>JBANSL010000016.1:49512985-52435485 GCA_037127255.1 Persicaria tinctoria
TTAAACTGGTTACACTTTCCATACCCTAAAATTTTAGGAAAACCCCCCAAATCAGCAACCCCATAAGTTATCTGTTGTAGTGAAAGGACCTGAAGCTATAATCTGCATAATGACAAGTTTAGATTAGAAATAGATTAAGAACACTGCTTTTACAAGAAAAATCAGCAAATGGATAATTCTCAAGCATGCGAAATCAGTAATATATATACATTTCTTGGAGATTAATTCTATGAACCCTTAAAGCAAACAATATGCTTCATACATAAAACAAAACTCACTAATAACAACAACAACAACAACAACTACCCAGTAAATCCCGCAATTAAGCAGGGTCTGGGGGGTCAGGATGTACGCACTCTTTCCCCGAGTACATCGAGAGAGTGTTTCCGATAGACCCAAAATAGTAGGCATATCAATCCCATCAAAGCACGCTAAACAGTAGAAAAAGAGGCACGAAGAAGCAAAGAGGGAGGCGGAAAAAAAGCAACCACAATAGAACAAAACCCCAGCCTAGTACTGCTACACATCCGAAGCCCGAATAGCCCTCCTCCAACGGTCTCTGTCCAAAGTCAATTCTTCCGATAAGTTGAGCAGATTAAGATCCTGCCTAATAACCTCCATCCAAAACTCACTAATCAGACATCAATAAACTAAGATTACAACCATAAGAATCTCAAACTCCTCCATTCAAAGTTTGGTTAGTCCTAACTGACCATAGTTATGTGTTGTATACCAAGCAGTTATGTCAATTTCACATAGTGATAGCTTAACATGCTTAGCAAGATGCACAAAACTCAATCAACAAATGAAGGAATAACCTATAAAAAAAAACAGCAACTAATCTAGGAATAAACTAAAATCGAACAAAATTCTGAGATTCTGAGCTATGACTTGAGACCTAAAATCGAACAAAATTCTCACAGCCCCAACAAAAACCAAATTTCAACTTGAAAGCATTAGTCTTTCATTCTTGATATAGATTAGTTCATGTGTAGGATCATATAATCTGAGCTATTACAGCCCCATTCCCTAAAATTTTCGGACCCTACAAACAACCACCAAAAAATCCCCAAGTTTTCGGACCCCTTAACCCTAAAATTCATAATTTGAAATTCGAAGCTTCAAACATGATTTGAGATCAATTTCACACCCTAGATCACTAATCCCACTCAATAAGACCTAAATTGATAGATAGTACATGGAACTTTCGAAGGAGGCGATTCAAAATTTCAAAACCTTAACACAAACCTTAGATCGGAGCACAGGGATACCGATAGAGTCTCCACACCTCCGCCAGCCACCGCATGCGCCTGCGCCTGCACCTGCGCCTCCACCGGCCCTCTCACACCCGTCGTCGGCCACCGCCTGATGTCCTCGGCCTGTCTCTGCAAACGGCTTCTCCTCCCTCTGGGAAACCTTCTCCGTCTTCTCAATCCTTCGAATTTGTTTTTCAATGTTGGTATTTGTGAAAATAAACCACAAACTTTGTTAATATTACAAATACTCATGGGCATAACTTTAAAATCATGATTATTGGACAAAGTAAAACTTCTAGGCACGAGGCAAAGGATTTCGAAATCTCAGGGTTAACGGGTGAAATATCTGAAACTCTTGTTTACCACACGAATTATGCGAAACCTAAGCAGTGTAGATCCCCGGTAACACGAGGTGTAACACTTAATTATTTCGGCTATAAATTTAAATTATAAAAATTTATAAAAATTATATTTATATTCTATACACTTATATTAACATATTTATAAAAATTTGTCATAAAAAATGTCATTAAAAATTATGAATAATTAAGAGATTGATTATTTTGAAAAATATTTTTTTTCTTACTAAAAAATATATATTTTAATAATAAAAATTTATAAACATGTTAATATAAGTGTATAGAGTATAAATATAATTTTAAAAAAAATTTAATGTTAATTTATAGCCGAAATAATGAAGTGTAACACCGAGTGTAACACACAAAGTGTTACAGGGGATCCAAATTGAAACCTCAGGGTTACCTCACGAAATTTCCCTTTTTTTTTAGGTTTTTACCTTTTCCATATTTAAATGATAATTTTAAAAAAGATTATATATATAAAGTCACTCTTTTAAAAAACAACTTTATTATTTTATTTTAATCATCGTCCGATTGGTAGAGAGAGTTTTCCGGGGAGGTTTTTTGCAAACCTTGCCGGTGTTCTTCCCCCTCCGGTGAGTTGCTGCATAGGTTAATCTGAGTGTGTGGGTTCTCAGGGATGTCTCTGATCGATCTAGAAACCAAAATCTTTGGGTTTTGGTTGACATATTTGATCTAAACCAAGATCTAAATCGACATGCAACCGATTCTTCTTACAATACCATCACCAAACTTCATCTTGAGACTATAAAAAAAGTTGTCCATATCAACCCCCAATTCAATCCTCCAAACATCCTTACCAATCAATATGGTGCAAACCAAAATCCCCTTCAACCAAAAAGTATGCGAGGTCCCAAGGAAGCTCGAGAATCCTACCCAAACTGTACTCATTACACCTATCCCGGAGAGTGCCTCTCCTTCTTCTCAACGGTGAACAACCGAGAAAACTACTACAAATCTTATTATTTACCCCTTAATCATACCAAATCTCTCACAATTAACCCTCATATCCTACAGATTACCCCTTTAATCTAATTTACTGCACTAAGTATGGCCATGCAGGCAAGATAATTGGGGTTTACAAGGTGGTGGATTGGTTTCTCTACTCCCCATCTATGTATGGCTCCTCGGCAGAGGAGAATGTGAATACCAAAGAGCCTCAACTGATGAATGATCAAGGAAAAGAAGGAATGCATCTAGTCACAATAGAAGAAAAGCACAGGAACCGGAGAAACCTCATAGGTGAAAAAGGTATGATTAATCCTACTCTTCTAAGAATTACTAGATGCCTAGTGATTTTATTTGATAGAAACACTCGAAATTTACAATCTATCGATCCTGTTAGAATTCATCAGTGGATTATAAATTGGGTTGCCAGTGTTCTGTTTAACCCACACCATCACAGTTCTCCTTCTTACTTTCATAGTGATTTGCTCTTCTTTGATCCTATGGAAGCCAACAATTCTTACATGGCTACTCTCATCAATACCACTCAACTAGGAGCTTCCTCTGAAGTTCCTAACCCCCTGCATGATGAGAATTCCCTCACCTCTGCTGCTAACACTATCTTGGTTTCTCTTCCTGCTGAGAACCAAGCTACCCCTGCCATTCCTATCAACTCTGCTCATGTGCCTGAAGCCAACCTTGCTGACCCCTTTTCTGTCCCTAGGGTTAAGGATCTCCACACCAAGCTTTCCGAATTTAGCCTGATCGGCAAATTCGTTCAAAACCACATTGATATCAAACAAGTAGCAGGGAAAATGAAGGTGGAATGGAAGTCTCTCAAAGGGAGTTGGGGAATGGACACAATCGGCAATGATTGGTTCATTTTCCAATTCTCCAACAAAGAAGATAGAGCCTCAGTCTGGAGCAATAGGCCTTACCATGTTCAAGGCTCTCTCCTTACCATGTATCCTTGGAATGACAGCTTTAATCCTATGGAAGACGACACCACTTCAGCTGATATGTGGGTGAGAATTCCTGGTCTCCCCCACCAGTTCTATACTGTAGAAGTTATTGCCTTCATTCTTAAGGAAGGTGGTGTGGGAAGCCTCATCCGCATTGATCAAGACTCCAACTTTCGCAATAAATTTAGGTTTGCCAGAGCTTGTGTTCATGTCTCCCTCCTTACCAAGCTTACTATCTTCATCCAATTCAAGAAAAACGAGTCCGAATATGTCAAGCTTCGTGTCTGGTATGAGGATTTTTCGGATGGTTGTGGTTGTTGTGGCGCCTATGACCATCCCTATGAAGAATGCCCTTTGAATGCTCCCAGGCCGAGAAAGTTTAATCTCATCTTAGAAGAAAACCCCACAGTTGATCTCCCGAACCCCAATCACCCCATCAATGTCCCTAGGAATGTCCCTGAACCCCGTATGCCTAGCAACCCCAGTGCTTTTGTCCCTTTCAATCAACCTGAGCCTGATCTGAATCCTGCTACCACCATGGTTCCCAGGTCTGGTGACTATGGTCTATTGCCTATGAGTGTCAGTCTCCCCCAGCTTCCTCAGGGTAATCTTTCTTACTCCCCTGAACTCATGAACCATCTTATCACATTGAAAAATGCCCATGTATCCAGGCTTGCTGCTGAATGCTCTATCCCACCCTTTGCTATAGCCCCATCCATCCTTCATACTATCATGGCCACAGGCACCTCTAATGCTTCTGCTTCCAACCAGCCTCATGAGGGCACTCTGGAGGCTATCATTGCTGGGAACTCTAAAGGCAAAGAGATAGATACTGGTGTTGATTCAGAGGGCTCACAACTCTCCCTCAAGTCGGACCACTCTATGGTTCGCAAGATGGGGGGAATTGTTATAAGACCTCATGATGATGACTCCAACAACAACCTCAGTGATCCAGGTAAAAGGAAGGATGAAGAAGAACAGAATGAGATATCCTTCCCGACCAGCAAGAAGCCCAAGAAGAAGAAGATGTGATGATGATTAGCTCTCTCCCTAAGATGCGTGGTACTGGGCTGACCACTCTTATTATTATCCTAAATAATCACAGTCCTCTTAGCTAGTACCTTTTGAATTTCAAGCTTTTTCTTTGCAATATGGATGGTAGTAGTAGTACTAGTGCTAGGATCATCAACACTTTGTTTTTGTATGGGAGCCTCCAGCCATTTTCAGTTTCCACTGTGCTCCCTCAACCCTTATGCAATATTATTAAACGAAGCTTTAACTATTATAATGTATGTCTCTCCTCTTGTGGTATGTTCTGTTGTGGTTTAAGATCTTATGACATGTACTTTAGTTTGTGGGGATCTGGTTTTGTTTGGTATGATGGTTTCTCCAATGGGATGCTCCTGGTGTTTAGTTTCTCTCGCACTGCTTACAGTTCTTGGCTTGGTTTGTATACTTTCTCCCTCTTTTCCTTTATCTTGCAAAATTTATGGTCTAGCCCCACCAGCTCTTGTGGCTGTGTGGATGGTGGCCACACCAAAACTTACAAATGCCCTTATCTGGCTACTAGAGCTTACAAAACTCAGTTATACTTGGCACTAAAAGGAAAATTTATGAAACATCAGTCTAAAGACTATATCTATCCATCAATTAACCCGTCTTAGTATAGCAGCAATATGATTAACACAATAGAGATCCTTTATAGTTATAAAAAGAACATCTATTGGATGGCTAACACTCTGGGAGGTGCTCTTCTTCCTCTACTCCCTCTAATTATCCATCATATTTTAGAAAACAAAGTAAAGAGTAATACCAATCTATTAAAATCACATGCCCTCTGGGCAGAATCACAAGCAAATTTATGATTAATATAGGCTACTGGAACATCAGGGGTTCTAGGAGGCTGTCTTTGTGGCCAGAACTCAAACACACCCGACTGAAAAACAAGTTGGATATCCTTGCTGTATCTGAAACTAAATCTATGATCCCTCCCACTGAGGCACAAATAAAGGAAGCAGGATTCCAAAAAATGATCTTTATTGCATCTATAGGTCTCAAGGGAGGGATGTGGATCCTTATTAAGAATGATAAGCTTATAGAAGATAGCTCTGTCATGGAGATGACAGATAGAATGGTCATGATCAAACTTTCTATAAACACACTAACCATTCTACTCACCTTTGTCTATGCTCCTGCTATTGAAGGTGAAAAAACTGATTTCTGGGAAGAATTATATGTTAAAACAAACCTGCACAATCTCCCAATCCTTATTATTGGGGATCTAAACGATATAGAAAATGATAACGAAAAGGTAGGTGGTTCCACTCCCTCCACCAACAGATTCAGAAGACTTAGAGAGGTCAAAAATTAATTAAACCTTCATACCATACCCTTCCAAGAATCTCCTTTCACTTGGAGGAAGAATCAAAATAAGAGTGATCATACATTTGAAAGATTAGATAGGATCTTGGCTCATCATGATATCTATACTAAATTTAGAGACATGGTCACACAACATCACTCATTCTCTACCTCGGATCACTGTCTGATCACCACAAAATTAGGAACTGTCTCCATTGATAAGGGCTCTCCATTCCGATTTGAGATGGCTTGGACCCTTAACCCAACTTATGAGAAAATTGTAGCCAATGTATGGAAAAATAGAATGACATGCTCCTATGGTTTCAAGCTTGTCCAAAAACAAAAGTTGCTTAAACAGAATACAAAAAGGTGGTGTAAAACAAATAGAAACAACTTTGATAAACAACTGCAAGAAGTTGATCAGAAGATCATGATCCTTCAGCAAGCTCTTCCTTGGGGAGCTTTGTCTTCCCATGATGTGAGTAAGCTAAATAGATTAGAAAATAAGCTAATGCAGATTCTTAATTATAGCCATCAATTTTGGAAACAAAGAGCTAGAACAAGGCATTTACATCTCACGGATAAGAATACTAGGTATTTCCAATCGTTGGCTAAGGTCAGGAGCAATCGAAATGCAACCACAAGTTTTACCACGAAACATGATTTGGTCATCACTGACAAAACCCAGATGAGAGATCATATTACTCATGAGCTGAAAGAGCGATTTATTTCTCCCTGTAGAAATCCAATTGATCCTAATCAACTCATCTTCTTGCATCTGAAGATTACTCAAGATCAAAACAACACTCTTATTAGACAGCCTACAACTAGAGAAATTAAAGATACAATCTTTAGCATGGTCGAAGACAAGTCTCCAGGTCCTGATGGCTTTCCGCCCGAATTCTACACCAAATATTGGAACATAGTTGGAGACTTTGTTTGTAAAGCAGTGAAAGCTTTCTTTCACTCTGGTTCGATTCTAACAGAGATAAACCAAACATTCCTAGCATTAATACCAAAAGTAGATAATCCTACAACAATCCACCATTATAGACCAATAAGTCTTTGCAACACAATCTATAAGACTATTACAAAAATCCTAGCTAATCGATTAAAATTGATTCTACCAGGTATTATCAATCCCTTCCAGGGTGCGTTTGTGCAAGAGAGATCAATCCAAGACAACACCCTTATAGCACACGAAGTATTCCATTCTTTCCATAAGAAAAAGGGTAAGACTGGCTGGATGGCACTGAAACTGGACATGGAAAAGGCCCATGACAAGCTCAGCTGGAGCTTCATAGAAGCTTCACTAAAAAAAACTAGGATTTCATGAACAATGGATCAAGTGGGTCATGAAATGCCTAACCACATCTACATTTTCTGTTTTGGTAAACAATAACCCAGGTAAACCTTTCACACCTGAACGGGGTCTCCAGTAGGGTGACTCTTTAGCCCCATACATCTTCATTATTGTAATGGAAAGTCTAGCAAGGGAATTGCAGAAAGAATCCCAGCTAGAAGATGCTCTAGTGGGTGTGAAAATAACTCCTAATAGTCTCCCAATCCCCCTCCTGACATTTGCGGATGATACATTAATCTTTGCGAAGGCTTCTTACAAAAGTCTAGATACAATAAAAAATATACTAAACCATTTCTCTAACATGTCAGGATTAACCATAAATTACCAGAAGAGCTCTATGCAGTTCTCCAAAAACGTAAATAGAACCAGAGCCCTAAACCCGGCACATCAAATGAATATCCCTATGGCGACGGGAGTGGAAAAATACCTAGGTATACCTATTATGAATGGGCGGGTAAAAAATGAGGTCTTTGAAGATGCTCTTCAAAGCCTGAAAAAAGCAACTTCCAAAATGGAAATCTAGTTCAATATCTCAAGCAGGGAGAATGGCCCTTGTCAAAGCCAACCTTAGCTCAAAAACGAATTACTTAATGCAAAGTTTCCTACTTCCAAAAGGAATATTAGCTAAGATTGATCAGATTAATAAGAACTTTTTCTAGAACAAAACACACTCACAAAATTATAGACTAATAATTAGTTGGGACAAAATTTGTGCCTCTAAGGAAATGGGCGGCTTAGGAATTAAGAAAGCCGAGAAACAGAATATAGCCTTACAAATGAAATTGCTCTGGAAACTATACACTGATCCTGATAATATATGGGTCAAAGTCGTAACAGAAAAATACCTTCAAAACCGCCAGATCTCGGACTTAAATATTCATAACACGTCCTGGCAATTTGGTCGCCTCCTACAACTAAGAGATAGATTTTCTGACGGGCTCTTGTGGATCATTGGTGATGGCACAAATATAAACATTTGGTCTGATTCGTGATTGAAGGGAGAAAACTTACAGCAATACAGAAATAATAACAACATGGATATGAAGGTGTCAAATCTAATTAAGGATGATAAGACTTGGAATGTAGACCTAATTACCTCTTTATTCCCATATACAATAGCCCAAAAAAAATTTCAGCTCGCCATCCCTACTTGGGAAGCTAGAGATAAACTAGTCTGGAAATTTAACAAGGAAGGGATATATACAACTAAAACAAGTACCGATAAATCAAGACACATAAACTCCACTAATGCTGATAATGCGTGGATCTGGAAACTACAAGTCCCTCCACGAACACATAACTTCATATGGAAGATAACTTCTGACGGCTTGGCAACAACTGACAGATTAAACACATACTTCAACAGAGTCCCTAGTCCTTGATGTCTCTGCAATGCAGGAAAAGAGGAAAATGATCACTTACTTCTTAGATGCTCCATCACAAAAACGATTATTGCAAAATATGAACAGATGAGTGGTGATAGGTTCTTTGGCCTTCGTGACACTAGGATATCAATGACATATTTGCCTTATATAAGAAGGATCAATCCACAATTCGAACACCTATGTATGTTATGGCAGCAGATATGAGAATTTCGTAATTCTGTTATCTTTAAAGGGAGCAAACCAGATAACTTGGAAGCAACTGTAAGGAAAGCCAATCATAGTATAAGGGAATGGATTAATCTTAAAAAAGATGGAGAATCTAAGAAACTTAAGCCCAAAAGGAGGATAAATATAAAATGGGTAAAGCCCCCAATGCCTATCTACAAAATCAATGTAGATGGGTCGGTTAAACCGTCGGGCGATTGCCGCATTGGAGGGATTGTCAGAGACTGGAATGGAAAGGTAATTGATATGTTCTATGAAGACATTTCTAAGGGATCTGTAATCCTAACAAAATCTCTTGCGTTCTGCAAAGGGTTAGAAATAGCCCGAATAAGAGGATGGAGTAAGGTCATTATCGAAGGAGATAGCTTGGGAGTTGTTAAGGCAATTGAAGATCAAAATTCAAGTTCATGGGAAATTCTAAGAGTGGTTTAGAAGATCAGATTACTTCAGAAGGAATTTGCATCAGCTACAGTTCAGCACTGCTATCGAGAAGCCAATCAAGCTGCTGATTTCATAGCTAAAAATAGTGTTAATTGTAATCCTAGTTTCCCTTTTTTTAGGGAACTTTGTAACATCATCATTCGGGATGATCAAGAATGATTTTTTGTTACAAAAGACATTCTACTAGTTGCCTATTGTAAAAAAAAAAACTTTATTATTTTACTAATTTCTTTTAAAGTTGGGAACATTGACTTTACCTTATTTTGGCTAAACTTTAAAATAGTTCCGCGAATCGACTATTTTGCAAAAAAAAATTTGGTTATTTTTTTTGACAAATTTGAAAAAAAATTGAAATTTTTTGCGAAACGGGCACTTTTTTGGACAAATTAGTGAATTGTCCATCGTTTTGGACAAATTAGCAAACTGTCCCCAATAAATAACCTAATCCCCGGCTTTTGGTGCGCGATTCCTCTCTCTCTCTCTTATTCATCATCGATCGTCTTCCTCCCTCCCCCGCTCATATCGCTCCTCAGATCGCTCTTCCTCCCGGCCACCAGATCCACCACCGCGCTCTCGCCGGAGATGTTGCTACTTCAGACGGAGGAGCCACATCTATGGCGAGGCGGTGAAGATGAGGGATGTGATGCACAATTTCGCTTCCATTGCAATTTCGCTCTTCTAGGTATAAATCAGAGCATGTTTTTTGTTTTCGAAATTGTTCATTGATATTTGCTTGACTGCTTCTTCTTTGGTTGAATTTCTATGAAATTGGTGGTTGCTTCTCCCCGTTCCGCCCACTGGACAGCTGCGAAACCGGTGGCTCCGCCTCCCTCCGTTTTCCAGATCTGGATTCTAAAATCGAGGTATCTACTTCTTCCTTGACCGCTGAATTTTTATTTGTATATGCTGAAACGTTTTGCTGTTTGCTTGATGATCGATTTTGAGCTTGTCTGGTTTCGTTTTTTTTATCGATTTTTAGCTTGTCTGGTACTGAGCTTGAGTGCTAGGTAAGTATGAATGCATGCTCTAGACAAACACTAAAAGACAACCATCGAATTATTCAGAAGCCCTAGCTTAACTCAGTGGTGGCAGGCCAAACATTGAATTCAGAAGCCCTAGTTGATTTGAATGAAATAACTCAGATCTGTTTTCTTTGTTTTACTGTCTAGTTTTTTCATATTTGAGTTGTGTGCAGATTTTTTTCTGTGCTTATATCTGTTTTTTAGGTTTTATTGATCTTGTTTTGTGCTTAACTGAACCAAATTCAATTCAAGAAGACGGTGATGGATCTTTTGGGAGGGATGCATGCCTTCTTTTTGTGCTGATTTTAGGCGTTATTCATCGAAGGATGCCCTTGTTTTGTACTGATTTTGCTATTGTCGATCTATTTGTTTTAGGGATGACGTTCCTTCTTATTTTGGCTTCAATTTATTCTTATTTCGTTTGGAATTTGCCTTCAATTTTGATATCCCTTGAACTTCCAACTGCTGACAGTAGGTGTGTGGGTTCATTATGTGCGTGTTGTTTGTATCCGCATGAAGCATTAGGCAATATGGAGTTGTTTTCGCTCCTGAGTTCTAATATCAAGTTCTGAGTTAGGAAATATCAAGTAGCTTTTACATTTTCCCTTGGCTCATATGAAAACTTGCATGTTCTTTGGTTTCCAAACGGTTGGTTTTGATTAGTCTACTAAAAGTTTCTCCCCTTCAACCTGGGGCCTCACCTTTTATTTCCCGACTTTTCCCTTCCATGATAATTGCTAAGTCGACAACTACATGTAAGATTCAAGTAAGAGGAATCTGTACCTTAACCCAAAATCTTGGTGCGCTTGTGCCAAATGAAAAAAGGAGATGACTTCATTTCCTTGAAAGTGGAGACCATCTTTTTATTCTTTAGTTGTAGCATTCGTTTTCGTCGATTTTGTTCTTTGTGCTTTTGTTTACATAATAGACTCACTTCTCTTCTTTCTCTTGCAGAATACTGCTAGCATCCCAGGCTTAATGGCACCGTTGATCATTCAAGAAAGGAGGCGTACCTTAGTCGAATTTATTTGGGGTATTATGAAACTCTTATATAGTTGCAATGCAACTGTGCAGTACTGCAGTTTACTCCTGCTTGTGTTACAATAGTAGCTGCTGGCTACTATTTGTTTCATTAACGACAAAATGATGTATGTCCCTTTGCTCTAGTCAAATGTAAAGCTATGTTAGATGTCTTTTTTTTTTCTTGCCCAATAAAAGTGATGTCATTTAAAGCCTATTAGCTCAAAATGGTAGAGCAATGTGCCTACGCACAATGATGCGGGTTCAAATCCCGCATAGGCTATCTATGTGGTATTTCTTAAAGTGCATTTTTTTGTCCAAACATCAACTGAAGCAAAGACTCTTTGTCACAAAAGAGTCACAAAGAGTCACAAAGAGATGACAATGGCAAACCTCATATTCATACAACAAGTAAATTCAGTGTGTAAAATTACTTTGGTATAGGATAGTTAAAGCCCTAATCATTCCGGAATGGCTCACCGGAAAGGACTTGTGGGTAGTACCCATAGGTCCCCGGTTCGAACCCCGGAATGACCGCTCTTTATTTACCTATCCAAGGATAGTTAAAGCCCATCTTAAGAGTTGATATATGAAGGTATATATTTTTTATGTTTATTCAAAATTTATCAGAATATAATATTGATAAAAAAGATACTCCGTAGATAATTAGAGCATCCCCAACTGTCATTGTTGGGAGCTTTTTAGGGGCTGCAATTTTGTTAGTTGTTTCTTTTCCGGGTCTGTGTTCGTTGGTAGCTTGATTTTTGGACTGAATTTGTTGAGCTGTTGAACTTAACTACACATGGGTTGATTCTGTATGTACATTTTGTATCAGTTAGATCTATGAAATCTGTTATAAATTTCAAATTAAACAACCACACATGGGGCTGATTTAAATCTTGTTATTTCAAATAACAAGAAACGAGTTATGCATTTGATTAAAATTTTAGCACCTAAACAGTAGTAGTATAACTTAATAGAAGGGGGGAAGGGGTTAAAAGAAGAAAGTAAAGCACATTTGATTAAAATGCAACACAGAGAACTCTCATATTACGTTCATTCACTCCTTTGAGTTACAGATGAAAAGGGATAGATATTGTTGCCTCCTAGAAGAGAATTGTGAAATTGTTCTCAACATTATTTTATTGGGTTTTTTTGCTAAAATGACCTTAAAATCCGAAAGCTTTACATGAGTAACCCAATCCGGAAAAAAATTGCACAAAAGCGGATATCCGCTTACCCGGTGAAGCCGGTAGGTCGTTGTTGCAAAGGAGAGAAAGGGAAGCGAGAAAGGAGGGAGAAGGAAGAGGATCGAGGCGCGCAGGCGGAGGTGGAGGCTCCGGGCTCCGTGGGAGGGCTCGAGTGCAGTCGAAAGGAAGGGGGTCGGGGGCCGCGAGAGGAGAGGAGGGAGAAAGGGAGACTTGTTAGGGTTTCGGCTTTGTTGCTTTCGTCATCATCTTCCTTCTCTTCCTTAACGATATCCGACGAGAAGTTGAGCAGGTCGTCCATGAACCCCGCCGGCGCGTCGAGGGATTTTCATTTGTTGGTCAATTTGGTTTCAATTTACCGCGAGCTGCGAGATCTGTGTGGCCTGTCACAAGCATTTGAAACCGCTGAAATCTGCGCGCCTCGATCCCCTTCCGCTAAGCGCCCTCCTTGGTTCAAGCCTCTCCTCTCCCTCTCGGCGACTCAGGCTACTAAAGTTGCGAATTCAGCTACGCCTCTGAAGCCAGGGATTCAGGTACTAATCCCCTCTTCCTTCTTGCTCAGTTGTTCTTAATTTAAGTAATTGCTATTGTGCCTGTTAACTGAATTATTGTTGCTGATGTGAATTAAGTATCAAGTTAGTTGCTGATGTGCAAAACTATGATGGTTAACTGGAAAAGACACAACGGATTAGTTTTTTTTTTTAGCAAAGCAAAAGAAATGGTAGTTTTGATGAGGGTTAACACTACCAGTTAATTGTTATGCGAGTGTTGGAGCTTGATTTCCATATTTGACCAATGTTATGCAATATAAACTTTGGAAAATCAATGCAACTAACCACTAGGTTTCCTAAATGTATGAAATGTTGCTTCAGTCTCTTACAACCTACCAAATTTGAACTTTGTCATATAACTCTGCATAGCGTTAGGTGTTCGATGAAGAGGCAAGAATATACATTGCCTTTATGGCTACAAGGTTTGCATAATACTGAGCAGTGTTCATGATTATGTTAAAGCAGGATAAACCATGAAGTACAATATCTTGTCTTTTGAAAGCTGTGGGTGAAATTTTAGACATTTGATCATCATATGGATCCTTCTCATCAAAACAAAAGTATTTGGTCTAGAAGATTTTCCTTCTTTTCCCTAAAATGAGTTGCTTTAAGGAGTTAATTTAAAGTAAGGGTGACCAATTAGAGTCGAATATCGATTTAGTATGGTATGTGATTATTTACTTGTCTTCTAATATTTGATATATATGGGTGGTAAATGGTCACACATAAATTTTCCATTGTGCCTTTTGAGCTTCTAATATTGCACACCCCCTGAACATGTTTAGAGTCTCCATAGTTAAGTCTTTTCTTATTTATTGGAAGTGGTTTTTCAATATTTGATGCGATTTCTTAAACATTATATATTATTTGTATACAAAACCAAGAAATTTTTTATTTCATATCTATTATTATTTTGCAGGCCATATTCCCTTTAATACATGTTTTACATTTCTGAAAGCAACTTTGACATGCAGGTGGAGTACTATTTCAGTGATATCAACTTGGCCACGACTGATCATCTTATAAGGTTCATGAACAAGGATTCTGAAGGATATGGTACAAGGATTCTGAAGGATATGGTACATTACTTTCTGCTTATGCTTCATCGTCTGGTTCCAAGACAGAAGAATATTTTTTTTATCTTAAAGGACAGGGCTTACTAACTCACTTACATGAAGGTATCTAGATTTATTGGAACATCCAAACAATGAAGTTAGCATCTCACTTCCATTTGGCTTGTGACAATTTTTGGGTGGTTGAGTCCATTTTAGAATGAACTAAAGAACTTATTTTTGGACAAGTGTGGACAACTTGTGATTTGTCAAGACTTGTGATAGAATTCTCTTTCTTTCTTTTTGGTATCATGATAATCTTAGTTGACTATTTGTGGAATCGTTAGTTATTGTTATTGGGTTTTTTTATATGTTTGTGGTTGCAAACTGCATGTGCTTTAAACATGCACATTCGTGAATTATGTTTTTGTTTTGTGTGCTGAAATCAGGTGTACAGAAGCTGATACGAATTGTACTGGAAAAAAAACAGATTTTTTTTGATAAAAGTAAGATAAAAGAGCTCGGACCACCTAAATTCGGGCTAAACGTGTGATTTTTTTTCCAAATGAGAGGGTCATAATAGCCCGGATCTACATATATCCGGCCTATATACTGAAATCCGGGTTATATTACCTATTCTAAATTTCAAGGCAAAACTTAGCCCACTCTAATAACCCGGGCGTGTGCTTTTAGGTCCGGGCTCTATACCTATTATCATAAAAAAGAAACAAAATATGTCTGAAATTCATGTGACAAAGTAAAAAAATTAATGTGTCAAGTAAAATACTTTACGTGTCATGTAAATCCGGTATGGGTGACATGTAAATTCAATATGGGTTATCGGTTATTTTTGGTGCTACTGTAATAGAAAAGAGAGGAAAAAGTGCTTAGTTTCGATAGAAAATTGTGTAACTTTGTCACCATAGCCCGAAAGAGAGGGAAAACCTAAAACATGTCCAGTAAATAGCAGTTCATGTCATGTACATCGTATTTGAATGACATGTTAATAGCAGTTCGTGTCATGTAAATTGTCTTTGAATAACACGTTAATATATTACCTTTTCCTCTTCCTTCTTGTGAATATTAGCTTTGTCAATCTGCAATCCAAATATCAATGTAACAACTGTCAATCCAAGATAACAGACAACAAGCAGATTCCCATTACAATTACCATTTGAGAGCTCATAAGATAATAAGCAGAAAACAGAACAACTCAGCTCGACAATCAACAAAGGATCAAATCCAGATTCCGATTACTCATGATGAAACAAGATTAAATTCAACACATACATCATAACCACAGCAGGTAAGAACAAACAACTTCATTCACCTAGACAAATTCAACACACATAGTAACGAGAACTTGTCGAGTTCACCTGGACAAATTCAACACGTGAATTGCTATACATGACACGTGAATTTTTTTACTTGACATGAGGTGAATTGTTTTACATGACACGCGAATAAAATCATTTCTATTTTTTTTAAAAATACATTAAATTCCATGGCGTTTAAGGGTGCTGAGCCTGATGCACCGACCTAGAAAACTGCTGGGGTAAGTCTGCTCACTCCGACTGTCATGTCAAGTGACGTAGGTGACATCTCAAACATATTACCCGTCATGTATAAATTCAGTCATGTCAAGTGACGTAGGTGACATGTCAAATATATTAACGTGTCATTCAAAGACGATTTACATGACACGAACTGCTATTAACATGTCATTCAAATACGATGTACATGACACAAACTGCTATTTACTGGACATGTTTTAGGTTTTTCCTCTCTTTCGGGCACCTTTTCTTATTCCTGGGGAAACATCCTCTCCCCTGAACACAATAGGAATGTCAACCTTTAGCAAAGCATCAGAAGGAGCTCTTATGAAATTAACATTTAAGGGAGCATCTATGCCTGAATGCAAATGGATCTGCATACGGTTGCTAAGGGAAGTGGGAACAAAGGAATTGAACTAGGCAATTCTGACAAGATCTTTAATTATCTTGTAGTGATGATTAAACTTGGAAGCAAGAAACATTCTTACAATAATTAACACGTCATTCAACCCTTAATTTTGCCATTTTCTACATGACAGCAAAACGTTTCAACATGTCACTTGTTTATTCAGACATGACATACAACAATTAAAACCAGCAATTAGCATAATATTATTCTTTGACATCAGATGCCTTGTATTTCTACTCCAGTTCACAAGTACATACATATACATAAATCAAAACGAGGCCCATACTTGAAATCAAATGTTTATAATTACATTAGATAAACTACATGCTTCAAGTTCTTGAGATTTCCTTCAATTTGAAGTCCTAGTACCACCCAAGCTCCATATCTGTGAACAAGAAACATATACAAGTTGAAGCATGCTTCAAGTTCTTGTGGTGCCTCATCATCTTCTAAGTACCACCCAAGCTCCATATCTGTCAATAAGAAACATGACACGGGTTATACCCTTTAACATGACAGGTTACAACCTTTAACATGATAGGTAATGCGAATCGATCCTCTTCTCCTTAATGAAAGAAAATTACATGACAGGTAATGCTATTAACATGATAGGTTATACCCTTTAACATGACAGGTTATTTGCTGATCTACAATCTCTAAACTTATTCGGTAAAAGAGAGACATTGTCCCACTTAAAGTACACAATGACTAAGATGGAAAGCAAGTCTCATTTGAAGAGGGTTTTTAACCTGAAATTCATCTTCCTTGTGTGTTGAATTCATCATAAGATGTGTTTTTAACATGACAGGTAATAGGTTTGACACGTCACTTACGTCACTTGACATGACAGTAATGCAATCAATTAAAGATAAAACCAACTAAAAATCACCTACGTCACTTGTCAGTTCATGTGTTTTGCGATGAGGGGCTGAGCTCGAAGCCCTTGATTGTTGTTGGTTTATGGATTTGATGTGATTGAGTGGAATCTTAGATGGATGCTTGTTTATGCTTCAAAAGAATACAAAACATATATGAAAGCTGAGAGCTTTTTCTCCCTGTTTGGCTGAATCAATTCGCTTACATGTATCAAGTTGAATCTATGGTGATTATGGCGGTGTTATGAAATCAGATGATATGGAAATCATACGGACTTGCATTTGACACTTGATAATGTTTTCGATCACGTATCAACAATGACCATTCCAAAATGTCTATTTGGTGGGGTTACAAAAGGGTATGCCAAATTGCGATGAGAATCGCTTTTTAAACAAAAACAATTACAAGAAAACACAGATTTTTACAAAGAAAACTTTTCAGTCTTTGACATCACTGATGCCTTCTCCACAAATCTGGAATCGTGCTTCTGCTTCAGGCAAACAAGGAGAGCACATCACCTTGCAAACACGCTCTTCCCCTTTTCCCTTCCAAAGAGCAAGCCTTTACCACATAAAAAAAAATAGACTCATTCAGAGCAAGTTGTATAATTTATATTTGAAGGTTTCATTGTACCATAAGGGATTTCCTGATAGGGGTAAACCAGCTATCAGTGCTGCAAGAATGCCAATGCAGATAAAAAGCTGGTTGACAGAACCAAGTGCACCTCGAATTTCAGTTGGTGATATTTGCCAAGCAGAGCATGTTTACAAACCGAAATATCAAATAAAAAAGAAGATCCTAGTACACGACTCGCACAAAAAGGAAAAAAACCTACTTGAGAGATGTAGAGAGGCACTAATGCAGATGATATGCCGATTCCCAAGCCAGAAAGTACCCGTCCAATCATCATGATCTCTACACTCTGTGATGTGGCACTACAAATGAACAAGAAATTGAGGTTAATATAAATTAATCAATTCAAGAATGGGATCCAAATTTTAATAATTGAAAGCACAAACCAGAGATAAGCTCCAATTGCTAGTGGAATTGCATTTAATTGAAAGGTCCTTGTTCTGCCGAACTGGTCAGCCAATGCACCTCCAGTAAATGAACCCAAGGTTGCACCAGCAAGCAATGTGCTAACGACCCATCCTACATACATTAAAAATTATGAATATGTGGTAAGCCCAAGACATGGAAAAGTAACAACACACATTTCATAATCATGTGTAATCTAGGAAAGCAGAGTGAAAAATGATTTTAGGATATTCGGTAAAGGATGATTAAAATGGATGAATGATGGTAAAAAAAAAATTAAAATCAGCAACAATTCACACATATTCTATGACACAACACTTCCAGCACTGAATGACAAAATTTTATTCATGTATCCCAGCCTATGCAACCATGCGTAGATCATGCAACCATATCATCCCACATGGAATATTGCATTAACTGATTCTACAAAATATACAAAGAAAATGCATCTAACTTGCCTTGTAAGACAGTATTCCCAGTAATACCAAGATCAGTAGATAGGTGCTCTAGAGCGCCATTCACCACCCTTCAAGAAATGCAGAAAAGACAGGCCAAGCCAAAATAAGTAGCAGTTTTTGACATTTATAAACATATTGCATTGTAATTTAACCGGGTAACATTACAAAAGTCCAACGATATACAAACATTCGGTTTGGATTCAGTGGAGTTGGTGGAGTTTGAGATTTCACCATATCTATCAATAGGAGATCAACTTCACCTAATCTCATATTACGAAAATTAGGTCTGTGGATTATGTTGGATGTCAAGGGTGGCAAAGATGTTTTCTTTCAAAACACAATCACAAGTTTCTAACGGAGTTCAGTCATCCTAAAACTAGTCTTTGCAAGAAAACTACAGACATACCCTAAGTGATATCCAAAGAGAATAGCTCCCAAACAAGCAACGCCAACATAAGGCAAAACTGAAGCGGAGGATTTCCCTTGGAATTTGAGAGGAGCACTGTCTTCAAGATCTCCTCCTGTAATCAAATGGACGCATCTCAGACAAAAGCACCATAAGAGCAATTCAAAGGTCACATTCAATAGTTCACTCTCAATCAACAATGTAATGATGAAAAGATAATAAAATCCAACGAATTCTATGGTCCAGCCGACGTTTGAAAATCAGGATGACATCAATTCAGTTACAGACTTACAGTGCATTCAAATCAGATCGGATGTTTTGACAACTACAAACGAGGTCTTATTGTCATCACAGATTGTAATTACATACTAGAATGGGAAATTAAAATTAAACAAAGGCGGTTCTTAGAGTGAGTATATAGAACACTTATGAGTTATGATCCATCAGGATTGACCTAAACTTGACTAAAGAATGGAACTGGGAATACAACATCATGCCTGACGATTTCCCAAGGACTGAATTTCTGGATAATAGCAAGAAGACATAACTATTGCAATGCAAGCCGGAGGCCTAATTTCGAGTTTCGACTCCATTTCACATTAGCAAGCAAGTTTTTCCTCAAAGAACCAGACTCATGCATGGTAAGACAAGAATAAAACATCCATTTCACATGGTTAGAGTAAGACATCCATCAAGCAAATAACTCATTGAATGCATAAACATCAACACCTATTTGAAACTTGGAAAAATTAGTAGCCATTTGCTTATAAAATGGAAAAAATATTAGTTCACTTGCCTTCATATTATAGAAATGTAGTCTGCTGTCAAAAGGAAAAGAGTGATTACCTCCAACCAAAGTATGAATTCATGAATAACAGTGTCATGTCAATCTGAATAAATGTCATGTAAAACTGAATAAGTGTCATGTAAAACGTTGGCAGGAAATCATAGGTGGAGATTGTGCTTTAAGTCTTTAGTGTCATGTAAAACTGAATAAGTGTCATGTAAAACGGAATAAGTGTCATGTAAAACGGAATAGGCGGCAGGTAAAATCTAATGAATTGAAGCAGCCATATGCATTCCCATACTTCTTACAAGAAACATCCAGATTCAAGAACAAGCTTGACAAAGAAAAGGTTACATCAGACAGATGAGGATACAAGTCCACTGATTTTTCAAGCCGTTGTTTGGCCTTCCAAATGCTCAATTTTGAAAATCATCGAGTTAATTTCCACATCAAGGGTTAATTTAAACCTAAAACACCAAAACACAAAGAACAAACAAACGAATTAGAGGAAGAAGGTGATGATACCTGGATAACAGTCGCATCCTCACAAGCATCATTGTCAATCACAACTCTGCAGCCGCACAATAATCGAACAGTTAATTAGAACTTGTAAATTCATCACATTCCAATTTTCAAATCCTAAAAATACTTTGTTGAAAATCAAAGCCAATAAATCGAAAGGGGGAAGTGAAATTGAGAGAGAGAGTGTTGGACAATTAGGCAAGAGGTTTTAATGCTTGTCAAAGGTATTACCTGTGATGTTTCTTGTTGAAAATCAAATCCAGTAAATCGAAGGGTAAGGAGGTGGTGTGGGAGGAGATTGTCATCAGAGGGGCTGCACTGCGCTCGAGCCCTTCCTCCGAGTCGGAGACCTGTCGCGCCCACCTCCGATGTCAGGAGCACCGGGTGTGCCCGCCTCCGAGCCGAAGACCTGTCGCGCCCGCCTCCGAGCCGGAGACCTTCCCTTTCTCTCTCGCGCGATGCCTCTCTCTTTCTCTCTTCCCATGTCAAGACCACCCACCGGTTACTCCAGGTAACTTTTACCGCCTGTGTTGCAATTTTTTAAAGGAGGAGGGTTAACCTTTGCAATTGTTTCGGATAGTGGGTTATGCATGCAAACCAAACCGGGGCAAGGGTTATATCCTTTAATTCCCTCTATTTTATTTTCTCAATATGATTTTATATTCTCTCAATATGTTTTCATACTTTCTCAATAGATTATTGCACAGAATGCTCTTATTTTTGCTCAACAATTCTTTATTTTTGCATAACAATCGAGACTTGTGAAATTGTGTCTCCACATAATCTTATTTTTTGTAAATATAATTTTATACTTTCTTAATAAATTATTGCACAATACGGTCTTATTTTTGCTCATCAATAGAGTAAACTTGCACAACATGGGGGATTGGTGAAATTTTGCTCAACATCATCTTATTTTTGCTCAATAGGTTATTTTTGCACAACAATCGAGACTTGTGAAATTGTTCTCAACATGATTTTATTTTCTCTCAATATAATTTCATACTTTCTCAATAAATTATTGCACAACATCATCTTATTTTTGCTCAACAATAGGTTATTTTTGTACAACAATTGAGACTTGTGAATTTGTTCTCAACATGATTTTATTTTCTCTCAACATAATTTCATATTTTCTCAATAAATTATTGCACAACATGGTCTTATTTTTGCTCATCAATACTTTATTTTTGTACAAAATTTGAGACTTGTGAAATTGTGTCTCAAGATGATCTTACTTTTTATAAATATAATTTTATACTGTTTTTATAGATTATTGCACAACATGATCTTATTTTTGCTTATCAATAGACAATAATTGCACAACATGGGGGATTGGTGAAATTTTGCTCAACATCATCTTATTTTTGCTCAACTATAGGTTATTTTTGCACAACAATTGAGACTTGTGAATTTTTTCTCAACATGATCTTATTTTCTCTGAATATAATTTCATACTTTCTCAATAAATTATTGCACAACATGCTCTTATTTTTGCTCATCAACACTTTATTTTTGCACAACTAGTGGTGAAAATTAGTGTTGACACTGATATTATTTACAATTAGTGCTGACACTGATATTAGTTACAATCGAGTCATTTTCCCTAGTAATAACTTTGTAGTTCGGCATATATTTTTTCCGTGTCAGCACTTTTTTTTCTTCATGTCAGCACATTTTTTAGAGTTGCACAACCGTATTTTAGAGTTGCACAACTTTAGTTTAGAGTTGCACAACTTTAGTTTAGATTTGCACAACTGTATTTTAGATTTGCACAACTGTATTTTAGATTTGCACAACTGTATTTTATTTGTGTCAACACCTCCAAGAAACACTTTTCATTCTATTTGTCTCCAATTCAAGTGGCTCGGTTCTTCAACCAAAGTTTACACAACCAACAACACGATAGCCTATACGGTATTTGAACCCGTATCTTTGTATTTGTACACAAAGCTCTACCGATTTGAGCTAATAGGCTTCACAACGCTCTACATGATATCTAAACAAAGCAAAATTTACATTGAACGAGAAATCTTTGTTGCTGGGTAATTGCCTGAAAAGAATCTTTATCGCCCCATTTGATGAGAAATCTCACACACCCAAGTTTCATCTACCTGGTCATGCCACCAGGCATGAATTGTATCGTATATCCGAGCCTCCCTGGAACTATGCAATTTCAAGCTACCCTCCCTGTACAACCCGATACCCCAAGATGGCAAAGTAAGCACTAAAGCTACCAAAAGAATATCCGAGGCTGTAACTATGGAATTTCAATCTCCATGGAGCATGAACTGTATCGTATATAAACTTCGTCAACTATTTCAAAAAGAAAAGACAAAAGTGCATAGAAAGCATTTTTGGATCCAAGTCAAACAACTAACCTCAAGTCCAGCCTTTTTAACAAGCTCTCGAACCTCATGGTTTCTACCTTCATGAACCTGAAACACCCAATTCGGATTATTGTTCATGATATAATTCACTCATGGCCAGTTGCAACCATAACAAAAACACAATTTATAAATCAAAAGAGCTGGAGAAACATACTATAAGCAGAATCAGAATAATGCAATCCCTGGAACAGGTTGATCACCATTCACTAAATGGAGATCAACCTTGCAGAGATAAGCTTACCCATTTCATTTCGCTGCTCAACATTCAGGGATAAATAAGAATTGAAGTATTAAACAGTTAGGGATATCATATATACATTACATTGATAACATCAAAAACCCAAAACAGATACTTGAGAAGGGGAAAAAAAACGGATGATATATGAGGAAAATGGTATTAAGAACGAGGAAATCTTGAAACTATAAGTCTATAACACATGACACATCCCTGAATGAAATGATCCTCCATAAATTTCACAACTGTCAATTCTTTCTTTAAAGGTACACGAAGAAGCCTAATGACATGTGTACTCAAAATAAGAATGTATGGAAGCATAGAAAGAAATGCACGAGCAGGTTAACCTCCCTTGCTGGTGTTGTTAGGCAGAATTCTTGGTCATTCACAGATCAGAACACATAACAGATCAGAGAAACTACTTGGATGCAAAGTAAAGGAGTACAAACAGATTTTGTGGAACTCCTAATGCACACACTGAGCACTTTCTTCTTGTCCTTTGTTGTTACATCCTTCTACTCACAATAAGATATAGCAATTTTGATGCAGTCTACATCAAATTTGGCTAGGCAAACCGTTTGAGTTGCTGTCCACACCAGCAAAATATGAAATTTGGAGCTTTACTTGCTTCCACATCAGCAAGATCAGTCCACAAGAACAACCCCAAGCTGCCTTAAGACAACCTGCAGCACATAATTCCTTTAGTATATTAATTAGGAAGTAATCTATTAACAAATCAACATTGGCTTGAATGACATATATGAACACATAAAAAGTAGGAGCATGAATGATTTCAAGGGGGGACAACAAGAAAAGAAAAGAGAAAGAAACCAGCTTTGGTGCTAGTTTCATTATTAGCACTCCTAACATCAATTATTGCAATGTTTTTACGCACAAATTCCATCTTCACATCACACTTATTCAACCTCTTTTGAAACACTACAAATCTTTATTGGCCTTTACTCTAGGAAGCCAAGAGATGATATATAAAAGAAATTAATATAATGATATTTACAACTAAAAAACATATCTTATTTAACTCCATAATCTTAACAAAATGAGTTATGTGCAAAACATAAAACAACCTATCAATCACAAACATAAAACAAAAAGGACAAAATTTTAGATTTCGTCGTTCAGCAATTGCAACCATCACAAACAAAATCGAGTTCCTTATCAATCGATCTTCGATCGATTGATAAGGAAAGCAGTCGAAAGCAAAGATCGATTGATAAATAAAACATAAAAGCTCATCCACAAACTAGCAATGGCAAATTGAGCATACCACAAGGAAGGTAAATTAAAGCAACAATCAACCGATTGATTTTAGCATAAGATTGTCGATCTAATCTTAAAATTCAGATAAGAGAAATGAAAATCAGACGGACGCCAGAAGGGAAGCAATCGATCTTTGATCGATTAATAAAGAAGCCGGAGGGAGCGAGGAGGAAAGCAATCTATCTTCGATCGATGGATAAGGAAATCAATAAATCTTTGATCTTCGATCGATTGATAAGGAAGTCGGAGGGAAGCAGGTGGATTCAATCAATAAGAAGGGAGCAAGGAGAAGATTACCAAAATTAGGACGACACAAGGGGCGACGGAAGGATGCCGAGGGCGAGCCAGATCTAAGGAGGCGAGGGCTGCGAGCTGGTGGACAGATCTGATCGAGACGGACGAGATAGTCCGAGCGAGGAGATCGCCGGTGAGTAGTGCGAGAGAGAGCGTGCGGAGAGGGAGAGCCGGAGGAGAGAGAAACGCGCGTGGGAGAGAGAAGGATGTTTATATTTAGGACATTACACAAAACTGTCCCAAAACGTGGACATTTCGTAAATTAGCCCCTATTTCGTGGGTATTTTGCAAATTGCCCCAAAAAAATTCCCAAAGCTGTAACAAACATTGATTCACATTCAATCAATCAGAAACTCTTTCTTTGAACTCGCTCTGTTTTCCTTGTGCTCTTCAATACACAATGAAGCTCTACAATTGAGCTTCTTCTTCATCTTGCTGTCCTGGTATTACCGATCACGACGAAATTTGTCATAGAGCAATTAACAATATCAATCTAGGATCCGTTGTCCGATTCATCCCAACGACAATAAAGTCCAAATCACTGCATATCAACCAGTCTAACATTAGCTCACTCATCGATCAGGAACTCACCACACTAGTCACATAAACCACTACAGGAACCCTGACAAGATGGTCCCTAGACCCACTCAGCAGCACCTCTCCAAACGTGTACTCGCTCGTCACCTGCACCGCTTGCAAGTCGATGCTCAGGTGCCTCGACGCGTTCGCCCTTATCTTGAAAACACTCGGCGTCACACTTATCCTCACCCCCAGCGGGTTCTTGACCGTCACCCGGTACGTCTCATTGAAGCCCGCCACGTTGGTCACCTTCCGCGACACCTTCCTGGAGCCCGCCAAGCCCGCCACGGTCACCGCAGGAGCATTGAGATCGGAGCACACTGCTCTCTTAACAGGACAACCCACGCCTACAGCTCGCCTGACGGTGTCGTCGTCTACGCCAGGGACGGCGCAGAGGAACTGTATGTAGTTCCTGTACTGGACGATGAAGACGAGGCCCGGATCAAGCGCCCTGGTGGCGTTGATCACCCCTGCCCCGTAATCGAAGGGGGTTGCAGGGACGACTACTTGAGTTGTCTTTTGGGCGAGAATTGGAGCCCCTGATGAATCAGATACATCGGCAGTTGTCATGATTGCGGATATGACTGCAGACGGAGACCAATCGGGGTGATGTTGCTTGATCAAGGCGGCGACACCAGCCACGTGGGGAGCCGCCATGCTTGTTCCAGACATGAGTGCGAAATTTTGGCCTTTGACGTCTTCATCGGACTCGCTGTTTGGGCTCCAAGCACCCCAGATGGAGGACCCTGGGGCAGTGATTGTCGGTTTCAACACATCAGCCGTTTGCAACACTGCGTTGTTGACATCAGGTCCTCTAGACGAGTACGAAGCCACAATCGGTGCCTGCCCTGTGTAGACCGCCTCTCTTCCATCGAAAATCCTGCCTGTTGCTGTAAAAGCCACAGCTCTCCCACTTCTAGCTCTAAATGTCCTTGAATTGTAGTATTGCCAGAGTGCCTACATACCGGCACAGAAGCAGAAATTAAAATTCAAATGGGCTAAATTCGACTCATTTGATAAAAAAACAAATACAGAAAAACATACCAAGGAATCATGAAGGTCATTGAGGATTACGCCAGGGACTTGTAGAGTGACTGCTGTCCCCTTTAGTTCATCAGAGTCCACGTCTGGGTCGATTGTCAATATAAAGCCGGCAGCCCCAACGCTACGCATTGTTTCAGCAACTTTGAAAATGGTAGCAGATTCCAACTCAAAGTCGAATGTATACAAGCAAATGATGAGCTTCCCCTGAACCAGGGATGGAATGAACGGCCGAGTATCTTGGCAGGTTTCGGTAGAGCCAACACTAGCATTCTTTTGGCTGACATCGATAGCTGCAGCTATTGGAAACATAACTTGCCCAGGTGTTGGTGCTGCAAATGAATGTGTCACGTGAAATATATATTCATTCCCCTTCATTCATATATAGGATGTAGCTAAACATGTAAGTGTAGAATTACTTACGGGAAAGGCCTACGCCGCTGAAGCTGTTTCCATCCCCCAAAGTGACGGAACTGTTGTAGTTGCGATCAGTATTGGAAGCAGCAACACTTATAATCCAAGGGCTGAAGGAGAGGATGGAGCTGCGTGAAGGGCCGCCATTACCAACAGCTTGAACCACAACCACACCTGCCCTCATAGCAACCAGTAGTTGAGTTTCTAGAACATTAAGGAAGGCAGCTTCACCAGGAGGGACACTCGATGGTGCTACTGACAGGCTGATTATATCAACACCGTCTTCCACAGCCTGTACAATTAATCAATACAGATAGTTTCATCATATCAAAAAAAAAAAAACAAATTAAAGCACAACCCTGCAATGCAATTTACACATATTTATTATCTTCTTTGTCAAACCTGGTCAACAGCAGCTACAACATCCGACATATATCCCCCAAAAGTGTAGACTGCCTTGTAAATAGAAATCCTATCAGATGATATATTACGTTGATGGTCAATTAATACAAACATCAATGCAATCAACAACAACGTGCTGAAAAATAAATAAAATTATTTCGTCGATTTTTCTTGCCTGGCACCTGGAGCCATCCCGCTCGCATAGCCATAGTTGAAGCCGTTGACAATGACAGGTATTTCATGGTTGCCCGCTGCAGTTGATGCTGTATGGCTGTCAATGCAAACAAGTTCACCAATGGGGAAAATGATATTCTTCAAAAATCATGCATACACAAAATAAGTTGTGAGGACTTGCCTTCCGTGACCATCTGCGTCGAAAGGGGAGGCATAGTCGCGGGTAGCATTGAAATCGCCAGCAGCAGTAGCTCCAAGAGCAAAATACTGTGCCCCAACAATTTTGTCACCACAGGCAGTGGGAGGGAAGTTATCTCCAATAGCACATTTGCCCTTGAACTTGGCGTTGTTAAATGTAGACGACTTATCAGAGATGGGGGATGATGTTTGCCTTGCAAAACTCGGGTGATTAGGGTTGACACCCGTATCAATCAAGCCGATCACTACGCCTTTGCCGGAATTTGTAGCACCCCCCAGTATCGGCCAAACACCCCTAGACACTCCTAAATATTCGGGCGTGTGTGTTGTCAACTTGTCTAACCTGATATCCTCCTGGATTGATCTCACTCCTGATGCATTGCGAAGTAGCCGGATAGCCTGCATTTGCAATGCATCCATATCGGCTACCAGTCACTAAAGATATCATGTGTCCTTAAAATGTGTAGATCGAAGATCAATCAATATTCAATGCAGTTGATTTGATTGTATTTACTTACATTCTCAGATCCGACATGGATTGCAAATCCATTAAGCGAGTGAGTATAGCTGTAGAGTTTCCGATATGAGTTGGCCTGGAGCAAAGACCCTAAGAAACTGTCATGCTCACCTTCAATTCTTTGTTTGTGCAATTTAAGATCATAATGGTTCCTGAAATGATTAACTAATTAAACAGCTTCAATTCATATATGCCGGGCGAGAATTGAAGAATACAACACCAAGAGTCCATATATATATATATAAGGAAAGGAATTAATACCTGGAGAGGCTTGCATTAGTTTCTAATTCAGACATAAATAATGGTGGTTCATCCATTAAAACTAGGAAGACTTTGGCATTTGCAGTACTCAAGTTTTCTGATAAACTAAACCAACTCATCAGAAACAAGGTAAGAGTAGTGAGTTGCATATTAGTTATATAATCGATATCTCGATCGATCAACAAACTAAACAGCGAAACGTTTCTTGGAAATTGAAAGCAGTCTAATAAAATCGTAGGTGATGAAACTTTGTATATAGGAGCATAACTGGGCTCTCCTTGCCTTCTTATACAGTAGTTAATTAAGTATGGTAAGAGATGGAGGATTGCCGTACTAAAATCAGACATGGCTGATGCAACTACTTTTTGAGTTTTGAGAGGCAAACATGACGACCATGCATTTCCCATTTTCAAACCACTTTCTTCCCTACTCTTCTCATCATGATCATGTGTTTTCTTTGAGCTATATAGGCCGGGGATAAATGTCTACACATCCATTAATTTGACTTCTGATTATGATCGATCGAAGAATCAAACTTCAAAGGGTAGGTAAGGGGCAAGAAAACTACTCACAGATTGCATATATAAGAATTGGCAGTCAATATATATATATATATATAGTTTGCTTGCACGAATTCATTAAGCCCCCGTTTGTTTTTTGGTAGGGAAAAGTAATAATTACCCTCGTGAATATAGTCCATATTTAAGTTAAGATTCGTTGAACCCTATTCTAATCATTCCCCTCCTTCTCCCATTTTCCATACAAATGTGTTACCCTTCTATTCCCTAATTTTGAGGGGGGTAACTAATACCTCTAGGATGGGCTAATATTCTCCTCCATCCTCTCCTCCAAGCTCACAAAAATTGGTGATCATATGCATTTTATGTGTAAAATTTAATACCTTACCTTTTCTTTCCCTAGTTATCTAAACAAACGAGCCCTAAGGGTAATCACTCCATTCAATTCATGTGATCAAAAAATGCAGTTAGAGCTTGCTACCAATCCCATGGACCATCCAAACTTGTTGCCAATATTCAAATATATGAAACAACTATATATTTCCTGGTTGCCAATTTACCCTTTGTATTATTATCATGTCTTACCCAATCACTAAGATCCATGTATGTTTGTGACTTGAAATGTCATTCCTTGCTCCTCATGATGACTTTGCTTGTGGAGTCTCCTTATTTATCACCCTCCGATCCTTCTCCTTCTCTTGCTTCCATGTATGATACCCCTTTGCCCTTATTTATTACTCATTACCCTCTGTTTGTCACTTCTTACCCATTTCTTGTCACTCCTCCATATCACAACATATTAACCCAAAACATGCCAAGATCGAAACCCCCTTACTCTTATTGTGCTTTCATCTGCCCTTGCTTCTTTTGTTAAGCAAAGAATTTCGATACACATAACAAAATAAGTAGTTTGCCTTTCAAAGGCATCGATCCTTTTGAATGAGGTCAAGGAGACTATTAACCCAATAGATCATGTCATGTCCTCTGGGTGTGGTGACACATATATATATGTTCAATCTTGTCAACCACCACGTTACCTTTCCAAGGCACATGCTAGAATAAGTCGCTTCTGAAAGATGAGGCAAAAGGAGAGCATTCAAGAAAATCATTTCGATTTTCCAATGACTTTATAACTTTCCACTCATAGAGTTGATCAAGTATGTGAGTTGCCTTCAATTTCGATATGGTTAGTGCCTAATTCAATTAATGCAAGTGCCTTAGTTTTGAGGACGGATTGAGTGCCTTCAGCTTGCAGGGGTATTAGATAAAACCTAATCTAGGTAGTTAGTTAATTATAAGATATGATTTTATCTTGTCATCAAAGATAGAATTTGGTTCTAGAAGATAGATATGCAATTGTATTATATATTGTAATCAATCCATTGATTGAAAGCATCCACAGTTCAAACATTCCTACAGTTACTATTTTCATATCTTATATTAAATATGTTTCTTTTTCTTTTGGTCCTTAAGGCGGGCTAATGCCCTGTAGTTTTATTAAAAATCAATAAGCAGCCACCCCAATAGGGGGTACACAGTTCAAAACTCCCATAATACAACTAGGAATGGTAAAATATTGGATGAAAGGTTCATTTGCTTTCCGATTGACATGCTGAACTTTAAACTCCCACGGACTGTCTTCAAGGATTCCCCTGCATCGATTCGCCAGATGCCAATGTGCATAGACATCTTTCCCCTCGCGATTAAGGATGTTACATGCCATAACACAGTCGGTTTCCACTACAATCTTTCCCACTCCCATGCTCTTGGCTATGATTAGCCCATGGAAAATCGACCACAGCTCATTCCGAACCTTCCAAACCATCCATAACATGGTCAAGAAGGTTGAACTCCATCTATCCCCCGCTTTGACGTTCTGAAAAATCCAATCCTTGATGTCCGGTACAAGGAAGAAACCATTTGGGAGTCGGTAGTTAGCAACATTCAGCCATGATTCGCTGATCGCCTCACAATCGCGGAGCATGTGAACGCTCGTTTCCTCATGCTCACATCACGGGCAATCACTGTGGTTCAGCAAGTGACGCCTCTTCCTATTCGCGTTGCACAGCATTGCGTCGTGCGCCGCAAGATAGGTGAAGGTTCTAGCTCTCTGCTGCGACGGCGTTTTCCAGATGTGGTTCCAACCGGGTGCTTGGCTCAGCCCTCCATCAGTCCTCAATAGCCTAAGGGCCGAGGCCGTTGTGAACCGTCCGGAAATCGTATGCTCCCAAAACAGCTTGTCCTCCTTATTCGAGTGGACAAGGACTTTGATGGCTCTCAGTTTCTGCACAACTTCCTCCGACAAGTAGTCGAGGATCACCTCCCAATCCCAGTCATCCCCTCTCCAGGCCTCCGCAAAAGTTTGTCCGACAATTTCCTCGGGAACTATTTGCAAAGCTACATCCTCAAGTGGAGTCGCCTATCCATTCCCAACATCGACTCTCAGACCCGGGACCAACAGTTCCGCTCCATGAACGATACCCTCCCATTGCCTTGAGAAGCTTGATTGTCTTGTGAACATGTCAACGTCTGCCCTGCCGCTACAATATTTACCCCGGATTAAGCGACTCCACAGTGTCGTCGGCTCCTGCAGCATCCGCCATCCCAGCTTAGCAAGCACCGCCTGGTTGGTTTCTCTCTTCGGGCGTATACCGAGTCCTCCGACATCCATCGGCGCATACAGGACCTCCTTCCTCGGAAGGTGGATTCGTCTATGGTCCCCGGAAGATCCCCAGACGAAGCCTCTTACCGCTTTGTCGATTGCGTCGCATACACCCCTGGGCACAAGACTCGACTGCATCGTGTACAATGTTAGGCTCGTAAGCACCGACTTGGCAAGGGTAATTCTCCCTGCCATGGACAAAGTACGTGCTTTCCACCCATTCAATCTCCTTGTGACTTTCTCGATGAGGTAATTAAATTTTCCCGCCAACAATCTACCACAGGTTGTGGTCACACCCAAATAATTTCCAAACTCAGCCTCAATCGGTATGCCCACCTCACTGCTTATCTCTCCTTTAGCGACTGCGGGGACATTGCGGGAGAACACAATGGAGCTCTTGGTAAAGTTCACACGCTCGCCCGAAGCTTGACAGAATTTATCCAAGCAAGCTTTGATTGTCCTTCCCTGCTTTACCGTGGCCTCACCAAACAGAACGAGATCGTCTGCAAAGAAAAGATGGGAGAGTTGAACTCCCCCCACACTTATAGGTTTCCATGAACCATCCGCCACTACGTCTTGGATAATATGCGAGATATATTCCATACATAGAACGAACAAATATGGAGACAGTGGATCACCCTGGCGAATACCTCGAGTCGGTGTGAATCCCCCCGCCACTCCTCCGTTCCACAAGACATTAGTTTTCCCCATCGTTTGACAGCTCATAATCACCTCCGTAAGTCTTGCCGAGAGCTGGGCACGAGCGAGAATCATCTGAAGGAAGTTCCAATTTATTCGATCGTAGGCCTTCTCCAAGTCCACCTTAACTACCATCCATTTCCTTCTCCTCCTCTCCGCCATGGAGTGCAGCACCTCCTGAACGACAATGATGTTATCAATAATCTGACGGCCTAGGACAAAACTAGATTGGGTAGGCGAAACCAGCTCCGGGAGGGCAAGCTTGATGCGATTGACAATCACTTTTGTGGCTAATTTGAAAACCACATTCAATAGGGAGATCGGCCACATCTGTTTGGGCGACGACGGGCTCTCTGTTTTCGGAATCAGAACCATCAAAGCGTCCGCCATAGCACTTGGCGCCTAATTTTCATTCAACAACCTTAGGATGGTGTCGGTGATCTGTTTCCCTACCACTTCCCAATTCTTCTGGTAGAATATAGCTGGAAAACCGTCTGAGTCGGGCGCCTTGTAAGGCCCCATCTGCTTGAGCGCCTGATTGACTTCAGCCGCCCTAAAAAGCGCATCGATTCCTGCTCGTCGAGCCATAGACATCTCTGGAAAGGTATGATTACTTTCCAGACTCGTTTGGCTTCTCAGTGGCTCCTCGTCCATGTAAAGAAGGGTAAAGAACTCCACCAGCATTCTTTTCAAATCATCTGGCTCCTCAATCCAGACCCCATCCGCGTTCTGCCATCTTTTTATTGTATTAGATCTTTGCCGGGCAATCGTTGAAAGGTGATAGAATCGAGTGTTTCTATCGCCATCCAATAGGAACTCCGATCGTGATTTTTGAAACCACAATAGTTGCTCCTGGGCCAGCACCTCTTCGAATTCATTGCACAATTTTTCTTCCAATCTAATGTAGTGGTTCGAGGGTCCAATCGCAAGCTGCCGACGCACACCCTCCAATCTTCTTGTGAGCGTCCTTTTCCGTGCTAAGATGTTACCAAATACCTCCTTATTCCATCTTCCTAACCCCTCCGCAAGCGTTTTCAGAGCCTCACAAGCGCCCACTTCCGGGTTCCAAATATCCATCAGGAATCCAGCAAAACTATCATGTGTCAACCACGCACTTTGAAAGCGAAACGGTTTGTTTGCATTCCTCCTGTGATCAGAAGGCTCGAGCTCTAATAAGATGGGGGCATGGTCTGAATACGGGGCTGTTAAGTGTTGTACGGATGCCTCAGGGAACCGCATCTTCCAATCCGGGCAGCAGAGAGCGCGATCAAGCCTAGCCATCCTCCTGTTCTCTTCATCTCGTCCATGCCACCACGTGAAATGGGGTCCCGAAAACCTAAGATCAAGTAGTTGGAGAGAGTCAGGCCAGTCACTAAACTCCTGGGAGGCTTTATTCGACCCTACATACGAACCTGAGGACCGTTCATCCGGCCTAAGAGTCGCGTTGAAGTCTCCCGCAAGAACCCAAGGTAAGGTGTTGTTATCCACGAAATCAAACAGACTCCGCCAAAGGTCTAACCGGCCTGCTCTTCTCGGTGCCCCATAGATAGTAGAGAGCACCCATGGTTCTTCACCCCTCCGCACAACTTCAACTGTAAGATGTTGATACGTTTGGGATACCCGATCCTTCGCCTGTGGGCTTCAGATCAAGAACCACGCCGTATATTTGCTAAGATCTTGCAATGCTCTTTGATATCTCCTGATTGGAACAAATTAAACAAGTAATTAGAATTCTGAAATAGCGACAGATTCAACACTTAGAAAATTCCAGCAATATGGACTAGGTAATAGCGACAGAAACAAGGGCAGCGAGAGAGAGGCGGGACAGGATGCGCGGAACCAAGCGCCTCAGGGATCTCGCTCGCTGGGAGCGAAGATCAGGCGCACGCGGAGACGCGGGAGCGACGCTGGGACTGAAGCGCGCGGGCGCTAGGCCGGAAGAGAGAACGCGGGTGCGGGCACTGGGCTGCGCGGACGCCTGCGCACGCGAAGCTGGGGACGCCTGCGCTCGCTGGGAGCGGCTTGCTCGCGGACGTCACCAGGGGCTGGGCTCCTCTCTTTTTGCGACAGTTTCTGATTTTAGGGTTTGTGTTTGGTTTAGGGTTGCCGAGTGGAATCAAGGTGATGGTGATGTTTTGTGATTGCCGAAAACAATAAGAACATAAAAGCTTTGGGATTGATAATCGAAGAACCCTTAATCCATAAAGGGTTTCTTCAATTCTATTTCAATCTAATTAATTCAAAGTGCATAAACATGAATTTATAGTAAAGTTTATGAGAGATCTAACCAATCCTTCCTTGCAAAGGAAAGGGGTTTAGATAGATTAATTCTATCTAAGATAAATAAAATAACTTTAAGATAAATAAATCCTAATGAGATAGATATTTAATAACTTGGTGGCTAAGTATTATATCTAGAAGAGATATAATTAATTTCCACCTTATTTATCTAATTGCATAAAATAACAAATTAACTAGTAACATGAACTCGGCCCACAAAGCCCACTCGGCCAAGGCCCATTCGGCCATGCCATGTGTAACTCGATCAAGGCGGGTGTAGACGAGTCTTCATGAGCTCTGAGTGTGGACGCAAGCTCACTTCCGGTGCTGGTGGTGTAACCTTGAGCCAAGTGATCCAGGGTGGCCTGAACCCTTGCTCTAAAGTTCCATGGTGACGGACAAGAAAGGCCTTAGTTGCATTTTGAATCTTCTTGGCCCTTGCACGAGTGACAGGGCCATCAAATGGAACCTTCATGTTGTCCTCAATGTCACCAAGAGTCATCGATAATTGCACGACATCAGATGTTGTGGGTGTTTTATTATAGCCTTAACATCCACAACATCAGTTCTCCACAGAAGCCAAATTCCTTCTACAAAGCCATAAGCTTCCATTCTCATACAGCCGTCAAAACCCACTCTTCTACAGGCTCTGTCCGCAAGCTCATTGCTAATTCTTGGTTCAACTAGGATTAGCACCTGTGGTCTGTGACATCTAATGATCTCATGGAGAGCGGCTAGGAAGGCGTTGTTGCCTGCCCCGCAAGTGTTCCAAGCCAAAATCTTTAAGCTATCCATAAAAACAACTGTGTGTTGAAGAGCGTTAAAAACAGAATCTTCAGGTATCTGCATTGCGCTCGCAAAAGCGTATGCTGCTTCATCTAGCCGCACTAAGGCGTTATTGAGTTTCTTGGGCAAGAACGCCCTGCATAGGATTGGACGAGTCGTTGTTTCCAACCGTTGTAGTTCCAACCGTACTTTGTTCGCGATCGGGGGGTACCGGGCTAAGAAAGGCCCCGTCTGGTGGTCTGTCATCAGAAAGCTCGCTCGACCTCGCACTGGGACTATCAATACGTTCGAGTCTTGGCTCATTGTGCTTGGGGTCGTGTTGCTAGGGCGTGGTTGGGTCTTAGTTAGGATTGGATGTTCTTGGGGTACTTCTGTAGAGGAGTTGGCCCTAGTGGCTCGGCTTTTTGTTGCTTGGGTTTGCTTTGGGAGTTGGAATCGGGAGGCATGGGAGGTAGAATTAAGGTTCAATAGGGAGAAATTGGGGAGATCCCTCTCTATTGCAGTAATTATTTGTGGAGATTTACCCTTCTTTTTTGTGCTGGTCTGGCCTATAATGTATAAGGATAGGTGTTTGGATGACTTCCTTGTGAATAATTTACCTTTGTTAAACTTGGAATTGGGAATATTTTCTTTCCCAATGGGTGAAGGGGTAACATTGATGATACTTTCCTTCCCTTTTTCCTTATCTATCCTCGAGCTAGGGCTGTTATTTTCTTTCAGAATATTGCCACTCAGGGCCGTGCGGATCATTTTAGGGGCCCTGTGTTAAAAATAATTAGCAGGGTCGTGTCAATTATTTTAAGGGTCGGTTCATAAACTAAAAGCTATCATATTAATTAATTGATTATTATTTGATGGGAAAATGTTGATTTTATAATTATATTTACTATATTAAAATATTGCTATATTTATCAATTTAAAAATAAAATAATCAAAATTTTTAAGAATAAGAACAACATCAAATGCCTTCAAACACTTTTTTCTCTATAGGGATTTCGGAGGTTCTAAAAAAATAGGGTATATTTTTTACTTTTCATATATATTTTTGTTATTCCATTTATAAAATTTAAATAATTTTATTTTTAAAAAGTGAGCTTTACAACTGTCAAAAAGGAAAAATAGTTAGTCTTATAAAATATTGTAATTTTTAGTTTCGCATCAAATGTAAAAATAAAAATAGAGGAAAGGAAAGAGCAAAAAAAAATGCCATATAAAAAAATACACCAAAAGGGACCAAACCATCAGTTGCTGGGATTCGAACATGGGTCTGAGGGGTAATACACGCACAACGTTTCCGCTAGGCTATTTGGTCTTTAACGGATAATTAGGGAAGGAAGTTATTTATATATAAATACAAGGTAGTGAAAAATAACATAATGGGCCCTAAAAATTTGGGGGCCCTGTTCGATCGAACCACCTGAACATGCTTATGCACGGGCCTGTTGCCACTCAAAGCTGATTCGGTTAGGATCTGGTCCTCCCCAATCTCGGCAAGAGCAGCGAATCTCGAAGATTGCGTAATCTCCTTATTTCCCTAAATCCCGGATGCTTTCCCTTTCTGGTTCGTCCTTCCAGCGTTTCCCAAATCCTCCGGTCTGGCAGTTCCGGCCGGCGCCGGCCTGACCTCCTTGTTGCGCTCCTCTGTAGTCCCTCTGCTAGTTCTCCCCCCACTCTTGTCACTAGGATCAGATCATTCGGTCGTCGCTCCTTGGCGTTTGCCCCGCGGTTTCCTTCCTTGCATCCAACCTCCATACCTGGCTTCATCAACCTCTGAAACTTTCGGTTGATTGGTTGGAGTCTCCTTATGGTCTTTGTCACACTCTTCAGTATTATGACCCACTCTACCACACGCGAAGCACACCATCCTCAAACCCTCATACTGGATCGGCCACACTTTCCCGTCGAGCCAGAATTTCGATAACAAGGGTTTGGTAAGATCCACCTTCACACTCAAGCGTGCAAACTGGCCTCTTTCTGCCGCTTCTGTCGTATGGTCAATGCGAAGAACCTTCCCAATCTTTTCTCCTATCAGCCGGAGAAACCGCGGATCGAAGTACTCAATGTGAAGTCCTGGAATCCTGACCCAGACCATCAGCTTAGTGATTTTATCCTCTTCAGCATCGAATTTAGGAACCCACTTCATGATGGTAAGGTAGTTATCACCTATCATCCATGGTCCGTTAGCGACGACGTGGTCGTAGTCGCCTTGGTTCGCAAAGCAGGCAATAAAGTAGTCATTCCCCAAGTCGATCAGTGAGAACTACGTAGTAAGGCCCCATTTTTGGGTGAGACGCCGATACAATTGCATATAGCCGGGCCCTTTGTCAAACATTTTGATGATTAGCGTGTTGTGCCATGGTCTCCACAACACTTCTTTCTCCATTTTATTCAAACAGATGGACGAACACAAAGGATCATCTTCCTCCGGTGGTATGTCGTCCGTGGCTTGGTATTTAGCTTCTTCCCCCACAGGGTCGTTAGTGCTCGAGGGAATGCCCCCATGACTTGGATTCGCCCCATTCACCAGTTTGGCTTTGAAATTCACGGGAGCTTCTTGCTGACTCTTGAAAGATTCCTGAATACTTGGGAATTCCATCCTAGCCTCTTCCCGTCCAGGACCTTCGACCGTGTCGAACACCATAACATGGTTGGCTTCAGGCGGCCGGTTGTCATTGGTAGCCATTTCCTGGTATTCCTCCTGATGTTGGCTTGCCGGAGTAGGATCCGGCGGTTTTCGTCCATCGCCCGAACCTTTCTCACTGGTGCTCTCGCTCTCCATTTCTCTAGTCACACTGAACAATTTTTTGTTCATGAGTCATTCTTTAAAATAAAGCATGTTGTGCTTTCACCTAATCCCAGAGTTCGTCCCTTAAAGTAATTAAGTTTGATTATACCTTTCAAAGGCTTTTTCCAATAACCGTTTCGATTCTTTCTTTTCACCATTTTTGACTTTTGATTCACCCTTGGTTTTTATGTCATGTTCGTCCTAGTAAAAACGTTGAGCATCCTTCTAGATCTGTTTTTGTCGTTAATCGTTGTATGAATACCTCAATTTCAATATTGGTAGGTTCTCATTGATTTTTTTTTGTCAAGGATTCGATCTGCTTCGACAAATCTTTCAGCGATTGTTGCCTCGTTTCAGTCACCATGGGTCGATCTGATCTGATACCAATGAAATAGTAAAACGATCAACACCGAAACATAGATAAAGAAGCTCATCTAAAAGTTCAAATTGAACCTGAAACTGAGTAATCCAGACCTAGGAATCAGCCGAAGTGAGAGGAGCCAATTCAAAGAGAGCTGAACTATGGGGAGTTCAGATATTTGAGAGGTTTGGAAACTGATTCTAAAATTAGATAAAATCTCATAAGAGGAGGTAGGTGGGTAGACGACGGGTTTAAATGTAAGTAGGAAAAAAAAACATAACGTGGGCCTAATACCCAAAAACACACAGGGCTAAGCCCAAACTTGACTAGGCTAAAGCCCACAATACTTATTGAAACATTTAAAATAGAAGGTAACAGCTATTCCTATTACAGGGCTTGGGATTAACAATGAGAGACTTGTTAAATATCATTAATCGGATGGTTTTTTCCTTTTTGGATGAATTTAGGGTTTTTTTAGGGTCTTGTTATATACACCGCAAATCCAACGTAAAAAATGCACGTCGAAAACGACATGCAAAGCTTCTGACTAATTAGCGTTTTAAAAAAATTAATTAACCCCTTTTAACCATGCACGTCGAAAATGACGTGCATGATTTGGGGTGTATATAGTGAAGCCATTTTTTTTATTAGGAAAGAATTCGGGTGAGAGAGAGTATCCTAGAGTTGTTAGAGATATCGACACCCTAGGCAGAGTGACAAAGATGTACGACCTTATCAGACACTCTATTGCCTAATCGAGGCACGTGGAAGAAGAAGACTTCTTTCCCAATCGATAGTAGGATTTTAATATCAATCATAATCAATAAAAGGGCATGAATGTTTGTCCACAAGTGTTTGATTATGATGAGAGAGTCTCCTTCAATATGTATTTTGTTGAGGCATAGCCGCAGGATTTCCGTAAATCCTTGTTTTAGGGCTAAAGCTTCATCTTTAAGAGGGGTTTGGCTACCCAGAATTTGGTAGCCAATGTGTATAGCTTTTTCATTCCAATCCCGGATAATAGTCCTAGAGGAGCTTTTATTGTTTGGTAGGGTAGATCCATCAAACTTGAGTTTGAACATACCTATCGGGGGTTTGCTCCAAGAGATCATTTTTTATTTTATTTTGTGTTTACCATGTTGATAAGAAGTGTGCACAGAGGGGGAGGGCTCCAGGTTAAGATCCCCCTCAAACCTAGCAGCTTTCTTCCAGTTTGTAATATGAGTATTAGTAACATGTCTTATTGTATTCATACTAGGGATTGGCACTTGTTTGAATAGATGTTGGTTCCTAGAAGATCGTACTGTCCACCACGAAAAAGCTAGATTTTCCTTATCAGTTTTTGAGAAAGTAGTACCTATGAATTCAAAGATAGGTTTTATTTCGCGTGATTGAGCAATGAGGATGGATATCTTCAGCTGATTGTAAGACGAGAAGGAATAAAGTGGGTTCAAATACGGGCATTCAAGGGCAAGAAACATCAACTACATTCAACTCAAATGACCAACTGCATTCAACTAAAAAAAATCAGAACTAAGTTCAACTAAAAAAATCAAGAACTGCATTCAACTCAGGGCCGGACCTGAGACGAGGCCCAACAGGCGCTCGCCTCGGGCCCAATGTTCATGGGGGCCCAAGTCATTATCGAAATGTAATAAATAGAATAAGGGTATGTTAAAGAACACATTGTGAGTTTGGCTCAGTTGGCAAAGGGTATTTATGGGGATATAGTGTGTTTGCATCCATGCGGGGTTCGATTCCCACTTTAACCCACTTTTTAAAATTCCCCGTCTTATAGATTGGTTTCTTTCTCATTATTTTATTTATTTTTATTGCCAACTTTTTTTTCATTTAGTGATTCGTTTCTTTTACTTTTTTCATCTTTATTCTATTTACAAAATAAAAATAATTGGTTAATCCCTAAAAATTTAAAGGAAAAATTATTATCTTTCATAGGTAATTAATTCTATTATTGATAATTTAAATATAGATAAAAAAAATTGATTCATACTTTTTAACTAAATAAAAATTATATGCAAATCCATCTTATAGATTCGTTTCTTTCTCATTATTTTATTTATTTTTATTGCCAACTTTTTTTTTTCATTTACCAATTCGTTTCTTTTCTTTTTTCATCTTTATTCTATTTACAAAATAAAAATAATTGGTTAATCCCTACAAATTTAAAGGAAAAATTATTATCTTTCATAGGTAATTAATTTTATTATTGATAATTAAACATAGATAAAAATAAATTGATTCATACTTTTTAACTAAATAAAAATTATATGCAAATCCAACCAACCCAAAATTATAATCTTGAATCTGTGACTGGTAACTTGTGTGTTTGGATTTTGAAACTGATATACTACAATAGTATGTTAGTATTAGATGACATATTTGATCGATTAACAATATATTTTTATCTATAGTAGAGGGCCCCACATTTATAATTCGCCTCAGGCAGTATAAATCTCAGATCCGACCTTGATTCAACTAGACATGAAAAACTAACATATCGTAGTATTTAATCTAAACCACCAAGAAGGAACCAACGCCAAACAACAATTAAAAATCAGAACCAACAATCACAAGGTAGCAAAAAAAAAAAATCAAGACGGAACCAGCAATCATAAGTAGCAATCAAAAAAGAAAATTTGACGGACAAAAAGAATCTGAATCCAATAGGATCTTTGACAACCAATAAAATCGACTATATGCAGCCTTAGATCGATGCTAAAATCGAATCCTGCCAAACGAATACTGCTAAATCGATTCAAATTACAACCTAAACCCTAATTTTTGAAAAAAGAGTATAAATTTCAAAGACCTACCCGGTGAGCACCACCGTTGGCTGACTCCAGCGCGACATTCAACTCCAGTAGGCATCGTCGGCTGGCCTCGCGAGTCTTTGTCAACCTGTGTCGCTGACCTGTTTCTCCCTCTATGAGTATGAGGGTAATGGGAGAAAGCGAAAGGCGACACACAAATGCTGCAAAACCAGCATCTCTGTGTTTCCTCCCGGTAGGGCTTCGATCTCCTTCTCCTTCCAACGGCTGCGGGCTCTCATGGTTGCCGACGATTCGTGCTCCTCCGGTCAACCTTTCCTCTCTTTTTTCGGGTGGAACTGAAGGTGTTCATATCAAACAAACAGAAGTGGAGAAGGCCGTTAGTTTTAACTTATCAGGGCAGGAGGCGAAATACATATATAACTCAGGGGTACAGGGTGAATTGAGCTAACCTTTTACACACCATGTGAAATAGACAATATTTAAGGGTATCGGACGAAATTTTCGAATAATATAGACCACCCAACTAAACAAGTGAGTCTGTTTAGTGAGTGACAACCCAAGCACTAACCTGCTCCACTCCTCCACGTCGGACAACCGGAGAGTAAGGACAAGACACAAGAGGCAGTGCGCAACCACTCCCACACCCTCTCCTCCGCTACGACGATCACCACGAGGGCCTCCCATAGATCCTAAGATGGGTTTTGCTTCACTATATACACAAGAGGCAGTGCGCAACCACTTGTTTTAGCTGATTGTGATTGCCTACAGGGGTTTTCAATTCATCGGTTGCCCAAGATGGGTTTTGCTCCGCTCCTGATTCCGTGTTGAAATCCGAGTCCAATTCGCCGCCTTTATACTGGAAAGTCACTAACCCAACTCTCGCTCCTTCTCATCTCCTAGGTTTCCACTTCTATCCTCCTCTATTGTGGTGAAATTGTCTATCTTCATTTTTTGTCAATAGTTTTAGCAAATGAATAGTTTCATTGTCTTTTTTTTCCCCTGAGTTTTTTGTTATGATTAAAGCTGTTATGTTGTTTGATTTTGGATCACTGAATTCGATTCTCTTTTTTGGATTACCGTGTTGGTTGGTACATGAGTCCGACTAATTCCATGGGACCGGAGGTATGGGTCCGGCCGGTACACGGTTGTCTTCCCGCAGGTGGGACCCACATAATATCAAACCAATGGCCTAAAAGTCGGCTTTGAATAGCTGATGGATATTTGTAGTTGTAGTTCAGTGTGAATTTAGTCCAACGAGTTGATTATTCAGTATGATCATGCAAGTTGCAAACAGTTAAAACTGTTTATATTCTTTGAACTTGATTCTTTATTGTGGCAGATTTGCCGGGGTTCACTCGAAGCGTGTATAAAAGTGATCATGCTTTGATTACACCTGAGAGCCATGTTTTCAGCCCTTTACCTGAATGGTAGGTTAGGTTTTGATTTGTGAAATAGATGAAACCATTTATGAAGCATCTGGGAATATTAGCTCATGCCAAAATCATATTTATTCTTGCTCTAATAGGAAGAACACCCTGGGAGCATATTTGATCACACCTGCGGCGGGAGCACATTTTGTCATGTACCTGGCAAAAATGCAAGGTAATTTAATACGTTCGTCCGTTGATATCCATGTTAAACTCGTGCTTTCATGTTCTGTCATTATTATCCATCCCCTTTCTTGTGGGCAGAAGAAGAGCTGCAACTTTTCTCAATGCTTCCTTCATTTTCTTCTCTTTGGGTGAAGAATATCATGCTTAACTCGTGCATTGTTGAATTGTGCAGATGGTTCAAGATCAGGGTCCCCTCCTAAAAACGTAGAGAGGTAATGGTAAATTGGTAACCCCTCAGCAGCTCAAGTTATGAGATTATATGTTTCTCTTGATTTGAGAACCTTGGATTTGGAACTTCCCTATTTTAGTTTTCCCCCACTTCTAACTTCTCACTGATCCTAAAACAAGCTCCCATTTTTTGTATTTGAGAGTTGCTGCAAGTTGCTTTAAAAATCTGATGATATTTCTAGCAGATGAGTTATAGAATGTCTTTTGAACATTGTTAAGATAATCCTGTGATGCTTTTCTAGGATTTTCATTTTCATATTTCTTCTTCATTGCCGAAGAGAAGTTCCTTTATGAGAAAATGGGGTCATTTGCTCACAAGCCAATATTTGTTTTGAGCGAGCCATGTTTTGATCATATCAGGTTTATTTTTGTGATTGAAGGAGCTGTCACTGTGACTAATGGGTCTGGCATCAGCCACAAACTGATGGTGAGAGGTCTTGTTCATGTCCCTACCTATGTTTTCTTCTGAGTATGAATTCTCTTAGTATTTAGTTCTGTTCTTGACAAATTTGACTTCATCCTTTAGTCCGCATTTGTAATAAAAGACATACTTATTTGAGCAAATACTTGAAAATCTCAATTTAACCAATGAGAATGAGTGAACTACAAACTAGAGTACAAATATATCCTCACCGTGATAAACTGCAGTTATCTAAGCATGCAAAAGGTTTTGGATCTCCTGCTCCTTGTGCATGATGACCCTAGCTTTACTAAATGCTAAGAACCCCATCTTTTGCCATGTTGCTTCCAAACTCTCCATCCATGGTGTTAGTAATAGGCGGCATCAATGGATCATGGAGTGGATCACTGAACTGTTGGTCGGCAGCAGTGTAATCATAGGTGACGGAGAGCAAGAGAGAGGCGAGTGTAAGAGGGAGAGAGGAAGACCTTTGCAAATTTAGGTAATTTAGTGATTTTAAGTCTTTTTATAAAAGAAATAAAATAGGTATAGAAACATTTCCAAAAGGTCCAAAACATTTCCCCAAAGGTTTGTTTCCCCAAATTACAGTCAACGAAACGTTGACCGTTTCTAAGCATCTGGAAATGTTTGGGTGGCGTTTTGGTGGTGTTTCGGAGTTTCTTTGATTTCAGAAACGAGAAACCCCGGGTATTTGGCGTTTTGGCGTAACGTATGTGTGATCTTGATTAGCTAACACTCCTACTAGTATTCTTCCCTTGATATTTAAAAAAAGTAATAAATATTTCAAACTCTTGAATCTTTACACAGTTTTCCATCAAAAGATCTTGTTAACAGGAACAAGTCAGTGGGACAGGATAACCTATTTATTATTATATTATTATTTCATTTCCTTACATCTTGGAATACTCTTCTTTTGCTTTCCTTAGAGAAGGCTTTATTGTGATGAATAATCTTCAGAGAACTAAGCACATTGTCTAATACAAAATGGTCTTTATCTTTCAAATGAAGGTGGATTCATATGCTTACTTACCGCCTGATTTCGAACACTCTATCAGTAGTCATGCTGCCTCCACCCTAGTTATCTTTGAAAGAAGGTTTGTCTGAGATTGTGGCTTTATTCGATACTCTTTCTTCTTTTTTTCTTTCCTTAGTGTTACTTATAAGATGAATCTCCTAGAATAAAACTATAACTTATTGTATGTGCATGTAAAATAAAATCCAAGCTGCATTGTTGATTTATATCTAGTGTTTCAACTTTCAACCGGTAAATGTATCATTTTCTGTTTGCAATGCTGAAGGGGAATTTTGTTTTCTTTTAGGTATGCCTTGGTTAAAAACCATGTTACCGAACTGATTGTTGGTTCAACAGACAATCAGCCACTCCTTGAAACTCCTGGGGAGGTATGGATGAATATCGAACTTAATCTAATTTTCATGACCAAAAAAAAAAAGAGTGAAGCTCCAATTATGATTGAGTTATATTTTTTTTTTCACTTTAATTTCTGGGAACTTTGAACGCTAGAATTATTTATCCTTCATAAACACGATTCCATAGGCATGTTATTTTTCACATCCTGAATAGTACTTTAAGTTGGAACCTGTAACATCTCTCTCACCCCGGACATGAAACAGAAGTTGTATCCTGTTTTCTGCCCTGCTTAATGTAATAAATCTTAATGTTTGTATGTACAATATGTGTATGTCAGATTTTGTACCTCTCTAACCGAAAAGGCACGAGTTTGGCTAACTTCTGAGTAATTTTGCCCTCTGATCAGATTTTTGAACTTCGGAAGCTTCTTCCCATGTCAGAACCCTATGATTTCAACATTCATGTGAGCTGAATTCATTCTGGAATATCTCATTTATGAAGATTTTCAGTTTATGAGAAAATTATGGATGTAAAATCCTTGCAAGTAATGAACCTATTATCTGAGTTCTTTCTCCCATTGTTCCTGTATTTGCTTGCAGATCATGGATTTTCAACCAGGTGAATTCCTAAATGTGAAGGTGGGTAGATCTTCTGTTATCATATGGTACATGTAATTGGGAATGAAGTGAGTTTGATGTATAGATAGCAACATAAACAATTGCAATTACAATTTATAAGTCACACACCGCCACCAATAAGGCATTGTTAACGGGGGTGTGAGTGTGTGACTGTGCTTCTTGTGGCTCTTCTGTTCTCGAAACGCCTTTTGGTAGGATTCTTTTAAGAATCAGAATCTTTATTAGTGTTCGGTCCTGCCCTACAGGAGGTGCATTACAACCAGCATGGTTTATTGCTCTTGGAGGGACAAGGTATTTACCGTTTGGGTGACTCCTGGTAAGTCCTCCAACAAAATATGATATACCTTTTGATCATTCTTTTATTTGCCCTTTCATCCATAAGGCAACTGCAGTGCTATATAACCGAAAATTAGAACAGAAGAAGGAATTACTGATTGCAGTGGCCTGGTCTGGGTGAATTTTGCTTGAAGACGAGATATCCACTCTGTTTTACATATTCTCATACCCCTCCCTATTCTCTCTCAAAGAAGACATGTTGTTCTCTCTATTGTGAATAGGTACCCAGTTCAAGCTGGTGATGCTATATGGATGGCACCATTTGTCCCACAATGGTAAGCTAATGTTGCATGATCATTCTGAATTTTGATCTTCAGAAGAAACAACTGTTCGAAAAACCAACAACTTGGTTACTTCTTCAGGTACGCTGCACTCGGCAAAACCAGGTCGCGCTATCTGCTATACAAAGATGTGAACAGGAACCCTCTTGAGCATCATCAGATGATCAACTGACATTCACCCCACAGTTTGTCATTTCGGGTCGAAAGAGTACTGTTTGTTGTTGATTTGCAGCTTATCCAATTCCCTATCTGGCCGTTCGCTTAAGAGAATTCTGTCTCCATCACACACTATTAAAGGGCAATGGAATGGAATAGCTGGTGTGAGTGAAACTTGTTGAATTGTTTGCCAATCCAGCAGCAATTGGCAATTGACAATTTGCAGTGACATTATTGTTACGATTATTACATTTATGGATTCTTGATTTTACCCCATTATGGGTTAGTTTTATATAATTTGCGCAAGGTATTTTTTTGACAAGTTTTAAATTTTTAATTAACTAGTTCAAACACTTGTACACCTGCGAAATACCTTGTGCAAAATAGAATAAAAACCTTGTGCAAATTATATACTGCGTATATTTTTGAAATCCCGCTTAAAAGAGCTTGAATAAAATTCCGTTAGGGTTTGACCAAATCCCGAAAGAGCATGACAAAATTTCGGTTGGCTGAATCTTGTTTGCGCTTTTGCTCGAGCAATGTGGGGTTCTACTTCCGGCGTTTCTAGGAGTTCTTCTGCTTGGTTTGGGGCATGGAGTCCGGAGTCGGGACTGGTTGGGGTCGTGATGGTGCTTTCGGGGTGACTCCTTATCCGAGAATGAGCTTCCTTGGAGTTTCGTCTGCACTACCCACATTAGATAGATTCTTGCAATATCGTTGGTCTGGGAGTAATTCTTCTTAGGTCGTTTTGTTGTATAGTTTGTTTATGCTTGTTTCATTGCGCATGTTTTCTATATCCTCTGTATGTTTAGGCGGTTTTTGTTTGCCGATTAGTCGGTCTTTCGAGAATCAGGCTTGTCTGTTCTCGAATCTTTACCTGTTAAAAAAAAACTTGTCATAAGAGTGTTGAATAAACTTATGCAGGGAAATTTTAATTTTTTGTGCAGGTACATTCATCATAGAAAAAATTGTTAGTGCTTTGTATAAGGTTCTTACTTCTTACACTCTTGATAAGAGCCTAAAAGCTGTCATTGAATGTTATCCTTCTGGATATAACATTGCCACATTATGTAAAAGTGTTTTAGTGCAAAACTAAATAAGCATACACCACAAAACAATCAAAATCAAAGAAAGACCGGATCAACCATTTAACTGCAAAAATCCTAAAATCTCAATTAAATTTACCCATTTGCTATTGATTCCTTCAATACGCAGTGAAGGCCGTGATTACTTCTTAGCCCCATTTAAGTACTTTTATTGTTTGACCAAATTAAATTTAGAAAGTAATGATTTTTAGCCTAGCAGTGGGAGATACAAGATTTTAATTTGCCACGGGGGAGCTGAAAACTATAAAGGAAGATAATAAAATATATCTTGCGAATTCATTACCACAAACAAGTGCAATTCTTAAATAGGTTTTCATAGGCCCGATCACTAATAATTATCAATTGTTTCTCCAGTCGAGTTTTTTTTTTTTAACTCCTTACATCATCTCTATGAATACTATTGATTGATTAGAAATATGATTGTTTGAAGGAGTTGATGATCTAAACGTATGAAGAAAACAATCCCAAGTCCCAAACCCAAAATTCAATTCACAAATTCACAAAATTGATTCTGAAACTCACAAACCGTAATAAAAATTTCTCAAAATTGATCATTAAAATCACAAACCCTAATTTCACAAAATTGGTTTCCAAATTAAAAACCCTAAAATTCTCATATCCTACATATAAATTGAATCTCAAATTAAAATTTAGGGCACAAATTGATAAAGTACAAACTATAAAGTATGAAACTCTAAGCTTTTCAATTCATCCTTAAACAAATTTCATAAGGGCTTTAGGCAAGATGTCGGAATGGCTATTGACAAGATAATTTCACCTAAATTATCACAAACCCTTTTCATTTTTTCCGAACACATTGCAAAAAGGGACAAAACTCTCTTTTCCCGATTCGAAACCTAAATCTGTCGAATGAATTGTTTTGATTGAAAATAGCCTAAAATCGATGAAATTAATCAAAAGATCAATCAATCAACACACGAGTAGGTATATCGCTCGCTTTACGTGATTATCAAATGACGATTTTTGGTTTTCGTTCGAAAAAACTGTCGAAGGAAGGAGCTCGGCAGATAGATACGAGGTGAATGAATAAGCTCTGAAGAATTAGACGAGGTTAATACGTAACCTCGACGAACAAATATGAGGTTATGATGGAGCCTCGTCTATGTTTTGTGAGGTTTATAAGGACCCCTTTTGAAGATCTTATCTAAATCCTCATTGACATAAGCCGAGCTAGGTAAATAACCTCGGCTTCTGTTGTTGAGGTTAAGGAGGAAGCTCGACTTCTGTTGTTGAGGTTAGTAAGGGAGCTCGGCTACTGTTGTTGTGGCTATAAAATAGCCTCATTGACACGTATTGCATAAATTCATTAAATCTATATATCTATATCTATATATATACTTAATTCAGAAGAGTTTATGCTTACGTGGCGCGCTCTCCACCCTTCTCTCCCTTACGTCCAATCGCGTTTTTTCCTTTCAATTTTTTTTCATTTTCCCAACCAAAATCCTATTTACTAACTATTGGACTTAATTCAAAACATTAGATTCAATTTAATATATCTATTGGGAATAACTCAATTTTATTTACTAACTATTGAGCTTAATTCAAAAAATTGAATATAACTATTGGTTATGACACATCTAAGTTAAACAAAGTTACAATGATATTATTATTATTATTATTATTATTATTATTATTATTATTATTAGAGGGAAATGCACAAAGTAACCCAAAAAACCGAAAGTGTTGCAAGGTTAACCCAACCCGGTTTATAATTGGGTGAAACCGGATAATTGGGAAACCCTTAGAGCCGGTAGCAAGTAAGGGAGGGTGGTGCAACCTTCCAATGTGTGACACCTGGCCTGAGAGAGAGAGAGAGAGAGGGGGGGGGGGAACAAGTCCCATCTGCAGAGGAGAGAGGCGGAGAGAGAGAGAAAGCAATTGAAAAAGGACAAGAGGGAGAGAGAGAGAGAGGTGGAAAAAAAAGTGAAGTATGAGAGGAGAGAGAGATTAGTAGAGTGTCAGTGAGGGGGCATAAAAAAATATTGTTACTCTTTCACTTCGAAGAAGCAATTGAGCGGGGGTTTATTTGCAGGTTGACGTGTCAGCAGTTAGTTTTAACTGGACACCCAAAGCAAAATCACATGACACATATTGGAATCGACTGGACAAGATTTATAGGAGAAACAGATTCTCCATCGACTTTGGATAGAAAATGGGCAAGTTTGCTTTCGATAAAGGTTATGCGAGAGGTGTCTCCCTTAAATCTCAAGCAAATTTACCCATTTTCTATCTGACGTCGATGGTGAATCTGTTTCTCAAATAACTCATGTCCAGTCGATTCCAATATGTGTCATGTCGTTTTGCTTTGGGTGTCCAGTTAAAACTAACTGCTTACATGTCAACCTGCAAATAAACCCCCACCCAATTGCTTCTTCTTCGAAGTGAAACAGCAACAGTAAAGTTGCAGAGGAGAGAGGACCCTTCCATCTCTCTCTCACTGTCTTATCCCCACTGATCTCTCTCTCCTCTGCAGCTTTACTTTTCTTTTTTCACATACACTCTCTCTCCTCTGTAGGCTTTCTCTCTCAACTGCAGACTTTCTTTTACTTTTCTCTCTCTGTCTTATACTCACTAATCTCTCTCTCTCTCTCTCATCTGCAACTTTACTTTTCTTTTTCACTCCTCTCTCTCTCTGTCTCTCATGTCCTCTCTCTCATCTGCATACTCTCTCTCTCTCTCTGATTTTTTTTATCGAAAGCAAACTTACCCATTTTCTATCCGAAGTCGATGGTGAATCTGTTTCGCCGATAACTCTTGTCCAGTCGGTTCCAATAGGTGGCATGTCATTTTACTTTTGGTGTCCAGTTAAAACTAACTGCTTACACGTCAAACTGCAAATAAACCCCACTCCATTTGCTTCTTCTTCGATGGTTTTTATCTGAAACTTAAGATTTAATTCAAATTATATTAATGCCCCCTTACCGTCACTCTTCCCCCCTCTATCTCTGTCTCTGTCTTATCCTCTTTGTCCTCTCTCTTTTTACCGTCTGGGCTTAGGGGGGAGGGTGACACTAGAACCAGGGAAACATTGAGTGTAAAGTTGTTATATTGTTTATTCATCAATAAAAAGAAAACAAAGTGGTTCACCAAGCCTCTGCGAGGGCTCCTCCACTTCGATTCCACCTTCTGTACTCCAAATCCAGCCTCCACTCGCCTCAAATTGACCTGGAAAAGCCATCAGAACGAAGGTGAAGGACGAAGGCATCAAACATGACACACATGACAGTTAGAATTATAAACATGACATCTGACTACTACAAACATGACAGAAATCAAAGTGCCGGCAAATTCGTTAAAGGTTCGAAGGTATCTCAACATTAAACATTTCCAACTCACCCTACTCCTGGTATGTCATAATCCACCCAACAGCTCCACAATTTCCACAATTCCTCCAAAATCCCTAATTCCTCCAATTTCCCCTATTCCCCCAAAATCCTCAATTTCTCCAATGTCTTCAATTCCCCCAATTTCTCCATCTAACTACAACCAATATATCAATTTTCCTCCATTAGCCTCCCCCAATTTTACCCAATGTTCAAAACCAACTGTTATTTTTCCCCCAATTTCCCTTCTATCCCCCTCCCTTGTCAAAACAAGAGCAAACCTTCCCCAATTGTATGCGACGTCTGTTGCTTGTTTGATGTCCGCTTCTTCTTCCTTCCGTTTTTAAATCTGCAGACTTGCTCTTGTTCTTCTTCGAACTCCTTCCTCTTCTTCCTTCCGTTTTCAAATTTAAGAGAGAGAGAGGGAAATAGCAACCCTTTGGCCTTCCCCTTCCCCTTGAGATGACAGTTTTTTTTAAAAACTGTCAATTCCCCTTCCATCCACTTGTCTCATTCTCTCTCATCCATAAATGCAACCGGTCTCTCCTTCTATTGTAACCGGCTGGGCTGTAGTTTTTAAAGGATTTGGGCTAACTTTTTGCAATTAATATGGATAGGGGATAGGGGGTGCAATCCAACCGGATTTTTGGGTTAGTTTTGCAAATAGCCCTTATTATTATTATTATTATTATTATTATTATTATTGAGTGATTTAAAATATTTTTATTTATGTATTATACTTTATATCAGATTTAAAAAAATAATTTTCTAAGAGAATTATTAGATACCTTTATGGTAAAGATTTTTATGATTTTTATTTTAACTTTTATTAATATTTTATAATATTTTTTTTTATATTATTAAGATTTTAGTTTTAAAAAATCACGCCATGGCACGGGAATTGTACTAGTTGTGTATATGTGTGATGGATATTTTTATAATGCAAACTCATATGCTTCTAATAAAGAGACAGACTAAATGACTAAATCAGTTTTGAAAATGTTGTTTTCTCCACTTCTGATTGCAACTCTAAATGACTAAATAAATATCATAACTTTATCCAAATTAAATAGTAAATTAGTTCTTCTTAAGCAAACATGAAACAAATAACGTTATATGTAAATAAGAAAAATATAATTACTTGGAGCTACATTACCTGTACTAATCTAAATAACAAGTCATTGGTAGTGACTATTGTTATGCTATGGAAATATAATGTATTAGCAATAGAAAAACAACTAGGAATTACATCCATGTTTCATTCACGATGGTTTCATGAACAAAAAAATATTGATATATGACAGTTCGACAAGTAATATTGAAATCTTAAATTACCTCTATTGATGTTACATTCATGACGAACACATCTATTCACTAGTGTTTTGGCCTGTGTAACGCACGGGTCTAAATTTTTTTTTATATAAATTATATATAAAATAATATTTTATGTTATAATTATTAAAGAATTATCGCTAGGACCCCCTCGAGGGGATGGAGAGCTCCGCCTCTCCTTTAACCAAAAAAAAAAAAGAATTATTGCTAGGGAAAAATATTTTTGTATAAATATAGTTATGTTATTTATGATGAACCTTAATTAACCGCTAAATTGTTATCAAATGTATAGTTTTTCGTGCTTCATACTAATATTTGTATTTAACACCACAAACATTATACAACTAACCTTTTTCTTGCTTCTATTTATTCAAATTAATATGATATATTATGATTTGTAATATTAATTTTAAAATGATGAAATTAAATAAATGAGTAATGTTAATCTAAAAAGGATATTTCAAACTGATGAGAAAGTATTTAGTGAATGAATTTATTGGGAAAAAGAATCTCTTTTATAAGTTCATTCTTACAATTTAATATATTGTTTTTTTAATTAAAAAATGATGTTTATGCCAATTTATATGATTATTGTGATTTCTAATAAAAATAATATGATTATTATGATTTAAAATATTAATTTTAAAATGGTTAATCTAAATAGATACATTGTTATTATTTTTAATCTAAAAGTTTTCCTAATTGTTAAGGATATATTTCGTTAATGCATTTAATTTATTGGGCAAAATGAAATCCTCTTTTATAAGTTATATAGATTTATTCATTTATTTATATTATTATTTATTTTTATTAGGTTAAATTATAGACTTATAATTATGTAAAAATAATAATCTTTCTAATTTTTCCTCTTAGATTTATTATTATTTATAAAAAAAACTTTAATTTTTGTTTTCAACTTGTACTAATAGTTGGAGGTTTTAGTTGACTTCTTATTAGAGGGGTAAATTATTAATCTAAATAGATATATTTTTATTGTTGTGAATCTAAATATTTTAAGCTAACTTTATATGTTATATAGATATATAGATATAAATGTTAAACTGACGGTTATTTTGTGAACAAATAATATTGAAATCTAATATTAGTCAATGAAAGTCGCTATCCCATTGGTTCTACCCCTGCACATATTTCACAACATCTTAGGTTCGATTTTGAATAACCCAAGAATTTTTTACTTCAATTTTTTTATTCTTAGGATATAGAATAAGTGCAACAAAATCTACCGAGCTTATGAAATAGACTCGGCTTTATTTGGTGAGGTGATGTTGTGAGCTCGGCAAAGTTTGATGAGCTTAACACGTCACCTCGTAATAAGGTTGAATTTACCACAACGGCGCCTACAAAAGCCTGGGATGATTTTGGAGGGAAAAATAAATGGATTGGGAGGGAAAATTTAGGGTTTGGTCGCCAATAAATTCTATATAAGACCTCCATAGTGCTACAAAGTAGTCACAACTCCAAAAGATGGCGGAAAAACACAAACAACATGTTCGCGACCTTGTTGAAGTTCGAACATTCATGAGGAATTTGATGGAGGAATTCGGCCCATCACTTGTCGCATCAAACATTCGCAAAGGAACGGGGCATCAATATACCTTTGAGGCGATGTATCAAGAAGAATTAAACCACTACGAGCTAAGTAAGCATCCCGGTCTTCAACAATTGGTTAAGGCGGGCAAACGGGTGCTTGCACTTCCGGATGCGGATTTATGTATCATCAAAGAAGAAGGTCCCAGAAGATCACCTAGAAGGAAGAAGTCGAAAAATAATTAATATTTATTCTTAATCTATTTCAATCGAATGATTAGCTTTATTTATAGGTTGTTCTTCCATGGATGTTAGATTGTAACGAGCCTATTATTATCAATAAAAAGTTATATTTCGATCGATATGTTTTGATGGTACATATCAGCAATGATTGTGTAAAGTATCGTCGGATATTAATACAAATTTGAGAAGGCGATCGAGCATAATAAGTAAGCTCAAAACATTTAACCGAGTTTATAATATAGCCTCAAAAAAACTGATCGAGCTTATGCTATAAGCTCGGTTAACAAAAATGAGTTTCATAAATAAGCTCGGAAGATGTAGCCGAGGCTCATCGTATTCTCCTCAACCGTGAATTTACTAACATATTATCGTCTATCAAAATTATTTTTTGATAATTTTAATTAAATTATTGGATAAAATCCTAACTACTAAAAGATATTTTCAATATATATCTTTCATAATCTTTTTTTTTGGTGGGAATATTTCCTAATCTCCATCGTCTAACTGCAACGTTTTTTATCTTTGAAAAATCAAATATTAAAAAAAATCAGATTTTGTTAGAAATATGGAAAGCCCAAAAAAAAAAAGTTTTATATATACATTCATCATTATATACCTAATTCATTATATACCTAGTTCATTATATCCCTAGTAAGTAGAGAACCTACCATCATAGGTTTTAACCTAAATTGACTAAATTGAGGTCAGACGATGGATGCAAATCATGGAAACCAATCGGATCAGCAATCAGGTGAAGAAGATGTTGATGTAAGTTTTAATTTTATAGCAAGATTCAATTTTTATACCTTAATTTGTACGTCATATTGGTTGATCGGCCCTCCAATAACCAAAACAACGTAACATATAATACGTTCGCAATATGTTTTGAGCTTGCGTATTACCCTCGGTAATATATGCCGAGGTTATGTATTACCCTCAATTGTATTTACCGAGCTTATGTATTAAACTCAACAAATATAGTCGAGTATATGTTGTAATCTCGGAAACTGGTTTTGAGTTTATTCTTGGAATCGATGACATTGTGTTTTCGTTGTTCCCTTCAGCTTGACAACATTGACGCTTACATAAGTTTCGACCGTGAACAGTCTGGGAGTGACTTAAACTCGTTGGACGATGAAGACGAAGTGTTTGACGTTACCAAGTATCCGGATTTGAAATACCTGTTTAGAGACTGTAAAACTTGGGACTCTAAAGATGAAGCTGTCAAGGATGCTCGGGTAAGCCAAAGTAAACAATATGGTGTTAGTCATATCACGCTCTGACCAAAACAATTGTTGGTTGTACTGTGAGAGACATGGCAAGCGTCGGATTCATAAACGTCTTGATGAGCCAAACATGGTTGTGAAGAAGAGAAAAGCGACATTTAGACGGTGTGGTTGTATGTTTCACATTAAATGTCATCAGGTGATGCCTAACCGTTGGAGAATCAAAGTCACGCACGGAGTTCATAACCATCCCCTTGTCAGGTACATGGAGGGAAACCGGTATTACAATAGGTTAAAACCGGAAGAATACGAGGTTGCAAAGGATTTAATAGCAGGTCACATGAAGCCGTCGTTGATACTAGGCCACATTAGGGAAGCATTTACAGATAACGTAAGTGTGGTTAAGACCATCAGGAATGCCAAGCAGAAGGCGAAGAGAGAAGGCTAGCAGGGGAGAACAATTGTGCAACAATTTCTGCACAAAGCGAACGTGTTCAATTATTTTGAAAGACATAGAACGTTTGCTGACGGTGTTGCGAGTGAGTTGTTCTTTGCTCACCTAGAATCAGTTAATTTTTTGAGGTCATTCCCATGTGTGCTTGTCATGGATGCGACATATAAGACAAATAAGTAAGTACTTACAACCTATTTAGTTATGCGTGCTCTGCTTTAAATTATTTTAATTTTTTATTTGTTATATATGTAAATATAGGCACAAAATGTTGCTTTTCGAGATCGTTGGATTCACATCAACCTGGAAGACCTTTCTTGTTGCATGAGTTTTAATGTCTGATGAGCAGACATATGCTTATGATTGGATTCTCCGAATGTTGAAAGAGATGTTTGGTTTGGTAGGGAAGAGGCCAACCATTTTTGTCACCGACAGAGAGTTGGCATTGATGAAAGCATTGGAATCCCAATTTCCAAATACACCACATATATTGTGCCGAAGACATATATTCTCAAGGATATTGAGGTGAAAGCATTGACGCATATGCACGCAAAAGGCAAAGCAACCAAGTTTGAATGGCAGTGTCAAACACTACAAAAAAAAAACATATTGGCTTTGGCAAATAACCGTAGCCAAAAGCCTCTTTGTGGTAGCCAAAGGGCTTTAGCTTCGGCTTAGCTACGGGAAATCAGGGTGTAGCCAACTGGCGGTAGCAAATAGACACTAGCTTCGGCAGATAGCCGAAGCTACTAATCTAGCTACGGCTAAGCTACGGCTTGGTAAAGCTAGCTTATAGACAACCAACTATGCTACGGTACTTGGCCGTAGCTACTCCAAAGCTTTCCCACCAATTTCTGGCGCCTTTTTTTGCCTTGTTTGCTACGGCTCTTTGCCGAAGCTATAAATATTGGGTTTTGAGTGTTTTACCCGCAAAATATTTGGCGCCTTTTTTTCCTGGTTGCCACGGCAGCTGCCGTAGCTACTGCCGCTGCCATTCCAAATGTCTTGTTTGAATGCCCAATGCCCCATATGTGCTTTAATATTCACACACATCTAGTTATATTCACACAACCATCGAACTAGCTAAGGACATTCATATTAAATGAAAGTGCATTCAAAGTTATAGTCATGCATACACCTTGTTTCATAAACTAAAATAACATTCAAAGTCAAAAGTTTAACCTTTCCGACAAAAGATGCAAAATACATTAAGTCTAATACTAGAAAAGTTCAAGATTCAACGTTCTAGCCATGGATACACCTTGCCTCATTCAGCAGCTTGTTGAGGATCCCCCTTGGTAGATTCTGCAGCCTCTCCTTCGACCGGTATGTTGCGAGCTCTCTCATCGGTGGAGAAGATAATAGCCTCGTCTCCTATAGACTCCCTTCGATGACCACTTGTCTACAAATACCATAAAACACTAAATTCACTACCACTAGCATGCCAATACCCATCCATGATACAGAAAATAATCCAACAAATGACAAACACATGCATTTTTAGAGTTCATCAAATAATTCAGCATTATGAAGCCATTTAATATGATCTTCCGAGTGAATAGAAATTAAATGAGTAATTAAGTATTGTTCTTCAACTACATATTTCTGATTCCTCCAGTTGACAACTTGAACTATCAAAAGCAAAAATCAGAAATCAGAATTCAGCATTATGAAGCCATTTAACATGATCATCTTATTGAATTAGATAGCTCCTAATCCTATATTCCTATTACTATCAATTGCTAATAGTGAACACTCAACAAAGTATCGATCTCCCTAAAGTAGTATCAAAGCCACCAATCAAATTGTATGGAAATATAATGTGCTAACAAGCAGAATAACTGACCTGTGCTTGTGATTGTGAGGTTACTCGGTCAATGCACCCACCCACAAATTCAGCTCTCAAGTCCTGAATTCGGTTTTCAACATGGTCCTTTATGTTCTGTTCTAGCTGTTGGAGCATTTGGCGTAGCATGGACTCGTTGTTAGTAGACATGTTTGATCCTTGATTCACCATACAAGGAGGGACGCTAGCACCAAATGTTCGACAATATCCATGACCATCTTGGCCACAAATCCGGTGTAATATTTTGTCTTTGATGGTTGCAAGGTGTTGCTGATCCTCAGGTTCCAAACTGAGGAGATCATTGTAGTCCTTCTACATTTTTGACAAGGCAAAAAATGAGCAAGCTAAAAAATGGTCACACATTTACAAGATTTAAGTAAATATTAAACAATACACCTACAAGGTCCGAAAGACTTACGATAGCTTGAATAACATCAGGATCACTTGTGTTTCGGGTGCTCATCCACACACTCATCTTATCCGTCGGTTGCCCCTTTTTTAGGGGCTAGTTAATTGGTTAACATGCAACTCAAATTAAAAAATGATTTGATGTGTTTGATCTACACAAGTATTCAAAATAGCAAGCACTCAAATTTAAAAAAGAAGCATAAATTAAGCTACAACAAAACACGTACCTCGTGTCTCACTGCAGCGAAAGACTTTCGACCAGTGACATGTATCGGCCCGTGCTTATCTCGATTTTGAGAATTTTATTAAGCTTGTTTCTATACATAAGGTATTACACGATAAATAACAAGTACATTGCCTTTCATAAAAGACTTCAAGAAGGATTATGGAGAGATTGACCTAGATAAAAAAAATTAGAAAAACTTGGGCATAAATAAAGAGAACCTGGACATTTTCGCTTCGCCAATATGCAACAAGGGCATGCCAATGATGTGGAAGAACATTTGGAGGATTATTGTCGAGAAGATTTGGATCATCTTGGCATCTTGTAAAATATTTCTTCTTGGTTTTTGCCTTAAAGTCCTTCCACGTGATATTACACGCTTTTAGGAGAACCTCTTTGTAACCATCGGGAACATCTACCAAATTTCTCTACATGTTGTAAACAAGATAAAAAAAAATGATGAACATATCAACAACATGAATACAGTACATGATGGGGTCAACAAGATGAGAATGAAATAAAAGTCCAAACGACTTAATAAAAATCTTATAAGTAGGCTTCATACCTCAACCAAAACAAAAAAATAATTCATAATAGAAAATCCAATAATTTCGTAAACATGGGGCTGAACTACTCACCCGAACTTCCTCCCATATACCGTCTTTTACAGTTTGCTCCACATTGGTCCAATCGAGAATAGTCGGTGGAAGCCTGTGCCCATCACGCACTATTATCCCTAGTTGAGTCGTTAGATGTTTGGAATTAGGACCAACTGGCTGGAAGGTGTCATCAAATTCAACATGAAATCTAACTCCAGTGTTCCACCCCAACACACCCTTGTTGTGCCCTCGATGGGTAATTTGTTCATCTTCATCTAAGAAGCATCATTAGTTAATAAGTAACTAGCATCATAGAGTATATACGGAGTAGGAAAAATTCATGCAAGTTTATATATTTTGCTTCATAATTTATCTTTAGATTTCTAAGTTACTCGTTTCTGCAGGATTTGATGGTGAAGTCTGCGAAGGTGGGCCTTGAAGTGGTATTGGAGCATGGAGTTGTGTTGGAGCTTGAAGTTGAGGTGTAGGTGAGGCATTACACGGGAGTGAGGTAGCTACTGATGTAGAGGAGCCAGTTTGGGTGCCAGCTGATGTACTTGATGATAGAAAATCGAACATGGTTCGGGGTCTACCAGCTCCGCCTTTTCTTTTCGTCATGGCCACCTATGCAAAGTCAAAGATGTAATTAGTGTTCAATCAGATTTCAGATTTTAGTTGAGTGATAATTGAACTTCAAAAGCAAAAAGAAAGAGTTGTCATGAGAATAAGATCACACTTAAACAACACGTAGCTGATATCTACTCCGTATGTAACCCTTATAATGTCCGTTAATCTCCCATAATATGGTATAGAATCTACTCGTAAATATACACCACAATTTTGCCTCGTTCATTTGTTGTCAAGACTTTTGACACGAAAGAAATAACCATTGGAAGTGTGTGAGATCAACCTTGTTACTGTAGGCGAAGGAAATTTAGACAAAGTCATGACTTCATTACTTAAGGTCACATTCCCTTCCCGTTGCAAGCCTTGGACCTATGATATATAGGTATAATAGTTGTTAGTTGGATGCAATCAAACATCCAAAAAAGAGCAGAATTTTGTCACATCAAAGTTGTAGCTAAAACTCACATGTGACTTGAACCATTCCGGGAACTCGTTGAAATGGGCTGATGTCACTAACTCCTCGTTTAGCATGGGATTATGATTTTTAATGAATGTTATGTGCTCCCTTCACCATTAATCATTGGTTAACATGTTACTAAGGCTGAATTCAAAAATTGATAACCTCAGATAACATAATGATTGTAGAATTTAACGAACTTACTTGAGAAATGGTGTGATTGCTTCAGCATGAAACAACATCCATCAATGAATTTGATAGCGTGTTACTTCTGATAGAATGAAGCTTGTCGTCATCCTCTTTCCTTCTTGGAGGTCTTCGTGATTTGGTCTCCACATCATCTAGATATTGAGCACAAAAGTTCATGCATTCTTCCATCACATAACATTTGGCTAATGATGCTTTTGGGCATGCATTTTGTCGTACATAGTTCTTCAAAGTCAGTAGGAACCTCTCAATTGGGTACATCCAACGAAACTGGACAGCTCCACCGATTAAAACTTCCTCCACAAGATGTATCGGCAAGTGCTCCATGATATCCAAGAAAGATGGTGGAAATATTTTCTCAATATCACATAGGGTTAGGATGATCAGTTGACGTGCCTCTTCCAATACAACTTTAGAGTTCACCTTCGAGCTCAACACCTTGAAGAACTTTCCAACATTAATCAGAACTGAAACAACAATCCTCGGCAAGGAACTCCGTGCACATAGCGGAATTAGTTGTTGTAAAAGGATACGATACTCATGACTTTTCAGTCCTCCAATGGAACGATCCTTCAAATTAACCCTCCGTGCAATACTTGAACAGGAACCATCCGACATTCTCGCTTTAGATAAGCCTAATAGGAAGTTATCTTTCCCATCATCGTCCATCTCAAATTCAGCCCTCTCGTAGTACTCGGCACCAGAATCTGTGAGCTTCACATGGTATTCAAGTCGAATTCCCAAAACTTCAAGGTCACGACGGGAAGAGAGATTGTCTTTACTTCTCCCTTTAACACCCATTATTGTGTACAAAACATTTTCAGCAAAATTCTTCTCAACATGCATCACATCAATACAGTGTGGAAGCAGGTTGTCTTTCCAATAAGGTAGCTCATAGAAGATGCTTTTCTTCTTCCAATTATGCTTATTTCTTTTTGTTGGATCCCTTTCCCACTTCTTAGGTCCCCTTTTATGGCGCTCAATCATGTCCTCCCTTTTATAACATGTAAGCACTCCATTGGACTCAATTTGGGAGAGACGTTCATCCCCGGTCAGTGTAGCAGGAGCTTCGGCAAATTCTCGTCCATAATGAAATGACTTTGAATCTCTCCGGTACACATCTATCTTATCACCGGGACCTTTTGGTTCATCAATGAGCACAGAAAGATATATGTATGACTGCTTCAAGATTTGCATCGGCGGCAAATTGTATGGAACTAGGACAACAGGCCATGCACTATGGCCGAGATTTTGATTCCCAAAAACATTAAATCCATCGGATGCAATTCCTAGACGTACATTCCTCATCTCAGCTCCAAAACTCGGGTATTTAACATCAAGATGCTTCCAAGCAAGAGAGTCTGCAGGATGCCTATACACCCCATCGTCGACACACTTGAGATTGTGCCATTTCATCAATGTAGCAGACTCAGTTGTTGCAAAAAGCCTTTGCAATCTTAGTGTCAACGGGAAGTACCTAGCTTGATGCGCAGCCCTTCGTGTGCCAGAATCAGACCCCGCATTAGTTTCTCTCCACCGCGATGTCTTGCATATTGCACATTGATCTAGGTTTTCATTTTCATTTTGAAACAACATACAACTATTAGGACATGCATCCACAATTGTAAAGGTGAATCCTAAATCATCCACTAACTTTTGGGCTTGATAATAAGATTTAGGAAGGTTAGCTTCATCGGGCAAAGTCTCAACAAATATCTCTAACAACTCTTTGAATGAGTGGTTCGTCCATCCGTACAAACTCTTGGCTTGTAAGAGGCGAACAACAAAAGACAAGGCCGTGTGCTTCTTAGAGTCGGGATATAGAGGAAGCTTTGCAACTTCTATTAGCTTTAAAAACTGCTTACTACACTCAGTTGGTCCAGGTGTAGCATCCTCACGCGCACCATCATCATCCAGATTTTCCGGGGCAGGTATCTCGGTCCCTACAAAAGCATCTTCGACCAATCTTGCCATATCCACATTCATATACCCATCTGACTCTTGTGGCACTTCACTCCTTTGTTGCGGTTCCTCAATCAGATCACGAATGGTCTCACCGTGTTCAGTCCATAATTTATAACTAATCAAAAACCCATTGTTTCGAAGATGCTTTCGCACAACTTCTCTAACATACAAAGGCCTATTTTTACATTTCTTACAAGGGCAGTATATGTGAGACCCAGCATCCTTGTTGGCATATGCAAAGTCTAAAAATTCATCTATCTTTGTAAAATATTCCGCAGAAACTCTAGCTACCGAATCAATCCATGACTTGTCTATAGGCATTGGATTGGCCTATTTGTCACACTAATTTATTCACACCTATATGCAAATTGGGTAACATTCAGCTAATTAACCAATACGTCTATAATAACAGAAATTGAAACCAAGCTAAAGCAACAAAAGAGTGAAGTGAGAATCATGAAAGATTGAATATATTAACACATTTAAGATGCAATATCCAGATTGAGAAATCATATACCAAAGGGAGTGGATTGAAGAACTTTGCGTAAAATGAGAAATGAATGAACATTCAAGTTGTAATATCCTTTGAAAAAAAAGATTCACTACTTTTGTTTCAAAACAACTAATTATACTCCAACCAAGAATAATAATATAAACTCATATGCACTGCTTTTCTTCCCTCCATAAATATTCTATGAAAAAAAAGTCATTAACAAAATTGTCAAGAGTCTTGCACTTTTAGATCATTCTAATTTGCATATAATGTAAAGTGTTCATAATGAAACATCATTGTGTTGCTTCTCTGCTCTAGTTTATCAAACCAAAAGGAGACAGAGCCATGCAAATAGAACCTCATATAGAAACAATATTCCACTACAAACAGAATAGGTGCATAAAGCACAAGTATTAAGATATTTGCATATATGATGATAGACTCACGATCTTAAGCATTTTAAACCATGAATGTTGTATGTGATTGTTACCTTGGTTAGAAAAGTCTTTTAGGTATTTGTTGAACTGTTGCACCTATTTTTAGTCCCAGTGCAGCCAATGCCCGACAGAATAATGCATTTTGGAGTGGTCAGGGTAAGCTTGTTTTGAACACCTAACACAAACAGAGAAGATCAACAAAGTGAAATAAAAAATAAACACTAATCTTCTTGATGAAGGAAACTTAAGCTACATATTCAATCTTTTTTTCTTGAAAATTCCCTATCTTCATTGTTGAACACCAATTAACAGCACAAAATGATCAAGGTAAGCAAATTACTTAGGTTGAAGATGTGACCGGAACCAACTGGAAAAGGTTGCACCTTAACACTTTGCTGACCTTGCCTTCGCCACTACAGCAGACACGACCAAGAAAAAATGTTATGAATAATAGATATAAATCATCAAAAGATACCTAAAATGAATTATATCAAGACTATTAAGTATTTACAGTAGCTAATTCATGAAAAATCAATAGAAAACACATAATAGTTGATGCATTCTTTCGGAAAAAACTCATTTCAAGTAAAAGAGGAAGTAAATCAATGAATAAGTAGAACTCATTTCAAGTAAAAGGGGAAGTAAATCAATGAATAAGTAGAACTCATTTCAAGTAAAAGGGGAAGTAAATCAATGAATAAGTAGAGTGGAAGACATAAGTAGCTACTGTAAAACCAATCAAAAGAAAGTCAAAGGAATTTAAAAAAACGCAGCAGCATATCAACAACACATTAGATCAAAAAACACATGACAAATTGATAAAAAAAAAAACGCAACAGATCATCATCTCCATCCTCACATGACAAATTGACAATTTAATAAAAACACAGTCGATCACAAAACGCTGCAAATAAGCCCAAAAACGCAGCAGCTCAAAAACACAGTAGAGGCATATAAAAAACGCAGCAGAAGCATATAAAAACCACATCAGAAGATCACACAGCAGCCCAAATTGAACCCTAACCATCAATGAATAAGTAGAACTCATTTCAAGTAAAACTCATTCAAAAAAAAGGGGAAGTAAATCAATGAATAAGTAGAGTGGAAGACATAAGTACCTACTGTAAAACCAATCAAAAGAAAGTGAAAGGAATTAAAAAAAAACGCAGCAGCATATCAACAACACATTAGATCAAAAAACACATGACAAATTGATAAAATAAAAACAAAAAAAAACGCAGCAGATCATCATCTCCATCCTCACATGACAAATTGACAATTAAATATAAACACAGTAGATCATAAAATGCTGCACATCAGCCCAAAAACGCAGCAGCTCAAAAACACAGTAGATGCATATAAAAAACGCAGCAGAAGCAGATAAAAACCACATCAGAAGATCACGCAGCAGCCCAAATTGAACCCTAACCATCAATGAATAAGTAGAACTCATTTCAAGTAAAACTCATTTCAAATAAAAATGGGAAGTAAATCAATGAATAAGTAGAACTCATTTCAAGTAAAACTCATTTCAAGTAAAAGGGGAAGTAAATCAATGAATAAGTAGAGTGGAAGACATAAGTAGCTACTGTAAAACCAATCAAAAGAAAGTGAAAGGAATTAAAAAAAACGCAGCAGCATATCAACAACACATTAGATAAAAAACACATGACAAATTGATACAAAACAAACAAAAAAAAACGCAGCAGATCATCATCTCCATCCTCACATGACAAATTGACAATTAAATATAAACACATTAGATCACAAAACAGTGCACATCAGCCCAAAAACGCAGCAGCTCAACAACACAGTAGAGGCATATAAAAAACGCTGCACATCAGCCCAAAAACGCAGCAGCTCAACAACACAGTAGAGGCATATAAAAAACGCAGCAGAAGCAGATAAAAACCACATCAGATGATCAGAAGATCACACAGCAGCCCAAATTGAACCCTAGCCAAACCTAAATTCGACCACACAGTGCGCAGATTGAACCCTAAACACAAATTCGACCACATTGAACCCTAGCCCAAATTGAACCCTAAACACAAATTAAATTGGTTTTCATGAGTTGAAATTAAAGGGTTTTAGGAGATATTACCCATGGGGACAGCCACATCCTTGCCGAGAAGAGTAGTGCGCAGAAGCGAAGAGGGAGTCGGAGAAGATGAAGGCGCGCAGAAGGAGTCGAGGATGGCTGATGAACGAGAGGAGGGAGTCGAGGCCAGCTTCGGTGTGGCTCTGGAACCCTTGTGCGAAGAGAGAGTCGGAGAAGATGAACTGAGAAGTGCCGTGAGGGCCTGAGAAGATGAACTGAGCGGGAGCGAGCGGGAGTGAGCGGGAGAATGAGGGTTAGGGCGGACTGAAGAAATGAAATGAAATGAAATGTGTTGATTCCTACTAATTTCATTATGAAAATTTCAATTTCCTTTTTTTTTTAATTAAGATGATAATATCCACCCCTTATACTTATTATTTTAAAAGCAAGGTCTTTGTAAAATATTGAGCCACGTGTCCTCTTTGAGCAAAAGTTAAGAAGCAGTTTTTTTTCTCCCCGCGTTCTCCATTCAACTGCTCCCAGATTCATGAAGAAGAAGAAGAGTCTCTTCACCACGTTCTTTACTCCCTCCCCTTTTACTCTCTCAGAAACCAGTCTTTCTCTCTGAAAGCCTTCCCATGGCTCTCACATGGCATCTCCTACTCGCATCCACTCCCGACGAAGGATTTGGCGGAACCACGCCAAGCCTTGACACCGCCTCCAACAACTCTCCATCTCTCTATCGGGTCTCCCTCTCTCTTCTTCGACCACAAATTTCAGATCCCCTTCCTTGTCGGACTGCCTGAAGCCCTAGAGTCGACAACGACCTTTTACTCTGAAGATTTGACATTTTTCGGTCAACAACTTCTCATTTGGCAATCGCCAAGTCCAGACAGGACAAAGGCCAAGAGCCTCGAGCCTCCACAGCCCCGATACCAAGACTATACATCCTGTAAGATTACGGGGTTCTCTATTGTCAATTTGTTCTTAATTTTTAGGGCTAATCAAAATTAGGTTTTTATTTTTCTATTAGTTTTGTGTGATTTGTTATCTAACTTTAGGGGATTTCAATTTCAAAAGGTTTCCCGTTCTCCATTGTAAAGTCTAGGGAAGAAAAGCTAAGACTTACCAACAAGGAGGATAACACACTAGTGGACATTCAATGTTTGAGGCTGGAAGTGTTCGAGATATGGAGATTGGTAGAACAAAGCACATCAAGAAGGCAGACCGTGTAGCTGTTGAGCAGGTAATTTCTTGATTAGCTTTACAATTGCATATTATTATAATGCTCTTGATCTGATTTGTTTGTTGGTTTGTGTTTGATGTGGTGATCAGTCGGGACGGCTGAATTGGTGGTTGGAGGTGGCAATCGATTGCAATCGAAGGCGGGATGCGTCAAATTGAGGTAAAACACTTTGTGTTCACCCTTTTCTTACCAACTGGATATGTATACTCGGTTGATTAATTTGGAGGATTTTGGTTAATGTATTGCACACAAGGTGTTCGATGAAATGCTTAGAGGTATATTTTGTGTTGATTCATCCAAGTGTATAGAGAATTATTTGATTACCTTCAAATCTGTGTTTGCACCACGTGGCCTCGATGGCTTCCAAAATGTGCTTTTGATTAATTAGAATTAAGTGACATTTGTTGTTGTGAGAAAGAAAACTCTTAGTGCTTTTGATTAAGTATGATATCTAGCTCACAATATAGGAGGTGCTTTCTGTCATATGCAAGGACTTGTGGACCTTTGTGGCCGGTGATACAAGATGTAGTGAAATTTCCCATTATTGAGATTCATTTTTCATTGGTGCTTCACATGCTCTGTAGATGCTTCGTGAAGTTCTTATAGGCTTGTAATGTTGCAGTCTATAGGCATGTTTTCCTGCCCTCCAATTAAACAACTACGAACCCGGATAAGTTAGTGATTTTTTTTTAAAACTTTTAGTTTAGGGGTAGGAGAAATTTGTATGTAGGCATGCCTCTAAGAGGCTGATTTTGAGGGATTTCTGCCTCATGTGAAGCAATGAGAAAATAATAACTCTATGCCACCACTAATGAACCATTATTACTTATTAGGCAAGCTAGGGTAAAACATAGATAACTAAAGTGAATCCCATGGAAGCAATAGAAAAAATGTATTTTTTGTATCTTGAGTGAACAATTATGTTCTACTCCCAAGATAGGTGACTCACTAAAGTGAATCCCATGGAAGCAATCCCATGGAACTATGTATCTTGAGTGAACAATTATGTTTACCATGAGATTTCGTGACCCTTCATATCTCCATAAGGTGAGTCACCTATCTCGAGTGAACAATTATGTTCTACTCCCATTTTGACAGAACTATGTAGATCACCTATCTTTCTGTGAAGAACAAGGTTTCACAATTGTGACATGTAATCAGAGGACAGCAGAGTCTTTGTGCCGCAAGATTGGGGCTTTTGATTTGCTTGCCTTGAATTGTAATGGGTGATAAAGGCTTTATGTCAAGAATACTTTCTGCAAATTTTGGGGAATTTCCAAGGTCAATACATCTACTGATTCAGTGCTTCTAATGTCGAATCATTTTGTTTTCCCTTATGGTGAGTGCCAGTATGCATTTCATGCTTTGATTCTTTTGATTATGGATTCAAGCTATCTTCACATTATTTTTTATGGATCTTTTACTTTTCTCTGGAGCACTGCTTACATGACCTTCTCAGATGATAGATTGTACTTGTATATACATTCTTTCAAGGTGTTTATTATATTTTTCAACACACAATTAGTCAGTTTCCTTCATATCATTTCAGATAAAGAATCAGGAATTTCTATTCAATATTGTCTTTCTGAAAACTTTATTTAAATTATTGGATTGTTCAGCTTGTGTGAGATGCCTCTGGGTATTATGGTCATTAGAGAAAAATTGCAATCTTATAGTGACTTCCATGTTTCAAGTAACTCTCAAGAGGGTCCATGCATCTGTGTTGAAATAAAGGTATTGCTTTCTAACCTTTTACTCACTTTCTTTACATTTTTACCCTGATTCTGTTGTCTAGCTCAGTAGTTTTGTTCATATTTGAACCCGACTTCTTATGAGTTATTCATTTCTGCTTTGTTTCCTTTTATACCTCAATAGTCAAAGTGTGGGTTTCTTCCTTCATCAAGGTATATTTCTGAGAAGAATGTAGTAAAAAAAAAAGTGGTACGTTTCAAGATGCATCAAGCACTCAAACTGCAGAAGCATCAGGTAGTATTTCATTGGTCATGCTATGATACAAATCTCTAATTTTTGTGAGTATCCTTTATGATGATGGGAACTTTTTAACCATCTTGCTTTGATTGTTATAAGCTTCTTTTGCTTTAATGTGCATTTTCTGTTTATTTCACTTCTAACTTGACAATTGTTATGTGTGTATCTTAGATATTGCAATCAAGTGAATATGCTCCACTTGACCTACTTTCTGGAACTAAGGATGGGATACATAAAGCTGTCAACGCACTCTTTGCAGTCCCTCGGAACAGTTGGCACTTGTACTTTTGCTTTCATTGAGGAGGGTCGTGAAACTACAACTGGGACAGTTATTATTATGTAAGTATATTCATTTTTACGTGATATTGCAAGTTGCTTAAAGGAAGGTGCTGAAATGAAGGTGCAAGAGTCATAAAAAAGGCTCTATTTAAAAGCATTGATTATATTTTCTAATTTCTTACTCTTGAAGAATTTCCTCTAGAGTTGTCTTGTGGTGCTGAATTCATTTCTCATTGACAGAGGACTTGCTATTGCAAGTTGCTGAAATGATGGTGCAAGAGTCAGAAAAAGGCTCTAAACTACAACTCATTGTTGTTGAAAGTATAGGATTTGTCAAACAGCCAGACGGAGATGTTGTGGGTACTTGTGATGTTGTAAAACAACAATTTTGGTGACATTATGACACCTGAAAAGAGGCCAAATGTAGCTGCTGTAAAATTGCATAAAGAGGCTGAAAGTGTTGAAGGAAATGTCAACAGGTTGAGAAACAAGAAGTAAAGTAAGCCACACTCACACATTAACAGTTTAACTTTGCATTCATCTTATAAATGATTTAGCGGACTTTATAGCTAATTTTGATGAAAAACTCCTTATTTTACCATTACAGTATACAAGTGCAGAGGGTTGGGGACTCTTGTATGCTACAAGATAAACAAATAAAAGAGAGGATAAAGGAATATGTAAAACAGTTTTGCGATACAGATGTGGAGGGTGAGTTGCATCAAGTTTTAGCAATGGAGCATCAGGTGGTTATGACAGCAAAACGTGGAAAAAAATATGGCAAAATTAGATAGTGCAAATGTCTACCAAAGGATGAAGGAAGATGGCGAAGAGATGTATGCTAATTGGTACCTGATCGAGCAATGTCGGGGGCTGATTGAGGGGGGGGGGGGGGGGCAGATAAGAAGGCAAGCCAATGCTTTGGCGGATGGTCTTGCGAATATGGCACTGCAACAAGTTGAAGTGTTTAGGGAACTAGAACTCTAGAAGTCTTACCTATATGTATTAAAAGCTCTTTGTACCAGCCACCCGATAATGGGGCTAACTCTACTGCATTCTCAATAAATTAAGAGGTTTATACCCTCCCCTTTACACCAAAAAAAAAACAGTCTATTAGGGGGGAAATTGAGTAATTGGGCTCCGATTAAAATACTCACGACTTTAAAACGAGTAAAAATATAAATCATTTATTTTCTACAATCTATTTCACAAGCATGGTGTGAAGTCTATTGTGGGTATGAGAACTGATTTTCAACATTAAATACAATGGGAATAACTAGTACCAAAAATATAAAAAAAGAATAGTCTATTAGAGGAAAATATGAAGTAATTGAGCTCTGATTAAAATACACATGAACTTAAAACGAGTAAAAAACATAAACCATTTATTTTCTGCAACCCATTTCACAAGCATGATATGAAATCTATTATGGTTATGAAGATTGATTTTCAATAGTAAATACAATGGGGAAAAAACAAAAAATATTCGATGCCGAACCTATCATATATTTAAGACAATGGTTCCAATATATTTTCGTTGGAATTTTTTTGGGCAAAATATTTAGATAGCCATGTATAAATTGTTTACTCCGTTGATGAAATTTGTTAATTGAAGATTATAAATTATTGATCAAATTTTATCATAAGACATTGGTCTTATTGAAGTAAAATACTTCGTAGAATGTTATAAATTGTGATTTAATGAGTTTAATTATTACATCTAAGTATTTAATCATTGTGATTTAATGAGTTTAATGTTTTAGTCTCTTAGGGTTCGTACTTAAACATAGAGAACATTTTTCTAATTAAGGGTCTAAGACATTATAAAAAACACACAATATCATTTTTTTATTCTTTAGCCACATAGAGTTTATCCATTTAAACTTAATGTATCTTTATCAAATCGGTTTTTAATTTAGACCAATTTAAAAAATGTAACATGATGTGTAATATTAATAGATAAAGTATTATAGATGATCCAAACTCTATTTTCTTAAGCAAAAAACTATAAGGTTTCTTTTCTTTGTCTTCAATTAGGACGGATGCTAGGAGAATCGTGAAAGAGGTTGATTTACTGTTATTTGTCAAATTTGAAGTACCGATCATCTCAAGAAAAGAAAATTTCAAAGAGCAACATGACAAGAAGCATGAGTAATATACTAATATGTTAGTAGAAAATTGATGTGTCGAATATTTTGTTTAATACATCAAACCCGATCGAAAATATTACAAAAAACCCGAACAAGGTTCGGGAAAAGAACTAGTTTTCTTTTATTATAACAAATTAAATAAATAAGTTTAGCTACGGCAAGGAACCTACCGAAGCAAGAGTGTAATCGGTAGCTACGGGGATACCCATTGGCGAAGCAAATGTAAAAGATGACGCCTCAGCCGTAGCAATGCCGAAGCTAAAACTACCCCAATGGCTATGACAAAACCTTTCCGAAGCTAAAGCTAGCACAACAACCTCATCCGTAGCTATGCCGAAGCTAAAACAACCCCAATGGCTACACTAGAACCTTCCCGAAGCTACTGTCCGAAGCCAATAGGATTTTTTTTGTAGTGAAAGGATATTGACGGCTACTACAGAGGAGCAATATGATGCGGAGAGAGCAAGGTTGCAAGAAGAATGGGGGGAGCATCAAGATGTCATTAACTAAGTGTATAACACATGGTTGAAGCCATATAAGATGAAGATAGTTCGTGCATGGTTAGATAAGATCACCCATTTTGACTCATATACGACAAACAGGTTAGTGGTATATAAAATATTTATGAAAAAGTGTTGATCATAGTCTCTGTGAATATCAAACCTGATTTATATGTTCCCGTGTCCCACCAGAGCGGAAACTCAGCATGCAATAGTTAAGAGATTCTTGGGCTCGGGTGTAGGGAGCTTGTCCAATAATATATATTTGCATATTTTTTCTTACAAAATGATATTTGTAATAAATATTATGATTATTTATTATTCTAAAATAATGATTCTTTTAATTTTTTTTAAAAATTTCATTTATATTAAAAAAAAGTAAAGATATATATGTTATTTGATATTTACAATGTAAATATTTATTTTAATTATTAAAAAATACCTTAAATAATTATATGTTACATCTAGGTTTGCATACTAGGGAGAAAATGATCCTAACTCAAGGTATATAGTTTAGTATTAGAAATAAAACACTGAAAACATTATATATATATATATATATATATATATATATATATATATATATATATATTTCCGGGGGTAACACCCTAGCTCCGCCCATGTGCTTGATTATTTTGAACTGCTCAATACAGAACTATCAAAAGATCTTCATCACTGGAAAAGTGGATAAAAAGAAAGAAAATAGTATCACATCATGAAAGAAAGTGATCAATTTTCAACTGTCATATACAAGTTGTACCAAGGATATCACCATATAAGCATTAAAAGTATAAGGAAAAAATTACTGAAGATCATCACTTCTAAAGCTCATGTTTGATTGGACATATGTCAGTTTAAAATCAGACAGACCTATGACCCTCGTTATTAACCGCTTGGCTCGACATACTCGCCATTAATCCTTAGGTTGAGGATAAGTGGGAAGTGGGAACTTGAAACAATTACTGTAAGATAAAACATTAAAATATGCATTAATTTGTTTCATGTCTGCTTAAGAAGAACTAATTTACTATTTAATTTGGATAAAGTTATGATATTTATTTAGTCATTTAGAGTTGCAATCAGAAGTGGAGAAAACAACATTTTCTAAACTGATTTAGTCATTTAGGCTGTCTCTTTATTAGAAGCATATGAGTTTGCATTATAACAATATCCATCACACATATACACAACTAGTACAATTCCCGCGGCATTTAAAACTCAAATCTTAATAATATAAAAAAATAATATTATAAAATATTAATAAAAGTTAAGATAAAAATCATAAAAATCTCTACCATAAAGGTATCTAATAATTCTCTTAGAATTTTTTTTTTTGAAATCTCATATAAAGTATAATACATAAATAAAAATATTTTAAATCACTCAATAATAATAATAATAATAATATCATTGTAACTTTGTTTAAATTAGATGTGTCATAACCAATAGTTATATTCAATTTTTTTTAATTAAGCTCAATAGTTAGTAAATAAAATTGAGTTATTCCCAATAGATATACTAAATTGAATCTAATGTTTTGAATTAAGTCCAACAGTTAGTAAATAGGATTTTGGTTGGGAAAATGAAAAAAAAAATTGAAAGGAAAAAACGCGATTGGACGTAAGGGAGAGAAGGGTGGAGAGCGCGCCACGTAAGCATAAACTCTTCTGAATTAAGTAGATATATAGATATATAGATATATAGATTTAATGAATTTATGCAATACGTGTCAATGAGGCTATTTTATAGCCTCAACAACAGTAGCCGAGCTCCCTTACTAACCTCAACAACAGAAGCCGAGCTTCCTCCTTAACCTCAACAACAGAAGCCGAGGTTATTTACCTAGCTCGGCTTATGTCAATGAGGATTTAGATAAGATCTTCAAAAGAGGTCCTTATAAACCTCACAAACCATAGACAAGGCTCCATCATAACCTCATATTTGTTCGTCGAGGTTACGTATTAACCTCGTCTAATTCTTCAGAGCTTATTCATTCACCTCGTATCTATCTGCCGAGCTCCTTCCTTCGACAGTTGTTTCAAACGAAAACCAAAAATCGCCATTCGATAATCACCTAAAGCGAGCTATATATCAATTCGTAAAAAAAATTGAAAGGAAAAATCGCGATTGGACGTAAGGGAGAGAAGGGTGGAGAGCGCGCCACGTAAGCATAAACTCTTCTGAATTAAGTAGATATATAGATATATAGATATATAGATTTAATGAATTTATGCAATACGTGTCAATGAGGCTATTTTATAGCCTCAACAACAGTAGCCGAGCTCCCTTACTAACCTCAACAACAGAAGCCGAGCTTCCTCCTTAACCTCAACAACAGAAGCCGAGGTTATTTACCTAGCTCGGCTTATGTCAATGAGGATTTAGATAAGATCTTCAAAAGAGGTCCTTATAAACCTCACAAACCATAGACAAGGCTCCATCATAACCTCATATTTGTTCGTCGAGGTTACGTATTAACCTCGTCTAATTCTTCAGAGCTTATTCATTCACCTCGTATCTATCTGCCGAGCTCCTTCCTTCGACAGTTGTTTCAAACGAAAACCAAAAATCGCCATTCGATAATCACCTAAAGCGAGCTATATATCAATTCGTGTGTTGATTGATTGATCTTTTTTTAATTTCATTGATTTTAGGCTGTTTTCAATCAAAACAATTCATTCGACAGATTTAGATTTCGATTTGGGAAAAGAGAGTTTTGTCCCTTTTTGCAATGTGTTCGAAAAAAATGAAAAAGGACTTTGTGTAATTTAGGTGAAATTATCTTGTCAATAGCCATTCCGATATCTTGTCTCTAGTCTCACTCAACAAATTTGGATTTGGGAATTGGGACTAGTCACTAAATTGGAGGAAAAGAACAGAAGAAGAACAACTTGCAGCGGTAAGTCTCGAACAAAAATAAGCTACTTATTTGAGAAAAAAAATACAAAATCTGTTGCGGCTTATTTGAGGGGAAAAAACCCGCAGCTGCTTATTTAAAAGGAAAAAAAACTAAAACAGACGAAAAATGGGGCAGGTGACCCGTCTTGTTGCTTGTTGGCCCGTTGTAGTGCCCCTTATCTTATGGGGGGAAAACACTAAAAACAAACCCAAAAAAAGGGGGTTGTTCTATGGACGGCGAATTTCTCGCCATCAGCATGGTGCCGGAGCCGACCACCTAAGTCGCCAAGGAAAATGCTGAAGTCGACTCCCTGAGACGGCATGCATGTTGCAGAAGTCGAGTCGCTAGGTCGCCATGAAAGGGGACTTTGGGGAAGGGGGGGGGGGGGGGGGGGAGGGCAAGGAAAGAAATAGAATGCATTATGGTTAGAGCACCATACGATGGTTTCGTGGACAACGCGCCGAAGGTACGTCCGCATGCCCCCTTGAAGAAAGTCAACCAGATGTAGTCCAATGGAGGAAGGTAGTTCCTGTAGAGCTTAAACTCGGATCGGCTTAGGTTATGGTACGTGTGTGGATGGAAATCACGTTGCATATCTCAGATAAGCCCAATCACTCGAGGTCATCTGCGTTCTGCTTGATCCTGGAACCCGTCGGAACGAGATTATGAAATCGGGCTTCATCATTGACGTCGTTTGTGGGGACCATTCACTATAGGGGGTGATCAATTAAGGGAGGACGGTAGGCTCGATGTTTCTTGATATCAGCAGTCTGCGGTGCCTCCACGAAGGACCGAGTACCTCATCGAAAAATCTCATAGCACGCGAAGGAATGCCATCTTTCACGGCATATCCGCAAACGTCAATCCTCGCAAGAACAATCGTTGTTAATCTGAGAGTGAGATAGAAGTGTTCGGGTTCGCGACACGAGGGTCAGCTAGATCAAGTCCATGGGCAACGATTCACGATCAGCGAAAGCCTCATCACAACTCTCTTGTGTCCTTGGATCCGTTGAATGCGAGAGAATCTTCCCCGACTGTCAATTTCGCCACTTATTGTTGGCTTGAGTCATGAGCGTTCTTACTTACTGGAGATAAAAATTCAGTAGTCCTTGTTTATAAATAGCAAAGAAAATAGGCATGATGTTGGGTTCTAAAAAAAAAGGATCGCGAATGTCAGCTAATGCTCGACGTCTCGCGAACCTCAAGAATAGAGCTACTGGCGGATTCGCATGTACGAGATCAAGATCACGGAGAGGTAGGTCTAAAATTAGTGAGCACAGGAAAAAAAAAGGTAATGAAACCATCCTGGCTTGATGGTTGAGTACGGAAGCAAACTTTCAAAGGTTTGAATCGAATTATCCTTGGTAAACATTTTTCCTTGTTTTTCAGGAAGGCAAGCTAGTTATTTGCTTGTCGGTGCTCTGTTTGGCATGTAAGCTCAAGGCTTTATTCGTGATAGTTAAGTCATGTGCACCTTTGGTTTCGTTGCTCTATGTACATGCTTTACGAGCTATTACTGTACTCGAAACTAAGGTGTCTTTTTAAATTTCATCCCATGATTTTCGCGTACTTTAAATATCATAATCAAAGTAGGGGTTGTCAGAATCGGCACTCTAAACTTTAAATCGCGTACTCAAGCAATCAGATTCAACACTTGAAGTTTGAAACAAGTATTTGAAACAAACTCTATTGAGTATAAAAGTAAACCCCTTGACGTTGAAGCTCCTGCTCAAGGAGGGCCTACTTGATTGAAGTTGTAAGATCTCGGAGCGAAACTATACTGAGTATAAAACAAAGCCCCTTGACGCGAGAGCTCCTGCTCGCCGAGAGTCTCCTTGATTGAAGTTGTAAGCTCTCGGAGCGAAACTCTACTGAGTATGAAACAAAGCCCCTCGATGTTGGAGCTCCTGCTCGTAAAGGGTCTCCTTGATTGAAGCTATAAGCTCTCGGAGCAAAACTCTACTGAGTATAAAACAAAGCTCTTTAACACTAGAGCTCTTGCTCGCGGAGGTCCTCCTTGATTGTAGCTATTAACTCTCGAAGTGAAAATCATTCTCGCGAAAATAGTGAAGGGTCAAAATGCTTGTGTTTGAACTACGTACAAGAGGTTTAATTCTTGCCTTAACAAACGCGGAAGCATCCCGATAATAAGTGTGCAACCCATACTGGCCAACAGACCCCTTGAAAGTTTGTATCAAAGGTCGGGTATTTATTTACTCTCTCGCGAATGAATATAAATAATATACAAATGCATATGGCGCATCATTTAATCAAACTCTAGTTAAGCCAAAGACTTAACTAAAGTTCGAGGAGCTATGATGATGCACGATAAAAATGGGCGGACGCAATTCGAGATACAGACTCAAGGCATTCTCGAATGATAAACCGCTCGCGGTTCCTACACACAAGCAACAACACATGGCATCCATGCCTATATCCCACATGTCATAGAACACATGGCACTTGACGATGTATGACTTCCATGTGGAGATGCATATCCATAAAACTTCTATACTATAAACAAAAGGAAGAAGAAACATGAAAGGGGACTTTGATAAAGGGGGAGGAGGACAAGGAAAAAATAGAGCACGTTATTGTTAGAGCACTATATGACGGTTCCGCGGACAATGTGTCGAAGGTACGTCCGCGTTCCCCTTTGAAGGAAGTCAACCTGATGTAGTCCACATGAGGAAGGTAGTTCGTGGAGAGCTTAAACTCGAATCTGCCCAAGTTATGATGCGCAGATGGAAATCACGTCGCACATCTCAAGTAAGCTCGATCAACCGAGGTCATCCGTGTTCTACTTGATCCCAGAATCCATTGGAACGGGATTTCGAAATCGGACTTCTTCATTTTGCACGTCCTTAAGTGTTTTTTTGCATAAGTTATATTCTTAATGGGACTAAATATTACGTCCCAGGACATGAAGCCCAAATTTTCCGCAAATCAAGGCTCGCTGCTAGCAGGTGCGGTTTGCTGCTAGCGAATGACAAGCTTGCTGCTCGCGGAGCAGCGTGCTTGTAAGTTGCTTGGAGGCCATTTGGCCCACTTGGCCTACTTTGCCCACTTGCAAGGAAACCTTTAATTGAAGTAAAGCTAGATATTTACTTATCTTAACTTAGTTTAGAAGTCTTTTAGAGCTACTTGTGAGTTGTTTGTGTGCTACTTGCTTGTATGCTCCTTGCTTGTAAGCTCCTTATGAGCACTTTGCTTGTAAGTTGCTTGTATGTAGCTAGCTTAATTAACTTAGCTTCCCTTAGAAGTCTTAGCTTAATTAGAGTAGACCCCATTAGGATATTTTAGGTTGCTTCCCTCAGACTTTGTAACTATATACTCCACTTTGATTTAATTTAATAATAATTTGGAAAGTTGGGACAAATTATAAACTCTCATTCAACCATACTTAACCAAATAAGCTTCCACATTGCCTTGTGAAGGCATCGATCATAGGCTGCTTGTATTTGGGGCGTTTGTGAGGCCAATCTCCGAGTACATTGCCGAACGAGTCTTAGTGTTAGCTAAGGCTATTACAAGTGGTATCAGAGCTTTGTTGAAGGCTCCAAATCAACATTGAAATGGCTGATGTGCGCAAAGAAGTCGAGGTTCTGAGGGGACGTCAAACTGAGCGCAAGAAGAACAAAGATTATCTAGGCAAGGGGATGAGTCTCAAGAGCCATTCTCGGCACTCGAGCACCGAGTTACCACTCTCGAAGAGAAACAACTAGAGCTCTCCGACTACACCGAATCCACGGGCAAACAGGTTGAGACACTCGACGCCAATGTCAATGCTCTAGAACTTCATACATTCGAGAAGATGAAGCAAATCTGTATGGCTCTTGATGGGTACGCATGGATGCCATGGAAGGGACTATCCAGAAGCTCACGTGCCAAATCACACAACTTCAAGCCAACTTGGAGAGAGCCCGACAAGGTGGGCTAGGGGCGCCTCAAGGAGGCATAGGTTCTGCAATTTCCATCGCTCCTCGCGCCGAGACCCCAAAACCGAAAGAGTTTCGTGGTGTGCAACATGCCAAGGAAGTTGAGAACTTTCTATGGCAATTCGAGCAGTACTTTGATGTCGTGAAGGTCGCAATCGATTCAAAGAAGGTGCATCTTGCGAAGATGTACCTCACCGACATGGCCATGCTATGGTGGAGACGCAAGCATGGCGAGATTCAACGAGGCGACATTGTCCTTGATACTTGGGACATATTCAAGGTTGAGTTGAAGAAGCAATTCTACCCCGAGAACGTCGTCTACGAAGCTCGAAAGAAGCTTCATGAGCTTAAGCACTCAGGTTCGGTGCGTGATTATATTCGTGACTTTACTTCCATTATGTTGCAAATACCCGACATATCCCAAGAGGAGCTCTTGTTCTACTTCATGGATGGGTTGCAGAATTGGGCACACACCAAGCTCCGACATATGGGTGGTAAGTTAGTGCACGAGGCAATCTTATATGTTGAGCAAATGACCGACTACTTCAAGACCGGGGATTCTCCAAAGAAGAATGAGAATCCTCCAAACTGCAGTGCCAAGAATCCACCAAGAAGTATCCACCCTAGCCCCTCAACAAGATGCCAAAGGGGCAATCATCGGATCGTCCACGCTACGATCCAAAGAAGCAAGCCAAAGCACTTGTCATCGGCTGCTTCATATGCAAAGGGCCACACCAGATGCATGAGTGCCCAAGATTTAGTAAGCTAGTAGCCATAGCTGCGGTCGAGGAGCAAAAGATTGGTCCGGGTGATGATTTTGGGCACCTTGGATCCTTACAGTTAGTAGCCAAGATTTAGTAAGCTAGTAGACATAGCTGCAATCCCATTAAGAGGTTCCGAAGGTGAGCTCCGTACACCCAGGCCTTATGTTTGTGCAGATCAGGGTCAATGGGCGCCCAACCGAGGCTTTGGTGGACATCGAGGCAACTCACAACTGGTGAAGATCGTGAACTGCGACGCCAAGGCAGTCTCCCAAGTTGCTCGAGGCATCTCTGTGCAAGTTGGAGAATGGTTGGGGAAGCTTGATTTCTTCGTCGCTCCCATGGATGATTTCGCAATCGTCTTTGTCTTGGAGGGTATGAAGATGTCTAAACTGGTTCTTATGCCACACCTTGACTCCGTTTGTGTGTTGGAGTCAAAATCGCCTTGCATGGTGCCCACTAAGCAGAGGAGTATGAAGGCTCTAACGCTTTCCGCCATGCAACTAGCGAAGGGGTTCAAGAAAGGGGATCCGACCTTCATCTCCACCATGAGTTCAAGTGAAATTGGTGGTCAAGTTGAGATCCCTCTTGTGATTGTCTGAGTTCTTGTGGAGAACATCGATGTTCTGCCACCCAAGTTGCCTTATGAGTTACCTCCTCGACGGGTTGTGGATCATCGTATCGAGCTAGAGCCAGGGTCCATACTGCCTGCCAAGGTACCTTATCTTATGGCCCCTCCAGAGCTCGAGGAGCTTCAAAAGCAACTAGATGAGTTGTTAAGCGTCGGGAGCGCCCGACCCTCGAATGCACCCTATGGGGTGCCTGTTCTATTTCAGCGCAAATGTGATGGGTCTATACGGCTATGCATTGACTATCGAGCTCTTAGCAAGATCACCGTTAAGAACAAGTAACCGATTCCTTTTAATCAATGACTTGTTTGACAAGCTAGGACAAGTGCAATGGTTCACCAAGATGGACTTGAGGTCCGGGTACCATCAAGTGCGCATCGCCAACGGGGGCGAGCCCAAGACAATTTGTGTAACTAGGTGTGATGCCTAAAATCTACATCATAGCAGTTGAAGGAGATCAATCTTGATGATGATCTCAATCCGCTCTCAATTCGAACCCTATCCTGCAAAACAAGAACCAACGAGGTCGGGGCGGTGCTTGTCTCCCCCGAAGGACCCTCCGACGTTCAAGTCAGTTATCGTCCATATCAATACGACTTTACCACTATTCAATGGGCGAAAGTGTTACCATATTCAATGGGCGAAACGGTTTTTGCATTAATGCCGCATTGAATATTTGGATTTATTGATTATGATACCACATAAATACTGATGTTGTTTTTAACCGTTATTTAGGATAATTTTGTACGATAAAAATGATCGACTTACTTGGTAAAAGACCAAAATGCCCTTGTGTTATGAGGACGGGATTTTCCCTATCACACTAGGTATAGGGCATTCGAATGGTTAGTTATGCCTTTTGACCTTATCAATGCTTCGACTACCTTTTGTACTTTAATGAACGAGCTCTTTCATCCATACTTAGATAAATTTTTTGTCGTTTATCTAGACGATATTGTGGTCTTTAGTAATACCTTACAAGACCATGATGGGCACTTAAAAGTTTGCATTCACGGTGCTCTAAGACAACCAACTCTTTGTCATGAAGGAAAATTGCTCGTTTGCTCAAGAACATGTCCATTTACTTGGGCACATCATCCGTCGAGGGAGGATAAGCATGGACCTTGCCAACGTTCGTACGATCGAAGAGTGGGAGCCACCCACTAAGGTGCCGGAGCCGAGGTCTTTCCTTGGCTTGGTGAACTATTACCGGAGGTTCATTAAGGGCTACTGATAGAGCATGATTAGTGTTGCATTATAGAATGCATTTAGCATAATTTAGTTGTGAATAGTGCATATTTTAGTTACAATTACATGTTTACCTGTGGTGTTGGAAGAGTCGGAATCTATGCAATTTTATGGTTAATTTCAGGTAAATGTGGATCCGAAGAGGAATTAGGAGACTCTTGGATGAAGGAAGATTCTAGTTGAGGAAGAAAAGTGAAGAGCACGGGAGCGGAGTCGAATTTCGAGAGCCTAAGTGAATAACAAGTCATCAAAAGTTGTCGCCAGAAATGCTAAACTTGTTTCGCACTTTCTGGAGGCCTCGGTGGTCCGATTGACTATTATCACCATGCGTTGGAAAGCTCTCTTCGAGATCTACAACTTTCGTGTTGACATCGAGACCAAATTCGAAACGGAAAAATCGCTGTGAACAGTAAACGCCGCCCCGCGGCCCGAACCTCTGACGAGCGATTTCGCTGATCGCCGGCCGCCCAGCGGCCTAGGTTGGCTGCCTCGCGGCCCTCGCAGAAACACGCCGTTCAGAATTGGACTTTAATTAGGGTTGAACCCAACTTCAGGGGCATTAGTAGGGTCTTGGTCCGAGCAACTTGAGCTTGCTCGGGCACATCTTCTTAAGGTGCAAAGGCACATAAAGAATGGACTGATACTCGAAGGTGCCCTGCTGAGTATCGAGTTGGGGAGATAGTCATGATGAAATTTTTGCCCCAACAATTGAAGACACTTAGACAAGTGAACAAGGGTCTCTTGAGGCACTACGAAGGTCTGTTTGAGGTCTTAGCCAAGGTCGGGAAGGCAACCTACAAGCTTGCCTTTCCACCCAACTTAAAGATTTATCCTGTTGTTCATGTTAGCTTGTTGAAGCCTTTCCATGCAAACGAGGATGAGCCTGAGCGTGGGGAGTTCATGAGGGTTCCACCCTTAGTTTTTGAGTCCTTTTCAAAGGGAATTCGAGAGATCCTAGCTGATCGGATTGTCAAGAAGAAGAGCACTCCGAGGGTCACCGAATACCTCATCCAGTGGGATGGGTCTCCTTCCAACGATGCTACTTAGGAGAAGGAGAAAGACTTGTGGCAATTCAAGACTGAAATTGCCGAGTATCTTGAGACCATGTCGACTGAGGCAACATCGTCACAAGTCCAGAAGTCTTAGAGTAGTGTCGAGGGCGTCGTCACTATTGTTGTGGGTCGCTGCTAGTGGGTCCGGTTTGTTGCTCGCGTAGGACGAGCTTGCTGCTCGAGAAGCAACGTGCTTGTAAGATGCTTGGAGGCCACTTTCCCACTTGGCCTACTTTGCCTAGTTGTAAGGAAACCCTTCGGCTCAAGTAAAAGTAGATATTTATTTACCTTAACTTAGTGTAGAAGTCTTTTAGAGCTACTTGTGAGCCGCTTGTGTGCTATTTGCTTGTATGCTCCTTATGAGCACCTTGTTTGTAAGCTGCTTGTATGCAGCTAGCTTAGCTTAGCTTCCCTTATAAGTCTTAGCTTAATTAGAGTAGACCCCACTAGGATATTTTGGAATGCCTCCCTCAACCTTTGTAACTATATGCTCAATTCTGATTCCATTTAATAATAATATGGAAAGTTGGACAAATTATAATCTCTCATTCAATCATATACTTAACCAAATAAGCTTCCGCATTGCCTTGTGAAGGTATTGATCATAAACTACTTGTATTCGGGACATTTGCGAGATGAATCTTCGAGTACATTGTCGAACGAGCCTTAGTCTTAGCTAAGGCTGTTACACTAAGACATCCTCCATGAGGTCTAATACTCAAGTTGGCTTACTTTCCTTCTCATTTCTTTTTTTTTTCTTATATGTTTCATAACTTGTAGTCTGTTTATCAATTTATTTCAAACTTGTAGTCTGTTTATCAATTTTTTTCTTATATGTTCCATGAGGTCTAAGACCTTATTTTTTTAAAAGAAATAATATATAAAGCTTAAAATACACAACTAAGATATACGTAGTATTATTAGCCTTCAAACTTCCCTTTTGGTAGGGGTTAATAACTTACAAGTGTGAAAGTTTAGGCCAAAATTTGAAACTGCCCTAAAGCTTGGGCTATTTCCAACAATTAAATCAAATAGGGGTATGTAAAAGAAAAATAGCGCTAGAGGCATTCTTCAGTCTCTTCCCATTTCCCTCCTCCCCCTCCTCCCGCCGCCTCTGCAAAACCCAACCTCGGAAGCTTCGCATCCGCAACCACAAAGATGTCGCGCTATCTCTCCTGTTCTCTCCTCCGTCACCTTCGCCTTGATAGCCTCCACCACCACTACCATTACAACCTCCAGCTCCGGACCTTCGTCGATGGCGTCGAGTTCAACTTCGTCCGAGACCGCGGCCTCGACCACGCCGTTGAGAAAGAAAAGAATCTCCAGCCATTGATGAACCTCAAAAATCTCATCAAATTGGAGCCTTCCAAGTCCGTACCGCTCTCCACCATCACCGACCTGAAGGAGAAGCTTGGAATTTCCCTTCGCCCTATTGAATTCGTCCGTAAGTACCCCTCCGTCTTCGAAGAGTACTTCCCTGGGAATGTACGGGTTCATCCCCATGTTAGGTTGACTCCGGATGTTCTTGAGCTTGATTCCGAGGAGCAATTGATTTACCAGAGTGATACGTTCCGCCGTGGGGCGGCTGATAGGCTTCTTAAGCTGTTGATGTTATGTAGGGTTAATGAGATTCCTCTAGGTTTGATTGATAGGCTGAAATGGGATTTAGGGATTCCTGATGATTATGTCAAGACTTTGGTTCCTGAGTTTCCGCACTATTTTCAGGTTAGGAGCATGAAGGGATTGCGATCCAGTGATGGCTTTCTGGAGCTAGTTTGTTGGGACAGTAAAATGGCTGTTTCGGCCATGGAGAAGAAGGCAATGAAAGGGAATTCCGTCTATGAAAAAGGGATGCCAATTGAGTTCCCTATGCAGTTTTCCACAGGCTTTGAGATGGATAAGAGGTTGAAGAAGTGGATTGATGAGTGGCAGAAGTTGCCTTATGTTTCTCCATATGAGAATGGACTACATCTTCAGCCCAAGAGCGATGAGTCGGATCGGTGGGCTGTTGGGGTTTTACACGAGTTTCTCCATATTCTTGTTTCGAAAAAGATGGAGAGGGATGATATACTTTGCCTTGGTGAGTATTTGGGCATCAGGTCAAGGTTCAGACAGGCATTTGTTCAGCATCCTGGCATATTCTATCTTTCCAACAAAGCTGGGACCTATACTGTGGTTTTGAGGGAGGGTTTCAAGAGAGGTTTGCTTATTGAGAAGAATTCTTTAATGGAAATGCGGAATAGGTATGTCCATCTGATGTACAAAGGAAAGGATGTTGAAAAATCCATAAATGGAGTTAGTCCTAAGAAAAAGAAGAAATCAAAGGGACCAAAGAGGGAAGACGAGACAAATGATGATGGTAGAGAAGAACAGGATGAAACACAATCGTCTGAAGCTGAGAGTGAAAGTGATGATGAGGGTTATAGCGAAAATGAGAGTAAAGAAAGTGCTCATAAGATTGTTGCTACTATTGGTAGGAGGAGGTCCGGCAATAGAAAAAATGACAGGGGGGAGTTCAGGAGGAGGTCTGAGAAGAGACAGAGTTATACTTAAGCCTTGGAGGATTGAGTTAGAGCATGGGAGGATTTGAAGGAACTCTTAATCTTAATCCAATCACTGGCCTTGGCAAAGAACATTGAAGATGGTATGCTTGAGATTTCAGATTTTATCATGCTTTGAAATCTCCATTCTGTCTGCATATTTGGTTCTTTATTTTCAATTGTTTCGAATTGGAGTGCTCTGTTTTGAGTAAATATTTATGATTTGATTCCCTGTAGTAGACTTGGTTTAATAACTTTATGCAATGAATTACTCTATTCTGTAGTGACTTAAAGAACAATTCAGATAATAGTTTTTTTATAATGAAGAAAGTACGTCAGGATAATTTGTGATTATGAGTCACAAAAGGGGCTAACAGAGGCAGTGATTTTCTTTCATCCTTTCTTGTAGTGACTTTGCTTGAATGAAAAAGCATATGTGTTTTGTATTATGTGCTATGTTTGAATTAACAGACTCATTGCCTCATTCATCATGCTCAAAACGAAGAAATAATGAACTTATCCCTCTTCAGGTTTATATAACTCTGTTCTTTCATTTACGTGGCTTTGAGTATTTTCTCATTATTTATCCATTGTGAATCTGTGATATTTATTAGGAATTATGGCACCGTTGGCTTATTTATTGTAGGAGGCTACTTGGTGAATTTTTACCTGTACTCCTTACAATGTTCTAATATCTGCTGGATGCAGATATATGGCCCTTCGTTAATGTCATGTTGGGCCATGGATTTATGACCACATTTATTTCCTTGGGTTGGTAGTGTATGAATCACTCCTGACAAAGTAGGCTTTCATGAGAATCACTATATTGACCATTCCTTATGCAGTCTCTGACCTGCTGCTCTGGCTGGATCTGTAGGTGGAAAAGCAGTTTGGTAAAGGTTATGCTGAAGATGCAACTTCAAATATTATAAAATGTAAACATAGCAATCACAAGCCCTGCCTAAGAATTAGTAACAATGTAGGTCTTATTGTAAATCACGTTTTTATTGTTGTGTTGCTCTGTGAAGTCCATATATATTATAACTGTAATTGCATGCTTGCATCCATTTTTGAAGTTCTCTTCTGTCGGTACACTCTCTTTATGACCGCTGCTTAATTCTAATCCATTTGGTTTTTTCAATGTCCAGATTAATCTCTTATTATCAAACCCTGTTGCTAACATCTGAAGTGTCCACATTAGCCACTGCCACTGTATAGGATGTCTGCCATGATGTGGATTGTGCGCATTACTGCAATTATCATCGACCAGTTCGCAACCTATGTCCAAGGAAGGAGGGACATCTATTAATGTTGAAAAATTGGCTGGGTGTATCTGATATCGTTTTGAAGTTATCTTTAAGACCTTGCTTCTGGTTTATCTCATCCTTATCTCTTCAGAGTATCAGAGAGGTCGTCACATTTTGGATTAATCTATTATGTAAATGTGACTCTAGAATGTTGGCTTCATCTTCTTTGTGACGAAGGAGCCATCTTTTGTATTGAGGATTAACAACAAGGGCTTGTTCTCGAACACATTTAGTGTGCCTTTTTCTTTCTTAGACAAAAAAAAGTTATTTTCTTGGCATTTGGTGGGCTTGATTTCAACATGCAAGGTGATCAATGTCTTATGCAGCCCGGGCATTACATTGTTTTCCTGCAGTTTTTGGTATAATATTTTTGCCTTGATAATTTCTGGTACTAATGTTGCGAGGAAGTGTTTCTGTCATTGATACTGTGTAACCATTTGAGATTTAAAGTGGACAATGTTTGAAAAGTTGTCATCAACTGAATGTATGTTGATGGAGGTGATCTGACAATTGGCTTTGCTGGTGAAAATCTGTGATACCCTTTGAAGAGTCCTGGCTGGGTTGTCTGGTAGCCCTAGAAAGCTACAATCTGTGTTTTCATCCAAGGAGACGTACTTGCTAGTGGTGCATCAAAAATGGATCAAGGATATTTTGTCTTCTGCCTGTCTGAAGCTTCAGTGCCGTTTGAGGAGTACACACACCAGCTGGTTGTAAAATAACCAACTGAAGGTATTGACTCTGCTACCTTTCCAGCTCTGTATTTCTTTATAGTTGTTGTTATGGGTTTTATTTCTTTTCTTTGCTTTGTTTCTCCATTCTTTTTTATATTTGTTTTCTTTTACATAAGAACTATCCCAAGTACAATTATTTCATATTTCTTGCAAATCATTTACTCTTCTGTATACAAAGTTATGTTTGGATTTTGGGGCTGTCCATACATGATGAACTTTTCTGCTTCCCGGTATAGGGTTTCTTGAGATTTCTTCCCTTTGTTGCCCTCAGGTGGATATGAAGAAACTAAATATCAAAGAACCATCAGGTGTAGAGACAAATACAAACGATCTTAATCCAATCCTCTTAAGTGGCTTAATTGTCTGCCAAGATTATCTGATAATGTGGGAAACCTTATCATGTGATTTTAATATATTATCATTAATGAAAGTAGCCAACTTTACTTGTTCATGTCTTACCTAGCATTAATATTTCAGGGAGTGGAACATCTGTATACTTTCTTTATAATTCTTTGTGCTGGCATTTCATTTTGCATGAACTGCTTTGGATGCTGGAGCTGACGTGTAAAATTATCATCAATTTGATTACAGTTTTTTTAGTAATATTTTTGAAAAATTCTATTTCTCCAATTGGAAATTCCTGGTCTGTGCCTGTTTAATGACGTTTCTGATTTCTCTTAGCTCTTGTACAATTGTAGCTGAATTAATACAATCTAAAATCATGAGATCCTTATATAAGGCACTCAATCCTGGTATAAAATATCACCCAGACCTGAAAATTTCCCCGAGTTCATCTTGAATTCGATCCTCCAATCCAATCCTAGTGGTTTCTGCACCAACAGGATAACAGACTTTTGATGTACTAACTTCTGTTACTGGGTTCTTCTAAATCAGTATTAATGTAATAGAACATTTTGTTAATGGAGCAAACAAAACACAAGTCACATAATAATACATCATCAACCAATGAAGCAAAAAGGACGACCCTCGGAATTGAATATATGCATCTGAGACCACATCTTCTGTGACTCATTATTCCTTCTCTTCTGACCTTAATTTTCTTTCCATATTTTCGAGATGCTTTTCTTATCATTTCCTTATTGGGTATATTGTACGTGATGAAAATATTATTTTTCTTAAAAAGTTTTTTTTTTTTTCTTTCCATCCATTAGTATACATGTTTTTGAAATGATATGCTTTTTTCTAAAGTTCTCTTTCAACTCACTGGTGTGATACTGCAAATTCCCTCTGTTAAAGTACTCTGTGATCTTGAAGTTGTTCACTTTTCTATTTCTTAAGCTACCCTTTAGAATTTTATTTCAATCATGTGGATCTTTTAAGCTCAATTGTCGGCTTTATTTATTCTACATTATGCACTCCTTTTTGGTTTTACTGGACTAAGACTTGAAGTTGTTGTCGAATATGTGGATTGAGTGCTTTGTTAAGAATTCAAACTTTTCTATTGTTAGAACTATGTTAATCTTCAAAGAAAAAGGAAAACCACTGTTTACATCAAATAATCTAAAATTGTGTCCTTGCATATTTCTCTTGTCATCCATTCAGTTGTTCGACTTAGTGAAGCATTTGCAGATTAAAGTAACCGGAGTCGGTTAAGTGTATATGAAGGTCCTGTACAAGTTGAACTAATACTTGGATGATTCAATAAACAGATCAGGAAAAAGATGCAGACAATTGATGCTAAGATAGTTATAGAATTAATTGTGTGGAAAAGTTTTGTGCAACTATTTAAGGTTTTGATGGGAGTAGTTGACTGACTTGTGGATGAGATGTGTGAAGGTTACTAAGACAAATAAACCAAAGCCCTTTGACAGTGGTTAGCATTTAGGCAACTGATATAACCTTGTTGGGGAGCAGACTCCCGCGGTGGTGATGATGAACAGATCAAGAGGGCTCTGAAATGCCGGTTGGCCACCAGTGTGGGTCAGATCAGGAAAGCGAGTATCAGATCCCTTGGGTTCCATGAAATCGAACATGAGATAAGATAACAAACCTTTTTTGTTCTATGCTTGAATCAAAAGAGAACTCTGAGAATCAGTTTTATTTGATGATTTGTACAAGAATTCTAGAAAGTATGAATACTTTCATCAACCAATACCATAGCTATAGGGAATGGGATGTCTTAGGAAGTTACCAAGGCAGTTGGGATGCTTAGAACTCTACTAAAAAAAACCGGATGCTTAGAATCAGTTTCCTATAATTTGTCAACGGTCGCATGGGACTGATGATCTTTACCGTAGCCAGCAATAAGTTGGGCAAATGTTGTCCCAATAGTGGACTTTTGCACTGTTTGTGTAGAGTCTGGAGTCCGTCTAAAACCCTGTGTGAGCCAATGCCTGTGAGCATCGAGTGATGCTTGACGCTTGCCCTTGGAAGCATCGAGCAGCACTCGTCGTACCCTTACTTTGTCTCTAATTTATTGACCCCCTTTGACATTGCATACGGTTTCAGGTTGGGGGTACTACCCCTTGACCCTATCTACTAACTCGATAACGGGACCGCTGTGCTACTCAATTAGCGTGACGTTAAATCCTCGAATCAAATATATTATAATGCAAAATTGTGCATTATAAACCATAATAACTGGCCATCCAAACAAACCCTAAAATCATCAGCACCCTTTTTTTTCTTTTTTTTTTAAGGAAGTCCATGAGATGACAAAAATTTTCACTCAATGAATTGTATATTGTTTATCCCTGCCCATTGATGTTGCCTGTTGTGAGTTTTATAATTTTTATTGTAGGAAATTTATTCATTTTGGTTGGTTAAATTTCCCTTTGTTGTAAACATCCTTCTATGGAACTACATCTTATAGCATGTGCAATGGGGAGCCCTAACTTCATACCCTTAACTTACTTTTCTTATGCCACATCAGCTTAAGAGCCTCATTCTAACTTTAAAATTTTTCAACTTCATTCGTGAACCCAAGTCTAGGGCCCTTAAATTACCTTTAATTATTTTTCGTTTTTATTTACTCAATTATTTTATTATTATTAATAATAAAAATATTAAGTAATTAATTTATAATAACATAGCATAAATTTTTTTTTTTATGTTTAAAAAGGAAAATATGGGTATTATTCAAATGAATTTTTTTTCAACAAACATATGCAAGAGGGGTGTTTATGTGTAGATAAAAATAAATTATATTCAAAAATAATTTTTTTATTTTTTTTAAACAAATGAAAAACAACCGAAAATCATTTAAAAGTAAATAAAACATAAGTTCTACCACGTGACAGTTATGAGCCCTACTTTTTGGGTCTCATATATAAGAGCATCCACAATGGGGGTGTCTTAAGCCCAAAAATAAAGAACCATTTAATAAAAAATTGAAAAAGATGGGGGAGGGGTTTAGGAACGATTTGACATGTTTGTTACTAATAAACCTTTAAAAACCGAGAGAGAGAAAGAAAAAGGAGAGAATGTGGGTCAATATGAGGAGAGAGAGTGAGATGAAAAAAAGAGTTAAGGAACCCGAGTAGGTTTTAAAGGGTTTTAGGGATGTGAGTAAAAAATTGTATTGTGTTTTTTAAGGAGAGAGAAATATAAAAAGTGGAGTTAAGGAACCCGAGTGGGTTTCACGAATGCGGATGCTCTAAGGGTCCCAAATAATGGGCCCTTACATTAAATTTTTATTTTCCCCCATTTTTTTTCCTATGTGGCAACTATAAGAGTCCCAAGGCTCACCATTGCATGAGATCTGGGCTCTTGAAATCTGAATGTATAAAAGGCTATATATACTACTCCCTCCCTCCAATAATTAAAACTTCACGTTTACTATTTACACACGCTTTTTTTAGGTACAAAAAAAATTATATAAAATATTAATCTTTTTAATAATTTCATATTTATTACAATTAAGTATGAATTTATAAAAACAAATGTAAAAAATGTTATATTTTATATATTTTTTTATCATTCTAAAAAAGCGTACATAAATAGTAAACGACAAGTTTTAATTAACAGAGGGAGTACTGACTGAACCCCTATAGGCTATAGCACTTTGTATTCATTCGGGTCCAAGAAAAGTTGGTTATAGTTGTAGGCCTTGGGAGGTTATTTGAACTTAATTTCATAGATTCTCAAGATTTTCATGTTCAGGAGAGGACAAACAAAAGATTTTGCAGTTTATAGGTGGCTTCCTTGTCATCCATGATGCAGTAAACTCGTGAGCGAGTCCAGTGAGTAAGGACTTTAGCACGCATATACTTCTTTCTTAGTTCTTTGTAAGTTCACACTATTAGCAGGGTCCGTAATTCAACAGTCTCAGCTCTTTGTTCCCATCAAAGTTGTATGTAGAGGAAATGTCATGGCCTCTATCTTGAGATCATATGTGTTAAGCCTGCCATACAATCCTGACGAGTTTTCATGCATCGATCACAGTTTCCTCTTGAAATTGGAACAATTCTCTAAAACCATTCCTTTCTTCATTATGGTTATTTGGTGCAAAGTTAAGGAGGAGGTATAATATATATTTCACAAGTAGGCTAAGCATCTTGATAGTTTTAATGGTTCCATACAAGTTGTCATGTCAACATCGTTCTGTGCTAAAGAAATAAACACAAATTATTGCAGTAACTAACAATGGTTATAATCGAATTGCTAGTTGCTATCGTCCAATAGTTGAATCCAGTTTAGTCCTGTTATGTTTAATGTTACTCTTGATTAAATAAATTGTAAATAGGCAAAAGAGGTATAGGTTCCGGATTCTTCATTTAACGTTTTCCTTATGTATGTTGAATATTTCTTGGTTATAATTACACCAATTGCATTGCATCAATGTAAAAAGATCAGTCAGCTCCCAGAAGCTGCATATAACACATATATATATGCACCTTTACAAATTGTGGGAGCCGGCGAAACTAGAGCGAGTTATGCCATAAATGGGATTAAACATTGTTGAATTGGCTGTAACATTTATAAATTATATTTCTAGGCAATTTAGATCTGTAGCATCAATAAAGTATTAAGAGGGGATGAGTGTGGTGAGGGGCCATATGGGCACCATTTGCCTATTGCTCTATCATCTATAACTCTATAGGGAAGAAACAATGGGAAGCTAAATTAGGATTAAAAGATAATGCCAGAGTAATTATAGCCCTAGTAAACATGATTTTAGACCCTCTATGAAAACCAAGGGTATGACTGTAATGTTTATCTTTCTTTATGATGTACTTTGATGATTTAGCTATGTATATTATTGTCATTAGCTTCCGATTTCTACTATTTTTTACAGTTGTTGTAGTTGGCAGTCAATTGTTATTTGTCACTATTTAAGTGCTGCTTTTGCTCAAGTTCTTGTGATTAGATCTTTTATTCTCTTATGGTGGGTTTCATGTATTCTTTCCTGCACTAATCCTTGGTCTTCGTCTCATAGCATAGGTTTGCACCATGAAAAAGTAAAAGGAGAGGCTAGAAAGAAGGAACCCAAATGAAGGAGATGCAATATTGTTGGTGATCTATGCTTAAATTGTGCCTTTAGGGACTGTTTTTGCGCAGTAGTGAATGATGTCAAGATTGAATTTTTTTTTATTAGGTAGTAATTCGAGGATCTGGTTTGGCTCACCGAGAGACTGATAAAATCAACAGACGGCGAACCGTCAAACATACAACATACTGAAAACGGGGCAATACAAAAAGTGACAATATTAATCAAACAACTCATGTCAAACAAACGAGCCTAACACAAAAAAGTTGAGGATAACGTAGATTGAAGCAGGAGCCAAGCACATTGTTAGGGATAGCAAAGGGAGATTGACCAGGGAGATTGGGGCACGTGAACCCTAAGTCCGAGTGCGTTGTTAGACCCTTGAAAGGGAGTTTTAACAGAAGATGGGTTTTAAGATTATGGGATAGACATGCCTTGTTCATCAGGGAAACTCGCCGACAAACAAGCCATGACGACGCCATTGTGGTGCGGACGGGCGAAGCTGGGATAGGCGGCCATAGCTGGGATAGGCAGCTGAGCCGAGATTTGGGGCTCTCTCTCTAGAAATTCTAGAGAAAGGAGAGAGCATGGTCAGGGAATCCGCAAACAAATTGTTTCCCCTAATTCAATTCTAACTCAATTAAAGGTTAAAGCTAAGGGGTTGGTTTCTATGTCAAGATTGAATTGTTTCTAGTCATACTTGTGTCCCGTATTGTGCACGGGAATATGTTAACACAAATTATGTTTTGAATTAATCCTATTGTTTTTTTGGAAAAATTACTAAAATTATAATTTAGGTCAAGTTCATGGATTAATTGAATTTTTAAAAAATTGCTTGAATAACGTATTTTTAAGGAGGGAGTGATGCCTTATCAACAATGCTTCTCTAATAATAGTTAACTATAGACTATAGGTATTTTTTTTTTGAAAAAATTACTAAAATTATAATTTAGGCTAAGATCATGGATTAATTAAATTTTAAAAAAATTGATTGAATAACCTACTTTTAAGGAGAGAGTGCACATCATAAAAAATGTTTCTCTAATAACAGTTATCTATAGATAGATAGATTGTTTTTTTTTTGAAAAAATTACTAAAATTATAATTTAGGTTAAGATCATGGATTAATTGAATTTTAAAAAAATTGATTGAATAACTTATTTTTAAGGAGAGAGTGACACCTCATCAACAATGATTATCTAATAATAGTTAACTATAGACTATGGATAGAGGAATGCACCCGAGAGCCCAAGACTGAAGAGAGTTCGGGTAAGAACAACTCTACCGGTGAGAACGAAAGAAGCGATCTGATTGGATAATATACGATCATGTCCTCGAAATAAAGTACATAATTGTATATGTTACAACTAGATTTGGATATATGATCATGTCCTTGTATCAAAAAATTCAGAGAATTAAATTGAAATGATATGGGTTAACCAAGATTAGGACCACAAGTAAAAGAAAACAGAAGCAGCCCCAAATCGATTTTCAGCAGGAAAGGTTAATTAAACAAAGGGATTTGTAGTGTAGTCATGATTACAGGAGTGATTGAAATCACCATCTTGCCTTTCTGAAAGTAATAAGAGGGCAGTGGGTTGATCTATGATTATGGATCAGCCCACTCCTTTTCCATCATGAGAAATAGGAAAGTTGATGAATTAAAAGAAAAGTTGTTAATATATTTTTAATTAAATTTCAATATATATGATCGAGAGTGTGCCATAGTAGGAGATGCTTAATTAATTAATTAGTAGCTAATGCTGGAAAGTGGAAATGGTGTTTCTTTTGCTTCTATATATATATATATATATATATATAAAATTTATGATGATGATAGCACCTTCAAGATTACTGCTTAAAGTTGCAAAGGAATGTCTTCTTTCTTAAATATTAGGGCTAATCCAGGAAAAAGGCTTCAAAACCTTGTGTGCCCAGGAAAAAAGATTTCAATATGCCTTGTCATGTAGTAATTAATTTTGTCAGTGAAATATAAGCTCAAGTGGGAGAGAAAGGGGGGTTTCACCTTTTTTTATAATATACTACCTCCGATTCAAAATATAAGTCGTTTGACTTTTTAGCACGTATTTTAAGGAGCTAAAAACTATATGATATATTAATTTTTTTTTTTTTTACAATTTAATACTTATTACCAACAAATATTAAGTTGTAAAAAAATAATTAAAAAAAAGTTGATATTTTATATAGTTTTTAGCTTCTTAAAATACGTGTTGAAAAATCAAACGACTTATATTTTGGATCGGAGGGAGTAATTCACAGCCATCTAAAGTCATCTAATATATACAATCCTATCCATAATTAAAAGGATTGTAGAAAACTAGTTACCTGCTCATTGTTTTTCATTGCCTTAATCTTGGTTTGCAAATATTTCATCATCTACAAAATCTACTCTTTAACTACGTGGCGCTATACGTATGGGACCAAGCTTGGATCCGAAAGAGTTCAACTAATCTCTTTCATAACTCTTTTACCTCCTTTGGGTCCTCTCTCTGAATCCTTTCTAGGATGTGAAGACACTCAAAGAGTGTAAGATCGAACACTGATTTGCAGCTGAATCAGTGAGTTATAAATAAGAAGCAAAAGAAGGAAAAATAAGTGAGCTCTCTCACTCTTTCATTCAAAGGGAAAATTCTCAAAACGGAGGCAGCTAAAACTGCATTATATCAACCCCCAAAATCCTAATGATTCTATGGTGACAGCTGAGGTTTTATAGTCCAGCAACTCACGTGGTAAACATGCTCTAGCAGCTTATTACAACAAAGCCTACAACTGGGAAAAGGAATAACGAAAATCCATAAAGAGAACTAAGCATGGATCAAGTTGATGAAGATAATGAGCTGAATAAATCATCATCAAGAGGCCTCTATAATCTTTATATCCCCCCTTCAAGTTGGAGTGGGAGAAAATCCGACCAAACCCAACTTGCAAGACAAAAACATATATTGTTTCTCTCCTAGTGGCTTAGTAAATAAATATGCAATTTGAACTCCCGTTCTAACATGTTGAGGATGTACAAATCCACACATTAAGTACGTATTGCCTGATAAAATGGCAATCCATCTTCAAGTGTTTGGTTTTTTCATGAAAAGTAGGGTTTTCAGCTATGTGAATTGCTGATCTACTATCACTGTAGAGAGGAAAATAGGCAAGGGCACCTCTAACATCAAGGAGTGCAAAGTTCATTCAACCCAAATCAACTCACTTGTTGTGGTTGACATACTCTGATATTCAGCTTCTTCAGATGATTTAGAGACAGTGGTCTGCTTCTTTGTCTTCCATGAAACCAAAGAATTTCCATTAAAAACACAATATCCCGTCAATGATCTTGCATTGAATTGACAAGCACCATAGTCCACATCATAGTAAGAGGAAATCCTCATAGGAGTGTTTGATGTGTAATGCATACCAACTCCAATGGTACCTTTAAGATACATGACAACATGTAAAGCAACATCAAGATGAGGCTCTCTTGGTTCTGACATAAACTGGCTCAAATGTTGAACTGCATAAAATATGTCTGATTGAGTTAAATTGAGAAATAGAAGCCTCCCAATCAATCTTCTGTATCTTTTAGGATCAGAAATGATGATCCCTAAATCAGTCGACAAATTCAATCCTCTAGGAGGAGGAAAAAATATATGATGGTTTGCACTTCATCATGTTGCAGTCAATCAGAATATCCATCACATACTTCCTTTGATGAAGTAAAAGGCCTGTTGAATCCTTGGATATCTCAAGTCCAAGGAAATATCTTGCTTCTCCAAGATCCTTGATGGTGAAAACATCTTCAATGATGAGCAAATCATCCAGATATACTACGTACTATACTAGAGCTATTCCTGAAGGGACTCTTCTTATAAATAGAGAGTGATCCTCTAAGCACTGCTGATAACCCATGCTTGTCATGAACTTGCGCACGATGCTTGTTTCAATCCATAGATTGACTTCTGCAACCTGTAGATTTGACCCGGTTTGGATAATTCATAACCTTCAGGAGGCATCATATACCCTTCTTCTTCAAGATGCCCATGAAGAATGACATTATTATATCAAGTTCATGCAACTTCTATCCTTTGATGCTTGCCACTCCTAATTAAATTCTCACTGTGCTGAACTTGGCAACATGAGAAAAAGTATGTTTGTAATCTGGCCTTGCCCTTTATCTTATTATAGTCTTTATCTATCGGCCTTACTTTGAGCCTTTCCACCGAACCATTTGGTTTATATTTAATCTTATAAACTCATTTACTTCCTATAGCTTTCTTCCCTCCTGGTAAGTCTGTCAACAAACATGTACTATTGTCTTCCAAGGCTTTTATCTCCTTTTGCGTTGCCTCCACCCAATGCGTTTCCTTAGCAACTTGCAAGAAATGAGAAGGTTCATAAAATTTTTCCATGAATGCAAAAGATGTCACAAAGGTGGGTTTAATATCATGTGTTTGGTCAAAACAGGTGGCCAAAAAGGTTTAGGATAAGTAAGAATTTTTGTTTGAGGGTTGACGGACAAAATTCTCCAAATGTCTTGGTTTGACAGGCACTCTAGTGGATCTTCTTAGGGGGTGTTTAGGATAAGTAAGAATTTTGTTGTTTGGTATGTTGAAAGTCGGAATGGAATGATTACCGGGAATCCTCTCATTCCCAATTTCAAGCTGAATTCATCCCCTCAAAAAAGTTGGGGATCCTTCCATTCCCAATTTTCCAACCCAAAACCTGTTGCCCCCATTTCATGACTTTCATCCTCATCCCAGCCTCCATCCATCCATCCTCCTCTCTCATCTTTCCAGCTGCCGGATTCGCCACCGCCGCCGCCGCCCCACCGTCATGCAGATTCGTCGAGGTCGCCATATTCGCCCCCGTCTTGATCTACCTCCGCTGTCGTCCTCGACCATCGTCGTCGTCCTCATCCTCCGTTCAAATCCCCCCCAAACTACATTCCTCCCTTCGCGTCATCCCGACCATCATCGTCCTCCGTCACCCCCTTCCTCGCGCTGCAACTCTCTCTCTCTCTCTCTCTCTCTCTCTCTCTCTCTCTCTCTCACCCCCTCTATCCCCCGCGCACCCTCCCCCTTCGTTGCAACTGCCAGGCATCGCCACCGCCTAGCCCTCACATCCCAACATTCCCTCCTTTGAGATTCGAGAGCACCGCCGGTCGAATTGAAGGTTATAGTCGACCACCACCGCCGGCCACATCCCAACACTTCCTCCTTTGAGATTTTGATTTTGGAATTAGGGTTGTACGATTTGTGAGATTTTTAGGGCTAATTTGAGATATTGATTTTTTAATTGTTCATTCCTACATCATACCAAACAACATGCTTCAGTAATGACTGATTCCAATTTTTGATTCCGATTCTGATTTCCATTCCCATTCCGATTACTACATTCATACCAAACGGGGCCTTAAAGGTGGAAAAATATTATGATCATAGAATAAGACACATAATCTTGTGGCCAATTAGATGCGGATGATTCTCCTTCAATTCTTGGGGGATTAAGGATAAATGGAGGATTATCAAAGTCAGGAGCAGGATTTACCAAGGGCAAAGAAGGTTTAGAGTTAGGTACATGTGGGTCTAATGGTTGGTCTTGTGACTTAAAAGGAAAGGTGTTTTCTTGGAATGTGACATCTCTGCTAATGAAGGTTATCTTGGAATCTAAATCCCACACTATATAAGCCTTTTTCCCATGAGGATAACTTAACAAGATGCATTTCGTTGCTCTAATATCCATCTTGTCTCTACTTGGTTGTTGTACAGATGCATAGCAAAGGCATCCAATGACCCTAAGTTCATCATACGTAGCAGGCTTGTTGAACAACATTTCATAGGGTGATTTCCAGTTAAGCAATTCAGTGGGCAACTTGTTAATCACATAAGTAGCAGCAAGGATACGCTCTCCCCAAAATTTGATTGGCAATCCAACATGAACTCTCATGCTTCTAGCTGTTTCAACAAGGTGCTTGTGCTTCCTTTCAACTCTCTCATTCTGCTAAGGAGTGTATGGCACAGTTTTATGATGTATGATGCCCTTTCATGCAAACAATTCTTCATAATTATTAGATGTGAACTTTGTCCCATTATCAGTTCTCATACATTTTACACTATACCCAAATTGATTTTCTACATATGCCAGAAAATCACAAATAGTCTTGAACACTTGCAACTTATTCTTCAATAAAAATGTCCAAGAAACTCTTGAACAATCATCTAACCCAGTAAGAAAATACTAAAAGCCATTGTAAGTAAAATTTCTATATGGACCCCATAGGTCTATATGAATAGGATCAAAAGGTCTAGCTGTCTGATTCATACTTCTCTCAAAGGAAATCCTGTGATGCTTACAAAAAGCACAAGTCTCACAATGAAACCTACACAAATCTGACTACTTAACAAAACTCAAATGTCTCAACTTAGATATTGAAGAATGCCCAAGTCGGGCATGTGTCAAATCTATCTCACTAGTCACTTTATTACAGAAAATAGAAGGCAAAATAAACTTTCTTCCTCCATTTGCCCCTGCATCTCTTATAGCCATCCAATCTTGTGCTTGATCTGAGGTGAGAACTTTGTATAACCCATGTCTCCTCACCCCTGACAACAACACCTCCTTAATTCCAGGGTCCTGAAATAACAATGTGCACGAGTAAACACAACTATCAAATCATGATCATCTAGCAGTTTCTCAATAGATAAAAGCTTGTGCTTGAAATTAGGAACAAACAAAACATCATTCAAGCACACCGAGTGATTAAACTGCAATTTTCCCATCTCAACAACAATTTTAATAGACCCATCTGGCAATCCAATGTGAACAAGTCTATTTAACTTAGATCTATTCATTAAGAACTCTTCGTCAGACATCATGTGATCAGTGGTTCCTGTGTCAACTATCCATTCAAATTTAGCATTCTTAAAACAACTTAAGTTCTCAAAGTGAGCAGAGACTTTACCTGCAAAATTTGCATAAGCTTGATAAAAAATACTCTTTCCCTTTATCTTCTTAATGGCTTTCTGAAAGACTACATTGACCATTATTGAATCCAGCTCTCCATTTTCTTCCAAAGGATTGTTACTCACAGAGGTTTGGGTAGAATTAGCTGAATTCATAATGCCTTTCCCTCCCATGTCTGTTCTCTGCTCTTCTTTCAAGCTTTTGTACTAATCTGGTACACCATGGAGCTTGAAACACCGGTAATTAGCAGTATGTCCTCTATAGCCACAATGAGAACATTTCTTCTCATACTTTTGTCTCTTCAATTCCTTCCAATCTCTCTTTGGTGGTTGATTAGAAAATGAAGCATTGGACTAACCACCAAAAGATGTAATAGACTGAGAATTTACCGCATTCTTGCTCACGTTAAAAGTACTGGCATCTGACATGCTGTTTGCAGGATTTCATGTGGCATCAGACCTTGTCTCAACCTGCTGCGAAATATAGAAAACCCTATTAACTGTTGGCAAATAATTCATGGCCAAAATCTGATTCCTGGCTACACCAAAGTTTTCATTCAGACTTGCTAACAGTTGCATGACTCTGTTCCTGGATTCAATCTTTGTGATCCTCTTAGCAACTTCACAATGACATTGTCTCAATTCTCTACAAGAGCACTCTGGCATCCTTTCAAGCACTTGGAGTTCATCCCAGTGCTTTTTGAGGGTGTTGTAAAGATTTGCTAAACTTTTGTTTCCTTGATTCACATTGTTTAACTTCTTCTTCTTGGAGTGCATTAACCTGACTGTACCTTTCCACCACTTTATCCCTCGAATTGGTAAATAAAGAGCGGTCATTCCGGGGTTCGAACCGGGGACCTATGGGTACTACCCACAAGTCCTTTTCGGTGAGCCATTCCGGAATGATTCCACCACTTTATCTCAAAGCTGCTTAGAAGATTCAACAAACATCAACCCCTCTGCAATGTTCTTAGACATAGAGTTTAACATCCAACATCTGACCATATAATCAGCCCTGATCCACCTCTGAAGATCCATAGATTCTTTAGTCGGCTTTACACAACTACCATTTATAAACTCAAGCTTACATTTGGCTCTTGGAGCCATCATTATCCCACTACTCCAGGTCATATAATTTGATCCATCAAACAAAATCCCTACAAGTTGTGCCCTTGGATGATCTAAGTTGGATAAATAAAGAGGATCATTGAGATTACCTTGTGAGTTTACTTCCCCTGCAGCTCCTCCTGCACCCGAGTTCTGGCTATTGTCACCACTGAACATCTGTTGCTTCTACCCTTATTAAAGCGGAAAGTTCCAGGATCTACAGCTTTGCAGCTCTGATACCATGTGAAGACACTCAAAAGAGTGTAAGAACACTGATTTGCAACTGAATCATAAGAGGCAAAAGAAGGAAAAATAAGGGAGCGCTCTCTCACTCTTTCATTAAAATGAAAATTTCTCAAAACGGAGGCAGCTAAAGCTGCATTACATCAATCCCCCAAACCCTAATGATTCTAAGGTGACAGCTAAGGTTTTATACTCACCTGCTAAACATGCTCTAGCAGCTTATTATAACAAAGCCTACAATTGGGAAAGGAAATGACGAAAATGCCATAAAGAGAGCTAAGCATGGATCAAGTTGATGAAGATAATAAGCTGAACAAATCATCATCAAGAGGCCTCTATAATCTTCATATAGGATTTATCCATTCAAAAATGTGAGCGGAGTTGTTAGTTGCATCCAGCCATATATATGAAGGATTGACTTGGTCCCTTGTAAGAAAAAGAACTTAAGTACGTTGTTCTTTCACCTAGCTAGACAAGACATCTCAAATTGGACAAAATCATCATGTGAAGTTGCCTTTGGACAAAAGTGAAACACAAAAACTATATATATAGTTGAGGCCCGGCGAAAACAAAGATGTGATGATAAGATTGATGAAAATCTCTACACACGGTCCACTTGGGAAATTCCAAAAGCAGAAGGTTTAATAAAGCCTTCTAGCAATTCTAATAAACCAGAAAAGATATAGTAGTGCAATACTTTTGAACTTTCCATGAATTTGCCTACTGATGTATGATTTCCATATGATAATTAGTGGTGTCAAATCGGCTTTATTATCATCACTGATGTTACCTTGTATTGTTTCTTGTAATGGCGCATATATATATATATATATATATATATATATATGTGGCCCTACATTTATATATATGTTATGACGTTATATATCTTTGTCCAGAAACCAGACAAGTTGCTGCTAGAGACAACAAGTAGGGTTCATCACTTGCAGCAAGTTGGAGACAAAGTGTATGTGAAATCTGATATGCTTGATATTGTTAAATTCTTTGTCGTCAATTTTTTAAGCAATTGGACTAACCTATATAGCACATTGGTTTCATATTTTTGACCTCTAAGATCGATCTTCATTTAAGATATATAGGTTGGACTTTGTATATATGACATCACAAAATTAGGTGGTGCTATTAGTGCACTGTCTACGCGAATTAGATCAGTGGAATTCTAACTTTTCCTATATGGAGCTGTGATGCCAAATTTGGTAAACAAGTTTACTCCCTTACCGACTTAAACTTGATCAGTACTTTGATTCTTTGGAGCTTAAGCGTTACATGATTAATTAGAAATTGGGTGCCTATATAACCCCACCCACCCCAGTGCTTAACTAACATTAAAGTAAATAAATGTAAAAGAATATATGCGTTCGACTGACGACTCTAAACCTTATAAAATTCAAAACTATAGATTCGACCTAAAAGCAAATAGTTTTCGACTTGGAGAATAATTGTACGGTTATGCGGCGCCTAGGCAGGACTAGGCAATGCTTAGGAGAATTTCCGCCTACAGACCCAGCTAGGCTTAAAAATTCCTAGATTTCCTCCCGCCTAGCGCTGCACGATTTTTAGAACACTCGGGGCGGGGAAAAAAGCTAGGGAAGTTGTCTCGAGTACAGCATAGTCTTTGTCACTCGATCAGTTCACAAATTACTTGAAAATATGAGATTTATCTTGAAGTCAATTGAGTCTACTGCTATATATGAATCTTTAACAAACCTGAATCGGTTGACAAATTAAGGTTAATTAATAGAACCAAGTAGCCCCGGCCTTATAATTAAGCAGAAGGCTCATGTTGGACATATAAGAAGAATAAAGACGCCTTTAAAATCGGTGTGAAAGGGATCAGTATACCAGTGCGTGGTTTGGACCAAATTAAAGAACCATATAATGTGGCTATAAAAATGATATGGACAGTGGACAGTACTGTATGTGCCAGGAGATCGAATTTTCTTCACAATTGGCATCTGGGTAGTCCTGTTGCGACATGTACGTGGGCATCGCCATGTGAAGAAACTAATGATAAGGACGTCTCAACAAGTGATTAGTGAAGGCGGGGATGCTATTGCTGACTCATCCAAATATACTGAATTACTCTAAAGTGGATATCATTAATATGTTATCTTTTCTTATACATTTTCCCTTGATATGCAAATTTTCAGTATGTTCTTTTTGGTGAAGTTGATGGTATATGTTAAGAAAATCTCAACTCATCAAAAATTACTGAAAACTGGATTTGTATTTGTGACTTGTGAGGATAACTATTGTAACTGTACTGTATTCTTCTGTATCCATTTGACAGGCCGGCCTTGAAGGATTTTTTGGTATAGTATGTTCTTTACTTCCAACAATCTTCTTTTCGCTGAATTATATGCAGTGTAGATTGATGGCGATAAATCTCAAGTAAAAGAAAGCAAGTGGTAAGCCTTTTGTTAACAAAATGGAATGCAGAAAGTAGAGATTTGGCAATTGGCATGCCAATTCAATTCAAGTGGTGAAGTAAAGTTTGCTTTTGTGAAGAGTAATTGTAATTTATACATGTGATATATGGAAGTTGGAACCTTTTCCTCACGTCCATATCAACTCGATCAAGTCCTGAAACACCCGGCCTTGAGAAACTACACATGCCATAAACTGCTTAATTTGAGTTTCACCAATTCAATAATTTCATAGTCCAAGTACGTACTATGGTATATATGTAGCATTCTCATATATATATATATATATATATATATATATATATATATATATATATATATATATATATATATATATATATATATAGGGGAGATATCTAATGAGAAGTGACATTTGAGTGAGAAGATGAGAAGTAAGCCTTATACCCTTTAGATTAAAATAATTTTTTTTATATGGATATAGGGGACATATCTAATGATAAATATATCAATGTTTTTTTTTAAATTATTTTTTATGCTATTTTTTTAGATTATGAATGAAAAAACTAATTTAAATTAGCATAAAAACCATAAAAAGAACCTTAAATCACCATCTAGATAAATAGCATCAAAATAATTTTTTTAAAAAAACATTGATATATTTCTCATTAGATATGTCTCCTATATCCATATAAAAAAAATCATTTTAATCTAAGGGGTATAAGACTTACTTCTCATCTTTTCACCGAAATGTCACTTCTCATTAGATATCTCCCCTATATATATATATATATATATATATATATATATAGGGTTGGGTTCGGGTACACACAAACCCAAAAATGAGAAGGAAAGAAGAGATCTCATTGGTCCACGTGTGCAAAAGCAAATTAAAAATAGGTGACACGCGGATTCTGAAAATTAATTAGTGACACCCACCCAAATTAATTAGTAACACCCACAGTCTCACTGTACACGCGCCAAATAAAACACACTAATTAATTGCACGCGCCAATCAACACCACATACTAATTAATTAGAAAAGCTACGGAGACATGTAAAAGTGTTTACATGAACTTTTAAAAATCATTTTTTGACATTTTCACTAGTTAAAAAAATATAAAAAATATATATTTGGGTGTAATTTAATTTTATCTACACATAGACACCCACTTTGTATATGTTTTGTTGAAAAAAAAATTAACAAGAAGTGGTTCAGACATTTTATTCACAGTGGTTCAGTAATTTTATTCACAGTGGTTCAACAATTTTATTCACAGTGGTTCAGCAATTTTATTCACATTGGTTCAACAATTTTATTCACATTGGTTCAGCAATTTTATTCACAGTGGTTCAACAATTTTATTCACATTGGTTCAACAATTCTATTCACAGTGGTTCAGCAATTTTATTCAAATTGGTTCAGCAAATTTATTCATATTGGTTCAGCAATTTTATTCACAGTGGTTCAGTCATTTTATTCACATTGGTTCATCAATTTTATTCACAGAAATTCAGCAACTTTTTTCACAATGGTTCAACTATTTTATTTGTAGTGATTCACATGGTTCACAAGTTATAAAGAAGTGGTTCATGGAGCTATAAAGAAGTGGTTCATGAACCTAAATAATTTCACATTTTTATAATTTAATTTTTTTTAAAATGATATTAAATATATTAAAATAAAATGTTTCATAAACCACTACTCTTTATTTGATGAACCATTAGAATTTATTTCATGAACCACTACTATTTAATAATTATAAAATCTTCATTCTTCTTTTACTTTCTTTTAATGTTTATTTTTAATTAAATAATTAATTCATTAATTTTCTTTTAAAAGAAAATTAATTCATTAATTTTCTTTTAATGTTTATTTTTATCTTAAGGAGTGTTCTCGCAGGAGTCAACCCCACATATATATATATATATATATATATATATATATATATATATATATATATATATATATATATATATATATATATATATATATATAGGGTTTACTTCAAATGTAAAAACTCCTTAACGTGTAAAATTTGCTTATCGCGTAAAATTAGCTAATGGGCCTAATTTAATTACTAATGGGCCTAATTTCATTAGTAGAATGCCTGCCCCCCTTGCCCATGCGTGTGCCCCCCTTGCCCCCCCTTCTCAGACCAGTTTTTTTTTTTTTTTTAAATTTTTTTTTTAAAAAAAAAAATTTTTTTGTCCCGGAATTTTTTTTTAGTGTTAACACTTTCTGCTGTGCAAGTATAACTTGCTTTTGTGCACATATAACATCTTATTGTGCAAATATAAGTTTATTTTGTGCAGACAAATAATTCATTATGGGGTAAATAGGTAAATGTGCCTATTTCAATTATAAAAATTTATAATTGAAATATGTTTAATTTATGGGTAAATTGGTAAATATGTCTAATTTTATGGGTAAATGCACTTTTTCCCGTTTTCGATACCTTTTGTGCAACTGTGAAGTGCATTTGTGGAACTGTGAAGTGCATTTGTGCAACTGTGAAGTGCATTTGTGCAACTGTGAAGTGCATTTGTGCAACTGTAAAGTGCATTTGTGCAACTTTAAAGTGCAAATATAAGAACATAAAGTGTGAAAATAAAATTGTAATGTGCAAATTTAGAATACAAGTGTGCAAAAGTAGGATACAATTGTGCAAATTTAAACTACAATTGTGCAAAAGTAAGATACAATTGTGTAGATTTAGAATACAATTGTGCAAATGTAAGATCATAATGTGCACTAATAAGACAAAAGATGTGCTTTTGAAATCGATGTTTTAATTTTGTTTTTTTTTTTACTTTTGAGAGTTTGGGTTCACCTCTCGGATAATTTAGGTTGATAGATGTACGTTTGAAATCCATTTTTTTATGTATAATCTTTTAAAATTAAAGTGCATAAATAAGATTAAAATGTGCATAATTAAGGTTAAAAAGTGCATAACTTAGATTATAATGTGCATGAGTAACAATTTGCGATTGTTGCGCTCTTGTCTATTATGTAACCTATGTGGGATTTGAACCCACATCTTTTGTGCAAACGCACATTGCTCTACCAATTGAGCTAATAGGCTAAATTATGATTGTTATGCTAAAATAGAAGAACCTAATCGACCTAAAGCATATTGCAATAAAATTCTAAAATGCAATTAACTCATGATTCACAAACAATTTGACAATGCTATAAACATGAAATTAGCTCCAAATCAACCCAACAACACAACCATATCATCAATTTCAGTCAATTTGGCCGTTGGCAAAAAACCCCAAATTCTAAAGCATATCGCAATATAAAATTTCAAAATTCAATTAGATCATGATCCATAAACAATTTGACAATGATATGAACATGAAATTAACTCAAAATCAACCCAAAAACACAACCATATCATCAATTTCAATCAATTTGGTTTTTGGCAAAAAACCCCAAATTCTAAAACATATCGCAATCTAAAATTCTAAAATTCAATTAGCTCATGATCCATAAACAATTTGACAATGATATGAACATGAAATTAGCTCAAAATCAACCCAACAACACAACCATATCATCAATTTCAATCAATTTGGCTTTTGGCAAAAAGCCCCAATTTCCGCTCCTAAATCAAACCCTAGGTTTTCAATCTCAACCTAAATCATTCAAACAATCTAAATAGATGTAATAAACAAGTTTAGGGTTAGAAATCATACCAAATTCGAGTTGAAACAAGGAGCAAAATCGGGATTTCGAAGGTATTCCGAGCCAAAAGCACCGATTAGCGCTGTTGGGAGAGATGGGCTCGGTGTGGGCTCGGCTGGGCTCGAACCATGGGGGTTCCGGGCTCGGGGGGTGCGCCTGAGAGAGGGGGTTCGAGATGGTGGGGGCTGGTGGCCGGAGGTGGCTCGTGGGTGGCGTGGGAGGCCGACGAGCAAAGATACGACGTGAGCCTTCGACTGGGCAGTGTGGGCGCGTCTGGGCTCGAACCAAGCCAAGTCAGGGCTCGGGGGGTGCGCCCAGGGGTTGGCTCGAGCACGGCTAGGCGGTGGTGGCCGGAGGTGGCTCGACGTGGGGCTGGAGGTGGCTAGACAGGGTGGGTGCGGGGCAGCGGGAGGCCGAGAGAGAAGCCACTATTGAGCGCGCGTGTTGTAATTCATTAAAAAAATAAATTTTACACGTTAAGCGGATTTTACACGTTAAGAATTTTTTACATTTTAAAGCTTCCCCACACACACACACACACACACACACACACACACACACACACACACACACACACACACACACACACACACACACACACACACACACACACACACACACACACACACACACACACACACACACACACACACACACACACACACACACACACACACACACACACACACACACACACACACACACACACACACACACACACACACACACACACACACACACACACACACACACACACACACACACACACACACACACACACACACACACACACACACACACACATATATATATATATATATGGGGTTGGCTTCTGCGAGAACACTCCTTAAGATAAAAACTAATAACGAATCTAAGCCATGGGATCCAACGAAATCAAGGTATCTCCTGCGCGTCAGATCGTGTGTTACGGTTTTGATTTTTTGGCGGAAACAAAGGGCATCTCCTGCGCGTCAGATCGTGTGTTACGGTTTTGATTTTTTTTTTCTTTTTTAGTTTGTTTCGGATTTTTTAGTGTGTTACGGTTAGTTAGTTTCGTTTTTTTTTTAAACTTTGATTCCTAGATAATTTTATTGAAATGATTATTCGTTAAATTTTGAAATATTATTCGATTGAATTATAGACATTATTCATATGTAGAAGACGATTATTTATAAACTTTTTCATTTTAGAGAGGTTAAAATAATAAAAAAAAAATATACATGATTCAGTAAAATCACAAACAATATTCATACGTAAGAAAAAGTTTGAAACAATTTTATATAAAAAATATACATTATTCGGTTAAATTAGAAAGATTATTCATATTAAAGGAATAATTATTAGGTTAAATTTAAGAGATTATTCGGTTAATTATATAGATTATTCATGTCTAAGGAGACGCTTGTTTAGAAACTTATTATTATTATTATTGCCTTTTTTTACATTTGTGATCAAGATAGTTTAGTGAATTAAAATTATTCGATAAAAGTAGAAGGATTATTCGTATTTAAAGGATGATTATTGAGTTAAGCTCTAGAGATTATTCGGTTAAATTTGTGAAATTATGCATTTAAACTATAGATATTATTCGTATTTAAGAGGACGGTTAATTATTTATATATTTATTATCTATAAAAATTATGCATTATTCGGTAAATTACGAATTATTATTCGTACATATAAACCCACTTTTTATTAATTTTGCTATATAGTTCTCTATAAAATAATTATCTATAAAAAATTAATGTATTTATGGGCCCCACACTGTTATCATTGTATGTACCCCGAAGGCCCGAACTTCCGAAGGGTGGAAGTCTGGAAGAAGACTTTTATTCGGTTGTATCCCACGCATACAAATTGTGAGAGTAAGTGAATTCTACCGTAGGCTCCACCCTTTATTTTTTTTTTAAAAAAGCAGAAATTTAAGTTGAATCTATACCCTTCATTTCATTCAATTTGTGTGATTTGTTCTTACGTTTCCACTCTAAGGGGTGTTGTTATACGATCCACACTATATATATATCCACTTGCTAGAGCACTAGACAATGAATAAAACAGCTAGCTTGTTGTAAAAGGAGATATGGGCGGGGTTTTGTGGAGCAAACAACTACATCAGTATATCATTAAATCTTGGGTATTGGCTCTACACAACTCCAAGGACTAGATTAATTAGGATTTGAACAATCACAATCTACAACGTACGTATATACCTCAATGAGGATAAAAAGGTTATCTGTAACATGATCAATATTATAAACATAACAAATAATTAAATAGGCTTCTTTGTCATTTGTTTAATTAATTGTTTGAAAATATATAATACCCACGCCCACTATACATGCCGGGGTTAATTGGAATGTCATTCTATTCCCACTGATTAAGTCCATCCTTTCTATACAACCTTCACTTTTCTTGTGTTCTCCAGTAGTCTGTAGTCCATCCCATATTCCTCCGTAGCTTATGGCTTTTTCCTTTGGTTTATATATGGTTTCAATATGAGGGCCGGCCTCAACTGATTATATCAGTTACTAAGGCGTTTAAAGGAAAAGTGTATCCTTTCTACCTGCTATCAGAATATATATACATGGCTTGAGGGTTTTGTTTAATGGGTTTATGCACTTGATTTTATTATGAAATTAAATTTGCTGCTTCTTTGAAACTTTTGTGTCAGTTTGTTTCCGAACTTGACATGTACATACATGTCTTAGATTTTGGTAAATGTTGTATTGAAAGAGAAAATCTTATGTTGTAATACATCTTAAATATATAACCCCTCCCTTGATTAAAAAAATACGCTTGTACGGGCAATTTTGAAAAGTAGACACCAAAAATACATTAAATAACATTTTTTTTTTGTTTCTTAACAAGATTTTCTCTCTAAAACTACATTTTTTCTTAATGGGGAGATTATTTTTTTTAAGGCTAGTAATGACTTAATTAGGAGTACTTTCCTTCTGGCTCTGATAGAATCTATCCACACTAGTGGGTGGGAATCAAGTCCCAATGCAAGTTTTGAAAATCTCTCAGAAAAGAAATCCTTGGCTTATTTAACTAGTGGCTACATTTGGTCTCTCTCTTTTCAGAGGTCAATAAACTAAAGGGTTGGACTTGGAGGAAGGAACCCCCAGTACGTTGGATCAACAGAGCCCAACATGTAATCACTACTTGGGAGCTGTTCAGACAGACACAGACAAACAAACAAACAAAAAGAATATAAACTGTTTAACAGGAGTGGATTTGGACTATTACCAAATTCACTAAATTCAATTGAATGTACCATTACTTGAAAAGAATATAAACTTTCTTGATCAGTGACTCCCCACTACTACTTACAGTCTTACACTAGTAGACTAGTAGTGTGTGTATATATATAGATTAAGGCTCTTACAGGCCTTGTTGACAAGTGAAGACCACCCACCACTCCTGCTACTGCTAGAATGGAAAATCCAGAAAGCAGTACCATTTTCCACAACTATTTGCATTCACTCTCTCAAACACCTTTCCGGCTGAAGAAGAGAATGCTAGCGACATGGACCCCTGACCAAGAGCTAAACCAAGTGAGGCTGAGGTCCGGTGCTGACATGAAGAGAAGACTCACTTGGTACGACTTGATCGCTCTTGGCACCGGAGGAATGCTTGGTGTCGGAGTCTTTGTCACAACTGGTGTAGTAGCACGCCATGTTGCTGGCCCTTCCGTTTTCATTTCTTACATCATAGCTGCTGTTTCTGCTCTCCTTTCTTCCATGTGCTACACTGAATTCTCCATATCCATCCCGGCTGCTGGAGGCGCCTTCAGCTACCTTAGAGTCACCTTTGGGGAGTTTGTGGGTTACTTTGCGGGTGCAAACATACTCATGGAATACGTGTTGTCGAATGCTGCTGTCGCCAGAAGCTTCACCGAATACCTCAGCTCTGTATTCGGGGTTGAAAACCCCAACTCTTGGAGAGTTGAACTTCCAGGTTTCATCAAGGGTTACAATATGTTGGATTTCCCAGCTGTTGCCCTCATTTTCCTCCTTACTCTATTCCTTTGTTACAGGTATTTTATAGATAGATATTTTTGTTCCTAAACTTTAATTTGTTTCAACTCAACTGGACTTGACAGTTAATGTATTACTATTTGTTAAATGTTTAATGAACAATGAATGAATGTTTGGTGATGATTATGGGTGCAGCACCAAGGAGAGCTCCTTATTGAATCTGATAATGACAATTTTCCATGTGGCCCTCTTCTGTTTTATCATAGTGGCTGGCTTCTACAAAGGCAGTTCTAACAACTTGGTAACCCCTGGTGGGATAGCTCCTTATGGTGTCAAAGGTGTGCTCGATGGGGCCGCCAGGGTTTACTTCAGCTACATCGGCTATGACTCTGTCTCTACCCTCGCTGAGGAAATAAGGAAGCCTTCCAGGAACCTCCCTGTTGGGATCGTTGGTTCCGTCCTCATTGTTTCTTCACTCTACTGCCTCTTGTCCTTTTCCTTATGCTTGTTGGTTCCTTACAATGAGGTAACTCTTCTTAGTTCTTATTCTTTCACATAACATAACCCCGGAATAACCTTTTTACCGGTTTCTTGATATATTCTGAATCAATTCATTCATGTTTAGATATCAGACATAGCTTCATTCTCCATTGCTTTTCAAAGGATTGGGTGGAGGTGGGCGAGCAGTCTTGTTGCCGCGGGTGCCTGCTTGGGAATTGTAGCATCCCTCTTGGTGGCAATGCTTGGCCAGGCAAGGTACCTCTGTGTCATAGGACGCGCCAGGCTTGTCCCGGTCTGGTTAGCGCAGGTGCACCCTTCGACAGGCACACCCTTGAATGCTACTCTTTTCCTTGGTAGGTACATCACTGAGTCGGACACACACACACACACACACTCTTTATGCAACCAAGCTGACAGATTTGTTTCACATTTACATTGCAGGGGTGTGCACAGCAGCAATCGCCCTCTTCACAGACCTCGACATAGTGATCGAGATCATCTCCCTCGGCACCCTCCTGGTGTTCTACCTGGTGGCAAACGGTCTCATATACAGGCGGTACGTCATCAAGAGTGACAACAATCCTTATTTCGTCCTCCTCTTCCTCGTCCTCCTCACCTCCGCATCCATAGGCTTCTCTGTAGCATGGAAGCTTGAGCAAAACAAATGGGGACTCTGGGTCTTGGGTGGAGCAGTCGTAGCCGTGACTGCCGTCTTCCAATACACACTCCCCAGCAGCCAGCAACTTGTCCCCTTCGACTTGGAGGAATGGTCCGTGCCACTCATGCCATGGCCTGCAGCCATCTCCGTCTTCATGAACGTTTTCCTCATGGCGACCCTGAAGACGATTTCCTTCCAAAGGTTTAGCGTCTGGTCGTTTCTGGTTACCCTGTTTTATGTGTTGTATGGTGTTCATTCCACCTACAACAGTGCTGACGATTTAAGCAGCCTCGAAACCAAGATAGAATTGCCACAGCTGCCTTAATTTGTGATCAAAACTGATCCAATGTTGTATTGTAAATCTCTGTTTTTGTTTTGTTTCCACAAAACAAACCTTGGCGGCTTAAGAGATGGTTTTTGTTCGTCTTCTGGGTTCAATTCAAAGCTCAATCAAACCACATTACTACTCGGATCAGCTTCCAACCTTCAAGGGAGGTTATACATACTGTCCTCGATTCGATGGTTCCCATATCATATGGATTCGTTTGCGTGCAAATAACGCGAGTGGGGAGTAGTGAGTACAAATATTCAGATCAGATTCATTCACACCCAGAAAAGCTATCTGTCAGAGATTCTACAAAAAGTAAATGAGAATCTCTTACATATACACAGTTGTTAAACCATAAGCTAAAGAGAAACTCAGATCAATCAATCAATCATCATCAACAAACAATATGATTATGGAGGAATAAATGAAGAAGAGTTGGTTATTTATAGTTCCATAGATACAACTTGAACTGAACTAAGATGGATCACTACTCTCATCATTCATTTTCACGGCATCAGCAAAGCAACAACTGCAATGCCTACCATCCATCATCAACAAGATCACTCAACTCTTCAGATTCAGATTCTACACGAAGAAGAACACTCTGTTACTGATCCGAATAACTTTAGTTCCAAGTACTCTACTTACTACAAAGTACAAACAAGCAAACAGACAAACAGGCTCTTGTTCTTCCTCTACTAATCCACAAGCTTCGCTTTCTTGCTCTTCTTCCTGACACCCCCAAGAAGCCCTTCAACAAAGGCATTCACGATCAGCTGTTGTGATTCCAGTATCATCTCGCTCCTCTTCATCTCCATCTCCATCCTCATCCTCTCGATATCTCTCACCATGTCCACCTTCATCTTCTCCATCTTCACAAACCCTTCCCCAAGCATACGTATGGACCTCACCATCTCGCTAACCACCGAATTCGGATGATCCTCCATCATCATCATCATCCCACCACCACCAACACCACCTGCTCTCTTGTTTCCTGTCCGGTTCTTCTTGCTGAATCCGGAACCAGGGAGGCCGTTTGGAACCCTAGGTTCCAACCTGGAGTCGTAGTAACCTCCGTCGCCGCCGATCTTCCTCTCGAAGAATCCACTAGATCTGGACTCGTAGCCACCATAGCGCTGCTCCTCCTCGGCGTCCAGATGGCGGTCGAACCGGCTCGCGTCTTCAAACCCCAGAGAAGATCCGTGGCTCTTGAATTTGAATTTAATCGGAACGGCGCTCATATCCCCGGGGCCGTTATCTTCAGATCCGGTCAGATTCTGCTTGAATTTTGCATCAATCTTTCCCAGATCAAAACCTTTCTCCTCCAAACCGTCCCTTTTCACAGCCTTGAGGCCGAATCCCTTCTGGTTTCCCAAATTAGGGCCAGATCCGCCGTTGGAGCACGATCCAGTCTCCATGGAGTCCATAAGATCGAAGAAAATCCAGGAGGAGGCGAAGAACCGGTTAGGATGAGCTAGGGCTCGCTGTTTCTCAGTCCGATACCGCTTCCGGAGCTTCTCCATCTTATGGCGGCACTGTGCGGAGGTCTTGGCGACGGCGGTGGCGGGACCGGTGCCGCCAACACCAGATCCAGGGGCGGCGGAAGGGGGGCAGCGGGTGAAGAGGTCGGCGGCGACGGAGTCCCAGTCGGCTGAGCGGAGGTTACGGCAGCGGAGGGCGTACCACTTGTCCTTGTAGGCGTTGATGAGGGCCATGGTCTCCTCCTGGGTCCAGCAGGGGGCCGGGAACTTACGAGGGGGAGGAAGAGGTAGATCGGAGGAGGGATCGGCGAGGGTGACAGCGGCGACGGTGACCGCGTTGGCGGTGGAGGGGGAGGGAGGGTTAGACATGGGAAGGAGTCAGAGGTCCAGGGGAGGCGGTGGAGGGAGGGAGAGAGGGTGGGGGATAGGTGGAGGTGGTAGATAGATAACATGATGGAGGGGGGAGGCAGGAGGAGGTGGAGGAGAGAGAAAAGGGGGGGGGGGGGTGGCCACCGGGTGGGTGGGGCTAACGTGCGCCGGTGGCAGTAAATGCGCGTGAGGGGGTGCGCACGTTAACCGCCCCCATGAAAACGTAAGCAAAGAGTCTAGGGGTGAGGAATGGGCGTTGGAGAGGGCTACAACCAACAACGCCCCCACATCCCCCACTCTCCCAAACCCACCCACCCACCCAGTCTCTCTCTCTTCGCCGTGTGGGAATGGGCAGAGCAGCTACATCCTACAGGGATAACCTCCAATCTGGCAACCTACTTCCTTTTTTTTTTTTTTTTTAAAATTAAAAAAAGGGTAAATTATGGCTTTAATCCCCAACCTTTGTAGGGCGTTCCAATTTAGCCCCAACCTTTTAATTATTCGGCCCCAATCGTTCCAATTTAGATCCCAACCTTTTAATTGTTCCAGTTCATGCCCCAACCTTGGTAAAAATATATCAAAATTAGTCATTCAGTTAGGTTTAGATCCATTTTTCGTTAAATGGGTGATTTGATTTGTTGACGGTACATAAATAAGTCCATGTAGCTTTTATTATCCTTTTTAATCTTCTCAAATTTAAAAACAAGTATCATTTAACTTCTCAATTTATTTTTATTATTGAAAAAAAATGGGTGTTTTCCATTCACCAAGAATAAAATAACGATATAAGAAGCCAACAAAATTAGGGTTCTAAATGCTTAAATGAGAGGCTCGATAGAGGTAGAAGGTGCGATTGTGTGAAGTACGTGTGGAATTCAAGTTGCAGTGTATCAGTAAGTGTAAGCAGAATCCTTTAATAAACGTAATTGTTATCCACACATTCAATATCTCGCTATTTGCACGGAAAGCATCTCAAATCGCGCATCAGGGCAGAGGACTCGTTGCACTTGCATCACGATAGCGTGAATATTGCTGATCGCGTAGTGCAAGTGCGATGATTTAACGTAGATCACACTTGCAAATGCTGGTGTACAGTTGATCATGTAAATATTGGTGTATGCATTTGACCAGTTTAATTAAACTTACAACCTAGTTCGTCTCTCTAATGTTTGTAACCCTATATGATAAATTTAATTCACTTTTGCAGAGCATGAGATTATACCACTCGTTTCCATAAAACAATAATACCATGTTTATCAAGGAATGGTAGGGATACTAGGAATCAGGGTCGGCCCAGAAGTAAGGGCAGACTGGGCTACTGCCCAGGGCCCAAAAAAATATGGGGCCCTAAAAAATTTCGGTATATATATGCACTAATGTTCTATTATGGTCAATAGAACTCTATTCTATTTTAGAAATGATATGGATATTAAATCAATCAAATTTGTAGCTAGTGATGGTTATAAATTCCAATTTATCAGGGCCTTTAATTTTTGTTCGCCATGGGCTTTTATTATGTCAGGATCGACACTCCTAGGAATATTAATATTTTATTATTCTATTTCCGCTAGGGGTGGGCATGGGATGGGAGGAGACGAGATTGGGATAATCCCGCATACTGTCCTGCGCGTTTTTTTGCGGGACGGGATCGAGACGGGATTGAATATTTTTTTTCAAATTCCGTCGAGTCTTATCCCTCACGGAATCGGGACGGGATTTGTTCCTCGTAAAAAAAGATTAAAATACAATCTAAAATAACAGTAAGTTTTTTTTAAAAACAAAATTAACTTCATCCATATTTCATGCAAATTAAATTCATGCATGCATAATAATGTAAATGTAAATGTTAATTCATGCATATAACATTAAGTGTTGTGATCTGGATCACAAGTCACAACCGTGTGGATCTCAGTGCTGGCCCAAGGGCATGAGCAGAGTGTGCGACCGTACCTGACTCATTTTCGGTAGGGGCCCATTAAAAATATATGTTATGTATATATATTTTTTTAAAAATATAACAAAATACGAGTTTAACTCAATGGTATGTTTAAATCTTAACAAACTCCGATTTTGTAGAAGGAAGAGACAGAAGGGAAGAAGAGATCAAAAGAGAATGAGAGGTAAAATGGGCTTCACATTCAACATGCCCATACTGTAAATGTAAATGTTAATTAGAAGTAAATCTTATTTTTTTAAAAGGCCATTAGGCCAACAGTATTATTTCTTATACATAGCATATTTTTAATGTTTTTATTATTATTCTAAATTCTAAATTCTAAATTTTGGGTTTAAATAAAAGTTAAGGTATAATGTAAATATATTCTTATATATTTTTTTTATTAAATTTAATTAAATATATATAATTATATATATGCGGGACGGGACGAGATTTGCGGGATTCGAAATCTTCATCCTGCGTCCCGTCCCGCGTAATTTTTGAGGGACGGGATTGACATTTTTTTTTCTAAATCCCACCGGGATCAGGATGGGATCGGGATGGGATGCGGGACGGGACGGGATTTGCGGGATTTGTGTCCAGCCCTACTTTCCGTCACATCATCCTAGCATCTTATTCTCACATATCCCACTTTATCAATAATATCTCTAGGATCACAAAACTCATCATTTCCTGCTAATTCAATTTACGTATATACCCCTCTCCAATAGTTAATTTCAACCTTTAAATTGTACAACCGAGTAATGGGACAATTCTACAGATCATTTTTATTCACATTTGTAAACAAATCATACACATTATTAACAATTTTCAAATATTAAATAATAATTTATTCCAAAAAATTAAAATAACTTCTTACATTATTTATTCTCACTATTTAAAGATAATTCAAAATATTTTTTTGGGTATTATTTTACATAATTTTATTCAAAGAAAAATATTGTTTTTAAAATATTCTCAAACATATTTAAAATTGGTGTTTATATGTAGAGAAAAATAAATGTAGTATTGTGGTAATTTTTTATTTTTTATTTTTACATTTTCATTGTCAAAAACTGCATTTTATAATTGTAAATATATAACCGATAGATTAAATCAGGGTCGTCCTTTGAAGCAAGTCTCAGTCATTCGCTAGCCTCCTCTCACAAGCTAACACGCGTCCCCTCGGCTGTAGGCGCGCTGATGCAAGAGGCCCTTGCAACGATGCGTTTTGAATGCATTAGCAACCATGTGACGTCGTTTTGGGCCCATAATTCTTATAAAAAAAGACTGAGATGGCATTTATCAGAGCGATACTATCAGGGATGCTTGAGGTAGTATAAAAAAGGCCGATACTTGATCTTCTTCTATTTTTATATTAATATAAACCCAATTATCCCCCCATTTTGTACACCGATAAACTTGCCCTAAGTATTTTGCAGAACATGAGCATTTGTTAAGGTGTATTAGTTAACTGGATGTCACTTCAATCAATGCTCATTACGAAGGTTGTGCAGCTTTGTAACACCTTTTTTTATATATAAAAAAAAGAATAACAGCACATTGCGAACCGTGTAAACGTTAAAAAATTCACATTTTAAATAGTAATCCCCATAATTAATCAACCAGAGTATGGTATGTGTTTGTTAGTTTCAAATCATATATTTTTTTCCCAAAAATTTATCGTTTACCATGTCAAAGATTCATTTTGTCGACTGGTGAGGCTTTCAAAATTATTATTTGCAATAGTGTCAATTCGATTTTTGCTTAATTTATGATCAAATCGGTGTAGCTTCTCGTGTTAAGATGGATGGTGCTTTTGTTGGATTTTCAAATGGCCCACTTTTTTTTTTTTAATGAAAATGAAATCCAAGATTGGACAAATATAATGTTGATTTGAGGCTAAGTACTAGTACAACTGAGCCATGTATTGCTAAAATTAGTCTAGGAAAATGTGAACAAGTTGATAGTGACATTTACCAAGATGATAGAGATTTGGGTATAAGGATAAAATACCCTCCCCTCTCCCCTCACAGTTGCAGGTACGTACCAAGATCTAAGAGAGCTAATCCAGGGGTAAAGTCTCCCATAGCATTTACATCGTCAACCTCATCCCCTTCTCCTATGAATCACGGTTGCATCTGAACCATTTGCATAACTGTGTTCTTTTATAATGTCTGCCAACCTATCTAGATCATCTCTTCATCTTATCTCAGTGTTGTCCAATCTATAGACTCCCCTAATGCCTTGGAGATCTTCTATATTGCTAGGAAGCATTGGCTAATCCTTCGAAAATCTACAAGGCTTCCTCATGTGTCTTGTCTAAGACATCCCCTCAACTGGTAGCATTAATGACACTGCACTCATGATCAAGCAAAACCTCATAAAGATAGAGGACAAGATCCTCATTTGTTATACCATGTTGAGGGCAACTTGCCTTGTGCTTCTTAAACTTTTCAAGACGAATGGCATGGAAATACTTTTGCAGAAAAACCTTCTTAAACCCTACCCAAGTAGTAATGCTTTCCATCGGCAGCCGGCAGGTACTAGAGTCAGTCGCTCGTTGCATCCTTCAAAGTAAAAGGAAACACTCTTAACATAATTTGATCATTAGTCAAACCTTGGGGTCTCAGTATATCGCAGATACTAGTGAACTCCGCGAGATGCTTGTTAAGTTCTTCAACAGCCATCCTATGGAAAATTGGTAATATGGTAGCCCAACTGGACTTGTACTCAAATCTTGACCCCTCAGGGAGTATTGGCAGCCTGATCACAAGCGGTTGCGATGTCAGATTTGGCTCCTTTAGATCTCTCAATGTCCGCCTGGTAGAGGATACAATCGCTCCCTCTAGAGAAGGATAATTGTTAGGGTTCATCTCTCATGTGCCTTCCGAGTTGTTTACAAAGTGTCATTTCAATCTCTAAATCAAGAGGCAAAAGAGATGAATCAGTTGCACGAGTGCGGACCATGAAAAGTGGTCTACACCCAAGTTAACAATAAATACAGATAAGAAAATAAAGTAAAACTCTCCGGCAACAGTGCCAAAATTTGACGGGATGAAAGTCGTTGGTTCCCTATCAAAGATAATTCAAGCCTACTGACTAGTATAATTGGTAAGTTCATAGTCGATCTACGAGGAATTACATTTCCCTGTGTACTTTAGTTGCTAAAAAGAAGTAACAAGTTCAAAAGATGATTGCAGAGTAAAACTAAACAAGAACAATAAAGATCACAATGGTGATTAGGTTGATAACAATACAGATGTGATTAGGTTGATAACAATAGAGATGAAGTGGAACACCTATACATTCTCAACAATGGTTGGCATACATGGTCATTGGTTATCTTTCTAGTTATTCTAAGAGGAAATGGTAGTAGATATCACAAAAAAAAAACTTTGCACATATGTCACTAACCCTTTAAAATTTTGCACATCTAGCCCATTTTTGCCCAAATTTGCACAAAAGTGCAGGTTAAAACTCCTCCCTTTAACTGACTATTCCCTTGATTTTACACCAAAAAAAAAGGAAAATAAAAGGAGAATAGGGGCATCATTCAGAATGCAGTCGGGAAGGAAAAAAAAGAGGGAAGTTATTAAATGCCCATCCAATCACACTCCTTTCTCCCTATTTTGGTGATTTCAAAAAATGAAAATCAAAGCGCGCTTGGGAAGTTGGGAGACGGTTCATCATCGCCGGATTTGGAAGAGGAGAGGCCGGAGATTACTGAGCAATCACGAACGCCGACGACAGAGTACACAAGTACACCCTACTCGGTCTTTCTCTTCTCTCTTTGCTGGTATTGTACATGGGTGTGGGTTGGGGAAGTAGTTGGTACAGGGGTTGGGGCAATGGTGTCAATGGTGGCCTGAATGGTGGGTTGTGGAGGGGTGACATTAGTGGCTACTATGGAAGAAAGAGGGTGGTTTGTGGTGGGATTGGTGGTTTTCGGGTATGGAAAGGGGAAATCGGTGGTTAGGGTTTGGGAAGAACGAGGAGAGTGACAGTGGTTTCTAATTCGGAGAGAAGGGTTTTGAATTTTGTTGTGGCACTAGTTGTAAAAAGGGAAATGACGATATGTGGAAATTGGGATATGTGGAAGTTATAGGTGGGAGATTGAAGAAGGATTGAGGTTTGGATTGAGGTTGATTTGAAATTTGATGGTATGAAAGTCATAAGGGGTGACATGGTATGAAGAAGGATTGAGGAAATTGACATGGGATTTGAACTGAGGTTTTGGGAATGTTTGATTTGGAAATTGTTGTGCGATAGGGGTGTAGTGACACGAGTTTGTCTGTTTGTTGATTGGAGATTTAGCATTGCAGGAAAAAAATGTTGCGGACTAAGAATCTAAGGTCGAGGGAGGGGAATCCTCGAGTAAGCGGGAGCCCCAGTACGCAGTCCTGGAAGATAAGCACTTTCGGGAAAGTATGAACCAGGGATCGAAATTGTCAATGCTAACCAATATCAACAACTACCTCGACCCATACGACTGGGAAAAGCTCCTTAACAACCACCTTAGTGGGGTTGTCTGGATGGCGCACCGCGTCCAATTCTCATCACAATTGTTGCATTATGTACTACAATGCCAGGTTGAGATGGATAAGAAGTGGGAGACATGGCACATGATAAAAAGGAAGCTCCGACGGGTCTCGATCAAGGAGTTTGCCATAGTTACCGGGTTGTGGTGTTGTCGACCCAGGGGGGCTGAGATGGAGGACGACAAGAAAGCTATGAAGGACTTCTTCTTCTTCAATGACAGGATGACGGTGGGGGATCTAGAGAACGAATTGAAGAATTCATTGTTGAAGGAGTGGGGCGCCAGAAAAAGATTTAAGCTCGTTTTTCTTTACATCATCGAAGGAGTGTTGTTGTTGTTGGGGGGGGGGGGAGCAGAAAGCCGTGGTGGAGAATGTCGATTGCTTCTTGGCATTCCCATGAGGGAGGATCGTTTATGAGGCCACACATGCTTCGTTAAACGGCGCAGTAAAGCATCGGTTGGCCGACTTGAAGACGAAAGATCGCAACGAGCGCAACGGTTATGGGCTGATGGGTTATCCGCTTGCCTTTCAGGTAACCTTCTCGACCACACCCATATTAATCTAGAACGATAAGTTTGTAATTCATATGCTGAAAAGTTTCTAATTTGAGTGCGAATGCCTTGTAGATTTGGTTGTTTGAATCCATAACGTACTAGGGGCTCCAGTTTGCGTCGAAGGTGTCCCACAATGCATTCCCTCGTTGCCTGATATGGTCCCTCAAAGATGAGAACCTCTCTTATGAGAAGAGATTCAAGTACAATGCAGTTGATGGAGAGGAGGCCATTGAGATTGAGGAGAACCCAATACTAATACCAGAGGAGGTTGAGCTGAGGATGATGGATGGATGTATCTACTGGGATGAGAAGTCTGTCCCTCTATTCGACGTCATTGTGGCACCCCTGATGCACCATTTTCATTCCCCCTAGTGGGAGCTCTTCGAAGGCTGTCCCAATTACGCGGAGAGGACCACGTGAAATTTGACAAGGACGCTTGGGTGGGCCACGTGGCCAAGACACATGAAGCAGTGATGAAGAGGCTCGCGACAATGTCGGATGGAGAAGATGGAGGGGAAAGAACGTAATTCAATCCCATATATTCGTTTTCTAGAGAGTATGGAGAACTATGGTGACAAGGGTAAATGGACTCCTGACACGTGAAATTTGACAAGTGTCACATAATAGAATGCTTTTGTTGACCTGCAAATGAAAGTGTTGGAGGAAGGCGTCACTGCGTTGCAGGTTGGTAAAAAGACGGAGACAACCGGGTAAGAAACAATCCAGGGTGGTAGCGCTTCAGTTGAAATTAATGCAGAGAAAGTGTAACGACCCGAAATTTAAGTACCCGAATTAACCTCCATAAACCTACTTAGAAGGTAAATAAGGTTCGGAGTATTAGATTATCAGGGGTTATAGGAGAAGTTTGATCTTCTCCCGTGAGCTTTGGATCTTACGACCGAGTACGAGTTATTATTAGGTTCATTTAAGCGGAGGATTTAGTTGTCAAAGATGGGGATTAAGAACCCCGAAAAGATCGTAAGCCCGTTGGAGGCTTTACCTGTCCTAGACTATCGCGAAAATTTTTCGAATAGAAATAAAAGCGGAAATCATAAATACAACAAAACGCCACGGCCGCGCTGGGTCAAAACGATAAAACGTATGAGCAAAAGAGTACGAATGCCAAGCGCCTCCCTCACTCTAATCGTCCAAGAGGTCTGTCCCGACAACCATCCACATAAGTAAGTCGTATCGGGTAAGGGGTACCTGAATCTAAAAACAAGAAATAAATCGGGGTCAATCATCGGAAATATACACACTCAATTCCATATAAAGAGGCATACTTAAACTACATGAATGTTAAAATGTAACACATAAGCAAGTGTATAGATATATATAAATGCGAAATAAACACACAAGGGCCCGTATCATCATCATAATCATCATCATCATCATAATATATTCTCAAACGTACTCATCTTTCTCAAACATACACATCCTTCTCAAACATACTCATTCTTTCTCATCATAAGTCTTTCATCATTTCATTCGTGTTCCATCGAGTATAAGTCATTTATTCAGATTTTGACGGCCGTCCTACCATAGACACATAGCATACATATGAATTGTTGGATTTACTAAGTTCATCCTACGTCATATTACCGGTTTATATTCCTAAACATGTTACTAGGTCGCGTGATGCATGAAGACTCTCGATAAGACAAAGAGTATCACATAAATCCATCATGAGTAAGTCCAGGGGACTTACTTGGAGTCTGGAGAATAAGCAAGCAATAAAGTGCACAACCAAGGATCCAATCAACAAGAGCCTATTAATTTCATTAAGCTTTCATTAGGTGGTATTCTAATGCATGGTACCCAACCTAATAATCAACATACATCCACATGAGGTTCACGATTCTATAGATTACACACTTTGGTTAAGTGATCCGGACTTAACCAGTTATAATCTATATCGTATTATCACATAATCGATTTTCTTCTTATCGGATCATAAGCCAAGTTATGGGTATACTTCATTTCTGTATTTTATATGCTCTAAATTTCGGTTATGCCATCACATATTTAACCATATTCTTAGCATTCCCTTAACCAAGTTTTCTAACCGAGTCATTATAAACACTGGTTACTAAAATTATAATATATCTTGATCCAACCGTTGGATCGTACTAATATTTGAAGGAAAGTTAGATAACATTCCCATTAACATCATAGTAAGATTGCAGCCGAATCAAACCGTTGGATTGGAATTAAAGTCCAAATTACAGAGGCACATATATCCATTTTGTTTGTTGTGACGTTTGCTACAAAACGCAACCAAAAACACATAGAGGCTCCACTTCCTAAGCCCTAATTTACAAATAAGGCTCTTAACCTTTATAGGGAAAGGTGTATGAGAGATTACCCTCGAAGCCTCTCTCGAAAAAGACCAAATTACCCCTCCAAGCTTCCCGGGACCTTGCGCCAAACACCTAGCATTTTTGACAAATCCAAACCAAAACATAAAAGAAATTCTTAGACAAAACCTTCAAAATTAGTTGTACAACAAGTATAAAATCAGATTTGAAGGGGAGGAAACCAAGACTCACCCAAACACACTTGAAAACCTCAAGAACACAAAGGGCTCGGCACAACTGCCTCGAAAATGGGCCTCAACGGGAAGCTTGTTGGGACTGGATTTTTGTGAGCTCACTATGGTTGGAAAGGCCTCTCTTTTGTGGATATTTGGCTTCAAGAATCAGCCAAAAATCTTGAGTGAGGAGGGAGTTATGGTGGTTTGAAGTTGAGGTGTTGCTAGGCCAACAATGGCTTCCCTCTTTTCTTTCTCTTTCTTTTTCTTTCTTTCTCTCTGATTTTTGGTGTGTGGATGGCTGAGAATGGAAGCCAATTGGGGTTCTTTATGGAGCCAAAAGGGTGGGCAAGGGTGGTCAAGGACTTGGTGTGTATTAGGTAGCATAGTGAATGGAATAGGACTTGGTCATTCAAAGGTGTCAATCCATGGGGGGTTTTATTCTTTAATCAACAAAATGATGGCTCATGAAGATCATCAAAATGGGGCTGAAATGGTTCATAGGGGAGGCGGCATTTTGAGGTTAAAAGACGTCTCGAAAAGTCGCGACAAGTTATGAAAGTTACCGAAATAAATGGATGACAAGGCCTTTGCCTCACCAATATTTCTCGAAAAATTATCATATGAATTCCATTAGATCGGAATTGTAATCCTGTTTCCATATAAAATATGCCATCCAAAAATTTTAAATTTTTCCGGGGTTTCAAAATCGTCAAAAGAAGGATAATTGATCGAATTATGATAATTCGATCAATTAAATCTTAATTATGGTGTTGAATCCGACTCGGAATTGTCCTCTTTACCGTGTAGTTAGGTACCTCGGAATTAAATCTTAATTTTCTCGAGGATTATAATTAAATCTTCCCGAGGTACCTAACTTCTCGCTGGAGGTACCTAACTTCGCTCGACTTTTTCAAAAGAGGATTACAATTAAGATTTAATTGTAATCATCTTTTTCGTATATTAAGATTTAATTGTAACCCTTCTCGCTCGAGGTACCTAACTTCTCGCTCGAGGTACCTAACTTCTGTGTAGTTAGGTACTCGCTCGAGGATCTCAATTATCCTCTTTACCGTGTAGTTGGGTACCTCGGAATTGTAATCCTGTTTTCCGAAAATTTTAATTATGATTAATTAAGATTTAATTAATCATAATTAAAATTTTCGGTCTTTACAGAAGGTATGGGATGGGTTGGATGAAAGCAATGAGGATGTAAGTTTGTTTTTGTGTGACATGTGTTATGGTGTTGAATCCGACTGGAAATCGGGGATCCACATTGACACGTGAATTTACTTTTCAGGTCATACTTGCTGATTTGGTTAAGTCCATTGCATCTGAAAGTGGGGAGAAGACCCTTAGTGGACTAGGTGGTAAGGTAAGCTGATGTTATTCGTATGGATAATGTCAAAAATGAATTTATGAATTCATGGTGACAAGAAGAATTTAGTTGTCTGACATGATGTTTTATGTTAAGTGACACGAGATAGTTTCAGCCCAATTTGAAGTTTGATTTGATTTCCAGATGGGAAATGTTGTTGGGAAGGGGTCTGCTATGGATGACGTGGACAAGTACCCGAAAGGTGAAGCTGCCAAGGTAGGGGATGGGGGGGGGGGGGGGTAGGAAAGAGCGACGAGGTAAGTTTGTTTTGGGTGACATTCTTTTTGGTGTTGAGTGACACGGAAAATTGGGGATCCACTCTCAATCTTCATCATGTGTTTCAGGTCGTTACATTGATTCCATCTAAAGGCGGGGGAAAGCCCCTGCAAGGAAAATGTGGTAAGGTAAGTTGTGGTTAACCTTGTGGATTATGTCAACAATTGCATTAATGACTTCATGATGACATGGTGAATTTAGTTGGCTGACACGGGACATCTGGGTTGACATCCCACGTTTGCCTTTGTTTCCCAGGTGGAAGTTGGTGATGATACCGGGAAGCTCCGGGTATCCCAGGTGTATGCATCTAAGGATGCGAAGAAGACGAAGAAGGGTGATGGAGAGGAGTTGGCTCCCCCAACCAAGAAACCGCATGCCCAAAAGGTAGCCATAGTTCCCGCTGATGTTGTTGCGCTAGGAATTGTGTTCTTGAGGACAACGACAAACTGACAAGTCGGCTCATAAGGTACCTAACTTCTGTGTTTTACTCTTCAATATACGAAAAAGGTAGAGAGGTGAATGTCCACTAACCTTGACATAAATTTATCGTGTAGTGGGAAACTGAATATGCGCAAGTCAGCTTGCGGTACGGACCTGAGAAGGATTTCTTGACCTCTCTGAAGATGCCCCGAGTTTTGTTTGGCACAGTGGTATGACTACGTGTCACCTATGAAATTTCACGTGTCAGGAGTATGGATTTTCATTTCGGTTCACTTCATGCAGGACATGGAGGAGTTTTGCTACCTTCTGCGTAAAGCGGTCTCGGACAGGGAAGATGAAATTGGTAGTCGAGCCATCGTTGTCGATACGTGCTTAACGGGACTGTATCTGGATAGTGAATGGAAGGAGTATAGTGGCAACCCCGAAGGCCTACGAGCCTACTAATGTTGTGTTGGCGTACTTTGATGGCCGGTCCCCGAAGACAATGGGGCGTCCGTGGTCAGGTACGGACCTCGTCCTCCTTACTTTCAACGTTAAGAACAAACACTGGGTTGCGCTTGCTATTGATTTGAAGGAGTGGGAGGGGAGGGTGTATGACAGCGATGTCCAACTCGTGACGGATCGGCAGCTCCAACCCCTCTTAATGCCCGTGACCCAACTAATCCCTATCGTCATGCATGCCCACCCCGAGCTGAAGGTCAAGTATGCGGAGAAGGTCCCCATGTAGTTTGTCATTCACCGGGACAAGGGCCTTCCATAGAACAAGCTAAGGTAAGTTGGGTCTCGTGCTTCAATTTCGTTTCATTTGATGTGGTATTGGCGTCCGAATTCTGACGAATTGTTCCCCATTGCAGCGGTGATTGTGGCCCGTACACCATTAGATTCATGCAACTCCTTCTAGAGAGCGCCCCCACATTTGATGGATTGGACGACAGTTTTATTGGGGCGTATCGGTAGATGCTAGCCATTGGCATCTTCCACGGGCAACTCGGATGCTAGTCGTTGCAGTGGCTATTGTATTTTTTTTTAGAACACTTTAAATTGAATTGAAGCACGCAGTTGACGTTACTAGTTGAAGTAGGACTTTGGATATTTTGTTAAACTTGGTAGTTTTTGTATGTGGACATGAACATGTTTTGTGCTTACGACGGTTTAGGTATGAACATGGTTGTACTTGGGTACATTTTCCATTCGATCCAAATAGATAAACAAGTTAGACATTCTAAGATGACACGAGGATTCAAATGGGTGACATGGGTGATTTCGAAAATAAATAGAAATTTCAGCCTCTGAATATATTGACACGAGAAAACCTCAAAAGTGACACATGTATGCAATGACGTGACCCGATATTGGGAAAAAACGACAAAACAAAAATCTGACAAGGAATCTCTCCAAGTGGGAGTTGGTTGCACAATTACTTTAACCTACTTGAAAAAATAGGAAAAAAGAAAAACAAAAAATTCTCCCTGAAAAAAAAAAGGGAAAACAATATAAACTAACTTTCACCAACTTGAATTCATTGCAGTTGGGGGAAAAAACCACCACCATAAGGGAAAGAGAGTGACTTTTAATAGTTGGAGAGAAAGGGAAAGATATAAGTGAATTGACATTGGACAAAGCCGACCGCTTTGGACAGAGGGCATAGGAGAAGGGAGGAACACACTAGAGAAGAGCCTACCGGAGAGGAGCGCGCCGAAAAGAAGGTACGCCGCATAAGTTCTTCTTGAAATCCCTCTACCACTACAAATCTAGAATTATTTTGCAAGGTTCCATTGTTTCATTTAAACATGCATTGGGGAAATGGGAAAATTGGGCATTTGGGTAAATGGGGATAAGGGGAATTGGGAGATAAGGGGAAATGGGGATATGGGGAATTGAGGGACGAAGAACGATGGAATTGAAGGTCGGATGGGGATATTTTGGGATATGTGGATGTATGGCCTTGAGATTGAAGAAGAGTGAGGGAGGTTTGCCGGTCATTTCACGCAGAATGTCGGCAGTGAGAAGAAGAAATGTCAGAAACGAGGATTCCAGAAAAGGAGAAGCCAACTGACATGCATGACATGGGTATTCTTGTTGGGTGACAATACATGAGTTTAGAATAATGTGACATGGGCAGTTGCTCCTAAATTTATGAGAAACACGCAGACGGATTTAATAATTGGGTGATGATTTTATCTGGATATTTCATTATGTTCATGTCCACCTACTTGCAGGAAGCAGATAGTTCGGTCCCAAAACTTGAGAAGGAAGAAGGTCCCGCCACCCAAAAAGGTAGAGGCACGACTCGCGGCCTCGAAGGAGAAGCATTTTCGGGGGCGGGTGAACTATTGTTTGAGAGTGTTGCTTCTTGTGAACTTGAACGACTGGGTCGACCTCGTCGATTGGGAGAAGCTGCAGAGAAGTCAGGTTGGGGGGTTGTGAAATTGGAAAACCGAGTATAATTTTCCTCGCAACTGCTGCATTACGTGTTACAACGACATCTTGTGATAGAGAATAAGTGGGATACGTGGTACAAGCTGCAAGAAAAGCTCCGACGCTTTTCGATCAAGAAGTTTGCACTCGTTACTGGGATGCGGTGTGGTCAAGGTCAAGGGGAAGAGAAGGAGGATAACAAGAAGACCAGGAAGGCTCTCAAAGACTTATTTGGAACGGACAACGTGATGGTGAGTGAGCTAGAGACCGCTCTCAAGAACTCAATCTTGAAAGAGCCGAGTGCGAGAAGGTGTTTTAAGATTGTTCTCGTCCTCATCGTGGAAGGAGTTATGTTGGAGGAGAACCCAGGAAATCCATACGAGGGTGGATTGTCAAGCTTGTGGAGAATGTGGATCGGTTCCTGGAATACCCATGGGGTAGGATTGTGTAAGAGGCCACCCACACGTCCCTATGGGGTGTCATAGAACGCCGTGCCACTAAATTGAAGTCGAAGCCAAAGGACGACAATCATGGTTATGACCTAATAGGTTATCTGTATGCGTTCTAGGTTATCTATTCGACTGAAGTTATATTTTCATTCTTAAGTGCAATTTATGAACTCGAGTGTCATGTATGTGTTGTAGATTTGGTTGTACGAAGCGGTATCAGACATTGGGGAGGAGCTTGCGAACAGGGTGTCGAAGACGGTGTTGGCTCGCATGTTGAGGTGGACAGCCGATGAAGACAATCTAAGCTATGAAATGATCCAAACCCTTATGGACCCGGAGAAGTCGGAGAGCCTAATAATTGAAGACAACCCCGTACTAGTCCCGAAGGACGGCGAGTTTGAATTGATGCACGGGTGCATCTACAAGGATGGGGAGCTTGACCTCTACTACGATGACATTGAGGCTGCGTTGGCACCCTGTTATTACGGTGATATCTCTGGCAAGGTCGGGCCGAGTTTGGGAAAACGAGATGGGAACATGCTTCCCTGGGAAGATAAGGACGGGAAGACACTTGAACTGATGTTGGAGAAGCTGGGAACTATGTCAACATTGATGCGGAACATGGATGACAAGGTACGTGTTTCGCCTAAATATTTTATCCCCAATTATGAACACCATTGATAGCAGGATAAAATAGACTAGCGATACGATATATTTAGTAAGTGACACAAATAAATTTTCCCCCAATTACGAAGGTCATGGAAGGTGTTGGGAATGGGATACGAGATGCCCATTGGAATGTAGGAGGTGTGCATACACCAATGAGAGATGTCCGTCTAGAGGATGAGGGTAAACATGGGGAGATTGAGGAGAACCACCAAAAGGCTGGGGGATGGAGGGATCAACTAAGGTGGATGACCATCCACCAGAAGGACATGAAGAGAAGGTAAATTGGTTGTTAGTTCACATGGTATTTACTCCCAAGGGTTAAGGGTTAATAAGAACTAGGATTATCATATTTCAATATATTGTAGTCAAGTGACAAAGTTACTTCCGTAAAGCAACATGGTTAAATTAGTTGGGTGACACGGGATTACAAAAATTATCGGAATGACAGTTGAAAAAAACCATAACCAATTACCAGATCTCAAAGGCTGCAAAAGTCGAGGCCGTTCGAGGCAAGACGAGTAAGAGGGGTCCAGGAGGTGACGGAGAAGTAAAGTCTCCCCTCCGATGAAACCATGGGGCCGAAAAGGGAAGGACGTTGTCGAAGGCGCGAATGCGATTGAGCTGGGACTTGTATCCGTGTCTGACAACGGTGGCTTCCTCCGCTGGATGGCTAGGTAACCCACATCGGTAAATGTACCCAACTTATTGCAGACATGATGCCATTTTCCTAACATTGTTGTTGTTGTTGTGCGGTGGGGATGGGGAGAGATGGAAGACTGTATGCGGCACGAAGCTTACGAATGAGTTCTTCACCTCACTACAAACACCCACAGTTTGGTTAAATTATGAGGTACATAAGCCGCCTAAGTGATTACCTTCGTTTATTGAATGACACGGTATTTAGTGTAAGAGGTACTACAATAGTATTGGATTTTTACTAGGTTTTGTAATTGTTGCAGCACATGGAACAAGCATGCTATCTTCTGCGTAAAGGGGTAACGGAGAAGGGCGGTGACGTTGGCTGTCGAGTTGTGGTTGTGCACCTATTTCGGGTGCTATCTTCAAAGTGAGTGGGACAAATACAACAACGATGTGGATAGCTACGAAGCGGATGAGAAGCTCCTTCTCTACTTCGACGGGCGGTCCCCGACGACGATAGGGCGTTCATGACATCCCCATTTTCCTTTGTAATGATTGATGTCTTGTCATCCCTAGTTTTGGCGCCAAAACTCCCCACCAAAACCCCATATCTCTCTCTCCTGCTCAGTTTTACCTTCAACCGGCTATCCCTTTCTATTTTTTATTTTGCACAAAATGACATCTATGCTACTTTTGCCATTCTCCAAAAAGTGGTGATATTTTTTGCAAAGTCACAAAAAAATGTGTCTAGTTTTGCAAACCCCCCTTATTCTAATTATATTAATTGATTAATCAGACATTAGTTTAAATAGATTATTAATCCTCGCGAATATGACAATCTCTTACATTAATATGCAACCCTATCCATGCAGGATTTAACATACAAACAACACAACTTCCCAATGTACTTGGAAGAAAGGCATCCTCAAGAAAATAGTACAGGTTAACAATTGTCATCTCATTAACCCTAATCATCTTAGGAACCGATATTTAACTAATCTGTCATTACCGTACACAATCAAGATCCTCCTAGCGAATTCACTCAATTATGTTTGCTGCGAAAGGTTTAACTATTGTTGGGAATGAATTGAAACCCTACCAAGATGCAATTCTATCAAGGTAGCTAATCAAAATAGAATCAACAACATAAAATCAGCATGAAGATAATGAATTACTTGTCATAATAACATAGAATTCAAGTCTCACAATTGAACCAACCATGTCTACGAATCGTAGGCGAAACTAGAAAAGTTTAGTTACTCATATCGATGTAGAAAACTCTAATCTTAATTCCTAAAATGTCTCCTACAAATAATAAATGAAAAGCAGTGTTTATAAGCTAAAAACTGGCCTATAGCAACCCTAAACAATATGGGTAAAAATTGTCTAAAATAAAGATCTCGGTCAGATTTCGTAATCATACTGAAGCGGCTTTCATGGCGAGTGTCGTTTCTTCCACGGCAGGCGCCGTTTCTTCAATAGCAAAAAGTGTCGTGAATCCTGCGTAATGCTCTCTTCGACTTTCCTCGTCTCCTTTGCTCAACCCTCTCTCGTGATCCTTTCCTCCTTTCCCCGCTCTAATCCAATGTATCCCTGGTCCCAACAAGCCAACATTCGCCCCTTATCAAGCCCGGAATGTAAATCTACAAATTAAGCACACAAACGCGTAGATTCTGAACTCGAAAGCTAAATAAATAAGAATGTAAATTAACCTCTAATTGTGCAATATATACACCCAAATGCACCTAAAACTAAAATATGCACTATTAGTTTCCCACTTATTCCAAAAGGACACCTCATCAGAGTCCGGCTTCGATAGAGAACTCAACATTTTCATCCGAAAAAATGTTTTTGGATGGTTGACTTACTAGTAGGGACTAACCCGTCCAAATTCTTGTCTATATGTCATCCTTACTAATTAAGTGAGTAATGTTTGACATTTCCCATAATATTTTACCCATTTATCGATCTTTTACCCATTTTATCCATATATATTTTATATATTAAAAGGTCCTTACGTGTAATTTAAATATAACCCTTAAATTTAGATTGAATAATTAATATTAACGTATTCTTCAATTGATTTGTTAACTAAGAACTCGTTTGGTTGGCAACCTAAAAATCCAGGAAGTAGAACTTCCCAGAAATTAGGAGAAATTTCTATGTTTGGTTGATATTTTTGAAATTAAAAAACGCAGGAATTCGACTTCCCGGGAAGTTGAATTTCTCCAAAATGGAGGAAGTTCACTTACCTAGTCCCCCTAGGTAAGTTCAACTTCCCCCATTTTTAACTTGGAAATTTCCATTTCCTTCCTTTAATCTCCTAGAATAAAAAATCAACCAAACATATTTTTAAAATTCCAATCAATTGAATTTCCCGGGAATTCAATTCCCATGAAGTAAGTTCCCGGGAATTTCAATTCCCACATTGAACCAAACGAACCCTAAATGATCTCCCTTGCCTAATTAAACGGATACTCTTACATATTAAAAGGTCCTTGTGCAACTCCTAAATGAGATCGTTATTGTTAGGACAAGAAGTTGGGCGAGATTGGTTCAAATTTATGTCAGAATTGAATGACATTTAACGCGTCTTCTAAACAACTTTGCAATTATTGTGGTTCGCCTCGTTTGTATTCGTTCATGTGCAGTTTAGAAAGCAATATATAGCTGCCTCCCCGGAAGAGTAAGTCACATTTAGTGGCAAATTCCGGGGACGTGATTCAGCAGGCAAAAGTCACAAATCAGGTAAATCGATTTGCGCCGATCGGTTCGACCCACTGAAAACGATCAAGGGAAGCGATCCCATATCCCAGAAACCCCGTGCGATATTTTTTGAGGAGGCTCAGTACCACTTTCGCAAAGTGTGATATGTGGTCGCAACCTCACTTGACCGTACGCGCTTATGGAAATTAATATGGTCCAAATGCACCAAGTGAGATTCGAACCTGAGACCTCTCCTTTAGGATACTTTCCCCTTACCGCTAGAGCAATAGGTCATTGGTCCACCCTTTTTTTTTATCACAAATATATAACTGTATTAACCATGTAAGGTGATTTAGTCGGAAATGATTAATTTTTATCTTGTCTAAGGGTTTCTTTCTATTTTATTTTATTTTGGGGTGACAAAAACTAATGATCTAGAGTGATTTTCCCTCCAAATATGCAAATTTGAATTAGATCGTGTTAATTCCCGAATCTTTAATTTATTTTTTCAATAGACAAATCAATTTAAGGGTCTTACTGAATTTTTTTTACTCTCATGAGCCCAAGCTTTGCACCCTTAATTAATTTTTGTTTTATTTTTTATTTAATGAAATCTTCCAATGTGTGAAAAATAAATTACATTCAAAAAATATTTTTTTTACATTTTTTATATTATGTTAAAACGATAGAAATTGTCATTTCAAAAATTAAATAGAAAATAATTTTGTTTTCGAAATATTCAATATTTTATAAATAATTTAAAAAATGTTCATCGACTGCCACAATTTTTCAAAATATTCAAAATTGTTAGGATACATACCATTTTTATGTTGATATTTGCAGATAGTTTTTTTTTTAAAAAAAATAACAAGAACCGCGATTTCAAATCATGATTCTCTTGTTTTTTTATATATTTTTAAAATAAAAAATTGTCATTTTAGTTTGGCATTACTTGGAATAATATAAAATGCGAACTACCAATTGGTGAAATTATAGCCTTATGGATTTTTGTTCGCACATTACCTAGGAAACACTCGAAGAGCCGGTGATGTTGTCGAATCAGTTACAAAACGACATGTACAATGTAAGGATGGCATGATATTTGTTATCGTATACCAAGGAAGAGAGAACCTGATCATACTTTGCCTTTCCATGACAACTATTTGGGAAATTGCTTTCTCTATAAAAGGATTCAAAATTGATTCCAATCTCAAATTGAATTTAGAGTTTCGATTTTCAATTTGTAGGTTGGAGCAAAAGAATTTTGACATTCTTTACGAGTGTCTTCCATTGTGCAGTTGGTTATTTGAGAGATTTAAAAAGCTTCAATCTTGTTCAAGGTTTATTATAGCAACAAACCTCACTTCTGAGTACTCTTAATTAGACAAATATAATTTACACCATCATCTTTTCTAACTTAAGTACCCACTACGACATGTTAACAATCCTAATATCCCGTGTATAAGGACATGTTAAATCAATTTCACATGTGGGATTTAAAGGTGTCCGTCTCATTTATCATCATAAATTTTATTATACCAATTATTACAATATTATCTATACTTATGGGTTTTTTAAGTATTTTTTATTTTTTTCTATCCATATTACAACAAATGTAGAAAATAAAAATGAGATATACGGATACTACACTATATATAACGATAAATACATTCGTAAAAAATAATTTATAAATCTCATACATTTCATACGGGTATTGAACTAGTTTTAAAAAAAAATCTACAATATTTATAGAATTAATTTGCTCCACAATCCATTTAACCGGATTTAATTGGAAGAGTGTCCACGAGCCTATTGTATTTTGCAAAAAGTTAAGGGTTTATTTTATAAACCTAAACTCTAACCCCCCGTTTGTTTTTTGGTAGGAAAAAATAATGATTACCCTTATGAATATAGTCCATATTTAAGTTAAGATTAATTGATCACTATTCTAATCATTCCCCTTCTTCACCCATTTTTCATACAAATGTGTTACCCTTATATTCCCTAATTTGGAGGGGATAACTAATACCTCTAGGATGGGCTAATAATCCCCCAATCATCTCCTCCAAGCTCACAAAAAATGGTGATCATATACATTTTATGTGTAAAATTTAATACCTTACCTTTCCTTTCTCTAGTTATCTAAACAAACGAGCCCTAAGTGTCTCTCACATTTTCTTTTCTTCTCCCAAATCTCATATCCAAACCTAAATCTCATATCTAGAAATTTCGTAGTTCTTCCCCATGGTTGCTCTTCTCCCATGGCTGCTCGTCGTCCTTGAGGGAGCGGGGTGAGGAAGACCTTGGTGAAGCCGCGGCAATGTGATCTGGCGCAACCCTGCAATCAGATCCACCGCTGACTAGCAGACAGGGCATTCTGGTGATTTCTTCCTACTCCGATCCGATGCGTTCTTCTTGCCTCTTATCCCTCTGATCTCGAAAAGGTTCACTAAGAGCATAATCGCTCCCGGTCATTTGATCGCAGCCTTGTTTTCCTCGTTTTGCGAGAGCCGGAGCAGAGCGCATCCCTAACAAGCGCCTTGAGGCAAAGCTAAATGGATGTTTGTTTCTGATTGTCAATTGAGTTGGAAGCGAGGTTGGAGACGAGCTGGCAAATGAGATTGTCAGCAACGTTAATTGGCATCGCCGGCGGCGCAGGAGAGCCAGAGCTGACTGGACTGGGCGGAAGCGGAGGGGAACTCGCCAGAGATGTCTCTATTACTATCGATGAAGGCGGAGGAAGAAGAATCGTTGTTGGCGAGGCCGATGAAGAAGCGTCCCATATAGGTGAAGTTGGGAGTGACGATGCCATAGAAAATAGGCCTATTAATTAACAAGGGTATGACGTCATAAATAGGCCACCGAACGTAAAAGACATCTAGTCCCACCACGAGATTCATCGCGAGTAGAGCGCTCGGTCAAACCCTGGCCAAACTCAACACCCCAAGAATCCTCGGTCCATATTGCCTCGCGACTAAGATCTTAGCACAAGCATGCGTGGGAGCCAAGGGATGTCCTACAAATACCTTGTGGCTCTTCAGGACCCTAATAAGCAGCTCGCTAGGTCAAGTACCTCGCCTCTAACAGTGCCACGTGTATTGCCTAGTTCCCTAGCGTGAGGGCATGCATTACACGTGTCCCATGTTAAACCACGAGGTCGCCAGCGAGCTTCTCGCTTGGCCTCCCTATAAATACCCCCCTCCGACCTTAAAGAAGGTGATCCGATTGAAGAGAGAAGTAGAAGAGCTCTGATTATCTCCCTGACCTAAAACCCCCGGAGTTGAGTTCTTAAGGTCATTGATCGGAGAAGAATGTTCCTGGAATAAGAACATCATCTGACTTCCTCTAAAGACGACGACTGAACAGTAACTTAACTCATTGCGAGCCGAACGTATCACCCCCATCGCTTGGACCAACAAGCATATAAACTGGTCATCACCCCTCTCGGTTAAGGCTTGCAGGTATTTTAAAGACATTTTGTCGTCATGATGAGGTAATAAGTGTAGGGGAAATTCCATGATCGCGTCATTGGCGCCGTCTGTGGGAACCTTTCGCGACGAGAGGTTTCACGTATCGATACGCTTTTTTACATTACGTTCCTTCAATCTCTTTTATTACATTCTTTTTTGCTTCTTTACTCTTTTTATTCTTCATAGACCTTACCTAAAATGATAAATAACATTGCTTGTTTCCCTTTTAAAACACTAACAAATCTTGCAAAAATCAAGAATTTTACACTATTCGGGGAAGAGTTCGGAAACCAGCATCATGACGCCGAAGACACCAACGGTCTCAACCTAAACGTTCCCCCCCCCCCCCCCCAACGAGGAAGCTCTGCACAGCGGCAACGAGAACGGCCATCAACAACCTCTTTGGGACACTGCGCAGCATCCTCCATTTGCTCCCTACGGAATATGGGGTGGTTACCCCCCGTATCAATTATTCGCGGGGAGTTATCCGCAAAATACATGCTTCAATAAACAAGAAAATGGGATGCCCTTCCAACGCGACCCCCATGTCTACTATCAACAACAGGGTCCTATACCTACAACGGTCAATCACTTCCCCAACCCTGCTGGTGGCCCTCTTAATCCCGGTCCGGAGCCCGACGAGAACGCCAACAAGATTGCCCGTGGTTTCCATGCCAAGGATGTATCATCGCGTTTAAATTCCCCCGAGGCATCCGTGCAAACTCGCAAAGGTTAACCAACTTTCCTATCTGCTTTTTGCAGAGAAATACGCGAGGCGCCCGTTCCCAAAAGATGGAGGGATATCTCCATCGCCAAGTATAAAGGAGATACTGATCCCAATGATCACCTCAACCAATTTACAACATCGATGGGAATGAACGAGGACAACGATGCTTGTACTGTCGCTCGTTTCCATATACGCTAAGCGGGGTGGCATTGACGTTGTTCACCAATCTGGCTCGATCCTCCATCAACAACTTCACACAGTTATCAGACATATTCGTCGCACATTTCAACAGCGCTCACACAAGGAAGAGAACCATGTTGGACCTCAACTCCATCAAGCAAGGGACGGCTGAGTCATTGGGAAGCTTCTTCAACAGATTCACCAACATGGTAGTACAGATCCCAAGATTCAATCAAGAGTCCGCGATCCCAATATTGATGGGCAATCTGGCCGAGTGAGACTTCAAGATCTGCCTATTCCAAAAAGAGCTAGAGAATTACGATGTTCTGCGAGAGCTCGTAACTAAACAAATCCACGCCATGGAGGCTACAAGCTCTAGCTCGCGACCCGTCGAATCCAAACCGCCTTCCTACCACAGGGTCCCTAATAAGCGCCAAGGAAGACAAATTTTTGAGAATCAACAACACCGCAATCCTCCCTGGAAATATCCGGTCGCCTCACCGCGACCTCAGGTCCAAGAAGTCCAATACAACCAACGAACGGGACCAGGTCCACATGATGCCCTAACAAATGTGATGATGGCTCATCCCGATTAGATTTCACCCCCTGTCTATGGGATTCCGCAGGTTCTCCCTCAAAATGAAGCGCCCCTTTAGATTTGCGCCCCACCGACGAATCCCAGTCATCCAGTCACGACGCCACAACAACACCATCCTCTTGTGGTCCCTCCCCGGTAATATAGACCACCTAACGCTCCACCACGGCCCTACAATCCCCCCAATATGCAGCTAGAGGAAGAGGCAGAGGAACTTATCCCCAGAATAGGGGAGGAAGAAATGGGAACAAGGGAGGAGGATACCGACCTCCCCCGAGGGACACAAGAAATGCCCTTGAAGCAACCAGGATCGCCGAAAACCGACATGAGCACTCCAACCAGGATCGCCGGAAACCTCCATCTCCAGATGGATGCATTAACACCATCACGGGGGGGGGGGGGGGGGGGGGACCCACGACATCGGGCACTAGTAAGCAAGAGAGAAAAAACTATAGGAGGGAAGCCAGACGCCCCCCATCCGAAGCCAGTGTCAAACAAGCATCCACTGCGCATGCGGTATTGAGTTTCTTTGTTTTTGACACCCGGGACGCTCGCGACCTCAGGATGCCCCACTCGGATCCTATGGTCATCCATGTGCAGATATGAACCAAAACGGTCAAGCGAGTGATGATAGACACGGGTTCATCCGTGGACGTCCTTTACTGGGACACCTTTGAGCAACTCGGGATCGCTGAAAGTGCTTTGCGTCGCTACTCGGGAAAACTAGTCTCTTTCTCTGGAGACAAAGTTGAGGTAGCTGGAACAATCGAATTGGCCCTGGCATTAGGAACTTCCCCGAATAGAAGAACCTACATGATTGAATTCATAGTGGTTCGACTGCCATCCATCTACAACGCTATTATGGGCCGGGTAAGTCTCTTCAAATTCCAAATAGCATGCTCAATCTATCATTTTAGCGTCAAGTTCCCATGTGCTGACGGAAAGGTGGGCGAAGCATGAGGGGAACATGCAGAAAGTAGAATTTGCTACTTGTCCTCGCTAAAAAAGGGCCACAACCGAATATTCATGATTAATAGAAACGGTCGAGGGTCTTTAAAAGAAGAAATAACTGATGAACGTGAGCAAGAGGCCACATCCGAACAAAAACAAGCAGAGCTGGAACTTCGACCTGAAAAAGTAGCTGACAGAATCATCGAGGAAAAGATCGTTTTCTTTCCCTTCCCAAACAAGACCGAAGCCCTATACCACGACCACATTTTGACTGGCCCTGCTTTAGATCGCCTCAAGAATATGTTGAAAGAATCACGTGATGTCTTTGCATGGTCACCACAAGACTTGAAAGGGCTCCCGCGAGAAACTACGGAGCATTATTTGAAACTCAATCGCGATGCAAAGCCTGTGTACCAAAGTAAAAGAAAAATGGCCGCTGAAAAATCAGAAGCAGCAAAGCAAGAGGTACACAAACTTCTGCAAGCCGGATTTATTGGCGAGATTAATGATTCGAGCTGGTTATCAAATGTGGTGCTAGTAAGAAAGAGCAGTGGAAAATGGAGAATGTGTGTAGATTTCAAAGATCTGAACAAAGTTTTCCCAAAAGATAGCCACCCTTTGTCGTCTATCGATGAGCCAGTAGACACCACAGCGGGGCACACCACGCTAAGTTTTCTAGATGCCTATTCCGGCTACAATCAGATCAACATGAGCCCTCGCGATGAGAAAAGCATTGCCTTCATCACCAACCAAAGGACTTTTTGCTATAAAGTAATGCCATTTGGGCTAAAGAACGCTGGTGCCACCTTCCAACGAATGATCGAGAAGGTGTTTGTATCTCAGATCGGAAGAAACATTGCGGTTTATATCGATGATCAAGAGCCTTACAAAGGAGGACCACTGCAAGGATCTACAGGAAACCGTCGACACTCTAAGGAGAAATCGTGTTTGCCTGAATCCAGAAAAGTGTGTTTTTGGAGTAGATTCCGAAAAATTCATGGGTTTCAAGATAAGCAACCACGGGATAGACGTGAACCCTTCAAAAGTACAAACCATGCATCCTCGACATGGCTCCTCCTAAGACGCTGAATGACATTCAGAAGCTGAACAGATCGGTTAACTATTTGAGCAGGTTCTGCTCGCGATTAGTTGACCACTCCCTGCCTTTATTCAAGCAACTGAAAAAGAAAGGTACGGTCGAATGGACTACCACTTTGGATAAGGCTTTCAAAAGTATGAAGGAATACCTAGCAACCTTGCCCACTCTTCATTATCCATGCGAGCATGAAACTCTACAACTATACCTCGTCGTCGGATCCACAACTATTAGCACGGTGCTTACTAGGGAATCTAAGTTTCCTATCTATATTTTAGTATGAAAAATAGGAAACAAATATGTTTAAAATAGGAAACATATATTTTAAATTTCAGCAATAATATTGACCAATAAGAAAATACAATTTGAATAAAAAAAATTCAACTTTAATTGTGGGCGTGACACATCGGCAAAATGGTAGCAGAATTAGTATTATTAATGGATAGATAGATAGATATCTAATATCTAATCTCATAAATTTGAGGGAAATTTTGTTTGGTGCCCCTGAGTTTTTTACAATTCCGATTACTGTCACACACTTTTTTTTGGTCCGGATAGTACCCCTAAGTTTTGTCAAAAGTTCAGATCATGTTTAAAACTTGTATTTTTACCTTTTATTATTCATTTCTTCACAAAAAAAAATCATTCACTTTGAACATTGAACAAAACTACCTATTATTTTACTAAATCCAATACAAAAGTGACAAAACCACCTTTATTTATAAAATTGCACAAAATCACATGTTGTGCAGTTTATAAGGCAATATATAGCTACACCACCTCTTTTTTTTTAATCACAATATTCGGTTGTATTAACCATGTAAGGTGGTTTAGTCGGAAAGGATTAATTTTTATCTTGTGTAAGGGTTTCTTTCTATTTTATTTTATTTTGGGGTAACAAAAACTAATGATCTAGAATGATATTCGCTTGAGAGTATGACAACCTTGGCCTCTTTCTTTCTTTTTTTTTTTTTTTACAATAGGCAAGAATTAGGAGCAATTACACAAGTTGTAATCTGGCTCCTTGATCATCCTTGAGGATGATGGAACAAAGTTTCATATTATAAGGGATAGTAGAGCTATTACAAATGATACCCTTCCTTGCTATAAAATCCGCTACTTGGTTTGCATTCCAATCGATAGTAGTGTCTGTATTCGACGAATTTGAAGGCAAGTTCCAGTTGTTTGATCTTTTCAATATGATGTGGAATTTCGCAACTCATGTTGTTGTTGTTGGTGATGGGTTTGATGAGCTGAAGATTGTCCCCTTCTATAGTTACTCTTCGAAGTCCTTTCCTTATTGTTTGCTCCGTACTTGTCTAAATAGCAATAGCTTCAGTTTAAATGACTGAACCTTTCACAGTTTCCTTGTAAAACATGTCAATGGCATGGCACAAGGAGTCTCGAACAACCCCTCACGCACGACACGAGCCTGTTTGATTAGCAGAGCGATACACATTGATTTTGTAGACAACCTTTTCTTTGTAGTTCCATTCCTTTGGTTATCTTTTTCAGTTTAGGTCCAGTCATTAATGTTTGCAATAATTCTTTGGATAATAATTTCTATTGGGGCCGGTCTCTTATTCCTAAAAATAAAGTCATTTCTGATTTCCCAAATAGTTTGCCAGATGAAGACAAGTTCCTCAAAAAATTTGTTTCCATCTCGAATTTTCTCTATATTTAGAGATTGGGATTCATTTATATTCATAAATTGGAAGTATTTTCCTGTTTGTAACTCAAATTGAGCAATTATTTTCCTAGTGAAGAAGCAGTTTCTCATTAAGTGTTTCTTATCCTCTTCTGCTTGATTACAAAGACTGCACCGGCTAGGACCTCTATTCACATATTTGTTAAGTCGTTAGGTAGTAGGAAAACCATGGACCATTATTTTCCAAATTAAATTTTTTATTCTAGGAGGGAGTTTTAGTTTCCAAATCCATTTAAGATCCTTTGAAGCTTGAGTAGCATTATTTATTTTTTTTTACCGATTTCGTAGTGAAGGTCCCACTTGGATCCAACTTCCAATCAATCTATCTAGCCTGTTCCAATCTGGTATTTGCATAGCTAAAAATTTACCAGATATTTCAAAGGGGATGAGACTAGGATTCCCTCCAAAAATGCAAGTTTGGATTAGATCATGTTAATTCATGAGCCCAAATCTCGAATCTTTAATTTATTTTTCCAATAAACTAATCAATTTAAGGGTCTTGCTGAATTTTTTTTACCCTTATGAGCCCAAGCTTTGGACCCTTAATTACTTTTTTTTATTTAATGAAATCTTCCAATGTGTGAAAAATAAATTACATTCAAAATTATTATTTTTATATTATGTTAAAATGATAGAAATTGCCCTTTCAACAATTACATAGAACATAGTTTTGTTTTCGAAATATTCAATCTTTTAAGAAATGTACATCGATTGACACAATTTGTCAAAATATTCAAAATTGTTAGGATACAGACTGTTTTTATGTGGATATTTGCATATAATGTTTTGAAAAAAATAATAAAATAACAAGAACCACGATTTCAAATCATGATTCTCTTGTTTTTTTTTTATATTTTTTAAAATAAAAATTGTCATTTTGGTTTGGCATTACTTCGAATAAAGACGATGGATTTGTGTAATTTATAGGTTAACTGTTGTTTTTATGTGGATTTGTGTAATTTATAAAGACGATGGCATTACTTGGAATAAAAATTGTCATTTTGGTTTGGCATTACTTGGAATAACAAGAACCACGATTGCTTTTTTGTAATTTATAGGTTAACTGTTTTTGTTCGCATAATAAGACGATGGATTTGTGTAAAGTTTTGTAAATAATGAGTGATTATGTACATGCAATGTTTGACAAATAATGAGATTTGTTTTTTACAACCTATGACGGATCTTTTGTGTAATATTAAAAATAATGGTTGATTTTCTTCAAAAAAATTTGGAAACAAGGGGTGATGTTTTTGCTAAAACTTTGGCAATATTGTATGGTTTTGTTGATTTTTAGAAATAAAGGAGGTTTTTCCACTTTTGTATTGAATTTAGTTAAACAATAGGTAGTTTTGTTCAATGTTAAAAGTAAAGGGTTTTTTATGAAAAAATAAAAAATAAAGGGTGGTTTTATTCATTAAAAAGGAGAAAATATGAATTTTGGGCATGAGCTGAAATTTTGACAAAACTCAAGGATACCATCTGGACAAAAAAAATATGGGATACCAACCGGAATTGTTATAAACTAAAGGGCACCAAACAAAATTTTCCTACATTTTATATCGTATACTCTCTCCATTAATTAAAACTTGATGTTTTACTAGTCATGCACGCTTTTTTAGGTGTTAAAAACTATATAAAATATTAACTTTTTAAAATTTTTTAATAATTTCATACTTATTACAATTATATATGAATTTATATATTACAGTTAAGTACGAATTTATAAAACCAAATGTAAAAAAATGTTAATATTTTATATAGTTTTTATCATTCTAAAAAAACATACATGAATAATAAACGACAAGTTTTAATTAACAGATGAAGGGATAGTACAATAATGAAACAAAAGAAGCGGCTTTGCACATGTCACCCACTTTTCTAGCCACTAGTTTTTGCCACATATAAATTTTTTCCCACATATTATATTGACGAAGGGGAAACGTCGTTAGATTTCACCTCGCCAAAGAAATAACTCAAACTAACAAACTAACTAGCAACCTAGTATAGCGGATAAGTAAGAGGTCGAACCCACAGAGAAACAAGTATTTCAATGCAATGTGTATTTATCAATTTACAAGTAAAGACAAGATATGAATGTAAATATGCAATAAGGGATATAGATAAAGTGTGATGAATGTTAGTAAGAGCGAATAAAAGATAGAAGAAGAGTGTGGTTTCATCCACAATTCGCAACGATGGTTGGTTATATTCGATCCTTGACTCAATTCTCAATTATTCAATCTTTATTTCGATTTTAGTTTATAGGGATTGACATCCCTCATAGAGATGACAATCCTTAATTATCGGCAGAAAGGTCGCCCAAACTGTCATTATCCTACACAATCAAGATCATCCTCGTGAAATTACTCAATTATGCTTGCTACACAAAGTTCTAATTATTTTCGCGAATCAATTGAAACCCTAGCATGATGCAATTCTACAAAGATGCGAATCAAAGTAAAACTAACAACATAAATCAGCCCAAGGACAATGAAATAAACATGAGAATAATATAGAAATCAAGTCTCACAAGTCACAATCAACCAACCAAGTCTTGAATTGAAGACAAAACCACGAGAAACCTAGGTATTCATGGCCTACCTTGGATCTCTCAACCTCAAATCCTCTAAAGCGTTATTAATCTAAATTAGTGAATTGTTAATCAATGAAAACTACTGAAAATGACCTAATATAGGCCTTCTTTCGTCGGTCGAACCCTAGCATAAGTTTAGATAAAAGTTCCCATAAAGATAGATTGGGCCGCGTATCGGAAATTCGGATCTGAGATGACGGCAAGCGCCGTGGAAAAGGCGGTGGGCGCCGCTCGTACAGTGTTGACAGCTTCGACAGATTGAACTTGTAATGCACTTTCTGGAGTCATCTTCCATCCAATTGATGCATATGAATATGTGTTGGAAAACTCTTTCCAAGCACTACGATTCTCATGCAGACCTCATAACCTAATTCCAACTTATCGGAACCTTAAAGATGGGATTTCTCCATATTCTCCATTTCCGCTCTTGTTCATTAGCTCTTCTTTCTCTATTTGCTCCCAGTTTTCTCCACCTTTTGAGTCCGAATCATAAGACCTACAAATAAACACTAAAAACCATAGATTCCGAATTTCGAATACCAAATGATGAAGAATATGAATAATCTTTTTAAACATGCAATATGAATACTTAATGCACCTAAGACCACCTATAAATGAGCATATAAAATATGCATTAGCAAACTCCTCCATACTTAAGCTTTGTTAGTCCTCTAGCAAACTAGATTAGAGCATAGAGATCGAGACTTCTTCATGTCTAAACAAAAAATTTTATATAGCATAAAAAGTGCAATTTAAACATGAAAGAAGCAAACAAATTGTCATAACTCCAACTCCTCCAAACTTAAGCCTTTTCTTGTCCTCAAGCAATACAAAACAGAGCAATAACCAACCATTCCACAAACATAGTCATCATGTATTCGCCTCATCAAAAGCAAAATCAAATTTAAATGAACACAAGATCAAGTGAATAAACATCTTAGCATGTATTTAGCGATTAAAGCATAGAGTAGAAATCATTCAACCTCACTAGGAATATGTGTTTCACTCATGCTCTCATGTGTTTAGGCTTTTAAGTTCAACTCTCAACTCGATTCAGAATACAACTAAGTTCATAGAAATTGACCACAATATCACCAAATCTCCACCGAACTGCCATTACTTAAGGAAAACAACAAAAATAAGCAATTTGGCTCTCGATCTCTCTTATGTTTTTTTCATTTCTCTTTTTTTTTTTCATTTTCGTCTTTTCTTTATTTTCTTTTTTGTTTCTTGCTTTCCTTTGCTTTCTTTCGACCTTGGTGTATTCCTTACGCGAGTCGCAAACATAGGTGTCATGAATTGCCCAGGTCTATCAACACCTCAACTTGCTTGAATAAAGTCCATTTGAACATCTTTTGACGCGAGTTGCAAGCATGGGTGTCATGAATGAACCCGGTTACTCAATGATCAAGCTTCATTTGCTAGTAGGTAGCTTTTGACACCGTTTTGCGTGAATCATACCCATGGGTGTCATGTGTAGATCTGATTACTAAGTATCTCAACCATTGCCACTTTATTTCACACTAAACTCACTTGCAACTAAAGCCAAATGTATAACATATAAGCATAAATTCCGCAAGCAACAAACATGTACGTGAGTCGGCTTTGACAATAGCTAATGATCGAAGTCAATATCAAGAGGGAGAAACATATGGAGAGTAAATCACACATGAAAGCAAAAGGAATTATAAATGATTCCAACAAGGCTAAAAACAATCTCACAATGGTCATGTTCGGTAGGATTTCAATCATACTCAAGTTTAATCATATATGCTCAATTACATCACCAATCATGCTTCATAAGAAAAACATTTTAAGGCGATAAGGCTAAACAATTCAAACATGCTATGGATTTTATATGATCATGCCAAAATATATAGTAGATGACAAACATTGCAAGATGGGTAGTTGAATAACACATATTTATGCAATGCATAATATTTTTGGATTTTTGACATTTTTCAATTTTTTTTCATTTTTGACATTTTATATAACAAATAACATAAAATAAAATAACTAAGAATTGAAACATGAAACACAAAATTAAACATGAACTAATCTAACTAACTAAATCACTTTACTATTCCCCCCACACTTAAACTCTTCATCATCCTTAAACGAAAATCAACTAAAGACGACAAAATTTAAAATAAAATCACAAGTGAGTGAAAAGGGATCAACCTACTTGATCATGGTAGTGGTGGTTATAATCGTCGGACAATCGATTTCGGAACACTGAAGCGGCGGCGGGCGCCGATCATGGGACGGCGGGCGCCGTGTGTGCAGAACCATGAATCCGAGTTGCAACATCGATGTTCCGACGTCCAAACTCCTTCCAAATTGCTCTTTGAAGATCATGAATTGGTTTCAAAGTCTTTCTTTTGTGGTAGGGATGGTGATGGTATGAAAAGAATCGAATTTGATGGACGAAAGGTAGTGATGGATGTGGATGATGGATGGGAAAAAGAAAGACTTTTGATTGAAAAACAAGGCTTAAGTTTTGGAATTTAAATTCAAGTGGAGAAATTAAAGTTCTTGTGTGGCTTGGAGACAAAGGCTTTGAATGATCAAAATTTGAGAATTGGGATATGTGGTTAACTGGAAAGGGAAAGAATAATATATAAAAAAAATATTATAAATAGATAGAAATAATAAAAGAAAATAAATAAAAAGATAAAATCTAGTCCTAAGATAAATAAAAACTAATCCTAAGATAGAAAAACCTAACCCTAGGATAGAACAAAATAAAATGTAATCCTAAAGATAGATAAAATAAAATCTACTCCTAAAATAGATAAATAGAAAACATCTAATCCTAAATAAGATAGAAAATATAAACTAACCTAAAAATCGAAAATAATAAAAGGATAGAAAATACTCCCTTCCAGTGTTACCAAAATCCGAAAACGTGTCACTGACAACCACGGCGAGCGCCGTGCGAAAGGCGGCGGGCGTCGTGTCATGTAGAACGTCAACTGCGTCATTTAATTGAATTTGAAAAACTAAATATCTAAATAAGAACTCTATCATTTTATTGTTCTTGTATTTCGGTGTTTGTTTTGTTCCAATGAAGTTGTTTGCATTAAAATGTTATTATCTATTTTTACGTTTTGGAATTTGTTTTGAAAAAATTATTATATACTATTATTATATTAATTAACGCAAAATATAATACATATATATAGATAATAGTTGGTGAAAAGTAAATTAAGAAACTATAGAAACTCATATGGACGTGGACGAAAAAGTAAGTTGGGGTTTTTAAGAAGAAAGAAAGTGATAAAATGGTATTAAGAAACTCAAGAAATTCGCATTGACGCGGATAGTCTAATGCATTTTAATTAAGAATATATTTTATAACGTACAGAGAAAACATTTTTCTTTTAAAAAAATGATATGCATGTGTGTGTAAGTGTGTATATATATAACATTTGAGAAAGAAGTTGGGCACAAATGAAAAAGGCCATGGAGTGGCAACAATTCCTGATTGCAGCAATCCTGTTGTTATTCACCTGTGTCATCTCCTACCTCTGGTACTACTCCTACAGCTTCAGCCACAGAGGGTTATCCCCTATTCCCATAAACTTACCCATTTTGGGGATGATCCCAAGTGTTGTGTTTAACCTGCACCGTATTCCCGATTACGCAGCCGATGTTCTGAAACAAACCCAAGGAAGCTTCCTGATCAAAGGCCCATGGTTCTCCAAACTAGAGCTCCTCCTCACAGCCGACCCCACCAACCTTCAGTATGTCATGTGCAAGCACCACCAAGACTTCCACCGAGGTGCCAACTTCAAAGAGATGTTCGCAATACTCGGCGAGGGCCTCCTCAACTCCGACTTCGACAAGTGGAAGTACCAAAGGAAGATCGGCGTGCCTTCCTTGACCAGCCCTCGCTTTCGCCAATACATTGTCGAAACCCTCCAATCCAAACTGGAAACAGGCCTCATCCCACTCCTTGACCGCTCTTACAATCAAGGCCTCGTCTTCGACCTTCAAGACATCTTCCTTAGACTCGCCACTGACATCACCTTCAAGCTTTTCATCGGCTGCGACCCCAACTCCTTGTCTTTCGATTCACCATCCCAATTTGGTGGCATTACTTCAACAGATGAGCCCGGGGATGCAATCGTCGCTAGACATGTGTTGCCTGCTTTCGTTTGGAAGCTTCAGAGGAGACTCGGCATCGGCAAGGAGAGAAAGCTTACTGAATTGACTCAAGCCATTGACAATTTCACCTACCAGGTCATAGCCAAGAAAAGAGAGGAAGCTGCGGGTGCTCTTGCTCAAGCTGGTGGGGCCATCGACCTAGTCGGTCTCTACATCGATGAGAACTATGGAGCTGATCCCGATTACGGATTCATATCCACCGATGTGTTTCTACGAGACACGTTCGTGAGTTTCCTAATCGCGGGGAAAGACACGGTGAGTTCTGCCTTAGCTTGGTTCTTTTGGCTTCTGATCAAGAATCCGCGAGTCGAAGCCAAGATCAAAGAGGAGCTAAAACAAGAGCAAAACACCATCGACGACATTTCGAAGCTAGGGAACGCTGACAAGCTGGTGTATCTTCACGCGGCGCTATGCGAGACTTTAAGGTTGTATCCTCCGGTGCCGTACGTGCACAGGGCGGCTAACGAGCATGGGACATTGCCAAGCGGGCATCCAGTGAAGCCGTGGACGATGATCATACTTAGCGGATACGCACTCGCCAGGATGGAATGGGTTTGGGGTGAGGATTGTGAAGAGTTCAAGCCCGAGAGGTGGATTACGGACAAAGGAACGCTGAAACATGAGCCATCGCACAAGTTCTTTGCGTTCAACACGGGTCCGAGGATCTGTATTGGGAAGGAGTTGGCTTTCCTTGAGATGAAGGCGGCGGTATGTCATGTTCTATGTGGTAACTATCGGTTTGAAGTGGTCGAAGGGCACCGAGTCGAGCCCGCTTCGTCCGTAGTGCTACGGATGGAGCACGGCCTCAAGGTTAAGGTTATGAAAAATGCCGCGGGATTTTAGGAGTTTGCGCTCATGGCTTGGCGTGGCGTATGATGCACGTTCTATAATATATGTGTTATACTATTATACTTGTTCTTCCATAGACATGAATGGATGCACGTTCAGAAGGGGAACTCTATATAAGGGGGAAAAAGAGATACAAATGCTTGCAGAATTGCAAGTTTGAATAACTTGTATATGTGTATGTTTTTCTCTAATTAAATAAAAGAGATTTATTAATTAACATCTAAAAAAAAAAAAAAAGTGGATTTATATATCATTTAAAACATGTCCAAAAAGAGGCATTTTGAACAAACAAATGTATCTACTGGTCTGGCACACGATACATACAAATTTGCAAGTCGTACTATAATTAATTCCGGTGTCTAACTTGTAACCTTGGGTATAGGGCATACTAATAGCACTATGTACATAGGATATATTATGTAAAAGTAATCCGTAGGATACAGGAGTTTAGTTGTAATAAGTCCTTGGAGCTCCTCTGGTGTAATTGTATCAATGCCAAATTGCCAATCAAGAAGCTTTTCATGTTATCATTGCCAGACGGCTCTTCCGCATTTACCTTCTCTGTTTGTTTTCTGAGTTTTTTTAGTGTTTGGGCTTCATTGTTGCTGGTTTCCCTTGAATCTTGAGTACTCCGTAATTTTGAGCGAAAATGTTAATTCGCCGTTTACGGAACATCCATCTGATGGAAATTTGCATAATAATGTGAATCATCTTGCGAATTCGGATAATCCCAGTTTAACGGGACGAGCTGACTATATGGTCAGATGTTAGCTCCTCAATTCAATGATGAATATGATTTCAGAGGCCACACAACTTCACAGTAACAGAACTCCCAACGAACAGTCTTAGATCCCCTCAACCAGGAACCAAAGCCACCGACGAAGCAAAGACATACTTTGAATCACTTTTATATGTGCACGTTCTTGTCTACCATGCACGCCTATACGTGCTTGCAGTGTTATACACTTATACGTGTAGACACAAATGTATTTAGTGCTTCTACTTGTACATAGAAAGTCAGGTCCTGGCACATGATACATACCCATTTGCAACTCAGTTCAAACTTCAAAGCATATGAACTCTACTTCCATAAACAAGCAACATCCCAACATATGAATCTCTGAATCTCTTCAAGGTAGCTACGAGGACGAGGAGATATACATACGGTGATACCAGAAACAGTTTCACACCTCTTCAAGCTTGTTTGTGAAGTTCATATGTGATACCTTAACTATGCACGTTTACACAGTTTCACATCTCAGCTGCGAAAGACTTCCCACATCCGCAAGTCTGTGTCGCATTTGGGTTTTTGAAGGAGAAGCCCCCACCAATGAGGGCGTCGCTGTAGTCTAACTGCATTCCGAATATGAAAAGTAGACTCTTTGGATCACAAACTGCAAAAGAAGTGAAAATTTCACAAATCAGTCAATGAGCTGCAAACTGCTAGCTTCTATACCAGGGAAATGATAGATTCAAGCTGCATGATTTACATATCCACATCAAAAGCAAAGATAAAAGTTTCATTCAGAAGGACGGTTTAACTTGAAATTCCATACAGTTTCCTTGATCTTAAAAGAAGAAGTTTGGTCACAGAAGATTGTAATATCAAAGCATTTTTTTGGCTTATTAAGAAGCTGAAATTAACCGTAGAACTACTTCAAAGCTCAAAAATTGAGCTAGGTGCTAGCATGAGAAAACAAGATGAATTTGTAAAAAATAGACAAGCAATAAAGACATAAAAAATGCAAGATTTCCTGGAAAGAATGTTCTAGAGAAGATGAAACATTTACCAATAGCAAAGCCCTCATATTCAATGATGGAATCATCTGGTCTTGCATTTGATCTGCTCTCAAACTCCATAGTGTAAGACAAACCCGAGCATCCTCCCTGTTTCACACCAATCCTCAAACACAAGTCCTCACTCCGCTCGGATCTCATCTTGTTTAAGTGCTTAAGAGCGGTGTCTGTCACTGCAACTGCTGGTGCAAGACCCTCAGTAGGTGCTGTGTATAGCAAAGTATCCCCCAAAAAGTCAAAACCCTAGTTTATTTCCAGATTGTATGCCCAAAATGAAATAACAGCACAATATATGATTTTTCTTTAATGCCTACAATAGAACAGAAACTGGACAAGGAAGTTTCCAAAAAATCCCTAGAGCAGCATTGAAACTGCAGAAAAGACATTTGATTCAGCTGCACAAAATAGAAACCGTAAACTAAGGAACTAACGAACTGCTACTATGAATATCAAGCAAACTTTGGAGCTATTCCCGAGATTGAAATAATGTCAGCAACAAGGTGAATTGCTAATTAGCTAACAGGAAATGATCATAGCATAAAGGAGATCAATAACACCAGCACTTCACCAATTTTAAGCTTTTCTGGACCTACCCTGGAGTCCGAACTCATTCCACATATTATCCCCAAATTAGGCATTTATGTCTAAACTCCTTGCAACAATTTCAGATGAAATAATAACGAAATCAATCGCCTCCCTCCCATCAACAAGTTAAAGCATAGATTCGTTAAGGACGATTGAGCTACTAGAAGCATGAAACTGCAAATTAGCAAATTCGTCAACGGACTCGGGCAACAGCTAGTCATCTACTCATCTTCAATTTCTAAAAATCAATTAGGGAGAGAATTGAACAGACGAAGAATAAACTCGACCTAATATACGTTGACTCGTAAAACTCGCACATAAAACGCAAAAGTCATAATCTTATTCGTAAATCATTTTAGAATTTGCAAAGTAGCAACTGTAGTGCTTCGTCCTCGAAATAAACCAATTATATGAATACAATTGTTTCACAGCAAATAAGGAAAAAAAACGATGAAGATCGAAGCTGCAGATGATTTTCAACATGAGCTAGGGTTTCATGAAATTGAAATGGAAAAACAATTGGAAAAAACTTCAGGGAGAAAGAGAAAGAGCACCTGAAGTGGAAGACGATCGAACAGAGAGACGAGGGAAGCGACTGAGATTCTTAGAGGGTAAGGAGCGAAGAGAAACCCTGAAGCTTCGATTCCTATAGGAAATACGAGCATCGTTAGGCGGCTGACAAGCGATGGCGGAGGAAGAACACTGAAGACTCGCAGAGGACGCCATTGTTGTTGTTCGAGATGGGGAGAGAGATAGAGGGACGAATTTGAGCATCAGATTTCCGTGCACGGAAACGATTTTTCGATCAAGTTTTGGTGCCCTGTAAAAATGATTGAGAAGAAAGCAAGAGGCTCTGGAAGCCGCGGGTGAAGGAAGATCTAAGCCGTTAGATTAGGGAGGATACGACGAAACGGAAATCGGACGGTGATCCAAGTTTATGTTTCTCAGGGATTGTTTGGAAGTGGGAAAACTCGTGTGGTCGTAACAAATTCCACCTTATTGGGCTTTAATTGTGTTTGGATTCCATTGCATTCAACCATTTCGGAATGACTCAGTGGAAAGGACTTGTGGGTAGTACTCAAAAGTCTCCAGTTCGAATCCCGAGATGTCACAGATGGAGAGGGATGCGAATCAGGGAATTGGGGGGGTTGAGTCGGGGTGAGGGTTGCACTTGATGGAAGGGAGGTGGACGGGATGAGAAGGGGAAACGTCCCAGATTTGCCCCGTCCCCTTCCCCTTCCCTCTCTCCTCATAAAATTCTCATCCTCACTCCCGACTCTTCACACGCACGCCTCAAAGAGAAGCGATTCCCAGAGCGACGATTCCACTCTCTTCTCCTTCGTCGAAATCTTCGATTAGCCAGGTAATCCCGTTCATCTCCACTGACTGCGTGTTTATGGTTGAGTTTCGGTTCCAATTTAATGAGTTTTACAGTTTTCCCCTAATTTGATTGAAATCCTAAGGTTTTTTTTGTTCAAAGTCGTGATTTTAAGGTTTCCATAACCCTAAATTCAAAAATTTTAACCCTAAGCGAACATGGGTTATGTTCAATCTCATTGGGATTATTCCCCTTTTCCAAATTGAATCCAATCTGCTCTCAACAAAATCCTAATGCCCTCTACTCAGCAGTGCATCGAAAACCCCCTTTTCATATATTGCAGATTTTCCGGAATAGAGAAAAAGGGAATCGAATGGCTGCTACATCGAAAATCAATGAGAACTCAAGGAACATCACACAAGTAGGGATTCAGGACTTACATGGAGTCCGACGTCGTTGCCGCCGTCGGTTGCGCTCGGGCTCCTCGGAGGTGCTGGTGGCTGCTCCCGGAGTGAAGGTCGCCGCCGCCGACGTCGTATGTCTTCCCACTCTCCTCTCGAGCTACCGGCAACTGAAAGTGAAGTATGTGAAGATGGGGGATTGGGGGTTTGAAGTTGAGGGGTATTTTTAGGGGCAATTTTGTCCTTTCATGTCAATTAGCGGGGGAAAATTTTGTCCTTGTCAGTGTCATCCATCCCTTAAACTTTTAAACCAAAACCAAACACGAACGAGATTAAACTGGATTAAAAATTCCACCTCGTTCACCCGGAAATTCCATCCCTATCCATTCCATCCCCAAAATTCCATTCTCATCCACCTACCCCCATCTCGTTGCCAAACACGCCCTTAATTAGTTTGTCTAATTGTATGAGGAGAGAGAAATTCTCGTGAAATCCCCAATTTGGGAATTGGGATCCTAAACCTTAATTTCATATCTATCATCTTCGATCCACCTATTTCGTGTTCCAATCGGCCTTATTTTAGGTTGATTTTGAGTTCAAGTTCTCATTTATCTTCGTTTCGGTTGTCAATTTAGGGGCTCGAGGTTCTCGTCACTCTCGATGTTGTCCTTGCATCCAGATGGTTGGCGCCGCCTCGGCTTGGCTGTTTCGACCTGTTCTCGTCAGCACATGGTCTCCTCTTTCCTCGTTTAGTCTCGTCTCCTACCCGGGTGACTTCGTTACTCCGCCCTCTCGCCCGTGGTCTCCAACGCCCTGCGCCACCTCGACTTTGGGCTTGCGTTGCTTCGCCACTAGCGTCCCTTAGGTCTCCTCCATCTTGATCTGCTCCTAGTCGTGCCCACCTCCTCTTGATGTCGGTGGTTGCTGCCTTGCCGGTGTCTTTTGTCGATTCGGGAAGCTTGTCTATGAGTCACTCCCTGTGCTGCTAGTGGCAAGCGAGCTTCCTTGGGCCCGGATGGCCCATTGTACAGGTCCCGTTGTTGTCCTTTGGGCCCAAGGCAAAAGCCTTGGGCCCAAAGTAGCCCATAAGAAAAAAGCGAAAGAAAATTCGGATTGGATTTGTAGCTTTTCGCCGCGTTTTGCCGAGTTGCTTGGTGGAGTGGTTGTGTGGCTTTGGGATCTAGTGGCTTTTTGAGCGATGTTTCTTCTTATTTGTCGATGTGCGAGAGGTCGTGGACGTGATCGAAACTTGAAGACTAGTTGAAAGAGTCCAAATATGAAGTTTTCACTTAGTTCTCCAGGGATTCTCTACGTCGCCTTTACCAACTGACAGTTGAGTTGCTCATGTACTTTCATCATTGATTCTATTCATCGCCTATAACTGCTCCCTTGTAATTTGGTGGTTCTACCTTGTTGTTTTTTTTTATGTCTTTCGCTTATTTGACGATTTGTCTGTCGCCGATTTCTTCAGCCTATCAACCCACCGGGCCTGTTCAATGCGTCGAATTTTTACTTAATCAAAAAAATTTGGGGATATCAGAATACAAGAAGGCATAGAAATTACAAGTGAAGAAAATATCAGAAAGAGAATCAAAGAAGACTTTGAAAAAAGATTTGAAAACAAAAACATCAATAGTAGATTACTACAAGAGTACCTAATCCTAATATACACGTGGAGATCACAACGGTTAACAACAAAGAACTCACAAAAACCAGTCATCAATCAAGAGATAAAATCCGCATTTTTTTCATAGGAAAAGATATATCTCTTGAATCAGATAGGATAATAGAAAAATTCTATAGAAACTATTGGGAATTGTCGAACAATCAATCATCAAAGCCATAAAAGGATGCTTCAGATCCAGGAAAATGTTATGGAAAATAAGTCAGACTTTTATCACATTGATCCCGAAATGTGATAACCAACAACAACAACAAACAACTATAGACCAATCAGTCTTTGCTCCACACTATATAATGATATAACAAAAATATTTGCAAAAAGAATGTAAAGGATACTTAGGAAAATCATTCACCCACTACAAGGAGCATTAGTAGCGGATCGAGCAATTCAAGATAATATTCTTATTGCTAATCAATTTTTTTATTCTTGTAGAACAAGGACAAGCAACACAAGGACGGATAACAATAAAACTAGACATGGAAAAGACCCATGGTAGAGTGGACTGGAGGTTTTTATCAGCGGTCATGGAAAATTTTGGTTTTTGTCGGAAAAATCAGGGGATGGATAAAGGAATGTATTCAAACAGTCTTTTTCTTCGTGCTAATCAATGATGAACCCACTAAGACCTTTCGAACACAGAGAGAGTAAGGCAAGGTGACCCAATCTCCCCCTATCTTTTTATCATAGGGGTGGTAATCCTAGCAAGAAAATTACAACATCGGTGCAATGAAAAAGCAAACTCGGTTGACTTTAAGATGACTTCAAATGGACACGAATCCCTTTCCAATTGTTCGTAGATGACATTATATTTTTTGTCAAAACATCTCATAATCATGTGCAAAAGTGAAAAAAGTAATCGACGAATATTGTGAGATCTCGGGACAAAAGGTAAATTTCCCAAAATATGCATTCCGAGTAATGAAAGGAGTCTGAAGCAACAAAAAACAAAGGATCAACAAAAATACATCATGAACCAAGTGGCTAAGGAAATATATTTAGGATGCCCTATTATAAATAGAAGGGTTAACAAAGATACTTTTGAAGATGTAATAGTAAAAATGAAAATGCAACTGACAAAATGGAAATTGAATACACTATCTCAACAGGGAAGAACTATACTTATAAAAGCAAACTGATAATGCATATTTTAGTAGGCATTATAAGATAATTTTAGATGCAATTCATTTTCAAATAATCATGTTTTACAGTTAATTGCACCTTATGCTCTTTTAGTAGTAAAGTTCAGAAACTACACTAATTTACTAAATTTAAGCAGATTCGTAGTTGCAACATGGTGAAGAGCTTGGGAAAAGACCAAAAAGAAATTCCAAAAAGTATGGAACAACCCAAGGAAGGGTTAGAAGTCAAATTGGGAAGCTAAAGAGCACAAGAACAAGAGCGGAAACGAAGAATAGGGAGAAATCCCCTCTTTAAGCTTCTGAGAACTTAGAATCAGCTTCTGAGGTCTTCATGAGAGTTGCAGTCCTTGAAAAGAGATTTCTAGCGCATATTCATATGAGTCCATTGGATGAACGACAACTCCACGTAGTGCATTATAAGTTCGGCCTGTCGACACTACAAGAACGGCGCCCGTCGGTTTCACTGTTTCCGGATCTGCGTAACATAGCACAATTCTATCTCTATGGAAACTCTATCTATCTTATTCTAGGGTTTGTGTCGACATCTTTAGGCCTTATATTAGGCTGCTTTCTAGGAGGTTTTCAACATTCATCAATCTAACAATCTAACATTGAGACTTTTCTCGGCCACTTTTCTCATTAGGTTTTTAGGTTTTATTTTCCATTCAAGAGAAGAAAGTTAGGTAAACCATGCTTGGCTAATTCTCCCCGTTTTTTTCAACTACATTTTCGAGACTTGGTTGGTTGTTTTTGAGTTTCTAATAAATTATTAGGGCCGTCCCATGGTTTTCGGATGCCCTGTGCATATATCAAAATGGGACCCTAATAAAAATAACAATACTATTGAAAATATGAAACTAATATATCATCTATAATTTAAATAGCATAATACTTCTAGAATTGTTTGAAACAAAATCTTCAATTAACTAATATAGCATCCATCACTTAAATAACATAATCCTTCTAGCATTTTTTGAAACAAATTAAATCTTCAATTAACTCTTCATAGTCTATTTATCTAGGGCACCTTTTTCAGATTGAGTTGACCGTTCAATTTTTCTTTTCTTTTCACGCTTTTGAAATCCAGATTCCTGATTTCTTAATTTTTTTTTGTCATAGTCAAATATATTTAAAAAAATGCACAAACACAACTATGAAAGAATTATAGAGCAAGACAACCTGGGAATAGTGCAGCAAAGCAGCAACAACAACTTCTTTAATCCCGAGTTGCAAACTCATGAACCAATGCACTGTAAATTCCGAATTGCAAACCAAACTTGCTGCCTGCGAATCTGCGATAGTGTCCCAATTAGGGAATTGGCAATTCCCAAATTCATAATAATAGGACATTATAAACTTAGCAAAACATGGGATGAAGGATTGAAGGTTCAATCCGGGACTACGACAATGAAAATCAGAGATTGAAATTCAAAAAATTACCGAAGATGGAGATGTGGGGGCAGACGAAGGCGAAGGGGAGGCCGAAGAGAGGGCATGCGACACCGGAGATGTAGCTACACCGGTGAAGGCGGAAAGGAGGGGAGAAGGAGAACACAGTAGCAGGGAATCGGAGGGATGAGCGAGCCGAGCCGGACCAGCCGGTGGTGTGATTGTGTGAAAGAGATGCATCAGTGAAAGCTTGAGTTTTGTAGAAGGGTGAAGCGTGATTTTTGTGGGGAAGGCGAGGCGTTGCATGCGTGAGTTTTCGAGGAAGAAAGAGAAGAGTCACCGTCAATTAGCGCGTTTCTCTTCCGCCTTTCTCTGCTACAATTAAAAAAAATTAATACATATATACCCAATATACTGTAACAAAAATATGGTGCCCTGGTAAAAAAAAAGTGGTGCCCTGTTCCATTGGGCTTTTTGAACAGCCCAATGGACGGGCCTGTAAGTTATTACTTCTCTCTTTAATATCCTTTGAATTTCCTTGTGCTTATTGTTGATATTATTGTGATTATCTACCATGATGGTATCTTGCTAGGTTTTTGTTCTATCGTACTTGAATGAATTACGTACTAGCATGATTAGGATTGTGAAAACCTTATTTGGATCATGATTAAGTAAGGAATTTGACATGTGTCTTGGACATTAATTTATCGTGCTTAACTTGGCGTTATTCATGTGCTTAGATTATTAGGAATTTGTTCTATCTTTATGTTGAATCTTAGCCATGCTTTGGTTGCATAAAGGTGCAAGAGGTTATATTTACTCGTTGTGCTTTAATCTATTCAAACTAAGATGTGAGGAATTCGTAGAGAATAACTTTAATTGGATTCGACGACTAATAAAGCCGACCAATTTCGAGAATTTATAGGTGGAAACATCTCTTTCATCTATCACTTGCTTTTGTTTAGATTAGTTTCTTTTATTTACTTTTATCCTATATTTTGCTTCTCAATCAATAAATATACATGATTCTTGGAAATACTTGTTTCTTTGTGAAATACCCCAAATTATTTTTGGGCTATTTCTTATTTTTATTTAATTAAACAAATCTATATTATATTCAAACTATAGTATATATCTTGTGAATTTGGTCATTTAATAAATTCACATAAGATATATGGTATGAATTAGAATAATTGACTTATTCTAAAGAAAAATAATATATGATGGATTTAATTATATAAATCCTCTAAATAACCTTATTATTTAATTTATGAAATTAAATTAAATAATATTCATCCCGCTAAAGTGGAGAAATCTATCATCTATCTCCGTCTTTATCCGCTTCTTTTATTTATTTTCTTTAAAACCTATCTTCTACCCTTTATCTCTATCTTAATTTATTCTTAATGGTAAAGAATAAAAAATCCCTCTTTTATTTTACATAATTTTGTATTATAGATACACGTCAATTTTAGGGTTCCCACAACCCAAACCAATTCAACATCACCGTACTCATCTTCCTCCTCTCCTAATTCCTCCCGAGCCGAGATGCCATCTGTGCCCAAGCCCCCGCCGGCGACCTGAGTCCGAGGCCTTGCCGCTGCCATCGCCTCCACAATCCACTACCGCCGATTGCCCACGAACAGCAAGGCCGAGCCGCGATGCCTTCGTCTTCAATTGCCGCCGCCATCGCTGCTCGAGCATCCGCCTCCGATTGTTGCAGCCATCACCGCGCGAGCCGCCGCCTCCAATCACAGCTTTGCTACCGCCGTCACTGCCTTGCCGCTGCCAATTCACTGCCTGAGCAGCCACTGCCGTTGCAGTTGCAGCCTTGCCGGAAAACAGAAGGTCGAGCATGCCCAGCGCCGCCTCCCATCACTGCCGTTGCCGCTGCCCATCGCGCCGATCGTTGTCTTCGTTCGCGATTGCCGCTGCCTTGCCGCCGCCCCGATCGTCGCCTTCACCGGTAGCCCATCGAAGTCGTCGGAGGAGGAGCCACACCGATCGAAGTTCCGTCGTTCCTCTGTACGTGAGTTCAAAGAGAAAGAAACGGGGTTTTCAATCTCTTTTGAACAAATTACAAAAACTTCCTTTATTTTTATTCTATTCTTGTTTCTGGTCCTAATTTAATTATTTATTAAGTTAAGCGGCCAATATTTCTAAACTATTCAATTCTTGCCCGTTTCAGCGACACCAAGAAATATCAAAGCACCCACGCCGGATCCCGCTTCCCGAGGAATTCATATTGGTATAGATATCTAACTTTATAGAATTAATTCAATTTCAAATTGAATTAAGTAAAGTTAATTGTATAAACATCAATATTAAATATTCCTTTTCCATTGGATTCAATAGGTGCTAAAATCTCGTCTTGTTGTCGTCAACCGATCGTCGAAGGTTAAGGCAAGTGATTTCGTTCAAACGCCCTTTGCGTGTTTCGTGATTCTTTTGTTGTGCCTTTTAAATTCTTCCGTGTCGAATGCGGCCCTGTGGCCAATTTCCTTGCCAATTTCGATAAATTGCATACCCGTCTGCTTGATGTAATTTATCTTTTTAATCATAAGTTGGCATGAGTTAAATAAATGGGCAATTATTATTAAAGTAATTATAGTGTTATAGTATTAAATATGATTTGCTTGTTTATAACTCGAGATAAGTAAAGGTTGCCCATTTTCTTCTTCCTAAAGTGCATGATATTCTGCTTGTTCTTTCATGCAAACTAGTGGCATGTGATAGTAAGACCCTTTGAATTATCCATGCTTGTCCCTGTTTGATTTAATGTCGTATTATGATCACCTAGTATAAACTGGTTATATATGATAAGTTACGATAGGCACCATGTGATGCTTATTAAGTTAAATTGTGCACCATGTGATGCATATGTGTGATAAGTTAAAATGCGCACCACGTGATGCGAGTGGCTATATGCCTTTGGCAAGTTATGCAGTAGACTGACTTGCAGGTTGTGGTTCGTTAAGCCACCGCCTTACAAGGTTTCATGAAACACCATCCCGGAATGCATTCTCTGCGGGGTGATAAAACAACGATCTGATGTAGGTCGTGGTCCTTGTTAAAGGCCCGACCGGTACCACGTAGTATTATTATTATTATCGTTATCTTTGTTATCGACTGTTAAATAGGTGATCATTTCAGCTATTATACTTATCTGCCTCAAGTATAATTTCTGTTCTTATCTTATAATCGATCGTTATGATCATCCGAGTCATGTCGTGAATTTTTATCTTTTTGTTCAGTTTCCACTATTAAATATTCGTGTCATTCCCTTAACCTGAGACATACCGTTTTATGGTCACTGTAAGGTTAAAGTCTGAACATTTTCCCTATCATTTGCTAGTCTTAATTGTACTAACCATCCTATTTATTGGATGGCTGGTGTCCTTCGTTCTCACGAAACACCAGACCATATTCCACAGGTCTAGTGCAAGCAGCGGAGCAGGAGAGAGTTGAAGAGCGGACTATCATTTATTGAATCTATTTACTACAAGTTTTGAACCTCTAAAGTTTCCGCATCGCTACTTTAATTTCAGTTATTCATACTTTACGATTTTGGTATCCTTATTATTACTATGATCAGATATTTTGAACTAATAAATTATATTTACTTCCGCTTATTTTATTTAAATTATCATCTTGTTTATGGGAGCATGGTTGCATGTCCCTATAAGCCTCAGGTGAATTCAAAGACATTAAAGTCTGCAGATTCACTGGCGCTGCAACACTCCTTTGGGATCTAAAAGGGGGTGTTACACTTTGTGGGATCGGCCCCTTACTTGCATACTATACTAGTTTGTTTGTTTGGGAATTATTTTGATAAGGAAAATCAACGATTTTCCCTCCGTCACAAACCTACTAGTCAAACCAAACTATGTCATGCAAAACTTTATGCTACCGGGGGGTTTGGGACTCCATTGATAGGATGGGACAAAATAAACAGAACAAAGGATCGCAAGTACAAACCATTGATATAATGAGACAAAATATGTAGATCAAAAAAAGTTGGGGGGGGGGGGGGGGTTGGGACTCCACAGAACAAAGGATATGAACAAAGGAATACACACTCTCATGGATTGTGTACTATATAACATCATGGAAATACACCTCTTGATGGAATTCCCAGTAACATTAAGAATCATAGGAATAATGAAAAAACATAGAGATGCTAATTAGAAATACTAACAAAAGCAATAAAAGTATAAACATTGTTACCACCAAAGTATTCCAACAACTAAAATCTAAACAAAAAGTCACCCTCGCCTTTACTTGGTGGAGCATCTAGACAAAGAGAAAAATAAGATCATATTTGAAAACCAAAGCATAAGAACAATAGACGAGTTGACATTAATGATGAATCAACACATGAAAAACTAGAAAAAAAAAACCCAAACATGATGACTTAGATGATGATGACGCAAAAACAAGAGCAAACAAACAAAATAATAGTTTGTATCAAAGGAACAACATTTGATGGAGGAAACCTGATGAAAGTTTTTTGAAACTAAATTTCGCCGTTGCTAAAATTAACTTCTTCTGGTTTTGCATCTGCAGGTTTTCTGATTAGAGGCGAAGAAGGGAGGATAATTGTGTGTGATGACAAAAGATGTGGGGAGGTGTCGACATTGCAAGCCGGGGCATGCAGTTGGTAGCTTGGCCCGGTGGAAGTCTGAAAGAGGGGGATTAGAAGACTTGTAGTGGAAGGTGACTGCATGGCGGTTATGAACATGATCAAAGGAGTTTAGAAGAGCCCTAGGAGATCGAAATGCTTACTACAGGCACCCTCCTTCAAAATATAGATTTTGGGCGCTCTCTAGCCACCAAGGTGAATAAAGCAACAATGTTCCCTTTCAAAAGATGTTTTTTTTTTATATAGTAACATTTGTAATGATATTGGACCCCAATCTTTTTGGAGCCCTAGATAACTTTTCTAATAAATGAAATAAGAGAGTTAATTGCTTAATTAACATTTTCAAAATGTATATTCAAACGATTTATCTCTAATTTGTCTCATATTTCAAAATAAAAAAGACAACGGAAAAACGGAGTCTGGTCTCTTGTAAGCTGGAAAGTTTAAACTTGGAATGAGGCATCCAAGTTTGAATAACAAAAAAACAAAGAGGTGGAAATAGCCAAACAAACCGATCGCGATTAGCATAGCAAACTCAAGCTCTAGGCGAGGGGTTGGAACAAACCTACACCTGGAATTGCAAAGTTCAATTCCGATGGATCTAAGCGCCTAATTGGTGAAGCGGCATTTGGATACGTCATCTGTGATTCACAAGACCATATTCTTGCCCTTGGTTGAGATACTTGTAATGGGATTTCAGTCGCCTTTGCCGAGGCTATGGGGCTTCGTCGCTTTGACATGGGGGTCTTAAGGGCTTAAGAAATTGAGTTTAAATAACATTCTTATTGAGGGTGATAACCTAGTGGTATAAAATCTCTATTAGGAAACTGGAAGTGTCATTGGAATAAAGAGCTTATGTTATCATATATGAAATTGAACATGCGTCATTTTTTTTTTTGGTCGATAAAGAGGGCTAATGCCCTATACTTTTATTGAAGAAAACTAGCTGCTCATCCCACTGTAGGTGGGAGCATACATATGATTGCTAATACAATCAGGTAAAGTGTAGTAGTTAACTAGAGGCTCATCCAAATTGACACCTAAGCTGGCCAAGGCATCAGCTACTCCATTTGTGCTCCGACTGATATGCTGAATCTTGTACTCCCATGGAGTGTTGTCAAGAAGACCTCTGCACCGAAAGGCAAGTTGCTGGTAGGCATACACCATGTCTCCCTGTTGCAGCAGTATGTCGTAGACAGTAGAGCAGTCAGTCTCCAAAACAAGCTTAGTTACTCCCATGTCTTTTGCAATCTCCAATCCGTGCACCACCGCCCACAGCTCAGCTGCTAGAACAGGGCAGTGTCCGCATCGGAACGCAAAAGCTCTAAGGAAGCCGCCTTGATCATCCCTCATGATACCATCTCCTCCTGCGGGTCCCGGATTATCTTTAGAAGCTCCATCTGTATTGAGTTTGGTCCAACCGGGTTCCGGTGGTAGCCAGACAGTTGGAGTGCTCTGATTGTCTCTCTCCCGGCTTCCCCCTTTGCTAAAGTTGGCCTGGCTGTGAAAATAGTTTGAAACAGTTCTCCAAACAAAGTATGTGAGCCCTTTGATCATGTCCGTATTCTCATGAATTAGCTCGTTGCGCGTCTTCCAAATTGACCATAGCATGGTAGCAAAGCTAGAGCTCCACCTGTCACTTTTATTGATGTTTAGGAAAATCCACTCATGTACATCCGTCAAAGCAAAGAAGGTAGCTGGGAGTCTATCATTGGACAGCCTGCGCCATTCATGCCCGACTGGCTCACAGTCCCGTAAGAGGTGGATGCCCGTCTCCTCCAAACTGCATCTCGGACAAGCTGGGTTCGTTGAGAGGTGGCGGCGAACCCTATTGGCGTTGCTTAACATTGCATCATGGGCTGCTAGATAGGTGAAGGTGCGAGCTCTCTGTTGCGCCGGAATCCTTCAAATCCGTGACCACCTTGGAGAGTCAATCAGTCCTTCGTTTCTCCTTAATAGATGCATCGCTGAGGCCGTGGTGAAGCCACCCGACTTCGTATGTCCCCAATACACCTTGTCCTCAATGTCCAACTGATTCGAGACTCTAATCGCCTGCAATCTGTGCTTGATATCCCCCGGAAGATAGGTTGAGATCGACTCCCAGTTCCAGTCCTCCACGTTCCAAACATCAGCTGCCGTCTGGCCAGCCATATCCTCAAGCAGTGGTTGGAGGGCAGCATCCTCCAACGCCACTTCTTGTAACCATGGGTGGATCCAGAATAGAGTACTCCGCCCATTTCCTATATCCATACGCAGCCCTGGAGTCAAAAGGCTTGCCCCATGAACAATCCCCTTCCATTGGTTCGATGCACCTGTTCTCCTTTCAAACATGTCGACGTCCGCTCTACCCTTGCAGTATTTGCCTCGGATCAGCCGGCTCCATAAAGAAGTTGGTTCCTGTAGAGCCCTCCACCCTAATTTTGCCAAAATGGCTTGATTGGTTTCTCTCATTGGTCGAATACCAAGACCCCTCATTTTCTTTGGTGCATACATGATCTCCTTCCAAAGGAGGTGGATTCGCCTTTGATCCACCTACGACCTCCAGATGAAGCCTCTGACTGTCCTATCGATCGCATCGCAGACTCCCCTTGGCACCAGACTCGACTGCATTGTATACAAGGGAGGTTGATTAGCACCGAGTTTGCCAAAGTGATTCGACCTGCCATTGATAGCGACTTTGTTTTCCATCCTTGCAGCCTCTTGGAAACCTTTTCTAGCAATGAGTTGAACCTCCTCGTTGTCATTCTTCCGCACGCAGTGCTTACCCCGAGATAGTTGCCGAACTCGGTCTCGATTGGAATTTGGAGCTCGCTGCTAATTTCACCCTTGACAGCCGCTGGGATGTTGCAAGAGAAGACGACATAACTCTTAGCAAAGTTTACACGTTCCCCCGAAGCTCCACAGAACTTCTCCAAGCATTCTTTAATTATCTATCCTTGTTCCTTTGTCGCTTCCCCAAAAAGCACCAAGTCATCGGCGAAGAAAAGATGCGAGAGGTGCACTCCTCCCACCATGATGGGTTTCCAGGTTCCGTTGGCGACTGCATCCTGAATAATGTGTGCGAGGTATTCCATACATAGAACAAAAAGGTAAGGCGACAAAGGGTCCCCTTGTCGGATACCTCGGGTTGGGTTGAAGCTCCCACCATTCCCCCATTCCAAAGTACCTCAGTTTTGCCCATTGTTTGGCTCCTCATTATCACGTCCACCAGTTTAGAGGGGAGCTAAGCTCGTGTCAACGTTGCTCAAAGAAATCCCCAATCGATTCGATCATAGGCTTTCTCCAAGTCTATCTTAATGATCATCCACTTCCTCCTCCTCCGCTCTGCCATCGCGTGCAGGACCTCCTGGAGGATAACGATGTTGTCTATTATTTGTCTTCCAGGAACAAAGCTCGACTGCGTGGGTGCGATCAGACTCGGTAGCGCAGGCTTAATCCGATTAACGATCACTTTCATCGCAAGCTTGAAGACCACATTCAGGAGGGAGATGGGCCGCAACTGTTTAGGCGAAGTCGGATTCTCTGTTTTTGGTATGAGCACCATCAAAGCATCCGCCATTGTGGACGTCACCTTGTTCTCATTCAGCAGAGCGAGCACCGTTTCCGTAACCCGTCCTTTCACCAATCCCCAGTTACTCTGAAAAAACAAAGCCGGGAAGCCATCCGGCCCTGGTGCCTTGTGAGCCCTCATCTGCTTGAGAGCCGGCCAAACTTCAGCAGCCCTGAATGGTTCAGCAATCAGGTCCTGCCGAGCTACATCCACTTCCGGGTAGGTATGAAGGCTTTGAAGCACATTAGGACTGTCTATCTACTCATCCGCCTTATAGAGTGACTTGAAGAACTCCACCACCAGTGTCTTTAGCTCCGTGGGATCCTCAACCCAATTGCCAGGGGCGGATCCAAGGGTGGGCGACACCGGGCCGTCGCCCACCCCGCCCCGGAAAAAAAACAAAAAAGAATATATGTGTTATGTAAAAAAAATTAATGGTAATATACAAGTATTTTTAGTGACTTAGTGGTTTAGCCCACCCCATTTCAAATAGAATTCAACTCAACCTAGGTTCAAATCTCAATAGCTACATATTTTCATTTATTTTTTCTCTCATTCCATTTTCCACTATTTTAAAATTCTTATAATTTTTTGGTATTTTATAATTAAACAATAATAATTTTTCTTATCAATTTAAGGTATTCTCTTCACACATATATATTTTTTTTAAAATATTTCTTATAAAAATAATACAAAAATTATCTATACAAAATTGTGTCCACCCCGAAAAAATTTCTGGATCCGCCTTTGCCAATTGCCATCACTGTTCTGCAGGGCTTTGATTTTGTTAGCTCTTCGTCGGATAACCGTCGATAAGTGGTAATATCGAGTGTTCATGTCACCCTCGATCAGGAATTCCGCTCGTGATTTTTGGAACCAGAGCTGCTGTTCTTGGGCAAGGACCTCCTCATATTCCTTGCTCAGCCGTTCCTCCAAGCTTATATAGTGGTTCGAGACACTAACTGCCAATTTCCGTCTGACTCCTTCAATCCTTCTTGCTAGAGTGGTTCGAGACTCAAACATGCATCATTTTTTTAATGTTATTATTCATCGTATTTTCAGAAAATCTAATAATGTAATCGCTCGTCTTGATTACCATAATCCAAATTTGGTTATTCCCGCTTGGAACGACGCTTTAGAGAAAAGCCTGATCGTCGCCGTGTTTCTTACTACTCCGTAGTAACTTTCACTGCTTTAAAAAAAAATAAAAAAATAAAAAAAACGTTGGCGGCACGTTAAATGTCGGTTTGATCGTTCCAATAAAGACTCCGAATTCCACATTCCAATTTCCACTGTTTAGATCTGCTGTATTCCGGTGCAGCTGCCCCCGCTCGGGCGAGAGCACCGACACTTACCAATCTCCTCCGTTCTCCATTTCAAATCCTCCCTTTTCACTCCCAGATCTGACTTAATCTTGACGGAGGTTGGTGATTTCGGGAGGTGAGGGGGAGGAGATGATGTTTTGGAGGGAAAGAGAGAGGGAGAGCAATGACCAAAATGGAGGATCGCATTGTGGCCAAATTAGGGTTCTCGTTGTCGGCGATTCAGGTTGATTTTCTTACTAATCTTATTTTCAATTCTGTATCAATGCTTTGCTTTTTTTTTTTTTTTAAATCATGGATTTTCTAGTCTTTCTACGTGTGAAGTTATGGCCCTATCAGTGATTGTAGACACAAAGAGTTATATGGTATAGTTGAGTCTAGAAATGTGCCTGAATGATTGCGTTCTTGATCTGTGGCTTTGTGTTTCTGACTTTTGATTGGGAATTTTTAACCATTGTCCCCACCAAACTGTCTGATTACTCTGTGTTCTTGATCAGAGCTGATGCTATGCAGAATCTTTTTTAATTTTTAATTGGTTCTTGGCATGGTATTCACACTGTGGAATCTCTTCTTGTTAGGTGTTGGGAAAACTTCCCTAGTTCACCTGATCATGAAAGGCTGTTCAATCTCTCGTCCTCCTCAAACAATTGGATGCTCAGTTAGCGTTAAGGTGATTATCAGTTTGATTTGGATTTCAAAGAGGGTTGAAAACTATGTTTAAACTTTTGAATTAATAGTTCTTCTAAGAAACCAAAATTTTCTCTGGCCAGCACACTACTTGTGGAAATTCTGGTAGTTCTTCAAATAGCACGAAAGGTGATGCTGAACGAGATTTTTTTGTTGAGTTATGGGATATTTCTGGACATGATCGCTACAAAGATTGTCGATCTCTTTTCTATTCCCAAATTAATGGTGAGCTTCCAATAGATACTTCTGAAATTATATGTTACAATTGGATGTATGTCTAGCTATGGTTAGGCACAAATATCCATCCTTATGCCAGTGAGCCAGTCACATCCCATCTACTCTGAACTTGAACAAATGATATCCACAATGGAACTGTACTAGTTTCACTAATTTGTGCTTTCATCTAAATCAAGTATTCATTTTCCCTTGTCTTTGAAATTATATAGGTGTAATCTTTGTTTATGATCTGGCTCAAAGAAGGACAAAAGCAAGCTTGATAAAATGGGCCTCAGAGATTGCACTAACTGGAACTTTCTCTGCCCCCATGGGATCTGGAGGACCTGGAGGCCTTCCTATTCCTTGTATTGTTATAAAAAACAAGGCAGATATTGCTACAAAGGAAGGCAGGAGAGTAAGCAGTGGAAATCTTGTTGATGTAGCTCGTCAATGGGTTGAGAAGCAGGGTTTACTCCCCCCAAGTGATGAGCTTCCCCTTGTTGAGAGTTTTCCTGGCAGTGAGGGACTTTTAGCAGTGAGACAATTGCTTTCTTTTGCCTTTTTATTGTCACAAAATGATTCTCTTATCTATATGCTGTTGCACTAATGTGCTGAATCTTGCTATGTGAAGATAGTGATAATTTACTAAAGTTATACATTTGATCTGCCTCTCTAACATCACGTCAATGTGCAACTTCACAAATTGAAGTAAATTATCATGTATATTAATTCGAGCACTGGCCTCTTTTACACCAAGTAAAAGGATCAAAATGGGAAATTACATTAATTATCGATAATAAGCAATTTAGGAAAACAAACCCACAAGGTATGTTAATATATATGACATGAATAGTTTCTATGGTCACATATGTTCAGTAATGGAACAACATTGGTTTTGTTATATGCAAGTCTGATGAGTTTGTAGATGGATGCTTACAGGCTGCCAAAGAATCAAGATATGACAAGGAAGCTGTTATGAAGTTCTTTCGCATGGTTTGTTTTCTCTTAAATTGTGATGATATCCAATTTCATTTTGCCAAGGGTTTCTCATCTTTTTCAGTTTTCATATTCAGCTCATAAGGAGAAGATACTTTTCAGACGATCTGGTATCTGTAATTCGCTCACCTTGGTCTATATCACCTATACAAACGCCTGCACAGCGCTTGGATGAGATTACAAGTGACGAAGGCCACTTCTACAACACCACCAGGTAACTTTGCTCTCATATATGATTTGAAATTGGATCATGGTTCACACAAGCCTCAACTCAAGTATGATCTAATCTTCTCCTTTCAACCTTTAGCTTTTGAAAGCATGAACATTAAGAACCTCTAGTATAAGGTCCTATAAGAACTTAGAAACAGGGCAAAATCTGAACACATCCATATAATGGGTATTCTTTTCCAATGCAAATCTGAACATTAAACTATATTCCAATCCTTTCTGTATAATGGTTACCAATTACAAATATGAAAGGGAGATATGATGATATCAACCAACTTTTCTTTTTCCATGCAAGTCTCTATTTTACATTTGTTTTAGATCCATGCTAATTGCACATATTTCAGAACATGGATATTAACCGATGTCTGAACCTTCATCATGTCTTGGATTCTGAATGATAAGATATAACTTAAAGTGTTTGGTTCGATCCACCCTACGATCCACAGCTAAATATTTCAGTTTTGGATCTCTTGGTCCATTTTAGAATGGATTTTCTAAAATCCAATCCCCAGCATTTTGTTGTTTTTACTCCAATAATCCATTTGCAACCTCAAAAACTTTTTACTGCCGAACTCAGCCTAAACCAATTGGGTGTCTATAAAATGATGCCGGTGACTGATAAACTAGGTAATGAATGCTGTATTTTTCTTTTGGCATAATGGCATCCTTAACTCTTCAGGAAGAACTATGATAACCTGAATTTCTTTTCTTTTCCTTTTTTCAGTTCGAGTGGTGATTCGCACAACCACAACGTGGTATCTCCACTTCCAGCACAACACAGCCTCACGCCTCCTCCTACACTTTACCCTCAGCGGCCAATGTTAACCCCCAATTCAAACAGCATTCCCAGATTCAACGCTATGGCTGCTTCAGATATCAGTTATATGCGACCAAAACGCACAGATATCAATGTCTAAGTACAAAATAGCTCTAGACAAATATTTGGGTATAGAAAACAATTCAAGTTTATTCAGGTAAGTGGCAATGGAAATGCCTTTTCTTGTGGCTTTTGATTTTTTTGCTTCTCAACTATTCAACCTGTACTCATGTCATTCTTTCTTGTTCCTTGCTTGCTTATTACATCAATCATTTGTATAGCATAACATTCAATTATCATCAACTGTGTTATTTCAAAGATTCATGGTATTTTATACATTATTATTAACTCCTTGTAAGCAATCAGCTTTAAAAAAAAAAAATTCCAAGTAAAATCTTTCCTTGGCTTCATTGGTTGTACCAAGAGCTGCAAACTGGATAGTTGCAAGATTTGTAGCTTTGGTTACAGGTACACCATCATTTAAACCCTGTTTTTGTAGGTCCAAATTATTCCAGGTTAGTTGCACTTGTTTTTCTGAGTTGGGTGATTTTAGGTTACAATACATTACATATAGATTGGTTTACTTCAAGTAGGAGTAAGTGTAGGGAATGACCTTATGTGTTATTGGCATTGACGACGGCACTATTGACCTCTGATGTAGCTATTGTGATGCGGGAAACTCTAATAGCTACAGATGAGATCAAATCGATCTGGAGAGGAAGGAGAGATGGTGAAATTGGGAGGTTTGGAAAATTAGATTTCTGATTAATTGCCCTCTCACTAACTGTGCAATTTGTAAATGAAAATTGAGCTGAAACAACCCGCTTAAAATAAATTTTGAATGAATCGTTCCTAAACTGGGAAAATGGCTTGGGTGTTGTCAAATAGACCGCAAATCATCTTTAGTAAATCTATGTTTAATCCAACGGGATTCATATTCAATTAGATGTGACATAATTTCTAATTAATTATGCTTCTAATTGTTTTTAGGATTACAATTAGTCCACTTCCAAAGTGACATTGTCCAATTCCTTTTTCTTTTACCAAAAAAGTTCAAAGCTTGCTATTGAGTAACATTGGGTTCAAACTTCAAATCATCAATGGGCTCCCGTTGTTTCATCAGGGCTGGTATCAAGGCATTCAGAGCCCACAATAGATCAGATTGTATCAAGAAGATGTGTTCAGCTTCCTTGTTCAGGTGTATTCTTAATGGAGGAAACCCTCCTCCGAGACTTGTCGATTAGCATCTAGATGGTCCTATATATATATAAAAAAAAAAAAAAAGACCTATCCACCAATTTTTGTGCTGACAAAGAGTAATGAAGTCAAAATTTTCATTTATGGGACTAAATACAACACTTAGATCAACATAGTTATAAAAAGTCTCGCATTTGTCACTTGAAGCGTGTGATAAAGATGTAAATGAGTTCCGCTTAAGGGGTGCACAAACACACAGACAAAAAAAAAAAAAAGGGAGAATTGGTGAAATGTCTGACATTTTGGGACAAATTGGTGAAACGTTCACATCTTTCCATATTAATTTTATCATCTTGCCTATAGTTTAATTATTTTTTCTTTTTCTTTTTTTTAAATTTTTTTTTTATTTTAACATCTTGTCGTGCAAAAATAAGAGCATGTTGAGTATGTGCAAAAATAACCGCATGTTGAGCAAATAAGACTCAAGTCTAGTTTTTTTTTTTACATTTTGTCATGCAAAAATAAGAGTATGTTGTGCATGTGCAAAAATAACCGCATGTTGAGCAAATAAGACTCAAGTCTGGGTTTTTTTTTAATTTTGTCGTGCAAAAATAAGAGTATATTGTGCATGTGCAAAAATAACCGTATATTGAGCAAATATAACCGTAAGTTGTGCAAATATGACCCAAGTCTAGTTTTTTTTTTTTCATTTTGTCGTGCAAATATAAGAGTACGATGTACAAATATAACCGTATGTTGAGCAAATATGACCCAAGTCTTTTCTTTTTTTTTTTGTTTTTTTTAAAATATTTTGTCTTGCAAATATAAGAGTACGTTGTGCAAATTTAACCGTAAGTTGTGCAAATATGACCCAAGTCTAGTTTTTTTTTAAAAAAATTTTTAACATTTTGTCGTGCAAATATAAGAGTACGTTGTGCAAATATAACCGTAAGTTGTGCAAATATGACCCAAATCTAGTTTTTTTTTTAAAAAAAATTTGTCGTGCAAATATAAGAGTACGTTGTGCAAATTTAACCATAAGTTGTGCAAATATATAACATTTTGTTGTGCAAAAATAAAAATATAGTAGATTATGGATCAAATAATTAAATATAGATAGTTTTTTTAATTTCTCATATTCATAGGGTGATTTTTGTAATTTACCACAAAAGTCCTTCTCCTTCCTACGATGATCAATCGAAGAGGAAAGGTCGATCGGCGCCGGATCGCAATTCGAGTTCCTCGTTCAAGATCGGCGCCGGATCGGAGTCGAAGAGGAACAGGACGATCGGAATCGAAGAGGAACAGAACGAATCGGAGTCGAAAAGGTCGAAGAGATCAGAATCAGATCCGCCACCTCCCTCCCTCCCCGATTCCAGATCGGATCCGGTGCTCGCTCCCCGATTCCAGATCGGATCCGACGCTCGATCGATGCCGCCGTCGTCTCCGCCTCCGACTCGCTCCCTCCCTCGCTCGCTCGCTCGCTCGCCGACCGCTCGCTCGACCTCGCCTCTGGCGCTCGCTCGACCAGATCCGGCCTCCTTTGTCGCTCAATCTAACAGGACCAGTACCCTCTCGATCCATTGCTGCTTCTCAGAACCAGTGCCCCTCTCGAACTCTTTCGATCCATTGCTTCTTCTGCTCTAGCTCCATGGCTGCTTCTCCCGATTGCAATCAGCCGGATCGAGCAAGATCGAAGATGGAGGTAGATCTAGGACCGGAAGGATGAGGCAACGACGGCAGGTGGATGGAGCAATTGGAAGGAGGGAGGAGAGCGATGGAGACGAAGAGAGAAAGGGAGGTTAGAGCGAATGCTGGATTAGGGTTATATAATGGACATTTCGCCAATTTGTCCAAAAAACGTGGACATTTCGCCAATTTGTCCAAAAAAAAGTGCCTGTTTGGCAAAGTTTTTTTTTTTTTTTTTAAAAAGGAAATCAAGTTCAAAAAGAGGTTCAATTTCAAGTTGTTAGTTAGGATGACTTGAATCTGATGTGTTTTATCTTAAGGGATTTATTATAGATAGATGTATTTATAATAGGATCTAGATAAGATAATTATAGTATAGATAGATGTATCTATAATAGGATCTAGATATGATAATTTTATATTTATATTTAGATTTTTTTTTATCCTTATTGATAGATTTATTCTAATAGGATCTAGATATGATAATTTTTTATCTATATAATCTCTTTTAGGCATACCCTTACCTTAGATGTATTTCGCACAATTTAGTTGTATTCTATAGAAACCCTGTTCCCCTAGTAAAATTGATCTCCTTTGTCGTGGAGGTAGACTACACATTGTTGGTGAACCACACAAATATGTGTGTTCTTATTATTCTTGTTCTCAAATCTTTCTAGTTACTCAAAACAAACAGTTTTAGTTTGTGGCAAATAAATATGTGAGCTTTGTTGAAAGCATAAGGCTTGTGGGCGTCATTGAAGAAAGATTTCGAGGTCGACAATGTTGTTGAGATGATGACTTTGGAGGAGAAGGCACACTCAACGATCATGTTGTGTCTTGCTAATGACGTCATCACTGAGGTCTCTAATGACGAGATCACGGTTACTTTGTGGCTAAAGTGGGGGAGTTTGTACATGACAAAATCTATGACAAACAAGCTACTTCTGAAATAATGCATATTCAGGTGCGCATTCACTAGTACAATATAGGGGGTGGAGCACGGTAAGTTGGGTACGGTTTAAGACAAGCGTGCTTATTTTTTTTAAGCACGATTTTATATTAAAAGTGTGTTCCCAATCCCAAATTCAACTAAAATCAACACGCTTTTCCATAAAATAGTTCTCGTTTATTTTTAAAAAAATATTTAGCCTGATTGTCGTGTAAAGCATGCTTAAAAAAAAAAAGGAACACGGTTTAATTTTCAAAGTGTGTTCCCAAAACCAGATTTGACTAAAACAAACACACTTTGCTATAAAACCGTTCTCGTTTATTTGTAAAAAAAATATTAACCCCGATTTTCGTGTAAAGCGCGCTTAAAAAATTACAACAAACACGGTTTAATTCTCAAAGGGTGTTCCCAACGAACATTGTTTAATTCTAAACACTATTAATCCTTGTTTTCTTGTAAAGCGTGCTTAAAAAAACTAAAACGAACGCGGTTTCATTTTTAAAGCGTGTTCCCAAAACTAAATGTAACTAAAATCATCACGTTTTTTTATAGAACCGTCCTCGTTTGTTTCTAAAGGACTAATTAGCTCGGTTTTCATGTAAAACGTGCTTAAAAAATTAAAACGAACATGGTTTTATAAGAAAAGTGTCTTCCCAAAACCAAATTTAATTAGTGGGAACACATTTTTCTTTTAAACCGTTCTCATTTATTTTTTATAAACCGTTCTCAAAGATTTTTTTTTAATATTTAGAGTTTTTTTTAGTAATTAGATTAAGTAAATGAACAAAGTTACAACTAAACTCCGTATCTCAGGTGGCAGGCGTGTGAAGCGGACGAATTCGGTATAGGGTGCAAGAGATCGCGGGTTCGACTCTTAGTTCGAGAGGTAAGGTATTGCATTGGACCAGTGTTGAGATGTATATCCGTTTTAGAGGTATATGAAAGAACACACTTTTTATTTAAAGTGTGCTTATTAAAACACTGTTTGGAAAAAAATAAAGTGTCCTAAAACTGAATATTATTTGAGCAAACTTCAATTGAAGCATTCTGCTTATAATTCGAGCATAACAGATATTGGAGGTACGACAATTTTAAGAACGGTTCAATGTAAAACCGTGCTTAAAATATAGGAACACGGTTAAATAATAAGCGTGCTTGTTTGGGAGCGAACCCAATATAAGCACAGTACGAGAAGTGTGCTCCCATAGTCCCATGCATAAAAAAAAGTGTGCATGGCATGCAAGAAGGTACACAAGTGAAAGGTCATCTTGATCAACTTAACACATTATTACTCGAGTTATGTAATATGAATGTTAAGGTGGAGGGCAAAGATGCTACTTTGATTATGTTGGTGTCTCTACCCCAGACATACGAGAACTTTGTTCAATTGTTTGTTGTTGGGAATTGATGTTATCACGCAGGAAGAGGTTAGGTTTTCACTTCACAGTAAAGTTGTGCCTAGAGGCGTCTGGTGGGAATACAAAAATTCATGTCGTTGAACCAACTGTCAGTGGAGGCAAGGACCAAGGGAATGTACGATAAGAAGAGAGGCAAGAAGACGTACGTTCTCAAGGGATCCAAAGCCAAAAGATGTTTGTAACTTCTGCAAGGGGCATTGGAAGCCCAATTACCCCAAGAAGAAGCACTCGAAGAAGCGATCAGGGACTGCTGCTATAGTAGAGAGTGACAATAAGTCTGAAGAAGATCTTGTTCTAGTTAATGACATACTCATTACTCTGTGTGTGGGTTTTGGATTCTGGCCATTTGGGGCATCCTACCATATTTGTCCTAGGATTGGAGAGAGTGATTTTCAACATATGAGCAGGAGAATGTGGGTAGCGTCTCAATATACTGCTAACGATTTTGTTTGTAGATTCAACTAATGTTTTTCGTCAAAGCTATCTAAATAAGATATGACTAAGCTCTGGAATATGAAGCTAGCTTGGTCATATGGGTGAAAGGGAATGCAAATTCTGTTGAAGAATGGACTGCTTTGTGGTCATAATGTGAAGAGTTTGGAGTTCTATGAGCAATGTATCTTTGGGATGCTTCATCGTAGCAAGTTTCCAAAGGAGATCCATAGAACCAAAGGTATGCCGGATTACATCCACTCTGATTAATGGGGTCCATCTAGAGTTGATCGAGTCTCTGAATGGGCACATATACTTTGTGTCTATGATAGATGATTACTCAAGAAAAAGTTAGATGATCATGTTGAAACACAAAGGAGAAGCCTTTAAAAGCTTCAAGCAATTGAAGGCATTGGTGGAAAACTAGATAGGAAAGAAGATCAAATTATTGCGTATTGATAATAATCTATAATTCTACTCGTTCGAGTTTGATCAGTTTTGTCAATATGAAGGAATTGCTCGACATCATACAGTCAGGAATACACGACAACAAAATGGTTTAGTTGAGAGGATGTACCAGAGACTACTGAAGAGAGCGAGGTGCCTGCTCTATAACACTAAGCTAGATAAATGATTTTGGAAGGAGGTTGTGATAACACAACCTGTTATTTGATTAACCATGGGCCATACACAGAAACATTCAGTGCAAGACTCATACGGAGATGTGGTCAGGTAACTAGGTGATTATTCAAATTTGAAAGTTTTTTTGTTGCACAACTTATTACATGACAATGAGGGTAGGTTAGAGTCAACAACCGAGAAGAGAGTGTTTGTGGGCTATGAAGATTGAGTTAATTAAGGGATTCAAAATCTAGTCTTTGTCAAAATGTAAGTGATTTTGACAAGGAATGTAATCTTTGACGAGAAATTCATTCTTATAGCCATAGAGAAGCCTATATTTACAACAGAGAATAGTAGCATTGGTGAACAGGTGGAGCTACAAGTTAGTCAAGGAGCTGCAAGTTAGTCAAAGAGTTTTGCCATCAGGATAATAAGCTCCCTAAAATTAGCATGCATGTGGGCTTTCTTTTTTAGGGAGATTACTGTGAGATACAGATCCATGGCGACTTCTTTTGATCAGTCTTCAATTTGTTTAGCTTCATCTATTGGTGTTGGGGGCGTGGGTTGATTTTTGAGTTAGGGTTTTCGGGGTTCCTAGGATTCTCTCTTGCATTCTCTTTCTCTCTCTATATTTTTCGCCGTCTTGCTCTTTTTTTAATGCATTATTAATCGAAAAAGTTATAATTCATGCTTTTTTTTTTAATCCATTGGTAAATTAAATATATAGATGCATTTATACTTTGAAAATTGAATTAAAAAGGAAGGGGATACCGACCACAACAAGAGACATGCCCTGAAGCGAAGGACGGGAACGAGCGGAATCAATGTGTTCCAATTTCTGGCCATTGCATCAAGACCGAGCTAAGAAAGAAGAAGTTATGCATGGCTTTGTGATAGATTAATAAAAAAAAAATGATAATAAAGATGACTGATAGAGCAAAAGTAATTCCATATGATGTCTAGGGGCATAATCATCATTTGCAAGGTGAAATAATCAAATCCTAATTCTCATTATAAATATTATTGAACTACTAAGGTTAAGGGGGCTCTGAGATCAGCCGACACAATCCTGACTTGAGCGTCGGAGGCTTCCCACGGGGAAGCAGCCCCGCCTCTTCCTTTCCTCCTTCTATGCAGGTGATCGATCGAGGTCGAGGAGGAAGAAGGTGCAGATTTGTGCACTTACATTTGGCGCCGTCCGTGGGAATTCGATCGAAAAGCACACCATCGTCGAAATTCCCAACGAACCAAGCAAGTTGAATCAGCGGGTTACAGAACTCCAGGGATCGCTGACGTCAACCCGTCACTAGGGCCAGGGGCACTGCGGTTCATCTCGTTCGCCGCCGCAAGTCCCTGCGATCTTCATCGTCTCTCGTCCCTGCGATCTTCATCGCCTCTCGTCCCTCCCTCTTCATTCCAGATCTGTCTCCTCCAATTGCCTTCCAACCGCAGAGAACGATGCGCGCCGGTGGAGATTCCAATCTCGCAGAGTCTGAAGGGAGCGTCGCCTTCAGGAGTCCCCATCGCCCCGATCTGAAATTCAAACTTGAAAGGAAACCCGCAACCCATGTCCGTTCGTCGCCCACAAGGTGGTGACGGTGTCCGCCGGTGTCGCACCTACAGTCAAACCTCGCTGCCAGCGCAAATCGACCCCGGTGGCTTCGAAAGGCGGACTGCTCGTAGTAAACCTAAACCCGATAACACGCCGACATCGATGGAGGAGGCCGGGGCATCCGAATTCGCCGATGAGGGTCCTTTTCTGCCGCCGAGGTCGAGGTGGAAGCGAGACAGTGGTCGCGCAAACCGAGGGTGCCACTGTGAACTCCAGCGTCGCCGCCGCCTCGGTAGAAGATGCAGAGGTCTGTGATAATTCTTTCCGTAACTCCTAATTTATTATGCACTTAATTACCACAGTTAAGGTTTTATCTAACGGTTATTTGATTAAATTAATTTGCCTCTTAATTTTGGCCCTCATGATGGAATTAGTGTTGCTCCAAACCGTTAGACTAATTTAGGGCCATTTTCTTCGACCGTGATTTATTAATATTACCTTTTAATTGGCAGTGATAATGTGCTTGTCATATTATTATTTTAGTTAATTAAACCTTTTATATTAGACTTTATGAAAAAAAAAAATATAGATTCTACATGTTTGGTTGATACTTGATTGTTTAAAATCATTGTTTGTTGACTTAAGCTTACATGAAATTGTTTATTAATATTTTTCTATGCAAAGTTACACTTAAAAAGGTCCATTAAATGTTCCTGCATGATTTCACCGTGTAAAACAAATGAGTTTCCACTACATGGTCAATTCAATCAAATGACTAGTTCAATTGCTAACCGTATTTTAATGTACAAATTGTATGGACACCGGAAATCGCCATTTACGGCCAGTAGCCAATTAAGGCCGACGATAGCCGCTCAAGGGCACGGTAGCCAATTAAGGCCAACGATAGCCGCTTAAGGCCACATTAGCCGATCAAGGCCAACTTAGCCGCTCAAGACCACATTAGCTGCTCAAGGCCACATTAGCCGCTCAAGGCCACATTAGCCGCTCAAGGCCAACTTAGCCGATCAAGGCCACATTAGCCGCTCAAGGCCAACTTAGCCGATCAAGGCCAACTTAGCCGCTCAAGGCCACATTAGCCGCTCAAGGCCACATTAGCCGATCAAGGCCAACTTAGCCGCTCAAGGCCATATTAGCCAATTACGGCCACAATAGCCAACTACGAATCAAGCGACTAACATTTACTACAAAATCATCGCTCAATCGACAAACTTGGCCATTTACTTTTTTCGGCTTCCTTCATCATTGAGACATGAAAAAGAAACCCGAGGGGCAATTGATAGAGCAAAAGTAATTCCATATGACGTCTAGGGGCATAATCGTCATTTGCAAGGTGAAATAATCAAACCCTAATTCTCATTATAAATATTATTGAACTACTAGGGTTAAGGGGGCTCTGGGATCAGCCGACACAATCCTGACTTGAGCGTCGGAGGCTTCCCACGGGGAAGCAGCCCCGCCTCTTCCTTTCCCCCTTCTATGCAGGTGATCGATCGAGGTCGAGGAGGAAGAAGGTGCAGATTTGTGCACTTAAAATGACGATATTATCCCTCATTAATTATGAATTACTCTCCACTATTTTTTATAAGTCTTTTACTATTTATATACGTTTTCTTAGAATAATAAAAATTATATAAAATATTAATTTAATTTTTTTTACAATTTCATATTTATTATTAATAGGTATAAAGTTATATATTCTTTTAAAAAAGTTATCTTTTTATATAATTTTTTATCATTTTTAAAAAAAAGATATGAATAATAAAAACTTTGGACCAAAAAAACAAAGGAGTAGTAGTATATTTCTAGTTTCATAAAAAAAAAAAAATTGTAGCTAAAAAAATGAAAACCCTCTCCAGCAAAAAACAACGCGCTTACACGCGCATCTTCTCTCCCAACCCTAGAGGGCTTAGCCGCCGCCACTACCTCATCGCGCATCACTGTCCGGCCTCCAAGCACCCGCATCTGGCTCCTCTCTCTCCGTACCCAAACGACACAGGTCTACGCCGGTCCTTGCAATTGTGGCCCCTAACCCTACTATCCACCGCTGCCCAAACCGCTCTGAAAGGAGCCTGCCCGAGATTGACAAGCAAGGAGGAGGTGGATCCTCCGGATTGGGCCTCCCTGGCATTTAGGCAGTCCTACTGCAAGGCTCTGTGGTCCTGCTACCAAACATTTATGAGATTTGAGAGGGGCTCTGGGTGGCCTGATGGTGTGCGCTCTCACAGGAGGTGGTTGGCCTGGATTTTCTCTCTTCGATCTTGTCCACCTGCAATTCAGAATCCCTGCAGATACTTCTCCTTCTCGGTAAGTATTTCTCTCTCCTTGCTAGCACCAATTCACCGTCAACTTGCTCACCAGCACAATGCCTATTTAAGCACAATATACATGTGCGTTTGGGATAACATCCCTAATTGTGGTCATCTGACTAAATCGCTCTGCTATTACTCTCTTTTATTCTCTGAAATTCTCTCTGCTATCTTTCACTCTGTTTACTTGGCTATGGAGCCCTCAAAAACCTTCTTAGAAGCCCTTAATGATACTCAAGCCCCAAACACTAGCAATCCTCCTCCTGCTGTTGACAACTCCACTGAAAATAATGCTGAGGGGAGTAATCCCCCAACTCGTCTATCTGCAACGGCAAAGGGGAAAGCCAAAGTGACGGTGGAGGATTCTACTCCGTCGTCTAATCCCACCCCTGGTTTGGTTGATCACTCGGCATTTTTCGCTCGTTTGGCTTCCATTAGGGAGAAATCCCTGGTGGCTAACCAACATATTCTGCTGGGCACCCTCTTCGGGGGGGTCTCGGACTTTGAAGAGCTGCTTCCTAAACTCCGCAGTGAGTGGCGCTTTTGTGCGAAGTCCTCTGTTATTGTGGACCGTACATGTGGTTGGTTTGAGATTCGTTTAAAAAACCTATCTGACCTTAACCGGGTTTGGGATGGTCGTCCTTATCATGTCTTTGGTTTAATTGTGGTTCTTATGCCACGGTCTCCCTCCTTCAGTCCGCTTACTACTGAAATTACCCATGTCGATATTTAGGTTCGTATCTCAAACCTCCCTGTTGAGTTTATGTGTCCGAAAGCCCTAATTGACATCCTCAAGCAGTTCCAGGTAGGAACTCTTATCCGCCTGGACAAATACACACACCAAAAAATTCGTGTCAGCTACTCCCGGTTTGCTGCTAATGTCCCCTTGGATAGGCTTGTTGGGGGCATCGCGGTTCCGACTGAGTCCGATGGCCCTTTAAGTCTCCGTCTCTTCTATGAGGATTTTCCTCAAGGTTGTGGTTTCTGTGGGAGTTTCGCTCACGGTTACGATGACTGCTCTGAGCTTGTCGTCAAAAAGGCGGTTACCACGATCAATATATTACCTCCTGGTGAGGGCATGGGCTCGTCCGATGATGCGGTGTGGTTCAAGGTCGGACCGAAGGGTTCAAAGGTTTCCCCTGCTTTCTCAAAGAAGAGCCACAAGCCTTATATGTCCGGCCTCGAGTCGGTGGTGGTCAAGTTTGTGCCTTATTCTGGCCATATTCCTCCCAATGGCTCCATTCCCATACGCTCTGATTTTTCTTCTCCTGCTAAGCCCATCGATCCTGCTGAGGACGGACTTCCTGCTTCTGAGAATGAGGCTTTGGGATGGACTAGCAAGACGCCTGCTTCGGTGGTTCCTTCGGTTTCCACTCTGATTGCGATGGCACCCCAGGCTGATATTACTCCACTGATGGATATTGATTCTACTGAGGCTACGCCTATTGTGGAGCAGAGCCTTCCCTCTCCCGTGCGTTCCTCCTCTGCGGAGTCCTTGCAGTCTGCCCGTTCATCGGGGTCTTCTCGCTCGATGTCTCGCAGGCTGGCTCGGCTTGAACTGAGGTCGCCGGGGGCTGCAACCAATATGGATCCAAGTGATGGACACGAACGAGTTGACGACTCTGCTTCCTCCCTGCTGAAGAAGCGCAAAACGTAGATGGTTTCCATGATTGCACAACATGCCTTCTTTTTGGGTTGTTTTAATTTATGCTTTGTTAAAATGTGTAAGGTGGTTGCTGGTTTTTGGGTTCTATTCTATTGTAAGGCTTCGTTGGTGAAGCCTTTTTTGGCTGTGATCTCCCCGAAAGCCACTCGGGTGGAGGGAGCTCCTTTGCTCCGTGGCATGTTTGGTGCTCCTTGTTCTTGGGTCTTCACACCCTTGCTTATTATCAATCTTTATTTCTATATCCCTGCTTACGCTTGCTTTATCTTATTTTCCATTCAATCTTTATATTCCTTCTGTCGGACGGTGGCCTGCTGTTGGTTTGTGTATGGTGGGTGCAGGTTTATTTTACTTGGTGGCGGCCTCGATCATGGATTGCTTCCTGCTGCTGCGGTGCTTCCTTCCCCAAATTGCCATCTTCTCTTGGCAAGTACTTGTATAAGACTCATCAATTGTCCTAGATGTATTGGCTCTACAAACCAACACCATGCTTACCAAGTTAACTATAAGCCTTCCAAGGCCAATATAACACACCCACCTACTGCTTCTACATATCAATGTATTATTACTCCGAGTCATATGCGTCTCTCGAATGCAAACCATCGATTTTTGTCTCTCAAGACTTGTTCGCACAATACAAACAAAATTCAATTATATACGTACAAAACAGATCATCATTTGGACAAAATTAAATTCACTTTGAATAGTTTATGTGATGACTTTCGTCTTCGACTCTTCGAACTGCCTAAACAAGACTGCACTAGGTATTATGACTGCAAGCCTTACAAGGTAAAGAACATTCACCAACGGCTTGTTACTTTTTATCAACTTAATAGCACAATGCTTCATGTACATCATATGTTACACATACAGTGGAATAGATGTCCCGTGGAATACTCAAAATTCATGTATATTCATCATCTTAAAATTTACTTAGTAAATTCTAATATGGTTGACTGTGAATTCATATTCCATGGACTATGTGGTGGCCTTCACTACTTTCCAATCGGCAAACATGTTAAACTTTTGAATGATTATCATGACCAACAACAAAAAACTGTAATGCGTTTACCACATCTACTTAAATTTAGCCCACACATGGGAAAATTAGGAATCACTATATTTTACCAACGGTTACGAACAAAAATTAGGTTTCCATGAATATATGCACCTATAACTATAGAGGGATCCAGAGAAGGAATTTTTGGACGGAGACAGAAATATTCTGTCGAAACAACTATATAAATGTGTTAGCCCTTCTTGAAACTAAAACAAAAAAAATCCCACACGAGAGTGTTTGGCGACAATGCGGTTTTAATAACATTGCTTTCGATCCAGTTAGGGGGTTCTCGGGGGGCATCTGCCTCCTTTGGAAAGATCTCCTGCCTTCAGAAAGGGAAATTTCCCTTATTTCTGTGCAACACAGATTGATCCATATCGATTACAATGATCACCGGTTGGACAAGACGTTAGCCTTTCTTCTTATCTATGCGCCACCGGACCAAAAGTCAAAAGACTCCTTCTGGGTCTTCAAAATACATTATGCAACACACCTAAAATTACCGTTTTGCCTTCTAGGAGACCTTAACGAGATAGCTATTCCTAACGACAAATTGGGAGGTGCTACCCCTGGACCGGGACGTTTTTTAAGACTACATGAAATTAAAAACTCCCTTCAGCTTCTGGAGGTTCCGACCCATGGAGGGACTTTTACTTGGTAAAAAAAGAAAACAGGAATGCCTAACAATACCTTTGCTAAGCTTGACCAACTATTAGCTACAAATGAATTCATCACATTTTTCGATGGAATCCGAGTTAAAATACACCCAGTTACTACTTCGGATCACGCTCCTATATCTATCGATCTTAGATTGCCTTTGAATATCAATAATAAACCATTTCGTTTTGAAATGGCGTGGACGACCAAACCTGAATTCACAAACTTAGTTTGACAAGCGTGGAGACTTAACCCCTCAGGCTCGCTCATGTTTAAACTGGTGAAGAAAACCTCACTGCTGAAAAATTTGGCTAAGAAATGGCATAAAAGGACCTTCAACAACATACATAAACAGATTTTTGAAACTGATGCAAAAATCTTGCAGCTTCAAAAGGCAATAATTGGGAACCATTGCGCAGAGGACATCGACTTACACAAGAGACTAACTAACAAGAGGGAGCGTAAGCTCGATTTCCAACGCCGGTACTGGAGTCAAAGAGCCAAGACAAAACATATTAAGTTAAATGATACAAACTCTCATTATTTTCATCGTATTGCCTCTGCTAAAAGAGGAAGAAAATTAATCAAAACACTTACCACGGATACGGGTACAACCTTGACAGATTATGATGCGATTAGGGGCGAGTTTGCTTCCAGTTTTGGAGCACGTTTCCGCTCATCTTATAATCATCAACAGACATTGGATGATGACCTAAGGGTTATCGACAACGAAATAAATATGCAAGACAACATCATGCTCACTGAACCAGTTACAAATGACGAGATCAAGTGTGCCCTCTTTTCGATCCATCCGGATAAATCTCTTGGCCCCGACGGAATGCCAGCAGGGTTTTACCAAACTTACTAGTCTATTGTGGGACCCTCAGTAATCAAAGCGGTCAAGGCATTCTTTTCCAGTGGGAGAATGCTTCATCAGATCAATCATACCTTTCTAACTCTAATACAGAAACAAGATAACCCACAAACGGTCAACCACTTCCGGCCCATCAGCTTATGCTCGACTATATACAAGATTATCTCCGAAATCCTAACTGCTCGGTTATCCAAAGTTCTCGATAAACTGATACATCCTTTGCAGAGTGCTTTTACTAAAGGCAGATCCATACAGGATAACATTCTAATTGCACATGAAATTTTTCATTCCTTCAGGATGTCTAAGGCAAAGAAAGGCTACATGGCGATTAAATTAGATATGGAAAAGGCTTACGATCGTGTTGAGGGGCCCTTCCTCTTATCGGTCCTAACAAAGTTTGGGTTCCACCAACAATTTATTTTATGGATCAAAGAGTGTGTACAGACAGTCTCTTACTCTGTCTTAGTAAATGATGAGCCATCAGTACCTTTTTCTCCCACAAGGGGTTTAAGAGAAGGGGATCCGTTATCGCCTTTTCTGTTCATCCTTACGGCTGAAGTTTTAGCTAGAACTCTACACCGTCATTCTTCTGTCTCCAAAGACGTTGGATTCACTGTCGGCAGGGGGGAATTAAAGTTCCTTTCCTGGCCTTCGCAGATGATATTATTCTCTTCGGGAAAGCTAACCAAGCGACATGCTCTAAATTATCCAATACCATTCAACGTTTTTGCTCAATATCTGGACAAAAAGTAAATCTGACCAAATCAAGCTTCCAGGTATCCCCAAATACGACCAACACGTCTATTCAAACGGTGACTAGTGTTCTTGGTATTCCGCAATCAAATAACTTAGAAAAGTACCTGGGATTCCCGATCATAAATGGTAAAGTGAATAAAGACACCTTCACAGACATTATTCTAAAAACAAAACAACAACTAACAAAGTGGAAAGCCTCCTCTCTTTCGGAGGAAGGGCGTAAAGTTCTCATCAAGGCAACCCTAAGTGCTCAACCTTTATTCATTATGCAAGCCTTTATGCTCCCAGCATCCATCTTACATAAACTAGATAAAATCTATAGACAGTTCTTTTGGAATAAACACGATAAATTCACTCCGCTAGTCAGTTGGGATAAAATTTGCTCGGACACCATGGCGGGTGGTCTTGGGATTCATAAGGCTGAATCAATGAACATTGCCCTACAAATGAAACTTCTGTGGAAAATAATTGCGGAACCAAACAATATCTGGGTACGAGTGGTTACAGCCAAATATTTGCGGGGCGAAACCCTTATGAAATACGTTAAGAAAGGTAATCCCTCGTGGCAATGGTCCAAGTTAATGACGCTCAGAACGGAGTTTAATTATGGTCTCAACTAGACAATAGGAAATGGTGAATCATTCAATATCTGGCAAGACAACTGGGTCGGTGGTACCCTTTTAGCAGCTCGTGCTATGACTAGTTTGGATGGGAATTCCTTGGAATGGCCAGTGGCCAGATTTATCTCTCCTGCCGGGTCGTGGGATTCTAGGAAAGTTCAAATCGACTTGATTGGCCTTTTAGACCCTGCAACTATCTCCAAGATTCTGACTTACCATTTACCGATTAATAAATTCCAAGACCGACTTTTCTGGGGCCCGAGCAGAGACGAGTGTTTCTCTACTTGGTCAACAGCAACTGTGATCCATAAACATGTGGAGACCTGCTCTTTGCCTGTGACTGGATATGGAAATTAGACGTCCCTTCTAAGATCCGTCACTTTATTTGGAAAATAGCTATAGATGCCTTTCCAACTTCGGAACGCCTACATCGTTCTCACGTCTCGGTCCCTTCGGGGTATCACTTATGCGGTTGCACTTCTGAATCAACTTCTCATCTATTACTACATTGCAATGTCACGCGTGATTTACTAACCTCCTTGGGTGTTCCTAAACCTTTTCCACCATCAGATTTTAATGAAAAGAAACCAAACCTGCTACTGGCTTTTATTTACTCGAAATTGGGAAAGAAGACCTTCGGATCTCTCGCATTAGCTTGGTGGTCTATTTGGTATTTCCGTAACCAAATAGCCTTCCAACATATAAGTACTACTTCTACTACAACTATGGCCTCCTTCTACAGAAACACTCTTCTCACTTGGACAGCAAGTGATGAGTCACAAGAACACAATATGAATTTAAATTCAAACCACACGCGGCAACATGGACACCCAAGAACCAGAGGAACTGGGATGATCAAGACAAGGTCTGACGGTTGGGAACCTCCTACACCAGGACACTATAAACTCAATTTCGACGGCTCCTACAGTCGGTCTGGGGTCGGTACATATGGTTTTGTTATTCGGGACTCTCAAGGGACTGTGGTGTCTTCTGGTTATGGTCTGTGTAACAACACATCTTCCGTCTATGCAGAGGCAATGGGGTTACATAAGGGAGCTTTAAAGGCCGTGGAATTAGGGTTGCACAACCTATTAGTCGAAGGCGATTGCTTGGTTGTTACAAATGCACTTCTGGGGGTTTGGTCTTGCCCTTGGAATATTGAAATGCTAATGGCCGATACTTCTGTAGTTCTCCGTTCTATTGGTAATGTTGTTATTCGTCATATTTTCAGGGAATCAAACGCGGTGGCTAATAGGATTGCTCGTCTTGACCATTGCGTCCCTGCCGATGATAGCATTGAGGATGATCCAGAACTTCGTGTTCTCGTCCTTTCGGACGCGCTAGGAAAGAGGCCCGGTCGCCGGCGGCTTTCCTAATCCTTAACCTGCTTTGAAAAAAAAATAAAAAAATAAAAAAAATTGTAGAAATTTGAAAATAAAATTTTGTGTGGCCAACGGGGATATCTAAGGGGATATGTACGACATAATTACGTAATTACAAAAGTTAGGTTTGGTGCTTTGAAACTTGAAAACAACCTTGCACATTGGGAATCTTCATATATGTACAATAAGGAAAGGAGATGATGAGAAAACAAGCTATAGTGCGTACAAATATCAGAATTCAAAACCGCCGTTTGTCTACATATATAAAGATAACCCAATCGAAACAATCCATCCAATACATTATCACAAGTCACAAGCTATTGTTTGCATGTACACAACACAAGCTCCCCTATCCTCCTCCTCCACAGTCCTCACATCTCAATCCATGGAGATGGACTCATACCTTCTTCCCATCCTCACTGCAATCACCGGCATCTTTGTCGTCTTCCTCGCTTCGAACCATCTTTTGAAGAAGAAGCAGAAAAACTCGTTCATGATGCCCATCAACTGGCCCCTTGTGGGTATGATCCCACACCTGGTCCTTAACGTGCACCGCTTCCATCCCTGGCTCGTCCAACTCCTAACCAATTCAAACGGCACTTTCCTTTTCAAAGGACCTTGGTTCAGCTCCATGGAGCTCCTCCTCACCACCGACCCCTCCAACGTCCACTATGTGATGAGCAAGAACTTCCCTAACTTCCCCAAAGGCCCCGACTTCTCCCAAATCTTTGATATCTTAGGAGATGGCATCTTTAACGCCGACTCTGAGCTCTGGAGGTACCAAAGGAAAGTCGCCCATTCTTTCCTTACGCACCCCTCTTTCCACCGCTTCCTATCCAAGACCCTCACTTCCAAGGTCGACAAGGGTCTAATGCCTATCCTTGAAGCCGGGTATGAATCGGGTCTTGTGGTGGATCTGGAGGACTTGTTCCAGAGGCTCACCTTTGACATTATATGTATGTTGTTCACGGGTAGTGACCCGGCTTGCCTCACTCTCCATCTCCCTGAAGCTCCTTTCTGCAAGGCCTTGGATGAGGCCGAGGAGGTGTTGTTTCTCAGACACCTCGTGCCTGAGACCATATGGAAGCTTCAACGATGGCTCCGGATAGGGAGTGAGAGGAAGCTAAGCCGGGCATGGCAAGTGCTCGATGGCTTCATCTACAATGCCTTGGCAACCAAGCGCCAAGATATGATCAATTCCAACAACATGTCGTCGAATAAGGATGTCGATGGAGGCGTAGATTTACTTACTCTTTACATGCAGGAAGACAATAATGATAGCCAAGAAGACTTCAAATTCAGCAACAAATTCTTGAGAGACATGTTCCTTAATCTACTTATAGCAGGCCGGGACACCACAAGCGCCGCCTTGACTTGGTTTTTTTGGCTCCTCCACAAGAACCCGCAAGTAGAAGCTAAGATTCGACAAGAACTCGACTCCAAAACGAGTACCAAGCGAGGAGTAGTCTTCCCAATCGGAGAGGTGGGTAAGCTCACTTACCTCCACGGGGCTTTGTGTGAAACCTTGAGGCTATACCCTTCGGTGCCCTTTGAGCACAAGTCTCCTCTCGAGAAGGATACATTGCCCACCGGGCACCAAGCCAAGACTAGCACCAAAGTCATGTTCATCTTGTATGCAATGGGGAGGATGGAGTCGATATGGGGAGAAGACTGCTTGGAGTTCAAGCCGGAGAGGTGGATAACCGAGAGTGGGAGGGTTAAACACGAGCCATCGTACAAGTTCCTGGCGTTCAACGCAGGCCCAAGGACTTGTCTAGGGAAGGAGATGGCGTTCCTACAGATGAAGGTGGTGGCGGCAACCGTGCTCATCAATGGTTACCGTCTCCAAGTTGTTGATGAGCACAAAGTTGAGCCTGATGTATCCATCATCCTCCATACCAAACATGGATTGAAAGCGAATGTGGTGAAAATACCTTTCTAACTAACCAATTACTAGCTATAGCTTTTTGGTGCGTAATGTGAGGAATTCCATATGGGCCAAAATAGATGTGTACTGTGGTGTGGATATATAACATGTAATGTATGTATCAATTCAACAAGCTATGGGGGAGCTAGGGTACTCTCATCTTTATTAATAATTAATGTAACGTGAGTTAAGTATATGTTAAAATAAATGTACTTGTGGTGTGGGGAACATGTAATGTATGTATCAACAAGATATGGAGGAGAGGATACTCTCATTTGAATCTAATAGTTGTGAATTGTGATGTATACCAACCATCTTGTTCTTGTAGGTCTGTTTCCCATAGTTTTCTGTATTATTGGATGTCTTATTCTATCCAGCTCATATTTTAATTTCTTATAAATTTGTCTGCTTATTCAATTAATTGATTATTCCAAATTTCCACAAAACAAACATTACATACATATATACGGAGTATTATGGGGAAACATTTGGCTTCGGTTAATGGTTGACCGTAATTAAGTGAAGACCTGTACTTATTTATCTCCCATTTCAAGAGAATGTGAAGATATCTAATTAAGTGAATAGAAGTTGCTAGCATGCTAAACATTTTACTGGATCTTCCTTGTGGTAAAGTTGGGCACTTTACTGGTGTGAGTTCAACTAGACGTTTTACTACCATTTCAAGAAAGGTTGCCATGAATTCAGCCTACAAATTGATATCGACAACTAGGGAGCTTGTCAATTTTGCGTTAGAAATTCATTTTGCTGTAGAAACTCATTTGTGAACTAGCCTATGTGGGAATCGAACCCACATCTTTGTGTTTGAACACATCGCTCTTCCAGTTGAGCTAATAGGCTTACATAAATGCAAAAGGATTATTAATGTTAAGACTTGATTTAGTTTATCTAAAGTACTTTAAATCCACTGTAACTAAAATCTCAGCAACTTCTATTGAAAAAAAAGCCACCTAAAATTGAAGAACTACAAATCCTAAATATATCCCTTATAGTAAACATATATATCAATATATAGCATTTAGAAGTTATATAACTAACTGAAAGATATCATAATTGGTAAACTTGAAGCAAATAAAACGAAAGCTATTCAAGAGAATTGTACTAGAACATTTGTTTACTACAACCAATTTCATTGGAGGGCTCTGAGGTATGTATTGCTGCAAATATTAATGATTTACAACCAGTCAGTGGCTGAATACTAGAAGTAAAACATAAACCTTAACAATAGTAAAAATACTTCAAGTAACTAGATGTGAACAATGCAATTTGAAAACCAAACTCTACTTGAGCAATGTACATGTATTATACAAGCTCTACGAAAGAAACATCATTACTGCATTCTTGTTAGATGAGAATGTGAATACACCAGACCATCACATGACCCATGTTTTACCCAATTAATTACGATAACAATCTCGTTTCCCATGAGTAATACTTGCACCTAAAACAGATATCAAAACAATGAATTCAATGCATACATTCTTCCTAGCTTGCAAGCACCCAATATCATCTATGTAGCTACAAAATCAAGTTGCATTATCTAAAAGGCAGGAAAGGAGCTAAGCTAACATGTCAGCTCCACATTTTTCTCCCCCTCCCCTATCTTCTTCTTCTTCGGCAACTTAGGCCTTGTATTGGTAGGCTTCAAACTGCAAGCCTGCAACTGAAGAACCATCACCTTCGAAATACCAACCAGCTTCTCCCCAATCTCGATTCCATCAAGCTCAAGTACTCTCAAAGCTCAAGCAGCCGCCTCCATCTTGCTCATACACCCATCAAATTAAATGCTTCTTCCTCAAAGCAACTTCTTAAAATTAAAACGTATATGCTCCCACCTAAGCTCAATATCACAATTAAATCACACACAAGCAACAAATATTGATACAGATGGCCGGAAGAGTCGCCATTACCATCTCCTTCGCAAATGGAACTACATCCCTAAAGCCCCGATTCAGAACAACAATCCATAGAATCTTAATTCCCAAATTTAATCCTAATTCAAAAATCCCAAAATTAAAAACCCTAGAATTTCAAATTATAAATCTGGAAGGGATAACTTACCTTCACCGCGGTGTCATCCTCCTCCTTCCCCGTGTATGATCCTCTAACGGCATCTAGATCTTCAGGCAACCGGTTTCCTCCCTCATCGCCTCTGTCTCGTGTATCGCCTGAACGGGAAGAAGGAACCCTCCTTTCCTTTGCTTAATCAATTTATTTTCATTTTATTTAACCATTAACTGAAAAGATAACGTTTTTTCGTAAAAAAACTAACGGAGGGGTACGAAGTGAAAATTTAAAAACTTCAAGGGTACTATGTGAAATAGATGAAACTTTTGTACAACCCGTGAAATAAGCTTTACCTCAGGGTACCTCGTGAAAAAACCCTAAATTAATTAATGTCTCAATTGTTAGATTTATGGCTCATTTTGGTCTAAAATTTCAAAACATAAAGGCAAAAGAAATGAATATAGTACATTAATTTATATAGTTGGATATAACAATAATTCAGTATATCAAGCGATGAGATAGGGTCTAGAGCGTAAAGTAAGCCAAAAGACCCATGAGTAAAATAAGCCAAAAATAAAGTGGCAAAGACAAGCAAACATTGGTAGAAATAAGGCGACAAACCACACAAACATAAACTAAACATTATTCGTCTGAATACAACGTCACCAGTGTTCCCGATCTATGGCCATCTCCTTTGTGAGGGCCAAGAGTGCGAGGTCTTGACGAATAGCCTCCATCCAACTCTTCTTTGACTTTCCTCTACCACGCCGGACATCCCCCAAAGACAACCACTCACATCTTTGCACAGGGACGGATGTTGTCGACCGCCTCTACACATGCGCGAACTATTGCAGTCTAGCCTCTCGCATCTTATCTCTAATGTTTCTTACTCCCACTTTAGCTCGAATGACTTCATTTCTAATCTTATCCATTTTCGTATGTCTGCACATGGAACATCCAATGCAACATTCTCATCTCTACCACCAGTAACTTCTATTGCTGAGCTTTGTTGATAGGCCAACACTCTGCCCCATATAACAAAGCTAGATGAACAACCTTGTAAAATATCCCCTTTAGCTTAGAGGGTACCTTTTTATCACACACAACCCCCGATGCACTCCTCCGTTTCTATCAACCCATTTGAATTCGATGTTTAATATCTCTTACGATCCCATCATCACTCTGCATAACTGAACCTAGATATCTAGAACAATTATTCCTTGGGATCAGGGGTGATATACGAGCCGAACGAGCCGAGCTTGGCATGTTCAAGGTTGGCTCGATGGGGAAACGAGCCGAGCCGAGCTCGAGCCTAAATTTTATATGAGCTTTTTTGAACGCTCAAGCTCGGCTCGCGAGTCCAATCACAAGCTCAAGCTCGGCTTGTTAAGCTCGGCCAAACTGAACGAACGAGCCTAAGCTCGTTCGAGCTCGTCGTCCAAGCTCGTTCGTTCGGCTCGTTCAGCTCGTTTGAGCTGTTCGTTTGCAAAGGCAACCTGTGCAATACTAATAACAACACAATAAAATCAACTTGTCCTATAAAAAAAGTATAACACAAGTTTAAAATACATGTATTTTTTTTATACGCCATAACCAAAAGTAACAAATACAAATATTGTTCGAAATACATGAAACCAAATAAATTCGAAATAAAACAGGAGGATCTGATAATAGTCGTCAAATGTGCTTCAGGGAGTTCATGCTTCAGCAATCAGCTCCTGCATATGTGTACATAGAATTGGAATTAATATATATGAGCAAATTTATCTACATACTAGAACAGACAAAAAAAGGTAACCAATTCTGACAGCAAGATGTATCCAGTAGCAACTTCATGAGTGTGACAAATCTTATCATTGATCTCCTTCATTCATTTTGACTCTTAACTTTCCTTTAAAGTACATGTATTTTTGCAATTGTGCTAAAACCATAGACAAAACAGAGCTAACTAATTGATAACTATACCAAGGGAACTCATCTAGCTTAACTGCAATTCACAATTACAATATACCAGTTACACAACTTGTCAAGCTTAGAGAACACATATGTGATGCCAACAACACAAATTTGGCAGACATTAACTGAAGATAAACAAGCCAAAGTTCAAAACAGGATCAATTCAAACACGCAATGGTTAGCCAATTTGTATGCTTATCAATATATCATCATACCTGCACTACTGCTATGAACATTTGAGGAATCAGTCGTCTGAAAAACAATTGAAACAAACAAAAGCCATCAATAAGTATCAATTAGGGATGAAAGAATGAGGGGGGGGGGAGACAAACAACAGAATCTTGAGAAGCAAATCAAAAAGAGGTAAACCTACAAACTTGAGATTCAGCTTCTTCAAAATATGTCCCCGAATTCAGCTTCTCCTGTGAATAAAAAATGAGATTCAAAATTGACAAAAAAACTAATAATGTCTCCGAATTCAGCTTCTCCTGTGAACAAATCTGAGATTCAAAATTGACACAAAAACTAATAAACCTACAGACTTAGTTTTTGCATCAAGAGAAAACCAAGCAGGAGAAATCTTTCTAAACCTAACAATCGAAGAATCGAAGATGAGTTGCATACCCTAAACAAGCTCAATAGCGAAGGAACCTGGATGGTTGGATGGAAGCGAAGACGAGGGTCAAGGGCAAGACCGACCGTTCTCAGATCTGCGAGAGAGAGGCTAGACTCGGTCGAGGCTCGAGAGAGAGATATATATGGGAGAGAGAGTGAAAGTTCCTTACCTAATGGAGACTCAAGAGAGATCTTTGGATTGATTGTGGAAGAGCCAGGCAAGGGTTGAGGACAAGCCAGCGAGCAGCGGCCCTTGGCCCTTCCTCAGATCTGCGAGAGAGAGGGGAAGGGGAAATCAGAAATGAGTTCCGTGGAAGACGAAGGAGACGACGCCCCCTCTCAGATCGAGCGAAGGGAGGATGAGCGAGAGCCTTGAACGAACAGCGCCGCCTGACTGCCTGAGCGAGAGCATCCTTGAATCGAACAGCGCTGCCTGAGCCCTGAGGGAAGGAAGGACGAGCGAGAGCCTCCTTGAACGAACCAAAAGCACAGGCCACAGGAGATTGGGAGAAAGAAGAGAGGCGGCCGACTGAAAAGCCCTTTCTACGCCTACAACCTCCTACCGCATAACCCTAGTGGCATTTTCGTAATTTTCTATATCGAGCTTCCGAGCTCAGCTCGGGCTCGGCTCGAGCTCGGTACGAGCCTAAAACAATGCTCAAGCTCGTCTTGTTTCATCTCTTCGAACGAGCTCGAGTCGAGCTTTTTCGAGCCGAGCTCGGCTTGTTTCATCTTTTCGGCTCAAGTAACACCCCTACTTGGGATGGTAATCTCTCCCAACATAACTTATGAATCTGGCTCATCTGTGGCTCCAAAATTACATTGTAAATATTCAGTCTTGGTTCTAGACGGAAACCCCTCGCCTCGAGCACCTCTCTCCAATTGTCAAGCTTACTTGGCAACCTTGTTCTCGTGTCATCCATAAGCACATTGTCATATGCAAAAATCATAACATTCATCGCTATGGCGAAGAGGAAAGGACTAAGGGATGACCCCTAGCTCGTAGAGGCCAACCTACACCTGAAAGTACTGTGACTCTCCTTCAGGGGTGTTAACTCTTGTCAAAGCCCTACATACATGTCCTTTATGAGTCTAATGTACGTCCTTGGCACCCCCTTTTCTTCTAAGCAAAACCATAGCAAATCCCTTAACACTTTATCGATCATAACCTTTCTCAATATCAATGAAAACCATGTGCAAGTTATTTTTTCTGTCTCTGTAAGCTTTAGTCAACCATCTCATTTAATTGGTGGATAGCTTCGATAGATGATCTACTAGACATGAACTCGAACTGATTCTCAGAAACTCGCACCAACTTCCTCAATCTCAACTTAATAACTTTTTCCCAAATCTTCATCGTGTGACCGAGTAGTTTGATGCCCATGTAGTTACCAAAATCTTGAACATCACCCTTGTTCTTGTACAAAGAAATCAACTTGTTGTGTCTCCGGTCCCCTAGTATAGAAGCTGACTTAAGGATGACATTGAACAAAGATGCGAGTCACTCCAAGCTTTTGGCCCCTAGACACTTCCAAGTCGGCCTCAAGTGGGGTCTCATACGGGCCTGTCCCTTTCGTGCTCTTCATCCTAAGAATGATCTCCTTTACGTTCTCCAATGAAATGCGCCTAGAGAAGCTGAAATCAATACGACTACATAAGCTAATTAAGGGTTCTGAGAAGTGACACGCATCCCTCATCAAGAAGGTTCGCAAAGTATCCCTGCCATCTCCTTGATCTTTTGCTCATTGACTAGTACATTTCCATTCTCATCCTTCCTAACAATCTCGAGGTCCGTGCTCAACCTCTCCCTCTTACGGGCTAGGCGAAAAAATGACCTCTCTCCTCCCTTCTCCTCAAGGGTCTTGTACATGTTTTGAAAAGCCTTATTTTAGCTTTTGCAACTGATTGATTGGCCACACCAAGCCTTATCTTAGCCTTATCCTCAAGGGTCTTGTACTCAGCTCGTAGATTCTCATTATCTACTGCAGTAGGGTTACACACCAAGCTCTTGTAGGCCATTTGCTTGGCCTTGACCCTACTACTTGTCTCGTAACTCCACCTTGTCTCTACTCCTCTAAGACTCCGTATCCCCCTAGATATATCCAACACCTCAATAGCACTACAGTGAATACAATCAGATATGCTACCATATCTCATCTGCATTGCCCTTTATTTGCCACACCCTCGTTCTCTCTACTTCCTGTAGCACCTTGTTCCTTAAGAAGAGTCCATTCGAATTTGAAAGTCGCCACCATCTATCTTAGGCGGTAGTTTGCTTTGCCTCGCCTCAACCTTACGCAACCAACCAACAAGATCTATTACCCCTTTTATCTAATTTTTCATACAAAAAATAGCATTCTTCTATCATTTAAACTCACAAAACTTATATGTAGTATATTTTCTCATACAATTTTATCAAACGAGCCATTAGTCATATTTTTCGAAATAGTAATAGAATGGCATTAAATGTTTGTATTCATATTTTGGATGTAAAACGTACACGTGATCTAAATTGCACTCTTCCCGTGTTCAAATCTAGTCCTGATGACAATTTTCAAGGGTTGCCTTTGGATTTGTTTATCCAATTACTGAACTATTTGGCACATTCGCTTTATTTGTGGGGCTCTGTTGTGACCTCTTTATTCTTCCTTCTTTTACACCATCATATTCAATTATTATAAATTATGAATAATTAATATGTGACGTTTAGTTGGAACTAGTGTAATACCCGTGCCTTGAAGGCACGGGAGCTTGATCCATTTTAATTTGAACATCATTTTATATATCTATATAATACTATATTAATATATATACGTGTTTACAACAAAAATATGTATAAAGTATTTTTTTATAATTTATAAATTAGTTGGAAAAAGATACGATACAAATTTTGAAAATGATTTAATAAGGTAAAGTAGTAATAATACTCAAACACACCACCTAATATAATTTGAAATAAATATATAATTATCATTAGCATGGATCTAAAAAGTAAAATATAAGCTCCCGTACGAATATTAAAAAATCATAAGCACATGATTGTGTGAATAATTTTGAAGCTATGTAGATGTACATAACTTATTCATTATTTTCATGAGAAAGATGGTTAGAAAGAGAGAGAAATAAATAAATAGTGAAAATAAAGGTAAGATGGTAAAAAAAAAGATCCTTAAAGGTAGAAAAGTGATCTAAGAAGCCTCATCCAAGATGCAAAATAAGCATTAGTAATGCTTGTGAGTCTTAAAATATTATTTATTTTTCGATAGTCATTTAAGATGTCTAAAATCATTTAATAATAAAAAAACACTTTTTTTTACTCTAATTGATTTTTATAATTAAATTTTGAAATCGAATATTTACAAATTGATTATTACATGTTCGTTGTATGTGGACATTGTGGGGAATATTGCAATCGGTTAAATATGATAAATCAACAATTTCAATATCCAAGAATAAAATCAGTCAAGACTTGACGAATGTTCAATGAACGTAGACGATTAAAAATAAAATAGATCACAAATTGACATACAACATATCAAATTAAATAATATTTTAATATGAACATATCAAATTAAATAATATTTTAATATGAAAATAGGAAACAAATATGTTTAAAATATGAAACATATATTTTAAATTTTCAGCAATAATATTGACCAATAAGAAAATACCATTTGAATAAAAAATTCAAGTTTAATTGTAAGCATGACACATTAGCAAAATGATAGTAGAATTAATATTATTAATAGATTACCTATTATTGAAATTAATATATAAAAATTTTGAAAAAATAATATTTTATATAATTTTTACCATCCTAACAAAGCGTGAATGAATATTAAACAACATATTTAGCTAAACGAATAGAGCGTATAAAATTTTAACATGATTGGGATAAATATGATATAATAAACAAATATTTAAATGAATTCAATCCGTTAAGATAATGAATGCAGTCAATCTGAGTACATCTTTGATTAATTTATTTGAAAATGAAACACTTGCATGGTTGGTGAGAAAATATGAACATATTTGAAAATTAATTTATGCTCCGTAGCATTTTATAATTGACAATTAGATATGGGTCTATGTAGAGTATAAATTTCCAAAAATAAAATATACCAAGATTCAAATTTAAGTTCAATGTATGTAGACGAATTATGAGAATATTGCAATCGGAAAAAAAATTGAAAAATGTCTCAATATTTACGGCAATATAACCGAAAATAAAAAAAGGGAATGAGTTCAAATCATATTTAAAATAGGAAACAAATATTTTAAAGTTTCCATAATAATATTGACCAATAAGAAAATCTCATTTGAATAAAAAATTCAACTTTAATTGTGGGCGTGACACGTCAGCAAAATGCCAACAGAATTAGTAATAGATATATTGCAATCGGGAAAAAAAATGGAAACATGTCCCAATATTTACGGCAATATAATCGAAAATAAAAAAAAGGAATGGATTCAAATCATATTTAAATTAGGAAACAAATATTTTAAAGTTTCCATAATAATATTGACTAATAAGAAAATCTCATTTGAATAAAAAATTCAACTTTAATTGTGGGCGTGACACGTCAGCAAAATGCTAGCAGAATTAGTAATGTTAATAGATTCAACTTTAATTGTGGGCGTGACACGTCAACAAAATGCTAGCAGAATTAGTAATAGATATATTGCAATCGGGAAAAAAAAATGGAAACATATCTCAATATTTACGGCAATATAACCGCAAATAAAAAAAAGGGAATGGATTCAAATCATATTTAAATTAGGAAACAAATATTTTAAAGTTTCCATAATAATTTTGACCAATAAGAAAATCTCATTTGAATAAAAAATTCAACTTTAATTGTGGGCGTGACACGTCAGCAAAATGCTAGCAGAATTAGTAATATTAATAGATGAAATTGATTGAATGAGGTTCGGTTTGTAAGTAATCTGGTGGGGAGTTTTGGGCACGGTGGGCGCACAGGCCACTGTGACATGCTTCACTATTGCACATGCATGAAAGTAGGCCATCTGTCTTCACAACGCATTGATTTTTAATTAGTTAATTAATTAGTTAACAGTCCGGACTCCAGCGTGTATTTTTCTTTTTAAAAATTAAAAATAAAATTCTACTCTATTTATTTTTTATAAGTATAAACTATTACTCTCTCCGATTGTTAATATAAGACATTTGACTTTTGTGCACGTAAAGGAGCTTAAAACTATATAAAATAAAATATTATTTTTTAATTATTAATAATTATTATAATGTAAAAAAAATTAATTAAAAAAATCAATATTTTATATAGTTTTTAGCTTCTTAAATTGAATGCATAAAAGTCAAGTGTCTTAAAGCATGTTTAACGGGGATCTTGGAGAGATACTTGGTATTTTTAATAATAAAAATTAGGTTGGAAGACAAGTATCCGTGCTTTTCGATACCAAGGCTAGGTTCTCCCCAAGTATCCATGCTTTTAATGGGGTGTCAGTCGCTTTTTTTAATGACCCTTTTGCATAACTAGACCAAAAAAATGGCCCATTTGCATAACTAGACATGTCCCTTTTTTTTGCTAGGGGTAGAAAGTGGTCTATTTTTGCAAATAAAAAATGCAACCGGGAGAGGAAGTTGCAGGCGAAGTTGCAGCTACACTGTAGCTGTCAGTGACATGTGGCACCAAAAGGCATCATCCGTTTATTTCAGAAAACTGTAGATTGCCCATCTTACTAATAGAATTAATTGGTCCTACCAATAGGCTAAATTTGTCTTTCCATACATGGAGATATTTTGGAGAGAATCTGGAGGGGATTCACTGTAGCTGATTTGGTGGGCTGTCAGTGTAGTTTTGGCGCCAAAACAGGGTTCCTCCTTTGGGGAAAGGGGAGCATTTATGAGGGGGAAAAGGCAATGATTGCATTGATGGGTGACCCCCAAGAACATATATAAGCTTGAGAGGAGGATATGAAACACCATAACATGCTCTGCAAAAAGTGAGGCAGAATAGGAGAGAAGCGGAAAGGACGGGAAAAAAGTTACTCGCTTATTCCAGGAAACGATACAATCCCCATCCTACCAATAGAATATTTCCGTCCTACCAATAGCGTACAACTATCCTTTCATACCTGAAAAAGTGCAAGAAGTTTGTCCGATGACAGTGACAGCGATGGGTAAGTGATCTTGTACCTATCCTTTGTAGTTGTTCCTTTTTCTTATAACAGAACTACCCCAAGGTGACGGTTTTACCAGACCAGTTGCAGAGAGTTCGTAATTTATACTCTCTCTTTTTGATCAATTGCATTACTTGCAAATTAAGATTACAAATTCAAGCGCTATTTTTGCTCCCTGCAAAATTATCACTTCTTGATGCCTAGACGATCATAAGGACCCATTGAAAATAGTCTATTAGCTCAATTGGTAGAGCGTTGTGTTTGCAAACAAAGATGTGAGTTCGACTCTCACATAGACTAATACAGAGTATGTGTTCATGAATCTCTCTAAACTTATACAATTATGAACCTGGCAGAAAATATATATAATAATGGTAGGACAAATTTACGAACATGTTAGGACAAATTCATATAAATCTCTATGAACTTATACGATTATGAACATGACAGGAAATATATACATTGGTGGTAGGACAAATCTGTGAACATGGTAAGACAAATTCATAAATCTCTCCATACTAGGTTTTACTCAATTTTCTTTCTCCACATGATGATCATGAACTTGTCAGCGATGACTGGGTACTTCTGAGTGTCAATATTCACTACTTGGATCTTGTCTTTCAGTGCAGCACTAACTTTATCCAAGATAGGGACCATAGCTTGAGATTCATCATCAAACATGATATATCCATGTATAGCTTTTGCATATGTGGTTCATATAACTTCAGTCTCTGCCTGTGGAGTCTGCCTTCTCCTTTTGCTTTTTTGAGATTTGTGTGGAAGTAATTTTTTTTTTGTAAAGTCAATTATGCATTTACATATTTCCAATAGTATAAATATATCGTACCATCAATGTGCATCTATCCTACCATTAGTGTCAAGTTATACAGGAATGACTGGGTTTCCATTATGATCCTACCAATATCGTTTTCTCCTACCATTAGTTTCCATCAATCCTACCATTCTGATCCTACTGATATCGTTGTTTTCTCCTACCATTAGTTTTCATCTATCCTACTATTTTTGTGCATCTATCATACCAATTTAAATAGCTTTCAAGGAAAATCAAGCTAAAACCGTAGCAAATTATGTTCCACATTTTTCAGAAAAACAACCAAGGGTAGAGGGTTTCCAGTCTACAACATAAGATGAAGGAAACCTAAGTAACATTATATCCAAGGGTAGAGGCTCTAATTCAGTCGTTCTAACATTGAATTAGATTGGATTCATGAATTTTGATTGATAGAAATTGAATTGAGATTGGGATTTATGGACTGGTAATTGAGATTGAGATTAGGGTCAATTCACGCCTCACTGATTACTAGTCTGGGATTTGTGGATTGGTCAATATTAATTCTACTTATTTGTCAATAGTACAAATATATCTTACCATTCGTGTACATCTATCATACCATTAGTGTCAAGTTATACACTTAAGAATTTCGGTGATTATATTTTTATCATACCAATATCGTATATTTATCCTACCAGGTTCACAAATTTGTCCTACCACTAGTCTATATATTTCCTACAAAGTTCATAATTTTATAAGTTCGGAGATATTCATAATTCACAAATTTGTCATACCAGATTCACAAATTTGTTCTGCCATTAGTGTATATATTTCCTACCATGTTCAATCGTATCAGTCTATAGAGATATGAACGCATACTCCGTATTAGCCTATGTGAAAGTCGAACTCACATCTTTGTGTGCAAACACAATGCTCTACCAATTGAGCTAATAGGCTATTTTCCATCCTTGAATTGGTAAATAAAGAGCGGCCATATCCAGGGTTCGAACCGGGGACCTATGGGTACTACCCACAAGTCCTTTCCGATGAGCCATTCCGGAATGGTTGGCTATTTTCCATCCATCTCCATTATGAATGCATATTAAGTTATTAACTAGCATGTTTCTTTACCTTCACAAACTATATGTAGAACTAAAACACAGGAGAATAGTTTTATGAAGAAAATTCTAACAATCAACCAAAAAACACTGCACATATCAGCACTTCATGCTTGAAATTACGAATGGAGCACATTTAGCAAAGAAAGCATAGAGAAAACAGAAAGCTTGATACAAGTCTACATTGGACAATAGACCAAAGGTGGTAACACAGTTGACATGGAGCACTTTCTCAACCTACCATCTAATCTAGGTTAGGTGTTTGCCAATTGCCAATTGCTTCTACCTATCATCCGTAATTTCTTCGAAAACAAGTCTCTAATTAAACTGTTACTTTGATGCCTCTGTTTTTAATCTCAATCTGAAACCTCATCTTCTACATTATGATGATTGCTTGGTAAGGGATGATTGAGTTAAGCATCAACGTAACTCAAACGCATTCACAGCTCAAACAAACCCCAAATATTTCCCCTTAAGCACCTCCCTGATTCTCAATGCTTAAAAACGCCATGAAAACATCCCAATTTGATTTCAAACAAACGAATAATACCATGAATCCCTTACCTCCAGAGTCCAATTCCAGTTCCATTTTGATCGAAGCCGACGAATCTTCGATCCAACATCTTACCAGAACCTTCCACAGGAGGCAGAGATGGACGAAGTTTTACAACCCTAGAAGACAGAGGATCCTTCAGGACGGCGCAACGCCGCTGTGGAGAGCAAACTTGCCGGATCTGCCGAATTTGTCCTACCAGATTCACAAATTTGTCCTACCACTAGTGTATTTATTTCCTACCAGTTCATAATTTTACAAGTTTAGAGATATTTATAAATTTGTTCTACCAAATTCACAAATTTGTCCTACCACTAGTGTATATCTTTCCTACCATGTTCAATCGTATAAGTCCAGAGAGATATGAACACATACTCCGCATTTGCCTATGTGAGAGTCCAACTCACATCTTTGTGTACATACACAATGCTCTACCAATTGAGTTAATATGCTATTTCCTACCATGTCATCCTCTTCTGTGTAAATAAATCTTTCCACTGCAAGTGTGATGCCTGCAATGCAAACAAACTCACACATAACATGCACATTGAGATAGCTAGCTAGATGCTTAATTAATCTGCAAGAAAATAGATACATATACATAAATATATATGTAGTTATGTACGTTGGTGATGTACCCTGCGTCTGATTAGATCCCAAGCTTGAGGCCCAAGCTGTGAACATAATCTGCGCGTAAGAGCCTTGATCCAGAATGGAAAAGTCGAGTTCTTGGCCACAAGATTACCCTGAAAATTAAAGGAGTATTCAATCAAAACCCGATCGGAATTCACTTTCTCTGTCAAGGGCCGGTGCGGCAACAAGTTAAAAGAAGCACCAACCTATCTTGTAGTCAGCAGTTGGATTTGGAACTCCCCCTTGTTTGTCAAAGGAGCTCGCTGAAAGCTGCTCAGATTTTATAACCCCTGTTGTGATGCAAGTGGGTAAAACTATCTGAATCTTTTTTCAGTAGAATATTTCTTGAATGAAAGTGATTTTATTATGATTACCTGTCTCTGTATTTTCTTTCTTTTTGATGCATGCTTGGATAATCAATACTCCATTGTTGCTTCATATGTTTTTTTGTTGGCAGGATGATATCATACCTCGACTAACCATCGCTACTTTGGCAAGGCTGAGAAATGAAATTCTCCAAACAGACTGCCTGCATCAGGTTCGAGTATTAATCCCAATCAAACAAGTTTGAGAAAAAATTCACATAGGAACAAATGAAATATTATCACATTAACGTAACAGCAAACACAATGCATTCCATTCTAAAAAATGAACCAAAATCCAAAGCATTCAATTTTCACAGCCACCTAATGAACTCAGGTCAGTTTAGAGTTTCCATCTGTACCAAAACCTCAAGAACCTCTTAGTCTTCTAGCGTTGGATTAGGAGCAATCTCCGGAATCTCTTATAGGCGGCCTAAGTGCGTAACAAAATTTGACACTATGCGATTCCTCCAAGTCAACGAAGGAATATTAGCATAAAACAATAAGATGTAGATGATAATGGTAGCTACATTTTTGCAGAGCCATCGTTTGACAAGAATACACCCACAAATTTCTAACTATGCAACTCGTCGACTCCTCCAAGTCAAAGAAGGAAATGTTGAAGGTAGCACTTTCTGTACTTGACAAATGATAGAAGTTCTAATGATTCGAGGATTGAGATACTAAAATTCAGATGTGTAGTTGGCACCCTGAATACCATCACTATCATACAAGCTGTTCATCAGTCTTGCATCCCAATCCCAATTCGATGTTAAAAGTTAAAACAGCAATAAAGCTTTATCATAAGGCACCGAAAGTAGATCAAATATCTAAATGACTAATTCCTTTCCTCAATTCATAGACATTTTGATCACTTAATCCAAGTTACTGAGAATGAGAGATCAGGGAATCAGCAATCCAAACAGTCTGAATATGTCCTATTTCAGCAGCAATTCCCTCCACACTAAACCTATAATTGAACACAAGCTCCTCTAGAATCAAACAAAAATACCGATCAATAACAATTAAATTGAAAACATTATCAAATTCAAAATGGGAAACCGCGAGAAAAAAATGTAAAGAAAGTATAGCAGGTTACTGGCTTTATCAGAAGGCACCGAAAGTAGATCAAAGATCTAAATGACTAATTCCTTTCCTCCATTCATAGAAATTTTGAGCAATGAAACTAAGTTAATGAGAATGAGAGATCAGGGAATCAGCAATCCAAACAGTCTGAATATGTTCTATTTTAGCAGCAATTCCCTCCACACTAAACCTATAATTGAACACAAGCTACTCTAGAATCAAACAAAAATACCGATCAATAACAATTAAATTGACAACATTATCAAATGCAAAACGGGAAACCGCGAGAAAAAAGTGTAGAGAAAGTATAGCAGTTTACTGGCTGCGGCGGGAACCACGGCTTCGCCGTAGATGGCCTTGAGCTTGGAGAGCGGAACGATGGCAGATTGCGAGGAAGCTTCGGCGTAGAGAGTTTGCTTGGATTACCAAATTGATTTCTTGAGAGCTTTGTTGGACTGAATTAGGGATTCTTTCTCGGCCTCTAGGGTTTCAATGCCCCTTTGCTAGCTCGCAGATCGAGCTCTGAGGGCGAGAAAGCATCCGCCCAAGAATAAGTCAACGCAGAGTTTTTTTTTAAAAAAAAAAACAATACCGGGCTGTCTTCGGTTCATTTCGGACGGTGAAAGCTCGTCCTGCTCTGCCTTCGCCTTGCCCTAGCTCGACTCGGCTGGCCCTTGCCCTGCTTGCCTCTGTTTCGATCGACGCAGGCCGGAAATTACAAGACTACCAGCGGCTTGGCGTTCATCCTACTCGGAAGTCTCTCTCTGATTCACAATTGCAGAGCTCAGCAGACGCCAGCAGATGTCGGAGGGAACGACGGTGGACGCTGGTGTCGAGAGCTCCTCTGGTTTTTCGTCTCTTCCGTGTACCGTCTCTCTCCCTCATCCTTTCACCTCCTACATCCGGTCATGTACACCTCCAATTAACCGGCTCTTTTTTTTTTTTGCTTGGGGTAGAGGGTCATTTTGGCCCATTTTTTGGCCTGCTAGTCTATTTATGCAAATAGACCCGTTTTTTGGTCTAGTTACTACCCTTTCCTCTTTTTTAATTTCCGAAACGCAAGGCGAAAACGACGTCGTTGAGGGTGGTTTTGGTGAGGTACGTCGTGCATTTCACTGGAAGCTTGGACAACAACTTGCAGCCTTGCAGAGGACACATGTCACGCTAGGAGAGGCAGAAGGAGGGACGATTGTGATCTTCCGAATACGGGCGGTTGAGATTGAAAGTGATGATTGTTTTCTTACAATTAGAAAATGTAAATTTTGGCAATGAAAATGTAAAAATATAAAATATAAAATTTTATCAAAATACTAGATTCATTTTTCTCTACACATAGACATCAACTTTGAATATGTTATATTATATTTTGAAAAAAAAATATTTTTAATACAATTATATGTAATAATATCTAAAAAAATTGTAATTAAATTTCATTGGTACTGTAGTAATTAACATTTGATAATTTATGTTTGTTAAGTGGGAATTGAGTGGTTTTAGATTTTAGTATTATGCTTGTTAAGTTGGAATTTAAGTTTATGTTGATGTATTGTTGATGGTGTAATCTCTTTTGAAGTAATCAATGTATTTTGACTTATTTAAATAAAATTTATATATTAGCTTATATATAGTCACCAATTTAGTTTATAAATAATATTAATTTTTTAATATTAATTTTTTAATGCAAAATGAATATAATAAATTAATCTAGATTTGAAAAAATTAGTCGAGAGGGGTATAATCGTGAATTGGTTTGGTAAGAAATGATGGAAATAATTATGAAAGAGGGGTATAATGGTAAATTGAATTGATAGAAAAAGATGAGTTTTGAGATTATAGGGATGCTATTGATAAAATGGGAAAAGTGAGAATGAGATGTTGGGATGATGTGGCGGAAAGAGAAGAATAAAATATTAGTATTCATAGTAGGATGATTTGCATGAATATACCATTTCATCCCCCACTTTGCAAAATTAACCTCCACCTAGAAAATTGGCAAAGGCATTACAATTTGTCATTCTTGCAAATTGGGCACAATCGGTTGCCGGTTACCCTCTGCACAAACCGGGAAAAGTTGTGACAAAATGTGGGACACGTGTCAACCGAAAATAGGAGGGAGTGTAATCATTTTGGCAAAATAAAAAAAAAAAAAAAAAAGGAATGCAGAGGTGACAGTGACACTGAGAGAGAGGGTGAGAAACCTTGGAATGACTAGCATTTAATGCTAGGAGAGAGGGTTCCCTTTTCACACAAAAAGTTCCCGCCAAGGCAAAATGGAGGGAAATCACATGGGGAGTTTATTGGTTTTCAAAGGGAGTATAAAAGGAGATGGGGGAGCTCGACAGGTGGACCAAAAAGTGAAAAACAGCTGATTCTTCTCCATGGCTGCCATTAACGTCAAGTTGGAAGAATAAAACCCAGAAATTCAGTTACTAGCCAGGCAAAGGGAAATCCTAGTCATCAATGGAATATATCTAGACATACACAGGGATACACGTGGCAATTGCGGAAGTTTGTGCAGAAGCACACATGTGGCATTAATGTTAGACACAACCACGATCGACAGGCAACGTCTGAGCTTATTGGGAATAACCTTGTATCAAGGTGAAAAACATTCATAGTGAACACTAACACTGAGGACTTAAGGAAGCGTGGCGTGGATAGACGATTATATGATTATGTAGTGGGATGCCGCATCTTTTGGGTATGTTGAGGAAGGTAGTATTTTGGTAGTATGCATATCAATCAGGGAAACTTTGGGGTTTTGGTCGTTTATTTTGTGCATAACTGGGCGTTTAGTTTCACATATGTACGAGGTTTTGTACTTACTAGCCACTATAATATTTTCTCTAGCCAATCACATCAAATACTAAGCCGATAACAGGAAATCCCTTACCATGTTTTATATATCTCAGAAACTGTCAACCATAAGAAAAACGACAAGTACACCCAAACAGAATGCATAATAACGCAACATTAGCCACAACCATCTATAATAAATATAACCAAGTCTCGACAACATACATATATAGTAAAAAACACATGGTTCCAAAAGTTCGAAATGCTAACAAGTTTATCAAGTCAACCAAACACAACGAACAACAATATTTCCTAACCAATATAAGTCAGTTGCCTCTCGAGGAAGTAATGGATCATGGTTGAGCAATACGACACATTGGATCCGATATTTACAATGCCCCCTAGCCTGCTGTCCTTCAACATTTGCCAATCAGCCACAGCTAGGCCATCGTCCATTCCTTTCAGCATGGCCATCTTGGAGAACTGGTTCGACCTCCCTCTAAAATAGTTTGTCGGAGGAAGGGCTAGTGTCGCCTGCACAAATATCACACAAGCCCACACAGTTGACATCACCAAGACAAATGAATAAGGCCCTTAATCTGTCTCAGAAGTGATAACAGGTGATACCTTCTTACTCGACGGCGTCGCGACCTTTTTTCCTTTCGATTTTGTCATTGTCCTTAATCTGTCATTCAGATAATACTCATTTCAGTAATAATCCTTGCCAATATATACAAATGCCTAGCCAGTCAAAATAATGTTTCTGCCAGAAAATTTAACATCATCCAAATGACAACTCTACACAAATGCCACGAAAAAACATCAACAACTAAATATGATTGCTTTAAGACATCAGATGGTTTGAGGATCTTCGTTTTTTTTATTCAATATACAAGAGTAACGAAACTCAAAGAACTTCATATCATAAGAATCATGAGCATATAGTTAGACAGCAAAAGGTTGATCACGAGTGTGATTGGGTCCAAAAATAACACTTTACCACAACACTAACAACAAACTAGCACATGGGACTTGAAACTATGGCCTCAAAGGGGATGTTAGCCTTTAATCCATAATCCTCTAAAATCTTGTATATATCATCTTCATTATCCCTTGTGCGAGAAATTTTTTTAAAATCATGAGTACCTAAGTAGATTTATCCAGACTACATCGAGCATGATGGTTTGTTTAAAACCATGAGTTTTTCAAAGACACTATCCATTATAACTAATCGAAGAAAAGTCATATGTGTTGTCCTCTACTTCCCCAAATCGAAGCCAACTCAGAATTTCCTATACCTAGCCATTCAATCGTTTCCCCTATCCACAAGAACGACTCCACTCGCCATTGACGAGTTATCAAATTCCAAATTTCATTCTTTCATGGGGGTTGTCTAATCGTTTCTACCCTATTTGGACCTTCAATTTCATCCCCAACTTAGCATCAATGGAAAATCTCCACCCCTATCCCCAAACCGCCCACCACACATACAATTAGGGTTTGCCCTTCACAAATTTCCAACCCCATTCACCCAATTCTTCCCACCGGCCCCAAATCGAATTTACATGCATTCAAACCCCCAAACCGCCATAAAAGGAGAAAGCTTAGCGATAGAGAATGGGGGATAACCTCTCTTCAATGGCGGATTGGGCACCAACTCTCGTCTCTCTCCAATGTCGGGTCGTCCCTCCCTTGAATGGTGGTTTCCCCCTCTCTCTCTCTCTCTCGGTTCCGGCGTCGCACTAAGTGCTCCCTCCAAGCTTTGGCAATGGTGGTTTTCTCCTCCAAGTCTTTTGAATTTCTACAGGTTTCAGAAATGGTGAGTATGAGAGATGACCGTGATATGATGTCTCCTTTCTACCATTTTCTCTTTCCAAATTGCAATTGAAAGGTCACCCGCAAGAATAGGTTCTCACAATCAGTTACTTTTGCAAATTATTGGGCTTTTTGACATTTCTGCAAATTGGGTCGGGGGAGGGTTATTTTTGCAATGGGCCAAGAGAAATGGTATATTGAGCACCACTTTCTCATTAATAGTATCTCTAATATCCCTTGATAAACATGGTCTTATATTTCCAATCGAAGGGAGTACCAAATGTTAACATAAAATAGAAAAAATAGATTTGATAAAGTAAGTAAAAAAATAATAATAAAAATATTTATGAAAAAATTGTAAAAATTACAAGAGTTTAAGATTTAAGAAGAAGAGATTGATTATGTGTAAATCCTAAAATAAATTTAGTTATAACACCTAATAAAAAAATGCTTATGATTTAATTTTAGATATAGTCAATCAATCGATCTTTTCTCTCTCTAGGGTCATACTAATCATATCAAGTTCTGAATATGTTGCCTATGTACTCAGTGGCGGCCGCAGGATCCTCCGAAAGGTGGGGCGAAATTTTTTAGTGTGTACTGAGATATTGACCTTGAATAAACTTCTTTACCTAAGCTACGATTTTCAACTTAACAGTGGATTATAGAAAAGTAGGCTTACATTTGCTTTGTTGCTATAATAGTTGTTTCTCGTCATTCATTGGAAATTTAGACATTTGCCATATTTAGGAGTGTAAACTTATCGAAATTCAATCATGTTAAATTCAAGGCTTTTGCATAATAGCTAGGATTGTAAACTCACCAACTTTATAATATATTTTGGTTCCCAAATACATGATAGAAATCGTGATTTGAATATGTAGGTTACGAAAATACAAATATTGCATAAAGCTTCACAAATTCAATTCATAAACTCCAAATTCAATTCATAAATTTCATTCTCAAAATCACATACACAATAATTAAAACACAAAATTTATTCTCAAAATCAAAACTCTAATGAAAATTTCACAAAATTTATTCTCATAATCAAATCATAATTTCACCAATTTTATGGGGTTTAATTAGTTTATAGCTAGATAATTTGTATATGTTAGGGAGCTCGAGAAGTGGGAACATAATTAAATAGGGGGGTAGAAACATAGAGAGTAGGTGCAAGTTGAACAAAGAATAAAAAAAACTTTTTTGAGGGAGGCGAATTTTTTTTTAAAAAAAAAGAGGCTAATTTCACCAATTTTATGGGGTTTAATTAGTTATAGCTAGATAATTTGTATATAATAGGAAATTCGGAAAGTGAGAAAATAATTAAATAAGGGGTACAAACAAAGAAAGTGGGGTGTAAGTTGAACAAATAATAAAAAAGCTATTTTTAGAAATGTGAAATTTGTTATAAAAAATGAGGTTAGTGGAACTTGAACCCCCAACCTTTGATCTAATATTAATTTCCTTCCTTCCCACCAACCAACTAAGCAAAGTAGACTAATTGATTTAATATTCATCATAATTTTACTTATTACAACACTTCTATATATATAGTTTTTTTTTCCAAACCCCGGAACACTTGGGTCGAAGGGTGGAACGTACGCCCGCCCCACCCTGGGGCCGCCCCTGTATGTACTCTTATAAATTTATGACACTTGATTTTCCTTCAACAGAGGTTCATCAACGGGAGCAAGCCAACACTGAGCTAAGATTAGAAAAAAATCTTGTCAGATTTTTAAGAGCATACATATTAGTAAAGAGCATACACATCAGTAAGCTTCAAGTTGGACCATTAACTTATTTTTCTCTGTCACCATCACCACCACTACCACCACCACCACTATTATTATTATTATTATTATTATTATTATTATTATTATAGTGCAACAAAATAATTTACAAGAAATTAGTGGGTAACCGAGATACTTTAGCGATAACAAAGCTAAGTCTAGTAAAAATATAAGTGGCAGCATGAGCCCCAACATCCTGAGATACCGAGAATTTCTGAATCCACTTCAGCAAAGCTACAACATCCGTATCTAACTCCCCCAACAAAGAGAAGGATAAGGGTAGGAAACCATACCCAGCCGTCGCTCACAACTCACGATAATTGGCACACTTACGCCGAGCAGCATTAACAACAACACGATTAGGCACAAAGTCAGACTCTGCACACTGAGTCAAGGGGGAGGATCCTGTCAGATCAACACACACATCCCGCCACCTATCATATGAATAAAGGAGCAAATCCGCCGGACGAAGGGGCTTATCATGCCCATCAACCAAACCGATATCAACCTCCTTACCGGTAGAAATCCCAGCTCTATAATAATAATAATAATAATAATAATAATAATAATAATAATAATAATAATAATAATAATAATAAAATAATAATAATAATAATAATAATAATAATAATAATAATAATAAATTATTATTATTATTATTAAATTAAACAATAAAAAAAATTTATGTGGAAAAATAATATATATGGGTATTATTTGCATGGTTTAAAAAAAAACATATGCAAAATCGGTGTCTATGGGTAGATAAAATTAATTCACACTTGAATATAATTTTTTATTTTTTTTAATTAGAAAAAATGGCAAAAAAGCGCATTTAAATTTTTTTAATTATAGGCCATACCACATGTGACAGCCAACCATTGGAGGAAAGTCCTTTTCCACATGCTTTTTTTTGTTGTGTTGCAATGTTAATAACACATTAAGCGGGTATGTTGGTATGAGGATCATTACACCTTGTCCTCATACCTCGGAAAGTTATAAATGAAGATCACCTTTTGGAACTGTAGGGGTATAAAGAAAAGAACTTTCTAGACAGAAGTTGATAGTCTCTGCAAAAACAACCACATTCAACTTGTAGCCCTCGCTGAAACAAAATGTGAATCTATTCCTAACGAAAAAACTTGGGAAAATGCTAGATTCAATGAGGCTATCTGGTCCCCTGCTGCCACTGGCCGTTCGGGAGGCCTTGGTATTCGTTGGAAATCTTACCAACTTTCAAACGAAATTATCACAATTGACATCCATTTGCCTCGTATTATTGGACTTCGGCACGAGAATATTAACGATATGTTTAGGTGCCTTCTTCTGTTTGTATATGCCCCTCCGTTACCTTAGGATAAAGATTCGTTCTGGGATTCATTGACTTCGATTGTGAAAGATTCTCCTATTCCCTGTGTTGTGATAGGAGACTTAAACGAAATTCTATGTAGCGATGACAAGTTGGGCGGGGTTTTTCCCCGCCCCTCCAAGTTCACTAGGCTTCTAGAATTTAAAAGTTTATGTTCTCTGGTGGATCTTCCTACATTTGGTAACCCTTTCACCTAGAGGAAGAGCCCTGATGAGGAAAACAATATCCATGAAAAATTGGATCGTGTGCTAGTTCATCACTAGATCATCCAAAAATTCCCTAATTTAATTACTTATAATGCACAGTCCTATATCAATATCTCTTGACAATATATGGCTCGGTATTTAAAGCTCCTCATTTCAAGTTTTAGAACGCCTGACTTTAGCGAAAGGACTTTCGAAACATTTTTAAACAATTTTGGCGAGCTTCTTGTCCTGATTCGCTTATGTATCAGCTAATGTTTAAACAGAAAATTCTCAAGAAAAAAGTTAAGGAGTGGAATAAGCACACTTTCTGAAATATTTTTAGACATCTACATGATGTGGAAAATGAACATATTCAAATTGAATCTGCCCAAGTCGGGGGTAATATCCGATCAAATAGTAATAGAGAAAAAAAATCTTATAACTAAAAAGGAGAAACTCTTCTTGTTTCAAAAAAACCTTTTGGAAGCAAAGAGCTAAAACAAAACATCTCAAGCTTTCGGATTCTAACACATCGTATTTCCATCGGGTTGCGTCTGGGCTCAGACAGAGGAAACGAATCCGAAATATTACAACAACAGAAGGCACATTGATTATAGGTGAGGAGAATGTGAGAAATGATATTAGAAATGATTTTCAAAAGAGATTTACAAAAGAATCAACAGATGATAATTTGTTAAATGAAATGTTACACCTAATAAACTCATCTATAACTTCTAAGGAAAATGAATTTCTTATTCGGATCCCATCTAATGCGGAAATTAAAACGGCAGTATTCGATCAACCTCGGAATTAATAAATCGCCCGGCCCTGATGGTTTTACAGCTGAATTTTAAAAGAAATACTGGGATATTGTAGGCACTTCTGTTATTAAAGCAGTAAAGGGTTTTTTTCATTCTGGGAAACTTTTAAAACAAATAAATCATACTTTTATATCTCTCTTTCCCAAGCATGAGAACCCCACCAACATTAGTCATTATCGCCCAATTAGTTTATGCTCTACGCTATACAAGATAATATCAAAAATCTTGACAGAAAGACTCAAATCTGTTATTGGTAGGATTATCCACCCCCTACAAGCGACATTCATATCTGATAGAGCTATTCAAGATAATGTGCTAGTGACACATGAAAATTTTCACTCTTTCAGATCCCGAAAGGGGCGCAAGGGATGGGTAGAAATAAAATTAGACATGGAAAAAGCTTATGATAGAGTCGACTGGAATTTCACAAAAAGGATATTAGGAAATTTTGGGTTTCACAACACTTTTATCTCTTGGGTTATGGAATGTGTTACGACGGTGTCTTTCTCAATTCTTGTAAATAAAGGTCCCACTAATATGTTCTTTCCAACCCGGTGTCTCAGGCAAGGGGACCCTCTCTCCCCCTTCCTTTTCATCCTTGGTGCCGAAATACTAGCAAGGAGACTGTCTGCTGAAGCTTTTTCGAATAGTAACTCGATTGGCTTCTCATTTGGTAGAAATGGCCCGCGTATTCCTTTCTTATCATTCGCAGATGACATCATCGTCTTTGCAAAAGGCAATAAGAAAGCTGGACAGAAAGTTAGAACAATAGTTGATGCATACTGTAAAATCTCTGGACAAAAAGTCAATTACCATAAGTCGAGTTTCCAAACCACTAAAGGTATATCCGACACTAGTATCGTGGAACTACAAAATATCTTGAACATTACAAATGAGCATTCTTGGAAAAATATCTTGGATGTCCTATTATTAATGAAAGATTAAACAAAAATACGTTTGAAGACATTGTCTGTAAGTCTAAAGAACGGCTTTGCAAGTGGCGTGCGAGCGCCCTATCTCAACAAGGTCGAGCGGTCCTAATCAATTCAAACCTTTCTGCTAAACCACAGTACATTATGTAGAACTTCATGCTACCAAACTCAATACATAAAGAGCTAGATCAAATTAATAGGAAATTCTTATGGAAAAAAGATCTTAAGTTTCGGCCCCTCATTAGTTGGGATAGGGTATGCCGACCAAAAAATTATGGCGGTTTAGGCCTCAGAAAAGCAAAAGAAATGAATGAGGCCCTCCAAATGAAGTTACTATGGAAAATACTGGCTGAACTCGATAATGTTTGGGTAGCGCTGATTAAACATAAGTATCTACGATCTGCTTCCATCTTTGAGTACAAGAAAGGTGGGGATATGTCCTGACAATGGGTGAAACTAATCTCTCTAATTCACAAATTTAAGTCCGGTCTTATTTGGTCACATGGAAATGGAAAATCTATCAAATTTTAGACAGACAGCTGGATTACAACCTCCGCCCTGCAGTTTTGGGAAGACTGCCCCCAAGACATTAGCAAAGATGAAAAGGTTAGCGACTACATTATGGGTGGAAAATGGTGGTCGGAGAAACGTCACAATGTGTTACCCACAAACATCATCACAGAAATGCTGGTCGTCCCGTTGCCCATATCCTCCTTTGAGGACCGCCTATACTGGTGGCCCGATAGAGTCGGATGGTTCACAACGTGAAGTGCTTATAAGCTACTCACCTCGCAATCATCATCCGTAGTTGACATTAACGCATGGATTTGGAAAATTGACGTTCCACCAAAGATCAAAAACTTTTTATGGAAAATTAGCCAGGATGGTCTCCCAATAGCTTCTAGGCCGGCTTGCTTCAAGGGGTGTTTCCGTCCCCTCCACTTGCAGCCTCTGTAACGGTGCGACCGAGGACGAGCTTCACCTCTTAATCGAATGTTTCTTTGCCCGTTCTCTTCACCAATTCACTCAACAAATAAATTTATCTCTCGATAACACGATCTTCCAAAGTCGAGATATAAAACCTATTATCGCTTTCCTAGGGAGTAACCTTAGTGATGAGGCTAAAGTGAAGCTTGCCTTCGTGTGGTGGAATGTCTGGTACACTCGGAACCAATTTGTTTTTAGTAAGATTTCTATCCCTCTAAGGCATACCACACTACAACTCATTAAAACTCAAATTATCAGTTGGAAGAAAACCAACCAATTGGAATCAGGTCTAGATGCAGATCACACTTCACCTACCCGAGTAAACACGCAACATAGAAAAAGGAAAAGGAATAAGTATACTAAATGGCGTAAACCTCCTTTTGGAACCTTCAAGCTGAATTTTGATGGCTCTTCACTATCTAACAAGGACAACTCGACTGGAGCAGTAGTTCGGGACTGGGAAGGCCGATCTATTAGCATTAGTTTTCAAAAACATGGCTTCCAAAGTCCTCTCAAAGCTAAAGTTCTAACGTTAATACTAGGCATTCAACAGGTCAATCAACTCCGTATTGAAAAAATCCGCATAGAGGGTGACTCCTCCATAATCATAAATCATTTAAATAACCACATTACATGCCCGTGGGAAATTGAGTTCATACTGTCAGACGTAAAACTATTATTATTGACTATGAAAGAAGTATTCTTCTTTCATGTTCTCCGTTTGGGCAATAAAGGGGCGGATAAGGTTGCACACTTTTACGACTCTGCCTGGAGAGTCGTTATTTATAACAATTCTGGTGTTCTTGATCTCATCTGCAAGGATGTTGTCGGGTGGAGCGGTGCTCACCCGAATTCTTTCACAGTCAAAAAAAAAAAAAAAAAAGTTAAGAGCCCAAAAACCCACCAATGTGTATACTATAAGACTTATTAGAGGTAAACTTTCATGTTCCTTCTTTTTTATAGTTAAAAGGCAACTTGTTTGCAATTTTCTCTTCATGCTAAACTAAGCATTACTTTTAAAATCCTGTAAACGTATTTTTTTAATGGAAAACTCCATTAAAAAATACTTGTAAACGTATTTAGTTCTAAATTCAAGTTACGACAATTTTTTGTTGCCTTGAGGATGAACATTGGTGTAAGTTGTTATTGAAGTTGTGGAGATATTGACTGATTCTGTTTGATAATTAGGGGTGGGAGAAGTTCATAACAGACAAGAAAGGTGACTTCACTATGTTGCATAGGAGGTTGGAGTCAGGCAGAGCGGCCAAAGCCTAGGTCGTGAGGCGAACGAAGCCGAAATTTGGGGGATCCCTCTCTCTAGAATTTGTATAGAGAGAGGAGAGAGCTGACTAAGCAGTGAATGTATAATCCAAACTATTTAAAAAGGTCAAAAAAACTTAATCTAAACAAATCCGACTCGACCAAATTGATTATTATCTTGGTCGTCGGACTGATCCATCCCTGATTCAAGTTTGTCTCGCAAGCTTTAAATTTCGGGGGAAAAAAGAAGGAGAAATTAACATATAAATAAGAATTTATTTGATAAATTCGATTTCAAAACCATGAATATTTGAGTTCTAGCCGTTTTTATCGGTCATTGGTGCTCACTCTTCGAGTCTAACAGTGGCGTTGATAGTCTGCGGCAGATGCTCAACCCATCTCTGGTGTTCAAGCTTTTTTTTTTTTTTGACAACTCGAGAGGCCGACGCAATCGGCAGACGGTGAAACTGTCACTACATATAAAAAAGTGCAACAACAACAACAACAAAGTGGGAGGCGTGAAACCCGGACGAGCAAGCGAACCAAACCCGTACACGCTGGAGACAACGTAGACTAAGATCCAATGCCAAGCATCACCAAACGGCGACACCGTTGGCCAACGGTAAATCAGGAGTCCAGTCCTGTGTGCAATGAAGACGATCCTCCAAGGAATTTCCTACATACGGAGTCGCCTCGGTACAAACCACCACGACCCCAGCCAATCCCGACACTGGTTGTCAGAGCTCCAACACGGAAGAAGAACGCCAAGAACAATAGGGATCACACCAAGAGCCACCCTTGAAGACGCACCATGAATCCCTTTCCGACGAAAGAGATTTTATTCAAATCCCTCACAGGATTTTCAAACCTGTATGGGATTTAATCAAATCATTTCGGAATTTATAGAAATATATCCATAAGTATATATGATTTTTATATTATTATTTTTCATCATCCACCTCGGCCAAAGGGGACAAGGAAGAGGGGTATGGCGTCTGCACCACCGTAGCCGGGGAACCATCGACCAACAGAGCCGCGAAGGCGGGGAAATGAGGGAGGATGTCGGACGGGCAAAGGAAAGAGGCCAGGGGAGGGATGAAAGCGGTGGGGGCTAGGAAAGGAGGAGGTGAGGGAGAGCAGAGGCCGAGAAAATGGGATAGGGAAGACTGAAAACAAAAAGGATGAGAGAGGGGACGGGAGCAGGAAGAGGAGGACGAGAAAAAGCCTGAAAATCAAGCAACACCAAAAAGAGGAAAACCAAAAAGATTTTGAAAACAACAGAAGAAACAAAAATCAAACAAAAGTAAACAAACATCCAAACTTAAGAAAAGGAAGAAAAAAGAAAACAAAGAGCGAAACAAGGCAAGAAACACCAATGGCAAAAGGAAAAACCAGAAAAGGAGAAAGAGAGAGAAGAGAAAACCAACAGTAAGAAGAAGGGATCAAGAAAACCGAAAATAGACGGAGCGAAGGCGGAAAATTGAACAAAAGAAGAAGAAACCGAAAAAAAAAATCAAAAGCCCCAAATCGGAGAAACCCTAGAAATTGGGGATTTAGAAAATCGAAAGAAAAACAACAAAGAAGAGCGGAAAAGGGGAAGGAAGAACAAAAACGCTTAGAAATGGAAACCAAAACAAGATCCAAGAAGAAAACAGACACCAAACCTAAAGGGCTCCACACGGAGAGAAAAAGGCAGCGGAGAAGCGCGAGAAGAAACCGTCTGCCCAACGACTGTGAGAGCGATCAAGAGAGCGAACACGGAAAAGATTGGGAAGAAGGCGGCGAAAGCAGCAGAAGAGGAGGATAGAAGTAGTCGCAGCCAGAGATCGAGATGTAAATCAGGTTGAAGAGGAACAATGAAGCAAAAAGGGTAGAAGAGGGCCACGTGCGGTGCGTACTCAAAGAGAGTGATAAACAAGATCTTCTGATGTTCAAGCTTGTTGTGCAAGCTCACAAGCTTATTGCTCTAAATTAATATTTTTTTTATAAGGCAATATTTCGAGTTTAGACATATCTAAAACTCGTGGGTCGGCTAAGCCGGCAGACGGAAGAACCGTCTAAAAGTCAAAACATACAAAAAAAAACAAAAAGGTGAAAACACCGGCAATCGCACTCTACATAGAACGAAACCAAGTAGACCAAAACGTAACTGAATGTGGCCGAAGACGACAGACGAAGTCAAGCCCCACGCGGAAGTAGAACCATAGGCCTATGGTAAATCAAGACCCGATCATCATGTGGGCAGTGAGGACGAAACTCCATGTAAGCAATCAACCTGAGTAAGGGGATGTCACGATACACGCTGCCACGACACCAACCTATCCCGACTTCGACAGCCCGAACCACATCCATAGAGAAGACCGCCAAGCCACTCCACTGTAGCGCCGCACACCGCCGAATTAAAGAGCACCAAAAAACCCTAATGGGATTTAGTTACGAGCGGGTATGAAACCCTTGCAGGATTTTAATCTATATATATATAAATGAATATAGCAAATATATATATATATATATATATATATATATATATATATATATATATATATTTATATAATAAAAGAACTGGCATATATTTTATAAAATATATATATATTTTATCTTGGGCAGCTTTGGGCCCACCAAGCCAAGACCACCTTTGGGCCAAAGGCATGCACAGAGCCAAAGGAGGCAGAAGATTGGAAAAGACGTGCAGGAAGCTTTGTTTGCACAAACCCCAGTAAACCGACCAAACACCGCCCGATGAACGGAGATTAAAGCAGGCCTGCGACGAAGGGTCAAAGGTGAATGGCGACTAGCGCCGAAATCGAGGTCGGCAAACAAACCACCAAACCAAGGCGTCCAGCAGATTGGGCAAGAACAGAGATTTGGAAAATCCAGAAGGGATAATGGATTGAAGGGTCGATCCAACCCGAACAGAAGCTGCGGCTCAATTCAATGCAAATTAAGACTAAATCAGCCAGAAAAAAAAAATAGACAAGGAGCGCCAACTGGAAGGGAAAAAAGCATCTCACTTCCCAATCGGAGAGGAAGAGGAGTGTCGGAGATCGACAGATGCAACCGGCGCCGAATGAGGCCGGTGATGTGTGAGAGGGGGTGGGGGGGGGGGGTGGAGACGAAGCTAGCGCCAGCGACGGCAGCCAAAGGGAGAAGGAGATGTCGAACCACGGCGGCGAACGGAACAAAACAACTGTCGAACCAAAGCTAGAGAAAGACGAAATGGAGGTGGGCAGAGCAAGGGGTCGAGGGACACTAGACAAGCCGACGGCGCTAAGGAGGGGCAACCCGAAAAGGGGTGGAGGATTTTGCGGAAGGGAAGCCCCACGAAGGAGCTACTCACTATTCCGAACACTCTCCGAGGAGAGGAATTGGGGATCTCTGAAGAGAGAATTGGTTTCTCCAAAGAGAGAGTTTTTTCAATCTAAATTAATTTTTAATTTAGATGCATTTGTAACCCATAATGAAAAAAATCATAGTAAAGTAATTGGGAAAATAAATGCCTATTTTTTTTATATAAGACTTGACGAAGAAAAATATCAATATGCTAAAAAAAAAGTAGGCAAAAATGATGAAAATGAACCGTTGGCCCCCAAACTTTAGTAAACACAAATGAACCATTTTGAACCCAATCAAAAAACATTTCTATACAGAGAGACCCCAATCGAAATAAACGCAAAAATGTACACGAAAAAAAACCACCCTACGGTATATTCAAACTAAAATTTAACGGCTCCTCTATTCAGACTAATCAGAGCACTCCAGATATACTCATTATAGACCGGCATGGCAAACTAATCCGTATAGCGTACCAGAAGCTTGGAGTTAAATCGCCCTTTCTTGCCGAGTCTCTGGCTCTTCGACTTGGTGTTGTAGAGGCGAAAAAGATGAATATACAACATCTCCTTCTTGAAGGGAACTCGAAAACAATCATAGACCACTTGGTGATAAAATCAAATGCCATTGGGAAAGAGAACTAATAACATCAGATATTAAAACACTATTGACAAGCGTGGGAGAAGTCACTTCCTCCCATATACCACGTTCTAGGAATAGAATGGCAGATAAGGTTGTAGACCTTTGCCATTCTTCCAAGGGGTTGCATATCATCCATGATTTAAGTAGTCGGGACCTCATCCGTCAAGATGTTATTGGGTAGGCTTTTCCTACCCAAACTCTTACCTGATCAAAAAAAGAATAGAGGAAACGTTTTGCATTGAAAATTAAAATGAACCATTCTGAAATGGCTCAATCGGAAAGGACTTGCGGGTAGTACCCAAAGGTCCCCGGTTCGAACCCCGGATGGCCGCTCTTTATTTACCAAATTCAAGAGTAAGGTAAAATATCAAATTAACATGTGATTCGTCCTTCTCGTCTATGATATGAGGTGGAATAGTTGCCTTAGGTGTGTCTAGGCATAGTTTCAATAGAGGTTGTAGTCTCGTGCACCCTACGTATGGAGTTGATCGTGTTTGTGTCTACGAATTTCGAAGATCCTTCATTTGGGTGAACATTTCTGGTCCACATTACCTCAAGAGACGTCACTTTTCCGATTGTGAATTTTTGGTGACATCTCTCCAGTAGCGAGACTTTGTGGCGATTTGTTGTTTCCCCATGTTCTCGCTATTTGTAGATCATCTCTATATCTTTCTTGACTTCTTATTGGACCGATCTGATTATGGTTATGTTCTTCCCGTCAGAGTGAATAATCCCCGTTGGGGTTGCCTTCGCTATCATTAGAATATATATATATATATATATATATATATATATATATATATATATATATATATATATATATATATATATATATATATATATATAGGAGTACAAGATAGTTAACCCTAATTACAAATGGGTAATTGAGCCTATACATATATTCTATCTAACACACCCCCTCAGTCGAAACAGGAGGGCAGCGAATAGTGAGACTGGATCTAAAATCAAGAAATAAATGGTGAGGCAATCCCTTGGTGAATATGTTTGCATACTGGTACGGGGAGGGGACATGTAGGACACACACATGTCCCATAGCGACCTTCTCACGAACAAAGTGGATGTCAATCTTCACATGCTTAGTTCGTTGATGGTGAACCGGGTTGTGAGTAAGGTAAGTAGCACTGACATTGTCTGTATACACAACAGACGCTTGACTGAGCGGACAGTGGAGCTCAAGCAATAGGTTGCGAAGCCAGGCACACTCAGCGACAACATTGGCAACACCGCGATATTCCGCTTCAACACTAGACCGAGGAACCACATGTTTGCGCTTAGAAGACCAAGAGACGAGAGAGTCGTTGAGGAACACACAATATCCTGACGTAGACCATCTGTTGTCCGGACAACCATCCTAATCAACATTCGTCCAAGCAACCATGGAGAGAGGTGAAGTTGATGAGGTAAAAGTGATGCCAAGAGAAGTAGTACCCTGAACATACCTGATAATGCGCTTAAGAGCAGCAAAGTGAGACTCTCTGGGGTCAAGCATAAATAGACAGACTTGCTGAACAACATAGCTAATATCAGAATGAGTAAATGCCAAGTATTGTAAAGCACTAGCAAGGCTACGGTACAAAGTCAGATCAGACACAAGCGAACCCGCAACTTGGGCCAGTTTGACAGTGGTCTCAACAAGCGTTGCAGTAGGCTTACAGTTAGCCATGTTAGCCTTGGCAATAATCTCCTTGGCATATTTCTCTTGTGAAAAAAACAAACCAGATGCATATCGAGATGCATAGACTCCCAAAAAGAAGTTGAGAGGCCCGAGATCAGACATAGCAAACTCCTTGCTGAGTTGTGTAATAATGGCAGCCCGAAGAGTCTGTGAAGATGCAGTAAGGTTGATATCATCGACATATAACAACAAATAAGCAATCTGATTACCTCGGCGAAAGACAAACAAGGAGGAGTCAAGCTTGCTACTGACGAAGCCAAGCATGTGCAGGTAAGTAGCAAAGCAAAGATACCACGCTCGAGGTGCCTGTTTAAGGCCATACATAGACTTCTGCAAGAGACAAACATGGCCTGGTTTGGTCCTGTCAGCAAAACCAGGCGGCTGGAACATGTACACTGTCTCATGCAGATGACCATGAAGAAATGTGTTCTTGACATCAAGCTGATGAATAGGCCAATCCTTCGAGACATCGAGATGCAAGACGGTATGGATGGTAGCTGGTTTGACAACCGGACTAAAAGTGTCATCACAATCGACCCCCACCTGCTGAGAGTTCCCATTGGCGACCAATCACACCTTATAGCGCTCAAGGGATCCGTCAGAGCGAAATTTGTGCCGAAAGAGCCACATGCACCGCACAATGTTGGCCCCAGGAGGTCGAGGAACCAACACCCAAGTGTTGTTGCTAATAAGAGTCTTGTACTCATCGAGCATGGCAGCATTCCAATTTGGGTCTAAGGCGACTGTTTTGTGGGAGGTAGGGATGGGCAATAGGTGAGAAACGGAGGGGTCAAAAATCTGTTTGGGGCGAGAGATGCCACTCATGCTCCGAGTTTGGATCTGGTTGATCTGCTGTGTGGGGTTAGGTGGCATGGTAGGAGCTGCAGCTGACGGGACAGAGGCTTGAGGTGATAGGACGGGGGATACAAGGGGATGGACAGGGGCAGGAGGTAGCAGGATAGTTTGCGATGTGGGAGGGTTGGGTGCCCGGGCCGGAGATGTAATAGCATTCAGAGAGGAAGAGAGATATAGTTGATGAAGAAGCTGGGGTGTAGGGTAGTCATCAGAAGGGGGCGGGGTGTTTAGGGATGTAGGGGGACTAGAAAAAGGGAATGTGGTCTCATCAAAGGTGACATGGCGAGAGAAGATGACACGTTTGGTAATGGGATCAAAACACTTATACCCTCTATGATTGGAGGGGTAGCCGAGGAAAACACAAGGTCTGGATCGAGGAGCAAGTTTATGAGGGGCAACAAATGCTTGGTTGGGGTAACACCGGCAGCCAAACACACGGAGGTGGTCGTATTTAGGAGTGACTCAGAATAATACCTCAACAGGGCACCAATTCTGGATGGTTTGTGGAAGGAGTGATGTTGATAAGATAGCATGCCGATTCAATAGCATATGACCAATACTGCAGGGGGACATGCCCATGGATAAGGAGAGTCCTCATGTAAGTGGTAAGGGTGTGAATGCTCTGTTCGTCTTTCCCGTTCTGGGAGGAGGTGTGGGGACAACAGAAGCGGAATTGAATGTCATGAGTAGCGAAGAATGATGTAAGGACATTGTTGTTAAACTCACCGCCCATGTCACATTGAAAGGATTTAATGGCGAAGTTGAATTGGGTGCGGACGAAGCTATGGAAGATCATAAGGTGTGGAACAACTTTAGATTTTTACTTTAGGGGAAACACCCAAAAATAATGAGAGAATGCATCAACTAGAACAAGTGCATAGTGGAAACCATCATGACTGATAATAGGAGATGTCCATAGATCACCATGAATGATGTCAAATGGAGCGTGCACCTGAGTATAAGACGTGGCAAAGGGCAATCTAGTGTGTTTGCCAAGCTGGCATGCCGGACAACTAGTGAAGGGAGGTGCTTTATTGCAGGGAATAAGCCTGGACCTGAGAGACTCGAAAGTCGGGGAACCTAGGTGAACAAGACGGGCGTGCCAGAGAGATGCCAAATGAGCAACTGCTGATAGATTGGTTGCTTCAGGGGAGATGACAGGATGTATGTTGTTGGTGACAGGATATAGGTCTCCACCGCTATTACATCTCATGAGTGGGGCTCCAGTTGTGTAATCTTTTAGAGCAAACCCAAAGCGGTCAAACTCAATGGAGATATTATTGTCTGTGGTGAGGCGACGAATGGATACAAGGTTGTTTGTTAAACCAGAGGAGACGAGGATGTTGTTAAGGCTTAGGTCGGTGGTAGGGGTTGGTAATGTAGTGTGCCCAAGACCTAAGGTAGGAATGCGTTCACCATTGTCGACAATAATGGAGGTTGAAAGACTCTTAGAAGCAGGGACATAAATTATACATGGGTTGTGCGACATGTGCGCAGTGGCTCCGCTATCCATGTATCAGTTCGGATCGGAAGCTGACACGCTTGTAGGTGTCATGATGGTGGGCGGCCTGTGTCGGAACAATGACGATGATCCCGCTGCTAAGGTCTGATCCAAATGGTGCGGAGAGGGCCCGAGGAGTACCTGCTGGCTCGGGTATGGTCGCGTTGGAGAGGCGTACGGGGGAGACGGAAGGGTATAGGTCGGGTAGCTCTGGGGAAGGGTTCCAATAGGGGAATACCCCCTCTGTAAATGACTTGAAGGGGCGATAACCTCGACGGGAGGCTATTGTGGATTGTAGAAAGCCATAATCGTTGTCGATCGAATTTTTTTTTTTGGGGAATCCCTAATCTGGGCAGGACCTTCGCATGTGCTGGGAGAGGAGAAGGGGCGGCGGGTATGATGCGAGGCTCACGGGTGCCGGATCCAGGCTCGGGGGTGGCCGATGGTGGTCGGCAGTGGTCGGATCTGGTCAGAAAAGAGCAGAGTGAATGCGAATGGGGTGCGAGGGGGGGCTATCTTTGCGCTTAGGGATGCCGGATCTGGACTCTGGGTTGCAAGAGGGCTGGGAGCGGCGCTCTTGGTTGCTATTCACGCCGGATCTGGGCAGTAGGGGCCGCCGATGGTGTTTGCAGGTGGAGAGCTAGCGGGAAACAATGGAGAAAGAAGTAGGGGGAGGTGAGGTGCTGCGAGAACGAGAGGAAGAGGGGGGGGGGGGGTGATGGCAGTGGCAGTTGGGTGCGGGGAGATAGGTTGAGGTCGAGAGAAATAGAGAACTGGTCAGCGAGGGGAACGAGACTGGACAGGGAGGCCAGATAGGGCTCAGTGGTGGTCCGAGGCGGTCGGTTCTGGAGAGAAAAGGAGCGGAAACAGATGCTGCATAGGTTCTGTGAGGAGAAGAAGGAAATGATGAGGGATGCGATGGTGGTTTGTGGCTCCTGTCATGGCCGGTTTCTGGGCTGAGGCCGGATTGTGGTCGGCGGGTGATGGTGGTGACGGTAGTAGGGAAGGAGGCGGGGAAGGGATCGAAAGAAACCCACTAGCTTATATACTAATGCTTCTTTGTTCATATTATCAATGTGGGACTCTTTTGGTCTCTTCACATCTTTCATTCTCTCAACACGCCCCCGCAAGTGCAACTAGGGTCGTTTTTTGCCTCTAGTTGACACTTGGACAACAGTTCTAGCATCTCATTCTTTTTTGGAAAAATTTGCTCAAATATCCATTTAGAAAAGCTAATTAGGTAAACGTCCATATTTAAACGGATATTAAGTAAATGTCCACAAATTTTAAGTAATACCAACTCAACCCTTGGTATAATTAACCTCTTTTATTCCAACCCTCTTCAATCTCCATCCTCGCGTCTCTCTCCTTCGCTTCGCGTCTCTCTCCTTCGCTCCTTCTGGTGGTCGTCGGCGTTCGCTCAACCTTCACCCAGGCCAGGTAATTTCCACTCTTTTGTTTCTTCTCGTCCTTCTTAATCTCTTCCCCCCTCCTTTCGGTTTCCTTCCCCTTTCGATTTGAGGAATATCATTGTTTAGCCCTATATTCGATTGCACTTACTTATACTCTAGATGTGAGTTTTTAGTGTGTTTCCCTCGAACCTACACAATTTTTGGACAGAAGAAAAGCAAATCGATTTAATAAACTTCACCTACTCGATTGGATTCGAATTTGAGAAAACAAAACCTAGCATGTTTGGTGACAATTTGTTAAACTTGCAAAATATGTCAATTTGTTTAGTATTGTTGACAATTTGTTAAATCTGATCATTTCGAGATGTTAATTTTATGATTTGGGACAACAGGTGCGGATTTTTGTGTGAATACATTGCTCTGATGACAATTTGTTTATGTTTTTTTAGGGTTTGTGTGTTTCTATCTTCTTCAAATGGATAATCCAGGTTAGTGTTCTTATTGATGTATCTAATTCGTTCTTACTTTATATGTTGTTCTATTTCAAGTGTTTATCATTGCTTGTTTGTTTTGGTGACAATTGCTTGTTTGGTGACAATTAGTATTTAGCTTGATTCTATATCATCAATTTAAATGAGATTATCAGGGGTTTGCTTCACTGTTTGGTGATAAATGGAATTTATGTTGTTATCTTTAGATTTGTGACAATTGGTAGAGTTATATATTCTGTTTTGGTGACAAATGGAATTTATGTTGTTATTTTTAGATTGATGACAATTGGTAGAGTTATATATTCTGTTTTGGTGACAAATGGAATTTATGTTGTTATTTTTAGATTGGTGATAATTGGTAGAGTTATATATTCTGTTTTTGTGACAAATGGAATTTATGTTGTTATTTTTTTATTTTTTTTTAGATTGGTGACAATTGGTAGAGTTATATATTCTGTTTTGGTGACAAATGAAATTTATATCTCATTTAGATATAATGTAATTTTCATTATCCTTCTGTTCAATTGTAGTGGAAGTTGTGGTATGTATACCATCAAATATATCGAGGGTCTTGCATTTCATGGTGGTATTGAAGCTATTTCAGATAAGTATATGGATGTGCATAGAGAGAGAGGATGGTTATAGAGGGTCTTGCTATTTAGGATTTTAAGTATGAATGTCTCAATTGTTCCCCTTTGTTTTGATATTTTTGCAAGTTGATATAGTCTGACAATTAAGTATTACAAAGTTAAACTTTAAATCAAATTTCATCTACTTAGGGTTATTATTGTAACAAAAATGCGTTAATATTAGATCACAAATGTGATGCCATTATAGTATTGTACATCGAATTATTCGTTTGCTCAAGTTTAACCCTCTAGGGTCTATGCTCCCCTAGTTCTAGGGTTTCAGTTTTGTAACAAAAATGCATTAATATTAGATGACAAATCTGATAACATTGGTAATGTACACACATTTTAGGGTTTAGGGTTTAGTCTTTAGGGTTTAGGGCGGCCCTAAACCCTAAAGACTAAACCCTAACCCCTAAACTATACTGTACATCAAATTTTCGTCTGCTCAGGTTTAGCCCCTCTTGGGTCTATGATCCCCTTGTTTTAGGGTTTCAGTTTTGTAAAAAAAAATGTTTTAATATTAGATGAAAAATATAATAACATTAGCATTGTAAACATTTTAGTTTGATAAAAGTGTTTTGTAGTTGGTGACAATTGGTTGGTGACACTGTTTTGTCGTTGGTGACAATTAATTTCTAAAAATAGGTGGTTGACACTAGATTGGTGATAAAGTTTTGTAATTGGTGACAGTAGATTATTGACCAAAGCTTGAAGAAAATAGGTTGTTTACATTGTTTTATTATTAGTGTCAATAAATTACAGAAAAGAGGTTGGTGACAATGTTTTTTATAAATTGGTGATAATACGGTTGATTAAACAATACGAAAACAGTGTTCTGTAGTTGGTGACAATGTCTTGGTGATGTATAATGTTATGGTGACAATTTTTTTAAGGTTACAAATCATGGTGACAATATATTGTCATCAACCTCGTCATTAATAGTTGTCACTTGTCAACAACAATTGTCATCAGAAAATTCGTCTATTAGAAGAAAAACCCCATTTTTCACCGAGGAAAAGTGTTACTGGCAACTGTCACTAGAAGAAAATCAATTGTCGCCCAATTTTTTAGTCACCAACAATTATCGCAAGAAAAAAAATAAAATCAATTGTCACTAGAAAAGCTTTTCCCCTAACTGTCACCGGGAAAAATAAAATGTCACAAAAAATCAATTGTCACCAAAATAATTGTCACAATTAACTGTCACCGGAAAAATATACTCAACTGTCACCAAAAAATTGTCACCAAATGCAGGCGTTGACCGGAATGGTCATTGTTGACTAGTCAATATTAAAATTAAAAATGGTCAAAAGGGGAAGGTTTAGAGACGGGGAAGGATGAATATTTTTGGAAAAAATGGACATTTACTTAATTATGTAAAAAAAGTGGACATTTACTTAATTTTGACATTATAATGGATATTTACCAAATTTAACCTTCTTTTTTTAGCTAGCCCAGGATCGAGAGTCGGGCCGTTTGGCTTTTTCGCTCTGATACTATGTCAGAGTGAATAATCTCCGTTGGGGTTGCCTTCGCTATCATTAGAATATATATATATAGGAGTACAAGATAGGTAATCCTAACTACACATTGGTAATTGGGCCTATACATATATTCTATCTAACACTTCCGAGCTCCGATCTTTTAACCTTTTTCTGTGTGTGATTGTTTTTCTTTTGATTTTATATAACCGTCAATCATTTTTTGCTTGGTGATGAACGGTTTTTAGTCGCGTAAACCATATCAAAATAAATTCGAACTTACTAACTAATGTAGTGTGGTAAGCACGAGTCGATCCCACAGAGAATCAAGTTATTCTCAAGTTAAGTCTATTTACCAATTAATAAAAAAGGAGGGTTTTGGTGTAATGAGAATAAGAAAGAAAATAAAATAAACTATAAACAAGTTAACGGAGATAACAATTAAGAATAGAGTTTCATCTATAAACATCCACTTTAGTTTGACTGGTTGATCCTTGATTCTTCTTCAAGTTCTCTTCTCATCCTATTATTGTTCCTGTCCTGATCTTGTGTAAATTACTAGTCCTACGAGTCCTAGTAACCCTTACTAATTAGATAACCCTAACACGGTCATGATTTAACCTAATAGTAGCATTAAGATTAAGGATTAACCAGGATACATGCAACAGCAAGCTACGAGTCAGCATTTAACATATAACTGATTCTCTACACACAAGTTTAGTCCTACGAGTCCTAAAAATGCATGATTGCTACTATGAATCAAGGTTCACTACGAGGAATCTACAAAACCCTAGCAATAATCTCAACTAGTTGTACGGTCTAGAAGAAATCAACAATAATCGCAAAAGAATCAATACGAATCAATAGAAATAGAACAAGAATAGAAATCTCACAACTTTATCAAACCAAAGCTTCAATTCATAAACGAAACGGGAGAGTTTAGCGCTCCATCAAAGTAAAACAAAACAAAATACAATTAGGTTTTGGGTTAACACAGTCGGTCACGGTGCACTCTCACTTAGCCGTATACGTATGAATGTATATATATAGCACAAGATAGTCTATCTATCCTAATATGAATATATATAATATTAATATTATTCATTCTATCTATCTAACTAACCCATCTAATAAAATAAAGGAAAGTAATAATAATAATAGGCAACACTCCTAACTCCTTAGCTGCTTCCGAACTCCAATTGCATAAAAGGTGAATTTAACGCAGCACTCCTGGCAATCCGCCCATCACTCCGGAATGACCCATCTTATCTTCTAAATTGCAAAATAATTCCATAAGCTCCAAATTCATACGAACAAGCCTCAAAAATACCTGAAATATATAAAAGAACTAGTGTAGACTCCGAAAATCAAATAATACAAATTAACTATAAAATATGTAAAATATGCATGAAAATAAGCTAATATAATATGTAAATATATAACTAAAATAGACCCTATCACTTGGACCTCTCAATTTACCAAACATAGGGTTATCCTCTATGTAAAACCTAAAGATCGAAAACGAGATAGGCGAATATGCGGAAGCGTATGAAATCGAGCAAGAGAAACACAGATCTGATCGAATAAAGCAAGCCAAAGAACGAACACAAGCGATTTTACGTGGTTCGGCTATGCCTACATCCACGGGGCCTCAAGAGTTGGCCAAATCCACTATAATGAGTTCATACAGGGACAGATCAAGTAAAGAGATACAAAACTCCTAGATCTAGACATGCAGGAGATCAGAAAGCAAGAGAGAAAGAGAATCCCCCTGTGTGGGAACCAAGAGATCAAAGAAGTCTTCGATCTCGAACCCTAGATCACGTGGAGAGGAGAGCTGCTGCCCAGAGCTTGGAGCGCCGGTCACTAGAGAACCACCAGGGACACCTTCGGCCACCTTCTTCGCTTCCTCGCTTGGAGAATCTTCAGGCAAAGGGAGAGGAACGCCAAACCCTAGAAACCCTAGAAGAGAGCTTTCTGGAAGATGAAAAGAGAGAGAGAGAGAGAGAGAGAGAGAGAGAGAGCACAAAACAGTACGACGTCCAACAAGCTCCAAAAGGAGCTTATATAGCTAGGTCAACGTGGAGAGCTCTCAACCAAAGTGAAACACTACGTTCCATCAAAGTGTGCCGAGCTCAATAGATGGAACCGGGCTCAAGCTTTGGGCTCCTCAACTCCTCTCAGCAACCATGGGCCTAATCCTCTATAATGGGCTAGAGCCCAAAATCGAGAAATATAAAGTCTCTCTTACATTATACATATTATACATATAGTGTAGCATATATTACATATGTATTATAACACCATACTTTATACCTATACTCGTTAGAGGATCAAGCTCTCATAGCTCAATTCGACTCAGTCGAGTATAAGATAAAGTATGCGTCCATACATAGTATATATGTTTCCTATATGCAATATGTATGATCATCATATACATACATGTTACAAGCATACACACAACAATACAAGTAACATAGCAAGCATACAAGACATAGGAAATTAACACATATCATTACAAATGCCCCTGTAATTTTCTACGTCTTGCACTGGGCAGACTCAGCTTCATATCAAGTGGATTCTTATGCCAGGTCCGTCCTCAACCCACACTCACAGAACAGATCATGTGAGCTCCTCCAAATGGAGGAAGTTCCTGCAGTACAAAAACTTATCACGAGGACTAATTTTTGTACTAAAATCTGCAGGATTATATCTACCATCAATCTTCTTAACATGAATCACATTATCTTCGACTTTTTCCCTTATAAAATGATATCTCACATCTATATGCTTAGTTCTTTCATGATACATGAGGTCACGACATAAGTAAAGAGCACTTTGACTATTTATATGCAAAACAGTAGTATAGTGCTTCTTCTCAATCTCTTTTAGAATACCCTGCAGCCATATAGCCTCTTTACAGGCCTCGGTAGCTGCAATGTACTCTGCCTCGGTGGAGGATAATGCAACTATAGGTTGCTGCTAGGATTTCTAGGAAATACAGTTACCAGCCCATGTGTAAACATAGAAAGTAATGGATTTCCTGGTATCCTTGTTGCTTGCATAGTCAGCATCAACAAAACCATGTAAATCATAAGAGGAAGAATGCTCAGCATATAACAGAGATAATTTCACAGATCCAAGAAGATATTTAAGCAGATATTTCATTGACAACCAATGCTTCTCAGCAGGTTTAGACATAAACCTGCAAAGTGTGCTAATTGCAAATGCTAAATCAGGTCTAGTGCATATCATGGAATACATAACAGACCCAACAATGGCATCATATGGGATAGATTTCATCCTTTTAAACTCAACCATAGACATTTTTTCTTTAAGCTTAGTCAAGTCAAGGTGAGGACCAAGAGGAATGTTATTCACTTTATCACCAGTCACATGAAATCTATCAAGCACTTTTTGAACATAGTCACATTGATGCAACCAAAGCCTAGATCCTTCATATCAAAAATGCTTTTGCAGGTTCTTTTTAATGTCAAGAATGCCATCAAGAGACTTAGAAATAAGCAGGATGTCATCAACATATAAAAGAACATATAATAAAGGACCAGCATGCTTCAAACCTTTGAAATACAAACATGTATCAAACTTCTCTTAAAACCCAAGCTAAACCTCATACATCTATCAAACTTGATATTCCACTGTCGTGGAGACTGTTTCAAGTCATATATAGATTTATTAAGCAAGCAGGCATAGTCAGGATGAACAGAATCAATGAAGCCCTTAGGCTGTTTCATGTATATGGTCTCATCCAAGTCACCATGAAGAAAAACAGTTTTAACATCCATTTGTTCAAGTTCAAAGTCATAGACAACATTCATAACAAGCAACAATCTAAGAGTCTTATATTTCACAACAGGAGCAAAGATCTCATTGTAATCCTCACCTTCCCTTTGAGTAAAACCTTTAGCAACCAACCTAGCTTTGTATCTAGGGGGCTTAGACTTAGAAATTTCCTCTTTAAGCTTGAAGATCCATTTACAATCAATCAATCTAGCATCAACAGGTTTAGGAGTATAATTTTGAAGTGAGCACATTTCACAGCTTGTTCATAAGTTTCAGGAGTATAATTTTGAACCACAGAAGAAACAAGACAAGCAAACTCAACAATGTTATTAATGAATCTCTTATTATGAATGACAGTCCTAGGACTCCTATCCCTAGTCAATTGTCAATCAGTTAAATCATGTCTTAAAGCATCTGAAGAACTAGAATTGCCAGAACCAGAAGCAGACATAGATTCAACAAAACTACCCTCATCCACAGAAATAGGAGAAACAGAAGAGGAAGGCAAAACAGATTCATTATTTGCTTCCCTGCCCAATTGGTGAGGTTGCATAATCACAGAAGCAGGAGGGGCAGGAGAAGAAATAGAGAGAGGAGGGGAAAGAGTAGAATAACCACTGTCAAACTCATCATTAGAATTAGAATCCATGTTCTTTGGAACATAGAACTGATCACCATCTTGTACCTGCAAGTCAGTCTCATGAAGTACAAAAGCAGAAGCCTTTTTGAAATGGAATTCATGCTTATTAAAGATAACATTCCTACTCACAATTGTTTTATAAACACCAGGTTAGACAATTAAAAGTTTATACCCTTTGACACCTTCAGGATACCCCAGCAGAACACACTTCTGTGATCTAGGTTCCAATTTTTCTTGATTGACATAAGAGAAAACAGTGCAACCAAAAGGTTTGATATGATCAAGTTTAGGTATTCTTTTAGTCCATAACTCATAAGGAGTTTTAAAAACAATCACAGAGGAAGGAGTTCTATTAATCAAATAAGCAGAAGTAACCACAGCTTCACCCCATAGACTATGCTTCAAACCAGAAGAGATTAACATGCATCTAGCCTTTTCAAGAAGAGTCTTGTTCAACCTCTCAGCTGTACCATTTTTCTGAGGAGTTCCAGGAATGGTTAAATGCCTCTTAATACCATGCTCATGACAGAAAGCATTAAACACAGATTGCAAAACTCGAAACCATTGTCAGTTTTCAAACATTTAACAGATAATCCAGTTTCTTTTACAACTCTAGTTTTCCACAACTTGAAAATTTCAAAAGCCTCATCTTTAGTTCTCAACAGATAGACCCAAACATACCTGCTATAGTGATCAACAAGGGACATGAAATACCTTTTATGACCAACAGTAGAAACTTGGGTAGGGCCCCATAGATCAGAATGTATGTAATCCAGAGGAGCAGTTGAGACATGCACAGAGGATTTAAAACTTTTCCTAGTATGTTTACCAAGCACACAGTTTTCACATAAATCAATAGTGCAAGGTTTAGAGTTGAGAATGCCAGATTTATTCAAATGTTCTAAACCCTTTATTGCCTAAATGACCTAACTTGTTATGCCACATAAGAGTTTCACTTAAGGACATGGTTTTCACATAGTTAGAAGCAGTAAGAGCAGCAGCAGAGAAGTTCATCACAGGAGTAGCAAGCAGTTCATATAAGCCACCTTTTCTAATGCACTTAATAACATGCTTACCATCCTTACTAACAACTCTCACACCTTTAGAACTGAACACATCATAATGCAATTCTTCAAGAGCACTTTCAGACATCAGATTTCTTCTCAAAGCAGGAACCCATTTAACATCCTTAATAACTCTAACCACATTATCAAACATCTTTAAAGCAATAGATCCAACACCTTTAATTTTAAGCACAAAATGATCACCAAGCATCACAGTGCCACCATTAAAGCATTTAAGATCATGAAACCAAAACTGGTGATAAGTAGCATGCATGGTACATCCATAATCCAAAATCCAGGTATTAGAATAAGCGGTATTCAATAATGCAAGCACTTCATGAGTATAATAAGGATGGGATTCAAACACATCAGATACATTAGGCTGCTTTCCAGCAGCCTTTTCATCTCTTTTTCTTTTAAAACAATGTTTTTCAATATGACAAGACTTAGAGCAGTAAGAACACATCAAGTGAGATTTATCAGGCTTATCAAATTTTCCATGTTGGCTAGACTCAGGCTTACCATTGTCCTTCTGAGGCTTATTCCTGTTTTGGTTTTGGTTCTTATTAGGCTTATTGCCTCTGAACCTGCCTTTAGACACAAGAACTTCATACTTATTCTCAGTTTTGGTATCAGATTTAGACTCATACTTGTTTCTAAACACTTTTAATGCATCATTTTTCTGAATAATGGACTCAATGATAACTTTTTTCTCCAATTTATCAGTGCTATATTGAGCCACATCTTTAAAAGTGTCAAACTGAGCGGGCAAAGCATTTAATAACAACACACACTGTTGAGTTTCCTCAACTTTATCACAACAACGCTGCAAATCTTGAATAATAGTAAAAAAACTTATCCAGATTCTCAGATAAAGGACATGACACATCCATTTTAAAGGTAAACAACTTATTAAACAGGTTAACTCGAGAAGGGAGAGATTTTACCAAGTAGAGGGCTTCCAACCCATCCCATAGCTTCTTAGCTGTCTCAAGATTAAGAACCTGTCTAGCAACTTCATCTCCTAAGCACAACATAATCTCACTATGGGTCTGTTCATCAGTTTCCAAGATTTTTTCCTTTGTAGTTCCATTAGGAAACTTATTAGTCACATCAACCCATCATTTTTCTTTTATCAAGAGTGCCTTCATTTTAATTTGCCACATAGCAAAATCAGTGTGGCCATTGAAGGGCTTGAGATAGGTGCCTTTGTCACCCATCATAACCAGTACCTCATAAAAACAAAGAAACCAAGTTAGTATATGGATAAAACACTTATAGATTCAAGAAAACCTTGAATCTTAACAAGAAACCAAGCAGATCTATTACAAAATTGCACAAACAAGCAAGATATAAACAGATCTACACACCAGAAGCCAGAAAATAAAGCACAGAACCCTAGATCTAGCAAACAAGGGTGTGGTACGTCACGTAGGGGGGGTTCGGCACCAGCGATGTCGCCTTTTAGGTCCGTTCGAGGCCCTACGTTCATTCTCTATCCCTATAACTCAAGAATGAGCCAGGAAATCGAGAGCGAGACACTCAAGCTCTGATACCACGTTGTAAAACCTAATGATCGAAAACGAGATGGGCGAATATGCGGAAGCGTATGAAATCGAGCAAGAGAAACACAGATCTGATCGAATCAAGCAAGCCAAAGAACGAACACAAGCGATTTTACGTGGTTCGGTTATGCCTACATCCACGGGGCCTCAAGAGTTGGCCAAATCCACTATAATGAGTTCGTACAGGGACAGATCAAGTAAAGAGATACAAACCTCCTGGATCTAGACATGCATGAGATCAGAAAGCAAGAGAGAAAGAGAATCCCCCTGTGTGGGAACCAAGAGATCGAAGAAGTCTTCGATCTTGAACCCTAGATCGCATGTAGAGGAGAGCTGCTGCCCAGAGCTTGGAGCGTCGGCCACCATAGAACCGCCAGGGACACCTTCGACCACCTTCTTTGCTTCCTCGCTCGAAGAATCTTCAGGCAAAGGGAGAGGAACGTCAAACCCTAGAAACCCTAGAAGAGAGCTTTCTGGAAGATGAAGAGAGAGAGGGCACGAAACAGTATGACGTCCAATAAGCTCCAAAAGGAGCTTATATAGCTAGGTCAACCTGGAGAACTCTCAACCCAAGTGAAACGTTGCGTTCCATCAAAGTGTGCCGAGCTCAAGAGATGGAACCGGGCTCAAGCTTTGGGCTCATCAACTCCTCTCAGCAATCATGGGCCTAATCCTCTATAATGGGCTAGAGCCCAAAACCGAGAAATATAAAGTCTCTCTTACATTATACATATTATACATATAATGTAGCATATATTACATATGTATTATCACACCATACTTTATACCTATACTCGTTAGAGGATCAAGCTCTCATAGCTCAATTCGACTCAGTCGAATATAAGATAAAGTATGCATCCATACATAGTATACATGTTTCCTATATGCAATATGTATGATCATCATATACATACATGTTACAAGCATACACACAACAATACAAGTAGCATACACACAGCAATACAAGTAACATAACAAACATACAAGACATAGGAAATTAACACATATCATTACACTCTATTTTAAATCCTTCCCTCTTTCAAGAAAAGAAAATGCTTAATGCTTTTGAGGGGAAGAAAAGAGGATAAGGTGGGATACAAGGACGTGCCATTAGAAAGTGGCAAAGGGAAACGGGGAGCTTGTTGGCGATTTATCGACTGGATTGTTGTGAGCCGTCCGAAAGAGAACGAAAAGGAAATGTCAAGGAATTGCATGGAAACACCGCTGTTAATGTGACCCCAACACGGAACTTCTTCCTTCCATTTCTTTTCTTTTTTTTTCTTCTCTCTTCTTTCTCTTTCCATCAATTTCTATTCTCCATGGAAGACCGCAAGCAGGAGGTACTTTCGTTTCTGCTTTCCTCATTTTGTAATTTTCATGTTCTTGAATTGGAAATTTGCTGAGTAAATATACTACGTTGATTCCGTTCGCGTTCATCGTTTCTTGATTACTAGCAACAACAAAGATTTCATCTTTAGTGTACGTGGATCTGTTTAGTGATTCCTCCTCTACTCCGATGTTTCCTGTGTTTGATTAGCTCGCACTCGTGGAGGAATTTGAGATTTCAGAACTTAGGAATCGGTTAATTGCATCGATCGGAGAAGCCAAAATTAACTCCTACCAGATGGTCCAAAGTGTTTGATTAGTTAGTTCCAATTGGAAAAAAAAAAAGAAGAGTAAAATTAAGATGTTCATTCTTACGATTTCAACCATAAATTGACGGTACTAGCACTACTAGATTATTAATTTCAGTAGCCAAGATTTTTTTTCTGGACAGATTTTCAATTTGATATAGTGTGGGTTCTTGCTCATATGATTCCTATATCCCAATACCGTGAAAGGAGTTAAACTCTTAATGGTGGCAGTAGGTTTGTAAATCTAGGTAACGAAATGCATCTCGCCATTTCAAAAGCTTACTGGGAAATTCAGACTGTTGGATTGATCAATGCTGAGAAATGCACAGCTCTTTTGATCCTAAGAGGTTAAAATGTTGTTGTTTACTTTGGGTCTGGTGTACAGAAAAGTGCATCATGGTTATCTGTCCCGCAATTCGGTGAATGGGATCAGAAGGGAGGAGTGCCGGATTACTCGCTTGACTTCTCAAAGATCAGAGAGAACAGGAAGCAGAACAAGAGAGAGCCTTCGAGGGCCAGTATTGGCAATGAAGATGAGCTGATCAATCCGACCGCCCCTGCTAACAATAACATGGCCGTCCCTTTAGATCAAAGCAATTCTCCCTCAGTAAGCTCAGCTGTTTTGTGTACATATCCTATTGTCTGGTCTGGTTGCCTTTCGGTTAAATGTTACAGGCTGATCCTTGTTTTCGTGACAGATAAGGAGGAGTTTTCTCAGCTACTTCAACTGTTGTGTGAAAGCCTGAGGAAGAAATTGATGCACAAGAGCCTGGGATTTTAGGATCGTTCATGTAGATTCGAGTATTAGCATCAAACACCAACTATCTTTGTCTACGCATTCGTCTTCAAACTTTGTATGTCTTACTTGTTTATGTATCCAATGTTGCAATTATAACTATTTGAGGATTGGAAAGTGGGAATGAAACTGTAGTATGAATTGAGAATTTTAAGTGGACAACAAGGATCCAATATATGAAAGGCAACTTGAGTGGTTGTGATTGGAAGTTGGATGGGGGGTCTATAGGAATGCATGGATGTATATCACTATATCTTATATGGAGTGTACTCACGAGGGGCATTTTGGTAATTGCAGCTATAAGAAATCGTTTGTGCCTTAAGTGTAGTGTTTTTAATCAATTACATTTTTTCCGGTAATTATTAATACAATATATCAATATTTATACACTCAAGATAAGATTTTACTATTTCTTTATCCAATTCCACTTAATCAATATAGAACTATATTCTTAAAATAAGATTTTAGAAGATTAATATAACAATATATGCTTAAGATAATATTTTACCCATATTTATGAAATATGAATATATTATAATTTATCTATTTTATTGGTAGTCAATTAAACATATAGGCAAAAATTAATTAGTTAAATGTGTGTTAATACAAAATTTATTTAAATTTTTTAAAAATAAAATAATATATAGTATAGTGATAGTTAAAGTTAGCATTTAGTCACAAGTTATTTTATACATTTTTTTAATATCAAATTAATTAGTACGGAGTATTAAAAAAAAACGCACAAAAGTACGGGTACTTGAGAGTACGGGTACTTAACTGGTAGGGATATAAAAGAAAAGACGTAACGGATGAGAGAGAGAAATAACGAAATCATATTCCACAACTACTTTCTTCTTCTTGTTTTCTCTGGTTTCTTGCTGAATCCATGGAGGTCGATCAAGGTGATTTCCATCACTTTTCAGGGAATCAGAGCTGCACGGTGTTCGATTGGGCTAGAACTCAAAGAATTGGCAGGAAATTCACTACAGAGATGGAGAAATTTTGCGAAAACCCAAATGGCAGCGCTACGGAGAGAGATCAGAAATCTCAGGAGTATGAGCGATCCGCTAGGGCTTTCCAAACCGGCAGATGGGGTGATAATGTATTGATATGAAGTTTGAAGTAATGTGTTTCTTCAGTAGGGCGGAGCAAATTCACTACAGAGATGCTTTGGTTGGATGTAATTGCATTTCCAGTCGCTGCTTACCCGGAATGGTTTCAACCACATTGCCACATCCAACTCACTCTTCCTTCAATCAAAATGAATTTACAAACCCAAATACCAATTGATCCCAACATTGTCTTGTTCATTTACCTCGGTCGAATGGTTTCGTTCATCCTTCAGGAGAAACTGATAGCCCTTATGGGTCTTAGACTAGATTAGCAACACAGTTCAAATTGGCTCCTCTTTACAAGGTTGATGACCGAAAAACACCTAGCATATTTAGGTTAGAAGTTGTAAAATAGCCACACAAAAAAAAAAGGGGGGGGCAATAACACTTGCCGGATTACACAACAGTAACAGAAGCTGCAGAATCTGGGAAGTCCGCCTATATTCCTCACAACTTGCATCACTTTTCATAAGCTGATTTCATGAACATTCTTCACACTGGAAAGTAATCAAGGCAAAACAAAAAATGGTGTTTTGTGTCCGGTTTATTTGAAAGTCAAAAGCCCAGTTTTTATACAACTCTTTTGTAGAACTTGCAAAACTTCATGCAACGGAAGCCATCCGTTTCAGTTGAGAAAAAAGCATAGTTTCAAGGTTTGTTTTAGAGCACTAAGGTGATCTTCCTATGACTCAACGAGCATAGGTTACTAACTTGTTTGTTTAAACAGCAGGACCCTGGCCTTTCACTGGATTATATACAGCCTCTAGGCACTCCTTTGCTCTGTGGACCTTTGATTGGAGATAGAAGCTCCCACGCTGTGCATTGCTCTGAAATAAAACATCATATGTCTGCACCCACAAGCGAAAAAACATGTTAGGATAACATACAGAAGAGCAAAAGACAGAATAAATAAGTTTCCAGAAGGAGACAACAACCTTCAAAATCTCTTCCCAAGCGGAATTATCTGCAACACCAAGGATTTGCCTCGCCTCTTGCTCTGACATGGCTTTGCTCGCTCTCCGGATTGTGTTCTGCACAGCCTCTTGAGCAACACCATTTTTAGAGGCATCTGCAATAACCCGTGTTTGATAGTGAATTTCAAAATTTTCATAAAACATATAAAGCGAGATATTAAGCTATATGTTATGTAGTGGGTTACATGCAAACAAAAACGGGAAACGAAATGGACAGGGGAAAATGTCAAATCCGGTTATAGCTAGCATAGTTTTACATAAGTATGTGTCTCCACTCTCCACGGTTCTGTGTTTCTCAGTTTCCTGAGGAAACAGAAATTGAATAAGCCATCCATTTGGTGTTTCTGTGTAACATAGGTTACATATATAACTTTAGGCTAGGCACATGAAAAGAAATAGAGAACTATCTAGAATAAATTATGTTACAGTCGTGTAGGCTACGAAAGAAATATGCTACGATCACTTGCATTGCAGGTGACTATCACTCTATCAGTATATCTCGAGTGTAAGACGGTGTACAAGGGAGGGACATCATATCAGTTACATATTTATGCTACTACTTTTACTAGTAGTTGGTTTCTACAAATTTTCATAACAGGGAGCATTAGCTAAGCTTTTGCCGAGTATTAGAGATTACACCAGTGAGTTGATCTTCTTCAACCACAAGCATTTCTGGGTTTGAGTGGATTCTTTGATATCATGCGTTTTTGCCCTATTCCATGCTCCTAACTCTATCACTATACATACAAGACCATATGGCATGCATACACGCGAAGACATACGAGCTTTTCACAAGCAATAGGAAAGAGAGTGCAGTCAAAACATATCTAATAAATGCTCCAAGGATAGGAATGACATCTATTATGGAAAACAAGCTTAATTGAGAAATATGAGCAATCTTCCAAATATTCCACAATAGAGCAGGCTGACGATAAAAGAAATAGTAATGCAAATGCAGCTGCGGAGCCGGCAAAATCTAAGATTGGGCAATCAAAATTTCAGAATGTTGGTCTTCTTCATGCATGTTCCCACTTCCCACAATCATTCAAAGAATCTCCTTAATACATGGTCCTGTTTTCCAGTTATATTCAGTATTATTTCTATCTAATTAGTCTAAAAGGCCAAATGACATTGAACATGAACAGAAAAAAGGAGAGACCATGTGTTAGCCCTCCCTAGTACACTTCGTAATTTCTCCAAAAACTCTGTTAAGACTTTCTGGAAAATATATTTCTAATGGTACTGTGACAGTAAAAAAACTACTAAAATAGTTAAGGTTAAATAACAATATTGCACTCATCATTACCTTAAATAATGATCCACAAATATACTTACTACGCAGACAAAATAAGCTATTTGATAGAATTCGTCAAAGAATAATTTTGTAAATTTCCTTTAATCACCCAAAACTAAAGCTGTAATTTCAGAACATAGAATCCAAATTTCCCCAGTTCTAATTTTGATGCATCACTCTAAACCCGATATGCCTTCCTCGAATTCGCTCCCCATTCTCTCTTAAATAAAGCTCGCCAAGGCAACCCAATAACCTTAAGGATATAGTTTACCGAATTAAATTTCGACATACACTGCAACTGGCTGCTACCAATAAAGAGACGAGACAGCTATAAAATGGGGGAAAAGGGGGGAGATTAACCTCTTCAGCACGGTTCAAGAAATTGGATTCAACTTAGTAAGAAGGTTGATTGAAATTTGGTGTTTGGCTGGAATTTATAAAACAACTTAGGATTTATTAACACTGCTATGATTACAGCAAACATCTCCTTTGTCCTCGTCCTTTACTGCCACCGTTAGTCTCCTCCATTACCCACCTTAATTGCCACAGCTCGTCCTCTTCATCATTATCATTCGACATCCTCATCTTCTTCACCCTAACACCTTCCTTGTCTCCTCAGTCCCTAATTTCATCCTCCTACAGCCCATTAAGACAAAATTTCTCACCCTTACCCTAACCATAGCAGTATTTTATTTGTCGTCAATGAAATTGCCTTAACTACTGTCTTCCACTTAGGAAATTCAACTCATCCACAGCAGTACTCAATCTCCTACAACTGCGTGCGTGGTGATGCTTAGGGTAGAAGGAGATGAAGTTAGGGAACCCAACTCCAAAGTCGGGAAAGGGGGAATGAGAATTAGGATATCGGGCTGTGATTCATTCTAGGAATTGGTTTGATACCGATTAACAACCATACCAAACCGATCCCGCCACAGTTATATTCTTGCCCAAAACCATAGCTTGTGCATAAAGAAACAAACGCAAAGCTCCCAAAGAGGCGAAACCAACATCTAAGAAAGACAGATTTGACCAAAATTATAGAATCCATGATAGATGTGAAGTGAAAAGGGAAAGGAACTTACTTGCAATGGCTTGTCGATAAGCTTGAGCAAATGCCCTCAACATGATCCCGGACCCCATGACAAGCAAATTCGCCAATACTCTCGCAGCCTGTGCACCGAATTAGATCAATAAAGTTTCAAAATCGGATCAAAGAGAGAAGCTGAAGGAAATCCCGAGGTATTAAAACCCTAGATTGAGAAACATGAAAGGGACGGAAATTGCAACATACCATAGCTACGACCGATGAAATACTCCAAATTGATGATCTTCTCAGAACCTATAGGTCACTTCGAAGAGGAGTGAATGATGAATTTAAGCCACAAATTGAAGAAGCGAACGGAGGATGGGAGGGGGCGTTGGGAGGACGGCGAGGGCGAAATTTGAACGAGACAAGAGGACGATGTTTCCGACGCAAAGTTCATAAACCGAACCGGCGTTTTTTTGTTCTTTCTTTTCTTTCTGATTAGGTAATAATTCGGGTGGAATAATCTTATCCCTACTCGCCAATATCCTTACGGATGATGTCATAAAGACTTGTATCAATGTAAATGTTGAAGCTCTCGGCATTTCGAGGCACGTGAGAGAAAGAGATTTCTTTCACACTCGACAGCAATGTTTTGACATCGAAAATCACCGGTTCAATTTTCTATCGGCATGTAAAATTTGTTTTTAAATGATTTATGATTATAAGAGAGTCTCTTTCAATTTGTAACTTGTTTATACCCAACACAAATCGAACCGGCGTTTATATAAGACCATACACATCCATGAAACCTCTTTCTTTCTTTCTTTTTTTAAAGGAAATAATTCAAAATCTCAAATAACAACAAAAATCTGGGAAAACAAGAGGCCAAGTGAACAACAGACGAACTAATCATCATAATACAACAAAAAAAAAATATAAAGGAAAAACTCGAATACGAAAGACCTCAGCAAAAAAGATCGGCGGGGACATTATCGGAGGATCCTCTTTCCCTTTATTTTTCTTTTTCCTATCATAACTTTATACCTCATTTATTTTTTTGTTTAAAATTATTTACACTTTTTCTATCTCTTTCTCAAAGGTTTTCTCTAGAAATTCATCACTACCCTTTTTCTCCAAAAGCAGTAGAAAGAGCAAAAAAACGCTCTCTTTTGGGAATCCCTCTTCAGAGGTCATAACCCTCTTCGGAGGTCGGAAACCCTCTGCGGAGATTGAGAACTCTTCTTGGGATGTCAGAATCTTCTCTTCGAAGGTTATGAACCCCTCTTTAGAGGTCCAACCTATCCCGGTTTTGCCCGTCTCGACTTGGCTCCGTCGCCCCGTGCTGCAATGACATTACCGCACCGTTAGCCTGGTGAAGACTTTGTTCATTCAAGCCTTCCTTCTTTCTTCATCTCTGTATCAACCACACAAATTGATCAACCTCTACTCGGGTTGACTGCTTCACTGGAGTTCGTCCTCACTACCTACAGGATGATTGGGTTCGAATGTATCACTGGCCTACGGTTCTGCTTCAAAGTGGGGCTTGACTTCGTCCATTGTTGTCGCTCACATCCAACTACTTGGTTTTGTTTTTCTATAGAGCGTGTTTGCATGAGTTTGCACTGTTTATTAATGTATGTATTGTTTTTTAGATGATTCTCCCGTCTACCTGTCTGGCCGACCTTCGATCGAATTTTAGATATGTTTGAACTTGAATTCTTATCTAACAAAAAAAAAAGGTTTCCTCTAGAACCATGGAAAACCTCTTTTAACCTTTTTCAAATTTATTTTTCACTTTTTTTCCTATATATATTTTTTCCTTTATATATATATATATATATATGAAGATATTTGGCCAATGGCCTTTCTCAAAATCCAATTTAGAAATTGTCCTAGGGATTTGGCTTTGCTAGAAAATGTCAAAAAAAAATTCATAATACCCTAACTACCCCTCATTTTATTTTCCCCCAAATCCCCACATGATAGTTTCCAGGACCTCTGGAAAACGTTCTCTTTGAGCCCGGAAAACCCATTTTGGGGATGGAAAACAACACCGGCAAACAACCTCTTAGGAGGTCATCACACCTCCTTCGGGAGCCCCAATCCGTCTCCCTCCGGGGATCTCTACCTCCTTCCCCCACCCATCCGCCTCTTAATCGTCGGTCTAAGCCCCGCTGGTTAGGACCCCCCACTCTCCGGTACAAGCCAGTGTCACCTCCATCCTCTGGTGGCGGTTGTGCGGCTCGGGGTTACACAACACTGTGGGGTTGCCTTGGTGTCCGTTGCGTTGCTCCCAGTTGTATCAAATCAGGAAGACCTAATCTGATTTTCATTTTCAGATTAGTTTAATCACCGAATTGAATTTGGGGCTTTCAATGTTTTCGGGGTCTTCTTCCCGGCTCCATCTTTCCCCTAGTCCAATTTGTGCATACAACCCCTTTTCTCAATCCAATGGTGATGGCTCTCGTCTTGAGCCTTGTCCATTTTGTCCAATTCGTGCCGTCTACACCGAACCTCGGGCTTCAGCTTTCAACTTGTGTTCGCGTTGTGCCTCACCCCCCTTCCCCGCCTACCCTTGCGTTGGCTCCGACATGGTTCCGCTCGCCCTCTTTCGCTCGTCCTTGGTTCGGCTGAGGTGTGCGGGTGTGGGTTGGTTCCGACACCTATCCGTCTGCTTGGCGGTGCTTGTGCTCGCCGTCACCGTCGTCGATTTCCCTGTCCATCGCCTACCTTCCCTTGGCTCTCCCTTGGGCTCCAAGGCACTCCGGTCTTTCTGGGATTCCTCCCCGGTTTTGCCGCTGCCATGGTAATGCTTGCAATGCAAGCTTGGCAATTAATTATTATTTATATACATATAGTCATTTACCTATATTTTTTATCCATAGTATTTATAGATATATTTATATATAAATGATAAAAATTATCGGTTTTTATTTATATATAAATAAAACTATAAAAAATGTCCGAAAGGGCTTATTTAAAATCCCGCATGGGCTCGAAACACCGCTCGAAAAAGCTTGGATTAAATCCCGTTTGGGCTTGACCGGTTCGTTGTGACCGGTCCTTTGCGGTTTGCTTTGCCCGGGTGGCGTGCGTCTCTGCTTTGGTGCGGCTGAGGGTTCTTCTTCTATGTTGGGGTTCTGGCAGTCGGAGTCGGGTTTGGCTGGGATCGAGGTAGTGTGTACGGGGCGACTCCGTGTACGGGAAGGAGCTTCCTGGAGGTTCGTCTTCACTACCCACAGGGATTCCTGATGTATCGCCGGCCAGCGGTGCTGTTTTATGACGGTGCTTGGCTTTCGTCCGTAGTCTACGTCCCCTCCGTGTTAGATTTAGTTTTCCTTAGCTCGTTTTCTTGTAGGGTGCGTTTCCACCTGTTGTATTGCTCCGCCTTTATTTTTCGATTTTGTTTGTATGTACCGACGGGTTTCCGTCTGCCGACTTGTCGGCCATCGAGATTCAGGTATATCTGATCTCGAATTATTTCCTAATAAAAAAAAAAAAAATTTCCCCCAAATCCCTTTCTTAACTCCCCTTCTCGTGGCTTCTTCATCGCATATCTCCATGGTTGCGCGCTCCCTCCATTCGCTCGTCCCTCCCTATCCCGAGTCCCCTCTCGTCGAATCCGTCCCGGTACCGCATCCTGGTCCTTTATGCGTTTGACGTCCTATTCTTTGAAGGAAACGCACAACCTCCTACTCAATTGCCGACGGCGGCGGCAAATATAAAACCTAGAGCCGGCGAGAAGCGAAACGGAGTTGGCATCGAGGTACAAGCCCCGATGAAGCTCCGGCCGAAAGTGCAACCGGAAGTGAGGATATGTATGCAACCCTGGGACGACAACCATTGATTTGAAAATCAAGCTCTCCAAGATAAAAGGAAGCTTTGGATGGAAATCGAGATTATTATTTGTTTGAGATTCAACAAAAGCATGGGGTTTTCTTCTTTCTGACGATATATAGTATATTATTTCACTTAGCTCAAGTATAATTGGTTTTGTGGTGAATAGATGGGCAATGTTTTAGTACTGATCGTGTGACTTTTAAGTTTTAAAGAGGAGGTTGGGACCGTTGGGTTTGGGTGTTTGGAGAGTGAAGCGTGAGATATCCATACGTTGATTGGGTGCCACAGGCTTTGATGGCTGCCGATTCTTAGTCATTTGATTTTCAACTATTCCTTATTTTCTTATTTTTAGTTGTGGTTACAGTGTCTATGGACCTGGTTTTATAGTGGTGACAGTGTCTATAACCTTATTTTTATTTTGGTTACAACGTCTATGATCCTCTTACCTATTCATATATTATAGGAGAAATGTCACCACTTGTATTTTGACTTCTCATTAGCCCCTATAGGGTTTGTGTTTCCCTTGTCCTAGGGTTTTCCTTAAGTGAAAGTGTCTATAACCCTATTTTTATAGTGGTGGCAGTATCTATGACCCTATTTTTATTTTGTTTACAACGTTACTCATTCATATATTAGAGGAGAATTGTCACCACATGTATTTTAGCTTCTGATTAGCCCCGATAGGGTTTGTACTTCTCTTATCCTAGGGTTTTCCTTTGGTTACAATGTCTATAACCCTACTTTTATTTTGGTTACATCATCTATGATCCTCTTATCCATTCATATATTCGAGAAGAACTGTCACCACATGTATTTTGGATTCTCATTAACCCATATTAGGTTTGTGCTTCCCTTATCCTACGGTTTCCTTTGAGAAGAACTGCCACCACATGTATTTTGGATTCTCACCACATGTATTTTGGATCCGGCGGGTCAAGGGTCGGGGAAGTCGACCCGAACCCTAACCCGGGAATTCCACGGGTTGGCGAGTTCGGGTCACCCGGCGGGTCAAAGGGTCGACGGGTTGACCCGGCGGGTCAGACCTGACGGGTCGACCCGACGAGTTTGACCCGGGTTGGACGGGTTTGCACTAGTTCGGAATCGGAATTGTCGGATTTGTCGAGAACGGGAACGGGAATTGAACGCCTATATGTTTGACAAATATCCTTTCGTGTTCACTAATCATAACTTGACTCTTTATTCTTTAGGTACAAAACTAGTTTAGTTCCCGTGCCCAGGGCACGGTCTTTTTTTAAAATCTAATTATGTACAATATTATACATTAATTTTCACATAACTTTTCATTTTAGAGATGCAATGACACACTGCATTAAACTGTTGGAATTATTTGACTTTTTTTTATCGATCTTATATAGATGGTAGAAATCGATCTCATATGAAGTTTCCTTCAATTCCATTGTATTAAAGAAAGAATATGACAAATCAAATATAAGTCTTTTAAAAATGGACTCTCTTTATATTATATACATTTTATGATGACAATGAGATAATATCAATAAAATTAAAATTGTGAACTAAATTTATAATTCATTAGCATGTCTTACACATTTTGTTGATTATTCCTTGATTTATTTTTAACAAAGAAAAACTAAAATAAAAAATATTCACATTTTAATAAAAATAATTTAAATATAAATAATATATATGGAGTAGTAATATAACATAATTTATTAATAAACTGCATAAATACGTGGGTAAAATAAATTATTTATATAATTGGGAAATTTGTCTACCTCTTGATTTAATTCTTATCCTAAATGGTCAAATCTTAACTAAAACATATAATAAAGTATTTTTAAATTGTAAAACAATCCAAGAAATATATTGTTATTTAAATTTCAAAACAATACAATAAAATAAATACCCATTAAACCGATGCTAGTTGAAGATAAGGATTTCAATTTGTACGCGATTATGGTAAATATTTGTTGTAACAACCGGATAGGATTACATAACATACCAATTAAATATTATGGATTAATTATTTATTTATTTAAAGAAAACAAAGTCTGAAAATACCACAATTTAACATGAAGGATTGGTGAAATAATATGGCACCACATAGAACTGAAATTAGCAGGGAAGATATATAACACGGGACTAATAAAAACATGAACTCGACTTCTTATCCACTCTTTGAACTTTTTCTTTTCCAAATGTGAATAACACGAACTCGAATTTTGTAGTTTTCTTTTGCCATTAGATCATCTAATAAAGTTAAACCGTACTTCTTCATATTCGATCTGAGGAAAAAACATTGTCAGAATCGATTATAAAGCAATAAAAAATGTAAAAGTTTAAAATTCAAATCGTTAGTAACCTTTTATCAATGGATTCAAATACTTACAAAAATTGGAAATTACAAAAATATGGTTAGAATTTGATAGAAAGGCAATAGAATGATCAGAGTAGAGGTTTTTAAGAAATAAAAAGGCGACTCACCGATTATCATCAAACGTATAATGATGGTCAAGGGATGGAATGGATTAAATAGAAATGGAAAATGTTTTAAACTAAATAAGATAATTAAAATTATTGGTAAAGATCGATAATTATTAAGAATAAGATCCTTTGAATATCTAAACGAACTAACCATAATATCAGATATCAAAATCAATTAGTATTATTAATTAATTATTATAATATTAATAAAGATTAATTAATAGATAGATAGATATTGACCTAATTTTTAATTGGATTATGCTAAATGATTTAATTAAACTCTAACTAAAAATCCCTACATTAAAGTATAGATAGATACCGATTCTCTCCTTAGTCAAGGTGACTTATATTTGTCTTATAATTAAATCTCAGCCATTGAAATAAATTAATGGATAAGATTATATCTCACATAATTAAAAAAAAAACACATCCTCTCAGTTCTCACGTCTCGGTTCCTCAACCAGATCGTCTCCTCCGTTTGACTTGACTCTGTCTCCTCCAATCAATGGATTTGTGTATTGTCCTACGAATAGTTTATCAGACTGATATTAAGAACAATCATCATTAATTCATTATACAAAATAAAAGAGAGTATCCATGCTCATTTTGTTTTTAGACTGTCTAATATAAGGAGACGGATAAACACATAACTATACAGTTTATACACAAGCATCAATTTGATAGTTAACCGGATTGCTTAATGCATTAGCATAAAGAAAGGGAAATAACATCAGAGGAAAATACGGATGAATTTCAATCGATAGGGTTGACTTAATTAATGTCCATTGTCCATGAAGAAGCTAATAAAATATCTAATGATTAGAATGGAACTTAATTTAGCCGTAAGTCGCACATTTCAATTCTGGAACTATACTAAACCTAATTCCCAAATCCTAAATCCTGCCTTACACATAATTAGTGTACTGATTATGAATCCAACAAAGTGCATTTTAATACATCATACCTACAAATAATAAATAAAAGGTACCATAATATCCATCGAAATATAAATTAAAATAAAAAATACGGAGTAGGGGCTCTCAATTGCAATTTGAAACAGGTTCATACGATGAATGTACTCTATTAAGGAATCTACTTTGATAAAATAAGATTTGATAAAAAGCATCTAAATGAATAAATTGAACTGCGGTTACTAAATCGTTGATAAGGAATCTACTTAATCTAACAGAATTGCAGTTATTATATAAAAAGCATCTAATTAGTTAAGATTTAATTATATCCTAAATTAGATAAAAATTAAAATTAATTTTTTTAATATTAGGAAAATAAATTTTATTTAGATTTTATTATTCGGAAAATAAGTCTGTTTAGATTTTAACAATACTGAAATATTTCTTCTATTAGATTTTATTTTCTTATTTCAATTAAAATATTTCTTCTTGAATGCATACCGCCTCCATAACCAGGAGACTCAGTTGTCTGTCCAACCATCATTAGCACCCCAATGACATCTAATAAAAATGTTATTGATATTAGAAAATATGAAGATCTAAAGTAATGTATATGTATATATAGTTATTTAATTAAATCACGTACCAATCATACGACTATAATCGACATTTGGACTCGAAATCACATCGAACTCAACAAATTGAAATCCATGCATCGTAATAGACGATTGCTCAATCTGAATGATAGAAGTATTACTGAATAGTAAAATACGATGTTTGAATGAACTGCATCGTACTTTAACGGTATATATGGTCGTAGACTCCAAAATCTTTGATGGAATACGTAAGCCCTTCTACCATGTGCTGACCATGGTTAAATATTTCTTTGTAACGGTCGCTTGTATATTCCAACCCTGCACATAAATTGTAAATGTAAATGCTCATGGGTGCATATAAATGTAAACAAACTAATCAATATCTAAACACAAATACCTTTTCATCTATCAAAATCATGTGAATCGCATGTACTGTTCCAGGACCATTCTAGCGTATTCTTGAGGTGTTTTGTTGTTGTGGTAGTAACTCATCCAGGTAATTAATGAAATTGTCCATCGTTTGAAAAAAATCAGTTTTATAATGAAGAATCAATGAAGTGAAGAAGATGATCGCAATGCTAATAAATTAAATACTTAACGATACAAGATTAGAGAGATATATATAACCAATTGTCCCTATAAACTAAATATCTAACATACCTGTCTTTCACATTATTGTTGTTCTCTATGGGCATCTTGCCTTTGTTTTTTGACATCGCGTTGAATGTGATCTTAACTTTGACACGATAGCCATTGATTCTCTGCAAATAGCAACAATTAGATCAAAGAATACACAATCAGAATAAAGCACGGAAAGGAAGCATAATTGATAAATAAAGCAGCCCAGATCTGTTCACCAGTGCTCACCATCGAACATCTACTCTTTTTCAATTTCTATTAAGGCGGTAAAGACAAAATGCCTCAAAAGTAGAAATCGACGGAAAGTCACACTTTGGTACAAAGAAATTCAATAATTCAACTTCACTCAAACTTCAATAATTCCACACAGTCCACCAAAATCATACTATAAAAAAAAACACTACGAACCGACGAAAAATCATACTGCACAATATATGAGAATTCGACGTCTGTTCAAAATTATATTAATAATATTTTCTAATTAGTTAAGATTTGATTTTATCCTTTAAATTTGTTAACCAATTAATCTCCTTTAAAGCTACATAAATCAATTAATCTAATTTTAAAAAACCTACATCTAAGGAGTTAAGATTTGATTTTATCCTCAAAATTATATTAATAATATTTTCTAATTAGTTAAGATTTGATTTTATCCTTTAAATTTGTTAACCAATTAATCTCCTTTAAAGCTACATAAATCAATTAATCTAATTTTAAAAAACCTACATTAAAGGAGAAGCCGCCACATGTCGCAGACGATTTCTCCTTTAGTATTATAATATAGATACAATATGTAATTTTACATCTTATAATTTTCAAAACTACAAAGTCTACAATAACTCTATAAGTTTTACAAATTACAATAAAGTTGTACAATTTTTGTATTAGGGAGTGTTGGGGGGGGGGGGGGGGGGGAAGGAAGAAGGGCTTGAATCGGTTTCCCGATTGCCTACGTATCCTCCCGGGGGTGAGGAATCAAAGCCCACGTAGTTCTTTTACCTGTGTATGTCTGAACCCCGGCCCGGTTACCTACTCTTCTAGTCTTCTTGATCGTCGAACCCTCCACCTCCTGAGCCATCTGTGACCGCGCCATCAATGGAGCTCCCAACGGACTCTGTCTCCATTCCGTCATCATCCTCGGAATCAGTCCCCAAGATGTTCTTCTGCATCCGCATCTCCATCTTCTTCCAATCTACAAGGCAAACTTGGGCTTCGAGGTTCTCGGGAAGCAACCTTGATCTCTTCTCCGAAAGAATCTGACCTCCACGACTGAAAAGCTGCTCGACGGCTACGGTGGAGCAAGGTGCCCCAAGTATTTGTCGGGCGATTACCTGCAACGTCGGGAATCTTTGTCTTTCGGGACGGCTCCACCACTCAAGGACATCGAAATTTTCCTCTTCATCGCTGAGAAAATCAAAGTTAGTGGACAAATATTCGTTGAGCTCCGAGTGGGGGCTCGACGAAGTTCTCGACCTCTTTGACCCAAAGATATCTTGGGCAAGTGCCTTAGTTCTAGCGGTGATGCTGGTTCGTGACCCGCTTGAACTGGAAGGCACGGGAGGACGACCAGAGGGCGCTCTATCGCCCGTCGAATATTCAGTATATAATTGTTCTAATAATCCTCTAACTCTAGCGACAATAATTGTAACATTGCAATCAGGATCATCCACAATTCCTAAAGTCGGATAATAGTTTTGGGTGGTGTTTGGCTACTTGTTAACTATCTTAACCCGTAATTAAATTTATATGTCAAGTTTCCAATTTATTTTATTTAGTTTTTTATTTTTTGAACATTTTAAATGTAATATATAATGTTTAGGTAATTTTTTCTAAGTTTTGAGGTAATTAGTAAAAATATTAGCTTATAAAACACTATTATTTGAATCATTCAAACACAAGTTTATTGTAAACCGAAAGACGAATACACGTTTACAAATCACGACTCACATTCACCGATCCACATAACATAAAAAATTAAAAACATAAAACATAAACTTACTACATTACTTCAATACTCAGTACTTAGGAATTAGGATTAAGACTTAGGACTTAGGAATAAGAGACTAGTTTTTACCACCACTCGTCCCACTCGAGCCCGAAGCGCCATCGTTCTTCATCTTTTCGGGGTGTTTGTTGGTGATGTGAAGCTTCAAATTACCATGTCCAAGGTTATTTTTCATCTTGTACCTTTAGCACAATGACGACAAACGGCTACGAATGATCGATCGGCTTGCACATCCGTCTTCTCGTAATGATCTCGGAACAACGCCTCCCGAAGGTTGTCACCGGACATGATTACGACTTACGAGCTTATGAAAATCAAATTGATAGGTGATTGATGGATTGGATGGGATTTGTGACATGAAGGAGTCGGGTATTTATAGCCCCGAGCAATCAACTAGCTGTTACAAGTTACAACGACTAAATTTTTTTTTAAAAAAAAACCTCGGACCTGTGGGCCCCACGACAACGGCTACATTTTCAAAATAGGTCGACCCGGTGGGTCGACCCGGCGGGTCACAGTTTGAGGATTCCCCAACCCTAACCCTAACCCGCTACCCGTCCCCACCCGCCAACCCGTCAACCCGAACCTGGTGGGTCGTTGACCCACCGGGTTGTTGACCCGTATGACCCGGCGGGTCACGGGTTAACCCGTAACCCATGGCCACGCCTATCTATGACCTTATTTTTTTTATAGTGGTGACAGTATCTATCACCCTATTTTTATAGTAGTGACAATGTCTATGACCCTATTTTTATAGTGGTCATGAAAGTGTCTATGACCCTATTTTAATTGTGGTGACAACATTTTGGATCGCAGGGAGTATAAAATATAAAATAGTTGGCCATTACTCATATAGAGGTATGAGATATCTCTTGAATATATTTTTTCCAAGTTGAATTTATACATTATAAGAAAATTAGTAGATATGATAAATATCTTAAGTTGTTTTAATTAATAACACAAATGTGCTACTTTTTTTTTCCGATTAGGTAAGAATTCGGATTCGCCGAGTCGCTATCCGATAGCATTCTTTCGGATGAGGTCAGGAAGACCTGGATCAGTAAGCAATTTCGGGTTTCTGGTAGAACGGGCCATTCGTGTAATAAAATCGGCCACCTGATTACCTTTGCAAAGTATGTAAAAGAATCTCACTTCGCGAAACCCACGGAGTAGGCAAGATATTTCTGACATTATCATTTCGATTTCCCACGGGCACTTCATCCCATGCTTAAGATAATTTATAATTATTAAAGAATCCTCTTCAATTATGAGTCTATCGGAACGCAACTCAATTGCCTTGTTTATACCTAAATGTAATGTCCGGGCCTCCGAAGACAGGGCCGACTGTATTCCAATTGTCTCCACCCTTGTTGTAATTGGGGCACCTTCCCAATCTCGGATAACGAAACCATCCGAGCGGTTGCATATGTTCGGTGCTGAGCCATCAAATTTTAGTTTCAGGAATCCCGGTGGGGTTTTTTTCCATTTCTGGTTTGTCCTTTTTCGTTTTATATTCCTTGTTTGTATCTCCCTATCATACCCTTTTTCCTTTTCGTCAGTAGAGTCTCTATTGGCCCTAAGCCAGTTGATCATATGCGTTTTCACAGTTTGGTCATAGCTGTCGATTGATAGCTGTTTCTGTTGTCTGAAAACCACTTGGTTCCTAGTGAGCCAGACCACCCACCAGCTAAAGGTCATTTCTTGTTTCTGTTTCCCATTCAAGTTTTTGGTTATTATATTCATAATAGGTTTAATCTCTCTTGATGTATGTATTGTGTCTATCACTAGCTTTTGGATGTTTTTGTCAATCTTTCTAAAGAACGTACTGTATTTACATTCCAAGAAGATATAGGTTGCGTCTTCTTCATGGTGATTACAGATTGGACAATAAGGGGGTATGACGACTCCATGTTTAAATAGTAGTGTCGCAGTCGGTAGTCCTTCTTGAGCAACTTTCCATAAGAAATTCTTTACTTTCGGGGAGACGTCAGTTTTCCAAATCCAATTATTGTCATCCGGTTGCAGTTCAGTGTTGTTTGTGACTAGCTTATACGCACTGGTAGTTGAGAACCACCCTTTCTTGTCCGACCACCAATATAGACGGTCTTCCAATGGTACTGATGTCACATGAATATGTGCTATTTTCTCCACCACGTTACTCGGGAGGACATTTCCTAGCTTTTGGATATTCCAGTTTCCATTACTTGTATACTTATCCACTATTTCATTTATGTCTATATTGTTTGGCAGAGTACAATATTGTAGTAGAGGAGGAAGATTATTCCACCTGTCTTGCCAGAACTTAATGGTTTTTCCGTTGCTTATTGTCCACATTAGTCCCGACTTAAATATTGGGAGAAACTTTCGCAACTGGGACCATTTCCACGAGGCATTCCCTCTTTCCTCATAATTTAGGATGTGATATGTTTTCAGATATTTGTGTTGTATGATTCTGACCTAAATGTTGTCAGGTTCCGCCATGGTTTTCCATAACAGTTTTAATTGTAACACCTCATTCATGTCATAAGTTTTCCGGATACCCATTCCTCCTGCCACTTTTGGTCTACATACTCTTTCCCAGCTAATAAGCCGTTTATGCAGTCTGTCTTTGTTCCAGAAGAAAGACCTATTGATTTGGTCTAACTGTTTATGTATTTGCGGCGGTAACATAAGGCTTTGCATAGCATAGAGTGGTTTAGACGACATATTTGTATTGATCAGTGTTGCTCTTCCTTACTGCGACAGAGAATTAGCTCGCCACTTTGAGAGCTGATTTGATTTGTTGGTGATTATTTCTTCAAATGTTGTTTTGTTTACCCTCCCATTTACAATCAGACATCCTAGGTACTTATCCAATTTTGTCTGTTTGGATATGCCTAAGCATCCTTCATTTTCCGGGATGCGTGACCTTGGAATGCCACTTGTGACTTGAAATGCCGATTTATGATAGTTGATTTTCTGCCCTGAGATTTGACAGTATTCATCAATAATCTTTTTAACATGAGCACATGTTGTAAGATTTCCTTTCGAAAAAATGATTATGTCACCTGCAAATGCCAAGAAGGGGATTCTTGGGCAGTTTCTACCAAAAGAAAAGGCAAGAGCATTACCCAGTTGACTTGCCTCAAAGACTAATTTTCTAGCCAAGACTTCAGCCCCCAGCAGAAATAGAAATGGCGATAAGGGATCACCTTGGCAGAGCCCATGATACGGTGTAAAGACCTCCGTAGGACCATTGTTAACTAGGACAGAAAATGAGACCGTAGTTACACATTCCATCCCTAACTCTGTAAACTTTTGGTGAAATCCAAATTGCTTCAGGACTAGCTCAGTGAAACTCCAGTCTACTCTGTTGTTGGCCTTTTCCATGTCTAATTTTATTGTCAACCACCCATCAACACCTTTCCTACTCTTGAAGGAGTGAAAAATCTCGTGTGCAATTAACACATTGTCTTGAATAGCTCTGTCTGACAGAAATGATCCTTGTAGAGGGAGAATTAGCTTGCCCATTACTTTCTTCAGTCTTTCAGTTAAAAAATTTGAAATTACCTTGTAGATTGTAGTGCATAGACTAATGGTCATGTAATCTGTTGTTTTAACCGGGTTATCACATTTTTGCAATAAGGAAATAAATGTATGATTAATTTGTCTTAAAATTTTACCTGTATGAAAGAATGCTTTTATGACATGGATAATATATGGACCGACTATTTCCCAGTAGGTTCTGTAAAACTCAGCTGTAATGTCATCTGGTCCCGGTGATTTGTTATAGCCTAGACTGAACACATCATTCTTTATCTTCCCGTTTAAAGGCGGGGAAGCAAGCATCCAATTATCCTCATCAATCACTAACCTTGGTAGTAACTGTATGTAGTCTGTCATAAGATTAAGATTGATTGGTTCTTTAGTAATTGTTTTACAAAGTCATTTTTTATTTCTCCCCTTACATTCTCTTCCCCCATTATAACGGTTCCTTTAGAGAATGCGATACTCCTAATAAATTTTCTGTTTCGTCTTCCCGACGCCACCCTATGGAAATAAGCTATATTTGTATCCGAAAGTCGGAGATGTTTAGATTCTGCCCGTTGGCTCCAGTATTCCTTCTGAAACATCAACGATTTCTCCTTCTTTTGAATTAGATTATTTTCCTTTGTTATCGAACCCTTATTTTCTCGGCCCTTTATGTCTGCTTGAATCCTAATCAATTCTTGTTCTACTTCCGCCAACTGTCAAAAAATATTCCCAAATGTGTTCTTGTTCCAAACTTTGGCCTTCTATTTTAGAATTTCAGTTTTATGCATTATTCTAAACATAGTCAAGCCAAAGCAATTCGCTCTCCATGAACAAATGCGCTACTGTAATTATTATGGGATATGATAAATATCTTAAGTTGAATTTATACAGTATTGCTGAAAGTCAATTCCTCCTTTATGTCACCTTCTAGTGGTACTTCCAAGGTTGTAACCAGGTACGTACTGGCAAATTGGCAATTCAACCAGCCATGCTCTGTATTGCCTAGATCTAGGTGCAGGCGAAATTCCTCTAATTTAGTAGTAATCAGATCTAGCGATTGAGCAGTATTTAAGCCCAAATAAGAAAAATCGCAAGAAGAGGGAAAGGGGAGAGTAGAGCTTGGATCTGGGGCCAAAGTTGACCGACAACAACGAGATAGCCACGAAGTTGGTTGAGAGCGTCGGGAGAAGCCCCGGAGGAGCTGGAATTAAGACCGATAGATTGAATCGACCACGTGGTGGAGGCCGAGAGAGGGGAAGAGGGGTCGGAAAGAGACTGCTAGTGTAGGAGCTTAGGAGACAGGGAGTGCCTCATCACCTCCAGGGGAATGTCGGGGTCAGCGGTGGCGGAAGAGGGAGGATAGGCGGTGGACCGGTGGTGGTGGTGGGTGATGGTGTCATCTTGTCGAGTAAGCGGGTTGAGGCGGTGAGACTGGAAAATAAGAGAATTACAAAGAGGAGGAGAAGGGAAATAAGGGCAGGGTAAAGTGTCATTTTAGGACACTCACCTTATTTTTATAAGAAAATGGAAAATGAATTAAAATTTGGCCTCCAAATGGACACTTACCAAATTTTCATATATATATATATATATATGGGGTATGGTTCTGGTGTTCATAACCCTTAGATTGTACCTTGTACACAAATATGGACCATTGATCTTAATGTAATGGAAGGCTTATAATGCACCAGGTGTACGGGTGTTTTAAAAAAATAAAAATAAAAAGTCATCCTTCAACCCACTTTTGAGAGAGTGAGGCGCGTGTGAGTTGGGGGTAATTAAAACCCTAAAATATTTCCTCCTTCATCACGAATCCTCAAGGGGTCACCATCTTCAACCCTTCACTGGCGGCGAATTAAAAGACTTTTTCTTGGCGAGTTCGGCAGCTAGTGTGATTGAAGAACAACGACGGCGAGGCGGAGGCGCGCGCACGGAAAGGAGCACTCCATCACCATCTTCGACCCTTCACTGGTGGTGAATTCAAAAACTTTTGTTTGACGATTCCGACGGCGATTGTAAGAGAAGAACAAGGGTGTTGAGGCGTAGGCGCACGAAGAGAGCAATCCATTGGTGGCGGAACCTGGATCTTCGGCGGTGAGCACAGTTGGTCGGCGCCTCTGCCGCCGCCTACTAGAGTCAAGAGGCATTGGCTTCTTCGCTCAAAATCTTCGATGGGGGATTTGCACATAACCGAGGAAAGGTTTTTAAAAAAAAATTATTTGTTTTTTTAGTGTATCCCGAAAAAATAAGAATCCATTTAATAATCTCTTAATTGTCGTTAAATGTATGCGTTAAATCGACCGATTCAACTGAATAATTTCAAAATTTTAAATATTCACGACGGTTATCCAATTATTCATCTCTTCTGTGTACCTCGTAAAAATAAGAATTTCACTTAATAATTCACCAATTATCGTTCAATGTACGCGTTAAAACAACCGATTCAACCGAATAATTGTAAATATTTACTTATTCACACTGATTATGCAATTATTCACCGCTTCAATAAGAATTTCACTAAATAATCCCTCAATTATTGTTCAATGTACGCATTAAATGGATCGATTCAACCGAATAATTCTAAAAATTTACTTATTCACTATGGTTATGTAGTCATTTATCGCTTTTGTGTACCTTGTCAAAATAAGAATTCCAATGAATAATCTCCCAATTGTCGTTCAATATACGCGTTAACCCACTTGATTTTAATTAAAAAACTCATTTTAATCTCACCCATCCATCAAAAATTCGCAATCAAATCAAAGGTCCACAATTATGTACAAGGTACACCGTAAGAGTTGTGAACAAAAGATCCATAATATATATATATATATATATATATAGTGGATCGGTGAGAACACCCCTTAGGGTGAGAACGTAGGAACAATTTTAAGCCATCGGATGGGATCAAATTAATGGTTGAGATTAATTTCCTTTTGGATGATTTGCATGAATATACCAATTCATACCCAAGTTTGCAAAAATAACCTTGGGGTTGAAAATTTTCAATGGGATGACAAAATGTTATTTTTGCAAATTGTTGTCAACCGGTTGCAGGTTACCTCTTTACACAAACGGGGAAAAGGTGGGAGGGGGTGGGACACTTGTCAAAATTATAGTGGAGTGAGTGTCATAATTTGGGGAAAAAAATAATTAAAATATGAAGCCCTGCAGAGTGACAGTGACAGCTGGGAGAGAGGGTGAGAGGGTTGGAGTGACTTGCATTTAATGCACTAGGAGAGACAGGGTCCACTTTTCACAAAGAAAAGTTCCCGCCAAGGAAAATTGGAGGGAAACCACATGTGGGGAGTGCAGCGATTTTCAGAGGGAGTATAAAAGGATATGGGGGAGCTCGCAAGGTGGACCAAAAAGTGCAAAACAACTAATTCTTCTCCATGGCTGCCATTAACGTCTGGTTAGAAGAATAAAACCCAGAAATTCAGTTACTAGTCAAGCAAATGGAAATCCTAGTCATCAATGGAATATATGTAGATATACACAGGGACACACGTGGCAATTGCGTACAATATACATCAACAAAAATGGGTAAGTATGGTTTTTGTTTTGTATTTACAGTAATGGATTCTCCTCATCCTTCCCTTAGCTCCAACCGATACTGAGAGGACCATCGTAATTAACCTCTTTATGTCGCAGGGGAGAAATGGGTGATCTTACTTACTCTCGTTTGCAATGGTTGATGGGAGCATCTCGGAGGGGGATGAGTGTATGAAGGTCAAAATTCCCACAAAATAATGCTCATAGAGGAGACCATGTCGTTTGGGTCCGTCAGGAGCAAGATAATGGAGAAGCTCGCGGTTGACCCAAGGTGGTACGAGTTGGAGTTGAAATATCTACTCGATACGAAGAAGGAGGGACGCTATCTGATTCAAGTGGATGATGAAAGTGATTGGGATGCTTTCAAGTACTGCAACTCAAGGGCTGGCGATGGGGCATGGCCCCTTCCTTTGTACGCTTCGGTGACCGAAAGTGGAAGCCGACATGGAAGTCGCTCGATGGTTGTGAACATGGGACAACGCACCAAATCACCACATAGAGACATCACAACAGTCGTGGCGGAAGAGGGTGGTTGGGTTGCCATTAACGTCAAGTTGGAAGAATAAAACCCAGAAATTCAGTTACTAGCCAGACAAAGGGAAATCCTAGTCATCAACGGAATATATGTAGACATACACAGGGATATACGTGGCAATTGCGTACAATATACATCGACGAAAATGGGTAAGTATGGTTTTTGTTTTGTATTTACAGTAATGGATTCTCCCCATCCTTCCCTTAGCTCTAACCGATACTGAGAGGACCACAATAATGGGTTTTGTTTTGTATTTACAGCTGCGTGGAACGCGAGCTACGACGGAGTGGTGTACTCCGTTCCCCCCATGGACACTTGGGATCCTCCCCAACAGATAGCGCAGATCCGGTTACTACCTCCTAGGGGTGGTATTCGAGTCGAACGAGCCGAGTACCAAGGTGCTCATGTTCGCTCGTTTTTTATCGAGCCGAGCTCAAGCTCGAGCCTGATTTTTTTATGAGCTTAAAACCTTGCTTGTATACGGCTCGCGAGCTGTGTAAGGAGCTCGAGCTCGAGCTCGTTTAGCTCGTTTTTGTTCGAGCCGAGCTCGAGCTCGTGAGCTCATTCGAGCTCGATTTGAGCTCCTGATCATACAAACTCATTTGTTGCTCATTTTTGGTGGAAGCTCGAGTTGAGCTCGTTTTAAGCTCGTGCAACATACAAATCAGAAGATGAAAAATACCTTCAGTATAGTGCATTACACACTAGTTGAGTACAAACACAATCCAAAGAGTATTACAGTCATGCAGATTACAGATTCAGTTCAAAGTTCATGATGGAACACAGGGCTCATGTTTCGGATTAATAACAGCACGCCCACAAGGCTCATGTTTCGGATTAAGCATCTTACAAAGTGTAACAAACAACTTGTGCTCGACCATCATAAAGGGATATTCATGGACCAAAATCATCTTCGCTATCATATCTTTGACCGCTTCCTTGTCATACTTGTAAGGCAAAAGTGACCCACTTCCAATCGAACCTTGGCTTAAGATTGATTGCACACCACCACTACCTTTACCTTTCCCCGAGATTTTAGCTTGACGAACAGTGCAATTGTCAATATTCCTTTTGTAAATAGTCGTTGGGGCTCCCTTGCTAATGGCCAACTTAGCATTACAATGGTTGCATATCACAATTCTTACCCCCTTTTCCAGAATTTCAGTAACATCTTCCCAAACCGATGAGGTCTTTCTTTTTTGTCTCTTTTTAGCAACCTGATTAGGGGTATCACTAGCTGCTGGCACCCGAGGAACTTGATCAATTTCCTCATCAACACTTGGAGCTGTGGTGGAAGCCACCACTTCCGCGGCTTCCGCCACCACATCAACCGATTTAGTTGGATTTGGAGTCGACATAATCTGAAAACATCAGTTTCATATTCAATATTGCAAATTAGATAACAAAGCAGCAGATAACAAACATTGGTTGACAGATCAGAAAACTTGCATTGCAAATACTTGTAAAGCAACGGCTTAAATCAGATAACAAATATCAGTTTCATATTCATATTCAATATTGCAAATCAGATAACAAACTTGCATTGCAAATCAGATAACAGAGCATACAGATTGCAATGTTGAATTCATTGCTTGACAGATCAGAAAAGCAAATACCCGTTGCTGCAACGGGTTAAATCAGAAGAAGGAAAGAGTGAGAAGCAAGACGAGATGAGAGCAGAAGGAAGATGGGATTCATATATACCTGTTCCGATGACTCTAGCGGAGAGTGAAGGGTTGAAGGCTGGAGAGTGGAGACAGCAGTTCCGACTTCCGACGAGCCAGGAGGTGGTGTCGAGGGGGCTGGAGAGATGAGTCTGCTAGACAATAATAAAGAAGGGTGAGACAGAACTTCCAATCGAGAAGGGACATAACTTCCAATCGAGAAATCAAAACAGATCTGAGCGAACTTACGGTGGTGTCGAGAAGGGCGAGATTGAGATCTGAGCTTCGAAAGGAGGTGGTGACGAGGTGTGAGATTGGAGGAAGAACCGCCGGCGAGAGGAGCTCCGATAGGCGATAGGGTGAGGCTTGAGATGATGACTGCCTAGAAGAGAATGGGCGAGGACGACTGAGAGTCTGACACTGTGAGAGTGGCGGCATAAACTGCATAAGGGCCATAAGGCAAAGAGAAACCCTAGAGAGGTTAAATAACATAAGGGTATTTTTGTAATTTTGCATTTAATGCGAGCTATACGAGCAAGCTCGAATAAAGCTCGAGCTCAGCTCGAGCTCGTGGCGAGCTTTAAATTCTGCTCATACTCGCTCGTATTTGAATATGATCGATCCCGAGCCGAGTTTTATACGAGCCGATCACGAGTAGCTTGTCTCACATACCACCCCTACTACCTCCACCAGTGAAGAGAAGGCCTGGGAGACCGAAGACCAGTAGGTACCCGTCTCTTGGGGAGTTTATTCGTCGGAAGCGTCGGAGGACATAAGGAAGTGTGGCATGGATAGGCGATTATATGATTGTGTAGTGGGATGCCGCATTTGTTGGGTATGTTGACGAAGGTAGTATTTTGTTAGTATGCATGTCAATCAGGGAAACTTTGGGGTTTTGGTCGTTTGTTTTGTGCATAACTGGACGTTCAGTTTCACATATGTATGGGGTTTTGTACTTACTAGCCAGTATAATATTTTCCCTAGCCAATCTCATAAAATACTTAGCCGATAACTGGTAATCCCGTACCACGTTTTATATATCTCAAAAACTGTCAACCGTAAGAAAAACGACAATTAGACCCAAACAGGGGGTGTTCTTCTTCAAAAAGGTTGGAAGTGTTGTTCTCTTCGTCCTCGTCGACCTCCTTTTTCGATTCGCCTGTCCCTCTTCTCTTTCTCTCTCTCAATTGCGGTTTGAAGGTGCTTCAATGGCCGTTTTCTTCACAAATCTTCAATGACGGTTATCTTCGACAATCTTCAATGGTGGTTCCTCTCTTCTCGTTTGAAGTTGCAACTGAAATGAGAGAGGAGATGCTAAAAAAAAATGAGAGGGGAGGATTTTCACATTTGATTTGAGTTTGATGGGTGCTTTATTAAATATAATCATGACCCCCTATCCAGTTTTCCAGTTTTTTTCCCACCTGTTAGTTTTGCAAAACTTTGGATATTTTTGATACATTTGCAAATTTTGGTGTGGGGAGTCAGATTTGTCAACAACCCAAAATTTTGGTATATTGAATGTCATTGTCTCTTTCCTTTTTCTAATTTTTATGTTTAAAAAAATTGGGCCTCACCTCACATATTCACCCAACTCTCTCCAAAAAGCCACGTGAATCCCACTCTCCCATGGAATACAAATAGCAAACGGTTACTAGTCATGACTGAGTATATCCATTTTTATTTTGTATAAAAATCCCAAACCCTAAACAAAATGAGGAACGCGCCTCACGCGCGGGTTCTCAAAGGCGATTTCCGCCACCTTCAGGCTTCTTCCTCCTTTGTGCCGACCGGCCGCCGCCTACGATCCCTAGTGACCCCCGATCCCGCTCACCTATGAAAGCCGAAAGTCTCTCCTACCGCTACCCCCTCTACACCCTCCCTGGGCCTGCTTTGCATACTCCCTATGCCGATCCGGAGAATCCGCTCTACCTGCCGTCTTCCCGTCCTTGATGGGTTTTGCCTTTACCAGGCCGACCTAGAGGCGGTGGAGCCTCCAGATTCGATCTCGTCTTGGCGAGTTTCATCCGCTTGGAGGGTGTCTCAGCCCTCTGTCCGGGCATTTACATGGGTTTGGAGAGCCTGGTGGTGGCCGGGTGAGCGGCGTCGCTTCTTAAGATGGTGTGGGTGGCTGTTCGGTCATCTTCTCTTTGCTCCGGTACTGTCCTTGCTTCTCCGATGGTGTCTGATTTCTGCAAGTTAGCTCCTCCTCGCTTCTTTTCACCCAATTACACTCCTTGCTCAACAGCATCTTACCTATGTTAAACTTATGAAAATATGCAATTGGGATTACAATCCCGCTATTATCTGCGCTACAATTTCGATTATCTGGATTACCTTCTGGATTTGCTCTCGGACCTTGCCTTCTCTTCTAATTGTTATCGATTTCGCTTGGGACTCTTGTTGAGTGTAGCCCGATCTGCCTCACCGCCTGTTACTGTCGCAATTGCGATTGACGTTTGTAGCAACTTTAGCATTCTTTGTGTTTCTGCTTGTGGGTTTTGTTGGTTTTACAGGTTGCCCACTGGTGCGGTCGGGCTTTGGTTACTGCCTTCGATTCGGTACATTTTACTCACACAGAAGTTTCATGTTCTTTCTTACCAGCATCATGAAGTTGGAAATTGCTTTCACATGACACTCGATTTGATACAAATCATCTGCCACAAGTTATCTATTAATCTCCGTAATTTGATTTCCATACTTCATTATGCCCAAGGACTTCGTCTTTGGATGTGGCGCTCTTCTTCCATGTTCTGGTGTTTGTTCTTTTCTTGTTGCAGGTTCTGTCTTTTGAGGGGCTTGCTTGGGTGCTCTCGGTGCCAACACGCCGGCCAGCTGTTGACTGACTCTGCAATGGGTTGGTTCGTGCTGATGTCTGAAAGCTCCCATACCATCAACAACTACACAATATTTCTTATGTACTTGGGTTCACAAATGCAATATCAATACCAAAAATGTTCTTACAAGCCTTACCGGGCAAGAAATGTGCATCAAGAATATTGTATACAAACTCTACACGGTGTTTATACTCCGTTGACGTATTTTCAATATGTCCTTCTACATAATTGCTTACAAGGCACACCCATATTTATAAAAGGTTGTGATGTTTTCGTTGCTCTCGCCTTTGATCGAGTTCTGTGTGTTACATATCCCAACCCTTGTAACCGTATTTGCTTGTCTTAGACTAAGTGCTACACCCTTGCTTTTCTCTAACTAGTTTCGAGTACCCAACCTATTATCCAACAAAATTTATAAATGGGTCTTACCAGGCCAAACCACTCTTATTCAGAGCTTATTCACAATTCAAGTGAGCCTTAATCTCGATTACGAAACTCGTTTAATCAAGTCGGACACCGACAGGTCGACAGATCCTGGGATTCCCCCCCCTCGTTTTAAACAACTCATCCCTAAGGGCCACACAGGACCATCTTGCTCCCGACACGAGCTGCTGTCAAAGCCAGCCCAAATCATTAGTACAAGCTGTTCGCCCAAAAAGGTTTTTATGAATATATGCACCTGGAACTCACTCAGCATCCGGAGCCGTAATTTCTGGACAAATGTAGATATTTTCTGTCAAAATAATAATATCAACGTTCTAGCTCTCTTAGAAACTAAGACTGATAAGGTTCCTTCCGAAAGCACATTGCGTAAATGTGGTTTCTCGAATGTTGCTTTTGACCCGGCTATTGGTTTTTCTGGGGGAATCTGTCTTCTGTGGAATGATATCCCTACCTCACAAGTATCCATTGAACTTATTTCGGTTCACCACCGATTTATTCATTTTAACTACTTGGACTACGCTACAAAGCGGTGTTTTGCGGTTCTTGTGGTATATGCCCCACCGGATGAGCGTCGCAAATCACCCTTCTGGGATACAATCTCCCTTTATATTCAGTCACTTGTTATTCCCTTCTACATCATGGGAGACCTTAATGAATTAGCTTCCCCAGCTGATAAACTTGGAGGAATCTATCCTTCGACGTCGCGTTTCACGCGCTTACTAGATTTAAAGAACCGACTATCACTACTAGAAGTACCATCTAGCGGGGGTCAGTTTACTTGGCAATGGGAATCGAAAGATGTGGCCATTTGTTTGGAAAAACTTGATCGCCTTCTAATCCACACGGACATGCTTACCATTTTTTACTCACTTCGTACACAGATCCATCCCTTTACTAGATCTGATCATGCTCCGATCTCCACAGATTTTCGTCACAACATTCAGTCTAAGAATAGACCTTTTAAGTTCGAATTGGCTTGGGCCTCAAGGGCCGATTACAGAAACTTAGTCTCGCAAGCTTGGAGAGCAAACCCACAAGGTTCTTTGATGTTTAAATTGCTTCAGAAGGCAAAAGTTCTTAAAAAACTATCTAAAACCTGGCATAAGAATACAGTACGCAATATTCATAACCAAATTCTAGTAACGGATCAAAAGCTCCTTAGTTTACAGACATCTCTTATCTCAAATTATAACAGTCAGGATGTTCAAATCCTAAAACAATTACTCAACAAAAGAGAACGAATGCTCGACTTTCACCGTCGCTATTGGAGCCAGCGGGCTAAAGTTAAACATACCAAACTTAATGACTCCAATTTAGGCTACTTATCGCTACTGCAAAAAGAGGCAGAAAAATGATCAAATCTATCCTACTTCCCGGTGGGGAATCCACAGATGATTTCCACACAATCCAACAGGAATTTGTCCGCGACTTCAAAGCTCGTTTCAGAGCCTCTTCGACCCCTGTTTCGAATCTGTCTCCAGACCTAGCGGTCATCCCATCCTTCACAAGCAGATAACGACATGCTCTCGGCTCCTGTTACAAACAATGAGATTAAAGCGGCTGTATTTTCTATGAGCCCGGATAAGGCTCCGGGCCCTGATGGCTTCCCAGCTGGTTTTTACCAAAAGTTCTGGCCTATAGTTGGGCCCTCTGTAATAAAAGTCGTCAAAGATTTCTTCACCAGTGGCAGGTTACTGCGTCAGACAAACCATACTTTCATTACGCTTTTACCGAAATGCGATGACCCGACTGCAGTAAACCACTATAGACCTATCAATCTATGCTCTACAATTTACAAAATCATAGCTAAAGTAATTTCAGCACGGTTGAGCTTTCAGTAAAGGGATATCTATCCAGGACAACATTCTGATTGCTCATGAGGCTTTACATTCGTTTCGGATGAAGAAAGGCAAAATAGGCATGGTTGCTCTTAAGTTAGATATGGAAAAGGCATACGATCGGATCGAATGGACCTTTCTGTTCCAAGTTTTATCTAAGTATGGCTTCAATGACCTCTTTATTAACAGGATAAAGAAATGTGTTTCAACTGTATCCTACTCGGTCTTCGTTAATGATGAACCAACCACAGTATTTAAACCCACCAGAGGTTTAAGACAAGGAGACCCCCTCTCCCCTTTTCTCTTTATCCTAGCCTCTGAGGTATTAGCACGTACACTGCATAACAAAGGGCTCGCTAGCAAGGACCTGGGTATCTCTTTCGGTCGTCCGGGTATCAAAGTTCCCTTCCTTGCGTTTGCTGATGATATTCTTATTTTCTGCAAAGCCTCCCACTCGGCATGTACTTCTGTATTGTCTATCTTAGACAGATACTGTTTAATTTCGGGACAAAAGGTGAACCTGCACAAATCCAGCTTCCAAGCGTCTCCTAACACGGTTGCTACCGCCATAGCATCTACTATTGCAGTACTTGGCCTTCCCCATGCTAACAATTTTGACAAATATTTAGGTTGCCCTATCGTTAACGGTAGGACCAATAAGGACACATTCGCTGATGTGGTTCTCAAGACCAAAAATCAACTCACAAAATGGAAAGCTTCAAATCTTTCTACCGAGGGGAGACGGGTGCTTATCAAAGAAAATCTTAGTGCCAAACCGATTTTTCTTATGCAAGCTTTCCTGCTACCCTCTCATGTTCTTCATGAACTTGACAAAAGGTATAGACAATTCTTTTGGAACAAAACCTCTAAAGCTCCACCGCTGATTAGCTGGGACAAAATCTGTTCGGACACTATGAAAGGTGGTTTGGGGATTCATAAGGCAGAGTCTATGAATATAGCTCTCCAGATGAAGTTTCTTTGGAAAATAATTTCTGAACCAGACAACATCTGGGTTCGTGTCATCTCAAAAAAATATCTTAAAGGCCAGAACCTTTCCAGCTATAACAAAAAAGGTAATACCTCGTGGCAATGGTCCCGCCTTATGTCCATCAGACCTCAGTTCCTCCCAGCTCTTCAGTGGAGGGTCGAAAATGGGGAATCTATTGATTTCTGGTCCCATAACTGGGCCTTCGAGAGGCCGTTGAGTTCCAAAACACTGAGACCCATCCCGGATAATCTCTTGGGAGTTTCGGTGGCTCACTTCATCACCAACCGCCAGTGGAACAAAACATTTATAAATGACTCATTAGCAAATGTTCTGAAACAAGATGATATCGACCACATCATGGGTCTAACTTTGCCTAGTAACCAAATCTCGGATCGTCTATATTGGGGCCCAAGCAAAAATGGCTGGTTCTCAACCGCCCCTGCCAACTCCTTCCTATCTGTTAACACTGGGTCGCCTGATTTCGATTGTGATTGGATCTGGAGTCTCGATGTGCCCCCTAAGGCTCTTGAAAATCTCCCGTGATGGTCTCCCAACCAAAACCAGATTACAGAGGTCACACGTGGCTGTACCTGTTGGTTGTGTTTTCTGTGGCAATACAAATGAATCGGGTGATCACCTGTTTCTTCGGTGTCCCATGGCTACTGCTTTGCCTAAAGCTTTACACATCCACATTTCGGGATTTATCACTGTTTCTGTCGGCACGGGAAATGTGTTTCCTCTTACTGCTATAAAATGTGCTATTGGGATCAACACTTTTGCCGTTCTAGCTACAGCTTGGTGGGCCATGTGGTTCTTTAGAAACCAACTCGTTTTTTATCATACTAATAAGGTAACTATCAATGAAATCTTGTTGTTCCACAACACAACTAGTCTTTGTTGGAAACAGTCAAAATGTTTAGACGATGATCCGACTGGTCCGTTGATCCCTAATCATCGCAGTCATAGCGGTACGCCCAACCAAGCTACTAGGGGTTGTGCTACGAAAACCAGGGCTCAGAATCGATCCAGGAAGTGGGATAAACCTCCGCCGAATTGTTATAAGCTCAATTTTGATGGTTCGGTACTCCCGAGTGGCAACTCGTCTTATGGTTTTGTCATCCGTGACTCTGCGGGTTATGTGTTCTCTGCTGGCAGATCTGTTTGTACAAATATCTCAGTGATTTATGCCAAAAATCTCGGACTCAGAATGGGTTTGTTACGTGCAAAGGAATTGCAACTATCTACACTTCTGATCGAAGAAGACAACCTACTGGTGATAAAATCTCTACTGGGGGATTGGAAATGCCCCTGGACAATAGAGATGCTACAAGCTGATATACTGTCTGATATCTCGTCCTTTACTTATGTTGCTATTCGTCATATTTTCAGGGAATCGAATGCTGTGGCTGACTACCTTGCTCGTAGTGCCCACGTTTCCCCTGCCGACGTCTGATGTGAGGATGATCCAGAACTGCTAGTTCTCGTCCGGAAGGATGTGCTAGGAAGGGCCTATGCTTTGGCTGACCGGACCTAATTCTTATCTTGCGTCAAAAAAAAATATCCATTTTTATTTTTAAATGATTTATTTCCTTTTTGATTTATTATTGCCCGCAAAAATCTAATTACATTTATTATCATAGGAATGTGTGTGTGTGTGTGTGTGTGTGTGTGTGTGTGTGTGTGTGTGTGTGTGTGTGTGTGTGTGTGTGTGTGTGTGTGTGTGTGTGTGTGTGTGTGTGTGTGTGTGTGTGTGTGTGTGTGTGTGTGTGTGTGTGTGTGTGTGTGTGTGCGCGTGCGTGCGTGCGTGCGTGCGTGCGTGCGTGCGTGCGTGCGTGCGTGCGTGCGTGCGTGCGTGCGTGCGTGCGTGCGTGCGTGCGTGCGTGCGTGCGTGCGTGCGTGCGTGCGTGCGTGTGTGTGTGTGTTTTCTGGGTTAAACTTAAAAAAATATTTTTTTATCTACGAATAATGATTTTCGATTTACCGAATAATGTATAATTTTCATATATAATTGTTTCGAACTTCCTTGTACCTATGAATACTATTTGCGATTTTACCGAATAATATAAAAATTTATTGATTATCATTTTAACATTCCAAAATCAATAAATATGTAGAGAATCGCCCTCTTACATACGAATAATCTCTAAAATTTAATCGAATAATATTTCAAGTATAACTGAATAATCATTCTGTTAAATACGAATAATTTGTTTAATTTAATCAAATAATTTTTTTAATAATTATTTCAAACTTAACTTCTTTGTACATACGGATACTCTTTGTGGTCTCACCGAATAATGTACTAAATTTTTTATTGTCCATTTAACATCTTTAAAATTAATGAATGCATAAACAATCGCTCTCTTACATACGAATAATCTATCAAGCTTAACCGAATAATCTCTTAAATTTAAACGAATAATTATCCCCTTACCTACAAATATTCTGTCTAATTTAACTGAATAATATATTTTTATCACAATTATCTTAATTATCTTCTGAATAAATTTAAAAAAAAAAAGCACAAAAATGATTATGTTTTTATATACCAAGTTTTTTTATTTTACATTGCTGGTATTAATAATACAAGGATTAATTTTCCTTTGTACATACGAATACACTCTATGATATCACCGAATAATGTACATTTTTTTTATTGTCCTTTTAACCTCTTTAAAACTAATAAAATGCAAAAACAATCATTCTCTTACATACGAATAATCTCTCAAGTTTAGTCGAATAATTCCTCAAATTTAACCGAATAATTATCCTCTTATATACAAATAATCTTTCTAATTTAATCGAATAATATAATTTTATCAAAATTATTACAATTATCTTGTGAAAAAAAAAGCACAAATACAAATACAAAAAAAACGAAACTAAACAAATAAGCGCACTTAAAAAAAAGAAATTGCGATTTCACTCCACACGAGATATTAAAACAAAAACCATTCCGGAATGGCTCATCGGAAAGGACTTGTGGGTAGTACCTATAGGTCCCCGGTTCGAACCCCGGAATGGTCGCTCTTTATTTACCTATTCAAGAGATATTAAAGCAAAAAGAAAAGAAAAAGGGGGTGGGGTAGGGCCGTGGGGGTTGTAAGTGGGAATCACACGCTCCATTCCACCGGTTTTCCATGAAGTGGCAGGTGGGACCAGTCAATATTAAAAAAAAAAAAATTGCGATTAATCTAGGCCCTTGATTCTGTTCGATCCTATGGCTTAGATTTGTTCCTAGTTTCTATCTTAAGGGGTGTTCTCACCCGAACCAACCCATATATATATATATATATATATATATATATATATATATATATATATATATAGGGAAGCTTTAAAATGTAAAAACTTCTTAACGTGTAAAATCCGCTTAACGTGTAAAATTTGGGTTTAGGGGGCGCGCGCCGGAATTTTACTAAAAAAAACCGGGTTGAACCGGAAAAAAAAAAAAAAAAACAGAAGAAAACCGGTCCCTTCCAAAAAACGCGAGTGCGTTCGTGAGAAAACAGATTTCGATCGAGCTCGTCGACGATAACAATCAAACAAAATGAATTGCAAAAACCTGTAATCAGCAAAAGGATTCAACGAAGATCAGTCGAATATCTTGAACGAAGCAACAATAACAGCATCAGAAGAAGAAATTTTCTGAAAAAGGTGCACAATATCTCCGTTCTTATTATAGATTCAAATTCGCATTCGTTACGGTATTAATCTGTCCAAACTTCATATAATCTGTCCTAAGTTCGGATTCGTTCTGAAAAAGGTGCAAAATATCAGTGTAATTTGTGTAAACGAATCCCAGATTTTTAGTAAAAATAAAATTATAGGCTAAAACGAACCTAGGGTTTGAAGTTTGAAAAACAGAAAATGGCATTCAATTAAAATACATTTGCACTTCGAAAATGCAAAAATTGAATAGAAAAAACTGTTAATATACAATACGATTCTCATTTGCATGAAATTTATATTAATATAACCTCAAAGAACTTATATATGAGAGTTTGCTGTCTGATCTTAATATTCAGTATAAAATGTTGGTTTAGCACTTATGTAAATATAAATTGCATTGTTGATGGATTGATGGCACTAGTTACAAAAATTCAATTTATCTGATAAGTTTTTCAATGTTGGTTTAACAGACAATATGGAGTGTGTAATAGAGTCACATAATGAAAACGTAGAATCCTTAGCTGCTTCGACTACTGCAATCGTTTGTGCAACACCAAGCAGTGTTGATGCAGGCCCTGAAGTGAATATCAATAATCTGATAGTGCAACATCAGCTACCATACACAGTGTTTGTGACACCAAACAACACGAGGTATTGGATACCGATTTGCAGTGAATAGTTAGAGCCAAAAGAAGGGAAAGTGTTCCAGACATTGAACGAAGTTGTGAAGGCATATAAAGATTATGCATATAAAGCGGGATTTGATGTAAGACATGAGACCATAGTTAATGCTAACGGGGTACAGCAACTGAAGTACTTATACTGCAACAGAGAAGGATACTCGAATGGTAAACAGTCAAAGAAGTTAAGAAAAAGATTATCTATACGAGTTGGTTGTACTGCTAAGATAATATACAAATATATACCTGAACAAGGATATGTGGTGACAAAATTTGAGGAGAAGCACAAACATCCTTTTGTTGATGAGATATGTAGGGTATACATGAAGAGTAATAGGAGGATGCAAAGTTACCATAAAAAATTTGTACTTGACTGTGCAAAACAAAGAGTTGGACCAGCAAAAGCATACATATATAAAGAAATGGTGGGAGGATATAGCAATGTGGGTCCATCAGTGATTGATTTCACAAATCACAAAAGAGATCTTTTGGCTTATTTCAAAGGATCTGATGCGCAAGTTGTTATTGACAGATTCTTCCATAAGCAAGAAATATACAGTGCATACTACTTTGCTTTTGATGTCGATGAAGACAATCAGTTGAACAGATTGTTCTGGTGATGCAGTAAGCAGAAAAAACTTCTCATTATTTGGGGATGTTATTTCATTTGATTCAACGTACAACACAAACAGGTATTAGAAATTATTCATATTGAACATTTACATACATCATATGTGTAAGCACTGTCATAGATTTTAGTTATAAAACAGACAAAATACAGATTGCCTGATTTATTCACAAATAAAGTAACCAGACTGCACAGATAGAATGTATAGATGCACAAAATCATGTATATTATGCACTGCAAGATCGAATAAGTGCATAACTACACAGCCTAGTGATCTTTTATTTATATGCATCTGCAATAACAACTTTGTACATGTTTCTTTTGAAATTATTCTAATGTTCACAAGTGTCTTATATTAAAGGTACAAAATGGTGTTCAGTCCCTTCACATCATATGACCACCATAAATCATAGGTGCTGCTAGCATCAGGGCTTTTGATGAATGAGAATGTATAGTCATATGTGTGGTTATTTGAGCACTTCAAAAAAGCAAAGGGTGGGAGTCCTAGAATTTTCACAACAGACCAGGATCCTTCAATGAAGATTGCTGTTCAAACTGTATTTCCAAAGGTTGGAAACAGATTATGCATGTGGCATATCATGGACAAGCTATCTCAGAAAATAAACAACTAAATGAATGGATACTTCAAATTCAGTGACAAGTTGAGGAGTATTGTATGGAATAGGGAGAGTATGCCAGAAGAATTTGAAAAGGACTGGAATGCCTTAATGGAAGAGTATGGAATGACAAGTCACTCGTGGTTAAGTGAACTATTTAGAATGAGAGGCAAGTGGATCCCTGCATATTTTCAGAATGTGAAGCTTAGTGGATTGATTAAAACAACATCCATTTCGGAGAGCATGAACAACTTCTTCCCTAAGTTCTCCAACTGCACTGCAAATTTAATTGAGTTTATGTTGTATTATGAAAGTGGAATTGAAAATCAAAGGCATATTCAAGGGAAGAAGAACTATGACTCTGAAATACTAGAACCAATTCTGATTTCGCCCCTTCCTCTAGAAAAGCATGCATCCACATTATACACAATAAAAATGTGGGGGAAATTTCAGGAGGAATTGAAAGGAACATTGTACAACTGTAGAGTCACAAATGTGACAGAGATTGATGACTTGGAGATATATACTCTAAAGGAAAACAACAAGATATACACTGTTGAGCACAAACTTGAAGATCATGATTGCTGCTGCTCTTGTAACTTGTTCAACAGGTTAGGATATCCATGCCGACGTATATTAACTGTTTTGAAGGATATACAACTTGAGAAGTTGCCAGAAACACTATTGCTTACTCGTTGGACCAAAGCAGCAAATTTGAGTAATGTTTTCACTTTGGATGATGTTGTGGTGAGACAGTCAACTGCAAAGCAAGAACAAAAACTCCTCTTGACAAATATATTAGCTGAATTTCATGCTTGTGTGGATTTAGTTAAGGACAATAGTGATCAGATTAAGCACTTAACCTCTGCATTGAGAAATGCAAAAAAAGAGCTCCAACAAAGTGCACACACATCAGCATCGTCAACGGTTTCAAAGTCTGGTATGTATGATGGGTTTGATGGAGAAACCCAACATTACTAATTGCTTATTTACACCGTTTTATATAAAAAAAAATAGTCCAGAAATATATATTCAAAGTATACTAATTTTAATAAGTTTGTTAGCTTGAAGCTATGTTTGAAGAGTTTGCTGGAGTAAGCCTCCCGAAGAATGTGGTGATAAGAGACCCAAAACAAGCAAAGACAAAAGGCAGTGGGAAGAGGCTTAAAGGCGGGAAGGAATCATCAATTCAAACACATCAAAAGGGGGAAAAAATATGCTCAATCTGCCTTGAATATGCACCTCACAACAACAGGACATGTCCATTAAGGGAAACATAATATGAATAATAAGCACAATTTGTGATTGAATTTTATAAATGCACATTATTATTAGATAAATATTATACTTTGAGTTTTTTTTCCACATATGTTATGTAACAACTTTTATATTATGTTTATTACTCTCTCGATTTTGTATTCAGAAAATATTTGATTGTGCGGTCCAATCACTTTTTATATTTTCCTTAGTACTATAAACAATAATTATTATAAAGAAAAAGGAAAAAAAATCACGAATTACAAATTGATAGTACAGAGTAGAACCTCTAAATTATGACTTGCTTAGAAATATTGTGAAAATCTTGGACAAAGTGCAATTAAGATAATGATGGAACTTCCATTTCAATAGACTCGGCTACACCCATCTAATCACAAATAAGTACTTCTTAATTAATGTGCAATCTGTAAACATCAATAAAAGAAGAAAACCAACAGTATGAAAAGGGATTGTTTGAAAACAAGCGTATACAAAACACAGTTACTATAGTAATAAATATTTTATAAAGTTTAAAAAAAAATATATATATAACAAGAACAAATTAAATAAATGGCTTTTTCCTTAAAATATTAAGATTCAAGGGAAAATATAAAATAGAATAATGAAGTCTCCAACTAAAAAGAAGCATACAAACGGATACTTGTACACGAAAACAAAAAATAATGTGTGAAGTAATTATTGCAGTTATGGGAAGTTGGGAAGTTTTAAAGATTTACAAGGGTTGATTACAGTTATAGGAAGTTGGGAGCGGGTAATGGCTTTGGAAAACCGCCAATTGGATAAGGCCAATCAGATGATGGGAGTCGAATAGCAAAAAACAGGCTATATATACAGGGATCCTCCATCATAAACAAGTCACACAAAACGCCTGAAAAAGAAGTCTTCTTCTCTTACCCATAAAAAAACAGGAAAAACCCAACGTCAAAAGGAAAAGATGGAAGGATTCAACCCTTTTGTTTTTTGTGAAGAGTTCTACAAGATCAACGATGAGATAAACAACTACCTGTACCCAGGATACCATATGTCTCTCCTGGAAGAGGCTGTAGAGACAAACACGAAGGCCATAAGGAAGGACCTTCTAGAAGCCGCCGAGAAGCATCAGCTTTTCCTGTCTGCCCTCAACCAGGAGAAAAATGCAAACACCTACAAGATCTTGGAGGCAACTGAAATGGGGAGCAGGAAATACTAGAGACGGTAAGTTATCAAACCTTTAAATAGTTTTATTTAAAATAAGATCCCAAAATTATTTAACTTTTAAGTATAAAAATTTATGTAGTTCCAAAAGAAACAAGAGCAAGTGGAGGCAGAACTGACGCGGTACAGGGGATACGTGACTGAATGCATCAGGGAGGTCTTTGAGGAAGAAGACAAGAGGGGGAGGAAAATTGCAAAATTCCTTGGAAGATAAGCAGTCAAGTGCAGGAAGAAGAAGAAGTTGAAGAATACAAACTTTACTTTTGCAATATTAATTATATATTTTATATGAAATGTTTGTATTTCTTCTTAATTTGAAGTTTAAGTTTAAAACAATGGTATTTTGGGTTTGAAAAAACAATTATGCAGTTGTAACTATGAACTTTAAATTATAATATATGTATTGCAGTATATTTGCCTATGTGATTGAATGGAACAGGTAGGTATTTGAAGATGAAGAAAAGAGGAGGAAGAGAACTGCAGATGTTCTTGGAAGATAGGCAATCAAGGGCAAGGAGGAAGAAGAAGATTAAGAAGAAATCATACTTTACTTTTGAATAGTAACTGTACTTTTGAATTTTGTAATATTGAGGATTTCAGTATATTTGATATGTAACTGTTAAATTAAATGTAATCTCAGTTAATATTATAAATATAAACTATGATTTATTTGCACAATATATTGTTGTCGATGCACAATAAGATGTTACGATTGCACAAAACAAGATTACAATTGCACAACACAAGGTTACAAGTGCACAATAATAATAGATTTAAAGGCAAGTAAATAAGTAAATAACATTATATTTAAAATATGCACAATAAGATGTTATAGTTGCACAAAACGATATTGGGATTGCACATTATCTGGAATGCATTTTACAACTGCACATAATAAATTTGTAATTGCACAAAAAGGGGATATTTGTGCACTAAAACAGAAGTAAAAGGAAATTATACTTAAATGTGAATTTTAAAGTCTATATAAATTGCATACAAAGTAAAATAAAATTACTACAACTAAAAAAAATTAAAAAAATAATAGAGTTAAAGAAAATTAGGTAATTAAAAACACAATGTTACATAAATAAAAAACACTTGTTAACTTTGCACAAGAAGGTTGTATAATTGCACAAAACGACAATTTGAGTGCATATATAATATTGGGTACCTTTATACCTGCACATAATACAAATATAATTGCACAAAACAGAGATGCTTTTGCACTATTGCAGACGAAAAAGTAATTTAGGCTGAAATGTTAATTTTAAACTAATATAAAACGCACAAAAAGTAAAATAAATTCACAAAAATCAAAAATAAATTAAAATAAAAAAGAAAATAAGAATCCAGACCGATATAAGAAAGCAAACAGAGAAAGAGACGCCAACATAAAAGCATGAATAGATAGGCATCTCGATTATAAAAATAAAGAGCATTCTATTGCATATGCCCAATAGGGTGTTAAGGTTGCACAAAATTATATTATAATTGCACATATTAATATTAGACCAGCATATGACTATATAATAATGTCACAACATAAAGACATATGTACACGTTTAAAATAAAATATAAAACGCACAAAGATTCGAATTCGCACATAAAAAAAACACAACAATATATATAATGCCAACATCACCAAGCGTACAAACATAGAGTAAAATAGACAAAGATAACCCAAAAAGGGAATCGTAAAGGGTTATACATTACAACACATGTAGGACACAAAATTTGTATGTAAAGACTGGGAAATTTTAGAACATTAAATTATTAAAATAGTGATTTATAATCATCCCGATTTTTTTTAAATTTGAGAGGTTTAGAATTACCGTCCTTGAGCTATTGGTTTTATTCTAAATATTTTAAAACGAGTTTCGGTATTATTTAGTTGAAAATTTAAAATATGCTTTATCTTGCTTCCATATGCGGAAAATAAAATAAAATGTTTAGAGTTCTTATTAATTTCGGAATTGGGAATTTATAAGTCTTTTTGAGTTGGGTCGGATAAGGTGGAGCGAACGGATCTCGAGTCTATTCCGCTATTTTGAACTCTTTGCTATTCTTGGGACCGCTTCCAAATTCCATTTTCTTTATTTTTTTTTTCTTTTCCTCTCTCTCTCCCTCTCTCTTTCTCGCTCAAAATGCACTAAAAGGAACTCATGTACAACTTGCATACTTTGTCCTATTGACCCATCCTCCTATACATAACCATTCTTTCTTCTGGTAGAATCCTTATCCAAAACCCTTCCTCCCCTCTCCCTCCTTCCATTCTCAGAATGTCTCCCTCAAGCCACCATTGCCGCAGTCACTAAGCTCCACCGGTTCCTCCCTTGTTGAGCCACCTCCCCTGCTCCCTGGATCGACAACAGCTTACCAAGACGCAGCCCCTCCCTTCCGTTTTCGAATCCAAGCCCTGAGCGTCGTAGAGCACCCACCGAGCTTCCCTATCATCTTCCTCGAGCAGCAACACCTCTCTTTCCACCGTCTGCACAACTAGCTTTACCCCTCGCAGCCCACCTCCGAGCACCTCCGGCATCCATCTTCGTTCTCAGAAACCAGAAGACGCCGGAAAAGGATCTCTCGCCGACCACCGGAGCCTAATCGCGAAGCTCTCCTATGTCCCCGTTCAAGGTCTGTTTTCACTTTTCTCGTCAATTTTGATGCCAATGCTCCCCAATCGCACTCATACTCATCTCTCGCCGTTCCTAGGCCCTCAATCGGCCTCCTCTCGGGCCCAAGTAGTCGGAAACCCGTCATTGCAGCCGGAGCTTCCCTCGGAGCCGGAGTCGCGTCGATCTCGGTAATCCCTCTTTTCTTCCTCTCCTTCCCTCGCGTTTGAATCTGTGTGTGTGTGGGTGTGGTCAGAAATCCGAGTCGGTCGGGAGGGGGTGTCAGTGAGGGGGAATGACCGGGCTGGAGACGAGAGAGCTCCGGCGAGGGCCTCGTTCTTCCTCCCCTTTGGGTTGGATTGGGCCTATTTCTTTTCCGGGTTGTGGGTTCTCATCCGGGTTATCCATGGGGAATGGTTCGGACTTCAGGCTTTGGGCTGGCTCTATATATATATACTAGCTTAGTACCCCGTGCATTGCACAGATCTTTTTTTAAAATATGTGTTTATATAATTTCATTTATCATTTTTTTCATCGATGCCAAAACTTGTAATCATTACTTGTAACCATCCAACATACATATGGAGATAATAATCTTCTTGCATACAAAAATAAACAGGGATTTGAATTCTTGTATATAGCATGGGGTGGAAAACATCCGTATAAAAAAAAGTCACAGATGTATTTTCTCTAGCAAACTAATAAGAAGAAGAAATAAATAAAAATAATTAAAGATACATTACCTAAACAATAGAACCTATGAGATTTGGTTTTATCTTTTAATTAACATACATATGGTTCAAAATTAAATGAATGAATCAATTTTGAGTTATTTATCTAAAAAATTAGAAATTAAAACTAAAACCGAAATATTCTATAGTAATTTGTGGAATAAAAAATATAACAAAAAAATAGAATCAAATATTTTCTTGAACAAATGGCAAGTTATAATGTAATCAAATTTGATTTTTTGAGATAAATATGATTTTGTTTGATCTTATCCAGTGAATATCTAAACTAACAAACAAATCATATCTTAAGTGATTTGTTTAGAAAAATCTTCCATAAATTTAATTATATAACCATGACTAAATTATAATTGAAAATCTAAAATTTATTGATTAAAAAGTGGTTTAAAAGATTAATTAGCAAAATCTTCCATAATTTAATTATATAACCATGAGAATATACGGAGTATGTTTGAACGAATGCAGCTAACTAAAACCATAAATAAAATAAATGAAATCCGCATTAGCTTGCCCCTATATTTATAAGATGAAACCAAAAGATTAATTAGATAACTTCAAATCAAATCGAATTGGACGTATTTAGTGTTACGTTGAATGATTTCATGTACATCTTGACTAAGGATTCCACGCAGCAACACAAAGTCGATCGATTTCACATCAATTTTCCGAGTAGTTAAGCACAACTGGACATAATTCCAAGTAGAATCAATGGAATCGTAATTAATCGGATAAACTGAGAAGGAAAATAAGAGAGGGAAGTTGGGGTGGGATTAAAATCAAGTAAATTAGGGTAGAATCAATAACCTGCATCTGCAAATATGATTATGTTAGATTAAGATATAAAAGCAACACAGCAGCACAAAAGCAAATGAATATACTCCGTAAAAATGTGAACAATTGAATCAGGAAGAGTTAGGATAGTATTTATAACAGTAGTAGTGTAGTACTACGATTTTGGCGATGTGAATACCTTTTTTTTAAATTTCAAAATTCAAAATTCAGAATTGTAACCAAATCAGATTAGTTGATCTAAAGAATTGGAAAAACAAAAAATGATTTCAAAATTCAAAATTTTAACCAAATCAGAGATCATTGATTTTAGATATCTACTTTGAATTAATAAATAATTGTAAATAAAAATAAAAATTGACTAATCTAATTAATAACAATCTGAAACTTGGAATGAACTAATCTGATTTTTTTAAAAATTATTTTAGTGATAAGATTACAATAGATCCAGTAAGAGATTACATTACAAAGTGATAAGATTGGTGATTAAAAAAAAAGTGATAAGATCTGCGAAAGTTTCTAGATTCTGGATTTGCATATATCGTCATGCAAACAATAAGATTACGTTTTGGTTAGTTAGTTATTTTAGATATGGCATATCAATTAGGTTAATTAGTAATTTAATTTTTAAATCTAATTCTTTTTTATTATTAATCTTAAATTTAAAAAAAAACTAACAAATCCTACTAATTAAAAAATCTAAAAAAAAAACTAACAAATCCTACTTTAAAGGAGAAGCCGCCACATGTTGTAGGCGACTTCTCCATATATATATATATATATATATATATATATATATATATATATATATATATATATATATATATATATATATATATATTCTATTATCATGAGGTGTTTTAACATGAGATCTTAGAAATGGTTTTAAAAGTGACATTATTTAGAAAATGTATTTTATGAGAATTAAAAATGCGATTTAGAAGTTTTGACGTGATTGTCAATCTTGGTCTAAATAGAGAGATTTTAAGGATGGATTTAATTGAGGTTATTTTTATAAATATTGTTTGAATTATTTAAAAGGGTTGTGGCTTTGAAACCGAGATGCTGGAATTATTTTATAATATGATCTTGAGAGATTGGTTTTAATTATATGCAATTGGGCTCGAGGGCAATCCTCCTTGAAGGGGATCATATTAATCGTTGAGTGCTTCTGTGCTGAGTGTTTAAATTAACCGTTCATGTAGTCATCATGGTCGATACTAGACGCGGTTCAATTGGGCTCGAGGGCAATCCTCCATGAAGGGGATCATATTAATAATATTTAAATTCAGGGTTTTCTTTTTCAAATGAACATCCACCAAACAATCAATGTTTAAATACTCTTTACGTTCAACAAATAATGTCATTTTACTTTACAGTACATTTTTAAGAAGTTAAAAATTATGTAAAATATCATTTTTCATAATTTCATAATACGGAGTATAATTGATATAATTCTATTATTAAAAAAATTGAAAATGAATAAATGATACAACCAATTATAATTAACTAAGATAAAATAATTGAGATTAATGATGACCATGATTGAAAATTAATAAATGATACGACCAAGTATAATTAACTAATATTAATATTATATTTTGGTTATGGCTATATACACAATTAACTTTAGAGATATTTAAAAATTATGGATGATTAATTGTACAAATCTGAAACAATTTGATAGGGTATATATTATGTATACATTATGCATACATATAAAAACTCTTAATCATTACAATTATATGTTTTATATACATGTAAAACTATTTCATGATTAGAAGAAGTTAAATATAAACCATTTACATTTTAATAGTTACATAAATCTTTAAGAAATTAACACTATTTTATTTTATAGTTTTCTTTGTATAATGAGGTCGTATACTTTATTTCAATAGTAATAACGATTAAGACCTTAATTTGTGATAAAATAAAATATTTTTATATTCCCAAAAAAATTAGCATTACTTCACAATAATTTAAAAATAATTGATATATAAAAACTATCAACAAACCGCGAAAATCGCGGGTAGTAATACTAGTACATAGAGTAAAATTGGACTCAAATTATAGAGAAAAATAAAATTAAACCAACTGAATATTTTATTTAAAAAATTAATGAAATATAAATATATTTTTTATTTCATTTTAAAAATCATTACAATTAATAAATATGAATGGAAAAAGTAGAATTATTTTTTAATTAAAAGAAAAACACAAAATTATAAAAGGGAAGAGGTTATCTCTCTCTATTAAGGTAACCTCTTTCTTCCCCTTACCTAAGGTATAACTTACAACCATTGGGTTTATCTTTTAGTGACTTTAAAGTGAGCAAAATTCATGGTTGGTCATGCTCTATAAGCCTTTACCTCCTGTCCAACTCATACTCACCCGATTATTCAAAAAAGGTTGTGAGGTAGAAAAGGTTGAAAAAATATCCTTGTTAGGTGTTTACTTGGTAGAAGGGTTTTTTTTTTAAAATTAGTTTGTATGTAAAATAACTAAATTACCCTTGCTAATTAATAAACTCTCTCTACCTCCTCTATTCACCAATTGTAATTGCAACCCTCACAAGAGGAGTCAATTTAATTGTACAAACAATGAAAGATGACAACCTGCAAATCAATGAAAGAGGAGCCATTGAAGGAGGGTTCAATTTGGATTTTGCCCCCAAAAACGTTGGCAAGCATAGGTTTTGAAAATTCGAAATCCCTAGGTTTTGACAATTAGAATTGTCGTTTCCAGGAGCCACCGGAGGAGGGTGGAACATGGATTCAATGGTAGGAAGATAGGGATGAGAGCAAGAAGACAAAGGATACTTGGATTCGAGTTGCTTGTTCGCCTGTCACCTCCAATTTTCGAGAGAGCACATGTCGAGAGTGAAGGCCAGAAGTGGGAAGAAGGCAGTCGAAAGAAGCCTAGTTACGGAGGAACCTTGACCTGGCAAGGTTGTCATCTGGCCAGTTTCAACCGCCCCACAACTTGTTACAACCTCCACCATCGATTTCGACTACCGGCTAGCAAACAAAGAGCCCCTTCGATTTTCTTCTTTTTTAATCTTCAAAACCGGACACAACTGCCCTGCAAACACGCCCTAAATCTGCGGACCGGAACACAACAAGGATAAAACATCCACTTTTTTTTATTTTTTTATAAATACAGGGCAAGTATTTGGGTGTAGTCAACCATGGTTGAACCACCATTCAAGTACGTCCTTTCGGAGGAAATCGTCGATCACAACATTGGACCAAGTTGATGAAATTCGAATCCAGACCAGATAAGCTAAATGATCAAGAAACCTAGTTGCCGTAACATCCCCGTCCCACATCGGATATCATAATGATGTTGGGAGTGATTCATAAGTGATTCAAGCCTTACCTGTGTCACAAGAGCTCTTCCTTTTCAGGCTCCAAGTGAGTACAACGGACCTGAGAAGGCTAGGTGGCATGGGCTGGCACCTCTTAAGACCCCGGGTCTTACAGATGGTATCAGAGCCGACTCCGGGCTCGAAGGTGCGCCGACAGTATGCTCGGGTACGCTCCTCTCGGAGGGCAGTCCCTTGGGCCTGACGGGGTCGTAAGTGCTTTAAGTGGGGGGGATTGTAACATTCCCGTCCCACATCGGATATGATAAGGATGTTGGGAGTGATTTATAAGTGATTCAAGCCCTACCTGTGTCACAAGAGCTCTTCCTTTTCAAGCTCCAAGTGAGGACAACGAACCTAAGAAGGCTAGGTGTCATGGGTTGGCGCCTCTTAAGACCCCGGGTCTTATAGTTGCCCCATACTAAAAAACAGGCTCGTCCATTGGGTTGTGCAAAGAGCCCAACGGAATAGGGCCCCAAATCTGAAGGCCCCCACATATTTTGTATAATATATATATATAATTAATTTTTTTATTGGCCCAATTAATGATAACGCGGCTCCAGGCGCACGCTTCTCTCCATCTTCATCATCCGCTGGTTTTGGACGCTTCGTTTTCTTCGCAAGCTTTCAATTTGTCTTCGTCGCACGCTTTCAACTCTAATCATGCATCCATCATCTTAATTCTAGTTTAAATTCTAGGCCTATCCACTTTGCCAATCCTCAAAAATCATTCACTCTTTCAATTCATCCCACTCCAAACTCATTCCGCCATCATAGATCCAGTTTCGATTCAGTCAATCGTCATCATCGGATTTCGATTCAGGGATATTTGGTTTTTATTCAATGTTATGAGCCGAATCCCAGCCCAGTCCTAACATTCAACTCCTCGAGTCATCCTCCTGGGCCTCCAATCTTCGTTGCCAAAGGTAAGGATGAATTGCAGATTTGATTAATTTTTCATCTATTTTTAATTTTAGAGGATGACTTTTATGTTTTTCCTCTTGGATTCTAGTTATTTTGGATTTGAATTCCATATTTAGAAGGCTTAATTTAAGGGTGAAGAGGAATTTTGAAAATTTTAAAGGAATTAGGGTTAGGAGTTACGATGCTACTGTTTTAGGTTAGGGTTTAGGAGTAACAATGCTCTGTAGTTCAATTAGACTTTTTTTTTTGCCATTAGGGGTCAGGAGTTATGCCTTTATGGCGTGGACTCCTGTAGGTTTCATTAGGGGTTATGAGTTTAGCATTTAATGGAATTTCAAAGGTGCAACCGATTCAAAGGCTAAACTATTTTTATTTTTTTGACATTGTAAATTATTAAATGATTTGATAATTGCAACCGGTTGAATTTAGGGATGTTTTATTTCAAATTTTGTGGACTTTGTATTTATAAATTCATCAATTTTTTATTTCAGAAAGGTGACAAACGGCGCGAAGTGAAAGGACACTAGAGTTCTAAAAAAAATTCAAAGGTGTAAAGACACTAGAGGAACTAAAAAAACTCATCAATTCTTGTTATTAGGACCTCATTTTTAATTTCGCACAAGGCCCCTGAATTCGATTGGACACCGCTGCTTTTTTGAACAAGGAAAAATGAAAAAAAAAAGATATTGATGCTATTGATGAGATCTTTACCCCACTTTCATTTTTCCTTGTTCACTTTTTTTAGAATTGATTTTTTTTTATTGAGTAAGAATTCGGAAGCGCAATGCTATCCGATAGCATCCTTTCGGATGAGGTCGTTAAGACCTAGATCATTGAGAAATGATTGGGTGGAGGCAATATGAGCAAGGTGTGCAACCCTATCTGCTACAGAATTGTTGCTACGAAGGACATGAGAAAACGACACTTCGTAAAACCCAGTAATGAGAGTGCTAAAATCAGACATAATTAGTTCAATTTTCCATGGACATTTTGTTTTAGATCGTAAATGATCTATGATTGTAAGCGAGTCTCCTTCAATAATTATGTTAGGGATTCTCATTTCAAGGGTTCTGAGGACTCCCTCTCTCAAAGCTAGTGCCTCGACCATTAGCGGTTTTTGAAAACCAATAACTTTTCCATCGGCAACTATGGGGTCTCCTGTGCTGTTACGAATTATATAACCTATAGAGCTTTGCCTCTGCCCAGAAGCAGAACCGTCAAAGTTAAGTTTCCACTTCCCTGGCGGCGGTTTATTCCATTTAACTTGCTTCTTTGCACCCATGTTATTCGGAACCCTACTTGTTTGATTTCTGATTTCATTTTTCTCTATAACAGTGTGTTTATCAGCCTTTTACCATTCGTCGTAAATTGATTGGACCATTTTTAAGAATCCCTTCGTATTTGGCAGTTTTTTTTTGTTGGAAGATTAGTTTATTTCGTGTTAGCTAGATTGTCCACCAATGAAAAGCCAGTTTCTTTCTTTGATGGCCATCAAGTAAGTCAGCAGTAAAAGCCATTAATGACTCAATGTTTCTTGACATTTTAATCTTGTCAGAAAATTTTGCTTTTATTGCGCCAGACAGAATAGGACAACTCAGCGAGTATTTACATTCAAAGAGAATGCGAGTAGTATCTTCTTCATGGTGATCACAGATAGCGCAGTATGGTGGAATCGCAATACCTCTCTTTGACAGTCGAGCAGCAGTTGGAAGCCCATTGTGGCAGACTTTCCACATAAAATTCTTAATCTTGGGTGGGGCATTAAGTTTCCAGATCCACGCATTTATGTCATTAGTTAACTCTGACGTTTTTGTATTTAGTCTATATGCACTCGATGTTGTGAACCACCCTTTTTTATCCGGCCACTAATACATTATGTCCCGAATCTGGCTTACAGGGAGAGGGATTTCAGCAATTTGTTGCGCCACATCGCTTCTCAGCGTTGACTTAAGCTTCTCCAAGTTCCATTCTCTACCAGTAATGTATTGGTCAACCGTTTCGTCCCTATTAATGTTTGCTAGATCGAGGCAGGCCGAGTTTATATTCTTTACATGCGCCCATTTGTCCTTCCAAAATTTAATCGTTTTCCCATCACCTACCGTCCAAGCTAACCCTTCCTTGAATGCTCCAATGATTTTCCTGAGTTGTGTCCACTGCCACGAGGCGTTTCCTTTCTTTTCAAAGTTTAGGATCGGCACCGATTTTAAGTATTTATAGTTAATAATTCTTACCCAACTATTATCTGGTTCCGCAATGATTTTCCAAATAAGTTTCATTTGTAGTGCCTCGTTCATTTCTTTTGTCTTTCGTAATCCCATTCCTCCTTTAACTTTCGGTCTACACACTCTATCCCATCCAATCAGTGGTTTGTACTGGAGATCCTTATTCCAGAAGAAAGTGGTTTGGCGGCTAGGTTTGAGTTTATTAACACTGATCTACCATGTTGCGACAGGGAGTCGACCTTCCATTTTGATAACTGATTGGTTGCTTTTCCGATTAGTCCTTCAAATGTATCTTTATTCACTCTACCATTGACAATTGGACAACCAAGATAATTATCCAGTTTCACTTGTTTTGATATTCTCAAACACCCTTCAATAGTCGCTATCAGCGAAGCAGGTATCCTGGGGGGGGCTGAAAAGCAGATTTGTTATAGTTCACTTTTTTACCAGACAGTTTACAATAGTCGTCAATAATTTTGCTAATTTTATTGCATGTGGTCATGTTACCTTTAGAGAAGATGATAATATCATCTGCAAAGGCAATGAACAGGATTCTCGGACCTGAGTGACCAAATCGGAAGCCGATACCAGATTAGTTATTATTGGATTCCGAAGTAAGCTTCCTAGCAAGGATCTCTGCACCAAGAATGAAGAGAAAGGGAGACATGGGGTCACCTTGTCGCAGGCCACGAGAGGGTTTAAACACTTCCGTGGGTCCGTTATTGACAAGTACTGAGAAAGACACTGATGTAACGCATTCCATAATTAGACTGATAACTTGATTACTAAACCCGAATTTCCTCAGGATTGCCTCTGTAAATGTCGAATCCACTCTATCATATGCTTTTTCCATATCAAGTTTAATTGCTAACCAGCCCTGAGTCCTTTTTCGTGTTTTAAAAGAATGAAGCATTTCATGTGCAATTAGAATATTGTCTTGAATGGCTCTGTCAGACACGAAGGCACCTTGAAACGAGTTGATGAGTCTTCCGATCACTTTTTTTATCCTCTCAGTCAGAATTCTAGAAATTATTTTATACATCGTAGAGCATAGGCTAATGGATCTGTAATCTGTCGTTTTAGACGGGTTGTCGCACTTTGGCAATAAAGTTATAAAGGTGTGGTTGACTTGCCTGAGCAGTTTTCCAGAATGGAAAAATGCTTTTACAGCTTTAATGACATCACTCCCAACTATGTCCAAGTAAGATTTATAGAATTCTGCAGTCATGCCATCTAGGCCTGGAGATTTGTTTCTACCTAAAGCCCAAACCGCACTCTTAATTTCACAATTTGTCGGTTGTTGACTGAAGCTCCTATTTTCCTCCTATGTGATTGTGTGTGGTATTAAATCAAGATACTCATTGAGTAGTGTCATGTTAATTTGTTATTTGGAAAATCGCCTTTCAAAATCACATTTAATTTCTTCCTTTATGTTTTCTTCACCCACAATCTGTGTCCCTGACGTGCTTGTAATGCTTCGAATTATCTTCCTATTTCGTCTCCCCGATACTATTCTATGGAAGTAAGTCGTATTTGAATCAGCTAGCTTAATATGTTTAGATTTCGCCCGTTGTCCCCAGTATTCCTTTTGAAATTTAAGTAGCTGTTGTTTTTTATTAATCAGTTGTTTTTCCACTACTATCTCCTTGCTTGTCCTCAGAGGATTTTTAGATTGGATATTGATCAGCTCTTCTTCTACTACTTTTATTTGGCGGAAAACATTCCCAAATGTGTTCTTATTCCAAAATTGATTTCATTTTTCCTTGATGAGATCATTTACAATTAATTGTAATTTTTTTCCCAATTTGCAAAAATTTACCCTCTGCATTCAATTCAATTGATCTCATCAATATATAGCGTCAATGGAAGTGGGGTAAAGATCTATAGCACCGAGCTTGAAATCCTCAAAGCCCTCATTGGCACTAACATTCAGGTCTCAGTCATGGTTCCTAACAATCTTATTGTTAGCATGTCCTCCAAGTCCAACCAGTCCATGGCTGATGAGTGGATCTGAACTGCACTGGATCCACTCATCGGCCATCTTGTTGTTCCTAACAATCTTACTGTTAGCATTTCCTCGCTAATTTTAAATATCCAGCTGTTTTTGGAGGGAATGCAGACAACTCATTGATCTGGACCCTTCGAATACTCCAGCCTTTTATTATCTTATTTTAAAACAATACTGTACTTGTGGTTGCAGTGGTTTTTAACAGGATCCTGCGCTAGTTCCTTTAATATTTTGCCCTAGTATTGTTGTTGTCTAGGTGATAGTGTTCCTACCCCTGATGTCTTAGCACCTTCCGACCTCCGGTGGTGTCACCTCACGTTCTCGAATACAACTCTTAAGACTTACATAGTCAACACATTACACATGTTGTTCAAGTTCATCTAATGTTTGGCTCTTTGTCAGTCACCTATTCATGAGACCATAAATTGATACCATTGCACTGTATATAGCTAGTTTGATTCAACTCGTCCTCCAAAAATAGGAGTATGCCACTTGAATGCAACAAGTGCACGGTATTCATTAGTAAAAATAGTTCGCTTTGTACTTAATGCGCGGCTGCATGATATAATCAGTACCGAGTTGGAGACTACTTGTACCACTCGGCAGCATCAAGCTGATCACTCCTTGTTCTGTTGTGGAAACTTATACTGTAGTATATGCTAACAGTTTGCTGCTTTGGCCATTTCCCCTAATGAACAACAGTGTAATTTCAAAGGCTAAAGGTTACGTTACTGAATGATTCAGATGTCGTCGTTCCAGTCACTGAGATCAGTATCGTAGAACAATCCATCGATGATATTGTCGATCAAGGCGTCGATGAAGGTGTTGGCGCTGATGGTGAAGATCCGGTCAACCCTGGTTCGAGCACTCGATAGCCAGGCAAAACCCGCAGAGCAGGCCACCGCTCCCAGGCAAACCCCGGCTGCTTCCTCGATGCCTTGCAAATCCATCTTCCTGAATACTGAGTTGCCTGTGATGAATTCCACACCCACCGTCGCTGCAAACACTATCTGCATCCAATCGATGAAATTGTTTGTATCATTTAAATTGATTGAGAACAAGAACAAGAGAGATAGCTTGCACTGCTCGATTCTTAATTTCTTTTATTTAATTATGTTTTGCATATGAAAAGTTATTTTTGAATTTGTGATGTGTCGTTCATTTAAATTCAACCAGCTCAAAATTCAAAATCTGGCAATATGAAAACAGAGGAAGCGATCGGAAGGCCGAAACAGAGCAATTCAAAAAGGGGATCGGTTACCATGGCGAAACGACCAGAGATAGTCTCGAGATCCTGGATCCTCTTGGTGCTGTCGATGTACTCGTACAGATTCGCAAGAAACGGCGAGAGCTCCTGAGGACGGGCACCGTCGCCGATCTTGGTCCTGATAACTCCGTTTCGATCGGAGCCGTACGACCGGAGCGTGCACAGCCTCGGTTGAAGGAGGATCTTCGGTTGATCCGGCGGTGTTGTGATGTGTTGGAGCCTTTGTCCCACATCGAAAAACACGAGAACCCGAGCCTTGCATATAAGTTAGTGGGCCACTCCTCCTATTGCCAATTGGTTTTAGGATGGAACCCCGCTGGTCTTGTGTGCTCGGCTTGGGTGCGCATGATGCGCTCTGCTGTGTGGACCCCCCACGGTTATATGACACACCGGGATTTATCATGGTATCAGAGCGGTGCGGTCCGGGACCCTGGTCTATTACTGGGCTAGCCGGCCTTAAGGCAAGACGTCAAGTGCAACTGGCATATATAGCGGGGCCAGGCAGTTGCACTTGAGGGGGCGTGTTGTGATGTGTTGGAGCCTTTGTCCCACATCGAAAAACACGAGAACCCGAGCCTTGCATATAAGTTAGTGGGCCACTCCTCCTATTGCCAATTGGTTTTAGGATGGAACCCCGCTGGTCTTGTGTGCTCGGCTTGGGTGCGCATGATGCGCTCTGCTGTGTGGACCCCCCACGGTTATATGACACACCGGGATTTATCAGGCGGCGAAGAAAGTTGAATCGCAGATTCATCTGGCGGAGGAAGGGGCCGTTTCTTTGAGCGGAGCTGGCACAAAACTCCCCGGGGCGCGGAAATTACCGGCATGAGAGGGAGAGAGAGGAATCTGAAGGAAAAGGGAACGAGTGTGACTGTTGGTGGAGAGAGGGAGAAAAGGAGTTGTGAAGAGTCCTTTGTACAGTAAATTTGTGAAGAGGAAGGAGAGTACACGTAAAAGGAAGAGACTCAGAGAGAGTGTGTGGTGTGGGGCCGTTTGGTTACGTGTTCGCTTTCTTCTTTTTGAGCTCTCTCCAGTTTTATTGGAGCATACCTGATGTGACGGATCCATTTGTACATAGATGGCCTCACTAGGCCTTGTCACGATATGCTTGATTGCCCCATTCTAGGCTTCAATAAATTCTTTCTTTTATTGTTAAATAAAGAGCAGAGCATATGCAGGGGTGAATCCATGGGAAGGAATCCATGGGAAGTTTGCCACGTGGAAAAGAAACAGGGAAAAAAAGGAAAATTACATGAATCCATGGGAAGGGATTCATCTGCAAGTAACCCAAAAAGTTGGGTTCATGGAGCAAAAAGTCAGACCAAGCGCAGGTGGAAGAATAAATTGAGGCAACACACTGAGTGATTGGAAAAGGGAGTTAAATTATAATATTTTAAAATGTTTTTCAGACTTATTTTGTAAGAAAAAAAAATGAAAAAAATTATTTTTGACTTTGATTTAATTTTATTTATCCATAGACACCCATCTTGCATTTGTTATTTTAAAAAAATTATGTCAATAATACTGATGTATTATTATTTTTAGCATATAAAAACCCAATTTTTCAACCTAATTTTTACCATATAATGACAATAATAATAATAATAATAATAATAATAATAATAATAAAATAATACTCCGATATTTATTTTATAATAATAATAATAATAATTGAATAATTGGAAAAGTTAAATAGTAAAAAAGGTAAATAAAGAATGAATCCGAGTTCGGGTTCATGAATGGGGGGTGGAAAAATAATAATCTGAAGTGGGGTTCGTAAGCTGACGTGACAGTGAAAAAGTAAGTTATGAGTCTTGAAAGAGATTCATGAATGCGAATGGTCTTAGGTATTATTCATAAATTCTTTTTAGTGAGTCATTTTGAAATGGTTCACTAAATTCATTCTCAGCCTAATTTTATATACGTACTGTATTTATTAGTCTGTTCTATCCAAAATTCCGAACAAGGTAAATATGTTTTCTAGAGCAAGACTTTTCAGAACAAGGTAAATATGGTTTTTAGAGCAAGATAAAAAAAAGATGATTTTTTGTCCGGTTTTTCATAATTACTGGGCTAAAAAGTGCCTAAAAACACAAATCAAGACTTTTTAGCCTGATTATTAGTAAGAACGAGCTAAAAAGTATTTGGAAAAAACACAAGACAAGACTTTTCAGCTCGGTTCTTGGTAAGAATCGGGCTAAAAAGTGAACAAGTCGCAGCGACTAGTTGCTACAATGGTCGTTGCGACCAACTTTTCAGTTTGGTTCTTGGTAAGAACCGGGCTTAAAGTGAAAAAGGTCGCAACGACCAACTTTTTAGCTCGGTTTTGGTTAGAACCGGGCTAAAAGGTGTATTTTGATTAATTTTTTTAAAAATGGTCGTTGTGACCAATAGCCAAACGAAAATTTCACCTTGCGCTAAACAATATTTCCATATTTTTATTCGAGTTTATAAATAATATAAATTCATTTATTTGATAAAATATGTCATTTTAGTAATTTTTTTAAATAAATATACAATTATACTCTCATTTACAATGGCTGGTCAATTTTTTTTTAACGAGGCTAAATATTTTTTCAGGGGAATTTTTTTTTCCATATATATATATATATATATATATATATATATATATATATATATATATATTGAATTTAAATATGTTATGAGAAATCTTAATTTGTGATTTAAATGGTAATTGTTAGTAAAACAAATTAAGAAAAATAAAATACATTAAAAAAATGAGAAATTTTTATATGTATATATTAAAAAGAATATTTTTGTTTAAATATATTGAAGAAAACCTTAAATTTATTATTTAATTAAGCATTTTTAATATAATGAAACTAAGATAAACAACATTTATAAAAGGAAAAATGGACAAAAATAATTCCAAGTATCAACTTTTGGCCAAAAATAATACGAACTTTGAAATTGATAGTTTCATATACGAACTATCGCCCTATTAACTGAAAATAATACATATGTGTATTCCGGTGAACTTTCCGACCAAATATGTCATATGGACGTCGGAAAACACACATGGCATAAATTTTTTCCACCTCACCACTTTTAAGTTTTCATAAAAAAAAAATCAATTTTTTTAAAAAAAATAATGTTAAACAAAGAGCTACAGTAAAGAGAACAATGGAGGGAGAGATCGAGCAGATAACAAAGAGAAGAAGGTGATGACGTCCGCTCCCTCGATTGCACTGGAATCTCGATCGATAACAAGGGCAAAGGCTTTCTAATGATGACGGAGGGTTAGGAACAACAAAGCTCATCCATGAAATTAAATTCTCGGAGAAGAGTCGTCGAAGAATCTTCGATTGAAAGGTGCAAGCATGGCTTCCCTGCGAGATTGCAAACTTGCAAATACAATAGAAATCCGGGAAGACAATTTTATGTTTGTTCATTATGGAAGGTATGATTCCAATATTTAGTTTATATCACCCGTTCGATCGAATTTTTGGTGTTTTGAATTGGGGAAAATATTAGGGTTTTTGAAAGCTTCGTTCTTTCGTTTTGCTGTCATAGATTAGGGTTTTCGAATTGCTGTCATAGAATCGAATTGGGTATAAAAAATCGAATTGTTGTCCTGCTTCGTTCTTCCTAGAAAATAGCACTCATGAAAGCTTCGAATTGGGTTTCAATACTGATCTGTTGAGATGGATTCGAATTTGCTGTCATAGATTTGTTTGTTGATTAAGATTAGTATGTTTGAGTTGTTAATTAATACTCATTGTTCGAATTAAGATCTTCCTGCTTCGTTCTTTGTTGATTTACTATCACAATGAAAGGAACTTTGCTGTCATAGATTTGTTTTGTCATGGTTTCGCTATAAGTATAGATTTTTCGAGATGGTTGAGCTAATTCACAGATGGTTTTTCTATCATAGATGGTTGAGTTGTTGAGCTGATTCACATATGGTTGTGTCATGGTTTTGCTGTCATAGATGGTTGAGTTGTTGAGCTGATATTCCGAGATGGTTGTTTTGTCATAGATTGTTGTTGCTTGGGAGATTTTTGCTGCCATATTTTTTGATGTCATAGATGTTTTTGTTGGTTTGATATTTTTTTTACACTTCTTTGTAGGAATATGAAAAATGCAACTACTCCAGATGGTTGGATGCTCATGATTTTGCTTTTAGTGCTAATGACACTAGCAAAAGCATGAAGACCCAAAGAGAGAATTATGGTGTTGCTATCACAGATGAAGATCATGAAACCTCTTATTTTTTGAAGTTGAGCACTGATTTTGTGAAGATCCAAAAAGAGAATTTAGTGTTGAAAATATTAGTAGGCGTGATGTTGGTTATCCTGTTGATTGTGTTGGTGAAAATTTGACAATTAGATAGGTTTATGTTTTCAGGGAATTGTAATGAATCGTCTCAAATGTGTTCTGTTTTCAAGTTTATGTTTTTAGGGAATTGTAATGAATTGTAACGAATTTCCATCAATAGAATCAATCCTTTTTTATCCAATGTTCAATCCATACAACACTTAGGTTGTGATCATGGCTACTACTGGTGCTGATTTTTCCAAAATAACACAATGCATTGATTGCAGTTTGTACACAAGAGGATTCAATTTGCACACACGTCGCTGCCATATGTTTCTTTGTTCTTCTTCATCTTCAAATTTTCAAGATTCATCAAATATGAGATAAAAGATGACAAAACGGCGCTTGCATTGTGCATTTCTTTTTTATCATCTATGATATTTTTAGATTTCGATCAGAAAGAAAAGATGACAAAATAGAAAAATCATTAATATCCCTCATCCCCTCTTTCACCCTCATTCTTCAATATTTTCTTAAAACTAGCTACATGTTGCTTAATGAAATAAATTAATAAAAGAAACTAAGCTTTAACCAATTGTTTGCCTACAAAATACATAAATGAATCAGATGAGAATTTATTATTATTTTAGGGGGTCTGGAATCAGAATATAGAAAAAATGCAGAATGAATGTGCATAGGCATTGTTGTAACAGATTAGACTAGCTCATCCCCTCTATTTTCAAAAGGAATTTAATAACACCTAGAATTAGCAAATAAACCATCAATACAAAATGCACTGATTGCATATAGATTCAAGTCAGAACAAAATGCACTAATTTCAAGACAGAACAAAATGCACTGATTGCATCACCGACACAAAGTTAAAAGTTAAAACATAAAATTAAAAGTTAAAACAAATAAGTATTCAGCTGATTGCATCTCAGTTCCTGATCTTAAACAAAATAAAAAGTTAAAACATAAAATGCACTGATTGCATCACCAACAGAAAGGCTGAGCTCCTTCTCTGAACGCTTTAAGTAAGAGTATTCATCATTTTGTCATTACAAAATTGATGTGTGACATCATCATAGTTTGGCAAAACATTGATGCTTCAATTCTATTCCAATAAATCATTCAACATTTAAGCTTGTGGTGTTGTAAGTTTACCAACTAGACAACTAAAGTATGTACACAAGCATAGTAGTTAAAAAGCAATAAATTTTGGCAAAAGGTTGAGTGATGTATATATTGAATGGTATCCACTTGATGGTCTTCTTCTAAAGTATAGCTGATAACTGGCTATCATTAAAGGGGGTCACGTGTTGGACTCCTTGCGATGTTTGGGGCCTTTTCGGATGACCATGTTCCTAAAAAGCATAACATATATCCATATCAACAACTTCTTGATGTAAATATTCATATTTAATGCTAAAAATAGACGAATTCACCTCTGCACACACCAAATGACCTTGTCCTGATGCAATGGATCTATATAGGAAGCCACCACTTTCTTTGTAAGCGAAGCCAACTTCTGTCATAACTTTATCTCTTCGTCTTCCTCTTGGTCTTCCTGTCCCTCTACCTCTCCCATTAGCAACACTGCTTGTAGCACCAACAACTTCATCTATATTCAATGCAAAAGAACAAATGGTTTCACAATTCGTAACAAAGGTATTCGATATCAAAGATTTTAAAAGCAAGAGTAATAAATGAGCATGTAGTGTGTGTGTAACCTGAAATATGTGATGATTCCTTTCTAGGTCTTCCTCAAGGCCTTTTCTGAGCTGAAGTTGGCAAGTCACTTCTATCTGGACACCTTCTAATATTGTGCTCAGTTGACCTACACTTTCCACACTTCATTGTTGCCCCATGCCTTGTGAGTTTTCCAGGCCTTTTTGGATCTTCATGTGGGCACTTTATTCTATTTTTTTTGGGTCGTGCAGGTTGTATCTTCACGGGAGGAAGGTCCTAAGGAAAGTTAAGCTTTGGCCAGAACTTCTCACCAACATATGGCTCAATGCCTTTTGCATAGGACTTCATGTAAGTCTCTTTCTTGTAAAAGTTGTAGACGAAATTCTCAGGGCTTAACTTCATATAAGAAATTGTAGCTACGACACGATGGCATGGAATGCCTGTGAGATCCCATCTTTGACAAGTGCATTTATGATGTTCATCCACCTTAAAGACATCCACAACCTCTTTCCCTTGGAAAACTTTCAAAGACGAAGGTGAGACTCCCAACTCCCATGCTTTCACCTTCTCTTCCTCCAATTTCAGTTTTATGCATGGGCAAATGGCATTTTCTTCCTCACTCTCCATTAATTTTTGCTTAGCAACAATTCTCTCCATGAGTAAAGTTTTGACATCATCTAGCATATTAATGATATGCTTGCTCCTAGCTTTGAAAATGTATCCATTGAACGTCTCAGCCATGTTGCTAACCACCACATCACACTTGCTTTCATTAGAGAAGAATGCCCTACAGAATACCCTCGGATTTTGCTCTAAAAGATCTTATGTTGCTTTAAGAGATATTAGCTTCAACTCATCAATAGACTCCTCAAAATCTGGTTTAGTATAAGCTCGGATAAACCCTACAAAATGCTAGCTTTAATTCATCTCCTTTATGCACCTTCTTCCAGTTTGAATATATACATATATATATATATATATAGAGTATGGATCAAATGTTAACAAGCCTTACGGTGTTAAATGTTAACAAATCTTAACCATTGATTCAGTGTAATTGAATGGCTGAGATTGATTGATAATTTTGATTAATTTAAAAAAAAATAGAAAACCCCAAAAAAAAATAGAAAACCTACTGCGCGTGTATAATCCCCATTCCTAAACCTAGCGATAGTTGTAGGAGGCGGCGAAGGCGATAGACTAACCTAACCCACCCCTTAACAGAGAGAAGGAAGTGATCGGCGGAAGAAAAAGGAGAAGGCGGAGGAGATAGCGGAGTGGGCGACGGTGATGGCGGAGCGGACGGAAGACGACTTCTTCAATGGAGGGGGCTTCTTCAATGGAGCGGACGGAGGACGGTTTCTTTGTTGAATGTGTGTTAATTTCTTAGGGTTTTTTTTTGGGCATTTGCCTCCTTTAAATTCAGTCATTTTTCCTTTTGGATCGAATAGCCTTGTTATATTCGATTCTCGTCAAACTATTCAACTATTGACTTGCTCGATCTCGATCTGAATTATAGGTATGCATACCTGTTATCCAATCTTTTCAATTTCTTTGAAAGAAATCAACATGGGTGAATATATAATTGTTAATTATGGAGTAATTTGTTAGCGTATGTATGTAGATCGATCTACCTATTTTTCTTTTCTATCTAGTATTGTGTACATGTGTCATGGGGGCTTCTTCAATGGAGGAGGGAAGATGGCGGCATATCCAACGACCGGAGGAGCGATGGAGGTGTAGTGATCGGAGGTGCGGTGGGGGTCGGCGATCCCGTACATCGCCTTTCTTTCGTCTTCTCAATCTCGTGTTTTACTCTGTCTTCTTCTTCCTCTTCAATTGCTGCAAGTTTTTCCTCTGTTGATCTGATTCGTTTTTTGGATGTGCAATGGAATTCATAGTTGATTTGGATGCAAATCTGTGTTCGATTTCATCGGATCTCCAAGGTACATGATGAGTTTGTAACCTTAGAGCATTGCTTAAATGAATTATTCATTGGTATGCAATAATTATTCGATCAAGAATAAGGAATTATTCATTGGTATGCAATAAATATTCGATGGAATGTGATAGAGTATTCGTTACTATTTAGTTATTATTTCATGTTCAGAGTCAATATTTGGCAAGTTCATAGTTTATATTCGTTGATAATAAAGAATTATTCATATGTATTTGGTTAATTAGAGATGGGAAATCAATAATTATATTTACATACTCTTTCAACCCAGAATAATTACTATCGACTTAGCGAATAATTATTATCGATCTAGCGAATAATTGCAAAATTGACCAACCCTTTTGATATTATCTAAATGATAACTCCTCTTTACAGATGAATAATAACGATTAATTTAGCGAATAATTACTATTAACCTAGCGAATAGTTACAAAATTGATCAACTCTTTTTCTATTATCCAACGAATAATAAGTATAAATTAACGAATTTTGTTATCACACAAAATTTTGTTATCAAACAGTGCACCACACAAAAAACAACGTTATCCCACCAAAAAAAGTTATGCAAAAAAAAACGTACAACACACGCACGTACGTAATTCTGCAAGTGGGCAAGGAAAGGAGTGGGTCCCATTGATTTTTAATTAAAGAAAAAAGCCAAAATTGCCAAATAATCTCAACCACCCATTTCATTCAATCAAAGGTCCAGATTTGTTAACACAAAACACATTAAGGGATGTTAACACAGGACCCAACCACTATATATATATATATATATATATATATATATATATATATATATATATATATATATATATATATAGGTTTTTTTGTGTTGAGCATCGGGAAACATTGCTTTAGAAGAAACCAAGGGCCCATGTGGAAATAAATTCATTACAAGCACGTATTAACAATAAGAAAGTAATTACAAGCAACAACAAATACCAATTACAGTAAGAGTGAGTTGTCACCTTTTGTTGATCAGACATAAAAGTCCATCATTCTCCATTTGTCTCATTCATTTCATACTTCAAATGCTTCAAAAACCATTCCCAACCATCTTTATTCTCACCCTCAACTATAGCTCAACAAATTGGAAACATTTGATTATTTTCGTCCCTTCCCACTGCAGAAAGTAATATACCACCCAAAAATATTTTCAGAAAACATCCATCCAAGCATATAAATCTTCTACATCCTAACACAAACCCACTTCTCAAACCTTCAAAGCAAAGAAAAAATCTCTGAAATGTTGGAGGGCTAGATGGGATTGTAACTAATTCAAATGTGCTTCCTCCATTTGCTCTCCTTAGCTCTTCAATGAATTTCCCAACCTTGTTGTTATGTTGTTTGTCTGATCCATGTAGCATTTTATATGCAGATCTCCTTGCCTTATAAGCAATCCATTTGGTTATGATAACTCCATACGTCCTCCTCACACTTTGCACCATGTCATTTGTGGGCCAATGAGGGTTTTCCTTGAAATGACCAAGATATTCTTTGGCAAGTCATCTTGATGTAAGTTGACTATTTCTTTGCATATCTCTCACACAACAATGCTCATTCTTAGATGATTTAACCATGATGCGGCCCTCTTTTTGATGCCACGAAGCATTTATCTTGAATGGACAATCTTTCTTATTATGAATTACCCCAAACTTTACCTTATGTTTATCACACACAACAAACCTCAAATTATATCCATTGTAAATACCATACCTTCTCACAAGTTCTTTGAATATTTCCATGCTCGAAAAGAGCAATCCAACTTTCCACACAAGATCCTTATAGTTAGTTTTCTTTCCATCAGTCATATCCTTTCTCTTTCTCCTCATCAAACCATCGACATCTTCTTCATTTTTTGAAATCAACCCCATATCACAATCGGAGTCCTCATATTCACTCAGTTGCCCTTCCATTTGCTTTTCAACTTCAGTGTTGTATTCAATTACCTTCTGTCTAACCATTTGAAACTCTTCATCAGAAGTGTCTATGATACGAGGATCCAACCCATAATCCTCTAATTCTTCTTCTTCTTTAGAGGACTCCTCAAGTTCATAAAGAATCCCCCCCCCCCCCCTAAAACTCCTCATTGTGCGAATTTTGTTTCTTTCAAAAGTAGTGATGTCTTCTATTGCAGCTGCAATGTTGTCTTCCTCATATGCATCTTCACCATCAGTTTCAGTTGAAGAATATTCATTAGAGGCAACAAAAAAGGAGTCATCATCCCCAGACATTCCACTATCTACATCTTGAACTAAAAATTCTTCCCAATCTACATCGGATTCTTTAAACACCTTATTGTTCGCAACATCATTGTCACCAAGATTAGGTTGATCCATTATTACATCTATTAAGGTTCAAAACATAACAAACCTAAAACATCTTCACTGTATGAAATCACAAACAACAGATGCACAAACACCTTAAACGTCAAAATTGAAACCAATATACTTCTTCTTTCTGAAATTAGAGATACCAATACCAAAACCGAAACATCTTCACCACATGAAATCAAAACCCCTACATTTTAGAACAAGTTTTTCATTATAAAACTACCGAAAAACCCTAAACTCGAAATAGAATTTGTGTCTTCTTGAGAAACAGGTCCTTACCTTTGTCTCCTTCAAATATTCCGACTTGCCGGACTGATTCCAGTGCAATCGAGGGAGCAGGCATCTTCACCTTCTTCTCTTCATTATTTGCTCGATCTCTCCCTCCATGTTCTCTTTTCTGTAGCTCTTTCTTTAACAATATTTTTTAAAAAAAATTGAAAATTTTTTTTATGAAAACTTAAAAGTACGAGGTGGCAAAAATTTATGCCATGTGTGTTTTCCGACGTCCATGTGTCGTATTTAGTCAGAAAGTTCACAGAATACACATATGTATTTTTTTGGTTAATAGGGCGATAGTTCGTATTATTTTTGGCCAAAAGTTGATACTTGGTAATATTTTTGTCCATTTTTTCAAATATTTTTGGTATTTACCTTTTTTCTTGTTATATTTAAATTATTAATTAAATAATAAAAATAAATAAAAAGCCTTAAAATCTAAAAACATAGAAAATTATAAAAACCAGTACAACCCTTGGATCTTTACTCAATCTCTCGCCGATTATTGCATCCATCCTGTCAATGTTAATAATTGGCTTTATCGACATTCATATTCATCCTGTCAATGTAAGTAATGTTATGGTGTCCAGACACAGATATTGACATTTCTTTTCTAATTATGGTTAATAATCAAGTAGATATGATTTGGGATAAAACCGTATCTTTAGTCAATCACTCCTCGATTATTGCTTTAATCTTGTCAATGTAAATGTCTAGCTTTGTCACCATGGACATTAATGTTGTCAATGTAAATAATTAACTTTGTCATACATGCCTCTAATTTCTAATTATGGTTAATCATCTAGTAGTTATTGACGATGTCATAGAAAATAGACCTATTAATTAACAAGGAAATGACGTCATAAATGGATCACCTAACGCAAAAGAAATTTGGCCCTCTACGAGATTCATCGCGAGTAGAGTGTTTAGTCAAAACCCAACTCAACACCCTAAGTTTCCTCAGTCTAATAGCATCGCGATTAAATATAAGCATGCGTGGGATCCACAACAGGGCCCACAAGTACCTCGTGATCGCGATTAAATATAAGTTTGCGTGGGATCCACAACAAGGCCTACAAGTACCTCGTGGCCCTTCGGGACCCAAACGAGCAGCTCGCTCGTTAAGCACACCCCTCCTCTAATAGTGCCACGTGTAACGCCTAGTTCCCTAGCATGAGGACATGCGTTACACGTGTCCCATGTTAAACCAAGAGGTCGCCAGCAAGCTGCTCACTTGGTCCCTCCATAAATACCCCCATCCAACCCCCAAGAAGGGGATCCGGTTCAAGAGAGAAGAAGAAGAGCTCTGAATATCTCTTTGACTTAAAACCCCCGGAGTTGAGTTTCTAAGGTCTTTGATCGGAGAAGAACGTTCTTGGAATAAGAACATCATCTAACTTCCTCTATAGGACAACGATTGAATAGTAAATTCACTCTTCGCGAGCCGAATGTACAACCCCCATCGCTTGGACCAATAAGCGTATAATCTGATCACTCCCCTTCTTGACTCAGGCTTGCAGGTATATTAAGACATTTTGTCGTCACGATGAGGTAATAAGTATAGGTGAAATTCCATGATCGCGTCATTGACGCCGTTTGTGGGAACCTTTCACGACGAGAGGTTCCGCGTATCAATACGCTTCTTTACATTACATTCCTTTAATTCTTTTTTGTTTTGTTCTTTCTTATTTACTTTTCCCTCTATGTACCCTGCTTAAATATCAAATAAACATCGCTTATTACTTTTTTAATGCTAATAAATCTTGCAAGAATCATGAACTTTACGTTGTTCGGTGAAGAATTTGGAAACCAACATCATGATGTCGAAGAAACTGACGGTCTCAACCTCAACAATCCCCCCAACGAGGAAGCCCAACACCACAACAATGAAAATGTCCCTCAACAACCTCCCTGGGACATGGCTCAGCCTCCTCCTTTTGCTCCATACGGAATGTGGGGTGGCAATCCCACATGTCAATATTTCCCGTGTGCGCACCCCCTAAACTTCTATGGCGGACAACAAGTGCATGGAATGCCAGGACAACGCGATCCCTACGATCATTATCAGCAGCAGGTTCCCATACCTATAACGGTCAACCGTTTCCCTAACCCTGCCGATTGCCCTCTCAATCCAGGTTTGAAGCGCGACAACGACAACGTCCACAAAAAGATACCCGACTTCAATACCAGGAATGTCTCATCACGCCTAAATTCCCCTGAAGCACTTGGTCAAACTCACAAAGGTGGACCTACCTTCCCGTCTACTTTTTGCAAAGAAATACGCGAGGCACCCGTTTCCAGGAGATGGAGAAATGTCTCAATCACCAAATATAAAGGAGATACCGATCCCAATGATCATCTCAACAAATTTACAACATCAATTGGAATGAACGAGGACAACGATGCTATGTTCTGCCGCTCGTTTCCAACCACGTTAAGCGGGGTAGCCTTGACATGGTTCACTAATCTAGCCCGGTCCTCCATCAATAACTTTGCGCAGCTGTCAGGCACGTTCGTTGCACATTTTGGTAGCGCCCGCACGAGGAAAAGAACCATGCGAGACCTCAACTCCATCAAACTAGGAACGACTGAATCTTTGGGAAGCTTCTTCAGCAGGTTTACCAACATGGTGGTACAGGTCCCGAAGTTCAATCAAGAGTTACCAAGCACGATATTGATGGGTAACCTGGCTGAAGAAGATTTCAAAATCTGCCTGTTTCGAAAAGAGCCAGAAAACTATGATGCTTTGCGAGAGCTCGTGACCAGACAAATCCACGCCATGGAAGCGGCAAGTTCTAGCTCGCGACTCGTTGAAACCAGGCTTCCTTCCTACCATAGGGTCCTTAACAAGCGCCAGGGGAGGGGAGGCTTTAAGAATCAACAGCATCGTAACCCTCCTTGGCAATACCCGGTCGCTCCACCGCGACCTCACATACAAGAAGTACAATGCAATCAGCGAACGGGACCAAGTCCACATGATGCCCCAACAAATATGATGATGGCACACCCCGACCAGATTTCACCTCCTGTCTATGGGATTCCACCGGTTCTCCCTCAAAATGAAGTACCCCTTCAGATTTGTGCCCCACCAGTGAATCCCAGTCAGCTGATCGCGATGCCACAACAACACCATCCCCCTATGGTCCATCCTTGGCAATACAGGCCACCTAATGCTCCACCCCAACCTTACAATCCCCAATATGCAACTAGAGGAAGAGAAAAGGGGACTTACTCCCAGAATAGGGGAGGAAAAAATGGCAATAGAGGAGGAAGGTATCGGCCCCCACCAAGGGACGCGAGCAATGCCCCTGAAGCAAGCTACTCATCAAACCGACCAGAACGTTCCAGCAGGGATCACCGGAAACTCAATCGCGATACGAAGCCTGTATGCTAAAGAAAGAGAAAAATGGTCGTCGAAAAAATCAGAAGCAGCAAAGCAGGAGGTACACAAACTTTTACATGCCGGATTTATCCGCGAAATCAATGACTCAACCTGGTTGTCAAATGTAGTATTGGTGAGAAAGAGAAATGGTAAATGGAGGATGTGTGTAGATTTCAAAGATCTGAACAAGGCTTGCCCAAAGGACAGTTACCCTTTGTCGTCTATCGACGAACTAGTAGACACCACAGTAGGGCACGCCACGCTAAGTTTTCTCGATGCATACTCAGGCTACAATCATATCAAAATGAGTCCTCACGACGAGAAATATACCGCTTTCATTACCAACCAGGGGACCTTTTGCTATAAAGTAATGTCATCCGGCATCAAGAACGCCGGTGCCACTTTCCAGTGAATGATCGAAAAAGTTTTTGTGTCCCAAATTAGAAGAAACATTGCAGTTTACATCGATGACATCGTGATTAAAAGCCTTACCGAGGAGAGCCACTGCAAAGATCTACAAGAAACCATCGACGCCCTAAGGAGGAATCGTGTTTGCCTGAATCCAGATAAGTGTGTTTTCAGAGTAGATTCTGGAAAATTCCTGGGTTTCATGATAAGTAATCAAGGGATAGATGTGAAGAACCCTTGAAAAGTACATACTATCCTCGACATGGCTCCTCCTAAAACGTTGAACGACATCCAGAAACTGAATGGATCTGTCAACTACTTGAGTAGATTCTGCTCGCGATTAGCTGATCACTCTCTGCCTTTCCTCGAATAGCTAAAAAGGAAATGTTTGGTTGAGTGGACTGCCACCCAGGATAAAACTTTCAAGAGTATGAAAGAATACCTAGCAACCCTACCCACTCTTCATTATCCACGCGAACATAAAGCCCTACAACTATATCTCGCAGTCGGACCAACCACTATTAGCACGGTGCTCACGAGGGAATCCAAGTTTCCTATCTATTTTGCCAGCAAGGTCTTATATTCGACCGAATCCAGATACACCCCAATAGAGAAAATGGCCCTATCTGTGGTTTTCGCGGCACAAAGTGAGGCCTTACTTCCAGGCTCACACCATCGAGGTACTCTCCGATCCGCCTCTCCATCAAATTCTACACTCATCATCCCTTTCGGGAAGAATGGTTAATTGGACAATGGAGCATTCCAAATTTGACGTTCATTTCAAACCTAGAAAATCTCGTTTGGCCCAAGCCTTGGCCGATTTTGTTGTCGAAGCTATTTTTACAGATTCTTAGGATCGCGATGGAGAGGATTGGGTTATTAATGTCGACGGATATGTATCAGCGAGTGGATGTGGAGCAGGAGTTACAATCACGAGCCCCGATGGAGAGGTAACTGATTTATCATTCCAGCTATTATTCAAAGCTACCAACAACGAAGAAGAATATGAAGCCTTGATCGCGGGCATTGAAAAAACACTGATCAACGAAGATCGACAAGTCCAAATTTTCAAAAATTCAGAAGTAGTCGCTCTACAAGTCAAAGAAGAGTATGAAGCAAAGATGGGAATGCTACCTGAGTACCTAGCTCGTCTGCAAACGCTCACAACCGTCTTTGGAAAATGTTCCATTTCATCTGTCCCTCGTGAGCAGAACAAATGCGCCGACACATTGGCCAGAATAGGAGCCACACTGCCCCAAGGGTTGAGCAATCGTGTGGTAATTGAGCAGAAGCATGCTCGAGGGATCCACAAGGGAGTTTTTAGAATATCCAACCTCGGAGACCGGAAAATACCTCTCTTAGAATACAAAACTGAAGGTGCATTTGCAGGCGATTTGCAGGATAAACCAAAGCATCAGGAGAAGAGCGGCCCGCTTTCGAGTTAGAGACGACCGTTTATACAAAAGAGGATTTAACCTCCCAGATCTCCTTCGTGTCTCAAACCAAGGGGGTCTTAATCTCGTCCAAGAACTCCATGCGGGTTTATGTGGCAACCACGAAGGATTGAGAGCCGTGGCATCTAAAATCACACGATTAGGATACTACTGGCCCTCTCTCAGAGCGGATGCTGAAATAATTATTCACATATGTGACTTGTTGTGAGAATATTTTGCCATGTTTTGTACTTACTTTTATATCGATTTCTGCTTGCATTTCATACATTTGGGCTAGAATAGTACAAAATCTATGTAGTTTATGTTTATTTGCCAAATTATGGAATCCACACCAGTTTCTGTTTAAATTCACAGAAATCAAAGCAATTTACAACAGTTCTGAGAAAGGAAGAAAAGCTCGAAAGTCAACTACATAAGTCCGAGGTCAAAGAGCGGCGGAACCAGGACAAATCAAGCTGAAGTCAAGTGTTACTCGATATCGAGAAATTCTCCTCGATATCGACAAAAATGTGCACCCAAGCCCGGTCGAGGAGAAGCTTGATCGAGGAAATGAAGATGAAGCCAACTCGAGTTCAGAACCTTACACGATATCGAGTAATTTACTCGATATCGACCAAACCTTGAAGCCACATCTCGACTCAAGGAAGCAACACCTGATCGAGGAGCCGAAGAGCAAGACACACCGAGCAACAGTTACTCGATATCGACGAAATTGCTCGATATCGACAAGACCAGAGACACATGTCCGAGCCAAGTCGAGAAGCAGTTACTCGAGAAGCCAGTGAGGCCCAGTCGATGAACAACGTTCCTCGATATCGAGTAAACTACTCGATATCGACTAAAACTTTCCCGGGCCGCGTTACGTTGTGGGATGTCTGAGTCGAGTTAGGCTTGCTTGGATAAGAAGTTGTCCGAGTCTATCCACATCTATCAAGACTTATCAAGATCTATCAACTCCATGGAGGATTTGCCTATTTTAGATATATTTTCTTTTTAAGATAAATGTTCCTTTTACTAAAGTTCTATCTTTGGGATATTAGATATACTTTCCATCCTTGATTAGCAAGGATTGGAAGGATATAAATAAAGCCTTAGGGGCTGGATTTTATTCATTCAATTTCAGAGACAAGTAGTTACATAGAGAGAGAGAACACAAGTAGAGAGAGAAGGAGAAGAGATTGTAAGTTTGGTTGAGTTTAATGCAAGTTAGTTCTTTTTCATCAAAGATGTCTTCTATTTCGATGAAGAGTGAGTAGTCCACCCACTTCTAGGGTCGGGGTGAGCCCGAAGGTAGCCATGTGAGGTGATGCGGTAAAGGTACGATCTTTTTATGCAATTCGTCTTCTATCCCTATGAGCATGATTCTTTTGCGAAAGTTGAAGATGATCCTTGTTTGTGTTATTGAAGTGAAAGTGATCTTAATACAACTTGGGTTAATTATGTGAAAAAGGTTAGTAACAATTAGGGTTTATGCGAAAGCCTCTATATTCCTATTTTTTAATAACGAAAGTTATTTGATGGAAAGCATGATCTTTTATGCCTTTATGTGTTATTTTACATGGTTATCGTTGTGGTGTTGAAACCCTAATGTTGGAAGTCTTCTAGTTTATTGAGTTAATTCCGATTCAAAAGTTTTGCATTCGTTTTAGTTTCTGTTCTACTCTATATCGAACAAAACTAGTCGACATCGACTTCTGATATTTGATCGCCTAGATCGCTGTAGCTTCTGGTGTGCAGGTACCCGACGTCGACGAAAGCTTTACTCGATATCGAGTAAAAACTCCTCGATATCGACCAACCACCAAGAGCTGCTGCTTGCTCTGTTCGACTTGTCCGATCTTCTGTCGACTAAACCCTAGTCGAGATCGAGCATCCGTGGTCGACCCCGACTTTCTCTTACTACATGGGGAGGGAGTCTTGTAATTATTTGCACATGATGGAATCTGGTTTGCTTTGATTTATTTATATTTTAATTGCAAGTATCGATTTCCTCCTTACAACAAATTGGCGTCGTTGCCGGGGAAGCAATCATTCGCGCCTAAGGTAGTTAAATATCACGTCTGCTTTGAGTTACTTCGCAGGTGTATGCGCTGTTCTGGTCAACCACCTGAGTTTGATGGCTTAGATGAACCGGAACGCCTTTTACACGTCCACGCTAAACTAAAAAGAGCCATGGCGGCCGCAGAAACACAGGAACAGCTGATACAGAGGCTTCAGAGGGAACTGGCAGCCAACAATGCTGCTCTCGCCACTGAGAGGGCAGGCAGGGAACAGGAAGCTGAGCGAAGAAGGCAAGCAGAAGCTGAGCTTGCCCAATACCCTACCACTGCAGAGGATTACATGCACCCGACTCTCGTCATGCCTGAATCGGCCATTCTAATCCCTGAAAATAACTATGAAATTCGCACTCACTTCCTTATTGAACTTAAAAATAATGCTTTTTATGGAAGATTTAATGAATGCCCTCTTGAACATATTACCAATTTTTCTGACATGTGCCGTACTCTTGCTAAATGTACTACTCTGGAATATGTCAAGATGAAGTCCTTTCGCTGGTCTCTCGCCGGTCCTGCATTGAAGTGGCTGGAAGGACTGAAACCACGATCCCTCACGACATGGGCTCAAGTAGAGTAGGAATTTCTCAACAAATTCTTTCCTCCTGCCAAGACAGCACTCATCCGCCAGAAGATTACAACTTTCAAACAGAAGCCTGGGGAGCCACTAGCAAAAGCATGGGAACGATATAAGGAACTACTGCGATCTTGCCCTACTCATGGACAGCCACCTTATGTCATTCAGGAGATCTTCTTCAATTCTCTTGACCAGACCACTAAGGACAGGATCAATCAGTATACTAGATATGAGTATCTGACGATGCCACCAACTGAAGCATGGGGTGTACTCGACAAGCACACCAACTACGATAATAAGTATGGGGCTACTACAAACTATGATGAGAACCCCATCCATGCCCCTCTATGAGCCCTCTAAGGAAATGGATCCAGATGTCAAGGAACAATACTACAGAGATCAGAATCGTAAGCTCCTCAAGCAAGTCCAGTATCTTTCTGTCAACAAGCCCTGCATCGAATGCAGATCACAACGGCACACCACTACTGAGTGCCCACACACAGAGCAAGTCAGGCTGGCAGAATACCACGAAGAGGTAGCTTACGCAGGGGGTCCCAATCGCTACATGGGGGACCAAAGGTTTCAGCAACCACAATGGAACCAAGGTGCCCCTAGGAACCCCCGTCATACAGAGCTCCAGGACATTCGGAAAGAGACCAGAAGAGGGATGACTTATAGACCATCCTAGAGGAAATGCGGAGGAATCATTCAAACACCAAGCAGTCCTTCAACTCAGTCTACACTCAGATACAAGGTGTCAACTCTAGGCTTGGGGAGATTGATATATGGCGGAAATCAATGGAGACACAGATTGGCCAGCTAGCAGCAGGCGTCCCCAGACAATACGGTTCGTTCCCTGGATCTTCAGAACCAAATCCCAAGGGGAAGACCGGACACATCGCTGTTTTGAAACTCAGGAGCGGCCACCAACTACGCGAGCCAGAGGTCGGAAAGCAGCAAGACGAAAGAGCTAAACAACAAGTCGATATTGACCAGACCTTGGTCGATATCGAGGAGAGGCAACTCAATATCGAGGAAAAGGATGTCGATGTCGAGGAGATACCTGGCCATAATTCGTTTGCACAGCACAACAACTCGACATCGAGGAATCTGGTCGATATCGAGAAGAATCTTGTCGATGTCGAGGAAAATCAAGTCGACGTCGAGAAAGCTGCAACACCTCCGACATCTGTTCTGGCTTCGAACCAAAAAAAGAAGTTGCCCTTCCCAACAAAATCTCCAAAGGATCCAGCAGAGAAGAAGTTTCAGCGCTTCATCAAGATGCTTCAGAAGCTCAATGTCACCATACCCTTCACAGAGGCTCTTAATGAAATGACATCATATGTCAAATTCCTCAAGAAGATCCTAAGCAAGAAGCGGTCAATGGCTGAGATTACAGAGGAGTGCAGCCATGTGGACATACTTGAGAAAAGGCCAGATCCAGGTAAGTTTGCTATAACCATTGGATTTTGTCAATATAAATTTAATGCATTATGTGATCATGGAGCTAGTGTGAGTATAATGCCTTTAACAATATGGTCCAAGATTAAGATAGGTGCCCTAGAGCCTGTGGATGCTAAGCTTTATATGGCCAACAACACGATGGTCATTCCAACAAGCATGGTGGACAATGTGCCAGTGCAAGTAGGTAAGTTCTTTGTCCCTGCTGATTTCTTAGTTATTGATATGGTAGAGGACCCCGCTTGTCCAATTATTCTAGGAAGGCCCTTCTTGGCGACGGTGGATGCCAACATAAGTGTAAGGAAGGGAGTACTCACTTTCAACATCAGCGATGAAGTAATTGAGTATTCTTTTAATAAAACTGAAAGGCATACAGGTCCAATGGAAGAGCTAAAATCTATATAAGCTGGTTACATTACTTGCGGGGAGCCTAAGGTAAGAAATATGACTCCTGAAGAGCTGGAAAAGAGGGATATGGAAGCCCAGGTGGAGAAGATCATGGCCATCCTAAACGACGACGCAGAGGATCTGCTCGACATCGACCAAGGTAAGTCGACGTCGACTAACTATTTTTCGGATGCCTTGACAGGATGCAAGTATGGGGTCAAAGTCGGACAAAATTCCTCGACATCGATGAATTTAGTCGACATCGACCATAATCAGAGCCCTCCACCAGCAGCAGCTTCGTCGAGAAACCCGGTGGAGGCCAAGTACTCCTCGATATCGAGGAAATTGGTCGATATCGACCAAAATCCTGCTGCCTTGACTTCGCCTTCATCGACGAGCAATCTACTGGAAGTCGACAAAAACTACTCGATATCGACCAAATTGGTCGATATTGTTGTAGGAGGAAAGCGAGTATGCAAATAAAATATAAATAAATCAAAGCAACCCAGATTTCGTCCCTTGCAAATGATTACAAGACTCCCTGCCTATGCAGCAGTGGGAAGTCAAGATCGATCCTCGAGGAAGCATGTCAGCGGATCTTAGGTAGCTGTAAATCTCACAGAGAGAAAAGCAGAAAGACAGAAAGAAAGACAAAAATAACGAAGCAAAATAGAAAATAAAGCAAACACAGAAACTGGTCGATATCGACAAGGATGTACTCGATCTCGACAAACTCTTACTCGATATCGACTAAGTGCTATTCGATATTGACTAACAACTCCCCGAGATCGACAAAGACAGAAACTTTAAATTGCAAATTCTCGAACACAGAACTCATATTTTCAACGAAATAAATCAATATACTAAAAGACTTCCAAAGCCAGGGTATCAACACCACAACGATAACCATGCAAAGTAACACATAAAGGCATAAAAGATCATGCTTTCCATCAAATAACTTTCGTTATTAACAAATAGGAATATAGAGGCTTTCGCATAAACCCTAATTGTTACTAACCCTTTTCACATAATTAACCCAAGTTGCATTAAGATCACTTTCGCTTCAATAACACAAACAAGGATCACCTTCAACTTTCGCAAAAGAATCATACTCATAGGGATAGAAGACGAATTGCATAAAAAGATTGTACCTTTTCCGCATCACCTTACATGGCTACCGTCGGGCTCACCCCGACCCTAGAAGTGGGTGGACTACTCGCTTTTCATCGTAATAGCAGACATCTTTGATGAAAAAGAACTAACTTGCATTAATAAACTCAAACTTACAACCTCTTCTCCTTCTCTCTCTATGTAACTAATTGTCTCTGAAATTGAATGAAATAAAATCCAGCCCCTAAGGCTTTATTTATAGGCTTCCAACCCTTGCTAATCAAGGTAAGAAAGTCTATCTATATCTATATCTACTTTATCTTATAACATAAAGATAAAACATGGAATAAAAGAATTAAATGAACTCCGATTATATCTAAAGTGGATAAATCTTCCTTGGACTTGATAGATCTTGATAGATGTGGATAGAATTTGGTCTCGAAAATATCTCCATTGGATTCGGGATAGAAACTTAACGAGAAGTCGGTTAAGCTCGGAATCCGCCGTCGTGGGTCCAGTCGATATTGACTTGGTTAAGTCGATATTGACTTGTGCTTCCTCGGTTTCTCTTTAGCTAGTCGATATTGACTCCAGAGATGAAAATCGAGTTGATTTGTACTCGATATCAAGTTGAGTTACTCGATATTGATTAGCATGTCTCAACTCCAGCTTTCTTGACTCGATTCCAGGACGTTGACTCGATATGGGGCACTCGATATTGACTTGGTTAAGTCGATATCGACCACTGTTCTTCAGCTTTGTCGATTCTGGCCAACTCTGAGTCAATTTGGAGAATTTCGACCTAAATCTGGTCGATATTGAGTGTGCTTAGTCGATATCGACCAGTCTTCTCAGCATCCTGCTCTGTTCTTGAAACGCACTTTTCCGAGTCCTCCTTCGTCGGATTGACGCATATGACCATGCGTCGGAAAGCTCTTTTCGAGGGCTACAACTCTCATGAAGACATCAAAGCTTGATTCAGAATGATGAATACCGAAAAATGGCCTTTTCTCCAGCTGCATCATCCTTAGCTTCTTCATGATTTTCCTTTAAGCTCCAAAGTGCGTCCGATTTCTGCGAAATATAACAAAAACTTGTGTAGACTCCATAATTTGGCAAATAAGTGTAAACTACATAGATTATGTATTAATCTAACCCAAATGCATGAAATATATGCAGAAATCGATATAAAAGATAGTATAAAACATGGCAAAATAGGCTCATATCAAACACCCCATACTTAAGCTTGTTTATCCTCAAGCAATACTTTTATTTGTCATACAGGGGAAGAAATCAAAACTCTCAACATCTTAGATTCATTCTTATATGTCCCTGTAATCAATTACCATCCTCGAAAAGGTACTAGTGTCACAGATCCATGCATGTGCAAATACAGAAAAGCAACATCTACTCACAAAAGGAGGGTAATGCAAAAACAATTCATGTGACAAAGCAACAATAATCAAGAGGACTTAAATTTAAGCTCAATAAAGAAGTAGATTGGTAAAAGGCTAAAGGTGGGCAATTTTTTTGGCAATGTGGTGCTAATGATCCGGGGAAATGGAGTATTTCCAAACTGAATTTCCACATTCCTTTTTCCTTTGATTCATCACCTTTCATAATGCTTTTTTTTTTCAATAATAATGCTTTTACCTCTCTGACCTCAGCACTGCCTTCTCGCGAGTCGAAAACATGGGTGTCATGAATGGCCCCGGATACTTAGTGCTTTGGACTCCTCACCTGTGTGTCCCATCTCGCCAAACTATTATCTTAGCAAGTAGGGTCAATCTACCTTTATCTCATGAGGTGATTGGATTTTTTCTCACTCATTAAATTTTCCATATATTTTAAACAACTTCCTACCAAACTCCAATAATTATAATAACAACACAACAACCATATAACATCTCCATAATGTAACATCATTCTCAACATAATCCCCGGATAAGAAATAAGGTAAAGAATGACAATATTTAGAATATGTGGAGCAATATATAAAATAAGGCATATTATGGCTTTTGTGATACATAAGCAAAGGTAAGGCTAGGATTATAAACAATGAGCATTATATGGAAATATAAAATCCTCCATCCTCTTATCATACAACATGTCAAAAGCAACTTCAAATTTTACCTCCTTTCATGGTTTTCAAGAAATAATGCACTTCATTGTGACTTACCTTTACTAGGCAATTTCATGCTATATCTCTAATGAATCTAATTTTGCATCGTCGAGTTCAATATAAAGCTTCCATGACATTAATCAAAATTTTTCAATGGGGGTCATTTTTTCAAACTTTTGGAAAACATGCATATAAGCACATAAATCAATAATGAATTTCAAAATAGTCATGTAGCAATTCAAGAAATAAACCTTAAATATGCACACATAATTTCAAATAAAACCAAATATGCATAAAGTAAGCCCTTCCCCCACCCCATACTTAAACATTACAGTGTCCTCACTGTATAAAAACAAGGGTAGAGAAAGAAACTCACTAGACATGTGTGCAGGGCTTCAAAAACTCGATTGAACATGCCTGGGCCGAGTCCAATTTAGCTTGCTTCTATCCCCAGAGACCTGAAAAATATAGAAGACATATACCCACAATAGAAAAACTAAAAATGTTTAAAACCAAAAACAAACAAAAAGCAGCAATGTCCAAAAATTCCAAAAAGTAAATGTCTATTTACAATCTCTAGATTTTATAGTCGCCAGGCCGACATTCTTCATTAAACTCAAGGTGGCATTTTCAGGGCCCATGTAGCTTGGGCTTCAAATAGAACTCCATTCTTGTCCATCAGCTGTAATCCTCCAGAATGGATCTTGTTCAGCACGAAAGGCCCCATCTTTTTCTTGTTGAATTTGTTAGGAAACCAATGATCCTTTGATTTGGAAATATAGAGCTTGTCTCCAACTTCATACTCTTTAGGCTCATCATTGGAAACCCTACATAATCGCACATACCAAGGCAAACCTCTCCCATGTATAGATAAATCTTTAATTGAAATGGGAGAAGAAAGATCCATACCTTGGCTTACCTTCATAGAATCAGATGTCGGAAGCTCCTGAGGGTCTGGTCGATATCGAGTTAGGTCACTCGATATCGAGTTGTGCTGCTCTTCAGGTGGACTCTCAGTCAATATGGAGGGAGTTGGGTCGATTTTTTCAAGTCGATATTGAGTAAGGTCACTCGATATTGACTTGAATGGCTCAATATTCACTAGCTTCTGCTCAATAGGAGGAATCGACTCAGGAGATGCAGGTCGATATTGACCAAAGGGGGTCGATATTGACCAAAGGGGGTCGCTATTGAGTCGTTTTGCTCGATATCTGGTGAGGCTGTCTCGGTATAGGGAGGTCGATATTGACCTGTGGTAGTCGATATTGAGTGCCTTTGTGGCTCTGTCGACTTCTCCGGGTCGATATTGACCCCATACTTAAGACCTGGCAAGGCATCCGAAAAATAGTTAGTCCAAATCGACTTACCTGGGTCTATTTCGATTGGATTCTCTCCCTCTTCGTTCAGGATGGCCATGATCTTTTCCACCTGGGCTTCCATATCCCTCTTTTCCAACTCTTCAGGAGTCATATTTCTTACCTTAGTAACGGAGGGAAAACCTGTCGTTGATCCCATCAAAGTAAACTCAAACCTATAACTAGTATAGCAATAAGCAAGAGGTCGATCCACAGGGAAATTTGTAATTCTAGTTTGATTCAAGTGTCAATCAAAGTAACCAGTTTGGGGGGGTTTTATGTGGGAAAGTTTCGCCTTTTATCAAAGCGAAGTAAAGAAAGCAAAGCAAAGCAATTTGGTTTTTAGACAATTTGGAGAAGCAATTCTACCTACAATTTTCCACTTTATTGGATTGAAGCGATCCTTGTAACTTCTTCTCGTCTTATTAAGTTCCCTATGAATGTCCTTGTCCCGACCTAATATAGTTACTAGTCCAACCAGTCCTAGCAACCCTTATCAATTGAACAGTCCCTAAAGAAGGATTTAACCCAATTGATAGCTTTAAGTTCAGAGATTAGCCAAGGTATTTGCAGTCCCTAAAGAGGGATTTAACAACACATTCAACTTCCTACTCATTCAATTAGTTCAACCAGCCCTAAAGAAACAAGTTTGCCACTTAGGTTAAGGTTCACAACCAGGAATCTATAAAACCTTAGCGATTGAATTGATCTAACAAGTTGGCCAGACAAGATAGAACAAAACAATAAATAATCAAGCACAAAGAAGTTGAAACATTCAAATATAGGAAACAAGGAACGAGAATTAGAAACTCACAATCAATCCGAATAAAGCTTCAAATTGCAGGCAGAATAGATGAGTTTAGTTCCTCATGGAAGACATCGCTCAAAATCTCTAAATTGTCTGATGAATGAATGAAAATGAAGTAATGAAAATAACATAAAACTTGGCCTTATTAAACATTCAAAGTCGGCCCCAAAATAAACAAATAGATCTAGGGTTTTTTTTTAATTCTTCAAAACGCCGCGTATACACGCTGGCGGCCAATGCTACGGGCGCAGCATAGGTGCTGCGCCCGCCGCACACTGAAGCTTCTCGTTCCCCGCTGCAGCGGGCTATGCTGCGCCCGCCGCAAGCTTGCGGCGCCCGCGGCACAATGTTTCGCCGTAGCTTCTATTCCTCATTTGCGGTTTTCTCCTCTTGTCTTGCATCTTTCCTTCCTTGTTCCTTCCCATGTTTCTTGTGTTCCTCTTCGAGATATTGCATCTCCCAAATGTGTTCCGATTCAATCTGCGAGATAAACACAAAATTGCGCAGAATCCGAACTCTTCTAAAATAATCACAAGATGCAATTTAGCAACAAAGTAAGAAAGAAATGCAACCTAACTAAACTAAAAATGTCTATAATGCATATCTAAAATATGCATTATCAAATTCCCCCACACTTAACCTTTGCTTGTCCTCAAGCAATGATAGAATGAACATGAATCAATGTATCCCACAGGAAATCCCTTCAAGCTTCAACTTTATCAAAAAGCAACATCATAGAAGGTGAAAACATAAACCAAGCAAACAAACATCATAGCATGTATTATAGTGATCAAAAGCTTAGAAGTAGACATTATCCAACCTCACCAGAAGTATGTGTTTCACTCATGTGTTTAGGCTTTAAGATACAACTCTCAACTCAAACCAATCATGCACTAAGCTCATAGACATTGACCACCATATCACCAATTCTCTACCGAAATGTCATTACTTGGGGGACACAACAAAGAAAATAAAATGCAACACTTTTTTTTTTCTTTTTCTTTTGTTTTGTTTTCTCCTTTTTTTTTTCTTTTTCTTGTCTTGGTGCTTTCCTTACGCGAAGCACAAACATGGGTGTCATGAATGGCCTCGGTCTATCAACACCTTAACCTACTAAAATGAAGTCCACTTGAACATCTTTTGACGCAAGTTGCAAACATGGGTGTCATGAATGAACCTGGTTACTCAATGATCAAGCTTTCTTTCCTAGTGGATAGTTTTCAACACCTTTTTGCGCGAATCATACCCATGGGTGTCATGCATAGATCCGGTTACTAAGTGCATTAACCATTGCCACCTTATTCACTAACTATGTACAAATTCAAACAAAAGACTCAATATATAACATAAACTCCGCAAGCAATCAAACATGTGCATCGGTCTTTAAAATTAGATACTGCAGTCAATGTCAAGAGGTAGCAACACTAGGCGAGTAATTCACACAACTGAGAAAAAGAATTCAAACAAGGCCAAACATTCTCACATGGTCATGTTTTTAGGACTTCAATCATACTTTAGCTCAATCATACATGCTCAATTATATTTGCTAGCTCATGTTCCACAAAAATCAAATAAAGACAATAATCAAAACATCCAGAACTCCATGGGATTTTTATGAATCATGCTTGAAATTTAAAATAGAGGACAAACTAAGCCAGATGGGTATTTGAATAACACATATGTATGCATTGCATGCTCTATTTTTGGATTTTCGATTTTTTTTTATTATTTCCGAAATTGCAGAAAAATTAAATAAATAAAAGACAAAAATTAAACTTAACAGAAATGAAATAAACTAATTATTACAGAACTTAACATGTTGTGCAGAAATTAAAAATGGTCCTAGAAATGACAGAATTGACATAATGTACATATAAATCTCCTCCCCCACACTTAAAATTTTCAGTGTCCTCACTGAAACAGTACATACAACCAAAATAAACATAAAAAAACAGGGTGAAGGAGGTAGAACTAACCACTCACCGAGGCGGCGGCTGGTATGGCGGCGACTGGTACGGCGGGATGTGAGGGTATTGCTGGCGGAAGTAGTAAGTCTGCTCTCTCTGCATCTCCTCCAAATGGTAGCTCGTCTCACTCCGCATCGCTTCCACGTTGTAGTCCGTCTCCCGCACAGTGCGACCGATGTCGTTGAGGGTGAACTCAAAGGCATCCTGGCGTAAGGACATACGGTGGAACTCAGTGCTCAAATAGTCCCGCAAGGGGTCGTCCTCAGCAGAAGAGAAGCGAGGCCCTGAAGAAGGGCCAGCAGCGTGCTGTGCATCCCCCATATGATAGTCCGTCTGTGCAGGGGCAGTCTCCTCAGCATCGTCCTCATCATCCTCATCATTATCCTCTGCCTGCGCCTGGTCAGCTGCGATGTATAGGGTGTTGTAGGAAGGCCCATAAGGTAAGGGCCTAGGAAGGCGTAGTTGGTTTTCCCCACGCTTCCCCGATTTCCAAAACCAGCCTGCCACATCAGAGCCCTCAAGCACGAAAGCCCTCCTCAGCTGCTCTGTTGTATAGGTGTACCCACCAGACATGGGTGCACCGCACTGTTTGGCTGTAGAAACTGGTAGGCGATGAGGCTAATCATGCCTCCCAAACCAATCTTCCCTGATTTCTTCCCTTGAATCTTCACGCAGCTCTCTACAAAGATCTCAACCCAGTCCGACGTACCACGGGACTGGGGAGCAAAGCTCCACAACCAAGCTAGATCACCAGCAGGCACTTTGTTCACGTCCCCTTGGCCGCTGAATGACATGGCCAAGACTTTGTGAACTAGACGGAGGCAAGGGTGGACGAAATTGTAGTTATACTCTCCCTTGTGGCCGTCAAATTCAGTTCCAGTCGCTTTGAACCATACATCATGGCGTTGCTGCTCTGTTGCCGTGAAATACCAATCTGGGGTGGGCGCCTGAGAGATCCCAAAAATCTGTCTTAGCTCGTCATGTGTGCAAACGTGAGGCTGATCCATCAAAGTGAACATAATCCTCGAGTTATCCACCTGCTGCAACGTAGCTAGAAACTCCCATGCCAGCTCAGGATACGTAGGGGCACTGCAGTCTATAAATCCCCCCAAACCGCCATGGCTAAGCATCCGCCTTGTAACATCTAATATGCCCAATGTCTGTAAGGTCGGAATATGGAAAAACTTCGTCTGAACGAATCGTTTGGGATCGAAGCTTTTAAAGAACTTCCTCTGTTCATCAGACGCATTCCACAATCGGCGCACCATGTTTATCAAATCTCCGCAGTGAATTTAACCCAAAAAAAAAACAGATCTAGACTTTCACCTCAAGGTCAACAAATACAACCCAAGCTAAGCACCAAAATCCAAATCAAACTCCACAAACCTCAAGTATTTCAACCAAATCAGCCCACTAATCACCAATATATCTCAACCAAACCACCGAAACCAAATCCTTCAAACAATTCTCAAATTCAAAATAACCCAAGATCTCAATAAAACACTTAAAAACACAAATCCACAATAACCCAAGATCTCAAATTTCCAACTTCAACCCACAACCAAGAACCAAACAATATCTCCACAGCAATTAGAATATGAATCCCACGTTTCACACAAAATCTCACCCTAGCAATTAGAATCAATAATCCAAAACACCACCTTTTTCGCAATGACCAAAAAGCAAACCTCCCGGCGAGAAGAGAGGCGGCGGGCGCAGCAAGGTCGCGGCGGTCGCAGCAAATACTTCGCGGCGGAACAGCTTCGGTGGAGCAACGGATCCGGCGAGAGGGCGGTGCAGGGCGAAGCTCCGTCGTGGGGTGCTCGGTGGAAGGCGGAGAAGAAGATGAAAGAGAAGGCTTGGGGGGTGGTTATGGTGGTTTTGCTCAGAGGTTGAAGGAGAGCAGCAATGGAGGTTAACAATGGAGTTGGGGCTTTGAAGGTGGCGGCAGGAGGAAGAAAGAGGTAGGGTTTGAGGGAAAATAAAAGCTCCCGTGATTCAGCTAATTTGTATTTTATTTTTCTTTTTTCTTTTTTTTTAAAGGGAAAGAATTACGGATCTGATATGCGGCGGGCGCAGCATATGCTGCGGCCGCCGCAACTGCTCCCTGCCGTGGACTGATGTGCGGCGGCCGCCGCATGGATGCTGCGGCGGCCGCCTTTGTTTCAAGTCGTTGGCTCGACGTGATGGCCCTTGAGTGGCCTAGTCGGTTGGTTTAGCAAGCACCAACTCCTCCTCTTCACTATGTGGAATGTTTTAAAAGTATGGCTTAACCCTATGACCATTAACCTTAAAGAGCTCATTAGATTTGGGATCATAGAGTTCAATTGCTCCGTGAGAGAAAATCCTTGAGATGATGTAGGGTCCTTTCCACCTTGATCTAAGCTTTCTAGGGAAGAGTTTCGGGCGTGATTTGTATAGAAGGACCTTGTCTCCTATTGTTAGCTCTTTCCGCAGGATCTGTTTGTCATGCCAAGCTTTGGTCTTCTCCTTGTAGACCATTACATTATCATAAGCATCCAGACCCAATTCCTCCAGCTCTTGCAGTTGAAGCTTTCTGAATTCACCCACTTCATCCAACCTTATATTGCAATTCTTTACAGCCCAATACGCCTTATGCTGAAGCTCTACAGGGAGATGACATGCCTTTCCAAAGACAATTCGATAAGGGGACATACCAATAGGAGTCTTATAGGCCGTCCGATAGGCCCAAAGAGCGTCATTCAGCCGTAGACTCCAATCCTTCCTGTTAGGTACCACTGTTTTCTCCAGAATGGTCTTTATCTCTCTATTTGATATTTCTGCTTGACCATTGGTCTGAGGATGATAGGTAGTGGACACTCTCTGTGTGACATGGTACTTCTTTAACAAGGCAGTGATCGTCCTGTTGCAGAAATGTGTCCCTCTGTCGCTAATTATAGCCTTAGGCACCCCAAATCTTGCGAAAATGGTGTCTTTCAGGAACTCTGCAACTACTTTAGAATCATCAGTTCTGGTGGCCTTTGCCTCCACCCACTTGGAAACATAGTCCACCGCAAGCAAAATATATATATTCCCAAAAGAACTAGGGAAGGGACCCATAAAATCGATACCCCAAACATCAAAAATTTCACAAAATATGACAGTTGTTTGTGGCATTTCATTCCTAGCAGATATGTTCCCCACCCTTTGACATCTATCGCATGATTTACAAAAGGCATTAGCATCCCTAAATAAGTGAGGCCAAAAGAAACCTGCTTCTAAAACTTTCCTATAGCAGTCTTTTGAGGACCAAAGTGGCCTCTACATTCATGAGCATGACAAAAAGTAAGGACAGATTGTACCTCATTGTCCGGCAGACACCTCCTGATTACCCGATCAGCACAATGTTTCCAAAGGTAGGGGTCATCCCAAACATAGAAGCGAGAGTCATGTCGAATCTTGTCCTTCCGAGCTTTTGTGAATTTCGGTGGAAATTCTCCCTTGAATAAGAAATTCACCATATTGGCAAACCAATGTCGAGGAGTATGGACACCCATCAACAATTCAGGAATATCAGGACTTACCTCGTCGGATGGGAGGGAAAAGGACTGAACGGAGGCCTGATTGTTTTGCGGCGGGCGCAGCAAGATTGCATGGCTGTTGATAGAGGAAATCGAGACTTGCAATAATAAAATATAAATAAATCACAGCAAACCAGATTCCGTCCCTTGCAAACAATTACAAGACATCCTCCTGATGCAGCAGTGGGAAGTCAGGATCGATCCACGAGGAAGCGTGTCAGCGGATCCTAGGCAACGGTGGAATCTCACGAACGTCGACAATAGTGGTACTCGACCTCGACTAAGGGTTAGTCGACAGGGGTCAGGCACAGTCGAACACAGCGCAGCAGCTAGCACAGGCAGAGGCTTGTCGATGTCGATGAGGGGCTACTCGATGTCGAGTACAGTCCTCATCGACTTCCCTTCGTCTCGTTGAGTACCTGCACAAGTAAGCTACAGCGATGCTAGATCGAAGATCAGTAGTCGAGATCGACGAGTGCTATTCGATCTCGAGTAAGACAGAGATTAAAACGAAAGAAAATAAATGCAAAGGCCTTGGGGTTTCGACTAAACTTAATTTAAAAGGGCTTCCAAGATTGGGGTTTGCAACAACGATGACCAAGCATGCGTAAGGCAGAGATAAAACAGATAATCATGTGAATTGCATCAAGGACAAGCTTTCGCCTTTTCCAACAATTAGACAACTCTTTCAAGAAACCCTAATTGTCTCTACTGATTTTATGTTTACAATCCAAGTTGTTAACATGAATCTCCATTAGACAGGTAATAAACACATAAACAAGTAGGAAAATGCTCAAAACATGATAAAGGTCAGATCTTTACCTCAAACATGCATGGCTATCATCGGGCTTGCCCCAACCCTAGAAGTGGGTGGACTACTCACGCTTCATCGCAAACTCAGACATTGATTGAAAGGAAATAACTTGCATTAACTAAATTCAAAGCCTTTATAATTCCGGCAATCAACTTTTGTAAACTGCCAAAACCTTAAAACCTTCAAACTCCTAAATCTCTATGTGGAACCGTCTCTCCGAAATTGAATGAATAAAACAGAGCCCCATGGGCTTTATTTATAGCCTTCTATTCCTTGCTACTCAAGGATAGAATATCTATATCTATATCTAAAACTATATCTAAAATGCTAAATGATAAAAAAAACCAATAAAGGAATTAAATCTAAATATATCTAAATGTTCTAAGTGGATAAAACTCTCTTCTTCATGATAGATGTAGATAAAATTGGATAGATGCTCGTCTTCTCGGCTTCCGAGGATTCCAACTCCGAGTAGGATTCTTCAAGCTACGTCAACAGCTTCTGGATTCGTCGTCGATGTCGACTAGAGTCTCCTCGACATCAAGTAGGAGTGTTGTCGACTGGCTCCTCGGGTTCGTCGTCTCGGTTAGCTGGTGCTCGATGTGGCTCGGACTTGGCTCACGGGTCTCATCGACCTCGACAAGGGTTCCTCGACATCGAGTTGGGTCTTCCCTTCCGCTTCCGCGAGTTGGCCCTTCCGCTGCCGCGAGTTGTCCCTTCCGCTGCCGCGAGTTGTCCCTTCCGCTGCCGCGAGTAGGCTTCTTCGTCGACTTGGTGCGTCCCGCTGGCAGCGAGATTTTCCGCGGCAGTGAGACGTCCGCTGCAGTGAGTGGAATCGCTGGCAGCGAGTGCCTCCTTGTCGGCCTCGGCTTGTCGACTAGCTCTTCTTCTCGTCAACTCCGGGTGTGGCGCTGGGTGTCGTCGATCTCGACTAGGGCTTGTCGAGATCGAGTAGGGCTCCGGAGATGGGTTGGTCTAGCTCCTAGTCGACAAGGCCTGTGCTCGGACATGCTCGTCTAGGTCGAGTAAGGCCTACTCGAGATCGAGTAGCCTGGGCTCTCAGCTTGATTCGCTTGGTTCCGCTGCTTCTTTGACGTTGGACTTCTGTAGTGGTTTTCCGAGCTTTTCTGACCTTCCTTAGAGTTGCTGTAAAATGTCTCGAATTCTGCGAATTTAAACAGAAACTGGTGTAGATTCCATAATTTGGCAAATAAGCATAAACTACATAGATTTTGTACTATCTAACCCAAATATATGCAAAGTATGCAGAAAACGATATTAAAGTTACTGTAAAATATGGCAGATTTAGCTTACAACAAACACCCCACACTTAAGCTTGCTTGTCCTCAAGCAATACTTTTATTTGTCATTCAGGGGAAGAAATAAAAAAACTCTCAACATATCAGATTCATTCTTATATAACCCAGCAGTCAATTACCATCCTCGAAAAGGTACTAGTGTCACAAATCCATGCATGTGCAATTTAAGGAGCAACATCTACTCACAAAAGGAGGGTTAAGCAAAAACATTCATAAGTGACAAAGCATTGATAATCAAGAGGACTTCAATTTAAGCTCAAATAAGGAGTAGATTTGGTAAAAGGTTAAAAGGTGGGCAATTTCTGGCTATGTGGTGCTAATGCTCCGGGGAAATGGAGTATTTCCAAATTGATTTTTCACCTTCATTTTCCATAATATTCATCACCTTTCGTAATGCTTTTATCAACAATAATGCTTTTACCTCTCTGACCTCAGCACTGTCTTCTCGCGAGTCGCAAACATGGGTGTCATGAATGGCCCCGGATACTTAGTGCTTTGGACTCCTCACAATGTGTCCCATCTCTCCAAACTATTATCTTAGAGAGCAGGGTCAATCTACCTTTATCTCCTGAGGTGATTGGATTTTCTTTCACTCATTAAATTTTCCATATATTTCAAACAATTTCCTTCCAAACTCCAGTAATGATAATAATCACAACACAAACACCATATGACATCTCCATAATGTAACATCATTCTCAACATAATCCCCGGATAAGGTAAAGAATGGGCAATATTTGGATCATGTGGAGCAATAATTGAAATAAGGCATATTGTGGCTTTTGTGATGTATAAGCATAGGTAAGGCTAGGATTTCAAACAATGAGCATTATATGGAAATATAAAGTCCTCCATCATCTTATCATGCAACATGTCGTAAAAAACTTCAAATTTTACCTCCTTCTATGGTTTTCATAAAAATATGCACTTCATTATGACTTCCCTTTACTAGGCAATTTCATGCTATATCTCTAATGAATCCAATTCTGCATCATCGAGTTCAATATAAGCTTCCATGACAGTCATCAAAATTTTCAAATTTTCAATGGGGGTCATTTTTCTTACTTTTGGAAATCATGCATATAAGCACATAAATCAATAATGCATTCCCAAAATAAGCACAGCAGCAATTCAAAGAAATAATGCACATGTAATGTCAAATAAAGTAAATATGCATAATGTAAGCCCTTCCCCCACCCCATACTTAAAATTTACAGTGTCCTCACTGTATAAAATCAAATAGAAACAAGAGTAAAGGAAGGAACTCACAGGATAAAACATCGAGGAAGGCAGATCAGTGCATGTCGAGTAGAGATAGGCTTGTCGACATCGAGTACAGGGTAGTCGATCTCGAGGAGCTTCGTCTGCGTCTGGTGGAATCTGAAGTCGAGGAGCGTCTGGCTGGTCCATGTCGAGTACGTCTACTCGAGGTCGAGTTGTGTCTGGGCTGCTCCTCCTTGTCGCCGTCGACTTGGCCTTTGTCGATTTTGACTGTTTTTCAGGGACTTCTTATTCCACTTTTCGCGGTCCTTTTATGCTTGCCGACCTAAAAGTGTTAGATTGCACACAAGGCTATCCACATAAAACATTCTAAAAGACATAAAACCAAAACCAAAAACAAAAACCAAAAACAAAAACCAAAAACAAAAAAGTTCAAAAGTCCCAAAAATTCATAAAGTTTATATACATGCTCTAGATTTTAGAGTCGCTAGGCCGACTTCTCCTTTTGCGCTCAAGGACCATTATTGTGGGGCCCGCTCATGCTTGGCCCTTCTCCTGGATCATCTAAGTCCTGATGGTAGTATGCAAGCTCAGCTGATAGGTTGTTGCTTGCATCATCTCCTCTTGCCTTCTCCCTTTTCCTTCCAGCTCTCAGTTTTCGCAGATTCTCTTGCCACGGCGTCTTATCTCCCCTTAAATCATTTAAAATTTTCTTTATGGACTGAGGGGGGGTAGGATTCATACCTGAACTTGCCTTTTCGGACCCAAGACAGGAATTTTTGGGCTTGGGGCTAGTCGACATCGATGAAGGCTTATCGACTTCGAGTACAGGGACCCCATACTTAGGCTCCTGGCAAGTTTCTGGCTCTGCAGTGTTTGTCGACATCGACGAAGGCTTGTCGAAGTCGAGTAGGTCCCTTGTCGAGATCGAGTTGGTCTTGTCGACCTCGAGTACAGCGTCAGCACCTTCCCCCGCTGTTTGCTTGGTCCCGTGGTTGCTGATGCTTTTCACCTCCAGCCATGAAATTTCCTCTTTTGCAGGGCCAAAAGAGAAATCCAACACCTCATCGCCTATGGTGAAGGTGAGCGATCTATTCTTGACACTAATTCTGGCATCTGCAGTAGCTAAGAATGGTCTACCAAGAATAATAGGGCTAGTAGGATCTTCAGCACAGTCAATGATAAGGAAATCAGCTGGAACAAAGAATTTACCAACCTGGACAGGGACGTTCTCAACTATACCTGTAGGGATGACTACTGTATTGTTTGCCATGTATAGCTTAACATCCACAGGTTCTATGCATCCTATCTTTACTTTCCGCCAGATTGATAAAGGCATGATGCTCACACTTGCCCCTAAATCGCATAGAGAATCATATTTATATTGACCAAAACCCACTGTAACAGAAAACTTACCAGGGTCGGGTCTCTTTTCAGGGAAGTGGAGTACTTTGCATTCGCCTGCGATCTCTGAGATGGATCGCTTCTTGCTTAGGATTTCCTTGAGAAATTTGACATATCCGGGCATCTCTTGCAGGGCTTCTGTAAAAGAAATAGAAACATTCAGTTCTTGCAGCATACTAACAAATCTGGTAAACCTACCTGCAGTGGGATCTTTCTGTGCCTTTGAAGGGAAAGGCAGTGGCTTTTTCAGTTTTGGTGCCTGATTAGCTGTCGGAGGTGCTGCAGTGTCGTCGACGTTGGCCGGACGCTTCTCGTCGATCTCGACAACGGGCTCGTCGACATCGAGTAGGGTGGTCGACCTGGAGTTGCTGGTCTGCCGCAGTGGAGTCCGAGCTCAGCTTCTGGTCTTTGTCGAGTAGAGTCTCGTCGATGTCGAGTACACCTTCCTCGAGATCGAGTTGGCTGTGCTCTACGTCGAGTTGCTGCTCTGCCTTGCTTTGCTGTTTTTCGATGTCTGGCTCGTGTAATTGATGTCTACTCCTGAGTTTGATAGTTGCGACGTGTCCGGTTTTCCCTTTAGGATTTGGTTCAGTTTGCCCAGGGAGTTGTCCGGACGGTCGTGGGATCTGTGCAGCGATTTGACCCATCTGCATCTCTATTCCCCTTTTCCAGATGTCCAATTCCCCAAACTTTGTAGTGATATTCTGGAATTGGTTGTTGATGGTGCTTTGATTCCGACACATCTCCTCTAGGATCAGCTGCAGATCATCCTTCTTTTGATCCCTTTCTGGATGTCCTGGAGCTCTGTAGGGTGGGGGATTCCTAGGAGGACCTTGGTTCCACTGTGGTTGGTAGGATCGTTGGTCTCCCATGTAGCGATTTGGACCCCCAGCGTAGGCTGCCTGCTCGTGTGTTTCTGCCATCCTGACTTGCTCGGTGTGTGGGCACTCAGTAGTGGTGTGCCTCTGTGATCCGCATTCAATGCAAGGCTGATTGACAGATAGATATTTGACTTGCTTGAGGAGCTTGCGATTCTGGTCTTTGTAGAACTGCTCCCTAACATCTGGGTCAATCTCCTTTGCTGGCTCATAGAGTGGCATTGATGGTGCTGGCCTGGCGTAGGAGTTCTCCTCATAGTTAGTAGGAGCCCCATATTTGTTGTCGTAGTTAGTGAGCTTTTCTAGCACACCCCATGCGTCGCTTGGTGGCATCGTCAGATACTCATAGCGAGTATAGTGATTGATCCTATCCTTAGTGATTTGATCCAGAGAGTTGAAGAAGATCTCCTGGATGACGTAGGGTGGCTGTCCATGAGTAGGGCAAGATCGCAGTAGTTCTTTGTAGCGTTCCCATGCCCTTGCCAGCGGTTCCCCTTGCTTCTGTTTGAAGGCGGTGATTTTCTGACGGAGAAGTGCTGTTTTGGCGGGTGGGAAGTATTTGTTCAAGAACTCTTGCTCTACTTGGGCCCATGTCGTGAGTGATCTTGGTTTCAGCCCCTCAAGCCATTTCAGTGCGGGTCCAGCGAGCGACCAGCGAAAAGATTTCATCTTGACATATTCCAGAGTTGTGCCTTCTGCAAGAGTACGACACATATCATGAAAGTTAGTAATATGTTCAAGAGGGCACTCATTAAATTTGCCATAAAAAGCATTATTTTTAAGCTCTATCAAAAATTGAGTGCGAATTTCAAAAGAGTTATCAGGGATTAGAATCGCCGATTCAGGCACGACGAGAGTCGGATGCATATAATCCTCTGCTGTAGTTGGATATTGGGCAAGCTCAGCTTCTGCTTGCTCCCTTGCTGCCTTCTCAGCGGCGATAGCAGTATCCTTCGCGGCTATTTCCCTGGTAAGCCTGGCAATCAGCTGTTCTTGTGTTTCAGTGGCCGCCATGATCCTTTTGAGTTTAGAGTGGATGTGTAGGTAACGCTCTGGTACGTCTAAGGCGTCAAACTCAGGTGGTAGACCAGAACGGCGCATACACCTGTATAATAACTCAAAGCAGATGTGAGATTTAACTACCTAAGGCGCGAATGATAGCTTCCCCGGCAACGGCGCCAATTTTGTTGATAGAGGGAATCGAGACTTGCAATAATAAAATATAAATAAATCACAGCAAACCAGATTCCGTCCCTTGCAAATAATTACAAGACCTCCTCCTGATGCAGCAGTGGGAAGTCAGGATCGATCCACGAGGAAGCGTGTCAGCGGATCCTAGGCAGCGGTGGAATCTCACGAACGTCGACAACAGTGGTACTCGACCTCGACTAAGGGTTAGTCGACAGGGGTCAGGCACAGTCGAACACAGCGCAACAGCTAGCACAGGCAGAGGCTTGTCGATGTCGATGAGGGGCTACTCGATGTCGAGTACAGTCCTCGTCGACTTCGCTTCGTCTCGTCGAGTACCTGCACAAGTAAGCTACAGCGATGCTAGATCGAAGATCAGTAGTCGAGATCGACGAGTGCTATTCGATCTCGAGTAAGACAGAGATTAAAACGAAAGAAAATAAATGCAAAGGCCTTGGGGTTTCGACTAAACTTAATTTAAAAGGGCTTCCAAGATTGGGGTTTGCAACAACGATGACCAAGCATGCGTAAGGCAGAGATAAAACAGATAATCATGTGAATTGCATCAAGGACAAGCTTTCGCCTTTTCCAACAATTAGACAACTCTTTCAAGAAACCCTAATTATCTCTACTGATTTTATGTTTACAATCCAAGTTGTTAACATGAATCTCCATTAGACGGGTAATAAACACATAAACAAGTAGGAAAATGCTCAAAATATGATAAAGGTCAGATCTTTACCTCAAACACGCATGGCTATCATCGAGCTTGCCCCAACCCTAGAAGTGGGTGGACTACTCACGCTTCATCGCAAACTCAGACATTGATTGAAAGGAAATAACTTGCATTAACTAAATTCAAAGCCTTTATAATTCCGGCAATCAACTTTCGTAAACTGCCAAAACCTTAAAACCTTCAAACTCCTAAATCTCTATGTGGAACCGTCTCTCCGAAATTGAATGAATAAAACAGAGCCCCATGGGCTTTATTTATAGCCTTCTATTCCTTGCTACTCAAGGATAGAATATCTATATCTATATCTAAAACTATATCTAAAATGCTAAATGATAAATAAAAGCGATAAAGGAATTAAATCTAAATATATCTAAATGTTCTAAGTGGATAAAACTCTCTTCTTCATGATAGATGTAGATAAAATTGGATAGATGCTCGTCTTTTCGGCTTCCGAGGATTCCAACTCCGAGTAGGATTCTTCAAGCTACGTCAACAGCTTCTGGATTCGTCGTCGATGTCGACTAGAGTCTCCTCGACATCGAGTAGGAGTGTTGTCGACTGGCTCCTCGGGTTCGTCGTCTCGGTTAGCTGGTGCTCGATGTGGCTCGGACTTGGCTCACGGGTCTCATCGACCTCGACAAGGGTTCCTCGACATCGAGTTGGGTCTTCCCTTCCGCTTCTGCGAGTTGGCCCTTCCGCTGCCGCGAGTTGTCCCTTCCGCTACCGCGAGTAGGCTTCTTCGTCGACTTGGTGCGTCCCGCTGGCAGCGAGATTTTCCGCGGCAGCGAGACGTTCGCTGCAGCGAGTGGAATCGCTGGCAGCGAGTGCCTCCTTGTCGGCCTCGGCTTGTCGACTAGCTCTTCTTCTCGTCAACTCCGGGTGTGGCGCTGGGTGTCGTCGATCTCGACTAGGGCTTGTCGAGATCGAGTAGGGCTCCAGAGCTGGGTTGGTCTGGCTCCTAGTCGACAAGGCCTGTGCTCGGACATGCTCGTCTAGGTCGAGTAAGGCCTACTCGAGATCGAGTAGCCTGGGCTCTCAGCTTGATTCGCTTGGTTCCGTTGCTTCTTTGACGTTGGACTTCTGTAGTGGTTTTCCGAGCTTTTCTGACCTTCCTTAGAGTTGCTGTAAAATGTCTCGAATTCTGCGAATTTAAACAGAAACTGGTGTAGATTCCATAATTTGGCAAATAAGCATAAACTACATAGATTCTGTACTATCTAACCCAAATATATGCAAAGTATGCAGGAAACGATATTAAAGTTACTGTAAAATATGGCAGATTTAGCTTACAACAATGGCCGCGGGCGCCGCAAGTTTGCGGCGGGCGCAACATCCTCCGTTTTTGTTATTTCCTACAGCTGCGAAGAGAAGGTGTGAGTGAGATAAAATAGTGTATCGTCGGGGAACTCACCGTGAATGGGTCTTTGATCTTCCGGCTTGTTCTCTCCTTGGACAAGTCTGCTGAGGTGGTCCGCTACTAAGTTTTCTGCACCTTTCTTATCTTTGATTTCAATGTCAAATTCGCTCAAAAGTAAAATCCAACGAATCAATCTTGGTTTTGCTTCTTTCTTAGTCAATAAATATCGAAGAGCGGCGTGATCAGTGAAGACAATTACCTTAGCTCCTAGGAGATAGGAGCGAAACTTCTCCAGTGCAAAGACCACAGCCAGGACCTCTTTCTCAGTGGTTGAGTAGTTCCTTTGCGCTCCATTCAGAGTCATGAGGCATAGTAGATGATATGAGAGCTCCTTCCTTCCTTTTGTCCCAAAACAGCCCCCACAGCATAGTCGCTAGCATCACACATAATCTCAAAAGGTTGAGACCATATGGGTGCTTGAATTATAGGAGCGCTAGTCAGGCGACCTTTAAGCTCATCAAAGGGATGCTCTACACCTGTCATCAAACTCAAAAGCCACTTCCTTTTTAAGTAAATCACAAAGAGGTGCAGAAATCATAGAAAAATCCTTAATAAACCTGCGATAGAACCTTGCATGGCCCAAAAAGGAGCGAATTTCGCGAACATTGGTAGGGTAAGGTAGAGACTGAATGACATCAATCTTAGCCTTATCCACCTCAAGACCCCTACTAGACACAATATGACCCAAAACAATGCCTTGCTCAACCATAAAATGACACTTTTCAAAATTAAGGACTAAGTTGGTGTCTACACACCGCCTAAGCACAAGTGACAAATGATGCAAGCAAGTATCAAAATCATCTCCATGCACAGTGAAGTCATCCATAAATACTTCTATAAAGCGCTCAACATACTCAGAAAATATGCTTACCATACACCGTTGGAAAGTCTCAGGTGCGTTACATAACCCAAAAGGCATTCTGCGATATGCAAAAGTGCCAAAGGGGCATGTAAATGTCGTTTTTTCTTGATCCTCCGGTGCTATTGGTACCTGAAAATACCCTGAGTAGCCATCTAAAAAGCAATAAAAGGAGCGGCCGGCAAGGCGCTCAAGCATTTGATCAATAAAGGGAAGGGGGAAGTGATCCTTGCGAGTAACTGCATTCAATTTTAGATAATCAATACAGACTCTCCATCCAGTTTGTACCCTGCTAGGGACCAATTCACCATTCTGGTTCTCAACAACAGTAATACCTCCTTTCTTAGGGACAACCTGAGTAGGACTCACCCATTTGCTGTCAGATATGGGAAAGATCATACCTGCCTCAAGGAGCTTCAGTACCTCCTTCTTTACCACTTCCATCATTGGCGGGTTGAGTCTCCGCTGAGGTTGTCTAGATGGCTTGGCAACATCCTCCAATAGTATCCTATCCATGCAGAGGGTAGGACTGATGCCCTTAATGTCCGCTATTGTCCATCCTAACGCCTCCTTGTTTTCCTTGAGAACAGTCACCAATCGCTCCTCCTGTCCAAAGGTCAATTTATTAGAAATAATGAAAGGCAGAGTATCATTTTCACCAAGAAAAGCATATTTAAGGTGATTAGGAAGTTGTTTCAATTCAACATCAGGTGCTTGGATAATAGATGGAATAAGCTTTTCAGTAGGAATGGTCAGCTCGATGCGGTCTCCCCTTGGTGGCACATAGGTGGGAGATCGATGGTCTAAAGCTACTATAGCCTCCTGCAAATCAGATGACAATACATAATCCCTAGCAATTTCATCTATAGGGGCCTGTAAAGCAACTTCCATCTCATCAACACACTCCAAATCAAAACAATCTTGTGCCATAGTATCAATAACATCCACAAAGCACAGAGAAGGATCATCAGAAGGAGGAAGAAGCGTACCTGACAACGAGGAGGCGGCGGGTGTACTGGCGGCAGGCGCAGCAAGATTGATTGGCCGCGGGCGCCGCACAGTATGCGTTCCATCATCTTCTTTTATTATTTCTATCTCTTCGTCCATTATTTCCTCCCCATCCTTTTGAGGTGTGACAACCAGTTCCTTGCCACTCCTAAGTGTTACAGCACTGACATTCTCCTTCGTTGGATTCTCGATGGTCTGTGATGGAAGCTTTCCTGAACTATTTGCCTCCTTAGCACTTAAGATTTGAATGAGTTGACTCATTTGATTCTCAAGATTTGTCATCCGATCGGATTGTTGCTTCTCTAGATTTGTCATCCGCTCTGGCTGTTGTTTATCATTCCTCATGACCAATTGTGACAGTTTCTGTAGTGGATCCTCATTATCCTCATTTGATTGCTGTTGGCCTCCTTGTCGAGGTTCATATTGTTGTTGAGGCCTTGCCTGTTGCCCCCCTTGCTGATTGAAGGAGGCTTGATAGTTCCCGTAGCCTTGCTGATAGCCTTTGTTGTAATTGTTGTTGTTGAAATACCTAGGATTTCCATAATTGCCTTGCCTAGGCCTTTGTTGAGTGAAATTCCCAATTGCATTCAAATCAAAATTAGGATCTTGTAGAAGCGGGCACATGTCCATAGGATGAGTGTATTGACTGCAGAGACCACATGCCTTCAGTTGTTGAGGAGTTCTAACAATGACCAATTGTTTCATCATCTCCTTTACCTCTGCCATATCAGTCTGAAGTGCAGCCACAGGAGCGTCAACAACGAGTACACCCCTAGCACGAGGGCTCTTGTTGAACTGTCTAGAGCCCTCAGATAGCTCCTTAAACACATCCCAAGCTGCTGCAGGCGTCTTGTTCAGCATGTTTCCTCCACAAGCAGAATTCACTGTTTTGCGCTCTATATCAGTCAACCCATTAAAGAGAAAGAGAACCAGATCCTTTTGAGAGCACCCATGGCATGGGCAGCTGGCGCAGAGTTTTTTGAAGCGCTCAAAGTACTCATGTATCGACTCTATTGCGTACTGCTCAATGCTGCTGATTGACCTTTTCAAAGCATTGAGCTTTATTACAGGGAAGTACATCTCTAGGAAGACTCTCTTCATCTCAGCCCAAGTAGAAATAGAGTCAGGTGGTAGATAGAAGAACCATTCATTTGCCTCATCTTTCAAAGAGAAGGGAAAAGCTCTCAGCTTGATTTGCTCTGCAGTTACGTTCTCTGGTTTCATCCCAACAACCACCCTATGGAATTCAGACAGATGCTTGTGGAGGTCCTCCCCACTCAACACATGGAATTTAGGTAGAAGATGAACTACCCCAGACTTCAGCTCAAAGTTAACTCCTTTTGCAAGCGCAGGGAATTGGATCGCCAAGGGTTGTTGTGCCAGATCAGGAGCAGAAAGCTCCTTAAGAGTGCGGTTTGTGTCGTTAGCCATCTCTGTTGTAGGTTCTTCTTGATCAAAAGGGAGTTCGCGAAAGCGATCACGAGCTTCTCGCCTTAGAGCGGCAAGGGTTCTTTCAATCTCTGAATCTAACGGCAACAAAGAAGAATTAGTAGCACGGGTATGGACCATATAAGACGATCCACACCAAAATTAACACTAAAAACACACAAGAATTAAATAAAAATTCCCTGGCAACGGCGCCAAATTTGACGGAGGGAAAACCTGTCGTTGATCCCGTCAAAGTAAACTCAAACCTATAACTAGTATAGCAATAAGCAAGAGGTCGATCCACAGGGAAATTTGTAATTCTAGTTTGATTCAAGTGTCAATCAAAGTAACCAGTTTGGGGGGTTTTTATGTGGGATAGTTTCGCCTTTTATCAAAGCGAAGTAAAGAAAGCAAAGCAAAGGAATTTGGTTTTTAGACAATTTGGAGAAGCAATTCTACCTACAATTTTCCACTTTATTGGATTGAAGCGATCCTTGTAACTTCTTCTCGTCCTATTAAGTTCCCTATGAATGTCCTTGTCCCGGCCTAATATAGTTACTAGTCCAACCAGTCCTAGCAACCCTTATCAATCGAACAGTCCCTAAAGAAGGATTTAACCCAATTGATAACTTTAAGTTCAGAGATTAGCCAAGGTATTTGCAGTCCCTAAAGAGGGATTTAACAACACATTCAACTTCCTACTCATTCAATTAGTTCAACCAGCCCTAAAGAAACAAGTTTGCCACTTAGGTTAAGGTTCACAACCAGGAATCTACAAAACCTTAGCGATTGAATTGATCTAACAAGTTGGCCAGACAAGATAGAACAAAACAATAAACAATTAAGCACAAAGAAGTTGAAACATTCAAATATAGGAAACAAGGAACGAGAATTAGAAACTCACAATCAATCCGAATAAAGCTTCAAATTGCAGGCAGAATAGATGAGTTTAGTTCCTCATGGAAGACATCGCTCAAAATCTCTAAATTGTCTGATGAATGAATGAAAATGAAGTAATGAAAATAACATAAAACTTGGCCTTATTACACATCCAAAGTCGGCCCCAAAATAAACAAATAGATCTAGGGTTTTTTTTTAATTCTTCAAAACGCCGCGTATACACGCTGACGGCCAATGCTGTGGGCGCAGCATAGGTGCTGCGCCCGCCGCACACTGAAGCTTCTCGTTCCCCGCTGCAGCGGGCTATGCTGCACCCGCCGCAAGCTTGCGGCGCCCGCGACACACTGTTTCGCCGTAGCTTTTATTCCTCCTTTGTGGTTTTCTCCTCTTGTCTTGCATCTCCCAAATGTGTTCCGATTCAATCTGCAAGATAAACACAAAATTGTGCAGAATCCGAACTCTTCTAAAATAATCACAAGATGCAATTTAGCAACAAAGTAATAAAGAAATGCAACCTAACTAAACTAAAAATGTCTATAATGCCTATCTAAAATATGCATTATCACTTAGGCTCCCCGCAAGTGATGTAACCAGCTGAGATAAATTTTACCTCTTCCATTGGACATGTATGCCTTTCAGTTTTATTAAAGGAATACTCAATTACCTCATCGCTGATGTTGAAACTGAGCACTCCATTCCTTACGCTTATGTTGGCATCCACCGTTACCAAGAAGGGTCTTCATAGAATAATTGGACAAGCAGGGTCTTCCGCCATTTCAATAACTAAGAAATCAGCAGGGACGAAGAACTTGCCTACTTGCACTGGCACATTGTTCACCAGGCCTGTTGGGATGACCACTGTGTTGTTTGCCATATAAAGTTTAGCATCTACAGGCTCTAGGGCACCTATCTTAATCTTGGACCAAATTGTTAAAGGCATTATACTCACATTGGCTCCAAGATCACATAAAGCATTAAATTCGTAATGACCAAATCCAATGGTTATAGCAAACTTAGCTGGATCTGGCCTCTTCTCAAGTATGTCCATGTGGCTGCACTCCTCTGTAATCTCATCCATTGATCTCTTCTTGCTTAGAATCTCGTTAAGGAATTTGACATAGGATGACATTTCATTGAGAGCTTCTGTAAAGGGTATGGTGACATTGAGCTTCTGAAGCATCTTGATGAAACGTTGAAATTTCTTCTCTGCTGGATCCTTTGGAGATTTTGTTGGGAAAGACAGCTTCTTTTTCTGATTCTGAGCCGGAACAGATGTCGGAGGTGTTGCAAATGAGTCAATATTGACTGGAATGGACTCGATATCGACTGTAGTATGGTCGATATTGACCGGTGGTTGGTCAAAATCGACTCCTGGAGTCGGTTTCGGGTTCACTGATGCAGATGGGTCAATATTGACCTGGGGGTGGTCAATATTGACTAGGTGGTGGTCAATATCGACTAGGTGTCGGTCGATATCGACCTCCTCTGCAGTGTCGTCTTTTGCTTCTCCGGTCTCTGTTTCGTGCAGTTTGCGTCCGCTCCTGAGCTTTACGGCTGCGATGTGTCCAGTCTTCCCCTTGGGATTGGGCTCAGAAGATCCAGGGAGTGAACCTGACTGTCTGGGGACTCCCGCTGCTAGCTGGCCAATCTGTGTATCAATTGATTTCCGCCATATATCAATCTCCCCAAGCCTAGAGTTGACACCTTGAATCTGAGTGTAGACTGAGTTGAAGGATTGCTTGGTGTCTGAATGATTTCTCCGTATCTCCTCTAGGACAGTCTATAGATCATCCCTCTTCTGGTCCCTTTCTGGATGTCCTGGAGCTCTGTAGGGTGGGGGGTTCCTAGGGGCACCTTGGTTCCATTATGGTTGCTGGAACCTTTGGTCCCCCATATAGCGATTGGGACCCCCTGCGTAAGCTGCCTCTTCATGGTACTCTGCCAGCCTGACTTGCTCTGTGTGGGCACTCAGTAGTGGTGTGCCGCTGGGATCCGCATTCGATGCAGAGCTGGTTGACAGAAAGATACTTTACTTATTTGAGGAGCTTGCGATTCTGATCTTTGTAGTACTGCTCCTTGACATCTGGATCAATTTCCTTGGAGGGCTCATAGAGGGGCATGGATGGTGCTGGCCTAGCATAGAGATTCTCCTCATAGTTGGTTGGAGTCCCATACTTGTTATCATAGTTGATCAGCTTATCGAGAGCAGCCCATGCGTCAGCAGGCGGCATTGTCCGATACCCATAGTGAGTATATGTGTTGATTCTATCCTTTGCAGCCAAGTCCAGAGAATTGAAGAAGATCTCTTCAACTACGCAGGGTTGCTGCCCATGTGTAGGGCATGATCGCAGCAGATCCTTATAGCGTTCCCAGGCCTTTGCCAGCGGCTCCCCGGGCTTCTGTTTGAAAGCTGTGATCTTATGGCGAAGGAGTGCTGTCTTGGCAGGAGGAAAGAACTTGTTGAGAAACTCTTGCTTTACATTAGCCCACTTCAGTGCTGGACCAGATAGGGACCAACGAAAGGCCTTCATCAAGATGTACTCCAAGGTGGTACCTTTAGCAAGAGTACAACATATGTCAGTAAAGTTTGTAATATGCTGAAGAGAGCATTCGCTGAATCTACCAAAGAAAGCATTATTCTTGATTTCAATAAGGAAAGAAGTGCGAATTTCATAGTTATTTTCAGGGATTAGAATGGCCGATTCAGGCACTATGAGAGTTGGGTGCATGTAATCCTCTGCAGTGGTAGGATATTGAGCAAGCTCATCTTCCAATAGCCTCGCACGCTCAGCTTCCCTTGTAGTGCGTGCTCTCTCAGCGGTGAGAGCAGTATCTTTAGCAGCTAGTTCCCTCTGAAGCCTCTCGATCAGTTGTTCCTGTGTCTCTGCGGCCGCCATGGCTCTTTTTAGTTTAGCTTGGATGTGTATAAGGCGCTCCGGTTCGTCTATGTGAGATCTGACTACCTAACGCGCAAATGATTGCTTCCCCAGCAACGGCGCCAATTTGTTGTAGGAGGAAAGCGAGTATGCAAATAAAATATAAATAAATCAAAGCAAACCAGATTATGTCCCTTGCAAATGATTACAAGACTCCCTCCCTATGCAGCAGTGGGAAGTCAGGATCGATCCTCGAGAAAGCGTGTCAGCGGATCTTAGGTAGCTGTAAATCTCATAGACAGAAAAGCAGAAAGTCAGAAAGAAAGACAGAAATAACAAAGCAAAGCAGAAAATAAAGCAAACACAGAAACTGGTCGATATCGACAAGGATATACTCGATATCGACAAAGCACAGTGACGACAGAAAGCAAACTCAGCAACAGAAACTCGATCTCGACAAACTCTTACTCGATATCGACTAACTGCTATTCGATATCGACTAACAACTCCCCGAGATCGACAAAGACAGAAACTTTAAATTGCAAATTCTCGAACACAGAACTCTGATTTTCAACGAAATAAATCAATGTACTAAAAGACTTCCAAAACCAGGGTATCAACACCACAATGATAACCATGCAAAGTAACACATAAAGGCATAAAAGATCATGATTTCCATCAAATAACTTTCGTTATTAACAAATAGGAATATAGAGGCTTTCGCATAAACCCTAATTGTTACTAACCTTTTTCACATAATTAACCCAAGTTGCATTAAGATCACTTTCGCTTCAATAACACAAATAAGGATCACCTTCAACTTTCGCAAAAGAATCATGCTACCGTCGGGCTCACCCCGACCCTAGAAGTGGGTGGTATACTCGCTCTTCATCGTAATAGCAGACATCTTTGATGAAAAAGAACTAACTTGCATTAATAAACTCAAACTTACAACCTCTTCTCCTTCTCTCTCTATGTAACTAATTGTCTCTGAAATTGAATGAAATAAAATCCAGCCCCTAAGGCTTTATTTATAGGCTTCCAACCCTTGCTAATCAAGGTAAGAAAGTCTATCTATATCTATATCTACTTTATCTTATAACATAAAGATAAAACATGGAATAAAATAATTAAATCAACTATGATTATATCTAAAGTGGATAAATCTTCCTTGGACTTGATAGATCATGATAGATGTGGACAGAATTTGGTCTCGAAAATATCTCCATTGGATTCGGGATAGAAACTTAACGAGAAGTCGGTTAAGCCCGAAATCCGCTGTCGTGGGTCCAGTCGATATTGACTTGGTTAAGTCGATATTGACCTGTGCTTCCTCGGTTTCTCTTCAGCTAGTCGATATTGACTCCAGAGATGAAAATCGAGTTGATTTGTACTCGATATCGAGTTGAGTTACTCGATATTGATTAGCATGTCTCAGCTCCAGCTTTCTTGACTCGATTTCAGGACGTTGACTCGATATGGGGCACTCGATATTGACTTGGTTAAGTCGATATCGACCACTGTTCTTCAGCTTTGTCGATTCTGGCCAACTCTGAGTCGATTTGGAGAATTTCGACCTAAATCTGGTCGATATTGAGTGTGCTTGGTCGATATCGACCAGTCTTCTCAACATCCTGCTCTGTTCTTGAAATGCACTTTCCCGAATGCTCGTTCGTCGGATTGACGCAAATGACCATGCGTTGGAAAGCTCTTTTCGAGGGCTACAACTCTCATGAAGACATCATAGCTTGATTCAGAATGATGAATACCGAAAAATGGCCTTTTCTCCCGCTGCACCATCCTTAGCTTCTTCATGACTTTCCTTTAAGCTCCAAAGTGCATCCGATTTCTGCGAAATATAACAAAAACTTGTGTAGACTCCGTAATTTGGCAAATAAGTGTAAACTACATAGATTCTGTATTAATCTTACCCAAATGCATGAAATGTATGCAGAAATCGATATAAAGATAGTATAAAACATGGCAAAATAGGCTCACATTAGATATCGACCAAAAACTTGCTTCCTCGACTCCACCATCCTCGAGCAATAGCCCACCAGAAGCAGAAAACTTGTCGATATCGAGTACTTTTCCTCGAGATCGACCAAAACAAGAGATCCCCGAATCCGATTCTGCGAAGTTAAACCAAGGTATGGATCTTTCCTCTCCTATTTCCATTAAAGATCTATCTATACATGGGAGAGGTTTGCCTTGGTATGTGCGATTATGTAGGATTTCCAATTATGAGCCCAAAGAGTATGAAATTGGAGACAAGCTCTATGTTTCCAAATCAAAGGATCATTGGTTTCCCAACAAATTCAACAACAAAAAGATGGGGCCCTTCGTGGTGAACAAGATCCATTCTGGAGGACTGCAGCTGATGGACAAGAATGGAGTCCTATTTGAAGCCCAAGCTACATGGGCCCTGCAAATGCCACCTTGAGATTAATAGAGAAAGTTGACCTAGCGACTATAAAGTCTAGAGCTTGTAAATAGACATTTTTTGGACATTGTTGCTTTTTGTTTGTTTTTGGTTTTAGAACTTTTAGTTTTCTATTGTGGGTATTTCTCTTCTACATTTTTCAGGTCCATGGGGACAGAAGAAAGCTAAATCGGACTCGGCCCAAACATTTACACGCGATATTATGATGCCCTGCACACCTGTGTAGTGAGTTTCTTTCTTTACCCTTGTTTTTATACAGTGAGGACACTGTAATGTTTAAGTATGGGGTGGGGGAAGGGCTTACTTTGTGCATATTTGATATATTTGACATTATGTGTGCATATTTAGAGTTTAATTCTTGAATTGCTTATACATGGCTATATACTTTGGAATTCATATTTGATATCTATGTGCTTATATGCATGTTTTTCAAAAGTTTGAAAAATGACCCCCATTGAAATTTTTTTATTAATGTCATGGAAGCTTTAATTGAACTCGACGATGCAAAATTGGATTCATTAGAGATATAGCATGAAATTGCCTAGTAAAGGGAAGTCACAATGAAATGCATATTTTCTATGAAAACCATGAAAGGAGGTAAATTTGATGTTGCTTTTGACATGTTGCATGATAAGAGAATAGAGGACTTTATATTTCCATATATGGTCATATTGTTATATCATAGCCTTACCTATGCTTATGCATTACACAAAAGCCATAATATGCCTTCTTTCAATTATTGCTCCACATGATCCAAATATTGTCATTCTTTACCTTTCCTATCCGGGGATTATGTTACATTATGGAGATGTTATATGGTGTTTGTGTTGTTATATATCATTATTGGATTTTGGTAGGAAAGTTTGAAAATTATGAAAAAATTAATGAGTGAGAAAAAATCTGGTCACCTCAAGAGATAAAGGTAGATCGACCCTGCTCGCTGAGATAATAGTTTGGCGAGATGGGACACCAATGTGAGGAGTCCAAAGCACTAAGAATCTAAGGTCATTCATGACACCCATGTTTGCGACTCGCGAGAAGGCAGTGCTGAGGTTAGAGAGGTAAAAGCATTATTATTTACAAAAGCAATGTGAAAGGTGATGATTCTTATGAAGAAGGAATGTGGTATGAAAGTTTGAAAAGTACTCCATTTCCCCGGATCATTAGCACCACATGGCCAAAAATTGCCCACCTTTAGCCTTTTACCAATCTACTCCTTCATGAGCTTAAATTAAAGTCCTCTTGATTATTAATGCTTTGTCACTTATGAATTCTTTTGCATAACCCTCCTTTTGCGAGTAGATGATGCTTTTTATTGCACATGCATGGATTTGTGACACGTATGGCAATGAATCTACTATGTTGAGAGTTTTGATTTCTTCCCATGAATGACAATTAAAAGTATTGCTTGAGGACAAGCAAGCTTAAGTATGGGGTGTTTGTTGTGAGCCTATTTCGCCATGTTTTGTACTTACTTTTATATCGATTTTTGCATGCATTTCATACATTTGGGCTAGAATAATACAAAATCTATGTAGTTTATGTTTATTTGCCAAATTATGGAATTTACATCAGTTTCTGTTTAAATTCGCAGAAATCGAAGCAATTTACAGCAGTTCTGAGAAAGGAAGAAAAGCTCGAAATTCAACTACAGAAGTCTGAGGTCAAAGAGCGGCGAAACCAGGACAAATCAAGCTGAAGTCAAGTGTTACTCGATATCGAGAAATTCTCCTCGATATCGACAAAAATGTGCACCCAAGCCTGGTCGAGGAGAAGCTTGATCGAGGAAATGAAGACGAAGCCAACTCGAGTTCAGAACCTTACTCGATATCGAGTAATTTACTCGATATCGACCAAACCTTGAAGCCACATCTGGACTCGAGGAAGCAACACCTGATCGAGGAGCCGAAGAGCAAGACACACCGAGCAACAGTTACTCGATATCGACGAAATTGCTCGATATCGACAAGACCAGAGACACATGTCCGAGCCAAGTCGAGAAGTAATTACTCGAGAAGCCAGTGAAGCCCAGTCGACGAACAATGTTCCTCGATATCGAGTAAACTACTCGATATCGACTAAAACTTTCCTGGGCCGCGTTACACTTTGGGTTATCCGAGTCGAGTTAGGCTTGCTTGGATACGAAGTTGTCCGAGTCTATCCACATTTATCAAGACTTATCAAGATCTATCAACTCCATGGAGGATTTACCTATTTTAGATATATTTCCTTTTAAGATAAATGTTCCTTTTATTAAAGTTCTATCTTTAGGATATTTGATATATTTCAGAGACACTGGATTAGCAAGGATATTTGATAAATGTTCCTTGATTAGCAAGGATTGGAAGGCTATAAATAAAGCCTTATGCACTGGATTTTATTCATTCAATTTCAGAGACAAGTAGTTACATAGAGAGAGAGAACACAAGTAGAGAGAGAAGGAGAAGAGATTGTAAGTTTGGTTGAGTTTAATGCAAGTTAGTTCTTTTTCATCAAAGATGTCTGCTATTTCGATGAAGAGCGAATAGTCAACCCACTTCTAGGGTCGGGGTGAGCCCGACGGTAGCCATGTGAGGTGATGCGGTAAAGGTACGATCTTTTTATGCAATTCGTCTTCTATTCCTATGAGCATGATTCTTTTGCGAAAGTTGAAGGTGATCCTTGTTTGTGTTATTGAAGTGAAAGTGATCTTAATATAACTTGGGTTAATTATGTGAAAAGGGTTAGTAACAATTAGGGTTTATGCAAAAGCCTCTATATTCCTATTTGTTAATAACGAAAGTTATTTGATGGAAAGCATGATCTTTTATGCCTTTATGTGTTATTTTACATGGTTATCGTTGTGGTGTTGAAACCCTGATCTTGGAAGTCTTCTATTTTATTGAGTTAATTCCGATTCAAAAGTTTTGCATTCGTTTTAGTTTCTGTTCTACTCGATATCGACCAAAACTGGTCGACATCGAGTCATCGACTTCTGATATTCGATCGCCTAGATCGATGTAGCTTCTGGTGTGCAGGTACCCGACGTCGACAAAAGCTTGACTCGATATCGAGTAAAAACTCCTCGATATCGACCAACCACCGAGAGCTGTTGCTTGCTCTGTTCGACTTGTCCGATTCTCTGTCGACTAAACTCTAGTCGAGATCGAGCATCTGTGGTCGACTTCTACCGTGAGATTCATCCGCTGCCTAGGATCCGCTAACATGCTTCCTCGATGATCGATTCTGACTTTCTCTTGCTACATCGGGAGGGAGTCTTGTAATTATTTGCACAGGACGGAATCTGGTTTGCTTTGATTTATTTATATTTTAATTGAAAGTCTCGATTTCCTCCTTACAACATGACCCCTGCCAACGACATGCATCACTCAACCATCGCCCTCCCCATCCATTAAAATGTATATTTGCGCCCTACCCTTTCGCGATGTGACAAATGGATATTTTGGGCCCTTTCCCAACAACACCAGGCCAACTACGTTTCATCATTGTAATAGTCGATTACTTTACAAAATGGGTAGAAGCCGAAGCCATGGCCACCATCACGGCGGAAAAGGTGCGCAAATTCCTCTGGAAAAATATGATTTGTCGATTTGGAGTCTCTTAAGCTATCATTACCGAGCACGGTCCCAGTTTGACTGCGAGGGAATTCACGATTTTTGCGTCGGGCTCCACATCAACTTCCATTTTTCGGTGGTGGCTTACCCATAATCCAAAGGACATGCCGAAACCATAAATCATCATATTTTGAATGCTCTAAAGAAAAGATTAGGGACAGCAAAAGGAGAGTGGGTTGAGATCTTGCCGCTGGTACAATGTTCATATAGAACCTCGTGCAAGAGTCTAACTGAAGAAACGCCATTCACAATGACGTTTGGAATCGACGCAATCATTCCGGTGGAATTATTGATTCCATCAGCCAAAATTTTTGATTTCAACAAAGACACCAACGACAAAGCTCTTGAATTAGAACTCCACTTGCGAGAAAAAAGAATAGACGCGGCTTGTCTCAAAGAAAACGAATATCAACGTCGATTGGCTGAGGGGTATAACAAGCGTGTTTTCTTGCGCCCAATACAGAAAGGAGACATTGTCCTTCGACAAGCAACGTCAGGGGGAAAACTTGAACCCAAATGGGAAGGTCTTTATGTCATCCACAAAGAAGTAGGCAGAGGTTCTTTCAAGCTTCAAAATTCAGAAGGCGCTATCCTCGCGAAGTCATGGAACGCCAAGAATCTCAAGGCTTATTTTGCGTAAAAGTTAGGCATATTGGAAGACTGGTGACTTAGATTTTCTATGTATAGGGGTCACCAGGATTCCCGATTGGGTACACCACTTTATATATATAATTGAAAGTTCAAAACCCAATAAACGATAGTCCCTACACATAAATTTAGTAATCGCGTGTCTTTCGAACACGGATGTGCAAGAAAGACTCCAAGGAGAATAAATTTAGCAATCGCGTGTCTTTCGAACACGAATGTACAAGCAAGCCTCCAAGAAGAATAAATTTAGCAATCACGTATCTTTTGAATACGGATGTGCAAGCAAGCCTCCAAGGAGAATAAATTTAGCAATCGCGTGTCTTTCGAACACGGATGTGCAAGCAAGCCTCCAAGGAGAATAAATTTAGCAATCGCGTATCTTTCGAATACGGATGTGCAAGCAAGCCTCCAAGGAGAATAAATTTAGCAATCACGTGTCTTTCGAACACGGATGTACAAGCAAGCCTCCAAGAAGAATAAATTTAGCAATCACGTATCTTTCGAATACGGATGTGCAAGCAAGCCTCCAAGGAGAATAAATTTAGCAATCGCGTGTCTTTCGAACACGGATGTGCAAGCAAGCCTCCAAGGAGAATAAATTTAGCAATCGCTTATCTTTCGAATACGGATGTGCAAGCAAGCCTCCAAGGAGAATAAATTTAGCAATCGCGTGTCTTTCAAACGCGGATGTGCAAGCAAGCCTCCAAGGAGAATAAATTTAGCAATCGCGTGTCTTTCGAAGATGGATGTGCAAGCAAGCCTCCAAGGAGAATAAAATTAGCATGCGCGTGGCTTTGAAGCACGGATTTGCATACAACCCTCTAAGGAGAATAAATATAACAATCGCGTACATCCTTGTTTACTAAATTATCTGGAAATTCAATAAAAGCAATGTATTCTGTTTCCTATTCTTTCTTATTTGCGATATGGATTTTTTTTATCATGATACTGTAAATCTTGAATTTTCGGCGATCATGATTAAGTGGTTATTAAAAATCTAGCATACTGAGATAAGTCACGCAAGCTATTTCAATCCGAGCTCTAGTAGGCTCGACGAGAACAAATTCATCAATCACGTATTTCTCGAAGCAAGTATGCAAATAAAACCTCAAAAGTATATATACATCACGATCGTTATAATTTATCCAAAGCAAGGTACAAAAACGACTAGCAGAATACAGTTCGCGCAACAACAGTGGAATGATAAATTAGAAAGGAAAGCAAAACAAAACCAAATCTCAATCTTCACAAGCTCATTCCCTCTCTTCCAAAACGATTATCATACTTGAAAATGATAAGAGATCCCCCGACACGTAGCCCACTATCTTCAAGAAAAGCACGCCACTCTTCGGTTAGAATATAGTGACCTTGGCTATCCGGAAATACCCTTACGCGAAATTCTTGCCTAGTAGGAGAAACTAAGAAAACATGGCTTGGCACCATGCGGCCATACCTAGCCCCGAAAGTGTCCGGCAACACTTGAAAAAATCAAAACTCTCAAAACCCTACAAATACAACAAGCTATAAATAAAAGGTCAAAAGAATTACCAGATATTCAAGTTTCTCTTCAAAATCAATGAAACGAAAGAAATTACGACGATTGGGGTTGGAAGAGGCCATTGTTTCTCACTAATAGAAACAAAACACAAAGATCGTTGGACAGGTTTCTCCTACGATGTCATATTTATCAACAAATAAAAACCAAACATAAACCATACTCGCCCTGTCACATCATAGTAAGAAACCGCCTTAGTCCAAATATTCGTCAGGATAACCTGCATGCGAGGCAAGTGGCAGGATATCAGGGCATGCCTATGCTACCCTAACCGCCTCTGCCGCATCAAGGGATGGTCACATCCACTTCAGAAGCAGACAAACAACGCGAATATCGAAACATTACTCAATAATCAGGTATTATAAAAAGATTATTACATAAATACTCGTGATTAGATCACGCAACTCTGATCACATAATTAGGGTCACTAAAAGCACAAAACACGCACGTCTACCCTATTACATTTTCATCGCGATCTCTCGCCTTTATTCATCTTCCAGAACAAGAATCTCAAAACGATTCCCCCTCGCTCATTTGATGAATACCATCAATGCTCCAACACGAACATCATTATTAACCGCGAATCTTCCCCAACCCTCGGTCAGCCACCAACGATTAAAGCTATCCTTGGAAACCCCAACACGGAATCTTTGCCCAGTTGAGGAAAGCAAATGAACGTGATCAGATACGGCGTTTCCGTACATCCTTTCAAAAGCACAAGGGAGGAGCTGCATAAAAAAACATCATTCCATAAAAATTCGAAACCAAATAATTATAAAGTACACCAGACATTGGGATCTTACCAAACAATGGAGCCTTTCTTCTGCGTCAATACAACGGTAAAAACCCCGCTTTCCAGAGTTGGGCGGCGCCATTTCTTTTTCTACCAAGCAAAGATGATAAACGATTAGAGAAAAATGGATAAACAAATTGTTGCAAATCCCATGCATTTATATATATCCAAGATAAAGTTGTACATACCACGAAAACAGCAACAACATTCATTACATACACCGAACGATAAAGGGGGTCTGATTCGAGATTTCCCAAGATATCATGCATGGCCTACACGTGGAAAGAATCCATTCAGAATTCGACCAATCCATCTGTACATTTCAAATCCGAAAACAGTCATTTATCATGGGAAAGTTCAAACCAACCCCCTTACATCACTATAAAAAGGCTACCCAAACGCCTACCCAAACCATCGCCTACAAAAAAAATGGCAAGCAACACAGCAACTCCAAATTCAAACAACCATGTCATCTTCGATATTTACTTAGTGGACGAGGAACAATACATATGCATGATGCTTCCTTATTGCTTCGACGAACACTTCCAATCCCAAGTACCAGAACAAATCCTCCTATCCACTCGCATCGTAAAATACTTCCTTGTTCATATCACGGGAGGCGCTTATGGTTCTCATTAGGTAGCTCGCGAATGGAGAGACTTTGTCGAGACTCATGGCCTTGAACTAGATGAAGGTTCAATAATGTATAACAAAGTAATATAACAATACTCTAGAAGGGGGGTTGAATAGAGTATGCCGGTTTTTCGCAGATAATCTCAAGACTTTTGAAGCTCTTGCAAAACCTTTGAGATTAGACTTAATTCTTTATTCTGGAAAACCTGAATCACAACAGAGTTATACAATTCGAAACAAGTGCAGAATTATGGTAAAGCAATAAGTAAAGGACGCAATGAATTGTTTACGAGGTTCGGCACGAACTTGGCCTACGTTCCCGCTAGGGTTCTTCCACAACCCTAGGATTCAACCGGCTTTTATTAATTCACAAGACTTAGGATCCTAATAGCTCACCGAGAAGCCTCTCTTCTATACAATTGCAATCTAGTCAACTCACGTTCCCTTGGAGTCCTAGACCAATCTAGAAGAGCCCCACCTCTCTCAGTTATCTAGTACAATCCTCTTACACTTCGTGAATCAATCGCCTAGTGTCCACTTCCTGAGTTACAAACTCTCGAGTATAACACTCTCTCGAAATATATCCTATAAGCTCACTTTGTAACTCTCAAATGCTTTGAAACAAAATATACGACTCTTAAGAACTAGCAGAGAGCACACGAAGAAGACAGATTGACTTGAAGGCTTGAGTGTGAATGAAAGCCTGTGTTCAGCGAATGTATCTGTCCTCTTTTCTTCATCTCCTTCTTATACAAATCAAATCGGCGCCTAATGATCTTCTTCAACGGCTAGAACCGATTATGGCTTGAGAAGAAATCTCCATGATCTTCTATTTGTGGAAACTCGGAAGCCATGATCTCCAATTTAAATCTTCTCGATTTCAAGCTTAAGAAAGAAGATAATATTTGAAAATTTGCTGCATATGTTAGTGTATAAAGCATATAATAATATCTAGAAATAAAATATAATAATATTCGGATATAATATGCACATAATACAGGTTTTTTGTTTCATCAACACAGTTGTAGCTTCAAGACCTTTGACACAAGCTGTGTGTCAAAGCCTTTGAAACCATTTCCGATTTTCATCAAGGGAGTGGAGTTATGAATCTCCCCCTTGATGAAAGACAAAACTTGTGTATCCCTGCAACTTAGTCAAGCAGATATATCATAAGCAAAATCGGACTAAGTACCTGCATGGTGTTAGACAAATGTTGGATCATAATTTTAAAGTTAACGAAAAACATCCAACAAGGTAAAACAAAACAAGGTCTTCCAAGACCCTTGGTTCACAACAGTTTTAAAGTCTAAACCATCATCAGATCATCTTCCCCTTTTTATCTTTCAACAAATGGAGGAGGGTAAAACAGTAACCAAAAGTTTTAAAGCAGTAACCAAACTAGCAGTGTTCAAAATAAGGGTTAGGGTAGGGTAGGGTAGGGATTTAGGATTCATCATCAGGAGCACCATCCGTGAACAACAACCTTAGCTCATGCAACAGCTTAGACACCTCGCTCATCTCCAGCGAAAACTCTCTATGTAGCTCCTTGATGTCCAGGCGAACTTCCTCCAAGCCCAACTCCATGTTTTCCATGCGCTCATCAATGGCAGAGGCAGTGGGAAGAGTTTTTGAGGGAGAGGCAAGACTCCAAGTCCCTTGGGGGGACTGAGTGATGCCGATCTTCTCAAAGCTCTTGGAGTCGAATTTACCCATATGATGTTGTTGTTCTTCATTTTTGAAATCGATTTCAGAAGCTTTGAAGATATGGGTCAAAAGGTTTACGAAGGGGGGGGGGGGAGTTTCTTTTCTGTCTTTGCGGGTGTGAGCCATGGATCCTAGGATGGTATTCGCCAGATCAAGATCATGGCCATTCGAAATTCGGTATAGAAGGACCATAGCATTGTCAGTTAGGAGGGAGCCAAAGTTGATTCGGGGTAAGAGGCATCTCACAATGATGTTGAAGATGATTTTTGCCTCGAGAGTAAGGGACAAGTGGGTAAGCTGTTTTGTGGTGTTGTTGGATGCTTCGGGGAGCATGTATTTGGATCGGGCAAGAGCAACGCACTGTTCTTTTGTGGGGGTTTCAGGAGAGGGTGGACAAGGTCTAGGAAGGCCAAGGAGATCAGCAAAGTCAATGGAGTTGAAGGTGATTCTAACTCCCTTGACGACTGATTCCAAAGACCAACCATCAGCATTGTGTTTGGCTTTGAGGTTTATGTAAAATAAGCGGGTGAGTTGGGGATAGTAAACGGATTCAAGGTTCAGAAGGGTCCAGGCAGAGGTTTGTTTGAGGAGAGGGATGCATGGCAAGTTCAAAGCTTCCAAAAACTCAAGATCAATGAAATCAGAACAACATATCTTACGAGTTCTAAACTCATCTACTCACTTTCCAGCCATCTCAACATTCTCAAACCAGGAGGAGGGTAAGGATTGGTTTACCTGGATAAGTGCAGGCGGATCGGCGTTCTTCCTGCGAGCCTTTGTGGGAGTAGTCCTCTTGACAGGCGCGTCAAGGCTTCTGAGAGTGTCTTTCCTTGTACGATTGGGAGATTGAGGCTTTGCTGCAGGGGCTTTGCGCTTCTTCGGAGACGGGGGAGGAGGAGGAGGAGTAGGAGAGGGAACACGTTCTGGCTCCTCTTCCTCTTCTTCCTCAGACCCCGAGTCCTCAGCAGACCCTTCAGCATCGTCTCCCTCAGCCTCCTCCTCGTCGTCCTCCTCTTCCTCTGGTTCCTCTTCAGTGGGAACCTCCTTCTCTGCAGCTCTTTGAGCCTCTTTCTCGGCCTCTTTTCTAGCTTTCTCAGCTTCTTCCTCGGCTCTTTTCCTTGCTTGCTCAGCCTCTTCCTCAGCCTTTTTCTTTCTCTGGGCCTATTCCTCGGCCTCCTTTGTAGCATCTCGCTCTAGAATCTCATCAAGATCCTCCTCTTCCTCGGCAATGATTTTCCTTTTCCCTTTTTGCTTGGCACTGAGAGACTTCTTCGTCGGGCGCTTCATGGACCGCTTGATTTCAGCAATGGTGCTCTCAGGGACGGTGCTCGGGACAGTAGCTAGGACAATAGCTTGAGGAGTAGGTTCGGGTTGAGGGGAAGTAACAATGGCCAGGCGTCCCTTGAAGGTAGAGCCAAGGCGTTTGGGTGTGGATGTCTTCTTAGATTAGGGTGCCATGGATGAAATTCAGCTAAGCTTACAGAAAAAGGTTGAAGAAGGAGTTTAAGAGAGGGTTTAGGTAGTTCTGGAGAGGTGAGGAATAGTTAGGGTAAAGTGTGTGGTTTAAAAAGGGTGAGAGGGGAAAGTTGATGAGACGGGTTTAGGGTTTCAAGGATAGTAATCATCACACTGCCATTTTGAAAAGATTTGATTTCCAAAAACAATTCAAAATTCAAACCATCTTGTCACACTTCAATTCCAAGAAGGAGTATTTCCGGAAAAAAAAAATTCCATACATAAAAATACTCGGATATAAGAATTTTTGGAAAATAAAATGTGTACTGCATAAATAAGGTTAAAAATCATAAAAACTATATTTGATCAAATATCTAATAAGATATTAACCAAATATATGATCCGTTATATGTGCTCTACCATTCAGCTCACAAACTTTGACATAATTCTCAAAGGTCTTGACACTGAGTAGAATTTATCTTTCGTAAAGGGAAAGCTCCCCCTACGAAAGTGCATCCCTGTTAAGCATTCCGATCTCATGTCTAATGAAGGTGAACATGTCCTCTGCCAAAGGCTTAGTAAAGATGTCAGCCCATTGATAATCAGTTGAAATAAAGGATATAGACACATCACATTTTTCAACATGGTCTCTAATGAAATGATGTCTTACATCACTATGTTTGGTCCTTGAATGTTGAACATGATTCTTTGTGATTGATATGGCACTTGTATTGTCACACTTAATGGGAATGCCTTTGAGGTTGATGCCAAGATCTCTCATTTGTTGAGCTATCCAAAGGATTTGGGAGCAACATGCTCTAACTGCTATGTATTAGGCTTCGGCAGTAGATAGAGCAACTGAGTTTTGTTTCTTTGAGTGCCAATTGATCAAGGATGCTCCTAAGAATTGGCAACATCCCGACGTGCTCTTCTTATCCACCTTATAGCCTGCAAAATCTGCATCATAATACTCGATTAATGTAAAATCTCCTTGTTTGGGGTACCATAAGTCAAGCTCCTTAGTGCCATTGAGATATCGAAAGATCCTCTTCACAACCACGAGGTGAGATTCTTTAGGGTCAACTTGAAACCTAACACACATGCAAACACTAAACATGATGTCAGGTCTACTAGCTGTAAGATATAATAAAGATCCAATCATCCCTCGATACTCCTTTTGATTGACACTCTTTCCGGTCTTGTCTTGATCTAGAGACAAGGTTGAGCTCATGGGTGTCTTGGCTGCTTTGCATTGATCCATCTTGAACTTCTTCAAGAGATCCTTAGTGTATTTGCTTTGGTTGACAAAGATGTCTTTCTTAAATTGATGAACTTGTAACCCCAAGAAGAAGTTGAGTTCTCCCATCAAGCTCATCTCAAATTCATTGCACATAATGTCAGAAAATTCCTTGCACAAACATGTGTTAGTAGCTCCAAACAATATATCATCAACATATATTTGAATAACCAAAATGTCCTTTCCTTTGGTCTTGATAAAAAGAGTCTTGTCGATCAACCCCCTTTTAAAATCATTTTCTAAAAGATATTTTGACAAGCGCTCATATCAAGCTCTTGGGGCTTGTTTCAAACCATATAGCGCTTTGTCTAGTTTGTAAAAATTATTAGGAAATTTTGACCTTTCAAAACCTGGGGGTTGAGCCGCATAGACTTCTTCCTTTAAGAAACCATTAAGAAAAGCACACTTGACATCTATTTGATATAACTTTATGCTCATAAAAGATGCAAATGCTAATAATATGTGAATGGCTTCAAGCCTGGCTACGGGAGCAAAAGTCCCCTCGTAGTCAATACCTTCCTCTTGATTGTAGCCTTGAGCAACAAGCCTTTCTTTGTTCCTCACGATCTTACCATTCTCATCTAGCTTGTTCCAAAATACCCAACGTGTGCCAATGACTGATTGATGCTTTGGCCTAGGCTTCAAGGTCTAGACTTTGTTTCTTTCAAATTCGTTAAGCTCACTTTGCATGGCAATGATCCAGTCTGGCTCTTGAAGGGCCTCATCTACCTTCTTTGGTTCTATAAGAGAGACAAACGCGTGAAAAGCACAAAGATCTTTAAGTTTAGAACGAGTTTGAACACTAGATATAGGGTTAGAGATGATATCCTTTAATGAGTGTGATGAGGAGTATTTGAACTTTCTCTTGCTAGTATCAGCTCCTTGATTCGTCACACCAGCAGGATTGATTTGTGGTACATCTAACTCCATGGATCTGTTAGGTTCAGTTACAGCAGTTTCTGACGTTTCAACACTTTTGGATTGGTCACCAAGGGCATTGGACGAAGCTTCAACACCTTAGGCCAATTCTTCAATGTTGAGAATCTGATCCTGCATGTTCCTCTTCTCTGTGTTCTTGGTAGCAGCATCATCACCATCCTCGTTCTCTGTATGGATGTTAAGATCTAAATCTGGAACACTTTCACTCAAAGAACCGTCATTGCATTCATCAAATATAACATGTATACTTTCCTCAACTAACTTGGTCCGTTTGTTGAAGATTCTATATGCTTTGCTACTTGTGTGGTAGCCAAGAAATATACCTTCATCACTACGCGCATCAAATTTCCCAAGGTTATCTTTTCCATTGTTATGAACAAAACAAGTACAGCCAAAGGGTTTAAAATATGATATAAGTGGTTTGCGGCCTTTGAAAAGTTCATAAGGAGTTTTCTTTAAGATGAAACTAATAAGACAACGATTCAAAGTATAGTTAGCTGTGTTAACAGCTTCAGCCCAATAGGTTTTAGGTAATGCATTTTCTAAAAGCATAGTCCTGGCCATGTCCTCTACGGTGCGGTTCTTTCGTTCCACTACCCCATTTTATTGAGGTGTTCTAGGAGCAGAAAAATTATGGGAGATGCCATATTTAGCACAAAAAAATCAAACTGAAGTTGATCAAACTCCCTACCATGATCACTTCGAATTGACACTATGAGCTCGTTTCTTAAAGTTTGCAACTCCTTATAAAGTTTTGAAAACTCAAATAAGGCCTCTGATTTTTCTTTTAAAAATGCAACCCAAGTATATCTCGAAAAATCATCAACAACAACAAGCATATACTTTTTACCATTGGGAGATTTGACTCGCATAGGACCACTTAAATCCATATGTAAAAGTTCAAGGGTTCTAGAAGAACTTACAACCTTTTTGGGTTTGAAAGAGCTACGTGTTTGTTTACCTCGTGTGCATGCTTTGCACATCTCAATACCTTTGAAGTCCATCTCAGGTAGTCTTCTTACAAGCCCTTTGGACACAAGCTTCTGTAGTGTATGTGGGCTCACATGACCGAGTCTCATGTGCCAGAGCTTTGGATCGTCTGTCAAAGCCTTTAGACAGGTTAAGCTTCCTTGTGCCACTTGCTCAGCATTTACAGCATAGATGTTGTTATAACGATATGCAATTACAACTACTTCACCTGTATCTTCTCTGCGCACTAGACATCTTTTCTTGTTAAATCCAACATTATTACCACTATCACATAGTTGAGAAACACTAAGCAGATTATACTTCAAACCATTAACAAGATAAACATTTTTAATACTATGGTTAGGATCACTCCCAACACTACCAATACCAACGATGTCACACTTTCCTTTGTCACCAAGAGTGATTGTTCCAGTGGATTGCTTCTTTAGATCATGAAAGAGAGAACTCTTCCCACTCATATGTCTCGAGCATCCTCTATCAATAATCCATTTTTTCTCTTTCACCTTGGTGATTTCCTGCAAAACAAATATCAACCTTTGTGGCTAGACCAATAAGCAAATTTAGATCCATTATTGGGATAAACCATATTTGGTAAAATAGTGCCTTTGGGGACCCAAACTTGCGTTATCCGTTCTTTTCTCAAGTGAACAGGAAATGTATTGCGAATGATATGTGGATTCTTTCTTCTATAGGGGAAGGTCTCTTTTACATGTCCCTTTCTCACACAGTGATGACATATAGGAGAGATTATGCTTCCTTTTGCCTTTACAAAAGTGGTAATGTGTTGCTTCTTTAAAAACCTTGGATTGTAACCAATACCACTTTTGTTTAGAGAACTTTGTTGCTCACCCAACATCCTATCAAGAGTGCCTTTGGATTTGGTAAAACTTATGAGGGATGTCTGTTGGTCTTGAATCTTCTTATTCAGGGAGATCTTCTCGTTCTCTAAGTCATGATGTTCATTTCTTATAGAGGAGAGATCTTGCTTAAGTTCATATTTCTCTTAGTCAAGAGTCTTGACTTTAATGTTAAGACCTGAATAAGAAGTTTCAAGACTTTTGACCTTCATAGACAGATCCTCAATAGTTCTTTCCTGATCCACAGTTTTCTTAATAAGAGTGTTAGTTTGGGCAATAAGTTTCTCTTCATTGGCAATCATATTAGAAAGGAATTCCGATAATACCTCTTTTGGACTTGCCATAAGCTCTCTTACAGTTACCTCAAGCTTCTCATCGTGGGATTTATCTTCTGAGGCCATAAGACATACATTGGCCTTCTCATCATCGGAGTCTGTGTCAGAATCGCTCCAAGTTGCCACCATGGCTTTCTTTTTCCATCTATCATCTTTCTTGGACTAGCTCTTCGTCTTTTGAGGGCAGTCTTTTACAAGATGGTCTGTTTCACCACATTCAAAACAAGACAAAGGTTTAGTCTTCTTGTCATATTTGTTGTATTGAGACTTACCTCAAAATTTAGAAGACTCTGATCCATCTTTGTTGTTGAATTGCTTCTTCATTTTGAGGATTCGAGAAAGGCATGTTGTGATAAGAGCAACAGGATCATCCTCATCGTCATCCTCATCTTCACAATCAGACACATCTTTGGGCTCATCCTTCTTAGACTTGAGCGCCAAGTTCTTAGTGCTTGCTGGAAGTTCTTCATCGTCTTCATTGAGAATCATCTCATGTGTGATCAGCTTCCCAAGCAAGTCATCAAGGGGTAGAGTGGTGAGATCTTGGGCTTCCTCTATGGCTGTCACTTTAGGACCCCATTTGTCTTTTGGGAGGCACTTTAGTATCTTCCTCACTTTCTCAACGTTCTTAAAGGTCTTGCCGAGAGAGTCAAGGTTGTTGGTGATTTCTTTGAACCGTGTGAACATGGCCTTGATAGACTCGTCAGGATTCATTTTGAAAAGTTCATACTTTTGAAGGAAGATACTAATCTTGGTGTCCTTCACTTGGCTAGTTCCTTCGTATGTGACAACCAGCTTGTCCCAAATCTCTTTAGCTGACCTACAAGATGAAATACGTTTAAACACATCAGTGCTAAGACCACAATATAGTAAGTTAATGGCCCTGTAGTTTTTGGAGACGAGTCCAAGATCCGCTTGGATGTATTCAGCCTCGGTCTTTGCAACTTTGGTTCCATTTGGTCCGTCCTTCTCTAGAACCTTTGGACCATTCTTTATAATGCTCCAAAGTTTCAGATCTTGATCTATAATGAACATTTTCATCAAGGATCTCCAGTGGACGAAGTTGTTTCCTACAAAGAGTGGTGGTCTACTGGTAGACCTTCCTTGTGCAAATCCTCTGCTTGCTTCACCAGACATGATCAAAACTCACAAGATTGTTAGATCAAAAGCAGTGAGTAAAGCTCTGATACCAATTGAAGGTTTGATAATGTATAACAAAGTAATACAAAGATACTCTAGAAGGGGGGTTGAATAGAGTATGCCGGTTTTTCGCAGATAATCTCAAGACTTTTGAAGCTCTTGCAAAACCCTTTGATATTAGACGTAATTCTTTCTTCTGGCAAACCTGAATCACAACAGAGTTATACAATTCGAAACAAGTGCAAAACTATGGTAAAACAATAAGTAAATGACACAATGAATTATGTATGAGGTTCGGCACGAACTTGGCCTACGTCCCCGCCTAGGGTTCTTCCACAACCTTCAACCGGCTTTGATTGATTCACAAGACTTAGGATCCTAATAGATCACCGAGAAGCCTCTCTTCTATACAATTGCAATCTAGTCAACTCACGTTCCCTTGGAGTCCTAGACCAATCTAGAAGAGCCACACCTCTCTCAGCTATCTAGTACAATCCTCTTACACTTCGTGAATCAATCGCCTAGTGTCCACTTCCTGAGTTACAAACTCTCGAGTATAACACTCTCTCGAAATATATCCTATAAGCTCACTTTGTAACTCTCAAATGCTTTGAAACAAAATATACGACTCTTAAGAACTAGCAGAGAGCACACGAAGAAGACAGATTGACTTGAAGGCTTGAGTTTGAATGAAAGCTTGTGTTCAGCGAATGTATCTGTCCTCTTTTGTTCATCTCCTTCTTATACAAATCAAATCGGCGCCTAAGGATCTTCTTCAATGGCTAGAACCGATTATGGCTTGAGAAGAAATCTCCATGATCTTCTATTTGTGGAAACTCGGAAGCCATGATCTCCAATTTGAATCTTCTCGATTTCAAGCTTAAGGAAGGAGATAATATTTGAAAACTTGCTGCATATGTTAGTGTATAAAGCATATAATAATATCTGGAAATAAAATATAATAACATATAATAATATTCGTATATAATATGCACATAATACAGGTTTTGTGTTTCATTACCACAGTTGTAGCTTCAAGACCTTTGACACAAGTTATGTGTCAAAGCCTTTGAAACCATTTCTGATTTTCATCAAGAGAGTGGAGTTATCACTAGAGAAATCAATAGTATTCACCCACCCAGGCGAGGCAAGATTTGAAGTCCATTTCTTGGACAAGCAGGGATACGACATCGAAGAAGAGATAGATGTCGCCGGATATGATGGACCAGAAGCAAATGGGTTCCACTGAATCTCATCTTTAGTTCGCTAAGCAGTACTCTTATTTATGCAATGTAATGTAATGCGAACTATCAATAAAAGCCCCTATTTTATTATACGATTAAATTCGCATTTTTCTCCATCGCGTAGAGTACGCTGGAGATTACCTAATTTTCAATTCAATCTCCTTTGTGTCCAAGGACGCTGACGGTTGTTTTTAGCAGGTCTCTCCATTGCGTAGAGTAAGCTAGAGATTACCTAAATTCCAATACAAAATTCTTTCCGTCCAAGGACATTGGAGATTGTTTTTAATAGGTCTCTCCATCGCGTAGAGTACGCTGGAGATTACCTAATTTTTAATTCAATCTCCTTTGCTTCCAAGGACACTGGAGATTGTTTTTAGTAGGTCTCTCCGTCGCGTAGAGTGCGCTGGAGATTACCTAATTTTCAATTCAATCTTCTTTGCATCCAAGGACGATGGAGATTGTTTTTAGTATGTCTCCCCAACGTGTAGAGTACGCTGGAGATTACCTAAATTTCAATACAAAATCCTTTGCGTCCAAGGACACTTGAGATTGTTTTTAGTATGTCTCTCCATCGTGTAGAGTACGCTGGAGATTACCTAAAGTTCAATCCAATCTCATTTGCGTCCAAGGATGTTGGAGATTGTTTTTAGTAGGTCTCTCCATCACATAGAATACACTGGAGATTACATAAATTTCAAGTCAATCTCCTTTGGGCCAAGGACGCTGAAGCTTGTTACCAATCTTACAATTTCCTCCAACGGGTGTCAAACCCGAGAATTTCAACTTGTTTCCTTCGCAATACGAATATCGACAGCTAACCTACTAAACTACAACAATACATTCATTGTACGCTGGTTTATTTATTATACACCAGAATAAAAACACACAACACATATCACGATTCTAAAAAGTTAACGTCCCCTACTTTTCCGTTCAACACCGAATGGAAAAATCAATATCATCATTCTGATCTGGACCGTGATTTACAGCAACAACATCAAAACAAGAGTGCCCTTCATACTCAAAGATCAAACGTGTTCCAATCTGAAGTTCGTTAGAAACAACAAACTCGGGCCAACCTGATGTGAACTAGTAATTGTTAAGACCCAAGGGCTCCATCCTCGCCACAAATTCCTCTTCTGCTCGTGTCCACAGTTGCACGAGGCCAAGGGCTTCGTCACCATAATCATGATACACATGCAGCAAAGGCTACAACAACAATAAACACCTCAGAAAAGATCAATTCCCATGTGGAAACAAGACTATTCAATAAAAACTCACCAGCATGCACAAGTGTCCCTCTACCGCTATATCTCGGATAAAACCTCTTACGCAAGGAATGGTCCTACCCGGGATGCCAACCGATAATGTAGATGGCATTGTTGACAAACAAACCACACCACAAAGTATGAGAGTGCTTTCCCATTTACAGTGAAGGACATGACACACACACACCAAAGTCCACCACAAAGACACCCTATCCACTCCACAAGGTTGGTTAAGATCAACAGTTACGACAAAAACCACCGGATAAGTACATCACAACTTCTTTAAATATTTCCATCCTCGGAAAGCGCAATCGTCTATAAGAATCGAAAGGTACGTACTGTAGCTATTTGCCTATTTGTTTAATTTTTCTTTTTTTTAAAAAAATAAAAAATAAATTTATGACATGGCAAAACTTACAAGTTTGGTGAGGTGGCAAAAATTTATGTCATGTGTGTTTTCCGGCGTCTACGTGGCGTATTTGGTCGGAAAGTTCACCGGAATACACATATGTATTATTTTCGGTTAATAGGGCGATAGTTCGTATATGAAACTGTCAATTTCAAAGTTCGTATTATTTTTGGCCAAAAGTTGATACTTGGTATTATTTTTGTCCATGTTTCCTTCACATAAACATATAAATGCATTGGCTTTGAATAACTATCACAACATTTAGAGATGCATAGGAAGATTAAATACACTCAAGAAAGCAGAGGGATTTTTAATGTTCTCCCTATAAGGCAAAAATTCTCACTGGGACAATTTTTATTGGATTTTAACCTTTAGCTTAGGATCATATGTGCTCAATTTCATCACAAGTTCACAATCCACATAAAAACAATTTCGGGGACTTAGGCTAAACCTTCCAAACATGCCATAGGATTTACATGATCAAGTCAGTCATTATTTATCATCATAGGACATCTAAGTTAGGGTATAAAAACTAAGACAATGAAAAAATTAAACATGCATATTTTTTCTCTTTTTTGACTTTTTTTTTTTATGTATATGACTAAAGTATGACAAAAGACTAAAATGCATAAAACTTAAACATGAATGCATAACATAATAATAAAATTTCACCATGTAAAACCAAAAGCAAGACTAAAACATATAATAATGATAATGAGCCCTTCCCCCACCCCATACTTAAACTATACAGTGTCCCCACTGTATAAAAATCAAATAGAAACAAGAGTAAAGGAAGGAACTCACCGAATAATGCGTCGAGGAGGGCAAAAACTGGGCATGTCGAGTAAACTTCTTGTCGATATCGAGTATTGTACTCGATATCGAATAGGCTGCCTGCGTCCAGTGGATTCTTAAGTCGAGGGGACTCTGCTAGCTTAGTCGATATCGAGTTGGCCTACTCGATATCGATGAACTTCTGGGCTGCTCCTCTTGGTCGTTGTCGACTGGTCTAATCGATTTCGACTGTTCTTCAGGGACTTCTTATTCCACCTTTCGCGATCCTTTTATGCTTGCCGACCTAAAAGTGTTAGATTGCACACAACGACACGAATTTCCACATGAAGTATTCTAAACTAAAGAACAAAAAAAACCAAAACCAAAACCAAAATCAAAAGTTCCAAAGTCCCAAAATTCAAAAGTCTTATATACATGCTCTAGATCTTAGAGTCGCTAGGCCGACTTCTTCTTTTGTGCTCAAGGACTATTGATGTGGGGTCTGCTCGTGCTTGGCCCTTCTCCTGGATCATCTAGGTCCTGATTGTAGTATGCAAGCTCAGCTGACAGGTTGTCGCTTGCATAATCTTCCTTTTCTTTCTTCTTTCTCTTCCCAGCTCTTAGTTTCCGTAGATTCTCTCACCAAGGGGCCTTACCTCCCTTTGAATTATTTATTAATTTCTTAATGGACTGAGGAGGAGTAGGATTCATACCTGAACTTACCTTTTCAGGCCCAAAACAGAAATCTTCGGGCTTGGGTTTAGTCGATGTCGAGCAAGACTGGTCGATATCGAGTACAGGGACCCCATACTTAGGCTCTTGGCAAGTCTGGTGCTCAATAGAGGAAATCGATGTCGATGAATCTTGGTCGACATTGAGTACAACTTTAGTCAATATCGAGGAGGCTTTGTCGATATCGAGTTGGCCTCTGATGCTTTCCTCCGTTGTTTGCTTGATCCCATGGTTGCTGATGCTCTTTACCTCCAGCCATGAAATTTCCTCTTTTGTAGGGCCAAAAGATAAGTCTAAGACCTCATCGCCTATGGTGAAGGTGAGCAATCGCTGTTTGACACTGATCTTGGCATCTGCAGTAGCTAAGAATGGTCTACCAAGAATAATAGGGCTAGTAGGATCTTCAGCACAGTCTATAATAAGAAAATCTGCTGGAACAAAGAATTTACCAACCTGGACAGGGACATTCTCAACTATACTTGTAGGGATGACCACTGTATTGTTTTCCATGTATAGCTTGGCATCCACAGGTTCTATGCATCCTATTTTTACCTTCCGCCAGCTTGATAAGGGCATGATGCTCACGCTTGCTCCTAAATCACACAAGGACTCATATTCATGTTGTCCAAATCCCACAGTAACAGAAAACTTACCAGGGTCAGGTCTCTTTTCAGGGAAGTGGAGCACCTTGCATTCGCCGGCGATCTCTGAGATGGATCGCTTCTTGCTCAGGATTTCCTTCAGGAATTTGACATATCCAGGCATCTCTTGTAGGGCTTCTGTAAAAGGAATAGAGACATACAGTTCTTGCAGCATATTAACAAAACGTTGGAACCTACCTGCAGTGGGATCTTTCAGTGCTTTGGAAGGGAAAGGCAATGTCTTTTTCTGCTTCGGAGCCAGAACAGTCGTCGGAGGTGTTGCAGAGTCGTCGACATCGGCCAGGTTTTTGTCGATATCGACTTGAGCTTTCTCGATATCGAGTAGGGTTGTCGATCTCGAGTTGCTGGGTTGTGCAGTGGAGTCCGAGATTGGCTTCTCTTCTGTGTCGAGGAGATTTTTGTCGATATCGACCAAGGGCTCCTCGATATCGAGTTGCTGCTGCTCGTTGTCGAGTTGCTGCTCTGCTTTGTCTTGGTGCTTCCCGACCTTTGTCTTGGTGCTTATACATGGCTATTTTGGAATTCATTATTGATTTATGGGCTTATATGCATGTTTTCCAAAGTTTTGAAAAATGACCCCCATTGAAAATTTTTGATTAATGTCATGGAAGCTTTAATTGAACTCGACGATGCAAAATTGGATTCATTAGAGATATAGCATAAAATTGCCTAGTAAAGGGAAGTCACGATGAAGTGCATTATTTTTATGAGAATAACCATGAAAGGAGGTAAAATTTGAAGTTGTTTTTGACATGTTGCATAATAAAAGGATGGAGGACTTTATATTTTCATATAATGCTCATATTGTTATATCCTAGCCTTACATATGCTTATGCATCACAAAAGCCATATTATGCCTTATTTTCATACATTGCTCCACATGAACTAAATATTGCCCATTCTTTACCTTATTTCCATCCGGGGATTATGTTGAGAATGATGTTACATTATGGAGATTATCATATGGTGTTTGTGTTGTTATATATCATATATGGAGTTTGGAAGGAAATTGTTTGAAAAATATGGAAAATTTAATGAGTGAGAAAAAATCCGGTCACCTCAGGAGATAAAGGTAGATCGACCCTACTCGCTGAGATAATAGTTTGGCGAGATGGGACACCAATGTGAGGAGTCCAAAGCACTAAGTATCCGGAGCCATTCATGACATCCATGTTTGCGACTCGCGAGAAGGCAGTGCTGAGGTTAGAGAGATAAAAGCATTATTATTGACAAAAGCAATGTGAAAGGTGATGATTCTTATGAAGAAGGAATGTGGTATGAAAGTTTTAAAAGTACTCCATTTCCCCGGATCATTAGCACCACATGAGAGTTTTAGCCCTCGGAAAGAGCTTTCCAACGCATGGTCATATGCGAAAATCCGACAAACGAGGACTCGGGAAAGTGCGTTTCAAGAACAGAGCAGAAAGCTGAGAGACTTACTCGATATCGAGTAACCCATATCGAGCTGGAGCGCCAGACATCGACAAGTGAAGTTGGGAGCTGGAGCAGGTTAGTCGATATCGACATGATTTGCTCGATATCGAGTAAACACTTGCTCGATTTTCACGTCTAGGAGTCGAGATCGACGAAGAAGCTGAAGACGGAGAAAGCCTTACTCGATGTCGAGGAAAGTTACTCGATATCGAGTAAAAGTCAAGTCGACATGCGTTCTGGAGGCCGGAATCGAGTTGTTGAGCTGAAGACGAGAAATTTGTACTCGATATCGAGCAGTCCTAGTCGATATCGAGTAAATCCCGGGAGCCGACTTCGAGCAGTCCGAATATCTTGTTAAGTTTCTATCCCGAATCCATTGGTGATATTTTCGAGATGAAATTCTATCAAGATCTATCAAGTGCCATCAAGTCAAGAGAGAAGATATTTTATCCAAATTAGATATAATTATTTATTTCCATTTTTTATCTTAATGTTATTAGGTAGATTAATAGATATAGATATAGATTGACTTTCTTACCTTGATTAGCAAGGATTGGAAGCCTATAAATAAGGCATTAGGGGCTGATTTCTAAGCATTCAATTTCACACACAATTAGTTACATAGAGAGAGAGAGAGAGAGAGAGAGAGAGAGAGAGAGAGAGAGAGAGAGAGAGAGAGAGAGTGAGTGGCCAAGAGGAGTTGGTGAAGCGAGAGCGGAATTGCCTTCCTTTGGTTGTAAGCTCTATTTGGTTTATTAATGCAAGTAGTTTATTTTCCATCAACAATGTCTGCGATTGCGATGAAGCGCGAGTAGTCCACCTACTTCTAGGGTTGGGGTGAACGATAGCCCTGCATGTTTGAGGTAAAGATCCGACTTTTATCATGTTTTGAGCATCTACTACTTGTTATGTGTTTATTACCCATTCAATGAAGGTCCATGCTAACAACTTGGATTGTAAACATAAAATCGGTAGATACAATTAGGGTTTCTTGAAAGAGTTTCCTAATTGTTGGAAAAGGCGAAAGTTTAATCCTTCGATGCAATTTACATGATTATCTGTTTTATTCTTGCCTTATACATGTTTGGTTATCGTTGTCGCAAACCCCGATCTTGGAAGTAGTCTTTCATATAGTTTATTTCGAACCCACAAGCTTTGCATCTTTATTTGTTTTATTTTATTATTTTTATTCGGCACATATTCTACTCGATATCAAACCACCATTCTCCCTCCATCCATCGACATCGACCAAGTCTTACTCAAAGTCGACACCAACCTCCCACCTTTTCCCGCTATCCCTGAATCCCAAAATAAACTAAACCTAGAACCGCTGACTTCTCTCCTGAGGACGAACCTGACTCCACTATCCTATAGCGGGGTCTTGACTATAAATTTATTTGGTCGAGAAACCCTCTCGTCACCCATGACCACCACGCCCCTCCCCGGAGGAAGGCGGTGCCACTACCAAGAGTTTCTTCCCTCTGCCCGAAGAAGCCCCAAATACAAATAGGATTCTAGAAATTAAACAAAACGCATAAAAAACCAGGGGACACTTACTTGAAGAAAGTAGAAGAGAAACACCGGAAAGAAAAAGAGAACTGAGGAATAGGCTGCCACCGAACTCCGGTATCGTCTTTCTGGAAGCAAAACCTTTCGGTCTCTCTCTCTCTCTCTCTCTCTCTCTCTCTCTCTCTCTCTCTCTCTCTCTCTCTCTCTCTCTCTCTCTCTCTCTCTCTCTCTCTCTCTCTCTCTCTCTCTCTCGTCTGTGAAAGTGTAAAGTGAAATGATAAGAAATGAGATCCCCACTTATACGTCTCCATGGGGTCACCCTCCCAAATGGGCCAAATACGCCTCAGGCCCAGTTCAAGCCCATCTAAGAATAAGTTTTTTGGCGGGAAGCATCACTTTTTGTCGAAACCTAATCGCGCGTGATACATCGCTTGCGATCCGGTTATGAGGAGATATGACGATGTCATAGAAAATAGACCTATTAATTAACAAGGATATGGCGTCATAAATGGACCACTCAACACAAAAGACATTTGGCCCTCTACCAGATTCATCGCGAGTAGAGTGTTTGGTTAGAACCCAACTCAACACCCTAAGTTTCCTCAGTCTAATAGCATCGCGATTAAATATAAGCATGCGTGGGATCCACAATAGGGCCCACAAGTACCTCGTGGCCCTTCGGGACCCAAACGAGCAGCTCGCTGGTTAAGCACCCCTCCTCTAACTGTACAGTTCCACGTGTAACGCCTAGTTCCCTAGCGGGAGGGCATGCGTTATACATATCCCATGTTAAACCACGAGGTCGCAAGCAAGCTGCTCGCTTGGTCCCCCTATAAATACCCCTATCCAACCCCCAAGAAAGGAATCCGATTCAAGAGAGAAGAAGAAGAGCTCTGAATATCTCCCTGACTTAAAACCCCCGGAGCTGAGTTCTTAAGGTCTTTGATTGGAGAAGAACGTTTGGAATAAGAACATCATCTAACTTCCTCTAGAGGACGAAAACTGAACAGTAAATTCACTCTTCGCGAGCCGAACGTACAACCCCCATCGCTTGGACCAATAACATATATAGAACGCTATAGATCGGTTTTAATACATGTATGGATGGTTTGTCTTTTAATATGTCGCCCGTGGCAGCAGTTAAGGGCTACCAGGTTTAGAGCATGTGCAAGCATGGGGTTACCTCTTCCCTTTCCCATTTTCATCCCCTTATCATAATTTGCCACCTAATATATTTTTTTCACTAAATTATTTTCTACTTTTTCTACCTCTTCTATAGAGGTTACCCTTACAATCATGGGGTTACCTTGTTCCCCACTTTTTCCAGCTTAATTATTTATTTTTATTACAAATAAAATTCATAAGTACTTGATATTAATATTTTTTATTTCATATAGATGAAAAATAACAAAAATAATAACATTACATTTTCTACCTCATTTATTTTTATTATAAATAAAATTCACAATTACTTGATATTAATATTTTTTATTTCATATAGATGAAAAATAACAAAAATAATAACATTACATTATAGGTAAATAACAACTTAATTAATAACAACTCAACATCTTCAATATCTTCTATTTGATGGGCTCGTCTTGCATCTTCGGTAAGACTTTTATCACCACTCTCTTGAACACCCGGAGAATGCTCCATAAGTTGTTGATTTGGGAGAAAAAAGGATTATACATATTTGTAGGATTTTTCCTAGCAAACTGATGTATATTTGGATAATAGTTTGGATATTCGAGTCTTGGATGATTGCTAAACATTTGTAACATCGTTTGAAATTGAGGATTATTGACAAGATTTGGATATACCACTTTGACCGGGCCATTGCAAAAATAACCCCCCCCCCCCCGGCCCAAATAGCAAAAATGTCAATTTGATCCAACAAATTGCAAATCTAACCGGTAATCCAAACCTGTTGCAGCGGGTAAGAATTACAGTTGAAAAATGGAAAGAGAAAAGTGAAGAAAGCAAACCTCACATCAACGTCTTAAGTCACAATCATACCTTCAAGAAACCGTAGAAATTCGAAGTGGAAATCGCCATTGGAGGGAAAAGAGAGAGAGAGAGAGAGAGAGAGAGAGAGAGAGAGAGAGAGAGAGAGAGAGAGAGAGAGAGAGAGAGAGAGGTGGAACTGGTTGCTGTGAGGCCGGAACTGAGGACGACGCCGGGAGAGGGAGAGAGAGAGAGAGAGAGAGAGAGAGAGAGAGAGAGAGAGAGAGAGAGAGAGAGAGAGAGAGAGAGAGAGAGAGAGAGGTGAGGCGCTTACTGTGACGGTGGAAACCAGAGGGAGGGACGGCCCGAGATTGGAGAAAGACAAGCCCTGGTGCCGATTTCGCCATTGAAGAGAGGTAAACCCCTGTAATAGATCTCGAAGCTTTCTCCTTTAATGGTAGTTCGGGGGATTCAAAGCATCTAAAATCAATTTAGGGCCGGTTGGAAGAATTGGGGGATTGGGGTTCGAAAAATGGGAATGGGAAACCCTAACTGGAAATGTGGTCGGGGTTTTGGGGATAGGGGTGTTAAGGATGAAATTGAAGGTCGAAAATTGGTAGAAGAGGTTACACAACCCCAATCAAACAATGAAATTGGGGATGGGAAAACTCGACAATGGCGAGCGGGGTCCTGCTTGTGGATAGGGGAAACGATTGAATGGCTAGGTGTAGGAAAATCTGGGAAGGGTTTATTTTGTGCTATGCTGGTGGTGGTTATTTTGTCTGAAACTGTGGGTACTGGGTAGTTAGTCATAGAGGTGGGAAAGACGAACTTCAGAAAAATTGGGGAACAATGGCATGAATTTGCAGGATATCCAATGCCATCATGTTAATAGCTTTTGAGTTGAATAGCCAAGTAATTCCAATTTCATGCTCAGATCATTTGAATGAAGCTTTTTTATTGGAATTTATGTTTCTTGGGTAGTTAGATTTTCTATTTTTGTTTCTGTCATAATTTTGGGTGGTGAGTTTATGGGTTTGTTGTTCCTATCAAGTCATGAGTGTGTACCTAATTGGGTATTGTTTTGTTTTGCTTGATTTTGTATCTACTTAATTTGCACAAAAACTAGGAGTTAAGTGTTTTTTTCTACGGGCTTTGTGTTGGATCTTGAATGCTGATTACTTCTTTCCTTATTTCTGTATTTTGTGATTGTCTCTATGGAAACGTGGTATGTGGTTACTAGTTGATTCTAAAATCTGGGTAGGGTTTGATTTGGGGAATTCAGGGAGGAGGGTGAGATTGTTATATAGTTAAAGAAGACTAGTAAACTTGTTTTGAGACCTAGTTCATACCGTATTTACTTGGCAATTGTGTGGTGTTGTCAAATGCAAAATGTTAAAACGTCTGGCAGGAAAATTACTTTGACCGGTTATTCATTTGTAAGTACTGGCTAGGATTATTGCTGAAATGGGTGTTATCTGAATGACAGATTAAGGACAATGGCAAAAGGCAAAGGAAAAAAGGTGTCGACCCCTTCGAGCAAGAAGGTATAAGCTGTAATATCTTATGAGCCAGTAGATTAGGGGCGTTACTTTTTTTGTGTATGTGATGTGAACATAGCTACTCTCTTATTATATTTATGCAGGCGACTCTTGCTCTTCCTCCGTCGAAGTATTTTAGAGGGGGGTCCAACCAGTTTTCCAAGATGGGTGTACGGACGGGCATGGATGATGGGCTATCTGCAGCTGATTGGCAGATGCTGAAGGATAGCAGGCTCGGCGGCATTGTAAAGATAGGAGCCAATGTGCCCTACTGCTCAGCCCTTATCCATTACTTCCTGGAGAGGCAACTCAAGACCCTCAAGAAATGTGAGACATGGTATGAGATCCAGGGGCGACTCCTTCGGTTCTTCATCAAGGAATTTTGCCTAGTCACAGGCCTCAAATGTGGTGCAAGGAATCGGGCATTTGAGGCGGAAGATCACAAAGGTGCAGTATATTCTCGCCCCTGTCAACCTCCGCAAGAAGCACTGGGTGGCAATGGAAGTATGTCTCGATGAGTGGACTGTCAAGTTATACGATAGCGATGTCAGCTTCGTCCGCGATCGCAATCTTGCAAAGGAGATGCGGTTTGTTGTTGACTTCCTTTCCCACGTGATTGTCGCTCACCCACAACTCTCACTTCGCTTTGCCGACAAGGGCACGTCACCCATGAAGCTGAGCCGAATGCCAGACGTACCCCAACAGGGCCAAGCGTAAGCCCTTCCTTGTAGTTTATTTTGTCATTTATGTTCGCATTAAGCATAGTCGTCTTATTTCTATTGGGAAATGTATACAGCGGAGACTGTGGTGCTTACGCCCTATATTTCATGGAGTTGCTTGCTGGAGGCGTGACGGACCTGTCCAGAGATACCGACGACGCCATCATAAGCGTGTACAGGTACGCACTTGCTGCTAAGATCGTCGTGAGGTATCTCGTTCCTCCTTCCAGCCCAACTGCTACTATCTTGGTGGCTGCGGAGACTTGATGGTTCTTGTAATGTCACAAACTGTAACACCGTAGTTAACGTAGGCAAAGTACTTTTGTGTGTTGTAGGACTTGATGTTGTTGGTCGTTATGGATAGCTTTTGGTGTTGTCGTCGTTATTGTTTGACTATATAACAGTTGCTCCTTTTTGAACCCTAGGGTGAGATTGATGGTTTAGCTTTTTGTGCATGTTTTGGTGTCTTCGCCAACATTGTTGTTAACCATCAGGTTTGTTTAAGATAGAAGGTATTTGTTGTCTCCTAGAGTTTGATGTTTTCGCCTTTTAACACCAATATAAAATGTAGTCAGGTATAAGAAGATAATGGATAGGTCATTACATAACACTGGCTAGGAAAATACTTTCAGTGGATAGGAAATATAGAAGCCTGGCTAAATATTCCAAAACCCAAAACATCTGTTCAACCCAACTACAAGTTATAGAAAAGCCCGACAAAACCAACACCCAATACTTATGTCCTCCGACGACAAACCCAACACCCAACATCTGTTCAACATCTGTTCAACCCAACTACACGCATTCTACCAAAAGACTACCTGCGACGACAAAACCAACACCCAATACTTATGTCCTCCGACGCTTCCGGTGAACGAACTCCCCGCGCGATGGGTACCTGCTGGTCTTCGGTCTCCCAGGCCTTCTCTTCACAACTGGAGGTAGTAAACGGATCTACGAAATTCCTTCGGGCGGATCCCAGGTGTCCATGGGGGGTACGGAGTACACCACTCCGTGGTAGGTCGCGTGCCACGCCTCCACCCTGTAGTAGTCATTCACTAGGGAGTACACATCGAGCCCTCGAGCCTTCCCCGCGGCTACGGCATGAGAGCAGGGGTACTGATCTATGTTGAAGTGTCGACATGTGCATGAACGGGCGCTAAGGTTCACCAGCCACTTCGAGGTTCCCTTTATGACCTGGAACTCGTGATCGCTGAGGGGCCTCGCAACCATGCATATGGATGCATGGTAGCTAGACATGATGGCCTTCGCAACCCAATCACTTACCACCTTCCCGGTTGTGCCACTTGCCTTCCTCCGTGTCTCAAACCACTCTTGCACCTTCTCGATGATGCAATCAAATAGCGCTACAATCGGCATATCCCGAGGCTCTTTGAAGACGTTGTTCAGGCATTCGGAGTTGTTCGTTGTGGTTATGTTGTAGCGGTTAGCCAAGTAGTGAGCCCTTGCCCAGTTGAGGAATCCTGCTTCACGAAGATACTGACCGGCTGCGGGGTTATGGGAGGAGAAGTCTGCGAATAGTTGGTTGAACTCGGCTATGGTGTATGCGTTGGTCATGTCGAAGTATAAATGCTGCAAGGAGCCACACTTGTGGTGGTGCTTCGCATTCTGGAAGAGGTGATATGTGCAGCAGCCCTGCTTGGCAAAGGTGTAGCTGTCACGTATGCCCTTCTTGATGCTCACGTGCCGATCGGAGACCCACATCAAGTATGTGGTGTCTGGGACGACTCGAAGCATTTGTCGGAAGAAGAATGCCCAGGAAGCGTCATTCTCGCCATCCACAAACGCAAACGCAACTGGGTAAATTTTGTGAGCTGCATCCTGTGCAGTGGCAAAGAGCAATGTCCCCTTAAACTTGCCTTTCAGAAAGGAACCGTCAACGGAGATGACCTACAGGCATTTGGCAAATAGACATCCGTGTTATACGTACCTTGTGAAAGGCTGGGTAAATGTATTGACTAGCTAGGTAAAAAAAACAAGTGGCTAATGAACATACCTTCCGTAAGTGGGGGATGGCTTCAATCCATACCCCAAAGCTGACGAACGCGTACTTGAACCTACGTTCAGCATCCCACTCGAGCCAGGTGTGGGAACCTGGGTTAGTCTTCTCAAGCATGTACAAGTAACTCGCCATTACCCGATACGAATCCTCGTCCGTTCCGTATAGGGTGTCCCTTGCTGTCGCCTTTGCGCGTCGTGCCTTCCAATAGTTGCAAGTAACTCCAAGGTCGGACTTCGATAACGACTGTATGTGGGCTGGAGTTACCGGCTTACGGGTACCAGTGAAACTGCATTGCATTTCATCAATCGTGTCAAGTTACAAACTGGCTAGAGTGTTATGAACACTGACTAGGACACATAATAGAGTGGCTAGTGTTTAACAGTAGGGGGTCAGTAATAATAATTTTTACCTGGATACAAGACTCTTCCCAATAAGCTCGGACGTTTCCTGTCGATCGTGGTTGTGTCGAACATTAACCCCGCAGGTGTGCTCCGGAACGTACTTCCTCACTTTCCACAAACTAGTTTTCAGGTATTTTGACACACGGCACATCCACTTGCACTCGGGATCGATGCACTCCACGGAGTACACTTCCGGCGACGACCTCTTCACATGTGTGTCAAAACAACCATCCAACGCAGACCACCTTACCCGGTTTTGGACTTCCTCCTTGGACTTCAACAACAAACCCTCATGAAGGTCAGTGTTCTTTCTTCGGGGGTCCCCTCCTTTTGGAAAAGCTTTGTCCAACATCTTCTCAACATCCTCGGTCGACATCCCCGGGGATTTCCTCCTCGAAACCCACTGTTCGGCCTCGTACATCTCATCATCGGATGATATACAACCCACTGATGAAGTTTCCTCTATCGACTCGAATTTGAGTACTCCGATGTTTCCATACTCCTCCTCCGGCGAGCTCGCCAAGTTGACGGAAACAATCCTCCCTTTATGCCCTCCCACATTTATATTATCCTCCTCATCACTACTCAGACATACGATTTGTTTCCCCCGGTCCACGTCCAGCAGTTTACCTCTCGTCTCCTCCGTCGTGGTTGTTGGTTCTGCCCTAGCTGTCTGGATGACCTTGCCATCAGTTTGGTTTTCCTTGCCAGATGAAGTATTTTCCTTTCCATCAATGGTGCTATCCGAGCCGTTATCCGAATTCAGAAGAAGATGCGAGTTGGACCCATCGACTGTCATATCAACCAAACCACCCTCTTCCACCACGAGTGTTCTGTTATCTCCGCCTGGTGATTTGCTGCGTTGTTCCATGTTCCCACACATGGACAGACTTCCATGATGGCTGTGACCTTCGTTCACTGATGCGTACAAAGGAAGGGGCCATGTGCCATCGCCAACCCTTGAGTTGCAGTACTTGAAAGCATCCCAATCACTTTCATCATCCACTTGAATCGGATAACATCCCTCCGTCTTCGAATCGAGTAGATATTTCAACTCCAACTCAGAGCACCTTCGGTCAACCGCGAGCTTCTCCATTATCTTACTCTTGACGGACCCAAACGACATGGTCTCCTCTATGAGCATTATTTTGTGGGCGTTTTGACCTTGATACACCCATCCTCCTTCGAGATGCTCCCATCGACCATTGCAAACGAGAGTAAGTAATACCACCCCTTTCTCCCCTGCGAAATTATGAGGTTAAGATGGTCCTCTCAGTATATGTTAGAGGTAAGGGAAGGATGGGGAAAATTTACTACATGTGAATACAAAACATAAACCGTACTTACCCATTTTCGTTGAGGTTTGGATTTTGCAGATGTCACGTGTATCCCTGTCTATGGCTACATATATTCTGTTGATGACTAGGAATTCCTTTTGCCTGGCTAGTAACAGAATTTCTGGGTTTTATCCTTCCAACTAGACGTTAATGGCAGCCATAGAGAAGAAGCAGATGTTTTGCACTTTTTGTGTCCACCTGGCGAGCTCCCACATCTCCTTTTATACTCCCTCTGAAATTCCCCCTGTGTTTTCCATCCATGTGGTTTTGGCGGGAATTGTTTTTGTGAAAATGTGACACCCTCTCTCCTAGCATTTAATGCTTGTCACCACACCCTCTCTCCTCCCTCTCTCACAAACATCACTGTACCTCTGCAGCCATTCCTTTTGTTTTTTTTTTTTTTGGCTAAAATGATTACCTCCCTCCCTCTATACATTCGACACCTGTCCATTTTTTTCCCTCCTTTTCCAATGGTAACCGGCAACCCATTGTAACCTTTGCCCAATAATTTGCAAGAATGACATAATGTCATTCCATTGCAAAATTTTTAGGCCGGGGTCATTTTTGCAAAGTTGCCAAGATTTTGGTATATCAATGCAAATTAGCCAAAAAAGAATGTTTGGGATGGGTGGGGTATTTGGATGATTGTGATTCTTAGTTTATGAAAATAGAAGATAGAAAAAGAAGGGCAAAATACAATAGATCAAGATAGGGTATATATAGCCATCATCCGAAAGGATGATCAAGGATAATTTTTCTGCGTAAAAACTTCCTAATTATTGCCTATTGTACAAAAAAAAAAGATATGGTATATATAGGAAAAAAATTGTGCTCAAAATATGAAGAAAAATAAAATAAAATTAATGGTATAATTTATATATTATATATATTATTATTAATACATTTGAGTTATTTTTATTTTTTTTGGGTACTTAATACATTTGAATTATTAATAAATAAGAATAACATGTGGTGGCGCACGGGTAACCCTCCAACCTCTTCTCTTTGGCTTGCAATTATGGATTTACTTTTAAGACTAAGGTAAGTAAATCTGATGGTTACGGTTGGTATTAGAAGCTGCCCGTAATTTGAAATACCCGTGCGCCCTGCGGAGTCTTGAGGGGCCAAACTTACTTTTTGATTTTTGATCCGACTTTCTCCTTCCTTTGCTTGTGTTTCTCCCCCCACCAAAACGAACGTCTCCCACTCCAACTGAGTTCACGATGCACAATTTGGGGGATGACTTCATACTCCACATCAACCGGATTCCATGGCTTATTTGGATCCAGCTCCTCATCCTCTTCCTCCTCATCCTCTCCTACTTCGGCCTCGACTTCACCCCATCCGTCTCTTCTCCGCCGTCCAACATCTCCTCCGCCGTAGTCCGCCTTCAGGTGCGTTTCCTCCTTTATTTCTCCACATTTCTGTTTCCTCTCCCTCTCCCTTTTGGAGATGCTTTATCAGGAAATTGCTTTGTTTTGTAAGGTTTTTTTTTTTTTGGTGAGCAAATTTGTTTTGTAAACTATGGTCTATGGGTGGGGTTTGTTGGTGAAATTAGGGATGATGCTTTTTAGGATTAAAATCTTGAACCACATATTCACCTAAACGTCTTGAAAATCTTGACATTGAATTGTAGTGATCGGTTTCCTTGTAGCTTTTGTTCAAGTGAATTTGAAGAAATGCTTATTGGTTGTGCCTCATAATTAATTCAATTTCAATTTCAATTTTTCCTCTCTCACTTGCCTACAAAAACCGAAAAAAGTGTGATTTGGGAACGTCTTGGCTGATAATTAAGTAGGTTTCCTATTTTGTCTGATTTTGGTCAATGCTTCGAGTGAGTCCTTTGACTTGTTAAATCTGATGGTTATTGTTTGAATTACAACCTATTTGAGATCCAGAGTTTTGATTGTTGGAATCTAATCGTCGTTGGCACCGATTCAGAGGTTGTTCAAAGGGGACAAAGATCTAGAGTTACGATTGTTTATTTCTTTCTTGTCCGACTTTACTTGTGAATTTAGATTTTGCGGATGAAATTGTTGAGATATACTATAAAAGTAATTAAAAATAAAATTCTTAGATCTTGTTAAAAAAAAATCTGTTCCGACAGGAACGTGGAAGCCAAGAAACACAAATGGAGAGGGCAGGAGGTAGAGAGGGCAATGCAGAAAACGATGGATCTTCAGCAAACAATTTGCGGCGTCTTTTCCAACCTTGCTTCTATCTGGATCTTGCAAAAAAGGCTTTCCTTCAGTGTTTAGGCCTTGGCTCTACACTCTTGAATCCTAGAGAACGGGAAACGGAGAGTGATTTACGGAATGTATACACACAATGTTCCATGTGAGTTCATTCGTTTGTGATCTTGGCAGGTCTGCAAAAGATTTTGTCAAAGAACACCATGCCAAGGAGGATTAACATAATGGAAGGGACCTGCGTCTGAAGGTGGTATCGTTTTGTGTTACATGTTGTTCAATCAGATTACAAAGGGGTATGAAGGGATCAAAGAGATTCTAGCAACGGAGGAAAGGAAGGTAAACAAGACTATAGTATCTCTCAAGTTTCCTTCGAAGAGGGCAGGCGTTCTTCCTCGCACAGAATTCCTCTCAAATCGATACAGGATACGAGATCAAGCTATTTGATAAGCCACCAAGGTCAACAAATTTGTAAAGGTGATTGGTGATTGCTGGTTTTGTCACTATGTAGTTTTTGGCTGGGATTGGAAATTTGGAGAGGTCTATATTGGCAATGCAAAAATCTCAGAATGATATTGTGTCATGTGTGCTATGTTTGAAAATTTCTCAGTGGAATTGAACTCTCTCTTGTGGAAAAATGAACCACGGCCAGGGTAAAAGTTTCTCACCCTATGAATCTTCACAATGTACGGAGTAAATGCTTACATTGTAAAATGAAAAATGGATATCCACTGCTCGTTTTCAGCCCAAATCAGTTTTCATAAACATTAAAATAATAATAATAAACCCCCAAGTGTACAAGTGCATGATGAACTTACTATTGATTCTTTTAAGAGAACGTCTTGCAACTGTGGTAGACATGAATCGGCAATCACGATTCATGTTCTATGCAGGAGTATTTTCGGCATCCGATGAAATCTACAAATAGGGTTGGTAATCCTGTGATATGAACTGAACAGCTCGGGATCGACTCGAAAAAACTCGACTCAAGATCGTTTAATTACCTTACACAAGTCGAGTTTGAACATGATTCTAAACTCGAGCCGAGCCTGAGTCCGAGCTGAGCCCAAAATCTCGTTACTTTGATTAAATAATAAATTGCTCATAGGGCAAATAAGGTGAAAGCTCCTAACCGCCCCCATCTATCTTCTCTCCGATTCTCCGAACACCAACTCTTCCCCCATCCCTATATGTACTCTTTCTCGCTCACTCCGACTATCCCAAAGGCTGAAATTCCCGTCAGACGACCGACGACCACGTTCGAGGACTTTAACTCCAATTGTTGTTGACCCACTGAGTTCTCTTCTATGAGTTTCTCTTCTTTGTCTGAGGCCTATACTTTTGTCTCTCTTCCACTTCTCTGAGTTCTTCTTCTTTGTCGACACGACACTCCCTGATTTCCCATTGCAAAGACTTATAGCGCACATTGTAAAGACTAATTCCATGAAATTGGCCGATCCACTCAGGCTTCCCCACCTTGGAAAGGAGAGTAATGCATGTATCGTTTATACCAAAGGAGAGTTTACAAGAGTTGGAAAAATCCTTCACCATAGTAGTCGCAGCAAGCTCGACAACTTCCCAACACTTCTGGAAAAAAAAAATCGGTTGGAAGTTGGAACCCTTAAATCCCTAGAGATTTGTAGGCACCCATACTCTTAAAGGCCTTCCAGATTTCTTCCTTCGAAACATCCCTCCACACATCCGCCCACACAAACTCCCCCAAAGTTGAGAAATTCGCATGAACACAACCGATCGTGTCACTAAGCCTCTCCTTCGTATAAAGGTTCTCAAAGAATTCCAGTTTCTCCAGTTCCACCTTATCCTCGATTCATTTGTTGTCCTTATCAAAAAGACCCTCCACCCTGTTGTTTTTCCTCCTCACCACTATCGAGTTGTGGAAGAGCTTTGAGTTTTTGTCCCCAAGAGCAAGTCGGCTCTCCCTAGATTTCTGCATCTAGTGGATTTCTTCCTATTCGAAGACCTCATCAAGCTTAAGTTTAATTCTCTTTTCCTAGTCCACGTCCGCTCCGGCGCCTAGGGCAAGCTGTTTTTGGACCTCATCAAGAGCCCCTAGCGGCCTAGCATGAGCTTTTTTCTTGTGAAGATATCGGCAAAGACCTCTTTCTGCCAACGTTCAGCAAATCAACCCGAGTGTCGTTTTTTTGGAAATCATATAACCTAATAATACAATTTCGGATATAGATAAAAATCATGCAGAAAATCAACGCATGTTGGATCGGTATGGGCCATGTGAGTCAGTATGAGTGTCGTTTTTCTTTTACTCGGATTTTGAAGTTTGTACCCTTTGTTTCTTGACTTTAAACCTTAGCTCGATCCTTGCTCTCATTTCCCACCACCTGGGCCGAGGGAGGCAAAGAGACTAGGAATTTCAAGACTCGAAGCTGAGAGTAACAGTGGGTGTGAATCTCCTGTCCCCGAGATTGTTTCCTCTACTGTCCCCTTGATGTGATCACACCTATGATCAATCAAGAATCAAGACCTACCGAAGCTCGAAATGACACATCAAATGAGAAGCCTCTCGGATCCATCACTCGAGCTCGGGCAAGACGTCTTCAAGCCGACCTTCTTCATGGACTCTTAACCATTTCCATAAACTATGAAGATCAAGGTCAAGCATTCACAAGTTTACAACAAATTGAAAATCGCAACCCGCAGCCCAAGAAGCCCGGAAATGCCTCGGTTCCCGCTATTGATTATGGAGGCAAATCTGATTCAAATTCAAACTTCTCATGCATTTAAAGGCACATTGGGAAGAGAAGACATCATGGAATACATCCCCCATGCAGCTGGTGCTTTTGTGCAGAGAACAACTTCCAAGATTGCATTTAATGCAAGCTACCTTTTCCCAAACATGCACAAGTTGTCCACAAACTTCCTCTATATTACTCAGCCCTTATGGCCATTAGGGGGCACGAAATTGATCATCAAAAACCAGGTTTACATCCTTTGTTTGAAGCTTGAAAACTTCATCTCCTTCGTGAGTCATATCGAAGGTCCGATCTTGTATTTTCGGTGCGTAATATCCGTTTGTACTTGATCTTTGTTCAAGAACTTGTGGTGAGTCATATCCACTTGTTTTTGTTCACCTATCATTTATAAAATTCAGTTTGTTTTCCCTCAAACCTGAGTTCGAGGCTTGTTCCGACTTACTTTGTACTGAGATTTAAGGATCCTCAAGGGGAAACTCATCAAGTGGTATCAGAGCTATCTTCAAGGTAAGTTTCTCAAGCCAAAGGGGTACGAATTACCTCTCCATTTTCGGTTTGTTTTGCTCGATTTTCAGCCATTTCTATCCATCCTTGTTTCTGATTATTCTCCAGCCTTTTTCCATCATTTTTTTATCCTTTGTACCTTTATACGTGTGTTTAAGATCTGCAAAAAAAAAATCAGATCTATCCAGTGTTCTTGTGTGTTTGCATGAACCTTCATCCTTCTTACCCAGAATCTGAACTTCACCCTCAAAAGTGTTGCACCATTATTCTCCTAATGCTTTGCATAGTATATGGTGATGATCTATTGATGGAATGTGCTTGAGAAGTGTTTGAAGATTGAAGTAAGTTCTGATTTGCAAGTGTTGTGTTCTTGGATTCTGGAAAATAAAAAAATAAAAAAAAATAAGAGAAAAGAAAAGAAAAAGAGAAGAAATTAGAAAAGCTCCAAAAGTTGTTCTATGTGCAAGTTGTGTTGTTGTTGTTCTAAAAAACAAGACATTCTCATCATATCACTAGCTACTCCAAGCCTTGTTCCTTGCCTTGTCTAAACCTTGTTTACCCTTTCCCATTCGAGCATTACTTACTTGATTTCGGAATTTGGTAAATACTCGCCTTTGGGCTTACCTTGGCTTGTGCTTTTGATACTTTGTTTGAGTTTCCAGGACAGCATCACTAATTTGCCTTGCCTCAATGGAGATAGACCATGTTCTAGCAAGGAAGAAGCACCCTCATATCGCTTGCTTAAAGGAGTGCCGATTGCATAGTTGTGTTCTTACAATCTGAGTTTTGAGTAAAGTGAGATCACATTCTAAGTGAGGGAGAGTTTCACCCCCAAAAGAAAAATTCATGAGTGAAAAGAATATGAGGGAGGTGAGAGATAGATCTTTTGATTTCTAACCCTAACGTTTTTGCATGTTTTTGTGATTTTCTCGGTTCTTCTTTGTTTTTCCTTTTGTTTGTGCATTTTGTGTGCAGGAAAACATGTCTAATGCAGGAAATGAAGGAAGATACCCTACCCTAGCTGATTTGCAAGCCATTTTTCGACAATTTAGGGAAGAAGATGCAGCTACGAGACAACAAGAGTATGAGAGAACAAGGGAAGGAAAAGCCCCTACCCTAGCTGATTTGCAAGCCATTCTTCGACAAAATAGGGAAGAATATGCAGTTGAGAGACAGCAAAAGTATGAGAAAATTAAGGAAGGCGTATTGAGAGGCCTAGATGAAAAGCTTGATAAGTACTTGGGTAAGGGTCATTTTTCTAGAGAATGCCGTACTCAAAAGCAAGTGCTACTCATTGATCAAGGAAAGTATGAATCTAATGAGGAGAGCCACGAAGAGCCAACCTTAGAAGATGAGAAAAAGGAGATTCATGCTAATGCTGATGTTGGACAGTGTTTTGTGGTAAAGAGAGCATTGATCTCCAATGATGCTCTTTCTTTACCCACTCAAAGAGAGAGCCTCTTCCATACTCGATGCCTCATCAAAGACAAGGTATGTAGTGTTATAGTTGATGGAGGATCTTGTTGTAATCTTATTGATCAAGAGGTTGTAGATAGGTTCAACCTCAAATGCAGCCCCCATCCGCAACCATACACCTTGAATTGGCTGAATTCCAAGGCACCTCTAAGAGTTGATAAGCAAGCTATGATTGCATTTGCAATTGGAGGGTATAAAGATGAGATCCTTTGTGATGTTCTTCCCATGACAGCGTGTCACCTTCTTTTAGGGAGATCGTGGCAATATGATCGTGGTGTCATCCACAATGGAGTCACCAATGAGCACACATTCCAAATGGAAGGTAAGAAAATTACACTTCATCCTATGAGCCCTCATGAGATTGTTGCTGACCATGTAGCTAACTTGGAGAAAAGAAAGCAAAAGAAAAAGCTCGCTATTGGTTCCAAAATGGCTAGTTCTCACCAGATTCTCCTAGCTAAGGCGAAAGAAGTGGAGTATCCAATTCAAGGAAGTAAAACATGCTTTCTTGTGCTTTTTAAAGATAATTTGTTTGTTTCCCAATATTTGAATTATCTACCTCCACTAAGTGTTTCTACTTTATTGCTTGAATTCATAGAAGCTTTCCCATTTGTGATCAAGTACAAGAAGGGTGAAGACAATGTAGTGGTTGATGCACTCTCAAGGAGGTATTCTCTTATCTCTACCCTAGATGCTAAAATATTTGGCTTTGCTTTCATGCATGAATTATATGCTAATGATGCTAATTTTGGTGAAATCTATCACATTTGCATGTATAAGCGTAGTAGTGATCAGTTTTACATGCATCTCTTTAAGTGTGAAAAACTTTGCATCCCTAGTAGTTTCATTCGTAGGCTGCTTGTTCATGATGCTCATGGAGGTGGATTAATGGTACATTTTGGTGTTACCAAACCCTTGAATACTTTAAAGTAACACTTCTTTTGGCTTCGCATGCATAGGGACGTAGAGAAGTTTTGTGCTGCATGTACTACTTGTTTAAATGTTAAGTCCAAAATGAATTTTCATGCATTGTACACACCCTTGCCTATTCCTCATGCTCCTTGGGAAGACATTTCCATGGATTTTATGTTGGGACTTCCTCGTTCCAAAGGGAGGAGAGATTTTATCTTTGTTGTGGTTGATAGGTTTTCCAAACTGGCTCATTTCATTGCATGTAATAAAACCGACCATGATTCTCATGTTGCTGATTTGTTCTTTAAAGAAGTTGTTATATTGCATGGAATTCCTAAGATCATTGCCTCTGATTGTGATGTTAAGTTTCTTAGTTATTTCTGGAAAACAATTTGGTCTAAACTAGGAACTATGTTGCTTTTCTCCACATCTTGTCATCCTCAAACGGATGGACAAACTGAAGTTGTGAATAGAAATCTTGGTGCTTTGCTTCGATCTTTGTTGAAAACTAACCTTCGTAGGTGGGAAGGATGTCTTGCTTTTGTTGAATTTGCCTACAATAGGTCAGTCCACTCGGCCACCAAGTACACACCATTTGAAGTTGTGTATGGAAAGAATCCCATCACTCCTCTTGACTTGGTTTCCCACTCCATGAAAGATCAAGAAAGTGTTGAAGGAGCAGCCCAAGCTGCGTACATCAAGAGTTTACACGAGTCCACTCGCTTGCAACTTGAAAAGAGGACTGCCCAATATGTGCATCAAGCTAACAAAGGAAGAAAGGAAGTAATATTTGAACCGGGTGATCTTGTATGGATTCACCTTAGAAAAGATCGATTTCCTAGATTGAGAAATTCCAAGCCGAAGCCAAGAGGAGATGGCCCATTTCAAGTGCTTGAAAAGATCAACAACAATGCCTACAAAATTGAGCTTCCCGGTGAGTATGGTGTTCATGATGTGTTCAATGTTGCTGACTTGTCTCCTTTTGTTGTAGGTGATGATGAACAAGATGACGGGTCTGATTCGAAGTCGAATCCTTTTCAAGGAAGGGAGGATGATGTGATCACACCTATGATCAATCAAGAAGCAAGACCTACCGAAGCTCGAAATGACACATCAAATGAGAAGCCTCTCGGATCCATCACTCGAGCTCGGGCAAGACGTCTTCAAGCCGACCTTCTTCATGGACTCTTAACCATTTCCATAAACTATGAAGATCAAGGTCAAGCATTCACAAGTTTACAACAAATTGAAAATCGCAACCCGCAACCCAAGAAGCCCGGAAATGCCTCGGTTCCCGCTATTGATTATGGAGGCAAATCTGATTCAAATTCAAACTTCTCATGCATTTAAAGGCACATTGGGAAGAGAAGACATCATGGAATACATCCCCCATGCAGCTGGTGCTTTTGTGCAGAGAACAACTTCCAAGATTGCATTTAATGCAAGCTACCTTTTCCCAAACATGCACAAGTTGTCCACAAACTTCCTCTATATTACTCAGCCCTTATGGCCATTAGGGGGCACGAAATTGATCATCAAAAACCAGGTTTACATCCTTTGTTTGAAGCTTGAAAACTTCATCTCCTTCGTGAGTCATATCGAAGGTCCGATCTTGTATTTTCGGTGCGTAATATCCGTTTGTACTTGATCTTTGTTCAAGAACTTGTGGTGAGTCATATCCACTTGTTTTTGTTCACCTATCCTTTATAAAATTCAGTTTGTTTTCCCCCAAATCTGAGTTTTATCATTATCACAAAAATACCAAAAATATTCCACCGAAATCCATATCTATCATCTATCTTGCACCGGCTGATTCGAGGCTTGTTCCGACTTACTTTGTACTGAGATTTAAGGATCCTCAAGGGGAAACTCATCACCCCTCTCACAAACTCCCTTTATTTTTTTATTGTTTAATCTTTTTTTTTATCTTTTTTTTTAAATCTATGTTTGTAAAGGGGATAGGGACAAGGAGGGACGGATAGAGGATGTGAATCCATTAATAGTCGATTATCAGCGCAATTAGGGGTGTTATTCAAGCTGAGTTTGACATGTTCAAGCTTGGTTCATTTATTAAACAAGTGCGTGTCGAGCCGAGCTCAATTTTTAAACAAGTTTTTTTTAACAAGCCCGAGCCGAGGTTTTTCGAGTTTTAAGTAGTTTACTTTGTCATAACATATCAACTCAAAGGAAATTTTAAAAATTTCATAAAATTCGAGCCTAAATCGAACGACAAGCTCGAGCTATTCAGCTCATAAGCGTAGTTAACGAAGCTCGGAAAATTCCATGCGAGATTAAGATGAAGATCATGAACTCCCTCCTCCAAGCCTTTGTAGAGGGTTCCTGCCCTCACTTCTCTAATCGAGTAATTTATCTTCGGCTAGATTCGAATCATCTAGTGTTTGACCTTCAGTGGTGGACTAGAACAGGCTAACACCACCAAAATTCTTGTCGTTTATAAATAAATAAAAACCACAAAGTACTCAAGAATATCTTTTGATTTATTTGTCTTCTGAGGATAAATTATTATTTTTTTTACCTTCAACCGGTTTATAAGCTAGATCCATCCAACTCCAAGGATGGAGAGCCTCGAGAATAAAACGGCAATAGGAAGAGCACCTCTATAATTTTTACTAGTACTAAAAGATACATTCCAATTTTGAATACATATTCAATCAAATGAGTTGGTATGATTTTGCAGTCCCCCCAAACAATGCATAGCCTGGTGCATCTGCCATTTGAGAGCTATTCTGCACAATCTCCTCTTTCAAAAACAGCTGCTGCCCCCATCCCAGTACCTGTAGTTTCATCACATATGATAAAACTCTTGGTTATGAAAATTATTCATACGTGTTAATAGTTTTTTCATATGAAAATTATTCGTTTGTGGTAACATGATTATTCGTATTTATTTATTTTGAGTTAGGTAGGAATAATCATGTTGTTACCATATAATTTTTCTCTTCAAAATTTTCTTCAAATGTCGAAAGTTGATTGTTTTAATCAACACTTTAGATTTGATCACATATTACACCGTAAGGGGTTCACAAATTATATCTTTTCATATGAATGAGTGGCTTCTCTACCAACTCTGCATTGCATTCATTGGGTAATGACAATAAGTGTAAGAGGGAAGAGAACTGAGAATCGCACCTATGCACATAGAAATGACCCCAAATCTACAGCCCTTTCCGCGCCGTTTCATTTCGTGCAGCAAGGTGCTTACGCAGCGTGCACCTGAAATGGATAATAAGTAAATAAATACAAGTTAATCTCTCACGGAGAGCCTAAGATGTATTGGTGAACTGCAAGACCACCAGTTACACACACATTTGTCAACACGAATATATCATGATTGCCTCGCGTTAGCTATGTATAAAACATACCTGTAGCACCCAGAGGATGACCAAGGGCTATTGCTCCTCCATTGACGTTCACTTTCTCCTGATCTAGGTTCAATGCTTTGCAGCAGTAAACGTATTGAGATGCAAATGCCTACACGAGAATGGGAACATTGTTGATGTGGTCAAAGAGTAGAGAAGCCGAAATCTTTACATCTGATGATGACCACTGTTTAACATCTGATTCTCTTTATTTTACCTCATTTATCTCATACAAGTTGATGTCGTCAAGGTTGAGACCAGCAGTCTTCACAGCAGCAGGGATGGCAACAGCTGGACCAATGCCCATAACAGCAGGGTCCACACCAGCTACCGAGAAGCTCCTGAAACCAACAACCAGATCAGAAATTCCATCTATACCATGGAGTTAGAAAGAAATGCAATATAATTTAGGATTGGAGGGTTAACTCGGAACGAGCAAGGCATTCACCTAAAAGCACCAAGGATAGGAAGTCCCCTTTTGACTGCGAGGCTCCTCTTCATAAGAAGAACAGCCCCTGCACCATCACTCAGCTGACTTGCATTTCCTAACCAATGAAAATGTGATCTTAGAATATGAGAAAGAAAATATAAACTAAATGAAGTCCAACAACATATTTATGTTCTCATACCAGCTGTGGTCGTCCCATCCTCTTTGAAAGAAGCCTTCAACCTTGCTAAACCCGCCATAGTAGTGGTTGGTCGGATTCCATCATCAGCAGAAATTGTGACAGGTTTCTCCTCTCCAGTTTTTGGGTCAACAATCTTCATCGAGTAAAAAGGGGTATAGATGAACAGGAGCAACAAAGATCTCCAAGAAACAAATGGAGTACAAACACTAATCTACCTTTGTGAAGACGGGAATGATTTCATCTTTGAACTTCCCAGATGCAGCTGCAGCAGCGGCATTACTGTGTGAACGCACCTAATGGATACAAACATCAAATGATCTATATCCAATGCATGAACAAAAATAACAACATTAGGATATGAATTTGATCTTACAGAAGCCTGGTCTTGTTCTTCTCGAGTCACTCCATAACGCTGTGCAACATTCTCTGAAGTTAAACCCATTGGAATAAGACAAGCCCGGGCTTGTGGAAAATTATCCACCTGCTATTATAACATAAAAAAACATCAACTGACCATTTATATCCGTAAAATATATATATTAAGAACCTTGAACAAAGTTGAAAATTACGGAGTATTACTCTTGGGTTAAATTGCTTTGGCCTGTCCACGGGATCTAACGTCATAAACTCCAGTCCAGCTCCAATACCTTTAGAGAAAAGGAACCTTGAGTTTTTCGAATCAAGTAAAGTTTTGCGAATCAAGTAACAGAAGCAAGAAAATTAGACACTGGAGAGATCCTTACCAATATCATAGAATCCCGCTTTTATACATGCAGCCACATCAGCAACCGCTTGAAGCCCAGACGAACACTGCCTGTTCACAGTTCTGATCGGCACATTTTCTATAAGAATAAGAATCCGTTTTGTTAAGACTCTCTGAAGTTTGAGCTACAGAATCATACATGCTCAACAAGAAACGTTAAAGGTTGAGAAAAAATTGTTCATGCTTATTTTATGCTTGCTTTGGTTTAAGTAACATCAATAGGAAATACTTACATGTCATCAAAAAGAGAGATAATAAAAAGAAAAATAGTCATGAATGGAATACCAGGGAAACCGGCATAAAATGCAGCCATCCTGCACAGGATGGCTCTTTCAGAACCTGGGGCCAGCACAGTGCCCACAACTATATCCCCTACTTCCGCGGGGTTTATATTCGTCTTCTCTATCACTGCCTGTGGTGAAAAACAATTATATGGTATATGAAATGATTGTGAAAGAGTTTGAGCTTCAGTGACAAAATGAAATAAAACTTTTGCATCAATCGAAGGTCAGTTACAACATTTTTGCATTGATTGAATGTTGACATTTACCTTCAGAACAGGAGCAAGTAAATCATCAGGGTAAGAGTCTTTGAAGCCACCGCGTTTGGCTCTACAGATTGCTGTTCGAAATGCTCTGTGTAAAGAGAATGAAGAGCCACACGCTTTGGTCACTGGTTCCTTCTTTAGTTGGAAAGAATGAACAAAGGTACAAGAAACTAAAACACACACAAAGGCAATATAAGGAGAAGATAACTTACGCTACAATCACCACATCATCTCCAAAAGCCATACTTTGTTCATATGCTCCACTCTTCCCATCGGAAGTTGCGGAACAAATTGATCCCTGATTTATAGGCGAAGACAATCAAAAGATTGAATTTACAAGCAAGAACAAAACATGAAATTTAGAGGCTTTTCTGCTTCTTTAATGTTCAAGTGCATGTTCAGAATAATTAGGCACAAAATCCCATATCCTAGGAAGCACAAAGTAAACTTTTCATAATGCCTGTTTCCTGTGTCTTTTGTGTGATAAATCAGATCAGTGATGATTTCCTGATTTACCCACTCACTTATGCATCATTTGTTGACGGGTTTGCAGAACGAAGAATTGGGTTGGAATCATCAAACCTATTGCTGATGTTTGTTTTTATATATAAAAAAAAAATTCCAAGCCGGTTTCTGAAACATCTGTTTGAGGTGCTTCACATCCAGACCTGTACTTGCGTTCTGCTCAATTCCTGAACTTAGTAACCAAACAAGTGATCCTAATTCTATACCCAAACCCAATCCCAAACTAGAGCAATAACTCAAACCAAATTAACAGGTTACAAAACTACACTGACGTCTTAAATTTCTACTCACTGGAAAAGTTATTTTATAAAGTAAATTCATAGCAAGCCGCAAACATCACAATATTACTGAACTTCTTCTGCTTATTCTTTCCCAAAACAAAGAATTCGATCAAACAGAATATGAAAACCACTCTTAGCAGATGTAGTTTCTGGCAACAAGCATGATCATGGAAATCTACCAATTACTACGAGTTTAGAGCGATTCATCAAAGGTTTTAATCCAATCTCTTTCTTAAATTAGCTTCTTCAGCTACTAAATCCAAAAGCAAACCCAAGTTTTCTTTTGAAAAAAGAAATTCAATGGGGCTGCTGCACAGAGTACCTAGAAGATCAGGAAAACCAAAGACTACATTGTATTCAGTTTTCTTGTAGAAAAACACATTATAACAAAGAGAACAAATGAAATTCAAAGAAAGTTGCAACTTTTCTTTTCTGTTTCATAGGCTTAGATCTTGTTGATGATTTGATCTCATCATATAAATTCTACCCTGAATTCTCCAGGATATAATCATAAGCGCATATAAACAATCTAGGATAAGAGATACTAAATACATGAAAGAACAAGCAAAATTTGATTGGAAGAAAATTAACTTACGGAGATGGAATCAATAGAATGAGGAGAAGTAATTGTGGGATTGAGGTGTTGGAGAAGAAGCCTCTGTCTGTTAATCGCCTTGTCCATCTCTCCTTCTGAATTCTGGTTGAAAACTGAAAACAAATTTGAGGGCGATTGAAAACTGAAAACAAATTTGAGGGTTTTTATAGGGGAGAACTAAAAGCAAGAAATTAGTCAATTACTGAGAAACGCCACAAACAACCAGAAAAGGAGGAGGAAATTGGAGAGGCTTTTCTCACAGTGGTTGTTAGGGATTTGAATGAGTTTTTATACGGCAAGTGCTTCTTATTCAGACGCCCTTCTACCTACTTTTTTTTTTTTTTTTCAAAAAAAGTCCATCATTTTACTTATCCAAAAAAACGGAAATCTCACGATGTAACATGAGGTTACGTGTAATTCATAGAGTAAATCAGGATTTTTAATATTTCACCTAGTAACCAGGGTTTAAAAAAAAAAAGAGAAAACTAATTAAAATATCCTCACCTTTGGGGGTATGGTAAAAATATATTCTCAACTTTCAAATGTAATAAAAATATCCCGATCTTTGAGGGCGTTGGTAATATATTACCCTGTGTTTTCTCACGGGTCAAAAATGCTGACAAGACAACCAACGTGAATTTTTTTTTTTGACAAAACAACATACGTGAAGCCTTTTTTTACAAATTAGCACTAAAATTGGGTTTTCTTAATCGGTTTTCTTAGGAAAAAAATAAAACGATAACAAATTAAACCCGAAAAACGAAATTGATTCAACCAAGCAACTAATCTGGTCAAAATTGCCTCAAATTAACACAACACGACTATTCCTAACACCAAACCGACAACAAAACTAAACCAACAACAAAAACGAAGAGGGGAAAAAAAACTTAGCCACCCAAATCCGTGAACGAATAAAAGGAGAAGAAGATATGAGAGAGACAGCTCAAGATAGTCGACAACGAGGGAGGAAGACTAACATTGAAGAGGCCGGAACCATGAGTTACCTAGAAGACCTAGAAGACAATTCAAGAGGCGACCACGGTCCACGGAAAAAGATATGAGGGAGGAAAAGGCGTTGGGTATGAACCCGGTCCAACTCTTTATTTTTTTTCCTAAGGACATTGTTCAAGAAAACCCTTGTAAAAAATCCGCGTAGGGTGTCTTGTTAGCATTTTTGACCCGTGAGAAAATACAGGGTAATATATTACCACCACCATCAAAGGTCATGATATTTTTATTACATTTAAAAGTTGAGGATATATTTTTACCATACCCCCAAAGGTGGAGGTATTTTAATTAGTTTTCCCCCAAAAAAATTACCTCGCATCCACAAAGATTACTTTGGCTAAAAAACATAATTTTTAAGTTATAGGTGGGTAAATAATATAATATTAACAAAATATCTGGAGCCTTTTCACAAATACAAACCTTTTCAATCTTCTACATGATGGAAGAGATGAGCAAATGGACAAGGTGATAGCAGAGGGAGGAGAAGATCGAAGACGATAGCATAGGCAGGTTGGCGGCTCTAGCGGCGGCGACGGGTGAGAGAGAGGCGGTGGCGCGAGCGGTGGCTAGCATTGGTGGCGGAGTCGGTTGCTGGCGGCTGCGATTTATGGTGAGTTTCCAAGTTCAAAAATTTTGAAGAGGTTCGACCAAAATTTCAATGTAATATTTATCAATTTAGTTCTTATTGAGTGGGATGAGTGATCTAGGGTGTGAAATTGAGCTCAAATCATGGTTTGAACCTTCGAATTATGAATTTTAGGGTTAAAGGGTTCGAAAATTTAAGGGTTTTTTGGTTTTGGTTTGTAATATCTATCAATTAGTTTTTTGGTTTTGGGTTGGACCTTCGTACTGTTATTCAATTGTATAGCTAGGGTTTCTCAATTCATTGCATTAAAAAGGTTCAAGGAGGTTATACCATGAAGTTTGGCAACCATGTAGTTATCATCTATGTTAGTAGACGGGTTCTTTAGATTTTTAAGTGAGAGTGAGAGATTTCAACTAAACGTTAAGCTTAATCTACACAAATAATGAGGGGTCTTTTTTTTTTTGAAAATTCGATGATCAATTTGTTCTTAATTTTCTGAGTTTTGTGAATCCTTCTCGGCTTACTCTAGATAAATGACTAGTTAGTTGGTATTTGGAGATTGATGTCAAGAGGGCATTTAGTCTAGTTGTATGATTCTCACTTTAGGTATGAGAGGTCCCAAATGCCCCTACAATCTGCTAATATGTATTTTATTTTGGTTCTCTTAATTTGTGATCTACCTCCATGATATATTTTGAAATCCTAGTTTTTGATCTTGCTAAATCAAATAATGACTTACTTTAGAATGATGGTTGTTTGGTTCCATCACTAATCTCTTATTTGGTTTTGATTTTTTTTTTCCTATAAATTTTTAGCATATTAGCTCAATCGGTAGATCAATATTCTTAGTCACAAGATGTGGGTTCGAATCCCATATAGGCTATATACATATTGCAAAAAGTGACAACTTATTAACAAGCGATCCAAAGCTTGAGGAAATAACTAAAGAGGAGAGTGCATCATTCTACAATTGTTTGAACAATGTTTGGGAAGATCACCTTGCTCTTAAACACTACTTTTTAGCATCCTCCCATGGCAGCCGCACAACAACTACATGGAGAAGATCTCAAATTCCGGAATTGCGACTGCAAAGTAACTAATCCGACTTTCCGATTAAGAGCGGCCTCTAAGACTCTTATTCTTCATCTCGATATGACATCCTTTGCCATCTCGTTATGATATCCACCGGCCGCCTAGCGCCTAGTCAGACTTAGAACAAACTTGATTATTTCCTTATATTTTGACGAATAACACTTGTCAATAATTCATATAATGTAATAATAATATCACTCGATCATAAACCCAAATTTGTAGTACTTAACTAACACTAAAGTAAATAAACGCAAAAGTACACGTCTGACTAACAACTCTAAACCTCCTAAAATCCAAAACTATAAGTTCGACTGAAAAGCAAATGCATCCCGACATGGGGGATAAAAAAAAACCCTAAGTCAACTAATTATATGCTTAGAAGCTCAAATTAAATAATCGTTGGACTAAGCGGCGCCTAGGTGGGACCAGGCGGTTCTTGGACGAAATTCCGCCTAGAGGTCCGCCTAAGCTTAAAAATTCATAGGTCTCGTCCCGCCTAGCGCCTAGGCGCGATTTTTAGAACACTGGCTACAATTGAAATTGGTTGATTGCAATGGATAGCTTCAGCCTTCAGTAGCTTACCAATATTTTGAAAAAATGAGGAATTTCCTTGTTGTAATGGATGAAATGGGGAATATTCCAACTTTTGAGGCATCATAATAAACAGATGGCCGGGAAGTTTACACCCTTAGAAGTCAGACCCAAGCATCTCTTCCTGAATTTCACCCATTATCAATCGACGTAAATTTGGAACTCACGTAAATATGCTGATTTTTTCAAGCTGTTTGATCTCATGTTGATGGAGGAGTCGTCCCTAGTCATTTACAATATTTATTTGTTTATTCTAAACTATACGGAATAACATTAATTTAAATCAACTCAAACTTTGACATTTTAATTCTCCTATGAATCATTTCCTCATTAAGTCTTTGAATAAGTTTTAGTAATGCTGGTGGATATTGCAATTTGTTGTTAGAAAAATATTTTTATTAAAACGCTATAAACCAGTACAAAAAAAAAGGTTAATGCTTCGTCAACAACTAGTTTGTTGTCAACGACGTCGGCATCAGCATCACCAACGTCGATGTAAGTGAAATTAAATAATAATTTTAATATCTTTGTTGTCACCCACCCATAATAAATAATAAATAAATGAATTTCATGTCAGCAGTTAGTCTGTTGTCAACAATTTTCTACTAATATTAATTAGGAAGTAATTTATTGTAAGCAAATTAATTTGTTTCCTTGGCGTCAGCAGGTGTCAACATCAGTACATAGCGTCGACGTCAGCAACGTCACTTATATGCATACATTGTTTACAAGTTATCCAAGGGATTTGGTTTTGTTAATTTTACAAGCAAGCCACTAGAAAATAATATAAAATATTTCTTTTTGTTAAAGTCACCAAAAATATTAAATGTTTTTTTTTATTAAAGTCTTGTCAACCACTAGAAAATAAAATAAAATTGTGTCAGCGGTGTTCTCGGCATCAGTGGGTGTCAGGATTATCGTAATAAACCGTGTCAACAATAATTTTGTTAGCGGTGTCAACAAGCAATGTCATCAATGTTAACAATATCGGAATATTTTTGTCAACTTTAATCATATCAGCAATAATTGTGTCAATGTTGTCGGCATCAACATCAACGACATTTGCATTAACGACGTCAGCAACATCAGCATCATTAGTGTCGACATCAACAACGCTGCCATCAACAGTGTCGTCGGCATCAGCAACGTTGGCATCAACAGTGTCAACGTCAGCAACGTCGACCTCGATGTTGACCAAAATTTCATTTGATTTAATTTTTTTAGACCAAAATTTTATTTGATTTTTTTTAAATTCATTGACCTCGAAGTTGCTTATGTTGATGCCGCTCACATCGAAGTTGTTGATGTCAATGTTGTTGACGTCAACTTTGTTGTTGCTACTTATGTTCACAATTTTAAAATCCATATGCATCCTAAAATGGTGATATTTTGTTGTAGATGAAAAATAATGTCATCATATATTATTAATATTACACTATTGCTGAAATCTTACTATTGCTAACATTTTACTATTGTTGATATGTTTTTGAAAGAAAAAAATATTTTCATTGCGTTTATTTCTGATACAATTATTTCGATAACGCTGACAGCGCTGACGTTGAGAACAATGCTGATGCTCCCACCACTAACATTGCGGACACTGCTGACGATGACACTGTTGACTTTACAGGCACCACAGAAGTGGGCTCATTAAATGAACCAAACCGATTGATTGGAAATCGTAACATGGCAATAGTGGGGTGTTAATTATGATCCTAGAAAAGTGGGGTCTTCATCTGTGGCAAGTTTTCAGTGCCATCTTTCCAATTTGACCTCCTAAGAGCATCTTCCCCCGTAAGCCATAACTAGCCTAGAGCCCGTGCGCCACACACGAGATTTTTAAAATTAATCTAAGTACATTCATCTTTTTTTTTGGATGTTATCATACTAATAAATGTGTTTTAAATAATGTATAAAACATAGTACTCGTCCGAGAAACATTCGATTTCTTGTCTTCTTTGTTTTAATTGTTTGGATATAGACAAACATATCAATTATTTGTCTTCTTTAATGGTAAGGATCCTGTTAGATATTGAAGGTTTACATAAATTTGATAGAAGATTTCCTAATCCTATAAACTGATTTTTAACATGATGTTTTGATTTATTAATTGAAATCAATTTTGGAGAGGTTTTAAGTCAATTAGCTCAAAATCAAATGGTAGAGCGTTGTGCTCACACACAAAGATGCGAGTTCAAATCTCGTATAGACTATCTATGGTTATCATGATGCAGTAAAGAGTTCACCAAATCGTTTCACATTTCCAGAAAGTGTTTAAATACAAGCATTAAAAGCAATTCCAAAATCTTGTGATTTTGGTGACTTACCATTGTATTTCAGAAGCTTTTCAATAAGATCAACATGAGTCATAAGCATCCTCCTGCAGCAATAGCGAACCAATCCCAAAGCATTGAGTGCATCACTGCGTATTCACATTAAATGTTGTAAGCAAGCAAACTACATTTGCTATCATTCAAGTTACAAAATTTGAACCTTTTTTTCCTAAGATGATTGGCTAAATGACATCATTATATAAAAACATTGTCGCAGTGACATTCAGAAGCAAATATTTATTTGAGTAGAAAAATTTTGAGCTGAAGAACTGATAATTAGCAGTTGCAACTGTGAAACTAAGAAAGAAAATCATATTGAAGTTGATCCAAGTAAGTGTCACATTTGTTACCGATCACCCACAATTGAAAATTATGCTGAAGAAAGGAAGAAAATGGAAAAACAAATTCTAAACCGCAAACCCTAAACCACAAACCAGAGAAACTACAAGGTGGTTTACCTTAATTTGAGGGGTTCCCGGTTGCCTATATGTCATTAACAAGCTCTTATATTTATCACACATGAACATCCTATCACTATTATACGAAAGTTTTTCAATTTAAACTTCAACAATACCGTTATTTATAACACGTAAACTATCGTTTCCAAAAAAAAAAATCATATGCATGCCTCAATGGCTCAAATGAATACCATCTTTCTGTTTATGTTTTTTCTAGCTATCTAACTACATAGCATACACTTTTCATAAAATCTAACACCTTTCAAAACTACCCAGCAGGCAGCATCCTTAAATAATACAACGTTCACGATCCACCAAAGTAATCAACTCATAGAATGTCATCATTCATCTATCAAGAGTGATCCTAAAGAAAATTAGTAATTGAGTCTAATGAGATGCACCAGCACAAGTAATGCCACAATCCCTATAGGACTCATTTGAAGAGAAATAAAACAGTGAGTGCTTTTAAGATACTCTTGTAACTTATCAACATCTTCTTTATGCACCAGCACAAGTAATGCAACCTCCTACATATGCTTGTTCTTTACCAATTGCAGATCTATCATTCCTTTGCATGCTATTCAAAGCTTTGAATTCTTCTTCACGATCATTTGCAGACAACTGATGCTCATGAGCAGGAATGTAATAACTGTTGTCTGCACCCAAAAACCACAACCATACAATTCAACTTGATCTTGGATAATATGCTTTTGCTTCAAATAATGAATTCTTTTGCCTTTGAATCTCAAATGATTGTTCCCTGTTTGATATCTGCTCATTAATCTGCCATAAAAGTCAATCTTCGTTCTTCATCTCGCACCCCTACCTCCGACATCCACTTCTAAATTCTCCATTGATTTTAAGCTTTGCTCCTCCACAATCAAAGATCTTGAACTGTATAGATAAGCAGATCTTTCGAAATTGAAACAGCCGGCTGAAGGCACAAGCAGTGGCAGATAAAACCCTCGTTGGGATAAAACCCCTCGTTGGTATCTTGCTCCCCGAGTACAGGTTGAAGGTTTGAAACCAAAGATTTGTAGTTTAAAGTGGGATTTCGCACCCAAATCCGGAAGGTCCGTTGGAGACCCCGGGGTAAACCCCTATTTCTGTCCTAAGTCTACAACGCGGGAAATCATTTATCATGCAAAGGGCATAAGTTCTGAAAATGATACAACCATTTCCACGGCAGAGCCGGGTCAAAACGGAGTATAAGTAGGGAGAAATCCCAAAAGCATGAATTTGGTGAAGTCAGGTTTCAACCACTCACTCTTCGCCATATGAATAGACCCCGTCATAACAGCACAAAATCAAGCAGCGTATCGGGTACCTGAAACTATACCACCAAGTCAGGCCAAGAGTCCGCCCGTGGGTCCTCGGACCGCGCTGAGGACATATAATACACCTATACCTAGAATAAAGATGCCTTCATGCAGTACTGGAATATTAACCACACTATCATGTTCCTAACTCATATGTGCATAATATTAAGTAAGGCCTTAACAAAGAATACCAAGTGGTATATCCCTCTTCTACCACCACCCCCCTTCCAGGTAGGGTGGAGACTGGCCAGTTCGATTCGATAGCATATCGTATCTCATCATCATATCGTGGATCTTGCGTAAAGAAAATAAAAATGCTGATAATAGTAAAGGTGTTCCAACGACCCGAATGACTTAGGACAAACCCGATGGAGCTGGGCTGTTCTATGACCCTATCAAGGATTCTAGGACTCACAGATAACGGTCGTTCTGTATTCAAACACATACAGAATAAGAATGCTCATTCGTAAGTGCAATCCCTAAGCATGATACTACATAGCATGCTCTTATGCATATGAAACACCTACATACTATATGACACATCAGGCAGGAGGTACTGGTTACTGAGTAAGCCCCGGAGATACTTACCTGGCTAGCAGATCGGCAACAAAAGAATCCAGCACACGGTAGTCACAATCACATAGTATCACCTAGTACATGATTGAATATACATAAGTCTACATCCAACTATTAAGCACTCAAGCACACCTCAATCAATAGAACAAGTAACACATTATGAAAGTCATTTCATCGCATCATCCGCTCCACAAGACCACATCGTTTTCCATGAATCATTCAACCAATTCCGCATTTTCATATACATCATTTTCACATATACCTCAATGGTTCATCAAAATCATAAGACATAATTTGAGTGATATAAAATCCTACTACCTCGTCATAATTATCCAACATTTAATCTCTTAGAATAATTCACCACAAGTCATGCTATTAGTCACACATATAATACCATTAGTCAAACGATCATATATATCATCATGCTAGTTAGTCACCGAACAAGTATAATTCCCAAGTTAGCTTCAAAACCATTTCAAATCCCATTTAAATAGTTAAGTATTCCGACCATTGAAAATACTCGCCAAATTCTCTTTTAAATTTATTTATTAGATTACTTTTCAACCTTGAAATTCTTTTTCAAATTACTTTTAAAATCTATAAGTTCAAATGATATATTTTAACCCCGATAATATTATATTTTATTTTAAATACCATTCATTATTTAAACCCAACTGAATCAACTCCATTTAAACCCAACTGAACCGAACCAAACCGGACCGAACCGGACCCAATTAATTAATCCCAACCGGTAACAAATAACATAAATATAAGTTAGCAGGGCCCAAGGCTTCTTCTTCTTCTTCCGAATTCAAGAGGAGAGTCCCGCGCCATGGCCTTGCTCCCGTTCCCGCCGGCAAGGATCGACGCCGGCAGCCTTCCGCCTGCTCGTCTGCTCCTGCGCTCGTTCACATCTGATCATCCACGCCGGCGCTTGCCCAGCCCCGCCTCTACTCGCTGTTGCTTTCCCTCACGCCCGCTGCTCTGCCTCGCCTCGCTCACCGCCAGTCGAGCTCGTCAGAGCTCTCGTCGGGGCTCACGAGCCCAACTGACTCCCACACCCAGTTCACACACTCTCACACTCGCCCACAGCCCGACCCTAATTAGAAATCGATTAGAAACAGAGGAAGGAAAAGGTGGAACTCACCGAGGAAGTTCACGACTTCGGAGCTCTCGATCGGAGGTCCGAGCATCGTCGGAGGCTATCGATGGTTCGTCGGACCTGCATCGGACACGGATGAGCGTGATGGTAGGGCTCGAGAGGGGTTTGGATCGGAAACGAAGGAGAATGGCTTACCGAAATGTTGGTTCACGATCAAACGGATGGGGGATCTTCGGAGGCTCGTCGATGACGTTGGGCGGCTCCTGGGCGGCTCCGGTGTGGCTTTGGACGTCGATGAAGGTGCGGGCTAGTGATGCTGCTGCTACGGTCTCAAATAGGAAGGTCGAAGAAGGTTGGGCGGTGCTTCGAAGGTGCAGCGACGGTAGAGTTGTGAGATGGTGATGGAGATGATGAGAAAAGGAGACGGTGATGGTAAATGGAGATGATGATGAATACAGATTGAGAGGGACAAATGATGGCGATTCAAATAGAAGGGGAGGGATGGGTTTACAGAGGCCACAGGGTAGGCGTGCAGTAGGGCTAGACGGGAGGGTGGTTGGGGATGTGAAAGGATGTGACGGGGAAGCGACAAGGATTAATTACAAGCATCAGTCAAATTTAAATACCCGGAATAAAATTCGAATACGTGAAATCCGAATCCCAAAATTAGTTTCTGAAAGTTAGTTTCTCCGACTCTCGTTTTCTCGATCAATTAGAATTTTAAAAATCGACAAGGATATCGCTATTTGATAATTATTTTGAATTTTCGAGGTAAAAGGATGAAAAATGTTCGTCAAATTTTATATTCCGGTCGGAATCCGCTAAACGAGTCTTAAATCAATTTAAACTCATTTTTAATTTTCTTTTTTTTTCCCGAAAAATTAGGATTTGAAAATCTGAGACTTTACAATATACACCCTTGGCACCTTCTATTCTGCTTATATGTTGAATGATACTAAAAACGTCGCTATACTGTTTTGCGGATTCAGGAACCTACATCACCAACTGTAATCTAACATCGAACTTCAAAATTTTACAGCTAAATTACAATATCATTTAATTAATTTTTTGAAATATGCAGTTATTCATAAGACACTATGTGCAAAATTCTATGTGCAATTTTCTGACTGTCCAACTCTGAAACTATGTGCAAAGTTCTAATGGTAGTTATTCATAGGAAAGTAACAAATTTACAAATTCATTCTCACAACCACAAATCACAAACCACAATTCCGAATCACAAACAATCAGAGATTCACAAATCTATTTCTCACCACAACCACAAACCACAATTCCGAATCGCAAACAACAAATTCACAAATCTATTTCTTGCCACAACCACAAACCACAATTTTAATTTTCAAACAACAAATCACAAAGCCACAAATTTATTTCTCACAAAACACAAACCCTAATCGAAAATCCCCAAATTGATTTTCATTTCTCAAATCTCAACTCCACAAATTCTAATCAAAATTGATTCACGCTCAATCAATTTAACTTAAAAACAATCAAATTAAAATGAAGAGGAAGAAAAATAACACAAAGCTACAAAGTTATTTCTCACAAATCACAAACCCTAATCGAAAATCCCTAAATTGATTCTCATTTCTCAAATCTCAACTCCACAAATTCTAATCAAAATTGATTCACACTCAATCTATTCAACTTAAAAACAATCAAATTAAAAGGAAGAGAAATAAAAATAACTTACCTTTTGAAGTTTAGATTGAAGAAAAATAACTTCCCCTTCACAGGTTCGACCGGATGTAGAGATGGCAGTGACGCCGGCGGGTCGGCCGGAGGGGGACGTGGCGGAGGCCGACGGCTCGGAGAGCTTCTCACGCCGGCGGGTCTCCCCTTCACATGTTCGTTGGCTTTGTCGCTCTATTGCTTTCGATTGTCGACTATAAGGGAAAAAAGAGGTGGTGTTTAAAAAAAAAACAGATGCAACAAAGGCCTTCACATGTTCGTTGGTTTTGTCACTCTATTGCTTTCGATTGTCGACTATAAGGGAAAAAAAGAGGTGGTGTTTAAAAAAAAACAGATGCAACAAAGGGAAAAAAGGGGAGGAATGAGATTCGAACCCGGGAAGCCGCACTCCCCCATTAAATTCATCATGTGTCCTATCTGCTGAGCTAACTCATCATAATAATTTCACTCTACTTCAATTCTATATATTACTAAATTAACAGATATATAAAAATATACATATACCCTTATACCCTGAGCCCCCACAGATCCGCCACTAGGCACAAGGCGTAAGTGAAGGCTGAAATTAGATCCAGATCTGATCCAGATCCTACGAAGACGAAGGTGTTTGTGAAAGCGAAAGCGAAGGCGGAAGGACCAGTTTCTGTCTCCGGATACCGCCGATTAGAGGCACAAGGCAGAGGCGAAGGCTGAAATCGGATCCATATTCGATTGCATCACACCGATTTCCAACACCAGTGCAATTTCTGTCTCCGGCGACCACCACGCGTGGGTGCACCTCGTCGTTTGGCGAGAGAAAGGGGGAGTGGAGAATGAGATATGAGATTTGGGAAGAGGAAAATAGTGGACTTTTACCTAATTAGAACTAGAGGCTGAACATTTACCTAATAAATGTTGTAAATATTGGCAATTAGCTAAGCTTCCCATAGTTTTAATTGATTAAATATGATAAGTAAATGTAAGAAATAAAACTATAGTTATTATCGTGAGTAATTCTATCTATCAAAACAATTCCCTATCTCAAAAATTTTAAAAATAAAAATGTGTATTTATATCCTAGTTAAAAAAATAGAATGATAAAAAGTACTTATATTTTATATTAGTTCTAAACTTATAAAATAAAATAAATTTATTAACAAATCGTGCAAATGCGGGCAATAATACTAGTTTTGATAAATAATTTGCCTAAATATTTTGTTAAAAAATATTTTTAAGTGAATATTTCGGGAAAAAAATAATCCTAATTTGTTGTTGTGTTGTTGTGATTAGCTCAACAATCAACATAGGATCCGTGGCGCAATGGTAGCGCGTCTGACTCCAGATCAGAAGGTTGCGTGTTCGATTCACGTCGGGTTCAATCCCCCGATCCTACGGATAATCTTTTTATTTTTTATTCTCTTTCCTATCTGAATGTAATTGAAATGGAATCAACAAGCAATTCTTTTATTGGGCCCATTCAATTAATAATGAATTAGCCCAATGGGCCTAACCTAACGTCCAAGCAAGCCCCTCCATGCTTATTCTTTGCCCTTTGTCTCCCCCACCCGTTTGCCCTTTCCGCATTCCCTCCCTCGATTCTAAAACCCTAGCCCTGGGTTTCCACTTTCCTCCACCCCCGCGATTATATAAAACAACCGCCAATTTTCCCGCCCAAATTAAAACCCTAGCAAACAAATTAGAAATGAGGGATTGTTTCTCTAAGCTTCTCGTCCTCCTCCGAAAAGCACGCGGCCGCATCCCCGCTGTGGCTTCCACGCCGGCGGCGGCCATCGCCGCCAGTGCCGCCGCGATCTCCACCTCCACGTCAGCCTCCGCCGCTTCTTCCGCCATGGATGACCTTCGCAACGCCCTGCGCACTAAACTCTGCATCATCGGCAGCGGCCCAGCAGGCCATACCGCCGCGATCTATGCCGCCAGGGCTGAGCTCAAGCCGATTCTCTTCGAAGGATGGATGGCCAACGGAATCGCTCCCGGCGGCCAGCTAACAACCACCTCGGATGTCGAGAACTTCCCCGGATTCCCCGACGGTGTCGGTGGGATTGAGATCACTGACCGCCTTCGCCGCCAGTCTGAGCGATTCGGCACTAAGATCCTCACGGAGACCGTCACCTCTGTCGATTTTTCGACTAGGCCGTTCAGGATCTTCGCTGATGGAAAGCCTGTCCTCGCCGATTCTGTCATTCTCGCCACTGGGGCGGTGGCGAAGCGCCTGGATTTCCCCGGCGCTGGTGAGGGGAAGGGAGGGTTCTGGAACCGCGGGATCTCGGCTTGTGCTGTCTGCGACGGTGCCCTCCCGTTATTCCGTAACAAGCCGCTTGCTGTGATCGGCGGTGGTGACTCCGCCATGGAGGAAGCGACGTTCCTGACCAAGTACGGGTCGAAGGTGTACATAATCCACCGCAGGGACGCGTTTAGGGCTTCGAAGATTATGCAGAAGAGGGCGCTGGAGAATCCAAAGATCGAGGTGGTGTGGAATTCGACAGTGCAGGAAGCGTACGGGGAAGAGGAGAAGGAGGTATTGGGAGGGCTCAAGGTGAAGGATTTGGTCACTGGAGAGGTGAGAGATTTGAAAGTCTCGGGGCTGTTCTTCGCAATTGGACATGAGCCGGCCACCAAGTTCCTGCAGGGGCAGTTGGAGTTGGATTCAGATGGTTACGTTGTGACGAAACCAGGGACGACGCAGACCAGCATCCATGGGGTGTTTGCTGCAGGTGATGTGCAGGATAAGAAGTACAGACAAGCTGTCACCGCTGCTGGGACTGGTTAGTCTCTTGAAATCTTTGAATTAACTACTGATTTCTTAAGTGTTTATTTCTTTGCTTGATTTATGATTCAATAAAACGGTGTTAACAACTGAGGATATGGATCCAAGTGAGCTTCAGTTTTGAGAAGCTGATGAATAGGATAATTGCTGAGTGTTGTCTATGGTGATCTTACCTTTGGAAGAGAGTAATTTTAATTGAGATAGCTTTGACTGTAATGCAGTTTGTTCTTCCTGACATTAAGCTTTAGGCAAATCAAATGAGTGATTAGTCATGCACTCATTTGCTAGTACTTTGTTACAAGAAAAGGAAAGGAACTGTGGCTTGGTTGTGATGTGAAATGGGTCTACTGTCATTCAGTGGTGTGATTTAAGAGGTGAGTAAAAGAATAGTGATAATGGAGGAAAAAGGAGAGGTGTTGTGTGTTACATATAGTAGAAGGCTTTTCTTCCATATAATTGTGAACTGAGGGTATTGGGGAATGGAGATCGTCTTGATGGGAAATAAGGCTTTTCTGTGACCAGATTGTATGGCATACCTGGTGGTGATATCTTTGTGTGGAGTGTCAAGGTCTTTGGGTATGATTCGAGGAATCACGTGGTTTGGCATGAGGAGCAACTCAAACTGATTCCTCAATTCATTCTAAGATATACAAACATGAGAATCCTGATTAGTTGGGACTAATACCAAATTGGGAAAACATTATTTTAGTATTGACTAGGAAGGAGATGATTTTCAATCATCGGCTGGCAGAATTAATTGGTCAAGGTCACTCTGGTAATAACGTTGTTATTGCTTTATTGGATCTTTCATATTCTCATCAAGCTCCAAATCAGATGATCTTTTTCAATTATTTGGCAGAAGTCGAGTTTAAATCTTTGCATTCTTGACGAGTTATTAAGTAGTTATATACGCCACCATGAATTTGTGTGGGAAACTGCCTTCTAGGAAGAAAGCAGTTGCATAAAAATGCACATTTAGTTCAACATACCTTGATATCTGAATACCTCTTAGATTTTTGTAAGTCCACCTCTCTTCAGCCACTCCTGTACTACAACTGAGAAAATTGCAATTTTGTCCTTGGCTTCGGCCTACTACATTGATCTGGAAGTTCCAGTTGTAAGATGTTCTTCTTCATGTAACTGCAGGTTGCATGGCAGCCTTGGAAGCAGAGCATTACTTACAGGAGACGAGTTCATAAGAGTAGTAATTAATCAATCAAATTCATATACAAAGAATTCTTCTAGACTGTAAACAGGTATCAATGTTTCCACTGATTGGCATACTCTGCTACATGGGTTGATTTATTCGGTGTTTCATTTGACTATGGAAGAAATCTGAAGTTATATACTTGACTGTTGTTCTGTCTAGACCGTGTTCTCTGCTTCCACATACATCATTACGACGGACAGAGAACCTTTAAATGCATATCAAGCTTGCTTGGCACATGTTATATAGTCCGCCACTTGGATATTTGTAATGGAGATGTTGATACAATACAACAACTAAAACTGTTGGTCGCCAGTGTGCACTAAGATTTTCTTTTGCAATTTGAGTGCATCGTGCGTGGACATGGACCACATTGAATAACTATGCCAACACTCCATGACAATGACATATCCATTCCTCCTCTTTGGTAGGGTTAACGAGTTTAGGAAAAAGGTTAGGAGATAAGATAACTTGGAGGCAGCTTTCCTGCTGGTATTGAAGACTTATGGGGGGGAAGGGTAGGGGAAGGATTGATGATCCAGGCTCCATACATTGACGCCCATGCAAGACCAGAGCCGAGAGCTAATGGGGTAATGATCTCCAGATTGGTTAGGAAAGAGGTTATAGGGAGGTGCTGCTGGAGATGGATTCAGAATTAGCTCTCCAACTATTGGTGCCATGTAAACAAGCATGCCCGTCCACTGAATAGTGATTGAAAGGCTTGCTTGCACGTTTTAGTGGCCCTCGACTGCGTATTATGTCATTTTTACAGGATTTTAGGAACCATGTCATCTTAATCTAGTCTTGATAAATCCAAGAGTGCGCAAACAAATAGAAAGCCAACACTAGGATCCATAGACACCACTAAAAAAATCAGACAGTAATTGATTAGTAGAGGGTCCCCAAACTGCACATGGCTTTGATTCAGAACACCATCACACTCAACCCTCTCTCACACACACAAACATACATGACACACCAAAGTGAGCAAACCTTGTTTTTCCTTCATTGATTCATTAACTCCTCACCCCTAATCACATGCCCTTTGGAATTTTCCTTCTTTAACCCCCCCCCCCCCCCCCCCCCCCCCCCCCCCCCCCCCCTTTTATTTCCTCTTCCAAACCGTCCATCCCCGACCTAAGAGGACATCTTGGTTACGTCTCTGCTTGATCGGTTGTACTTCATATGACTCTTAACGAGCTGACCAGCTGCAATAGCAGACATAAGGGAGAGCTCCCCGGCAAGGACTGAGCCGGCTACAATGGTTGCCAAGAGCCTAGCGTTTGCCCCTGCAGAATCTCGCCTGGGCCCCTTCACACCGAGAAGGTTTAGGCATGCTGCCTGTGATGCAAGTTGGGTGCCGCCTCCAATGGTGCCCACCTGCATTAGTAACATGCATTTTACAAGACAAATTGCAGTTAATAGAATCAACAAACCCCGAGAATGGCACAATGTAACCAAGGAGGTTTGGAAACGGTTGATTTTCCATCATTCACTTATCTGACTACAACATCATCTGGACAAACAATAAAAAAAAAAAAAAAAGGCTGATGCACCACAGGTTTTATCAATGAAGACCATGCTTCCGTTCATCTGTTGAGCCATACATTTACAGATTTATTTGCTTCCAATCAGGAAGGGAATCAACTATTTTAATATATGATCTATCGAATATTAGGTAGACAATCTTTGGATATTACCTAGTGTATAGTCATTTAGGAAAGCACAATAAAATATATGCATTCATAATGATTATACATATCAGTTGCTTTCATTTCTTGTTTTGATAGTCTTTAAAAAATGAAAGAACCAACTGTTAGTATTCCCTACACGATAACTGTTAGTATTAGCTACATGATTTATGATGCCAATTAATCAGCTAATGTGTCTTTTTCTATCACATTATAACAAAATTCATCTCCCTTTTATCATATGATTGAGATTTATGCATGCAGATTAATAGCAGAAGTAGAAACCTCAATCCAGAACAAAACACCCAACCTTAAGCTTATTGACATTAAGTCTAAACTTGAAGACTTTACCTCAACTGAAGGCATAGTGACAGAGATATGGAGGTCCTTCCCATCATTGATGGCCTCCATCATAGTGATGCAATGAGAGCTCTCCACATTCTGAGCTGGATCCTGGCCAGTAGCAATGTAGATTGCTGTAACAATGTTGTTGGCATGGGCATTGAAACCACCAAGGGAACCAGCAATAGCTGACCCAGCAAGGTTCTTAAGAGTGTTGAGCTCCACCAGGGCTTCAAGGCTAGTTTTCAACACTTTCTTTACCACGTCTTCTCTTATGATAGCCTCACAGACCACAGACTTTCCCCTGCCATCTATCCAGTTCACGGCTGCTGGCTTCTTGTCGGAGCAGAAATTTCCTGACCCCAAAAGTTAGCAGTTTTTTTTTTTAGCAAGAGAGGGTTTTACTTCAGTGAGATAAGAATTTTAGTGCAATGAGGAAAATAGCGGGGAAATCACCAGAGACTCCGATGACATCCATATCAGGGAAATCAGTCTGAAGGAAGTCTAGTACGTTTTGAACACCCTTTGATACCATGTTCATCCCCATTGCATCCCCGGTGCTGCAGCAGAATCTCATGTACAAGTTTTTCCCAGCTATTGTACATTTTACACTTTGTAATCTTGCAAATCTGCTTGACCTGCAATATTTTTAGTACAAAGAAATGTTTATTCATTGCTGTCTAGGGCAATTAAAGCATTTGTCTAGGGCTATTGGCACAGATCAATGATGTATTGATGTGTCCTCTTGCGTTCAGGTTTAATCCATCTCTATAAGAGGAATATCTTGATCAAAGAGAGGATAGTTAAGGAAAAACTTTAAAAAGGGGACAGAAGACTAATCTTAAGCATAAACTTTCAAGATACCAGAAGTAAAATCTAACGGGCTGAATACTCCGAAATCCAACTGTATATTGAAAAGAACCTTGGAGGAAAGCTTCAACTCATAAGTGTTCTTACATACTGAGGCTTAAGAAACCTTCAAGGTGATAACACCATAACCACTAATAATATAAATTCCGAGCACTAAGAAGAGACCAAACTCGTCGCCTTTCAACATAAGAAGCTACTATTTGACATATACATGAGATGAGAATAAATAAAGCACAACTCTTTCCCAAGATGAATACGTCAGGTTGGCTAATTAGAAGTAAAATAAAGACACTTATACCAGGGATGAAAATTCAAACATCCAAAAAAATCTAGTGGGGCTGGATCTTCCCCACAACTTTTAACTAAACAGAGTTTGTCTCCCACCAACTTTAAGTCTTTAACCCTGCATTCATACCATAGGTCATTTTAAAAAAAAGGGGTCATATTTTTTTTATTTTATGGTGAGATGAGTATCACTCTTGTATATTTATATGATAGTGACTTTATTGGTTCTCTTTTACTTTTTTTATTTTATTTTAACAGCTTATGATACTTAGGAAAGTAGTTCCAAACCCAGCTTGGACTCAACTCGATAAAATCTTGACTCTAGCACGTTTATTTTTAAAACAAACCAAGTGTAAGCACATTTTTAATATTAGTTTAAAGTTCGGATTGCTCGATTTAAGCTCGAATAACTCAAATTTTGTAAAATTTCTAAAAATTCCTTTAAGTTACTATGTTCTTGAGTAAATAAGGTTACTTCTCAACTCGAGCTCGTTCATTTCATAAACAAACCAAGTATGAACGTATTTTAAAGCTCGAGTCCAAATATATGATCGGTTCGAGCTTGATTTGTTTGCAAACGAGTTGAATATGAACAAGCAATAATCAAACGATCGAATAACAAAAAGATGTTGTAATGTATGTATTAGATTAGAATATTACAAAAAGATGCTCTAATGTATTAGATTTGAATATTCTCCATTTTCAATAATTTTTTCTTCTCTAATAATTGAAACCCACAGCATACAATGTATTTACGTAATCTCCACTGTTCATATTAAGATAGTTCAATTTCGCAAGATCAAGATAAAGCAGAACAACAAACAGCTGGAAGCTTGGAAACAGATCAAATATTCAGCACTGCACAGCACCGTTTGAAATGCACAACTACGTAAATTGCCAAACCAAACAGTAAAATTCAATAACAGCTAATTTTTTTGGTCGAATCAATGACAGCTAATTTAAAGTATCATTAACGTAACTTGCGGTCTAGATTCTAGAAGATGTACATCGACTTGTATTATTGAAGCAAGCAGCAGCTAAAGGCATCACCAATTCTATGAATGTGACTATCTTAACTATTCATGAACAGCTACTTTACTACAGATGTCAAAAGCAAAAGATTGGAGAAGAAAACAAGTAATTTCAAAGCACTTTGAAAGAGTAGAGAGTAGTGGGCTAAACCTGTTGAAACTGCCAGCTATCGTTTCGAAGCTCTCTGGATCCTCCAGGAAGAACTTGAGCTCGGCCGCCCGTTTCGCCGACCCGAACCGAACAACTGGAGCCCTAGTCATCCCGTCCTTGAGCACCACGCTGGTGGCGCCGCCGGAGAGGTTGATCGCCTTACATCCTCTGTTGGTGCTTGCCACCAGACAGCCCTCCGTCGTCGCCATCGGCACCGAGAACTCCTTCCCGTCGAGCAGCAGAGGGCCAGCGATCCCAACCGGGATTTGGACGTATCCTACAGGCATCTCGCAACACTGCCCTAGAATTGACTCGTAATCGAACCCGTCCAACGGCAATCCCTCGAGCGACTTCCCTGTAGTCCTCTGGAGCGCCTCCCGCCGAATGGCCGCCGCTCTCCGGCAGTCCCCGATCGCCGTTTCGAGCGAATAGGACGGCATCGCACCGGCCATAACCGATTCCACGATCCTCTCGTCGTCTTCCGAGAGTAATGGAGCAGCATGAGTCGCGATTGGGCCTTGGTTTATGACGAATCGGTCAATTGGAGTGTCGCTCCTCTTCTCCATCATCATCGGCGGTGAAACCAGAGACTGTGCAGCGACCTCCACTTCGTCGTCTCCATCGCTAGCTCCTCGCGGCGCGACGAACGACTGCACGAAGCTGATTCCAAAGAAGCCGAGGAGGTAAATAACGGAGGCGAAGAGAGCGACAATGGCGACGAGCTCGGAAAACGACAGGAGGCGGAGAGGAGTAGAGCTGCGGATCTTCTCCCCCCACCGGAGGAGGAGGAAGTAGGCGACGGAGAAGAAGAGGAAGATGAAAACGGCGTTCGTGAGGTAGAGCGGGAGAGGGAGAGCGTCGGAGGCCTGCGCCTGCTCATGTCTCCTTTTCCCCTGCGGGTGGGGGTGGTAAGGCTCGCCGGAGGCAGGTCGGCGGGGAGCTTCCATGGAAAGGAGGAGAGAGAAAGAGGGCGTGTTTGGATGATCTCGAAAAATCAGGAAAGGCCCTGGTCTTGTGGTGGGGAGGTTTAAGTCGTTATATACTTTGTACTTGACACGTAGCGATGAGTTCGGGAGGTTGGAGGAGCGCTCACCTTCAGTTCCCTTAAACGACGCGTTTGTTGCATTTGTAGATGTACCCTTGGTCTTAAGTATATTTCCAGAAAGCCCCTCCTTGTTTAAAGTTTTGCAAAATACTACCTTTTTATCTTGGTCCTTTTAAACGACGTCCCCACACAAGTGTTCAAACAAGGATGAGAGGAATCCCACTAGGGTACTAGTAGAGCTGGCAATTCGGGTTATCCGGTCGGGTTCGGGTCGATCGTATTCGGGTCGGGTCACTGATGAGTCGGGTCAACTCGGTCAAAATTTCTGTGTCGGACTTGGTCAGGTCGGGTCGGGTCGGATTCGGTCAAAATGAAATTCAGATTGGTCGGGTTTCGGTCAGAATCGGGTTGGACCCATTCGGGTTTTCGGTCATAATCGGGTCGGTCTCGTTCGGGTTTCGGGTCGGTACTCGGGTCGGTCCCCGATATATCGGCCGATATATCGGAGATATTTAGAATTCGTTACCAATTTGCCATATATCATACCGTATTAGGTATATCGGATCAAAATTTAAACTTTTTATTTTATCAAGTTTATGGGTAATTTTACAATTTAAATATTAATTTTTCATGTTTATTTTTAAATTTTGAAGTATAAATATAATACGACCTCGATAAGCGATATTTAGAAGTTAGAACATTGCTTTTGGGTAATCAATTTTATTAAATTGAATATGTAATTCATGTTATTTATGGATTTCAAAAAAACATTTTAGTAAAATTAAATATGATTCAATAAATAATCTACTCATTGGCTCGTAAACTCAATGTTGTTAAACTCTCGATTCGATCCTACAATATCTAAAAATGGAAAAATGATCCCGGTCCTTTATTGCGATTATAGCGATCCTATAAAATGTCTATTATAAGAAATTTCTAATATTTACCCTTTATATATATTATATTTAGTTTATTTTTAAACTTTTATATCTTTATGGGTATTTTTTATGATTTAACATAATATTTATCTAATATTAAACATAGTAACTTCATTTAAAAGAAATTTCATCCATATGGTGGGATCTTACGATCCTACGATTCGATTATAGGATCCGATCCTTACACCTTTTTACCGATCCAATTTAGAATCCCAATTTTTATAACATTGGTAAGCTCATTCTATTTATTATTAATTTCATTGAAATTTGGCAATATATTGTTATCAAAATCATACTTGATTCCCTATCTAAAATTGGGTCGGGTTGGGACTCGGGTCAGTTGGGAGTCGGGTCGGGTTGGGCGTCGGGTCGGGTTGGAATTCGGGCCGGGTCTTATTTGAGTCGGATCCGGGTTGAGTCGGGTTTGTCTGTATTCGGGTCACTTCAGGTTTCGGGTCAAAGTCGGTCGGGCTCGGTTTCGGGTTCGGATTATGCATAACGCTAAATTTTCGTGTTCGGTCGGGTTTCGGGTCGGGTTTCTCGGGTCGGGTCAGATTTTGCCAGCTCTAGGTACTAAACAACCCTATCTCACCACACGTCTTCATTATAGTAGCAGAAATCTTAGCCCAGAGACTTCAAACCTGGACAAATGCAGGTAGGCCCTTTCGACCCGCCCCACCTGCCCGCATTTGTGAGTGGGCTTGGACATAGGTCAAAGCCCGTACAGGCTGCTAGGTCCCGGACAGAGCAATGAACCCGTTGCAGGCTTGCTAGGCCAGCAACGGGTACCCGCTTTTTTTTTTTTATTTATTAAAATTAATATACATCCATATATATAAAAGGGAGGCTTGTGCCACAAAGCTGAGTTACCAAATTGCCCCTATATTTACCACTGTTCATTTAAAATTACAAAACTGCCACTTTTTTGTTTCAGCGTTCCAAAATCGTCTCTTTTTTAGGAAAAGGCTATACATACACCTGGTGGCCTCGCCCTCTCTCGCAACTCGCATTGCTCTCTCTACTTCTGTATCGCCTCGTTGTCTCTCTCGGTCTCACCCATCTCCGCCTCTTCGGTATGTCCTCCTTCATTCCTATCCCTATCTTCTCCCTGCTAATTTCTCTCTTCCTCTCATATCGCTCCCCGCCCTCTCAGATCTCTCTTCTCTCCTTCCTTCAATTTATAGCCTTTCAATTTATGGTTTGATTTGGGATCTTTTGGATCGACGATAAGGTTTTTGATGCAGGGCTAGTTGTGGGTTATGATTTAATTTTAGTAATGAACCCGATTCTCGTTATGTTTTATATTTTAATTGTCAAACCCGGTTCAAGAGTTATGTAAGCTTGTATTTCCTAATTTGAGAATCAACTAATGAAAATCATTTCCTTTCTTCAACATTCTATCTCTTTCCTCTTCTCTGCAATTTCTGGCTGGGTTTTCTCCCTAACACACCCAACACTATCAACTGAAGACTGATTTCGGACCTTCCGTCCCTAATCGGTACCACAAACCTATCAATCTGCATCAGTTTTGCTCCTCATCAATGGGAATCTGAAATTTACGATGGCGATTGAGGTCGAGCTTGACTACAGCAACACGAGGACTTTCGAAGAGTGGAGATCCGGATCAATTTGCTGCCAGTCGAAGTCGCCAAGAGCTTCTGCGGGTTTGTCTTTAAGGGTAATAGCAATGCTTTCTTTGCAGTTGTTTAACTTAATATCAATTTACAAAGGTGAAAGAAACCTATATCTATCGGTTGAAGAAGGAATTTTACCTTACTGTTATTTCAATTTCGGGATTTAGGTTAAAATTGTGAACACTGGGAACTTCAATTTTGCCTTTTTTGATGATAAAATTATATATTCCCTTAATTACCTACTAAACTGATGACAAAATTAACAGCTGAAATCCAACTATCTTCGGATTATATGTACGTGCACTTAATGTGCTCGACGAAATGCCTCTAAGGTGCTCATTGATAAAGGTTACCACACTTCCCGATTAGGTTGCAAATAAAAGATTAACATCAAGAAACTATAAATTGGGGAGAAACTGAAACACGTGACTCTTGTACACCGACTAATCAATTCATTCAAACAAAAAGCTTATTTTTCTTTCAAGCGGGTTCAAAATAAGAGATTCCAAACCAAATTAACATGGCAGAAAATAATGTCATCAATTAATTTATGGATCCAAGAGTAGAGAAATTGGAAGTATTTCCCCCAGAAATTGGAATTTTCTTTTATTAGCGAAAACATCAAGGAGTAGATCTTAAGTGTGTAAATCTTTGCAAGATAAAACTTGATCTCATATCTCCGCAATTTATAAAATGATCAATAGGAATGAGCTAGAGTGTAGTACTACACAGTTGGGAAAATCTTAACCATCAAAAAATCATTTTGATTATTTCCCTACCTAATTGAAAAATGAAAAGATTTGAATGAATTTTGCTTGATCTACTTGCTTAATGGCGGCAACTAAGCTATACAGAATCGGTTCGGATAGGATGCTCTGGGGATGCTCATTTTTTAAAATTGGATTACGTTTCCTTTTTATTTAGAAATTGATTGTTTGATTTATGTTTTCTTGATCATAAATATTATCATAAATCTCTCGTACATATTTCTCATTTTAAATCCAATACATAAACGATTAAAGATGAAATATAACTTCAAATTTGGATCAGTCCCTTTTCACTACAATGGCACAATCTCTCCTGTGATTCCTAATTGCTATTCTATATAAAATGTTTGATTAATCAATTAAACCTTTTTGTTAGATACTTCTTTCATCTAGCAATTTATATTTGAAAATTCTTTTTTCAAGTTTCGTAATGTTCAGAATAATCTCTAGGCATTGGATGGTACTTGTATGTCTATTTGGAAGCATTTCCGTTGGTGTTTTGCCTAAAATTCACTTTGTACTTCTTCCACTCTATAAGTGGTGCTCTGCTTGCAAATATTGGTCTTATGCTTTTTCTTGTAACAATCTGATAGTTGCCCAACTCTCCTTCTTTGCATTTTGGGAGGTTGATATTGATAGTTCAAAATTGATTTGATGTATCTTAAGTCATATATGGTTGTTTATCTTATTGTAGTCCACAAAAAGGCACTAATCATTGAATATCTAAAATAAGCATGGTTCTGCTTGCTATTAGTTAGCTCTGTTCTTCTGAGTCCACAAAAAGGCACTAATCATTGAATATCTAAAATAAGCATGGTTCTGCTTGCTATTAGTTAGCTCTGTTCTTCCGAGTCCACAAAAAGGCACTAATCATTGAATATCTAAAATATGCACGGTTCTGATTGCTATTAGGTAGCTCTATTCTTCTGAGTGGAAAAAAGGTCAATTTTTGATTGATTTACACCCATAAGGCATACTTTGTTTCATTGCAGGCTATTGACTTCCTTGATAAGCTGCTTCGGTATAATACTGATCATCAAGATAGGCTTACAACAAAAAAAAGCAATGGTAATTCGATAAAATTTCATTCAACCATATTGCCTTTAGTGCATTATTGATCGTGGTTAGTTCTAGCTGTTTGTGTTTGCTCATGTGACAAACTTCTAAACCGTTTTTGATGGTGCATCTATTAATTTTAGGCTTATAGTTCACCAGACAAAGATCCAGATATCACTAGGCAAGAGAAAGGGTTTATTCTGGAGAACGTTCATACTCCTAACAAGATGCCTCGATGTTACAATTAGGTAATTAGCTATCTAGAGGATCTTTCTTTGGCTGGTATAGTAGTTGTCATTCCCTTTTAGATAAGGAATATTTTGGAGATGACTTTGTTGTATAATTATATGTTACCGAGGAAGTCAATCCATCTTATGAGTTCCCTTGTCTAACATCACAGGGTGACAGGTTTTGAAGTTAAACCTTATGAAGTCTGCATTGTTTTGTGTTATACCCTGGTTGATCATGGATGTGTTTGATAACAAGTTTTAATAACAGACTTTTTCAATGGCCTTTTTCGGGTGGGCATTATGATATTTATGTAGGCATGTGAAGGATGTGATTCACAGATATCTTGTAACAGAGCTTACATGACACTTCAGGAATCTGAAGCAACTGTAAGGACACTGGATGTCGTGCGTATCTTATAATTCTATGCACTAGAACAGTCAGCCCATTTGGGTAGGGTGAAGTCTGCTACTAGGGAGCAAGCTGAGTTATCTGCAGAAAGATTGCTCTCAGAACTGATTGAGTTAAGTGAAGCAACTCAAGATCCAGGAATTGTAAAGCCTAATTGGAATGAGTCATACTAGAGGGAACCATCAATAAACTCAATTTCGATTTTACCCTGCACACATAAATGTTGAAGACCACGTGCGGAGCACGTGGGATGCAACTAGGATATATATATATATATATATGTATGATAATATATAATATTAATATTAATTATTCAATTTTTTTAAAAAAAAAAACAGTAACTTCTACCTAAAAAATCAGAAACTTAAAAAAAAACAGTTTTAAAAAAAAGGTAATTAATATATAATTATATATATAGATGTAATAAATTATATTAATATTAATTATTCAATTTAAAAAAACAGTAACTTAAAAAAAAAAACTAGTTTTAAAAAAAACAGTAACTTAATACGTATTAATTATTCAATTTTAAAAAAAACAGTAACTTATACCTAAAACAGTAGCTTAAATATTCAACAGTTTTTTTTTGCGGGTACCCGCGGGCTACTCGCACCTGCATTCGTGAACGGGCTTAACCCGGGCCGCGCCCGCAATAGCGGGTTAAATTTTCGAGTAAAGCCCGCTCCGTGCCCGTGTTTTCCCAAGTCTAGTGACGAGTCGAGGAAAACTATCGGTTTCAAAACTACCAGATCAAGAAACATAATTCTCCTCCTATCTTTCGCAAATGATATCATGATATTTGCAAAAACAAATATGAAATCATGCATCAAAGTGAAATAAATCATAAATGGCTATTGTGGCATATTAGGTCAAAAGATGATCGAATTTCAACAAATCAACTTTCCAGTTGACCCCTAGAGTACCGAATCAACAAAGACAACAAATTCAAAGTATTTTAAACATTACCAACAACATTTAGAGATAAGAGATGTATATCAAGTATACAACCTATACATGTAATATTTTATAATGTAAAACGGAAAGTAAATAGAATAATCATAAACATAACAATATAGTACCAGAAATGCAGTAAATGAGCCCCAAAAAATAAGGGATTGTTATTCACACCCAAAAAATTACTATATTCACCACAAAATTTGTTTTGCCATTTTTCAATATAATTCTTGCGCCTCTAATTGCATAGCTATGCGACTCCTATGGTGTAGGGTTTTTTTATTTTTTGACACCCTGCCCCTCTTGAGTCACAGCCCTATGGATCAAGAGGCGCATGGTTTTTGTTTTTTTTTTTAATGATAAAACTACCCTGCTCCTCTTTAGTCACAGAGTTGTGAATCAAGAGGCGCAGCATATTAATATTTTTGGAAAAATAAATTAGCAACCTTTTTGTAAAAGTAATTATGTGATTTGTAAGTATTTTATATTTTAATTAGAAATATATAATTTAAAATATAATGTACAAATGGATAATTATTTAAAAAAATTTTGACCATATATAACATTTTAGTTTTATTTAAATGTGCAAATATATTTAATTAGATTAATGTAGATTATTAATAGGTATCAATTGAGCAATTATAATAAAGAAAATAAAATTTATACAAATAATAATGTAGGCGCAAGTAATAAAACTATCGATATCTATATAAACTCTTAAAACATAAGAGTTTTTGCTTATAATTATGTGATTTGTAAGTATTTTATATTTTAATTATAAATATATAATTTAAAATATAATGTACAAATGGATAATTATTTTTTAAAAAATTGACCATATACTCAATAAATAAGATAAAAAGAATTGCAATGCGTAAATTAAAAAGAATTATATATGAAAACATTCAAAGTTTTGTCGAATATATTTAAAAAGAATCATATATGATAAAATTTTAGTTTTATTTAAATGTGCAAATATATTTAATTAGATTAATGCAGATTATTAATATATTGGTATGAATTGAGCAATTATAATAAAGAAAATAAAATTTATAGAAATAATAATGTAGGCCAAGTAATAAAACTATCTATATCCATATTTATCTATATCTATATAAACTCTTAAAACATAAGAGTTTTTGCTTATATGTCACATCTAGGTTAATCCTCTCATATTAACTTATTTAATTATAAAGATTTTATTTAATTGAGCCACATGACAATTACTCCTTATTCCTTAATCATAGATTTAGTAACCAATTGAATTTACAATTCACATATTTATCAAATCTCTTGTTGGATGTTATTCATTTCGAACCATTCAAACTTTTGTCGAATATGGAAACATTCAAACTTTTGTCGAATATGAGTATAGATTAAAGTTTTCCTTTAACATCTCATTTAAAAAAATACATGATTTTTATTTTATCACCTTCCTTCCTATATCTACCTAACTTCTAACCTAATTAGTTTTTGAGAAAATAAAATAAGAATTAACATGTTAAATGAAATAATATAAGCTGCGTCTTTTCTTTTTCTTTTCTTTCTGAATTATTATTATTTTTATTTAGGCAAAATTACAGAAAACCACCCTTTAAATATGGGTGTTTTCACTTAACCACCCCTTAAATTCAAAATTACATAAAACCACCCTTTAAATGGTATTTGTTTACAACTCACCACCCATTCAACTATTTTCGTTACTTTATCATTAAATATATTATATTTTAATATTTTTAAACTCAAATTTGATTGTAAATATATTCAAATTTTGAATTTAAGGGGTTGATCATATTTTAGGGATTATTTTATTTATTTTAAAAAAATAAAATAAATATAGCCTAGAATTATTATCTTAATTTATGGTTGAAAATGTTTATAGAATTTTAAAATATTATGGAAATTACTCTTATTTATTTATCTTTTAAATAAGAGTAATTTACATAATGTTTTAAACATTTATAAACATTTTCAAACATAAATTAAGATAATAATTCTAGGCTTTATTGATTATTATTTTTAAAAATAAATGCAATGATCCCTAAAATATAATTGGGCCCTTAAATTCAAAATTTTAATATATTTACAATAAAATTTGAGTTTAAAATATTAAAATATAATATATTTAATGATAAAGTAACGAAAATAGTTGAATGGGTGGTGAGTTGTAAACAAATACCATTTAAAGGGTGGTTTTATGTAATTTTGAATTTAAGGGGTGGTTAAGTGAAAACACCCATATTTAAAGGGTGGTTTTCTGTAATTTTGCCTTTTATTTATTGAAATCATGTATTAATGTATTCTCATATACGGGATGAGACATGCACTGGTATAAGTATATAACCCATGAAAGAAATCTAAAATTAATTCTTATAATATCTTTTCAGTGTAACTTCTTAGCATTTTGTTTAGGCTAACTAACTCGATGATGATAGTCAGAGGAGAATACATTAATGTACATTCTAGATCTTTTAATTTGTTATAATTGAAATAAATTTGGCACTAACACCCAATTTATAAATTAATTTATTCAAACATACACGAATCTATGTTAAATTCGACGACATATATGGAGAATTTCAACTTAGCTAATGAATATATTATATATTATGAAATGTTTAAGATACATTATGAAATGTTTAGGTAACAAATATATTATGAAATACTGAAGATAAAATATTATGAAATGTTTAGAGTTAAAAATTTATAAGTCATGATTTAACTTAGCTAATGAATATATTATGAAATTGTTAAGATAGAATATTATCTAATGTTATTATGAAACGTTTAAGATAAGATATTATGAAATGAATATATTATGAAGTGTTATTAGATATTTTTATATAACTTTACCCAATTATCTTCATTCTAAATAATATTTGAAAGAAAATAAAAAAATTATATAATATAAAAAATATTGTTATTATTATTTAAAAGGGAAAAGTATAATTAGTTTGTGAAGTTTTTATTCATCTGGAGTCATAGACGTACCCATTATAAGTCAAAGAGCCGCTCCTCATAAGTCATATGTCTGCTACTCTTGAGTCATAGCCCTACGCCTTTAGAGGAGCACAGATTTACAAATAAAAGGACTAATTTTTTTTTTGTGGTGCACATAGTAAAATCTTAGAGTGTAAACATTATCACCCAGATCATCATATTTTTCACGTACCATGGATTAATTTCAATTTCCATGCTCATTTCCAATGCCATCATGTTATTTCATTTCATTTTCTTTTCTTCGACTCGCCTGAGGTGAGAACCGATATGGGATATGGTCGCTTTCATGACTGAGCAAAGACTCCTAGACATACATAACAACTATTTCCTATGAGAGGCATAGAAAAGATATGCTCAAGCACAATGCAAGACCTAATCATGCTACTACAAGTCTAATCTAGCACCTAGCATACATGATAACAACCAAAGCATGATTGATTAATGAGTAATTTCTGGAGAACTTACCTGGGCGGAGATCCTCAAAAGGTCAAATCATTTAATGCCTATAATAATAACACAACACAACCATAAGTTTCCATGTCAAAATTCGAATTTTTAAATTCCAATAAAATTACATGATTTAAATGTCAATTGTTTAAAATGTCAAGGCTTTACAATTATGGTAATCTACAACTCCTACAGTAGATGGTTGGGAATTTGGGGAATCCGCTACCGATAGATAGAACCTCACCGGAGGACACGAAGCCGCGAAAGGTGGCAGAGGCCGAAAACACAATCAACCAAATTCGATGACCTGGTTGAAAAACGACAATGGGTGAAGAAGAAGAATGAGACGAAGATAAATAGAGGGAGGTGACTAGGAGAATGGATGAAGGAGGAAGAAAGCAAGGCGGTGAAAGGCACAGAAAAAGGAGAACGAAAGAAAAGGAGACGGACAAGGGAATGCAAATGTTAGGGTCACACAAGCTTTTGGATCATTAAGTAGACTCCGTTTGGCAACAATATATAGTTTTTCGTAGCTTATGTTTTTTATATATATAATTTTAAATGAAATAAATATAAGATTTTAGTTTAATTAGCTTTTGAAATTTATACTTTTCAACAACTATCATCTAAGCATTTGGTTTTTTATTCATAAGTTTTCTTCACATAGCCTAACATCTAAACCAAACATCATACTAGCTTATTACTCTATATTTAACACAAATAACCTATCAGCTTCAGCTATTCCATCAGTTACCCTTTTGCCAAACATAGCCTTAATGTGACTAAAAGAAAGAGTCAGATTACGCTAAAATTCAACACACTAACAAATCGTACTAGAACATAGTTCAAGCCTTTGTTTTAATATATATGATTAAGATTTTATATTATCCTTTTTATCTATATAGAGGGAAGATTAATAAATCAATTATTCCGCCATTCTCTAAAGGTAAAACACCTCCTCATTTAAACATTTTGATACCCTGAAACTCTATTTCATATCGGTTTCACGTTTCTGGATATGATGAAACTCTGAAACTTCGGGGAAACGCATTAGAAACGTTTCTGAGATGCCAGAAACCTTGATCGTTTCGTTGACCAGAAAAGTCAGATACCTTGACCATTTCCACTTGATCAGAAACGTTTCTACCTTGCCAAGTAGCATTTCCACGAGTTTGGATCAATGGAAGATATCGGGGTTCTTGAATTTGCATAACTTTCTTTTGATGAGCCAGAACTTGAGAAAGAGTTAGTTAAGTAGAAGATTGATGTTGGATTGATTACGTGGTGCTATTATTGATTATGTTGTTATTTTAAACCTAAGTTACTTTATTTTGTTTGTTTGCAAGACATTAAAAATGTTTGACATGTCTGTATTGATTTCTTTTAAGGAGCAAAGACATTGTTTATCACAGTATTGAACAATTCAATTTGTAGCATTAATGTTGCATTCTATGTGTATCACTTATTATATGTTTATTAATCTTATTTAGACCTTTAAATGAACATATAATTCATGTTTTCGTTTCCTCAGTGTTTTCGTTTCCTACGAAATTTAGATTTTCGTTTCCCATTTCTGTTTCTCTCCGGTTTCGTTTCCGTGTAACATAGCTTAAATATACCCTGAAATTGACCATTCTTACAACAAATATCGACGCAAAGTGAGCTACTACAATTTCGCGAATAAGAAAAGGAAAAAACCCAAATTTTCATTGCATTAGCCCGAATCATTTGGGTAACTGGTTCACTATAAAAAGCTCAGGCCCAACAAGCCCAGCATCATAAAGAAGGCACTGTCATTTACCTTTGCCCCGTACTGAAAGAGTGAAAGGGTAGCAATGTAGGATAACTCGTCAACTCAAACATTGGTTGGAAAACATTAGCTGAATTAAAAAGCCCTTGTTTAGGGATTCTATTTATAGATCTGCGAAGAAGTTGTTGGTGGCCTGACTACCATGAGACCTTGAACGGCCATGATCCACGTCCATCTCGTCACTGTCATCGTCTGAACCGGCTGAACGACTACTCAGATTGGCGGGTGGGCCTTGCAGTAGTTCATCCATATCCCACAGCTGAAAAATGAACACAATTTTAAGCCTACAGATGGAATAAATTTATATTCTTTTTATCGGCATGCCTTATTTCACATTATCAACTGCGCATAGATAATGCAAAAGGCTGCTAACCTTCAACATATCATCATGGGATATACTGCCGAGGATCTTCTGATCGTGTGAAAAGGCTACATGGGAAGACAAAGGCGTTTGTTAAATCATGCTAACTACGCTTACGATTGTAAGTAGTACGAGTGTGAGAGATTCCATGAGATTAGTTTGCAGCATCAGGAGGATACCTAGACCTTCAATAGGATATTCTGAATGCTCCGCGATTGGTTGAATGATTTTGTTGGGTAGTATGCCTACAAGGCTAAAAAAAGATCCCAAGTGTTAATAGCCAGCACAAAGTAATTTTGTGTTGCTTGGAGTTGGGACTTACTGGAGTGTTTTTCTTACCTAATCATTCCGTTATATGAACCAGTGATGACCCTGTCTTCGTCAAACTGACATTGCAAACAAAATTCTCAGTAGATTACGAGTCTAGTGCAAACCAAGATATTCGTGAAACTAAACGAGAATGAGCTCACCTTCAACAAGACATCAACAGGGTTTGGGCAGAGATCAACAAAACGGTCACTGCAAAATTAATTTTGAACAAATATCACCCAGGCTGAAACATGCGCATAAAATAAAGCAGTACCTTGAATAGGTAAATAAAGCAGTACCAATTCAACAGAAAGAACATAAGTGGGTCTACAAAGAGGTAAATTTGGATAATACAATACTTTTCTGCATACGAAAGGTAAAATAAGGAAGATGGGATCAAAGAAGGCAAGAGGAGGCTATGGCAATCAGTTTGCAATAACACAAGCCACAAGATAAAAGTTCAGTCGTAATTAGTAAATAATGAAACGTCTTTTCTGCAGAGGTTGCAATGCCTGCAATGTATCATTTAAGATACTAAGATGCCTTATCTTTTCCCCCTTTTAACCTTCTTAAAGTTCAGTAGCAACTTCTTGGCTGGTTTTACTGTTAAATAAGTGCCAAATGTACTCTATCCAAGCTGAGTTAGTAGCGGCTAATGCGGGATTAAGTCTGGCCTTACACATGGGATTCAAAAATATCATCCTAGAGTTTGATTCTATTGCAGTGAAGCAAATTTTGATTGACGGAACAATCATTTAGCCCATACTACTCTGCTGAGGTTGAATGCAGAAATGTCTTTTAATGGCTTCTGGGTTAAGAGTTATACACAATTACACTGAGGCAAATGTTTTTACTGGTTTTCTGCCAATTGAAGTATTGATATGTTTTCAAATAGAGTACTATTCAATCATTGCCCATATGAGGCAAAACAGATTGAACTAAGAAAGATTGATCGAGGCAAAACAGAATGAATACAGAGAGCAAGGAGAAAACATGTAAATGTTAATAGGTGTGAATATAATCTTTGCCTTCCAGGCCTCTTTTCTGCACAAAAATAATAATAATCTAGTGGAATCTTGGAGTTCCTGCCTTTATGTGAAAAAAGAAAGCTTGATCGAGGCCTTTATAAAATAAAGCAGGTTTGCTATCCCACAATCAGTCTCCAATTAGACAAGCAAATCAAAACTAAGATTTTGGATTTAATGCCATTGTCATATCCTCAAGGGAAAACTGAATGAATACCTGCAATCTTGGAAAAAGCCCCATGAGTACAGGAGTATGGTACCAGTTTGTGTTCCACATATCACTTTTTGGCCATTCTGATGATAACATGACATTAATAAGGTTAATTAGAACCAAAAGTCAAGCAACCCAGGCTACCAAGGGTCACTCACTACTCATTACAAGCACAAAACATTGCCTATCATAAGTTGGATACAAAGGACTAGTAAATGAGTGTTTGAGTAGTTCACTGTTACCTTCATTAGAGTCACTGATAATAATTCATCCTCCGCAAATTCAGAGCGTGCTTGAACCTGCAATTGTTATATTAACAAATAGTCAAAACTATGGATTGAATTAGCAAACAGCATGCTAAAGCATGTTTTTTCTTTGAAAGAAGAATTAAATGCACAAGATATTTGGTAACCACTGCAGGACATGAACTGGTTACCTTATTTCTTCGAAGATTACAAACGGACATGGTTCCATCACCACTTGAAAATTGACATGATGAAAATGGATTTTAAAGAACTTATATCAGATACTTTTAGTATACCCATGACAGAAAAGGAAACAATGACTTGCACTAGCATGATAATGAAGCAGAATTCAGAATGAAGTGTTTATGAGTATGAGTAAAACTTATTCTTTATATACACACAACTTGGATAGCCAAACAACTAAAAATCTCTGAACTCAAGTAGTGTAAGTGCAATCTGATAGCAATGTCCTGAATAGGTAAATAAAGCTGATAGCAATGTGAAAGTGAGAAAAAATGACGACCTTTTCAATAACATCAAAGAGAAAATAATCTATTTGACAGAAAGACATCAGAACAGAAGCATGTGATGTGTGTATAAAATATAAAATGTTATCTCTACATGCAGAAAAAAAGGAATACAACAGAATGAAAATCAACTTGCCATGACCAGCATGTATGAAGACAACTTATGAATTATGTGGAACCAAATATATATGACACAACTAATGAAGCTATGCAGATGCACATCCAATGTATTAGTATTAAATTTGTATGCCACATGTATTCATGGTAGCTAAACCAGATCCGTCTAGAAATTTCACTCACAATTCAGAGCATGATAACCATTTTTCCTTTATAATAACAATCATATTGTCAATGATAACATTAGCACACCACAACCAAGTGAGCATATATTCTACCTTGTAGTCAATAGTTTCATATAACCAGAGGCAAAAGTCATGTCTGAGATATATTCCTCATGGACATCAAAAGTATTGCAGCAAGACCGATGTCTGGTATCCCACACCTAAATGCAAATGGAAAGGTTAGGTGATGATGCTTTAGCAAAAAAAAAAAAATTCAGCAAATATAGTGAAGCAGAGCCTCTGGGTCAAAATTCAACCGGAAATTTCAAGTATACACACGGGGATGAAGATACACCAGAGCCATAAATTTACATAATTCTTGACCAATAAATTTGATAGCTTGTCTGTACAATACTTACTAATCCTCTAGATAGAAACACTTTAAAGTCCATACAATCTCATACCCGAATCTTTCCTTCAATATGTATTGCAGTAGGTAAAACTCGGAAGTGTAATATCCCCTAAAACTGAATCATATTAATGCTGATATATCATGTTAGAACTCATGTCCAGATGTCAGTTGGTTTTAAACATAATCTAGCATAAATGGAAACACAAGGATTTGGTATGTGTCAGTATGAAAAGAAAATTGAGCAGAAACCATGCTTTTCCTTCAATATGAATCCACTAACTAATAAATCAAACCCTATTCAATAATACGAACATAAAGCAATCAAACGAAAGAAAATGGGACACCTTAACACATCCTTCATCATCTCCAGATGCAATGGTTGACTCTGTCAAATTGATTATTCTATTAACAGGAGCCCTGCAGAAGAATTTGCCAGTCTGGAATCAGATTTTGTAAGCATCATAAAAGAAAATTAAAATAAACACGTCCATGCTTTAACATTCATACTGTTTCTATTACTAATCAAACCCCATAGAGGAATGTGCAAGAAGGAAAGAGTGAAGACACCCAATAATTTGGGTGCGTAACTCACGGATGTGCGTCTTCCTGACGAACAATCGCAGCACCAGTTTCAACATCCGTGCACAGAATAGAGTGGTCCAGCGATCCAGTGACGATTGCTAAGACAACAAAACAGTAAGCATGAACCTAATCAAGCAACATGAATCAATTGAAAATAAAAAGGGTGCAAGGAAATAAAGGAAAAACATAACTAAATTGATCACTTGCGAACACAATTCACAAAAATAGGCCATCAATTATAAGAGCGACACGTCATTTGGTTAAGAGTAACACGCGGAATCGGCCGAATTTGTGCAAATGATAATTCGAAGTTGCCTCTTTTTGTTTTTCGCAAAAGCCCAGATAAAATCAGAAAGAGCAACAATAACCCTAAATTACCACTGCCTTCATTGATAAACCGAGCAGCTCTACATGATTCCTCATGAGCATCAACTTTCCACAACCTATAACAATTACGAATCAAACAATGAAAGAAATTCAATCCAACATCTTCTGGGAAAGAAAAAGCAAGTTGATTTTCATAAGAGACAAAGAGTAGGCGGCGAATCAGACCTTTGAGGATCAGAAGTGGAAGAAAAGCGATACAGGTGAAGCTCGCCGGAGATAAGGGAGGTCGTAACGAGGGAATCGGAGGGGTGAAAGTGGATATCGAGAGGGGTCTCCTCAAGCTGAACCTCCATCTTCCTCCTCTGCTTAAACCCCTGGCGGCGAAATTTAGGGCTTTAGCGTTTTAGCTCGGCCCTTTGTTTTTGTTTTTGTTCTTTCCCCTTGAAAATTCAATTTTCGGTGATTTAGGTAACTAAATAACTAATCACTTATGAAAATGCAATTAGGTAATTAGTCATCTCAGAGATAAAATTAGGTGGGATAGACACATCCAAATAGAGTAACAATGGTCAACTGGTGACCGCTGACCCGTCAACGTTGATTGTTGTCGGTCAATGTTGACCAACTTATTCAGATTTTTTTTAAGTAAGGACATTTTTTTGTGATGTCATTTTGTCGTTTTGATGACATTTTTTTTTATTACATTTCATTTCCACTTTGATGCTACTCTTCTAATGAAATGGTTTGATGACACTTTTTTTCAAACATTGATGACATTTTATGTTTACTGTGATACCACGTTGACCATTGATGCCATTTTTTTTTATTGTTGACTACTGATGACACTTTTTTATGTCAAATTTTTAATGATATTTTTTTACCGTGATGCCATATTTTTTCAAAGTAGTGTTTTGATGACATTTTTTTTCTTTAATGTGATGCAACTTTTTTCAAAGTATTGTTTTGATGCCATTTTTCTAATGTAATTATTTGATACCACTTTTTTTTTTATCAAATTGTTTGATGCCATTTTTTTTTAATTTAATCAATTGTATATCGATATATTTTCATTGATTCTATTCTTATTCACTGATGATACGTTTGTCATTACACTTCATTGATAAAATCACTTGTGGTGACATGTTTATACAATTGATTATACATGAGCATAAAATGTAATTAAACTTCATTGATGACATCTTTTATTGATGACTATAATTCATTGATGACATTTGTAATTACACTTCACTAATTTCAATCATTTATGATGACATTATTTGATGCCAATTTTCTAGACCCGGGCAAACGCGGGCGCGGGCCGGGCTTGGGCCGGGCTTTACTCAAGATTTTGTCCCGTTGTTGCGGGCGCGGGCCGGGCTAAGCCCGCTTAACGGGTTGGAAGTCGTGTCCAAGCCCGTCCGCAAATGCGGGCGCGGGTAGCCCGCGGGTACCCGCAAATCTAATTAATTTTTCTTATTAAGATTATACTAAGCCTATTATAATCAATTTTAATATATATATATTACATATATTATTTATATACTACCTACTATTTTTAATATATATATATATATATATATATATATATATATATATATATATATATATATATATATATATGTTACATATAAAATGAATACATATTATTTACATAAGCCTACTATTTTTTTTAAAATAAATACCTACTGTTGTTATATGTTTTTAAAATAAATACCTACTGTTTTTTTATGTTTTTAAAATAAATACCTACTGTTTTTTTAAAAATAAATACCTATTTTTAAAAGAATGATAATATTATTTATTACATATATATACACATATATTACTGTTTTTATATGTTTTTTATTTTTTAAAATTAATAATATATATATATATATATATATATATATTTAATAATATATATATTAAAAAAATAGCGGGTACCCGTTACGGGCCAAGCGGCCCGCAACGAGTATATTGGCTTACCCAATCCCGTTCTCGCTGCGGGCGCGGGCCGGGCTTAGCGGCCCGCATGGGCTTTCCCCCCTACCCAAGCCTGTCCAATTTCGCGGGCGGGCGGGACGGGACGGGCGGGCCGGCCCGCGTTTGCCCAGCTCTACAATTTTCTAATGAAATGGTTTGATGTCACTTTTTTAATGCCATTTTTTTAAAATCTTGATGACAATTTTTAATATGGAATATATCATGCTTATTGATCCAATGAAGTTTTCAAAATAATTTTTTTAAATAGGTACAACATCCAAGTATTTATATGTTTGATGACAATCACTAGTGTATCCAGCCAAACAAAAATCTGGAAGATTCTTACATAAAATGAAAGTAGAGCTTAAGTTTTCAAGTCGAGTAACTTCTCCGATTGTTCTACACCCATAGCTTGCGTAGGGAAATGTTCTTATCGGCGTCATTCTCTCCCTCGGAGCAAAGAACATGAACCCTCCTCTCCCTCAGAGCAAACATACCGATTTCAAGTGATTATTGTATTGCATCATCTATCTTCAACAAACAATAAGTTAGCTTCCAATTCTCTGACATCATGTCAATCTCTGTTGCATCAACGCCTCATCTAATGTATCGTATTCAGCTAGTAAGCCATGTATATTGTATACCCACCGTTAAAAAAACCTATGGCACAATGAGCAGTGACATCATACGCCAAACATAAAGGCCATCATAAGCCAAGCAAAAAAGGAAGTTATAGGTTTAAAACTATATTTACCACTAAGGATAAGATTAAAGTAAAACTCACTTGTGTTTTTATAGAAACCGCCACATCCAGAAGTTTGTAGAACGTGATGGCGGCTTAAACAAAGAAATATTGCACATGAGTTGGCCTAACAGCAACCGAATCTCACCTATGTTGTTTCTCGGTATAGTGATGTTATTCTACAAGCACACAATCAGTCACATGTTGCAGAAAATACATCACAATTCGAGTCCAATTTCTATCTTTGATCATTACAAATACAACACAATTTGACGGGTTTGTACATTTGGATACAAGATTATGAAGGGATCAAGATATCAGACAGAAAATGCATAACAATGATTCCATAAAAAACTCCAATAATCAAGAAAAATAGAGTGAAGTCTGTCATTAACTAGAAATGAAACTAAGTTTTCATCCTTTGAAGGAGCATTCCATGAAAGGACAAACAAGACAAGTAGATCACTGAAAGGGAAATTGAAGCAAGTCATAATCCCCAATTTGATCTACGGATGATTACAAGGACTTAAGAATATGTAAGGGAAATCGAATAAGAGGAGGAGGAGAATATGACCTTGGAGCTACAAGGGAGGAGCGATTGAAGGCGATCGCGATGAATAATGTAGCCTGAACCAACCTCGCAAGAATAGTGTAGCCTGAACCAACCTCGCAAGAATACGAGATCAATTGCAGTATACGGATATCGATCACGGGGATTATATATGTATCAATCGTTATCTAGAACTAATAAGCTAAGCCAAGAAAGAGGGATTTGATTTTCATCTAAATTAAGAAAAACAAGCAAAGATTATGAAGAAAATATATAAGAGAAGTAATTCTAGAGTTAAAGATTCTCACGACAATGCCACAAAGAATTCAACCCGATATTCACTCGAACTTCATCCTCTTAATATGTAAAATTGAAGGTAAATTATCTAAAGTCATCACTACTCAGTTGTCGCATGTTGTAGTAATTGTGTCTAAATTAACCAAATCCCCCCCTTTAAGCTCTTTATAGATCTTAGGAGAAAATCAATTAAACTTTCGCTGTCGCGCTCCGCCTAACCGATATACACCTAATAATCTACGATAATTTATTAATCCTCAAGAGTCCTCAACAATCGTTTAAATGTCACAATAACAATTGTTGATTCCTCAAGTTCAATCCTAGGGTTCCGATGAAACCAATCCTTCTTTCGGGTTCATGAATTTCATCTATTTATCCAATTTCAATTCGCAGCGGTAGCATCTTGAATCTAAAAAGGATTCTAATCGATTAACATCAATTAGGTTAAGCAACTAGGATCAAATTAATTCATAAAATTCAGACTAAGTTCAAGCAAATATCGAAATCAAACAAATCGCGACATTGTCGGGTTCACCCTAACCCTAGAACGGAAAATTTAGCTAAACATAATATATAAAGCAATAGAATAAATTAAAGACATGCTTAAAATAAAATGCAAACCAGAAATCTTTGACTTCAATCCAAAGTGCAATACCGAAAGCAAATAAAGGGAAACCTAAATCTAAACCTAAAACTAAGAAGCAAATGAAGTTGGCGGCCAAGCTCCAAAGTCTGAACTCTGGCCTCCCTCGTTCACTTTCCCATACGAGAGTATATATATATAACTTTATAAAAACTACAATTTCAGCCCTCAAAATTTAAGAATTAAATTCAGCCCAACACCTAATTCTAATTGCAGCCCATCACCCAACTTTCAAATCTGACCGTTTCTTCACTTTAGCTTTCAAGGTTCGACCCAATCATTCTCGCTCCTCCGTATTGACTCTTGAACTTCCACAATATTCATCCCAAATTGCCTGAAATCAATAATAACTCGGTGTAGACTCCGAAAATACAAAATAAACTAAATAAAGTATAAAAGATGATAAATATGCATGAAAATGATCTAAACTAATATGCAAATGCAACCCTAAAATAGGACTAAATTAGATGTCATCAAATCACCCCATGCTTGAACCTTGCTTGTCCTCAAGCAAGAACAAGTGTAAAGATTTCACAAGAAGGATTTCGATTTCTATCCAAGCAATGCTTTTTTCTCATTTAGATCAAGACATTGGGTTCAAAACAAGAACTAGCAAATCATCCAAGAGACAAAATCAAGACATCAATTCCAAGACCTCGCATAGGATAAATTTTTGTGGAACGCTTTCACTCTTGTGTTTAGGGTATAAATATCGCTCAAGCTCAAATCTTGAAAACTCATCTACCATAGGCTTGCATTAGCGTCCTAAATCTCCATCACTTGGACTATGCACAAAAACATAAATCATGAGGTCTTTTCATAGGTTGTAATGGGGCCAAGGTGAGAAAAATAAGGCATAGAATTCTTTGGCCATTGTGGTGCTAAAATCCGGGAAATAGAATTACTTCCTAAACTTTCTCTAGTGATGAAGAATTTTATTCACTTTTTTTTCTTCTTTTTTTTTTTTCTTTTTTTCCATTTTCTCTTTTTTTTTTCAATTTTTTTTATTTCTTCATCACAAGAAAATTACATTTGAAGCACAAAATCCTCCACTCAATACATCAATCACTCAAAGCGCAATATTCTCCCTTCTCCACTCAAATGAACCATAATTCTATTTCATCCTAGTTCCCGAATGGGTAAATAAGGCTAAAATAGGCTTAAGGATAATCTCGTGGAGCTACAAATAAATAGGCAAATAGGCTCAATGGGGTTCAAGCAAAGGATATAACTACGGGTAGGAAGGGAATAATAGGCTAACAAAATTGCCTCAATCATGTTTATGCAATGCACATAAGTCATACATGTGGCCTCAAAAGGTTCTAACGCAAGTTCTGAAGATAGAGCAATCAAGATGAGCAATTCACACACAAAAGAAAGAGGACTCATGGTTGTTAGTCCTAGGCCCAGAATCTCACGGCTTTTGTCTTAGAATCTCAATCTCAACAAGTCTCAAGTAATGACTAGTTTTGAAAGAGTTATAGCATAAACCCAAATATCCAAATCATCACCAGCTTGTTAACATGCCTTAAAGGATATCATCAACTAAAATCAATCAAGGAAAATTCAAGTTCTTCAAGAAGAGCAAGGAATTTGTTATAGCAAGGGTTCATCTCAAGACACCTATATGCAAATGCAATGCATGAAATGCACATGAAAAAGAAAAGAAAAGAAAAAGAAAAAATTATATGCAAAAACGGAGTTACACACGAGCTACATGTGAATTACAAGTGAGTTACCCCCACCCCATGCTTAAAACCTACTTTGTCCTCAAAGTAGAGAAAAAAGAAAGAGTTAGGGAAGAGGAAACTCACTAAAGAATCAGGCATACTCGAGGAAAATTCAAGCAATCCTAATCCGAGGTAGTAGTGCAAGAATTTTTTGGAACCATCTGTGATATTTGATCAAATTTCAGCGGCATCTCCTTTTGTTTTTGGGCCTGTACACAACACAAAAACAGCAGCAATGCAAGCCTCACAAGTACAACACTATCACATCAGCAACCAGGATCCAATAATCAATAAAATTCAGCACTTTCACACTTTAGCCATCAATATAGACAAATCACAACCACCACAACAAAATTAAAAACTAGATGATAGACATTTAAGATCAAACGGACTAGCATCACATACAACAGTCATTTCAGTCCAGTAGAATGATCAAATGCCAAGGTTCACTCAAAACAAATGTTGCAATTGCACTCAGCTACATGCCGATAAATATCAAAGAATTCAAGTAACTTCAGGAAGTGCAAAACTAGCAAGAATTAGAAGTGCACCTAGACCAATCATATAAATCGCCTAAAATCCGGCATATGATCACACAAATTTCAGTTCCACCTCCAAGTAGCAATTACAATTCAAGCTGCAATCAATAACAAAGACTTCCAGCAGATAGCTAAATTAGTCCAACAAATTACCAGTAAACACTAAAATCAGCCTTGTTAAGTAAATCAATGGACACAGCAAGCCATCAATAACTTAAAGCACAATGAACAATGCATCAAAAGTAAACAATTTCAGCAACAACAATACTCTCAACTCAAATTCACCAGATTAAGTTCCTCCCCAATTCAAATTCAGCAAATTCATCTCATCAACACAAGAGAGAGGTCAACCATGTCATACCTGTAGTGCAGTAGAAGCCAAGCCAAGAGAAGATGAATTGAGAGCTAAGCTAAAGCAACAGCGGGCCGATGAGTAGAGTGTACAACAAATCTGGAGAAGCATCGGCGGCGAGGTTCCCGGCTGTGCTGAGCAGAGGCGGGCACTGAACTGGGGGTGGAGGAGCGGCGGGCTGCGTTTCAGGTGGGGTGAGAGAGAAAAGGTCGGGAAAGGGGTCGCCCGCCGATGGTGTGGCGTCGGCGATCTGTGGGGCAGAGATGTGTAGTGCCGGTCCGGGGCGGGCTGCTGAGTGCTGGGGGCAGAAAGGTTAGGGTTCCGGCAAATAGAAGGGAGATGGATAGGGAAAAAGGAGAGGCGGCGGCGTGTGGGGCAGTGGGATCGGGAAAGCGGACGGAAGCATCGGAGAGGGGTGGAGGAGTGGAGGCATCGGCGGAAGGTGGCGCGAGGGAGCAAGTCGGAAGGCTGATGGGAGGAGGGCGAGAGGGAAGACGGGGAGTGGTGGTCTGTGCTTCCGCCGGGTTGAGAGGTAGGCGGCAGAGGGAGAGGCCGGAGGCGGGTTTGAGAGAACGCAGAAGCGTTTTTTTTTTTTTTGTTTTTATTTGTTTGCTGAACAACATGGAAGACAGGGGCTATACGCGCAGCCGCGCTCTATGAAACACGGGCGTGCATTTTTTTTTTTGAATTAGCAAACAATTCTAACTAAAATAAAATAAAAGAAGACTTACCTTAGATTGACTCGAAAACGTTTGAACCTTCCCGAATGGATGGTCCATGGCTTGATCCAACCATCTAATAAAGTCTTTTCGGAGCGATATAATTGGAATCCATTGAAGCTCAAGCTCTTCAAAGATGTGCTCTTCTCCTTAACATCTTGTCCGTTTGTGTGTTCATCGTTACCACCCTCTTCGAATAGAAAAACTTCCTTTTGGGATTTGTTGTATGGCGGTATGTCAATGAGAACTTCCTTTGAAAGGTCATCTATATGCCACTTGGAGAGTAATCCAGCAAACGCCCCAAATCGTTCCTTAACCTTCTCTTGAACCATGACTTCAGAAAATAGCGATGGTGACATGTATACTCGGGGAACAACCACTCCGGGTTCTTCTCTGGATTCCTCTTCCCTAGGATCATCAATCTCAGGCATCTTAGACTCATGTATATGCTCTTCCAGACTTTCCTCAATCTCAATAGATATGACGGTGCAATCGTCATTGTCACTTGTTTGGCTCAGGAGACTCTCTGGAACAGTTTGAGCATTCATGGTAAGGTGAGCAATTTGGGCTTCAATTGCCGCAATCTTAGTGAGTAGCTCCTCCGTTGATAGGTGTGAATAAGGTCTTTGCTCGGGAGGAGGTTGTGGAGGTCGAGACTGAAATCCTATCGGAGCCCTTTCATGAACGTGATAGCTCTCACAATACTCATCAGAACCGCACCTATGGTACATATCATCCGCATCCTCGTAGTCGGGGGCCCACAACACCGGGCATTCAGAGATCATATGCCCAAAACCTCCGCAAAACTCGCAATGCGGATGAGTCCCATACGTCGAGAATTGATTTTCCAAAGTGGCATGACCAGACGATGAAAAAACACCACAATAAGGAACACAATTCATCTCTACAAGAACACACCTGAAATCACAAAAAGAAAGAAAAAAATCAAAAGCAAAAGAAAGACTTAGCAAACTAGTTTATAGAAACAACTAATACTATCAATAATCCCAGGCAACGACGCCAAAACTTGATGTGGTCTAAACCAACACAAGAATAGTGTGGCCTGAACCAACCTCGCAAGAATACGAGATCAATTGCAGTATACGGATATCGATCACGGGGATTATATATGTATCAATCGTTATCTAGAACTAATAAGCTAAGCCAAGAAAGAGGGATTTGATTTTCATCTAAACTAAGAAAAAACAAGCAAAGATTATGAAGAAAATATATAAGAGAAGTAATTCTAGAGTTAAAGATTCTCATGACAACGCCACAAAGAATTCAACCCGATATTCACTCGAACTTCATCCTCTTAATATGTAAAATTGAAGGTAAATTATCTAAAGTCATCACTACTCAGCTGTCGCATGTTGTAGTAATTGTGTCTAAATTAACCAAATCCCCCCCTTTAAGCTCTTTATAGATCTTAGGAGAAAATCAATTAAACTTTCGCTGTCGCGCTCCGCCTAACCGATTCACACCTAATAATCTACGATAATTTATTAATCCTCAAGAGTCCTCAACAATCGTTTAAATGTCACAATAACAATTGTTGATTCCTCAAGTTCAATCCTAGGATTTCGATGAAACCAATCCTTCTTTCGGGTTCATGAATTTCATCTATTTATCCAATTTCAATTCGCAGCGGTAGCATCTTGAATCTAAAAAGGATTCTAATCGATTGACATCAATTAGGTTCAGCAACTAGGATCAAACTAATTCATAAAATTCAGACTAAGTTCAAGCAAATATCGAAATCAAACAAATCGCGACATTGTCGGGTTCACCCTAACCCTAGAACGGAAAATTTAGCTAAACATAATATATAAAGCAATAGAATAAATTAAAGACATGCTTAAAATAAAATGCAAACCAGAAATCTTTGACTTCAATCCAAAGTGCAATACTGAAAGCAAATAAAGGGAAACCTAAATCTAAACCTAAAACTAAGAAGCAAATGAAGTTGGCGGCCAAGCTCCAAAGTCCGAACTCTGGCCTCCCTCGTTCACTTTCCCATACGAGAGTATATATATATAACTTTATAAAAACTACAATTTCAGCCCTCAAAATTTAAGAATTAAATTCAACCCAACACCTAATTCTAATTGCAGCCCATCACCCAACTTTCAAATCTGACCGTTTCTTCACTTTAGCTTTCAAGGTTCGACCCAATCATTCTCGCTCCTCCGTATTGACTCTTGAACTTCCACAATATTCATCCCAAATTGCCTGAAATCAATAATAACTCGGTGTAGACTCCGAAAATACAAAATAAACTAAATAAAGTATAAATTATGATAAATATGCATGAAAATGATCTAAACTAATATGCAAATGCAACCCTAAAATAGGACTAAATTAGATGTCATCACTTCCAATTCTCCGACACCATGTCAATCTCTGTTGCATCAACGCCTCATCTAATGTATCGTATTCAGCTAGTAAGCCATGTATATTGTATACCCACCATTAAAAAAACCTATGGCACAATGAGTAGTGACATCATACGCCAAACATAAAGGCCATCATAAGCCAAGCAAAAAGGAAGTTATAGGTTTAAAACTATATTTACCACTAAGGATAAGATTAAAGTAAAACTCACTTGTGTTTTTATAGAAACCGCCACATCCAGAAGTTTGTAGAACGTGATGGCGGCTTAAACAAAGAAATATTGCACATGAGTTGGCCTAACAGCAACCGAATCTCACCTATGTTGTTTCTCGGTATAGTGATGCTATTCTACAAGCACACAATCAGTCACATGTTGCAGAAAATACATTACAATTCGAGTCCAATTTCTATCCTTGATCATTACAAATACAACACAATTTGACGGGTTTGTACATTTGGATACAAGATTATGAAGGGATCAAGATATCAGACAGAAAATGCATAACAATGATTCCATAAAAAACTCCAATATTCAAGAAAAATAGAGTGAAGTCTGTCATTAACTAGAAATGAAACTAAGTTTTCATCCTTTGAAGGAGCATTCCATGAAAGGACAAACAAGACAAGTAGATCACTGAAAGGGAAATTGAAGCAAGTCATAATCCCCAATTTGATCTACGGATGATTACAAGGACTTAAGAATATGTAAGGGAAATCGAATAAGAGGAGGAGGAGAATATGACCTTGGAGCTACAAGGGAGGAGCGATTGAAGGCGAACGCGATGAAAGTTGATCCTCTCCCTCCGCCTCCTTACGAGAGTCGATCGACGCATCCAAGACAGTGATCATACACGAGCAGCGTCGACTATGGAGGGGGTGCCTTGGGCGGCGTTCTTGGCTGGGAAAGAGAGGAATCCGGCGGACGACGGCGAGGGTTGAGCCTTAGTCGGCCTGAGCCGACGAATGACGCTGACGGATCCGACGCTGGTAACGAAGACGATGAAGGTGGTGACGCCCACGAGGACGCCGAGGATTTCTCGGTCGAAGAAGGAGCGGCCGAGGAGGAGGGTGAGAAATCGCGCAGAGGAAAAAGATGAGAGAAGCGAATGAAGGGTACATGGGCTAAAAAAACTTTCAATAGGGTCTAGCCCACCTAATTTTTTTAAAGTGGTTAATTAGCTAATTAAATGTTGAAAGGTGTACAAAAAACCAAATTTTCTCTTTTCTTATTTCTAGGGTTATTTACACAAAACGGCCCTTAAATTATTTTTTTACAAGGTAATTTTGTTTATGGGGATACTCTGGGTGTGTTATGATTCCATTGCATTTTAATTATAATGCAATTATTTTACCTTGTTTTATGTGAGCATTAATTTAAACAAATAAGCACATAAATCGATATAAAATAATTGCATTATAATTAATATATCGTATAATCCAAAAACACCATAATTTAAACACCTTAAAAATTATGTTAACCAAACACCACCTTATCATTTTGCGTTATAAACATAATGCATTTGGAATCCAAACACACCCTTGTCATACCATTGTAAAAAATGATCTGTCTTATTTTTTGAGTTTTGTTTTGTTCCCAAATCACTTAAAAAATCAACTATATTTATGTTATGTGCTCTACAATTTCAAAAAAATATTTGTAATGTTGGATCTGTTATTTGGAATTTGTTTAGTAAGCTTACATTCTACAAAAAAGTGAAAAACATTTTCGCATGGATTGCCATATAACACATGTGAGAGGGAGGGCAATCCCTATCTAAGCAAGTAAATCCTTTGTGGGCAATCCTTTTTGGCTTCAATTGAAGGTCATTGTTCATTCTCAAGTAGATTGTTCAAACCCAAACCGCATCTGAAGGTGTTCGAGCAAATTTTATCCCTGATAAGGGGGTGTACCTATCTTCTTTATTTTAGAAAAAACGTCGATATACCTTATCAAGTTCTATCAAGATTGAAACAAGTAGCATGGAGGATTGCATTAGGAAAACAAGCAGGGCACAAGATTTACTTTAATCAAGACCTTCTCACCACCACCAGCCTTCGACAAACTCAGTCCGACCACCACCTTCACTTTCGGCCACCATCACCAGCCCCGACCGCATAATCACCATCGTGCACGTCCGCACAGTAGGGGTGCACGTCCACGCGCTTGGGTGCACGTCTGCTCGCTTTTCTTATATTATTGCAACTTGCTAGCTCGACATACACATGCCCGTGCGCCCAACAACCTCCTTTCTTTTGTCCATCTTTGCTTTCCTTCGGGTATTGCTTTTGGTACACTAACCATGTCGCAGGCTCTCCGAAAGTGTCTGTTTGATGATTTGTGTCGTCTTGCTTACAAATTTGAGTGGCAAGTGCACCAACTAATTGACCAACACAACTCTTATTTCAATGACTTTGTCATCGAGGCACCATTGGTAGATTATGAGGCACTTATTCCCATATATGATGTCTATGTTGATGTTTTTAGCATGGTGTTGCTTTTGATGTCATTCCGGAGGATCGAGGCATTGTTGTCGAGCTTTTTGAGGAGTTTGTTGAGGATGTTCCCGTGGTTGCGCTACACATGAGTTACATTCCTATTGTGGAACACTTTAGGGTAATGACTCCAAGCTTTGCTCATGATAGTCCTTGTTGTTCTCCGTCGGTATTTCCATTTTTACATGAGGTGAGGACGACTCGAATTCAAGAAAGGGAGAATGATACAATTCGGGAAACGTCAAATTAGCCAACATCGAGGAAACTGAGATTTATTCAAGAATTTTAAGTGATGAAGATTAATGATCCGGGATTGTATTATATTTTTATGTTTAGTTAATTTTAGCCTATCCTATTTTTTAATAAGTCTGAATATTTAATAAGTATGAGTTTTTATATTAATTGAATTTTTATTGAACAATATTATATTATTGATAGGTTTTAGGAATTTGTTAGAAAACCCCATTAGGGTTTTTAAGTCATTAGATTTTTATGCATTGCTATTTAAGTATTCTTTTGATTAATGAAAAAGGGGATGCTCAATTATTATTTCCCCCAAAAACAAGTTTCTTGAGAAACCCTAACGGCTGTGAGAAACGTTCATCTTCTTCGTGAGATTAGAAGAACTAAGGATCAAGAGAAGCGGCACTGAGAGATTGATTTGCTTGTGAGATTCAAGTAGATTGAGATCTCATCGATCTAAAGGAGGGTTCTTTCGCATATCCAATTCGACTACCTATTGTAGCGATCGGCAACCCTTAGGTGTGAGATTCGTCATCACAAACATGTCCATATTAACTCCACCGTTAATGATAGGACACCCTAAGTATTTTTCCAATGCAATAGAGGAGACAATGCCTAGATGGGCCATAATAGTTGCTTTAGTGGCCGATGTTGTATTCTTGGACACTTGGAGAATAATTGTTGTGTTTGTGTGTCATTAATCAGAATGGAATAGGAGACGGTGGACACGCAATCCATAATCCACACAATAAAAGTCTTGTGAAAACCCATTTTGGTAAGAACTGCTTGGAGATGCGACCATTCAAGCTAATCGTAGGCCTTTTCTATATCCAGTTTAAGAGCAAGCCACCCCACCTTGCCTTGCTTTGCCTTGAAAGAGTGAAAAATCCCATATGAAATGAGGATGTTATCATGAATTGAACGACCTTTTGTAAATGTGACTTGAAGAGGATGGATGAATTTTGTAAGTATATGAGCCAGTCTGGATGTTATAACTTTGGTTATGATTTTGTAAATAGTAGAGCAGAGACTAATAGGGCGGAAATGATTTTATGTAAGCTGAATCGTTAATCTTAGGGATCAAGGTTATGAAAGTATGATTAGGAATGACAATGGGTCAGGTGGTGGGTGGATGAACCCCTATTTCACCCGACCCACCATGGATGACCAATCAGTCCACCCCACCCACCATCCATATCCACTTCACCCATATCCATCAGGTGGGCGGGTGAAATAGGTGAAATATGGATGACATATGATATGAGTGATTTTTGCTAAATACACATAATTGAATTCCAATAACACATGTGTAGAGAAAACAATGGCTAAAATAACATCATCTTACGCATTAAGTCTTAAATAAGTCATCATAATATAAGTTTAAATAACATTGTCTTAAACACATGACCATAGGTCTTACACACAAATGAGAGTTTAAATAGCATTGTCTTATTAAGGAAAATAAGCCACCCGACAACAACAAGACAAGAGTGGTAGAGGACGAAGAGGGCAAGAGGTTTGAATAACGAAATGTCGATTAGGAAGTTAGGGTTTAGAAAATTAGAAAGTTTATATATATTTTTATATAAAATATATAAATAATATTTTTTAATGTAGATGGATGGCGGGTCGGGCCGGGTGGTGGATGATGGGTCAGGTGGTGGATCGGGTGTGGGTGGAAAAATATCAGCCCACCCGACCCACTACACATATCCACTTTCCACCCGTTTTTTTTTTTTTTTGGATTTTCACCCACTTTTTCGGGTCGGATGATTAGAGTTCGGGTCGGGTGCGGGTGAAATTGTCACCCTTAAGTATGATTGATTTGTTTAAGGATCTTACCTTATAAGAAGAAGCTCTTAAAATCTTTCGTCACCGAAGGGTCAACTATGCCCCAGAAATCTTATAGAAGACATCAGACATGTCGTCAGGTCCAGGAGCTTTATCCGCATGTATAGAGAAAACCACCGATTTGATCTCTGCATTAGAGACTGAAGCTGTAAGCCGGAGGTTATCTTGATCGGAGACGGCAAGGTGTAGGATTTCAAGATTCTTGAGTAAGTTAATTGAAGGGTCGATTGTGGATCTGAATCTGCTCAAATTCAGATCGAATAGCTCCATGATATGATGTATGAATACCATTGGGAAGGGTGATGGACATGATAAGTTTGTAGTTTACTAAAAACTTACACTATAGGGTATGTATGATAGCAAAAATAAATAGTTAAAAGTATAGGTAGAAGTGGAGGTTTTTTTTTTTAATTAGGTAAAAGAGGTGTATGGATAGCAAATAGTTAAAAGTGGTTAAAATTTTGAGTTAAAAAAAAAGCTAATGGAAGGTGCTTTTTTGTGTTTAATTAAATCCTAAACAATACTAAAGTAGGAGCTGGCTTGCCACATGTCGCGCTTTATATAAAAAATTTCCCACCCATTTTGTCTATCAACTTTTTTTTTTGCCATGTGTGAATGTTGTGCCACATATATATTAAAATCTTTTTTTCTTTTATTCCGATTTTAATAATCACTAACCACACACTTTCTATTTTAAAAATATTTTGTGCCCATAGTGTATCATTATTTTATGTGTAAATGGTTATTTTTTTACAGTAGGCAAGAATTAGGAGCAATTACACAAGTTGTAATCTGGCTCCTTGATCAACCTTAAGGATGATGGTACAAAGTTCCCTATTAAAAAGGATAGTAGAACTACTAATGATACCCTTCCGAGCTATAAAGTCGGCTACTTGATTCGCTTCTCAGTAGCAGTGTCTGTATTGAACAAGGTCAAAAGCAGATTCCAATTGCTTGATTTTTCCAATGTGATGTATAATCTCCCATCTGACATTATTGTTGTTAGTGATGGATTTGATGAGCTGTAGATTATCCCCTTCTATTATTACTCTTCAAAGTCCTTTCCTAATTGTTCGCTCCATACCTGTCTAAATAGCAATAGCTTCATTTTGAATGATTGAGCCTTTAACAATTTCCTTGTAAAACATATCAATGACATGACTCCGTGTAAAGACCGGAATTTAATTAATATTTATAAAATATCCGTAGGATAATCCGAATATTATCCTCCCTTATGATTATGAAAATCCGGAAAATTTAAAATTTATGGATGGCTTTACATTGGTTTAATTATGAATTTTATGAAAGAAATATATACCCGAGCCACTTTTCTCGTATCTTGTAAACATAACGGATTTTAACGCATCACGAACTTGAGATTTACGTCTTGCTAATATAAGGGCAACCGCCCCATCCAAGGCGTGACGAAGCGCCTCGCGATGAAAGGGAAGTCCACAATCCTAACCCTAATCCTAATCCTAATCTTAATGTTGGTAACCCTTTATTTGATGAGAACGACTCTCCACGAGGTGAGAGGTATGGTAGGAATAATGGGTTTGATCATCCGTAGGGACAAGGAAGAGGAAGAGGGATAGGCCGAGGATTCCAGGAGGATTACTACTATTCCGAGGCCGATGACGACTTCCAAGAAGAGGAGCATTGGGAGCAACATCACATGCGGAACGATAGAGGAGGTCGATACCAATACAGAGCACCTAGAGAGCCTGGTCAGGACGGCATAGGTAAGATTAAGGTAAAGATCCCTCCTTTTGATGGTAAGACTGATCTAGATGCATATATTGATTGGGAAACTAAAATGGATCAGATTTGGAATTGTCATAACTTCTCAGATGCTAAGAAAGTGCAACTAGCTTCATTAGAATTTCAAGGCTTTGCTTTAATTTGGCGGGATAACCTAGTTAAAGAAAGAAGAAGAGCCCTTGATGTGTCTATCGCTTCATGGACTCAAATGAAAGCACTTATTAGAAGTAGATTTGTTCCCCAACATTATGCTAGAGAACTTAGGCAAAGATTAGAAAATCTTAAACAAGGTAGCAAAGCTGTTGAGGAAACATTTAATGCAATGCAAGAAACCATGGTTAGAGCGAATGTAGTTGAGAATTATGAAGATACAAATGCTAGGTTTCTTAGAATATTGCATCCCGCCTTAGCTCATGAAATAGACTATTTTCCTTATTCTACGCCTACTGAGCTTTTACATTTTGCTATGAAGGTAGAAAGGGGAGCTAGATACAGAAACCAAGGTGGGAGAATGTCGAGCGGGCAACCTTAGGGGTGGCGCTAGAACCGGCCACAACAACCCTAAGGCCGACCTGATGGTGCTTTAGGGATAGGCCGAGCCAAGCCCCAGGGAGGAGTGATAGACGGTCGCCTTAGCAGCCTCTCGACAAGGGCAAGTCGCCCATGTACGGACGAGATTTGCCTGGGGTATCTATTGGCCCCAAAGGGAGTAATCCTAACTGATCTACTACTAGATCTAGAGATATTGTGTGCTTTAAATGTCAAGGTAGAGGTCATGTTATGAAGGATTGCCCTAATAAGAAAACTCTCATGGTTAATCACTTAGGCGAATATGAATCTGAAAATTCTAGTGATGAACATGAAGAGCATGCTAATGATAATGATCAAAACCTTAACCTTCTTACTTATGATGAAGATGATGATGTGACGGAGGTAAAACATGTCGTTGATCCATCAAAGAAAACTCAAACCTATAACTAGTACAACAATAAGTAAGAGGTCGATCCACAGGGAAATTTATGACTCAACTGTGATTTAGATGTCAACTAAAGTAACCAAATTGGGGGGGGGGGGGTTTAAAGTGTGAAAGTTCCGCCTTTTATCAAAGCGGATTGAAAGAAAGCAAAAGTAAATGATTTTGGTTTAGACAATTATGAGAAGCAATTCTACCTATAATTTTCCACTTTATTTGGTTGAAGCGATCCTTGTAACTTCTTCTCGTCCTATTAAGGTTTCCTATGAATGCCCTTGTCTCGACCTAATATAGTTACTAGTCCAACCAGTCCTAGCAACCCTTATCAATCGAACAGTCCCAAAAGAAGTATTTAACCCAATTGATAGCTTTAAGTTCAGAGATTAGCCAAGGTATTTGCAGTCCCTAAAGAGGGATTTAACAACACATTCAACTTCCTACTCATTCAATTAGTTCAACCAGCCCTAAAGGAACAAGCTACTTAGGTTAAGGTTCACAACCAGGAATCTACAAAATCTTAGCAATTGAATTGATTCTAACTAGTTGCGCGGGCTAGATAGAATAAAACAATAGACAATCAAGCACAAAGAAGTTGAAGCATTCAAATATAGGAAACAAGAACGAGAATTAGAAACTCACAATCAATCCAAATAAAGCTTCAAATTGTAGGCAGAGCAGATGAGTTTAGTTCCTCATGGAAGACATCGCTCAAATCTCTAAAGTGTCTGATAAACGTAAGAATAGAATAGAAGTGTCTAAAAAATAACATAAAATCGGCCTTTAATAAGTCTAGTCGGCCATGGAACAAAAATAACAAAACTAGGGTTTCATTAAACAAAACGACGTCGCGCTGCCGAACAATGATGCGGACGCTGCATATGCTGTGGCCGTGGCATCAACAACTTTTTTCCATCCCGCGGCATTTGTTCTGTTGCGGTCGCTGAATCGGTCTTTCACGGAAAATATGTCTCGAATTTGCTCTTCTTGTCAACAAGAAAGTTGTTGCTCTTTGAAAGAACTTTCTAACGCATGGTCATAATAGTCAATCGGACAACCGAGGCCTCCAGAAAGAGCAAAACAAGTTCAGCATGTCTGACGACAACTTCTGCAGACTTGTTCTTCATTTAGGTTTGCTTATTCTTCTCAGGACCTCTTGAGATCTGCATGTAAGCTTCTTCGATCAACTAGACATTCTCATCTAATGAGTTATCAACACATGTCTCATCATCGGATCCACGATTATCTGAAATAATCAATAAAGGTGTGTAGATTCCGACTCCACCAACATAGAGAGCAGATATGCAAATTGTACTTAATCCATGCATGAAATGCATCTTAACTAAGCTCAATGTAACCTATTTCCCTACCTAAATGCATGCTATCATGATGGCATTGATTATGAACATGGTGAATCATTGATTGTTAGGAGAGTTTTAAGTGTTGTTCCTGCACCTTGTGATGACAATCAACGTGAAAACTTGTTTCATACTAGATTCTTAGTAAAGGGAAAGGTTGTTAATGTGATCATTGATGGAGGAAGTTGTTGTAACTTAGCTAGTCAGGAAATGATTGATAAATTACAACTTCCTACAATTCAGCATCCTAAACCTTATAGATTGCATTGGATGAATGACTGTGGAAATTTGAAAGTGAATAGGCAAGTTAAAGTGCATATCAAGCTAGGAGATTATGAGGATGATGTTTTATGTGATATTATGCCTATGCAAGTCTGTCATATATTATTAGGTCATCCTTGGCAATTTGATCGTAAGGTCTTGCATGATAGATTTACTAACCGTTACTCCTTTACTTTTCAGGGAAAGAACGTAGTTCTCAAGCCTATGACGCCTACACAAGTGGCCGACGAGATTGTGAAGTGCAAGGTAAGTAAAGGTGAGTTAACTAAGGAGGCTCAGTCGAGCCAAGTGGCATCCCAATCTCGGCCTAGAGATGTATTCTTGGCATCCAAGAGTGCATTTGTAGACGACTTTGTGGATGGGGAAACAACTCTGATGCTTCTATGCAAAGGGTTGAATATGTTGAGTGAGGAGCTTAGAGCTACCCTCCCTCCTCACATCCTATCTCTTCTTGAAGAGTATAAGGATGTATGACATACCAGCAAGTCTACCCCCTATTCGTGGCATTGAGCATCAAATTGATCTCACTCCAGGGGCTTCTTTGCCTAATAGGCCTGCCTAACGTATGAATCCCACCGAGACCCAAGAGGTCCAATCCCAAGTCCAGGAACTGTTGGATAAGGGATACATTAGAGAAAGTTTAAGTCCTTGTGTTGTGCATGTGTTATTAGTCCCTAAGAAAGATGGATCATGGAGAATGTGTGTTAATTGTAGGGATATTAACAATATAAATGTGAAATATCATCATCCTATACCTCGCCTAGATGATATGTTAGATGAGTTGCATGGTTCTTCCATCTTATCAAAAATTGATTTAAAAAGCGGATATCATCAGATTAGGATGAAGGAAGGCGATGAATGGAAAACAGCATTTAAAACAAAATTTGGTTTATATGAATGGTTGGTTATGCCTTTTGGTTTAACTAACGCTCCAAGTACTTTTATGCGCTTAATGAATCATGTGCTTAGGAATTTCATAGGTAAATTTGTTGTTGTATATTTTGATGATATTCTTGTTTATAGCAAATCACCTAGGGAACATGAAGCACATCTTAAGGAAGTACTTTCTACACTTAGATTAGAACACTTTTATGCAAATCTTAAGAAATGTGAATTATGTAATGATTAAGTGTCTTTTCTTGGTTTTGTAGTGAGCTCGAATGGACTGCGAGTCGATGAGGCGAAGATCAAAGCGATCTAAGAGTGGCCTACATCCACTACTATCGGCCATGTGCGCAGCTTCCAGAGATTGGCGAGCTTCTACAGGCGATTTGTGCGCGACTTCAGCTCCATCGCAGCCCCTCTCACGGAACTCACTAAGAAGAGGTGCGAGTTCAAGTGGGGCGCAACTCAGGAGGAGGCCTTCCGCAAGCTCAAGGAGAAGCTCACGCATGCTCTGTTGTTGGCTTTACCCGACTTCACTCGGCCTTTTGAGGTGGAGTGCGACGCTAGCGGAGTTGGAATTGGCGGAGTTCTCATGCAAGAAGGTAAGCCTATAGCCTTCTTTTCTGAAAAGTTGAAAGGTGCATGTCTTAATTACTCTACTTATGATAAAGAGTTATATGCATTGTTTAGAGTCCTTAAGACATGGTCCCATTACCTTTGGCCTAGAGAGTTTATACTTAGGACTGATCATGAATCTTTAAAGCATTTTAAGAGCCAAGATAAACTTGATAGGAGACATGGTAGATGGATGGAATTCATAGAAACATTTCCTTATGTGATAAAGTATAAGAAAGGCAAAGAAAATGTGGTAGTTGATGCATTATCTAGGAGACATGTGTTATTGACCACTTTGGATTCTAGGGTCTTAGGCTTTGTTTATATTAAGGAATTTTTTGCAAATGATGTTGACTTTAGGGATAGTTTTCGAAAATGCTTAGATAAGGGTCCTACCGACAACTTTTATATCTTTGATGGATTCTTGTTTAAGAAAGATCAAGTGTGTATACCTAGGTGTTCTCTTCGGTTATTATTGGTAAATGAAGCCCATAGTGGAGGTTTAATGGATCATTTTGGGAGAGATAAGACATATCATACACTTAGGACATATTTTTATTAGCCACATATGCTTAGGGATGTAGAACATTGCCTTAAGAGATGTATTGATTGCCTAAAGGCCAAGTCTAAGCTTTTGCCCCATGGATTATATACACCACTACCTACCCCCTCAGCCCCTTGGGAAGACATATCTATGGATTTTATAGTTGGGTTGCCTAGAACTAAGAAGGGGAGAGATTCTATATTTGTAGTGGTAGATAGATTTTCTAAGATGGCTCATTTTGTTGCATGTCATAAGACCGATGATGCTACTAATGTTGCAAACTTATTCTTTAAGGAAGTAGTTAGGTTGCATGGTGTGCCTAAAACCATAGTTAGTGATAGGGATGTTAAGTTCTTAAGTCATTTTTGGCGTACCTTATGGAGTAAATTGGGAACTAGATTGCTATTCTCTACCTCTAGTCACCCCCAAACAGATGGCCAAACTGAGGTGACCAATAGAACCTTAACCAGTGTCCTTAGGGCCATAATTAGGAAGAATTTGAAGCTTTGGGAAGAAGTCTTACCTCATTTGGTGTTTCCTTATAATAGGACCATGCATTCCTCAACCAAAATCACTCCATTTGAATGTGTCTATGATGTTAATCCACTAACCCCTTTTGATCTTACTCCATATCATATGAGAGAGAAAGAATCATTTGAAGCAGGTAAGCATGTCAAGTTCATCAAGGAGCTACATGAACGAACCTGTCAAAAGCTTGTGGAGAAGGCTAAATACAACGCCAACAAAGGTAACAAGGGATAACGCTTGGTGGTGTTCCAGCCAGGGGATCTAGTGTGGGTGCACCTACAAAAGGAGAGGTTTCCAGAGGCAAGGAAGAGCAAGCTAGCACCACGTGGAGATGGACCTTTCAAGCTGGAGCTTCCTGGAGACTATGGCGTGAGCGCAACCTTCAACGTCGTGGATCTCATTCCCTACTTCACTGTGGAAGAGGCCTTGGCTTCGTGGTCGAATCCTTTCCAAGAAGGGGAGGTTGATGCGGGACCATCTTCTACAACTCCAGACACGTCAATCATACTTGGAGAATGACCTATTGATGCGGGACCATCCAAGACACCTTCGGATGATGTCCTTCTCAAGAGGAAGAAGAAGGCTCCACCTTGGGAGAAGAAATGACGTTTTAGACTCATTCAGAATTTTGACAGCTTTTTGACGTCTCTGTAAAATGGGTCGTACGGATTCAATATTACTCGGATTTAGGCGTGCCATATCTTGTTGGAACGAGGACGAAGAGATCTACAACTTTTCTGTTGAAGGTTTTTCCAGATTCGACCTCGACATTGGCCAAAAATCAACATCTTTGCAAGTTGTACTGTTTGGAACGAAAATCAGCACCTTATGTTACTATTTTTAGTATTAATTTTACTTAAGTTATTTTAGGAAACTTTAGAGATTATTTTATTAATTCCTTTAAATCATTGTTTATCTTCTTTTATCTTCCTAGAAGCCTATATCGGCCTATAAAAGCCGATCCCTACATTGTAATTCAATAGGATTTCAATGAATAGAATTTAGATCTCTCAAATTGTGGGAAACACATGGAGTGTCTTGTTGATCCAACTAGAGTTGTGCTCGTTGATCATCGAATTGGTTTGTTTTAGCTTGGTTTGCTTTGTGTTCATCAACTTCGCAAGACTTGGTGATCCTAGTATCCACAAGCCCCCTCCTTGTGCCTCCAAGTTGTCTGTTTGGTTGTGTAGGGTTGTAGAGGTGGGTTATATAGTCATTAGTATTGGTTCCTACCCTCTTAGGAGACCTGTGGTCTTTATCTTGTTCTATATAGATCGACTCAGTCCTTATCATGTCGTGTCTTTATCAATTTCGAGTCTTTATTTCAATTCTTGCATTCGAGTCTTGTTCTTGTTTGAATCGATTTCAAGTGCAGCCTTGTTCTTGGAATCTTTATCGAGTCTTGTGTCTTTCTTGTTGAGTCTTGCTGCGTTTCTTTGAGTTCTTTATCTTTCTTGCTTCCGTTCTTTAGTTTCTTGCTTGTTTGTCGAAGATCGGGCCATCCTGCGGCTGACCCCGTATTAAATTGGTATCAGAGCAACCCTACACAACCAAGCGGACAACTTGGAGGCACAAGAAGTCATGCTTCAGAGAGACTCCTTCATGTTCGTGAGTCATGCTTTGTTCTCGAGCACGGTTCAACTCCCGGAGCCTACATTGAAGACCTATATGTGCATAGTAATCAATGAGGCCGATCCTACTTAGGCGCATGTATTACCAACACTACTAGAATTTTGTCATTTAACATCGGTTATTACCCGATGTCTTTAAAAAAAAAATGATGTCTATGTGGGTGATGTAAAAAGTCAAAACTTTTTACCATCGGGTAGTAGCCGATGCCTTTGTATTTTATAACATCGTTTATATTTTTAAATCCGAACATACAAAGACATCGGCTATTACCCGATGTTAAAAAGTTGTTGCTTTTTACATCACCCACATAGACATCGATTTTTTATTTGAACCGACACCTTTGTGCTTAAACACATCGCTCTACAAATTTGAGCTAATAGGCTTTAAATTAGCAATAATAAAGATCAAAACATTAATAAAAAAAATCCCTTCTAAACTTTCAAATAAAAATAATAAGGCAGGAGCAAACAGAAATGAACGATTCTAATAAAATTGAACTCCAATAAAAATACCGAAAACAATGTGAAATTGCAATGATACAAGCCTTGAAGAACAAGAATGAGAATCAATGGTTAAAATATGATTTTTAGGTGTATTTTCCCGACAGAAGCTTCAGAAAGCAAGTAAGAGCTCAAGCTAGAGAGGCAAGCAACTCTAAGAAACCTGGAATGCACTCTGGACATGAATTCATCTCTTCCCTAAGCTAGTTTACAATACCTCCATCTCCCCAGTCCTCCACAGAGACATGAACAGCTAAAGCAGCCACAAAAAGACTAATCTAACCTCAGATCAGAAGCATCATGTAAGATAAGGATCACATTAATTACACACTGGATAAAAACCTTTCACTTCTTTGTTAAAAACAGAGAATGAAAGAGAAACATGTACCTGTTAACAAAAAAAAAAAGAAACATATACATACAAACAAGATATTTTAACAGAATACCCGAGTACACCAAAGAACAATAGAATACCCAAGTACACCAAGTTATTGTGCATCCACTTAATTTAAATCTCAATTTGGAATTGCTTTAACCAACACAAATAACTGAATAATTCAAGTAATCAAAAAGCAAGCATAGAAATATCGACTTAACTTACAAAATGAAGTGAAAAAAATCTGCTTTCTTATGGTGTAAAAAAAGAGAGAGGTCAGAACAACATAAGTATGGAGAAAAACATACTTATGTTGTGCCAAATGGAAATGACTATTATTACGTCCATTTATGTTGTGCCAAAATATTCATCAAAGGGAAATGACTATTATTACAGATTTCTAGTAGTGGTTTTACATTATAAGCTAAAAGGGACACCACATGACTGCCAGATCAATCTAGCTATGAACAAGGTTCAACTGCATCAAAATATTAACAACACTCAACCAATGCCATCTAAAATGATTTACTTAACAACAATATCTTGTTTAAATGTAGGAATGACAAAAGCTAGTAACCATGCAGAAAATCAAAAAAATATCCAGTTTCCCAGACCTAAAAATCTAAGCAATCTCATTTATTCAATCAGATTAAGCTTTATCCTGCGTGAAAAATAGACAAAGATAATCCATTTGAGGAAAAACAGCCTTGCAGGCCAAATCTAAGACCATATGGGGCATAATACCATTTCAATCAATGTTTCATTTAGACCTTTGACAGAATCAGTATTGAGATCAAGCTCATGCAAAAATCGCCTGCTACCAAGGTACTCCCAAGATTCGCCAGTCAATAATTTTGGGTGATCTAAGACCATATTGCTGTAACCATATATTTTCAGACTGATGACTATTTAGCCTACCAGACAACACTGTTATTTGCACTGATTTTCTATTTTCATTAGCATGCCAAAAGTTGGTCTTCCAACCAAAAAGAATATATGTTGTCATAAATCATCAAGGAATTACTTATCTGATAACTTGATAAGAAAAAAATATTGGCATTGTCTCACCTTATCCAGGAAGACAATTTTCATCGAAACTTTATTCATTACTCTTGTTAAAGGACACACTATAGTGATGAGATGGACAACCAACGAGTGTTATTACTATAACTAAATTGTAAACTAAACAAAACATAAGTAAAATTTAATAAAAATAAGTAAGACTTTAAGTTTGGTTATCTACAAGTTATCATTGTTACTGTTATACCTTTATTATGGACTGGGAGGTGATCTGGTATTGGGTTATCTACATATAGTCATCAAGTTCAAGTTCTCTCAAGAATCTAAAAGGACTTTTTGATCTAATCTTAAATGCTCTAGTAACGGTTAGTTAGGATGAGCTTAGGAGAGCTTCATGAAAATAAGAGTAACAAACAACCAATTTAACAACTTAAGTATGAATGTATGTGTAGTACAGCAAGCGAAGAATGAGAGTAAAAATAAAAATTATGTACCTTACTTTTCTTTGAACTGTCATCGCTCATTGTTCCCAAGCTCTTTCATACATCACCTGATTTTCAATTTCCCCCTCCCACTCACTTAGGGTTTTGGGTTTGTACCCATAATTAACCACTTCTGCAATCTGAACAGTTCATTGCTCATCTCCTACATAGAGTCAGATCTGATATGTTAAATTAATTACTAAGAACTAAAAATCAACGTAGATAGGATGAATCTCCACAAATGCATTCCAATTCAATTCAAATCGGAAACAAACAACCAATGCTTTAAATTTCAATTCAACAATTCATTCCGGTGGCTTAATTATCCAGCAACCCAAAAAGATCCCTCGGGATCGGGTATTACAAGTTAAAAAAGGCAAGCCGACAACAAATTATCAAAACAGGAAAGCGAAATCAAAGCTTATTCACAGTTATAGAGAAGCTTCGGTCAGGATTAGGAAACACTTAACCTTGTGAGCAGTACCTTACAATCTGCAGTTCAGGTGCAGAAGCAGAAGTAGTCTATTTCGGTTTTTAATCAAGCATTACTCTTTTCAATTTATTAACCAGTACAATCTAAGGCAAACAAATTTGAACAAAACTCAAATGTACAACACTCAAATGTACAAGTCGAAACCCTGCAACAGTCTAGACAATACAGAAATGAAACACAAACATCAGTTAAAACCCTGCACAAGTCTACAAGATACGAAAAAAAAATGCAAATGCAGCAGTCGAAACGCAAGACAATGCGAACATAAAATGCAAGTACAGCATTCGAAACCCCTCAAATGCCTAGAAGATTCATGAAATACAAGGTAGCAAAATCAGACATTCATCACAAAAAACAACATTTAAGTTTGAGACTAATGAACATCAATCTCAGTCACAGGGCAAGAGCTCACTTTCTTCTACATCTAGCTACATATCAATTAGGTTTTTTTTGGCAAATACTACTAAAATGACCATACCTGTGTCTGCCGTCAGAAGAACTCTTTATACTCAAGAGTCAAGACATATATGTTGGTCAATGCAACAAGCTATGGTGCCCAACCTGTCCTCAATTCCACGCTATCAAAAGTGAAGGAGAGATCTATATTAACTAGCCACACAGTCGGGCATTTAAGCATCCATGATGCTGAACATCTTCCTCCAACTTCGATTCAACAGGAAAATTTAATCAATAATGAAATATTGAAAAATAAAAAAACAAATAAGAAAGCAGAAGACTGAAAGAAGGATTGAAATTCGATTAGAATTGAAAGAAGGATTTCTAGGGTTTCAAATGTGGTTTACCTGATAGAAGGAAGAGAAAATTGAAACTTGTCTTGCGCGAATCGGGACTAGATCTAGGAAGAGAAAATTTACAGCCATCAAAATCCCAAAAACTTGTCTTGCGCCCACTTCCCAAACTCTCTCCCTCTACATGGACACCGACTCCAACCTCCTCTGGTTCCCCGGTTGCCAGTCCCCCGCCTGTTCCTCCGCCCACTCATCCCTTCCCTCCTCCGACCTCTGCGCCGCCCCTACTGCCCCCTCGACAGCATCGAAACCTCCGACTGCGCCCGCTTCTCCTGCCCCTCTTTCTTGGGCCACCCAAAAATTACAGCCATAGAGAAATCTCTTATATAGATATGGAATTGGAAGGAGAAGGGAGCGAGGTTCACTTGAAAAAGAGAGGTCGCAGAGGTGGTGCAAAGCCGGCCAGGATAGGGGCGGGGGATCTTCGCTCCCATGTCAGATATCTCCTGGGAGTCCTGGGTGTAGATATGAGTCAGAAAGGAGAACGGAAGAAAAATAAACCTTGCCTGCTTGCCCCAAAAAACTGGGTTGTGTTTCCTTATGCGGGTTTTGAAATTAATTCAACCTTACAATTTCGCGCTCGAATCATTTTTGAAAAAAAAAAATTAACATCAGTCAAAAAATATAGGGTGATGTCTTTTTTGTTTTCGACATCTCAATTTTAAAAACCGATGTTAAAAAAATATTTAACATGGCAGGTTTTTCTGGATGATGTTAATCAACCGATGTTAAATAACAGAATTCTAGTAGTGCGATTTTAAATATTGGAAGTCTTACTATGTCTATTTGGATTTTTAAGACATCTCACGACTCGCGGGATGCCTCCCACGAGTCGCGGCCATGAGCTCAGAATTTAGTCAAGCTACTGATGAGTCTCACGAGTCGCGAGATCCTCCCACGGGTCGTGACAGCCTGTCTATTTTAGGTATTTTAGGATTTTATTTTAAATACTCTTTATTTTATTATTATTCGTTTAATTCAGCCTCCTAGGGTTATAAGAGGAGGTTTGAGTATTGTAGAACGCACGTTGAATTTTTATGAAAGTTTTCTCTTGTGTAAAACACATTGAGTGCTCAAAGTCAATCGATTCGCAACGTGGCTTATCGATTGCAACAATTGGTATAGATCTCAGCTTGGTTTGCCTTGTGTTCATCAACTTCGCAAGACTTGGTGATCCTGGTATCCACGAGCCCTCTCCTTTTGCCTCCAAGTTGTCCGCTTGGTTGTGTAGGGTTATAGAGGCGGGTTGTATAGTCGATGGGACTTGGTTCCTACCCTCTACGGAGACCTGGGGTCTTCATCTCGTTCTATATAGTTCGAATCAGTCCACTATAGGTCGAGTCTTTACTGTTTTGTCGAGTCAAGTTATTCAATTTTGAGTCTTGGTTTGATCGAGTCTTGTTTCTTGTTTAGTCGATCTCGAGTTCTCCATTCTTGATCGAGTTGCCGCGTTTTATTCTTGTTTCTTGGTCGAAATCGAGAGGAATTCTTGGTGTTCTTGAGTCTTCCTGCTTTCGTTCTTTAGTTTCTTGATTGATTGTTGAAGATCGGGCCATCCTGCGGCTAACCCCGTATCAAGTTGCCTTGTAGTAGAGTATCTTGATACAGGAATCTGAACCTAGAAGGATGGAATATGGGAGTAACCCTTAGAGGTGGATGAGGTCCACCCTCTCGTTCGAGGAATAGGCTATAGTGAGACCTTATGGATGAACCTTAGAGGTGGAAGAGCCACCTCTACCGTATGAGAAATTGGGAAGGAGAAACGTGTAGATGAGATATCTTTGGTAAGATCATATGTTTGATCCTTAGAGGTGGATGATAATCCACCCTCCCGTTGGGAGAATAGATCTTGTGATAAGTATGGGTTTTGACCTTAGAGGTGGATGCACACCTCTCGAGGGTCGAGTTGAGTTGAGACTATGAGTGTATAGGTCTAAGATCGTGCCGGGGCACCAAACACCTGGAATTCTGAGATTGATTCGAAAATAAGCGAGTTTAAGGTTCCTTTATCCGGGTAAACCAGTTATGCTTTGCGAAGTGAATACGAGCTTTTCACGGAAGCACTCGTGGAACTTTCGCTAATACCTAGCGGTAGTATGATGAACCCTCTCGAGTTGTGATATTTTCGGCGGTAGAGGCGAGATGTGATGGGGGCGACCATCACATGCTTGGCAAAACCGTTCGGGGCTAATACGATCGTTGCAAAGGTGACATGAGATTCTTGGACGACGCATCCGAGATGATTGTGTGCCCTTCGACCCGATTCAAGGACTCAAATTTTAAAACCTTCTCCACTGGTTTAAATCTTTTTGGTCTCGGGGACGAGACTTGTTTTAGAGGTGGATGATTGTAAAGACCGGAATTTAATTAATATTTATAAAATATCCATAGGGTAATCCAAATATTATCCTTCTTTATGATTATGAAAACCCGGAAAATTTGAAATTTATGGATGGCTTTACATTGGTTTAATTATGGACTTTACGAAAGAAATATATAACCGAGCCACTTTTCTCGTATCTTGTAAACGGAACGGATTTTAACGCATCACGAACTCGGGATTTACGTCTTGCTAATATAAGGGCAGCCGCCCCATCCATTCCTTGCACACATCTCACCCACTCCATTTGATTTGATCATATAACAAGCTAGGATCCTATTCATCTTACCCACTCTCTTTCCCATCACCCCTCCCATGCTTTGACCAAAGGAGCCCTCTCCCATTCTTTAAATCTGATCCCTAAGGCACAGCCTCACTCATTCACAAAGAACAAGCCGTCACTTGAAAGGAAAGGGAGAGAAAAGAAGCCTATCTCCATTGCTAGTCCTTTTTTGCTGCCTTCCATTCAAAAAGTCATAACTCCCTCAATATTGATTCAAATGGAGTGATTCTTGATCCTTTAGATCCGTCTTTGAATCAAATTTCAATACATATATCAAACATCCAAATGCAAGGTGATTTTATTCTCCAAACTGGCCGATCTTTGGGGATGCAGTGGAGTGTTCTAAGAGGACCTTGGGTTTTTCAACTTGATCTTTGACAAGTCCTCTTGGTTCCTTTCAAAACTGAGTTCCAACATGTTTTATAACTTATTTTCTTCAACTTTGAGTAAGAATCTAAATCCTGTTTTGGGATTTTTGGTGACAAAATGGCAAGGTGTTTGGAAGGTGTTCCGAAGGACACCCAAGGGTGTTCTTGAGTCGTTTGTGTGGGACTCTTCGAAGGTAATCTCTCATCCGCCTTCCCCTCTCTAGGATAGATGTGTTTTGGTGTGGAAAAGGCTTAGAAAGTGGAGCCTCTATGTGTTTTGGTTGCGTTTTGTAGCAAAAATGTCAAAAAAACAAAATGGATATATATGCCTCTGTAATTTGGATTTTATTTCCAATCCAACGATCTGATCCTACTGAAATCTTAATATGATGTTTATGGAAATTTTATCTAACTTTCCTCCAAAAATAAGGACTATCCAACGGTTGGATCAAGAGTTATTATAATTTTAATTAGTAAACAATGTTTATAATGACTTGATTAAAAACTTGGTTAAGGGATTGCTAAGAATATGGTTAAATAAATGATGGCATAACCGAAACTTAGAGCATATAAAATACGGAAAGGAAGTATACCCATAACTTGGCCAATAATAAGGATGAAAAGGTTAGGATTACGTGATGATATGACCCGGATTATAACTTGTTAAGTGTGGATACTTAACCAACGTGATGATATGACCCGGATTATAACTTGTTAAGCTTATAAGTCCTTAAGCCATTAACCTTATGTGAATGCGTGTGATTATCTAGCAGTATGGGTTTATGTGATGCATTAATAAGAAGAACCTAATGTGAAATAATTACAATTGTTAGGCGCTTGATTCGTGTTTACACTTGGTGCTTGTTGGTTTCCGTGCTTACCTTCGAATTTCAGGTAAGTCCCCTGGACTTACTCATGAGGTTACTCGTGACACGTGAGTGTCGTAACGAGATAGATTCATGCATATTTTACGACATAAAATTGTTGTAGGGTATAAACCGGAATTATAACATAGAACGGAACATAGGGAATGAAATGAACCCTTGTCTTCTCTTTGTCTTTGTTATAATAGGTGGCAATCCTATTCTATGTTGTTGTGTGGTGATTATCGGGATCCCCTAAAGGTTGTGGCGTAGCCAAACCTTCGAGCATTCGATAAAGGTTGGCACATCCTCCAAGAATTTGGTGATAAAGGGTGGTGTAACCTCCAAGCATTTGGAAAGAGATTATATGGTTGATTGTTATCATTTGGGTACCCATTACCACATTTATTTATATATTCAGATTATGCCTTAGGAGCATGATAGTGTATTTACAGTTTTGGGGTTCGAAATTCCCGTTTTAACAACTTATCTATGCTTCCGCTAAATAAATAATCTAAGTAATAACTCGTACTCGGTCGTAAAATCTAAAGCTCACGGAAGAATTCAAAACTCTTCCTTAATGTACCCCGAATAACCAGATCATCCGAACCTTATTAATCTTCTAAGTGGATTAATGGAGGCATATTCGAATATCCAAACTTTTGGGTCGTTACACCCCGGGATTCCCGAGCAACCCCTCCCACATGGCAAGCGTTGTGGGATTAACAGAGCCATCCACATTGATTTTGTAAACAACCCCTGGTGGTCTGCTCCATTTAGCTTTAGATCTCTTATTTGTAGTTTTATTCATATGATTATCTTTTTCAATTTGGGTCCAATCATAGATGTTTGCAATGATTCTTTGATTGATATTTTCTATGGCCGAAGCTTTATTCCTTAAGATAAGTTCATTTCTGATTTCCCAAATAGTTTGTCAAATGAAGACTAGTTCCTCAAAGTTTTTGTTTCTAAGTCGAATTTCATCTATATTAAAATGGTGGGATTCATTTATATTCATATATTGGAAGTATTTTCATGTTTGTAACTCAAAGTGGTCAATTATTTTCCTGGTGAATAGACAACTTCTCATTAAGTGTTCTGCATCTTCTTCCACTTGATTGCAAAGACTAAACTGGCTCGGAACTCGGTTATGGTATTTATTAAGCCTTTGATCGGTAGAGAGATCATCTACCATTATTTTCCACATAAAGCTTTTTATTCTAGGAGGTAGATTTAGCTTCCAAATCCAATTAAGATCTTTTGAAGCTTGAGTTACGTTATTTGTCATGCGCTTGGCCGATTTCGTAGTGAAATTTCCACTTTGGTCTAGTTTCCAGATGAGTTTGTCTGGTGTATCCCAATTTGGTATTTGTATATCTAGAATTTTACAAGAGACTTCCGGGGGGAAGAGGTTATTTACTAGTGGAGTATTCCAACGTTTTTGTGAGTTAAAAAACTTGTTTACTTTCATTTCCAGATCATGGTTCCCTCTGAATTGTTCAAGATCTTGATTTGGGACCCAGGGGTGAGACCATACATTTATGTTATTTCCATTCCCAATCAATCAAAGGAGACCTTGCTCAAATTTATTTTTTAAGGAAAGAAGTCAGTCGAATTGCCATGATGTAAAATGATTGGAGCGGTTTCTAATATTTTCCTTTTGAAGATACTTTTCATTTATAATCTGAACCCATATATGTGTAAATGACTTTAATATGCCACTAGAAGATACTTTCCTTGCTAAAAAAACGCACTTTTTTTTGTTAAAAAAAATACACTTTTTATATCTATTATTTTCACATTTTTTTATTGCTATTAAACATATATATTAATAATATCTTGGTTATATTATGCAAAAGGCATAAAACAATAAGAGCAATCTTTATTTATTGTGTAGTACTATAGTCTATGTGAAAAGAATGTGATATCTATCATCCCATGCATTTTTTCCTCAGCTTAAAATCATCAATTTTTTTTATCATATGGTTCTAAGGGCATAGGGTAAGAAACCATATTGAAAAACATTCCTTAAATATAATGCATTGACACAAAGAAATCTATTTACAAATAGTTTAAAATATTTAATATGTAAAAAAATATTTCTTAATATGGATGTTCAACCTATGTCCCAAAGGTGTAGGTTAGAAAAAGCAATGAAATTAGAAATATGATTGATATTGATGTGTTTTATTATTGTATTGATAGGCTAAAAACCTACACCCACAAGTGTATGAGGTTCAGTTGTAGTATATCGAGTGTCGAATCACAGGGGCTATGTGGTATCGATCGTAATTTCAAACTGATTAAACTAAGCCAAGAAACCAAGGAAGAAATATTAATACGGATGGAGAAAGTAACCAACTAGAACTAAATAACTATAAAAAATTTGGTATTCAAACACAATAGAACGAGGCAAATCTAGGATAAATGATCACCACAACAATTCTTTATTAGATTAATATCGATATTCGTGCCACATTGTCTGAGTTTGTTGAAGGTAGCTATCTAAGGTACTTACTAATCTCCTTTCGGTCTCATAATAATTGTGCCTAAATTGGTTAACCATCTCCTTTCGGTCTCAAGCAACCAATTCAAACCCTTTACGCTCTTAGAACCTAGATCTCAATTGCATCAATATCCGCTTCCACGCTCAATCAAATACAATCTCGACCTAGAGTTTCTAAGATAGCTATTAATCCACAAGGAATCTATAAAGCTTTCACAATTATAAAATTCCAGGTTCAATCCTAAGGTTCCGATAGTAAGTTATCGCCTTTCGGCCTCAAATCCTTATCTAATTGCCCTGTTAGTCTTATCTCCTTTCGGCCTCAAAGTCTAACAGAACTCTAATCAATTATAAAATCAATTAGATTAAGCACATTAGGATTGAATCTAACAAATTATCAGACAAACGAATACCGATACTAAAACTACTAAACAATCATTGGGATCACCCAAACCTTAGAACGGAGAAATAAATTATAGACAGAAATAGATCAAAGTCTAGAATAATATGCAAACCGAAATCTTCGTCCTCGATCCGGAGTGTAATACCGAAAACAAAGAAAGAAAACCTAAACTAAAACTACGAAAGCCGCCGAAGTGCTATGCGACGTCTCGAAAGTCCAGTCCGAACTCCTCTCCCCTGATTTGCCGTTCATCCGAGTTTATATATATAAAACTTTGATAAAATTACAAATTCAGCCCATGCCATTAAAGAATCCAAACCTAACCCAACACCTAATTATAATTGCAGACCATCACCCAACTTTCAAATCCGACCGTTTCTGCACTTTAGCTTCCAAGGTCTCATCCAATCATGCTCGCCGCTCCGTATAACTCTTGGATTTTCATAATATTAGTCTCAAAATGCCTGAAATAAATAAAGCACGGGTGTAGACTCCGAAAATGCAAAATAAAATAAATAAAGCATAAAATATGCATAAAAATGCATAAAAATGGTCTAAACTAATATGCAAATGCAACCTAAAATAGGACTAAAATAGATGTTATCATGTATTCATATCAAAACACATATTTTCTAGATATATTTAATGTCCAAAAAATATAATTTTATTCTCTATCCTATTTATTAGTTTTAAGTTATAATTTGAAAATGAAGTTATAATGAATAATAATTGTTGTTTCTATGATTTTAAATTTTTTTTATAAATGAAAAATATTTATTTTTAATGACATACTCCCTCCGATTTTTAATATAAGACATTTAACTTGTATGTACGTAGTTTAAGGAGCTAAAAACTATATAAAATATTAATTTTTTTACATTATACTACTTATTAAAATAAGTATTATTGAATAGGTTAGGTCAAGATTGTTTTTTTTAGCAAAACATATTATTTCACTAATCAAATTAAATATTCACAGACATTATAACAACAAAATAAAAAATTTAATTTATTTGAATGGTTATTGAACAGATTTTGTTTTAATAAGTATGTTTTCAAGCCTATTGAATTTGATTTTGACCAAAAAAAGTTTATTTAATGAAGAGAATTTTTTAGCATATTAGTTAGGGCTGGGCAAAAGTTGGATCGGACCGGAATCGGACCGGGATCAGACCGGAAATTACGATCTTTGGATCGAACCGGAAAATTACGGTCTGGTCCACGGTCTAAGAAATTCTTTATTCCGGGTTCTGGTCCAAACCCGGGACCAGATCGGAATTGGACCGGTTTTTGTTTTGTTTTTTGTTTTTTTTTTGAAAAAAAAAAAGAGAAAGGAATGAAGGAGGGAAGGAGAAGAAATACGCGTGCCTTGTGTTCAAACCGACGCTCTCTCTCTCACGTCTCAGCCTCTCTGTCCGTGTTCGGCCGATCCTCAGCGGCTCAGTCGGTGCCGGCCCTCCTCCATCCGTCCCGAAGGCGCTCCGCTTCAATCAGCCCTCCTCCCTCCCTCCTCCTCCTCCTTCCCTCTCTGTCCCGAAGCGTTCGTGTTCGGTTGTTCGCTCGCAGCGACGCAGGCGCTCGTTAGTGACTCAGTCGGGGTCGGCCCTCCTCCCTCCGTCCCGAAGGCATCCTGCTTCAGTCAACCTTCCTCCCTCCATTCTTCTTCTTCCCTCTCTATTCGCAGCCAGTAAGTGTTCTTCTTTTTCCCTATCTTTTCCCTTTTAGATCTAGGTTTGTTTTTGGGTATATTTTGCTTATTTTCATAAATTAATGTCGATTTCAGTCTAGATTTGGAGAAAGTATAAACATCCCAGAGTAAGATTTGAGATTTGTTCAGATCTAGGGTTTGAGAAATCCAGGCTAATGAAATTTTAATGTAATTGTATTTACTGATTTGGGAATTGGGGGTTGGTTTTGATGTAATTGTATTGCTGATTTGGGAATTGTATTTTTGAGAAAGCAATTGTATAATTCGTATTGTTGTGTGCAGAAGACAAATTTGGGGATTGGGGATTGCCCGCCGCTGTATTGTTGTAAAATTGCTGATGTGTTTGATTTGTTTTTGATTCAATGTATTTCATTTGAGATTGCTGATGTATTTGATTTGTTTTTGATTCAATGTAAAATTGCTGGTGTGTTTGATTTGTTTTTGAGATTGCTGTTGTAAAATTGCTGTTGTATTTGATTTGTTTTTTATTCAATGTAAAATTGTTGATGTGTTTGATTTGAGATTGGTTGTAACAGTGGCAATGTAACCCAAATTTTTTTTAAAAAAAAAATGGGGTTGTAGGGATTATCCGGTCCAAACGGTCTTTACGGTCCGCGGACCGGAAAACCCAGGACCATATTTATTGGTCCCGGTCCGATCCGCGGTCCAAGTTTTCGAAAATTCCGGTCCATCGGATCGGACCGGGACCGAAATGTCCAGTCCGGTCCGGTCCAGACCGGTTGCCCAGCCCTAATATTAGTACACGATTTTATGGATAACTTTTTTTTTTTTTCAAACATTTAGTATTTTAATAGTATAATCTAATATTATATTGATTTTTATACACACAATTTTTAAATAAGTATAACTATTGAATCCGTGCATAGCACGGTATAAGACTAGTTTTAACTACAAAAATCAACACTCTTTTTGCATTGTTTATTTATTAGGGGCTTACTATTTACACTGTGAATTTTTCGCCGTTTACACGGTGCGCAACTGCGTACTCGCAATGCGCGGTTGTGGTTTTTTTTTTTATATAAAAATGATCCGCGCACTCGCAATGCGTATTTGCGGATTTAAAAAAAATAAAAAGAAAAGAAAAGAAAGAATCCGACTATGCAAATACAATTAAAGGTGGATGCGTTTGTGTCAGATACGTGATGTGACGTGTGTCCTGATTTACAGCTACATCTCAATCAACCGGCTACTTAAAAATTTGAAATTAAATCAAACCTGCCCACAATGGTATTTTTGCCCCTTTTTTTAATTTTTAATTTTGCTAAATACAGTAAAGAATAAAGATTAAAGAGAACATGGCCATATCCTCCATTGTTACCGACTTCACCTACATATGGCTTTGTGAATTCTTCAACTTTCTCGATCCCCTTAATGAGCTTCATGACATGGTTAGGGAGGATATCAAAATCCATAACAACCGTTTTCTTCACGTTTGTAAGCTTTACACACAAGTTGACGATAATCTGCAGGTCGTGTAGAGACGAGGAAGCGGTCTAAAAAATCCTCGCCATTTGAAGGGAACTGGCAGGGGTGTTCATAACCGGGTATTCGACACGAACCGGTTAATCGTGTCGGATACCCGAAACCGTTTAAGGGTAAAACACTGATCCGAACACGAACCGCCTAAAGCCGGGTATACGACATGGATACACTAATCGGATCCGTGTCGGATATCCCGATTACCCGACACGAACAATTTGGATGATAATTCTATTTTTAGTTACCCGACACGAACCACTTGAGCTTCTACATCCAAGTTAGAGCTCTTCACTGCAGGGAGAAAGTTGATGACTCAGACTCGGCGACTCGCCATCCCCTCACTGCGAGAGAGAAAGAGAGGAGGTGGCCGTTTGTTTGAAAAAGAGGGGAGGAGGGAAAGGGATTCTATCCCTGACCTCTCAGCTCTTAAATATTATAGCTTCCGTCCAAAACCAGTTGAGCCACTTCCATTTACTGATTTTAAAAGGGATTTTATAACACTAATACTATATTGCTTTACTTATATATTAAAAAAAAACGGTTCGTGTTGGGTACTCGACAAGGCGATTTGCCTAACCCGAACACGAACCGTTTAGAGCCGTGTTTTCTCGGTTCGTGTCATTATTGTGTCGTGTTTTTTCGGTTTCGGGTTTTTTCGTGCCGTGTTTTCGGTTTCAGGTTTTTCTGCACACCCCTATGAGCTGGAAGATATGCGCACCCGCGATCCGCGCCTGCGAACTTTGCGACCCCGTGATGCGCGACTGCGACACTTCTAGACCCTCTTCCACAGATTCCCACTCGCGGTACACGTCTCATCCGCAGCTCCGTGATACGCGATCGCCTCTGCATTTGCGCACTCGCACTTTGCAACCGAGTTCCTTTCCGTGTATTTGGCGAAAATTTCACCGTGTGAATAACAATTCTGTTTATTTATCATAATTAAAACACATTTGTACCTCATACGGAGATTATCTTGTTGTTTGAATTTTTAACTACTTTTACCAACTATTTATAAATTTTACCTTATTTATAATTTTAGTCAGTTTATTAACACTGTCACGTACAAACCTATATCGAATCATTTTCCATTTACATTATATTAATTTTTAATATTAGTTTTGTTCAATCAGGTCGCTTCAATAAATAAAAACTATATAAACCAGTTGAATTCAGGAATGTTCAACGGCCAAGCACCGACTCTGTTCGAATCCTCTACCGATAATCAAATCTGCCGATCATTTCCATTTTCACGGCGTTGGCAACAAATTGCTATTCGTTTTCGATCCGTTTCTTTTCTCCCTTTCTACTCTAATAGACCGATTCAAACATTCAATCTAGTTGTTGCCAGTGAAGCTTCATTTTTATATTCCTGATTTACTTTCTGCCGTCTACAGTTTTTAATTTCGTTCTTCGTTTTCGTTTTCGTTCGATTTTTCTAGAATTTGGCGGTTGATGTCCTCGCTTGTTGCTTTTTTTTTTTTATCTTCGTCAATGTTTGCAGTTCTATCTCCCTCGGATTAGCAAAATCGTATTTGCTGCAATTCGTAATCCTCTTCGATCAATGATCAGATCAATAGTGATGAGCTTCGATTGATAATCGAAGGCGAATGTATGCTGCGTGATGTCGGAATTGATTTCTAGATCAACGGTCGCTGTTTCTGATTATTGAGAGGTACAGAGGGAATGAAGGAGATGTCAGTGAAGACGGTGGATGAGGCGGTGGCGGAGATCATGAGAATATCCCGATCTCTGCCGCCTCGGCCGGAAATCGAGGAAATGGAAGCAGCGAAGACTCTGATACGAAGCGTCGAGAAAGAGGATCGGCTGAGATTGGACGCCATTGATAAGCAGATAAAAGGAGCCGAGGTTAACGAAGAGCTCTTCTTCATCCTTAAGGAGATGCAAAGAACCTCGGTGCATTTCCAGAGCAAAGAGCAGAAGAGGGAGGCAGCGAGGCTTCTTGATCTCGAGCACCTCCATTCCGCTTTCGATGAGATGATCCAGAGAGCTTCCGAGTGCGTGTCCTCGTCGTCCTCTTCTTCACATTCGTCATCATTTCTCTCGGACAAGTCGTCAAGCGTTTCTAGCACGACTACGAGCTCGAGCACTGCCACCACTGCTAGTGGTTTCAAATCCATGTATTTGAATTCGACGAGTTTGAACTCGGAGAAGGTGGTCTCCAAAGATGACAGTTTCCTAAAGAAGGCAAAAGCCACATTCTATGCCGATGGGATAGGAACTGGTGCTGCTTCTGCTCCTCAAATACTGGATTCGACGTTGAGGCCGACATCCAACTCAGGTGATACATTCTCCATTAGTGTTGTTATTATGCATCTGTTCTTGTGGGAAAAGCTGTTCCCTGAATCTAGTTGGTTTCATTTTGCAGGTAAAGAAGGTGAGAAATTGAGTTTAATAAAGCTAGCTAGCTTGATCGAAGTCTCTTCAAAGAAGGGGACCAAAGATCTGAATCTCCAGAACAAGTTGTTGGATCAAATAGAATGGTTGCCTGATTCAATCGGAAAGCTATCAAGTTTGATAACTATAGATTTATCGGAGAATCGGATCATGGCATTGCCAGCCACCATTGGAGGTCTTTCCGCCCTGACGAGGTTAGATTTGCATTCAAACCGAATCTCTGAATTGCCGGAGGTGATTGGAAATCTTTTGAATCTGGTGTTCCTGGACCTAAGGGGGAATCAGATTTCATCCCTTCCTCTGGCTCTGGCTAGACTAGTCCATCTCGAGGAGCTTGACGTGAGCTCAAATAGGTTGTCTTCGCTGCCTGATACAATCGGGTCCCTGGTGCGCCTGAAGAAACTGAATGTTGAGACCAACAACATAGAAGAGCTCTCACATACAATCGGTCAATGCTCGATGCTTCAGGAGCTCCGTGCAGACTACAATCGGCTGAAAGCGCTGCCTGAAGCCGTGGGGAAGATTTCATCCCTGGAAATTCTATCCGTCCGCTACAATAATATCAGACAGTTTCCTTCAACTATGTCATCTCTATCAAAACTGAGAGAGATTGATGCGAGTTTCAATGAGCTTGAGCAGGTGCCGGAGAGCTTATGCTTTGCTACCTCACTCGTCAAGCTGAACATTGGCAACAATTTTGCTGATATGAGGTCCCTTCCGAGGTCTATAGGAAACCTTGAGATGCTTGAAGTGTTGGATATGAGCAATAACCAAATACGGGTTCTTCCCGAGTCTTTCAGGTTGTTGACACGATTGCGTGCTCTACACTCGGAGGAAAATCCATTGGAGGTACCTCCACGCCTTGTAGCCGAAAAGGGTGCTCAGGTATGCAATACATTTGCTGTTCTAATTTGCGAGAATCATCTGTTCCATCTTTATATTAACACCCATTTGCTTTCACAGGCTGCTGTTCAGTACATGGCTGATCTTGTTGCAAATAAGGACACGGATACACACCCCATAAAACAGAAGAAAAGTTGGGTACACAGATGCTTCTTCTCGGGGACGAATGAAAGAAAACACAACACGGTAGACTACGTAAAGGGATGATCTACAAGGACGCACAACAGACGTAGCATGCTCTTTTCTATTCTGTAAGTTACTTGTCCTCCTTGCAGTTCAATTCACTATATTAGATTCTAGAAACCACTGACGGGTATTCAAGCTAATAGATTTAAGCGCTTAGATTGAAATGATTCTTAATACGTGAAAAGAGGTCAATTATCTAAATCTCGAAAAAGGGCAGCACTAGTCATGGAAGTATCTATCAAAGACAATGCACATGTTCTGTTTGTCATCAGGATCAATCAGGAGCTGGACAGCCTGATTTACATACTGTCAATTGAGGATGGTGGGTCACAAAGTAATGACCTGATCTCCAATAGAAGATCTAAACTGAAAATGATACTAGTAGATAACAGATAAGATGACAACGACAATAATAAATGAAGAAGTTGGAGGTTACTCGCCTTTGTCCCAGCCACTCATCTGCTCGTGTCTCCTTGTCTGCAGGGAAGATCAACTTGGTTAAGCAAGTCACATGGAAGAAGTGAAAAGATTGTACATCCCAAACCTTCACAGCCACATAAAATAAGGTGGAAAACCATCCATTTGTAGCTCTGTTTTGCGTTCAACTGTAGAACTTTCTCCTTTTATCCCAGACAAGCACATTTCCAATCTTTTGTAATAGTTCACCTTGCAATGTACTTACTGTGTATGAATGCAAATTGTCTTTCATTCTCTTTTGAGAGAAATATAACTTCGCCTTTTCATAGGAGGCAGGGATTATAGTATGATGCTCAAAATTTCCCTAATTCTCGTGTAAGCTGCAACTAATGGTACCATAACAGCAGTGCAAAATCAATATTAAGTGGTGGGTGATGCTATAGTCCAATCCCATGTCCTTTTTACAATCTCATTTTTTTCACGAGATTCATTTCAAAGACAAATCTCGTTTCTTTAATGAGATTTTGCTCTGCTCTATGACCTCGTTTAACCAATAACTGATAGCAACCTGTGTAACGAGGATGTTCAAGTAAAATCTTTGTTTGAATGTGCCAGCGTTATTTACGAATTGTCGGTTTGATCTTTTTAACCAGTAACTTTTTTATTTCTTCTTCTTTGAATTAGCTCGTTAGGTTGACTGACTAGCTGAAAACAAACTTTGTGAATATGGCCCAGCAGCCTTAGACACCTAGAGAGGTTCCAGTTGTGTTACCCAAATGATACTAAGAGCAATGAGCAAGAGTAACTCATCCAAAGAAATTGGAAATTATACAGCTTTATATCAAACTTATAAAGCTGGCAAAAGCACAAGGTATCTAAGCAGGGTATATGCAAAAACAAGCTCCAATGGAGCAACACTATCAAGTCCTGTAACTAGCTCTTGTTAGCATTCTTAAACCTGAAATCCATTCACTAGGTTTTGCAAAGGCAAGTTGCAGTAACATACTGTATATGTGATCAATGAATAACAGCCTTCAGGGGATGGGCTCTAAGCTTTGATAAGTCGAGATTTGCATCCAAGTCTTCATCTAACTCGCCAATGACGCTTCTGTATAAAGTATATCAATATTACAAAGTAAGCCACTATATAAGATGCTCATATCCATGTGAAATAAACGCATAACTTAGAGAAGGTTACATACATGTTATCACCCCTAATGATGTACAAACCCAAGACGAGTTGCTGGACACCTTCCTGCAAATCATAGGAAAACCAGCCATAAGTGTTAGAGCACCCACAATGGGGGTGTTTAAGCATCAATATAAGAAACTTAATAATAAAATAACAAGAAGAAGAGACATTTTATTAGGGAATGATTTGATAGGTTTCTAAGCAACAAACCCTTAAAAACTCAAAAAGCAAGAGAAGTGGGGTCATTTGGGTAAGAAGAAGGAAAGAGAAGGAGATAGGATGATAGTAGTGGGGTTAGGTGGTGGGTCAATTTTATTTTTATATTACTTAGTTTTTAAATAAAGTGGGTTGTAGGGATGTGAGGTTAAATTTTGATGGGGTTTCTAAGGAGAGAAAAAAATGAAAAGTAAAGTTAAGGAACCCGGTATAGGTTTCACGAATGCAGATGCTCTTAAGCTCGGGGGGAGGGGGGAGGAGTTTTGTAAGTCAGACGTGGAAGTGAATCAGCTCACATATACTAGACTTTGTGCCAATAGATATTAGTCCTTGCAAAGTACGGTCATAAACCCAAAATGGCACATAAACAATCCCATTGATCATGGATGTATTATGTGTAGATTCAAAATAACCCCTTTCAAATTAAAAGATAGAGGGATCCACAAGTGTATCAACATGGTCAATGAGTTTCTCACTTCAGAAAGAATTATCTGAACTCTTTAAGTTCAATAATAAAATGGTCAAATCATCAATATGCACAGCAGAGAAGAGTATTTGTTTTAGAGTCAATGAGAAACCCAATGACACTATCTCAACTAGTCTCTCTCTTCTTCTTTTTCAAAATTTATTTTTCTTTTAAAACTGCCTATATTTAGAAACGAAGACTTCAGAATTATATTTTCCCATCATATTCAAATCAATATCAATCAATCAATAAATATACTAAATCAGAGACATGAATTCCTATTTGTCGAACTCTGTTGAATTCGCTTATGTGTTGTTTTCTCGTGCGACGTGTCATCATATGTGCCTACTTTAAAGTTCCACGAGAGGGACAGAATAAAACCTTGGTGGAATATACACGTTCATGAGACTCGTCAAGAATTATGTTTGTCGCCTGATCAAATCCTTTGAGCACACCCTGCATATAATTCCATAAAGGACAACTACAATGAACACTAATCTGATGAAAAGTTAAGTCAAACAACAGATTCTTCATGAACAATGTACATATTAATCCAGGAGACAGGTTCACAAACTCACCACTATGTTTCGCCCATCATTTGTAATGATGGAAATTTGTTCTGCAGAGATAAATAATAACAGTATGAGGAGAGCTAAAAGAAACCAGAATGCTTTAGGAAAACTAAATTAACAAGTACCACAGTTTTCATATAATATCTTCTTGACAATATTTGGAGATCAAAATAAGGTTTTTGAAAGAAACCAGGAAACTCTGGAGAAGAAAACAAATTTAGAATCTTACGATCCACAAGTGACTCTAGCCCTGGACCAGCAGCCATTCTCCAAAATCAAAGGAAGTAACTTGTTGGTATACTCTTGATTGTGTACTACAAGGAAAGGTAAAAAGGGAAATAGCAACTAAATAAAACAATTGATGAATTGAATGAAAGCACAACAATACACATAAAAGAATCAACCTATGCTAGCACACACTGTTAACATAATCTTTTTTTGTAGCCAAGCCAACTCCTGATGTGTTGTTCTGCATGAAAACACCAATTTTCTATGCGGGAATTGAACATAACTATTCAACTGACAGAGAGGATTACTCATGGCCACATGTTTGGTTTTCATCTAGATTGCATGATGGAATTTGGTTTGTATTGATAAGCCGGGGCAGCTCGCACAAACTATCAACTAGTATCAAGGTGTGACATTAATGATGATGCGTATAAAAGCTACCTGCGCGATGCATTGTATCTTTCTCAGATTAAACTCATTTCTATCTCTATTCCTACCTCCCTTCTCTGTATCTCTGTAATTCTGACTATCTGAATCAAAAACCAAAAAGCATCAATTTACAATCCTCCTTCCAAGAAAAATGCAGTACACGGCGGTACACATTTGTAGCAGACGACAAATTTTATACCATATTCATCCCGAATGTAATTCCTCCAAGTTTTGAACTCGAAATCGCTAAAAATTAGCAAATTCAAGTCAACAACAAGGCAGCTAGCAACCATCCTAAATGCAAAACAATACAAAGAACGACAAACGCAGATGATAATTCCATAAAAAAAAACTAGGGTTTCGTTTGAAAAAATCACGACTATCAGTCAAAAACCTAGCAGGATAATCCGACAACGGACAGAGATTTGACGACGAGATTAGTAGTAGATCAGGGAAAACAGGCAAATGGAGTTGAAGCCATACAATACCTGCGAGGCACTGGCACCACAGACTAAGTGCTGTCTGAAAGCCGAAATTTAGGGGATTGGCGGAAACGCGGCGACTGAATATGGAGCGGCGGAGGGTGGTGCACTGCTAGGGCTCCGGAATTTAGGGGATTGGCGGCTTGGTAGGTTCTAGCTGGTTGCGCTTGCACTTGAACAAGCGCTGTGGCTCTTTGAGTGAAGGATCCAATCCAAAACTGAAAAATACAAGTGTGTTGTAATATTTCATTATGTAAAATATCCCTAAAATCATGGATATTTTTGTGGTTATGGGATGAAATTCCACTATAAAAGAATGATCCGGATGATTGTAAATTAAGCAAGAAATCAGATAAACAAAGTACGATTACAAGTAAAAGAATATGATTCTCTTGTTTACCACTAAAATTATCACACATTATCGACACGAGATCTAAAAACCAACTGAGTTTTGATTATCTTGTTTACCACTAAAATTATCACACATTAACAACATAAGATCTAAAAATCAACAGATCTGAAGGTAAAACCCTCTTATCCCAACTCGTTTAATTATGAAAATGTTTTTACCAAAATCGTTTTTTGGAAGAGTATGCTATGTAATTTACATCAAAAACTCATTAAAACTCTCGGATCGTTCCGTTTTATATCATTTTTGTTCAGATCTGTTTTCAAAACTCATAAAACATGGACACATAAAAGGCTCAACACGGTTTCATGAGTTCTTAGGGAAATTTTAACGACACTTTTATTGTATAGAATACTAGGACTTTTATTATTATAAAATTGAAACAGTACAAAATGGGATACTACACCAATCCTTTCAAAGTATCGATACCAGGAGACTTAATTCAACCTATATGCCGCACTAATTTATTTTGCAGGTGAAAAGGAGGACACTTGTTAACATTTCATTTGACTACAGGAGAAGCACATGGACGAAGGACACATGTCTTGGGACGGACGTCCGAGATGAAAGCTGGAAAAAATCAATTTTACCCATTAAAATTAAGTTTTCGTTAAAAAAAATGTAAAAATAAAAAATAAAAAATAAAAAATTACCACAATACTAGATTCATTTTTATCTATATGTAGACATCAATTTTGAATATGTTTGAGTATATTTTTATAAAAAAAAATTCTCTTTGATTATAAATATGCAAAATAAAATCCGAAAAATTGAAATATAATTTTGGAATAATTTGAAATAATAAATAATACAAGATATAAAATAAAATAAATATTAATATTAATATTTTAATAATAATAAATGAATATAATAATATAACCGAGAATAGAGATACTTGTTGGGGATGGGTATATTTGTAAATTGAGTGGTATGAAAAGATGAGTTTTGGAATACTAGGGATGCTATTGATATAGTGAGAAAATTGAGAATGGGATGCTAGGATGATGTGGCGAAGAGAGAAGAATAAAATATTAGTATTCCTAGTATCCCTTGATAAACATGGCCTTATACAAAACCGAAGATTTCCGGAAATAAATACTAAAATTTTCATCATCGAGATTTAAGCCCTTCACTTCAAAACAAAAATAGTAGATCTAAACTTATTACAAGAGATTTGCTAAGAAATTACATAATACAATACTATTTTGAACTCCGTCTTTGAGCCTCGCCTCACCGGAACCATCGTCGGCGCTCTTAGTAGCACCGACAATTTTTAACCACCCACATCACGAAGGAAACCACAAAAACCGCTATCGCCACTCCACTAGCCAACATCTTTTGTAAAACCCAGTCGGTCTCGGTCATTTTTTCGCCGGATCAGAAAATGGGACAATGCCGAAAAATTAGAGATCGAGATCGGCGAGAGGGAGACGAGGAGGATGAACGTGAGTGGTGGTGGGTGAAAGTGGTAGGATAATGGAGTATATAAATAGAAAAGGTGAAAGAGGTAGAAAGAAATTATACTATAACATGATGATAGGGTAGACAAATGAAAAAGGATGTAAATTTGGAAGATAATCGTTCAATAGAACCTCATGAACTTGGCATATCCCACACTTGAGAAGATAATTTTTCCATTGAAAATGGAGAAGTGTTGGTGTGTTTTTGCAAAGAGAGTTTTTCCACTGAAAATGGTTGAAATCTTATTGTTGCTCACTTCCTTCATTTCAACCACGGCCGGACCTGAGATTTTGAATGCCCGAGGCGAGTTTTCAAAATGGGCCCTTTCAATCGTAACAAAGGAAACATCAAACTATAAAAAAACAAAAACACATCACCGGATAAATATAGGAAAGTTCCAAAATTTAGCAACAAGGACTTATGACAGTAGTCAGTAACTCAATTGAAATCAAAATTCAGTGTTGATTTTTTTTTAACAAAGGTTACCAATAATTTTCGAATTTTGATAAAATTCAGTGCTAATTTTTGCAACTAAAATCAAATAGCAAGTGAGCATTACAATGGCTTATGACAGTAATTCAATTGACATCAAACACTCAATCTCAAACAGCAGCAACGACAGCAAAGTAGCACACAAAATTGAAAGCAAACAGCAACAATGCCTTTAGTGAATATTTTGTAAATTGTAATTACCTTAACCTATTGCAGAAAAGTGAGATCGAATCATCGAAACCCCTAGCCTATCGAATTGATATCAAAATTCAACAAGAACGAACATACAATTAGGCATTTCGGTGGTGATTCGGTGCGGGTGACTGCCGAGTAGGCGGTCAGCGATTGAATCGAGTTAATGCATCTCGTTGCTCCTTCCATTTCCTATTCTTAGCTCCAGACAATTGCTTTCCCATATGCACTACCATACAAGTTGTAAATGCTATTTGGCAGACACAATCCAAATCCAAAATCCTACAAATTCAATTCTACAACCCTACAAATTCAATCCTATATCCAAAACAAATTCAAATCCTAAATCATACAAATTCAATTCCGAATTCCTAATTCCAAAACCCTAATTTCGCACTCTTAAATCCAAAACGAATTCAAATCCAAATAATTCGACCAACATAGGATGAAATTGAGAAATTATACCTGATTTCGTCTTCAACTATTCACTTCACGAGACAAGAGGGAGCCGAGAAGCTCTCAGCCAGGGCGATGCGATTTGCGAAGACGGAAGAGCGAACACTTGGCTCACGGGACGGCGCCGCCGCGCCAGGAACTAGATCGCGATGGAGCCTGGAGGCTTGCGCTGGCGGGATGCGGTTGGAGGGAGAGGCCGACCGCCGCCGACGCCGGGGAGCCTGCCTGGATGCCGGATTTCCGGCCCTGCTGCGGCGAATCGCTTGCTAGAACAAGAACTGTTCGTTCTTTTTTTAATTTCGCAACGCAGCGTTTCCATTCCTTTTATTTTTCCGAGCGGCCCTGTTCGTTCTTTTTTTTTTTAAATATATATAATATATATATATATGGGCCCCCTGGGCCTATAGTGCCCGAGGCCAAGGCCTCTTGGGCCTGTATTCAGGTTCGGCCCTGATTTCAACATTGTGTGCATTTAGGTGATTTGACAATACATTGTCATACATATATAGTTTCATACTATGTGCATACGAATACACCCTCTATACAACTACTACTGGAAACACATTGAATTCCAACAAGAGGGTTCCAAAGTTGTTATTCAATGGATGAAATTCCAACACTAAATAATGGAAGAAAAAAAATTCCAACGGTATACATTGTTGGAAAGAAGTATTTTGTAGTTTTCCAAAATGATTCCAATAACTTGATTGTTGGAAATTTAGAAAAATTAGCTTCCATCAATAACTTTCGTTGGAAACTATATTTAAAAAATGAATAGAAATTAATTCCTTCTTAAATATATATATATATAGGGAAGCTTTAAAATGTAAAGCATCCTTAACGTGTAAAATTTGCTTACGGTGTAAAATTTTGTCTTTTAATGAAAACTAGACCACGCCTCCTTTTTAAAAAAAAAAAACCGAACCGGTTTATAAAAAAATTGAACCGCTTCTTCTCCATCTCCCTTAGCGCTCTGATAAAATGGAAATGGCAGGAGGCGAGGCGGTGGCGGCAATCGGAGCGTTGATGGCGCCTGCAGCGAGCCTAACGTCGTCTTCCTCTCCAACGAATTCCAACAGCTAAGCCGAAATCGATCTACGCCAGCCTTGCATTCTCGTCGTCGAGCCTCACCGGAGACAGGAGCCAGTCGAATTCGGCGTTCTCGAGCCGGAGCGGTCACCGGATGGCGTGGATCTGGCTTCTCCCCCTCGCAATCGCCGGAATCCTCCTCGGAATCGTCGGAATCGGGAACAATTCCCGCCTTGCCCAACAACATCGGTGCACCAATTCGCCGCCTTCCCGCCACCGAAGCCACCAGTGATTGCCACCAATGAACTCGCCCCGCAACCACGGTCTCGTATCTGCCTCCCCCTTGCTCCGCCGTGCCCTAGGCTGCCACCGGGAGCTTGCCGAAGTCCACCCGTACAACCGTCATTTGTACTCGGAGTTTTACAGTGGATGTGAGGAAGGGGATGATGAAATTACAATTTTTGTCCCATACTTTCCCTTTCTTTCAAAATACGCCCTTATCTCAATTTAATAAATTACAAAATTATTCCATTGTTTATAAACGCACAACATAATATTATATTTGCACAACTTAAAATTATATTACAATTATTTAGATTGTTTGAATGATTTAGGTTGAGATTGAAAACCTAGGGTTTGATTTAGGAGCGGAATTTGGGGCTTTTTTCCAAAAGCCAAATTGATTGAAATTGATGATATGGTTGTGTTGTTGGGTTAATTTTGAGCTAATTTTATGTTCATATCATTGTCAAATTGTTTATAGATCATTAGCTAATTGGATTTTAAAATTTTATAGTGCGATATGCTTTAGAATTTGGGGCTTTTTTCCAAAAGCCAAATTGATTGAAATTGATGATATGGTTGTGTTGTTGGGTTGATTTTGAGCTAATTTCATGTTCATATCATTGTCAAATTGTTTATGGATCATGAGCTAATTGAAGTTTGGAATTTTATATTGTGATATGCTTAAGAATTTGGGGTTTTTTGCCAACAGCCAAATTGACTGAAATTGATGATATGGTTGTGTTGTTGGGTTGATTTGGAGCTAATTTCATGTTCATAGCATTGTCAAATTGTTTATGGATCATGATATAATTGGATTTTAGAATTTTATTGAGATATATTTTAGAATTTGGGGTTTTTTTGCCAACATCCAAATTGATTGAAATTGATTATATGGTTGTGATTTTGGGTTGATTTTGAGCTAATTTCATGTTTATAGCATTGTCAAATTATTTGTGAATCATGAGCTAATTGAATTTTAGAATTTTATTGCGATATGCTTTAGGTCGATTAGATTCTTATATTTTAGGATAAAAATCACAATTTAGCCTATTCGCTCAATTGGTAGAGCAATGTGCGTTTGTACAAAAGATGTGGGTTCAAATCCCACATCGGTTACATAATAGACAAGAGCGCAACAATCGCAAATTGTTAATCATGCACATTATAATCTTAGTTATGCACTTTTTAACCTTAATTATGCACATTTTAATCTTATTTATGCACTTTAATTTTAAAAGCTTATATGTAAAAAAAATCGATTTCAAACTTACATCTATCAACCTAAATTATCCGAGAGGTGAACCCAAACTCTCAAAAGTAAAAAAAAAACAAAATTAAAACATCGATTTCAAAAGCACATCTTTTGTCTTATTAATGCATATTATGATCTTACATTTGCACAATTTTATTCTAAATCTGCACAATTGTATCTTACTTTTGCACAATTATAGTTTAAATTTGCACAATTGTATCCTACTTTTGCACACTTGTATTCTAAATTTACACGTTACAATTTTATTTTCACACTTTATGTTCTTATATTTGCACTTTAAAGTTGCACAAATGCACTTCGCAGTTGCACAAATCCACTTTACAGTTCCACAAATGCACTTCACAGTTGCACAAAAGGTGTTGAAAACGAGAAAAATTGCATTTACCCATAAAATTAGACATATTTACCAATTTACCCATAAATTAAACATATTTCAATTATAAATTTTTATAATTGAAATAGACACATTTACCTATTTACCCCATAATGAATTATTATGTCTGCACAAAATAAACTTATATTTGCACAATAAGATGTTATATGTGCACAAAAGCAAGTTATACTTGCACATCAGAAAGTGTTAACACGAAAAAAAAATTATGGGACAAAAAAAAAAATATATGGTCCGAGAAGGGGGGCAAGGGGGCACACGCATGGGCAAGGGGGGCAGACATTCTACTAATGAAATTAGGCCCATTAGTAATTAAATTAGGCCCATTAATAATTAAATTAGGCCCATTAGCAAATTTTACACGATAAGCAAATTTTACACGTTAAGGACTTTTTACATTTGAAGCAAACCCTATATATATATATATATATATATATATATATATATATATATATATATATCAATTAAGTGTTGACCGGTTTAGGCGGCATAGCATTCACCGTAGCTAATCTTGTTACTTATCATCTCACACTCGATTATATATACACACAACACTGATATGGATGTAAGAGCAAGCCCAACAACTTCTCTAAAATAAATAAAAAGAGAGATTTTAGAAAAAAATGACATTTTTTTCTCCCCAACAGCTTTTCCAAACTCATCTCTAAAATAGAGAAATGGATGGAGAGAGGGAAAAAATCTCTAAATTTGGAGAAAGAGAAGTTGATCTCTATAATTTAATGTTCACTTGTCCCTATAGAGAATTTAATGATACAACTCCACATTTTCACCCATAATATAGAAAAAAATATAATTTCATACTTAATTACTAGTAATAAAATATAATTATTCTTAAAAATTAATTAAAAAAATGATATGATTTGATATAATATATAAATTAATTATGTTAAATCAATATAGATAGAACAAAACATCATAATTCTATGTTAACTTTTATAAATAAAACAGCACAACTAATTTCATCCAATTTAATGCTATAAAATTCACATTAAAAAATTAGTCTATAAAATTTTCACTTCAAAAAATATTCACTTGAACTCATAACTCATATTGGAATTATTTTATTTTTATAAATTATAAATTAGGCCTTGTTAGTTAATTAATTTAATTCATTAATCATATAGATCATTCACCAATCTAATTTATAATCAAATATATATTAACTAATTGAAAATAATAAGATTAAGTTTGAATAATATTTTATCCAATTTTATTATAACTTTTATAGTAACAATCTAAATTTAATATTAATACCACTTAAAAAACAAATATCAAATTTATCGCTAGATTTTGTTTTAAAAAAATATCACATGAGAATATAATAATAATAAAAATGTCGTGCAAAAGGATGGGTAACATATAATAGTTCACCAACAAATGTGAGGCTAAATGTTAGAATTAAGTTTAAATTAAGTTTTTAGAAATGTAGAATTAAATATCTTTCATAAATGCTTTTATTTATTATAGTCTTTAATAAATGTAAAAATCTTTAAAATAGAGAATCTATTGGAGTTGGAGTGAATGTTTTTTTATTGATTTTGATATTTTAATCTCTATTTTAGAGATTTTTTTACCAAAGTTGTTGGGCTTGCTCTAAAGGATATAATTTGAAGATGTAAAGACTAAAACATCAGGTAAATTTTCAAGTTTTATATTATTTTTTTAAGTGTAATTTGATTTTTACTTAAAGTCTATTTACGAAAGCATATATAATTTATAGTTTTGTTGTCTGTATTTTATGTTCTATGTACTAATGTGGTAGTTGGATTAATGTTTTTTGCAGATAAAAATTTCACAAGTGGAACATAATTGATTTTGCATATATTTGTCGCTAATGGATGAAGGAAACATTGCAGTCAATCGTGAAAGATGTACGAACCTCGTCAAACAGAGATCAAAAGGTTGTAAACGATTTTGATCTCAACTACCCAACAAGTCTCGAAGGCAGTGTGACACCCCCCAAAAAAAGGCAAGTTGGGACATACATTCGACTTGAATTATGCTGCCGATGAAGAAGTCGAAATCGATCCAGATTATATCAAGAAATAGAATTTATCAGAGAAAGAACAACACAAAATAATAAGGGAACAAAGATTTATTAATAGTTTCGTAAAACTATACTTCCCATCTTGCTTACCCGATCCTGCATATAATGTTATTTCTTACGAATTTCATAATGGGAAGAAATAGGGTGTACAACTTACACACAACGTGTAGTAATAATTATATATTAATATTATAGTCTATTGTATTGAAAATTTGAAAAAAAAAGAGTAATTGATAAATTCGACAAGTGCCCAAGTATCTTCTTCTTATTTTTGTTGTTGTATTTTTCTTGGATAAATGTATTTCAATAAGGAAAAATAAAGTTGCATGTGCCGTTGAAATTGAGGCCTCTAATTCTCTCCAACTCCCTCCACGTATAATTACGAATCTTGAATAATTTCTTGTGCAATGGAAAAAAAAGATTTGAAAATGTAAATGAGTAAAATGCAATGGACAAAAAAGTCAACAAAGTATAAATATAGGATCTGCGCAAAATTTAAAGACAAAAAATCACACCTCATTTGTACGACAATTAATTTTGTGGGATCTGATTGCGAGTGTCTTCAACTTCGTCATTGGAGGCAAAAGGTTTACTCAGTCAATTCTGGTGATCAAAGGTCAAAGATTCATTCTGGTGATTGGAATCAAAGGTCTAGTTTAAATATATTCCGTTCATCTTGGTGAATACAATCATTGTCCATGTAATTGTCTCAACCTCCTCATTATAGTTGACAATTATATATATGGGTTGAGCCCGTTCTCCGTTACAATTAACTTCGAATCTCACTGAATTCTTGATGTTGTACATACATGCTATATACATTTTGTTTTGTTCCCCATATTAATGTATTTTGTATGTTTCAGGATATTAGAATTGTTATTTTATTGTCAATCTTGTTACTTGTGTAAACAAAATAGACAAAATAACTTTGTTGACTTAATTGAAACTTGTGTTGAATATTACTTGTTACATTTTTACAAATAGGTAGATCGAGCTAAACTTTCCTTTAGTTTTATATTTTTTGTGCGAGAGAAATTAATAAAATGATATTTTGTATGATTATATATGAGACGTATGCCGACTTGCTTCTCAGACGCATGCCGAATTGCTTCCGAAATTAAGGTGCATGCACGTCCTTATTAACTTGCAGGTGTGCAACTGTGCACGTCGTTAGTAAATTAGGTTTTGCACGTCCTTAACAACGTACAAATATGCACGTCCTTAACAACGTGCGTTTATGCACGTCGTTAACGACGTGCAATTGTGCACGTCTTAAGTGATGTGCAAACCCTACTTAGGGTTGAAGGTTTAGGGTTTACCGAGGGTTTTTTAGGGTTAATGGAAAAAATTGAAGGGTTTAGTTTGGGGAGTGATAATGCATATCTTAGATAAACATTATAGGATTTTTTAGTTTAGTTAGGTTGCATTTCGTTCATACTTTGTTGTTAATTTGCATCTTGTGATTATTCTAGAAGAGTTCGGATTCTGCGCAAATTTGTGTTTATCTTGCAGAGTGAGTCGGAACACATTTGGGAGATGCAATATTTTGGAGAGAAGTACAAAAGACATTGGAAAGAAGCAAGGAAGGAAGAGAAGAGATGAGTACTTGGAAGCTGCTCGCGGTTTTGAGCAAGAAGAGCCGACAACAGGATGTCGCAGCCGCAACCAGGATGGATGTCGCGGGTTGGAAAAGGATACTGATGTCGCGGCCGCAGCATGGGTCGCCAGCGCGACGCCGTTTCATTTAATGAAACCCTAGTTTTTAATCTTAATTGTTTTATGGCCGACTAGACTTATTATAAGGCCGATTTCTATGTTATTTCCATTATTTATATTCTATTCTACGTTCATCAGACACTTTAGAGATTTGAGTGATGTCTTCTATGAGGAACTAAACTCATCCGTTCTGCCTACAATTTGAAGCTTTATTTGGATTGATTGTGAGTTTCTAATTCTCGTTCCTTGTTTCCTATATTTGAATGCTTCAACTTCTTTGTGCTTGATTGTCTATTGTTTTATTCTATCTAGCCCGCGCAACTAGTTAGAATCAATTCAATTGCTAAGGTTTTGTAGATTCCTGATTGTGAACCTTAACCTAGGTAGCAAACTTGTTCCTTTAGGGCTGATTGAACTAATTGAATAAGTAGGAAGTTAGATGTGTTGTTAAATCCCTCTTTAGGGACTGCAAATACCTTGGCTAATCTCTGGACTTAGAGCTATCAATTAGGTTAAATCCTTCTTTAGGGACTGTTCGATTGATAAGGGTTTCTAGGACTGATTGGACTAGTAACTATATTAGGTCGGGACAAGGGCATTCATAGGAAACTTAATAGGACGAGAAGAAGTTACAAGGATCGCTTCAACCAAATAAAGTGGAAAATTTTAGGTAGAATTGCTTCTCATAAATATTGTCTAAACCAAATTCATTTACTTTGCTTTCTTTAATCCGCTTTGATAAAAGGCGGAACTTTCACACTCAAAACCCCCCCTCTTTGGTTACTTAATTGACACTTGAATCATACTTGAATACCAAATTTCTCTGTGGATCGACCTCTTACTTTTTGCTATACTAGTTATAGGTTTGAGTTTCTTTGACGGAGCAACGATAGGTTTTCCCTCCGTCAAATTTGGCGCCGTTGCCGGGGATTTTTATTAATTCTTGTGTGTTTTTGGTGTTGATCTTGGTGTGGACCATCTTATATGGTCCATACCCATGCTACTAATTCTTCTTTGTTGTTGTTTGATTTCAGATATTGAAAGGACCCTTGCCTCTTTAAGGCGAGAAACTCCTAATCGCTTCCGCGAGCTCCCTTTTGATCAAGGAGAAACTACAACAGAGATGGCTAACGAAGCAAACCGCACTCTTAAGGAGCTTTCTGCTCCTGATCTGGCACAACAACCCCTGGCAATCCAATTCACTGCGCTAGGGGAAGGAGTCAACTTTGAGTTGAAATCTGGGGTGGTTCATCTTCTGCCCAAGTTCCATGGGTTGAGTGGGGAGGACCCCCACAAGCATCTGTCTGAGTTCCATACTGTGGTAGTTGGGATGAAACCTGAGAACGTTACTGAGGATCAAATCAAGTTGAGAGCTTTTCCCTTCTCTTTGAAGGATGATGCGAATGAGTGGTTCTTCTATCTACCACTTGGATCTTCCAGGAGATGTACTTCCCTGCTACAAAGCTTAATGCCTTGAAAAGGTCAATCAACAACATTGAGCAGTACGCGACAGAGTCTATACATGAGTACTTTGAGCGTTTCAAGAAACTCTACTATAGCTGCCCCTATCATGGGTACTCTCAAAAGAATACGGTTCTCTTTTTGTTCAATGGGCTTACGGATGTAGAGCGCAAAATAGTAAATTCTGCTTGTGGAGGAAACATGCTGAATTAGACGCCTGCTGCAGCTTAGGATGTGTTTAATGAGCTCTCTGAGGGCTCTAGACAATTCAACAAGAGCACTCGTGCTAGGGGTGTACTCTCTGTTGATGCCCCTATGGCCGCACTTCAGACTGACATGGCAGAGGTAAAGGAGATGATCAAACAGTTGGTAACTAATAGAACTCCTCAGCAGTTGAAAGCATGTGGACTTTGCAATCAATTCACTCATCCTATGGACATGTGCCCGCTTCTGCAAGACCCTAACGTAGATTTGAATGCCATTGGGAATTTTGCTCAACAAAGGCCTAGGCAAGGCAATTTTGGAAATCCTGGGTATTTCAACAACAACAACTTTAACAGAGGCTATCAGTAGGGCTATGGGAACTACCAAGCCTCTTTCAATCAGCAAAGGGGGCAACAAGCAAGGCCACAACAACAATATGAACCTCGACAGGGAGGTCAGCAGCAATCGAATGAGGATAATGAGGATCCACTACAGAAATTGTCACGATTGGTCTTGAAGAATGAGAAACAATAGTCAGAGCGGATTGCAAATCTAGAGAAGCAGAAATCGGATCGGATGACAAATATTGAGAATCAAATGAGTCAGCTCATTTGTCACTTGTGCTTAGACGGTGTGTAGACACCACTTAGTTCTTAACTCTGAAAAGTGTCATTTTATGGTTGAACAAGGCATTGTTTTAGGTCATATTGTGTCTAGCAGGGGTCTTGAGGTGGACAAGGCTAATATTGATATCATTCAGTCTCTGCCTTACCCCATCGATGTGTGCGAAATTCGTTCCTTTTTAGGCCATGCAGGGTTCTATCGCAAGTTTATTAAGAGCAATCCCAACAGCTTCTCTAAAAAATCTCTAAAATAGAGATGAAAATGTCAAAATTTCTAAAAAAAAACAACTCAAACTCCAACAGTTTCTCTATTTTACAGATTTTTACATTTATTATACACTAAAATAAATAAATGCATATATTAAAGATATTTAATTCTACATTTCTAAAAAATTATTTTAAACTCAATTCTAACATTTAACCTCACATTTCTAACAACATTTTAAGCGTAATTTCTAACAATTCTAACATTTTTTACTTAATTATACCATTACATTGATCTGAGCTCAATAGTAATGTAAAGCTCAATAGTGTTGATTTGAGGTAAGTTTAATGAAATGAATTCAAGTTCACATTTTGAATATAGCCCATAGCAGGATAAGTGAGAAAATAATGTGGTCTAAATTTAATGTGATTGTTTTAATATGTTTACATAAAACTTGGTTAATGACCAACCGATGCAATGAAAACATAAAAAAAAATAACTAGAAACATTTCAATCAAATGACAATTAATCCCATCTTCCGGGGAAAAAAGAAGTGAATGTCCCAATGGATGGTGCTCACTAAAATCTCCATATAAAATGTTTAACTAGGATGAGAGGAATTGTTGCAAGTTTACACAGTAAAAGAGAACAAAAAGCATCAACCTAGAGCACTCGAAATTGGTCCTAGATGAACAGTTGCACATTTACACAGTAACAACAATCAACCAAGAGCACTAGAGCACTCAAAATCAGTCCTAGGTGAACTATTGCAAGTTTACACAGCAACAACAATCAAAGCCTATCAACAGAGACCCCAACAAGAACAAACAAATGCGAAATCGATAAATTTCTAGTGGCAAGTGGCAAATTGAAGGATTTGATCAATAAATTCAATATAGGGAGGAGTGCACATTTAACTTTACAGATCAATTTTCTTCCTGCAAATTTGCAGATTTTTTCCCTCTTTCCATCCATTTCTCTATTTTGCAGATGTGTTTGGAGAATCTGTTAGGGAGAAAAAATGGTCATTTTCTCTAAAATCCTTCATTTTCTCTATTTTAACACAATTGTTGGGGTTGCTCTAAGGATTTCTCTAAGATTTCTGCACCTCTTTGTGACTTACTAAAAAAGGAGGTAGCTTTTGAGTTTGATGATAGGTGTAAAGCAACCTTTGATGAGCTTAAAGGTCGCCTGACTAGCGCTCCTATAATTCAAGCACATATATGGTCTCAACCTTTTGAGATTATGTGTGATGCTAGCGATTATGTTGTGGGTGCTGTGTTGGGACAAAAGGAAGGAAGAAGCTCTCATGTCATCTACTATGCCTCCATGACTCTAAATGGAGCGCAAAGGAACTACTCAACCACTGAGAAAGAGCTCCTGGCCGTTGTCTTTGCACTGGAGAAGTTCCGCTCATATCTCCTAGGAGCTAAGGTAATTGTCTTCACTGATCACGCTGCTCTTCACTATTTATTGACTAAGAAAGAAGAGAAACCTAGATTGATTCGTTGGATTTTACTCTTAAGCGAATTTGACATTGAAATTAAAGATAAGAAAGGTGCAGAGAACTTAGTAGTGGACCACCTCAGCAGACTTGTCCAAGGAGAGGACAAGCCGAAAGATCAAAGACCCATTCACGATGAGTTCCCTGATGATACATTATTTTATTTAACTCACACTTTATCTTTGCAGCTGCAGGGAGCTACGGAAATGGTGGGTGTCGCGGCCGCAGAAACCATGCCGCGGCCGCAGCATATCAATGAGGCAGCGGCCGCAACTTCCATGCCACGGTCGCCGCATGCTGTTCAGGCCCCCTTTTTGTCTCTTTCCCTCTTATCTGATGAGGTAAGTCCCTCTGCTCCTGAATTGTTGATGGGTGTCCATACTCCTCGACCTTGGTTTGCCAATATGGTGAATTTCTTGGTCACGGGAGAATTTCCACCGAACTTCACGAAAGCTCAGAAGGACAAGATTCGACATGACTCTCGCTTCTACGTTTGGGATGACCCCTACCTTTGGAAACATTGTGCTGATCAGGTAATCAGGAGTTGTCTTCCGGACAATGAGGTACAATCTGTCCTTACTTTCTGTCATGCTCATGAATGTGGAGGCCACTTTGATCCTCAAAAGACTGCTAGGAAAGTTTTAGAAGTAGGTTTCTTTTGGCCTCACTTGTTTAGGGATGCTAATGCCTTCTGTAAATCTTGCGATAGATGCCAAAGGGTTGGGAACATATCTGTTAGGAATGAAATGCCACAAACTAAGATCATATTCTGTTAAATTTTTGATGTTTGGGGTATTGATTTTATGGGTCCCTTTCATAGTTCTTTTGGGAATGTCTATATTTTGCTTGCAGTGGACTATGTCTCCAAGTGGGTGGAGGCAAAGGCCACCAGAACTGATGATTCCAAAGTGGTTGCAGATTTCCTAAAAGACACAATTTTCGCAAGATTTGGGGTGCCTAAGGCTCCAGTTAGCGACAGAGAGACACATTTCTGCAATAGGACCATTACTGCCCTGCTAAAGAGGTATCATGTCACGCAGAGAGTGTACACTGCTTATTATCCCCAGACCAATGGTCAAGCAGAGGTATCAAATAGGGAGATTAAGAGCATTTTGGAGAAAACAGTGGCTCCTAACATGAATGATTGAAGTCTAAGGCTAAATGACGCTCTTTGGGCCTATCGGACGGCCTATAAGACTCCTATTGGTATGTCACCTTATCGAATTGTTTTTGGAAAGGCTTGTCATCTTCTTTTTGAACTTCAGCATAAGGCATACTGGGCTGTAAAGAACTGCAATATGGCGATAAATGAAGTGGGGGAGTTTAGGAAGCTTCAGTTGCAAGAGCTGGAGAAACTGCGCTTGGATGCCTATGACAATGCACTAATCTACAAGGAGAAGACAAGGGCTTGGCATGACAAACATATCATGCGGAAGGAACTCAATATAGGAGACAAGGTTCTCCTATACCAATCACGCCAGAAACTCTTCCCAGGAAAGCTTAGATCAAGATGGGAAGGACCCTACACCATCTTAAAGATATTCCCTCATGGAGCAATTGAACTCTATGACCCTAAGTCTAATGACCTCTTTAAGGTCAATGGTCATAGAGTTAAGCCATACCTTGAGAACATCTCACATAATGAAGAAGAGGAGTTGGTGCTTGCTGAACCAACCAACTAGGCCACTCAAGAGCCGTTACGTCGAGCCAACGACTTGAAACAAAGACGCTTCTCGGGAGGCAACCCGAGGTAAGTTCTTCTTTCTTTTTCATCTTTATCATTTTCTTAGGTAGTTCTTATCACTAGTTGTTTTAGGAATTAGAATTTTTTTTATAAAAAAAAGCGAGCAAAGGCCACTGCACTGGCGGCGGCTGCAGCATAATGTGGCGGCCACCGCACATCAATCTGCGGCAAAGACCCGCTGCAGCGGCCGCAACATATGCACCGGCCGCCGTATATCAAGACCGTGCCCCGTTTTCTGAATTTCCAGATTTAAAAAAAAATAGAAATCACGACAAAGGGATTCACGGGCCTCTTCTTCTCAACCCTACCTTCACCTTTCTCTATCCTATTCCCAACCCTGTTGTCGTCATTGTCTCCTTCCCAAACATCACATGCCTCTTCTTCTCAACCCTACCTTCACCTCCATAGCTTTCCTTCACCTTCCTCAACCATCCCCAACCTTCTTTCTCACCGGAAACCCACAACCCTCATTTGGTGAGTCCGGACTCTGAGCACCACGAAACACCATTCGCCGAATATCCCCTCGGCACGAACGAAACCCGGCGAATCCCACCCTGCTGCGCCGAAGCTCCCACCGCCGAGTCCGCGTGCTGCGCCCTCCTCCACTATTGCTGCGCCCGCAGCCAGGTTCGGTTCTTGTTGGGTAGTTTTGGAGTTGTGTGTGTTTCTATTCATCAATTATTTGTTGTTTGGATTTGTGAGGATTGAAGTTGGAATTTTTTTATTAGGGTGTGAGATTTGTGTTCTTGGTATTTTGTTGAGAGTTGTTTGGTTCTTGGATTTGGGTTGATTTGGAAGTTTTGAGATATGTTGGTTTGCTTGAGGAATATTTGAGTTGATGGTTTGATTTGGATTTGTTGGTGTGCTTGAGGTAGATATGAGTTTGTGGTTGAATTTTGGATCTGTTTGGGGTTGGTATTTTACTTCTGAAATCTTGTGAGAATGGTGCGCCAATTGAGATCTATGTCGAGAGAACAGAGGAAGGCATATGAGAGCTTTGATCCGAAGAGATTTGTACAGACCAAGTTCTTTGATATTCCTACCTTACAGATGCTAGGAATGTTGGGCGTCACACGTCAGATGCTCGCTCATGGGGGTTTGGGGGCATTCATAGACTGCGGTGCCCCCACATATGCCGATCTGGCGTGGGAGTTTATAGTCACGCTGGTGCGTGTGGACGACTCTAGGATTCGGTTCAATTTGATGGACCAGAGCCACACGTGTACTTCTGCCCAGCTGAGACAGGTCTTTGGGATCACGCAAGCGCCCACCCCAGATTGGTATCTCATGGCGTTAGAACAGCAGCGTCACGATTTTTGGTATGCAACTACTCGATCTAGATTTAATGGACACAAGGGCGAGTACAACAATAAGTTCTTCCACCCGTGCATGCGTCTGGTTCACAAAGTCTTGGCCATGTCTTTCAGCGGCCAAGGCGATGTGAACAAAGTGCCCGCCGATGATCTGTCCTGGTTATGAACTATTGCTCCCCAGTCCCATGGTAGGCCGGACTGGGTTGAGATCTTTGTTAACAGTTGTCTAAGGATCCAGGGAAAGAAAAAAGGGAGGATTGGTCTGGGAGGCATGATCAGCCTCATAGCCCACCGCTTTCTTGAGCCTACACAGTGCGGTGTGCCTATGTCTGGTGGGTACACCTACACAGAGGAGCAACTCAGGAGGGCTTATCTGATTGAGAGCTCTGATGCGCCGGGCTACATCTATAAGTCGGGGAAGCATGGAGAGCACCGAATGAGGCTTCCTAGGGCCTTACCTTATGGCCTTTCCAACGTCTCCCTCTACATCGCTGTTGATGAGAATGTTGATGATGATGAGGATACTGATGACGAGGACGAGGAGGATGCCCCTGCACAGACCGACTATCATATGGGGGATGCACAGTAGCTGCTGGCTTTTCTGCGGGGCCGCGATACTCTGCTGATGATGATGCCTGGCGTGACCACATGTTCACAGAGTTCCATCGTATGTCTATGCGCTAGGACTCCTTCGAGTTCACCCTCCACGACGTCGATCGCAATGTGCGGGAGATGAGCTACAACATGGAGGAGATGCGGAGAGAGCAGTCCTACTACCTCCGCCAGCAGTATCCGCACATTCCGCCTTACCAGTCTCCACCCTACCAGCCTCCGCACCAGTGAGTGGTTAGTTCTGTCTCCTTCACCCTGAGTTTATATGCTTTATTTTGGTTTTCTGTACTGTTTCAGTGAGGACAGTGAAACCTTTAAGTGTGGGGGAGAAGGATTATGTATATTATGTCATTTCCTAGACCATATTTAATTTCTGCACCATGTTTAAGTTCTGTAATTGCTGTTAGTTTATTTAATTCCTGTTTAGTTTATTTAATTTCTGTTTAATTTTTAATTTCCGTATTAAAAAAAAACAAAAAAAAATCAAAAATCCAAAAATAAGCATGGATTGCATACATATGTGTTATTAAAATACCCATCTAGCTTAGTTTGTCCTCTAATTTAAATTTCAAGCATGATCATATAAATCCCATGGAGTTTTGGATGTTTTGGCCTTGTCTATATTTGATTTTTGTGGAACATGAACTAGCAAATATAATTGAGCATGTATGATTGAGCTAAAGTATGATTGAAGTCCTCAAAACATGACCATGTGAGAATGTTTAGCCTTATTTGAAATATTTTGCTCAATTGTGTGAATTACTCTCCTTGTGTCTCTACCTCTTGGCATTGAGTCATTGACTACAATATCTATTTTTCAAGACCGACTCACATGTTTGTTGCTTGCGGAGTTTATGTTTATATTTTGAGTCTTTTGTTTGAATTTGTGCTTACTTAGTGAAATAAGGTGGCAATGGTTGATGCACTTAGTAACCGGATCTATGTATGACATCCATGAGTATGATTCACGCAAAAAGGTGTTGAAAACTATCCACTAGGAAAGAAAGCTTGAACATTGAGTAATCAGGTTCATTCATGACACCCATGTTTGCACCTTGCGTCAAAAGATGTTCAAGTGGACTTCATATTAGTAGGTTGAGGTGTTTATAGACCGGGGACATTCATGACACCCACGTTTGCACCTCGCGTAAGGAAAGCACCAAGACAAGAAAATAGATAGAAAGAAAAAAAAAAGAAAAAAAGAAAAAAAAAAGAAAAGGAAAAAAAAAAGTGTCACATTTTATTTAGTTGCCTTTATTGTGTCCCGCAAGTAATGACATTTCGGTAGATATTTGGTGATATGGTGGTCAATGTCTATGAGTTTAGTGCATGTTGGTTTGAGTTAAGAGTTGTACCTTAAAGCCTAAACACATGAGTGAAACACATATTTCTGGTGAAGTTGGATGATGTGTACTTCTAAGTTTTGATCACTATAATACATGCTATGACGTTTGTTTGCTTGGTTTATGTTTTCATCAGCTATGATGTTGCTTTTTGATGAGGTTGAAACTTGAAGGGATTTCCTGTGGGATACATTGATTCATGTTCATTCTATCATTGCTTGAGGACAAGCAAAGGTTAAGTGTGGGGGAATTTGATAATGCATATCTTAGATAGGCATTATAGGCATTTTAAGGTTAGGTTCTATTTCATTCATACTTTGTTGTTAATTTGCATCTTGTGATTATTCTAGAAGAGTTCGGATTCTGCGCAAGTTTGTGTTTATCTTGCAGAGTGAGTCGGAACACATTTGAGAGATGCAATATCTTGGAGAGAAGTACAAAAGACATTGGAAAGAAGCAAGGAAGGAAGAGAAGAGATGAGTACTTGGAAGCTGCTCGCGGTTTCGAGCAAGAAGAGCCGGTAACAGGATGCCGCGGCCGCAGCCAGGATGGATGCCGCGGGTTGGAAAAGGATGCTGATGCCGTGGCCGCAGCATATGCCGCGGCCGCAGCATGGGTCGCCAGCGCGACGCCGTTTCGTTTAATGAAACCCTAGTTTTTAATCTTAGTTGTTTTATGGCCGACTAGACTTATTATAAGGCTGATTTCTATGTTATTTCCATTACTTCTATTCTATTCTACGTTCATCAGACACTTTAGAGATTTGAGCGATGTCTTCCATGAGGAACTAAACTCATCTGTTATGCCTACAATTTGAAGCTTTATTTGGATTGATTGTGAGTTTCTAATTCTCGTTCCTTGTTTCCTATATTTGAATGCTTCAACTTCTTTGTGTTTGATTGTCTATTGTTTTATTCTATCTAGCCCGCGTAACTAGTTAGAATCAATTCAATTGCTAAGGTTTTGTAGATTCCTGATCGTGAACCTTAACCTAAGTAGCAAACTTGTTCCTTTAGAGCTGATTGAACTAATTGAATAAGTAGGAAGTTAGATGTGTTGTTAAATCCCTCTTTAGGGACTGCAAATACCTTGGCTAATCTTTGGACTTAAAGCTATCAATTGGGTTAAATCCTTCTTTAGGGACTGTTCGATTGATAAGGGTTTCTAGGACTGATTGGACTAGTAACTATATTAGGTCGGGACAAGGGCATTCATAGGAAACTTAATAGGATGAGAAGAAGTTACAAGGATCGCTTCAACCAAATAAAGTGGAAAATTGTAGGTAGAGTTGCTTCTCATAAATATTGTCTAAACCAAATTCATTTACTTTGCTTTCTTTAATCCGTTTTGATAAAAGGCGGAACTTTCACACTTAAAACCCCCCTTCTTTGGTTACTTAATTGACACTTGAATCATACTTGATTTACAAATTTCCCTGTGGATTGACCTCTTACTTATTGCTATACTAGTTATAGGTTTGAGTTTCTTTGACGGATCAACGACAGGTTTTCCCTCCGTCAAATTTGGCAACGTTGCCGGGGATTTTTATTAATTATTGTGTGTTTTTGGTGTTGATCTTGGTGTGGACCGTCTTATATGGTCCATACCCGTGCTACTAATTCTTTTTTGTTGTCGTTTGATTCAGATATTGAAAGGACCCTTGCCTCTTTAAGGCGAGAAACTCGTAATCGCTTCTGCGAGCTCCCTTTTGATCAAGGAGAAACTACAACAGAGATGGCTAACGAAGCAAACCGCACTCTTAAGGAGCTTTCTGCTCCTGATCCGGCACAGCAACCCCTGGCAATTCAATTCCCTGCGCTAGGGGAAGGAGTCAACTTTGAGATGAAATATGGGGTGGTTCATCTTCTACCCAATTTCCATGGGTTGAGTGGGGAGGACCCCCACAAGCATCTGTCTGAGTTCCATACTGTGGTAGTTGGGATGAAACCTGAGAACGTTACTGAGGATCAAATCAAGCTAAGAGCTTTTCCCTTCTCTTTGAAGGATGATGCGAATGAGTGGTTCTTCTATCTACCACTTGGATCTATTACTACTTGGGCTGAGATGAAGAGAGTCTTCCTGAAGATGCACTTCCCTGCTACAAAGCTTAATGCCTTGAAAAGGTCAATCAACGGCATTGAGCAGTACGCGACATAGTCTATATATGTATTTTTTTCTGCCATTTCCAGTTAGATGTTCCTTATGCAATGTAGTTATTGAATTAATTAACATTTTTCCATGGGCTTTGCTTCACATGCCAATGAATTTTTGTATTGTGTTAATTGGAAAATTAATGTACATATTTCCAACAGCTAATGTACAAACTTTATTAATTTGAGAATGAAACTCCAGTTTTTTCTATGCGAATGGTTAAAGGAAAACATGATTACCTTAAATTGTTCCATTTCATATTCTCTATTATTTTGAGCTCAGAATTCAAGTGCTTTGGAAAATTAATGTATATATTTCCAACAACTTATATTTCCCATGATTACCTTACATTGTTCCATTTTCACAGAACCGTTTCTATTAGAATGACGAGGATTCGAACTTAGCCAGGAGTATATGACAGAGAAAGTTACTTGACAAAGTTCGACAAGATAATGCCGACGCTAAAAGATATCATCGAAAACCCAACTATGTTAATTAGTATTGAGAAGTGGGACAAAAGGGAAGAGGATTTGAAGAAGGATCAAAAGTATCAAGAGACATGTGCAAGAAACAAGCGCAATCGAGCTTCAATGCCCGCACATGGCGCTGCTATCCATTGTGGATGGTCTAAGCAAGTGCTGGAGCGTGTTATCGATTATGTAAGTAAATGGCATTGTTTGTTTTTTTATCTTAATTGTTATTGCACTTTAATTTGTATATTCATGTACGTTAAATCAATATATCCTAAACAATACTAAACCAGAACCTTATTCTGCCACATGTCACAATTCTATGAATTTTTTTCCCTCCAAAACTAATTATTTCCATAATTGTTTTGGTTGTTTATTCGTAATTTATTTATTTATTATTGTAGTTTATTTTGGTAAGAATATATTAGATATATATCCAAATTGATTTATATGTCTTAATATATTAATGGATTTTGGTAATAAATTTTCCCGATTTTAGTTATAATTTTAAAAACAAAATTGTTAATTATATTTGTAAATTTCATGGTTTATCATCTATCTTTTTTTAAATAATAAACTATACATGTGTTTTTTTTAATATGTAGGCAATATACACCTATGTACCATATTGATCAACTGATATTTTCATCGGCAAAATGATAGTTATATGGTAGAATATTTTAAAAATGGTTTATCAATCACAAGTTAGATATATCTATGTATTCATTTGTCTAACTTTTTTAACAGAAAAATATTTTAATCTCATTAATTAAGTACTAATTCCAAAAAATAAAAATAAAAATCAATGGGAGTAATGAATTGATATTTTAATGACAAAAACTATGATCTATCTCTAATGCAATTAAATCAATTATGTACGTTTACTGTATGGTTTTGTATATTTCTATTATATAGGCTATTGAGTGAAAATCAGGTTATTTTAGGGAGATTAATCAAGTGAAGAAGCTAATTTATCTGGGATTTTGTAGCATTTACTCTTATATATTTGCTAATAATACTGTGTTAAGCCCGCTGACCACATCGGGCAGATATGGTCAGTGGGCTTACTTGTGACACATGGTCACTTTTTGAACTACATGTCCTAACCTGGGCCGCTGAACCATGGTATACATTGCATGACCTTTTCCTCTTCCTAAGAGGGATTCACCATGACGAGATGAAAAGAGGAGATTTTAATGACAACCCTTTATCAATCAGAAATTTCGTGACACTTTACCTTCCCTTCACTCCTACCTCCTTATAAGCCTAGGCCGACTTTATACCTGTACAACGGTCAGGAAGTAACTTTCAAGACTAATTTTCAGACGCAGACTATCGATGATCGTAGATAGTAGACAAAACGTCTCCCCTCCAAAAAGCCCCTTCTTTCTATCTTCAATCCTGATTTTATAGGGTGAGACACGCATATCCATTCGAATGACAAATGTCAAGACAGGGTGGCCACACGGCGTTGTCTTGAAGACCTGTGGGTTGAGGGAATGAAGGACATGTGGTGTTTATAATTGGCTAGGATGAATTCCGTCTAGCCGCCACGAGAGGGCATTTGGGCCAAACAAGTTGAGTATAAAAAATTATATAAAATTTATTAGAATGGTTATTGAAGGAATTTTGTTTTAGTATGTTGTCAAACAAGTTGAGTATAATTTGTCCAAAATATTTTTTAAAGGAAGATAATATTTTTGCATATTATAATACGATTTTGCGGATGATTTTTTTTTTGAAATATTTTATATTCTAATGATGTAAGCTAATATTATATGGATTTTTGTACAAAAAATATTAAATAAGTATAACTGTTGAATCCGTCTATTCTGTATGGATGGTTGTTAGACCGACTATTCTGTATGGCTCGGAGTGCTGGCCGACAACTAAAGCTTAAGAACATAAGCTGTCAGTGGCTGAGATGAGAATGTTGTGCTGGGTGAGTGGACACACGAGACTGGGTAAAATCAGAAACGAGGACATTAAGAAGGTTGGAATTGCAAATATAGTGGACAAGCTGCGGGAGGGTAGATTGCGTTGGTTTGTGCACGTGTGCAGGAGACCGTCTTCGGACCCAGTTCGCAGGTGTGAGAGTTTGGATCTCGGAGATATCCGTAGAGGGAGAGGTAGACCACGAAAGAGCTTGATGGAGGTTATTCGTAAGGATCTCGACCTTCTAAACTTGTCGGAAGATCTGACTTCAGACAAGGACCACTGGAGTCGGTGCATTCAGGTTGCGGAGGGATAGTATTTTGAGCTTTTATGTTTTGTCCTTTTGCCCTTGCTTCTTTTTATCTTCCCCTTGCTTCGTCTATGATTATGCTTCCTTTTTATGAGTCATGCTCTCTCATAATTCTAGTATCCTATTATTCAGGGTCTCTCGGAAACACTCTCTCGACTTGCTCGGGGAATGAGTGCGTATATCTTGACCCCCCAGACCCTTCTTTGGCGGGATATACTGGGTAGTAGTAGTTGTTGTATAATTGTTGAATCCGTGCATAGAACGGGTATAGGACTAGTTATAATACTAAAGGAGAAGGAGTAAAAATCTCCTGCAACACCCAATGTGACCTTGGGTGTGACACAAAAATAGTTAAGGTATTTTTTAGTGATAAAAAAATTGTAAAAATTATATTAAGATTGTATATCTTTAATAACATATATTTGTATATTTTTTTAATAAAAATGATATTTTAAAAAATATTAAAAATAAAGGAGTGGTTATTTTAGAATATTAATTATAAGACTTACTAAATTATCATTTTTATTAAAAAAAATATACAAATATATGTTATTAAATATGTACAATCTAAATATAATTTTTTTAATTTTTTTTATCACTAAAAAAATACCTAAACTATTTTTTTGTCACACCCAAGGTCACATTGAGTGTTGTAGGAGATCTTTACTCAAGGAGAAGTCGTTTGCGTCATGTGACGTCTTCTCCTTTAAAGTAGGATTTTATTTTTTTAGGATTCCTTAGTTACTTAATTAAAATTACGGATTAGGATACATGTAAGATATACATGAAAGATATTCGGTTGTTATGATTCCATTGAAATATCCTTTAAAGTAGTGTTTTTTTTAACGATTTGTTAGTTACTTAATTAAAGTTACGGATTAGGATACATGGAAGATATACATGAAAGATATCCGGTGGTTTTAATTCCATTAAAATATCCGATACATTTTTTTGGGGGGGATATCCGATATACATGGAGATACAGTGTACATGAAAGATATCCGCTGGAAGATATACATGAAGGATTTGTTAGTTACTTAATCAGGGTGAGGAATTCATTGATATCCGATATACATGAAGGATTTTTTAGTTAACTGCAAATTGAAAGGTATAAAGTAAGACTCGACTTTCATAGTTTTCATTTTCAATCGAGCTACCCACAATGACAAATAATAAATGTAAGACTCTCATAGAGAATAATAATAGAAAGCTTTGAAAAAAAGGTATGTTATGGATTAGTTTCGTTTTGATTAAATTTCTTAATCACGTTTTTTATTTAGTTTATTTGTTTTTTATCGGCATAGCTCGATTGTATATATATATATATCATCACTATATTATGTCAAGTATGTGGATTTGCGTGACGAATTGTAGACGTTAATAAAGTAGGGGTGGGCACAAATCCCGCAAATCCCGATCCCGTCCCGGTCCCGTCCCGATCCCGTCCCAATCCCGGTGGGATTTAGGATAAAATAGTGAATCCCGTCCCGATCCCGTCCTGTAAAAATTATGCGGGACGAAACGCGGAACGATCCCGGTGGGATCCCGCAAATCCCGTCCCGTCCCGCATATAATAATAATAATAATAATAATAAATTTTATAATAATAATAATAATATAATATTATAGAATAATAATAATATATTATTAGTATTATTATTTTGAGCAAATATTATAATTATAATTATAATCATAATCTTCCATTTATAATAATAATAATAATTGTTTATAATAATAATATTATTATTATTTGAGCAAATATTATTTATAATTATAATAATAATTTTCAATTTATAATAATAATTGATTATCATAATAAGATTATTATTGTATAATATTATAATTTAATTTAATAATAATATTACTTTATAATAAAATTATTATTATTATTATATTTTTTTCTTGTAAAGTATAATTATTTTATTGTAAAAGCTCGGATTTTTAAATCCTAATTTTTCGGGGAGAAGGAAAATTAAAATGAATTTAAAAGCGGAAGTTAACGGAAAACTCGCTAACTCGGATTTTAAAACTCTTAAAGCAGAATTCGGCTAAATTTTAAGATTTTTCTTCCCGTTTTCATATGTTGAGGATTAAAAAAAATGATGTTCGAATTTCGCTATTAAATTCGGATTGAAAAATTTAAGACCTTATTTTGAACGAGTCGGGATAAAGTGAAAAGAGCGGGTTTTGAGATTTACTTTTTTTTTTTGGGTATTTTGAAACATCTTTTGAGGAACCCATTACTTTGTCTTCTTCCTCCCTCTTTCCATCAATTGCTATCCTCTTTTCCACAGCTCACTCGTTGTGTCCTTTCACATATTGAGCCCAACACCCACACCATTCTACTTATCTACTCCCACACTCCTTACCTTTTTTTGAGAATTTTCTTCTGCAGCTCCCATGCCAACCTGTAGACACTCTTCCCTTTGTTTGACTAATTCCCTTGCCCAACATCTCCTTTCCTCTCTCTTTCGATTGCAGAAAAGAAAAGCAGAGCCAATTTTCTCTTCTTTTATTTGGGTTCAAAGCAAACACACCCTTCCTCCCTTTTGGGTTGTAGAGAACCAATCCCACCTTTCTCCTTCCTGCTCCTTGCTACAACCACAACCGCAAGCAGTCACGAGCACCACCTCCCACCTCCTTTCGCCGCCGATACCACCACTCCACCGCCTCTGTTCAGCCTGCCAACCGGAGCACCTCTCTGAGCCCTTTCGAGCGCTGTTCAGAGCACCCACGACCTTCAGCTCCGTTCCTCCTTCCTCCTCGAAGTGCAGTAGCAGATCAACTTCCGTTTCCCCTCGCCGCCGACGAGTCCAGAAGCCTCCCAGAGCAGCCGACGCCGCCACCGCCTCGCTCCCTCCTCTGCTCTCCCGTTTCCGAGCGGTAAGGCTCCATTTCCCCTTCCTTTCGGTTCCAAACTGCGAAAAGCCTTTCCTTTAACACTCCTCCGCCCTTCCTAGGCTACCTCTGGCGACATCCCAGTTCCGGCGAGACAAGGCCGAGCCCAATCGAGCCTCGACGGCGTTTTTCGGCGATCGTCGAACCCGCGCCTCGGTGAGCTTCTCCTTCCTCCTTCTTCCCTTCCTTCTTGCCTTGTGTGTGCGTCGGTGTCGGAATGGGTAGTCAGAATGCAGTTTCGCCGGTGAAGCCTCCCTTCCTCCTCCTCCTTCCCGGATTTTCGATAAGTAGAGGCGGGAGGGGATTTTGGTGAAGATGGTGAACAGTAACTAATTTGGGTTGGTTTTCTTTTGTTTTAAAAAGGGGCCCAGTTCAATGTTTTAAATAAAATTAGGGTTTGGTCCGGTTCACATCAAAAGGAGTTTGGTTGGTTTTGTGGATCTGAATTTTTAAGGGGTTTGGGCCTAATTTTCCAGAAAATGAACTAGGCCGAGTGGGCCTAATTTATTCCTTTGAACTTGATTTGGGGTTTTAATCAAAAGGGAGGCCAATTTTGGGAAATTAATAAAATAAGAGGGTGGTTTTTGGTAATTTAAAATAAAAGGGGGCGGTTTATAATTTTTATAAAATAAGGAGCTGATTTTATTAAATAAAAATGGTTGGGATTGGGATTTTTGAGGGATTTGGAAATGTTTTTTGAAAGTGTTTAACAAATGGTATTTGAAATATTATATAATATTATGAGACTTGGAGATTTAAAAAGGTATTATCGGATTTAACTCAAAAAGGATTTGGCGAACATTTCCCAAGGACAAAATTTCTAACTAGTCAACTCGGTTTTCGAAACAGTTTTCGGGACTAACTAGGGAATTATGTGCTCGATGACTAACTAGCATGATTGATGTGAATGATTGTCTAATATCATGATTTGTGTGCACTAATGTCATGGTTTATTGAATAAAGGCATGATGAAGTGTTAGGCTTTTGTATCGCTAATTTATGCTTTCGAGATATGATGAATATGATGAACTTGATATATGTGATATGCGGATTATTGTTGCGGATATATTGTGGCGAATACATGAATGTGGCTGAATGGAACGATGGAAATGAGAAGGTCTTGTAGAATGTGGCAATATGATGAATGTTTGAACTTGACGGAACGATGATTGCGATATGGTTGCTATTCTCGTTGAATGATATGCTTGAGTGCTTGGATGATTAGACGTAGACTTATATATATGTTCCTATATGTATCTAGGTTATCTTTAATCTGTCGTAATGCTTGTCTTGCTGTTCTGCACCGCCAGGTAAGTTCCTTGAGCTTACTCAGATTGATTGCCATTTGCATGTAATCATAGGATATACTAGGTGCTTGCATTCATAATCGGCATGCCATGTAGTGCCATGCTAGGTTGCATTGACCGTTGAGCATTCTATTTCTTTATGCATATGTAAACAGAATGGCCGTTATATGTGAAGTAACTAGAGTCTCTGCTAGGGTTATAGGATGGCCCAGTCCCATCGGGTCTCGTCTTGAGTCAATCGAGTCATGAACTTCCTTATATTATGAGATGTCTGCGGGCTTTATTGTGGAGCGAGTTGGGCATGCGTGCCGCTCGATTTTATTGGAATGCATTCACGAGCTGGCCAGTCTCCGCCCTATCGGAAGGGGGTGGAGGTAGGAGAGGGATATACCATTTGGTATTTTGTGCTAAGGCCTTATTATTATTATGCACTTGATCATAGGGGCATGTTAGTGTGTTAATATTCCGCCTTGCATCTAGAAGCATCTTTATTAGGAATAGCGTATATGGTATGATTACAGTAGGACCTCGTCCTGTGGGTGGGCCTCAGTCTGATCCCACGCCCCGTATTATTTTTTTAGGTATGTCATATATGTTTAACGATGCTGGTTCTGCTCCATGACCGTGGGTTTTGACATGACGGAAAGAGAGAGTTGAGACTCTGACTTCACCAAATTATTAATGGTTTAGATTTGAATATTTGGCTTACGTTTTGACCCGGCCCTGCCGTGGTACCCCTTTTGTATCATACTTCACTTCCGCTTCTGTATGACTATGAGTTTTCTACGCTTAGACTTACGATAGGTACAGGGGACTTCCCCGGGGATTCCAACGATCCCTTCGAATTTGGGTGTGAAATCCCACTTTGAAAGTGTTAGTTAGGATTTTAAACCTTCAACCTGTACTCGGGACGCAAGATCCTAACGAGGGGTTTCATCCCTCGAAACGTAACCCATGAATCATAATTCCGGGCAGTTACAAAGTTGGTATCAGAGCCAGGTTATGCAAACCGAGTATGATAGGTTGAAGTGGTTTTGAAAATAGCCCAAGGTTTTTAAATGGTTTTTCAAAATATTTTAGAAAGGGCAAAATGAATTTAATATGAATAACTCAAATGAACCAAATATGAACTTGACTCAATAAATCCGGTAATCGAACAAAGGGAAACGAAGGGGTAGTAAAGACGATAGACCATCCCTATTGGATATAGTTGGGAACGGGTAGACAAAATATAGCTTGTTCTTTTACAGTTGGACTTGAAGACTCCAAGGAACCTGAAGGTTGGGGTGACATGTGTTAGGAGATCGGAGGTATTTGCCCCTCCGGTCGCCCGTCCCTCGAAGGACGGCATAGATCGTTTCTGTGATTACATGCGTTATGTCCAACTGGGCACGAGGGCGATCCTCCTCGAAGAGGATCATATTAATCTCGTTGATTGCATCCATGTTGAGTGTTATTGTGCTTAGGATAGAGAACTAATCAGTATTTCTTGACTTGAATCATGTAATGAATAACTGTGCAAACGGGATAGCGGGAGAATACCTCGTTCTTATGTCATTGGAATTCCTTTCTTGCCGGAATACCTCTTCCATAATTTAAACTCCTGACGATTTTGACTCCGCCAACCCTCCGCTCTCCCCGTTTCGAGTCCTGTTTGGTACCCCGCCATCTATGCTTCTACCGAGTCTTGTACCGGAGGTTGGTGTCTTCCACGGGAAATTTGGGTTGGTTAACTAATTACCTTCGGAAATCGTGTTGAATGTGAGGGTTACTTGAGTATGTTAGTGGGAGCGATGACTGAAATAGTATCGAGTTAGGAGTGAGTTGTCTCATGGAGTCATCCCTTTGATCCTCGTAATGGTCAGCCATGTCTTCTTTCCACAAGAGTCTAAACACGAGTTCTACCCTTATCTCTCGGGAACAGTGTGAATGTCCTTGTGTCCTACCGAGCGAGTCATACTAGTGTCCCACGGAAAACGGGGTAATGAGTCGGTGATTGTCCTTGGAGAATTTTGTCCGGCTATAATAGTAACACTCTTTCTAATTGCATGACATAATGCATTGATATATTTTAGCATGACTTATCTGATATCTTGCATGATTGCAATTGTGAATGAGTATATGTGTTACATGTATGAATTTCCATGATTGTTTCTCTACCTTGAATTAGGTCAAAGATAGTGTGCTCAACTCTCGTTGAATGATTAACATATGAAATAAATTCTCAACATGCTAAGTTAATCAAATTGAACCTCGTTGACTTTGTACATGCTTAATGAGTGTTTCTTGTACCATGTAGGACGTATGCCTTCTAATCATAGGCCCTCGCATGATTGTGTGCCATCTTGTCTTGTTATATGAACATGGCTGTATTTGATGTGATAGTTACTATGCCCATATGACCTTACCATATCCTCTAGCATGATTATTAGGGTGCATCTCAACATGCTCATATTTGACTTCGCATTGTCTCGACCTGCTTACGTGTGTACCTAAAATGAGTGATAATCATACATGTGACATTCTACAATGCCCACCATGTCTTACATAACTCATCATGTATATGTCTGTTGTTGGTTTATGCATATATGATCTTAATATATATATATATATATATATATATATATATATATATATATATATATATATATATAGGGGCTCTTTCCGGTGAGGACACCCCTTACTGTGTAACGAGGGGACAAATCTAGAGCGTTGGATGGAAAGGAATTGACGGTTGCAATTGAGAGTGTATAGAATTAATTAGGGTGAGATGTAGAGGAAAAAAATAAACCACGTTTATTTTGAAAATAAAATTGGAAAAAAAGAAGAAGATAAATAACCGTATCTTTTCAGTGGATTTGGAAAACAACCTGTTTGAAGGTTAGAGTTGGATAAGAAAGACGCTGCAGGAGAGAAAAAAGTGAAGACTGCAGTAATGGCAAGGACGAAGAATGCAAAAAAATTTAAAATAGTGTGCACAGGTATTACGAATTATATATATGTACTGTTGTTTTGCCGATAGATATATTGCAAAGAATACTTTTGTTTATGTGAATGTTGAGGGAGAGTGTTTTAGTTTTAGGGTTTTATTAGCTTAAATTTGAACTATTCTTATTTGGCTTCTAATATTTGTAGAACGATGGAATATATAGGTAGGGAAGCAAGTATATTGGAAAACAATAGTGGTTGTGAGATGAGGGCTTCAATAGACGATTGGTAAAAATGAATATTTAAGTAATAAAGATTGAAACTTTTGTCCGTAAAATAGGAAGATTTGGTTTGAAGAATAAAAAAATTGTTCGATAGTTGGATAAATGTGAAGAAATAGGTAGATGGCAACTAAATATCGAACATTAAACATCAAATTATAGGTTTGAACAAAAGACTGGGGTAGAAGTTGTTTTTAGTATTACTCAAAACAAGTATATGCATATAGGATTTTCTAAAATCATTTTTATCATTAACCGTGTTAATATGAAATTTTGGTTTGATAAATGTGAATATTTGACTGAAAACCTATTGTACATTGCACATGATGCTTCATTGGCAGCAACAAGTTACAAAAAGAAAAAGAACAACAATAAGGTGGAAAGAGGAAGTCAAACTCATCCAGTTATTGGGACACCAAGGTTACTGGGCACATTACCACCGACCAGAAAAGCACTGACCGAGCCACGAAGGATGGAGGTAACATCAAGTAGTGATGACAGTGATTATGAAACTAGAGATGAGTTGAGTTCTAACAACTCAAGTGATTCTAGGAGAGTGAAAGAAAAAAGTGTGACAATCTGGAAGAAAAATAACAAAGAGTCTCCCACTAGAGAGAGTTCTGATGATTTTGAAGTGTCTATAAGGAAAAGGAAGACACCAGTAGGATCATGTGGTGAACGTCAAATTGTGTCAAAAGGGAAGGAAAAGGTCAAAACTGTTGAAAAAGAAAAAATCAGTGCTAAAAAGGGTAAATCAAAGGATATAAACCCACCAAAGTCGGGGAAAAAAAGAAAGAGGTTGAATGTCAAAGAAAAGCAGAGCAGGAAGACGAGAGGCAAAGTTGGAGGCTATTCAAAGTTGAAGTCAAGGACATCTCCTTGTGAATTTGTTCGAGCAATGAAACAACTTAAAGATGATCAAGTTAACACAGTAAAGACAATTGGGTTTGGACATTTGTTAGGACTTAGAATAACTGAATTGCCTTTGTATCTTTGCTATTGGCTCGTCCACCATTTTGATGCAAAAAAATGCAAGTTGCAGATGGAAGGAGGTGAAGTAATAAATGTTACAGAGAAGGATGTTTACATTTGTCTTGGTATACCATGGGGGGAGATGAAGGTTGAAAAGAAAGGAAAGTCTGAAGATAATACAAGTTTAATAAAATGGAGAGAACAATTTGTCGGTGTATCCGAGCAGCTCATCAGACCTAGGGATGTAGCAGATAAAATGTTATCTTGCACGGATGGGGGGAAGTTGTTCATTCATAACTTCATTGTACTATTCCACTCAACCATTGTCGAAAGCCAACAAAGTGGAGTAGCAAATCAGTCATTGCTGAAGACGTTTGCGGATTTAGACAACGTCAAGGACTTTAATTGGTGTGGGTTCTTGATCGATTGTCTTATAAATGCAAAGAAGAACTTGGAAAAGCACCCAAATAGCATATTCAAAGGACCACTGTTGTTTCTAGTAGTAAATTGTGTTTTTTATTCATAATTAATAAATCATGTTATAATTTTGAATATGTTGTAATTACCTACGCTAACACAAAAATGTTATAGTTATTGTATGTGGACAGAGTTTTTACGTACAACAAGCGTGAGGTTCCAAGGAAATTTCCATGTTTCGTCGGCTGGGAAACTTCTCATGTAAGGGGATTGGAGTTCAGAGAGATGGAAGATGGTGGCTTTGGACATGGAAATGTTGAAGATCAACAAATGATTAACGTGTCTACCAAATTTGGTGAAATTGGAGAAACAAATCAGTTGGGTTTGTTAGAGAAAAGTAGTCCGGTCACGACTCTTCGGGGTAAGTTATGGTGAACCTTTCGAATATGTGAGCAATATGAGTAAGTGTTATAGGGTGCTATTTTGATTAATGGAGCTAAAATTAAACTCGTTTTTTAGATGGTTATGTATTTATATATGAGAATGTGATTTCGTATACATAATTCAAGATTGGAAAGAGATGTATGATCGTGGGACCAAAACTTTGGTTAAGGCCATACTTGGAATGGCTGAAATTGTGAATAAAACACCAGCTGAAATCATGAAGGAAGTGTCAATTAACCCTTGTCAGGGGTTTGCAATGACAATGGTGGGTCTAAATGCTCATAATGATAAAGGAAAAGAAAAGTGCATCGCAACTGATTTTTCAGGGGATGAAACTTGGTGTCACGATCCGTTTTGGAATGATGAAAAAGTATTGTCACGCATTGAAGAGATAGCGAAAGCTGTTATGAAGGCTGATGAATAAAAAAACAAACAGACTGAGTGGCCGACCTTTCGTATATTACCATCTCAACTAGAAGATGAAAGAAATTGGAGTCCAGAGATGGGGATTGTAACCAATTATAGTGAAGGACAAGTCGAGGAACGACAATCTAAGGGTGGTGACCATATCGATTCTGCTCCTATGGGGACATTTGAAAGAGTACCTACTGATATGATGGTGGTAGAGGATATGGAGATTCGTCGTACGCTTTTCCCACCATCGAAGGTAATGATACAATCATTTATGAATTAATAATGTTTAGAGGAGAATTATGAGAGAAAAGGTTGTGTTTATCGAAATTGTATAAGTCAAAATTTTTGCATTTTATTTTATTTGTAAAGAGAATACTAATGGGTTTATGTATTACTTAACAGAAGAAAGGAGTAGATGATACAGATGCAGGTTGCAAGGAAGCAGTAGCTAATGTTACTCCCAAAAAATTGCAAGATGGTCATAAAAGGGAGAAAAAACTTGGAGAATATGCTAAAAGCCCATTTGAAGATAGGGAGATAAATCCAATAGCAAGGAATACAACTGAGTCCATGAATTTGATGGACTATGTCAAGAGTGTGGGAACCGATGACAAGTACGTTGACGGAGGTAAAACCTATCGTTGATTCCGCCAAAGAAAACTCAAACCTAAAGCAAGTATAGCGATAAGCAAGAGGTCGATCCCACAGGGAAAATTATAACTCAAGTGTGATTTATGTGTCAATTAAAGTAACCAGTTGGGGGGTTTTTATGTGTGAAAGTTCTGCCTTTTATCACAGCGGAGTAAGCAAGTAAAGTAAATGGATTTGGTTTTAGACAATTAGGAGAAGCAATTCTACCTACAATTTTCCACTTTATTGGATTGAAGCGATCCTTGTAACTTCTTCTCGTCCTATTAAGTTCCCTATGAATGTCCTTGTCCCGACCTAATATAGTTACTAGTTCAACCAGTCCTAGCAACCCTTATCAATCGAACAGTCCCTAAAGAAGGATTTAACCCAATTGATAGCTTTAAGTTCAGAGATTAGCCAAGGTATTTGCAGTCCCTAAAGAGGGATTTAACAACACATTCAACTTCCTACTCATTCAATTAGTTCAACCAGCCCTAAAGGAACAAGTTTGCCACTTAGGTTAAGGTTCACAACCAGGAATCTACAAAACCTTAGCGATTGAATTGATCTAACAAGTTGGCCAGACAAGATAGAACAAAATAATAAACAATTAAGCACAAAGAAGTTGAAACATTCAAATATAGGAAACAAGGAACGAGAATTAGAAACTCACAATCAATCCGAATAAAGCTTCAAATTGTAGGCAGAATAGATGAGTTTAGTTCCTCATGGAAGACATCGCTCAATATCTCTAAATTGTCTCATGAATAGAATAGAATAGAAGTGCTTCAAAAATAACTAAAAAGTGGCCTTTTGTATCATCCAAAATCGGCCATCAACAAAAATCATAAAAAGCATCTAGGTTTTTTTTAATTAAAACGACGCGCTCAACCCTGTCGGCAGATGCGGCGGCCGCCACATGTATGCTGCGGCCGCAGCATTAGTATTACTTCTTCCTCGACACTGGCGGCGGCCGCCGCACCTCATGCTGTGGCCGCCGCATTACTGTTTGCGGTTTTTCTTGTCTTCTTTCCGAGACTAGCTTCTTGAGGTGATTTGCTCCTTTTATTCCTTGCTTCTCTCCAATGTCTTTTATACTCCTCTTTAAGGTATTGCATCTCCCACATGTGTTCCGATTCGATCTGCAAGATAACCACAAATTTGCGCAGAATCCGAACTCTTCTAGAATAATCATAAGATGCAATTTAGTAACAAAGAACGAAAGAAATGCAACCTATCTAAGCTAAAAATGCCTATAATGCCTATCTAATATATGCATTATCAAATTCCCCCACACTTAACTTTTGCTTGTCTTCAAGCAATGATAGAATGAACATGAATCAATGTATCCCACAGGAAATCACTTCAAATTTCAATCCTTATTAAAAAAACAACATTATAGCAGGTGAACACATAAACCAAGCAAACAAACGTCATAGCATGTACTTTAGTGATCAAAGCTTAGAAGTAGACATTATCCAATCTCACCAGGAATGTGTGTTTCACTCATGTGTTTAGGCTTTAAGGTACAACTCTCAACTCAAACCAATCATGCACTAAGCTCATAGATATTGACCACCATATCACCAATTCTCTACCGAAATGTCATTACTTGCGGGACACAATAAAGAAAATAAAATGGATTTTTTTCTTCTTCTTTTGTTTTCTTTTCTCTCTTTTTTTTTCTTTTTCTTGTCTTGGTGCTTTCCTTACGCGAAGTGCAAACATGGGTGTCATGAATGGCCCCGGTCTATCAACACCTCAACCTACTAATATGAAGTCCACTTGAAGACCTTTTGACGCAAGTTGCAAACATGAGTGTCATGAATGAACCTGGTTACTCAATGATCAAGCTTTCTTTCCTAGTGGATAGTTTTCAACACCTTTTTGCGCGAATCATACCCATGGGTGTCATGCATAGATCTGGTTACTAAGTGCATCAACCATTGCCACCTTATTCACTAAATATTCACCAATTCAGCAAAAGACTCAAAGTATAACATAAACTCCGCAAGCAACAACATGTGAGTCGGTCTTTAAAAATAGATACTGCAGTCAATGCCCAGAGGTAGCAACACTAGGCGAGTAATTCACACAATTGAGCAAAAGTATTCAACTAAGGTCAAATATTCTCACAGGGTCATGTTTTGAGGACTTCAATCATACTTTAGCTCAATCATACATGCTCAATTGTATTTGCTAGCTCATGTTACACAAAAATCAAATAAAGACACAATCAAAACATCCAAAACTCCATGGGATTTTTATGAATCATGCTTGAAATTTAAAATAGAGGACAAACTAAGCCAGATGGGTATTTGAATAACACATATGTATGCAATGCATGCTCTATTTTTGAATTTTCGATTTTTTTTTAATTCCGAAAATGCAGAAAATTTAAATAAAATAAAAGACAGAAAATTAAACATAGCAGAAATGAAATAAACTAATTATTACAGAACTTAATATGTTGTGCAGAAATAAAACATGGTTCTAGAAAGTGCAGAGTTGACATAATATACATATAAATCTCCTCCCCCACACTTAAAATTTTCAGTGTCCTCACTGAAACAGTACAGACAACCAAAATAAACATAAAAATCAGGGTGAAGAAGGTAATACTAACCACTCACTGAGGCGGCGGCTGGTAAGGCGGTGACTGGTACGGTGGTATGTGAGGGTATTGCTGGCGGAAGTAGTAGGTCTGCTCTCTCCGCATCTCCGCCACGTTGTAGTCCGTCTCCCGCACAGTGCGACCGATGTTGTTGAGGGTGAACTCAAAGGCATCCTGGCATAAGGACATACGGTGGAACTCATTGCTCAAATGGTCCCGCCAGGGGTCGTCCTCTGCAGAAGAGAAGCGAGGTCCCGCAGAAGATCCAGCAGCCTGCTGTGCATCCCCCATATGGTAATCTGTCTGTGCAGGGGCATCATCCTCATACTCGTCCTCATCATCCTCATCATCCTCCTCCCCCACCACATTCTGAGCAGGTTGTATGTAGAGGGAATCGTTGGTAGGCCCATAAGGTAAGGCCATAGGCAGGGTCAGGCGGTGGGCTCCATTCTGCCCCGCCTTCCAAATGTAACCTGGCCCATCAGGTACCTCAATCAAATATGCCCTCCTCAGCTGATCAATCGTATAAGTGTGCCCACCAGACATGGGTACACCGCACTTTTCAGGCTGCAGAATGTGGTAGGCGATCAGGCTGATCATTCCCCCCAAGCCAATTCTCCCCTTCCTCTTCTTCGTGCGGATCTTGAGGCAGTTGTCTATAAAAATCTCAACCCAGTCCGGTGTACCATGTGACTGGGGAGCCAGGCTCCATAGCCAAGACAGATCGCCTGCAGGCACCTTGTTCACGTCGCCCTGACCGCTGAAAGACATGGCCAGGACCTTGTGAACTAGTCGTAAGCATGGATGGACAAATTTGTAGTTGTATTCGCCATGATGTCCATCGAATCTGGTGCCAGTAGCTGCCTGCCAAAAGTCATAGCGTTGTTGCTCTGAAGATAGGGACTGCCAATCTGGGGAGGGGGCCCGAGTAATCCCAAAGGCACGTCTCAGCTGGTCGTGTGTGCACGTATGCCTTTCGTCCAACAAGTTGAACCTAACCCTAGAGGTGTCCACACGCTCAAAAGTAATCAGGAACTCCGCCGCCAGTTCTGGGTATGTGGGGGCATTACACTCTATGAATCTCCCTAGCCCGTCATGAGTGAGCATACGACTGGTGACATCTAACATACCCAGTCTCTGAAGGGTGGAAACGTCAAAGAACTTCGTTTGTATGAACCGCTTGAGATCGAAGCTCTCAAAAGCCTTCTTCTGTTCCTTAGATACGTTCCTCAACCGGCGCACCATTATGATCAAATCTAGCATTCAATAACAAATTATCAATACAACTCAAGTTAAACAACAAAGCACCCAACACACCTCAAGTAACTCATGAACCTCAAATCAAAACCCCAACACAAATCTTTCAATTAAACTTACCCAAAAAAGCCAAATCTTTATTTTTTTTTTATTTTTTTTTTTCAATCATCCACCCAAACTCAAGAATATTTAACAAATATCAACAATCCCACCCCAAATTTACTCAACTTACCATTTCAAACCAAAGATCCAACTTCAAATCTCACAACCCAAAAAAACAAATCAGCCCTTATATATATATAAATAAATCAGTCTCCTTTTAAAAGAAAACAACAAAAATATCCCACTCAAATTCCAACCTTTGATCAATGAGTAAGCAACTCAATATCAAATCTCTACCTAGTTCTCAATATAGCAAATAAAATCTGAAATTGAAAGAGAATAGGGGAGAAATCATACCAAGAGAGTTGTAAAAGAGGGGTTGAAATTTAGAATATATCAAATTAGGGGCTGATCTCGTGCACAGGAGTGGCGGCGAGCAGTGGCGGCGGGCGCGGCGTCGGCGGCGGGCGCAGATCCGGCGAGAGAGGGCGCGCAAGATTGGATCCGGTGAGAGAGGGTCGGATCCGGCAAGGAAGAGGTGGATTAGGGGGAAAGAGAGAGATTGGGTGCTAGATCCAAAGGATTGTAGCTTAGATAGGAAGAAGAAGTGTGTGGGAGGTTGAAAAACAATGGAGGTTTTTGGGGACTTTGAGAGTGGCGGTGGTGAATAAAAAGTGACAAGAGGTAGGGTTGGAGAAAGGCTCCCTGCGTGATCTATCTATCTTTCTAATTTTTTTTTATTTTTTTATTTTTTTTTTCGGAAATTATCACGGGTCTGAGAGGCGGCGGGCGCCGCATGGTTTGCTGCGGCCGCCGCCAGAGGGTATTGCTGTGGATTTGCTGTGCGGCGGGCGCCGCGTGGGTTGCTGCGGCCGCCGCCAGAGGGTGGCCATCTGTACGCAGTTTTTTTATTTTATTTTATTTTATTTTATTTTATTTTAAACTACCTATGTTACTAATCCTAAAATAATTAACTAATGAAACTACCTAAGAAATAATGAAGATGAAAAGGAAAAGAGAACTTACCTCGGGTTGCCTCCCGAGTAGCGCCTTTGTTTCAAGTCGTTGGCTCGACGTGATGGCCCTTGAGTGGCCTAGTCGGTTGGTTCAGCAAGCACCAACTCCTCCTCTTCACTATGTGGAATGTTTTCAAAGTATGGCTTAACCCTATGACCATTGACCTTTAAGAGCTCATTAGACTTGGGATCATAGAGTTCAATTGCTCCGTGAGAGAAAATCCTTGAGATGATTTAGGGTCCTTCCCACCTTGATCTAAGCTTTCCAGGGAAGAGTTTCAGACGTGATTTGTATAGAAGGACCTTGTCTCCTATTGTTAGCTCTTTCCGCAGGATGTGTTTGTCATGCCAAGCTTTGGTCTTCTCCTTGTAGATCATTGCATTATCATAAGCATCCAGAGGCAATTCCTCCAGCTCTTGCAATTGAAGCTTTCTGAATTCACCCACTTCATCCAACCGCAAATTGCAATTCTTTACAGCCCAATACGCCTTATGCTGAAGCTCTACAGGGAGATGACATGCCTTTCCAAAGACAATTCGATAAGGAGACATACCAATGGGAGTTTTATAGGCTGTCCGATAAGCCCAAAGAGCGTCATTTAGCCGTAGACTCCAATCCTTCCTGTTAGGTGCCACTGTTTTCTCCAAAATGGTCTTTATCTCTCTATTTGATATTTCCGCTTGACCATTGGTCTGAGGATGATAAGCAGTTGACACTCTCTGTGTGACATGGTATTTCTTTAACAAGGCAGTGATCGTCCTGTTGCAGAAATGTGTCCCTCTGTCGCTAACTATAGCCTTAGGCACCCCAAATCTTGCGAAAATGATGTCTTTCAGGAACTCTGCAACTACTTTAGAATAATCAGTTCTAGTGGCCTTTGCCTCCACCCACTTGGAAACATAGTCCACCGCAAGCAAAATATATATATTCCCAAAAGAACTAGGGAAGGGACCCATAAAACCGATACCCCAAACATCAAAAATTTCACAAAATATGACAGTTGTTTGTGGCATTTCATTCCTAGCAGATATGTTCCCCACCCTTTGACATCTATCGCATGATTTACAAAAGGCATTAGCATCCGTAAATAAGTGAGGCCAAAAGAGACCTGCTTCTAAAACTTTCCTAGCAGTCTTTTGAGGACCAAAGTGGCCTCCACATTCATGAGCATGACAAAAAGTAAGGACAGATTGTACCTCATTGTCCGGTAGACACCTCCTAATTACCTGATCAGCACAATGTTTCCAAAGGTAGGGGTCATCCCAAACATAGAAGCGAGAGTCATGTCGAATCTTGTCCTTCTGAGCTTTTGTAAAGTTTGGTGGAAATTCTCCCGTGACCAAGAAATTCACCATATTGGCAAACCAAGGTCGAGGAGTATGGACACCCATCAAAAGTTCAGGAATATCAGAACTTACCTCGTCAGATGGGAGAGAAAGAGGTGAAACGGTGGCTTGAACAGCGTGCGGCGGGCGCCGCACTGCTATGCGGCGGGCGCCGCATGAATGCTGCGGCCGCCGCATATTCCGTCCCTGTTTGTTTCTGCAGCTGCAAAGAAGATGTGTGAGTCAAGTAAAACAATCTATCGTCAGGAAACTCACCGTGAATGGGTCTTTGATCTTCGGGTTTATCCTCTCCTTGGACAAGTCTGCTGAGGTGATCCGCTACTAAGTTTTCTGCACCTTTCTTATCTTTGATTTCAATGTCAAATTCACTCAAAAGTAAAATCCAACGAATCAATCTTGGCTTTGCTTCTTTCTTAGTTAATAAATAGCGAAGAGCAGCGTGATTAGTGAAGACAATTACCTTAGCTCCTAGGAGATAGGAGCGAAACTTCTCCAGTGCAAAGACCACAGCCAGGAGCTCTTTCTCAGTGGTTGAGTAGTTCCTTTGCGCTCCATTCAGAGTCATGGAGGCATAGTAGATGACATGAGAGCTCCCTCCTTCCTTTTGTCCCAAAACAGCCCCCACAGCATAGTCGCTAGCATCACACATAATCTCAAAAGGTTGAGACCAAATAGGTGCTTGAATTATAGGAGCGCTAGTCAGGCGACCTTTAGGCTCATCAAAGGACGCTCTTCACCTGTCATCAAGCTCAAAAGCCACTTCCTTTTTAAGTAAATCACAAAGAGGTGCAGAAATCTTAGAAAAATCCTTAATAAACCTGCGATAGAACCCTGCATGGCCCAAAAAGGAGCAAATTTCGCGCACATTGGTAGGGTAAGGTAGAGACTGAATGACATCAATCTTAGACTTATCCACCTCAAGACCCCTGCTAGACACAATATGACCCAGAACAATGCCTTGCTCAACCATAAAATGACACTTTTCAGAATTAAGGACTAAGTTGGTGTCTACACACCGCCTAAGCACAAGTGACAAATGATGCAAGCAAGTGTCAAAGTCATCTCCATGCACAATGAAGTCATCCATAAATACTTCAATAAAGCGCTCTACATACTCAGAAAATATGCTTACCATACACCGTTGGAAAGTCCTAGGTGCGTTACATAGCCCAAAAGGCATTCTGCGATATGCAAAAGTGCCAAAGGGGCATGTAAATGTCGTTTTTTCTTGATCCTCTGGTGCTATTGGTACCTGAAAATATCCTGAGTAGCCATCTAAAAAGCAATAAAAGGAGCGGCCGGCAAGGCGCTCAAGCATTTGATCAATAAAGGGAAGGGGGAAATGGTCCTTGCGAGTAACTGCATTCAATTTTCGATAATCAATACAGACTCTCCATCCAGTTTGTACCCTGCTAGGGACCAATTCACCATCCTGATTCTCAACAACAGTAATACCTCCCTTCTTAGGGACAACCTGCGTAGGACTCACCCATTTGCTATCAGATATGGGAAAGATCATACCTGCCTGAAGGAGCTTCAGCACCTCCTTCTTTACCACTTCCATCATTGGGGGGTTGAGTCTCCGCTGAGGTTGTCTAGACGGCTTGGCATCATCCTCTAATAGTATCCTATGCATGCAGAGGGTAGGACTGATGCCCTTAATGTCTGCTATTGTCCATCCTAACGCCTCCTTGTTTTCCTTTAGAACAGTCACCAATCGCTCCTCCTGTCCAAATGTCAATTTATTAGAAATAATGACAGGCAGAGTATTATTTTCACCAAGAAAAGCATATTTAAGGTGATTAGGAAGTTGTTTCAATTCAACATCAGGCGCTTGGATAATAGATGGCAGAAGCTTTTCAGTAGGAATGGTCAGCTCGATGCGGTATCCCCTTGGTGGCACATAGGTGGGAGATCGATGGTCTAAAGCTACTATAGCCTTCTGCAAATCAGATGACAATACATAATCTCTAGCAATTTCATCTATAGGAGCCTGTAAAGCAACTTCCATCTCATCAACACACTCCAAATCAAAGCAATCTTGTGCCATAGTATCAATAACATCCACAAAGCACAGAGAAGGATCATCATATGGGAATTTCATGGAATCATAAATATTATATTCAACTCTTTGACCATCAAATTCCATAGTAAGAGATCCTGAATAGACATCTATCTTAGTCCTAGCAGTTTTCAGAAAAGGTCTGCCCAACAGAATAGGGCCTTCATCTTTACCAGGACCCATGTCAATCACAAAGAAATCAGCAGGGAATATCAAGTTGTCAACCATAACCAAGACATCTTCAACAATCCCTTTCGGGTAGATAGTAGATCGATCAGCAAGTTGAATTACTACCCTAGTATCATTCAGAGGTCCCAATCCCAAAGCATGATAAACATTAGAAGGTAAAACAATAATAGATGCTCCTAAATCTAACATGGCTTTGTCAAATTTAGTATCACCTATCACACATGGAATATCAAACATACCAGGATCACTAAACTTCTCAGGCATACGTTTTTGAAATACAACAGTGACATGTTCGCTTACCTTCACCTTTTGCTTACATTTTAGCTTCTGGTTCCGCTTGATAGTGCAAAGTTCCTTCAAAAATTTAGCATATCTAGGAATGCTTTTGATCAAATTAAGCAAAGGAATGTTTACCTCACACTTACTGAATGTCTCGAAGATTTCCTTGTCATTCTCATACCTTCGTGTATCTTTCAAGGCTTCCGGAAAAGGCGGAATGGGCTTTGGAGTCTCCATAGGTAAGGGAGAAGAAGGGGAAGAAGAAGAAGGAGGAGAAAGAGGGAGAGAAGGAGAAAGAGGGGAGAAGAACGTACCAGGATCGGGGTTGGAGGTGGGATCACCTGCGGCGGGCGCCGCATGAATGCCGTCCCTGGCGGCGGGCGCCGCATGGGTGCTGCGGCCGCCGCACGCTAGTTTGGCCATTTTCGTCTTCAACAATTTCTATCTCCTCGTCCATTATCTCCTCATCGTCCTTTTGATTTGTGACAACAAGTTCCTTGCCACTCCTAAGTGTTACAGCACTGACATTCTCCTTTGTCGGATTCTCGATGGTCTGTGACGGAAGCTTTCCTGAATTATTTGCATCCTTAGCACTCAAGATTTGAATGAGCTGACTCATTTGATTCTCAAGATTTGTCATCCGATCGGATTGCTGCTTCTCTAGATTTGACATCCGCTCTGATTGTTGTTTATCATTCCACATGACCAATCGTGATAGTTTCTGTAGGGGATCCTCATTATCCTCATTTGATTGCTTCTGACCTCCCTGTCGAGGTTCATATTGTTGTTGAGGCCTTCCCTGTTGCCCCCCTTGCTGATTGAAAGGAGCTTGGCAGTTCCCATAGCCTTGCTGATAGCCTCTGTTGTAATTGTTGTTGTTGACATACCCATGATTTCCATAATTGCCTTGCCTAGGCCTTTGTTGAGTGAAATTCCCAATGGCATTCAAATCAAAATTAGGATCTTGTAGAAGCGGGCACATGTCCATAGGATGAGTGTATTGACTGCAGAGACCACATGCCTTCAGTTGTTGAGGAGTTCTATCAATAACCAATTATTTCATCATCTCCTTTACCTCTGCCATATCAGTCTGAAGTGCAGCCACAGGAGCATCAACAGCGAGTACACCCCTAGCACGAGGGCTCTTATTGAACTGCCTGGAGCCCTCAGATAGCTCCTTAAACACATCCCAAGCTGCGGCAGGTGTCTTGTTCAACATGTTTCCTCCACAAGCAGAATTCACTATTTTGCGCTCTATATCAGTCAGCCCATTAAAGAGAAAGAGAACCAGATCCTTTTGAGAGTACCCATGGCATGGGCAGCTGGCGCAGAGTTTCTTGAAGTGCTCAAAGTACTCATGTATAGACTCCGTCGCGTACTGCTCAATGCTGCTGATTGACCTTTTCAAAGCATTGAGCTTTGTTGCAGGGAAGTACATCTCTAGGAAGACTCTCTTCATCTCAGCCCAAGTAGAAATAGAGTCAGGTGGTAGATAGAAAAACCATTCATTTGCCTCATCCTTCAAAGAGAAAGGAAAAGCTCTCAGCTTGATTTGCTCTTCAGTTACGTTCTCTGGTTTCATCCCAACAACCACCCTATGGAATTCAGACAGATGCTTGTGGGGGTCCTCTCCACTCAACCCATGGAATTTGGGTAGAAGATGAACTACCCCAGACTTCAGCTCAAAGTTAACTCCTTCTGCAAGCGCAGGGAATTGGATTGCCAAGGGTTGTTGTGTTAGATCAGGAGCAGAAAGCTCCTTAAGAGTGCGGTTCGCTTCGTTAGCCATCTCTGTTGTAGGTTCTTCTTGATCAAAAGGGAGTTCGCGAAAGCGATCACGAGCTTCTCGCCTTAGAGCGGCAAGGGTCCTTTCAATCTCTGAATCTAATGGCAACAAAGAAGAATTAGTAGCACGGGTATGGACCATATAAGACGATCCACACCAAAATTAACACTAAAAACACACAAGAATTAAATTAAAACTCCCCGGCAACAGCGCCAAATTTGACGGAGGTAAAACCTATCGTTGATTCCGCCAAAGAAAACTCAAACCTAAAGCAAGTATAGCGATAAGCAAGAGGTCGATCCCACAGGGAAAATTATAACTCAAGTGTGATTTATGTGTCAATTAAAGTAACCAGTTGGGGGGTTTTTATGTGTGAAAGTTCTGCCTTTTATCACAGCGGAGTAAGCAAGTAAAGTAAATGGATTTGGTTTTAGACAATTAGGAGAAGCAATTCTACCTATAATTTTCCACTTTATTGGATTGAAGCGATCCTTGTAACTTCTTCTCGTCCTATTAAGTTCCCTATGAATGTCCTTGTCCCGACCTAATATAGTTACTAGTCCAACCAGTCCTAGCAACCCTTATCAATCGAACAGTCCCTAAAGAAGGATTTAACCCAATTGATAGCTTTAAGTTCAGAGATTAGCCAAGGTATTTGCAGTCCCTAAAGAGGGATTTAACAACACATTCAACTTTCTACTCATTCAATTAGTTCAACCAGCCCTAAAGGAACAAGTTTGCCACTTAGGTTAAGGTTCACAACCAGGAATCTACAAAACCTTAGCGATTGAATTGATCTAACAAGTTGGCCAGACAAGATAGAACAAAACAATAAACAATCAAGCACAAAGAAGTTGAAACATTCAAATATAGGGAACAAGGAACGAGAATTAGAAACTCACAATCAATCCGAATAAAGCTTCAAATTGCAGGCAGAATAAATGAGTTTAGTTCCTCATGGAAGACATCGCTCAAAATCTCTAAATTGTCTCATGAATAGAATAGAATAGAAGTGCTTCAAAAATAACTAAAAAGTGGCCTTTTGTATCATCCAAAATCGGCCATCAACAAAAATCATAAAAAGCATCTAGGGTTTTTTTAATTAAAACGACGCGCTCAACGCTGTCGGCAGATGCGGCGGCCGCCGCATGTATGCTGCGGCCGCAGCATTAGTATTACTTCTTCCTCGACACTGGCGGCGGCCGCCGCACCTCATGCTTCGGCCGCCGCATTACTGTTTGCGGTTTTTCTTGTCTTCTTTCCGAGACTAGCTTATTGAGGTGATTTGCTCCTTTTATTCCTTGCTTCTCTCCAATGTCTTTTATACTCCTCTTCAAGGTATTGCATCTCCCACATGTGTTCCGATTCGATCTGCAAGATAACCACAAATTTGCGTAGAATCCAAACTCTTCTAGAATAATCATAAGATGCAATTTAGTAACAAAGAACGAAAGAAATGCAACCTATCTAAGCTAAAAATGCCTATAATGCCTATCTAATATATGCATTATCATACGTTGAAATTATTTTATAGATAACTATTATTATGTAATTCCTAGTTAAAACTATATACTAGGATCTAAACTAAACGCGGACCGGAATTGCAGCCAAGTTTTGTTCATACATCACGGAAAAGTTGTGATTAGAAATGATTTTCTATCATTGCACTGCAAAACACATGTCTCCGTCAACATAATTGATGCATGGGCATATATTTTGAATGACAAAGAACGATATAGAATCAATGAATCACCGCGTCGGTTCTTCTCAACAACAGAACCAACGGTTAGTACTATCCTTAATATATGTTTCGCAAAAAAATATTTATGAATATTTGAATACTAAGGAAAACATATGATTTTTACTATTATGAATTATGTAGCTGCACCCTGTGGTTCAACGTGTCTGGCCAACATATGGCAAAAGATATGAAGTATTTGAGGAGAGGATGGATAGATTGACAAGAATGGCTCCACATACTCCATTAGGGGACATTGATTATGTGAATATCTATACCCTTACGTGTTACTTTATATATGTCACTTGTATGCAGGATATTATTAACACACTTGTCTATATTCACAGGCTATGTTCCCAATATTGGATGCTGCACATTACTATTTAATATGCTTCAATATGAAGAAATATACAATAGAGATCATTGACAACATGATATCAGATGATAATGTGAATGAGAAATATGGGAGCATACTTGGGGAACTGGTAAACTAAGTAAAAATTATAAAACATTGTCTATTAGGTATTTTATGCATAAATATTATTGTATAATTATTGGAATAATTGCTTATTTTGCTTGTTTGTTTCACTCTTAAAAAAGAAAAGGTTTTTCATGAATTACCTGTCAAAGCATGGACATGATGACAAGGCCATGAAATTAGATGGGAAGGAGGGGTTCAAATTGCTACCGATGCACTGGAGGGACGACAAGAATAAAGATGATTGTGGAATTTATGCAATGAGGCATATGGAGACATATAGGGGACAAAGTGAGAAGGAATGGGATTGTGGGTTCAAGAAATCGACCAGAAAGAGCATCAGCTCGCTTCGAATTAAGTATCACCATGCTATATTAAGTTCAGAGTTGAATGAAGTGCGGTCAACTGTGCTCAAAGCTGCAAAGGGCACAATTAAACATAAATAAAAGTTGGTTAATTAGGATGCAGAGTTGTTTAGAATAGACGTTTATATAATTTATATATTTAGGATGGCATTCCGTTTATGGTTTCCAAAAACTTATGGCTATGACTTAATCATTTATATATTTAGGATTACACTTATGACTAGATAATGGAATGTTTTGGATTTAATTTATTTTGTCATGGTCTTCAATTTTACTTCATACGATATGAGATTCTTCTTGTATCTTAACATCACAATATTTTTATTATTTTTCTTTATATATAATGAAATTCATATTGAGTACGAAACGTATTCGTATTTTTAGAAAATTGTCGAGTTAACATTTTCGAATTAGGAGAATTTTTATTTGGCGATGTCTCACTAAAATTATTCGTTAGATTTCTACAAAAATCGGATCGAGTCGTTATATAACTTGTTGGAAAGCCGATTTAAAGATCTAAATCTTGAGAACTTTAGAAAAGGCCCACTTCAAGTGTAACCCTTTCCACTCAGCCTCTTTAGTATTCATATATATGGAAGATAATATTCACATTTTATAGTAATTATATTCATATTTACTACCGTACAGTAACATATATAACTATATATAAATCTTGGACATGAAACAACTACTTATATAAATATCATACAACTTAACACCTTGAGTCTGCACTCATTTAGAGGAAACAACACCATGAGAACTACTTGGAAAGAGAGAACCTATATCATAGAATATTCTTGCAAGTTCTGCTATTGTGACCATACTTGTGACATGTGTGGCACTGCCTTTTGCGCCTATGCGAGTCTTCAATGGATTTTTCTTTTCCACCTTTGAAACGTTTACCACTCCCTTTATTCGTTGCTTCAGCCGGCGGATAAACATTGATGTCATTTGGTACAGCAACCCCGGCAAAGGACTCCACCATACGCACCTTCTTTGATACATCACTAGCATCCACATCACCTGAGCTCATGTAACATTCCCTTTTTTCTCTTAGAGTGTGGATGAAATCTCTTAATAGATCTTTATCATCTTCCACAAGACCGACAGAAGAATGTATAGATGACCACAATTCTGACATCATGGCTTTCTTCTCGTCGACCTCAGCAGATTGTTGCAAACTGCCATAATCAATTCCAACCAATTTGTAAGCATCCTTTCTCCACCTAGTTAGCACCATGCATTCTGGAATTCTATCCAATCTCATAAAATTGAACACGGACCAAATGTGACGGCATGGAATACCAATCCTCTCAAACATCTTACAACTGCATTTCGTATATCCATCTACCAATCCATGTTGGAGGTGAAGCATATTAGATCCATCTTTGACATTAAAAGTCACAAGCAAGTCCCCCTCATCTGTACTTATGACATGACACACAAGGCTATCAACAATCTCTTTCTGAGTATCCAAAAACAACTTATTAGTATACAATTCTGCAGCATGCGCTTCCACCTTCAGAGGAGTCTTCAGTTTGGGGACCATCATTTCAGATTCCACATTAAGCTTATGTTGCTCGTGGCGTTGTTTATCCAATGCACTATCAATATTCATCAGCAGCTCCACCAAAGTAAATTTTCGGTTGCAAAATGTCTTGAAAAAACTATTCTGGGACTCCGCTATAGATGTACAACGTACACAACTAGCCAGCAAGTGATCCCTAAAATAAGCAGGAATCCAATAAGTGCGATCCCTATACATTTTGCCCAACCAATCATTGTCCTGTAAATCATGATCATGAATAAAATCTTCCCACTGCTTCTCAAACTCATTGGGCTCTATGCCTTCATTCCAAAACAACTTTTGAAGTGTCGACAGCAAATGGGGAAAATCAGTCCTGCTACTTGGAATCCTTTCTGTAAATTTATTGGTAATATGCCACAAGCAAAACCGATGACGAGTATTAGGGAACTTTGCCTTAATTGCAACTTTCATAGCAGGGTCTTGATCTGTGACAAAAATAGTGGGATCCTTAGTCATTGCTCGTTTGAAACAATCAAACAACCACTCATAAGATTGAATATCCTCATTCATCAGTAACCCAACTGCAAATGTAACATAATTTTTATGGTTGTCCATCCCAGTAAAAGGCGCAAATACTAAGTTGTACCTGTAAAAACCATACATACGTCAATGGTTGTCCTCGGCTATAAATGGATACCCTCATATTCATATTCAAAATGGTAACTATTCATATATATTCGCCTACATATTCACTTTTAATTAGGAATAAAAAAGATACTACATGGACTTGTATCTCAGTAACATTGGATGAAATATTCTTGAAATGAAAAGTTACGAATTCATATGAAGTATATACCTATTTGTTTTGTAAGTAGAATAAAAAGCTACAACATCACCAAAGGCAGCGAAATTCTTTCTCGATGTGGGATCAGCCCAAAATAACCTTGTCAGCTGTTGTGTGTTATCAGTAGCATACTCAAAGAAAAAAGCACTACACATCTCTTTCTTGTGGTGGAATTTATCAAGAATCATTTGAGCATCTGCATTTGAAATATAAGCCATCAAGCCTCTCTTGAAATTGTTAAAATCAGATGCCAACGGCCCAACATTTCCATACCCACCAACACAATCTTTGTATACACGGTGTGCAGAACTGGCTCCTAAATTGGATTTGGCACAACTCATGATGAACTTTTGGTGTCCAAAATCAAGCTTCCTTTTGGACTTCAAAAACTGTCTTGCTGCATCAGTCAACATAGTATGTGTATGTCGTTCCTCAAAAGAAGAAACAACATATCCAACCGTACCGATGAATTTGAATGCAACTTTTGCACCACACCCAACTCTATTTGTAAACCTTGTGCGCTGGCCAGTACTAGTACTTTCAGCTTTATACCCTGCTCTAGTGCATATCATGTACTTCAGACGCACCGTTCTATCCACTGCAGAGTGTTTTGTACTGTGGCGCGCATCAAACCCAACCAAAGAAGCATAATCCTGGTAATAGTTAACGCCTTCATCTAGAGTAGGGAATGTTCTCCCAACATACGGCTTCTTTGCATCTTCACACTCTGGAATCCAATAATTTGTTTTACCAGGAGATACAACTGTTGTATCTTTGATGGGTTCATGGCCATCTGCATTTAAATCATGCAAAATTCACATTTAATTGTCTATATATTCACATTTAGTTGACTAAATATTCATATAGAGTGAGCTTCAAAAATATATGCAAAAAAATGCTAATGGCGGCAGTTACTAAAGAAAATCACTTGCATTCATACGGTGAAAGACTTAAATAGCAATCTAGAAGGATGTTCTTTGGAAATACCTAAAATAAAATTAAGAAATTGTATATAGGAGGAAACTCTAACCTGTATCCATAATGGACGTCGTTCAGATCGAATAAAACCCTAATGACTGAAATCTGCGAACAAGGATTCCTGCAAAGCAATATCAATGGTCGAAATTAATACCCAAACTTACTTCAATTGACATAAGAATCTAGAGTATGTGAACAGGACCAATTAATACCTACAGTCTTATCAATAGCAGAAACCAAATAGAAGAAGTGAATGCATAAATCGCCTGCAACTTGATCGACTTCAAACTGCTTGAATTTTTTTTTTGGTGATAACTGCTTGAATTGGAAATTAAAGAAACCAGTTTATTTTAATTTTTTCTACTAACACGTTTTTGACAGTTTTTTTTACCTATAACTCTCCTCAATTATTTCCACACACCCTCATCTCTAACCGTAGATCAAATTAGATTGAACGCTCTAGATTTGTCCCCTCGTTACACAATAAGGAGTGTCCTCACCGGAAAGCTATTCTATATATATATATATATATATATATATATATCAAGCATGATTAGTGAATGAGATGATAGGTTGCTAGCTTGTTCTGCATGCATGAAAAGTTGATTAGATGAACATGTTCCGAATGTTTAGGTCGTTATCCCTTGAGATAGGTACATGCTAGTGTGGAATGATGCGATGATACTTTGTGATTATTATATGTTTGCGTGCCATAAATATAACCTCATGGAATACCCTAAGGGCATTGTTGTAACTCTCGGGTTGGGATCTTATCCTCTGTTTCGTCGCCCCTAGTTCTGGTCCCTGTTTGAATCCTTAGGGAGGTTGTGTTGTCAACCCTTGTTTCTCCCTTATCTCCGTAACTTCTAATTCTTGTGATCCTTCAATGAGCGCTGACATGAAAGAAAGAACCGACGACCAAGTGGCACCGGAACGACATAGCGGAAGCGTGGTGGGTCCATGACCCCTAAACTCAAAGGACGATGTCACCGATGACAAAAAGGATTAATATGCTTTCAAGATGGAATGTGTGCTCAAGATTCTCCCAGTTGACTCAAGGAAAGACATTCTTCATTCAATCGTGGATTCTTCTACATCAATCGGAATTGGTGTAGTGCGATGGGCCTAGAACTGACTTAATTCAATGTGTTAATACTTGATGTGCTGAACTAGTAATGAATGATTGCATTGAGGTATTCGGATTGGGTCAGTGGTTGTGTGAGATGGGGTGAAGTAAGATGCATCAGCTTGAGTAGAGCCGAGCGAGTGAGAGTAGTCGGAGAAAGTGGTCAGCGAGTGTAGTCGAGCTTCCAAGTAGGTCTTAGGTAAGGAGGGGAGTTAGTATGATGAAAATTCCGAGGGAGAGGTCTTTATTAGAGGCAGTGTAGGGCAATAGCGTGTGCGGGTAGTGCAGCTCTAGAGGTGGATGAGTGGGTTAAGGGTGGATTGGAGGGATTCTTTAGAGGATGTATTGATAGACGGGTTAGTGTGCCAAGAGAGAGTGTCTAGATAGTTTAGGAACGAATTGTGGGCAACATTATTGATGAGCGACAGAGGAATGTCTAAGGAACCATAGAATTTGGAACTAGGTTGTATGTGTAGTGATTTGGGAAAGGTTTTGGTAAAGGATGAGATTGAGGAAGTGTTAAGGATGAGTAGTATGAGGCTTTTTGGGAAATTATCGATCTTGGGGATTATATTGTTCATGTCAGGACTGTACGTGTGATGAGCATTTAGGTTTGTTAGATAGGATTGGTAATGCTTGGCGAAGTCATGAGTGAAAGATTCTAGATGCGTTGTTTGAGGATTTTAGCATAGGGAAGAAAACGAAAGTGATGTGTGAAAATTGTTATCAAGGTATTTGAGGAGGTAGAGTGAATCTTCGAGGAAAGGCTGGTAGCTAGGCAAATATGTTGTCAAGATTCTAGTAAGACTGTGGGCTTAAGGTTGAATAGAGAGATTCTGAGCATGGAATTTGGGAACTAGGCAAAGAGGAAGATATTGGGAGCGCTAGAAGATGAAGGATTTTAGAAGGTCGGCGAAATGGCGGTACTTAAGAAACTCGGATGAGGCCGATCTAGGGATCCTGCAAAAATGATGATTAGTAAAAGAGGGCTTTGGATGGGAAGGTGTCATGGGTAAGAAGTAGGAGCTTAAAGCAACTTCGGAATATGAAGAGATGAGGAACTGGAGTGGGACGACTTGAGGATTTCGAATGGTTAAGGTTTAGTAAGATTTGGAATGAGGAAATTTGGTAATATGCTGATAAGAGGATCGAGAATAGGTCGGTTGAGGAGTCATGGATGTTCAGGTTTCGTGAGATTCGGAATGGGACGAGTAGGTAGAATAAGTGGTTGGTCTTTGGGGATAGGCGCTAGTGATGAAGGTCTTGGTGATTCGTGGTTGGGAGTAGCACTAGATGGAAGTATGCGTTAGAGTTGGTCGGAAGTGTCAGGTGTGGGATGATCAATATGAGTTGGGTTATTAGAGGTGGATGGTTAGTGAGACTGGTTAGTGGTGCGGGGAGTATAATCAGGATAGCAAGGCGATTCAAGAGGTCACTTTGGGAGATGATGGTCAGACGGAGTCTTGAGAGCCTAGGTAGAGTAAGCGAGATTGTTGAGAAGCGTTTAGATCGACCATGAGAGCGGTTCAGTTGAGGACTTGAGATTTCTCTTAGAAGGTGAAGATGAGACTGGTAGAGGACCTCTAGGACGAGGGTATGCTTTATAGAGAGTCTTGGTAGTCGGTCGAGTTGTTAAGCTTGTCGAAATAAGGGAATTGTGTGATTGGGAACTCCGAGATATGGCTTTAGGTGGTCGAGTAGGATTCGAGGTCGGGATGTTGAAGTAGGCTGATTCTTAGATGGCTTGATGGCATATGAGTTAGGGATGCTTAGTGGTTGGTTGGGTAATTGGCCTTGATTGCAGATAGTTGTGAGGCTAGAGAGTCTGTATACGAGCGGGATCAAATGTTGTTTAGAATTAGTAGTAGATGGAGTTAGTAGACCTAGGTAAGAATGACCTTGATGCGGAAGATAAGGAGCAGTGGTCGTGCCTTGTTATGGTTGGTAGTTGTTGGCAGATTCTCTTGATGACGTAACCTGATAAACACTTTATTTCGGGTCGAGTGTTGTGCGAGTTCTATGCTTTAGACGATGATGATTCCTTGATGTATTGGCATATGTGATAGTGAGCTCTTACTGTACTAACAATAGTTATCCCCTGAACTTGAGGAAATGCACGTGAGTACTTGTTTGTCTCTAATGTGATGATTCTTGATAGTTAGCGTAAGTATGATGTGCTTATATGATTGATGTGATGCGCAACTTCTGCGACATGAGATGATGAATCCTACTATGTACGATTGCTGTGTTGTACGATTTCTATGTTATATGATACCTTGAATTGGAATTGCTAGGATGCTAGAACCGAATTGATGAAATTTGACTCCAACTTGGAATCTAGGAAGGAAATTGGGATTAGCCTTAGAGGTGGATGATTCCACTTCCTAAAATTTGAAGCTTGCTTGACTAACATCGGGTTAACGGATTTTGAATGATGTCAAAAAGAACTAACTTGGATTTTGGAAAATTTAACGCGATTGAGAATTTTAATGATTTTGAAACCAAACCTTTTTGAACTAAGATCCCCCTTGAAACTTTCCAACCGAGCTTGCATTATGATGCCCCACGAAGTGGATACATGCATTTTTATAGGGGCCCTTATAGATTGTTTGCTAAGACCTAGTGGAGACATTGTAATGCTTTCGAGTTATGATATAATCGAGAAGTCGGAGTAAGGATGTGGTAAGGGCCCATAACACACTCGCGCTACGACCTATCGGGGATATTAAGACCATGACGACGATGTTGTGAGGATCTCATAGGGGCACTTATGAGGCACTTACCTGATCAATGGAATGGTCCTTGGACTCACCTACTTTTTCGGGGAGAATGATGTAAAAGCTCGGATTTTTAAATCCTAATTTTTCGGGGAGAAGGAAAATTAAAATGAATTTAAAAGCGGAAGTTAACGGAAAACTCGCTAACTCGGATTTTAAAACTCTTAAAGCGGAATTCGGCTAAATTTTAAGATTTTTCTTCCCGTTTTCTTATGTTGAGGATTAAAAAAAAAATGATGTTCGAATTTCACTATTAAATTTGGATTGAAAAATTTAAGACCTTATTTTGAACGAGTCGGGATAAAGTGAAAAGAGCGGGTTTTGAGATTTACTTTTTTTTTTGGGGGTATTTTGAAACATCTTTTGAGGAACCCATTACTTTGTCTTCTTCCTCCCTCTTTCCATCAATTGCTATCCTCTTTTCCACAGCTCACTCGTTGTGTCCTTTCACATATTGAGCCCAACACCCACACCATTCTACTTATCTACTCTCACACTCCTTACCTTCTTTTGGGAATTTTCTTCTGCAACTCCCATGCCAACCTATAGACACTTTTCCCTTTGTTTGACTGATTCCCTTGCCCAACATCTCATTTCCTCTCTCTTTCGATTGCAGAAAAGAAAAGCAGAGCCCATTTTCCCTTCTTTTATTTGGGTTCAAAGCAAACACACCCTTCCTCCCTTTTGGGTTGTAGAGAACTAATCACACCTTTCTCCTTCCTGCTCCTTGCTGCCAGCACAATCGCCAGCAGTCACGAGCACCACCTCCCACCTCTTTTCGCCGCCAACACCACCACTCTACCGCCTCTGTTCAGCCTCCCAACCGGAGCACCTCTCTGAGCCCTTTCGAGCGCTGTTCGGAGCACCCACGACCTTCAGCTCCGTTCCTCCTTCCTCCTCGAAGTGCAACAGCAGATCAACTTCCGTTTCCCCTCACCGTCGACGAGTCCAGAAGCCTCCCGGGGCAGCCGACGCCGCCACCGCCTCGCTCCCTCCTCTGCTTTCCCGTTTCCGAGCGGTAAGGCTCCGTTTCCCCTTCCTTCCGGTTCCAAACTGCGAAAAGCCTTTCCTTTAACATTCCTCCGCCCTTCCTAGGCTACCTCTGGCGACATCCCAGTTCTGGCGAGACAAGGCCGAGCCCAATCGAGCCTCGACGGCATTTTTCGACGATCGTCGAACCCACGCCTCGGTGAGCTTCTCCTTCCTCCTTCTTCCCTTCCTTCTTGCCTTGTGTGTGCGTTGGTGTCGGAATGGGTAGTCAGAATGCAGTTTCGCCGGTGAAGCCTCCCTTCCTCCTCCTCCTTCCCGGATTTTCGATCAGTAGAGGCGGGAGGGGATTTTGGTGAAGATGGTGAACAGTACATAATTTGGGTTGGTTTTCTTTTGTTTTAAAAAGGGGTCCGGTTCAATGTTTTAAAATAAAATGAGGGTTTGGTCCGGTTCACATGTAACGGCCCAGAATTATGATTTCCGGGTTACGTTTCAAGGGATGAAAACCCTTGTTCGGATCTTGCAATCCAGGTACGGGTCGAGGTTTCAAACTCATTAAAGATTAGTAGAAAGAGGGATTTCAAACCCTAAAAACCTCGAAGGGCCATTGAGGACTCTTAACCTGTCCTAAGACTATATCGCGAAATTCAGTTCAAATGAAAGTAAAGCGAAAACAAAGTAAAGATACAAGTGCCACGGCAGAGCCGGTCAAACCAAATCATGAGTGGGTAATTACCATTTTACTAAGTTAGGATATTAGTCAGATTCTTCGATTCGCCAAAAGGAAACCCCGTCATATAGACATCGAGCACTCAAAATCTGCGGAAAATACCTTAAAAAAAAGAACGGGGAAAGGAGTCAGATCGAGCCACTCATGCGGGACCGGCAGTCCTTGCTGAGGCCACATAGTATGTGCTATACCTAATAAAGATGCTCTAATGCAGTACGAAAGTCAAACACACTAGCATGCTCCTAGTTATAATAATGTGTAAAAATACTGTAAAGGGCCCAAGACAATGCCAAGTGGCATATCCCTCTCCTACCTCCACCCCTTCCGATAGGTGGAGACTGGCCAGCTCGTGAATGCATTCCATCATAATCGGGCGGCACGCATGCCTAACCCGCTCCACAATAAAGCCCGCAGGCATATCATAATATAAGGAAGTTCATGACTCGATTGACTCAGGGTACCCGATGAGGCTGGGCTACCCTATGACCCTAGCAAAGGCTCTAGGACTATCACAGATAACGGCCGTTCTGTTTCAAACGCATAAAGTAAGCAGATGCTCATTCAATTAGTGCCATCTAAACAGGATACTACATGACATGCTTTTATGCTTATGCAACACCTAACATAAAATGCAACAACAGGCATGAATGTCCAACTTGAGTAAGCCCCCTAGGGAACTTACCTGAAGTCTTCACATCCAATTAACCAGCAAACAAGCCACTCAGATAATCATCCATCGGTCCACAAGCCACTCAGAGAATCATCCAATCACACTAGCAAGTAATAAGCAAGGAACAACTCATCAATACATACTTAATTAACACACAAGTAGGCTTTCTAGTCAACACAGGGTTCAACAATATTTCATTCAAATAATCTGGCATTCTCCTCATCACCATCATTCTCAATTTACCTTATTCCCACCGGGTATGAAACTAAGTTCAAAGTCTTATCAAAATCACCACTCATAACATCTTACTTCATATCAAACTCAGGTTTTTACTTAACAAGTGCTTAGGTAATTGATAATTTATTAAATCATCAAATACTCAACCAACTCACAAGTTCTCAACATCAAGGATCAACAAGTGTTATTCACCAAAACTCGCAAAATAAGTCATGCTCGATGAGTACCAAGGTAAGTTGATATTTCATGAAATCGTTCCTAATACCAATTGCAAGAACCCACTCAACAACAAGACTATAAGCACCAAGCTTCCCAAGTATAACACGTTCTAAAGGCCTCTCTTATATTATCTAATTAATTGAACAAATGTTTAGCAAGAAAATCCATGCCGTAGCCTATTCTCAGGAATTCCAACTCAATATAACAAGGGAGTAACTCTTTACTCTAGATGGAATTATAATTCAAAATACTTTGTGGTATAACACATGAGCAATTTATTATTCTACTTCAAAGTAGATCGCTAACGAATTGCCATCCTAGTTTACAACCCCATATCAATTAGTCAAGGTATCCACGTTTTAACGAAATAGATTAAGGAGAATAACCAGCCAACAGGACAATTGAAATCGCAGTACCAAAGCATCATCAGTTCCAACTAATTCAATTAAATCAGACTTTTCAATTCAATCGTTTAATCAATACGAGGATCAACGTTCAATCGAAACCCACAAAACCAAATGGAGACACAAGGTTAGGGAGCCCAGAATCTATACCCAAATCAAGGTCACGAAGGTTCGGATTCAAGAGCCGGGGTCGGAGGGTTTGGAGCTTCGCACTTCGGTGATCGAGCAGTGGAAGGCGCGACGCAAGCTTCTTCTTCTCCAACTAGATTTCAAAGCGAAAAGATGGGGAAGGGAGCTCCGGCTGCGGATCTGGCGTCAGGAGTGGCTTCGAATGGCCCTCGACGGCGGCTAGCAACGGAAGCGAGAGGGAGGGAGAGCAGGACAAGGAGCGTCGCTTCAGATTCAGCCGAGGGAAACAACTTCGTCCTCAATTAAGGCTGGCGGCGGCAGATCAGTGCGAAGCGCGGCTTTGCGAAGGGGGGGATGCTTCGACGGCTCGGGATCCAGTTCAGGAGGAGGAGGGGTCGTCATTCTGAATCGAGAGCGAGAGGAGGAAGGTCGTGCCGGATCTAGGCGGAGGGGAGAAATCCAAGGAGCTTGCCTCCATTGGTGGACGTCAGAGGGAGGAAGCAGAGGAGACCGAAGAGGTGGCGTGATATTGAGAGAGAGATCTGAGAAGGAGCAGTGAGGTAGCCATGGGAGCTCGATCTTGAGCTCGAGAGGACCTTCAATGGGTGTGAACAAAGAATACAAGAGGGGTAAGATCTGTGTGTAAAGGGTGAAGCAAGAGGGAGGTCGGGGTTAGAGAAGCAGAGGAGAGGCGGCTATGCTCTCAAAGGAATGAAAGATAGCTTTATATACCATCCATTAGGGTTATGTTAGGTCATGTGAAAATCACAAATTTATTCCGCTATTTCTAGGTTTTCATAAATATTACCACATTAAATTACAGAATTCAACCATTAAATTCGATTTACAATAAGAATGACATGAAAATTGTTGTACTCACTATTCAAAATAATAGATATTTCTTAATTCAATGTCTAAGGTATACATATATATATATATATATATATATATATATATATATATATATATATATATATATATATATATATATATATATATATATATATATATATATATATATATATATATATAGAAATGTAATATCGAAATTAAATCATAATTCATAAAATAATATTTTAAAATTTCGGGTCTTTACACCATCCACCTCTAAAAACAAGTCTCGTCCTCGAGACTAAAATCCTTTTTAAAAGCAGAAAAACATTTTGAAAACTCAAGTCAGCTCTTCCTATGTCAGTCAACCAGATTCTCAATTATTCAAGAAGCAATTTATCCACCTCTAAGGATTAATCTCATATTCCACTTCCTAAGTTCATTTCTCATGTTCGGGCTCAACATTAAACTCAAGTATTAGCATATGCAAAATATCATCATAGTAAAATTCATCATCAGCAGACCATACAATCATAGAATTTTGCACATTGCGATCAACCAGAAAAGAACACTATCATCATACTCACACATCACCACCAACTCTAAATGGCACAATCTGAAGCATGACGCGCACAGAACCGAACAAATGGGCAACTCTGATCAATCTAAACAACCCACTCCTGATCCCACCATAGACGGTTATACAAGGATGATGCAAGGCCTAAGTTGTAACCGAAGGAAAGAGACACTAAGAGACAATTCGACTAACTCTTGACACGAATACAGATTCGGACGGTATCTGGTAAGACTGAACACGAGAATTTCGTCGTTACAGAAACCCTTGAGGTTATGATCGCATAATTCATATCATCATGTAACATATCGAGTCATGAACAAACAAGGTCAAAATATCGCACACTAACATGAACCTATCTCAAGGGGTACTGACAATACGATTCTAGTGCTAGAGTCACAACATGTGGAAAAATACAAGGTAAATAACCTATCATGATCATAGCAGTATCAACACACACACTACTATCAACCAAATCCTCGCTAGCAAGGGGTCTTTACATATAATGGTCAGAAAATGCTATTAAGATACACCATTCATACATACATACGATAGATCTAACAATCTGTCACCCAAATATAACTAACCAGATTCAATACACGCTTGAGAGAATCCTATATGCCAATATGGTGTGAGGGAAACTAAATATAACATGTAAGGAATAACATCAACATGTCTAAAAAAATCACAAAGGAATATCATATCGTTCACCGGGAAAAGATAAGTGTAAGTGGGTGCTTCATGCATTTGTGTCACCAAGGCACACATCAACACATATTTCATACCACTATAATCTCAACATGGTAGATAGTATAACATCAACAAATCTTAAGCAAAAGGGTAGTGCGTAGACATGTAAATGCAATTTAAAATATACGGATGGACGTACGAGCACATGAGCTTAAAACTAACAATGCATAACGAGTATAGAAAGACATCATATGGCAAGTAAAAGTGTGCATGAACAATATTATGGTCTACGCATGGGACTATTCATATTAAATAGAGTATGATGGGGTCAAAAGCTAACAAAATAGCTCTAACGATGATATTCAAAATGCGTAGACACTCACAATTTCATAACATCACATAACAAGGGTAATTATGCAAGATGGGTATGCTACCCAACCCTATTACATGAGTCATCATATAGATAACGTAAATAGTGCAAAGAATCACATAACATATCGTTGATGCAAAATTTCTACATATTATCGATAACACGCGACGATGAGTAAGTACACGAAAATATACTTTAACAACAACAAGATGATACACAATAAGCCAATCTGCCCATATCATAAGAGTGATCATATAAATAAAATAGAGGGTGCAAATAATCACATAATCATTTTCTCAAATACTTAATTTCCAAATAGTATTAATAACATTCGATAAGGTGTAAGTACGCTGAGTTATGGTTTAACAACTAACATGACGATACACAACTAGTCAAAACAACTATCCAACCACACAACATTAATATACGTGAAGTATAATCGAAAACGATGTGAACCTAAAACGATGATAACTAAACATGAATATATATATATAGTATAGGGGTATAGATATGCATGCCAACTCAGATACAGGTAAAAAAGGCACGGACCGGGCTATCATGAGTCATGCAGTAATAGTAATCAATCGATTTTATAATTAGGGTCTAAAACCAAATAATCATTTCCTCAAAAGTAGAGATCATATAAGGGATACTAGTAGCACACAACATAGTAGGATGGCACATAAGTAGCATGTAACAACATACGTGATAGTCACACCTAACAGGCCAAAATGATCATGCGAAAACGTAACAGGAGCAGAAGAGAAGAGATGTGTAAAAGGAGATAATACAACAATGAAACAGTAGTGACTATCTAAAGTTGTTCAAAATGTCATGATGTACATATACATGTCAACAAGAAATGAATATTACAAGTAACTAAATATAATGTCATATTAAGTCAGGAATGCGCAAGTGTGCCTACCATCAAAACCAATAATAGTTTCCAAAGGTATCATATTACAAGAGAATAACACATATATATCCAAGTATCATCATATAAACTTTATAGCTACAGTGGAGGGTGGTCATGTGACGTGTGAGGTCCTTAAAACATAACAATCATAGAGTTATAGCACATGTTAAGAGGACAACGATGAGTGGCACATAGCTAAACAAGACTTAAGCACACGAGTCATAAAATCATAGCATAGCTAAACCGATATCATTTAACAAGTATAAGCATTCGAACATACATGCAGATGTGGCAAGAACGTACAAAAAGGATGACAAGTCGATCTACCACGAACCTATGATAGAAATAATAGAGTTATAGCACATGTTAAGAGGACAACGATGAGTGACACATAGCTAAACAAGACTTAAGCACACGAGTCATAAAATCATAGCATAGCTAAACCGATATCATTTAACAAGTATAAGCATTCGAACATACATGCAGATGTGGCAAGAACGTACAAAAAGGATGACAAGTCGATCTACCACGAACCTATGATAGAAATAATAAAGGCATGATGCAGATGTGACATACACGCACAACATGACTAATTCAATTAGGTCTAACATTCTTAAGCATTCGAAAAGGGCAAGTGGTAACAAAAGGGAGAATGAAAGGACTTTCATGCATCTATAATTAAGAGTGGTAACCAATGATGATGAGAATAAAGTCACGTAGTTCATAAACATATGAGATACCTATCAACAAGGATCCAAATAAAACTAGTATATAACACAACAATGCATCAAAACATGGAAACACAACAAGTTTACCATTTTAACCAAACAAGAGTTTTTCAGGGCAACATCGACTCATCCCTATTGACTCCATAACCCATTTTGAAAAGAGGCCTAGTTGTTTCTTAGGGAACAATATACCTTTGGACCGACACCGACCATAAGGAAGACATTCAAATGAAATTTCCCAAGTGAACAAATACATCAAAAGACTCTGGGTACAAAGGATGACATCCAACATATTTTAAGAGTCACTCATAAAGACCCCTTTTTGTGTTGGGCTTCCTCAAGACAATTAACTCTCCAACTTATATATACCCGTCCGCAACAGGCTAGGTCCATAAGGTTTAGAACATAGACAGTCAACATGAAAGAAGGAGAGAAACGGGGGAGAATCAAAGCGACAACAAAATAAAGTAAGGGCATTGAATCCATGAAATTGGTAGGGCAACTTTCATAAGTCAAGACTCTCATCAACAACCTAAGAATGGAATACCTAGAAACGCGACATATCACCATTCTCCCAACCCTCAACTATTAGAAGCAACACGAGTAATGGACAAACAAGTTGAAATAGGTGAACAAGGTGATTAGAAAACATACTCTAGAACAAAAGGGAAGATGATGTCAATTGGGCATACTAAATAAGGACCACAAGGTAGGAGAACTCCTCAAGCGAGATGACAACATCAATTCCTCATTAAAGTTCAAACTAACGAATTAAGTAATCAAGATGAGATTGACAGAAAGAGAGACAAAGGGTTGTCATGACCATTCAATGAGGTTTTCAAAGATTGCAAAGAAAACTTCACCAAGAATCGAAGGGGGTCAAAATAATTATAATTCATCAGATAAAGCATGAAAAGAATCAAACAAATAAGTCATATGGTAACATCATGCCAAAGTGTCTCAAATAGGCTTATAAGCAAGACATCACAACCCAATATAAGGAACAGTTCATTTTTTAATAGAAGTGCATGATATAGTCTCACATAACCTCAAAAGGCAAGACATATCAAGGAGGACATGTGGAGCATAAAAGACATCATCATATAGGTCGGGTTGTATAATATCTTTCCATAACCAAGTAAACAAGCAAGAATAACATTATCTTATCGGAATAAGGGACATGTAAGGTATCAATTGTACCAGTCAGACAATTATAGGATATCGAGTAGTCATATAAGCAAAACATCATAAACAGTTATCATCGTCCATACAAACAAGGTAAAGGTGCATGTCATAACTTCACAAAATCTCATGGAGTCACAACATGTGAACGATACACATAAGGGGTAGGAGGCATAACTTCATGTCAATCACGGAGATCCTATTTTATAAATAAGCGAGTTATTTCTATTAATTGATTCACACATATTTTAGTCAAGTTGCATACACATATCCTTTTTTTTTTTTGAACGAATTTCACATATGAGAGCAATATCATTAGAATTCATCATATAAAACATGTAGAGCATCATCTAAATAGATCATGGGACAATGTCATGCCAAAACATCTCAATTAAGAATTTAAGCAATGCATTTTGTGATCCCTACAAGCATTCCATAAGCGTCCCCATGAAACACTTGTATAAGTATCACAAAATCATCACAATGTTCTCACTAAATCCGACCAAGTACTTTACAAGCGTCCCTGTAAAATATTTGTGTCGACTATATGAAAACATTATCATATAAGCAAGAATCACAATTTATACTAAGAGTTTGAATTCTATAAACATTCCTTATCAACTCAACCATAGAGTCTCATAATCAGAATATCATGTATCTCAAATCAACAAACACAATTTCTCTGTCCTCAATAAGTTCTCCATCAACTAGAGTAAGGTCCTCAAACCTGAGCCCATAAGCTTAGCTTTCCACTAACCAGCACAAAACTTCAACCACAACCATGTAAATTCTCATAATATCATCTCATGTCCTCATCAAACCAAGTGCCAGAATTGCCAACAATTGACAGAAGGCACCCAAAAATTGCCATCAAAAGTGATATAAGTAACAAAACAAGTGTGCATAAGCCAAACACATCAAGAATGGTATTAATTGTACCACACAAGTCATCAAGTATCATAAATTATAAGCCCACAACAAGACCTAAACATCTTATAATAATCACGTCAGATATTATAATGAGAGAAACACATGTAAACAGATATCATACCAACTCATTAAGAGTAACATACATGAATCATCAAACTTCTCCCCCGAATTCATTTATCTCTATAATCAAGTTTACGAATTACCCAAACAAGATTTTACATATGCACGTTATGCCCATAAAGTATAATACGCATCTAAAAGACATATTAGACAAGTACCTAAATCGAGAAGAACAACACATAGACAATTACACAATCTCTCCCTAAAACTCCATCCGTCGCGGTGCATCTCCTTGGGGTCTTTCATTCCCATCTGTAAGGAACAAGCTGATATTTTGCCTACCGTTCCCAACTACACCTAATAGGGGTGGTCTAGCGCCTTTGCTACCCACTCGCGTACCCGTTTGGTTGGTTTTCCTCTTTTATTACAAGTCAAGTTCATTACTTAGTCCAATTTCGGTTAGGTATCTTAAGTTCATTTTGCCCTTGTTAAAATCCTTTCAAATCCTTTGAAATTCATTGGCGGTTTTCCAAAACATACACTCGACCCATTTGTACCCAAATTGCACAACCTCGCTCTGATACCATCTTTGTAACGGCCCAGAATTATGATTTCCGGGTTACGTTTCAAGGGATGAAAACCCTTGTTCGGATCTTGCAATCCAGGTACGGGTCGAGGTTTCAAACTCATTAAAGATTAGTAGAAAGAGGGATTTCAAACCCTAAAAACCTCGAAGGGCCATTGAGGACTCTTAACCTGTCCTAAGACTATATCGCGAAATTCAGTTCAAATGAAAGTAAAGCGAAAACAAAGTAAAGATACAAGTGCCACGGCAGAGCCGGTCAAACCAAATCATGAGTGGGTAATTACCATTTTACTAAGTTAGGATATTAGTCAGATTTTTCGATTCGCCAAAAGGAAACCCCGTCATATAGACATCGAGCACTCAAAATCTGCGGAAAATACCTTAAAAAAAAGAACGGGGAAAGGAGTCAGATCGAGCCACTCATGCGGGACCGGCAGTCCTCGCTGAGGCCACATAGTATGTGCTATACCTAATAAAGATGCTCTAATGCAGTACGAAAGTCAAACACACTAGCATGCTCCTAGTTATAATAATGTGTAAAAATACTCTAAAGGGCCCAAGACAATGCCAAGTGGCATATCCCTCTCCTACCTCCACCCCTTCCGATAGGTGGAGATTGGCCATCTCGTGAATGCATTCCATCATAATCGGGCGGCACGCATGCCTAACCCGCTCCACAATAAAGCCAGCAGGCATATCATAATATAAGGAAGTTCATGACTCGATTGACTCAGGGTACCCGATGAGGCTGGGCTACCCTATGACCCTAGCAAAGACTCTAGGACTATCACAGATAACGGCCGTTCTGTTTCAAACGCATAAAGTAAGCAGATGCTCATTCAATTAGTGCCACCTAAACAGGATACTACATGACATGCTTTTATGCTTATGCAACACCTAACATAAAATGCAACAACATGCATGAATGTCCAACCTGAGTAAGCCCCCTAGGGAACTTACCTGAAGTCTTCACATCCAATTAACCAGCAAACAAGCCACTCAGATAATCATCCATCGGTCCACAAGCCACTCAGAGAATCATCCAATCACACTAGCAAGTAATAAGCAAGGAACAACTCATCAATACATACTTAATTAACACACAAGTAGGCTTTCCAGTCAACACAGGGTTCAACAATATTTCATTCAAATAATCTGGCATTCTCCTCATCACCATCATTCTCAATTTACCTTATTCCCACCGGGTATGAAACTAAGTTTAAAGTCTTATCAAGATCACCACTCACAACATCTTACTTCATATCAAACTCAGGTTTTTACTTAACAAGTGCTTAGGTAATTGATAATTTATTAAATCATCAAATACTCAACCAACTCACAAGTTCTCAACATCAAGGATCAACAAGTGTTATTCACCAAAACTCGCAAAATAAGTCATGCTCGATGAGTACCAAGGTAAGTTGATATTTCATGAAATCGTTCCTAATACCAATTGCAAGAACCCACTCAACAACAAGACTATAAGCACCAAGCTTCCCAAGTATAACACGTTCTAAAGGCCTCTCTTATATTATCTAATTAATTGAACAAATGTTTAGCAAGAAAATCCATGCCGTAGCCTATTCTCAGGAATTCCAACTCAATATAACAAGGGAGTAACTCTTTACTCTAGATGGAATTATAATTCAAAATACTTTATGGTATAACACATGAGCAATTTATTATTCTACTTCAAAGTAGATCGCTAACGAATTGCCATCCTAGTTTACAACCCCATATCAATTAGTCAAGGTATCCACGTTTTAACGAAATAGATTAAGGAGAATAACCAGCCAACAGGACAATTGAAATCGCAGTACCAAAGCATCATCAGTTCCAACTAATTCAATTAAATCAGACTTTTTAATTCAATCGTTTAATCAATACGAGGATCAACGTTCAATCGAAACCCACAAAACCAAATGGAGACACAAGGTTAGGGAGCCCAGAATCTATACCCAAATCAAGGTCACGAAGGTTCGGATTCAAGAGCCGGGGTCGGAGGGTTTGGAGCTTCGCACTTCGGTGATCGAGCAGTGGAAGGCGCGACGCAAGCTTCTTCTTCTCCAACTGGATTTCAAAGCAAAAAGATGGGGAAGGGAGCTCCGGCTGCGGATCTGGCGTCAGGAGTGGCTTCGAATGGCCCTCGACGGCGGCTAGCAACGGAAGCGAGAGGGAAGGAGAGCAGGACAAGGAGCGTCGCTTCAGATTCAGCCGAGGGAAACAGCTTCGTGGTCAATTAAGGCTGGCGGCGGCAGATCAGTGCGAAGCGCGGCTTTGCGAAGGGGGGGATGCTTCGACGGCTCGGGATCCAGTTCAGGAGGAGGAGGGGTCGTCGTTCTGAATCGAGAGCGAGAGGAGGAAGGTCGTGCCGGATCTAGGCGGAGGGGAGAAATCCAAGGAGCTCGCCTCCATTGGTGGACGTCAGAGGGAGGAAGCATAGGAGACCGAAGAGGTGGCGTGATATTGAGAGAGAGATCTGAGAAGGAGCAGTGAGGTAGCCATGGGAGCTCGATCTTGAGCTCGAGAGGACCTTCAATGGGTGTGAACAAAGAAAACAAGAGGGGTAAGATCTGTGTGTAAAGGGTGAAGCAAGAGGGAGGTCGGGGTTAGAGAAGCAGAGGAGAGGCGGCTATTCTCTCAAAGGAATGAAAGATAGCTTTATATACCATCCATTAAGGTTATGTTAGGTCATGTGAAAATCACAAATTTATTCCGCTATTTCTAGGTTTTCATAAATATTACCACATTAAATTATAGAATTCAACCATTAAATTCTATTTACAATAAGAATGACATGAAAATTGTTGTACTCACTATTCAAAATAATAGATATTTCTTAATTCAATGTCTAAGGTATACATATATATATATATTTAGAAATGTAATATCGAAATTAAATCATAATTCATAAAATAATATTTTAAAATTTCGGGTCTTTACATCACATCAAAAGGAGTTGGGTTGGTTTTGTGGATCTGAATTTTTAAGGGGGTGGGCCTAATTTTTCAGAAAATGAACTGGGCCGAGTGGGCCTAATTTATTCCTTTGAACTTGATTTGGGGTTTTAATCAAAAGGGTGGCCGATTTTGGGAAATTAATAAAATAAGAGGGTGGTTTTTGGTAATTTGAAATAAAAGGGGGCGGTTTATAATTTTTATAAAATAAGGAGCTGATTTTATTAAATAAAAATGATTGGGATTGGGATTTTTGAGGGATTTGGAAATGTTTTATGAAAGTGTTTAACAAATGGTATTTGAAATATTATATAATATTATGAGACTTGGAGATTTAAAAAGGTATTATCGGATTTAACTCAAAAAGGATTTGACGAACATTTTCCAAGGACAGAATTTCTAACTAGTCAACTCGGTTTTCGAAACAGTTTTTTGGACTAACTCGGGAATTATGTGCTCGATGACTAACTAGCATGATTGATGTGAATGATTGTCTAATATCCTGATTTGTGTGCACTAATGGCATGATTTATTGAATAAAGGCGTGATGAAGTGTGAGACTTGTGTATCGTTAATTTATGCTTTCGAGATATGATGAATATGATGAACTTGATATATGTGATATGCGGATTATTGTTGCGGATATATTGTGGCGAATACATGAATGTGGCTGAATGGAACGATGGAAATGAGAAGGTCTTGTAGAATATGGGAATATGATGAATGTTTGAACTTGACGGAACAATGATTGCGATATGGTTGCTATTCTCGTTGAATGATATGCTTGAGTGCTTGGATGATTGTCTTATATATATGTTCCTATATGTATCTAGGTCATCTTTAATCTGTCGTAATGCTTGTCTTGTTGTTCTGCACCGCCAGGTAAGTTCCTAGAGCTTACTCAGATTGATTCCCCTTTGCATGTAATCATAGGATATACTAGGTGCTTGCATTCATAATCAGCATGCCATGTAGTGTCATGCTAGGTTGCATTGACCGTTGAGCATTCTATTTCTTTATGCATATGTAAACAGAACGGCCGTTATCTGTGAAGTAACTAGAGTCTTTGATAGGGTTATAGGATGGCCCAGTCCCATCGGGTCTCGTCCTGAATCAATCGAGTCATGAACTTCCTTATATTATGAGATGCATGCGGGCTTTATTGTGGAGCGGGTTGGGCATGCGTGCCGCCCGATTTTATTGGAATGCATTCACGAGCTGGCCAGTCTCCGCCCTATCGGAAGGGGGTGGAGGTAGGAGAGGGATATACCATTTGGTATTTTGTGCTAAGGCCTTATTATTATTATTATGCACTTGATCATAGGGGCATGTTAGTGTGTTAATATTCCGCCTTGCATCTAGAAGCATCTTTATTAGGAATAGCGTATATGGTATGATTACAGTAGGACCTCGTCCCGTGGGTGGGCCTCAGTCTGATCCCACGCCCAGTATTATTTTTTTAGGTATGTCATATATGTTTAACGATGCTGGTTCTGCTCCATGACCGCGGGTTTTGACATGACGGAAAGAGAGAGTTGAGACTCTGACTTCACCAAATTATTAATGGTTTAGATTTGAATATTTGGCTTACGTTTTGACCCGGCCCTGCCGTGGTACCCCTTTTGTATCATACTTCACTTCCGCTTCTGTATGACTATGAGTTTTCTACGCCTAGAGTTATGACAGGTACATGGGACTTTCCCGGGAATTCCAACGATCCCTTTGAATTTGGGTGTGAAATCCCACTTTGAAAGTGTTAGTTAGGATTTCAAACCTTCAACCTGTACTCGGGGCGCAAGATCCTAACGAGGGGTTTCATCCCTCGAAACATAACCCGGGAATCATAATCCCGGGCCGTTACATTTATAATAATAACAATAAAAATAAGTAATAATAATATTATTTCTGGTAAAGTATAATTATTTATTATTATTATTCTTGTAAAGTATACTTATTGATTATTATTATTATTATTATTATTATTATTATTATTATTATTATTATTATTATTATTTTAATAATAACTCCAAATAGTATAGAAAACAAACAATCAAATGTTTATAAGAAGTTAGCAGACAACCGAGAAGCAAGTTGCGCACCAACCCCTTTAGCAATGGAAAAACAAACTCTGGGAAAAATATGAACAGTTAGACGAGAACTAGAATCTAAGGCTAAAGAAAAAGAGCGATCCACATGCAGCTCACCAAAAGAAGAGAAAGAAAAAGGAAAAAACCCATAACCAGCAGTAGAGCACACATCCGGATACTTGGTCAACTTACGCCGCGCATCGTCAAGTACATACCGTTCAGGAGTGAAGGAAGCCAAACAAGTCTGACTGTCTGAGTGAGCTACAAGAGGCAAATAGCTAAATACGATATTCTTCCCAACTATCAATCGATAATGAGACAGTATCTGGCGAATCTCGTCTCAATCACTTTCCGTCCTGATCTAGTAAGATAATGTAGCCAAATATGTTGAACATTATAATTAATTATACAATCATTATATGAATTAATAATATAATAATAATAATAATAATAATAATAATAATAATAATAATAATATTGAATAATATAGTTGAGAAGAATACCGTATTCAACATATTATACAAATTAATGAATTATGAAAGTATTTTTCATTTTGCAAATTTATATAATATTTTATTATTTTTATTTGCGGGACAAGGCCCGTCCCGTCCCGATCCCGTCCCGTCCAGACACCATCCTGTCCTGATCCCGTCCCGTAAAAAAAGTGTCAATCCCGTCCCGTGCCCACCCCTAGAATAAAGTGGTATAGCTTTCTTATGATAAGCTCAGGTTCAATAGGTTAGCATTCAAGTTCATCTATAATTATACACTTTCATATATGATCGGTATTTTTTGTTAAGTTGGTTAAAAAAAACTAGTGTAATGGGCGCTATGGCACGGTTGCGATGGAAAAAAAAAGAGAATATATAATATTTATTATAAGGAATGACCAAATAAAATATAAATAAATATTTGGAAAGTATAAAACAACAAAATTATTATTGAACGAAATATGTGTTTAGAAAAGGCACATATTTAGTTGGTGATGTAGGCATGAATTATGAACCGCATGAGCATAAAAACAACCAAGTGTTAAATCGATGTAAGACTTAAAGCATTCTATTCATGACAGAGAAGAAGAAATCAATACATCACGCCTAGAGAAACACGGAAAATACAAACTGACAATTCAACAAAGATACAGAAGGCGAACCCTAAATTTTCATTAAAAAGAACAGGAGAGAGGATGAAACTAAAAGAAAAGGATTTGGGTCTTACGGTTTCCCATTGGCACGGGAACATCCTGGATGCTGAACTACAACCGTCGAGGGTCAAGAGCAAGAAGAAGAGGGAATTCGTGGCTGTCAAGTGTTAATCAGCTTCCAATCGTTGGCGTGGCCATTGAAGGTGATGATTCTTGGTCTGACCTCGGCAACAATCCGGGCGTCTGAGTTAGAGTTGCAGATCCAGTCGCTCGATTCGGTGTGCGATTGGATAAAGACGGCGAGCGAAATCAGCGAAAAGGCGAAGAAGAGGAGGGAACCGGCAGAGGCAAGATCAAACTTCGATTTAGGAGAAGAGGAGGCGTATGGGAGAGAGGAGGTAGAAAGAATGGGAGAAGAGGCGTGCGGGAGAAGGAGGGAACCGGCAAAGGCAAGGCGTGGGAGAGAAATCAACCCTAATCATTCTTTAGTGCAAATTGTGGGAAAGAAAAACGAAAATTGAAACTCAGTGAGGAAGATGGTGACGGGAGGCGGTCTAACCTCGGCGAAGGAAGAAGACGGAGTTCTGAGGTGGGATATCTTCAACGGAGGAGGAAAACGAAGGCATGAGGCACGAAGGATGCCACGATCGAAGTCGGCGGAGGAGAACTAAACTCTAACAAAGTGTTCTTTCCTAATTGTGAAGAGGGGGAAGAAAATTGAAAGCAAATTAAAAAAAAAAAGGAAAAAAAGGAAAGAATGTGATTGGTAAGAAGGGAGTGAAATAAGGAGAGCGCGCCACGTCAGCGGAAAGTATACGAAATTAAGTAGTTATATAGATATAGATAGTTAGTAAATATATTAAAAATAAAAAAAGAAATGTGATTGGTTTAAAGGGAAGAAGAAGAAAAATTAAAGGAAAAAATAGATTGGTTTAAAGAGATAAACAAGTAGGGATATAATATATGCTAAAACTCTTTTATTTTAAGAATATATATATATAGTAAATGTGATAAAAATAAAAGAAAAATGTAATTGACTTGAAAAGATAAAAAGAAGGAGAAAAAAAACTTAAAGGAAATAAATCTGAATTAAGTCCGGTATTTATATTAAATTGAATTCAATGTTTTGAATTAAGCCCAATTGTTAACAAATAAGTTGGAAATAAAAGAAAGAATAGTATTTATTTAAAAAGATAAAGGGAAGAACAAAAATAACAATTAAAGGAAATAATAATTAAATATAGGAGAGGAAAAAATGAAAAAAGTAGAAAATAGAGGATTGGTTGAATTAACTAAAATCAATGAGAAGATGACACGTCATCAAAATCTTCTAATTTAAATTATTATATAGATTGTTAACAAATAAGTTAGAAATAAAAGAAAGAATAGTATTTATTTACAAAGATAAAGGGAAGAACAAAAATAACAATTAAAGGAAATAATAATTAAATATAGGAGAGAGGAAAAAATAAAATAAAAAAGTAGAAAATAGAGGATTGGTTGAATTAACAAAAATCAAGGAGAAGATGACACGTCATCAAAGTCTTCTAATTTAAAGTATTATATAGATAATAATTAAATATAGGAGAGAGGAAAAAATTAAAAAAGTAGAAAATAGAGGATTGGTTGAATAAACTAAAATCAAAGAGAAGATGACACGTCATCAAAGTCTTCTAATTTAAAGTATTATATAGATATAGATATTCCAAATTAAGCTTCGATTTAATTAGGGCGGAGGAGGTAAACTCTACTTAATCGACGACCATCCTCATTAAGTCGGTGATTCATTAATCGCATTTTTTTATTTAGTTTATTTGTTCGTTCGGATTAGCATCAGATTCATTATAGAGTCGATTCTGTATTTTATGCGTTTGAATTAATCTTTTTATTTTATTTTATTTTCAGGCATTGAAAACATTGATGGTAGCACACGACAACTTCATTATCTGGATGAATTACTACCACACAACAAAGCACCTCAAGAATCCAATGGAATATTATTGTTCGTGTTTTAAGAAAGTTGACAACCTTAACCTGAAACAATTCATTCGATTGACATGATTTTGATAGATGAAAAGATAATTGTATTTAAAGATTAATTAGTTTGTTTACACTAGAAATTTATTTGCGCGCCCATAAATATTTACCAACATTTACAACTTATGTGCAGGGTTCGAAGATACAAGCGTCCATTACAAAGAAATATTTAACCATGATTGAGCACATGGTAGAAAGGATTACGTATTCCATAAAAAAATTTAGAAGGGTATACTTTTACAAACCGAACACTGATTTGGTTTATTTACGCAAATCGACCTTTATTAATTAGATATATTGATTTGTTAATTAGTAATTAATATTAATCATAAAATTATAATTCCATAGGATTTGTTTTTTAGGATTTTTTTATATAGGCTTTGTTAATTAGATATATTGATTTTAATTAGTAATTAGTATTAATCATAAAATTAATTCCGCAGGATTTGTTTGTTATAAGTGATCGATAAGAATTTGTTAGTTATTAATTGATAAGATTTAAACCCAAATCCACAAATATATGTCATATCCGTTAGGATTTGTTTAGATTTGCATTTGCTATATAAATATCTATCGTATATCTCTTTTCTATATATTGAGTTGGTGATTCCATAATATGTCTATGAAAAGCTTTTTTCAAACGGGCTAGATTAGATTTTTTTTATACATTTTTAATACTAAATGTATTAATTTAAAAAAAATAGACCTCACAAAAGTGCGGGTACTAAACTATTTATTAATTAAAAATCCAAACTTAATTAGTTACTAACTAAAAATACCTACATTAAGGAGAAGCCGCCACATTGGTTAGGCGACTTCTCCTATATATATTGATTAGGAAGATCCTGATCCTGCATGCATCCACACCCACCGTCTTCAAAATCCAAATGCCCAAATACCTCTCTCGAGTTTTGAATAGAGCTTTAGTAATGGACGGAAACAGCTCCAGTCCCAAATCTCCCCTGTTGGGGAGCCCCGCTCGCCGCCTTAGCTTCAACAAACACAACAACTCTGCCAGCTCCCTCCGCAACCGCTTCACCTCCGCCTCGCCGGACAAGCTCCGCGCCAGCCTCGACCCTGAATTCCCCTACGAGCTTGACATCTCCAAAACCTCTGGCTTGACTTCCGGTCGATGTCCCTCTCTCTCACTTTTCCACCATTTGGGGATAATTGAATAAATGATAAATCGAATCGTCTTTGTATTTGTGTAATTGGTATGTGTAAGAGTTTGATTTTCTTCTCAAGCGAAAAGGAATACTATGAAAGGAATTTGAAACCCTTAAATCCTTCGATGAGGTCGATCGGATTATGCAAGCGGATGTAGATGGAGAGGAACTGGAAAATGAAGAGCAACGACAAGCTGAAAGAGCTATGAAGATCTCCAATTATGCAAATACCACTTGGCTTTCAAGGTCACACCTTTTTCCCCTTTTTGGAATGAAATGAAATTCACCTTTAAGGGCGTGTTTGATTGGAAATGAGATTCACATCTTTTACACATGAGGTCATGCCGATTCCTTAATCCAAATTTTGATCTTTATTGCATGCATTTTTATGGATCAAAATGGTTGATGGAATGCGGATCTATGCTACGGTAAAGTCCGGGTCGATAGCCATTGTTGCATCGACACTTGATTCTTTGCTTGATCTTATGGCTGGGCTTATCCTGTGGTTTGCTCACCTGTCCATGAAGAATGTGAACATTTACAAATACCCAATTGGGAAATTGAGAGTTCAGCCTGTGAGAATCATCATCTTTGCTGCTATCATGGCTACTCGAGGTGTGTTTAATTGCTTACCTAGATACTGGTTCTCGAAAATTGACATCAATGTCATCATCTAAACATTGCTCCGGTTGCAGGACTCTAAATTCTGATTCATGCTGTGGAGGAGCTAATCAAGGGTGGTACAGATGACCTTTCAAAGAGCCAGCTGATATGGATGTGCTCCATTATGGCAGGCGCAACTATGGTAAAGCTCGCGTTGTTCCTTTACTGCAGATCCTCGGGGAAAAGTATCATCCGAGCCTATGCCAAGGTATGAATATCATAAGCAGATTAGATTGGCTTCTAGTTGATCATTTTCCTTTGGGAACTTGACATGGTTGATTTGTGCAATGTAACATTCAGGATCATTACTTTGATGTGATAACGAATGTGGTCGGGTTAGCGGCTGCTCTTCTTGAAGACGAGTTTTACTAGTGGATAGACCTTATTGGTGCCATACTCCTTGCTTTTTACACCATTACCAACTGGTCTTATACTGCCATGGAGAATTCAGATGTGCATCTTTTCGTGCTGAAAGGTTAATTGCTTGGTAAATTACACGCGTTCTTTATGTGCAGTTAAGCTGGTTGGACAATCAACTTCTCCTGAAGTATTGCAGAAACTGACTTACTTGGTGTTACGACATCCCAAAGTGAAGCGGATTGACACAGTTCACGCGTAAACTCTTGGTGTTCTTTATTTTGTCGAGATGAATATCATCAGTGTAATTACAGACGAATACTTTCTAGTTACTAGAGACTTATTTTTGTGTCCCTTCCATGTATAGGTCGACATTGAAATCCCAGAGGAGACTCCATTGAAGGAAGCACATGCTATAGGAGAAACATTGCAGATCAAGCTAGAGAAGTTACCTAAAGTGGAGAGAGTGTTCATGCATCTGGACTACGAGTGCGATCATAAGCCAGAGCACACCATTCTTAGTCTTTAGGGTCGGTAAATGACTGAGAATGGTGTGCTCTGGCTTATGATCGCACTTGTAGTCCAGATGCATGAACGCTCTCTCCACTTTAGGTAACTTCTCTAGCTTGACCTGCAGTGTTTCTCCTATAGCATGTGCTTCCTTCAATGAAGTCTCCTCTGAGAGTTCAATGTTCACTTGTTCATGGAAGGGACACAGAAATAAGTCTCCAGTAACTAGAAAATATTCGTCTATAATTACACTGATGATATTCACCTCGACAAAATAAAGAACACCAAGAGTTTACGCGCGAACTGTGTCAATCCGCTTCACTTTGGGATGCCGTAACACCAGGTAAGTCAGTTTTTGCAATACTTCAGGAGAAGCTGATTGTCCAACCAGCGTAACTCCACATAAAGAACGCGTGTAATTTACAAAGCAATTAACCTTTCAGCACGAAAATATGCACGTAACTGTAACGTACGACTTCTTCTCTTTTGTAAGTTAGAGATTCGAATAAAGACCCTACACTTATGTTATATAGTCTTCTATTCATAATCAATTTATCTAATGGAATTTCACTTTTGTTTAAAGCTAAAATCCATGGAAGGACCACAAGCCTAAAAATATTCAAAATCTTATAATGCATGGGAGGGCCCTGCTAAGAAGTTTACCACTCGATTAGCACCACTCCATTCGCCTGCCTCTGAGCATAAGACCACCGACAACCAGAGAATCCATCGATAGTGCGCTAAAGTGTGCTCAATTCAGCCAATTAATTGCGTTTTTTTTCTCATTCAAATTTTCTCGACATTTTCTACTCAATATTTTTTTCTATTGATAATATTGATTGAAGTGTGCTCACTACTGGATTATATTGGGGTTGCTGCTACTTTGGTTGGATATTCGACTTTTAATAAAGATTCAACCCTTTGATTTCAAAGGAAGAATAAAAGAGATAAGAAACGTTTCAAATGTTCTTATTAAATTATATTGATAGTATTAAAAAAATCCATGGCACGGGCCTTACACTAGTTGATATGTAGGAGAAAAAGCACGAGAAGAGAATGTCAGCTGAGAAACTATATTCGACAACCTTTCAAAAGAAAGGAATAGGGCAGTGGGGGTGGGAGCGGTCTATAAAAATGGTGATATTAGTTTTTGTAATTACTATCCGTTGGTACTTTTGGTTCCACTTTCCTTTGTATTTTGTCAAACGAATGTATTTGAACTGATCGATCTGTACAAGTGTTTAAGATGTGGAAAGTGGTATTGTGTTTTATATTGTTGCTTTATCGGTGCTTTTATATTTCCAGGGGATTAGTTTCTTCGTACAAATACCCAGGTAAAATGTATTAATAAAATTTATATTTTTGCAAAAAAAAAAATTGTTTCCAACATTACATATAGTTGGAAATTCCAATGGTCAAAGTGTTGGAAGTTCTAAATATCAATCGGGAAATTGGTAATTGGCACCCGTTGAAAACTATTTCCAATAGTAGATATTGTTGGAAATTCCAATGGATAAAAGGTTGGAAGATGGAAAAAGCAACGGGTTAAATAGGTTTGAATAATATTATTTTTGGATTATATATTCCAACCATTTCAACTATTGATAATATATTTATAGAGCGTTGGGAAAAAAAACCTTCTATGGGGCTGGAGAACACCACCCTCATCAAATATATGCATTGGAAAACCACCCTGGCCGGAAACCCACCTCTTCGGAGAACCACCTTGACCGGAAAACCACCTCTTCGGAGGCATGAAAACCACCTCTTCGGAGGCCTAAAAACTCTCTTCTCTCTCTAGTTCTCTAGATTGAGGGAGCCCTGACCACGTATTCGGTCGTTAAACTCCGGCTTCGGCCACCTTATCTCGACTTCGGTCCCTCTCGCGCCGCCATGGTTTCACCGGACCCTTGCTCCGATGATGCCTGTGTTCTGAGAAACCCTAGATCCGAGTTTCTTTGCTTGGATTTTATCAAGATCTAAAATTGTTTGGGGCTTTTTGTTGAGTATGGGTTCGCTCCCCTTTTCTTCAATAGCTTTGGGCAATTTGTGTGTAAACCCCGTTCTCTACTCGGGTTGTTTCTTCAATAGCCCTGCATCCGTTGTTGCCGGAGCGGGCGGGATGCAATCTCTTCGGAGGAGCTGGCCGGGAGTGCTCTTTCTTCGTTTCCCCACCGGTCGTCGGCCTGGTGGTGGCGTCGTGGTCGATTCCCTTTCTCCTCCTTGCTGCTCATCTCTCGTGCAAACAATGAGCCATCGTTGGTGGTGGCTTCTCTTTCAACATCGTCGTCGGAGGTCCAGATCGCTTTCTGGTGCCGCTCTGAACACCGCCTCTCCTTGGTGGTTCCTCGTTATGCCATTCCCTTCCCGGGTGGTGGTGGAATGACGGTAGGGCTGCATTTCATTTTTCCTCTTGGCTACTTGGTGCCCTTAGGGTTTCTTTCAACCCTATGGGCTAGTAGTTTAGGCTAGAGCATTGTTTCTTTGAGAGCCTCGGGCCCAAAGGAGTCCGGTTTAAAAAAAACAAAGACTTATATATTGATACCTATCCGAATGAATTAAACTAATTCCCGCAATGGTTGGATTAAAATCTTGAAAGGGATTGAAAATTAATTTGTGTACTAAATGTTTAAATAATTTCTTCCCGGTTTCTCTATTTGGTTTCGGGAGTTCGCACGCATTTTCTCGGCCGATGTTTAGTTCTTCCCTTTTTGGCGTGTATTTTTTCCCCTGTTGGCGTTGGGTCACTGCTTTGGTGTGTGCGCATTTAGTTTCGAGTTGGGTTGCAATATCGAGTGTCTTGTATGATCGAGAGGATCGTGGTGGTGTTCGTGGTCTTCGAAGATCCCTCATCTAGGTGGGTGCAACGTCGGTGGTCCGTACTTCCCCAAGTTTCGCCTTTTCCGGTGGTGGGTTACTGTTCTCCGCCTTCTCAGCGTCGAGACGTCGTGTGAGTCCTCGCACTCTCCCGTGTTCTCGACATTCGTGGCTCGCCTTGGATCTACCTCGACTCTTCTACTGGCGGGTGACTTATATGGGATTCTAGGGTTGTTTCTTTCATCTGTTTTATTTTGTGTGTTTGTATGTTGTATGTTGATGGCTAGTCCGTTTGCTGATTTGCCGGTCTCTCGAGCTTCAGGTTTGGCTGAGCTCGAATTTTTACCTAATCAAAAAAAAAATTCAACCATTGGTAATTTCCAAAATTGCATCAGACCAACGACATTTTTTCCAACAAGGTGTTAAAGTCGTTGGAGATTCCATTGAAAATGATTGTGGTTACTTTCTGTGTTTCTAGTAGTGAACCTAAATGCATGTGGTGTAATCATTACCTTTTTCAATTTTTTTGATTGAGTAAAGATTCGAGATCAAACAGGTCTGATTCTTGAGAGGCTGATGAGTCAGCAGGCAGAAACTATCTGAACATACATATATAAATCTTTTTTTTTAATTAGACATTGGAAAATGAAATTGGAAAACAACAGTTCAATATCCAAAAGGAACTTTTCTACGCCAACCTCCGATGACAAGACCACACGAGCAGGCAGGCCGCATACCACTCTTGCACACCACGCAAACCGTCGGAGCCGGACAGGAGGAAGGCATGTACCAAACGGCAATAGTGGGGAGGGACCGGCGAGGGGGAGAGCCAAAATGTAGGGAGGACATTGGCGGGGGATACACCATCGATTAAAGGCACCAAGAGCGGAATCGATACTAGATCGGGAAGGAGGAGACTCAACCCCCACCGCCAAGGCAACACGCTGAGAATCAGCACCGAGACACAAAGACGGGGAGAGGGAAAAGCTCTGACGTTGCACCACTAAGCCAGCAGCGCCATGGCCAGGGCTGGGAGATGCCGACGAGGAAAAATGAGTTCAACTGGAGCAAGAAAGGGGTGAAACGAGAATCGAGGGCTTTCGATCTAAATCTGCGAAAACTGGCCCGACGTCCGGGTAAGATGAAGAACACCAACCATACAAATAAAAGACGTTTAATTCGCGAGAACTAGCAAATGACGGCTCAAAAACCGGGACTTCTCTGAATTCAGACCTAGTGACCATAATACGGGATGAATCTAAACTCAAATGCGATTAATGAAAATATTTCTATGAAGGGTTAACATTTTAAAACATGACTCCTGAGACACGGATAACCTCGAAAGATTGAGTAACAAAAGATGTGAGTGACGAACACTCTTAGGAACCATACTCCGAGTAAGAATGGAATATGATACGAAGCTAATTGTAATCACCGTAAAAACACTTTTCAAAACATTACTTCACTCACTTCCTCACCCTGAATAGATTAAACACCAATTTACAAACTTCACACGTTTAATGCATTGTTTATTATTATATTATTATAAGGTCTAAACTGTATTGGGTTAAAAATTACTCGATGGCCCAGAATTGATCTAGAGGGCAGAGCTCTTCCGGAGAGTTTTAAGCCGCCGACTGAGACAGTCAACTGAAATTGACGCAGAGGGCATGTCTCTTTCGGAGAGTTTTAACTCGCGGAATAAGACAATCACTTAAGGGTTGATCTTGTATCCCCAATACCTGGTTAAAACCACGTATTTGAAATTATATATATTAAACTTCCGTCAATACTCACCTTAGATATATTGTACGTCTTTTATCACTCAATACTCACCTTAGATATATTTTACATCTTTTATATAGCTTGACACAAATCACTTTTTTATTGACAAAGACCGGTCCCACTCTTGAATTAGTAAATCCCACTCTTGAATTGGTAAATAAAGAGTGGCCATTCCGGGGTTCGAACCGAGGAACTATGGGTACTACCCACAAGTCCTTTCCGGTGAGCCATTCCGGAATGGTTGACCGGTCCCACTCTGACAACCGTTTTGGTTGTGTAAAGCACCTCATTAGGAGGTGTGTTAGTATCGTAAAACCTTTAGACCGATGGGTAACAACCCCGACTCGACTCTACAATGTCACTTTCTCTTCACTATATACATTGCGTAAGACATCCTAGGTGACCACACAACACAAAATAATGTATGTTATTTATAGGTAACATGTATGCCAAATGAAATGAAAGTAATTAAAATGAAGGATGAAAATATCAAATAAAAGGACATGTTTCATACCTAACCAATTAATGAAAGAACAAAGATAAATCATGCTATAAATAAACGGTGGATAACTATATTATTATTTTAGGTTAATGTCACCCAATTATACTTGTCAAACTCAAATGGAATGGTAAATAAGTCACACAAGCAGGAGAATTGTAATTTATTTTAATTAATTTGGCAAGCAATCAATAAAAGAAAACAACAAGACACGAGGGCACCGAAATGAGCGGAAAAGCTCGGGAAGTCACTTGCCTTGATTCGAAGTCGCAAGCTTTGACTTCAATTGTTTGGTTGACTCGAATTCCCTCGTAGACGTCTAGGGATTGGCGAAGTACTGCGGAATTAAAGAGATTGAAAACGTTTAAAACAACCCTGAAAATTATGGGATTTTTCCTGAAATTAGCTATGCTGAAACTGGGGCATATTTTAACAAAATCAAAACTTAGGGAGGTTTTGTTTTATTACCCTTCTTCAATTTCACTCCCAACAACAACTCAACAGAAGTTTACCGGCGGAGCTCCGACAGAACTTCGGCGAGGCGTAGCGGCTTCGTTAGTGGTCGGAATGACACACAATCAGTGGCTACAGATTCGTGACAATTAGTCGCATCTCCTGATGGCGGTTCGTGGCCCTGGCAGCGGCGGAACGGTGGTGTACGATGCAGCTTCGGCGATGGTAGGATCGAAATTGGGGGTTTTGAATTTGATATATTTTTGTGAAGGAAATTGTTGCTAGATGTGTTTAGAATATAATAGGATGGATTAGAAGCTGGAACTTCTTCTCTACTGGTTGAATTTCTACGAACCCCAAACCCTTGTATTTATAGACAATGTTAACTGGGGTCGAATTGGATCAAATCGAATCTTGAAAGATAACCGCAAATCTTTATCTCCTTGATTAATTTGGTAAACTCTATCCTATTTTGGCCAGATTTGGTGAAATTTCGAAATTAGAGATAAGCTTGTTTGAGGTCGTTTGGATTCGAAATCACAATTTGGTTAAAAATATAGATAGAGTAGCACGCGGGCAACGTTCTAGAAGTAAAAGCGTTAAAATCCAGGCGATATTTGAGGGATAAGCTTGTTTGAGGTCGTTTGCAACCGTGTTCGACAGTGCTTGGGGGAAGAAGAAGAGGTTCACCCCGGTTCGGTTCAACCTTTTCTTTTCTCTTGGTTGGTTTGGTTCTAGTGAACCCAAAGAATAACCGGTTCAGCCCTAACCTATTTTTAAATACAAATAAATATATTTATATCCGAAATTTTATTTATTAAAATTATACACAGCTTAAATAATAAAATACCAACACATTTTATTTAAATATATTTTATTTTGTGTGTCCAAAGATCAATTACTAAATGTCCTAAAACTAAATGTCCTAAAGACTTTTCTTTGCTAGTAAATGTCCATTATATTTTAATAATGCCTAAACTACCCTCATTTTAATTTTTCCCACCCCTGTTCCCGTTTCTTCGTCTTCTCCGCCTCTCGTCCTCTTTAATTTTTACCCTTTTCTTTGCCAGATGCCCAGATAGGAAAACCACATAATTGAAGGACATATCCACCATGGTACCAAGATCTCCAACCTCGGATCGTCTCCTCTGCCTCCGCTCCGCTGCCTTCGCTCCGATTCCCGCCGCCTTCGCTCCAATTCCCTCCACCTCTCCACCGCCTCCTTTAATTTCCTCCTCCGGCCGACCTTGGAGCAGCGATTGTTGTTGCCATCGATGCTCAATCTGGAAGGTATCCGAAAGAATAGAGATCGAGGTGGGGCTTCTGTCGTTGGATTTGTACTTTCTTCTGAATTCTTAACCGATGGCAGCAATGGAGGAGATCAGCCGACGATCTCGAGAAGCAATTGAGGAGTGTAAGATTATAGAATTGATGTAAAGTCCTCCTCAGGGTTTCCATTCATTGATATAACATATATATAGGTTACAAAGGTATTGGGCCTTAATGGGCTTTTAGCCCACTATACAATATTAAGACATATGTAATCTATCAAACCCCCGCAGTCGAAACTGGAGGGGGTCGTACAGTGAGACTGGAGCGAAAATCAATGAACAACTGTCTAGGTAAACCCTTGGTGAATATATCAGCGTACTGATACGAGGACGGGACATGTAGAACGCGGACATGTCCTATGGCAACCTTGTCCCTGACGAAGTGGAGATCAAGCTCAATGTGCTTCGTGCGTTGATGCTGGACCGGGTTGCTAGCCAGATAGACGGCAGAGATGTTATCAGTGTATACCAGAGTGGCCTTCATAAGAGGGCAACGGAGCTCACGTAGGAGATTGCGGAGCCAAGAGCACTCGGAGACAACGTTGGCAACGCCCCTGTATTCGGCCTCAGCGCTGGAGCGAGACACGACAGACTGACGCTTGGCCAACCACGACACAAGGGTGTCATTGAGGAAGACACAGTAACCAGACGTGGAGCGACGTGTGTCAGGACAACCACCCCATTCCGCATCAGTGTAAGCAACAAGGTCAAGCTTAGAGGAAGGAGTGATCGTGGTGCCGAGCTCGAGTGTGCCGCTGATGTACCGAATGATCCGCTTTAAGGCATGAAAGTGGGGTTCCCTGGATGCATGCATGAACAAACATATCTGCTGAACGGCGTAACTGATATCAGGTCTGGTGAAGGTGAGATACTGAAGAGCACCAGCAAGGCTCCTGTACAATGTCGGATCATCAACCAAAGGACCAGAGTGAGCGCTGAGCTTGTTGGATTATCGACAGGGGTGGCGACAGGATTGCAGTTACTCATCTTAGCCCGAGCAACAATCTCAGCAGCATACTTACTCTGTGAGAGGAATAGCCTAGACGCATGCCGCTGAACAGCAACTCCCAAGAAGTAAGACAACTGACCCAAATCAGACATAGCGAATTCAGCACTCAGCTGTGAAATAATCGACGCCCGAAGAGCATCAGAAGAGGCGGTGAGAATGATGTCGTCAACATAGAGTAACAAAAATGCCATGTCGGAGCCTCTGCGATAGATGAACAGGGAAGAATCCGAGCGGCTGCCAATGAAACCCAAGCGGAGCAGATGAGAAGCAAAGCGCTGGAACCAAGCTCGCGGAGCCTGTTTCAGACCATACAGAGAGCGCTTCAGGAGACATACGTGCTTGGGATGATCAGCATCAGTAAATCCCGGCGGCTGAAACATGTAGACTGTCTCATTCAGGTGACCATGCAGAAAAGCGTTCTTGACATCCAGCTGATGAATGGCCCATTTGCGCGACAAAGCTAAGCTCAATACCACTCGGATAGTGGCAGGCTTGACCACGGGGCTGAAGGTCTCATCACAATCAATACCTACCTGCTGAGATCGACCGTTGATGACAAGACGTGCTTTATAGCGCTCCAACGTCCCATCAGAGCGGAACTTGTGACGGAAGAGCCACATACAGCGAACGACGTTCGCCGTTGGAGGGCGAGGGACAAGAACCCAAGTACCATTCTTTGTAAGGGCCCTGTATTCGTCGAGCATAGCCGCCTGCCAATTCGGGTCGAGGAGGGCTGTTTTGTGGGAGGTGGGGATGGGGGACAGGGAGGTCGAGGTGGAGGTAGGGGTTGAGTGGGAGTCGGGAGGGATGGGGGCAAGAGGGGCGGAGCGGGGGTGATATGCGGTGGGCGCCGCAAGGGGTGCTGCGGCCGCCGCCAGTGTGTGGGACGGAGGGTAGGGAATGGGATGGTTTAGGTGATTGGCGGTGGGCGCCGCAAGGGGTGCTGCGGGCGCCGCAAGAGGTGCTGCGGCCGCCGCCAGTGGGTGGGACGGAGGGTAAGTATGTTTTAGTTGATTGGCTGCGGGCGCCGCATTTTGCGGCGAGCGCAGCATTACACTATGGCGATCCGACGGAGGGATGTAGGCAGGGTGTTGAGCGACGGGGTGATGTGTGGTGGTCATCGAGACGATTTGACGGGGTCGGAAGACACCAGAGACGCTGCGGGTGTGTGGTCTGGTGGGGGGTGGTGGTGGTGGGGGGGGGGGGAGGGGGAGAGGCAGGAGCACCGGGAGAGCTCTGGGGAAGAAGAAAATGCGGGAATGGTGACTCAGACTCCGACGGAGACACAGTGGGTGTGGGAGACGCAAGGGAGAATCGCGACTCATCAAAGGTGACATGGCGAGAGAGAATGATCGTGTGGGTCTTGATATCGAGGCAGATGTAACCGCGATGATCAGACGGGTAGCCAAGAAAGACACAAGAGGTGGAGCGTGGGTGAAGTTTGTGAGGGGCGGTGGATGATTGATTTGGAAAGCACAAGCATCCAAAGGTATGAAGGTGATCATACCTGGGTAAAGTGAAATACAGTGCCTGAAATGGTGAGCGATGGTGGAGGGTGGTGAAAGGTAGGATGTTTAGGAGGTAGCACGTGGTGGCTAAGGCATAAGGCCAAAAGTGAGGGGGAATGGATGCGTGGAAGAGGAGAGTGCGCATCATATTGGTAATGGTTCGGATGATTCGTTCGGCCTTGCCATTTTGTTGGGAGGTGTAGGGGCAGGACAAGCGATAGGAGATCCCATTGGTATTGAAGAAAGTGTGAAAATCTTTGTTGTCAAATTCACGACCATTGTCACATTGAAAGCACTTGATAGAGGTATGAAACTATGTTTTGATGTAAGCGTGGAATTTGGCAAAGATAGGAAACACTTGAGATTTAAAGTGCAAAGGGAAAACCCATAAGAAATGTGTATAATCATCCAGAAACAACAGGTAATACTTATGACTAGGCGTGGCCACGGGTTACGGGTCAACCCGTGACCCGCCGGGTCGTTGACCCGCCGGGTCCGGGTTGACGGGTTGGCGGGTGGGGACGGGTAGCGGGTTAGGGTTAGGGTCGGGGAATCCGTGACCCGTGACCCGGCGGGTCGACCCGCCGGGTCAACCCGCTTTTTTAAAATTTTTTTTTTTTGAAAAATTTATTTTTAATAAAATAAATTTTTAATATTATGTAAATTATGTAAATTATTCTTAAAATAACTCACAATAATACATAAACTAATATGCAATATGCAATGTGAGACAAATAAACCCCATCCTTCTCCTTTTATAGACTTGGAAGTCTTCCTTCCTTCCCCTCATTTCCAATGTGGGACAAATGCTTTGTCCCACATCGAAAATATAGAGTTAGAATGAGAAGGCATGGGGCTATATATATGTATCCCACTACCACATTTCTTCCACTTCACTTGTTTCCTACATTTCCTACATTGGAAATTAAGTTGGAAATGAAGTTTGAGAAATATATTCTCATATTTTTTTTTCTCTTACATCACACAATGAAATTATTGTGGATGAAAGAATTAATATGGAGATATAATCTTCCTACATTTTTAACACTTTATATCAAAGTGATAAAATGTGGTAGTGGGATACATATATAATTGTGAAGATAAAATCTTTACATATTATTTATTTATTTATTTTAATAGTCATTTTTTCAAAAAAAAAAAGATTTTTTTTTTAAAAATAATGTAACCCGCCGGGTCAACGGGTCAACCCGGCGGGTCAACGGGTCAACGGGTTGACCCGAACCCGTCAACCCATGAGATTTACGGGTTAGGGTTCGGGTCGGCCAACCCTGACCCTTGACCCGGCGGGTCGAACCCGTCGACCCGGCGGGTCCGACCCGTGGCCACGCCTACTTATGACCCTCCTTGCTAGGCACAGGAGATGTCCAAATATCACTATGAATAATATCAAAAGGTGCAAAAGTAGTGTTTACAGAACGCTGAAAAGGAAGTCTGGCATGCTTGCCTAACTGACAAGAAGAACATAAACTAGAGCGATGCTCTTTATGACATTGGACAAGACCCTTAGAACGAAGTAAATCTAAAACTGCAGGACTGGGATGACCAAGGCGTGCATGCCAAAGGCTGGATGATGATGCCGAGAGGGCGACCGGACACGACTGACTGGACGCGGGAGGTGGTGTGACAGGGTAGAGCTCCCCGGTGCTGTTACATCTCATTCGATTAACCCCCGTAGTAAGATCGTTCACAGAGAAACCATAGGGATCAAACGTAAGGGAAACGTTGTTGTCAGTAGTGAACCGACGGACAGAGATAAGGTTTTTGACAATCTTTGGGGCAATGAGGACATCGTTGAGGTGTAGTGGGTGGGTTGGGGTCTGTAATGTGGTGTGACCAATCCCCGAAGTAGCAAGACGACCACCATTTCCGACGATAATAGAGTGTGCAAGACCCTTAAAAGAAAGAGATGAGAGGTTACCTGAGGAATTCGTCATGTGGGAGGTGGCACCAGTGTCCATGTACCAAGAAGAGTCTGAAGGTGTCAGCTGCATAGAGGAGAAGGCGTGATGCCCATCCGGCGGAACAACGCGATGATCAGACGATGTCAGATAGGCCCGAGGTCGCGGGGCAGGAGAGCCGGAGTGTAGCCAATGAGGGTTGAAGCCAGGCACCGGGGACCATCGAGGGGCGGCGGTCAAAGGAGGAGGGCCGCGAGTGACGCGGTGGCCGCTACGGATGTGGATGCCGCGGGCGCAGCAGAAAAGGTCGGACTTTTTTTTTTTTTTACGCGGACGGAAGCGAGAGAGAGAGAGGCGGCGAGAGGGAGAGAGCCGGGCTCGAGAGCGAGAGCGAGGGGGGGGGGAGATAGGACGGCGGCGAGGAGGAGCCGTGAGGCGAGGGGAGAGAGAGAGGCGGCGAGGAGACAACGCCGGCGACGGTAATAGGAGGGGTGGGGCGGGAGGATCAAACTAGGGTTCCGTGAGGAAGAAAAGGCTGTGATACCATGTAAGATTATAGAATTGATGTAAAGTCCTCCTCAGGGTTTTCATTCATTGATATAACATATATATAGGTTACAAAGGTATTGGGCCTTAATGGGCTTTTAGCCCACTATACAATATTAAGACCTATGTAATCTATCAAGGAGATCAACGTCGAAGAAGAACAAGCGGCAGCAGCAGCGAACAACTTCACGGACCTTTCTGCAACTACCGTCGACGAGAGCAGCCATGGCCGCTGCTGTAACCGAGGAGGTTTTCCTCCGGTAGATCTATGCCTCGGTTCTGAAATGTGTAGTTCTGTCTGTGACTTTGATTTTTGTTTTGCATTTGCCATTTTGTAGATTGCATATTGATTTTAGTTGCTGTGGATAATGAATGGACTCGGGAAGAAGATAAGCAACTCACTTTGATAATTCTAGACTTCTAATGATTTTAAAAAGTGGCCAAAGTCTACCTCTTGTGTTAATAAAAACCGAAAAAGGAAATAAACATGGTAGCCCTTAGCACTTTAGAAGTGACTTTTGTTAATTGCATTAACTCCCATTATTGTAATTTATATATAGTATTTACATTGTTAATTGCATCAACTCCCATTATTGTATATAGTATTTACACCAATTGTTTGTGAAAATGTTTCCATTGTCATCAAAAAATTGTTTCCGTTGCCCTAATTTTTTCTTTGGTTACAGTGTCTATGACCCTATTTTTATTTTGATTACAGCGTCTATGATCCCCTTACCCGTTCATTTATTAGAGGAGAACTGTCACCGCTTGTATTTTAGCTTCTCATTAGCCCGTTTGTGCCTCACTTGTCGTATGGTTTTCCTTTGATTATAGTGTATTTCACCCTTTTTTCATAGTTGTGACAGTGTCTATAACCCTGTTTTAATTTGGTTACGACTTCTATAGGGTTTCCTTTGATTACAGTGTCTATTACATTTTTTTCATAGTGGTGACAATGTCTATGACCCAGTTTTTATAGTGGTGACAGTGTCGATTATCCTGTTTTCATAGTGGTGACAACGTCTATAGGATTTTCCTTTGATTACAATGTCTATGACCCTTTTTTCATAGTGGTGAGAGTGTCAATAACTCTGTTTTTATTTTGATTACATCGTATATAGGGCTTTCCTTTGATTACAATGCCTACGCCCCTTTTTTCATAGTGGTGACAGTATTTATGACCTTGTTTTAATAGTGGTGACAGTGTCTATGACTCTCTTACCCGTTCATATATTAGAGGAGAATTGTCCCCACATGTATTTTGGCTTCTCATTAACCCCTATAGGGTTTATGCCTCCTGTGTCGTAAGGTTTTCCTTTGATTACAATGTCTTTGTCCCCACATGTATTTTGGCTTCTCATTAGCTCCTATAGGGTTTGTGTCTCCCGTGTCGTAGGGTTTTCCTTTGATTACAGTGTCTTTGACCCTTTTTTCATAGTGATGACAGTGTCTATAGCCCTGTTTTTATTTTGGTTACAACGTCTATAGGGTTTCCTTTGATTACAATGTCTATGATCGTTTTTTCATAGCGATGACAGTGCCTACGCCCCTTTTTTCATAGTGGTGACAGTGTCTATAGCCCTATTTTTATTTGGGTTACAACGTCTATAGGGTTTCCTTTGATTACAGTGTCTATGATCTTTTTTTCATAGTGGTGACAGTGCCTACGCCCCCTTTTTTCATAGTGGTAACAGTGTCTATGACCTTGAAACCACATGTATTTTGAGTGAAAGTGTCTATGAACTTTGATTACAGTGTTTATGACCTTATTTTTATAGTGATGAAAGTGTCTATGACTCTCTTACCCATTCATATATTGAAGGAGAACTGTACACCTAATGTCTTTTGGCTTCTCATTAGCCCTTTTAGGGTTTGTGCTTACCTTGTCCTAGGGTTTTCCATTTGGTGACAACAATCATCTCTTAACGACGTACTGTACTTAACATTTTAGGGTTTAGGGTTTAGGGTTTAGGGTCTTGGCCCTAAACCCTAAAGACTTAACCCTAAACCCTAAACCATACTGTACATCACATGTTCTTTTGGCTTCTCATTAGCTCCTTTAGGGTTTATGATTCCTTTTTTCCTAGGGTTTTCCTTTGATTAAAGTGTCTATTAACCTTTTTTCATAGTGGAGACAATGTCTATAAAGCTGTTTTTATTTTGGTTAGAACGTCTATAGGGTTTTCCTTTTGATTACAGTGTTTATGACCCTGTTTTTATAGTTGTTACGGTGTCTATAACACTGTTTTTATTTTGATTACAGTGTCTATGACCCTCTTACCCATTCATGTATTAGAGGAGAACTGTCACCACATTTATTCTGGCTTCTCATTAGCCCCTATAGGGTTTGTGCTTTCCTTATCATATGATTTACCTTTGATTACAATGTCTATGACCATGTTTTTATAGTGGTGACAGTATCTATGGCTTTATTTTTTTTATAGTGGTTACAAAAGTAGTTACAATTTTAATTTTTTTTAATTGTGGTGACACTAGTTTAAAAAATATAGAAAATTAGAAATTAGAAATTAGAAATTAGAAATTAGAGAACAACTGTCACCACATGTATTTTGACTTCTCATTAGCCCTATAGGGTTTGTGCTTCCCTTTTTCTAGGGTTTTCCTTTGGTTACAGTGTCTATGAACCTTTTTTCATAGTGGAGACAATGTCTATAAAGCTGTTTTTATTTTGATTACAGCGTCTATAGGGTTTTCCTTTTTATTACAGTTTCTATTATCATGTTTTTATAGTGGTTACAGTGTATATGATCCTATTTTTATTTTGCTTACAGCATCTATGACCCTCTTAACCATTCATATGTTATAGGAGAACTGTCACAACATGTATTTTGGCTTCTCATTAGCCCCTATAGGGTTTGTGCTTCTCTTGTCCTATGGTTTTTATTTTGATTACAGTGTCTATGACCCTCTTACCCATTCATGTATTAGAGGAAATTGTCACCACATTTATTGTCTTCTCATTAGCCCCTATAGGGTTTGTGCTTCCCTTGTCCTATGTTTTTTCTTTTGATTACAGTGTCTATGACCCTCTTACCCATTCATGTATTAGAGGAAACTGTCACAACATTTATTTTTTTCTTCTCATTAGCCCCTATAGGGTTTGTGTTTCCCTTGTCCTATGGTTTTTCTTTTTATTACAGTATTTATGACTTGGTTTTTATAGTGGTGACAGTGGCTATGACACTGTTTTTTATAGTGGTTACAATAGTAGTTACATTTTTATTTATTTTTATTTTTGTGACACTAATTTAAAAAAATCTAAAAAACTAGAAATTAGAAATTAGAAATTAGAGAACAACTGTCACCACATGTATTTTGGCTTCTCATTAGCCCTTATAGGGTTTGTGCTTCCCTTTTCCTAGGATTTTCTTTTGATTACAATGTTTATGAACCTTTTTTCATAGTGGAGACAATGTCTATAAAGCTGTTTTTTTTTTGTTACATCGTCTATAGGGTTTTCCTTTTGATTACAGTGTATTTGACCATGTTTTTATAGTGGTTACAGTGTCTATGATCCTATTTTTATTTTTCTTACAGCATCTATGACCCTCTTAACCATTCATATGTTATAGGAGAACTGTCACCACATCCATTTTGGTTTCTTATTAGCCCCTATAAGATTTCTCTTTGATTACAGTGTCTATGACAACGCCTTTATAGTGGTGACAGTATCTATGACTTTATTTTTATTATGGTGACAATAATAGTTACATTTTTAATTTTTTAACGGAGATTACGTGAGTTAGAACAACTTCTATAATTGCGGGATAATTTTTGAAATTTTAGAAATTAACACAGGGGCATATTTTATAAAAAACAGAAAGTCTAGGAGGTTTGCCGTAATTCCTCTTCCTCTTCCCCCATCTCGAGCAGCTTCAACAGTGGTTTTCGTTGATCTTCCGACGGCTCGTTCTCCTTACACAGAGCTTCGTTTGACGCGTATGACCTATCAAACTGACGAGTGCAATCTTTACTTCAGTCTCGCTGTGTTGATTTTGTTGAAGAATGATCTTACACACCACGACAAATGCTTGAACAGTGGCTGCTAAGTGAATGTTTCACGAAGCTCCAAGGTGTCCAACAATGGCGGTTAGCGATTTTGTATAAACTTGAGAGGGGTTTTTGCACGAAAACCATCCTTGATAGATGTAGAACGTGATTGAGCGGGTAGAAGGCTTGGATTTAGGGTCAAACGTGATTTAGGGTGCACGAGGAGCTTCGATTCGGCCTTCAATGGAGGAGGGCTCGGTTGTGAGGCTTGGGAGAGTGCAACAGCAGCAGGCGACGGTGCGGTGGTGGCGGCGCCGACGATCCGTGGTGGTGCGGTGGTGGCTCGAGAATGAAAACCAAAGTTGTTTCTCCTTCGCTTGTTTTAATTTGGGGGGAGAAGGGGAAGAAATAAGGGGCAGGGGTATAATTGGAAATTATGGACATTTACCTAATATTGTAACCCTTGTGTCCTATGACTTAATATTTGTTTCCAAAATGACCACTTAACAAAAAAGCCCACAACCTTTTTCTAAAACCTTATATTAAATATTTTACGTATATTAAAATAAATTATAATTATGAATCATTCCTTATTTTTGAAGAAATATCTAACTTTCCTTAAAACAATATAACTTAAAATCTAATTTATTTACTATAGATTCACATGAATAAATAAGAATAAAAAAGAAATATCTCAAAAATAGTTATAAAAACTTTATATATATTTAATTTGAAGTACTTTTCTAAAGTTCAAAATAAAAAGAGTTTTATCAAAAAAAAAATATTTACTTAAAACGAAATATCCAAAAATAATTTGGGGTACTTCATATCTCCCCCATAAAAATCATAAAAATAAGTTTCATCCCGAAACTTAGAAAATGAAAAGAAGTAGGGACAAGATATATCAAGGAAAGAGAGTTTGATATTGGAATGTTTTAACACTGATCAAGTAAGGTCAGTGTTCTAAATATCAGATATATCGGCCGATATATCGGTGATATATCAGGGATATTTAGAATCCGTTACGATATCAGCATATCGGAGTAAATTTATCGGTCAACGCTAAATATTGGGTCAACGATGATATATCGGGTTGACAGATATATCAATCGCTTGAAACGGTGTCGTTTTGATTTTTTTAAGGCATAAAAGGAAAAGAAAGGGGATCTAGGGCTTCTTCTCCGATAGTCCGGTCGGCCGCCTCTTGCTTCACAACCTTCAATCCTTCACTGATTCAACCTCTGCACCGGTCGTCGGCTCTACACCGGTCGCCTCCGCTTCACTGGTTTAACCTCTATTTCTGGTCGTTTCTTCTCCGACCGAATCCGCTTCGGCTTTGGCATCCAACTGCCTTTGCTTCTTCTCAAGTTGTCCGATCGCCTCTGCTTGAGGCTTCAACTTCATCATTCTGTTCGGCATCTGTACTTGTACAATACATGACCACAAGAACCTCCTTGAATGTAAATGTTTGTTTAATTTCAAGATTCATCCTTCGGTTTCGGTTGAATGAATTGGCTGAATAGGAAAGAGTTGAAGAAAAAGGGTTTCAATTTGAGAGGTTAAATGAATTTCGATTTCGGTTGAAATAACTAGTTGAATAAGTTTATTTGAAATGAACATTTTCTGTTGGTTGTTTGACACAAATTTGTTGAATTCATTAACAATAGTGCAATACAGAGGGTATTTTACAATTTTTATTTTAATTTTTTTTGTGTATTTTTATATTTTGAAGTATAAATATACTCTAATATTTATAGGTAAAAATAAGTGAAAATGATAAATTCGATATATTCCTTCCCACCTAGAGAGATTCATTCACATTTAATTCTAAGCTTCCGCTCGTTACCTCTTTGTACCGGTAAGGTACAAAGAGGTAACGAGCTTACGCACGGGACACTTTTGTTAGCTATCTTTGCACACTTTTTTTTTACTAGGTAGCATTCCCGTGCTTACGCACGGGACAAAGGTAAGTGTCTGTGTGTACACACGGGGAGGGATTTAAGATGTATGTGGTTACCATATCAATACTTAAGCTGAATGGGGTGTTGGGATCTCAAATTCAATCAAATTCAATTTTGGTGAAGCGCACATGTTAATAGTAACAAAAAAAAGAAATAAATTAAAAAAACTACTTGTTCTCTTCAGGCTGTCATACTTCTGAATAAGCTTTTGTTTCCGAAGTTCGGCTGTAAAGGAAAACAGGAAAATAGTGATGAAACGAAGATCGAAGCACCGAAATTGAAAGTTTAAGGGAAATGAAAAGAACAGGTTGCATTTCTTAAGATAGAATGGTTGCTTTCACTGCTTTGCTGTGGCTCTTTCTTTCTTCTTGTGTGCAGATAAAATCCGTGATTCAACATTCTTCGATGAGGCTGATTTGAGCTGCTTATCCTGAAAAGTTAGCAGAAAAATAAGATTTATTCAGCACATGAAATGTTGATTAGTACATATTTCATAAAATTTAAAGAGCATCTTAAACAAAAAGAAGGACCAACTCTAATACATGTGTCTTTTAGGTTTTATCATACATATATCAAAAGGAAGCACTTACAATCTCATAAATGCGAGATTTCAAGTCTGCAATGACTTCAGGGTCTTTAGACTTCTTAAGTTGCTTTCGCAGCTCCTGCCGAAAACAGAAATCAAGCGAATGATGATTCCCAGCACATAGTGACAGTATTAAAGGCAACAACAGGTTGAGAGATATTGATAACAGTGACCTCTTTTTCAGCAGGCAATTGCTTGTCATATATAAAACTATATATTTTCTTGAACCTAAAATGGACAAAAAAGGGAAGATATTGAAATGGAAAAAAAATCCATAGAATGAGCCTGTAGTTTGAAATTTTCATGATCAAATTATTCATTGAAGTGAGATCAAAATGCTTTCTTGAGCACATTATAATAAAAGGATTTGGAATTCGCAGATGAGTGAAAACAGTAACAAAATCTGAAGACTTTGATTCAAATAAAATTCTTGAATAAAATTTCATACAATATGCATACCCCTCTAGATCAAGTTTACCACAAAGAGATTCAAACCGTGGATCCCACACTATCTGTATATTACATTACCAGAGGAAGTTATTAGTAATTGCCAAATCAAAGTTATGAACACAGCAGAAGAAGCTTCAATCAAAGGGATAGGTCGCATTAGATGCATAGTAAAAGCTTGAGAGTGAGTTAAAATGCAAAAGGACGTAAGCAACAAATTCTTAAGAATTGTGAGGTTTTCCCTCCAAAACTTCCACACTTAAGAAGTGACTAAATAAATGCTCAGATCCATAGGTGCAATGGACAAACACATTATCAAATTGCAAGATCCATTGATCATTTCACATTAGTTATGATGATATTCAATCAGAGGATAGAAATTCACTGATTACTTAGTAATTTAATCTATTGGGCTATGCACTATTTATCATATTGAGAGACAACTCACTTCACCTAAGATGGTGGAGGCCATGGGGATATAAAGAATAGAATCCTCAAAAGATTTTCAGTGTTATATATTTGAAAAGTGAAGGAGTCCATCGCTAGTTTTGTCCCAAAGTTTCGATTGACAGAATATACTATATAGTTTCAGTTGCAAAAAGAGTATCAACACCAAAAATAACTTGCAAACATTTTCTTCCCCAAAGTTCAAAGCAAGGTAAAAACAATATAAATATAAACTCCACTATGTTTCTATTAGTCTATAACTCTATACTCACCTTCTTAAGAGCTTGGATTACTTCTCTGAGTCTACTAACTGGTCTCTTGTTGCTGATTTCCATTGGCCTTCATAAATGGATGATAAACAATCAAAAATCAATGGAGAACTGAAAGCATCAGGTGCACCAACAAACCAATAAAACAAACCTGTTTTTGTTAGCTCGAGCAAGCTTTTTCTCTGACATGGACTTCTGTTGCAGTGCAAGAGTGCCATCAGATCGTGCCTATTGCAGCTCGCATAAAGGAGTGTCGGCGAGTTCACACTCTATCTCAGCCTCCTAAACATAATCCAAACCACACACTCAACAATCTGCAACATGAATTTAGAAACAAAAAAGAACAATTGATTTCACGGGAATAAAACCACACCAAATCAAATCAAATCAGAAGTTCTCAGTTTAAGATGCTTTAGAAAGAAATTCACTACACCTTTAACTACTCAATGTGATTCGAAGAGTTATAAAGCGTGAAAATGAAAAGTACGTACAAGTTGCAACAGATAGCATGAGCGATAGGACATGATCATTCTATAGATTGAAACCCATCAAGCAGATCATTACAAATAATGAAGAAAGAGAGAAATTCCTCGGCACTAAACTTTTCTCTGAATGCTTTCCCTTCCATTACCTGTTGCCCGTATGCATGAATCTATTACAACACTTCTCACGGGATCTTGAAAGAAAATTCAAAATAAAACCACTTGGAAGCAATGGATTTATGCCAAGCACTTTGAAAATCCTAAAAAGGAAATGTGGAAGTAGCATAATGCAGTGACATCGCAGAGTTGTTCATGGTAATGTGGAAGTTGGTTGCGAATATGCGAATTTATTTTTCACGTGTACATAGATTCCTCGGTCGCATTAAAGAGAACTAAATGGAAAATCCTAAAAAGGTAAGGGGGTTCTCTTTCTTTTTTCCTTTAGATCTTGGTGTGGTGACTAGTGAGAATGAAACTAATGGCCAACCAAAACACGTCATTTGATTTACAATATGTCATCAAAGTTAGCCAGTTCAAACCCAATGGAGATCAAGAGCTAGGGAATTAATAATAAGCTCAATCTGGTATCAATTTGCAGCAAGTAAATCAAATTGCATTCAAGCAAATGTAAATCGATTGGCAATGAATAAAATCCAATAAAATTCAATCCGAGAGAGAGAAAGATGAACCTGAGCAAGAGAAGTGGGAACTGATTTGAAGCTCTTGAGGAGATGATCTTCGAGAACGAAGTAGCATTTGCGAGAGTACTGCAATCCAATTCCATTAGACCTAATGAGCAAGAATCAAATGCGAAACTGATCCGGAAGGGAGATGGAGAGGAAGAAAAGGGGAAACATAGAATGAAGGAACTTACAAGAAGAATTCAGAACGAACATGGGTATGAAGTGGGAGAAATTGAAAACCCGCTTTGACAGATGCCAATTGAACACCGAGATTTGCTACTGGCGGCAGCGACGGCTTCCGATTCCAGTCCCAATCGGAATCAAGCATTGCTACCGGCGGCGGCGGGTAGAGATTCCAATCCCAATCAGAACTAAGCAAAGATCGGCGGCGTTTGAGAGAGCAAAAGCAATTTGCAGGCCGAGAATATAGAGGCTTCAAAAATCGAATGGAGGTGATTGAGAGAGCGAAATCGATTGACATGGGAATCAAGAGGTTTCCTAATCGCTTCAATTTTTTGGTGAAACGGCTGGGTGCACTAAATGCCTCAACTTTTGAGTGACTATGATGACGTAAATTGTGATCAATTTTCTAAAACTATGATCGGATAACCGATTTTGTATAATCGGATAGTTATTTATTAGGAACGCATTTATGAGGATTGCACACAACTTTTCTTGTTATGCTAGTGAGGCAGACCCGTGCTACGCCCGGGACATATGATCCGACTTGGTAAATAATCTAAGACCAGTAAAATTTAAAGTTTTGAAACCATAAAGAAAGGGAGATATTAAATGTGGTTTTTATATATTACAATGTTTTTCTTTCTCATTATACTTGGAAAATTGAGTCTAAAATTCTAGATTGTTGTGAAAAATATCAATAAATGACCATTAAATTAAATTAAATATGATATGGTTTCAATTAATGTAAAAGAATACTACTACATGGAAGTTTTTTTTTTAAAAAAATATGTAACTCCTATCATAATCAATTTAATGATTATTCATTGATATTAACCGGAATAAATGGAGAATAAGTAGAAGAATTATTTTATAAATTGAACATTATTTTCTGGAATAGTTAGATACATGCATTATAGGAAAAAAAAAAATTAATCAAATAATGTAAATAATTTTCTCCATTTATAGGGAAAATAAATAGCATACTATATATATTGCTAAAATTCATAGTATATCAATAAATGTCCATTAAATTAAATTAAATATGATATAATTTCAACTGATGTAAATGCATACTACATAGAAGTTTTTTTTTTTGGTGTAAAATATATGTAACTCCTATCATAATCAATTTAATGGCTACTTATTGATATAATCTGGAATCAATGGAGAATAAGTAGAAGAATTATTTTATAATTGAGCATTAACTTTTTTAATAGTTGGATACATACAATATGTGAACAAAAATTAATCTAGTAATATAAATAATTTTCTCCATTTAAATTTTCAAATGTCTTTTCACGTCTATTTGTAAAGTTATAGATAGAAATGGCATTTTAATAAGTGATTAATTTAATAAGTGATATATTTTGTGAGTTGAATGATAATATTCATGATTAACTAAAAATATTTCAAATTTAAATCATGATATTAAATTTTGGAACGGTAGTATAGTTAGATACATCATGAGGTAAAAAATAATAAAATAAAAGAGATAAAACTATTATTTCAATAAAACAAACCAATAATAAATATATATTATGTATAAAACAAAAACATCTAAAAATATATCAATAATATGAGCTTAAAAATATATCAATAATATAAGCTCATATTATTTAAATAGAATAACAAATATATATTATGTTAAAAAAACAGGAAACATGAAATTCAAAATTCATAATCTAGATACAATGATTATAATTTTAATTTAAATAAATTCAAAGAAAATACAAATAAGAATACAATAAATAAATAGAGAGGAAGAAACAAAAGATGAAAAAAATTCAAATAAAATTTCCTCTAATATATTTCTTTCTCAAGGTGACGAACAAAATAATAAATAATGAATATCGTATAAAATAACAACATGAAGATTGGAAGAAAAGCATATATAGATATATAATCTACCGATAGAAATAAGAAGTATAATAAATTAAATAAATAAATAAACAAACAAAATCCGGAAAGGAAAGGAAAATATGAATAGAAGTTTGGCCCGATGCTATATATGTTTCCTCTCTCATGACATTTGATTGTCGAATAATTGAGGTTTGAAATATTGAAATTGAAATAATTCTTTAAAAAGGTAAATTACTTTTATGCATTATTTTTTAACAAAAAAACCTTCCAACCCCTTTGACTAATTTGAAGAATTCTTCATACTATATATTAATGTTCAAATATTATTGTATGAAAAAAAAAGATAAATTAATTTTTCCAAATACATTGATATGCATGCATGTTTAATAGTAAAAAATAAGTAACAAAAAAAACTAGGATGATTTATTAACAAATTAATTTTCATAGTAAAAACTATATATGAGAAATATTAATAAAATAATTTAGGTAATTTTTAAAATTTATATACAAAGAAAATAATTTCCAATATTCTCCACGTTTACCTTCATCTTATTTATATTTTCTATATTACATGTCGACCATTAAGTTAGTGCAGATCCGCATCCGATTGCGATTCCTGAGGTGTGCGCAAATTCCCTTCACAGTCAATTCCTATCTCATAGGACTTAGGAGCCCTCCACAACCGACCATTATTCCTGAATGCATTAACATTCGATCAACTTAATTAATCCAACATCTTTTGGACCAATGATCAAATGACCTAAAGTTTTAAAAAAAGAGGCTAAATCAAATTACTTGTTAAGCATGTTGGATAATACAATATATAGTTGTACATGTACTTTGCATTAAAGAAATTAGAATAAATAAAAACCTAAGAGGGACAGGTACATACATGAGGTGAATTAGCAAGAACGTCAATGTCACGCCCGGTGTCTTCTATGTCAAACCGGATGTGTTGTCGGGGACTCGGAGGTGCCATTGTCGATGGAATCAATTGTTTATTCTTCTATGCTAAATCGCTGATACTCAGACACACAAACACACGCTTGCACACAAATTTCCCTTACCCGATCGAACTTAAATATATAGAGACTTCATCTAAAATTAACTACTCTATAAAAGTATGACTATCAAGATTCCAATCATCATTGTAACTTCCGTAATTAATTACTTAATTGCACTGCCACCTTATGCCTATTACCCATTTTAATTCGTTCCATATATAATTGTAACTCCTAATAGATTAACGGGTGTCACTATAGTATTACCCATTTTAATTCAATATAGAGTTGTAACTCTTAATATATTAATTATCACAATGAAAAACAAACCATTATCATTATTGAGGAATAAGAATTTGAATAGGTAATGTAACTCTTAATATATAAACGGCTAATATTGTACATTGAATACATTGTGACATGTCTAAACAACAAAGACCTAATAATTGGTGCACATAGAGGCTGGGAAAAAAAACAAATTGGATAAACATTATAACGTATAAAAGAGAACTTTTGTTGTTATAATATTTTTTATATATATATAATAGATATTATGTTATAGATAGATGTATTATATATTTTAAATAATTAAACCTCAAAAATGATAATTTAAGATAAAATAAAATTGTAAAATATTGACAAAGAGTAGCGAATGTGATTGAAACCAAAACATTATGTGTAAAGAATAAAAAATGATAATTTAATAGATTATAGATTATATTCCATTTTTTAAAATTACACAACATGAAAATTTATTATTATATTCAATTTTAAAAAATGACATATAACAAATACATGAAAATTTAAGAGGAAAATAATAATTGCAAAGTGTGTTTAGAATGTACCTAATGGGATTTGAACTCAAGACCTCATGTATACCAAACAATTCTCCTAACCATTGAGCTATGTAAATATTTTTGTAATTTCATGGAATAGAAACAAAATAAGTATAAAAAATGAATCATTAAATAAATGTGCATTAAATTGGAGGTGAACACAACTTTTTATGTTTTATATATATTTATATATAAATGAATCATTAAATAAATATGCATTAAATTGGAGGTGAACACAAATTTTTATGTTATATATAATATATAATATATATATATATATATATATATATATATATATATATATAGGGATTACTTTAAATGTAAAAACTCCTTAACGTGTAAAATTTGCTTATCGCGTAAAATTAGCTAATGGGCCTAATTTAATTACTAATGGGCCTAATTTCATTAGTAGAATGTCTGCCCCCCTTTCCCATGCGTGTGCCCCCCTTGCCCCCCTTCTCGGACCCGATTTTTTTTTTTTTTTTTTTGCCCCAAATTTTTTTTTTCGTAGTAACACTTTCTGCTGTGCAAGTATAACTTGCTTTGGTGCACATATAACATCTTATTATGCAAATATAAGTTTATTTTGTGCAGACAAATAATTCATTATGAGGTAAATAGGTAAATGTGCCTATTTCAATTATAAAAATTTATAATTGAAATATGTTTAATTTATGGGTAAATTGGTAAATATGTCTAATTTTATGGGTAAATGCACTTTTTCCCGTTTTCGATACCTTTTGTGCAACTGTGAAGTGCATTTGTGCAACTTTAATTGAGCAATTGTGCAAATTTAAAGTAGGATACAATTGTGCAAATTTAAACTACAATTGTGCAAAAGTAAGATACAATTGTGCAGATTAAGAATACAATTGTGCAAATGTAAGATCATAATGTGCATTAATAAGTCAAAAGACGTGCTTTTGAAATCGATGTTTTAATTTTGTTTTTTTTTTTACTTTTGAGAGTTTGGGTTCACCTCTCGGATAATTTAGGTTGATAGATGTAAGATTGAAATCGATTTTTTTACGTATAAGCTTTTAAAATTAAAGTGCATAAATAAGATTAAAATGTGCATAATTAAGGTTAAAAAGTGCATAACTTAGATTATAATGTGCATGATTAACAATTTGCGATTGTTGCGCTCTTGTCTATTATGTAACCTATGTGGGATTTGAACCCACATCTTTTGTGCAAACGCACATTGCTCTACCAATTGAGCTAATAGGCTAAATTATGATTTTTATGCTAAAATAGAAGAACCTAATCGATCTAAAGCATATTGCAATAAAATTATAAAATTCAATTAGCTCATGATTCACAAACAATTTGACAATGCTATAAACATGAAATTAGCTCCAAATCAACCCAACAACACAACCATATCATCAATTTCAGTCAATTTGGCTGTTGGCAAAAAGCCCCAAATTCTAAAACATATCGCAATATAAAATTCCAAACTTCAATTAGATCATGATCCATAAACAATTTGACAATGCTATGAACATGAAATTAGCTCCAAATCAACCCAAAAACACAACCATATCACCAATTTAAGTCAATTTTGCTTTTGGCAAAAAGCCCCAAATTCTAAAACATATCGCAATATAAAATTCTAAAATTCAATTAGCTCATGATCCATAAACAATTTGACAATGATATGAACATGAAATTAGCTCAAAATAAACCCAACAACACAACCATATCATCAATTTCAATCAATTTGTCTTTTGGCAAATAGCCCCAAATTCTAAAACACATCGCAACCTAAAATTCTAAAATTCAATTAGCTCATGATCCACAAACAATTTGACAATGATATGAACATGAAATTAGCTCCAAATCAACCCAACAACACAACCATATCATCAATTTCAATCAATTTGGCATTTGGCAAAAAGCCCCAAATTCCGCTCCTAAATCAAACCCTAGATTTTCAATCTCAACCTAAATCATTCAAACAATCTAAATAATTGTAATCAACAATTTTAGGGTTAGAAATCATACCAAATTCGAGTTGAAACAAAGAGAAAATTGGGTTTTCGAAGGTAAATCGAGCCAAAAACTTCGAACAGGTCTGTCGGGAGAGATGGGCTCGGTGTGAGCTCGGCTGGGCTCGGGGGGTGCGCCTGAGGGAGGGGGTTCGATCTGGTGGGGGCTGGTGGCCGGAGGTGGCTCGTGGGTGGCGTGGGAGGCCGACGAGCGAACATACGACGTGAGCCTTCGGATGAGCAGGGTGGGCGCGTCTGGGCTCGAACCAAGCCAAGTCAGGGCTCGAGGGGTGCGCCCAGGGGTTGGCTCGAGCGCGGCCAGTCGGTGGTGGCCAGAGGTGGCTCGACGTGGGGTGGGTGCGCGGCAGCGGGAGGCCGAGAGAGAACCGTTGTACGTTGTGCAGTGAAGGGCGTGATGATTTATTAAAAAAATTAGATTTTACACGTTAAGCGGATTTTACACGTTAAAGAGTTTTTACATTTTAAAGCTTCCCTATATATATATATATATATATATATATATGTATGTATGGTTGTTTTGCAATAAAATACATTAATTTATAAGATATGGCCTAAGAGTATATATATAATTTTGTACAACATAAATATGAGATTATTAGGCGAAGATTACTACTTGGAAACCAAGAAATTAAGTTAGCATTGAATAACTTAGAAGATAAAAAGAGAGTCATTTATTTATTTCAATTCAAGATCGACATTCAATTTAATAAAAAAAATTAATTAATTAATAAATAGACAAATTTTGGAAGATGAAAAGATAGACATTATTTTTTATTAATGCAAGAAGTTATAATTTTAAATTTTAAATTGATATAATATTAGAAGTAATGAGGTATACATTTATGGTGATATAATATTAGAAGTAATTGACATTTACATATATGTATTGACCAAGGTAAATTAATACTGTCCATTATTCTAAATACTAATAAAATCATCACCCCTTTGGCTACCACTTTAAGGCTACTGAATTTGAATGGATTTGAATGTATATTTGAATTTGAATGGATTTTGAATTTTCATTAAGATAGAAATAAATTTTATTATATTTAATTAAATATATTATAATAATTTAAATATCCTTATTAACGATGTTTGGTATTTTTCTATAAAGATCAAAGTGTTAAATTACAATTTAATATATTAATACTAATTCGAATTTCACTATATTTCATTGAGTTCAAAATTTTAATTAATACTTCCATTTTCAATTTATTTAATTTCTTTTTTTCTCATATTACATTCAATAATACATAAAATTATAGTCTTAGATGCAAAAAATTAAATGGATATCTTTTCATATTCTAAATGATTTAATGACCAATTAGTTTCTTCAGATTTAGGTAAAAACTAATGAATATATTTTCATCTTCTAATTCATGTGTATTTATTAATTAAACTTAATTTTTTTCTCATATTATCTTAAATGCATTAAGTTGAATGCCTTAATTGTAAAATATTAAATGACTATCTTTTTATTTTACAAATAATTAAATGACAATTTCTTTGGATTCCAAGTTAGGATTAAAAAATCATATATTATTTCAACAAAATAATAATTAACACATATATTTAAAATATGAAAAAATAACATTCACAATCTCCAATGTATAAAATTAGCAAATCGAAACAAAATGAATGTGGGAGAGAGAGAGAGAGGAGTTTCATGCCACTAATATATTTCTTTATGCTTAAGATTACATATGTGGTAAATATTACATAATGTGTTTGCAACAATGGATCAAATGTTGTAAAATTCTTAACATTTCAATTAAAAAATAAGAATACAGATTAGGAAAAATAAGAATTGTATATTACTCGAACAAAATAAGAAATATAACATATGATATAAAATAACACCATAAAGATTGGGGAAAATTCACAATATATCAATACCGATAATAAAGATAATTAAACAAACATGGTTAATTGTACATATATAAAGGCAAGAGAAAGGAGAAAAACTAATCATAAATTTGTTTTCAACGAAATAAAATATATGTATCAATTATGAATAAAACAAAAAAATATTGGAAAAACATACTCTTAATCTGCCATGATTACATATCGGCGGCGAAAACGACACTTTTTAGTTTTCACCCTTCAATAAAAAATAAGAATATGAATTAGGAAAAAATAATTAAATAAGAAATAAAACATATAATAGGTAAATGTTCAAATGAAAATGGGGCTTAAAATGAAAATTTTGCGTAAAGTGAAAATGGGCTTTTTGTATAGCTGGGCTGCGCGCTGGCTCATTTAATTCATTATCCGTTTCATTTATTTCCTTACCGAGCTCGCTTCTTTACTCAGTTCTCACTCTTCTCTCTCTTTCAGCGCTTTGCCCTTTTCGGTTCCCTCGAGTGATTTTGGATCCGAAATCGCTTTTGAGCTCTGTTCGTCATGGAATCAGCTTCGCAAGGTTAGGATTTCTCTATAATCTTTGTTATTCTTTGCTACATTACCCCGATTTCGTACCTATTTTTTGGTTTTTGTCTTCGATTGAGATGTGTGTGCTAGGTTTTTTGTTCTTTAGTTTGCGATTGTGTTTCGATTATGAAGTTTTGAGTTTTTTTGTTGATTCTGGAGTACAGTTGTTCTATATTTGTGTTATGATATTGTGGTTTTTGTTTCAATCTCCTCTTTTGAAATTGTGTATGTCGGTAACGCTGAATTGTGCTTTTGTGCGAATTGCAATGTGTTGCTGGTTTGCTTGATCCAGAAGGACGAGTTCCCCGGTGGGATAAAGCCAGTGTAAAGGAAATGAAAGACAAGTTCACATCAGTGGGTCTCAGTCCTCGTCTACTGGCTGTTCTGTCTGCATTCTTGGGTCCTGATCATGTAGCCATGGAGACATTGTTGGCTACACAGACCCTGATTGTAACGGCCCAGAATTATGATTTTCGGGTTACGTTTCAAGGGATAAAACCCCTTGTTCGGATCTTGCAATCCAGGTACGGATCGAGGTTTCAAACTCATTTAAGATTAGTAGAAAGAGGGATTTCAAAACGTAAAAACCTCGAAGGGCCATCGGGTACCCTTAACCTGTCCTAAGACTATGTCGTGGAATCCATTTCAAACAGAAGTAAAGCGGAAGCAAGGTAAAGATACAAGCGCCACGGCAGAGCCGGGTCAAAACCAAATCATAAGTGGGTGATTACCATTTATAACGAGTTATAGAATTAGCCATGTTCTTCGATTCGCAAAAAGGGAACCCCGTCATATAGACATCGAGCACTCAAATCGGCAGAAAATACCTTTAAAAGAAGAACGGGGAAAGGAGTCAGATCGAGCCACTCATGCAGGACCGGCAGTCCTCGCTGAGGCCACATAGTATGTGTTATACCTAATAAAGATGCTATAATGCAGTACGAAAGTCAAACACACTAGCATGCCCCTAGGTATAATAATGTGCAGAAATACTGTAAAGGGCCCAAGACAATGTCAAATGGCATATCCCTCTCCTACCTCCACCCCCTTCCGATAGGGCGGAGACTGGCCAGCTCGTGAATGCATTCCATCATAATCGGGCGGCACGCATGCCTAACCCGCTCCACAATAAAGCCCGCAGGCATCTCATAATATAAGGAAGTTCATGACTCGATTGACTTAGGGTACCCGATGAGGCTGGGCTACCCTATGACCCTAGCAAAGACTCTAGGACTATCACAGATAACGGCCGTTCTATTTCAAACGCATAAAGTAAGCATATGCTCATTCAATTAGTGCAACCTAACAGGATACTACATGGCATGCTTTTATGCATATGCAACACCTAACATAAAATGCAACAACAGGCATGAATGTCCAACCTGAGTAAGCCCCCTAGGGAACTTACCTGAAGATGCAGAACAGCAGGATAATACAAGCCAAGGGCCCAAATGCAAGTCCAAGCAATCCAAAAGCAATACACACCTATCATCAAGACATTTCCATAAGCTACTGAACTAACATTCTTACACACCTTAACCCAAGTTCTCCATATCATCAAAACCAATCGACGATAAAACCATTTTCCAAAACCTTTCCGATACAATAAACATCAACCAAAATCATTTTCCCAATTTACTTTCCAAAACCAACGTCATCAAACCAAGACAGAAATCCCGACATTTGAAATGACATTTTTAACATAACTTCAAGCTCAAGATTAAATAGTTCAAGTTCCGTCAAATCTCTTCTTTAATATTGAATATTAAGATAATATTTCAAAATCTCATTTCCCAAAGTTTTCCAAACTCTTTCTCAAATTCAAGTCCAATTATTATATTTTAAAACCCGACCCATTTTAAAAGGGCATAACATTATACAATATATCTATATATCTAATCATTTAATATATCTTAAAATTTCAAAATGCATTTGAGTTTTAAAATAACTTTTATACATACATGTTTCACATTGTTTCTGAAATCAGTCCAAATAGAATAGACCCACATCTCAATTAGGACATTTGACCAAACAGGCCCAACAATCCCAACTCTTACTAGGGTTGAACCGGACCGTGAAAAGGAATTAGTGAACCAGACCAAGAAAATAATAAAAGGCTGACCCGACCCGCCTCCTTCTTCCCCAGCTTAACCCGTTCGAAACGGAGAGAGAGGAGAAATGAAAGCTTCTCGCCGGGGGCCATGGTTTTCACTCCGCCCACCCTCAGCCTCTTCGATGCCCCATCCCGACACCAACAGATCCAGAAAACAAACAAGAAAAGGGAGATAAGCAAGTGCTCACCAAATGGTCTTCGAGATTTCACCGAAAAACTTCTCCGGAGTTTGATTTGGCGTCGTCGGAGTCCGATTTCTGAGAGGGAGTGGCCTGGGAGGAAGACGAGTGAGTAAAGATGGACCTTTATGAGGTCTTGGGTTGAAAAACGAAGAAAAGAAGGGGGGAGATCGACCTTGCGACGAAACAGGGGCGCGCTAGGGGCTGGCGGCGGCGTTGGAGGCTCCGAGGTGCTTCTTGGCGCCTGTTGGGCATCGTCGGATGTCCGAGATGGGGCTGGAACTCGGCTGGCTTCGATCTCGGAACAGAGGTGGTCCTGGCTATGGATGTTACGGCGTGGTCGACGGCAACGAACAACGAGGAGGAGGGCTTCCATGAAGGGAAAGGAAGAAAATGGGATGGAGGTGCTAATGTATTTTGAATTGGAGAATGGGTTGGGATATTCCTCACTGTTAAAATAGAGATGGGAGAAGGTGGATAAGGAGGGAGGTGTGTAGAGTGTGTTGCAGGCTCTTGAAACCAACCAAAGAGGATGTGAGGGCCTGTTGAATTTGGCGTGGGTTCTGCAGGCCTCAGTTGGCTCTTTGCCAAGTTTGGGAGGGAAAATGCAAAGGGAGAAGGATGGGAAAGAAGCATGCTTAGCTATTTTGGGGTGCAATTGGGAGGGAGGAAGAGCTACTGCTCTGTACAGACTGAGCGAGAGAGAGAAAAGAAAGAAAAAAAAAATAGAATACAAGTGACCCTCACGAGATGACGAGACCCAATTTCAAAATACCCGGAACCCGCTATCCCGACGTTATCCTGACTCGATTAAAATTTAATAAAATTTTCGAATCTGAAATAATATAATGTACTTTAAAATAAATTCCAAACCTCGAAGTAAGGAGGCGGAAGGAAGATGACAAATAATGTGGTCCCACCATTGAAATTCAATACCCGAGAAATAAATCTTTAACCCACTCTTTCGATTCTATCCCGACTCGATCAAAATAACGTTTCAAAATTTCAAAGATGTCGACATCCCAAAGTTTATTTCAAATCCCAAGGTAAAATGACGGAATTGTCCTTCAAAGTTCAGAATTAGGCCGGAACCCACTTTAAGGATTTTGAAATACGATTTACGAGTTTTTCTTTTGAATTCCGCTTTAAAATTCATTTTGATTTTTTTTTTCGTGATTTTAGAATTTAAAATTCCGAGCCTTTACATCATCCACCTCTAAAAACAAGTCTCGTCCTCGAGACTAAAACGAAAATAAAGTAGGGGATGAAGTTGAAATTGATGAGTCCAAGGACCATGTCCAAAGATCTTGTAATCCTCTCGGTTGCGTCTTTCGGGATTCTCACAACATCCTAGTCACGGTCATGACTTCTCCAATTGGCCTTGACAAGTATGCGATAAGCGCCCCTATCACATCCTCGCTTCGGCTTTTCGGAAGTACCACAACTCTAAAAGTTCTACAATAGCATCACTAGGTCTTAGCAAGCACCCTATAGGCGCCCCCATAAAATGCATGTATCCACTTTGTGAAGTATCATAGAGTTGTCCGGATTTGAAAAGTTTCTAAATGGATTCCGCAATTGAAAAAGATTAGCCTCAAAATCGTTGAAACCCTCGATAGCGTTCATCCTTTAAAAACCAGTTATTTCCTTTCTAAACTGTTCAAAATCTTCAAATCCGACGTTTAACCAAGAACTCTACACCAAAACAAGTCAAATTCCTTCAACTCAAGATTTCGTCAAAATCTTCCAAAACCAATTTAGTTTCCCGCATATCCATCAATCAAATTCAGAAGTCAAGAGGTGGAATCATCCACCTCTAAGGGCTAATCCCATATTCTCTTCCTAGTTTCCAGATCATGCAACATCATTCACAACTCAACAAATATCATAACCAAAAGTCTCATCAACTCTTATCTAAGCATAATAGCATAAGTCATCTCACACATGGCAAGTCCCACATCATATCATAGTCACAAACCATCACATAACCGTCTAACATTAACATAAACATGCCAACAAGTCTCAAGTACCAAAGAAACAACATGTCTCAACATACTACGAGTCATAAGGTATGTCTATATCATACTAAAGGCATCACAAGTGCATAGTCGAATGTTCATCACTCATCACGTAATCACACGTCTAGAAATCAACGGGTTAGATGTTATGGGGTTAGTACGTCAGTACACATCAATCTCACAATTGCATATCGATATCGCAGCACAAGTAGAACAGATTCATCACGTTAACATATCAACACAACAAGGTCATACTATTAAGATTCAGAAAAAGGAAGGATCCAACCATATACCAAGTATCACATGCTAACATACTCACAAAACATCATTTCAACTCCTTACAATACCATATAATGATCATTTTGTCATCAAGCACCATTATCTCATATATACAGATCATATTCATCATTTACATATTTATAATCATGCGTTCCAACCATATAATACAACATCATGATTACCACCACATACTATATCATCATGCTTTCACATAATAACACATTATTGTCTCATGTATTATATCACAACACATCCTATCATGCTTCTAAAATAATATAACAGGATAGCAAGCATCAATATATCATGATAACATTTGCCACTATCAATTAGATTTCAACATGTAGTGTCATTCCATATCAGGTCTTATCATGTTCGCTATCTAACATCATACCAGCAGATATAAATAAATCACATAATAAAGAAATCCTCACATCATACCAATCAAAATAAACTCAATCCCCACTCGCCCATCTCCACACTCAAGCCAAGACTAATATTCTTCTAGACTCGCCAACGTCAACTCAGACAAAATTTCCCCCCAAAGAAATCCCAATTCATCTCGATGCTCAAATCTCGCCCTCATTCCACCCAACTCTCACAGACACCATCCACCTCTAAGAATCCAACTCCTATCTCTAACTCCACACCCGAGTACCCTCTCATATTATATCCTCACTTCTCTTAAGGCCATTTCTTACACTTCCCAAGATATCACCAACATCATGCCTTGCAAAATTCCTAAAGCTCACTCAGTCTTACCTAAACCAACATTTCTCTCTTGCGACTTATCTCATAACATCCCCGATCATCCTAACCACTCAAGCTCTTTCACCATTCTTCTACCACGCTACCAACGACCTCACCTACAGGTTTAAGGAAGAAGCAATAATTAAAATCATCAAACATTAGGTCTACATCATGTCAACTAGCATTTATAAACATAAAATCATGGGTTCAACAAGTCTCAGTTTATCATCATGCTCAATAATCATTGCAAATATCATATATGAACATACTGAAGTCAAGCTAACATGTTGCACTATAACCTTATCAGATACAATTCAGGTCTCTTAGTATATGTAGTTCACATTTTACAGGCAAAGGAATTCAAATCATGCTTAGCAACTTAGAGTAGCAACACGTCAAGACATCATGGTACATTAGATCCATAAGGCATCACATCATATCATCATAGACGATAGGCAATCAGGAAATAGTCATCATCAAGTCAGCACATCAACACGTAAATCTCATCGCCAAGTTAGTGCAATATCATTGTCAACAAGTTCAAAAGGGTTAGTAATTCGAACGGAGAACACTCTTGCTTGCAAGTCATATCTTACTCAGTAACCGTAATTCTTGATGCGTGCCCGTTCCGTCGACATCATTGATCCTGAGGCCCGTGGATTATGGGCTCACACTTCCGTTGCACTGTTCTATCGCTATCCAACTCCTCAGTCTCCTTTTCCATGCGGTCGCTCGTCTAATGTATCGCGCAAGAGTCCAAGTTAGTGAAGATAGGGGAGTGACAAGAGCGGATAACCCAAATTCCTTTCGGGGATAAAACGGACCACAAATAAAGACGACAACTAGAGACGAAATTCCGACCCGAGAATAGCAACGATGCCCTTATGGAAGTCTATTAGGTGATAATTTCTGACAAGTAGCAAGAGTTCATCACAAGCAGACCAACCATATCAATCCACACTAACATGTACCTATCTCAAGGAACAACGACATACATGTACATTTCTAAAAACACGATTGAGGCCTACATCGATGCATGCGAAGCAAAATAGCAGTCTATTATTCCATGAAAGCCATAATGCCTAGTTGCCCTAAACGAGATATGCAGGATTTAGCAAACAGAGCAAGTATCACATATACAGACAATGCATGAGCAACATATACACACTAACAAGTGAAGTCAAATATGGCATGGCGAGGTATAACCAGATTACGCGTTGGATGAGAACACATAGGAACATCATAAAAATTATCACTTATGGAAGCAATGATCATGAGATAGTTCAAGGATGGCATGTAATCATGTGACGAGGTGCATTTAGAAGGCATATAAGATGATAACTATCTATGGAACAAGTACAACATGTAATCATTGTGGAAAGAAGAAGCCTTACAAGATACTACTAGCACATATCAAAGCGTGCCTACAATCAAGGCAATTCGACTAGATTCATTCGAACATTCATGCGTTCTACGTATGTGAAGACATGATATAGTGTGGTGTGTGGTCATGCGAGATGCCAAGCCATACATGTATGCTAGCACAAAAGGATATCATACATTATTAGGGAGATACTACAGAGCGATAATATGTAAGCATGCTAAGATAACCATCACGTAAAGTAAATCGATCATCGAATTCAACATCAATCTAATTGCATGAGTAAGACTTGTTAAGATAATAGAAGGAGGGAAGGACCACACTATCAGGGACCTAGCTAGAGAGAGAATTAACAATAATGCAGGCAAGATATAATTCACACAAGTCGCAACCAAGAATCCTACATGATACTAAAGGCTCAACATAACATACGATACATGCATGCAACTAATCATGGCGACATGTAAGAAATCAATTCAATCACATTCCAACAATATAGAAGCATGAGGAAAGTTTAACGATGCATAATACGAGTCTAAGTAATGGGCAATATGACTAGAATACGGGGGCATGTGTTCCAAATTTATAATACTAAATGAGACCCGCATTTATAAGACATTACTTTGATAGCATGGTCACAGATGGAACTACTAATTTAATCAAGCAAGGCCAAGGCAACACTAACTAAAATGTCGAGGAGATCATCTTACGGGGCATTCGTACAAGGAGGAGCTTACCACACTATCATGGACCTAATTCAGGGAAAGCAACATTCACATAGACTCATATCATGCCATTCATTCTTCTAATCAATCAGTAGTACGATCATTACAACAGGTCAATTAGACATGCGAAATGACACATAATCATGACAGAAAGTGAGATGCAACACGAGACCTAAACAATGTGACTAACATGGATACGGAATGTTATACAATCACCAATTTACATTAAGGACCATCACAATAACACGTACTCGAATTGAAATTACATACCATATAAGACATGTTGACATCAAGTTGTAGCACGTATCAAATAAAGAACTTGCTTCATTAGGGTATCAAAATTTAACGATCGCATTATCATGAACCTAGTAGAGTAAAATCATGCAGATTCATTTCATGCAGCTCACACATCTATTCAATCCTACGATCAATAGGCCAAGTAAACATGCTATGACAACATATAATCATGGTAGAAGCCAAGACATAACACAAGACCTAAGCAGGGTAATCAATCATAGATGCAACAACATGAGTAGCTTTTTACCAATGGGCCTTCACAGGGTACATGCCAAAGATTACAAAATTATGTCATGCAATTCAAAGAGAGTCACAATTACAACCGGACAGAGATCCCTAAGGGCAACCATTGACTTTTCTCAACCGACTCATCACCCCTCTTTCCCGTGGGACTTTGGTATGACTCTTCATGGCATGAAGACACTAGTTGATTATAATAAGAATAAGGAAAGACAGCCACATAAAATCATTACTTCTAGCTCAAGGTGACATCAAGAACGTCCAACACTCACTCAGACAAACTTATTGTCCAACCATGGTTCCCGACACAATGTGTTTACCAACTCAATTCCCCGTGGAAGACACTGACATATAGAGAAACGCTAGATAGAACCGTCAAGGGGTTAAAATAGTAGAAGGGGTTATTCCACACAAGCTGGGTTTGACCACACAGAAACAAGGGTACTTCCACTATCCTGTTTGTACAGACATGTCAATACACAACTCATTGTTAGGCATACCAAATCAGATCTCTATCATAGCAAGCACTCAACACAGAATCAGTTAATAACACTCATAATGATCTCATTTGAGTCTCCCAACCCATCTGTAAAGAACAAGCTGCTATTTCGCCTACCGTTCCCAACTACACCCAATAGGGGTGGTCTAGCGCCTTTACTACCCACTCGTGTTCCCGTTTGGTCAGTTTTTCTCTTTTATTACAAGTCCAGTTCATTACTTAGTCCAATTTAGGTTAGGCATCTTAAGTTCATCTTGCCCCTTTAAAACACTTTCAAATTCTTTGAAATTCATGGGCGGTTTTCCAAAACATACACTCGACCCTTGTGTACCCGAATTGCACAACCTCAGCTCTGATACCATCTTTGTAACGGCCCAGAATTATGATTTCCGGGTTACGTTTCAAGGGATAAAACCCCTTGTTCGGATCTTGCAATCCAGGTACGGATCGAGGTTTCAAACTTAATTAAGATTAGTAGACAGAGGGATTTCAAAACGTAAAAACCTCGAAGGGCCATTGGGTACCCTTAACCTGTCCTAAGACTATGTTGTGGAATCCATTTCAAACAGAAGTAAAGCGGAAGCAAGGTAAAGATACAAGCGCCACGGCAGAGCCGGGTCAAAACCAAATCATAAGTGGGTGATTACCATTTATAACGAGTTATAGAATTAGCCATGTTCTTCGATTCGCAAAAAGGGAACCCCGTCATATAGACATCGAGCACTCAAATCGGCAGAAAATACCTTTAAAAGAAGAACGGGGAAAGGAGTCAGATCGAGCCACTCATGCGGGACCGGCAGTCCTCGCTGAGGCCACATAGTATGTGCTATACCTAATAAAGATGCTCTAATGCAGTACGAAAGTCAAACACACTAGCATGCCCCTAGGTATAATAATGTGCAGAAATACTGTAAAGGGCCCAAGACAATGTCAAATGGCATTTCCCTCTCCTACCTCCACCCCCTTCCGATAGGGCGGAGACTGGCCAGCTCGTGAATGCATTCCATCATAATCGGGCGGCACGCATGCCTAACTCGCTCCACAATAAAGCCCGCAGGCATCTCATAATATAAGGAAGTTCATGACTCGATTGACTCAGGGTACCCGATGATGCTGGGCTACCCTATGACCCTAGCAAAGACTCTAGGACTATCACAGATAATGGCCGTTCTGTTTCAAACGCATAAAGTAAGCATATGCTCATTCAATTAGTGCAACCTAACAGGATACTACATGGCATGCTTTTATGCATATGCAACACCTAACATAAAATGCAACAACATGCATGAATGTCCAACCTGAGTAAGCCCCCTAGGGAACTTACCTGAAGATGCAGAACAGCAGGATAATACAAGCCAAGGGCCCAAATGCAAGTCCAAGCAATCCAAAAGCAATACACACCTATCATCAAGACATTTCCATAAGCTACTGAACTAACATTCTTACACACCTTAACCCAAGTTCTCCATATCATCAAAACCAATCGACGATAAAACCATTTTCCAAAACCTTTCCGATACAATAAACATCAACCAAAATCATTTTCCCAATTTACTTTCCAAAACCAACGTCATCAAACCAAGACAGAAATCCCGACATTTGAAATGACATTTTTAACATAACTTCAAGCTCAAGATTAAATAGTTCAAGTTCCGTCAAATCTCTTCTTTAATATTGAATATTAAGATAATATTTCAAAATCTCATTTCCCAAAGTTTTCCAAACTCTTTCTCAAATTCAAGTCCAATTATTATATTTTAAAACCCGACCCATTTTAAAAGGGCATAACATTATACAATATATCTATATATCTAATCATTTAATATATCTTAAAATTTCAAAATGCATTTGAGTTTGAAAATAACTTTTATACATACATGTTTCACATTGTTTCTGAAATCAGTCCAAATAGAATAGGCCCACATCTCATTTAGGACATTTGACCAAACAGGCCCAACAATCCCAACTCTTACTAGGGTTGAACCGGACCGGGAAAAGGAATTAGTGAACCAGACCAAGAAAATAATAAAAGGCTGACCCGACCCGCCTCCTTCTTCCCCAGCTTAACCCGTTCGAAAAGGAGAGAGAGGAGAAATGAAAGCTTCTCACCGGGGGCCATGGTTTTCACTCCGCCCACCCTCAGCCTCTTCGATGCCCCATCCCGACACCAACAGATCCAGAAAAAAAACAAGAAAAGGGAGATAAGCAAGTGCTCACCGAATGGTCTTCGAGATTTCACCGAAAAACTTCGCCGGAGTTTGATTTGGCATCGTCGGAGTCCGATTTCTGAGAGGGAGTGGCCTGGGAGGAAGACGAGTGAGTAAAGATGGACCTTTATGAGGTCTTGGGTTGAAAAACGAAGAAAAGAAGGGGGGAGATCGACCTTGCGATGAAACAGGGGCGCGTTAGGGGCTGGCGGCGGCGTTGGAGGCTCCGAGGTGCTTCTTGGCGCCTGTTGGGCATCGTCGGATGTCCGAGATGGGGCTGGAACTCGGCTGGCTTCGATCTCAGAACAGAGGTGGTCCTGGCTATGGATGTTACAGCGTGGTCGACGGCAACGAATAACGAGGAGGAGGGCTTCCATGAAGGGAAAGGAAGAAAATGGGATGGAGGTGCTGATGCATTTTGAATTGGAGAATGGGTTGGGATATTCCTCACTGTTAAAATAGAGATGGGAGAAGGTGGATAAGGAGGGAGGTGTGTAGAGTGTGTTGCAGGCTCTTGAAACCAACCAAAGAGGATGTGAGGGCCTGTTGAATTTGGCGTGGGTTCTGCAGGCCTCAGTTGGCTCTTTGCCAAGTTTGGGAAGGAAAATGCAAAGGGAGAAGGATGGGAAAGAAGCATGCTTAGCTATTTTGGGGTGCAATTGGGAGGGAGGAAGAGCTACTGCTCTGTACAGACTGAGCGAGAGAGAGCTAGGGAGAGAGAGAGAGAAAAGAAAGAAAAAAGAAAATAGAAATCAAGTGACCCTCACGAGATGACGAGACCAAATTTCAAAATACCCGGAACCCGCTATCCCGACGTTATCCTGACTCGGTTAAAATTTAATAAAATTTTCGAATCTGAAATAATATAATGTTCTTTAAAATAAATTCCAAACATCGAAGTAAGGAGGCGGAAGGAAGATGACAAATATTGTGGTCCCACCATTGAAATTCAATACCCGAGAAATAAATCTTTAACCCACTCTTTCGATTCTATCCCGACTCGATCAAAATAACGTTTCAAAATTTCAAAGATGTCGACATCCCAAAGTTTATTTCAAATCCCAAGGTAAAATGACGGAATTGTCCTTCAAAGTTCAGAATTAGGCCGGAACCCACTTTAAGGATTTTGAAATACGATTTACGAGTTTTTCTTTTGAATTCCGCTTTAAAATTCATTTAGATTTTTTTTTTCATGATTTTAGAATTTAAAATTCCGAGCCTTTTCACTGATGTTGCTAATTGGGTTCAGAAGTATCAGCATGGTAGATAAACTGTTTCTCAAACGAATGATGAGGTGTGTGTAATTTGCTGATTTAATGGTTGAGTTAAATTCTGTAATAGGCTAAGTTTCTTAAAGCATGTGGTACTCTAGCAGAGACTCCTAGTGAAATTCAAAAATCGTCCAAGAATTTGAATGATATAGAAGAATGTGATTCGGAAGCCATTAAGTTTCATTCATGAACTTTAGAATTTGTTCATTTTCATTTTGTCATTTTCTCTAATAGAAGCCAATAATTGGAGCTAGCTACTAATGTTGAATGGTTACTTAGGGTTGGAATCGCTAACTTTGAGGTATAATTTTGATATTTGTTGTTCTTTTTCTATATTTATTTATTTATTGCATCCTTATGGTTTGATTACTTCCATACTCTACAGGATAATAAATTGAAGGGACATTTAGCAGTCAAGTAAAAACTGTATAGAAATTATGCGAGAACAGCTTCTAAGCATGAGAAGGTACATTCTAAGTTATTTTGGCTTCTTATTAGCTTTAGATTCATGAGCTCTTTAGGATTTTCAGATTACTATTTTTGAATCCTTCTTTTTCATTTGTCTCAATTCAACTTTTCATTCATTTCATATGTTGTTGAATGCTGGCACATACTGCATGTCTTAGTTAATTTATATTCTAGTACAGCTCTAGTTTCCTTTCTAATGATCGAAGAGTTCTTTTCCTAGCTTTTAACTTTAATAGAATCAATTTGCATATGTGCTTTTTCTTCAGCCGCTGCTCGCTCTAAATTGTGTGAATATCACATAAGAAAGACAAGTGATATTAACTCACAACCTATAAAGTATATAAATAAGATTATAAAGTGCATAATTAAGGGTATAAGGTGCATTTATAAGTTTATATTGTGCAAAAATATTGTTAGTAAATTTGCACTTATTCATGAGATGAAAATAAGAGTACATAAATAAGACTATAAAGTTCAAAACGAATATTTCAAAGTGCACAATTAACAATAAGTTTGTGTAAATCATATACCTTAGTAAATTTTAAAATACCAAGCCTATTTTTTTTTCCAGTTTTTTGTTCTGTTTTTTCTGAGTCCTAAATTCTTTAATCTCATCAATGATAGTTGATGGTTTTGATTCTGAGTCTTTGACTGGATTTCTGTTTTTGGCTTCTTTTTTTTTGGTGTTTCCTGATTATGTTTCCCTGCACGCTTAACCGCAGGGACACTTTTCTATTTTTAGTTTGTACTTATTCTGTGGTTTACAAAGGGCTGTTTGTGTAACATTATATAGACAATGTGCATGCTTAATATATTTAAGTGCAACATTAGATAGACAATGTGCAAATACAAGGTTTAATAGTGCATATTTGGATCAACAAACTTTCAATTTCTATAAACTCTTATACCACTTATTTTCTTTGTCAATAGGGATCAGACACGACGTTTAAGTGGTCAGACCTCAAAACAAGATTGAACTCAGAGTTATCACATAAGTTGGGGAACTACATTCACCGCGTCCTAACCTTCATTGCCAATCCTCCAGGTTTCATAGGAGCTTCTTAGACCACCAATCTCCAACTAACAACTTTTACTAAGTGATGAATCTTGTGCAGGAAAAGGATATGGCTCCATGATTCCAGATGCAAATAACGCAGAATCCGATCCATCTACCATGAAGTTAGCGGAGAAAGTTGAAGAATATATTAACAAATACATAGATGCAATGGAAAGGTGATTAGAAAAAACCACAAATTTCATTATCCCTTCACTATATTTTACTACTAAAACATTTGAAAGGATCACATTAACAAATACATATATGCTCATGGTTCGTTTATGACTCAGATTCAACTAAGGCAAGGTCTCGGCATTGTTATGAGCATTTGCAAACATGGGAACACATATCTCCAAGTAGGCTTTACTCAAATCATACTATGTAATCATATGAGTTTCCACTGATCCTTACTCATGGGCTTATCCCACGCAAGGCCTTCGTTGTTTGAGTACCCTAAGCCAACTACGGTCCCTGCTGCTACGTTAGCGGTGAAGCTTCCAACTGCAGTACTCTCAACATTAGTAAAGACAAAAGCTAGGGCAACGAAGAACGAAGCGGATCAGAAGGCAGCTGCTGGTGACAAGGCACCTGCGTCAGAATCAAAGGGAAAATCGTCTTCAGAAAAGGATGGTGAATCCATGCAGGTACTTCAGCATGTCATTTTTATGCTTTCCACATTTCGGCTTAATCTTCTATTTATAGCTAGCTTGCTATCTTCTACTTCTTTTCTACATAAATTGCTTTTTTTTTCTTGGCAAAAAAAAGTGAGATGTGATTTAAAGCCTATTAGCTCAAAATGGTAAAGCGATGTACCATGTACATAGATGCGGGTTCAAATCCCGCATAGGCTATTTATGGTTGTCTTATTTTTGTTCCATTTATGAATAAGATTATACAGTGCAAGAATAAAATGGTAAAGTGCATTAATAAGATGATAAAGTGCAAGAATAAAATGAAAGTATATGAATAATAATAAGAAGTGTATGAATAAGATTATGAAGTGTACAATAAAGATTATAAACTGCATAAATAAAATGATAAAGTGCAAGAATAAAATGATGAAGTGTATAAATAATAATATGAAGTTCATGAATAAGATTATGAAGTGCACAATTAAGATTATAAAGTGCATAAATAAAATGATAAAGTGCATGAATAAAATGATAAAGTGTATGACTAATAGTTAGCTAAAATGTCTATATTAGTGGCTCTAATTTCTAAAAAACAACATGAACAAATCATGAAAAATATCTTTTTTTTTAAGGAAAAAACAACTTTTAGATAAAAAAAAAATCAGATTTCAAATGCATATTATATAGCTCACACAAAATACAAGATTTTAACTCAAGAATAGATGAAACACAACAACTTAGACAAAATATCAGATTTAAGGAAAAATTTCATATTTTAGATTTCCAAAAAAATTAAATTTCTGAAACAAATAGATTTCAAAGTACCAATATAAAATAATAAAGTGCATGTATAATATAATAAGGTGCATGAATAAAATTATAAAGTACATAAATAATATAAATAAATTTGTATTTATTCGTGAGATAAAAATATTAAGTGCATACACATGAACTAATATTAATGGAATCGGATTGGATATCAAGTCTATTTACATCAGCTCTAACATTAGCTCTAACGATGGTGTATAAATAATAAAATGGTGGTGCAAGAATAATAATGTTACAATTGTGCAATTGTAAAATATAATCGTGCAAATACAAAATACAATTGTGCAAATGCAAAATACAATCGTGCAATTGTAAAATACAATTGTGCAAATGTTAAAATTTTCACCTTTTAGTTTTGGAGCCTATGTGGGATTCGAACCCACATCATGTGTAATCACACATTGCTCTCCCTTTGAGCTAATAGACTTAATTGACAACACACATAACAGTCAAGGATGATCTCGTGGTTATCAATCAAATGTTTTTAGTTTGCGAAACTAAATTCCAGCACTACCACTGTTGTCGCAGCGAAGCCTGCAGCTCCTACAGTTTGCTTTCATGGAAGAGCAGCATAGCACCAGATCTCTTAATCTCCTGGCCCTCTTCTTCTTCTTTCTCCTCTTCCAGTGCTTGATTCTTTCTTCGGTCTTTTGATTACTAATTTAGCATTACTCACGTTTCTGTCAGCTCAAGATGACCTAATTCAAACAGATTTATTTATTTATTCTTATTATTATCCTGGAGATCAGTGTACATTAGGAATCAAGGATTTTACATCCCCCATCCACCAAAACAATAGAGAGGGAATAAACAGTTCAAATGTGCAAACCATCTGTTGCTAATTGTTTAGCAGATAACAAAGGTTATTGATTCTGACTTCTAAGAGAGTTCAATTGCCTAATAAATTTAAATTTGTTCTCTCAATAGGATAAAAGGTAAGGCACAAGAAATTCAGAGGAAGGGAGCTAACAAAAGCATTAGATGATGGAAACATGTGACATATGAGAGGCATCTAGCATATCTCCTGCAAGGAGGCAGCTAACATTTACGACTTGTTCCAATTAGGCACATGAGAAAAAGAAGCGTGTTTTAGAATGCCTAACATAACAGTACAGAGGATCTCCTTTAATTCTAATTAAAACATGGCATAACTCTTATGGAAGATGGACAATATCAACTAACAAAATTGCATCATATGCAAACAATTACAAAGCAACAAGCTCTTCAAAATTGGAAAATCACTTCCTGTGTGCCTTGCAAGGTTAATGCCCACAAGAAAATCAACACACTTGCCACATACCTGATGCTGGTGCCATAAGCTTATGAAAATGATGGATCTGCCTCTATGGCAGCATTAAGGCCATCAAGTGCTTCATTGCAGCGCTGTACTTTGATGTTTTTTGTAACTCTCTCTAGAATATTAGATGTATTATCAGGTTTTAAACCAAGGTTTTAAAATTCTCAAGAATTAAAGAGCATTACAACCTACGAGAACTAAAGATCCTTAAGGGAGATTTCAGACTAGAACAAAACAATAGGTGAAATTTTCCATTCTAATCAACGATTCTCTAAATCAAGCAAATCAATCGATAGACATGAATGGAGAGGATTATAGGAAACAGAAACTGACATTGTCCAAGGGTGAACCATTAATCGGAGCAAGTATCAAACAAAACCTAAGTAGTGACCTAAATACGAATTCCTCAAATTCAGAATCAAAGAACAGCAAAAAAAGAGGGAATCGAGAAAGAAGATACTATATTTTGAAGAGGCGGAAGACAACAAGGGTGTTGAGGTCGTAGGAGAGGAGGATGTCGTCCTCAGAGATGCGAAGGACGTGAGAGAGCCAAGAGCTGGAACTGGAGGCGCTATGTCGAAGTTGAATGAGCCGATTGGGGAGGCGAAGAGGGAGAAGAAGGAGCGCGTTTAATTTTTCGGTTCAGCACATTTTATTTTAAATGGGTCCGGTTCGTTTTTTTTTAATCAAACCCGCGCCTGGTTCGTGCCCTCTTATTCCCCATTTTCACTTTAAGCATTTTTTTCACTTTAAGCCCCATTTTCATTTTAACCACACCCACATATGATATATAATAACAACCTATAGATTGTGAAAAAAATATATCATAACATACAAATAAATACAATTGAAAATAGTGCAAAAAGTAGATAAAATCCAAGATAAAAATTGATGTATTGCATGACCTGGCCTTTGGATGTGGTCTTTCTCCGATTGATCAATGTGACGTTGATCAAGATAGAGATTATGCTCTCTCCTTTTCCATTGGAATATATAGGTGAGGGAACCGACCCCATAATAATCTCGATTCATGACAACACCTACACAAAAAATTTATGACAACACCTCAACAAAATTCATGATAGCAAGATCAAATCGGCTAATCTCACAACCTTCATCCACCCGCATGTTTAGTCAGGATGATCAACCAGGATGATACGATTCATCATCCGTCGAACCCTCCTCTTCTTCCGCATTGTCCGAGAATTGGGCAAAGTATTTTGCAACCTGGTCTCCCGACTTAGGATCCTTGACTACTCTCCTTCATCCTTGATCGAGCCATTTCCCCTTTGATTCTCCAAGGTCGACAATTGAAGACCAGGCTCGCTCCTTGCCTCCCCATCTTGCGAAGAAGAAGACCGAAGGTGATTCCGCTAAAGCCAAGCCCATGCATCGTCTTAAACAACTTCTCCATTGGCGTTCGTTCTTCCTCTCGTTCTCTCTTTAGTCGCATGCTAGGAGTGCATCCGGATCTGTCGAGATGCCAACAATAGACCCTCCAGGGATGTATTGATAGTATCGTCACCGACTTTGAACGTAGTCGTGCTAGCTAGTAGCGGTGATGTCGTCCCCGATCAAAGGTTTCTTCTCTTATCGAACTGCTCTCTCCCATTGTGACTGATCACTTCTACGTACCTGTCTACGTTGGGGCTGTATGAATTATTAGTTGTCTGTGAATGAAAGATTAGGAGGGGCACCCTATATATTATGGTGGAAGAAATGACTATTGCAAAATTAATGTTGTGGCCTATGGGGTAGGTGAAACGTATGTGAATTAATTTGTAAATTAAAGAGGTGAAATTGTGGAAACGCCTAATGAATTTCAAAGATACTAAACGTCTAATTAATTGCTCCATACAAACGACAACTCAATTTAGTGTTGATGAAAGATACTAAACGTCTAATTAATTGCTCAATACAAAGATACTAAACGTCTAGTTAATTGCTCAATACAAACGGCAACACAATTTGGTGTTGATTAAACCGACTGAACACAATTTTGTGAAAATAAACAACATTGAATTAGTTAGAAGGGGAAAAGATAATCATTTATTATTATTTTGAATTAAAGACAACCAATCTAGTGCAAGATATAAATTTAAATTAATAAATGTACATAAATTAAAAGATGAAGATGAAAAGACAGTCAATTTTATAGTCTTTCTATTCTCCATTTCCACTGTCTTCATTTTTCGTAAACGGTAGCTTCATACTAATCATATAATTAAATGTGTAATTAGGAGTAAATTAGATTTGGAATTCACCTTTAATTTTTTATCAACAAATTCAACTTTCTAAACTATGTAGGGATATTAAGAAATTATACCATCGATATGCGAGATAAAAAAAATTTAATAAATTTAAAATAAGGGATTTTATATCATTATATATAATAGGAGAAGTAATTTAAATGACGCATATATATATGTTAAATGTATTAGGAGTAAATTAGATTTGGAATTCAAATTTAATTTTTCATTAACAAAATCAACTTTCTAAATTATGTAGGGATATAAGAAATTATATCATCGATATGCGAGGTAAACAAAATTTAATAAAGTATATACTCTAGATATAAAAAGAGAAATCAAAATATGAACCTCAAAATGATGTTCATGGGATTTGAAATTGAAACCAAGTGAAACTCAACCTACCACCTAACCATTGAGCTAAAGCAACTACTTTGATATAAGTTGAGATGAAAATGACAAAATAAAGCAAATTAAGACATGAGTGTAAATGAGCAATAAATTGAAGGTGAACACAACTTTTCATGTATTATATTATATATTATAGAAGATTATAGATAGATATTATAGATTAGGTAAGATTTTGGATCAGACAAGCCTATCCGTAAGCATCCTTTCGGATGAGATCATGTAGCCCAGGATCATTGAGAATCTCTCCCCGCTGCAAAGTGGCAGATGTGTGCAACCTTATCGACCACTTTATTGCATTCACGGGGAATATGAGAGAAGGATATTTGTTCAACTCCCTGGAGGAGCAATTTTATCTCTGAAATTAACATTTCAATTTCCCATGGGCATCTGGAGTTATCACGAAGATGATTGATAATAATTAGGGAGTCGCCTTCAATATGTATCTTGTGAATCCCAAGCTCCCTAATTTTTTGCACTATTTGTAGCAGTGCTAAAGCTTCAGCCTTGATAGGGGTTTATCTTCCCAGATATTTATTCCCTAGGCTAATATGGCGTCCTTCCTAATTTCTGATAAAAATAACCACTCGAGCTGTTTTGATTGGACAATGATGATCCATCAAAGTTAAGTTTGAGCGTGTCTATTGTTGTGAGCCTAAATTGCCATGTTTCACACTAACTTTTATATCGATTTCTGCATGCATTTCATATCATTGGGTTAGAATTATACAGAATCTATGTAAGTTTATGCTTATTTGCCAAACTATAGAGTCTACACTAGTTTCTGTTTAATTTTGCAGAAATCGAGACGTTTTACAGTAATTAGGAGAAAGAAGAAAACCATGAGAGAGCTCGAGGTCAATTACTCCAAGCCAGAGGTCGAGTAGCAGCTGAACCAGAGCATGTCGAGCAAAAAAGAGGGGCACTCGATAACTCTCCTCGACGTCGACCAAAAGTGTTCGATGTCGAGTACCTTGGTCGACTTCGGCTTCATCACATGAGATCGAGCACGAGTCGAACACAGAACCACTCGAGGAGCATAGAACTACTCGACGTCGAGTAGTGTACTCGATATTGAGTACCCATCCAGCGTCCAATCCTACCCGAGCTCGATCAGAATCCGAGGAGAAGAAGAAACCTACTCGACGTCGACTACTCTTATCGATGTCGAGTACTTCCCAGCATCATTCTGAGTCGAAATTGAGTGAAGATCTGAGTGTGTGGTTACTTGCAAGCAAAGGCACGTAGGATTCTATCAAGTCATGAGAAGATCTATCAAGAGAAGAGAATATTTATCCACTTTAGTAACTTCCCATATTTACTTAGAGGGATTTATTTGTTTTATTTCCAAGTTTTATCATAAGTCTTTAGATAGATAGTTTTAGATATAGATAAATTATTCTTTCCTTGGATAGCGGGGATTGAATACTATAAATAAGGCTTTAGGGGCTGGTTTTAGGAATCATCCAAGCCACAAGCAATTGTGTTCTCTTATAGTTAGTAGAGAGAGAGTTTAGAGAGCTTGGAGCCGATTGAGGTAGAGTTTGCGAGAGCAATTTTGACTTCGATTGGTTGTAAGTTTTTATTTGATTTAATGCAAGTAGTTCTTTTCATGAAATTATTGATGTTTGTTATGATGAAGAGTGAGTAGTCACCTCACTTCTAGGATCGGGTTGAGCCCAACGGTAGCCATGTAAGGTAATGAATTAAAGGTACAATCTCTAATGCGATTTCATCTTCTATCCCTATGAGCATGATTCTTTTACGACAGTCAAAGGTGATCCTTGTTTGTGTTATTGAAGCGAAAGTGATCCTAATACAAATTGGATTAATTATGTGAAAAGGGTTAGTAACAATTATGGTTTATGCGAAAGCCTCTATCTTCCTACTTGTTAATGACTACAGTTATTTGATGAAAAGACATGATCTTTTATACCTTTAGCATGATTCTTATATGTTTATCGTTGTGGCGTTGAAACCCCAATTTGGGAATCTTTTTTAATATTGAATTCGAACCCACTAATTTCGTGTTGGTTCTGTCTTTATTTCATCACAAAGTTACGATTTTTATTCCGCACAACTACTCCATCTCGACCACTGGTTAGTTGACGTCGAGGACTCTGGTCGACTTCGAGGAGTCTTCTACTCGACATTGCTTTGTTTTCGTCGTCTGTTGCACGGTTTTCAGGTTTACTCGACTGAGTAGTCTATATTGAGTACTCTACTCGAGATCGAGGACTCTACTGGTCAATTTCGAGAGGATTCTGGAACTGAAAAGGCGAGCGCTGACACGCTTCCTCGTGGATACGATCCTGAATACCCTACCACTACAACGGGAGGGTTTCTTTGATTTTATTTGCTTTGACAGGGAGTTAGTTTGATTTATATTTCATATTTATTTTCATACTTGATTTCCCTCCGCAACATCTATAGGGGGTTTAACCCATTTGTGTTTATTCATTTGTTTATTGTTCATGTGTTGTGCTGTAGTTGAGTTTCGGGAATGGTGGTTCTGATCCGAATCAACGTTGAACTTACAAGCTTGACACCAGTTATCCATAATCGTTTGAGTCATCAAATAGAAGTCAGAATTGGTTGGAATCTCCTTGTTAGAGAAAGTGATATGGTTTCTAAAGAACTAGGTAGTCCACCACCTTGTTGCCAAACAAGATTTGTTTGTATTGTTTAACTTCTTACCTATGAATCTAAGAATTGGTTTAATTTCTCTTGATTGTTAGATGAGATCATGAATCTCTTGTTGTTCAGACATTGTGAGGACCCCTTGAAAGGTATGTGCTTGACATTCTAAAAATAGGTGAGTGTCATCTTCTACTGCATCATTACAGAAGACACGAGTATTTGGAATGGGCACACCTCGCTGAGTCAATCTGGCTTTTGTTGGGAGACTTGAGTGACAAAGTTTCCACATGAAATTTTTTATCTTTGGTTGGGTATCTAGTTTCCAAATCCACTGATTTATTTCATCCTCCCCCCACTCTATTCTGGGAGATCAGTTTGTATGCAATAGATGTAGTGAACCAGCCATGCTTGTCTGGCCACCCATATAGTCTGTCTTCAAAAGGGTTAGATGGGATAGGGATTGATATTATGTCGCCAACCATTGATTTTGGTAGGGTGGCTTGTATTTTCTCGATCCACCATTTCCCACCGATGATATACTCACTAACTAGTTCCTCGTTATTCAGAAGCGGTGGGCAGCCAGATCGTTGTATTAAAGGAATGGTGTCTACCCAATTATCTTTCCGAAATTTAATTATTTTTCCATTCCCCACTAACCAAATGAGTCTAGTTTTGAATTTTGTTATCATTGGATAGAGTTTAGACCACTGCCATGAGCTATGTCCTTTCTTCTTATAGTTGAGTATATCACTGCCCTTAAGGTATTTGTGATTAATCACTTTCACCCACATACTCAATGGATCTACTAAAAGTTTCCAGAGCAGCTTCATCTGGAGGGATTCATTCATTTCAGAAGCCTTCCTTATTCCTAGGCTGCCCTTACTATGCGGCTTACATACCCTGTCCTAGCTGATAAGAGGTTGGTGTTGGAGTTCTTTATTCCAAAAAAAGACCCTATTTATCTGATCAAGTTCTTTGTGAATGGTGGTTGGGAGCATAAAGCTCTGCATAGTATACAATGGTTTAGCTGATAAGTTGGATCTCATAAATACTGCATGACCTTCTTGAGAGAGAGTATTTTCCCTCCATTTCGAAAGTTGTTCTTTATATTTACACACAATTTCGTCGAATGTTTCTTTGTCTACGCGTCCATTGATAATCGGGCAACCTAGGTATTTTTCTAATGTGCACTCGTTTGAGATGCCCAGGCATCCTTCAATGTCATTTATTTTGGTTCTAGCAATTCCATGCGTAGTTTGAAATGCTGATTTATGAAAGTTAACCTTTTGTCCCGAAATGGAGCAGTAGTCCTCCATGATAGATTTGACAGTTTGGCAAGCAGATAAACTTCCTTTTGAGAAGATGATAATGTCGTCGGCAAAGGATAGGAAGGGACTACAAGGCCCATCTTTTCCATACCCGAATCCAATGTGTTTTCCGAATCTCGATGAATGGGATATGTTTCTGGCTAGGATATCTGCACCCAAAATAAAAAGGAAAGGATAAAGAGGGTCACCCTGGCGGATACCCCTGGTTGGTTTGAAAAGTTCCGTTGGGCCATTATTGACAAGGACCGAGAAAGACATGGTAAAGACACACTCCATAACTAGTTGGACAAATTTTTGATGAAATCCAAACTTTACTAAGAACCAGTTCAGTGAATTTCTAGTCAACTCTGTCATATGTTTTTTCCATATCTAGTTTTATTGTCACCCATCCTTCAGTGCCCCTCCTGGTTTTGAAAGAATGGAAAATCTCATGTGTTATAAGCACATTATCTTGTATAGACCCATCTGAGACGAATGTGCCCTGAAGGGGGTGAATTAGTTTCCAATTATTTTTTTCAGTCTTTCTGTCAAATTTTTTGAAATACTTTTGTAAATGGTTGTACATAAACTGATTGGTCTATAATGTGCGATTGTTGATGGGATGTCACATTTTGGTAGTAAAGAGATGAAATTGTTGTTTATCTGTTTTAGTAATTTTCCAGAATAGAAGAATCCTTTTACAACTAGAATAATACTTAATCCTACAATGTTCCAGTACGTTTTATAAAACTTCGCAGTCATCCCATCAGTGCTCGGGGATTTATTTGCCTCTATACTAAATACATCTTCCTTGATTTCATCATTAGATGGGATTTGGATTAATGAATCATTTTCCTCCTCAATGACTGAAGGAGTGATAAGCTCTAAGGCAGTCAGCTGCCTTTCGTAATTTATTGATTCACTTTTATATCTTCTTTCAAAGTCTGTCTTGATTTCACGTCTGATGTTTTCTTCTCCCATGAACTGGGTTCCATCAGCTGTAGTAATGAACCGGATAATCTTTCTATTCCTTCTTTCAGAAGCAACCTTATGGAAGTAGGAAGTGTTTGTATTTGTTAGTTTAATATGTTTTGTTTTAGATCTTTGATTCCAGTACTTGCTTTGAAAAAGTAGTTTCTCCTTTTTAAGAATCAAATTCTTTTCTTTTTGTTGATCCCTATTGGAAGGGGTTTGAGTATTCAGGTTTCTATATTGGATTTGAAGTAACTAGTTTTCCACCTCTTGTAGTTGTCGAAATATATTACTAAAGGTGGATTTATTCCACACTTTAGCCTTCTTTTTCAAGAGTTTCATTTTGAAAGTTAGTTGAAACATCATTGATCCCCTACAAGTCGCCCTCCAATCTTGCTTCACAACGTTTTTGAAATCTTTCCAATGAGTCCAAATATTTTCAAACTTGAAAGGCTGAGCTTTGAAGGTATGATGATTGTTTAAATTGATTGTAATCCGAGAGTGATATGATGACGAGAATGCTTCATTTGTCGTGCATAGGGCAAGAAGATATTGCAGGATTTGATATTGGACAAGCACCCTATCCAATTCTTCTTTAATATTTCTAGAATCTTCAATTCGTTTTCTCCATGTGAAGGGATTTCCGAAAGCAGGGATGTCAACTAATGAACAATCATCCTTAAATCTAGCAAGTTGTTTAAACTTGGAAGTATTTGTTGGGGCACCCCAGATTTATCGTCGAAGCAATTGACCTCATTCAAATCCCCCATGATAATGCTTGACAGTGAGCAAATTTTGAATTGGTTGTGTAAGTTGATTCCAAAATGCTTCTTTTTTCGCAAGGATCCGGAGGAGCATAAACGAACCAGATCCTACATGAGAAGTCATCATTTAGATTTAAATACTTGAGCGTTATAATTTTGGGAAGATGGCACTCTAGAGTTATGGATTCATGAGACATTTGATACGATTTCCACATCACCCCAATTCCTTCTGCCTTCCCCACTGTAGGTGACCATACTGCATTATCGAAACCAGCTTTCTTCCAGTTATTTTCCTCTAGGATTTTATCAGATTTTGTTTCCGCTAAAGCTAGTAGCTGGATTGAATCGTTTAGACACCAAGTGTGTATATCGGTCTAAAAAGTTTTCTCGGCAATTTCAGAACCTAACTTTTCATGTCACTATTTTTTTTTTGAGTTAAAGTAAAACTGGTGACACCTTAACCCCAAAGTTGTTGTCCTATCAGATTTGAAAAGTATGGGCACTGTTTTATTGAATTTATTCGTTAATATTGAAAGCAGAGAAACTTTCAACAACTCATCAGTTTCGATTGTTCCTGTACTATTCTCTTTTTATTTTTTGACAATTTGCAAGTTTTAGTCATTAAATGATCCTTCTTTTTATAATCAGAATAGGGAATTTGCTTAAATTTTTTTCCTAAACTCCATCTCCTTTCTTCAAATGCTATTCTTTTGTCACGTAGGTTACATATTCAGTTCCTAGAGTAGAGCCTTAGCCTACAACAGCCAACCAGATAGTTGTTCGTTTGTCGAGAGAGAACATTGCTAAAAGAGTGAATATAAGATTATAATCTCCATTAGCAAGGCAAGGAAATGCTCTTGCTGAACAAGAATCTATCACAAAATGATCATTCTTCACACCATGAATAGATTCCGGGACAGACTGCGAAACCTACAACGCGAAGGGGATACAATCAGCAAGGATGCCTAGGTGTTTATTATGTTCATTTCTGTCACACCTATGGAAATAAAAAGGATAAACAAACCTTTTCAAGCCCTTCCGAGGGAGTTGTTCATTGTCTTTATACCTGTCATTTGTTATCTTAATATAATATTTTATCATATTTATTCGATCTACAAATTCTACCGAGACAGTGTGCACATCACAGATTGATTTCAATCTTAAATGGTAAACATTGTTGGGCTAGAAACAACTTTCCATCCACATCCGGAAGCGAATTCAGGTAATAAGAGAACTAACAACAATCAGCCAGCAAACCAATAGCCAACCGATAATATCAAATCCAGAAACAAAATAATCAAGCAACCAAAAACACAGATAAAAGCACAAATATCGACACAAGATTTACGTGGGAAAAACCCTCTCTAACCAGAGAATAAAAAAAAACCCACTTCCGCCCACCAGAGCAACCAATCCACTAATCAACAAACCAGTACAAGTGTTTAACAATCCAGTCTCAGCCCGAGACAAATAAACATGGAGATCTCAAACACCAATCTAAATACAACCTGGATTTAGAATAGATTCCTCTCCAAAAACCTGTCTAAACACTTGTAATCAGATTAGATTTCCAGGATTAACAAACACCCATTGTTGACTTTCCGAAGGAAGAAGACGGATCTCCAAATCCAGAGACAAAACACCCGCTCAAATCTCCTATCTTTTCTCTCCTTTCTCCATCCTCTCTCTTTTCTTTCTCTCTCCTTTCTCTTTGGTTGCTCGCGACACTATCCTTGAAGCAAAACCCTCCTTTGCTTCTCTCCTTGTGTACGTACAAAATAAGGCAAATAATGCATTTTAAATCACAAAGAAGCCATCAAGGCTTCACATTGGGATGGACCCAAACATGGGTTATAGGCCCAACAATCTCCCCATCCAGCCCAAGGGGAAGACGTTTCTGCTCGTCCTGGCCTCACCTGCATCATAATCCCGTCTCACCCCCGAGACGCGGAACCGATGCTCGCCAGATGTCACCATCACCCACTAGCTCCCCCTCATCCGTAGCTCTCTGGTACTCCGAGGTAGAACTGTCGCCAGACGTTTCTGACGTTGTACCCTTCTGATTTTCCTCTTCATCCCTTTTCTTCTTCCAAACTTTGCAATTTCTCTTCATGTGCCCTTCCTTGCCAAAATGATAGCAAACAAAGCTCCCCCTAGTCTGAGATCTCCCTCTAGACCTGCTCCCTGAAACTGTCACGAGAACATGTGACAAATCTGTGCCTATATCCTTCCTTCTAGTCTCCTCGTTGTAGAGACTATCCTTCACTGCAGATAAGGACACAACCCCACACACGGCAGAGTTGTGAATCGACACCACTAGAGTCTCCCAACTATCAAGCAAAGAGCTCAAGAGCAACAACGCTTGCAACTCATCATCAAGGACTAACTTCATGGTGTTCAACTGATTCACCAATTCCTGAAACTCACTCAGATGCTCTGCAATAGGCTTTCCATCTCTATACTTGAGATTCATCAGCTTTCTTATCACAAAAGCTTTACTCTGGGCTGACTTCCTTTCATACATATCCTCTATTTTTTTCCACAATACCTGTGCATCTGTCTCGTTGCTTATATGGTGATAAACACTATTATCCACCTACATTCTGATGGTTCCAACCGTCTTTCTGTGCAATTTCTTCCAATCATTATCAGATGTCTCAGTTGGCTTCCTCGATCCCAACTCAACCGGATCAAATAGGTCTTTGCAATACAAAACAACCTCCATCTTCGTCTTCCAAATAGAGAAATTCGAAGCCGCTAACTTTATCATTGTACCCGCAAATTCCTCATTCTTTGTCGTCATATCTACTCCTATTACCCAAAAACAACACAACCAAAGATCAACCAAAGGCTCTGATGCCACTTGTTGGGCAAGAAACCACTTTCCAGCCACACCCGGAAGCGAATTCGGGTAATAAGAGAACTAACAACAATCAGCCAGCAAACCAATAACCAATCGATAATATCCAATCCAGAAACCAATTAATCAAGCAACCACAAACACAGATAAAAGCACAAATATCGACACAAGATTTACGTGGGAAAACCCTCTCTAACCAGAGGATCAAAAAACCCACATTCCGCCCACTAGAGCAACCAATCCACTAATCAACAAACCAGTACGAGTGTTTAATGATCCAGTCTCAGCCCGAGACAAATAAACATGGAGATCTCAAACACCAATCTAAATACAACCTGGATATAGAATGGCTTCCTCTCCAAAAACCTAGCTAAACACTTGTAATCAGATTAGATTTCCAAGGAGGAGAAAATACCTATCAACAAACACCCGTTGTTGACTTGCCGAAGGAAGAAAACGGATCACCAGATCAAGAGAGAAAACACCCGCTCAAATCTCCTATCTTTCCTCTCTTTTCTCCCTCCTCTCTCTTTTCTTTCTCTCTCCTTTCTCTTTGGTTGTTGGCGGCACTATCCTTGAAGCAAAACCCTCATTTGCTTCTCTTCTTGTGTGCGTACAAACTAAGGCAAATAATGCCTTTTAAATCACAAAGAAGCCATCAAGGCTTCACATTGGGCTGGACCCAAACATGGGCCACTTGTTGGGCTAGAAACCACTTTCCATCCACACCGGAAGCGAATTCGAGTAATAAGAGAATCAACAACAATCAACCAGCAAACCAACGACCAACCGATAATATCCAATCCGGAAACCAAACAACCAAGCAACCACAAACACAGATAAAAACACAAATATTGACACAAGATTTACGTGGGAAAAACCCTCTCTAACCAGAGGATAAAAAAACCCACCTTTCGCCCGCCAGAGCAACCAATGGACTAATCAACAAACCATTACAAGTGTTTAACAATCTAGTCTCAGCCCGAAACAACTAAACATGGAGATCTAAAACACCAATCTAAATACAACCTAGATCTAGAATGGATTCCTCTCCAAAAACCTAATTAAACACTTGTAATAAGATTAGATTTCCAGGAGGAGAAAATACCTATCAACAAACTCCCGTTGTTGACTTGCCGAAGGAAGAAGACGGATCACCAAATCAAGAGACGAAACACCCACTCGAATCTCCTACCTTTCTTTTCCTTTCTCCCTCCTCTCTCTTTTCTTTCTCTCTTTTTTTTTCTCCTAGTTGTTGCGACAGATCTCCTCGGTGAAACAATAATGCAACACCCTACTTCACCTTTTAATCAATTGTTAAATATATTTAACCTAACAAATTAACCAAACTTGGACCGGACCCAAAATGGGCTATAGGCCCAACAAACATGACATTGTATAAAACTTAGCTTTATTACATTAAACACAGACACAGACAATAAATTTGCCAACTATTCAGTACAAGATTTCATTACACATCAACTTCCCATAACCCATTATCTAGAAAAATGATGACCTTCACATGTTTGCACCATGTAGTTAGAATTTTATTCCTGAAACTTTTGTAATCTAAACCAGCTGAACAATAGAGAATCACAACATGATGGACAAAGATTAATTTTAACATGTAAGTTTTAATACTTTGCAGCTGATCAGTGACTAGGCTCACTAAGCCCTAAAAGCACAAGTACCTCCGAGTGGGGTTCAGATCATCACCTAAGATGATTATGTGATGGCTTAATGCACATATGACTTTATCAAAGAAGGTTTGTTCCTGCCATAAGCAGGTGGTAAAAATAGATATCAATCCAAATTTATTATAATCCCGGTCATAGAAAACCGAATCAAAGAGCTAGAATGTGAATATGTAATAGATCTTAGGAATGGGGGTGATTGTGACAAAGTTAGTCTTGACAAGTAATTTGGGATGTGTTATTAAGATACAGCTAGCAAGAACCAGCTGTAAAAGAGCCCCTTGATTATCGATTGAACTAGGCAAGAAAAGGGTCCCAAAGCTTGCTAAATCAAGTGATTGGCTTCGGCGATTGCAGCAAGGACATTGTTACCGACAAACTTGGATGGGAGCCTCGGGAACCGAACCCAAGTAACGATCACAAACATAGGTTCTGTATTGGGATTGAAATCAACACTCCATGGATTGAGCAACACTAGCTTGTGGTCTATGTGGTAGGGGCGCCCTGCCCACACTCTCTCTTTGTCTTCTTCAAGATCGAACTTCATTTTGATCCAATTATTTGCCATCGGGATAAGTTGTAAACCTCCCTCAACAACGCTCCAATCGTAACGAATTTTCTTCCAAATGGCCTTAAGCTCAATTGGGTTTCCAATGAAAATGGCGTAGAGCGAGGTGTTGGCATGTTGCACAACTTAGAGATGTTCACCTGAACACCAGAAAATTTGTATTTGAGTGTATCGACATCTGGAGTCGATTTTTTCTTGCCTTTACCCCTCACGGGAGGCACTGGTTGTTTTTTCTCAAGAGAGGTGGTAGATCCCTTTCGAGTGATTTCATCGGAGGAAACCAGATGAACCTCACACATTGGTTGTTTGCCCTTAGAGGCTGATTCGTTCATGAAGAGAAAGATCACTTAGGAGAGATATTTTCTATAAGAGAAGGAAAAATGTGATGAGAGGTATGATTTTCCGGGACCTCTTCTCCCCTTTATAAAGGGAGATTCAAGAGATTGTAATTTTGAGTAATCCATCATTTCTCATGCCCTGAACCCAGAACGACCACTCAAGCGCAGGATTATAATTTTGAGTAATCCATCGGTAACTTTCCAATCCACCAAAAAAGACAAATGGGAAGGCACTGATTTTTACGGCCCCATCCACGGAGATGTGAATAGCAACCATCCGAGTGATGCGATAATTAGAACTCCCATATCGATTTTCGAATTTGCCATGCAAGGGAGGAAGATTGGGGAGTACATGGATTCTAGGTTTTGGTTCAGGGCAATAAGGGTTGACATTCTTTTCCTTGGGGTGGGATGTACGGGAGAAGATTGAGTATTTTCCTAGAGACCATTTCCATTGCTCTTTGCACACCTGTCTTCAATTGCTTGAACTACCACGCATATGAAACTTGAAAATGATATACCTAACTTGAGGGATTTAGGTATTTGAACTTAATATCCATGGAATGGAATTAGGAGTAACCGTGTACATCGATATATATCTATTGCTTAAGCAAAAAACAACTTAATTACATCTAACGTAATTACTTATTCACCGAACTCATCATTGCCAGCGTCTAAGAGTTATTTCTCTTACAATTGCCTCCTAACTTAGGCCTAAGCACGTACGACCGAGTTGTTTTACACTTTTTTTAGCACGTTCAACGATGTGTTAAACATTAATGTAAGTTAGTCACTCTTATCACACAATGAAGAAGGTATTCCAGTCTACCCTTGGCTTTCTTCTCAACCCCATTTGGATCCCTTTTCCAGGTTACCCAATAGTTCGTGGTGGTTTCAATGGTTATAGGCATAACTGGTATCCTATTCAAGTGTAACGAGTGCTTCGTATGAAACGGGTTCTTCTGTGGGTCTCCTTCGAGTTCGTTGAATAACACGTTGTCCGGTGTTTTATCTTCCTTCCGAATGCAAGCGTAATATTGAATTTACGCTTTTATTATATATTTCTATTGCAATTTACTTTCGTTGATCAATGAGAGTTCGGATCATTAACGAAGTGATATCATCATCACATTACATCTAGTTCGGATAGAAAAGTTATGGAATCATCGTTAAGGCATAAACGGAGGGACACATTGAACGCCTAACTTTTTATGTCTTCACACGGGATAGAAAGTCCTTCACAACACACACACAATGCACCACGATGAGTCACGATGAGTTCACTTCTTCGCTATCGAAATTTCGAGAATATCACACTAAGAATATCACTTTGACCGTTAACAGTAACACTTGTATTAAGTTGTACGCTTCCAAGAGTTTGGAGTAACATAATCCTAAGGCACGAAGAAACGGTAGGAACATATCGCTTAATGTTCTCTTAAGGTAGCTTAGGGTCGATCTCGAGAAGTTCAAGTTGAGACACTGAATTTTGAGATGACTAACACACTTAAATCCGTCAAAACCATTTTACTTTTGGAAATACTTATAAACTTGGTACACTGTTTTATCACCATAAAATTAATATAAAATGCTAACTTTTTACTCGTGAAATTCCTTTAAGAAGGGTTTGATGTCCATTTTAACAAATCCCAATGATCAAAACTATATAATACGTATGATACTTGATAATTTAAATGAAGTAATATATAAACATCTAAGCACGTGAAATCATTTTAAAATATCCTAACATATGTTTAACACTGTGGGAATTGGGTTGTTATGTTTGTTATACACTATAGACTGGGCCTAACTGATTGTTAAACAATCTGTAACGAAGCCCACAAGTGTCCAGCCCATTATAAAAGCCTGTAAACATCAGTTTGTTACACAATACAGAAATCAATTCAATTTTCCTCTTCTTCCTCTCTCATTTTCGTTTCACAGAGCTTTCATGGATTCCATGGTTTCCATGGCAGCTTAAACACAGATTTCTTCATGGTATCAGAGCAGTACACTGCTTTTCGTTTGATTTCCGCTCCTTTTCTCACACAAAACGCACTCGTTTTCCACTGAGATCGATTTCTGACGACTTCAAGGCAACAGAAGTTGTAGCTGGAACCAAGCTTGTGATTGACAACACAGATCCGTTGTTCCTTCACACAAGCGATCATCCCGGACTCTCAATTGTTGCTATAACGTTCGATGGCAGAAATTTTGCCAAATGGAAGCGATCTGCTAAAATCGCTTTAAGCGCGAAAAATAAACTTCGATTCGTCAATGGCTTGCTTCCTAGACCTGCTGACGATGATGAGCGAGCTGAGATCTGGGACAGGTGTAACGACATGGTGATCGCCTGGCTCCTGAATGGCCTGGATTTAGAAATTCACCGTAGCGTGATGTACATGAACAATGCAAAGGAGATTTGGGACGATCTTGAGTCATACTATGGCCAGGTCAATGAAGCTCGCCTATTCTCGCTACAGAGGGAGCTCAGCTTTTTCACACAAGGTACGGCCACCATTTCTGCTTATTTCAATAAGCTCAAATCCTTGTGGGAGGAGTATGAGAACTTCAGGAAAGGGCAATCGTGTTCATGTCCATGTTCATGTGGCTCCAGATCTGACAACGCCAAGTTCCAAGAGGAACAAAAGTTGATGCAATTTCTGCTAGGGCTCAACGAGAATTACATCCCCGCTAGGGGATCAGTCTTGATGATGCAACCTCTTCATACTGTTGGTACTGCTTATTCTTTGATTTCTCAGGAAGAAACACAGCAGGACTACAAGAACTCTTCCCGTCTCAATGCTGATGTGACTTCCTCATTCAACGTCGAAGTCAAGAAAGGGGAGGTTCAAGCTCAGGCTAAGAAATCTAATCTTTTCTGCACTCATTGCAAGAAAACGAACCATGAGATAGATAAATGCTTCTTTATTCATGGTTTTCCCAAGAAGAATGCAAAAGGAAAGAAGGTTGCTGCTCGAGTTACAGATGGATCTGGTGGAAATGTTGTTCCGGAGCTCACACATGCTCAATATGCCCAGCTTCTAGACATGCTGAAGATCTCATATCAGCATAGCAGAGATGCTGTGACAGGTGCTGGCACTGAGTTTGTTGGTTTTGCAGGTATGGTCTCTAATGGATGTTCATCACACGATTGGATATTGGACACGGGAGCCAATATTCATATGTGTACAGACATCTCATTGTTCCTAACTTGTGTACCCGTTCAAAAGCCATTTGTTGTCACATTACCTACTGGTGCTTCCTTGACTGTTGACACCATAGGTAGCATCAAATTGGCTGATGGTTTGCACTTGAAGGACGTCTTATTTGTTCCATACTTCAAGTGCAACCTGCTCTCCATTGGGAAACATATCAATGACACAGGGAGATCTATTTTGTTTACTCCTACAATGTGTTTGATGCAGAGTGCTCAGGGAAAGAGACCTCTCAGAATTGGAAGATGTAGCAGAGGCCTTTATTTCCTGGATGCTCGTGTCACTGAGGTGGTGGTTTCTCCTTCCAAAGATGGTTCCATAGCTGCTACTGCAATAAGTGCACAGACCTGGCACACACGTCTTGGTCACCTACCTGGTCCCAAGCTGCTTCGTTTATTTCCCACTGTAAAAGCTCTTGACACTTTGTCTCCTTGTGATGTTTGTGCAAGAGCTAGACATCATCGTTTGTCTTTTCCTAAGAGTAGCATTACAACTGCCAGACCATTTCAGCTTTTGCATATTGATGTGTGGGGACTTTTTCAGATTCACACCTATAATCACAATCGTTATTTTGTCACCATTGTTGATGATTATACTCGTAGCACTTGGGTGCATTTGATTGGCAGCAAAGGAAATGCTTTTGCAGCTATTAAGGCATTCATTTCCATGGTTGAGACACAGTATAACTGTCGGGTTCTCACCATCAAGACTGATAATGCTCAGGAGCTGGGATTGAGCCATGTTTCTTCTAAGTATTTCAGAGAAAGAGGGATTGTTCATCACACTTCATGTGTGGCTACTCCTCAGCAAAACAGAGTTGTGGAAAGAAAACACAAACACGTTTTGGAGGTAGCTAGATCTCTCTTATTTCAGTCCCAAGTTACCTCTAAAGTACTGGGGTGAGGCATGTGCTCACTGCAATACACATTATCAACATGCTCCCAAGCAAGGTTTTGCAAGGCAAAAGCCCCTTTGAAGTTCTCTATCATAGACAGCCTAGGTATGAGGAATTGAGAAGCTTTGGCTGCCTTTGCTACTGCTCCACACTCAAACAAGGACGCCACAAGTTAATGTCAAGAGTTGTTCCCTGTTTGTTTCTTGTTTTTCCTGTTAGTACTAAGGGTTATAAAGTTCTTAATCTTGACATACACCGTGTTGAGATTTCTAGGGATGTTGTTTTCTTTGAGTCCAAATTTCCCTATAGAGATGCATCCCTATCTGAATCTTGGTTTCCATCACCTCCCTTAGTGGTTTCAGATGATGATGATAGTAGACCCATGGTTGGGGTTTAGTTTCCTGATCAGTCTCCTGAGCTGTCTCCTGTTCAGCCACCTGATCAGCCTCATGAGTTCTCTTCTGTGTCAACTGACAACCCTTTGATCCCCTCACCTCACCCTCCAGTGGAATTCATTCCTCGACGCTTAAATAGAACCTTCAATCCTTCTCCTCATATGCAAGACTATGTCTAGAATCACTGTGACAGCAGTCACACCTTTTTGTGTTGCCACACCATCACCATCACTCTAACTCTTGGTGCTGATAATTTGTCCCCAATCCTCCCATCAATTGAACCTCAAAGTTCTCAAGCTGCTTGCAAATTCTCTGTTTGGGATGCTGCTATGAGGGATGAGTTCAAAGCACTTGAGCTAAACCATACTTGGGATGTGGTTCCTTTGCCCAAGGGTGCTCGTCCAATTGGTTGTTGTTGGGTATATAAGATCAAACACAAGGCTGATGGATCTATAGAACGATACAAGGCACGTTTGGTGGTTTGTGGCTTCACCCAGAGGGAGGGAATTGACTATAATGAAACGTTCTCGCCGGTTGTCAAGATGACAACAGTGAGGGCTTTGGTTGTTGTTGCTGCAAAAAATAGGTGGTCATTGATGCAGTTGGACGTTAACAACGCATTTTTACATGGGGATCTCCATGAAACTGTGTATATGAACATCCCACAAGGCATGACAGCTTCTCCAGGTCATGTCTGCCTTCTCAAAAAGTCATTCTATGCCAACAAACAGGCATCCCGACAGTGGTATGCTAAGCTCTCATTTGCCTTAATATACATAGGGTATGTTCAATCTCTAAACGACTACTCCCTCTTCATCAAACATGATTTTGAAAAAGTTACATATATGGCAGTATATGTGGACGACATACTCATCACAGGAAACAATTTGGAAGAGATCAGTAGCATCAAGTGATTCTTGAATGATGAATTTAAGATCAAAGATCTTGGGCAACTCAGTTTGTTTTTAGGTATGGAATTTGTCCATAGTGAAGAGGGGATATATGTTAGCCAAAAACGCTTTATACAAGAGACTCTTGATGACTTCAAATGCACTGATTCAGCTCCTGCAAGTAGTCCTTTAATAACAGATGTCAAAATGATTGTAGATGGAGGAGCTTTGCTTGAGAATCCCACTGAGTACAGAAAAATTGTGGGGAAGCTGAATTTCATGACACATACCCGTCCTGATATTTGTTTCACAGTTCAATTTCTGAGTCAGTTCATGAAATGTCCTCGAGCAAAGCATTTTGAAGTTGCTCTTCGAACACTCGGATATCTCAAAGGCACCCAGCACAAGTCCCTTTTCTTGTCACGAGATGATTCTTTTGAGCTCCAAGCCTTTTGTGATGCAGATTGGGCCTCATGTCCTTTGACTAGATGATCTGTAAGTGGCTATGTCATATTTCTGGGTGGAAGCCTGATTTCATGGAAATCAAAGAAACAAACCACGGTTTCTTTGTCGTCTGCTGAAGCAGAATACAGGTCAATCAGGAGGGTGTGTACTGAATGGGCTTGGTTGACGAGACTTCTTTCTGAATTGGGGGTCTCCACCATTGCCCCAATTCTAGTAAAATGTGACAATCAAGCCGCTATTCACATCGCAAGAAATCCAGTTTTTCATGAGCGAACGAAGCACGTGGAATTGGACTGTCATTATGTGAGAGAAAAGGTACTTGAGGGCTTAATTTCTCTCCGACTTGTCTCCACGAAGAACCAGATATCGGATGTGCTCACCAAACCTCTTCCAGGTCCGGCATTCCCGACGATTATGTCCAAGCTTGGCATAGAAGAGCTGCCTCAAGCTTGAAGAGGGGTGTGGGAATTGGGTTGTTATGTTTGTTATACACTGTAGACTGGGCCTAACTGATTGTTAAACAATCTGTAACGAAGCCCACAAGTGTCCAACCAATTATAAAAGCTTGTAAACATCAGTTTGTTACACAATACAGAAATCAATTCAATTTCCCTCTTCTTCCTCTCTCCTTTTCGTTTCACAGAGCTTTCATGGATTCCATGGTTTCCATGGCAGCTTAAACACAGATTTCTTCAAACACGTAGGTTCAATAGTCAAGATGTAAAAGGAAAGTTTACCACTTAAAAGGAAAGCAGCTCGTTGGCGACCTTGTGGTGTGACAGAAGACACGTGTAACCTATGCCCTCATGCCAGAGGGTTTGAGTCAGTGGTGGCCGCAGGGGGGTGCGCGGGGGGCGGCCGCCTCACCTTCCGGTGACGGAACTTCGTAGTATTTTTTAAAAAAAGTAAAACAATAAAAAAATGTACAAGAAAATATAAAACTTGTCTAGCTTAGTTGGTAAAAGGAGGGAAGGAAATTTAAATTTCCAAGAGGTAATGGGTTCAAATCTCAATCATTCCCTCTTTGCACTATTTTTTATTCCTACCAAATTTTTCTATTATAAATGTCATATTTAAATCAAATTATATATTTTTCTTTTAATATTTTCATAAGATAATTCATTATGTTACACATATATTTTTTAAAAATCTTCAAATTTTTATTCAGATGAATTTTTTTTATTGTTAATGTCATATTTAAACAACAACTTATGAGGTTTTTTTGTCATACTTTTCAAATCCTATCAATGTTTTTTCATTTACCAATGACAAATTCTATACAAAAAATTTATAATTTTCTTTCAATATAAAAAAAATCTTAATCAAGTACACATATATATGTATAAATTATTAAATTTTGCATAAATTTTTGTAATAAAATATCATATTTATATACGATAATTTATGGTTTTCTTTCAATATATTTTTAAAATTTTTATTTATTATATATATCGAGAAAAAAAATATTCTCAACGAAAATTCCCCTCCCCCCCCCCCCTCCAGTAATTTCTGCGGCCGCCACTGGTTTGAGTCGTTACGTGTGGTGATACAAGCGATGAGGTGTTTGGCTAGCGAGCTGCTTGCTCTTGGTGTAGGGATAAATGACGTGAGGTCTTTGTTTCCTTAACATAAATGGTATGGATGCAAGTATTTGAGGCCCTGAACATGATCCACATGTCCCTTTGTTGGAGGGTTTATAATCTATGTTGGGTGATAGGGGGCTTGGGGATTTGTTGAGCCTAATGAGTTAGATCGCGATGGCTGATGTCATGCTCTGTGCGTGACTTTTGTATTGGGTGACCTATTTATGACGTCCCACCTCTTTTTACTAAGGGGGCTATTTTCCAGGGCATCGTCAGATCTCATCGGGACTAGATTGCGTGTAATATATGTTCGTGATCATGTCTTGAAAAACGCGACGCCTATCAAGAGGGTCGTTTCCTTAATGGGCCGTGTGGGCAAGCTCAATATCTGTAAGACTCATTTGAAGGTACGATTTTACCCCTCTACCCCTTAAAATATTTCTAAATTTATTTATTTTGTTACTCACATTTATTTTATATTTTAGAAGTGTTTTATATGAGTCTATACCGTTAGTAGAGTCAGTAATTAATTTGAAAATTAGATTTAGTAGTGAATTCGGAACGAGGTAACTAACCATATTGCGATGAACGGGTAGATCATTTCTCACATTTCATCTGCCCTCATTTACTTATTGTTTTTCTTTGTTTATGTTCTCAACATCCATTACTCTGCTTTGTTCTTCGCTTACCTTTATTCTGAATTGTTAACAAGAAGATACACTAAATACACGCTCTTTGTGAGATCGACACATGTAATTATTTACTATACTAGTATTTGAGTTTAAGTATTTATTTTAGCGATAACCAACGACCGGTTTTCCACTCGTCACCGACACTTCATTATTCTCAAACCACTTACAAAATACCCTCGAAAAACCCTATGCCAAACAGGGAACAATCCTTTTTTTTTTTTTTTTGATTCGGTAAAAATTCGAGACCAGACAGACCTGAACCTCGAAAGCCGATAAGTCGACAGACGGATAACCGTCATAAACAAACAAAAATACAATCCTTTCATTCAGACTTGAGTTATTATTTGGAGCTAGTTCATGTTATTAAAATCGGGATTAAACTTTCAATCCAGAAAACACCCATATTGTCCAGACCCATATAATTGTAGCTGATAGGACTCAAGCTATATAAGACTTGGCTCGAGTTCAATCAACTGCAATAAGTTATACGGAGTATAACTCAAGCCGGATCAACCTTATACAATGTTTCCACCTATAATTATTAATCAGGTATAATAAGTCATACTCCGTATTCCACCTCTCTAAAGAACCGTTGAAGATGCTCTAAGATAGACAATTTCCCAAAAATTGTTCAAATGAAATGACTTATCCCGAGATTCCTTATGTGTAGTCAATTTAATTTCTTGTATGAGTAATAATGAGTATTTATATCTATACATACAATGGAGTGTTCATATGAATCAGTACTCATTTTATCGTATGTGTTAGATCATGAGATTGATTGCAATGTCCTCCTTAGGGTTTCCATTCATTGATATAACATATATATAGGTTACAAAGGTATTGGGCCTTAATGGGCTTTTGGCCCACTATACAATAATAAGACCTATGTAATCTATCAAACCCCCGCAGTCGAAACTGGAGGGGCTCGGACAGTGAGACTGGAGCGAAAATCAATGAACAACTGTCTAGGTAAACCCTTGGTGAATATATCAGCGTACTGATATGAGGACGGGACATGTAGAACGCGGACATGTCCTATGGCAACCTTGTCCCTGACGAAGTGGAGATCAAGCTCAATGTGCTTCGTGCGTTGATGTTGGACCGGGTTGCTAGCCAGATAGACTGCAGAGATGTTATCAGTGTAGACCAGAGTGGCCTTCATAAGAGGGCAACGGAGCTCAAGCAGGAGATTGCGGAGCCAAGAGCACTCAGAGACAACGTTGGCAACGCCCCTGTATTCGGCCTCAGCGCTGGAGCGAGACACGACAGACTGACGCTTGGCCGACCACGACACAAGGGTGTCGTTGAGGAAGACACAGTAACCAGACGTGGAGCGACGCGTGTCAGGACAACCACCCCAATCCGCATCAGTGTAAGCAACAAGGTCAAGCTTAGAGGAAGGAGTGATCGTGGTGCCGAGCTCGAGTGTGCCGCTGATGTACCAAATGATCCGCTTTAAGGCATGAAAGTGGGGTTCCCTGGGTGCATGCATGAACAAGCAAATCTGCTGAACGGCGTAACTGATATCAGGTCTGGTGAAGGTGAGATACTGAAGAGCACCAGCAAGGCTCCGGTACAAAGTCGGATCATCAACCAAAGGAACAGAGTGAGCGCTGAGCTTGTTGGATGTATCGACAGGGGTGGCGACCGGATTGCAGTTACTCATCTTAGCCCGAGCAACAATTTCAGCAGCATACTTACTCTGTGAGAGGAATAGGCCAGACGAATGCCGCTGAACAGCAACTCCCAAGAAGTAAGACAACTGACCCAAATCTGACATAGCGAATTCAGCACTTAGCTGTGAAATAATCGACGTCCGAAGCGCATCAGAAGAGGCGGTGAGAATGATGTCGTCAACATACAGTAACAGAAATGCCATGTCGGAGCCTCTGCGATAGATGAACAGGGACGAATCCGAGCAGCTGCCAATGAAACCCAAGCGGAGCAGATGAGAAGCAAAGCGCTGGAACCAAGCTCGCGGAGCCTGTTTCAGACCATACAGAGAGCGCTTCAGGAGACAGACATGCTTTGGACGATCGGCATCAGTAAATCCCGGCGGTTGAAAGATGTAGACTGTCTCATTCAAGTGACCATGCAGAAAGGCGTTCTTGACATCCAGCTGATGAATGGCCCATTTGCGCGACAGAGCTAAGCTCAATACCACTCGGATAGTGGCAGGCTTGACCACGGGGCTGAAGGTCTCATCACAATCAATACCTACCTGCTGGGATCGACCGTTGACGACAAGACGGGCTTTATAACGCTCCAACGTCCCATCAGAGCGGAACTTGTGACGGAAGAGCCACATACAGCGAACGACGTTCGCCGCGGGAGGGCGAGGGACAAGAACCCAAGTACCATTCTTTGTAAGGGCCCTGTATTCGTCGAGCATAGCCGCCTACCAATTCGGGTCGAGGAGGGCTGTTTTGTGGGAGGTGGGGATGGGGGAGAGGGAGGTCTGAGAGTCGGGAAGGACGGGGGCAAGAGGCCCAAGGTGCGGGGAGGAGGAAGCGGCGGGTGCAGAGGCGGCGGGCGCCGCCAGGGAGGTGTTCGACGCGGCGGGTGCAGCAAATGGGGCTGCGGCGGGCGCAGCAAGGGCTGCGGCGGGCGCCGCCAGGGACGAGTTTGTGGCTGCGGGCGCCGCAAATGGGGTTGCGGCGGGCGCCGCATTCGATGCCGCGGCCGCCGCATGTAGGTGAGGCGTGGGTGATTGTCGAGGTGAAGGGAGGTGGATAGCGGGGTGATGGTCGGTGGTCATGGAGATGATCTGACGGGGTCTGAAGACACCGGAGACGCTGCGGGTGTGTGGTCTGTTGGTAGATGGTGGCGGGGGAGGTGGGGGAGGGGGAGACGCAGGAGCACCGGGAGAGCTCTGGGGAAGAATGAAGTGAGGGAATGGTGACTCAGACTCTGTCGACGACACAGGAGGTGTGGGAGATGCGAAGGGAAATCGCGACTCATCAAAGGTGACATGACGAGAGAGAATGATCTTGTGAGTCTTGATATCGAGGCAAATGTAACCGCGATGATCAGACGGGTAGTCAAGGAAGACACAAGGGGTAGAGCGAGGGTAAAGCTTGTGGGGGGCGGTGGATGCCTGATTGGGGAAGCACAGGCAACCAAATGTACGAAGGTGATCATATATGGGCAAAGTGTAATACAGTGCCTGAAACGGTGAGCGATGGTTGAGGGTGGTGGAAGGGAGAATGTTGAGGAGGTAGCATGTGGTAGCCAAGGCGTAAGGCCAATAAAGGAGGGGAATGGATGCGTGGAAAAGAAGAGTGCGCATCATATTGGTGATGGTTCGGATGATTCGTTCGGCTTTGCCATTTTGTTGAGAGGTGTAGGGGCAGGACAAGCGATAGGATATCCCATTGGTATTAAAGAAAGTGTGAAAATCTTTGTTGTCAAATTCGCGGCCATTGTCGCATTGGAAACACTTGACAGAGGTGTGAAACTGTGTTTTGATGTAAGCGTGGAATTTGGCAAAGATAGGGAACACTTGAGATTTAAAGTGCAAAGGGAAAACCCATAAGAAATGTGTATAATCATCCAGAAACAAAAGGTAATACTTATGACCCTCCTTGCTAGGCACAGGAGATGTCCAAATATCACTATGAATAATATCAAAAGGTGCAAATGTAGTGTTTAAAGATCGCTGAAAGGGAAGTCTGGCATGCTTGCCTAACTGACAAGACGAACATAAACTAGAGCGAAGCTCTTTATTACATTGGACAAGACTCTTAGAACGAAGTAAATCTAAAACTGCAGGACTGGGATGACCAAGGCGTGCATGCCAAAGACTGGATGATGATGCTGAGAGGGCGACTGGACTTGACGGGCTGGATGGTGATGGTGACGACACAGGATAGAGCTCCCCGGTGCTATTACATCTCAGGCGAGTAACCCCCGTAGTAAGATCCTTCACAGAGAAACCAAACGGATCAAACACAAGAGAAACATTATTGTCAGTGGTGAACCGACGGACAGAGATAAGGTTTTTGACAAGTTTGGGGGCAACAAGGACATTGTTGAGGTGCAAAGGGTTGGTAGGGGTTGGTAGGGGTTGGTAGTGTGGTGTGGCCAATGCCCGAAGTAGCAAGACGACCACCGTTGCCGACGATAATAGAATGAGCAGGACCCTTAAAAGAAAGAGATGAGAGAGTACCTGAGGAGTTCGTCATATGAGAGGTAGCGCCAGTGTCCATGTACCAAGTGCCGTCAGGGGTGTCAGCTGCATGGAAGAGAAGGCATTGTGCACGTCAGTCGGGTATGCCTGACCAGACGACGGGCGGGGAGCAGGACCCAACAAGCCCTGCTGACGGTTGGGATATGGGGCAGGTCCACGAAACGATGCACCGGGGTAGCCATAGGGCATCCAAGGAGGGTAGCCAGGGTTGGGGGACCAAGAGGGGTTGCGGGGATCGTAGTGCTGCGGGCGGCCATTGCTGCGGCCGCCGCGGGGTCTGCCGCGGCCGCGGCCGCGCCCGCCGCTGCGGCCGCCGCCTCTTGGTCCCTGCTGATCGTTGCCGCGGCCAGGCTGTAGGGCAAGTTGCTCGATGATGTCACTGGATGAGACCAACGCCGTCTTGTCTTTGGCGGCGTCGGTTGTCTGACGGTGAAGGCGAGTCTCCTCCAGGATCAGTTGGGACCGGGTCTTTTCGAACGTAGGGAGAGGTTCCGTCTGCTGTATATGAGTAGCAGCAGCATTGTATTCAGAAGGGAGGCCCGAGAGTACCTGGAGGACGAGGCATGTGGCGCTGGGTTTGGAGTCAACAGCGTCGAGCTGATCAGCCAAGGTCTTGATGTGCTGACAGTAGGCAGATATCGACGGGAAAGAAGAAAGTTTGCAACTTGAGAATTCGTGCTCAAGATAGACAGCACGGGTGGACTTGTTGTCTTGAAAGATATCCTGAAGTTTCTTCCAAGCATTCAAGGCGGAGTCTTTGGGGTCGAGGATGGTGGTCAATAGATCTTTTGAGATGGTGTTGAAGATCCATTGAAGGACAATGTTGTCAAGTTGAGCGAAGAGATCGTCGTCTTCGCTTTCAGAGCGTTTGGCGGAGGAGTCAATGTGGTGGAGGACTTTATGAGCCTTAACATGGGTCGTGAAGAGGTGCGACCACATGGTGTAGGTACTGGATTCATGATCAAGAATGATAGGGATGCAATTTTTTATGTTGGAGATGGTTAGGGCGGAATGAAAGGGTGATTTGGTGGCGGTGGTTTCGACAGACATGGTGGCGGGAAGGATAGAGAAAGAGGGGAGGGATGGTGCGGCGGCAAGGGGACGGGGAGGCCGACGGCGGGAGGGCGGCGGCGAGGAGCGGCAAGGAGAGAGAAGGAGGTGGCGGGTTGAGGAGAGAGAAAGAGGAGGCGGCTAAGGCTAGGGTTAGAGAAAAAGAAATTTAGGGTCTTTGGATCTTAGGCTGTGATACCATGATAGATCATGAGATTGATTGTAATGTCCTCCTTAGGGTTTCCATTCATTGATATAACATATATATAGGTTACAAGGGTATTGGGCCTTAATGGGCTTTTGGCCCACTATACAATAATAAGACCTATGTAATCTATCAGTATGTACGTATTATGGAGAACCAAGAACACCCATTCTTCCTACACCAACAAAATCAGTATCATGCATTCACTCTTCATCAGGCTTAAAAACTCACACCCAGAGACCGGATCGAACCCGTGTCCTCGCAGCTGATCCTGGAGTTCATCGATGTGTCTCCTACGCTACCATTTCCGTTCGACAGCCTTTCAAGCAGCCTTCTCTTGTACCGCCTTTTCATCTCCTCTTCCTTCTCATTAACGAATGCAAGGAACGTCTGCAGGCGCTGGGAGGGCGACCCTCCTCTCAGGGTTTCGCTGTCCTCTTCGTTGTAGTGCTTTATGAACTGCTTCACGACGAGGAAGAGGTAGATGAGGATGGCTAGCAAGCAGGCCAGGCCACATATGACGAACAGCCCCCAGAAGCTCCTAAGGTCTAGCCTGTCTACTGACATTGTCATGTCCTCTGATCGGCAGGCGCTTTCCATCAGCCACTTGTCGTGGATCCTTTGGAGGTCTCCGCTTTCTGACAGCTTCAACAGCGCTGTTGACATGTCCACCGTCAATGGAGAGTCCCGTGGGAAGGCCTGTATCGCAAACGGGGAGAATTTTGTTAAGACAATCTGGCTTCAGATACAATGCAAGGTCATTCAAACTTTAGTCTGATCCTTTTTCAGAAATCTTTAACATAAGCGCAATGTGACTACCAAGTTTTCATACTATTTCAAACATGTCAAGGAGAAGAGATAAGGACAAGAAACACTTACAAATCCCCAGCCATTTTTGGTGAACTCCTGACCCACGATGGTGAACTCACATCTCTTAGCAAGGAAGAGTTCGATATAGGCCCGTTCATCCACCACCGCAGCAACACCGCCATCATTGGGGCCTTTTATCAGGGCATCAGCGTATTCGTCGGCTGACGTGAGAGCCCTGAGCCGGGACTCTTGAATGTCGAGCTCGTGTAGCAAATAGTTGCGAGCGAATGAACCTTGTTGGTACCCAATGGGATCTTTGCTCATCCTTAAACTATCAATTCCTTTGACCGACGACGAAAGCTGCTGCACTGTGAGCATTGAGGTTAGACTTGCAGTGTAACTCGAATTGATTATCAGGACTACAAACAGCCATATGATCAGAACCATCCGGCCCAATGAGCTGACGGTGTTTTCTCCTGCGCGAAAAAGAAGACGCACAGATCATGAGGACTGATGACAAGAAAAGAGACTGATTGATAAGCCAGTAGTGTTACTCACTGTGAGAAAAGAACAATGTTGAAAGGCTGAACCTGCAAGTTGAAATCGAAGCTGTCAGAAGGGCATCAAGAGACTTTCATGACGATTTGACGTGTACAATACAGGCAAGCAAGGATTCCTGTGGAAGGAAGAGAGGAATACTCACCATAGTATTGTCGCGATTTGCCTTTTAGGAGGACCACGAAACTCGTCATTCAGCCTGTGCTCCAGAATCCAAACAACAGCCCCGACAATGAGGAAAAACGCAGCAGTAACACACCACAGCAGCGGAGTGAAGGGTCTCAAGAACGCCCAAGCATTAGACCGCCTGCTCTGAACAGTGGCTACAACCACTAGACCCGATTCGATATAAGGCTGTGTGAAGTCTGCTAGCCTTGTTCTGTTGGTGGTAATTGCAATGTCTCCAATGGCAGCATCGAAATTCTAAATAAAAACAAGATCCAAGTTAGGTATGGTTTTGTTTTGATTGCTAATAAGTACTAGAATATGATCTGTACTCACCCCTGCATTCATACTTTGGATAAGATCAGTGCAGCTCGGGTTTTTAACACCGTCACCGAAGGGAATCAACTTATAAGGAACGGCATATGGCAACAGGCTAACAGCAGCTAAGAACACATCAATACAGTAGCCACTGAATGCGTCTGTGCTCGGAGAGTATCCAATGAAGTCGCGGTAACTCACTCTATATGGAACCCCAATCCTTAGATGCCTGCCATCGTTCGGGAAAACCCACCCACGAGGCTTTTTAGTTGTCTGCCCTGGCCAGATTACACTGTAAAGTTGTTCAGTTGAGCCGGAACGATTAGCTGGCTGAGAGTACAGCTCCTCAGGGGAACGAACTGATAACCCGGAGTAGTTGGACCAGTATCCTATCCTTCTGTATCCTGTACTGATCACATTGATTATCTCGAATGCAGGGTGAATGAGATTCCTATCCGGGTTGAACCTGATGGAGCCGGTCAATCCACTCATATTGGCCTGCCTAATGATCTGAAGAAGTGCATTCCCACCATCGAAAATGCTCATTACATTACCCACTTGAAGATCCTTCAATCTCGGATCAGGGGAGAAGGACAAGTTCCCTCCCTGATCAAAGTATGTTCTCAGTGACCGAGCAAGCAACCAAACTGTATCGTGAGCATAAAGGCCGAAGGTATTCAACCCAAATGAGCTCTTCCCATTCGCTTTACGGGTCAGATCCTTCCATCTAGACACAAATTTACTCTTTTGCTGCGAGTCTGGTGTATGCATACGCAATGTGATAACGCCTTGGATAAGGTTTGTGTCAACCTGGGAGAGGGGAGAGTCGGTGTCCATGATATCGGTGAGCCAATTAGTCGCGATCCAAACATAGCCACTCCCCATCATCTCCAAATTTTTTGCCACATCAAGCACTTGGAGGCCATAGCTGTTGTAAGTATGAAGGATCAGGATCCTGGATTCGGCTAAAGCCACCTTAACAAGCACATTTGTGATATCATCCCTGCTAAACTCAGGGCTCATGGCTGCCTTATACGCTATCCTACAGCGCTTCTCGGCCAGCTTATCCCCCAAGGCAGCTATGCCATTCCTTCCATAGTCATCGTCAATGTAGACAGCAACTACTTCCCTCCACCCGAAGTAAGTGACAATGTCGGCGATTGCAGCCATCTGGAAAAGGTCACTCTGTGTGGTTCTGACAAAGAATGGGTACTGAAGGGAAGAGAGTGTAGGGTCTGTTGATGCAAATGAGAGCAAGGGGACTTGAAGCTCATTCGAAATGTGTGAAACCACATGAGCTATGACTGAGGATTGGGGTCCAATTATGGCCACAGTTTCCCTCTCCATGAACTGTAAAGCTGCAATGAAACAGATATGGATTCAAACACACAGTAAGAGAGCAATCAAGCTTGCCTTAACAGTGGTGGAATCCATGGGGGGATTAAACGCAAAATTTACCCAAGAAGATATGGTACCTTCAATAATGCCAAGAAATCCACTGTAGGCACTATCTTTCATGGTGATGCTGAGATTGGTTCCACCAAGAACATCTGGATTGGAATTGATATCATCCAGAGCAGCTAACATGGCAACTTGAGCAACTTTACCAATTGTGGAATTGAAAGGGAAAATGGCCCCAATATTCACAACATTAGGCCTCATGGAAACACTTGTATTTGCTGCTTTTCCATGTGAAATGCATTGAAAAAACAGCAATACTAAAAACAAAGCTTCCATCTCCATTGTTTGATGAAATCAGAAGCCCTAATTTTGGCTTCCCTGCAAAGACATATTTTTAAAAAAATATAATTGGCCTACAAAATCATTAGAAGATACATCATTTAATGAAATACTCCGTATAAAACAATTTTCTCACAAAAAGTCGGGCAGTAAAGGCAATTTACTAACCCAATGAAAAGGGCAAATAACCCTACCAAGATGGACAAGACAGGAATATGAATATCCAAATCCAACCAAGAAACAGGAGAAAAAATAGGGTCTTACAACCAATCAAGAGTACCTGATTCTCCTATTTAAGCTTTTTTTTCCCCTCACATTCCAGACAAATGAATGAGAACAGCCATGAAATTAGAGAGAGAGCAGGAAGAAGAAGAAAATCCCACTAAATTAAGAAGTGGATACAGACACACACCACAGTAGATGAAAAGCACCCAAGTGGGAAGAGGAAGACATGAACAAGAATATAAACAAGTGGTTGGACATGGAAGGGATTAATTAAAGCCACGGGCCGCAATTAGTAAAAAATGTGATGATTTAAAACCTGAATTAATATATAGAGTTGACCTAAATTGAAATCTACATAGATTAATTACTCCGTACCAAGCAGTGAAACACCAATAACTACTATAAGCATACCTGGGCAGGTTAGTACGGACTACCGAGTATTACGCATATTACCAACCAGCTGGCGTCAGAAAACCACAATGGGTTCTTCAGGAAACTGGTGAGAGAGATGGAGAAACGAGAAGGTGGAAGAATTGCAGGGTAGCCACTTACAGATACCTACAACCGAGTTAGAGAGCCCAACTCACCTGTGCGGTTAAGAAGTCACAATTTATACTATAAACTAGTTTAGTACCCGCACAAAAGTGCGGTTATTTTATTTTTTTAAAGTTAATACATTTAATATTAAAAAAATGTATAAAAAAATTTTATGAATTGATTTTAGTTCTTATCAATTAATAACTAACAAAATCTTATCAATTAATAACAAACAAATTATATATTAATCTAATCTAATTAACAAATCCTATATTTCACCAAAAAAATTAATAAATCCTATAGTAATTAAAAAAAAACAAATTCTTATCAATTAATAACAAATAAATAAATTTGAAAGTAGATGAATCATTTCCGAAGAGAAGCTCAGACTGCACATTGCCATATGGCCCGACTTGCAGGAGAAGATCATTGTAGAACTGCATGCCCTATAGCTTTGTTGTGTCATCTGTCAACAAACAAATAAATTTGTATTGCTTAGACAAACAAGCTTCAACGGATACAAAGTGTTGATATAATAAGAACTTACTTATAGTTCCATATGGCATTAATGGCTTATAGTTGAAGCTGAAAATCTGGATCAGGTTATCAAAGTTGGGATGCTGCACGATCAAGTACGTTCCACTGCGAATAGTTCATCCTGTAGTTGAAATTCATAATCGTGACCTTCACCCGCCAGTATTGCTTGGAGTTGAGCTTGCGATGCCAATGCACCCGGATTGGGCACATATGATTAGTGCATCGGACCAAAGGCGAATAGCAAACAAATAAACTAAATAAAAAACGTGATTAAGGAATTCAATCAAAACGAAACTAAAATCCAAAATGAACTCCATAACGAATCCGATGCTAATTTGCACAAACAAATAAACTAAATCAAAAACGTTATTAATGAATCACAAAACGAAGATAAATAAAATAATATTTAACGTACCTTTTTTTCGAAGCTTCCTATTATTATTTTCTATGGGCACCTTACCTTTATTATTTGACATTGTGGGCAACCTTAATCTAGCTCGGTTGAAAAAACTTTTCATACGACATACCATGAATCACTAACTAATACATAGAGGCGAAACCATGGGATCACCGCCGGATAAGATCGTTTAGCTTAACAAAAAAATCATAACTACCAGATACACATTTTAAGCTAATCGGCATATCATTTTAAAACACCGGCATATCTTTCATCAATTAAACTAATTGACATATAAAATCATAACAACCGGATACACGTTTAAAAACAATTAGTTAATTATTGTTAATTGAAATTAATTAATTAACAAATCATTAAAAAAATCATAACAACCGGATATACATTTAAAAAAAATTGATAATGATTATTATTAATATAATTAATTAAATTACAATTAATTAATTAACAAACCATAAATAAAATAATAATAAAAATAACCTATAAAATCATAACAACCGGATACACGTTTAAAAATAATTAATTGATAATTGATTATTATTAATTTAAATTGAAATTAATTAATTAACAAATCTTAAAAAAACAATCATAACAATCGGATACACATTTTTTAAAAATTAATTGATTATTGATTATTATTATTATTATTATTATAATTAATATAAGTAATTTAAATTGCAATTAATTAATTAACAAATCATAAATAAAAATAAATAAAAATAACCTACTTTAAAGGAGAAGTCTCCACATGGCGTAAATGACTTCTCCTTTAGTATTATAATATAGATTGTGGTTTCAAACCGTGACGGTATATTACAACTGAATGGTAATATCACTATTTTTAAACTGGGATTCTAATGTTATATTTTTTAATTTAAATGTTTTTCTACCTTTATCAAAGTTTTTTTTATATAAGGAAAAAATTCAGCTAGCAAAGTACTAGCCGTATCATCCTGACGAATAAAGTCCCTCATGCTTAAATCGCTATATAGGTCCAACTAGGTCTAACTATGGGTGGAATTGGTACATTACCGATTCTTTTTTTCGTTTACCACGTACCAATCAATTTGAATTGATAATCGTAAAATTCAAACCATTACCAACCAACGAAGGGGTTGTACCAACTTAATTGGTAATTAATTAAGTTGGTTAGTACATGTTGGTAATGATATTTTACCATATTTTGAATGTTGATGAAAAAACATACAAATAGTCAAATACAATACACTTTAATTAAAACTTATAAGTTATTACAATTCAAATAGCAACAATATAAATACTTAAATTGTTCATGCATTTAAACACTAAAGCAAAATAAAAACTTAAATAGTTCCGACGATAGTCAAAATAACATGTCCACTTCCAAATAAAGTTTAGGTTTTAGTCTAAACCGAGGTTGAGCTAGTATTCTTCCCTTGATTAAAAGCATTTTATGAAAATAACAAATACAAAAAGAAATCAAGTTAATAAGTAATAGTTAATATAAAAAAACAGTAAAACAATATACACCTTTTGAATCCTAGCATAAGGCATAACATAAGTAATTGAACTTAGATCTCATAAGGTGACCGTCATTGAAGGGATGAAACCGAAGGGTGAAAAACCTAGATCTGATTTCTCAATCTGAACTAAAGCTATTCTTTTTTTTTTTCTTTTTTTTTCCTAATTAAGTTTTAGTGTTTTACATAACAAGCTAAGGACTTACACTTAAAACAATTAAAGCATAATTTTTTTTTTCAAAAAAAACAAAATATATATTGACAGGAATTGGTTGGTAATTACCGTACCAACCAATTTCAAATTGGTTGGTAATGGTAATACCAACTTTTTTGTTTCAATTACTGTTACCTTATCGACTTCCGAAACTTGGTTCGGTATACCAAACCAATTAAATTGGTAACCAATTAATTGGTAACCAATTTAATTGGTTCCGGGTGGCACGTGTTGGTTTGATTTTCGTAGGAATTTTTGTCCAGCCCTAGGTCCAACGATCGAGCTGAACGTCCATGGTGTGCAAAAGAGATAGAGATGAGAGCATTAAGGGTGTGTTTGGCAACGGGATGGATTTTAGTGGATTTGTAGGATTTTAGTGGATGTGGGGGACGGGGATGAATTTTTGGGATGGAAGAGATGGAAACTCAACACCCAAATTTTTGGGTTTTGTGTTTGGTTGTATTTTGATTTTTTGGTGGATGGAGAAACGAAAAAAGTCTAAATTGCCCCTACTAACTCACCTAAGATGACAAAAATGACCTCCATAATATTTCGCCACGTGTCCTAAAATAATGGGGGAGTTTCTGTAATTTTGTGAAAAGAAATTGAAAACTCCAATTGCTTCAATGGAGCTTCACGTACAAATAGCAATTCCTCGACGACGATGGTTAGCAGCGAAGGCGACGATCTCGGTGGAGATGGGCAGCGACAAGGAACTTCCTCCGGCGGTGATTGGAAGCGGAAAATTAGGCGACAAACGGAGGTGGATGCTTGGACAGCGATGCAACGGAAATCGAAAACGAAGGCAGCACGACTCGACCTTGGGCGATCTCCGGCAAGGCTGCAATCGCAGTGGGAGAGGAGGAGGAGGAGAACGGAGTGGCTCGGGCATTGATGGGCGTCGTGGGCTTGGCGTTGGCGTTCGCCGGCGGCTTGGGACAGTAATGGCGATGGCAGCCGGTGGCGGTGCGATGTAGGTGAGTTGCCTATCGATTAACCAGAAATCAAATTGGAGGATTCGAGAGAGGGCAAAAAAGGACATCTACCCTTTTCCCATCCACCAAACCTCCTCCAAGGAGGATTGAAAACCCATCCCACGCCATCCCTCAAACCCCCCGAAACCTAACCCTCACGCCCAATAAACACAGGTTGCCAAACATGCTGGCGGGAAACCCGGGGCAGTTTTCCCATCCCCTAAGCCTTATACAACACCCTACACCCAAACACACCCTAAATGCAAAAATGGCTAATATATAGGTTTTCACATAGGAAAAAGGGGGAGGAGAGGGAGACTCAAAATGCGCCATTAAGAGCATAAATAATCATGTGTTCTTCCCTTTTTTTTATTTTCATCCCCTTATCTTAATTTGACACTGATAATGCATATTTCAATAGGCATTAAATGATATTTTTAGTTGCATTTCATGGTTATTTGGTTATATTTTATAGTTAATTCCATATTATGTTCTTTTGGTTGAAAAGTGCAAAAACTATGTTATTTCGATTGATTTGTGCAGAGTCTTAGTTCCGACGTGGTGATGAGCTTGGGAGAGATCTAAATGGAGTGAAGAAGATAAGGAAAGCAAAGAGGAAGAAGGATGAATGAGCAAAAGACGAGAGCAAGAAGAAACTGGAAAGGAGCATTTCGCCGTGGCGGGTTCTAAGTCGCCATGGCGAGAAACAACAACAACAACAACAACAAAGAGACAAGTCTAGCTGAAGTTGCGGTCACAAGATTGATTTCGCCACCATTGCCACTTTATTCCACTCTACTCTCAACAAGCAACTAAAGCCAAATATCAAACATAAAAGCATAAACTCCGCAAGCAACAAACATGTGAGTCGGTCTTGACAATAGATAATGAAGTCAATATCAAGAGGTAGAAACAGAAGGCGAGTAAATCACAAATATAAGCAAAATGAATTATAAGTGATTCCAATAAGGCTAAAATAATCTCACAAGGGTCATGTTTTGTAGGATAGCCTGGGAACTGCATCGCTCTGAACTCGGAGAAAAAATCTTCAAAACTCTTCCTCTGGGTTTCTTGAGCAGCCCTAACCTCAACTTGGAAATCCCGAATGGCAGCTAGTTGGCTGTCACAGGACGCAAACCTCTGATCGACTGAACACTCCAGATGCTGATAGTGACTAGCCATTTCGCACTGGTTGTTGAAGATCATCATCTGCTAGTCCTAGATAGGACGAAAGAATCCCTTAAAGTAAATCTGTGAAGGAAACTTGTTATTATAGCCGCCAAAAGAAGAACTGTAGCCTCCATAGTAGGTTCGCCTAGATAAGCAGTCTCCTCAGGTGGAACATACTCATACTCCATGTAGTCCTCCTGCTGAGGAATCTCCTGATGATGCTGAATTTGTGTAATCTGAGCTCTTGATAGCTCGCTGGGAAGAAGCAGATGAGCAGTGGTGGGACCAGTCGGCAGATCCTGGCGAGGAAGATATATCATGTGAGCTTTGTCACTCTCATGCTTCAGGAGAGTGATGTAAATGAGGTGGCCACCTCTGAGCACAACATAAGCCTCAAAACCAATCCCAACTCAATAGCAAGCAAAGTAATCTAACCATCAAAACCAATAGTGGCAGAGTCCTTCCTGGCGTTCGTGGAACTAGAAATAGATCTGCAAGTGAAGAAGAACGGATCCAGCCAATCAGATGTTGCATTTATTTCTGGCGGCAAGCAGATGAAGCAGCTCCATGTAAAAAAGAGTAAAATGAGTAATGAAAGAGTAAAATGTGTAATGAATCACTAAGACAACTTTGTGACTTAGTGGGAAAGGAAGACTATTTATTTGCTTGAGGTTTGAGTTCAAATCCCATTAGTTTGTCCCACCGTGGGCTATTAGCAGAGATGTAGTTTCAATTAACCCTCGACAGAGTAGCAGATCCAGTGTCGCCCACCTTGATCTGGAAAAAAAATATAAGAATATATGTTTTATATATATATATAAAAAAGTAAAAGGTAAAATACATGTATATTTAGTGGATTACTAGTTGAGCCCACCCTATTTTAAATAGAATTCAATCAACACTTGTTCAAATCCCACTAGACACCTTTTTTTTTCTTTTCTTTTCTTACAAATTTAAAGTTTTTTTTATATAAGGTAAATATTCGTGTTAATATGCCTTGAATTGGGCTTATTATTTGTTTTGGGTTTAGGTACATTGTCTGACCAGAGTTTCATGAGGCACTATATATACTCATGAAACCTAACAATTTGTAACTCTAGTTTCTTGTTTGCCTCCATAATAAAGATCCCTATTTCTCTACTCGTGGACGTAGGTAACACACCGTTGTCGAACCACGATAAATCTCTGTGTCTTTTTTTGTATGTTATCGTTCTCTTTATAACAAAATGGTATCAGAGCTTTGGTTGTTGATTTTCGTCGAAAATGATATCTGGTTCTGTGTTGAAGATCGACAAGTTTACTGGAAGAAATTCTTTCAGTATGTGGCAGATCAAGATGTGGGCTTTGCTGAAGCAGCAAGGCCTGTGGACACCGTTAACCTCCGACAAGAAGGGGGCATATACAACCACCGCTGAGTACAGTCTTTTGGAGGAGAAGGCTCATTCGACGATTATGTTGTGTCTCGCAGATGATGTCATAATAGAAGTTGCTGATCAGGAAACCACATGCGGCTTGTGGTTGAAGTTGGAGAGTTTGTACATGACAAAGTTTCTGACGAACAAGTTGCTTCTGAAACAACGGTTGTTCGGGCTGTGTATGTAGGAAGGTACACAACTCAGAGATCATCTTGATCAACTTAACACGCTGTTACTGGAATTGCGTAATATCGATGTTAAAGTTGAGGAAGAAGATGTTGCCCTAATTATGCTGGTATCCCTACCCCCCACATATGAGAACTTCATTCAGTCGTTCGTCGTTGGGAATGATACTATCACGTTGGAAGAGGTTAGATCGTCGCTTCATAGCAGAGAGTTGTGTCTGAAGGCAACCGCGTCGGTTACAGATAATCAGGCTTCCGGGCTTATGGCAAACGGAGGCAAATCTGATGGTAGAAAGGGCAATAAGAAGTAGCATCACAAAGATCGCAAATCAGGCTCTACACCAAACGATGTCTGTAACTACTGCAAAGGGAAAGATCATTGGAAGAATGACCGTCCGAAGAAGAAAAAGCGGGAGGAGGAGAAATCTGGGTCTGCAGTAGTAGCTAATCGTGGGAATACTTCTGAGTAAGATATTGTTCTGCTAGCTGATGATCACACACACTGAGCTGATGTGTGGTATCTTGACTTTGGGGCCTCCTATCACATATGTCCGAAAAGGGAGTTGTTAACATATAGCCGTGCTGATGGGGGCAATGTATCCATGGGGAATGATGCTCTCTACAAGGTTGTTTGAACTGGCCCAGTCAGGCTTCAGACTGATGATGGGAAATTTCGCACATTGGAGGATGTCAAGCACGTGCCATCCATGACGAAGAATCTGATATCCCTGACAGTGTTAGACGAAAAGGGGCTCAGGTACACATGTTATGGTGGAAAGTTGCGTGTGTTTAAGGGCTCTAATGTGTTTTGGCAAGGAGTCAAGCAGGGAAAGGGAACTTTGTATGCCCTACAAGGTTCAGCAATTACAGGTATTGCCGATGCTATTTCTGTCAAGGTTAGGGAGACTGTGGCTAAGGAGGTGGAGTTTAACTTCACTTTAGCAGAGACTCAGGCACCTGAGTTGGTCACTGACCAATCATCACAGACAGGTACTACTGAGTCAAATATTGTTGAGACAAATAATATACCACTAGACACACGAACATGTGGAGTTGTACATCAGAGTATTGCTCTAGATCGGCCAAGAAGAGTTGACATCAGGGGGCCTGCGAGATACTCCCTCTGTTCCAAAATAAGTGGCGTTTTTCTTTTAGTGCACACTTTTCAATGAGTAAAAAAATCTATAAAATATTATTATTTTAGTTAATTTTTTCACACAATTTTATACTTATTAGTAATAACTATGACATTATATAAAAAAAATTGATTGAAAAAGTAACATTGTATAGTGTTTTAAACACCTTAAAACATGCCAAAAAGGAGTGTGACATTTATTTTGGAACGGATGGAGTACATGTCTAATGATCTGGTGGGATATGCTTTGCATGTGGCCGAGAAGGGGGAGATGTTGTTGCAGGAGGATGTGTCAAGTATGAAATATAAATATAATATAAAGCAAGGGTGGTCGAAGAAGATGCAGTCGCCTCTCGTAGGGTCGCTCGCACGGGCAACTTCGCAAATCACAACCCTAGACCAAGCGGCGTGGTTCTCCTGTGTACAGGCTATACTCGGGTCTCAACAATTACTCAATTAGCCCCTTTTTCTGATTTTTCCCAAAAAAAAAATTTTTAAAATAAAATAAAATGACGTAGTTTCAAGCCACGATATATCGGTCAACCCGATATTGATCGATATATCGGTCGTTGGCCCAATATAACCCGTTGACCGATATTTCCCAACCGATACGCCGATATCGTAGCGTGTTCTAAATATCCCCGATATATCGGCCGATATATCCGATATTTAGAACACTGGTCTCAGCAAATAAATACAAGACTTCCTCCTGTTGTAGTAGAAGGCAGTCAGGATCGATCCACGAGGAAGCGTGTCAGCGCCCGCCTTTTCAGTTCCAAAACTCAGCAGATTTCGAGCAGAAGAGTCCTCGACTTCGAGTAGGGTCCTTGACTTCGATAACACTGTCGACTAAAATGGAAAGCAGAAAGCAACAAAAATGAAACCAAAGCAGAAATCTTGTCGATCTCGACCAACCAACTCAACGTCGACCAACTTTCCTCGATGTCGACCAAAATTGCTCGAAATCGACTAACAACATAAACTTAATTCGAAGCTTTTCGCAACACGGAACACGAATTTGATGGAATAAATCAATAAACTAAAGACTTCTAAGATCAGGGTTTCAACACCACAACGATAACCATGTAAAATAACACATAAAGGCATAAAAGATCATGCTTTTCATCAAATAACTCTCGTTATTAACAAATAGGAAAATAGAGGCTTTCGCATAAACCCTAATTGTTACTAACTCTTTTTCACATAATTAATCCAAGTTGCATTAAGATCACTTTCGCTTCAATAACACAAACAAGGATCACCTTCAACTTTCGCAAAAGAATCATGTTCATAGGGATAGAAGACGAAATCGCATCAAAAGATTGTACCTTTACCGCATCACCTTACATGGCTACCGTCAGGCTCACCCCGACCCTAGAAGTTGGGTGACTACTCGCTCTTCATCATCAAGAAAGACATCAATAATAAAAGGGAACTAAATTGCATTAATAAAATAAAAGAAAGCTTAAAACCAATCGAAGCCAAATCGTCTCTCAACTCTTTTGCTCCACTCGCCACAAGCTCTCTCTCTCTATGTAACTAATTTTAACTGGAATTGAATGATTAAAACTCAGCCCCTAAGGCTCTATTTATAGGCTTCATTCCCTAGATAATTAGGAAAGAATCACCTATCTATATCTATATCTATCTATCTAACACTTAAAGATAAAAATATGGAAATAAAATAATTATATCTAAAAGGAAATTGGACTAATGTGGATAAATCTTCCTTCTCTTGATAGAACTTGATGTGACTTGATAGAATATCTCGAATCTTGGCATGCAAGTAACCACAATGCTCGGATTTCTCCTCGATCCCGACTCGGACAGCTTCTGGAATCTCCTCGACCTCGACCAAATTCCTCGACGTCAAGTAGAATTCTTCGTCTCGAGTGGTCCTATGCTCAGCTTGTGCTCGATCTCGTCATCTGGAGAAAATGTCGAGTAAAATTTGGTGGACTTCGACTAAATCTGTGCGCTTTCAGCATTCTGCTCCGTTCTTGAAACACACTTTCCCGAGTCCTCGTTCGTCGGATTGACGCATATGAGCATGCGTTAGAAATCTATTTTCGAGTGCTACAACTTCCATGAAGACATCAAAGCTTGATCAAGAATGATGAATGGTGAAACATGGCGTTTTCTCCAGCTGCACCATGCTTAATTAGTTTCTTCATAACTTTCCTTTAAGCTCCAAAGTGCGCCTGATTTCTGCGAAATATAACAAAAACTTGTGTAGACCTTCATATATGGCAAATAAACATAAACTACACAGATTCTGTATTATTTTAACCCAAATATATGAAATGCATGCAGAAATTATTATAAAAGATGGTATAAAACATGGCAATTTAGGCTCACAACAGGAGGATGGTGTTCCATCAACTTACAAGGCTGCTATTTCTGAAGGTGAGTCAGCACACTAGCAAGTTGAGAAGAGAATCAAGGTAAAGAAGATGAGAACAACTAATAATACCCATGATATGTTCAGCAAGCCAGTTTCGGAGAGCAAATTCCAACATTGTTTGGACTTGCTTAACATCATCGGCTGTTGAGTTGCCTTGCGGGGCAATTTGGGTCCTCCTACGAGGACAAGTATGAGGCAAAGAAATGTCTGGCACTTGTCATGGTGCATCTGTTTCTGAGAGGAGATTCTGGTATATCCGGCATTGAAGCGCATCTGGTACATCGGGCATGGCAATGCATCTGGTACGTCTAACGCTACAATGCGGTTGGTACATTTGAGAGGATTCAAGTCAAGGTGGAGATTTGTTAATATGTCATGAATTGGGCTTATTATTTGTTTTGGGTTTAGACCCATTGTCTGACTACGATTTCATGAGGCACTATATATACTCATAAAACCTAACAATTTGTAACCATATAGTTTCTTGTTTGCCTCCATAATAAAGATCCCTATTTCTCTGCCCGTGGACGTAGGTAACACACCGTTGCCGAACCACATTAAATCTCTATGTCTTTCTTCATCTGTTATTGTTCTCGTTATAATAATTCGGTTGGCCAAAACCTAACCGATCACATCCGGCCTACCGGACGAGGTCTAACAAACCTGGATGTGTTTCAAGTACGTGCCCCCGCAGAGAGCGGCTAAGGTGTGCAACCTTATCAACCACTCTATTCCCATTTCAGGGAACATGCGAGAAAGATACTTCATGAAAATATCGGATGATTGTTTTGATATCTCTCATAGTCAATTCAATCTCCCAATGACATTTTCCTTTCCATGCTAGATGGTTGATAATGATATGTGAATCTCCGTCAACTACAATTTTCCAGATATGAAGTTCTCTAGCTTTAATTACTCATTCTCTCAGGGCGAGTGCTTTCGCCATAAGAGGAGATTGTTTTCCTATATATTTGTATCCCAATGAAATGAGTTTTCCTTCCCATACCCAGATTACGTACCCCGTGGTGCTCTCATCCAAATTTGAAGATGAACCATCAAAATGTACCCCGTGGTGCTCTCATCCAAATTTGAAGATGAACCATCGAAATTAAGTTTCATGACTCTACGTCCCAATTTTCTCCACTTAATTTTTGTTATTTTTTAATTTTTCGACTTGACTTGTCTTTTATATTTTCTATTCCTATGTCATCCTCTTGTTTGTATGTTTTTCTCCAATTCTCATGAAGCGTATTTATGAAACATTGTATTTCCCTATTTGATGGAATATGGTCATCTTGGAAGGTAACCTAATTTCTGTAAAACCAAATGACCCACCATTTGAGCGCTAGTGCTTCTTTTTCCATTGGATTGAGTTTATCACCTAATGTGCTCAAGATTAATTTGATGTCTCTTGTGTTGTTTAGAAGGCTGGTTATGATGTGTTGGATTGCATGTATCTGCAAAGCTGGTTGATTTGCAAAACAACATTCAATAAAAAGATGTGCTTCATCTTCAAAATGGTGGTAACATAATTTACAGGGGATTGGGACTCGAGATGACAATGGGGTGAGTTTGGGGCGGGGAGTACCATCTGAAATACCCCAAAATATTTTGGGTATTTGTGTTTTAATTTAAATAAAAATAAGTTTAAAGTTTTAACATAAAAAAAGTTATAAGATTTTTTTTTTACGATATATATATCTTATTATTCGGTTCTTACTGTTTAGACCATAATATTTAATTTGACATTATGATTTTAGTAGTGAAGCTTATTGTAATAAAATGAAATATTCATTTTATTTTAAATATAAAGGTCAAAGTGAGTTCATTATTTTATTCTTTAACATCTTACTTGAAATGTTGAACATCGTTTGAATTAAATTATTTTAACAATCCCTTTCATGTCTTTTTATGTAAAATAGTTATGTTTTATCGTCCGAACTTATTCTGTGTTTAATTAGAATTTTAAAATAAATTTATTATTCTAATAATATATTCTAAGGTTTGAAAATTCATTTCAATCAAAATTTATTATTATTATTATTTATAAATAATTTTATGAGACTAAAATTATTTTTCTGGGAGATTTTAAAATTTATTTGAGTGTAGATTAATGACAAGTTGACAACCCAAAGTTTAAAGGGCAAACCCGGGAGCCCATACCCGACCCATGAGTAAAAGAGGCCCGTTCATCTTCTTCGTCACTTGACTGAGAGCTCAAGCGGGTAGCCTTCAATGGTGGTTTTCAATTTTGAATTTAAGTTGACACGTTACTAATACAAATCTTATCCCAAATTCATTAGTAGCCATCATTGTGCAATCATTCTCGTTCTAAATGATAAGGTCCTTATCTTGAATAGAACACAAATCCCGTCCTAATTCAGAAAAACCTAGGTTTAGGATCCGATGTATTGACGTAGATGATAAGGGCTTTATCTTGAATTGAATGCCTGGATTTATTCATACATTCTAAAGGCATTCATTGTGTCACTGTCATTCAATTGGTGAAACCGTTCACCATTCCGGCTAGAAAAAGAATTCTAAATTCGACAATTTTTAGAGTTATTCTACCATTGTCGAATACCTTAAGCTCTCAAACTCACACAAATAGATCCCAATCGATCTTGGAAACTGTTAGGTACCAAGAAATCCCTCAAATGCAGTACTCCTCCGTTCTAAAATATAAGACTTTTACTATTCACGTACGTTTTCCTAAGATGCTAAAAACTATATAAAATATTAATTTTTTTATTAATTTTTTTTAATAATCTAGTACTTATTAGTAAGAAGTAAGAGATTATTTAAAAAAATTTAATAAAAAAATTAATATTTTATATAGTTTTTATCATAATAAGAAAACGTGTGTAAATAGTAAAAGTCTTATATTTTAGAACGGAGGGAGTACCAAAGAAAAAGCCCCAAATCGGGATGTCTCGCCTCTGACGCAGACCATCTCCGTCGTGTTCCGCCAACGCTAGCCATCAATTAGGACCACCGTGGGACTCGAAATTGTTGGCTGACGATATCGATGTCGCCCCGCCGTTCCACCGTGAATCACCTTCGCCACTGCCGGCCGATCTTGTGAGCGAGTGGAGTTTGAACTAGAGAAAGAAGACACGAGCAGATCGAGATTTGTGAAAAGTAATTCAACCCCATCACCCTCCATTGTTGTTTATTACAAAATATAGACCTTATTTCGTATTTTAATTAAAATGCGATAAACTCCCAACTTCTAATTTATTTCGCAGTTAGCCTTCGACCCAATCATATCCAATTTGATCTAACTTCACAATATTTCCGGCGTTGGTAAAATTCGATCTATACTTAATTTGATTCGGTAACGAATTAAATTATCAGAGTTATATTTATCAACATATATGAAATTTTTGTGAATTATTTTGTAGGCTTGTGGATAGTTTGATTGGTTGTTGCTGACTGTCTTGAAATTCATAGTTGGTATCGAAATCCAATAAGACGATAAGACAAGTGATATTCCGAGCTTTCTATGCTCATTTGAGTGATTTCATGTCTAGTTGTTTTCTACAGTTAATCATGTCAAATTGAGTTAAATAAATTACAATCCATCTGTTTGAGTGATTTATTAAATCGATAATCTTATTTGGCATGTTAAATGGGTAATGTTATTTTTTTATAGGTTATTTAAGTTAGATAAATGACATTATGTGCTCATATTTCCAGAAAGCATGATTTATTACTCTCTTCATGCTAAGTTTAATTATGTGATATATCCGGTTTCATATACATAATTTTCGTTTATTCAATTCATTTCCGGACTTGTTTGCATACTAGTTCGGTGTGGACTTTGGTTATCTTTTGGACCTAATCCTTATAATATATATATATATATATTTGATCCATTCTCTCTATATATATATATAGGAAAGCTTTAAAATGTAAAAAGTCCTTAACGTGCAATTCCTTAACGTCTATATATATATATATATATATATATATATATATATATATATATATATATATATATATATATATATATATATATATATATATATAGAGAGAGAGAGAGAGAGAGAGAGAGAGAGAATGGGTATAAAGTGCACACCTCTTAGGGTGTACTTTGTGCACAATCGAGGACCGTTGATCTAAAAGAAATAAAAGGCTAAGATGATGCCACGTCAATTGGGTGGTTTTAAAAAAAAAAGTGAAAAAGAAACCCAAACTCAATTTTAGGGGGTGTAGCGCGTGTAAAGGAATTGCATAAAACCCTAGATAATGATTCTTCTTCTTTGTGGAGCACTGGAGCCCCAAAGGCGAGTTGAAGGCGGCAAGTCGAGGAGGAGACGAGCGGAGGCTAGGCGGCGGTGCATGGAGGCGATGCTTGGTCCGACAATTGGCGTCCGAGTGTCGCTGCGAGAGGCTCCGCCAGAAGCCGGGGTTGTGGAACCGTCGCGCAATCAGCCGCCGCGCTCCCGGTGCACTCTCCGACTTTCGCCTTCCTGCCACGCGCAGGGGAGAGCACAGTCGCCGCGCTCCCGACGGACTCTCCGACGCTCGCCATCTTATCGCGAGGATGGGAGGACACGGACCTTCGCGGCGGAAGCAGTGGTTGCCTGCGACTGGCGGACTCGGGACACGATTGGAGCGCAATTTGACCAGTCACCGCGATTACGATCTAGATTCGCACAATCGGAATCGAAAAATACAGGAATCGTTCAGATAGAGAATCTGCGGTATATTCCGGATCGATGGAGAGGGTGGGCGACCATCTCAGACCTCCTCGCCCTATCGCTCTTTGCCGGATCCAAGCCCTCTCGCTCAGATCTGGGCCTCCTCCTCCCCTATCGCTCAGATCCGGGCGGTTCCGGGCTATTGCCAGTGGTCGGCATCCTTCAACTGTCTCCGTTCTCCGGCGCTTCGTACTGATTCGACTCCGTCATCGTTATGTCATCCTTCCATTGATCTGCTTGTTATCTTTTTTTTTTCTTTTGTGGGGTGGGGTACTAGGGTGGGTGGCGGCGGTGGTTGGGTGGGTGGTGGTGGTGAGGGTGAGGATGAGGGTGGTGGGGTGGTGGGTGGAGGGTGAAGGGGTGGTCGGTTCGAATCCATTCTATTCAATATTGTTAATTATTCAGATGAATATGTCGAAGTTTGGTTGTTAGTGTTAATGTTTTGTTAATTATTCGTTGAAATTTAGATCAGTATTCATCGGTATATGGAGGTTTCGGATTGAAAAATAACATTAAACCTCTCGTATACGACCGAATAATAATGCCTATACCACCGAATACAAATTAACTCGGAGTCAAAACTAAAATTGATTGACAAAAAATTAAACATTATTCGGTAGTATGTGACAAATTATTCAGTTGAAACAGTCAAATTTGATCTCAAATGGATGGAAAAATGAAATATAACATTATTCGGTTGAGTCTGAAACATTATTCGGTGGAATGGGCAGATTTTTCACAACAGCGAAATCAGATTCGGAAAAAAAAAACGCGTCAGACCTTTTTAGGTGGGTCCCACCAGTTTTTCTATTTTAAAAAAAAAGAAACACTCTTTTAATCATGGTCTTCCATTTCCTCTCCATCAATGGCCAGGATTTGTGCACTAGATACACCCTAAGGGGTGTGCACAAGGGAACCACTCCATATATATATATATATATATATATATATATATATATATAAGATAATATGCTTAAGTTATTGATTTTAGACTTGTGGTTGAGTGTGTTATAGAATGTGAATATATTAAATTAAAGTTAAGGAAGATTAGCGCTTTCAAGTAAAGTATAAACGATATTACAAATTAAATATGGAAGATGAGCGCTTCCAATTTATATAAAATACATATTATTATAAACCAGGAAGATGAGCGCTTCTTATCCAGTTTCATGAAACTACGTTTCCGGACCCGGAAATGATCCACTGAGCGGACCCGTTCAGTGAATTTGATCGATAAGAAAATCCGAGCGGACCCTTCGGTACACTTGTTACTAAAAGAAAACCCAAGCGGACCCGTTCGGTATACTTAATATTAAAATAAAATATGAGCGGACCCGTTCAGTACATATTAAATATATAGATCTTAATGTTGTAGTTCATTGGTTAGATACTAGTTGTAAGTTTAAAGTTATACAATTATCTATAAGACAGTGATCGTAAATAAGTTAGTCATAATTAATTTCAGCGCTTAATTATATTCTAGTCTCATTTCGGAATATAATTTCCTAGAGTGATTGATAGAGTCTATTTTAGTCATGTTTTTATTATAGATTTGCACTAGTTCATCACCCGTGCATTGCACGGATATATTAAAATATTTGAATTAACAATTAAGTAAAAATAAAATTTGCATAATCATAAAATAAAAACAAAAACAACGGTTAAGTGTACAAAAAATATTTGATTGAAAAGCAATATAAATAAAGTCATAAAGTTACATTAATTATTATATATAATTTAGACTTTAAAAAACTAAAAAATAATTATACTTGTAGCATGAGTATTTTTTTTATTAGGAAATAATTCGAAGACCAGACAAACCTGGCACCTCAAGAGGCCGACAATGTCGACATACGGCGAACCATAAAAAAAACAACGCAATGCAATGATATGAGTCCATCCATAAAAAAATCAAACAATGAAAAACCCTACATAAAAATAAAAAGAACAACATATTAGATGAGAGACTATAACAAACAAATAATAATTAATAATAGAAAAAGATGAATATAAAGGAAGAAAAGAAATACCGGCTTAGTGTAGATTATGAAAAACTTCTTTATAGACAACATTAGTTGTTGTGTTCATGGATTGCCCATCTTTGTCACAAATTAAAACCTTCAACTTTCTTGATGTCACTCTAGATATTGCAACATACCATGTGTAAAAATAGGGCGTGGAAGATACAAACCGACATAGGAAAGTGATTGCCCTTGGCTCTTGTTGATTGTCATGGCAAAGCACACAAGCACCGAAAATTGTCTTCTTCTAAGCTTGAAAGGCAAATGAATGTTTGAAGGAGTAAGCACCATACGAGGGATAATATATAACCAATCGACTAATTAATATTGTTGTCTGGAATGATCTTTGCCTTAATAATGTGCTTTTCGAGCCGGGTCGTTATAAGCCTAGTACCATTACACAAACCAGCTGGCTGGTAAATATTTGAAAGCAACATGATGGGAACACCGACCTTAAGCTTTAAATTGTGATTTCGGAACCAGAACATTTGATACTATTCAAGTAGCTAGTCAAGGGGATAATCATCATCATGTAGACTTGCATTTGCATCTGATTTGCAAATAGAATCTGAGCTAAGATACTCCTTTTGATCACTCGACATGATAAATAACAAAATGTCATTCACCTGGTCAACAATGTCAGGAGTGGGGGCAAGAATAGCACATTCTTGGAAGTATACATCACTTGACAAATTCAACATGAGTGAAGGGTAAATAGATTCCACAATCGATAGAATAGGATCAGTGGCATTTGATATAAGTAGATCAGGTGGAATTTCAATTGATATACTTGTCCGTCATTAGGTATACCCAATACAGGGTGAAGAAAGAAGCAATTAACAACCCTCTTTCTCGGTCTACCCGGTGTGAGGTGGAGTAAACCACATGTTTTGAAATATATATATATATAGGGGTGCGTTCCGGTGAAAACCAAAATTGCGGTAAAAACCTGAGAGAATCGGCTTTTGAGCCTCGTTCACTTGCTTTATAGCCCGGTTCTGAATAAAACCGAGTTATAGAGTCACTGTGTAATTTTAGAACATGAGTTTTTAGCACGATTTTTAGGCTTGACCGAACTATAAAGTCATGTGTTATTTTAAAACTGAAGTTTTTAGCACGGTTTTTAGGTTGAACCGAGTTGTATAGTCACTGTGTGATTGAGGTTTTTAGCATAAGTTTCAAATAAACCAAGCTATAAAGTAGTCTTCACGATTTCTACCACAATTTGAGGTTTTCACCTGAGTCAATCTATATATATAATATGCACATTGATTTGTAATAAGATATGCCTATATGGCATGATATAAAATTAAACGCAAGGATAACATATAGTTAATGACCATTTGCATATAAAACTTATTAATTAAATCATGTACGCACTCCTTAAATGAGTCCTACAATATCCGATCTAAATTATATAAAGCAAATGAACCTGATTGACCTGGCTAATTCCAAAATAAATGAAAATATATATCCCCCAAACTAATATTTTTAAAAGAAAATTGGTGAAAGTAGTCTCTTTTGTATGTGCATGTTAAACTAAAGTAAAGTAGTAGAAATTTATATATGACTTTTTTTTTTCTGACTATAATATATACTTCTTTACGATAAAACCATACCAGTTTTCTCAATATTTTATGCATAACAAATTAACAAACTCATAAACATAATTACATTTACATATATTTCTCACATAATAAAAATCATAAAAGGGTATTGGTAATCTAATAGGATAACGTAAAAGGGTATTGGTAATCTTTATAATTATGAATTTATGATGAAAAATATGAATGTTTGAAGGCATTAGATTGTAGTTCAAAATAATAAAAATCATAAGTTATATTAGAAATGTTGAATTCAATCATATTTTTTTCATCTGTCCATCTTAATTTTAGATTGATCAAATGCATGCGGTAAATTTGTTCTAAACTCCCTTTGACAATATTTGAGAGATACATAGATTCAAAAGTCCTGTTTTAAGATCTTATGATATTATTAAAATAAATATTGGATTCAAATTCTTCTTCACATTTATACGGATTTTTCAATTATTATTTTTTATAAAGAGTGACATCTTTTACAAAGTCATATAGTAATCATGTTTAAAAATATAAATCAGAAGAATCATAAAAATGAAAATAAATACAAATAGATATATGATTAATAAAGACAAAATAGGACATAAAAATTTAAAAATAATTTACTTTCAAAATAAAAACTATAAGAATAGGAAATAAACTACAGTACACAACTACTAACTACTAAATTCATATTCATATATAGATTATTAATAGTTTTATTATATTTTTATTTAAATCGATATGAGCTTAGTGGAAAAAAAGATATATTAGATTTTATTCCCAAATAATAGATAGAAAATAAAATAAAATATTAAGTAAATCAGATTCTTACCAAATTAGGAAAAAGTATCAACAAATATACAAAAAAAATTATATGTGGAATTAGGTGTATAGGTGGCGTAATATTATTGGTAAAACAATTGATTCGGTAGACAAATAAAAATGAGAAAAAAAATATTACGTAGCAGATACTATCCATATACATATGTACATAATCATTACCATAAATAATAAAATATAATAAATTAATTATGAAAAGAAATAATGAAAAAATAGGTGGCAAAATTTTCTCACGTGGCGCAATATTAATAGTTAAAAAAAAGGCGGGAAAATTTTTAAGTAGAATGCGACACGTGGTAGAAACAACTACTACTTTAGTATTGTTTAGGATATTAATTTAGAGCATGTTTACATATTTTAGAGCTTATTTGTTATTATTTAGTTTTCGGAGTCTACACCCGTGTTTTTATATACTTCAGGTATTTTGGAGGAGATTTGGAATAATTCACATTCAACAAATTATAATCGAGATGGCCGAGTTACAAACGATGAATGGGCTGGTGAATTCTTACGGGAAGAGGCGGAAGTTTCATGGCTTAAATTGCTTACTACCGTAGATAGATAGAATTAATTAGCTTAATATATTATATTATATAGTATAGATTAGATATATAGATTAGGATATTAGTCTTTACATATACTATATATACATGCATACGGCAAGGTGTACGGGGAGGCCGAACGTGACTAACAGTGACCGGCCGACTTGGATTCCTCTTAAACCCTAACTATGTTTTGTCTTATTTTTATGAAGATCTAAACTCTCCCGTTTTGTCTACAATTTGAAGCTTTATTTGAATTGTTTGTGAGTTTCTAATTCTTGTTCTTTATTTTCTATATTAAGTGTTTCGACTTCTTTGTGCTTGAATTATTGATTGTTTTATTTTATCTTGTCTGATCAACTTGGTAGAATCAATTCAATTGCTAGGGTTTTGTAAATTCCTGATTGTGAACCTTAACCCAAGTGGCAAACTTATCCATTTAGGGCTGATTGAACTAATTGGATGGGTAGGAAGTTGGATGTGTTGTTAAATCCCTCTTTAGGGACTGCAAATACCTTGGTTAATCTCTGGTCTTAAAGCTATCAATTGAGTTAAATCCTTCTTTAGGGACTGTTCGATTGATAAGGGTTTCTATGACTGATTGGACTAGTAACTATATTAGGTCGGGACAAGGGCATTCATAGGAATCATAAAAGGATAAGAGGAAGTTACACTATCAATTCAACCAAATAAAGTGGATAGTTGTAGGTAGAACGATTTTCTCTAAATTGCTTTGCATTAATTTGTTTATAGTTTATTTTATTTTCTTTCTTATTTTCACCACCCAAAAACCCCCCGTTTCATACTAATTGGTAAATAAACTTAACTTAGGAATAACTTGGTTTTTTGTGGGATCGACTCGTGCTTACCACACTACATTAGTTAGGTAGGTTCGAAATTATTTTGATACGGTTTACGCGACTAAAAATCGTCCATCAAATTGGCGTCGTTGCCGGGGAGTCAAAGTTTATTTCTTTGTTTTGTGTGTTTATCAATTTTTGTATATATCTAACTTTGTTGTGAACCTATCTTACGGTTCACGACACCCTTATTACTAACATTGTAAGATGAGATTAATGCAGAGTCATGGGGAAAATTTTCACCATTATTTCACAAGAGTGCATAATTTATTGGATGTCCGTTATGCAAGGGGTTACCAAGATAGTTTGCAAGATATGGTTGTTTGTGTACTTGAGGGCATGGCTCCTGAGACCAAAGAACTTGCCGAGTCTATGAGTAACGGAGGCTTGACAAGTTTCAAGTTATCAGAGATGTGGGATTTTTTCTGCTACATGGGTAACCAGGTGGAGCAAGAAGAAGTTGTCACACGCCGGGTTATGTTGGAGCATGTGCTTAAAAGGATGGAGCGAATTGAGGAACAATTGAACCAACTTAATCAACTGATGAGTGAGTTGGTAGTAGAGCAATGCTTTATTCCTCAAGTTGATGAAAGCCAAGACACAAACAATGACGGTTTGATCGATGAGAGCCCGATGCTCCCTGACGTGGAGTCTCATGAGTGCACGCATGAGGATCCATGTGTTTTGGCTCCTATTTCATCTGAATAAATCATCCCTGACTTGCCTATCAAAGAATCATGTACCAAGCCGATTTCTGTGGCTCCCGAAGAAGGTATTGATATTTCTTACACTTTTGTGAGTTTTGGTGAATATACAGACCCTTGGGAACATTACTTTGAAAAGCCACCAGCGGAACTGTGTTGGTGGTATTATATACCCTCTATAAAGAGTCATACTCGCTTATTTGATAGGTTGAAACGAGTCTTATCTCCAATATTATTAAGTTTCAGTTTATCATTATATTATATATGCTTAATTGATATGTGTGCACAAGAGTTTGACAAATTGACGAGGGCGTTAACAATGTCCGATTTTAGAGAGGTTGGGAAGAACCAAGGTATGTTTTTTTTTCTTTATTTTAAGTTATGATTAATTTTTATAGATTTTCTGTTAATTTATTCCCGTAAGAAAAAAAAAAAGAGAAAAGAAAAAAAAAAAAAAAAAAAGAGAAACCCTGTTCTCATTCCTCTCCCTCGTTTTTTCCCTTCTCAAACCCAGCGCCGCCCTTCCCCGCCGTTCGCCACCCCTGGACCATCCTCTCCTCCGTTCGCTTTCTCTCCCCCAGACCTTCCCCGTCGGCACCCTCGCCACCTGACCACCGGCAATCAAACTCCCACCGCCTTTCCTCCTTTGTCGCCGCAGATGTCCAGACCGTCTTCAGCCATCTGAAGCCGCCGGCCGGCCACCACCACCGCCTTGTTCTCTCTCTCCTGGTCACATCTTCAACCTGCACCTTCACCATTCAGTGCTGCGGTCACCACACGAAACATCATAACCCTCGCCTCCCACACCAAAGCCACCGGCGAGGCTTATTCCGCCACCGCTGCTCGTCACTCCGCCATCGCTGATGCTGCTCTGTGTGGCCATGATTCCTCTCGACCATGCCTGTGATTCCCTCGACTTCAGTATCGGCAGGTAAGTGAAGGTACCATCGAATTTCCACTTCACGGTTTCTGGATTTGATTGGTTATGATTTGATTCCTTGGTTATTATTGTCTTGGCTTGGATTCGATTGGTTATGACTGAGATTTTAATTGCTTATTAGTTGAATCGGTGCTCAAGATTGGCAAGTGCAACTAAATTGCTTAAGTTTTGACATTGAGATCTTGATGCCTTGATTTTACACTACTAAATTTTGATGCAGCGGAATTCTTTGTGGTTTTTGTTGGAATTTGAAGTGAGGTTATTTTCATGAGGTGATATGATGATTGCTGAATTTTGTAGCCTCTGGTGGCTCTTGAACTCATTGTGGTTGTTTGATTTCTTCTTGCTATATTTTAAATCAGCTGAATATTTTTATTTAGTCTCGAGTGCTATTATCAAGACAAGCTAACTTTGAGGTGGTGCTCGTGCCCATGTTTCAATTTTTTCTAGCTAGGTTGCTCCCTGAAATCACTTGAATTCCATGTTTTAAAATTGATATAAGTGATTGAGCATGACTTGTAGGGGCTGATTTTTTTTTGGTTTGGATGGTCTTTGTTGTTCTTCATTCTTGGATGGTATATTTTTCTTGCTGGTTGGAATGTGTTTGTTTGTGGTGCATTTTTTTTGTTTTGTGTCATGGCCAGGCGTTTTGCAAAGAGGATAGCCCTATATTTGTCCAACTCCAAGAAGGTTCACGACTGGCAATTACATCAAAGAGTTGCTGAAAGTTTCTACTCTTTTATCATGTTTTGAGGGTGTTAGTACTTAGGAATAGTCATCTCTCTTGCTGAATTTTATGCTTTTGATATTCCTTTGCTATTGAGTTGAATCTACTGCTGATTACCATGCAAGTTTTGCTTGTTTTTGCTGCTGTGAGCTGCTAGCCTCATCCCTACGAGTTACTGCTACATTTTTCTGGTGGGATTTGTTGTTGAATGTTCCCGAGGATATCACCTATTTTCTTCCTTCCTCCAGATTTGAACCGAATGATTTGTCTCGAATGCCTGATTACTTTGTGAGTTTCCTCTGCCTTTCTTTCATTCTTTTTATTTACTTTGAGGACAAAGTAAGATTTTAAGCATGGGGTGGGGAATTCAAGTGTAGCTCCGTCTTTATATATATCTTAGTTCTGTTTTTTGTTTTTTCAATTTTTGTTATGCATTTCATTGCATTTAGGTGTCATTAACGATACTCATCTTGGTTTAGTTTGTCCTCTAATTTATTTTTATGATCTTAATTGCATAAATCCCATGAATTAATTGAATTGCATGAAAATGATTTTTGGAGCATGATTTGAGAATATAATTAACCAAGTATGTTTCATAGTGGAGGTTTAATTGAAATCTAAAAATATATATATATATAACTCTTGTAAGTTTGATTTTGGCCTTATAGGGACTTTTCATAATTATTTTCCTTTTGCTTTATTGTGTGATTATACTCTCCATATGCTTGTTGTTCATAACCGTATCGCACATGTTTGTTGCTTGTGAATTTCAAATGATTGAGGCATGTTTTCTTTAGCCATATTATACCTTATCTACCCTTTCCATTATCCTTTGCTTGAAGCCCATCTGAGCCTTAAAACCTATTTTTTATAGCTCCGCAAAAATATATCATAGCCAATGATTAGCCTGACCCCATCCGGGAATTAGGAGGAGAATTGGTGAAAAATCTTTATGTTGGAGTTGCTTTGAGTGGAGATGATGTATGTATGATTGTGCATTGCGAGAGGCATAGCCAAAATAAGGTAACCCTTCTTGCATAATAGAGATGACTTATTACTGGTAAATAAACTTAACTTAGGAATAACTTGGTTCTCTGTGGGATCGATTCGTGCTTACCACACTACATTAGTTAGGTAGGTTCGAAATTATTTTGATACGGTTTACGCGACTAAAAATCGTCCATCAGTGATTTATCACTCACATCGATTATTCTTCCTAACATAAACAATCTCCAAGATGAGTCAAGTGTCTATTTTGTATTGCAGAATTCACATTTAAATAATCTGTATTACTCTTCTTTGGACTATTTGGTTCATACCGTTTTATGGTCAATGAATCTTTAGTGTAAAGTGGTGTTTTATTTCGTATCGTCACTTGCTTGTTCTTAATTGAACTAACCGCCCTAAGTATTGTGGCGGCTGGTGCCTCTCGTTTGTATACGATGCATCAGACCTAAGTTGCAGGTATAGAGATCATAGTGAAGAAGTTCCGAAGGCGTTGGAGAACATCAAGGGTCATTTTAAATGTTTTGAATTAAAAAGGGTAATTCCAAATGTGGTCAAGTTGATTAATTATTTACTTGTTTTATTTTGAAAGTGTCCTGCAACAAATTAAACAATTGTTTGTATTTAAATAAAAATATAAGTTCATTTTGGTAAAAGTCTTCTGCTGTATTTATTTTAATGCATGTTATCATCTTGTTTATGGGAGCATGGTTGCATGTCCCTATAAACCTCAGGTGGTTACGAAGACATTAAAGTCCAAGTAATCACTGGCGCTGCAACATTCCCTCGTTTACAGAAGGGGGTGTTACAACATCCCCGTCCCCGTTTGAAAAAAGTCCCCTCGTCTCCATCCCCGTTCGGGGATGAAAAATGTCCCTCGTCCCCATCCTCGTTGGGTCCCTGTCCTTGCTTAATTTTCTCCGTTTGCATTCCCTGCAGGTTTTCCCATTTAAAACTCATGGATTTTCCCTATTTAATAGAAAACTATAAGATATTATTAAATTTTTGTAAAAAAATATGATATAAATATTATATATAATATCTCATAAATTTAAATTATATGGTAAAAGTTTAAAAATAAAAGAAAAATTATTTAAACTTATGTAAGATCTAAACAAAAATGAGGATTTCATACTCCCCATCGGGGATTCCCGTGGGGTTTCCCAATGAGAACGGGGATCGGGGTGGGGTCTACTATCCCCATCCACATCCCCATTCCCGCGCAGGTAGTCAATTCGGCCCCCATCCCCGTCCCTGCGACGGGGATTCCCCGTGGAGATCGGGGAGTCCCCGTCCCATTGTCATCCTTAATTGGCATAGGAACGTCTATCTGGGATATTCGAGTTGTTGTTAGGACTCTCTTTTTGGCCATTTTTCATAGAAAGTATTAATCTTTGGGGAAATATTTGCCTTCCAAATCCATGAGTTGGGGTCGCCTGTCATATTATCATAGTTTGTAATGAGTTTGGTTGCACTTGCAGTTGTAAATTAACTAACCCTCTCGACCCGGTCACTAGAAAAGTCTATCTAGGAGCGGCGGGATAGGTATAAGAATTTTTGTTATTTCCTTTACGGTTGTGTTATCGAAATCTTGGTTTAGTTTCTTAATCCACCCTTTTCCGTTTACCATATAATCACTGACCTTTTGGTTAAGTTAACACCTTGAGGTGGGTTTATTCTTCCTAAAAGAGGGCTCATCGACAATCAATTGTCTGACCAGAAATTAATGGATCTCCCGTCTCCTACAGACCAGATGAGGCCTTTTTTGAATTTGTCAATAAGTCGGCTTAGGTTTCTCCACTACCATGATGTATTGCCCTTTGCTTTATATTGTAGAAGTTCTATGTTTTTCAGGTATTTATACCTTACCAGTTGAACCCAATAGTTATCAAGTTCAGCAAGGATTTTCCATAAGAATTTCATTTGAAGAGCCTCGTTCGTGTCCTTCGATTTTTGGAGCCCAATCCCACCTTTACTTTTTGGCTTGCATGTTCTATCCTTGTTCCAGAAAAAAGTTATCTTTAATTGATTCAGTTCTTTGTGTATATTGGTCGGCAACATGGAGCTCTGCATTAAGTAGATATGTTTTGACGAAAGATTTGAATTAATAAGTGTTGCCTTTCCCTGCTGAAAGAACGCATTGGCCCTCCACTTAGATAGTTGCTCTTTCGACTTGCATACAGTTTCTTCAAAGGTTTATCGATTTACTTTTCCATTAATAATGGAGCAACCCAGATATTTTTTTTAATTCTCTTCAGTGAGGAATTTGTAAACTGCATTCAAGTTCTTGAACTCTAGTTCTGGGTACACCACAAGTTGTTTGAAAGGAGGATTTGTGAAAGTTAGTCTTGTGGCCCGAGTGCTTACAATATTCACCAGTAATTTTTCTTATATTTTCACTTGGAGTTGAAGTGGCTTTCGCAAAAACCATGATGGTGTCCGCAAAGGCTAGGAAAGGAATGGAGAGACCATCTCTGCCAAACCTAAACCCAACAGTTCCATTTCTGGAAAAAGCCTCCTCTTATAGTTTTCTGGAAATGATTCCCACCACTAGTATGAATAAATATGGAGATAATGGATCACCCTGACTGAGACCCTAGTTGGTTTGAATAATTCCGTAGGACCGTTGTTAACCAAAATTGAAAATGAGACTGTTTCTACACATTCTCTAATCCATCCAATAAAGTTTGGGTGGAAACCAAATTTCGTTAGGATTTGAAAGGAGAAGTCTCAGTTAACACGGTTGTATGCTTTTTCCAGGTCTAGTTTTATCGTCATCTAGCTTTCGTTTCCTTTTTTGTTTTTGAAAGTGTGGAAGATCTCGTGTGCTATCAAAATATTGTCTTGAATAGTGCGATCAGATACAAAAGCTCCTTGTAAAGGTATTCTCTTTATACAAGTATATTTTTTTTTAAAATATTTCTAATAAAAATAGTATAAAAATTATTTATAAAAAAATTGTGTTAATCCCGGAAAAATTTCTAGATCTCCTACCTCAACATCTTGAATTGGTAAATAAAGAGCGGTCATTCCGGGGTTCAAACCAGGGATCTATGGATACTACCCACGAGTCATTTCCTTTGAGCCATTCCGAAATGGTTCTCTTACCTCAACATCGTATGGGGGATCGGGACTGCCCTTTTGATTTCTAGTGTTTTCTTTAATCAATTCTCATTTATCTTATCATCTCGTCTCATCTCATTTATTGCTTTCCCTCGTTCAGTTCATCACTGTTTCCAATGTCATGCCAAATCATTTGTAGCCGATCAATTTTTCTGGTATGGACTATGGAGTACTCCATAGTTCGTACTAAATAAATCACACAAATTCTCCGAGTGTGTTTGGATTTCAAAGTGTTTATGCTTATAAGTATAAACACTTTGAAAATGTTTGTTTAGCTAAATTTTTTATGTATTTCAAATAACATGATTTTAAAATAAAATAATGCATAGATGGTATAAATCAAATACTCACTATTGTTTTAAGTTTATAATTACCTTATAAACTTAATATAATTAATTTACACAAGTTATAAGGTATTTTATTTTAAATTCATGTTATTTGAAATACATAAAAATTTAGTTAAACAAACATTTTCACCACATATGTATAATTACTTTCCGTCGAAATGCATATTCATATTTTATTAAGACAATCTATCCCTAGCTTAAAGAATCTCACATGATTTCAGTCATTTGCTTCTGTAATTTTCTTTCAGCTGTACATGATGGTTAGTCCATCCATTGGCTTGTCTGGTCTCTCGGTTTCTCTAGGCTTGTCTAGTGAACCGACTTCTTATCTTGCATTTAAAAAAAAGAATCTCACATGATATGCATTATTAAATCCTTTCTGTCATCAGTGTCATGTAAAAGTAACTGTCATCAGTGTCATGTACAAGTAACGGGTGATGATACCTTCACCGCTAATTTTTACTATTTTCACCGCTAATCACTTTAGTATATGACGGTGGATCTAATGACGGATATCTGAATCCACCGTTGTATAATGCGGTGGGTGGGACGTATGAGTTACAGTCCACTACAATACGTTGCGGTGACTTAAGAATATATTTTTTTCACATTACACTGTCAGGTCTATGATCCGACAGTGTAATTTTTTTTAAAAAAATATTAGACTGTCGGGCGGATCATATCCACCGCTATACGATGCGTTGCGGTGGCCACCGTAATAGGTTGCGATGACTTGAAACAGTTCACAAACCGGATCATATCCACAGATGTACGCTGCGGTTGCCACCGTTGTACGCTGCGGTGGCCTTGATTATACGGATTAAACCCACCGCCACATGCTACAGTAATTAGCGGTGGAACTAATAAAAATTAGCGGTGTAGATATCCGCGCCAAAAAGTAACTCATATATGATAATTAGACCTGTCAAAACATAACCCGACCCGACCGTCCGGAATTTTTTGGGTCAAGACCCGAAAATTTTGACCCGGAATTTTTTTGACCCGAACCAGAAAAACAGGAAATTTTCCGGGTAATCTGGATTTCAACCCGGTGACCCGATTGACCCAGTAATTTTGACCCGATTTACCCGATTGACCAGGTGACCCAATTGACCCGGTTGATTTATAATTAAATATAATTAATTTTTTTATATATGATTAAAATTTATCGCAAAATTATCAAATCATGATTTTTTTTAATTTAAAAAAGAAAAAATTGACAAACCCGAAATGACCGGAAACCCGGTCAAACCCGGGTTCTAGTCAACCCGGAAATACCCGGGACCCGTTTTACCCGAGACTCGAAGTGACCCGACCCGAACCCAACCCGAATGACCCATTTGACAAGTCTATTTTTTTTTTTAATTAAGTAATAATTCGAGTTCAGATATACCTGAAACTCGATGGCCGACAAGTCTGTAGACGGAAAACCGTCATAATAGACAAACGAAAACAAAAACAATGCAATATAACAAGCGGAGGCACATCCTATAAGACAAAACTACGCAAAACTAAATCAAACACGCTGGAGACGTAGACTACGGGCGAAGCCAAGCACCATCTAGGAACAACACCGTTGGCCGGCGATACAGCAGGACATCCTGTGGGTAGTGAAGACGAACCTCCAGGAAGCTCCTTCCCGATCACGGAGTCGCCCTGTACACACTACCTCGATCCCAGCCAAACCCGACTCCGACTGCCAGAACTACAACGAAGAAGAAGAAAGCCTAGTCCCACCGAAGCAAAACCGCACGCCGCCTGAACAAATCGCACCGTGAAAGACCGATCGAACAGACCGTCGGGCCCTAATGGGATTTAAATGAAGCTCTTTCGAGCATAATATGAAACCCATACGGGATTTATTTCAAGCCAAAATCAAGTAGGGTGGAGTGGTGGACCTGACATGTTTATTTTATTTTTTCCTATCTTTTAATTTTCTTTTCTTTAATTTATTAATATATCAAGCTTTTTTTTTTTCCCGGACTAGCTTCGGGCCCAAGGAGGCCCATCACGAAGTCCAAACGGGCCCAAGGAAACCCAGCAAAGCAACACCCTAGGAAGCTAAAATAGGGAGACGACAAACATGGAGAAACAAATCGGGACCAATACAGGCCGCCGCCGACCAAACTCGAAGACGGGGAGGAGAGCGAGCAGGTTTGGAAGCGGAGCAAAAGCAAGACCGGAGCGCAGGTGGCGGAGGAGAGACCCACGTCGAAAGAGGAGCGAACCTCGACACCACCGCAAACCAGGAGCAACCGGAGTCCGGAACGGGGAGGCGCCAGAGGAGCCGATTGCGAGACAATTCAGGGAGGGAAACCTCAAAAAAACAGGAGATCCGTTCGAAGAGAATAGAGATAGAGCGAATCGGAGGGGAAGGCGAGCCCCAAAACAAGAGCGAGACCGGAGAGTAACCGAAAAAACGCAATTCAAATGTACAAATAGGGGACGATGGATCTCCAAAACCGAAGCCAAAGGAGGCTCCCGGAGACAAGGGGGAAGCGAGATGGTGAACAACACACCCGAGAAAGGGGCCGGAATCGAGGAATTGGTGGCTGGAACGAAATTATTTTACGCCGAGGAAGCGAATCGGTGGCTCCCGAAGGGGATTTAAGGCTCCCGGAGGAGATTTAGGGCTCCCGGAGGAGAGTTAGGGCTCCCGAAGGAGGGGTTTGGGCCTCCCGGAGGAGGGGTTCAGAGCTCCCAAAAGCGAGCGTTTCTTGCTAACAAATTGATTCAAACCTTGATATTCTCTGTTGATTGTGTACTTGTTGCTGAACAGAGGGGATAGAAATCCCAGATTTCACCTGTTCTGGATTTCTAGGTTACCTTCCTCTCTCTAAAAATGCTTTTCCTCACATCTTTCATATCCTCCACCCAGAGCAGGACTCCTTCACCAACAAACATTTGACAGGTCTAATGATAATGCATGCATCTACAACTTCTACGCATCCTTTTTTCATTTGGTGGGGGAGGGAAATCTAACATATTTTCCAAAAAGAATCTAACAAATACTACCTCCGTTTAATTAAAATAAGTGACTTTTTACGTTTTTTTTTAAATTGTAAAAACTATATAAAATATTAATTTTTAACTTATTTTTTAAAATAATGTCATACTCTGTACTTAATAATAAGTATAATATTATTTAAAAAAATTAATTTTAAAATAATATTTTATATAATTTTAACTGTTAAAAAAGCGACTTCTCGATTTTAAGGAATTGATATTACGCATCAAAATAAATATTACTCCGTATCACACAAGCAAGCAGCAGCTATCTTATTATTATTATTATTATTATTGTTTACATTATACTATTAGTTTAATACCTACACTTATGTTTTGTATGATTTTTTTTAATATTAAAAAAAAAGTATTAAAAAACTTATGGAATGTACAAAACTTCATGTGTCTTATTATATACGACCTCATCTCGTGTTGTTTAGATGTGTTTAGCTTCACTTGTGTAGAGTGCTCTTGCATGTATTTTGTACCTTTTATGTATCTTATGTGTGTTTCAACGGTTATCCGTCTACCGACTTGTTGGTCTTTTAGTTTAGATATGTCTGATTTTAAATTTTTACCTAATAAAAAAAAAGGGTTTTTTGCTAAGTGGTCATTTTGGAACTAAACTTTAAGTCATAGGACACAAGAGTTACAATATTAGGTAAATGTCCACAATTTCCAATTATACCCCTGCCCCTATTTCCCCCAAATTTCACACTCCCAGTTTCTCTAAAATCAATCGAGCAACCATCTTCGTCTCCGGTGGCTGTCGGTCGGTCCGTGGTCGTCGCTCGAGGCTCCACCACTCCCACTCCCACTCCGTCGGCCCCAACCAGCGCTCCGACCAATCGCCGGTGTTCCTCCTCCGGCATCCGCCGCCGTCACTTGACCTTCTCTCCGTTCGACCCTAAATCCAAGCCTTCTACCCGCTCAATCACGTTCTACATCTCTCAAGGATGGTTTTCGTGCAAAAACCCCTCTCAAATTTATACAAAATCGTTAACCGCCATTGTCGGACATCTTGGAGCTTCGTGAAACAACCGCTTAGCAGCCCCTGTTCAAGCACTCGTCTCGGTGTGTCAAATCATCCTTCGACAAAATAAACACAACAATGCTGAAGTAGAGATTGCACTCGTCAGTTTGATAGGTCAAACGGAGCTCTGTGTAAGGAGAATGAGCCGTCGGAAGATCGGCAAAAATCATTGTTGAAGCTGCTCGAGATGGGGGAAGAAGAAGAGTAATTACGCCAAACCTCCCATACTTTCTGTTTTTTATAAAATATGCCCCTGTTTTAATTTCTAAAATTTCAGAAATTATCCCGCAATTATAGAAGTTGTTCTAACTCGCATAATCTCCGTTAAAAAAATTAAAAATGTAACTATTATTGTCACCATGATAAAAATAAAGTCATAGATACTGTCACCACTATAAAAACGTGGTCATAAATACTGTAATCAAAAGGAAATCTTATAGGGGCTAATGAGAAACCAAAATGCACGTGGTGACAGTTCTCCTATAAGATATGAATGGTTAAGAGGGTCATAGATGTTGTAAGCAAAATAAAAGTAGGATCATAGACACTGTAACCACTATAAAAACACGGTCAAATACACTGTAATCAAAAGGAAAACCTTATAGACGATGTAACCAAAATAATAACAGCTTTATAGACATTATCTCCACTATGAAAAAAGGTTTATAGACACTGTAATCAAAAGAAAATCCTAGGAAAAGGGAAGCACAAACCCTATAGGAGCTAATGAGAAGCCAAAATACACGTGGTGACAGTTTTTCTCTAATTTCTAATTTCTAGTTTTTTAGATTTCTTTAAATTAGTGTCACCACAATAAAAAAAAATTAAAAATGTAACTACTATTGTAACCACTATAAAAAAAAATAAAGTCATAGATACTGTCACCACTATAAAAACATGGTCATAGATAGACACTGTAATCAAAGGGAAATCATATCATAAAGGAAGAACAAGCCCTATAGGGACTAATGAGAAGCCAAAATAAATGTGATGACAGTTCGCCTCTAATACATGAATGGGTAAGAGGGTCATAGACACTGTAATCAAAAGGAAAACCCTATAGACGTTGTAACAAAAATAAAAACAGCTTTATAGACACTGTCACCACTATGAAAAAAGGTTCATAGACATTGTAATCAAAAGAAAATCCTAGGAAAAGGGGAGCACAAACCCTATAGGGGCTAATTAGAAGCCAAAATACATGTGGTGACAATTCTTCTCTAATTTCTAATTTCTAGTTTTTTAGATTTTTTAAAAGCAGTGTCACCACAATAAAAAAAAATGTAACTATTATTGTAACCACTGTAAAAAAAATAAAGTCATAGATACTGTCACCACTATAAAAACATGGTCATAGACACTGTAATCAAAGGGAAATCATATCATAAAGGAAGAACAAACCCTATAGTGACTAATGAGAAGCCAAAATAAATGTGATGACAGTTCGCCTCTAATACATGAATGGGTAAGAGGGTCATAGACACTGTAATCAAAATAAAAAAACAGTGTCGTAGCCACTGTCACCACTATAAAAACAAAGTTATAGACACTGTAATCAAAAGGAAAACCCTAGAGACGCTGTAACAAAAATAAAAACAGCTTTATAGGCACTGTCACCACTATGAAAAAAGGTTCATCGACATTAGGTGGGCAGTTCTCCTTCAATATATGAATGAGTAAGAGAGCCATAGACACTGTCACCACTATAAAAACCGGGTCATAGACACTGTAATCAAAGGTCATAGACACTTTCACTCAAAATACATGTGGTTACAAGGTTATAGACACTGTCAACACTATGAAACAAGGGGCGTAGGCACTGTCACCAATATGAAAAAAAGATCATAGACATTGTAATAAAAGGAAACCCTATAGACGTTGTAACCAAAATAAAAACAGGATTATAGACACTGTCACCACTATGAAAAAAGGGTCAAAGACACTGTAATCAAAGGAAAACCCTACGACACGGGAGGCACAAACCCTATAGGGGCTAATGAGAAGCCAAAATACATGTGGGGACAAAGACACTGTAATCAAAGGAAAACCCTACGACACGGGAGACATAAACCCTATAGGGGCTAATGAGAAGCCAAAATATATGTGGGGACAGTTCTCCTCTAATATATGAACGGGTAAGAGAGTCATAGACGCTGTAACCAAAATAAAAACAGGGTCATAGACACTGTCACCACTATAAAAACAAGGTCATATACACTGTAACCACTATAAAAACAAGGTCATAGACACTGTAACCAAACTAGAACAATTTGCATCACAATGACTAGAATACCTTAGATGAATTCCAGTATAAAAATAACTCATTTTGGTGAATACACATCATTCATGTATTCCACTGAATGAAACACTAGCTATGTACACAAAGTAGCAATATCTAATATAATACTAAAACAGATGTGAATCATACACGTGGCAGACTCACATTGAAAGTGCCACGTGGCAGCCATTCACTTAACCTACCCCATATATATTTAAAATAAATATACTTAAAATCAATTTTTATTAATTAAAATATTGAATTTGTTGACCAAATCATAACAACTTCTCCAAATTTGAAGATTATTTTTTATCCACGATTTTTTGAAGCCAAAAATAATAAATCAATATATTATTAATAAATTTAAATTAATTTATCCAATACTTTTTAACCAATTATTTGAAAACACATAAAAACACATTTCATTATAAATTTATTCAAAATGAAATAATTTTTTTCCAGTAAAAAAGTAAACACATAAAATAATTTAAAAACGCATTAGATTATAAATTTATTCAAAATGAAGCTTGTGTCCAACATCAAAAAAAAAAGCAATAACTATACATTTTCTCTTGAAACTTCTATTTTTATTCAATAACTTGATAATTATCTTTGTAAATTAAATATTTATTACATTGCCGAACTACTTTGACAACTTTGGCCCTTGATTTCCAATTGATACTTCTCATAGGTTTTTTTTTCTTACAATGGTTGTTGTTATATAGATTTCCAACTTGACTATTTCACTATTTATTTACTTTAGTTGTAACGGTTTTTCTATCATATGCCCTAAGTAACCCATATTGGAAAAGATTTCTTATATTTGGATGCTTAGACCCTATGAAAGTATTACTAAAAATGGCTAAAATAATTTAAATTTGAAAAATCTTTCTTTTTGTAGCCTCTTATCCTATGCCTTAAGGGTATAGGATAAAAAAACCGTAGTTGTAAATCACAATTTTTATTGAATCTATATCTAATATAATACTAAAACACATGTTAAAAATGCCACTTGGCAAACTCTACTTAATTATAGGTCTAAAAATCCCATGTGGCAATTTTTTATTACTCTTGGGTCCACCTCAAATAATTAATTAACTTAATTATTAATTACTACAATATTGTTTAAATAACTATTTATTGTTCAATTTTTTTTTATCAACGATCTTATATTTTAATGATTTTAATTTTTGGATCTCATAATTTTTGGATACTTACGGTATATTTTAATGCACACAGCACACTTGATTTAGAGGATTTAATACGTAGTTTTTTTAACTTTACTTACTTAAGTATCACACTTATAGTATTTCAATCATTCCATTCAACATAGTTAATTATTTCATTTGATACTTTATTTAACAAATCATGACCTAACGAGTATTGATGATGATACTAACCATTTTAACTTGAACGAGGATTTTACCCATCGACGTAATTAAATTATGGCATAATTGATTGCTGATTTTATTTGATGTAATGTGTTGATTTCTAATAAGATGTTGAAACTAAACTAATAAAAATAACGAGAATTAAAAATAAAAAATCTAATTATGTGTGAACTACACCATATATTTTCGCTATATTAGATTATAAATTTATTCAAAAATCATTTTGATAGCTTTTTTTATTATTATTTTCAATGTAATATTTTATTAAAAATAGTTGATTCAGTTAAACTTTATCTGAATTTAATGATTTGGTATAAATTTTTGTTTCTTTTTGTCATCAAATCTTAACAAAATATAGGAAATCTTTTAATTTGTATTACCTTTATTTGATATTTGATTTTGTTAGAGATTTTCTCCAATTCAAACTATAGTTGCACTTTGAACTTTTCCAATGTGTAGTCCAACTACCAAATTATTTGGTTCTACTTTCCAACAAATGTGTGTTTAATGCTCAATGTAATCAATCAACTTAGGCTAAGAAAAAAACCCATTCTCGAACAACAATGGTGACTCCAAAATTTGTACTACCTTTGTTTAAAAATATCGCCCGTTTTACTTTTTAGCACGCTTTTTAAGGAGCTAAAAACTTTATAAAATAAAAAAAAATTATTAGTTTTTAAAAATAATATTATCATTATTAATAATAAGTATAATATTACTTTTAAAAATAATATTATCATTTTCATATTATTATTATATTATAATATATCTAATATATAATGTAAATAAATTATGATAATATCTTCTAAAAAATGTAATATATTTTATAAATCTCGTGCGTTACGCACGGGTACTGCGCTAGTTATAATACTAAAGGAGAAGTCGCCTAAGACATGTGGCGCCTTCTCCTTTAATGTAGGATTTTAAATTTAAGTTATTAATTAATTTAAATTTAAAATCCTACATGTCATTTTCTCAATTTTTTTGTGTTTTCTTTTAATTCCCTTTAAATACAAAATTAGTTGAGATATTCTCGATATTTTTATTTGTTGGTTTAGATATTCACTGGGTAATATAAAAGTTATATCATATTTATTTTAACAAATCTTTGATTTTCACACATATCTTAACAAATTTTTGATTTCTCTATTGATCAAAAGATTTCCCAATCATGCATTTTTCATCTAATTTTAATTTTTATAACTTTTGTTCATTATCTTGGTAATTATACCATTAATATCAATATATTCATTGATCAAAAAATAAAATCCCAAGGTCGGCCCTGGTGGAATGGATTTAATTTCATCATGTAATTATTTCTATATTAGCGTGATTCATGAAGAAAATCCATTCCACCACTTTTCATTACCGAAACATCATCTACATGAAAAAAATGACAAAACATTATCACAATTACATACTTTGATCTATTTGGAAGACTCAATTTTTTTTAATTAGCTCAACTGTATCTCAAACATATTCTTTAGTTTTACTTTATTTTTTTACATTGCCTTATTTATTTAGTTTCATTATTATTCTAATATTTATTGGCATTATATTGATACTAATAATATTTACAAGCTTTAACAATATTTGCATAACTTTATGTTGATATTTGATTCGAATGATTAAAGTTTTTTTATAATTTAGCATATTTCTTTATTTTAGTATTCAATATGTTAGAGAATGTTTATTTTTTTTATTACTTTGTGATACTTATAATATTTATGTCAAAAATAATAAATGATATTATATAAACATATATTTTGAAACAAAGAACCGTGCAAGGCACGGGATACTAAGCTAGTATAATACTAAAACAGATGTTAATGATGTCACTTGGCAAACTCTCCTTAATTATAGACCTAAAAATTCCATGTGGCGAATTTTTATGCCTTTTGGACCCACCTTCAATAATTAATTAACTTAATTATTAATTACTCCAATATTGTAGTTTACATAAAAATTTGTTATTCAAATATATGAGATTTTATATGGGTCCTCTACCCGATTTTAAAAAATTGATATTCAACCGAGAATGGTTATCAATGTTTATCTAAATCCATTGAAGATGTTTTTCTAATAGTTTATGGATATTTTTTAAAATTTGGTTACCAATGCTAATACAATATTTTGATCTTATATTTTAATTCAGTTTTTTAACTTTATTTACTTGAGTTTCATACTTAAATATATAATAATTTTACATTAGTATTTCAATCATTTCGTTCAATATAATTATTTATTTCATTTGATACTTCATGAAATAAATCAGGACCTATTGATTGTAGATGAAAAAACTAATAATTTTAATCATGGAATCATTGATTGCTAATTTTATTTGACATAATATGTTGATTTCTAATAAGATGTTTAAACCAAACTAAATATGCGTACAACAAAACCAAATATTTTCACTATATCTGATTATAAGTTTATTCGAAATGAAATAACTATTTTCCAGTAAAAAAAAAATTTCTTTATTATGGCGTAAGTTTTTAAAATAATTTTTGTGTAACTTGCACTATATAAATGTAAATAGTATTTTATAAATACATAAACTGGAAAAAAATCAGATTAAAAACTTAATTAAAAAGCAATAATTATGCTTACACAATTGAATTTGAATAAAGTTACATTTTCTGTTGAAACTTTTATTTTTTAGTCAATAACTTGATAATTATCTTTGTAACTTAAATATTTAATACTTTACCGGTCTACTTTGAGAGGCTAACAACTTTGGCCCTTGATTTCATAGAACATTATCAGGTTTTTTTTAACATGGATTTTGTTAATAAATTTCCAACTTGACTATTTCCCTATTTCGTGTGAAATTTTCAATTTAGTATATTTAAATCAGATTAAAAACTTAATTAAAAAGCAATAATTATGCTTACACAGTTGAATTTGAACAAAGTTACATTTTCTGTTGAAACTTTTATTTTTTAGTCAATAACTTAATAATTATTTTTGTAACTTAAATATTTAATATTTTACCGGTCTACTTTGAGAGGCTAACAACTTTGACCCTTGATTTCGTAGAACATTATCAGGGTTTTTTTTAACATGGATTTTGTTAATAAATTTCCAACTTGACTATTTTCCTATTTCGCGTGAAATTTCCAATTTAGTATATTTATCATTTGGATGTTTGGATTTGATCGATTTATTCTTAGGATGATTGATATTTCTTTAGTTGGATGGATGTCACATGGTTCAATCAAAATAATTAAAATTTAAATTGTTCGGTCGTTAGTCATTCTGTGTTATTATAACAATATATCCTCTCCGACATTTTTATATGTTTTCCATCCCAGAGTTCTTAAAATTTAATTCATCTAACATTTTTCGAATGTGTAATCCCTCTAACAATGTATTTGGTTTTACCCTTCAGCTTATTACAACAACAAATATTTGTTTAATGTTCAAAGCAGCCAATCAAGTTATTAAAAAAATCAAAAGGAAAAATAATAATTTAAAACATATATTATATCTAGAAACGTGAGACATTGACGTTTTGCAACATATATTATATGCTCATATAATATAACCATTGTTTTCCAAAATCAATATTATTTGCCTATATCATTTTCATATTATTATAATATGTCTAATATATAATGTAAATAAATTATGATAATATCTTTTCAACAATATAATAAATTTTCCAAATCCCGTGCGTGAGGGTACTGTTCTAGTATTCCACTAAATTAAAGTCTTCAACTCAAATGAAATGGATTCCAATTCTAAATCGGTAATTTCAGATTCCACTAAATTAAAATCAGATTCCAATTTTCAATTCCAACACCGACCCACATATTCCAATTCCAATTCCAATTTTCATTGTGCTAAAATTAAACGCAGATCTCTCTGCAACTGCGGGAGCAGCAAGGCGCAGCGCCGCCGTGGACGGCGGGAGCAGCAAGGCGGGATCGGCGAACGAGGAGGGAGGGGGCGCGGGATCGTCGGCGGCATCAGTCTAGAGGAGGCACCAGCAGCAAGGCGCAGGGCCGCCGTGGACGACGAGAGCAGCAAGGCGGGATCGGGGAACGAGGAGGGAGGGGGTGCGGGATCGTCGGCGGCATCAGTCTAGAGGAGGCACCATTGGAGATGATTCCGAGAGCTCGAGAGAGAGAGGACGGAGGCGCAATAGTTCTCAGATCTTAAAAAAAAAAAAAGCGGATAGACCTAAATAAGAAGAGGGAGTAATAGGTAAGGGCAAACTTGGTATTATAAAAATATTTTGGTATTATGAAAATATTTTTACCTTTAGACATTTAGTAATTGTCCTTACTTCTAAAAAAAATGAATATATCTTGACCTTGAGATAGTGTAGCTAAAACCAAAGTTACGCTCGATCTCATTAATTTATCAAATAAGTTCAGTAGGAACACATTTTAAAGCGCAAGTCTATACTAACTTTTTCGTTTTTAATATGAGCATTGACTAAGCTTGTTTCACTCATTTACCCGTCCAAATATTTGGGCCATTTTCATATGGGCCACTATCCTCCTACAGCCCAATTAGCGATACAAATGTGGCCCACTAAGTGGAAAAGAAAAATAAAGAAAGCATCATAGAAAGGTCAACGGAGGAGGAAATGCGGGAGCACTAAACCAGCAAAAGCAGGTCACGTGTTGCCACCTCATCCCCTGCCCACCTTCGAGATCGATTCACTTCCCATGGCTGCCGAAGAAACCTCTCCTTCTCTCCTTCCCCATCCGCCCTTAATCAACCTCCTCCCGCTCTCCCATTGCTCTGTTTCACTTCTTCCAATGGCCACCATTTCTGATCCGCCGATTCTTCATTCCCCTAATTTATCCGCAATGAACCTCCATTGAGACAAAAAGGAGAGAAAAAAAACAACAACAAAAAAAATGATTTCGAATGCGATCCTCTTTTGGTCGCCCGCTAAGTCTTTTAGTTTAAATTCCTCTTTCAATTTAGGGTTAGATTTTTGTCTATTTGAGAGAATTGCTCAAATTTGACGTTGAAGATTGATTTCGTCGGGATTGAAGCTATGACACCTGGAACGGAGGTGATTTCCCAGATCGGTGGGACGTATGAGAGCGGCTATAACAAGGATGGTACGGCTTCCATTGACGATGGAAGATCTGCCGCTGACGCTGGTAATTTGAGCCAGCAGATTCCCGGGAGGCCCCCACGGACGGTGTCTGGCATGCGACATTGCATTAGCACTACCAAGCTAGCAAATGTTGCTGACTTTAAGGTCAAATCGTCCATCGTTAACTCAATTTGCTTATTGTCGTTTCATATTGTTTGTGATGAACCTGATTAGTGATTTTCTAGATCTTCACCACGCTTTTCTTTTCATTGATGTGTACATTGATAGCTGTAGACTCAATTGAATTTAGGTAGATGGATTTCACCTTTGGTTGACAATAGGATGAATCTCTCTTTTTGGTTTTGAACATTGCTGTGCTTGTATGTCATTTCAGTTGATGCTCAATAGCTACCTTATGTTTCTCTAACGTTAAGGAGAGGCACTTATGTTTTTTTCATTTGCTGAGTGCTGATGAGTCAATTGAAATGATGCAATAACTTTGATGGAGATGCGTGATGGGATCATGATTTCAAGGCTGCAAACACAGCTGCCTGCAAGGATTGGCACCGTTATTTCTAAGCAACCCATTTAACTAGAAATTTAGAAAAGGAATCAAAGAAATGGACTATGCATAAGCGTGCATATTACCTTTGGTTAAACTAAAAGATTCCTACCTTTTGTGCTATGAAAGATAATGCTTGAGTCGTGAGTGGCTTAAAAATATAGGTTTCATATATTCAAATATCTTTGGTCAAAATTTTATTCCCTGGATTATTGTACATCTTCTAATTTAGAAGATGCAAGACAGCTCATGATTTCTTGCATGGATTTGTACAGGAGCCTGATGCTGGGTTTTCTGCAGAGAAGTCACCATGTCCATCCGGGGAGGGATCACAATTTTTACCTATTTTTCGCTCGGGAAGTTACACTGATCAAGGACCAAAGAGATCCATGGAAGATGAGCACATCTGTGTAGACAATCTTCTTGACCACCTTAGTTCAACCGAGAATGTACCTACGCCTAGTGCATTTTACGGGGTACGTAATTTGATGTTGGCCTTTTAGCTTACATTTTATACATGACTGTCCAAAGGTTATAGTTTTTGCTGTGCTGAATTTATCAAAACTGAAGTCTGAAGTAGTGCTGTTTTGATTTTTGAATGGGGTAGTTGTTGATACCTAGGCAACTTGCTTATATAATTGTTATACTTCTCGATGTTAGTTGTTAGAGATCGTACCATTTGAAACTGCCACTGAAACCAAAGCATCATGGTGAATTTTGAGCATCGATGCATTTAAGTGCTGGATGAGTAAGAATTGCATTAGTTTACTTACTAAATCACATGGTGAATTATGAGACTCAATACACCAATGCTCTTTTTTTTTTTTTTTTCTGTAGAAAAAATCAGTGCTCTATTTTCTACATCTTTTATGGTACTCCATCCGTTCGGCAAAACTTGACGTTTTACTATTCACGCACGTTTTTTTAGGAGTTAAAAACTATATAAAATATCTAGTTTTTTTAATTTTTTTTTTAAAATTTCGTAGTTATTATTAATAAGTACACGCTGCTTAATTTTTTTTTTTTTTAAATGAATATTTTATATCGTTTTTATCATTCTAAAAAAGCGTGCGTGAATAGTAAACGACAAGTTTTGCCGAACGGAGGGAGTAACGTCTTTCACCAAGAACATCCACTCAAGTCGGTCTCTCTTTGATTTATAAAGGTTGAATTGGTTGACTTACTAAATCACACTCAGGTTTCATTTCAATGTCCAGGTATTTGATGGACATAATGGTACTGATGCTGCTTTCTTTACCAGAAACAACATTCTGAAGTTCATTGTTGAGGAAATCCATTTTCCTTCAGCTGTTAAGAAGGCTGTTAGAAATGCTTTCGTTAAAGCAGATCATGCGTTTGCAGATTCTACATCTCTTGATACAACATCTGGCACCACTGTATTGACTGCTCTTATATTGGGACGGTAAGGAACCGAATACTTTTATAAACATAATAATAGAAGCCTGAATCCCTCTAAATTCCTGTTCTTGGATATCTATTTTTTTCTTTATGGATGTCTACATCCTCTTTCCTTAATATGCATGATGAGATTGAAAGAACCCACTCACGAAGTGTAATCGCAACTTGACTCTCTGCCGCCCAACTCTTGCAATTCTTTGTAATTCCAGTTGAATGACCAGCGTACAGAGCTCTGCAAAACAAAATTGAAAATTCCATGCATCTACAGATTCTGCACATACTTGAAGGCTTGTTTCTGAGGGGCTTGTTTCTCATGAAGATGTAGATTTTCTATGTTTCTCTTTGGGTATCGCCTATAAATATCATCTTGTAAATTCAAATGGGGTTGGGTTTGCATTTTTCAGCCATATACTTTCTTTAGAAGTTGTCTGGTCATGAACATCCAGTGAGCAACAACAACAACAACATCCAGTGAGCACATCGTTTAAAATGCGTACTTTCTTTTTATGGATCCTCTTTTTGCTTCTGTGCAGAACCATGCTAATTGCAAATGCTGGGGATTCCAGAGCTGTTCTGGGTAAGCATGGAAGAGCACTGGAGTTATCCAAAGACCACAAGCCCAACTGCACCTCAGAGAGACTGAGAATCGAGAAGATGGGTGGGGTTGTCTACGATGGCTACCTAAATGGACAGCTGTCTGTGGCCCGAGCCCTTGGAGACTGGCACCTGAAGGGTCCCAAGGGCTCAAGCTACCCTCTCAGTTGCGAGCCCGAGCTGCATGAGATCAACCTCACAAAGGAGGATGAGTTTCTGGTCATGGGGTGTGATGGCCTCTGGGACGTGATGAGCAGCCAGTGTGCCGTCACTATGGTGAGAAAGGCGCTCATGCAGCACAATGACCCTGAGAAGTGCTGCGAGGAGCTGGTTAACGAGGCTCTCAGGAGAAACACCTGCGACAACTTGACTGTTGTCGTGATCTGCTTCTCACCTGACCCTCCCCCTAAGATTGAGATCCCACGGGTACATAAGAGGAGAAGCATATCAGCAGAAGGCTTGGATCTCCTTAAAGGAGTACTGAATAACTAATCGAAAAAATCATGCTGAGCTGCAAGTGAGCAGCAAACTTGTACAGTTTATGGATTGCAGAAATTTTCTTCATTTTATTTTTCTTTCTTTTTTAATTCTATTATTAATAGGGTTAATGGGGATTTTTGAGAGGTGCTTCTGTCCCCATCCAGATTCTTCATACAGTTGATCAATTGTGTTTGTGGTAGGATAAATACTGTACATTTGTGATCTTTAGTTGTTCTTCATAAAATCTTGTATCAGGTGTATGATACAGAGGAATATGTAGTTCTTATTTGTTATCCTCTGTGTTTGATTTCAGATATTTAAAGTTACATTCAATTACTATAAATGAAACTTATCAATGTTTATATTAAGAGAAATGGTCTTCTTGAGAATGGTTGGTATTGATCTTCATATTCTTTTTCACTTTTCAAGCTTCTGCATTTTTCTCTGATGAATCTTCTTTTTGCCCATTAACACAGGGTCAAGGGGAACAAGCACATATTTTAAAGATGTTCTATTTTCAAGCTCATTCTCTGATTTCGGTTTGATGGATTATGGATAGCAAAACACATGTATGAAGGGCATAACTCGTATAGTATTTTAGAGATTATTTGTATTCTCGAAAAAATTACACCCATAACATTAACTTCCAATAAATCTAAATTATAGTACATATATTTTCTCAAGCTAGTCTTGTTCTTGGTATCAGGGTTTTACATGATTTATTTTGTTGATGTGATTGATGCCCTCTTCATTGCTTTGGAGCAATATAGCTAATTTTGTAACTAGGATTCCATCACCTGCTGATAATGTTCAGCATAGAAGAGTGTTAAGGTAACGAGCGCGCAATGGAAATAACGGAATCATGAATAGAGGGAAATAAGGCAAGATAGAAACACATTTTAACGTGGGAAACCCGGGTACCGGGAGGAAAACCCACGGGCGGCAGGAGCCAATAAATCCACTATCAAATAAGAAAGAGTACAACTAACCTTGTAGGAAATGCAAGGGGTAATGGACAAAACTCTCTCTTTACAATATAGTGGAATGGAATGTGTTTGCACGATGAAGACTTTGAGTGGAGGCTTGGATAGACTAAGGTGGATGGGGCATGAATGTGTGGGATGTGATCCCGAGTGGGAGTGAAACCATGGGATAAATCCACCAATAGACTAAGCTTGAGTCTCTATTTATAGGCATCATGCTTGAATAGGAAGGGATGTATAAGGTTTAGGAAGATTCTAGAGAAATGTGGAATGATAAGGCTTTGAGAAGTTTGAAGAACCTTTCGAGAAGCATTGAGAAACTAGTATAACACTTTCTTCTAGATCTTTCGTTTGTCCAATAAAAGTGGAGCCCAATCAATCAAGCCCAAATGAAAATAAGCCCAATCAAGATTAATCAAGCCCAAATGAGGATTTGAATGCAAACTCATAAAGAAGAGTTATGTAGGGGTGTTATATGTAGGAGGTGTGCAAAAAAATATGAGACGGCATGAAAACACGATAAAATGGCGTGAAAAAACAAGAAACGAAATAAATACGACATGAATATGGCACGAAACGCTAAAACACAATAATAAAATGTTGTGTTCGGATAAGGGTATTTTTCTTGTTAGATATCCGACATGGAACATTTATTTGTTTTAGCAAACAGTTCGTGTCGCGTTACACAGGTATCTAACATAAAACCATTTTGAGTTTCCGTGTCGAGTACAGGTTGAATCTGATGGCGTTCTGCAAGGACTTCAACACTCGAACTCAGAAGTACAACCCGGACATTATGATGTTAGTGATGATCAAGGCCTATAAGGACAACACCTTCGATTTCGTGGTGAAGTCGTCGACATTCAGCTGCAGTGGCGACCACATGAATTGTTAGAGGGAGGGGGGGGGGGGGAGACGAAATTTTATGTTGGGAATTTTTTTTCTCGGTATATATAATAAATAATTTTTTTTAAAATATATTAAAAGAAAACCATAAATTGTGGTATATAAATATGATATTTTATTACAAAAAATTATACAATAATTTAATAATATATATGTGTGTGTGTGTGTGTGTGGCATGGTTAAGATTTTTTTTAAAATATTAAAAGAAAATTATAAAATTTTAAAGAATTTGTCATTGGTAATTGAAAAAAATTGATAGAATTGAAAAGTATGGCAAAAAAACTCATAAATTGTTATTTAAATATGACATTAATAGTAAAATATTATCATAGGAATAAAAATTTGAAGATTTTTTTAAAAATATATGTATAACATAATGAATAATCTTATGAAAATATTAAAATAAAAATATAAAATTTGATTTAAATATGACATTTATAGTAGGGAAAATTTGGTAGGAATAAAAAGTAGGGTAAAAGGAGAAGAAATGAGATTTGGACCCATGATCTCTTGGGTCACTTATACTTCCTTCCTTCCTTTTTGCCAACTAAGCTAGACAAGTCTTATGTTCTCTTTCACATTTTTTTTTTTTTACATTTTTTTAAAATACTACGAAGTTCCGTCGCAGGAGGGTGGGGCCGCCACCCCCTGCGGCCGCCACTGGTTAGCTGGTACCTCAAGAAGGCGGTAGGAATCGACACCACCAGCACTCAGTCGAGCTACTTGACGGCTTCATCGGTTACAGTGAAGCATGTGTATGAGATCGCGAAGGTGAAGCAGCATGATCCGAGTCTCCAGAGTGTCCCGCTCGAGAGCATTTGTAAGTAGATCATTGGAACTACTAATACTATGGGGATTAAGGTGGTCAAGGAATTGGAGTAGTCATGTTAGGGCTTTTCTATGGTCTCGCATCTCCTATTTTTGTTGAAGATCTGGATGTGTTTCTGTAGACTTCCGATCTGCACGGTTTGGTTGTACTGGTTTGTTCTCAAGTGCTTTTGTTTTGACTATATAGAGCGGTGATTGGTTAATGATGAAGATTGCAATCCATCTATGATTTTCTTTCCATTTCTTCAATTGGTTACTAGAATTGTAGAATGTGTTGGATGATTGATTAGGGTTTGGGGTTGCAAATTAGTTAACCTCGATGACAATGCTACCCTCACTGAATTATGCCTGGGCTAGTTTTATGAATTGATTTTGAAAAGGGTTAGTTCCTTCATTTTCATTACTAACTATTTTAAGCTTGTTTTTGAGAAAGATTTGGGTTTGCAGTCGGTGAAACTTATCACCTAGCAGTCGGTGAAACTTATCACCTAGGCAACTAGTTTGCGTCTTCATAACTTCCTCAGTGGCATCTTTAGCTAGTTCTCCATTGTTTTCTCAACTCTCAACTAACATTGGATGGAGCTCATATATTGAGCTCTGTTGTGTGTGCTCCCATTGGTGAGTAATGTCATGAATTGTGATCGTCTTTCCTACTCTTGTGCTAGCTATAGGTTTTAATCTTGATAGCCAGTTGAACTTGTCTGAGGTATATCATAATCATATATTCCTTTAATCTTATGGCATCTTTTGCTGATTTTGTGCAAATTGGGTCGATGGTTGTGACTGGTGTTATGGTTAAAGAAGGAAGGTGTGTTGTGAATATGCAGGATATGCTGTTGTACAGAGGTGTTTTCCGGGTGCCTTTGAATGTGTTGGAAATAGGGTAGTTGACTTGGGCTCGACTTGAAAAAGCTTGAGCTCGACTCGTTCAAAGAGGTAAAACAAGCCGAGTTTAAACAATATTTTATGCTCGAATCGAGCCCGAGCCAAGCTCGGAAGCTCGAGATATTAAATTACGATAATATACCTAGGGTTATGAGGTAGGAGGGCTTAGGCATATAAAGGGCTGGATCGCCTTTTCTGTCGGCCGCTTCACTTCTTTCTCGTGCTTCTAGTTCGTCCGTCCTTCCTTCTCTCGCTTGTGGCTCATCCCCCACGCGACTTAGCGGCATCGACGACTTCCCTTTACTCTCAGCAGCACATCCTACTTCCCCTTCATTCTCTCGCTCGTCCTTCGTCCTCTTGCTCGTCCTCCTCAACTCGTCCTTCATTCTCTAGCTCGCAGCTCGTCCTCCTCGACTCAGACTTGTTTATACGGGGTTAGCCATAGGATGGCCCGATCTTCGACAATCAAATAATAGACTCAAGAATTCAACAAGAAATGACCAAGAAGAAGAAGACTTCACTCGATCTTGACCCAAACAGAACAAAACGCAGTGAACTCGATAAGACTCTTAGGACTCGAAATCGACAAGAAAGAAAGAACAAGAAGACTCGATCAATTAAAAATCAGATTCGACAATACAAAAGAAAGATCGATAGATTGGTGATTCGAACTAAAATAGAACGAGATACAGACCCTAGGTCTCCTTAGAGGATAGGAACCAAATATCAACGACTATAAAGCCCGCCTCTACAACCTTACACAACCAAGCGGACAACTTGGAGGCACAAAGAGGGGACTTGTGATTACTAGGATCACCAAGCTCTCGCGAGGTTGATGAACTCAAAGAAAACCAAGCAAGATCAAAATCAATTGTGAAATCGATGAGCAACGCTTCAAATCGATTGACTTTCTCACACTTGTGTTTCGCACAAAGGCTGAAATTTCAATAATGAATAACGTGAGTTCTACAATGAGGATGGCCGAATATTTAAAACCCTAACAAAGAGAATTTCTGCCAGATTGAATAAAAGTAATAATAAATATATTAACTTAAAGAAATTAATAAAATAACCCTAAAAGTTTCCTAAAATAACTTAAGTAGAAAAATTACTAAAATAGGAAATAAAACAATGTTCAACACTTAGACATTTCAGCCCTTAACATGTGCCTAGGATGGTTCGAGAATCTTGATCCCAATGCACATGTATGTCTTCAATGTCGGCTCGGGGAGTTGAACCTTGCTCGAGAACAACGCATGACCCACAAAAGTGAATGAGTCGCGTTGAAGCTTCTTAACTCGGGCTCGAGTCATTGGTCCGTATCCAAGTATGATCGGTGTGTCTGGAGCTGTAGAAGATGGTCCCGCATCACTTGTCGCTGTTCAGCTGTCTTCTAGCAGCACCTCGAGTCCCCGACTAAGTACGTTCTTCATCTTACTCCCTCGATCTCTCCTAGATCTCGCTCTCCCATATCTCTCTCCCTCGACCGTCTCTCTCAAGTCTTGATTATGTAAGGAACTCTCTCTCTCTCTCTCTCTCTCTCTCTCTCTCTCTCTCTCTCTCTCTCTCTCCCTCTCTCGTCTCAATTGAAGATTAGGCATCTCTCTTGCAGATCTGGCATCCCTCGTCACTTCTTCCATCTAGCCATCCAGGTTCCATTAATTCTTTGAGAAATTTCATGGCCATTTTTGCAGTTGCTGTATTTTTTTTGCTGATTTTTATTTCCGTGTTAAGTTTTGTATTTTAATTGATTGGTTTGGAATTTATTTTGCAGCTGTTATTTTTTTTACTGAATTTTGTGAAGTTGCTTGTTGCTGTATTTCTTGAATCTATAATTGTTGTTGTTGTTGTATTATTTCTTGAATATGTAATTTTGTATTTTACTAAGTTGAATCTTATACTGAATGCAAGAAGGTGAATTTCTATTTGATGTAATCCGATATATATAGCCAAATTTGTGTTTTTTGATTTGATGAATTTCTATTTGGTGTAATCTGATGCAAAAAGGTGAATTTCTTGAATCTGTAATTTATTTTTGTTGTCGTCAGTGCTATATTTGGTGTAATAGGATGTATTAAGGTGAATTTCTATTTGGTGTACTAAGTTGAATCTTAGTTTATAGAAAGTTGAATATGATGTATTAATTTGATGTAAGAACAAACATAAAAAAATATATGTATTTTGAATTTATGGTGTGCATTTAGGCTCCGTTTAATATAAATGTAATAACCGAAATGAGAATGAGAATCGGAATTGCAATCGGAATCAAAATTCGAAATAAGTCATTTCTCAAGCATGTTGTTTGGTATAATGTCAGAATGAGAAATTCAACCTAAAGATATACAAAATCAATCTACCAAAATTTATAAACATTCCGGTTGTTTGGCTAAGAGTGCATTGGTACTTTTTCACACGAGATGTAGGAAGGTTATACTGGAATATTAATTTAGCTATCACCCAGTTTACCTTGTGTAAACATTTGGTCTTGGCCTCTTAATTAGGCTAATTTTTTAATGTTTCAAGTGCACAAATAAAATATATTGTACCTTATTTGATGTACATTTTTGACAATATGTGATAGGTTCACTTCCCCTTTTCCTCATTACATGTATGGGTACAAGATTTTCCTTTGTAAAAAAAAAGAAAGTAAAACCACCTTTCAGGGATAGTTGGAAAAAATCGCAGACCGAGGACCTAAAAGTCGATAAAACTACAAAAATTATGAAAACTGGTGCGGGACAAACGTCGTTGGCACTTTCGACCTTTTCCAAATAGTAATAATATCCAAACTTAAACACACAACCAATAGGTTAGGCAACCAATCACTTGATAAACCAAATAACTATTAGTATAGCGATGAAGTCCGGTGTCGAACCCACATGGAGAAGCGATTTCCTATTCAATAACTCTAAACAAACACTCTTACATCAAAGCAATGATTCTTGACAAATAGCAAATATGTAAAAGTAACCAGATTGCAAATCACAAAGCAAATAGATATCAAAGTAGAAAGAACATTTCACCTGTAATTATCTGACAATGGTTGGAATTCATGGTCCTCGGATTGATCTATCAATTATTCATATTCCTAGGTCTACTTGACTAAAGTTGAGAGATCCGCAAAGATTCACTCATCTTATTCAATATCACTAAAGAATAGCATTAAGAACTCAAGTAATCAAGACCAATTGGCACATTTACTCTACACAATTAAGATTAATAGGCGCATACCGAACTCAATCCTAATCGAATATCCTCAACATAGATTGAAATCATCCACTACAAAGACAAAGAGACATCACTATCATCAATACCTTTGTTTGCTATCGAGAAAACAACAACGAATTCATAGCTAAAGATGTAATCCCTAACATGTTGATCATGCATAGAAAGGAACATAAATATAAATTAAGCACAAGATGATAACTTAGAACATGAATAATCAAATAGAATCAAATCCTCACAATCCAAATAACCATGTCTTCGAATCACAGGCGAAACTATGAGTTTAGCAACTCATAGGCCAATTCTCTCTCTCTCTCTCTCTCTCTCTCTCTCTAATTGAGTTCATAGTCTCTCTCTAAAAGAACCTCCTTTCTTGACTCAAAAGAACTAAAAAACAACTAAATAAAGCCTCCTAAAGTTCGGCAAACCCTAGTAGGAATCAATAGAAAATAATATAAAATAATGGTTTTCAGATCCAAAACCGCGTATCCGGGTTCACGGCGGGCGCCGTGCAAGGGGCGACGGGCGCCATCTCTGCAGTGTCCGATGTTCTTCAATTTCCTTCAACGGATTCCAATGTCGTGCCTCCTTGTTCTTCCTTATCACCTCCTTAGCCTCCATATGCTCCAAAACATGCTTATTAAGCTCTTCCCAAAGTCCATTCAAGGTCGGAATGTAATTATGTAGAATAAACATTAAAAACACATAGATTCCGAACTTGAATACTCCACAAGTACAATAAATGGAACTAGACTCAAAACATAACAAAACCATTACCTAATAGCAATAAGAAACACCTATAATGCCTATATGAAATATGCATTATCAAATCCCCCCACACTTGACTCTTGCTTGTCCTCAAGCAACAAAAACGAAAAAACATAATCTACGCATCCCACATGAAATCTTTCATAACTTTACTCATCAAAAGCAACATCATCGATAGTGAAAATATAACCAAACACATAAACGTCATAACACGTATATATGGGATCAAGTTGCTTGCATGCTCAAAGATCAACCTTACCAAGGATAAAAATGTGTATCTCTCACTCTCATGTGTTTAGGCTTTAAGCACACACTCACCTCAATTCCATATACAAGCATCAACTCAAATATTGACATTTATATCACAAAATCTCCACCGGATACGTCAATACAAAAATAAGGACATCAAGAGGACTTTCGCTCAATGGAGACCTTCGTAGAAGATTCCATTCGGCGGGGTTGTAATGGGGCTTTGTAGAAACATAAGGGCAAGGAATTGTATTTGGTCATGTGGTGCAATAAATTCTGGGAAAACAAGATTCCAAAACTCCCAACATAACACAAACCAACTCAATAAATCAAGCTCACAAGTGCACAACATCTTTCAACATCATCAAAATAACTCCAAATATCATCAAATCACATCTCTACTCTCACCATCTTACATATCATGCAATCTCAACACCCAACCAATATATCTCATAACCAACATAAATCCCAATTCTTTCTCATTATGCAAACATAAGATAAATGGCTCTTTTATTCTTTTTTTTTTCCAGATATTTTTTTCTTTTGAGCCAAAATTACATGGAAATCAAATGCATAGCAACGAGGGACTAAATAAGCACATAACATTACATCTTCTCAAAACCATAAACCATAAAATCACGCTTTAGCTTCATTCTCCTCAATCTCCAAAATAGATTCCATAACCCACTCAAAATCTTAATTCCCCCAAAATAAGGGTAAGGCTCATCATATGCTAGGAATAATAATTTTGTGGAGCTAACAATAAAAAGGCTAAAGACTCAAATTGGCTTCAAAGCAAGATATAACATAAGGTAGACATGGATAATTATGTGGTTAAAAAGGTTGCCTCTATCATTTGAACTTATCAAGCATTTAACATGTATATAATCGGCATTGAAAATAGATAAACATGGCAATACTAAATGATAAATGCATAGGAAGAGTAAATCACACAAGAAAAGCAAAAGGAATAAAGATGTATCCCTTATAAAGCCAAAAATATCTCACTGGGACAAATTTTTGTTGAATCTCAAGCATACTCCCAAACTTAGATCATACATGCTCAATTATATATGCTCAATCATATTTCACATAAAAACCAATTTTCAGGATAAGATCAAATCATTCCAGAATTCCATGAGATTGATAAGATATGCTAGGATAAACTAAAATTAGATGGAAATCTTTGATAACACAATATGCAAAACAACAAAACAAAACAAGACGCACTTTTTTTTTCCATATTTTTCGACATTTTTCATTTTTTTTTTAATTTTTGACATTTTCTATAACATAAAGGAAATAACAAAGAAACAAAAACAAAAATTCAAAAACAAACAATAATTCAAACATGGACTAACCTAACTAATTCACCTCATTCTCCCCCCCCCCCCCCAACTTACATGTTGCATTGTCCCCAATGCATAGAAACACAAAAACGAACAATGAAAATATAAAAATAAAGGGTTTGAAAGAAGCAAATGACTGACCAATTACTGTGAAGGTGGGGTCTGGGGTCCAGACCGATGATTGATGTCCAGGGAAATCAATACGACGTTCTGAAGACTCGAAAGCTTCTCTGAAAGACTGGCGAGATTGTTAACAGTGCTTGCCTCAAAATCAGCAAATCGACGCTCAAGATCAATCAAAGTGACATATGTCGGCTCGGCGTCCTCTTCAATGACTTCTTCTTTTTTGACGACCTCAGCTTCTGTAATCTCAGCAAGTAAAACACCAATAACCTCATCAATAACCTCATGATTCGCAGCCTCGTCATCGGTGGCCTCATCATCAACAAAAGGGCATCGCCTCTCTAAACAATGCTCCTCGGGATCTAAAGGAAACTTGTTGTGATAGAGATTGAAATCTGACATCCTCGGACAATATGGTAATTCTGCAGGTAGATAATTGTGATGCTCCTCTCCTGGTCCCAACTTCCATTTAAAACACCAAGTTCTATCCGGACGTTGGGCCCACTCAATCATGCCCCACCATTGTAGGCTGGCAAGATTGTGAACATTCTTATCATCGAGGCGCTGCAAACCATCAAGACACTCACTCACTCGGCGAGCAATCAGCGATATCAAACATCCGAAAACCATAGTGCGATCCGGCCTCACATAAGTAGCTCTAGTCACCTCCATAGAGTTTCCCAAAAATAGCTGAGCCCAGTCAGGGATGTGCACCCTTCCCGAAGTCAAGCGGCAAATATAGCTCCAGGCTCTGATAGTAACAATGGACGAAATCTCCACACCCAGGAAAGAGTCACAGAGTACCAAATAACACAACCTGAACACAGGTTGAGTAATCATGGATGCATGGCGGTCTTGGTCATAATCAGCGAACTCAACATCATCCTCCTTCCACATATCAACAGGATTTGGAGCACCCAACTTGTCCCCAAATCTGGCATCAGCATGCATCTTGGTAACACCAAAGGCCTGTGCAATGAGATCCTTAGTTACCACGAACTTCCGATTCCTCAACTGAAACGAATCTCTATATCAGAGCGATAATCCAGGGTAGCCAAGAATTTTCTTATTAATGCCGGATAGGTATAAGCAGACACATCTAAGAAATCACCCAATCCCCCATCTCACAGGAGTCGATAAAACTCCTCAAATATTCCCAATTTCTTCAACGTCAGGGGATAAAAAAATATGGTGGATTCATACCGTCTTTTTTCAAGCTTGAGCCAACGATCCTTTCTTCCCAAGACAGCAAATGGGGCATCTTCATAGCAGGAGTAGACATGATGCAAATTGAAGAAAAACCAACGAAAAACCACAAAAATGACCAAAAGGCGAGATTGTTGTAGCGGCGGCGGGCGCCGTGTACGCAGAACCACGGATCCGAGTGAAAACGTTGGAAAACCGACGTCCACTCCTCCAAACTTTAAACTTTCTCGAACAACTTGGTTTCAAAAGGTTCTTTTGTGATAGATAAGGGAATGGAATGGGAAAAGATTGAATTTGTGGATGTAGGGTGATGGCGGATAGTGTTTTGGTGGATGGAATCGATTGAAATGCAAGGCTTTAGGCAGTTGGAATGGATTCCAGTAGGCTTTTGGTTTTCTTGTAGATTCCTTGAGCAAGCTTGATTGATCCAAAAATAAGGAGAACAATATATGGTGAGTTGGAGGGGCAAAACCTATCAAAAAGACAAAAGGAAAATGTTAGATCTAGATATAATAAAGATAGAACTCTAATCCTAGGAAAATAAGGAAACTAATTCTAAAAAGAAAAATCTAATCTTAAAATAAAATAGAAAATAAGTAAAAGATAAAATACTAACCTAAGATAGATAGAAAATAATCTAATCTAAAAAAGAAAGAAAATAATCTAATCCTAAACCGAAAAAATAACCAAAAATAAAAAGGTAGAAACTTCTCTTCCAAGTTTACCAAAATTCGGATTAATCGGGCAGTACTCAGGCGGCGGGCATCGTGGCTGGGGCGGCGGGCGCCATGTCCACAGAATGTGGCTCCGTTCTTCCAAATCAATCAAAACTCAATCCCAACATAGGCTTCACTTACCGTAACTTCCGAAATCCGGTGAAACGATTGATCCTACTTTATTGAATTGAAAACTAAATACAAAAATAAAAATACTACCTAACTACCTTGGGTTGCCTCCAAAGAAGCGCCTTTGTTTCACGTCTTTGGCTCGACGTGATGCACTCTTGATCAAGTTATTCCACCAAGATCCCCTACACTTGTCCTTTTCAAAACAAGAGGTAGAACTTTAGGAACTTCTCCGACATATCCATCAATTGCATCTATCGATTCCTTCTTGAAATGAATTATTCTTAGAGGTTGTCCTGCAATTGCAAAAACCTCAACATTGTTAGGAATCGTTTTCTCATAGGGAATAGCAATAAAATCATTTGAATGAGACACATTTTCATGTGACTTAACCAAATTCTCAATTTTCATTTCAATGTCATCTTTCCCTAAACCAATTTCATCTTTGTTAGAAAACTCAAGATTCATAAACTCAGTTTCAACAGAAGCATCTAACAAACCATTTGATTCATTCCTGTGATTAGTTTCATCAAAGTCAAGAACATCTACGGAATCATTGATAGAAGAAACAATAGGCTCAAATATAGAAAACTCAATCTTTCTACCATCAAACTCCATAGTTAGTGAACCTTCAAAACAATCAATCTTAGTGTTGGTCGTTCGCAAGAATGACCTTCCCAAGATAATCGGGGTTTCAGGCGTACCTTGTTCCATGTCTAGAATGAAGAAATCAGCTGGAAATATCACATCATTTACCTTTACCAAAACACCTTCAACAACTCCTCTAGGCTTAATACTAGAACGATCAGCGAGTTGTATAGTAACACCGGTTTTAGACAATGCATTGAGACCAAAAAACATGTACAAGTTATAAGACATAACATTGATTGAAGCACCTAGGTCGAACATAGCTTTGGTGAAGCTAGCATTCCCTATTGCACATGGTATAGTAAACAAGCCTGGATCTCCGCACTTTTCAGGCAATCGTTTCTGAAGCAAAGCAGAAACATTCTCACTTAAACTTACCTTTTCTTTCTTTCTTATCCCTTGCTTGCGCTTCATCGTGCATAGCTCTTTCAAGAATTTCACATAGCGAGGCACAATTTTAATCAAATTGAAAAGTGGAATATTTACCTCACAATGAGCAAAGGTGTCATAAAGAATTTGTTCATCTTCCCACTTACGATCGGATCTTAAGGCGTGAGGAAAGGGTGGTGTAGGTCTTAAAACCTCAGAAGATTACTCTTTAGAAGCATTCTTCGGGGATTGAACAACGTCAGAAGTCGGATCCGTCAATGGAGGTGGCGGCGGGCGCCGTGGTTATAGAAGAACTAGGTCTACACACTCTTCCTTATAGTGGCTCGCCATTTACATGGAAAAAGAGTAGATCTGCTCAGGATAACAACTATGAACGTTTAGACAGAATCTTGGTCAACCAACAAATCCTAAATTGGTTCCCTAATCTCTATACTAAACACCACCCTTTCTCTAATTCTGATCATTGCCCGATCTCCCTAGAAATTGGTCTTCATAGTAAGAAAATGGGCTCTCCCTTCATATTTGAAATGGCTTGGACATCAAATAAGGTGACAGGAGCAATGGTAAGGAAAATTTGGTCTTACAAATTGAAGGGCTCCAACGGCTATAACCTCATGCAAGAACCAAAGGTTACTTAAAAGAAGAATTAAGTCTTGGTGCAAGACTCACCCAAATAATTTCTCCAGAAAACTTTCCTATGTTGAAAACCAAATCAAAATTATTCAAGAACGCATACAGTGGGGGTAGTATCTCTACGGTTGAAGAGCTTAAAATAAAAAGATAAGAACATAAAAGATCACGTTTATTAGAATTCAATCATATGTTCTGGAAGCAAAAGAGCTAAAACTAAGCATCTCCAGCTTGGTGATAAGAATACTAAGTATTTTCAAATTACAGCTAGAATCAAAAATTTGAAACGATCTACCAAATCCTTCATAACCAAACAAAACATGATCTTAACAGACCAAGCTCAATCTCAGAACATATCTCAAATGAGATGGCCGAGAGATTCATTGGACATGATAAAAAAAATATGTTTATTTAGATGAAATTTGGAACACCCAACCTCAAATTTCCCAATTTGAAAATAGAAATCTTACAGCCCTCCCCTCTGATACAGAAATCAAGAAAACTATACTTAGCATGGCGGAAGATAAACCTCCGGGTCCGAATGGCTACCCCCCCTGAGTTTTATAACACCATTACTGGAACATTATAGGAACTTATTTCATTAAAGCAGTTAAAACTTTCTTTCACTCTGGTCAACTCCTCTCGGAAATAAATCAAACCTTTATCGCCCTCATCCCAAAAACTGAAAAATCTCACAACAATAAATCACTACAGACCCATTAGTCTCTGTAATACTGTTTATAAAGTAATTTAAAAAATTCTTGCTAATCGTCTTAAACCAATCCTCCCCAAGCTCATAAATACTTTCCAATATGCTTTTGTGGAAGAAAGATCTATTCAAGATAATACTCTTATAGCTCATGAAATTTTTCATTCTTTTCATAAACAAAAAGGCAAGCAAGGATGAATGACTCTAAAATTGGATATGAAAAAAGCTTATGATAAAATCAATTAGGCTTATATTAAAGTTGTTCATGAGAAATTTGATTTTCATCCGACTTGGATTAACTGGGTTATGAAATGTGTCGCTACTACTTCCTTCTCTGAATTAGTCAATAATACCCGTGACCCTGTCTTTATACCCAACAGAGGTATTAAAAAAGGTGACCCCCCTTGCACCTTACCTCTTTGTCCTTGTTATGAAAGGTTTGTCAAGAGAACTTCGCAAAGAAGCTTTATTGGAAGATGCTTTGATTGGCATTAAGATCAAAAAGAATGACACTCATATCCTCTTCTTAACTTTTGCAGATGATACCATTATCTTATCAAAGGCGGCTCATACTAGCCTAAATACGATCCAAAATATCATAAATAACTTCTCAAACATGTTGGGACTTACAATAAACTATAATAAAGCTCCCTTCAATGCTTTAGGAATGTCAATCCAAACCCGGTGAGAGATGTTTCTTTCTATATGGGGGTTCCAATTTCCAAAACTTTAGGAAAAAAACCTTGGCATATCCCTCTTGTAAATGGAAGAGTTAAGAATTGTGTCTTTAATGAGGCGGTGGAAAACTTAAGAAAACAACTAGCCCAATGGAAAGCTTCCAGTCTCTCCCAGGCTGGAAGAGCAGCTCTCATTCGGTCAAATCTCAGCTCCAAGACAAACTTGCTCATGCAAAAAAAATTTCTCCCGAAAGGTATTCTGAATCAAATTAATCAGTTTAATAGGAACTTCTTATGGAACAAATCTCAATCTGACAGATACACCTCCCTCATCCTTTGGGATCAAATATGTAAACGAAAATCTCAGGGTGGCCTGGGACATAGAAAGGCAGAAGATCGCAATATTTGTTTGCGGGTGAAGCTCTTGTGGAAAATATATAACAATGAAGATAGTACTTGGGCGAGAATAATTAAAGAAAAATATCTTAATCAGGAGGATATAAGTAGCTATAGCAAAAAAGAAACCTCGTGGCAATTTGGTAGGCTTCTTTCACTTAGACAAAAATTTAAAGAAGGTATTCTCTGTCTAGTGAGAGACGGATCAAAAATAAATATTTGGATTGACCCTTGGATTCCGGCACTCTGGCTAAAAAAATTACATGGGTCCTAGTGATCCGTCTATGAAGGTTAAAACTCTTATCACTGATAGAAAACGATGGAATGAAGATCTCTTAAGACAACTATTTCCTCCTGAAAAATATTCAAGCCATTAGAATTCCGTCTAGCCAGGTCGAGGACAAGATGATTTGGAAGCCTGATGTAGCAGGGAACTTCACCACCAAATCAGCAAGGAACATACTAGTACCACCATCAAACGAACCAGACGTAACACTGGGATATGGAAGTTAAAACTACCCCCCATAATTAAAAAATTCCTATGGAAATTAAGGATAGATGGGCTTTTGATGACTGCTCATCTTAATAGGTATGTCAACAGGGTTCCAAGCCAGTGCTCGCTTTGCAATCATGCCGAGGAGGATGCAACCCATCTCTTCACAAAATATAGTTTTGCTAGAGAAGTATTAGCCCAATATGAGCAACAAACTGGTACGTTTTTTCCTGATCTAAATAGCTAGTACAGATCCGCTCCATATTAATCTAGATCGCATTAAAAAGGAAAATCACAAATTCAAAGATCTTGTCTGTATTTGGAAAATTATATGGGAAATTAGAAATGAGCTTATTTTTAGGCAAAAGCAACACAATGATATAGCCCAAATTATTCTGAGAATCAGACATGTTCTTCATGATTGGGAAGAAGGAATTGATCGTCCTCCTAATCCCAATAGAGTTAAAAATAGAAAGGCTAATGCCAAGTGGAGTAGACCACCCAGAACTATCTACAAAATTAATGTAGATGATTCTATCAACCTTTCTGACAAGTGCAAGATTGGAGGAATCATTAGGGATTCCGATGGCTATATTATTGATATTTTTTGCAAGGAAGTTAGTGAAGGTTCAGTCATTCAAACGAAGGCTTCAGCAATCATGTTTGGGCTATAACGAGCTAAGAAAAAGGGCATTACGAAGATCATTCTAAAAAATGACAACCAAGTTCTAACTAAGAGTTTAAAGCATCAGCAACAACCAAGATGGGAAGTTATGAGACAAATCGAAGACATTACCAAGCTTCTATCGGAATTTGCAATAGCAGAAATCCACCATGTCTACAGAGAGTCCAATATGTCGGCTGATTATATAGCTAGGAAAGAAATTATCTGTAATTTGCAGTCCATCCCCTACCATAGGGACTTTTATAACATCATCCTTCATGATGATCTTGGAGTTACGCTACTGTATCAGTAGCAACTCCCAATATTTGCCTACTGTAAAAAAAAAAAGTTATGCCTCATCAAAAGAAAGTTCTGCAAATTCAAGAACCCCGATATCTTCCACTGATCCAAACTTGTGGAAACATCAAGGCAAAAACGTTTCCGACCAAGCAGAAATAGTCAAGGTTTTTGACTTTTATAGTCAACAAAATGATTTCATTTCTGACCTATCACAAACGTTTCTGAGGTGTTTTTCCGAAGTTTCGGAGTTTCTTCATATCCAGAAACGTGAAACTGCTGTGAAATATAGTTCATTGGTATCATATTTAGTTGAATAATTAGAAAAACCCTATAAACCTCATTTAACAACTTCAATTACATATGTAATTCATTCCACGACTATCCACATATATACGAATAATGATTACCAAGTCTACGAATAACTAATCAAATTTTGAATAATTTTCTTAAAATTCTGATTTTCGAACAAACTCCATCTAATTTGTCATATACATATGAATAAATTTTCCTTTCTCATCCAATAATGAATCAATTCAATCAATAATCAATAATCGACCTTTGAACTTCTTGATTAGGTCCAAATTCCCCTAAATTCCTTCACTTATCAGGCACAACAACCATATTCATCGAATAACCCCAAACCCAACTTATACACCAAGCAATCGAGCTAAAATTCAACTATAATCTTACCGCCATTGATGGTGATCGTTGTTTCTTGTGGCCCTCGCCCACTAGTTCTCGATGTTCAGCTTGCTGCATGTTCGCCCGCTGCTAGTTGACCCCTTTGTCGGCTGGGGGTTTCCCAAAATCCGGCATTGTTGTCGTCGAAAGCACACAAGAGTCGTCGGAGATCTATTGATCTCACCCTAGCCCCCATGATACATCTGTTGACAAAACCAACTTTAGATGGATGTATAATATCATTTCATTCAAGAAAAGTGCTGACATTTTTAAGCTCCTACCTTCCATGCAAGTAAATCAAATTTGATCTTCTTCTCGTAGAGGTAACAAGACAGGTATATGAGGAGCTTGGAGGAGACATCAAACTTAAGTGAGGTGTTGCAGATCAACATCATCTTCAAGGCTTGCATAGGAGCAATGGAGCATGCCTCGACCCTCTTTAGAAAGAAATGGAAACAATGATCATTATCAATAACACAGAGCAAAAGGGTTTTGCAAATTGAACACACTCATCAAAAATCAAATCTCAAATCTCCCAGCGAAAGAAATCAAATCAAAACATCTACGTAATGAGCAGCAAAGAACTATACTTTAATGCACATCTGTCCTATGTAACTTCTAAATATGAGTGATGCAACCACATAAGATGTATATACTGGTTTCAACGAGTCCGTCGCAATCGAACAAAAGATACAGTCAATTTGACCATTCCTACAAGAAGAACACAACAGAATCCTACACTAGCCATGAGGAAAGACTCCTCCCATTATTTTCCAGTATTCGTGCAAGGATTGCTCGACTTTATTTGGTTTAAGGTGCTGGGGAAATTCAAAATCCTGGTATTTCCATGTCTTTGCAGGCTCAAGTGCTCAACGAACACGGGAGAATTAGTATGAGCCTCTGCAGATAACAGAAGTTTATCACTTGATCTGCCCTATCTTTCTACCACCGACATGGGAGAATTAGTATCTTTAGGGTTTACTCTATCCTTCAAACTATAAGAGCTTAAGGGCATCTTTTTCAGCTTGTTTCTTCCTCTCTTTCTACCATCGACATGCATATCATCAGGTGATTCGAACAAATTCTATGTTGAATGGCCCGAATCAACTTCACCACTAATGTCCAATGCCGGTTCAGACTTACTAGATCTTGATAGAATCTTAGTGTAGGATCCATGGGAATCTATATCTTCTACTTCATTAACCACTACTCCACATTGAGAGTTTCCAATTTCAACTACCATAGCATTTGGAAATCCATCACTGTCCTCCCTGGGCGAGATTTTCAACTTCTTATGCTCAATGTGAGACTCGGAACCAGGAGTTTGCTGCAAAGTCCTAGGGGAGCTGTTGATCACCCGGTGAAGCTTATAAGGTAATTCTTCTTCCGTCTGCTGCTTCGCGTATAGGTGCTAAATCGGAACATGCTTCTTCAGCTTGTTCTTCCTCAGCTGCCTTTCTCTTACGCTTGCCAATGCATCGACTGAGAAAGTCACGACCAAACTCATTGCAGCCTTAGCATCTGCTACCGCCTTCAATGCAATGGCGGCCTTCTCCTCTTCTGCAGCTCTTGCAGCCTCAGCCACCTTGGCTGCAGCTGCAGCAGCGGATCCAACAACTTCTGCGATCTCCTCAGGCGACGTGTGGAAGCCATTCTTGTACAATTTCAGTAGGTTGTAGAGCCTGGCATTGTATTCACTCCAAAGGGTGGAGCTCGAGCTCTCGGGAGAAGCCGAGCCCTGCGACGTGCTCTCTGAATTTCGCCTCTTCAACCCTACAAGCAATCTCTTCCGTGGAGGCAAAAGCACGTTGAAATCCGGTTGAAAAATCTCGCATTCGCTAGCCTTCATATTGACCTTTGACCTGTTTCAAAAAATCAAGGGTTCGAGATCCTCTAAAACGGCCCTTTGCTACATTCAATCTGCAAGACTGCAACAACGACAACAACCACATTCCTTGATTAATCTCAGAACTACCGAGTTCACAAAATTGTTCAGATCAAACTCATCAACGGATATTAAAGGCACAACAATGCGATTCGCAGGGTTTCAAATCCATGTTGACCTAATTGAGCACAATTCAACCGAATAAACTAACTATACGCCAAATTGTAATTAAAAAACTGTCAGCAAACAACAAATATAGGTAAGATATTTCCACGCCGATCTTTGTCAAATTGGAATAGATAAAGAGGAATTACATTGAGAAACTAAGCTTGAATGTAGCGGATTGCGCGAAATCTAATGGGGTTGGGACGTCCACTGGATGAAATTCAAGATGCGTGCGAGATTGAAGACGTATTAGGGCTGATCAGGAAAGTGGAATCGCCTGATGTTAGAAGATTGGGAGGAGAGAGGAAATGGCCGGTTGTAAATCATTAGGGTTTGGGAGAGAGAGAGAGAGAGAGAGAGAGAGAGAGAGAAAATGAAATACAGAAAAAGAAGAGTGACGCCGATGAGGAAGAAGGTAAGTCCAGGTTGGAATTATAATATTATTAAAACGGAAATTTCGCCAGGTATCCTCATGGTATTGCGTTTTGCCCGGGGCCTACAAAAGTTTTACAATTTTCACGTGGTACCCCTCACGTTTAATGATAATTCACCTCGCGCCCTTAAACTGTTAAGTTTAAAGGTCCCCTTTGTTTGGATTTGAAAAAAATAAAATAGGACGATTGAATCTCTATGGAGGCGAGAGGAGAGGCGACAGAGAGACCAGATAGGCGACTGAGAGAGAAATCCCTCTGGCGACACAGATCAATCTTGCGAGCTGGCCAACGACGCTGAAAGAGAGGGTTCCGTAGTTGGCGCTAACGACAACCTAGAGGGAAAAGTTGGAGACATAGCCGACCAACACAAAGAAAGTATGTTGTCATCGAAAAGTTTCAAAAATTAGGGTTTTGAATTGGAGATTTTAAATATAAATTTGTGAATCTGAGTTCAATGAGTTGCAGATAAAACTACATATCGAAATATTCAAGTTGTTATCTTAAATATTTGAGTTTGAGTTTCGAATTAGGGGTTTGAAATTATGTTTGTATGCTATCTTCTTCGAATTTGATTTTTGTATTAGGGTTTCCAAAATTTGCATATTGGAGTTTCTATTGTTGTTTCGAATTAGGGGTTTTGAACTGGGGTATGGTTATAAACTAAAGTTGAAGGATTGAATTAGGATTTTTGTGATTTCAGATTGTACAATATTCGCAAACACAAGTGCTTGCAGATTTCTTCAAAGAGTATATGGAACTGAAATTGAGTTTGATTTGTGTGCTTTAGAAGTCTTCCTGAGATTTTGATGGTCCATGATAGGTGACTTGCTTTTTGTAGAATTTGGTTGTTTGTGCTCAAATTAGTCCATGGTAGAAGAGAATGAGTTGTCAAACTGAAAGCCTTATGGGCACTCAAGTATCGATTATTGACCGTCTGCACATCCTACAAAACTCAAACGTTCCTATTACTGATGCAAAATTTAATTATTGTTTTCAATTTGATGTCCGATCACGACAATTGATAATTTGGTGATTTGATTATTTTTGGCGTGTCCAAGAATTGCTGGACAGAGTTGCAAAGGCCAATGCCCTAAATGAGGAGATGTCAAAATCAAGGATATTGGGATGTGGATCTACGTGGAGAGATGGTCTTCGTGGAAAATTACAGTGCTCTGAACTACACGAGTAATTCCAGGTTTATTGCTTTTCCTATATCTTACGTCCACTTGTTTCCTTCCTGATATCTTTTAGAGGTGGGAAAGGGTTGCCATGCCAGGGTGGAGCCAGTGGAAGGATATTTTATAGTTAGGGATTATCCTAAGGATATTCCTCTAGTTCTAATTTGGATGCAATCCATTTGTGTCATTTTACTTTGATCATCCTTGATGGTGAAGATATTGGTAGTTGGTACTTGTACTTTGAATGGTTCAAAATTAGAATTAGGAGTTGTGGATGATGTTAGTAATGAATTTTGAATTTTCCTTGAATGATATTGTCAAATGATTTGTAGCATGTGTGATCCATTGTTGATGAGTTCATGGATTACACATGCTACAAACCATTGCCTTGTTATTCTTTTGAAAATTCAATATCAATTGGATTATCTTATCACTTCTTAGGTGTCAACCATTTCTTTTAGTGTTTGAGCAATATTCAACCTGCTCAGTACTTCAATACTTCACTAAGGTTAATAAGATAATGTCTATTTATCAGTAGAAAAAGATAGATATCAATATACCTGAAACCAGACAAACTCTACATTGACCTTCCTTTGACAAGCTAAATTAGCCAACCTACGTAGCAAAGTTTTCAGTCTCCTTAGGATCAATATCAAAGGAGACAAGCTCATCTCCACATGAACGAAAAACACCTATCTTATTGATCTCTGTCCATTGATAAGACACATTGGCACCATCTACAACTGCATTAAAAGGTCCATACCACTCGATCCATTCCTGAATACAATTCACCGCTAAATTAATCAAAAAGGCCTACAATTGTTTCACTCAGCAATTGCCTACTTTAAATCATAACAACCAAAGAACTTGTTTGGTGTTAAAGAAACATGATCAATGGTCAAATACAAGCCTCAACACCATAATATTAACAAACTATGTAGCTTATGTGGGATTCGAACCCACATCGATGTGTACAACACATTGCTCTTCCAATTGAGATAATAAGCCAATATAAAACAAGTTTCACTAAACACTACGGAGTACAACCATGTGTTTCAGCGTTGCTTGCAATTTCTCGGTAGTTCATTGGCACTCTACTGTAACTTAACAGCTGAATTCAGTTTGCATAAAAAGTTGGGTGATAAAATACCCTAGTGTTTTTGTACCTTACTTCTATAAGAATTTACCTTATTTATCCAACATACATACTGAACTTCTAAAAGAGAAACACTTGACTAAAACGGAAGGCAATAACACCATAGAATAGGAGATTTATATAAATATGATTGGTCTTCCTGACAGCATCATCAAGTTCATGGAATCCACCGAAAAGCTTGCAATAGAAAAATCAAATTGCACTTTAGGATACAACAATGCAAAATAGAAGGGAGATGAAAATGTTACCTTCTACAAGATAAAAATCATAAACACAAGCAAAAATCAACATGTAATTAAGAAGCTTATAAACACAGTGACGTTTTCATAAGAAATTTACAAACACATACATGAATCAAGAAAATGGAAATAATCGTGTATTTTCCTAAGTATGCATCTTGTGCTTATGCACATTGCCCTTTCCATTTGAGATGATTGATTATTTTAGACTTTCCACAAAAATATCATACTTTGGGAGATGTGTATATCTCTTTAGCTTCAATCTTCAGCGAAAAGGGAATTACATCTAAGCATCTTTAATGTATCATTTCACATCAATATCGTCATTGGCATTTTACAAACTATATAAAACCCAACTCAAAATAGTGCAATGACATTTTATAATACAAACCTTAACCCCCAATTTCATATGAAAAACTAAATGAGTGTAGCAATTTTCAACCTAAACCCTAAATTTCATAAAAAGAGAGAACTTTCAAGCACTAACCTGATATCACTATCGCCTCCACTTCCAGTTGGTGGCCTAGATATCTGTTCAACGTTGTCTTCGCTCCTAGTTATGGGGGTTCGTTGCATGACCTCTTCTCCCTCAATTGTCATCATCTCCACATATTTGTCTGCCCGATTACAACTGGACTCCCTATCACCTAGTCGTCGCCCATACGCTCAGTCAGAGGGCTCCAGTTCGTTCGACGTCATCGATCGGCTAGCAAGACCGCACCTTCTCCCTATCGCCTCTCGTCCGTTCGTTCCTTCTCAGTTTCAAGCACTAACCTTAGTGCATTTTGGATTGAGTTGAAAGTTGAACCATAAAGCCTAAACACATGAGAGCATGAGCGAAACACATATTCCTAGTGAGGTTGGATGATTTCTACCTCTATGCTTTGATCGATAAATACATGCTAGGATGTTTATTCACTTGCTCTTGTGTTCATTGAAAATTGATGTTTCTTTTGATTTGGGCTAATGCATGAAGGAGAAAAGTGTAGGTATATGTTGCTTTGATATTGTTCGCTCGAGGACTAGCGAAGCTTAAGTGTGGGGGAGTTTGATAGCATGCATTTAGAGGGTCATAATAGGTTGTGATAACTCCCTCCCTTGATGAAAATCGGAATAAAGTTTCAAAGGCCTTGACATGATGTTTGTGTCAAAGGTCTTGGAGCTTTAACAGTTGATGAAATCCAAAACCTGCTCTATATGTTCGAATAGTATTTAATATTATTATATACTTCATTTATATTATATATATGTGTAACTAATCTTTCAGGAAGTATTTTCGAAATCACTTCTTTCCTTATGGTGCATATTGAGGAGATCCAATTTGAGAGATCATGTCTTCGAAGTGTCCAAAAATAGAAGATCCGGGCGCGCCATGATCCAAACTAGCCGTTGTTGAAGATCCGGTGTTGAAGATCCTTATGCGCCATGTTGCTTCTATAAAGGAAAGAAAGAAGAAGACAGAACATACACGTGTTACACGAGCTTTCATTCATTCAAGCGAGATATGTCTTCTAAGTGTACTCTCTGCTAGCGCTCAAGAGTTTGTTGTTTTATTTCAAAGCCTTTGAGAGTTACACTGTGAGCTTATAGGATATATTCATTTATAGTGTTACTCGAGAGTTTGTAACTCGGGAAGTTGCACTAGACTATTGATTTGTGAGAGTAAGAGGATTGTACTAGATAGCTGAGAGAGGTGGAGCTCTTCTAGATTGGTCTAGGACTCCAAGGGAACGTGAGTTGACTAGATTGCAATTGTATATGAGAGAGGCTTCTCGGTGAGCTATTAGGATCCTAAGCTAAGCGAATCAATAAAGCCTTTTGAATCCTAGGGCTGTGGAAGAACCCTAGGCGGGGACGTAGGCCAAGTTCGTGTCGAACCTCGTAAACAATTACTTGTGTCCTTTATCTATTGCTTTACCTTATTTCCGCACTTGGTTTGATTGTCTAACTTTATGATTCAGGTTTAATCTCAAATGGTTTTATACGAGCTCCAAAAGTCTTGAGACTTTCTGCGAAAAACGGGCATACTCTATTCAACCCCCCTTCTAGAGTATTTCTATATTACCTTGTTTTATATTATCGAACCTTCAATTGGTATCAGAGCTTTACTCACTGCTTTTGATCTAACAATCTTGTGAGTTTTCGATCATGTCTGGTGAAGCAAGCGGAGGATTTGCACAGGGAAGGTCCACGAGCAGACCACCACTCTTTGTACGAAACAACTTTGTCCACTGGAGATCCTTGATGAAAATGTTCATTATAGATCAAGCTCTGGAACTTTGGAATATTATTGAGAATGGTCCGAAGATTCCAGAGAAAGAAGGACCAAATGGAACCAAAGTCGCAAAGAAGGAGTCTGAATACATCCAAGCAGATCTTGAACTCGTCTCCAAAAACTAAAGGGCTATTAACTTACTTTATTGTGGTCTTAGCACTGATGAGTTTAATCGTATTTCATCTTGTAGGTCAGCTAAAGAGATTTGGGACAAACTGGTCGTCACCTATGAAGGAACGAGCCAAGTAAAAGACACCAAGATCAGCATCTTCCTTCGAAAGTATGAGCTCTTCAAGATGAAGTCTGATGAGACAATCAAGGCCATGTTCACACGATTCACAGAAATCACCAACAACCTTGACTCTCTCGGCAAGAGCTTTACCAACGTTGAGAAAGTAAGGAAGATATTGAGGTGCCTCCCAAAGGAAAAATGGGGTCCAAAAGTAACAGCTATTGAGGAAGCACAGGACCTCACCACTCTACCCCTCGATGACCTTCTTGGGAAGCTGATCACGCACGAGATGATCCTTAATGAAGACGATGGAGAACTTCCAGCTAGCACTAAGAACTTGGTACTCAAGTCTAAGAAAGATGAGCCTAAAGATGGATCTGATTCCGAAGAAGAGGATGACGATGAGGATGATCCTTTTGCTCTTATCACAAGAGACCTTGCTCGAATTCTCAAAATGAAGAAGCAATTCAACAACAAGGATGGATCAGAGTCTTCAAAATTTTGAGGTAAGCCTCAATACAACATGAAAAGAAGACTAAATCATTGTCTTGTTTTGAATGTGGTGAAACAGATCATCTTGTGAAGGACTGCCCTCAAAAGACAAAATGCCAGTCCAAGAAGGGTGACAAATGGAAGAAGAAAGCCATGGTGGAAACTTGGAGCGATTCCGACTCTGACTCCGATGATGAGAAGGCCAATATTTGTCTTATGGCCTCAGAAGATGAATCCCACGATGAAAAGCTTAAAGCTACTGTAAGAGAACTTATGGCAAGTCCAAAAGAGGTATTATCGGAATTCCTTTCCAATATGATTGCCAATGAAGAGAAGCTTATTGCCCAAACTAACATTCTTATTAAGAGAACTGTGGACCAGGAAAGAACTATTGAGGATCTGTCTATGAGGGTTAAAAGTCTTGAAACTTCTTATTCAGGTCTTGACATTAAAGTCAAGACGCTTGACTCGGAGAAATCTGAACTCAAGCAAGATCTCTCCTCTCTAAGAAATGAGCATCATGACTTAGAGAACGAGAAGATCTCCCTGAACAATAAGATTCAAGATCAACAGACAGCCCTCATCAGTTTTACCAAATCCAAAGGCACTCTTGATAGGATGTTGGGTGAGCAACAAAGTTCTCTAAACAAAAGTGGTATTGGTTACAATCCAAGGTTTTTAAAGAAACAACACATTACCACTTTTGTAAAGGCAAAAAGAAGCAGAACCTCTCCTATATGTCACCATTGTGCTAGAAAGGGACATGTAAAAGAGACCTGCCCCTATAGAAGAAAGGATCCATATATTATTCGCAATACATTTCCTGTTCATTTGAGAAAAGAACTGATAACACAAGTTTGGGTTCCAAAAGGCACTATTTTACCAAATATGGTTTACCCCAACAATGGATCCAAATTTGCTTATTGGTCTAGCCACAAAGGTTGATGTTTGTCTTGCAGGAGATCACCAAGGTGAAAGAACACAAATGGATTATTGATAGTGGATGCTCAAGGCATATGAGTGGGAAGAGTTCTCTCTTTCATGATCTAAAGGAGCAATCCACGGGAACAATCACTCTTGGTGACAAAGGAAAATGCGACATCGTTGGTATTGGTAGTGTTGGAAGCGATTCCAACCATAGTATTAAAAATCTCTATCTTGTTAATGGTTTAAAGTATAATTTGCTTAGTGTCTCTCAATTATGTGATAGTGGCAACAATGTCAGATTTAACAAGAAAAGATGTATAGTGTGCAGAGAAGATACATGTGAAGTTATATTGACAACATATCGTTACAACAATATATACGCCGTAAATGCTGATCAAGTGGCACAAGGAAGCTTAACCTGTCTAAAGGCTTTGACAGACGATCCAAAGCTCTGGCACAGGAGACTCGGTCATGTGAGTCCACATACACTACATAAGCTTGTGTCTAAAGGGCTTGTAAGAGGGCTACTTGAGATGGACTTCAAAGGTATTGACTACGAGGAGACCTTTGCTCCCGTAGCCAGGCTTGAAGCCATTCGCATTTTATTAGCATTTGCATCTTTTATGAGCATAAAGTTATATCAAATGGATGTCAAGTGTGCTTTTCTTAATGGTTTCTTAGAGGAAAAAGTATATGTGGCTCAACCCCCAGGTTTTGAAAGTTCAGAATTTCCCAATCATGTTTATAAACTTGACAAAGCGCTTTATGGTTTGAAACAAGCCCTAAGAGCTTGGTATGAGCGCTTGTCAAAATATCTCTTAGAAAATGATTTTAAAAGGGGGTTGATCGACAAGACTCTTTTTATCAAGACCAAAGGAAAGGACATTTTGGTTATTCAAATTTATGTTGATGATATATTATTTGGTGCTACTAACACATCTTTTTGCAAGGAATTTTCTGACACCATGTGCAGTGAATTCGAGATGAGCTTGATGGGTGAACTCAACTTGTTTTTGGGATTACAAGTTCATCAATCCAAGAAAGGGATCTTTGTCAACCACAACAAGTACACTAAGGACCTCTTGAAGAAGTTCAAGATGGATCAATCCAAAGCAGCCAAGACTCCCATGAGCTCAACATTGTCTCTAGATCAAGACAAGACTGGGAAAAGTATCAATCAAAAGAAGTATCGAGGAATGATTGGATCTTTATTATATCTCACGGCTAGTAGACCTGACATCATGTTTAGTGTTTGCATGTGTGCTAGGTTTCAAGCTGATCCTAAAGAATCTCACCTCGTGGCTGTGAAAAGGATCTTTCGATATCTCAATGGCACTAAGGAGCTTGGACTATGGTACCCAAAGCAAAAGGATTTCACATTAATTGGATATTCTGATGCAGATTTTGCAGGCTATAAGATGGATAGGAAGAGCACATCAGTATATTGCCAATTCCTAGGAGCATCCTTGATCAGTTGGCACTCAAAGAAACAAAACTCAGTCGCTCTATCCACTGTAGAAGCCGAATACATTGCAGCTGAGCCTGTTGCTCACAAATCCTTTGGATTGCTCAACAAATGCGAGATCTTGGCATCAACCTCAAAGGTATTCCCATTAAGTATGACAATACAAGTGCCATCTCTATCACTAAGAATCATGTTCAGCATTCAAGGACCAAACATATTGATATAAGACATCATTTCATTAGAGACCATGTCGAAAAAGGTGATGTGTCCATTTCGTTTATTTCAACTGATTATCAATGGGCTGACATTTTTACTAAGCCTTTGGCAAAGGACAGGTTCACCTTCATAAGACGAGAGATTGGGATGCTTAACAAGGATGCACTTTCGTAGGGGGAGCATTCCCTTTAAGAAAGATAAATTCTACTTAGTATCAAGACCCTTGAGAATTATGTCAAGGTTTGTGAACTAAATGATAGATCATATATATCGGATCACATATATTTGGTTAATATCTTTTTAGATATTTAATCAATTATATTTTTATCGGATTTCAAAATTGCCTTTTATGTTATTTTTTTTAAAACCGTTGAGATATCTTAATTTTGGAACTAAATCCTTTAGTTATTCAGTCCGATTTTAATGGAAAAGTTTGAATTTTGAATTGGAAACCTTTCAAATTTTGGCAATGATATCATTTCTTCCCTTGGAACTCTAAACCCGTCCCATCACTTCATCATCTCTCTCTACTTATACCCAAGTCTGTACCCGATTCCATCACACTCTCAAAACTTGTCCAAACCCTTTCACTTTCTCCTTCTTCAACCTCTCAACCTATTCTAAGAAAACCCTAGCCGATTTCCTCCATGGCACCCAAAACAAAGAAAGCTTCCACACCCAAAAGACTTGGCGCCACCCCCAAGGGACGTCAGGTCACTGCTACCTCTCCCACACCTAAACCCACTCCTCAAGCCATTGTCCCAACTGTTGTCCAGAGCACCATCGCTAAGAGCACGGCCACTGTTACCAAGGGCTCTTAAAAGCGCTCTGCTAAGAAGCCCCTCAATGCTAAACAGAAAGGGAAAAAGAAGATCTTAGCTGAGGAGGTGGACGAGGAAGAGGAGGAAGAGGATCTCGACGCTATTCTGGAAAGAGATGCTGCCAAGGAAGCCGAAGAGGAAGCCTTGAAGAAGAAAAAGGCCGCTGAGGAGGCCGAGCTTGCAAGGAAACTGGCCGAGGAGGAAGCTGAGAGAATTCGGAAGGAAGCCGAAGCCTAGGAGGTTCCATCTGAGGAGGAGCCTGAGGAAGAAGACGAAGAGCTAGAGGGATCTGGAGAGGACGAGGAAGCTGAAGGATATGAAGCGGGGTCTGGTGAGGACTCGAGGTCTGAGGAAGAGGAGGAAGAATCTCCCTCTCCTTCTCCTCCTCCCCTGTCTCCAAAGAAGCGGAAAGCCCCAATTGTTGTCAAGCCTCCATCTCCCAAGTGCACCAGGAAGGGCACCCTCAGAAGTCTTGAAGCACCTACCAAGAGAGCTGCTCCGACTATTGCTCGCAGGAAGAATGCCGACCCACCTGCATACATCCAGGTAAACCAATCATTGCCCTCCTCTTGGTTTGAAGATCCTGAGACTGGTGGTAAGTGGGTAGATGAGTTTCGAACTCGTAGGATTTGCTGTTTTGATTTTTTGGATATTCAGTTCTTCAAAGCTTTGAAGCTACCCTGCATTGATCTTCTCAAAAAATCCCCAGCCTAGACCCTTCTCAATCTTGAAACCGTTTACTACCCCCAGCTTACCCGCCTGTTCTACATTAACCTAAAAGCCAAACACGATGCCAATGGTTGGTCTTTGGAGTCTGTTGTCAAAGGGGTTAGAATCTCTTTCAACTCCAATGACTTTGCAGATTTCCTTGGCCTGCCTAGCCCATGTCCACCCTCTGAAATACACCCCTCAAAAGAAAACTGCATCATTCTTGCCCAAGCCAAGTACCTCATACCTGAAGCATCCAACAACACCTCAAAGCAACTCACCCACTCATCCCTTACCCTTGAGGCAAAAATTATTTTCAACATCATTGTTCGATGCCTCTTACCCCGTCTTAACTCTGGATCATTCCTTACTGATAATGCCATGGTCCTACTTTACCGCATCCTAAATGGCCTTGACCTTGATCTGGCCAACACTATTCTTGGAACCATGGCTCATTCTAGAAAAGCTAGAAAAGGCTCTCCCCTCCCTTTTGCCACCCTTTTGACCCCTCTCTTCAAAGCTTTTGGAATTGATGTCAAAAATGAAGAACAGCAGCGTCATATGGGTAAGTTCGACTCCAAGGGCCTTGAAAAGATTGGCATCACTCGGTTTCCCCAAGGGACCTTGAGTCTTGCCACTTCTTCAAAAGCTCTTCCCACTACTTCAGCCTTCGATGAACGCATGGACAACCTAGAGTTGGGCTTGGAGGAAGTTCACATGGATATCAAGGAGCTGCACAAGGAGGTTATGACGGAGATGAGCGGGATATCCAAGATGTTGCAAGGTCTGTGGACGAGGCTCACTGATGATGCTCCGGACGACGAAGCTTAAACCCTACCCTACCCTATCCCTATCCAACTTGATACATTGCTGGTTTTTGGAAACAATTTCAAAACTTTTGGTGACTGTTTTACCTCCTCCTTTTATTGAAAGACAAAAAGGGGGAGATGATCTGTGGTTGTTTAGACTTGAAAACCTTTCTGCTTGAAGGTCTTGGAAGACCTTGGTTTTTGATTTTTGGTTTTCGGTTGGATAGCTTTTTCATGCTTTAAATTTTTTTGATCCAACATTTGTCTAACCCATGCAGGTATTTAGTCTGATTTCTCTTATATTATTTATGCTTGACTAAGTTGCAGGGATGCACAGGTTTTGTCTTTCATCAAGGGGGAGATTGATAACTCTCTCCCTTGATGAAAATCGGAATAAAGTTTCAAAGGCCTTGATAGGATGTTTGTGTCAAAGGTCTTGGAGCTTTAACAGTTGATGAAATCCAAAACCAGCTCTATATGTCCGAATAGTATTTAATATTATTATATACTTCCTTTATATTATATATATGTGTAACTAATCTTTCAGGAAGTATTTTCGAAATCACTTCTTTCCTTATGTTGCATATTGAGGAGATCCAATTTGAGAGATCATGTCTTCGAAGTGTCCAAAAATAGAAGATCCGGGCGCGCCATGATACAAACTAGCCGTTGTTGAAGATCCGGTGTTGAAGATCCTTATGCGCCATGCTACTTCTATAAAGGAAAGGAAGAAGAAGACAGAACATACAAGTGTTACACGAGCTTTCATTCATTCAAGCGAGATCTGTCTTCTAAGTTTACTCTCTGCTAGCGCTCAAGAGTTTGTTGTTTTATTTCAAAGCCTTTGAGAGTTACACTGTGAGCTTATAGGATATATTCATTTATAGTGTTACTCGAGAGTTTGTAACTCGGGAAGTTGCACTAGGCTATTGATTTGTGAGAGTAAGAGGATTGTACTAGATAGCTGAGAGAGTTGGGGCTCTTCTAGATTGGTCTAGGACTCCAAGGGAACGTGAGTTGACTAGATTGCAATTGTATATGAGAGAGGCTTCTCGGTGAGCTATTAGGATCCTAAGCTAAGCGAATCAATAAAGCCTTTTGAATCCTATGGTTGTGGAAGAACCCTAGGCGGGGACGTAGGCCAAGTTCGTGCCGAACCTCGTAAACAATTACTTGTGTCCTTTATCTATTGCTTTACCTTATTTCTGCACTTGGTTCGATTGTCTAACTTTGTGATTCAGGTTTAATCTCAAAGGGTTTTATACGAGCTCCAAAAGTCTTGAGACTTTCTGCGAAAAACGGGCATACTCTATTCAACCCCCCTTCTAGAGTATTTCTATATTACCTTGTTTTATATTATCGAACTTTCAGGTTGCATTTAGCTTAGTTATGATACATATCATGCATGGTTTAAGTATAATTTGCATATTTTTTCTCTGTAGGGTTGGAGTCGGAATCTACATGCTTTTATTGATTATTTTAGATAATTGTGGATCCGAGGAGGAGACATGGGTTGATAACGCATTAGATGAGAATGTCTAGTTGATCGAAGAAGCATACATGAAGATCTCAAGAGGTCCTGAGAAGAAGAAGCGAACCTAAACGAATAACAAGTCTGCAGAAGTTGTCGCCGGAGGTGCTGAACCTGTTTTGCACTTTCTGGAGGCATCGGTTGTGCCATTGACTATTATAGTCATGCGTTGGAAAGCTCTTTCAGAGAGCTACAACTTTCCTATTGACAACCTGAGAAAATTCGAGACAGAGTTTCCGTGAAAGGCCGATGCAGCAGCCGCCGCATTCCCGCAGCCAGAGACGTCTAAGTAGCAGCCGTATGCCACGACCGCCGCATCTATGCCGCGGCCGCCACAGTGTTCATCGGCGAAACGATGTGTATTGTTAGGTGGAACCCTAGTTGTTTGGTTTGTTTTGGCAGACTTAGACCTTTTAAGGCCGAATATTATTAGTTTTACTTAACTTTCATTCTATTCTACGTTCTATCAGACAATTTAGAGATTGAGAGATGTCTTCCATGAGGAACTAAGCTCATCTGTTCTGCCTATAATTTGAAACTTTATTTGGATTTATTGTGAGTTTCTAATTCTCGTTCCTTGTTTTCTCTATTTGAATGCTTCAACTTCTTTGTGCTTGATTGTCTATTGTTTTATTTTATCTAGCCCGCGCAACTAGTTAGAATGAATTCAATTGCTAGGGTTTTGTAGATTCCTGATTGCGAACCTTAACCCAAGTAGCAAACTTGTCCCTTCTTTAGGGACAAGTGTTGTTAGAATGAATTAAATTGCTAGTTAGAATGAATTCAGTTGGATGTGTTGTTAAATCCCTCTTTAGAGACTGCAAATACCTTGGCTAATCTCTGAACTTAAAGTTATCAATTGGGTTAAATCCTTCTTTAGGGACTGTTCGATTGATAAGGGTTGCTAGGACTGGTTGGACTAGTAACTATATTAGGTCGGGACAAGGGCGTTCATAGGAAACCTAATAGAACGAGAAGAAGTTACAAGGATCGTTTCAAACCAAATAAAGTGGAAAATTGTAGGTAGAACTGTTTCTCACAATTGTTTAAATCAAATTCATTTACTTTGCTTTCATTAATCCGACCTCTTACTTATTGCTATAATAGTTATAGGTTTGACTTTACTTTGACGGATGAACGACAATTTTTCCCTCCGTCAGTAGCCCTGATTGTAACCATTGTTACCAAAGTTGCGGCGAGGTCCATAATCCATAGCATTCCAATCAGCGACATCTTCTTGAATCAAATGACACTTATCATTCGGATGAGTTGGATCTATACAAACACCACAAGGTATAGCTTGATTAGATTGATTCATTTGCATAGTCATCTTGTTCCCTATCTTCGTAAGCCTATCTAGATCATCCTTGTGACCATATGTAGAACTACCCAACTTATGAATCCCTCTAACTCCTTAGTGTCTCCCATATTGTTGCGATGCATTAGCCAACCCTTCAAAATTTTGCATTGCTTCCTGAGGTGTCTTATCCAAAATATCTCCTCCGCTAGTAGCATTGATGAAACTCTTATTGGTGTCAAGCAAACGTTCATAAAGATATAGCACTAGATCATCCTCGGGTATACCATGTCGTGGACAACTACCCTTAAACTTCTTGAACCGCTCAACATACTCATAAAGACTGTCCGCAGGTGATTGCTCAATTCCCGATAACTCCTTCTTAAGTTTGTTCAGGCAAGTCACATGAAAGTACTTTTGCAGGAAAGCTTTCTTTAATTCAACCCAAGTAGTAATGCTTTTTGGGGGTAGGTGATAAAGCCAATCGCTTACATAATCTTTCAAAGTAAAGGGGAACACTCTCAACATCAATTGGTCATCGGTAAGGCCTTGGGGTCTAAGTTTATCACATACACTCAAAAAGGTAGCAAGGTGCTTGTTTGATTCCTCCCCAGGCAATCCATGAAAGTAGGGTAAAATAGTAGACCAATTCGACTTATACTAAAATCTTGAACCCTCAGGGAAATCAGGAAGTCTAATTGCAAGTGGCGGATTAACAATTTCGTCTCCCATCTGCTTATTTGTGTCAAACTCGGGCCTCCTTTTAAACCTAAGAGATCTTTCAATATCATAACTAATAGACAAAGGCAATGAATTAGAAGACCTAGTTTGAACCATGCAAGGACACAAAAGATTCAAAGAAAAGAATGAAAACAAAAACAAAAGAAAGAATCAATGAAAGAGATAAAGAAAATCAAACTCCTTTCTTCTCCCCGGCAACGACGCTAAGAATTTGATACGGGGCGAACGTCCTTGTCACTTTATCCCTTTACCAAATAGTAATAAAATCCAAACTCAAACACAAAACCAATAGATTAGCAAATCAATCACTTGATCAACCAAATAAGTACTAGTATAGGAATTAAGTTCGGTGTCGAACCCACAGGGGGAAGCGATTCACTATTCAATAACTCTTAACAAGAACTCTTATGACCAAACAATGATTTATGACAAATAACCAAGATGTAAAGTAACCAACTTTATGATTGCAAAGTAAATTGATAATAAGGTAGAGAAAATATTCCACCTGTAATTCTCTGACAATGGTTGAGATTCATGGTCCTAGGATTGTTCTATCAATTACTCATGAACATATTTCTACTTGACTAAAGTTGAGAGATCCACATGGATACAATCATCTTATTCGATATCTCTAAAGAATAGCATTAAAGACTCAAGTAATTAGACCAATGGGCATATTGATTCAATGCAATTAAGACAAACCGTAATAAACCTAGATCAGCCCTAATCGACATATCCCCAACATAGATCAATTGAAATCATCCACTACAAAGACAAAGAAATATCACTAATTCAATACCTTTTTTTGCTATCAAGAACACAACAATGAATTCATACCTTAGATGCAATTCCTAACATGTTGATCAATCATAGAAAAGAACACAAATATAAACAATAAGCACAAGATGATAAATAGAAATATGAATAACTAAATAAAATCAATCCTCACAATCTAAACAACAATGTCTTCGAATCATAGGCGAAATTATGAGTTTAGTAACTCATAGGCCAAATCTCTCTCTCTCTCTTTCTAATTGTGTTCATAGTCTCACATAATAGCCACATACACACAGCTTAACAACCAAAATAAACCTAATAAAGTCTCACAAAGTGTCGACAAAACCCTAGAATTATAATAGTAAAATAATAGGAAATATAATCTTTGGATCGGGAATCGCAAATGCTGGAAACCGGCCCACGACGGGCGTCGTGCAAAAGGCGGCAGGCGCCGCCATCTCAGTGACAGGATTCCCTCTTTTTCATCGATTGTCTTCAATGTCGTTCTTCCTTGCTCCTCTCTAGCCTCTTCCTCAGCCTCTAGATTCTCTAAAACATGTCTCTTAAGCTTTTGTAAGATCCCTCCAAGGTCGGAATGTAACTCTGCAAAATAAACATTAAAAATGCGTAGATTCCGAACTCGAATACTTCATGAGCAATATACGAAACTAGACTCAAACATATGCAAAACTCCTATCTAAATGCAATAAGAAATATCTATAATGTCTATATGAAATATGCATTATCAACTTGTATTATAGTACAATCACTAATTAAGTTCTATATTTGCATTTACATGTAAACTCATATATCACATGAACTTTGTAATATAAGTATGAAGTTTATTCATTTCCCTATATAAGATTTTTCTTGATGAACTTTTAGCAAGTTTAAATGGTCGTAAGTAGTCATGTAAACAAAGATATAAACAAGGGAAATACGCATGTTGCAATTGTAAAGTTTCGGAAGCCACGTTACACCAACACACAATCGAATAAAGTCAAGAAGTCAAACTCAATATATGATAGAAGTGTTGTAATATTTTATTATGTGATGAATATTTCACCTTAAGGTAAAATATCTCCCAAAATCAGGGATACTTTTGTGGTTATGGGGTTGGACCTCCACTATAAAATGAGGATCCGGATTGTTGTAAATCAAGCAAAAAATCAGATAAACTAAGTACGATTACAAGTACAAACAATTTGGTTCTCTTGTTTACCACTAAAATTACAACACGTTATCAGCACGAGATCTGAAAACCAACTGAGTTTTTCAGATCTGAAGGTAAAAGCCTCCGACCCAAACTTTTTAATTATGAAAATGTTTTACCAAAATCGGTTTTTGGAGGAGTATGCTCTGTAGTTGCCCAAATTGGGATCTTCTACACTAGAAAGTCCTAAAAACTCTCAGATCTTCCCATTGTACTTCATTTTTGTTCAGATCTGTTTTCAAAACTCATAAAACATGGAACACATAAAAGGGTCAACACGGTTTCATGAGTTTTTATACAAAACCAAAGATATTCGGAAATAAAACACGGGAAGTTTCATCATCGAGTTTTAAAACCCTTCACTCCGAAACAAAATTAGTAGATCTAAATTTATTACAAGGGATTTGCTAAGAAATTACATAATACAATACTGTTTCGAACTCTGTCTTCGAACCTCATCTCACCGGAGCTTTCGTTGGAGCTCTTACTAGCACCGACAATTTTTAACCACCCACACAACGAAGGAAATCACCAAAACTGCTATCGCCATTCCACTAGCCAAGATCCTTAGTAGAACTCTGTCGATATCATTCATTTTTCATCGGATCGGAAATTTTGTGTGGCGCCGGCGTTGGGAAACCAAGAGGAGACGAGAGGATGAGGGAGATGGAAGTGAGTGGAGCGGGGTGGAGTAAGTGGTATAAAAGGGAGGAGTGAAAAGAAAAAGGGAGGGGGGGGGGGGTATCTAGTAATGGATGAAGAGAACATAACTACCCGCTTGCAATATTCAAAAGATGAACACATCTTCTACAATCTTTTTTCCGTATGCTCACACTAGCTAGCTTCAATTCATTTTTGCTACTATATACATGTCATCATTGTTTTTTGGTTTCACAAGCCATGAGACTAATATACATGTGTAGATAGTCTTGTCCAATCCATCTTTGGAGCGTAGAATATGCATGTAACTACCTACTATACTATCCACACTATTACATTCAAAATCTTAATTTTTTTTTTTACTTTACATGACTAAATAAATATATGCATGTTAATTAATTTAAAAGATAAGTGTGAACTCATTATTAATTAGTAATTCAACAACATGACAAATGCTTACTTTAGTATAATTTTTAATTGAACTTTTGATTACATCTCCTAAATTTGAATTGATCCTACCATACATAATTAAAATGATGACTCCCTACTATTTCATATCACATATCACTATATTGCACTATACCTATTATGCATGATTTGAAATTGCATGTACATTTTATGCATTTTTTTAGCATAAACCAAGAAATTAGATTACTTCAAATTGTTATACAGAATGTCTACTAGGCCATCAGGCCAAACATTATTTGCATCAAAAATCATTGTTGAACTTGGTCTCCAGCTAGCTAAAAGATGTGCTGCCGCATTTCCTTCCCGTCGGACATGGAGCCAATTACAGACGTCAAAATCACTCGCTGCCACCCTAGCTTGTTGCAAAATCAGCTCTAGTGCACCTCTTAGCTCCTCTTCCTTCCTCAGTTTGCAGACAAGAGACAAACAGTCGGACTCAACCTCCACTCTCTCGTAGTCCCTCGCCCGAACTGTTTGCACCACCCACAGCACAACCTCTGCCTCCACTGTTTCCACCTCCGTCGATGTTTGAACACGCTTTACTCCCATCAATGCCTCTCTTCATCTCTCACGATGAATCCAATCTCGTAGCCCTTTGTTTCATTTACCGCCGCATCGCAGTTTACTTTCACTCTTCATCGCCCTGGCCTGGCCCATTCTTTCCTTTCCCCAATTTGCCCCAACTCCTCCCCACCTCTCTTCTCCCTCTCCTCCGTCTCCCTAAATTCGGAAGCTAACACCATTTCATTCTCTACCTCATTCAAAGGGTCAGACCATTGGCCTTCAAAATTTCTTCCATTTCGCGCTCTCCATATCGAGTCCGGGACAAAGCCAACACCATCCTCCTCCAGACCGCACACCTCACATCTACTATCCTCTAGCTCCCTCCTCCTACACAAATTCTTTTTGCATGGCAGAACACTCTTACACGCCATCCATATGAAGTTCCAAATCCGAGGTGGTGCTCTAATCCTCCACATCTTCCTCCACAGGCCCGCCATTTGTGTGTCATTTGATTGCCCCGTCGCTCCGACATCCGATCTCCTATCCATTGCTAGCCAATACGCCCTATAATACATATTCATTCATGATGTATTAACACACACAACTTATTTTGCACTTTAATTAATTATGTGGTATTAGTTAACATGATTTTATGTGTAGTGTTATCACTACTAGAAAAATGCAATTAGACATCTGTTGTGAACAGATGTCTTTCAAAAAAAATTCCGATCTCTATGTGCGTGTAGTAAAAGATCAACTTTTCCACATCGTTTTTAAACAGATGTCTTTTCTTGGTTAAAACATCTATTTTATTTTGAATATAGATATAAATCAGCTCCTCAAATTTATGTTTTACATGTTCGCTTGTTGTTAAAGACTCGTTATTGTTCATTTATATGTTTTTGAAGATGTCTACACCAAGCCTAAATTTTACATTTACATCATTATTTTGAAAATAATTAATGTATTAAAACACAATAAACATCTTTTTTATTATATTGATTTTGTGTATATTAATTTCATCTATATAATTTGTGATTTTTTTATTGTTTTAAAATAATATATCACATAAAATATGTACATAACTGATGTATTAATACAATATGAACATCATTTTAAATTTTTATAAAGGTGTTTTTGTTAGTAATATATACAATTTATATTAATATTGTGATGTCAAAATATATATTACACATTGATTTGAATTATCCAAACGATGTCTATAATAACACTAGCATCCGTGCTTATGTAATGGTTCGATTTCATAGCTATTAAGGCACACTTTTCAATTGTAATGTGAAGTTTTTCCGTTATACACAACACCCTTTGATCGATGTAAAATAACATTTTACAAATGACGGTACTTTAACGTTTACAAATATTTTATAAAGGACATGTACACTTCAAAGATACAACTGTGTTACATTGTCGTCTACTTTGATATAAAGATCAAAATAGCAGTGCAACATTAAAGGCTAACATTGCAATCTAAAATCATTAGTCACTTGGTCTGGATGTGTTCAAGGGCTAGCTTGCTCGATTGCTTGATGGGAGTTTGAATGATCTCCAAGTAATAAGCAACAAATAATTTCTTTCTCGTGCTGAGCAAAATGTCACTTACAAAGTTCAAAAGCCTTGAAATTATAGGACGACTCCTAGCAGCAATAACATGATTTCCAGCTGTTTGTGGTGAGATTCCATCCCTAGCTTGGACAACCTTTTCTACTGTTTTTGCTGGATTTCTTGCATTATCAATCAGAGGTGAAAGAAGATGGCGATTCTCTTGGACAGAAGCACAATAAAAAGGTTTCATACTTGAAAGTATTCAAGCAATTTTATGGCCGATAATCAAGGCAAAAGTGTTAAGAATTCATATTTAACATCAAATGATTTAAAAAGATAAGAGTCTTAATTAAAGGTGTTATCTAGGGGTAGAATAGGCATTTTTTTGCCTAAGGTTTTCCAAAGAGAGACCACTCCAATTTGTTGAAGCTCATTGCAAATCCTCACCTTAGAACTATTGCTCACTTGCATATCTATGGAACTATCCTAGTAATTACAACTATAAAATATTTTTTATCCAAATGAATTAAGAAGAGCTAATATGTTAGTTCTAGCAAAATTACCTGATTGTTTAAACTTTAAATGGAGATAAAAAGAAACAAAAGCCAAAGTCTCCATTCCCCACGCCCCACCCTTTCATGAATAATGATCTGCAAATTTAAAAGGGAACCAATGACAGACACCCACATTATAAAAGCGGCATATTTCATCAAATTGCAAAGGCGCTTCTTGACTGGGAAGTTATTCAAGATATACATTTTCATCAACTCTTGCACATCTTAATTCAACATGACATTAGAAATAATTAATGTAAAAAGTTTACCGGGAGGAGCCATTTGAAGAGAGGATTGCAATTCATGTCGATCTTTGCTAGCAGCAGCATGTGAGGAGTAGACTACCTGCACGTAAGCTACCTTCATACACTTATAGGCCAGAGCAACAGAAGCTAGGTCTTTTGACTTTACATACTCATGGGCGCTAAATTTGTTACTGTAGAAAATGTCAAATTGAGCACTGTATTCATACATGGCACACAACTTTCCACCCAAAAGAAAACTACAACATATCATATACAATGCACTAGAAGATCTTATATTCAAAAGCAACAAAAACTCAGAATCGACATTGCTCTATCATGCACCGGCATACTAGGCCGTATTTGGCTCATCCATTCCAATTTTGATGTATTCTATTTGACCCTGAACACTAATGGCAATGAGCTAGTTGATATGGTGCCCTGAAAGAAATAATGGCTTAACAATATTAAGAAAAATAAACATGACCAAATCTATTCATTAACTAAGTTATTAGAAATATAAATCTTTCTTGAATTGGTAATTGCAAGTACTTTCACCAACTGACTACCTTGTGTAGCAACCAACTGAATTAATAATAATATAGAGGAAGTTACCTTGTGTGGCAACCAAATAAATACCTTCAGCGCTTAAAATACCAGACAAAAAGCAGCAGTAAACCCTTTTTCTTTGGTTCCAGCAATGTGAACCACATATATCAGTTTAATCACATTCAGAATACTCTCCAGCATTGGTCATTACCTCCTTCATATTCATATTTTTTATGAATAAATAATTAAAAAGAAGGAACGCAACTCATACTATATACAGATGCTACACTCAAAACTCTTCATAGAAAAATTCTTCATTGAACTCATTAAAAAACTCTACATGTTTAAAGAAGATGAAATTAGTGGATAATAAGGCGGGAAAATATTTATCAATAATAAACACAACCTCTCAAAAATTCAATGCAATGGCTCATATAAAAAAACATAGGACTACAAACCATATCGATATAGCGAATGATGTCACTATATTGTTCCTATGGAATATTCCCCCGATGGCAATGGAAGATATGGGTTATTAACCTGAGAAAAGTTTGTAGCCTAAAAATAAAATTAAAAAAATGGTCAGAAAGTTCTATAGACAATATTTACCAAATAAAACATATGGAAAGAACATATAGAAAGCTATTTTCCTTTATCTTTTGTCATAGATTAAACTTGCACTTGAAAATAGGAATAAGAGTATGCCATACCTTAGATAAAAAAAAACATATAGGATCAAATCGGATATTACAAGGCCAAATAGGTCTAGATGATGACAAATAAAGCATTAAGAGAAGTAAGGACAGATTACAGACTCAACTATTCCAATAAATTTATATTAGAGAATGAAATTAAACCCTAGATCTGAAATTAGAGAATGAAATGAAACCACGAAAACCCTAGATTTGAATTTAAGAAGAGCATTTAAGGTCTCAAAACCCAAAGGAAAGTCGAAGGGAGACGGAGGACATGAGTGCTTACCAGAGGAGGTTACCGGCGGCGGAGGGAGCAAAAGGCTAAGCAACGAGGGAGGCAGTCATTGTCGTAGTTAGGCCATCACTAGCAGTCGAGAGATAAATCACAAATGAGAGCCATAGAGAGACAGAGGGAGAGATCTATAGAGGGTGAGAGAGGGCTTACCGATTAGGGTTCCGGGAGAGAGGGCCGCCATCTTCGTATTCGCCGATCGGATCGAGATAGAGGGGACGAGACAACAAGTGAAGATGATGATAGGATAATGAAGCAAGTGATGGGAGGAGGCCAGAGCAGAGAGGAGGAGGCCGGATTTGGAGGTAGGAGGCCGGATCCGGAGCAGAGAGAAGTGGAGTGGAACTGAGAATGGATGGGATTGTTTTTGTGTTTGTGTGAGACAGAGAGAGTTGGGAGAAATGGCTGCTCTTCTCATTCAAGCATTGGCATGTGTTTAAAAGAAATCTAAGTATGGGCGGGCGTTCAAATGCTTAAAAATTTTCATCAGGGCACGCGTTTTCATTTTTTTAAATTACCCTTTTAACATCTGTTAAAAAATTCAACTGTTGTCCTAAATATTTTTAACATCACAAATTTATTATTTGATGTAATATCTTAATTTAATTTCAGTTGTTTTTTTGACAGACTTAAATCACATGATGTATAATTGCAATATTCTAGTAGTGTATTATGGCAAATATCACCAAAAGGGAATTTGATATTCTGGACCTGTCAAGAGACAAGTACCTCGAATGGAGGGTGGATGCCTTAACGCACTTGAAGGCTAATGGTCTGGAAGATACTGTTAAAGAAAATAACACCCCAACTCCACAAGAAAATGCCAAGACCATTGTCTTCCTTCACCACCATATACATGAAAGCCTAAAATCTGAATATTTATCGGTGGAAGATCCGAAGGAATTATTAGAGAATTTATCCGAACGGTACGACAATCAAGTGAATATATTACTCCCAATGGCCATATATGAATAAAACTCCTTACAAGTTCAAAATTTCAAATATATCAGGGAGTATAACTCCGCTGTGTTTTGAATCACATCGAAACTGAAATTATGTGGTCATGAAATTACTGAGGAGCAAATGATGGAGAAGACATTCTCAATAATGCATGTTTCTAATGTGTTGTTACAACAGCAATACATGTAGTGTGGCTTTAAAAAGTACTCTGACTTGATTAACGTGATGCTTGTGGCGGAGAAAAACAATGAACTCCTGATGAGGAACCACAACATGAGGCATCCAGGTGCGGCACCATACCCCGAAGCGAATGTTGTGAATGCTATGAATGCCAACACAAAAAAGGGTGATGGCCATAAAAATTCGCGGGGTTACAAGAAATGGAAAGGTCGTGGCAATGACCGCAAACAAGGCTATGAGAAAGGTAACTTCTCCAAAAAAATATGGCAATCCTGGAAAATCCTCCTCTAAGGGGATGAAGCAAAAGGTCTAGAGGGCTCCAATGGGAACCCCAAACAAACCCAAGTCTCAATGTTATCGATGCGGGATGACTGGCCACTAGGCCAAAGTATGTCGTACAGCTAAACACTTGTGTGAGCTGTACTAAGCTTTCCAGAAAGAAAAGGGGAAGGATGTGGAACCAAACTTAGCTACTAACAATTCTCCACAAATTCCCGCTCTTGATCTCGAAGCCATGTTTGCAAACAATGTCGAGACTGGTGATGAATTTCTCTTTGAAGAAGGCACTAATTTCTAAATTTCTATGTCTCTAATAAGTTATGAATGTTTATTTGTCTAAGTCTTATGAAGTGTCCTTGCATAATATCAGTGTAACTTCCAATTTCCTTGTATGAGTCCCATGAAGTGCCCTTGTATGATATTAGTGTAACTTTAAACTCAATCGACCATGTAATATAATGCTTGTATTATATGAAGTTATGAATTCATCTGGAGTTAATCATAAAGAGCAATGTCTAGTGGACAGTGCCACAACCCACACCATCCTGAAAAACAAAGAGTACTTCACTCAATTGACAGTCTATGAAGGAAATATTAACACAATATCAAGTGTGGCAAAGTTGATCGAAGGATCAGGAAAAGCTTGCCTCTTGCTTCCAAGAGGAATAAAGCTGATAATAAAAGATGCACTATACTCGAGGAAGCCACAGAGAAATCTGTTAAGCTTCAAAGATGTGCGTCAAAATGGGTTTCATATTGAAACCAGGAATGAAAATGAAAATGAGTACTTGTGCTTGACTGCACATGTATCTGGAAAAAAATAAAGTGTTAGAAAAGCTACTAGCTTATTTTTCTGGACTATATTTCACTCATATAAGTCCACTTGAGATCAATATGGTGTCTAGGAGAGGTCCAGAGGACTATAAAATGTTTAACATGTGGCATGATCGATTGGGTCATCCACGTATATCAAGGATGGACAAAATTATTGAGAATTGACTTGGTCATGCATTAAAGAACAAGAGGAGCCTAAAGACAAGTGAACTTAATTATATTGCTTGTTCGTTGGGCAAAATGATCATTAGGCCCTCGAAAAATAAAATAGCTGTCAAAGCTCCTGCATTTTTAGAAAGAATTCAAGGAGATATATGTGGGCCAATTGTGCCACCATGTGGACTACATGTGGACCATTTCGCTACTTTATGGTATTAATAGACGCATCAACACGCTGGTCACAAGTGAGCTTATTGTTGACAAGAAATGTCGCATTTGCTAAGCTCCTTGCTCAAATTATACGATTAAAAGCACAATATCCGGATTATGCAATAAAGAAAATCCGACTAGATAATGCAAGAGAATTCAGATCCCAAGTATTTAATGACTATTGTATGTCAATTGGGATTACCGTGGAGCACTCAGTAGCATATGTGCATACACAAAATGGTCTCGTAGAATCGTTAATCAAACGATTACAATTAATTGCCAAACTTTGCTGATGAAATCCAAGTTACCATCATCAGCTTGGAGACATGTTGTATTATATGCTGGAGTATTGATTCGATTGAGACCAACTGCATACCATAAATACTCCCCGATGCGACTTGTTTCTGGTAAGAAACCAAATATATCACATCTAAAGGTGTTTGGATGTGCAGTATATGTTCCAATTGCTCCACCACGACGAACAAAGATGGGTCCTCAAAGGAGATTGGGAATATATGTTCGCTTTGAATCCCCCTCGATTACTAAATATCTCGAGCCAACAACATGTGACTTATTTACAGCAAGGCTTGCTGATTGTCACTTCGATGAAAATGCATTCCCAACTCTAGAGGGAGAAAAGAATAAAATGGGCCCTAATAAGGATGAGATCACATGGGATGCCATGTCTTTATCTTACCCTGATCCTCGATCGAAAGTATGTGAACAAGAGGTACAAAAGATAATTCATTTACAAGGCATAGCTAATCAGTGGCCTAATGCATTTACTGATATAGCAAAAGTGACAAAGTCACATATACCTGCTCTAAATGCTCCCTGCGAGAATCGAAGTACCTATGGATCTACCGAATAAATCCATTGCCAATGAATCTACTATACGTAGAAAGCGAGGTAGACCACTTGGTTCCAATGATTTGAAACCAAGACAAACGAGGAGACAAAAGGGTAATATTGGTGATCTCACAACAATTCAGCCATCTGAAGATAATAATAAAGGCAAAGAAACCTATAATGAGCATAGCCTGAAAGGAGAAGGAAACTCCTCAGAAGAGGAGAATCTTGTTACAGAAGATGAAAAAGAGAGTCTTCTTGAAGAAGATAGAAAATTCGACAATTATGAAATTTCCATAAATTATGTATCCACTAGGATGCAATGGAACAAAAAAAATGTCATTGTCGATGAAATATTTGCCTTTTCAGGAGAAGCTGAAATGATGGATGAAGACGACGATATTGAACCTAAAACGGTTGAAGAGTGCCGTCATAGAAAAGATTGGCCTAAATGGCGGGATGCAATTCAAGAAGAATTAAAATCGCTTGAGAAGCATGAAGTTTTTAGTCCTGTGAACGAGATCCCAAAAGGTGCTAGGCCAGTTGGCTACAAATGGGTCTTTGTGAGAAAACGAAATGAGAAAAATGAGATAGCAAGATATAAGGCAAGGCTTGTAGCACAAGGTTTTTCACAAATGTCAGGAATTGATTATGAAGATACATATTCACCGGTAGTTGATACAACTACCTTGAGATTTTTAATTAGCCTGACAGTGGATGAAAAGCTACAAATGCGCTTAATGGATGTCATGACCGCATATCTGTATTGGTCACTTGACATCGATATATACATGAAGGTCCCTGAAAGACATAAATTGCCTGAATCTTGCAAATCAAAGCCTCGAGAAATGTTTTCCATAAAGTTGAGGAGATCTTTATATGGACTGAAACAATTTGGGCAAATGTGGTACAATCATCTTAGCGAATACCTTCAGAAAGAAGGATATAAGAACGACTCAAGGTGTCCATGTATCTTTATCAAAAGATATGAATCAGGGTTTGCTATCATTGTTGTATATGTTGATGATTTAAACATTGTTGGAACCCTGAATGAGATCGCAAGTACAACTAAGTACTTGATGAAAGAATTTGAAATGAAAGATCTTGGGAAAGCCAAGTTTTGTCTCGGTTTACAAATTGAGCATGTACGAGATAGAATTTGTTCCTATCAATCTAATTATACCGATAAAATTCTGAAGAGATTCAACATGGATAAAGCTCATCCATTAAACTCACCCATGGTCGTTCAATCTCTAACTATACACGATGACCCATTGCGTCCTCGAGAAGATGATGAGGAAATACTTGGCCCAAAAACACCATACTGAAGTGCTATTGGTGTCTTGATGTACCTAGGTAACAATACAAGACCTAATATTGCCTTCGTTGTAAACTTGTTGTCAAGATACAACTCGGCTCTATTGGAGACATTGGAACGGAATTAAACATTTGTCCTGTTATCTTAGAGGTACACATGATCTTGGTTTATTTTATCAAAACTATCCAAATGCCACTCTTGTTGGTTATGCAGATGCAAGATATCTACGAGACCCACACAAGGCTAAATCTCAAAATGGATATGTCTTCACTTATGGAGATACAACTATATCATGGAAATCAACAAAGCAGACTCTGACTTCTACATCGTCAAACCATGCTGAAATGATAGGACTATACGAAACAGAAAGAGAATGTGTGTGGATAAGATCAGTAATAAAATATATACAGAAAGAATCTGGAATCAAGTCCATCAACGGTAGCCCAACCGTGATATACGAAGATAACTCTGCATGTGTCACTCAAGTGAAGGAAGGCTGCATCAAAGGAGATCGTACTAAGCACATATCACCAAAATTCTTATCTACTCATGAACTTGATAAGAAAGGGAAAATTGAAGTCCAACAAATCCGATGAGATGAGAACATTGTCAACTTGTTCACCAAGTCATTACCTCCCAAGAAGTTTCAGCAACTTATGGATTCATTGTCATATTACCCTACACTAGCCACTACTAGAAAAGTTTTCATAGACGTCGGTTAAAAACCGATGTTAAACAAAAAAAAATTTGACGTGTTAGTGGGTGGAGTTAAAGATCCAAACTTTATCACATCGTTTTTTACCCGATGTCTATAATAATTTATAACATTGTTTTTATCTTTGATAATGATTTAAGTATGTTGATATAATTATGTTTTGGTTGATGAACCTAATGTTCAACCATTGTTATTTTGCATTTCTAGATGTTTCAAACAATGTAGGGTAATAAAAAAATTGACATTAACATCAGTAAATTTTTTAAAAAGAGATGTTTTATGTTGATATAGACATCTGAATTGGTAAATAGATAGATAGGTGGCGAAAAGCCAAGAGTTACAAAAGAAACATGACCAAACAAAGAGTGTCATGCGTAAAATAGACTACCTAACCCACAAATTTCAACTCTCAAAAGTGTTACTCACCACAAAGGTTCTACCCTCACATGACACATTCTACTCGGCAACCTCCCAACCACACATATTTCCCACAATATTAAACTCCCAAAAACAAACTACTACACAACAAACAAGTCAACCCACACCTCAACTTTTTTTAAAAAGGATCAGCTTTTTTCAAAAAAGCAAAGGGCGAGATGACAACCCTCTCATGCTAGCAAGAGTAGCTGGCCCCACACGCCAACAGTTGCAGGCAAGCACACATACTGCACAACGGACCCGCCGCACACGCGCAACCCCCATAGTCGCTGCCCAGAAAAACCACTCGTTCAGCACTTTCTAGAAATATGGGTTCGACAAAGCAGCAAGGAGGAGGAGAAACCCCGTGAACGGACCATCCACCAGCGTCGCTCACCGGCGAACCGACGAGCCAACCACACCAGGTACCCCAATCCACCCAGTCGCACCGTCAAATCCCCACCTACAGCTCCAATCGTTCAACCCTTTTATATAAATTAGGAGCAAAGAAGAGAGAAGACAGCAGAACAGGCGCACCCCACCAAAGCCATCTTCACTCAACGCAGGATCCGAGCCCGAAGTTAGCCCGAACCCACAGCTAACCCAACCTCCATAGCGACACAAACAAAGCACAGATGTCTATATGTTGATATAGACATCGGTTATACATTATTCATTTTGTTTGCACTTTTTATTCATTTATAAGTTTATGATATTAATTTATATAAATATAATGTATTCTATTGAATATTTTGAAGTCGATGTTATTTGTGTGTTTTGAAATCGGTTTTGTTTTTGGAAAACGATGGTTTTACGTTTTAAGATATCGTTTTATACTAGTTTAATGATGTAAGTGTTTCCTATTGACATCAGATAGCATTGTCATTTTGATATATTCGATGCTTCTGAAATCGTTTAGTTTATGATATTAATTTGTATGAATATAATGTATCCTATTGAATATTTTGAAACCGATGTTATTAGTATATTTTGAAAATATTTTTTCAGTTGGAAAACGATGTTTTTATGTTGTAAGATATCGTTTTGTACTAGTTTAATGATGTAAGTGTTTCCTATTGACATCATGTAACATTGTCATTTTGATATATTCGAGGCTTCTAAAATCGTTTTGTGTCTTTGCGGTCTACATATGTACAAAAATAGACATCGTTTTTTTGTTAGGATGTTCAATGTCTTTCAGTTGTTAGCTATATATTTCATACGCTAAAACACACCTGTTAATTACAACCAATATATCATTCAACACCATATATTAACCACATTCAATACATCATCCACCAACATACATTCATTAAAACTGTTAGGCTACAAAATGCAACTGCCCACATGACTAACATCATTCGAAAAATTACCGAGGACCCCCCAACACATATCATAGCTAGCGAAGGCGTTTAATGGGCCTAGTAGTTTGCAAAAGCTAGACCACGAGTGTACACCTGCATTACCATAATTACAGAGCTAGCAAGTAGGTTGCAAAGGACCACCAAGTCAAATGTGTACGGTTGTGACTAAATTGATAGATTTTGTTTCTAGCTAGCTATATAAACCTAGGCTTCACAAAATAAGATCCATGTACCTCCAAACATGACCATCGGTAGCTGGGAATTAGCCAGCCTATAACAAGCTCCAAAGGAAGTTAGCAAGTTCGATCCGCACTTGATCAACCTCCTCTTGAGTATAGGATTTGCGATTCTTTCGCATAACCCACTACCCAATAAAATAGAGTATTATCATGACGAGTAAATAACAAAGTTTCATAACTAACAACTAATTAGTAACTAACACATACCTCCGTATGAAAACAGAGTCTATCATCGAATATGATCTCTTTCATGAACCTCATAACATAATACCCATACTCATATCCACCGGGCTGCATATGTGCACCCTACAAACACATTGCATATGTACATATAAGAGCTAACTAAGAATATTAGACCTTATCTAACATCGATCGAAAACAAGACATGTGCAAGTAGTTACTTACGTAGAGGTGTGTCACCTTAGGCATCTTTGCACCCTTACCCATTTCAACATTGTATTCCTTAACAGCATTGCATCATGAAAACATAAATGAAACTTTCTTAGGCATGATGGGTCGAAGAAAATGAACTTGGTTTTTAGAAACTAACATGGATGAAAATGAATTTGAATTCATTGGCCATCCCAAATGGATTACTTACGATTTCACCGCGGTTTCCCAATCTTTATAAGGAGTTGGTCTAAGCATGGAATCGATGATTAAGATGTCACCATCCCAAATGACCGGTAAGATCCAGTGTTTCCTGCATATATATAAGAAGATTAAAATATTTTGTACATACGCTGATTGCAATCCACCAGTTCAACCATAGAAACATTGAATTACATATAAACCCAATGTTACTAAAATAAATATTGAATTGCATGTTTCTAAGGGCAACCTTATCAATTATATTTCAAAACAATACTAGTAATCTGTTTGAAATCTTGCTACAATACAAACCCAATGGAGAAGAGAATACTTACCCCGGATTGTGTGGTATCACGAGCATGTTGCAGTCATGGCTTCGTTGTTTCAATCGTTGGACTAAGTAGGGGACAAAACCAGGTCTTGTACACTTATAGGTAGCTCCTGAGTCAACAAAACCATAAGAATCCAACTCTTTCTTCTTACGAATAAGACCATGCAAGTACCTGTTAGCAAAATGCATCATCATTAAGTATTTGCGATTGATAAATGAAACTAACATGCTAAGAAGTATGATGAAAACAGAAACGTCCACTTACACCATATAAGCATCTATCACTCCAGCTCCAATCCATTTAAGCTCCAACATATCTATCATACTTCTTCATCTAATGGCATCGTAATGGACATAGAATTGAAGTCTCCCTCATTGTGACTGTAGCATGTTTGTATAAGAGGTTGCACCTCTTAGGCACATATGTGGGTATCCCAGCCTCATTAAACAATTTTTTTTTGCTTCCTTTGGCTTTTTCCTTGGTTTTGATGGCATACTTTGAAGTACCCACTTTTCAGGCCAAGCCACAGTCGTCCCAACAACATCTCTAACTAATAAAATTTTTGCATCTGGAATGGGGTATGGAAGTGGTTCATCACCTTGCTTCTCACCCACAATGGAGGCTCTAACACACCCTTCTGGCCATGGTCGTCCGTGATGTGTAGTGGTCAGCCCTTCGCCTCCCAAAACAGTACCAAAAGCAACCACATTTTTTATGTCATTCAATGCAAACTCATAGAAGTCATGGCCCTACTTGAACATATGATTAGCGGTAAATGACAGTTAGAAATACATTTATGTTGTATAACTATAGGCACTAAAATTAATATATTTACATGCTTACCATCGACGATGGAGGACGCTCAAGCAAATCATCAGCGTCGAACGAGTTGGTGATGTCGTGGTGACTACTCTTATCAGATAAAGGGGTCACTATAGGTGTTGCCTCGGGTTCTGTAGTGTTGTCTATGCATTTTCCTCTCGCCATACAAGCTTCAATATCAGCCAAAGCTTGTACAATTAACTGCTACGTCTTTGCTTCATGCTCAGCGAGCAGTTTCTTCGTATTCTGCAGCTCCAGTTCCCGCTCTTTGTCTCGAGCCAACAACTCTGCCTTTGTTATATGAATTCTTCTTTGCTTTGAGAGTCCGAAGTAGTTTATTGGAGTTACAAAGCCTCCAACACCTCTCACCCTACCCGAGTGCTCCGGTTTTCCTAATGCTTGGGTGAATATATCATTACTTCCTTCAACAACGAGCTCACCATTCTTTTGCTTCTCCAATAAACCATCCTAATACAAGTTTGAACCAAATATTAGAACTAGATAGTAAGCATGGACTAATCTGTCAGCCAAGCTAAAAAAGCACTTAGAGCTTACAATTTTCTGAAGTATTGGTTTCAAGTCATCATCAACGTTTCCATCTTTAGGCAAATGGGCTTTCTTCCACATAACTAGACGATCTACCTCATCATCATTGCCCACTTCCTGAGCCTCTTTCTACACATAATTACCAAAGGGCATTAGGCAATATGACATAGTCCAAATAATGGAGATTGGCTGTATTAATAGAAAATTACCATTTTTTCCTCTATTAATAGAAAATTACCATTGACGACCTCGCTTTGTATTCTATGCTTCTCCTACATACAAAATGCTAAGGAGATCAGCCATAACTAATAAGCTAACTTTGAATATATGCAGGTTACAATGAATGCAGGGAAGTGCTAAGGAAATCAGCCAGATCAAAAACAAAACCTTTAACATTTTAATTTACCATCCCACTCTCAAAGAAAAAAGCAAGAACATGAGGATTTCCAACTAATGGATTTCGCATGAACATATAGTGGATTTTATATGAATAGAAGAACAAGGGAACAAAATGAAGGCTAATGGATTCAAGCAACGGTTGATGAGATTCTAGTTGAAAGAACAAGAGAACAAGATGAAGGCTGAAATCCAACAACAAAGTATTTTATGTTACAAAATTACAGCAATAGCTGATGGATTTCACATGACTAGGCATCCAATACACATGCAAACAGAAGCACCCATAACTCATTTTCATATACAAACACACATCACAAGAAGAAAAAGACAGATGGAGAAAGAAAGAAAGAAAGAGACAAGTTCAATGGAGCAAGTTGATATAACCTTTAATGCCACTCGATCCAGTTTGAAAACAAGACACCTTACCATCCATTCATCTGTACATCTTGATTTCACAAATTCCCTCCAAACATCCTTGCAGACAAATGCATACTTCTTTGGTGGATTTCTCAATTTCTTCTTATTTCCACGATGTGGAAGCACCTCATTGTTTGTGAGGTAGGTCTTAAATTGTCTCCATTTCACCCATGCAGAAGATAAGATCAATCTGCGACTTTTCGGGACCAACTTGAATGTATCCTATATATATACAAGAAGAAAATACAATACATATTTAAGCTTTCATTACCCATAAACTAAAAATAAAACCATTATTCTCAGCTATTTGGTTATCAATAAGGGAAAACAAGTAATACGCATACCTTAATGTCTTTCCATAGCTTTTCTTTCAGATCTGCACCTACCTTGGGCCAGCTCTCGGTATTGATAGGCACCATTGTTCGAGCAAGCATGCCAATGTAAGATTGTAGTGCAGCTCGTGTCTTCCCACATGGATTTCCCCGCTTGTTGAACTTGACACTCACTTTTTTGTTGGTTGCTTTCTTCACTAGGACCTTGTACATTTTGACAACACTTCTCTTCCCTGTTGTCTTAACTTTGTCGGTTGTAGTAAATGCTCCAGTTGAAGGATCTTCCAGATGTACACCTGAACCACTGTCATGGGTAAAGTCCTAAACATGACTCTTTTTTTATGACTTCTTATCTTTACCCTTCTCTGACCTTTTTTGTCCAACTTTCCCCTTCTTAGAAACCATTGTCGACTAAAACCTATGGAAAAAAGTGCACACAAGATTAGATTTATATACAAATGCATAAATGAAAATATATGTTTAAACCCATACAACAAATTGAATGCGATATAAACAACACACTGTTAGTTTTCTTAATAGATATATAGATATATTAACTATTAAGGAGAGGATCAAAATGATAAAAGTGAACCATACCACGGGATCACTATAAATACAATAAAGCAAGCCATACTATAAGCTCACTACAAAATACAAAAAATCCAGCTTGCCAATAGATATTGGACAAAAACCAAGTACATGCACAAACAATTACACCCATGATTAGTCAATCCAAACTCCCTCCACATTAACTCTCTCATAAGTGACATGACCCTCATCCTCATCCACATCACAAGTAGGGCTGTGCATAACCGGGTATCCGACACGACACGACACGACACGACAAAAACACAAAACCGATAAGGGGGGAAATGCCGATCCGAACACGACACGATAAGTACCGGGTATCCGACACGAAAACACGACACGGTTTCGTGTCGGATACCCGTATAACACGACACAATAATTATAAAAAGCTGGGTTTTTTTTTTTTGGTATTTGGCGTTCAGTAGCAATACTTCTTCTCCAAATAAACCATGGTGCAAAGTGCAAATTGCAAAAAAATATAAATAAACAGTAAAACAACAGTAGATAGAGCATTCTATTCTAATTTACAAAGGGCAAATTAAGCCAAAAAACGAGCATCAAATACAGGAACCTATCCGACCATATCTAATATCACAAAACAATTATAAGCATGTAATACAGGGATCTGAAGTCTAAACAATTACACACCCATCAAGGGAGTGAGGATTGAGGACTGAGGAGAGCCGGAGAGGAGAGGCAAACTGTCTTGCTGTGGGATGGTGCTGGCGGAGATCGAGGAGAGGAGAGGACTCGAGAGGGCGAGGGAGACTCGAGAGGTCAAGCGAGGATCTGAACCGAGGATCGAGAGGGCGATCGAGGATCTAAACGAGGCTCGAGAGGGCGAGCGAGAGAGGAGTCGAGACGAGACGAGACTGAGAGTGAGTGAGAGAGGAGAGAAGAGGAGAGGTGAGCGAGAGATCTGGTGCTGGGCTGCTGGCGGCGGAAATGAAAGACAGAAAGAAGATGAAGCAATGAGGAAGCCCTAGCCCTTAATAACAAAATAAATCGGACTGACAAAAAAAAACATGGGTGTCCGGGTTGATTCGAACACGAGATCACTTGTCCCTATCTAAACGCCAACAAAACGCCCGACCAACTGGGCTAACTGAGTTTTGTGATACTCATTGACATTTATTCTCTATGTATTATAACTGGAAACTAATATTATTAAAAAAAAAAAGTTATCGTGTTGTGTCGGATACCCGACAAGGGAAATATGCCGATCCGAACACGACACGATTATTGTCGTGTTTTACCGTATCGTGTCATAATCGTGTCGTATCTATATCGTTTCGTATTTTTTCGTATCGTTTTGTTGCGGTTTCGTGTCGTGTCAACCGTGTCGTATTTTTCTGCACAGCCCTAATCACAAGGCAAAGGTATTTCAACTGAAAATGGTTGGTGTTCCATGAAACCATCTTCTAGATCATCTTCATATATGGAATCACGATAGTCCTTGTTTGGGGTCCTCTGAACAACGGACCAATCTGTGTCAAGGGGATCTTCAACATAAAAGACTTGCTTCACTTGAGCTATGGAGGCAAACTCGTTCTTTTTATGACCCCGTCGATTAAGGTTAACTAAAGTGAAACCAAACTCATCTTGATTAATCCCTCTATCATTTTCTACCCATTGACACAAGAATAAAGGAGCCTTAAAGTCGTAGTAATCTAGCTCCCAAATTTGTTTAATGACCCCATAAAATGTCATGTCACTAGTTACCGGGTTTTTATCCTTGGCACTAGCAACTTGCATAGTGTTGGCAACTAACATGACACCACTATTTTGGACAGCTCTACAGTTGTCTCGTTGTTTTGTCAAGTAATTAACACCGTTACACCGGTACCCTTCGTTGGTGAAAACAGTGAAACTTGGTTTTTCAGCCAACCATCTTAATGTTTCTGACACACCACTAGGGTTCTCAATTTCAGCCTCAACCTATAAACCCACACACATTAATGTTGTTACCACTTTGCATAAATGAACCATATATTGGTATTGTCATATTATCTCTTCAACACACAATACCTTTGCTTTAAACCAATTGGAGAAGGTACGATTATGCTCATCCTGGAGCCATTGTTCACTCTCTTTTTTCCCTTCAAACAATTGTTGCACAAGCTTCTTATGTGTTCTTTACACATAAGAAAATATTTAGTGGTATAAAAAGTATATCTAAAAGGAATACTAATTAAAGTAAGAGGTTCCATAAGCACTTACAGCTTATATGGGTCCACCTCGGCATTGTTAGATAACACATGAAGGTGTGCGGCATTTTGTTCTTCTTCATCCAGTTGCCTTAGTTTAGGGGCTGAAAGTGGGCTTGAGAGGGTACCGACATCCTTAGGGATTCCAATTGGCACACAATCTTGCTTGAATCTGCCCCAAAACTCGGCTAATTCTTCAACAATATAACTCTCTGCTATGCAACCCTCGGGATGTAAATGATTGCGCACATACCCCTTTAAATTTTTCATGAACCGTTCGAAAGGGTACATCCATTTGTAGAACACTGGTCCACATAAGGGAACTTCTCTAACTAAGTGCACCGTTAGATGTAGCATTATATCAGCAAACGATGAAGGGAAGATCTTCTCAAACTCACACAATGTTAGCACTAGGTCTGATTGCAACTTATCCAGAATCGACATGTTTATCACCTTAGTACATAAGGCATTGAGAAAGAAGCACAATCTCATTATAGTTATCTGAACATGTTTTGGAAGCACATAACGAATGGCCACGGGAAGGAGCTGTTCCATAAGAACGTGGCAGCCATGAGATTTTTAGCCAATATAGCTTCAAATCAGCATGGACACAAGATTTCTTATATTTGAGGAATGACCATCAGGAACTTTCATGCCCTGCAAAGAACTAAGAATTGCAACCTTCTCAACCCTTGACATAGTATATAGGGCAGCAGGAATGTATGTTTTCTTGACCCCAACTTGTGGACCTAATTAAATCAAGCCTCACACCCATCTCAACCATATCTTGACGAGCCGCAACACTATTCTTTGACTTGAAAGGCATGTTTAACAAGGTGAAAATCAAACTTTCTATAATATTCTTCTCGATGTGCATCACATCAAGACAATGTCGAACATGCAACCACACCCAATATTCCAAATTGAAAAAGATAGACTTCTTCTTCTAACAAGTAGCTTCTTTAGTCGAGTTCTTCTTCTTTTTCTTCCCAAACACATAAGTAATACGCTCAACTGTCAACAACACCTCCTTTCCAGATTGTGGTACAGGTTCATCCTCCCATTCTTGTTGATTATTAAAAGTCTTCCTTTGCCTACGATATGGGTGATGGCGAGGTAGATACTTGCGATGACAACCATATGACATCTTCCTACTATGTGGCAGTATTCTTGTCGCCATATATTGGACATGCTTTGTATCCTTTAGTGGTAGACCCCGATAAGTTTCCATAAGCAGGAAAATCACTAATGGTCCACAACAGCCATGGCGGAAGATTATAGGTCACCAATAGCACAGCCCAACAACTATATATCTACTACTCATGTTGCTATGAGGATTAATACCATCAGTTGACAACCCCAATCTCAGATTTCTTGCTTCACTAGCAAAGTCGGGGTCCTTATAATCAACCAACCTCCAAGTAGGGGAATCGACTGGATGACGCATGTAACCCTCTGCGCTTACATTCCCATCATGCCAAGTCAATAGTTCAGCCATTTCAGGATCTTTAAACCAACGCCTAAGTCTAGGAATAATGGGGAAATACCATAACACCTTTGCTGGTTGCCCCTCCTTTTCAGTTTGATCTCTCTTCAACTTCCAATGAGAGAGACCACACGTAGGGCAACGTTTTGCTTCGACATACTAATTCCTATACAAGATACAATCGTTAGGACACGCATGTATTTTCTCATATTCAAAACCTAACGTGTTAAGTGTTTTCTTTGACTCGTACATTGTTTGAGGTAACACATTTCCATTCGGAAGTAAAGAGGATACAATCTCAAGTACTTCGGTGAAGCAAGTGTCACTCAATCCAAACTTCGCTTTTAGCCTATGAAGTTTAACAAGTGCATCTGACTTAGAGTGCTCACTCCCATCAAATAAGGGTCTTTGTGCATCTTCAACGAAATTTCTGAACTCAATGGAATCCTCATCATAATCGCCTTCCTCAAATGCCGCTTCAAACATGTCGACTGCCTCGGAACGAGCATGGCTGAAATCTCGAGGTGTTCCACCGCATGGCGACAATGTAGGTTCACCATGCCAAATCCAGTTTGTGTAGCCCAAGCTAAAACCAAATTTCCCACAATGTTCTCTAATGGTTTTAAATGATTTCTTCTTAAAATTGACACACTTTGTGCAAGGACATCGAACTTTCTTAGCGTTAATAGCATTTTCTTTAGCAAAATTGAGGAAGGAATCCAACCCTAATTTGTACGTTAAATTGAACCTATCTTCATAGATCCAAGATTTATCCATTTCTAGGAAAAGAAAGGACAATGGAGAATGAGTTAATAACCACCACAAGTGGTAGAAACAACCTAGCATAGAATTTAAGTAATTCTATGCAGTGTACAAAAAGGCAAGCACCTCAAACCCATATATAGGTAATTAGAACTAGTTAGAATTGACTTTACTAGTATCTTGCAAACCCATTTATATGTAATTATGTTACATAGCTTATATATATGAAATGAGAAAAATCATACGAACTCTACTCTTACCCAAATATGCAAATCAGTTAGAGGAACATATATGAAACAAAATCATAAGTTGTTTAACATGGTCAACAAGAAGAAAGAATACAAGTACAATCGGGGTAATAATGAATGAATAATTCAATTATAAATAGAGAGTGTCACAAGGAAAGAAGGGGGAGAAGCACCCTACCACCCTACCATACCATGCATTAGCCTCAATTCTTACCTTTTAACTAAAGCCAATGAATCTAGCTGATAAACAGTCGGAATATTAAAACGATGAGAATATTATTACCCAAGTCCTTAGCGTACTATTTCGACTAACCTCTTGAAAAAAGGTGAGTGGTTGCTGACCAAGAGAACGAGATTTCCAATATTCCAGTAAAGTACCTAGAAGGTTGATTGGAAAATTAAATATAATCCAAAATTAACATGTGAACAAATCCAACAAGGTTACAATATAGAAAGACTATAAATAATTCAATAGCTAAACAACAATATAGTAATTGCCCTTGATCTCAAAACAAAAAAAAAAATATAGTAATTGCCCTTACTCCAAGATTACAATATATTTCCAAAAATAAATGTATAAGATCATCCTTGTAAACTCTATTTAATGCTTTCGTACAACTAAATGCCACAAGAATATATGAGTGAACACAAGATAGGGAAGCTATACTCCAAAACAATAATACATAGAGAACAACTTTCATTCCCATTATCAATTAGATTTGACCACTAAACGACAATTAATGTAGTAACCGACCCATATAGCTTTCATATCTATAGAAACAAGTATGCTTTAATACATTTTAGACTGACAATAACATATGTACTACTAACAAAGAAGCCAAATGCTTCAAATAACATTCCGCAAATAGCCATATAAACAAGAAAAGCGGTTCTGTTTTCAGGACTGCAATCACATATTATTTAATTCATCCAAACCTACTTTCATTAGTGATGCAATCAAGGCAAAGTTGTTGGATTTAGGTGCTTCTCATTACCAATTGTGAATTATTATATCAACATGATCTGTAGGAGTTAGGGGCAGAACAGCTTATGCAGTATGCATAAGCAAACAGCTGTGACTTAAGGATATTTTTATACAGGTAAAGAAAAAAGGAATCTAGTTATTTCTCATAGATAAATGAAACTCGACGACATAGGGGGGAATTAGCACTAGCTTTGGAGCTAAAGAAGACAAGCAATTAAGCAATAGTTGAACAACTTTAGCATAAACCTTGCAACAGACTCAAACACTGCCTGACCCTCATGGACAGCCAACATCAATAAACCAGAAAGATTAGAAGTTCAAAGAGTTCATTTAGCATAACCAAAAACTATGTAGGATATATAGAAGCATGTGCAAGGGTAATGGAAAAGTAGCCTTAAGTAATTCATGTGATTAGTTATACATGGCTATTCAACATGGCGAATATCGTGTTGAAGCAGAAATTTAAATATCTGTTTTTCAGCACTTGGTTCAAATTGCAGATCATGACAAGAAACATAAGTGAACTGTAATATGGTTTTGTGTTCATGTTAGGTGAATGCTCCGTTTATATCATCAGATGATTAAGAAGGCAAATAGAGACCAAATCAGATTATTAGGCATTTGGGTTGAGACTTGAGAATAACAGGTGAATATTTCAGCAGGAAAATAGAGAACTGAATCAGATTGTTACGTGAACCATTTTTAATATTTACTTTGTACCACATAAAAGGAGAATGCTAATTAGGGAAGTATCTCGGAGCTAGATTCAATCTACTGTGCAATGGATGTGTTGTGATGATAGAATTTTATATTCGTAAAGGTTTAGACATCTCCTGCTACCCAAGGTGACTTTCTTAGATTTTTCCTTTCGGGGTACAAGTAGAAATGAACTTTTACTTCCATGTATTCATTATAAATTCAAGCAGGAAGCAGCACCAGGTAAAACCATCAGTGATTTGCAAGTGTTTTACAGCACCGAAACACAAATAAAATGTAAGATGCTAAACTTTGTATTATTAACATCAAAGTGAAGAGCAAGAAAAGATTGCACACGAGTGGAATGAGCAAAGAGTGATTTGTGTGAAAAATTCTTTCTCTAACACCAATAGACCACTTAACCCATTAATAGACGCATATACCAACAACAAAGGCAATACAATGCAAGAAAAAGTCAACCCCTTGAACCTACCATGTGACACGCATTATGTTATAATACTCCATTTATAACACACACACACACAGCTCATGTCAGAATAAAACATATGTGAAAAACAAATATTTATCAAAATATACATATAATGAGGGTGACCCAAACATATATATATATATATATATATATATATATATATATATATATATATATATATATATATATAGAGAGAGAGAGAGAGAGAGAGAGAGAGAGAGAGAGAGAGAGAGAGAGAGAGAGAGAGAGACATGTGAAGTAGACAGCCCACCACCACTAGTAGTCATACCAGTAGTTCAAGAAGCAAGTGAACAACCCCGGGAGAAGCAGCACTAGCAGCACAACTCCAAACCAAACCGCACCATGATAATTACCTGCTTCAACACAACCTTAAATAGGTACATGCCAAGGTGAAGAGGGGAGGGGATGTAACAGCAAGTAAAGACCACCCACAATTGAGACTTTAGCACCAAACAATAACCCAAATCGATTAACCCAATCAATAACCCAAAACCCAAATCGAATAACCCAATGAATAAAACCCCCCATACCGTTGGATGACACCAAATCAAATTAACCTCAACTCCAATCAATAACCCAAATCGAATTGCCAGACCCGGAGCTTTGATGGTTAAGCGACATACACTAAATCAAACCACTTCACAAAAACCCTAAATCAAAAATAATGAAAATTAAAGGCGGAATTTCTTACCAATGACAAAGAAGTAGTGAAGGAGTAGGGTATTCGACAGCCGGAGAAGGGATTTTGGAAGCTTGAGAGATGTCGACAACCGAGCTTTGGTTTGGCAGCCGAAGAAGCGAAGACGACAAAGAAAGGGCGAGGGATTTCACCAGACGAGTTCAACAGTCAGAGGAAAGCCGGAGAGACGGGACCTAGCTACCACGAAGATGGCCACCAGAGGCACCCTCAAGTTCGACAACCCAGAGCCTACATGGAAGGTGAGAGTGGAGATGGAGCGTCGAAAGATTCTCTGTGAACAGGAAGGAGAGTCGGGAGGTGAGGAGGAAAGATATTGGTGGTGACTTGCTGGTAAATATCTTCTTTTTATTTTTCTCAGTATAAAAACGTTTTTTTTTCTTTGCAAACAATTCAAATTTTTTTTCTAAGTGTTAGGAGTATCGGGATTTTTTTTTTATGAATTTAAGGAAAACCACATGTTTCTAGAAAATTTTCTAAGTGTTGGGAAATTTGGGATCCACCCACCCGTATTTAAAATGAGCGGGATTTTACTTAGTTCAGATTTCAATCCCGCGCCTTGCCTTTTTTTCCAAAAACCCACTTTTCACATCGGCCGACAAAATAAGGAGGTGTCTATTTTATTTTAAACATCACAAATTTTTAAACCGATGTTACATATATATTTAACATCATACGTTTTTCTTACTGATGTTAATAATCCGATGTCTATGGACAAAATTCTAATAGTGACTCAATTTCCATCCTTGAAAAGGTACTTAATGCCTTCAAATCTGTGCATGTAAATGAAAAGCAATGTTTTGCACAAAAGGAGGTTATGCAAAACAATTTTTTCTATGACAAAGCAGCAATAATCAAGAAGACTTTATGCAAGCTCAAAAAGGAGTAGATAGGTAAAAGGCTAAAGGTGTGCAACTTTTGGCCATGTGGTGTTAAATCCGGGAAAACCATAATTTATTCCCAAATTTTCATTACCACATTCCTTCTTCATCATATTTCTCACCTTTCACGCTTTCGCTCTATGTTTTTTTCAATATATTGCTTTTACCTCTCTAACCTCAGCACTGCCTTCTCGCGAGTCACAAACATGGGTGTCATGAATGTTAGGTTTATAGGTAATGTTCTTTTAATAGGTTGAAGGTAAATTCGGTTCTTGTAGATCCTTACGGTTAATCAAGACAGTTTGAGTAGACCCAAAAAGGGTAATCTCATAGGTAGACCTCGAAAGGTAATCCCGAGGGAGTAGGCCAAAAAGGCAATCTCCACCGAATTCTTATAGGCGACAAAACTAAGTGTTTAAGCCTTTTAGAAAAGATATATAAAATGGGTTGGATAATGGCAAACGAGTCACTCAAATAAATCGAGTTTTCCTTCAACGTTTATTGCCCCTATATGACAAAGGGTTGCACTACAATAACGTTGTGGGATAAAACTTTTCCTATACAATAAAAGGGTGGCATCCCATTTCATTATTGCATATATACATACCTTGTTTGTGTTTTAAGTGTTTGTTTTTTCCGATTGAGAGATATATCAGAAAACTCATGCCTTTCCAAGTGGATGGCAAAGGCCTTTTATAGGCAAAATGGGGTGGAAGTTTTTGGGTGGTTATGAGTAGTTATTGGTAGTTGTTGGTTGTTATGGTTAGTTATGGTGGTTGGGCGGTTACACCCCAATAACTAACCCCAACCGCTGGCCCAATAAAGATCCAATAAAAGCCCAATAAGAACCAGCTCAATTAAGGACAAGCTAGCATGGTGGAGCTAGGTCACTCATAAAATATAAAATGTGCATGACATTTATACGAAGCTGGGTGTAGCTACCATGCAGCTAAAATGACTAAGTTAAAGCTTCAATTAAGCTAAAACCCTAATCAAGCTCAAAATTAGAGCTAGATCATTTTTGGAGTTCCGAAGCTCGGCTAGCTCTCAAATTTTGCACCAATGCTTTAGAGCTTAATATCTTACTTTATAAATCATGAGACGATGATTTAACTCACTATAAGTGAACAAAACTTGATCATAACCATATTAGATCGAATATCGAGCATATCCCTATTGCTCACTTTTATGGAAAGCATCCGAACAAGCTTAAGACCGACTATGTCAATGTTGATATCATTGCATGGGTCTTTCCTCATGATTTCCTTTCCCTTTAAAATCTTAGAATTACTTAGCGCCGATCACATGGGTCGTGCCTCCCGCACACCCTAAGCCCGAGTGATGCTCTTAGTAATTCTCACACTTAACATTTATGATTTCAGACAAATGGATTGATGACTTTTCACAAATCACCAACATTCCTCCCCCATTTGAGCAATGTCATAAATCCTTGAACAATTTACAAACTCTTTGTATAGATATAAATATCCATTGGATTTGAATTTATATCTTGTAAAAATTAAAATCATGTACTAAAGAATCTTGGTGTTCTAAGACTTGAACCACATCAACTTGTCTAAGCACACGTAATAAAAATTACAATATGAGTTACATAATGTATATACACTAAACTTGATGTTTTGAGGCTTTACGTCCCTTATCCTTCACATATGCTTTCAGACGAGTTATCCTTGAACTCTCTTGGAAGAAGCCTTGTACTTCCACATATGCTTAGTTGAATTTCTAATTTGCACCTACAAAATGCATTTTCCAAAATTCATTAAGAAACTTATGTTTCAACTTTTCTTCGCATGTAGACTAGAGCAAATTACCTTGATGGGTTGTTGATTACTCTAAAACTCTATGTCCTTCGCCTACCACATTTAATTCTACCCCACACCTTTTGGTAAGGGGGAATTGGGCGTCCAAGTCATAGGTTCATTTAGGATTTTAACCTCATACCTCGAGATGCTTTGTACACCAACTCTTTTGCCAAACTCTTGGTTAAGTGATCGGCAAGATTGTTGTGTGTTCGCACAAAGACAAGCGATATGACTCTATGTGTAATTAGTTCTCGGATGAAACTATGCCTCACACCTAGATGTCGTGACTTCCCATTATATACTTGGGGATAGGCCTTTGCCAAAGTACTTTGGCTACCACAAAAGATAGCAATAGGAGATATTGGTTTTGGCCACAAGGGTATCTCATGTATGAGATTCCTAAGCCATTCTGCTTCCTTGCCGGCCGTGGCAAGTGCAACAAACTCCGACTCCATCGTCGAGGTTGTTATGCACGATTGCTTCTTAGATACCCAAGAAATCGCACCACAACCTAATAAAAATACCCAACCACTCGTTGAAGAGTGATCTTCCATATTGGTGATCCAACTTGCATCTTTGTATCCTTCCAAAGTGGAGGGAGAACCCACATATACAATTCCATAGGTCATTTTCCCTTTCAAGTACATAAGTACTCTTCTAAGGGCCTTCCAATTACTTGAGCTCGATCGACTTGTATATCGACTTAACTTACCCACGGCAAATGCTATCTCGGGGCGAGTACTCATCCTGGCATACATTAGACATCCTATCACTTGAGAATACTCAAGTTGTGAGATTGGTTCTCCTAAGTTAGGGCGAAGTTTCTCACTTGAATCCATAGGTGTACTAACCGGGGTGGATTTATCACTTTGGAAACGTTTTACCACCTTTTCGATGTAATGGGATTGTGTTAGGGTTAAACCCTTTCCTTCCCGCTTGATCTTAATTCCCAAGATCACATCAGCTTCTCCTAGATCTTTCATGGAGAACTTAGTAGACAAGAACTCCTTAGTTTTGTCCACTTCTATTTGGTTTGTGCCGAATATAAGCATGTCATGTACATATAGACATATTATAACTCCTTGACTGGAATTATTAAACTTATTATATACACACTTATCTGCTTGATTGGTTTTGAAGCCATCATCCAATATAACTTCATCAAACTTTTGATGCCATTGTTTTGGCGTCCATAGAGGGACTTGATCAATCGACACACTTTGTGTTCTTGACCTTTTACTATGAAGTCGTCGGGTTGCTTCATGTAAACCTCTTCATCCAAATCTCCATTGAGGAAGGCCGTTTTTACGTCCATTTGATGGAGGACTAGACCATGAATGCTTTCTAAGGCAATTAAAAGTCTTATAGTGGTGATTCTAGCCACGGGGGCATAAGTGTCGAAATAATCGACTCCTTCTCTTTGTTTAAAACCTTGGATTACCAATCGGGCTTTAAATTTGTCAATGGACCCATCGGCCTTCATTTTCCATTTGAAGATCCATTTACAGCCTAGAGGTTTGCACCCGGTTGGAAGGTCTGACAACTCCCAAGTGTTGTTTCCAACAATAGAGTCCATCTCATCTTGGATTGCTTCTTTCCAAAATGCAACATCTTGGGAACTCATTGCCTCGGTGAAGGTATTAGGATCCTCATCCATATATAGATATGAGATGATTTGACCTTCTTTATTCTTAGAACCCTCCATCAAGAAGACTTAAAATATTGGTTCAGAATACGTATGTCCTACTAAGAGTGCGGAGTGCACTCGTTGTCACTTGGGTGTGTGGGACGTCAAAGTTGGAGCTTTGGCCTCGTCGTCGCTCGCATGCTTCGAGTGCATGTTCTCACCATCACTACTGTCGCTAGTGTCTTCCTCAGGTACACCCATGGCCATGCGCTTTAGTGGCTTTGGCCCTGTAGCTAGGGAGTCTTTGTCGATAGGTGGCTTTGGGTTAGCGACATCGATGCTTAGTGCTTGCAACAAGCTGGCGTGCGTCATAGGCCTAGTGACCCTAGGTCCAAGTGCAGGTGTCGTCTCCTCGATTTCCATTGGATCCGATGATGGGTCGACATCCTCTTGGTCTATCTCCCTAGGCCTAGGGCTCGATGTAAACCTAGTCTCATCGAATATGGCATCATGTGATTCTATCACGGTATTAACCGAGATGGCGTGATTTGGTTCTATGACGAAGAACCTATATGCCTTAGAGTTATGTGCATATCCAATGAATATGCACTCAATACCTTTATCTCCTAAGGTCTTACGGTTAGGGTCCGTTAGTCTAACAACCGCACGACAACCCCATATACGAAGATAATGGAGATTTGGTTTTCTTTTAAACCAAAGCTCGTATGGTGATTGAAGATTGCTCTTCCTCAGCACCCTATTTAAGATATACTTTGCCGTTAGCATCGCCTCACCCCAAAACAAGTTCCTTAACCCAGAGTAGAACAACATGACATTAACCATGTTCATAAGCACACGTTTCTTTCGCTCTGCCACCCCATTTTGTTGTGGGGTATATGAAGCCGTCGTCTCATGAATTATGCCACAAGAGTCGAAATACTCCACGTCCATGTATTCACAACCACGATCGGTTCGTAGCCTTCTAATTTTATTTCCTGTTTGCAATTTAACTTCGGTCTTGTATGCTTTAAACCTATCTAGTACCTCACTCTTCGAGTGAACTAAATAGACATAGCAAAACCTTGTTACATCATCGATGAACATTATGGAGTAACATTTTTGACCCAATGATGGCGTTGCATGTAAGTCCCCTAGGTCCGAATGGACTAGGCCTAGGACCCCTTCCTCTCTTTCAATTGCCTTAAAAGGAAACCTTGTTATTTTTGTTAACAAGAAAGTTTTACACTTTTCATTTGTTGGTTCAAAGGCGGGAATTATATTTTCCTTAGCCATATCTAACATGCGCTTCATATGTACATGTCCCAACCTTGCATGCCAAAGATCATATAAAGAATCATTAGACACGATCATGTAATCAAATAATACTTTATTATTATTGATAACATTGAGTAGGAACATATTGTTTTTATAATGGTCAAAGCCTACAAATACTTCTGCCCTACTTATCACTAATCGATCGGCTTCGAAAACCAATCGATTACCTAACTTGTTAAGCACACCACCGCTTACAACATTTTTGCGGATGGCGGATGCATACAATACATTATGTAATACAAGTTTCTTCCCACTAGTAAAGTTGAGATGTATGTCCCTTTTACCTAGGACCGGGGTTGTTGACTCGTTTCTCATGTAAAGCACTAGACCGTCCTCTACATCCCGCATGTGCTTGAACCATTTATTTTCCATGCACACGTGGGTGGTGGCACCCGAGTTGAGCCACCAAAGGAATTTTTCATCCTTCGTAAGACATTGATCAATGTTAGATATAAAGAATAATGACTCATTTGTAACTAAAGACACCGAAGTGCCCTTACCTTGCCGGGGGCTTGTGCCCGAGCCTGACGCCGGTGTCATGACACCTTTGTCTTTTGACCCCTTGGACCTGCATTCCCTCTTCATGTGGCCTGCCTTTCCACACTTCCAACAAGTTCCCTTGGCCTTAACCTTCTTGTTAGATCCTTTCTTACTGTCGTTTCCTGATTTGGGACGCTTGGAGCCCTTAGCGCCCACGGTGCGTTTGTCGTTGCCCGCCTTCATTGTGTTTAACGAGTGGGCTGATTTGTCTTCGCCTTTCTTTACCTTGCCATTCGCCTTGAATTCCTGCTCTATACGTAGATGGGAACCCAATTGGACAAGGTTCATGTCCTCTTTCGAATGCTTCAAGAGATGTTTTGCCTCCTTCCATGAGTGGGGTAACTTATCGATTATGGATGAGATGGAAAAGTTCTCATCCAAGGTGATCCCATGTTGGGTTAGTTGACCCAATACTCGTAGCAATTCGTGGTATTGCTCCATTACCGGTCTATTTTCAACCATCTTGTAGTTGTTGAAGTTAGACACAAGAAACTTCTTTGAAGAGGCATCTCTCGCCAAGTACTTGGCTTCGAGTGCTTCCCACAAAATCCGTGATGTCTCATGATTTTGATACACGTCGAATAGGGAGTCGGCCATGAAATTGAGGATGTGCCCACGGCAAATGTAGTCGTCGTTCTCCCACTTCCCAACACGCCTATGTTGAAGCATTATAGCCTCCCTTTCGGCGATTTGAGCCTGGGTCTCTCCGTCGACGTTTTCCGAAATCCGAGGTGGCTCTTCGGGACATGGCATTGAGAGCATGTACGCCACCTTGAATGAAATAATCATCAAATGCATCTTCTTTTGCCATCAACGAAAGTCTTGTCCTTCAAACTTCTCGAGTTTCACGAATTTGGATGCCATCTCCGCCATCAGTAATTCCTTCGTTCTTGCCATTCGAACATTGTTCCAAAATAATAAAACCAAACAATGAATAAATGTTGAAAATTGTTAGGTTTATAGGTAACGTTGTTTTAAATGGTTGAAGGTAAATTCAGTTCTTGTAGATCCTTACGGATAATCAAGACTATTTGAGTAGATACAAAAAGGGTAATCTCATTGGTAGACCTCGAAAGGTAATCCCGGGGGAGTAGGCCAAAAAGGCAATCTCCACCAAATTCTTATAGGCAACAAAACTAAGTGTTTAAGACCTTTAGAAAAGATATATAAAATGGTTTGGATAATGGAAAACGAGTCACTCAAATAAATCGAGTTTTCCTTCAACGTTTATTACCCCTATATGCCAAAGGGTTGCACTACAATAACGTTGTGGGATAAAACGTTTCCTATACGATAAAAGGGTGGCATCCCATTTCATTATTGCATATATACATACCTTGTTTGTGTTTTAAGTGTTTGTTCTTCCGATTGAGAGAGATGTCGGAAAAGGCCTTTTATAGGCAAAATGGGGTGGAAGTTTTTGGGTGGTTATGGGTAGTTATTGGTGGTTATGGGTAGTTATGGTAGTTGGGCGGTTACCCCCCAATAACTACCCCCAACTGCTGGCCCAATAAAGACCCAATAAAAGCCCAATAAGAACCAGCTCAATTAAGTACAAGCTAGCATGACGAAGCTAGCATGGTGGAGCTAGGTCACTCATAAAATATAAAATGTGCATGACATTTATATGAAGCTGGGTGTAGCTACCATGCAGCTAAAATGACTAAGCTAAAGCTTCAATGAAGCTAAAACCCTAATCAAGCTCAAAATTAGAGCTAGGTCATTTTTGGAGTTCCGAAGCTCGGCTAGCTCCCAAATTTTGCACCAAGGTTTTAGAGCTTAATATCTTCCTTTACAAATAATGAGACGACGATTTAACTCACTATAAGTGAACAAAACTCGATCATAACCATATTAGATCGAATACCGAGCATATCCCTATTGCTCACTTTTATGGAAAGCATTGGAACAAGCTTAAGACCGACTATGTCAATGTTGATATCATTGCATGGGTCTTTCGTCATGATTTCGTTTCCCCTTAAAATATTAGAATTACTTAGGGCCGATCACATGGGTCGTCCCTCCCGCACACCCTAAGCCCGAGTGATGCTCTTAGTAATTCTCACACTTAACATTTATAATTTCAGACAAATGGATTGATGACTTTTCACAAATCACCAACAATGAATGGCCCCGGATACTTAGTGCTTCGGACTCTTCACCTTGGTGTCCCATCCTGCGGAACTAACATCTCAACGTAGGCAGGGACGATCTACCTTTATCTCTTAAGGTGACCGAATTTATTTTTACTTATTAAATTTTCCATAAACTTTGAAACTTTCCTGCCAAACTCCAATAATTATATATAACAACACAAACACCATATAATATCTCCATAAATGATTTCCATTCTCAACATAATCTCCAGATAGGGAAATAAGGTAAAGAATACGTAATGTGTGGCATATGTGGAGCAATAATGATATAATGATATAATGATATGTAAGGCTTGTAATATGGCTTTTGTGATGCAATTAGGCATAGGTATGGCTAGGAATATGAATATGATCATATATGGAAAATATAAAGTCCTCCATTCTCTTATTGTGCAACATTTCAAAAACAACATCAATTTACCTCACTTTTGTGGTTTTACCAAAAAAAAAATGGCGCATCATTAAGACTTCCCTTTTCTAGGCAATCGTGTGCAATATCTCTAACAAATCCACTCTTGCATTGTCGAGTCCTACTTTAGCTTCCATGACTCTTTTTCTTTGAATAATTTACAAGCTTTGGGAGATGTCTCATAAAACCAACTTTTGGGTTAAGCAATAAAGCATGAAAACGAAAATTTTACACAAAATTCACCATGTATAACCAAAATTAAAAATGATCATATAAATAAGGGAAATTCCGTTTGGTGCCCCTGAGGTTTTGAAAATTCCGCTTGGTGTCCCAAGGTTTTATTTTGTCCGGATGGTGCCCCTGAGTTTTGTCAAAAGTCCGCCTCATGCCCAAAACTCATATTTTTACTTTTTTAAATGAATAAAACGTCCCATTATTTTTCCTTATTTCACAAAACATCTTGTACTTTTAACAATGAATAAAATTACCTATTATTTAACTAAATTCAAGATAAAATTGGAAAACCCACCTTTATTTTTTAAATTTAACAAAATTACATATTATTTTCAAAACTTTTATCACAAAACCACCCTTCTTCCAGAAATTTTAAAACAAAATCATGACTGTTTTTTAAATTATACAAAAGACATATTATATTAGTTGCAATACTTTGAAAAAATTAAAACAATATTTGACAACTATTATTTTCCAAAATAATATTTATCCTATAATTCACTAAATTTTAATAATTGTAAATGAGGTTTATCATATGGTGGCGCAATATTTTGGTAGTATATTTTTTTTCAAGTCGATCTGTAAACCCGATTTTTTTTCAATTTAATATTTAGCCACAATAGTTCATTATATAAGAAAGAAATACATTATAATTATCATTTTCCTTTAAAATCGGCCTTCGGGTTTGACTTGACCCAAAAATGTTGGATCGGATCGAGTTGACCCAACACGAACCATCCTTTTTGATCAATCTAATCCAATACTCTTTTAGAATTTTATTGAAAAAGAGAAAGTAATGTTAAAAATAAAGGGTGGATTGATGAATAAGAGGGTGGATTTTTTTTACCCAATACTCAATTAAAATAAAGGTTTTTAATCCAAAGTATGGTTTTATGATTTTTTTTTTTTCTTTTTGTAATTTACAGGTCAATTTTTTTTTCAAAAAAATATGAGGGTGGATTGATGCAAAGTTTTTATAAATAATGGGTGGTATGTTATGTACAATGTTTGACAAATAGTTAGATTTTTTTTTGCAAAATATTAAAAATAATGAATCTTTTGTGTAATGTTAAAAATAAAGGTTGATTTTCTTCTAAAAGTTTTTGTAACAATGAGTGAGTTTTTGCTAAAATTTTGGAAATTATGTGTGATTTTATTGAACAAAATATATAAGGTGTTTTTTTCACTTTTATGTTGGATTTAGTTAAATAATAGGTAATTTTATTCATTTTTAAAAATAAAGGTGGTCTTGTGAAATAAAGAAAAATGATGGGTCATTTTTTCATTTAAAAAAGTGAAATATATAAGTTTTGGGCATCAATCCATTTCGGGCCCAAAATAGTAATCCTCGGGTTGAAGGTCAGTCGACATCGAGTGGGAGAAGTTGACGTCGAGTAGTGGGACCCTATACTTAAGCTTTTGGCAGATCTGGAGCTCAACGGGGGAGGTCGACATCGAGTCTGCTTACTCGACGTCGAGTGTGGTAGTCGAAGTCGAGTGTTGTTGTTGTGCAGAAGTCTCTCCTTCGTCGAATGGTTGCTCGACGTCGAGTACAGTCTGGTCGACTTCGAGTACGGTATGGTCGACGTCGAGTACAGGTTCGTCTTTCTCTTCTCCGTTCTCTGGCTCGTATAATTTGTGTCCACTCCATAGTTGTACAGTGGTGATGTGTTTGGTCTACCCTTTCGGAATTTAGATCTGTATGCCCAGGGAGTTGTCCGGATGGTCGTGGAATCTGCGCTGCGAGTTGACCCACTTGGGTGTCTATGTTCCGCTTTCAGATGTCCATCTCTCCGAATCTTGTATTGAGGTTGTGGAGTTATGTCTGGATGGCGCTGGTGGATTGGTCGTTCTTAGCTTGGTTCCTCCTCATCTCGTTGAGGACGATTTGTAAATCATCCTTCCGCTGGTCTCTCTCTGGGTGTCCTGGAGCTCGATATGGTGGGGGGTTCCTAGGGGTACCTTGGTTCCGTTGTAGTTGGTCCCCAATATAGCGATTGGGACCCCCTGCATAAGCTACTTCTTCACGCATCTCTGCTAGCTGTACGTGCTCCATATGTGGGCACTCAGGGGTGGTGTGCCGTTGTGATCCACATTCAATGCAAGGTTGGTTAAGATAAAGAAATTTAACTTGTTTAAGGAGCTTATGGTTTTGATCTTTATAGAATTGCTCCTTGACGTTGGGATCAATCTCTCTAGAGGGCTCATACAAAGGCATGGATTGGGTTGGCCTCGCATATGTGTCGTCGTAAGCCACATGAGCCCCATAGGTGTTGTCGAAGTTGGTTAGCCTTTCGATGGATGCCCAAGCCTCTGTTGGTGTTTGTGTGAGGTATTCGTATTAAGTGTATTAATTGATCCGCTCCTTACTGGGTAATTCAAGAGAATTGTAGAAAATCTTCTGAATTACATATGGTGGTTGCCCATGAGTAGGGCAAGATCGCAGTAGCTCTTTGTACCGGTCCCAGGCTCACGCTAGTGGTTCCCCGGACTTTTTCTTGAAAGTCGTGATCTTTTTATGTAGGAGCGCTGTCTTGGCAGGAGAAAAGAATTTGTTAAGAAACGCATTCTTTACCTCTATCCATGTGGTGAGAGATCGTGGGGTCAGTCTTTCGAGCCACTTCAATGCAATACCTGAAGGAGACCACCGAAAAGTTTTTAGTCTGATATATTCGAGGTTTTTGCCTTCGGCAATAGTTTGACATAATTCAGCCAACGTAGTAATATGAGCGAGAGGGCATTCGTTCATTCTTCCTTCAAAAGTATGCTTTTTAATTTCAGAAAGAAAGGAAGTGCGAATTTCAAAATCATTATGAGGGACAAGAATATCCGATTCAGGCACTGTCAGAGTTGGGTGCATGTAATCATTAGCCATAGCAGGATACAGGGCGAGCTCATGAGCCTACCTCCTTTGTTTCTCTTCCCGATCAGCGCGTGCTCTCTCAGCTACGAGAGCAGTAGTGTTGGTTAATAGCTCCCTCTAAAGCCTCTCGGTCATCTAAGATTGTGTTTCCGCGGCCTCCATGACTCTTTTTAGTTTAGAGTGGATGCGTAGAAGGTGTTCTGGGTCGTCTAAAGTGTCGAATTCAGGTAGTTGACCAGAGCGTCGCATACACCTGAAAAGAAACCCTCAAAGTAGAAAGTGAAACAAAGCTATCTAAGGCGCGAATGAATGCTTCCCCGATAACGGCGCCAATTTGTTGTAGGAGGAAATCGAGAATTGCAAATAGAATATAAATAAAGTAAAGCAAACAAATTCCGTTCCGTACAAATAATTACAAGACTCCTTCTGGTTGTAGTAGAAGGTAGTCGAGATCGATCCACGAGGAAGCGGGTCAGCAGATCTCAGATCGAAAGCAAATCACATCCTGAAGTCGACTCAAAAGCACTCGATCTCGACTAGATTGTAGTCGACAGGGATCAGTGCAGTCGGTCTCGAGTAGAAAACAGCAGCAGCAGGCAACAGAGTTACTCGACGTCAACCAGGAGTACTCGACGTCGAGTAGAACTTGTCGTCTCGAGTACCTGCAAAACACAAACAACAATCGATCTCGAGTTGGGGAAATCGATCTCGAGTAGTCAGTAGTCGACGTCGACTTGATTAGTCGATGTCGAGTGAACCTGCAGAATCATTAGTGGTGTCGGCAAAGGTGGCCGAAGAGTGTGAGGATGGAAAAGAATCGTGGACACAAATAAACCAATGTTGAGTTTTTCGGGGACCCAACGAACGACAGATTGTAATGTAAACAAAATAAATAAAGAGTTCCAAGACCGGAGTTTGCAATAACGATAACCATAAACACATAAGACAAGATAAATATAGATGATTATGAAATCGCATCAAAAGAGAAAGCTTTCGCCTTTTCAAATAATTAGACAACTCTTTCGAGTAACCCTAATTGTATCTAGCAATTTTATGTTTATAATCCAAGTGGTTAACCTGAATCTCTATTCTTTAGGGAATAAACATAATAAAGATAGTGGATGATCAAAACATAATAAATATCAAATCTTTACCTCAAGCGCGCATGGCTATCGTCGGGCTCACCCCGACCCTAGAAGTGAGTGGACTACTCACGCCTCATCATAGCAATCGACATAGTGGAAGAAGAAATAACTTGTATTAACTAAATTCAAAGTCTTTACAATTCCGGCACTCTAACTTTCGCAAAAGCGTCAAAACCCTAAAACCTCCGAAAACCTAAATTGTATGTGAATAACTTGCTCTAGAATTGAATGAATAGAAATCATCCCCAAGGACTTTATTTATAGGGTTTAATCCTTGCTATCCAAAGAAAGTAATCTCTATCTAATCCAAAAGATATAAAGTTGGATAAATAAGATATAAATCTAACTAAGGTAAATATCAAATCTCCTTGTGGTAAAATAAGTCTTCTCCCATGATAATAGATGTTGATAGATAATGATAGATTCGTCCTTGCTTCGTGGCCAAGTATTCCCCTCGTCTCGGATCAGCCCAATTCGTTCGCGGCCCGGCAGAATCGTAATCCACGTCGAGTAAATCTGGTCGACGTCGAGTATATTTTACTCAATCTCGGCTATCTTCTGGGCATCTCAAGTAATTCTTCTAGTAGGACTCGAGTAGGGTCTTCATCCCTGGTCGACGTCGAGTAGAGTGGTCGACATCGAGTAGATTTTACCCGATCTCGGCTAGATTCTGTCAGCTTTCAAAATTCTGCTCCGTTTTAAAACGCACTTTCCTGAGTTCTCGTTCGTCCGATTTAGACATATGAGTATGCGTTAGAAAGCTCTTTTTGAGGGCTACAACTCTCATGAAGACAACGGAACTTCATTCAAATTTTTGAATGGTGAAAAGTGGGGTTTTCTTCAGTTGCACTATCATGCGCTCTTCCTTAGCTTGTCCAATGTCTTCATGACTTTCCTTTAAGATCCAAAGTGCGTCCAAACTTCTCCAAATCAGCTCTAAACTCCTAAAAATCACATCAAACTTGTGTAGACTCCATATCTTACAATATTAAGCATAACTACACAAATTCCTAATAATTCCATCCCAAAATAATAGCATAAGGAACAGAATTAAACAGAAAAACATGGTATAAAACAGGGATATCAACCATCAATGTGTATAATAAGATTGAATCTGTGTAAAATTCCTTAGATTCATGATATAAGGTGAATATTCAAGGGGGAGTGTTGCAATATTTTATTATGTAGTGAATATTTCACCTTATGGTAAAATATCTCCCAAAATCAAGGATATTTTTGTGGTTATGGGGTTGAACCTCCACTATAAAAGGAGGATCCGAATTGTTGTAAATCAAGCAAGAAATCAGATAAACTAGTACGATTACAAGTACAAACAATCTGGTTGTCTTATTTACCACTAAAATTACAACAAGAAGATAAATAATCTTGAGTAATACCAAAACTTTACAAAATATAAGTAAAAAGATTAATGGCATACATATTGAATGACAACGATGCACGTGCTACTCATTCTCAGAAGTTTATTAATGGTTCTTATAATTATTCTATATGAGCTCATTATGCCTTATGGTTCTAAAGTCTATATGAGCTCATATTGAATGACAAGATTAAGGGCAGGGCTTGTAATTTAAAGTTGGATCTTGAAAATTCCAATTCAAGCCCAATACATGTTAAAACAAAGGAAACAAGCCCAATTCACAAATCAAATGAGCAGTTTCTTGCTGGAGGTTACAAAAAATACAACGTGGTTCAAAAAGAAAACTGCTCCTTAATTAGATTATATAAATTGCTTTGGTGTTAGCCTTTGGCGGTTCCGAATTTTTCAATCGGCAGAAATAGAAGAAATCATAAATACGCTTATTCCTCTTCTTCCTCCCATCATCAGAAACCTGCAAACACACAAACCATCAGCACACCAAGCAAATAAAAAATTCAGCAGGTAGCGGTTTTGTTCGATGCTTGTTCGATTCTCGGAATCTCGCCTTTGAAAACCTCGAGAGCTTTTCTCGTGGCCTAGGTTCCGGAATCATCAATTCGCTAAAACCGGGTCGAAATGCTGTCAAAATTCTATCGTTTGATCATTCCATTCGGCTCTAGTAACCCCGCACTTGAAAACCTTACGAGCTTTTCTCGCAGCCTGGGTTTCGGAATCATGAAATTGCATAAAATAAGTCGAATTGCTGCCAAAATTTCACTAGGACTGATCACACTACACAAGAACTGGATTCTTCAAAAGGTCTCTGATTTCACCAAAATGGGTCGCAAATGACCCTACGCACTCTCTTCAACAAGAAATTAAATAAGAGAAGATAGAACAAGAGCAAGAATCATACAGTGATGAATCCAGGCTCTAAAATGAGCATTCATAAAGCAATTAAGAGACTAGAACTCAAAGTTCCCATATCAAAATTAACCTTCTTAAGCCAGTAGCAAAGCACACAAATTGAAGCCCTAAAATCAACAAATTCAAACAAATTAGTGTCAAGATACACTAAACAGGCAAGCGTGTAACAATTAGGGCTAAAACGATTTGAGCCAGGTGTCAAACAACACCAGATGGGATCCTAAGAGGGCTTGATAAATTCAGACGGAGAGAAGAGATCTGATTTGGGTTTATTAAAAAAAAAAATCAAAACTCACTGGAATTTTCCATCTCTCCTCGATGACTGTCCATCGTGGGCTCTCGATCTCAAGCTTTTGATCTCGTCATCTTAAGCCCTCGCAGTAGCGAGTTCAAAAGTGATGGTGTGTCTCCTGCCCACTCTTCCAATTGCCCAGGCTGAAAATCACAGAGCCACCGGTAGCCTAGCCTCCCTGCATTCGTGCCGTCGACTGTTGTTCAAGCTGAGAAACCTCTCAAAAACGCTAAATAGCAAAAACGAACAGCACATTAGGTCTCCGTTTGATAGGCCGGTTAGCAACTTGGGTTTAATTGAAAACAAAATGAAATGGGTTGGATTCTATAAGAAACGGGCTTGATTGTTCATTGTACACATGTGTATATGATCATTTTTTAGAAAATAAGATTAATTGCAAAATGTACCCATTAAAATATAAGAATTATAATTGGCACAAATTAAGAAGTCGAGTTTTATCAAAACATAAAATTAAACTCGTCAAATATTCTTTGTCAATTAATTCTAGTGGGTCAATCTAAAATCGACTACAACAAAAACGGAGTCAAAACCTCAAATCAAGTTTTACCTAATATAAACTTGGTTTTGGCAGAACTACGTAAAGACATGATACTCTTTTACGAGTTACGTAGGAAATCCGGTATCAAATTAAACATATATCGGATTCAGTCGTCCTTCCCAAATTAAATCAAATTGGTTTGCCAAGTAGAACTACGTAAAGACTTGACACCGTAAAAATGGCTACGTAGGTAACCCGATGTTAAATTCTAAAAATATAACGGGTACAGTTTGTCCACCTCAAAAATTCCCCTTAAATGAATATGATGTCAAAACCAAACAAATTAAATTGGTTCGTTTCAGAACTACAGGTGATTTGATTCTCTTCTAAGAGATGCGTAGGACACTCTATACAAAGCCAAGGCTCGTCGAGTTCAATCGCCAAAACAAAATTCAAATTGTCCATTCCGACTCGATACAAAGCTTCTGCTCATCGAGTTCAATCACCACCCTCAAATGATCTTACGATCAAAATCCAATCAAATACAAAATTTTCTTTTGTCCCGAACTGCGGTGACTTGATTCCACTAAACATGTGGATACGTAGGAAACTCGGCATAAATCAAATTCTCACCGAGTCCAGTCACACCAAAATTTTCAAACAAATCTTTCCAAATTCATTTGTCGACTCTAGTCGTCCCAAATGTCAAATTTTCCATGAAAATCAAAGTGCCCACTCTAACTCGATAAAAAGTTTCCGCTCATCGAGTTTGGTCACGACCAACAATCAAAATCAAATTCCACCATCCCTAAATTGACCTTTATGTCAAACCACTAAGCCAAATCAAACACCACATCAAATCGTTTTCTATACAAATGATAGGCGGGGTGCTTGAGTTACCCTGCTCAGGTTACTCGGGAGGAGTGTTGTTCGAGCTACCCTTCCTAGAAGGTGGGTTTGAACTTCATCCTATGATGCATATAAGAAAACAAAATCAAATCCAAATCAAATCAAACTTAAACACTCTCAAATATGTAAGGCTTGATTCTCTTCCAAGAGATACGTAGGCAACCCGCTAAAATACGGGTGCAGCCTAAATCACCAAAACCACTAAAATCTTGGTATCGATACGACTTCGAATCAAGAGAATAACCAAAAGGGGTTGAACTGAAATATAAAAAATCAAATAAAATGTGTTGTACGATTATTTGTGCATTTTTATCCAACATGGAGCATCACAAAATACTAAATATAAGTCTTAACAATAAAAGATTAAAGAGCGAATGGGAAAGATGGATGGTTAGGGAGTGGGTTAAGCAAAATTATCAATGTCATTTGCATCATATTCTTCCTCAATGTCTAGAAATGGAGCGAAGTCCCCATCGCCATTGTCCACATGAGTACACCCCATTAGATAAAGAATTTGCACCAATTCATTCTTCCTCTTTTTTTTGATGAGGATAAATTTCGGTTGGCCGAAACCTAGCCGATCGCATCCTAACGGATGAGGTCTAAAAGACCTGGATGTGTTTCAAGTCCATTCCCCCGCAAATAGCAGCTAAGGTGTGCTACCTTATCAGCCACATTGTTCCCTATGCTGCTCCTACTTCAAAAACCATTCATGTGTAATATGTTCCCCCCATCTAGTTTGTAACCAGCAATAGCTTCAACTAACCGTTCTATTCAGACTTTCTGCAGGATAATGCAAACCCTTAAATCACAGGCATGGTGTGTTGAATGTTGACTAAAAATACAACCAGTACAAGAGAGAATTTCACATGACTTTAAGGATCATATGCAAGTAAATTTGTTCAAGTAACCAACAAAATAAACTGAATCAGAGACCGATCATGTGATTATTTCCTTGACATTCATAGAAGTTCTGATTTTATCTTGGAAAACCATCCAAAACAATTTTCCTAAGTCTTGGAAAAACTTCATTACCTTCATTAGCCAACTCCTGATTTCATACAACCTATAGTATACCGTGTGCATACATTTAATCGTTGATAGCTTATGTGGGATTTGAACCCACACCTTTTTGTGCGAGCACAACGCTCTACCTATTTGAGCTAATAGGCTTAAAATCACTTCAAAACATTAGTTTCAATGCCCAAATACTGATAATCATCCTAATTTAACAGGAAGTTGATGCACAAATTTAGGTGTGCCTCCAAAGACTGCACCATACTCAAATTTGTGTCTAGAATCAGCCTCTCAGATTTTGTCAACAGCTCATTGAATCTCATACTCAAACTCAAAGTCCCCAATTTATAAACTCAAATTCCAATTCACATCTATCTAATTCTAGACACAAATTCTCCAATTTGAAATTGAAAATCCCTAATTTGAAAATGAATTACATAAACTCAAATTCAAAAATTCAAACAGAAATTACCCAATTCGAAATTGAAAACCCCCAATTCACTAATTCAAACTAGAAATCCCAAATTTGAAACCCTAATTTTTTGAAATTTTCAGAATCGACTTACATTCTCCATCCTCATCCTACTCCAGTGTCGCTCCAACTCCAAAGAACGGTAGATGTCTCTCGGTGTCGCTTCTCCTACCTTGTGTCGCCTGCATCGCCAGCACCAACTGAGCTCCACCGGCGACAATCTGGTCGGCGTCGTGCATCGGACCCCTCGCCTCGCTCTCTCCCTCTCTCGCGACCTCCCTCTCCGGCCTTCACTCTTCGACCTGTGCTTTTCGCCATGCCTTTCTTCGACCTTCGTCTTCTCTCTCTCTCTCTCTCTCTCTCTCTCTCTCTCTCTCTCTCTCTCTCCTTCGAGCCTATCTATTAAGTTTAACCATCGAGGGTGCAAGACGAAATCTAACATAAACCCAAGGGTACCACACAAAATATTTAAAAGAGTTGTATATCCCGCAAAAATTGCAATATCCCAAGGGCACCCTGTGAAAATTCCGTATATTTTTTTTCTGTCTAGGTCTGCTTGGTTTCGTTTTTTGTAGAGTGTGTTTGTCTAAGTTTGCACCGTCTTGTATTGTTGTATGTTACTGATTGTAGACGGTTCTCCCGTCTGTCGGCTTGATCGGCCTTCGAGTTTCAGATTGGTCTGAACTCAAATTTTTATCTAATAAAAAATAGATTTTTTTCTCGGCCCTTCGAGGGGATTTATTTCTGACAGAGCCATACAAGATAACGTTCTAATTGTTCAAAAAAAATTCCATTCCTTCAAAAAAGTAAAGGAAAAGAGAGATGGATGACAATAAAATTAGATATGGAAAAAACTTATAACATGATAGATTGAAGATTCACAAAAGTTGTATTGGAAAAATTCGGGTTCCATCCAAAATTTGTGGATTGCATCCAACTTCCAAGAATGCATTTCTACCGTATCATTTCCTGTTCTAGTAAACAATGGCCTGAGTACTGCCCAGATAAACTCGAAAGATGACGATAAAAGGTGGGGAAGAAAGCAAGCCCCCCACGAGATCACCAGGGGTGTTAAGAGGACCAAGTCCATGACACCTAATCATCTCAACTCCGTTGTCATCTGCTGAAGCCTGAAAAGAAAGTGCTCTTATGACATGAGTAGGGATTGAATCACTTATAAATCACTCACAGCATTATTATTATAATATCCAATGTGGCACGGGGTGCTACAATAATATAGAACTTCATGTTACTATGCATGATACGTACACAAAGAGCTAGATCAGATAAATATGACCTTTTGGAATAAAGACATCCAACATCCTCCCCTAATTAGTTGGGAGTTGGGACAAGATATGCATGCCCAAAAGAAACAATAAACTAGGGATTCAAAAAAAATAGGATATATGAATAAAGCACTTCAAATGAAACTTTTGTGAAAAATTCTTGCAGAACTAGATAATACTTGGGTGAATTTGATTCAATACAAGTAAGTACGAGCTCGATCCCATGGAGAACCAAGTATTTAAACATAATATGTATTTATCAATCAAAAATAGATGGGATTTCGTGAAAAGTTCTTGCAGAACTAGATAATACTCGGTGAGTCCAATGCCCTCTACCTTCTGAGATTGGACTCACCGTCTGTTGGAGATTCCACAACTCACAAGGTAGGGGTCATTTTGATGTCGTATCAGCATGTTATTACCTTATTAATAACCTAAGTGTTATCGTGCAAAAAGCACAGTATGATATGCTGATATCAAACTGACCCCAAACACCAAATTACCCTTTGAATAATCTTCTAACGTAGTTGGGTGGCTTGCACCTTGCAAGCTACCACTATAACCTACAAAACAGACTCAAACTGCATCACACCCCTTTCTTGTGCATTTCCCTAATGACTTCTTCAATGAACTTGGTTGTAATTCTTGCTTCAAGTTCCCTTCCGACGAGTTTGATCTCCTCGACATCGATGATGTTAAACCAAGGCATGAAATTTAGATCATGAACCATTATGTCATCGAGTGAGTCAAAGGCTTCATCGGGTGATGGGTAGATGTAGTCGCAAATGATCTCCCACACCTTGCTCAACAGCTTTCTCCCCTGAAGAGTTGGGAAAATCGGAGAGCTGGTTATCCTTCCGTTGAATCTGGACAATTTCATGGGGGGTCTAAGGACAACACAGAGGGCTTCATTTATGAGATGGAACAGTAGCTTATGGTGTGAAGCAGCTTCTTCGGTTTGATCCTTTCCGACATTTGCCTTGATAGGTAGTTATCCGACCCATCGTATAAGCCAGAGGCGACCAGGAGATCCTTGATGTAGGCTTCTTATTCGTCTTCCAAGTACATCACTTCAGCTTCTACTTGCTCATCTGTGACAGTTGCGACTTCAGAGCCTTCATAGTCAAGTTGGTTCAACTACCTTCTCAATTCTATAGAGGAAAGCAGAAAATGAGTGTCAAGTGATATACCTCAAATGAAATTTTGAATTGTGATTCAGACAGAGTACATGGATGCCTTGTGTACCATGAAGATTTGAGCTGATTTCTCTTAAGACGTTCCAAACGCTATGATCTCCAACTAAAGTTATATCTGATGTTGAGAATGGGATGGGGTGGTCTATTGGCTTCCAGAATTCTTCTTGAGCGCTGCTGCATATGGAAGCGGGGCTCGGGGGAACCTTGGTGTAGTTGTCCTGAGACTGAAAAAGGGACAGATAGTTGATGGAAGCAATTCCAAAGACAAATGAAACTTTACTTGTTCAAGGTTGGAAACAAACAAAAAGAACACAACTAACTTCACTTACATTTCTGTCATTGAAGTTCATCATAACAGGTGATCCAACAGTAACATCTTTTCTCAAGTCAAAGTCTTGGATGTGTGATAGATCAACAAAACGGAACTTTCGATTGAACAACTTTCCTCTAAGGGTCAAGTTGGATTTTATGTTGGATACCTTTTCCCGAATGTTCAACTTGTCTTTTCTTCCAGCTTTTCCCATCCGTTCCACCATTTTTTCGATGGCTACATGCTTCCTACTAATGTGAGCTCCAGTCAGCATTTGTCGGTCCTCCAGAAGAAGTTTGCCAAATGAATTTCTTGATACATGAGCTGACAAAGATCTAACCAGGCTCCTAGGTGATGATCCACAATGGGATTTTTCTTCATGCGCAAACTCATGCCTGAAGGATCTTGATTGTGCATCTGGTCTATAGTTGCCATCATCCAACACTGTTGATCTTGAGATACAACTGGTATGATTTGGAGTTTCATGATTATTTTCTGTATTTTGAACATTTCTCAAACACTCTGACACGATATTTCTAGTATCCCTGCTGAGATATTCTGGTGACTTTGATCCAATTGGTTGCATCTCACTTCTGTATGATATAGATGATTCTGATCTAAGCAACCTCCTTCCAATATCTTCTTCAGTGTTTTCACTAGCCAGCGTTGGAGTATCCAGTGTTCTAAATATCGGATATATCGGTGATATTTATAATCTTCTACGATATCAGCATATCGGGTGAAAATATCAGTCAACGTGATATATCGGGTCAATATCGATTATATATCGGGTCAACGCCGATATATCGGGTCAATATCGGGGATATTTAGAATTGCCAACTTTTATAAGGCAACTTTAGCCTTTCTCTTATTTCATGTATTTTTTAAAAAAATATTTTTCTAGAATTAATAGGTGAAAATTGAACTTGGGCTCAGTCTCCTGAAAATGTTGAACTTTTGTTTCAACCTATTGTCCAACCAAAACCTTGTTGTTGTCATGCTTTTGTTGCTATCATATTGTATAGCAGTAAAAGAAAAGGTATATCATTCAAAGAAGTTGACTGCTATGAAAAAAATATCAATCAGGTATGCCTTTAGGTCTATATAATAAACTAATACATATCAAGCTAAAAAAAAGGCTAAGCTCTGTGTTGAATAGCCAAATTTGGGGTTGTTATATGAGCTGAACAGCTCGAGCTCGGCTCGGGATCGGCTCGAAAAAAGCTCGACTCGAGCTCATTCACTTACCTAAACAAGCCGAGCTTGAACATGATTTTAAGCTCGGTTGAAAGCTCGGCTCGTTCGATTTAGGCTCGAATAGTTCGAATTCTATGAAATTTCTAAAATTTTCATTAAATTAATATGTTATGACCAAGTAAAACTACTTAAAGCTCGACTCGAGCCCGTTCATTTACTAAAACAAGCCAAGCTTGAACAAGAAAGAAAGCTCGTTTAAAAATTGGGCTCGGCTCGGCTAGAGCTCGTTTAACAAATGAACAAGCTTGAACATGCCAAGCTCGGCTCGTTCGGCTCGAATAACACCTCTAGCCAAATTTGCCGCATTTTATAAAATTTGAAGTAAATAACATAATAAAGTGCAATAGATCTAGGGGGAGTCGAACCATCAACCTCCTAAACGATAAATCGCTCAAGCGCTCTTTCTTATTTGAGCTTATAGATCTTAATGCAAAAAACCATGGTCCAATTAACTTGATTAATTATGTGCTTTCTACTTTATGAAATAAATACACATAACTTAAATCTCCTCATTTGAGAAACTTATAGTAAGATTCTCCTAGCATTAAGAATAAACACACACACCATGATATTTGATGAGGGAGAGGATGGGAGTGTGTACAAGAATAAACTATATCATGCTAAAGTGGATGAATGACCTTGAGGTTAACTAAATTTTCATGATAGAAAAATTCAGCATCTTACATGGCAATTTTCATGACAAAATTCAGAACCAAAGTCAAGTTAGCTCAAACCCAAACAGACAGCTCAAACCTCCGAAAGCAGCTCAAAATCAGTCCCAAGTGCAGCTGTAGCAGATAGAAAAAAAAATCAGCCCTTAAAGTGTTCAGAACAGCCCCAAAAATCAGTCTTAACAATCCCTAAAAAAATAACCATAAATCTCACTAAAATCCCGATCATAATTGCCCATTAAAATTGTTGCAGAGGTGGGCAATTCAGGATATAACAGCCCTCAACACAGCTCCAAAACAAACTCATAAATGCAAAAAGGAACCAAAACATAAGGCTCCAAGTATCGATCACAAAACTAGCGAAATAGCTTCAAAAGTAGTGCAAAAACAGTCACTAACTCATGTCCAATCTCGATCCAAACCTTCCATTTAAATTCATATAAACATTATGGTTCCCTCTCAGTTTACATGAGAATTGAGAGGGATATGCACCATTACATCTTAAGTATGCACAAGTCTCTTAAATATGCATATTGGCTATCTAATATTGTACTTAAATATTAAGAATACGGACTTAAATCTTTTTATCTCTCAATCTCACCCAAACAAAAACTAAGGGCGTGTTTGTTTTCCGCAAAAATGGGCAAAGAAAGGTATTATAACCCTTCTTTTTATTTGGACCTGTTCGTTTAAAGTGTTCAAAGTAATGTTTACTTTTTGGGCATGTAACAATTAACTCGATCTGTTACCCCCACCCATAATGAGGTATTCCTTCTCCTCCTCAGATCTCATTCTAACCCCCACCTCCTTCCACAACTCTGAACATAGATCTGGATCCACCTCCTTCTTCCAGGCAGTAGTACGTCGAGGTCGCTTCCTTTAAGGCCACCTCCGCCAGCCGATGGACAAAGCCTCCTTCTCCAAGGCCGCCGTCGAGGCCTCATCCTTCAAGCAGGAGTGCTAGGAGCCCAAATCGCACACCTACAAGGTCGTCGACCTCCTCCGCCAAGCCCATTGCTCCTCCTCGGACCTCTACGAGCACCCCGCCGTCTGCATAATCTCCGACAGCGAGCGCACTCTCGACCAGGCATTTGATCTCGCCATCAAGTGTCGCTCCGCCAATGGTTTCCTCAAGCGCGTCTTCATAAGTTCTTTGGTGCAGCTCCGAAAAGGCGTTTGCTATCTCCGTTTTTTATAACAATTGATGTTGTAATACCATTGTTTTGCTCAATAGAATCTTGTTTTAGGATTTCGATTTCTATTTGAGCACCAATTATCATAATTAGGTTTTTGATTTGATTAATTTTTCACCAATTTTGAGTTAGGGTTTTTCTCGATTGGAATGTGATGGATAAGATGGCCTTTTTTTCTTCATGACATTTCTAATGTGTCAATTTTTGTTTTGATAAATACTCCCTAATGTGCAATTGAATAGGTTTATCTCAAAATGTTCAAAAATCTCAAAAGTTAATGATTCCTTTCTTTAAATCACCCAAACAAAATTTGAAATTAATCCTTTCCATTTACTTTCCCTTCTATTTAAAGGTATTATTTCCTTTACTTTCATTACCTCTAACTAAACAACCCCTAAATCTGTATTAATATATCTTGACTAAAGTCATCATCATGCTCATATTCATTTTGCCAAAGATTAACACCATTTTTCCAACTGAGAAGCAGATGAATCCTAGTACATTTATACCAAAACATACTAACTTTCAATATTTCGTGCCCCGTTTCAAAAAGAAAAATGAAAGAATTGACTCAACTTGTCAATAAGAAATTCCACTTATATACTCCAACTTTTAAAAAAAATAATATACCTAGCAGATAAGCAAATTTCATATATCTAAGGCAGCACAGTTAAAATGTACGTTAATGTTTGAGACCTACAAAGGTAGCACAAAAATCTTACTAGCATAGAGGGGAAAAAAGAAGCAAATGCCATCACAAATTACTAATTTAGTATTCAATGTCATTAGATGAGAAACCGAATTCCATCAATTCAATACATACCACTAATATCAGTTGAGTCAGCATACCTATCAATCAACCAAAATAATTCAATCTCAAGAATTGGGGGATGCATATTATCAAAGGCTTAATGCAACTGCACAGTCACAATCCTCCAACAATTTAATATAACGAACGGATCTATAATCTGTTCTAAGGGTTTTTTTTCCAAATTGGTCAAACGGATCCTAAATCCGTTTGTTACTTTTTCACCCTAAACACAATGATTATAGACATGTGTCAAATGTCGACTGATTTGATATCTCGAGAGACCGATAAACAATAGCACAAATAAACTCAAACAATCCATAAGTCATTAAATCTATGATGCACCAGCAGAACACTGCCAATTACCATGAAGTCTTCACCAAGTAAAATTATGAAAACCGATAACCTTATTTTGAGCCAAAAATCAAAACCCTAAACATGGATTTGGCAAGTGTTCTTTTCTTGGTGCCCAGATCTCAACCCCAATGTTAAAAACTTCCAACAACCTCAACTTGAAACTAAAGTGGATTGAATCTGGCATAAAGGAGGCCAATTGCGATCTTGGTAGTATCCCAATTAATGAAATCATTGGCCATAGGAGGTTCCATCAGCTCTGGAACGAGACTGAAACCTTAATTAAGCCATCCCCCCAAGTCAAAAATCCCATGTTTTCAATTACTTGATTAGTTTGTTTAGAATTTCAGATTTAGGAAGCGATTAGGGTTGTGCGTTGTGGTTCGGGGGTTTCGAAGGTAAAGGGGCAATCGGCAATGCAACCAGCAACTTTAGTTTAATGTTACAAATCCTTTGCCGAAAACAAGATTTTAGTGTTTGACCAAGGTAAAGCAAGATAACAGGTGGAATCGTCCAATCTCTTCGGAAAAGCAGTTTCAGTTGAAATTTTTGGGTACTACCTGGCCAGTAAAATGACAAAAATGGTTTTGATATGTCAAAGACAAACGTCCCTTTTCCTATTTGGATTGTCGTCAAAGGCAATAACTGTAGGAATAATATCCAAAACTCAACCGAATAGCTTAAGCATATAAAACACACGCAAACTTAAGGGAGAGCAGCCATAAGTTAATAAAAAAAACAGCAATTTCAATTAAGCAAACAAACAACTTCTCAACCAACAAGGAAAAACAAGGGAAACCAAAGGCATAACTCCACAGATGGGGTTAGACAGAACGGTAGCAGTTTATCTTAATATTTCAAAAGACTTGATATTCATGGTGTAGGTACATATCAATCTAAAGTGGATATATTAAGAGGGAAACACTGAAGGTGTGTCTTCTTCGTGTATCCAAACATGAGTTTAAAAGGGCCAACAATTGAAATGACGAGAAAGATACTGATCTGGTGGGTTACAACAGCTATTCTCAAAGCAAGCACCAAGTTTCATTTTCCTAAAAACAAAAGAGAAATTCACATACCCTTCCTTCATTCTTCCCTAAATCTAGGAAACTCTACAACCCAATTTGAGAAACTAGATTTCACCCTCCCTTCCGGATCCAATTCATCTAATCATCGTCCTCGTCTTCCTGCGCATTGTGGAAACAAAACATTCATCAAGGTCACTGAACCAATCATGATACAGTTTCTGTTATCAAATAATCAATCAGATCAAATTTGCACCAACCTCATCACTACCCTCCTCATCATCGTCGTCATCGTGCACCTCAGATCGGGACTTGTCTGATTCTTCCTCCGCGGCCTCACCAGCCTAGTATTAAAAAATATAATCACACTCATCAAGCAATACAGAAGCAGAAACAAAAAGTAATCCTGCTACCGACTACGAAAATCTTACATAAAACCCTAGCATTCAATTCAGGCATCTTCTATGCCACAGTGAATCTTTACCTGTTTCTTGTTGTAAGCTGCCAGGCTCTTCTCATATTCCTTCTTCCTCTTTTCAGCCTTCTCAACATAAGGAGCTTTGTCCTAATTAGGTTTCCCATTTTACATAATAAACAGCAATCAATTTCACATCGCAATCCTCAACCACAATGTTATGCTATAACATGAAAGATGGAAGAGGTTCAACTTACAGCATCACTCATCGTTTTCCACTCCGCACCAGCAGCTTTGCCAACCTGCATCAGTTGTTTATAAACAGCAACCATAAGTATACACAAGACAATCTGAAGAACAGTTGAATACACGTAGAACAAACCCTCTAAATCTGATTCAAGAGATAATTATGAAAAGTAGTACATACAGCAGCAACTGATTTGTTGTTAGGATGCTTTTCCTTGAATGTCTTCCTAAACTCCTCCCTGATGAAGGAGAAAAATACCAGAAATCAGCCTTCAAAAGCAGATCCACAAAAACTTGAAATCCAGATCTCACAAACTCAAACTGGATAGAAACAGCTACGAAACAGCCACAAACATACATGAAGACGAAGAAGGCACTCGGTGGCCTCTTCGGCTTGTTCGGATCCTTGGCCGCCTTTCCTGGGGCCTTCTTCACCGACAGCCTAAAATACACCAAAAACTCAATCAGCACATCAACAAGGAATCCGAAACACGAGGAGAAACAACAGATCTCAATTTACACGCGAAAACAAAAAAGTCAAAATCGAATAACTCACTTGCTATCGGCGGCCTTGGAACCGGCCTTCGATTTTCCACCTTTCATCACAAATCCTGCAATAAAAAAAACGGCGAACAACGACACCAGAAATGGTCAGAACCAGCGGAAACGGAACGAATCGGTGGAGAAGAGGCAAGAGATGGAGGCGTTTACCTGTTTAGGGTTAGGGTTTCGCAAAGAGGAGAGGAAACAGGGGAAATGGATTTCTGCCTATGTGATTCACTTCCGCGAGTGGGTTATAAGAGAGAAGGAAATAGGAGAAATAAGAAAAAAGGGAAAAGAAAATATAAAATAAGAAGAGGGGTTTAGGCGGGATTTCGAATAAGTAGTGCCACGTCAGCGATCCGGGGGAGCGGGGTTTGGCTGAGGTGAATTTTATTCTCTCTCTTGAGTTCTGTGTGTGGGTTTGTGCTTTCGCTCTGCCCTTGTTGTGTTTTCTTCTTTAGCCGTTGGCAGGATATTTTGGAGGACACGTGTGGTCGGCGTGTGGTTAAATAACGTTTTTACCCTTGCTCATTTGAATGGGACTCGCTTGTAGTTTTCAAGGCATCGCCAGGGGTAGTTTCGGTATCCCCTCCTGATATTCCTCTTATGCTATTGGGGGTCGAAAGTAGGCTTTTTAGGTCACATTTAAATTAAGGGTCGTCACGGAACCAAAAATTAAAATTTGGATTTGTTATATAGGCTAAAGTTTTCTTATAATGTAATTTTTATTAATAAAATCTCTAATTTAATAAATAAATGAATATTTTTTTTTACCTATTATTTTATTTTTATAAAAATAAAACGGGTTGGAGCGGACCTCAGTCTGCCCCTGGATCCGTGCCTGACTAGCATTCAAATTACAAAGCTCCCTGATCCTCCCTATAGATGATGCTACAAAGCTCCCTATTAAAAAGAAGAGCATTCAAATTACAAATACAAGTATACAACTAGGGTTCGTATGGGACGGAGTTAATAAACTGACTAAAATTATAAACATGGTAAAATTTATAAACTGTTAGTAAAAGTAGTTAAAAATTTATGAAAAAATATAAACTCCGTATGGGGTGAAAAACGGTTTATTTGTAAAAAGTGAAGTTTATTTATTTTTTTATTAGGGGTATTATGGTACTTTCAAACCAAATAAGATAAAAGAGAATGGATAAAATAGTAATTATTGAAAAAAAGCTCCAAAATAAGCTTGCATCTTCGGCTTTTTTTTAAACCATTGTTTTTAACCGGTTTTTGACTAATCTTGGTGGCCATACACCAATTAAACTATATTATTATTTCAACAGCTACAAAGTTCATAATTTTAACCGGTTGAATTGGGCAGCCATACACACCCCTAGTCTTCGCTATAAAGTCGGCATTCTGATTTGATTCTCTGTAGGAATGGCAGACTTCGCTGCTTGTAAATTTACTTCTCAATATATGGATTTATTTCTTCAATAGTTCTGAGGTTCTCCCAGTCCCAATGAACTATATCATAGTGTTTCGATGATGATATTCCATATACCATTTTCAAGTGCCACTTTTAACCCTATACAGAAAGCAAAAGCTTCCGTTTGTAATACCGATCATGGCGATATCTAAAACTAAAAGATATCAAGAAACTAACCATTAATTGCAATTCCTAAGACCATCCGCATTAGTGAATCTAGGGGTGGGCACAAATCTCGGGCCCGTCCTGGTCCCGTCCCAATCCCGGTGGTATTGGAAAAAAAAATATTAAATCCCGCCCCGAAAAAATTATGCGGGACGAGGATTTCTTATCCTGTAAATCTCGTCTCGTCCCGCATATTATTATTATTATTATTATTATTGTTGTTGTTATTATTATTATTATTATTATATACATTGTATATATATACTAATGTATAGTTTGTACATATTGTAAAATATAAAAATCCTAAAATGTTGTGTGTGATTATATACATAGGTAATGTTCGGTGTGTGTGGGAGGGTGATTTGTCTCCTCCCTGACTCTTATGGTGATGCTCTGGTGGGAATTTCCTCTCCCCCTCTTCACTTTTGTGGCTCTATCATCCTTGTTCAGGTCAGTCTACACCATCTCTAATCTAATTTTATCTAATTGCTATGTCAAGTCCAGTAAAACTAAGTCAAAAGACCTATGTGATACGTTTGGAAAACCCGGTGTTAGAGGCCTATGTGATACGTTTGGAATACCCGATACTTCGCTTGTGGGCTCAAGATCAAGAACCCCAAACTGTTGATGGTCCGATCTTGCAATTATTCTCGATGTTTACAATTAATTACAATAAAGACTTTGAACTATTGTAAAAGAAAAGAAAAACAAACATATAAAAACCAAGTCAAAAGGCCACAAAAGACTGCTATAGCGACGGACAACACAACCAATTCAGCAAAGACAAACACAGCAGTAGCGACAGAACCGCTGACGCGCAACGTCAGTTTGCGGGATTGCTGCGGGCGCCGCAGGCTTGCTGCGGCCGCAGCCAAAGCGTGTGCGCGAGCAACGAGGGCCTCTCCCTCCTTTCTGCGACGGATCTGGGTTTTGAATGGCGACGGTTTTCTGGGGTTTGTGTTTTGTTTTGTGTTTGTCGATTGAATGATGTATGGGTTTGGATTGTTGCCAATGGTGACTAAGAACACAAGGGGATAGAAAGCCTTTGGATTGGGAATCAAGAGAACCTTTTAATCCTTAAAAGGATTCCTCAATTATAATTCCAATCTAATTTTTATTAAATATAAAACATGAGTTTAAATAGACAATAGACCAATTTTATCTTGTGCAAAAGATAGAGTTTTGGTAACTAAAGATAAATCAAATAATCTAAAGATATGTAAATCTTTTCTAAGATAAGTAAAACTAACTAAGGATAGAAAATTAATAACTTGGTGGAAAAGGAATTACTTAGACGAGATATTTTCCTTCCACCTTATTATTTCCTAATTGCATTAAATAAATATATCTAATTAATTAAAATTCAAAATTAACTAAATAAATGTGGAAATTCGTCCAAACAGTGACAGGTGTAAAGATGATGAATTTCGGCCATTCTCGAGGTCGATTCTGGAGAAACCTTAACCAGCAAAGTTGTAGATCTTTTCGTCCTCGTTCTAACAAGGTATGGTACGACCTCATCCGATAAATATGGACTCCGAACGACCCATTTTACTGAGACGTCGATATGCTGTCAACCCATTAAGAACGAACTCAAACTTGAACATTAGCTCACCTTGCTCCTTTGAACCTTGTTCCATGGTGGAGCCTTCTTTCTCCTTTTGAGGATGACACTCTTTGCCATCAATAACCCTCGAATCGGTCTTGAGAGCTCGTCTGGATCAAGATCATTGTTTGACTCGCAAAAGGTCACCTTGATCCGCATCATTCTCCCCTTCTTAGCTTTGATTCGTCCTCGAATCGAGTCGTTGATGATCAAAGGGGAAGGAGCAACCACCAAAAAGGAACTTTCTTGACAATCAACTTGAGATGGTGCCAGCAGAATTTGAGGCAAAGGAACCTCAAAAACAAAACCTGTCATAGGGAACTTTGAGCAATCAAGAGGAACACTATCAATAGGCTCAATAACCCTATGAACTTCAGAATTCTCAACATTATGAACATTCTCAAGAGGTACAATAGCTAACTCAAGAGAAGTGTCCTCAACGTCCTCATCGTTGTCGTCAGAAGCAACCACATCATCTGGTGCCGCACTACAGTCCACTTGCAGAGAGATTTCGGAGGTCTTACCGGAGGCGTCTGGCAGCGTGTAACCTACCGTTGGAAAGCTCGTCGAGTCAGCTTCCCAACAAAACTGAGTTGACTCAATTCCGATGTCGGAGTCAACGGAAATCTGCGAAACAAGTTCAGTGCGCTGTGCTGAATCCGTGGCAACGATTTCAACAAAAGGCTCCTTCACGCCCTTCTTGAACATGGCCATCAATTCCTCCACGGCCTCTTTGCATATAGCCGTTATTTTGGCATCTAGGTTGGCTTGACGTCGTGCCTCTTCCTCTTATCGTCGTGCCTCCTCAGCCTCTCTTTGTTGGAGAAGCCGAATTTGATAGCGCTATCGACACCTCTTATCTTCGATCTCCAATTTACGTTGTTCTTCCTCTTGACGTTGAAGCCAAAGTTGGCGTCTTTTGACTTCGCGTTGACGCTCTAGAGTTTGTTGTTGTAGCCAAGCTCTCCGACGTAACTCTTGTTGGCGTTGTTGTTGTTTAGCACGTTCCAAAGCCAAAAATTCATCCAATGGATCCGGATCATCATCCGGATCGCCCCAAATTTCCCAAGCCATCAAATCAAATTGTGAATAACATCAAGAAAAGACAAGAACTTGCGAAACCTACGGCTCTGGTACCACTTGATACGTTTGGAATACCCGATACTTCGCTTGTGGGCTCAAGATCAAGAACCCCAAACTGTTGATGGTCCGATCTTGCAATTATTCTCGATGTTTACAATTAATTACAATAAAGACTTTGAACTATTGTAAAAGAAAAGAAAAACAAACATATAAAAACCAAGTCAAAAGGCCACAAAAGACTGATATAGAGACGAACAACACAACCAATTCAGCAAAGACAAACACAGCAGTAGCGACAGAACCGCTGACGCGCAACGTCAGTTTGCGGGATTGCTGCGGGCGCCGCAGGCTTGCTGCGGCCGCAGCCAGAGCGTGTGCGCGAGCTACGAGGGCCTCTCCCTCCTTTCTGCGACGGATCTGGGTTCTGAATGGCGACGGTTTTCTGGGTTTGTGTTTTGTTTTGTGTTTGTCGATTGAATGATGTATGGGTTTGGATTGTTGCCAATGGTGACTAAGAACACAAGGGGATAGAAAGCCTTTGGATTGGGAATCGAGAGAACCTTTTAATCCTTAAAAGGGTTCCTCAATTATAATTCAAACCTAATTTTTATTAAATATAAAACATGAGTTTAAATAGACAATAGACCAATTTTATCTTGTGCAAAAGATAGAGTTTTGGTAACTAAAGATAAATCAAATAATCTAAAGATAAGTAAATCTTTTCTAAGATAAGTAAATCTTTTCTAAGATAAGTAAAACTAACTAAGGATAGAAAATTAATAACTTGGTGGAAAAGGAATTACTTAGATGAGATATTTTCCTTCCACCTTATTATTTCCTAATTGCATTAAATAAATATATCTAATTAATTAAAATTCAAAATTAACTAAATAAATGTGGAAATTCGTCCAAACAGTGACAGTTGTAAAGATGATGAATTTCGGCCATTCTCGAGGTCGATTCTGGAGAAACCTTCAACAGCAAAGTTGTAGATCTTTTCGTCCTCGTTCTAACAAGGTATGGTACGACCTCATCCGATAAATATGGACTCCGAACGACCCATTTTACTGAGACGTCGATATGCTGTCAACCCATTAAGAACGAACTCAAACTTGAACATTAGCTCACCTTGCTCCTTTGAACCTTGTTCCATGGTGGAGCCTTCTTCCTCCTTTTGAGGATGACACTTTTTGCCATCAATAGCCATCGAATCGGTCTTGAGAGCTCGCCTGGATCAAGATCATTGTTTGACTCGCAAAAGGTCACCTTGATCCGCATCATTCTCCCCTTCTTAGCTTTGATTCGTCCTCGAATCGAGTCGTTGATGATCAAAGGTGAAGGAGCAACCACCAAAAAGGAACTTTCTTGACAATCAACTTGAGATGGTGCCAGCAGAATTTGAGGCAAAGGAACCTCAAAAACAAAACCTGTCATAGGGAACTTTGAGCAATCAAGAGGAACAATATCAATAGGCTCAATAACCCTATGAACTTCAGAATTCTCAACATTAGGAACATTCTCAAGAGGTACAATAGCTAACTCAAGAGATGTGTCCTCAATGTCCTCATCGTTGTCGTCAGAAGCAACCACATCATCTGGTGCCGCACTACAGTCCACTTGCAGAGAGATTTCGGAGGTCTTACCGGAGGCGTCTGGCAGCGTGTAACCTACCGTTGGAAAGCTCCTCGAGTCAGCTTCGCAACAAAACTGAGTTGACTCAATTCCGATGTCGGAGTCAACGGAAATCTGCGAAACAAGTTCAGTGCGCTGTGCTGAATCCGTGGCAATGATTTCAACAAAAGGCTCATTCACGCCCTTCTTGAACATGGCCATCAATTCCTCCACGGCCTCTTGGCATATAGCCGTTATTTTGGCATCTAGGTTGGCTTGACGTCGTGCCTCTTCCTCTTATCGTCGTGCCTCCTCAGCTTCTCTTTGTTGGAGAAGCCGAATTTGATAGCGCTATCGACACCTCTTATCTTCGATCTCCAATTGACGTTGTTCTTCCTCTTGACGTTGAAGCCAAAGTTGGCGTCTTTTGACTTCGCGTTGACGCTCTAGGGTTTGTTGTTGTAGCCAAGCTCTCCGACGTAACTCTTGTTGGCGTTGTTGTTGTTTAGCACGTTCCAAAGCAAAAAATTCATCCAATGGATCCGGATCATCATCCGGATCGCCCCAAATTTCCCAAGCCATCAAATCAAATTGTGAATAACATCAAGAAAAGACAAGAACTTGCGAAACCTACGGCTCTGGTACCACTTGATACGTTTGGAATACCCGATACTTCGCTTGTGGGCTCAAGATCAAGAACCCCAAACTGTTAATGGTCCGATCTTGCAATTATTCTCGATGTTTACAATTAATTACAATAAAGACTTTGAACTATTGTAAAAGAAAAGAAAAACAAACATATAAAAACCAAGTCAAAAGGCCACAAAAGACTGCTATAGCGACGGACAACACAACCAATTCAGCAAAGACAAACACAGCAGTAGCGACAGAACCGCTGACGCGCAACGTCAGTTTGCGGGATTGCTGCGGGCGCCGCAGGCTTGCTGCCGCCGCAGCCAGAGCGTGTGCGCGAGCAACGAGGGCCTCTCCCCCCTTTCTGCGATGGATCTGGGTTCTGAATGGCGACGGTTTTCTGGGTTTGTGTTTTGTTTTGTGTTTGTCGATTGAATGATGTATGGGTTTGGATTGTTGCCAATGGTGACTAAGAACACAAGGGGATAGAAAGCCTTTGGATTGGGAATCGAGAGAACCTTTTAATCCTTAAAAGGGTTCCTCAATTATAATTCCAATCTAATTTTTATTAAATATAAAACATGAGTTTAAATAAACAATAGACCAATTTTATCTTGTGCAAAAGATAGAGTTTTGGTAACTAAAGATAAATCAAATAATCTAAAGATATGTAAATCTTTTCTAAGATAAGTAAAACTAACTAAGGATAGAAAATTAATAACTTGGTGGAAAAGGAATTACTTAGATGAGATATTTTCCTTCCACCTTATTATTTCCTAATTGCATTAAATAAATATATCTAATTAATTAAAATTCAAAATTAACTAAATAAATGTGGAAATTCGTCCAAACAGTGACAGTTGTAAAGATGATGAATTTCGGCCATTCTCGAGGTCGATTCTGGAGAAACCTTCAACAGCAAAGTTGTAGATCTTTTCGTCCTCGTTCCAAAAAGGTATGGTACGACCTCATCCGATAAATATGGACTCCGAACGACCCATTTTACTGAGACGTCGACATGCTGTCAACCCATTAAGAACGAACTCAAACTTGAACATTAGCTCACCTTGCTCCTTTGAACCTTGTTCCATGGTGGAGCCTTCTTCCTCCTTTTGAGGATGACACTCTTTGCCATCAATAGCCCTTGAATCGGTCTTGAGAGCTCGCCTGGATCAAGATCATTGTTTGACTCGCAAAAGGTCACCTTGATCCGCATCATTCTCCCCTTCTTAGCTTTGATTCGTCCTCGAATCGAGTCGTTGATGATCAAAGGGGAAGGAGCAACCACCAAAAAGGAACTTTCTTGACAATCAACTTGATGTGGATCAAGATGGCTTGTTGTGGGTCAAACAATGATCTTGATCCAGGCGAGCTCTCAAGACCGATTCGAGGGCCATTGATGGCGAAGAGTGTCATTCTCAAAAGGAGGAAGAAGGCTCCACCATGGAACAAGGTTCAAAGGAGCAAGGTGATCCAATGTTCAAGTTTGAGTTCGTTCTTAATGGGTTGACAACATATCGACGTCTCAGTAAAATGGGTAGTTCGGAGTCCATGTTTATCGGATGAGGTCGTACCATACCTTGTTGGAACTAGGACGAAAAGATCTACAACTTTTCTGTTGAAGATTTCTCCAAAATCGACCTCGAGAATGGCCGAAATTCATCATCTTTACAGCTGTCACTGTTAAGACGAATTTCTAGATAATTATTTAATTATTTTCGAATTTATTTAATTAAATTAGATTTAATTATTTTATGAATTTAGGATTTTAGATTAATTTTTATCTTCTAGGTTTATTTATCTTTAAGATTAAATTTCTATCTTTATCAACCTAAATTCTATCTTGCACGGTAGAATTGGTTCTTAGGTTTTCTATTTAAACATTGTAGTTCTATTGAATTAAAACAGATTGAAATAGAATTGAAGAAACCCTTTATGGATTAAGGGTTCTTCGATTATCAATCCAAAAACCCTACTCGCAAGTTTACCCACGTTCCGTTTCATATCTTTTATTCTTCCGATCAAAATTTGTTTCAATTGCAAAAGTTGAGATCGGCCGCCATTGTTGGCCACGTGAGCCTAACCCATTCAAGAAGAGTTTAGTTAATTAGCAAGACTAATTAATTAACTCTAGCACGACCAACCGTAGCGTGAAGCATCGAAACGAGACCTAACTCATTCTCGTTAATTCAAGAGAAATCAAGGAGCTAAGCAAGATCGACGCTTTTAGTTTAGCAATTGGCCGGCCTAGCCAATTGCTATACATCACAACTTGAGATGGTGCCAGCAAGATCGACGCTTTCGGAGGTCTTACCGGAGGCGTCTGGCAGCGTGTAACCCACCGTTGGAAAGCTCGTCGAGTCAGCTTCGCAACAAAACTGAGTTGACTCAATTCCGATGTCGGAGTCAACGGAAATCTGCGAAACAAGTTCAGTGCGCTGTGCTGAATCCGTAGCAACGATTTCAACAAAAGGCTCCTTCACGCCCTTCTTGAACATGGCCATCAATTCCTCCACGGCCTCTTTGCATATAGCCGTTATTTTGGCATCTAGGTTGGCTTGACGTCGTGCCTCTTCCTCTTATCGTCGTGCCTCCTCAGCCTCTCTTTGTTGGAGAAGCCGAATTTGATAGCGCTATCGACACCTCTTATCTTCGATCTCCAATTGACGTTGTTCTTCCTCTTGACGTTGAAGCCAAAGTTGGCGTCTTTTGACTTCGCGTTGACGCTCTAGGGTTTGTTGTTGTAGCCAAGCTCTCCGACGTAACTCTTGTTGGCGTTGTTGTTGTTTAGCACGTTCCAAAGCAAAAAATTCATCCAATGGATCCGGATCATCATCCGGATCGCCCCAAATTTCCCAAGCCATCAAATCAAATTGTGAATAACATCAAGAAAAGACAAGAACTTGCGAAACCTACGGCTCTGGTACCACTTGATACGTTTGGAATACCCGATACTTAGCTTGTGGGCTCAAGATCAAGAACCTCAAACTGTTGATGGTCCGATCTTGCAATTATTCTCGATGTTTACAATTAATTACAATAAAGACTTTGAACTATTGTAAAAGAAAAGAAAAACAAACATATAAAAACCAAGTCAAAAGGCCACAAAAGACTGCTATAGCGACGGACAACACAACCAATTCAGCAAAGACAAACACAGCAGTAGCGACAGAACCGCTGACGCGCAACGTCAGTTTGCGGGATTGCTGCGGGCGCCGCAGGCTTGTTGCGGCCGCAGCCAGAGCGTGTGCGCGAGCAACGAGGGCCTCTCCCTCCTTTCTGCGACGGATCTGGGTTCTGAATGGCGACGGTTTTCTGGGTTTGTGTTTTGTTTTGTGTTTGTCGATTGAATGATGTATGGGTTTGGATTGTTGCCAATGGTGACTAAGAACACAAGGGGATAGAAAGCCTTTGGATTGGGAATCGAGAGAACTTTTTAATCCTTAAAAGGGTTCCTCAATTATAATTCCAATCTAATTTTTATTAAATATAAAACATGAGTTTAAATAGACAATAGACCAATTTTATCTTGTGCAAAAGATAGAGTTTTGGTAACTAAGGATAAATCAAATAATCTAAAGATATGTAAATCTTTTCTAAGATAAGTAAAACTAACTAAGGATAGAAAATTAATAACTTGGTGGAAAAGGAATTACTTAGATGAGATATTTTCCTTCCACCTTATTATTTCCTAATTGCATTAAATAAATATATCTAATTAATTAAAATTCAAAATTAACTAAATAAATGTGGAAATTCGTCCAAACAGTGACAGCTGTAAAGATGATGAATTTCGGCCATTCTCGAGGTCGATTCTGGAAAAACCTTCAACAGAAAAGTTGTAGATCTTTTCGTCCTCGTTCCAACAAGGTGTAGTACGACCTCATCCGATAAATATGGACTCCGAACGACCCATTTTACTGAGACGTCGATATGCTGTCAACCCATTAAGAACGAACTCAAACTTGAACATTAGCTCACCTTGCTCCTTTGAACCTTGTTCCATGGTGGAGCCTTCTTCCTCCTTTTGAGGATGACACTCTTTGCCATCAATAGCCCTTGAATCGGTCTTGAGAGCTCGCCTGGATCAAGATCATTGTTTGACTCACAGAAGGTCACCTTGATCCGCATCATTCTCCCCTTCTTAGCTTCCATTCGTCCTCGAATCGAGTCGTTGATGATCAAAGGGGAAGGAGCAACCACCAAAAAGGAACTTTCTTGACAATCAACTTGAGATGGTGCCAGCAGAATTTGAGGCAAAGGAACCTCAAAAACAAAACCTGTCATAGGGAACTTTGAGCAATCAAGAGGAACACTATCAATAGGCTCAATAACCCTATGAACTTCAGAATTCTCAACATTAGGAACATTCTCAAGAGGTACAATAGCTAATTCAAGAGAAGTGTCCTCAACGTCCTCATCGTTGTCGTCAGAAGCAACCACATCATCTGGTGCCGCACTACAGTCCACTTGTAGAGAGATTTCGGAGGTCTTACCGGAGGAGTCTGGCAGCGTGTAACCCACCATATCAATAGGCTCAATAACCCTATGTTTGTAATTATTTGATTACTGATTGTTGGAATTGGTTTAATGGTTTTTTTGTTAAAATGATACTATTTCTCAATTCCCAAATTGTGTTTCAAATGAAACATAGATTTTGAAAGTGTGGATTATCCTTTACCCCTTCTAGGTTGTCTATAAAATTTTGTGAAACATAGATGTATATGTTTGTCATTGATTTATACAATACTGAATTAATGCTCTTGTTATTGGACAGTTGAAAAACAGGCGTTGGGAATCCTCATCATCATGGTTGCATAGACAACACTGGGATGACACCCTATTTACATAATTGTTTAGTATGTGGGTAGTCCATCAATAGCCATTTTCAAAATAAAATTCTTTATTCTAGGCAGTGTATCGAGGTTCCATATCCATGAGTAATTATTGTCATTATACAGAGTATGGTTTATTAAATTGTATTTAGATTTTTCCGTAAACGATCCATGGTGTTTAGTTTCCATATCAGTTTGTCTAGCGTATCCCACTCTAGGATCCGGATTTGTAAATTTTTTTGAACTACTTCTATCGGGAATAATTGTTGTAGTGTGTTTACATTCCAATTTTTTCGGTTGTCCAAAGGTAAGCCACTCGTAAAGTTGGGGTCATGGTTTTCCCTTAACCAATCTGTAGCGAGATCGAATCATGGATTGTTCCTAAAATTTATTGAATTGTCATTCCCAATAATCCAGTGGAATCGTTGGTGGAATCGATCACGAAGATTGAGTAGCCGTCCAAATTGCCATGAAGTGTTGTGTCAAGGTCTTTGTAAAATTGATTCATTTTGTAGATTTTTTTCTTTAATGATTTTAGCCTACATGTTATCCACACTTGTGTATAATTTCCAGAGTAGTTTCATTTGAAGATTGACATTTTTATCTTCAGCGTTCTAGAGTACGACTCGCTGCCAACGAATGGGATCTCACTACTAGCGAAATCTAATCACAGAACTTTGAACTGCATGACTCGCTGCCAGCGAAAGGGAACTCACTGCCAGTGAATGGAGTCGCTCCAGCGGATGGGTTGACTCGCTCCAACGGATGCTTTGTTTCGCTGCATCAAAAAACTTATCGCTGTCAGCGAAATCGAACAGACTTGACGAGCGCCTAAGGCATGGACATTCGCTAGCAACGGGTTGTTGGCAAGTAGCTAGCGAGAATCCAATAGTAGGTCATCCAAGACAGTTCGATGCTAGCGAAAAGCTGACGCTAGATTAAACTTGGAAAGTTTTATCTTCTATCTAATTTAGTTTAGGAAGTTTCTATCTAATTTGTCTATCTTTTATCATGTTTATTCAAGACTTTAGGATTATAAATAGGATGTTTAGGGTTAGTTTTCTCATGCATTCAAGAAGAGAAATCACATTTGAAGAGAAGAAAGTTTAGGTAAGCCATATTTGACTAATTTTCTAGTTTTCGCCTACACTTTCGAGACTTGGTTGGTGATTTGTGAGTTGCTAATTTAAGTTATTTTTCGTTTATAATTATTTCAACTTCTTTGTGAGTTATTGATAATGTTGTTGATGTTATCTTAATTCGCGACCTTGATAATATTGATTTCATGCTAGGATTTAATACTTTCGTATTTATGTTATTTCCATAGTAGCACGTATAAATTGTGGATTTGTTTGAAGCATGATTATGTAGGAAGTTGACATATATCTTAAATATTGATTTATCGTGTTTAATTGGTGTTATTTATGTGCTCAAGTTCTTGGGACAATTTCTATCTCTTTGTTAAATCTTGAACGTGTTAGGGTTGCATAGAGGGGTAATTGATTAATTGGAATCGTAAAACTTTTAATCTATTTAAACCAAGACGGAATGAATTCATAGGAAACGATATATAATAACTTGAAAAGGATTCGATGACCAATAAAACCAACCCAAGTCGAGAACTTGTAGGTGGAAACACTTTTCTTCTAGCATTTATTTGCCTTTGTCAATATTATTGGTGTGGGACGAACGTCGTTGTCACTTGCGCTCTTTTTCAAATAGTAATAATATCCTAACTCAAAGCTCAAAACCAATAGATTAGTAAATCAATGAACTGATAAACCAAACAACTACTAGTATAGCGATGAAGTCCGAAGTCGAACCCACATAGAAGAACGGTTGCAATGCAATGTTTCTAACAATGATTCTTATGACAAAAGCAATGATTTGTAGCAAATTGATAACAAAGTAAAGTAAAGAGAAATATGATTGCAAATTGTTGATAATAAGATAGAGGAGATATTTCACCTGTAATTCTCTGACAATGGTTGAGATTTATGGTCCTAGGATTGATTGATTAACTATTCATAAGCATATGTCGACTTGACTAAAGTTGAAAGATCCGCAGGGATACAATCACCTTATCCAATATCACTAAAGAATAACATTAAACACTCAAATTCTTAGACCAATTGGCATATCGATTCAATGCAATTAAGACACAATTGGAACAACCCTAAATCGGCCCTAATCGACATCTAACGACATAGATCAATCAAAATCATCTACTACAAAGACAAAGAAATATCACTACTTCAATACATTTGTTTGCTATCAAGAAATCAAATACGAATTCATAGCTTAGATGCAATTCCTAACATGGTGATCAATCATAGAAAGGAACACAAATATAATCAATAGACCCAAGATGATAAATATACTCATAAATAATTAATAAGAATCAAATCCTCACAATCTATTCAACCATGTCTTCGAATCACATGCAAGACATGCAAAATTATGAGTTTAGCAACTCATAGGCCAAAAATCTCTATTCTCTCTCAAAACGTTCATTGTCTCACCCCTCTTGCCAACCATGGCTGAAATGGAATAATAATAACCTAAATAGGACGTGCAAAACCCTAGAAAATATAATAATAATAATAATAATAATAATAATAATAATAATAATAATAATAAGATCTTCGGATCCAAATCGCAATCGTTGAACACATGGTAGTTGCGGGCCCGCCCTATGCAGTGAACGACTTTCTTCTTTGCTTCAATGTTGTGCTTCCTTGCTCCTTTATAGCCTCTCCCTCGACCTTCATATGCTCCAAAACATGTCTCCTAAGCTCTTCCAAGATCCCATCCAAGGTCGGAACGTAAAACTACAGAATAAACACTAAAAATGCGTAGATTTTGAACTCGAATACTTCACAAGCAAGATATGAAACTAGACTAAAACACATGCAAAACTCCTATCTAAATGCAATAAGAAATACCTATAATGTCTATATGAAATATGCATTATCAATTATTTTCTTTTATTTTCATTCATAATTTTTTTTTCTTTTTATATTGATAAATACACAATATTTAGAAATACTTGATTCTCTAGGGTTCAACCCCTTACTTGTATACTATACTAGTTTGTTTGTTTGAGATTTATTTTTGAAGAGGTAAATCAACGACTTTTTTCTCCGTCAATAGGGAATTGAGGGTGAGAAAAACCTGGAGGTTGGGCTATATAGACATCCTCATCAATCGACCTGTGGGGAAAAGCTTTCTGCACATCCAATGTCAAACCGCCTAGTCATTTATGGTTGTGAGAGAGAAGAAAAAGGCGAATAGTTGATGGATTAGCGACTGGACTGAATGTGTTAGCTAGTGTAATCAACACCACGGAGTTAGTGATATCCTTTGGCTACGAGGTGGGCTTTCCGATGTTCAAGAGTACCATCCGATTGCTGTTTGGATTTTCAAACCCATTTCACGATCTAGAACATTGGCAAAGGCAGAGGGTGGGACTAATGTCCAAGTTTTGATGAGTAGGAGAGCCTTGAATTCAACCTTCATTGTCACTCTCCATTCCGGGAATTTGACTGCCTCAGTACAATAGGTTGGTTCCTCTGGGGTGATTAGGGATGACAATTTTACCCATCAGCTAATTTTACCCGCAACTGACGGATATCTCTCTCACCTGACCCGAAAAAGTGGATGAGAATCTAATATGAAGCGGATATTAAATGGGTTATAGCTTATGGGTGAACGGGTGATGGGTCGGGTCGGATTCGAGTGAAGGTATTTTCCACCCATCACCCCAGCCGTCACCCGACTTATATTATATAATTACACTAGTATTTGTCCCGCGCGTTTGCGCGTTTTGTTAATAAATTATAATTTATTACATTAAAATTTATTAAATTAAAATTATTTGTCATTAAATTTTGTGAAGATTAAAATAATTTATTTGAAATTTTTGAATAAAAATTTTCAAGTAATCATATATTACTTTTGATGTAAAGTTAAATAATATTCACAAATAAATAAGTACCCATGAATAAAAAATCATGTTTCTAAGCCATATATTGTTTGGAGAGACATGAAAGAGATGGGGACTTGATCGAATGTGAATAATTACCAATTTCACTTATATTTTTTTTAACCTATGTCATTGAGTAATATTATTTTATTCATCAAAATCTATCAAATATGATATTATATAATACTTAATTAACTAAATTATATCACCTCCATAACAACTTTATCCACGTCTCATTGAGTAATATTATTTTATTCATCAAAAATCTATCAAGTGCTATTATATAATATGGGTGTTGCTATATACACCGCAAATCACAAGGTTAATATTGCACGTCCTTAAGGACGTGCAAGCCTTGTGTCTAATATTGCACGTCCTTAAGGACGTGCAAGCCTTTTAATCATGCACGTCCTTAAGGACGTGCATGATTTGCGGTGTATATAGCCGGACCGTATAATATTTAATTAACTAAACTATATCTCACTTTCGTAACAATTATTATTACATCTTATTAAAAACATTTGATTTTTATTATTTCACGTAATTTTTAATAAAATGTAATAGTATATAAAATATCAAAAATTTTCTTTTTAATAAAATGTAATGTTAGAGATGTGAATGAGACCAAAAGTGTCCCACATCGGAAAGTTGAACATATGAAGCCCTAGTATATGAGTCGGGGGGCTACTCCTTCTATGTCAATTGGTTTTAGAATGGAACCTCACTCGGCTTGTGTGCTAGGCTACTAGCGCATGTGCGCCTGTGCACACGACCCCCAGTCATCGGTCCGAGTCGGACTTTGATATGGTATCAAAGCGGCTAGCCTAACGGCCCATGTCGATCCTGGTCTGGGTTACCCAGTTGTCCAAGTCTCAACTAGATGGTCATTCCTAGTTGGACTTGCGGGGGCGTGTTAGAGATGTGAATGAGACCAAAAGTGTCTCACATCGGAAAGTTGAACATATCAAGCCCTAGTATATGAGTCGGGGGGCTACTCCTTCTATTGCCAATTGGTTTTAGAATGGAACCTCACTCGGCTTGTGTGCTAGGCTACTAGCGCCTGTGCACACGACCCCCAGTCATCGGTCCGAGTCGGACTTTGATATGTAATAATATATGATTAATTTTGGGTCGGATTTTTTTTATTTAAAAACATTTGATCTTACATTTTATTAAAAAAAATGGGTGGTTATTTGACAATTTTTGAATAAGGGGTGTTTATTTGCAAACAACAATGAATAGTGTGTGGTTATTTGACAGTTTTTTAATAAGGGGTGGTTATTTGCAAACAACAATGAATAGTGTGTGGTTTTATGCATTTTTGCATATTTTCTTTTATCAAAGACATCTAGTATTAATTAATTATGAAAAATTACATTAAATATTTTATTAATGATTGTTGTGTGCGTTGTTTAGTAAAAAAAAAATAGTACGGTTTGACTTCTAATTGAGTTTACCGAATGTGGGATTTAGAGCATTTATAGGTTATCGATATCATATTCTTACTTATTTATATTATTTTACAGATCGAGTTTTATAAAAATATTTGAAATTTTTGGATTTAAATATAAAAAAGTAGAACCGAAGTTTTATTTATTTGAATATAAAAAAATGGAAGTATATCTCAATCATTTGAAGATCTTTTTAATAGAAAATATATAAAATTGATTGAAATTACACGTAGATAAATTGATTAGACAGTTGTATGACATGGATTAAATTGATTGGACATTCATTAATTGACGCGTCAAAAAAACCCGGTCAGAATGCACCAGAAAAAGACACGTTAGCGAATCGCACCAAAGCCCACCACATATGATTTCCACGTCTCTGTTTTAGTATTATATATTGATGATTGATTGATTATGTACACATAATTATCAATATATCCAAACCCTAATTAAACAACCTTCCTTTTAATTTGAAAATTTGAATTCATTGAATCAGTGTTGTTGTTTATTAAGTTAATGTATTGAATTCATAGGATGTAAGCTTCAAATGTTGATAGTTGTGGATGTTTACACTTTTTTTTTACCAAATTTGACTATATGTACTAGTTGTTTATTTATCGAAGTGTTCGACGTATGTTTTTCTATAAAAAAAATTTGTTGAATTTGATGAGTTGTATTTCACTCGAATTATCACCAGATCCACCCCGATCAACCGGTGGGTGATAGGTGGACAGGGCGGGTGAAATATTTGGTGGGCGATAGGTCAGATAGGGTGAAAGGTTTTAGGTAGTAGGTCGGATGACGAAAGTAGATTATCCACCCACCACTTGACCCATTGCCATCCCTAGGGGTGATGATGGTTGAGTTGGCGGTAGGAGGCCAAGGGATGGTGCCATCAGATCGGATAAGAGGCTTATGTGGGCATGAGACCGGGTGATCATGTGATGAGGTTATCTTGGTGGGAGTCGTGGCGATGAGGAAGTGGATGTCTCAGAAGGCGGTGAAGATTGAGGGCTGGTTGAATATGAGGAGGAGGATAAGAGAGGATCGACGTTGGGTTGCATTTGATGAGAAGGAGGAAGTGGGTCGGGATATAAGGGACTGGGTGTTGGCTTGTTTGGGTCGATTGTAGGGAGGGGGGGTTCTGCTATGTTAGATGCCCGGGACAGAGATAACTCATCTTGTGAAAATGGAAAGATATGTTCATGAAAAATAACATTCCTTGAGATGTAAATTTTGTTTTCCTTTCTATCATAGCAAATGAACCTTTTGTGGTGAGAGCTATATCCAATAAAAATGAAAGGAATGGAACGAAAAGCAAGTTTGTGAGTATTGTAAGAGCGAAGATTATGGAAATAAAGACACCCAAATACCTTGAGGGTTTTGTAATCGGGTGAAGTATCAAAGAAAATTTCGAAAGTGGGGAGGCAATTTTGTAGATATGTGTAGGTTTCAAAGGCATATTCCCAAAATCATAAACCCATGGAGGCTTGTTAAAGAGAATTTCGACACTTATGTTTTGTTTATGGGAGTAGGGACAAGTGAGCCTATGTGTAATCCCCGAATTTTGGAAGAAAGGTTTGAGATGTTTGAACTTCTTTCCATTTTCGGTTTGTATAGATATAATATTTGTGGAAAAGAAAGTTGTGACAAGTTTAGTGAAGACTTGAATTAAATTTGGAATTTCGGATTTAGAAGTAAAGGGAAACAACCACACAAACTTGGAAAAATCATCTACTATGATAGAAAGTACTTGTGTCTATTGAAGGAAATTTCATGGGTCGAGCCCTAGACATCAACAAAAAGCAATTAAAAAGCCTTAAAGGATCAGGTTGGGCTAGGAGGGTGAGGAAAAGCATGGGTCTTGGCCCAACTACAACTCTCACAATGTGGGTGGCCCACTTGTTTAGGTTTAGAAAGGTTGAGTTTTCTGAGAATGTCGAAGACAACACGAGCAGCTGGATGACCAAGGTGGCAATGCCAATCAACGAACGATGAAGAGTTGTCAATGGAGGTAAGATGAGCACATGGCGATGTGGATGAATAGCTTAGTGGTTCAATTAGAAGGATGTAGAGCCCGTCTTCAACACGTCCAGAAAGAAGTGGAGTTCGAGTCTGTTCATCATTAATAGAGAACTTGTGTTTATGAAACTCGAAAAGACATTGTTATCATGAAAAAACGATTGACAGAAAGAAGATTTTTTTGAATTGAAGGTGTATGTAGAAGATGATTAAGAGAGAAAGAGTGAGTGGGAGTTTGAAAATAAGAAGAACCGTGATGCCGAATTGGGATTTGTATAGTGATTCATGAGCTAGAGAAACATGGTTGGTGCCTACATAAGGAAGATCGTTGAGTCACAGATTGGAGAGATCGGGGGTGAAATGGTGTGTAGCAGTAGTGTCCAGAAACCAGTTCGAGTTTGTTGTGTTGGCCTGGAAAGATCGAGGAGGCGGAGCCTGAAATGCCTGGTCGAAGCGACTCCAACATTTGAGGGATGAGTGCCCTTGTTTGTTGAAAATTTGACATATGAAGCAAGTATCGGGCTCCCCTATCAAGATGAAGCCACAACCTCAACCTTGAAAAAGTTTCAACCTCCATCACTACGACCACGTCCTCAAGAGCCTTCGCGCTTCCCTCGGCCATGACCCTTAATACTGGATGTGTTGTTGGCTTCGGGAGGCGTATGAGCAGAAGTGTTGTTGACAGAGATAGAAGGGGCACCAAGAATGGAGCTGGTTTGGTGAGCGAGTTTGGATTCAAAATTGAGAAGGTGAAACATAACCTGAGCAGGTGATGGAGTAATCAACTGGGTGGAGATAAAAGTGACAATCGAGTCATATTCGGTTCCGAGGCCAGCCAGGACATAGGCGATGACGAGGTTATTCGCTATATTGAAGTAGTCGGAAATGGATTCGCGACCTTTCTTGATGGAGTGAAGTTGGAGACGGTTCTGGACGACTTGTGTGCCGGACTGAGTAGCGAACAAGGAGTGGAGCCGAGTCCACAAGGAGAGAGTTGTCAGACAGTCTAGAATCTGGGCCATAATCGGCTCAGTAAGATAAGCTTGAAGGATGGTGAGGGCAAGATTGTTCTTGGTTTGTCAATCCTAGAAAGCGAGAGGCATCATCTTCACTAGGGTACGAAGTAGATCAGCCGACAAAGGAAAAAAGCTGATTTGCCTTGAGATAGGAGGTAAGTTGTTTTTGTCAAAGGGAAAAATTTGAAGTGGTTAATTTGATTGTGTTTAGGTAATCGAAGCTAGGAATGGTGAGAGAGGGTAGAACAGAGGAGGGAGGAGACTGGATTTGAGTCTCCATGTAAAAAAAAATACTTCAGTGATAGTGGTGGGTAGGAGAAGCGTAAGCCTTAGTAGACGTGGCCACGGGTCCGACCCATCGGGTCAAGGGTCGGGGGAGGTGACCCGAACCCTAACTCGAGAATCCCACGGATTCACGAGTTCGGGTCACCCGGTAGGCCGTGACACGTGGCAACTCGGCGGGTACCCGGTAGGTCAACTCGACGGTTATGGTCCGAGTTGAACGGGTTTGTGATGTTTTAACGTTTGGTTTTGTGTAATATCATTTCGTGTTTACCGTCTATGACTTTACATATTTGTTTCCCCAATTCAAACATAAATAAACCGGTAAAAAAAAAATCAAAATCAAGTGTTAACTTGCTATTATCTAGGGGTGTGCAAAAAAACCCGAAACCGAAAACACGACACGAAAAAAACCCGAAACCGAAAAAACATGACACGATAATGACACAAACCGAGAAAACACGACATTAAACGGTTCGTGTTCGGATCGGGCATATCCCCTTATCGGGTACCCGACACGAACCGTTTAATTTTTAAAAAAAAAAGTTTATAGTACATTTGTATGGTACTAGTATAAATTAAATCCTCAAATATCAGTAAGATTTATTAGCCTAGTTGGTATTGGGCTTGTTCGTGTCCGCGTGTATTTAGTTCAACTCAGGTTCGAGTCCGTCTATCTCCCTTTTTTTTTAAATTTATGCTCAACCAATACAAACCCTAAATTGAGAGTAACCTCTCAGCCGACAGTCTTTATCTTCTCCAAGTCCTGAAGTCCGGCCACCTCAACCGACAATCTTTATCTTCTCCAAGTCCTGAAGTCCGGTCTCTCTTCTCCAGTCCTCTCCAAGTCCCTCATCTCTTCTCCAATCCTCTTTTCTCCTCTTCTCCAGACTCCAGTCCTATCTTCTTCACCTGCGCGACCACAGGCCAAGTTCGTTTTTTTCTCGTCATTGAACAATTTCGGAATCGATCTGTTCAGTTTTGGGTTCAATTTTAGTTCCAATTCAGATTTCGTTTTGATGTTGCTGCAATTATTTCGGATCTGGTTGCTGCATTTTAGTTCGAATTTGGATCTGGTTGCATCTCTTCGCTTCAGACGTCTTCTGTTGAAGTTCGTCCAAGCCTTCGATCTGTTAGTTTGAATTTCGACCAAACATCAGTTCTCTTCTGTCTTCTATTCACTGTGTAATAGAATTTTCGAGCACCTCTTTCACATTTGTTCATCGAATATTCGAATCCCATGTTGTTGCTTCGAATCTCATGTTGCTGCTGTGTTTTTTTTTCCACATCTGGTCATGGCTGTCGTGTTGTTGCTTCGCATCTTTTCATGGCTTCAATGTTTTTAAGTTAAAATGCAGCAGCACAGATGAGGGCGAGACACTCACTGCAGCAACACTTCTTACTTTCAATATTTTCGTAAAACATTTCAAGAAAAGGAATTTGAAAGAAAACAATAAATTTGGTGTTTTTTCTCACTTAAAACTTCGATAATAGTAAGTTGACACTTAATTTTGATTATTTTTTTTTCGGTTCATTTACGTTTGAGTTGGGGAAAAGGGGGGGGGGGGGAGGAAGGGCTTGAATCAGTTTTCCAATTGCATACGTATCCTCCCGGGGGGAAGGAGTCAAAGCTCACGTAGTTCTTTTACATGTATTCTGAACCCCGCTTACCTATTCGGCTATTAGCTGGCATCAGGTTGGCCTTCGACGACTACACACCGTCCACAGAGCTCCCAAGTCCCAACTGATTCCGAGTCGAACCCATCAGCCTCTGAGTTAGTCGACAAAGATAACGGCTCGACGAGGACCTCGATCTCTTTCTTCCAAAGATAACGGCTATATTTTTTTTTAAAATCACCGTTCAACTAGGGCCCACATCCAATGGTTGCTTTTTAAAAAATGCATCGACCCACCGAGTCAACGGTTTCGCTTACCCTCGATCCTAACCCGAAACCCGCTCGAACCCTTCGACCCAGACCCGTGGGTCACCCACCCGTCGGGTTATTAACCCGTACGACCTGCCGAACTACGGGTTAACTCGTGACCCGTGACCATGTCTAGGCCTTAGTGGCTCTAGATACCATGCTAGAATATGATGTAAGAGATAATTTCTATTGTATTTCTCATTCATTTGCTTCATTGTATAAGGGGCTTATATAAGAGAATAAGAAGGTGGATCTAATCATGACAAGTGTTACAATCTCTAATGGTAGAGTATTCCCCAAGTTGATCCTTCTAGAATTAGGACAGCTCATACAAACATGTGCATAATTCAAATAGAGATAAAGATAGTGCTAGGATTATATTATGTGCAAGTAAAGTTGGAATTGGTTTATGTGAAGTGTTTGAAATCTCTAACCACTGTCATTGGGGAAGGTGAGGCTATATTAGGTAGAAGGTAAATACATCAACATTGAGGGTTGTAACTAGACCTGTCAAAATGTAACCCGATCCGAATGTTTATAATTTTCTGGGTCAAGATCCGAATATTTTGATCCGAAATTTTTTTTGGACCCGAACCCAAAAAAAGGGTATTTTTCTGGGTCAAATGGGTTTCGACCCGATGACACGACTAACCAGCCAGATTTGTTAAAACAAAACTTTGACTAATTAATAAAAAACCAAGAAATTTTCAAAGTGATATTAGGTTTATTATTAAAATTAGTTAATTTATAATTATATATTATTTAAATTATTCATGGAAATTTCAGTTTATTATATTTTACAATTACAAACACTCGATCTTTCTTTTTCAAATTAATTTTTATATTTATTTGTATTGTATATTACACCATCTGATTGGTAATATTTGATTTTTTATTTTTCAACAAGTTTTTAAAAAGCTAAAATAACTCTATAAAATATTAACGTTTTTAATTAAATTTTTATACTCATTAGTCATTACTAATCCTTATGAAATAATTTAAAAAAATTAAGAGAAAACTTGGTAAATAGGCATTTTTTTTGGGTTTTATTGGTGAATTGTCCCACTTTTGGGACAAATTGTGAAATAGTCCATCCCCTACCCCTAATTCTCTCCACTCTCTCTCCGGACTCCTGTCTCGCTCTCTCGAACCTCCATCTTTCTCCTCTCTTGACGCCGGACTCCTGTCTCGCTCTCTCGAACCTCCATCTTCCTCCTCTCTTGACGTCGGACTCCTGTATCGCTCTCTCGAACCTCCATCTCCGGAATCCTGTCTCGCTCGCTCGCCACCGGCTCCATCTTCCTCCTCTCTCCGGACTTCTGTGTGTGCTTGCAATCGTTCCTCTCGTCTCCTTCTTTTGCACCAATCGAGATGCGATAATAGATAGCAATCGTTCCTCCCGTTTCCTTCATCGATTGCAATCGAGATGCAACAATTGGATCTGTGTGTGCTTGGAACGATTGCAAAATTGAGATGCGGCAATTGGATCTGCGGATTGGAACGATCTCGCATGGGAGGTTTTAGATCTGATGGAGGTAGGAGCGAGCGAGCAACGGAGGCGGTGGCGAGCGAGCGAGAGGCCGGGTCTGGTCGACATCTCCGGAGACGGTGAGTGAGGGAGCGAGCAAAAGAGCGAGATCGGAGGCTGAGGCAGCGAGGCGCAACGGCGAGATCGAGTGAGATCGAAGGAGGCCAGAGCGAGCGAGGCTGGAGCTATCGAGCGACGCCGAAGCGAGTCGGAGGCGGAGCCGGATCCAGTTCCAGATCAGGAAGGATTCCAGAGGAAGGAGAAGAAGTTTTTTTGGTAGATTACAAAAATGACCCAATAAAAATGGGAATTACAGAAAATATCTATATTTTATTACAAAAATCACCCTATAAATATGAGAAATTAAAAAAACTATCTATATTTTATTATGTGATCCATAATCTATACTTTTATTTTTATTTTTGCACAACAAAATGTTATATTTGCACATGCACAACGTACTCTTATATTTGCACGACAAAATGTAAAAAAAAACACTAGACTTGGGTCATATTTGCACAACTTACGGTTATATTTGCACAACGTACTCTTATATTTGCACGACAAAATATTTAAAAAAATATAAATAAATAAATAAAACTAGACTTAGGTCATATTTGCACAACTTACGGTTATATTTGCACAACTTACGGTTATATTTGCACAACGTACTCTTATATTTGCACGATAAAATGTTTAAAAAAAATATAAAAAATAAATAAAAATAAAAAAACAAAAAAAAAACAAGACTTGGGTCATATTTGCACAACTTACGGTTATATTTGCACAGCGTACTCTTATAGGGTCCGTATGGGATGGGGTTAATAAACTGACTAAAATTATAAACAGAGTAAAATTTATAAACTGTTGGTAAAAGTAAGGGAAATTCCGAATGGTGCCCCTAAGGTTAAAGTTATTCCGATTGGTGTCCCACACTTTTATTTTTTCCGGATGGTACCCCTTAGTTTTTACAATTTTCCGTCCCGTGTCCATAATTTCACTTCACTCTTAACTCCGTTTGATTTTTTATATAAAAAAAAAGAAAATTAAATATTCTCTCCTTCCTTCTTCAAGCACGCCATGACTACAAGATCCTACCTTCCATTGCCTCCCTCTCCACCATCAGCAGGCTATGCCACCACCGCTACTCCACCTCGGTGGTGCGCGCCGCCGCCAAGCCCCATGTTTAGTGAGGGGTAACAACCAAGAACACCATAAAAACACAAACCCATCTCAAAGTTCAATCACACAGACCAAATATGGGTTTTGTAGATTACAAGCCAAGGTTCTCAATTTCCTCATTTCCTCAATATAATCGAACAACAAACCATCAACTAAAATCATAGATTCCAGATTTCCTTAACTCTAACCCTAATCCAAAATTACAGGCACTTTAATTTCATAACAATTGGGAGTCATCAAGAGCAATTGATACATCCATGGTGTAAGATTTATTAAGAATTGCATAAACTAGCCACAATCGGTTCAAATTGAAGCTGAAATTTCTCAAATCTACCCACCCTCCCCTGGTACAATACGATCCTCCGACTTCGCCAGCCCCTGGACTCGTCAACCCCACCACCGTCGACCTCCATTAGATCCTTCACTTCCCTCCTCCTGGACTCTCGATTGCCTTTCTTCGCCTTCACTTCCCTCCTCCTCTCCCAATTTGTTGCCCTCATCGACCCACCACTGTCGACCTCCATGGCACAATCACAACCCCCATGGTTCACTGTATAGTCACAGGTCGTGGGAAATAAGGGTTTCTTTTTTATTTTAATAATAAAAAACAACAGTGTTAGGAGTTTTAGGTATTGTGGGCACGGGACGGAAAATTGTAAAAACTAAGGGGTACCATTCGGAAAAAATTAAAGCGTAGGACACCAATCGGAATAGTTTTAATCTCAGGGGCACCATTCGGAATTTCCCTAAAAGTAATTAAAAATTTAAACAACAAGATAATCTCCGTATGGGGAGAAAAACAGTTTATTTGTAAAAAGTGAAGTTTATTTGGTTGTTATTAGGGGTATTGTGGGACTTTCAAACCAAATAAGATAAAAGGGAGAATAAACACCCAAATAAGCTCCATTTCGTAGCTTATTTTTTAACACAATTTTTTAACATGTTTTTGTTTATTTTGGTCATCCAAACAACCAAAAAAGCTATTTAAAAAATAAACACCCACAAATGATTAAATTTTAACAGGTTTTTTGGTAACCATACACACCCATATTTGCACGACAAAAAATAAAATAAAATAAAAATTAGACTTGGGTCATATTTTGCTCAACATACGGTTATATTTGCACATGCACAACATACTCTTATTTTTGCACGACAAAATGTAAAAAGAAAAGAAAAAGAAAAAGAAAAAAAGAAAAAAGAGCGAGTCTATAGGCAAGATGATAAAACTGTTATTGGCAAGATGGACACTCCACCAATTTCTCCTAAAGTGTGGACATTTCACCAATCGAGACATCTTTTTTGGACATTTTGCAAACTCCCCCAAAAATTAATTAAAACTTTGATATTTTATTGAGTTTTAAATTTTATGAAAAATAATGAGTAATAGGACTAAAAATCAAATATTTTAGATTGGAGGTAGTATATAATTACAAGCGACCGAGCTTTAGATGACATCTTCTAATAGGTATAAAGCCGAAAAGAACAACTTGCCAATCACATCTTTAAATTTACATTTTGAAGTTATCATAAAGTTATCAAAATACGATTTTTATTTAAAAAAAATGAAAAAATTGACAAACCCGAATCTACCCCAGACCCGTTATACCCGGAACCCATTTTACCTGAAATCCAAAATAACCTGATCTGACCCCGACCCGAATGATCCGATTGATAGGTGTAGTTGTAACCATGATGAAGAAATTCTCTCCAAAGAATGTTATATGATCAACCCGATGGATCTCTTGAAAAATGGAACAGTTAATTATGTTTCCTCTTCTTCTAAAACTTGATAGCCTACCAATCTCAAGTATCACAAAAATTTGAGTAGCTTCATTCCCAGCCTTAGGAAAAGGTGCCTACCTTATAATCATATCATTCCCCTTGGGACTTGGGAGTGCTACAGTACATTACCAGAGGGTAAGAGAATCATTGTCCCAATACAAGCCCTCAAAACTAACACTTTTGCGAGCAGATGGACCATGTCAGACATCCATATCACAATTCACAAGATCGATCGAGGCTGTCAACCCCAATTTCATTTTACGAGATCTAAACCAACCTACGCTTCCTCAAACTATGCTAGCTTTTTCATGGTTATTCATAAGTAGCAGTAGCAAATCACTGTGTTTTACGAAGTACAGTAACAAATAGCAAGCAAATCACATGTTTTAACATACAGAAGAATCTGAACAAAGCCAACAACAGCACGTTGCTGCCATCAACAATTAAAATATCTGACCGACTGGTACGACATGGAGAAGGTGCTTCATGGGTTCAAACTTCAAACAGATCTTTCCAGGAGGGTGCCTGCCTGAGAAGCCTCTTGACTTGCCAAAAATGGAGAATCTCGCTCTAAAAATGCTGCTTCAAACAGATATATATATATATTTTTATAGTTTTTCTACTACAGTATCTTGTAACATCCAGAAATAATTTTTGTAGCAATGTAGAGTACATCTCTTATGCTTCTTTCTTCAGTTCCAAACCTTTCTTTTATTTTTGTGAAAATACTTACAAGGGACAGTGCAATTAATCAGTTGCAAGTACTCGTGTACACCAAAATTTAGCTTCAAGAGTGCATAGTAACTAATGGAGGGAAGGAATCCGTAGAAACCCAACAGACTGAAAATTTGGCTAGGGCAGGTTTTAACCGTTGGCTTATGCATCAAAATCAAAATGGAGGGCACAAATATAACACATAGCATACATATTATATGCAGCAGCTGGTATCCTGTTCATGAGGAAAAATATGAATATCAAATGGCAACATCAAAACAATTTATACCTATTCAGATATTGTGACAGTGCGACCTTTGAACGATGGCAAAACATAGGCTATGAAGACTCGACGCTTAATTCTTCAGCAGGCTGATCTTCTTCCTTCGGTGGTTCATCCTCCTCCTCGGAGTTGTTGGATTTGGGGTTTTCAGGGAAGAGCTCTGCATCTGGGTACATCTCATGAAACAACTGCAAGACAAATGATGCAAATCATCAGCTATTAGAATTGTGTTTTTTTCCCCATCTTTTGTGTAGAACTATCAAATAGCGTAGTGATGACTGGCAACACTAATCTAATCCTAAAAATAACGATGAGAGTTCGCCAAAAGGTATGCCGTCAGATGACATACCTTTATACTTGAGTCTACAAGATCTTTGTAGCTCAGGTTTGTGTCGGGACTTGGGGCGGAGGTAATAGAATGGTGTGAACCCTGCAATAAGAAGATTCCGACACAGTCTCATTATCAGTGAGGCTATACAAGATACTATGGGCAAACCAAATATTAAGTCAGAAAGAATAGAAGTATCAGTCAAATCTCATGTGAAATGTAAACTTTTTATAGACTCAAAACATGACTCTTAACCTTCAAAACTTCCTGTATGTATATGGCTCTCCAAAGCAAAGTTGGTTTATCATCTTCCACATCCTCACTTTTCACAGTGGAACTGTTTTCAGGACCTTCAGCTGTACTACTTTCAGGAGCTTCTTCACTGGGACTCACAAATAGAGCATCTATTGCAGCCTTAATTGATTTTTTACCTTCAGAGGCATCTTCACAAGGAGTAGAGAGGTAGAAAACAAACCTGCAGCAAGGAGCAAACTGAGTTTCAGTTGAGTCTGCACAGTGATTCAATTCAAGCCCTCGCATTTTTTTTCATCTTTTTTTTTTTGTCTTTAATGATCAAGCTAATATTCTCATCTAAGAGGAATTCGGTAGTCCAAGTACTTGGGGAGGTCAGTGAACTTACATGTCCGAAGGACAAACTGCTAAATTACTACCAATCTGGAGAGCTCGCACTGAAGTTTCCTGCTGAGGGTACAAAGCTACAGACAAAGGGAAGTTACTTCAACTGTTCCAAAAGCTAGAAAAAGAAAAACTAGTCATACGCATCTTACATCTGGGAGGATACACAACCAGCAAGTTTGAACCGTCTGATTTTATTGACTTCCTTGTAATGCATATACCCCTGGCTACCATGCTTTGTCTAGGAGAATGATCTTTTGGATGTTCATTGGGCCCCTGTGGTGAACCAGTATTTAAGGATGGTGGAATCTTGAAGCATGGGTCGAGAACCAGTTGGTGGCTGAATAGTTGCTGACCAGAACCCAACTTTATACCCTTGTAACGTCCGCTATCCTGTTAGTAAATCACAATCCTGTCCAAGGTGAGTTGCACTCTAGTTCGATAATCAATTAAACCATGAAATTAGCAAGATAACAAGCACACCTTCTCTACAAGAAGAGCGACTACTGGCATCCGAAGGACCTGCGTAATTCAAAATAAAATCATTAACATGCTAATCCATGATTAAAAAAGAAAAAAAGAAAAAAAGAAAAGAGCATACATTCTTCCAATCTGAATTCTACATATGAACTTGTAAATGGATGCCAGACAGATCAAAACTGATAAGAACAGTTTTTTATAAAAATAGGACTGAATTGGGACAAAAAATTGAGATAAACCTCCACTTTTTTGGGATATTATTCAAGCCACGCAAAAAAAGAAGAAATTTACATTCCAAAAGAGAGTTCCATCCAAGCAGAACCCTGTAAGTTTACTGAGATATGGCTAACTACAACAAAAGAGTTGCACTTCCTAATACAATTATTTTTACCGGAGATGGCTAAATAAGTTCGAGATAAATATTGCATAGTTCCAACAACTAATGAATTGTGGATTCAAGTGGTGATCTTAAATGGAGAACAGAATAGACGCTCAAAGATCAAAATGATTCTCCAAGGACAAGAATTTCAGACAACTACAAGTAGAACATACATATATGCATCCTTTAACAGCAGCACGGCGACAAAAGGCTTGTGGTATTTCGCCATGACCATACATAGGATATAGCATACCACTGGTAGTATTTGGAAACCTGAACAAAGAAAACGAAGAATGTGTAGTTTGGTATTTGAAAGCTATCTTCACACTGATCAATGACATAATAGAACAAGTACCAAAAGAAGAAATTATCAAGATTAAAGAAGCTTTAATGGCATTTTTTTTAAATCAGTTTTAATGGCATGTTTTTGGTCATGCATTGAAGAATCTCAAAATCAAGAATATATAGATCACAGCCTTTACCGGCCAATTGATGAGAGGTAGAGGGCCAAACGACTCATTGCCTCCTTAGTTTTCAGTAAAGGCTTGCATGCATCTTCTTCTTGATCATTATCTGCCATTGCTATGGCATACAGGATGATCCTATATGCAGACGAATAAATACAAGTTAGGATAATTAGAAAGAAATAAAAACCCTACATAGACCTTCATTAAAAGCAGTTGGAATAAGGGTTGATGCTTAGCTAGAAATGATGCCCAAGCAAGCCACTCATTGAAATAATATTACATTTAAACAAACGAACATGATCAAAGATGATCAGCAGTCAGCAGACTCAACAAAGGCTAAAATTAACTCCAGACCATGGCAAAACAACAACATGCGCATTAAGCTTATGTCCACTGTGAGGTACGAAAAGTTCCAAAATGATCAATATTGACTAAACTTGATAAGAAGACACGAATAATTTATTCGATTAAAGGATAATTGGCTTATGCAATTTAGTCTGCCAACAAAATTATTTTCCTGAGATGAATCACAGAGAGTCAGTAAAAATCAACCTAACCTCATACAGTAAATCCTAAACAAAAAATACTGCATTACTCATAAAACAACACAGCATATTAAGCGATGTACATTTAAATCTGTTCAAGTCCTAAAGCATCATAACCAGATAAGAGTACCACACACATTCAATTGTTTGAATCCAGCGCTCTCAGTGATATCAATATAATCATTCCAGACGTCATATATTCAAATATTCACAATCCATGTTTGAATCAAGCATTTACTACTACTAGCCGAAGCCAGTGAAACTGCAAATTTGATCATGATCAATCCAAAAACCAAGCCATTGGAATTGCAGCTAAACAAAGGATTAAGGAAAAAAGCAGTAAACTCTCACTAGCAGAGAAAGGGAGTTGATTATCTGTACGATTTTAACTTCGAGGGCAACTTCCTTCCGGTCAATAACTCCATGAAGGGCTTCTCCATATCCTCCGGTGATATCGAATTGGTTTTTCTCTCTCCGGTCTCATGAGCTTCGCCTCCATCTGAACCAGCGGATTTCAGATGTTCCTGAACAAGTTTGAAGAACCTCATTAACTTATTCTTCTCCATCGGATTCAAGCTTTTCTGATCACTGGTGAATATCTCCGATCGCGATCCCGGAACCCGAGACAGACCGCCATTTCCATCGTAGACAAAGCTTGCATCCACGCACTTGAAATCCAAGTACTCGGTAATTCCTAACTTTATCATCAAATCAATGACCGGATCGGCGCAGAATAAAACCCTTGGGCCAGAGACATCAAGGCCGAATCTCCCATACCGTTCCAACTCCGGAGTGATAGAGGAGACCTCGGGATCAGAGATTAACGGCCTAATTGTAAGATCGACGACGGTAAACTCCGAAGCAGCGGAGTCAACAGAGGAGGAGTTGGTGGCGGCGGAGTCAGCGGTGGGATGGGAGTGTAGGAAGGAAACGGCATCTTGAAGAGAGAGGGAGGAGAAGTGGGAGCCGTAAAAGGGGTTGGGGTCAAGGTGGAGGACAGATTTGCCGGCGGAGGAGGCAGCGGCGGCGAGGATGGATTCGGGGACGCCGGTACCAACGACGATCAGGTCGAAGGTGGTGGGATCGATGGGAGGGTAGGGCGAGGATTCATCCATGGCGACGCCGGCGGTGGACTTGGTGAGAACTGACTAGTCTTACGCTTTAAGCTAGAGGTGACCGGATCTTATCCGGCCCGAGAACCCGACCCGAACTCAGACCCGATCTAAACTAAGTTCCAAAACTTTGTTTTAGTGTGAAAAAACTTGTGCAATTAATAATCAGTCGCACGTAGTGGAAGAGGATCCTTCCCTCCTAATAAGTTCCTAATCAACTAATCTTAGCCATTAAAAAAAACAGAGGGTCAAAATTAGATCTTCTAATTAATTACTCCAATTAATTTCAAAATCAAAAGTGAAAACCCCCTTCCTTCCCGTCTACCGTCTCTTCCAAAATACTCCGTACACCGTACGCGATTGAATTGCAGGTCATCAAGTTATCTTTGCTGGTGAAGATCTGAACTACAGTGAAGTTTTAGTATGTATGGCTCTCAATTTGTACGTTGTTTAGTTTATCATGTTCATAGAGTTTATTTATTCCAAGGAAGAGGGTTAATTGTTAATTAATTTATGGATGCTTAGTTATGCTTAGTATGTGATCGATGCTTAGTTATGAACTATACTCAATTTGGTCGATGCTTAGTTATGATCGATGCGTAGTTATGCTTATAAGTTATGATCGATGCTTAGTTATGATAGATGCTCAATTTGTTGCTTAGTTAATTGTTAATTAATAGTAATCGATCCATTGTTAAATTCTTTGGAATAGTTGTTAATTGTTAATTAACTAGTGATGAATTGCTTATTTTATAATGGTAATCGAGTAGTTAATTCGTATGATTTCATGAATTGCTTATTTATAATGGATGGAGTGTTCTTGTTTTTATTCTTTATGTCTATTCTTATGCCTACTTAATTGTTAATTGATTTGGCAGGAGGCTCTTTGCTTTCAATATTTTAGATTCAATTAATGGAACTTAGATATTGTATTGTTATATCAACTCTGAATTAAGTACGTTGTATACTCACATATTTTTCTTTTCTTTTTTTCTAATGATGATTGAATCTAGGTTTTGAGAATGGAAGAAAAAAGTTTGAAACCTAGTATTGATATGATTTTTGATTCAGAGATTGATGCATATAATTTCTACAATGTGTACGGATGCAGTGAAGGATTCAGTATTAGAAGAGAAGCTGGTCCCAAGGATAAAGAAGGTAAACTGACTTCTAGAACTTTTGTATGTTGTAAGGAGGGTTTTCGAAAGCCTGATAAGAGGGATGATTTGACAAGAAATCCAAGAGCACAGACAAGGACGGGATGTGCAGCACATATGGGGATTAGGTTGATTAGGCATATTGGTAAATATCAGGTTTACCGTTTTACCGAAGAGCATAATCATCCTCTTATCAATGAAGAGGTCGTGCATATGATGCCATCTCAGCGAAATATGACTACTATAGATAGTGCATTTATAGATTTGACTGCAGATTCCGGATTGCCGCCAAAATGTGCATTTGAGTTAATGGGTCAACAAGCTGGTGGAAGGGAGTTGCTGGGATTTACAAAGCAAGACCATAAGAATTACCTTCGAAGTGTTCGGCAAAAAAAGTTGAAATTTGGAGAGGCTGGTTTTCTGATGGAATACTTCGCAAAGCAGGCATTGAAAAACCCATCGTTTTTCTATGAGATGCAGCTAGACGTCGAGGAGCATATCACCAACATTTTTTGGGCAGATGCAAAGATGATAATGGATTATAGTTTGTTTGGAGATGTGGTAAGTTTTGATACTACTTACAAATTGAATGAAGCAAATCGGCCATTTGCAGTGTTTGTTGGACTAAATCACCACAAACAGACGGTTATATTTGGAGCTGCTCTGATGTATGATGAGACTGCTGCATCATTTATATGGTTGTTTGAAACCTTTTTGAAGGCAATGAGTGGCAAGCCTCCACAGACCATTTTTACTGATCAAGATGCAGTGATAGCTAAGGCTGTTTTACATGTGATGCCTGATACTTACCATCGTTTGTGTATATGGCATTTGATGCAAAATGCTTTAAAGAAAGCAGGCTATTTATTTCGAGACCGCCATGAACACGAAGCTAATGTGTTCAACAGATTTATTTTTGAGATTGAAGAAGAGGAGTCGTTGAAGATCTAGACCAAAATGCATTGGTTGATTCCTCTAATGATCCTACAAGTTTGAATGCAAAAAGATTCAAGAAGAGAGAAGCTACTCACCGTGGAAGGCGCAGACCAAAAGGAGACTTTGAAGTGAAATTAAACAAAAGCAAAAAGAAGTCTGCACAGGTAATGACTTGGAATATTATTTACTTTTGGATAGGTAAGTATTATTTACCCCACAAATCCCCTCATTTTATATAATGACAGGTAAATGCAGTTTCGAAAAAAAATGTTGCAATGGACCAATCTCCTATACCTTCCACACTTCAACCTCCGGTTGCTAATGATGGATACATGTCAATGCTCTTTCATCCTTATAATGTGAGTCTGTGTTTACTATAATTGTTTATATTTTGTCATTGGTTAATATTGATTTATATTATTGGTATTTTGATAGATGGATGTACCAATGCTAAACATGTCAACCCAAATGCCTTGGATTCCTAATCAAGAATTATCGGGTCTTTCACAAGCATCAACAACATCACATATCACAAGGCCTCCTTTTGCAATGCAAGATCCAGGAGATTCAAATTGTGAAGAAAAGTAGTCTATGGGCAAATTGACAATTTTTTTTAGGGTAATCATATATTTTAGATTCCTTTATTCATGTACTGGAAGGAGTGTATGAACATATATTCTAGACTGTTTTATTCTTGTTCTGAAAGCAATGCCTTGGATGTTTTCTCAGCATATTGCAGCATAAACACCTATTTTTTTTTTATTCTTGTACTGGAATTGAGTCCGAATTGTGTATGCTGCCCGCTGGAGCTGAATCACATAAACACTTATTTTTTTTATTTCCCCTTTAGGCCTGAAGTATGGAACAACATCAGGTTGTCAGCTAAGGATATCAAGGGGAATGATCACGATTGTCAGTGCAGTGAAATGAATGGCAAAGGAAGCTTAAGGGCGCATCCTGGTTGTGCAAGACAAATTTCCCTACTTTTCTAAGAATCCTATCACGCTGAACTGAGTTTTTAGCCCTGACTATCTAAAATCTCATGATTACCTGAAGCTTGTGTATTCTAGAACAAACCACTTTAAACACTTTAAAGTGTATATATGAATTTCAGCCTTCTCCAGAACAAACCACTTTAAACTCTATATATAAATTTCAGTTTATTTTTGTTAATCACGCGAGCATTCTCTATATGAATTTCAGCATTCATAGTGTAAATATTTTAGTTCATTTGCTACCACTTTAAACTCTTTCAAGACAATTTAGTTTCCCACATCCATATTTCTTAGCAACAGTTCAAGTTTTGCAAGAGTGGAACATCAAATTATTGACTGATTTATCAAATATTGACAAAATTTTCCAGAAAAAACCACTCAAACAAGCAAATTAAAGATTTTAGCTCAGATTCCTATTTGCTAGGCATAAACTTAAAGCAGAAAACTAAGAATCTGCAACTATGAAGCTGATGTTCGGACAAGCAATCAGTCTAGCATCAGCAACTCAATTTCTTTTTTGGAGTTTCGAATAGTTGATTAGTTTGTTCAAGAGAATATATTAGCCTATGTGGGAGTTGAACCCACATCCTTGTGCACAAACACATCGCTCTATCAATTGAGCTAATAGGCTACTTGGATAATATCCAAATTTTACAAGAGAAGGGGAAATTTTTTACAAAATAATAAGTCATAGCAAAGAGATCAGCTGCAAAAAGGTTGATGCAGCCTTGATTCCCTTGAGTTATCAATGTGTTATCGCTGCTAGACAAACACCTAATTACAACCAAGGATTAAGTCTAACTCTCCTGAGTTCGAGATTCCTGTTTTCAGTTGATCTGCTGAGTTCCTATCAAAACCTATCTTCAGTCTGCAGTTCCTATCAAAACATCTCTTCAAGTGCAAATTACATCACAAACAACTTGATCAGCCATTCATTCCTAAGCCTATATCACAAACATAAGTACCTCTAAAATCAGCCATTCATTCCATTCATTCCATCTAAAATAAGCCATTTAATTTGCAGCAGAATAATAACTTGGCTACATTAACAACTAATCAAGCTAATTCATTCCATCTAAAATCAGCCAACACGATACAACAACCAACTCGATCAGCCAAGTCAATCAGCCAAGTCGATGCCTTTGGTCATAACCACAGAAAACACACCCAAAATTCACAAATTGATCACAATAAATTACTAATTTCAAACTCAAAAAACGATGAGGTACGAGTATATACATACACTTACCAGTCGGAATCGTATCTCAAACTTGAAGTGTAGCGGCAAATTTGGATGGCGGAGGTGAAGACAGCCTTTGGCGAACGAGAACCCCATGGTCTGATGAGGAACGAGCGTGCGGAGCTCTCTCTCCCTCTCTCGTCGAAGACTCGAAGATGCCTCTTTCAATGGCTGAGAATTACCGAACCTGGAATGGAACTCGACGACGACGTTGAATCAATCGCTGAATCGTCTAACAAGCTGTCTCTTCTCCTTGGAATCAGATTCTCCCTGAATCGGCTCAACTAAGGCATTGAATCAAGCGCTGTTTGGGAGGAAGACGCTGATTGAATCACACGTACAGAGAAGGCAGAGGGAAGAGGGTTTCAATCGTTCTTTGGAAGAGGCGGTAGAGGGATAAAGGTTTTGATTTTGGAACTAATTGAAGTAATTAATTAAAAGATTTAGGGCTTGTTTGTTTGGACGAAGGGAAAGGAAAGTAAAGGAATCATTTTAAGAGAAAGGAAAGGGAAGGAAAACGGTTAAACTCCAATTTTGTTTGGTTGATTTAAAAGATGAATCATTACTTTCTTCATTACCTTTTCAAGTGTTTGTTTGATTTAAGGAAAGGAAAGAAAAGAAAAGAAGACAATCAATAAGACCTTTATATTTTATTTTATTTTTTTATCGTTTCATAAAACTATTACAAAATGATATAAGAAAGATGGACAAATATAGGAAGAAGATCATATGAAATCATCTATATTGTTCAATTTAAACGATAAGTTTTACACTTGAAGTAGACATCGATTCACTCGTCAACCCACAGATATGAAATCCAACCGTTTAGAAACACACGGTCACTAGTACAAACCCACATATATGAAATCCGCCAGCTAATATTCATCTAGCAATATCGCTATCCCTACTTTTCCCGGAGTTGTATCCATCTGAATCCTCTCCACCATTTTTGTTGTATGAGCCGCTTGCGCGCCCACGCCTGCGTCCTCCGTAGGGTCTTAGTGAGCCATCATCACGCCCACCACGTCTTGTGGAATGCATCAAGCTCTCCGATTTCCATCAAATTCATAATGGAAACACCAATACAAAGTAATTGTGGCGCTTGATGAAAGATTGAAAAAAGAAAGAAGCCCAGATTCATTCTTGAAAACATGCCAATATGGTGTAGCCATTACTCATTCCCGGACAAAATATTATGAAATCTTTTTAAAAAAAACCACTTGCGAGAGAGAGAGACATAACAAAAATTCACACAGAATAGAAAAAAAATCCACAAGACAAAAGGTATACTAAGGGACTCGCTAGTCATAAGCCTAAGGCAAAGCCTCTAACCCTTATTCAAACTCAAGTCCATGATGTGTGAACAAGTGTCTTTTTAACCTCACTCTGAGTCACATAAAACCTAACATAACAGATTCCGGATGATTCTCATGATTTGCTACGAAATCAAGATATCAATACATGTTAGAAGCAAAAATTAAACGAAAGCATCAGTGCCAGTGACAAGGCAGCACATAAAAAATGCAAATACGACTCCAAATGAGAATCACATCATAAATTTAATATTTATTTGTCAACTATCGTAAGAAGTTGAAGGTCAATCAAGTATGCCCCACAGATGCCATGCCTTGCTCCATTAACATGCTCATTTTATTTATCTTCAATGCATCTAGGACTATAGGCACTACACTATGCAATACACAATTCACCGGGTCGTGTACAAAGGCGCACTTGACCAGAACAGGAATCCCAAGTTAAAAGTATTTCAACTTAGCTTTTGCATCCTAACTATTCCACATCTTATGCTATATGCCCACCATCACCAATTTTAAAACCAGCAGAACAGCTGTCCAAACCCCAAATGCAATTCATCTATAATAAGACTTTGAGTTACATTTCAACATTGAAAGGAAGACCATGTATTGTAGGACCATGAATACTTTTTTAAGTGCTTCAAGTTGCAAATACTCTAATCTTTCTTACCAAAGTAAAGTAATAAAACAAGAAATCTCTCTAGATCCTTCTCAATTAGTTCACAACCTTCTGATAACACCCACACACTTGGGCCTTGAAATCAGCCTTCCATTTTTTTTCCTCAGATATGTAAAAAATTGCCTTAAAGCAGTCCATGAATAAAGTGGATTTCAATTCGCTTGAACCATAATCTGGTAGAATCAAGCGTATAAAGTGTGAGATATGGTAAGAGTTATATGGGATTTTATTCATAAAGTTTTCTTCTTCATTCTATTTTTTTTCTCTAAATATCATGGCTTACCTTATTAAATTTCATGTCTTCACCTTTTTTTTATTACTATTGTGGCAAGAAACTTGAATATCTAGACAGATAAATGGCGCCTATAATTGTTTTAGCAGTTACTTCTCCATGTTTATATGATATAACCTTTCTTCATTGTTTCTGTGGCCAGAAACTTGGAAATCTAAACAAAGAACAATGCTTACATTTGTTTGAAGATTTGAACAACTACAGGTATGCACTACAGCACATAGAAACTTGTACACAACAGTTCCTTATTTTTCTCAGAAAGAAAAAATATACCTTGATCACATATTCACATGGATATGAGACCATATTAGTGACAACTAACAAAAGAAAAAATACAGAGCCCAATTAATTATTAGGCAATCAAGATATAATTAATGACAGTAATGTTTTATTGGTATTTCACAATGCAAATTTGACAAATACATCTATGTTGTCAGCAAGCAGCTACTTATAAAATCACCAGAAATGCACAAAGCACCACTTTCGTGCAACAAACTGCCAGCAAACACAGAGAGAGAGAGAGAGGACAACAGAGAAATGACAAAAAAAACAGTTGTTACAATATCTATACGCATATGAGATCCCCAATTGATCCTTATTTGCAATTCATCAGACGCGCGCACGAATAGCAGATAGAGGACTTACTGGGACGGAACAGCTTGCGATGTGGAGCCGAAACAATTTCTTCTATACTTGTAGATATCAACTTCCCAAGAGAGAAGTGCATAAACCTGCAGCAGGCAACTCGAGAAGTTAATAATCTGTCATGAATTAGGGTTTCATTCGAAACAATCGAGCAAATCGAGAGATGGAGTAGAAGAAGAATAACGTACTTGTCACCGCTTCAAATTCGCCATGAAGCATTTGAGAGATCGGGAGGGGGAAGGAGCTTCTGTGTCACCATGTCAGGAGAGAGGAGATCGGGAGCTCTGGGTTGCTGTGGTGGGAGAGAGAAAGAGTCGGGGAGAGAGAATGAGTCGGGTAAACGTAAACCGTAAACCCCTAATTTCTCAGGGGTAATAGATTGGGTGAAGTGATTGGGCTCCGAAAAGTAATCATTCTTTTATTAATGTTAAACAAACAAGCCCAAATAGAAACGAGCTCTATCATACCTTTCTTGGCCCGTTTTTTATGAAAACAAACACGCCCTTAATCTTGAGCCTCTATTTTTTTTTTTTAATGGCTAAGATTAGTTGATTAGGAACTTATTAGGAGAGATTTACTCTTCCGCAAGTACTCATGTACACTAGTAAAATTTAGGTTGATTGGTTGAAGAGTGCAATGAATATGATCCATTCAGCATTAGAATATGGAGCAGAAAACCATATACTTGTTCATGGATGTTAATCAGGTGCGGTGCCTTTGATGAGCCTTGTTTTCAATTCTGTCGTTAATGTTTCTTGTGGTTTAACAGTTTTGTTCCCCTTTTATGAGGGGGCTTTCCCATTTGTTATTCTACCGGGAGGGATTTGAACTCTCTAATTGATGCCCCTTTCTTGATCCGTGCGATTATCAAAACTCGCAGATGTTGTTGCTTATTTTCAAGTTTGCCAACTATTCATTCAACATTTTTAGTGTTCCAATTCTTGTTTCTTTTGTAGCGCTCAACACTTGGTTGTTTTGATTTTGAAGCTTCCCAAGCGCTCTGCTCTGGCTATTGGAGAACAAGGATGAGAGATCGTTGATGATTGCATTGCATTATTTCTCGCTGCTTTGAGGGATTAGCTTCCAAGAAACAATCAATGATCAAAGGGACGCTAGTTTCTCATCTGTGTAGATGTTGAAGTAGTGGCTGGGGCAGTAGAAGACAGACCTGTTGATGATGACCTGATAGTTGCACTAGTATCGGCACCCCAACTTCGGCTTCCCACTGTTCTAGTTCTAGCTTTGACCGCTGTTCTAGTTCTGCTCGCGTTTGGAGCTCCCCAGCATTCAGCTTTTGCCTTTCTTCTATAACAGCTTCACATAACATAATTTTGTTACAACTTACATTTGTGGGATTCTATTAATTTATCCTAAACCACACATTTTAACAGTTTGAATTTGACCGTATAAGAAATGATTGCTTCTAGGCTATCACACTCACACTGTTGTACCTTAATAGACTCCAATAGAGATAACATATTGTTAGACAGTAAAGTAGTTGTTAGATGAGTCCCTAGATGAATTAATTATTGCTGCATTTATTGACTTCCACCAGCTGTATCTATTTAATGTTTTCTTAGAGTTTCTAGGAATCTGTTGGAGGGGCTATTCTTATATTGTAATTATATATACTAGACAATCCTGAGAATAAGATTAAGCCTTTCACCTTCAATCTCTCTCATGGTATCAGAGCTCCTGAGGGATCTGACCGTTTAACTTTTGACCGCCACCTTTGCTATCAGCTCTAGGCTTCACCACCAGTTTGGTTGCCACCTTTGCCACCAACCCTAACCTTCTTCCTCTATTTATCAATTCCTTGATCCTCATAACTCTGTTTTCATGGTGAATCCAAAAGACCAAGTTATTGATCCCACCAATCTCACCATCTTACCTTTTAATCGCACAACCCTTCCTCCTATTCCGCCCACTTATCGGCTCAATGGGAAGAACTATCGGATTTGGGCTGAAGTTGTCAAGGCATCCCTTACTGGCAGTGAAAAGGATGACCATCTCACTTCTGATCCTCCCAACACAACAGATCCCACCTTCATGCTATGGACACGCGATGACTCAATCATCAAGTCATGGTTGTGGGCTTCCATGGATGCCAACATTGGATCCAACTGTATTTTTTTTCCAAATGTGAAGGATATTTGAAACTTCTTGAAGCGTTCCTATAGTAAAGCCCAAGACGAGGCTGCTCTATTTGAATTGTCTGTGAAGGTCTACTCCACCAAGCAAGGTTCGATGACGGTTTTAGAGTTGGCCACCATTCTGTAGAACCTTTAGCAGGAGATTGATCAATCTCAATCTCTTATTCTGAAGGATCCTGATGAGCAAGAACTTCTGCGTATTGCTGTAGACAGAAGTCGCTCCTACATCTTTCTTGTTGCCTTGAATCCCGAGTTTGATCTAGTCCGGATCCAAGTATTAGGCACCAAGCCTCTTCCCTCCTTGGTAGAGAATATTGCCACTGTTCGGGCAGAAGAGACACGAAGGGGCATCATGCTAAAACCTTCCTCTGCTCCAGCTGAAGAAATTACCCTTTTTTCAAGGTCTGGAAAAAGGGACACTAATGATCTTTGGTGCACCCACTGCAAGAAATCCAGGTACACCAAAGAGAGATGTTGGGAACTTATTGGCAGGCCACCTAACCGAGATTTTGGGAAGAAGACTCATGCACCAGGCTCCTCCACCACACAAACACCTTCTAATCTGCAGCCAAATCAGCCACAGGCCCACAATGCTTCAGCCTCCACCACCGGGAACTCTTCTTCCTCTCTTGCTGAAGTAGCGGCCCAAATCAAGCATCTCCAAAGCATGCTGTAGAACCTTCAAGCTTCCTCAGGTTCCTCCTCTTTTGAGCCATTGGCTCTTACGGGTATCAAAAATCAATTTTTTGGGGAGTGGATTCTGGACAGCGGTGCAACTAATCATATGACTAATGACCAATCCCTTTTAGTCTCCTATCAGCCCTTGTCTTCTAAGAAGCATCTTATTACTGCCAATGGGACATCATCTCCCATCTTAGGGAGTGGCACCCTTGCTTCTTTCCCCACTTTGCCCCTCAACGATGTTTTGTTTATTCCCAATCTCTCATCTAATCTCATATCGATTAAGAAGTTGGTCCATGCTCTTAACTGTATTGTTACTTTCTCTCGTTCTGGTTGTGCAATACAAGAGCATGACTCGGGGAAGATGATTGGACATGGTAGAGAAAGTGGGGACCTTTACATCTTGGATCAGTCTACTGTTGCCACCTACCTTAGCACCACAAATACAACCAAACTTTGGCCGCAGCACTACCGCCTAGGCCATCCATCCCTTTCCCTTATGAAGCACTTGTTTCCTACTCTTTTTGTTGGTTTGGAATCAGAAAGTCTTGTTTCTCCTACTTGTAAAAAGGCCAAACACAAACGTGTCACATTTCCTAGTCGAGACAAGAGATGTATGCGTCCTTTTGAGTTAATTCATAGTGATATTTGGGGTCCTGCACTAGTTAAGAATATCAATGGGTCTACTTGGTTTCTTACATTGATTGATGATTGCACACGAGTCACTTGGTTGTTTTTGCTTAAACACAAATATGAAGCTAGTGATATCATCCCTGCATTTTATGCCATGATTCTTAATAAGTTTGGTGTTTCAATTCAACGCATTCGATCCGATAATGCCAAGGATTACTTCAATCAAACCCTATCCTCCTTTTTCACCACAAAAGGCATTGTACACGAGTCTTCCTATGTGTATACACCCAAGCAAAATGGCTTTGCTGAGCGGAAAAATGGGCACATTTTGAATGTTACTAGGGTTGTCATGTTCCAGTCTAATGTTCCAAAGTTTTATTGGGGTGAAGCAGCTCTCACCGTTGTCTACTTGATTAACCAAACCCCTTCTAAAACCCTCAAGTACCAAACTCCAGTTCAACATCTCCAATCCTTCTTTCCCCACCTTTCAATTGACCATGGGTTAGAGCCTAGGATTTTCGGTACTGCATTCATCCATGTTCATACTCCATACCGAGGTAAACTTGATCCCCGGGCTCAAAGATGCATCTTTTTAGGTTATTCCAACACTAAGAAGGGTTACAAGTGCTACTGCCCGCTTACCAAACACACCTATGTTACTGCAGACCTAACTTTTGATGAAAATACACCATATTACAGCCCTTTGCAGTTTGCTCAAGTCCCTACTAATCTTGAGTGTGGGGAGTCCATTCCAGAACTACTCACAGCCATCGGCGCAGTGGCTCCTACTATGACCCCCATCATCTCTCAACCTCCATCTATTGGTGATGATATTGGTCCATCTGATGCCTCCAGCCCCGACATATCCCCTGTTGCTGTTGATGCCCTCATTGAAATCTCCACGTCAGCTTTAGACAATCCACCCTCACCGCAAGGTGAAATCCCTCCCACACAGACTTTACCCCAATCACCATCACACATTCCGCAAATCACCTCTCCTCGATTTGACAAGAAGTACTTCAGGAGGGTCCCCTCTTCCTCTAGCAAGCTGGTTCCAATCTCTGATCCGGGTCCTGCACTTGCTGCACTACAATCTACATCTCCATCAGTGCCTCCATCAGCACCAGCACTTGACCTGCCAATTTCTCTCAGTAAAGGTTCAAGGGCTTGTACAAAAAGGCCCCTTTATCCGTTGTCCAATTATGCTTCTCTTGACCGATTTTCTGATCAACACCGTCGGTTTCTTACTAACCTTGATCATATTCGAATTCCTAAGAATGTCAAAGAAGCCTTCCAATCAGCTGAGTGGAGACATGCTATGACGGAAGAGATGACAGCTCTTGAGGCCAATCTTACGTGGGAGTTAGTGGACAATCCACCTGGTCACAATATTGTGAGTTGCAAGTGGGTCTATACAGTCAAGTATCATGCTGATGGCTCTCTTGCTAGGTACAAAGCCCGTCTAGTGGCTCGTGGCTTCACTCAAACTTATGGTTTGGATTATGAGGAAACATTTGCTCTAGTTGCCAAGATGTCTATTGCTACTCATCTTGACTGGGAGTTGTACCAATTTGATGTGAAGAATGCTTTCCTCAATGGGTATCTCAATGAGGACATCTATATGAGCTTGCCTCCTGTTTTTTCTTCTAGTTCTCCTCGTTATGTCCGCAAGCTAAAGAAAGCCTTGTATGGTCTGAAGCAATCTCCACGTGCCTGGTTTGGCAGATTCAGGAGCGTGATGCTTGCCACAGGATATACTCAGAGTCAGGGTGACCATACTTTATTTGTAAGGCACTCTGACTTCGGGGGAGTAAGCATCCTCCTTGTTTACGTGGATGACATCATGATAATGGGAAATGATCCTGCTGAGCAAGCTTGTCTGAAAGCCACACTCACTCGAGAATTTGAGGTAAAGGAACTTGGTCGGTTGAAATACTTCTTGGGAATTGAAGTAGCTCGATCCAAATCTGGTATATTTATTTCTCAAAAAAAATATACCAAGGATCTTCTCCAAGAGGCAGGGATGGAAGACTGCAAACCAGTTACCACTCCTATTGACTACAACCAGAAAATTGACAAAGCTGAAACTGAACCAGAAGTGGACAAGAAACTCTACCAGAAATTATGTGGGAATGATAGATTACATAGGTCTTAATATTGTATAGTGGGCTATAAGCCCATTAAGGCCCAATACCTTTGTAACCTATATATATATGTTATATCAATGAATGGAAACCCTAAGGAGGACTTTACATCAATTCTACAATTCTACATGGTATCACAGCCTTTTCTTCCTCACGGAACCCTAGTTTGATCCTCCCGCCCCACCTCCTCTTCCCGTCGCCGGCGTCGTCTCCTCGTCGCCTCTCTCTCTCTTTCCCCTCCTCACCGGCCTCCCGTTTACATCAAAAAAAAAAAAATCTCTTACCATGGCTCTCTACGCTCACCAACATCACGCCTTCTCTGGATACTCTAGATATCCTACCCCTCGACATGTCGGTCCTCAGGCCTCTCTGACATCGCCTGACCCAGGCTATGTTCCGCCAGCTCTGCATCACGCCTTCTCCTCTACGCAGCCGACATCTTCAGACTCTTCTTGGTACATGGACACTGGTGCCACCTCCCACATGACGAACTCCTCAGGTAACCTCTCATCTATTTCTTTTAAGGGCCCTGCCCACTCTATTATCGTCGGAAATGGTGGTCGTCTTGCTACTTCGGGAATTGGCCACACCAAATTACAGACCCCAAACCACCCACTACACCTCAACAATGTCCTGATTGCCCCAAAGATTGTCAAAAACCTTATCTCTGTGCGTCGGTTCACTACTGACAACAACGTTTTCCTTACGTTTGATCCCTTTGGTTTCTCTGTGAACGATCTTACTACGGGGGTTACTCGCATGAGATGTAACAGCACCGGGGAGCTCTACCCTGTCACACCACCTCCTGCGTCCAGTCAGTCGTGTCCGGTCGCCCTCTCGGCATCATCGTCCAGCTTGTGGCATGCACGCCTGGGCCATCCCAGCACTGCCATTCTAGATGTCCTCCGTTCCCAGAACCTTGTCACCTGTACTAAAGACCCACACTCTGGTTTATGCTCTTTCTGCCAACTAGGCAAACATGCCAGACTGCCGTTCCAACGGTCTTTGACCTCTACCCTTGCTCCCTTTGATATCATTCACAGCGACATTTGGACCTCTCCCGTGCCTAGCAAGGAGGGTCACAAGTACTACCTCTTGTTTCTTGATGATTACACTCATTACTTATGGGTCTTCCCGTTGCATTTCAAGTCCCAAGTGTTTCCTGTCTTTGCCAGATTCCATACCTACATCAAAACACAGTTTCACATGTCCATCAAATGTTTCCAATGTGACAATGGTCGTGAATTTGATAACAAAGACTTTCACTCCTTCTTTGCCGCAAATGGGATCTCCTATCGCTTGTCTTGCCCCTATACTTCTCAGTAGAATGGCAAGGCAGAAAGAATCATCAGAACCATTACCAACATGATGCGTTCTCTCCTCTTCCACGCATCTATTCCCCTTCCCTATTGGCCTCACGCCTTATCCACCACATGTTATCTCCTAAACATTCTCCCTTCCACTACCCTACACCATCGCTCGCCAGCTCAGACACTTTATTACGCCGAGCCTAGGTATGATCACCTTCGCACCTTCGGGTACTTGTGTTTCCCAAACCAGTCCTCCACATCCCCGCACAAGCTTCACCCGCGCTCCACTCCATGTGCCTTCCTAGGCTATCCGTCTGATCATCGCGGTTACATTTGCCTCGATATCAAAACCCACAAGATCATTCTCTCACGTCATGTCACCTTTGATGAGTCGCGATTTCCCTTTGCGTCTCCCACACCCCCCTGTGTCTCCGTCAGAGTCTGAGTCACCATTCCCTCACTTCCTTATTCCCCAGAGCTCTCCTGGTGCTCCTACGTCTCCCCCTCCCCCACCCCCACCACCCCCCACCACCAGACCACACACCCGCAGCGTCTCCGGTGTCTTCCGACCCCGTCAGATCGTATCCATGACTACCACCCATCGCCCCACCATACAACCTCATGGCCTAGCAAAGCAGACCCCCCGCCAAACACCAATGCCGCGGGCGCCGCACACTGCTGCGCCCGCAGCCTATCAATTGCCCATGCCCCCAGCATCGCATAACCTACTGGCGGCGCCCGCCGCAACATATGTTGCGCCCGCCGCAACACATGCTGCGCCCGCCGCATCCCTCCCCGTCTCGCATCACCCACTTGCGGCGCCCGCCGCAGGGTATGCTGCGCCCGCCGCATCCCACACCGCCTCTGCACCCCTTACCCGCAGCTCTGCTGCGCCCGCCGCCTCCTCCCCATGCTTAGCCCCTCTTGCTCCCATCCGTCCCGACACCCAATCACCCTCTGCCTCCACCCAGACCTCCCTCTCTCCCATTCCCACCTCCCACAAAACAGCCCTCCAAGACCCGAATTGGCAGGCGGCTATGCTCGACGAATACAGGGCCCTTACGAAGAATGGTACTTGGGTTCTTGTTCCTCGCCCTCCTGAGGCGAACGTCATTCGTTGTATGTGGCTCTTTCGTCACAAGTTCCGATCTGATGGGACTTTGGAGCGCTATAAGGCCCGTCTTGTGGTGAACGGTAGATCTCAGCAGGCAGGTATTGATTGTGATGAGACGTTCAGCCCTGTGGTCAAGCCTGCCACTATCCGAGTGGTCCTGAGTCTAGCTCTGTCGCGCAACTGGGCCATCCATCAATTAGATGTCAAGAACGCATTTCTTCATGGCCATCTGAATGAGACGGTCTACATGTTTCAGCCGCCGGGGTTTGCTGATGCTGACCGTCCGAAGCATGTCTGTCTCCTCAAGCGCTCTCTGTATGGTCTGAAACAGGCTCCACGGGCTTGGTTCCAGCGTTTTGCCTCTCATCTGCTCCGTTTGGGTTTCACTGGCAGCCGTTCCGATTCGTCTCTGTTTATCTATCGCCGAGGCTCAGACTTGGCATTCCTGTTGCTATATGTCGACGACATCATTCTCACCGCCTCTTCTGATGCTCTTCGGACGTCTATTATTTCGCAGTTGAGTGCGGAATTCGCAATGTCTGATCTGGGTCAGTTGTCTTACTTTTTGGGAGTTGCTGTTCAGCGTCATGCGTCAGGTCTGTTTCTCTCATAGAGTAAGTATGCTGCAGAGATTGTTGCTCGGGCTAAGATGGTCAACTGTAATCCAGTCGCCACCCCTGTCGATACATCCAACAAGCTCAGTGCTCATTCTGGTCCTTTGGTTGATGACCCGACATTGTATAGGAGCCTCGCTGGTGCTCTTCAGTATCTCACTTTCACCAGGCCTGACATTAGTTACGCCGTTCAGCAGGTCTGCTTGTTCATGCATGCACCTAGGGAACCTCACTTTCAGGCTTTGAAGCGGATCATTCGGTACATCAGCGGCACTCTTGAGCTCGGCACCACGATCACTCCTTCCTCTAAGCTCGATCTTGTTGCTTACACTGATGCGGATTGGGGTGGTTGTCCTGACACACGTCGCTCCACGTCTGGGTACTGCGTCTTCCTCAACGACACCCTTGTGTCATGGTCAGCCAAGCGTCAGTCCGTCGTATCTCGCTCCAGCGCTGAGGCCGAATACAGGGGTGTTGCCAACGTTGTGTCCGAGTGCTCTTGGCTCCGGAACCTCCTCCTTGAGCTCCGTTGTCCCCTTCAGAAGGCCACTCTGGTCTATACGGACAACGTCTCCGCCGTCTACCTGGCTAGCAACCCAGTCCAGCATCAACGCACGAAGCACATTGAGCTTGATCTCCACTTTGTAAGGGACAAGGTTGCCATTGGACATGTCCGCGTTCTCCATGTCCCGTTCTCTTATCAGTACGCTGATATATTCACCAAGGGTTTACCTCGACAGTTATTCATTGATTTTCGTTCCAGTCTCACTGTAAGGACCCCTCCCGTTTCGACTGCGGGGGTTTGATAGATTACATAGGTCTTAATATTGTATAGTGGGCTATAAGCCCATTAAGGCTCAATACCTTTGTAACCTATATATATATGTTATATCAATGAATGGAAACCCTAAGGAGGACTTTACATCAATTCTACAATTCTACAGGGAAACTAATATATCTTGCTCACACCAGACTGGACATCGCTTTCTCAGTAAGTGTCGTCAGTCAATTCATGCAAGATCCTAGAGAATCACATCTCTAAGCTGCATATAGGATACTTGGGTATCTTAAAGGTACTACGGGGAAAGGTAACTTGTTCACCAAAAGTGACAAGCTTCTACTTGAAGCTTATACAGATGCTGACTATGCTGGTGATATTGTAAACAGACGCTCCACCACAGGTTTTTGAGTATATCTTGGTGGAAATTTGGTTGCTTGGAGAAGTAAGCAGCAAGGAGTTGTTGCACGGTCAAGCGCTGAAGCTGAATTTCGTGCATTGGCACATGGAATTTGTGAATTATTATGGATGAGAATCATTTTAAATGACTTAAGAGTTCATTAGAAAGATCCTATGAAGCTATTCTGTGATAACAAGTCTGCCATCAACATAGCCCATGATCCTGTTCAGCATGACAAGACAAAGCACGTGGAGATTGACCGGCATTTCATCAAAGAAAAAATTGATGCAGGAATCATTAAAATTTCTCATGTTTCCTCTGAATTTCAGTTGGCGGATCTTCTCACCAAGGGGCTTCATCATGGTAGATTTCAGTGGCTCATATCCAAGCTTGGCATGGATGATCTGTATGGCCAAGCTTGCGGGGGAGTGTTAGACGGTAAAGTAGTTGTTAGATGAGTCCCTAGATGAATTAATTACTGCTACATTTATTGACTCCCACTAGCTGTATCTATTTAATGTTTTCTTAGAGTTTCTAGGAGTATGTTGGAGGGTCTATTCCTATATTGTAATTATATATACTAGACAATCCTGAGAATAAGATTAAACCTTTCACCTTCAATCTCTCTCACATATCACCACCAACAAGTCAAAATAGTGGAGGTTTTCAAGTGTTAAGGGCATCCACAACTTTTAAGAGTTTAACTGAAAGATGTATTAATTTGTTTTAGGTGCACCAGCAGGAACCAATGTTTGAAAATCACAAACTCAAATAGAAAAGCAACATTAAAACTCTAAGAAAGAAATTGGACTTGATTCCAAAAAATCTTAAATAGGACAATCTATAAATAACACGGTGATTGGTGAGACCACGTACACAACACATATCAGCAAAAATGTATACCACAGAGATGTATGTTTCTGGGCAACAATCAGCAAATCTCTGCAACTATGGCACCTTTTCAAACAGACCTGCAACCGGCTGGTTGGGCTGACCAATCAGATACTCTATTCTCGAATGTGATTTAATTCCTTCAACACATTAGCCCGACTATGATTGATCTTACAACTTCACAGCCCTTGTTTCCTCGTGAGAGCGGCTATGATCTTATGTAAACTTGAAATTTCTTCGTCTCTTTTGCTTATGACACTCTTCAGCCAGTTGATTTCCTTGACATGTTCAACACATGCAGTCTTCATGGAAACGTCAATGGTCTGATCCATTTTCAAGACTTTGTTTTGCTCACTGGAGATCTCTTCTGATGGACAAGGCCTTTTCTTGTTTGAAACTAGGGCGCTGTCAGACGACATTTTACGCGCATATATCATGTCTGTTTCTCCTGAACTGAGCTTGATAGATATTTTTTTCTGTGGCAGGCCAGCTGGGTCCTAGGGGCAACAAAAATCCAACAGTCAGTGTCTTCTTTCTGGAATTTATAAGGGGTAACATTTTAGCAAATTAGCAGAAGGAATGACTTACCTTCACTTCATCAGCTGCAATATTTTCAAATATTTGGAATGCCTCTTCTGGAGTTTTAAAGATTACAATGGCAGAATATCTCTCACCCCTACCATTCTTATTTTTCTGCAATCAAAATTTCAAAAATGTCATACAGTAATATTCTAAGATAGTGTATACCAAATATGATCCCAACAACTTCAGTAGCTGTACTACGTTACATGAAACTATTATCACAAGAAAAACTTGCCTTAACTTCAACCTTAAATTCTCCATCAATAATCTTGTGTAAGTCTTCACTGGGCATACTCATAGGAATCCTGTGGATTAGTAGCTGATTCAACCTACTATCAGGTACAGGTACCTACATGTGCAGGCATTAGTTGAATGTCAAGGAATCCTTACGAATTTTTTTACAAAGTCAGTGGAATTACATTATTATCCTGAATCATGGGAAGAACATCATCAAATCCCTTCTCTATTTTGGCAAGTACAAGCTTCATGGCTGCACATGCATCATCTTTGCAATTATGGGGAGCATCCTGCTTGCGAACTTCGTGACCTAAAACAGACTGCAAAGAGTATTTTCTAAGCAATTAACAAGATGCCGACAAAAATAAGGCGATTAGTATTACAAATACAAAATAAGGCTCGCTTGGTTGAACACGGGAAGTACAATTTTCGGGAAGTTACTTCATAGGAATTGAATTCCCAGGAATTGCACGGGAATGGAGAAAAGATATTTGGATGAATATTTGTGTTTAGAAATAATAATAGGGAAATGAAAAAAAAAATCCATGAAAAAGGTTGAACTTACCTAGTCCCCCTAGGTAAGTGAACTTCCTCCAAATTGGAGGAATTGAAATTCCCAAGAAGTTAAATTCCTGGGTTTTTCTGTAACAAAATTTTCAACCAAACACATAAAATCATCCCACTTTCTGGTTTTTTGAACTTCTTGGTTTTTTCATTGACTAACCAAACCGGCATAAAAATCATCCACATGCACAAGTACATGAAAATTAAGTTTATTATGTTTATATTTAAACTTCAGATCACACACTTGGAAGTATTGGTGCTGATCGGAGAATGTAAGTAACCCACTGGCATAAAAATCATCCACATGTACAAGTATATGAAAATTAAGTTTATTGTGTTTATATTTAAACCGAAGATCACACAATTGAAACTCAAGATGACGGCAATTATAAAGATTAAAACAAGAAAGTACTTGCCTTGCAAAGATCATTCAAGGAAGGTCGTCTCTTTGTGCATTCATCTCCATATTTGAAAATGAAAGATGTATCAATCACTCTAGTATGTTCTAATTTTAGTGCTGCAGAAGTTTCAGAATCCAATTAAGATAGTTGGTAAAAATGTAACTCCAGTTTCATCCAAAAAGAGATCATGTTATTACAGGCTTACAGCATACCACCGTGAACTAAAAACCTTTCAACTAACCTTTTAAGTCATTGCTTAAACTATGGCCAACTAAAATAGCCCCATGTGATAATAGCTTTGTCAAGGATTTCTGCAACAAATAAAAATATTATAACCTGTTATAACCTGAACAAAAGAGTTTGAAAAATGAAGAGCCCTAGCAAGGCCAACCTCAAGGCAGACAATTACCACTTTACATCTAACTCATCAGAGTAAGAATATTCTACCTGAATATGTGGCAGCGTAAAGGTAGCTCGACTTAAATCTTCTGCAGTAACTCCAGTAATACTAGTTTTATAATCCACGACCACCTTACAAGGATTTACAAATTCATGGATTTTGACCTAAAGAGCCATACAAACAATTAGATGGGATGACCTTGAGAACCAAAAGCATCTAGTATCCATTTCAAAGGTGATTTTAAGGGTCAAACGAGTACTTAAAATCACATGTTTATGTAGATGTAATACCTTTAACTCTCGATCCACCACACATATCTTAGCCAGAGCTTCACTGCCATCCTCACAAAGAACCATCTCACAATCAACAGCTAGTAACTTATTCTTAATCTTTTTGCCAAGGGAAGTTACAACCCAGTCCTGGCAAAAACCATCCCATTGTTGAAGGCATTAAAAATTAGGATGTGCTGAAGCACACCACATACATTCATTACAGGTAAAATATCTAAAGGTGAAATTCACGCTAAGATACTAGTAAGAATATCAATGCTGACCTTATCACGTGTTGGAAATGAATAATCAATTGCATGAAGTGGATGGTCAAATGTCAATTGAACAAGCTTCTGCATTTCCACAAATGACAAGGATAAAAGAGCTTGTTTCTAGTAGAAAATAGTTCCAATTAACATGCTGGTCGAAGCCAGAATCAATGGTAATACCAAAAGAAAGATAAAAAACTAATTTCTTGCTCTTTGCTCAAAGAAAAATCATTTCCATCCTCATTACCCCTTCTGGAGAGTCATTCCCTTTTGATCTCAGGAATTGCTTTGCTATTTCACGGTTAGAGTGGCCTTTCATCACATCTGCAATCAGCTACATAGCCACAATGCACAACAATAGTTACATCTCATAGAATATATGAAAGAAAGGGAAACACATTGTGCACATGCTTTTTACCTTTAAATCACTTTCTTCCTTGAATGTTTTTATAAAAGCCTGTAATACATCAACAGACTTTCTCGCTGGATCGCTCACGCTATCGCCCAATTGTTTATCATAAAATTTCAGAAAATCCTTCCATCCTCCTTTTTCACCTCTCATTCCTTGCTTTTGTATCTGTTTCACAGTATGTACAAGGACCTAAACAAAATCGCACCAGTGTAAATTAGCGTCAGATGAACTGCTGGCCTTCTGAAACAGAATATAATCAAATGCCAGACAGAAATTATAGTAAAGAATAATGATTCATATCATTCTTCATTTAAAGCACAAAAATAATAAATCTTTCAAACCAGTTTACTGTTTACATATGGAATGACTAGTCATCGCGTTGTCATGTACTATTAAGAAATGTCTACTACATTCACAACTTAAGGTTCTCTTCCTAGCCTTATCATCAGCTATAACAATAAAATTAGTCGAGGAATTGGCTGCAAACCCCATTAACACTAATCACAAGAAGCACAGTTTTTAATTTTCAACACATCAACTTGAGTTTCATTCACTCGTACAAATGCAAGCAACTCTCTTCTGCTTCTATTCATCTCCTTGCTGGCGGAACAAGGAAGATAGTAAAACAGCAAGCAAAAAACATAAGTACACCACAGGGACCTCGAGATATAATTTCTAGTTGAATTCGAAAACTTAGAAAGTGCGGTGAGCTTCAAAGTAAGGCCTATAAACAGAAAACATAGAATTGTCGTGAAATAGAAAACATTCAGAATCTTATCTCATGGAAAAATAAAGAAATTGCAAAAACAAGCAGGGTGAAGAAGCTGAACAAGTCACCTCGTTTGAAGCGGCGGCGAGGTCTTCCATTGGTGCGGAAAGAGAAGGTATTGGAGACTGTTAGAGTGATGATGAGCGGTTGTCTAGGGTTTGAGGAGCAGAAACAATACGAAGCAGCGGGAAGAAAGCGATTCCAGAAATCAATTTGGTGAGAGGAGAAAGAAGGGGGGCGGAGGATATTAGCTGTGTAATCAAGTTTAGCCGTTTAGGTTTACATTTTACTACTTGCCGGCCCCGGGTGTGCATAACCGGCTGCTCGACCGGGTAACCGAACCCGAAAATCTCGATCCGAATATGACAAGATTAGTATTGGATGCTTGATACGAAAATACAAAAAGGATTTTTTTTTTCGATACAAGATAAGAGTTTTGGTGGTATCAGACCCTACTGACTCACCACCCAATCGCGTCCTTTCGGACGAGAATAAGAAACTCCCAATGTGAAGAAAGAGCTCTAACGTTCATCGTATGTCTAAGCCTAGCCACCAAATCTGCAACTCGATTCACTTCACGGAAAACATGCCGGCAAGTAGCTTCCTCGAAACATTGCAGAAGGTGTTGAGCGTCCGAGACGATCATCTCAATCACCAAGGGACAGCGCCACATACCAGAGACTGAATTGATCACCAAGAGACTATCACCTTCAATCTCAATCCGTCGGTAGCCCAAATCTCTAGTAGCAATGAGGCTAGAGTGGAGTGCGAGGGCTTCTGCCATCAAGGCCGAAACGGATCCACAAGCGGAGGCACCTGACGCTTTGACAACGCCGAGGTGATCGCGCATGACAAAACCAAAAGTAGCTTTACCTGATGCCAGCTTGGAGCCGTCGAAATTAATCTTGAAAGCTCCAATTGTCGGTTTGGTCCATCTAAGATTTCTCTTACGTCTTGGTGCTGGTTGTTATTGCATTTCGTTTGATTACATCTCTTCTCAATACAATGTTTTAGAATACTTTAGTTGTTACAATTGTTGTCGTAAATATATCTCTTGTTTTCGTTGATCTATGGATATAATTGTCATCATTGAATATAGAGATAATTGGATGATTTAGACCCTCCTCAATAAAGTTAGTAGTTTATAGACTCCATTATTAATATTTTAAGTAAGTAGACCTTTTTATTGTTGTTTTTACTTCATTGCCCTTAATTGTTTTGTTTAAAAAAAGGATACTAGAATAATTAATAATTTGTCATGATGAAATCTTATTTTCAATCCCTAATTAAACGGGTAAAGAAATCTACTTTTATATTTCATCCTTTTTCGTCCGGATAATTTCATAGTGTTCCTTTTGCAACACCCCACCAAAATCATTTTATGGTTCATGTATTTTTTTTTTTTTATTAGGAAAAAATTCGGGTGGGCTGGCCCTACCCGGCAGCATCCTTACGGATGAGGTCAAGGAGACCTGGTTCATTTTCAATATCGACTCCTCGGACAGAGCAACAAAGGTGTGCAACCTTATCCGCCACTCTATTGCCCATACGAAGAACGTGAAAGAACTCTACTTCTGTCACAGTCGATAACATGACTTGGACGTCAGAAAGGATTAACTCGATCTCCCAAGGACATTTATATTTCCTGTTTAAGTAGTACATGATTATCTTACAATCACCTTCAATTTGGATCCTCTCTATATTGAGTTGTAATACTCGTTGGATCCCTATTTTGAGAGCAAGAGCCTCTGCTGTAAGTGGATTCTGTTTACCAAGTAGTCGGTGATGAATGGAAACTGGACGGCCTTCCCAATCCCTAATAACGACACCAGAAGTACTGTCGCCATTAGAAAGAGAAGAACCATCGAAATTAAGTTTGAACGTACCCCTAGGAGGCTTGCGCCAATGAATCTTTTTTTGTTTGTTGCTCTTTGTTCGAGAAACCCCCGAGTGGTGTGTTCATCCTCCTCGAATTCCGCCTCAACAACGGACGTTTTGTTCCAGTTATCTATTTGAGATTTGATCAGTCGTAGGACCAAATCTTTTTGCGGGATTGTGGTCTGCTGAAACAAATGTTGGTTCCTGACGTACCAAGTCGTCCACCACGTAAAAACAAGGTTAGTCAGGGCGGAAGGTTGGAGGCTATTCCCAAGAGCAGATAGAATGGGTCTAAAATCCCGGGACTGGGCAATCAAACAGGCAATAGTTGATTGGTCTTGGGTCGGAAGTTGGTGTATTGCTTTGATGAAGGAGCATTCCAAAAACAAGTGGACCTCATCCTCAGGCGCCGTATTGCACAGGGAGCAGGTGGAAGGGACTGCCGAACCCCTACAAGACAGCCTGGAAGCTGTGGGTAAGCCGTTCTGCGCAATCTTCCACAAAAAATTCTTAACTTTCGGAGGGATATTGATCTTCCAAATCCAGGCATTACTGTCGGGGAGTGCTGTGGACTGCGCTGTTATTAATTTGTAAGCGCTGGCAGTAGTAAACCATCATTCCCTATCCGGCCACCAGTATAGACGGTCTTGCAAATTCGAGGCAGGAAGAGGGATGTCTAAGATCTCTTGTACTATATTGTTAGGTAGAACCCCTTGAAGTTTTTCACTCCACCACTTACCCCCTAGAATATAGTCACCGACGGTCTCATCCTGATTGTGGGCTTGAGGGCAATCTACCCTGGTCAATAAAGAGGAGGTTGTGATCCAATTATCTGTCCAGAACTTTATAGTGTGTCCATTTCCTACAGACCAAATAAGGTCAAATTTAAAAGTGTCAATTAAGTCGGACAGCTTGGACCATTGCCAAGAGCTAGTCCCCGTTTTTTTTGTAGTCGAAAATACTGGCGGAACGCAGGTATTTATGTTTGATCAAAGACACCCAAATATTGCTAGGCTCGGCCAGAATTTTCCATAGAAGTTTCATCTGGAGAGCGACATTCATATCACTAGATTTACGAATTCCAAGTCCCCCAAATTGCTTCGGTTTGCAGATCCTATCCCAGCTAATCAGAGGCCGGTACTGGAGGTCCTTATTCCAGAAGAAGGATCGGTTTATCTGGTCGAGTTCTTTATGCATAGAAGCGGGGAGCATAAAATTTTGCATCACATGCAGTGGCTTAGCAGAAAGGTTGGAGTTGATCAGGGTAGCACGACCTTGTTGGGAGAGAGCATTAGCCCTCCACTTTGTCAATTGTTGTTTGGATTTACAGATGATATCTTCGAATGTACTGTTGGTGACCCTTCCATTAATAATAGGACAACCTAGGTATTTTTCTATTGAATTTTCGTTTGTAATATTGAGGCAGTTACGCAGCTCAAGGATCCTATGATTCGGAATACCCTTAGTTGCTTGGAAGCTAGATTTATGGTAATTGACCTTCTGGCCTGACTCTTTGCAGTACGAATCAACGATCGTCTTCACTTTGATCCCAGCATCCACACTTCCCTTTGAGAAGATGATGATATCGTTAGCAAAGGACAGGAACGGAACCCGGGGCCCGTTGTGTCTAATTGGGAAACCAATGTGACTTTTTTCTAGGCTAGCTTCAGCAGCCAGTTTCCGTGCCAGAATCTCAGTACCTAATATAAATAGGAAAGGGGATAAAGGATCGCCCTGACGAATTCCCCTCGACGGAAGAAACAGATCAGTAGGGCCGTTATTGACTAATGCTGAGAATGAGACAGACGTTATACATTCCATAACCCACGAAATAAACGTTTCGTGAAATCCGAACCTTTGGAGCACGCATTTAAGGAAATTCCAGTCGACCCTATCGTAAGCTTTTTCCATGTCTAATTTTATTGCTAGCCATCCTTCCCGACCCCTACGATTTTTGTAGGAGTGGAAGATTTCATGAGCTATAAGGACATTGTCTTGTATAGCCCTGTCAGAAACAAAGGCACCCTGCAGCGGATGTATGAGTTTACCAATAACTTTTTTCATTCTATCTGTCGGGATTTTGGAAATTATTTTATAGACATTAGAGCATAAACTAATGGGGCGATAGTGACTGGTGGACGTGGGATCGTCTCTTTTTGGTAGAAGGGAGATAAAAGTATGGTTTATTTGCCTGAGCATTTTTCCGGAGTGGAAGAACCCTTTGACTGCACAGATTATAGATTTTCCGACAATATCCCAGTATTTTGTATAGAACTCAGCTGTGAACCCATCCGGACCCGGAGATTTGTTTCTCCCTAGATTGAAAACCGCCGTTTTAATTTCAGAGTTAGACGGGAGTGCTATGAGAAAACTGTTTTCCTCCGACGAGATGGAAGGTTGTATTAGGTCCAACAGTTCATTAAGGCGCCTATCATCAATTGGTTCTTTCTTGAACCTCTTCTCAAAATCCCTTTTTATCTCATTCCTAACGTTTTCCTCTCCCACAACCAACGTACCAGTGGAGGAGGTGATGTTCCGAATTTGTTTCCTATGTCTTTGTCCCGATGCCACCCGGTGAAAATATGTTGTGTTGGAATCCGAGAGTTTGAGGTGTTTAGTTTTGGCCCTTTGGTTCCAGAACGATTTTTGAAATAGTAGGAGCTTCTCTCTCTTCGTGATGAGCCGCTTTTCCTTGCTTTGATATGTTTGAAAGTTTACACCGGGTCCTGCAGACTAGATACACAGGAGGTCCGAATCCACTTCCTTTAACTGACGAAAAATGTTGCCAAAACTTGTTTTATTCCATTCTTTTGCCTTTTTTTTTAAGTATTTTCTATTTAAACATTAATTGGAACATGGTCGAGCCAGGACAAGACGCCCACCAGGATTGTTTAACTATGTTACGAAAATCTTTCTGAAGTAGCCAGGCATTCTCAAATTTGAAAGGCGGGGCTTTGAAGCTAGAATTAACTTCAAGGGAGATGGAAATTGGGCAGTGATCCGAAGAGGAGAACGCACCATTATAAGTTATCATATTAGGGAAAGATGCAATAACCTGTTGGTGGACAAGCACCCGATCAAGTTTTTCACGGATATTGAATTTTTCCTCTGGGTTCTTCCTCCATGTGAACGGATTTCCAAACGTGGGGAGGTCAAGGAGAGAGCATTCGTTTTTGAAGGAGATAAGACGAGAGAACCTGGATGTCCGGGTAGAGGCTCCGCCAAGCTTATCAGTGCTGCAAAGAATCTCATTAAGATCCCCTAGAACAATGCACGGAATAGAGGAATCATTTATAGTCGTTTTTAACGTTTCCCAAAATATATCTTTATCATTTGGTGTCGGTGGTGCATATACGAAAAGGACCAAAATCGGAAACCCATCATGCAAACTTTCCAATCTAAGACCGATGATACGAGGTGTGTGGACAGCAAGGGAAATAGTAAAATCTAGTAGCTGGTGAGATTTCCATAGGACTCCAATTCCACCAGATCTCCCAATAGACGGCGACCAAACCCCTTCGTCAAAACCAATATTTCTCCACATCTTGTCATCGGGAATATTTTCCGATTTGGTTTCCGCTAGCGACATGATTTGAATGTGTTCATTTTTACACATTGAGTCGATTTCCGTCCAGAAGGTTCGTTTTCCTATTCCTCGACAATTCCAGAAGCAGATCTTCATATTAAATCTTTTATGATAAAAGGACCAGATTTCGGAGTCCTTAAATCGAGGAGATTTTGATAAATTAGTATGCAAGTACCCATAGCGAGCCATTTCTTTAATGAAAAGTACGTAATATGCAAGTCACTAATCCAATATGACCATAAAAGGATTCTTTTCTTATTATGAACATCATGCCGTGAGTGGAGCAAGATGTTATTTGAGATACACGGCAAACAAGAAGCTGTAATATAAAGTACCGCAAAGGTGTTTGAATATACAGTGAGCTTTATGGAATGTGATGCATTTTGTTCTATATTTTGTTCATAGCCTTGGTAACACAAAAAGAACAGAGTTCCCCCAAGATAGTAATCTGGACAACCAAGAAAGCGGGAATCACTCCGCAGGTTAGTGACCTGAACAAATAACACAAACGATTCCATCTTGACAGTGTTATTAGCTATGTTTGGATGCCTTAAAGGAAGGGGGAGATCAATTCTTAAATAAGGACAGCTACCAGCAGACAGCCTAGAAAGGCTTTGGAGATATTTCGAACTTGAGCAAGTATCAAGCCAAATAAAGGAGATCCAGAAAGTAACAGAATCCACAACACCAATCGAAAATTTTCGATGGTTAATTTTACCATCCATAACAGACCAAAACACGCAAATGATTAGCCATCCTGGCCAACAAGGGGTGAAAATTTTACAAATAATAAGCACATAAGTTGGTTTTTTTCCAACATAAACTCTAGTGTGTATGACAACCAACAATACACGGGAAAAAAGTCCACACTCAATTGTATTAAACGCTGGATCACAAACAATCGTATTGATAATCCAACCCACATAGATGATCATCCGAAAATAGTTTAGTAAACTACACTTATGCCCAATACATTTTAAATTGCCACTGATCATGGATAATCCACCATAGAGTTTAATTCCAAGAAACCAGGTGAGCCAGAAGAGATTAAGTGCAGCTGAAATCACCATGATTCCAAAGGTTATCAGCCGAATACAGTTAAGTAAATGGCTCTTATATGCAAAATAAATTATCCAACCATAAACCAAGATTGGGCCATCACAAAGAATAATTCCTGTGTGACAGATGAGCCAGAAGAAATAGAGAGCAGTTGTACTCACCTCGGCCAAAACAAGGAGAATTTTGAGTTCGTCTTTGTCAATGAATCTGAAATTGTCTTTCCTACCAGCCCTGCACGGTAGAGAAGGAGTAGCATCGACCTTGGGAAGTAAACTCCCCTCAGAGGAATGCAGCCCGTAAGAGCGGGATTCGGGGCCCTTTCGGGGGGTGTTCAAAGGATTGACGATAGTCGCACAATCCATGTGTTGTGTACCTCTGTCATCACCGACCGAGCTCAACTCAGACCAGAAACATAAAACGTTGTTATTTGATTTTTTGATGAGAGAAAGAAGGGAATGAGAAGGAAGGGGAAAAGAGGAGCGAGATCTTAACCCTACCAACCCAGTCCAAGAGAGAAGCCGAGAAAAGAAGAGAGAAAGAAGGAGATAAAAAGATGGAAACGCACCATACCTCCATCCAGAGCAGTACAAATTGCCGTCGACGGAAGGCCGCCACGGAGAACCCATCAACACTGCGTAGAACCGCACCCCCAACCGGCGAGTTATTTTTTTCCTCTTTCTGAAATTTTTTCCCACCAACTCAAATCGACGACAACCGATTTCGTGATTTTCAAGAGGTCGCCCTCCATACTCGCCATCCATGAGAGGCACCCGGAAAACAGGGGTGGGAGGAAGTGACTGTGGTTTCAGAAGCATGGGAACGACGGGACTGAGTCTCGTTACCACACCAAAATGGATTTTGAGGCTTGAAACTGATTGAGTCTCGTCGGATTTTAGCATAGCTTTAGGGATTTGATGTTTGGGAACTGGAAATTGGGGGCGCGTGTACTAGAAAGCACAGCGCGTTCTTTGCCCTGAAAGGGGGGTTTGTAAGTTTCCGGCCTGTAGGCAATTAATGTATTGGCATGAATTAGTAGGCAATTTCCGGCCTGTAGCCTTGACCAAAAAAATAAAAAAAATTCTGGCCGATAGCTTTTACCGGTAGATTTAGAATGCAAACTCTCTATGTTTTATGGAAATGTACCGTGGGATACGATAATAACCGGAAACGATATTTACACCGCTAATTTTTACTATTTTCACCACTAATCACCGCATATCTATGCGGTAAGTTTAATGACGGTCAGCGCTCCTACCGCATATACATGTGGTGGTTCACCGCATGTATATGCGGTAGTACCCACCGTATGGAGACTCACCGCATCTTAATGCGGTGGGTACCCCCATTCCATTCCAACCCCACCGCATACCCATGCGGTGGGTATCGGATAACCAGATTTGCGAGTAACTATTTGGAGGAGCGGAATGGACCGATAGAGGACCGATATACACCACATGGGTATGCGGTACATGCGGACACTACGAATTTCTCGTTTAATACAGGGACATCTGCGGTATAATCCTAATACAGTGGAATTAACTTGTAATAAATGTCGTGATCTGAAAAAAACTGATATGTTGAATTCAAAAGAAAGATGATATTGCATCAGCATTGATTAAAATGAAAGTGCGATAAATATCCTCAATGACGAAAATATGGAGTTCGAAAATAGTTTGTCAAATGGAATAGACAAAGATACAACCCAATTGAACATATGAAGTTCGAAAAATGACACCAGGAAGTGGAAAGTGCTAATACGGTAGGGGACGGCCACCATCACGACGGCGGTAAGCTCTATATCGTGCAATCCTCGCTGCAAACTGCTCTTCCCAGCCGTCGACAGTGCGATCGTGATGCCGTGTCCATGTGACGTAGACTGGAGGAAGAGGTGAACTAGGCAACAACCAAATCTGTGAATACAAGGTGAATATTGACATCAGAAAAGAGAAACAAATCAGTAACAAATTAATGAATATGAAATACGAAACGTACCGGAACGAAATGGTTGCTGTTGCCGACTAAAGCTATTCCATCTAGCTCCTCATAGGCCGGTACTGACGGGCCACCGGTGGCGTACAGAGGTAGGCACAACATAGGCATCATCTGTGACAAAATCACCAAAGGACGCTGGTGAAGCGTGGCAAACACCTCGCCCATGATCGGAATCTCCATCCAATACGTAGCATCATGACATGTGCCGAAATAGTTGACCCTCATGATGAGCTCATCTAAGGCATGATAGTAATGGTACCGATCTGAATGTAGCTGCAACTGAACGGCCAGCTCTCGTCGAACTCGAGGCCATGCGTCTTGTCCCAAGTTCAGAAGACAAGCAAAAGACCTATACCCACAGTGACCATCACCTGCAACATTTGTGACGGCTCGTATGAAAGTAATCATGAATTCATCGATGTTGCCAGTGCCTCAATTGAAATCTACTCGAGGTAGATTCTGTGGTGGAAGCGTATTCGGTGTTGGTGTTGGAATGTCACCTACAATATCCGGAGCTGGCTCCGACGCTGATCGACCTCGTCCACGTCCACTTCCACGACCCCGTCCTCGTCCTCTGCCTACTCCTCGGCCCCTAGGAGGGTCGTCGATGGCAATGACGTTGGACCCAGTGGCCTCCTCATTACCTTTCACGTCATCTGTTTCGTTTGATGTCGGTTGACCCCGACCTCGGCCTCGCCCTCGTGCGGATCCAGTGGTCGCCTGTCTATCTGCCCGACGTTGAGCCCGAGCAAGCTCACGTTCCCAAGGTAGAGGGTTCGTCTGACAGGGGTGGCGAGTCCTCGGTCTCCCGGGCAGTCTACGGTCCTCCGGGTCAGGGGTGATCAACGGTGTATGGGAGGGACGATCCCCGTCGTTGAATGCCGACGCGATTCTCCAACGAGTATCCTCGTCCATAGCTCCGCTCTGGAACAAACTGATCATGCGCGACATGTCCACATCAGCTCTGCTGAGGGGAGTGTTATCCTGGACGTTGTCAACATGACGGCTCTTGAAATCCAATTGCTTCCAAAAAATATGAATCTGGGATGGTCTGATGGGTATCTGCGTGTCTCGACAAGCTTGCATGTCATGTGTGCATGGAAGACCGTAGACGTCCCTCCAGTATGCATCTCTGCATGGTTGCGAAGGTGGATCGGCTTCCATCTTTGTGTAGATTTCGAACAACAGGTTGAAACATTCCTTCGACACAATATTCCGAATTCGATCGAAAATCCATAGGCCGTGGGAGCCTGTAGGCCAGGTGTTGTTCGCTCTCCCCAATGTATTCTTCACCTCACTTATTTGATCCGTCATCATCAGTTCGATTGTGTTTATCACGTGAGTGAAATCACCGACCGCGGAGTTTAAGGTCTTTTTCAACACAGAATGAGCAACCTCAACCCTACAAGATAAGTGAGACTCGCAGGTGAAGATCGTTATATGTAAACAAATTACGTGTATAATGAATTTTATAATGAAAACGTAGGTGCACCTGTTCGTCGTGGTTGTACCAAAATGCTGGATTGCGTCTGTCCATGCACGAACTATATTCTCCGAGTAATCTCGTAACCACGTCGCCTCCAAATACGGCATAAGCCCTTCGATATGCCCCCACTCTGCATGCATACCCCTCCTTCTAGCAGCGAAAGTTTCAACCGATCTGGATTGGAACAGGCCAACACATGCGTTCTTGAAACGCCTAGCAACATCAAGATTCTTTGACTTTTGGAAAGCAGCTTCTTCGCATCGTTGGAGGACGTGCACTGTGCACAACATATGCCTTACATTGGGAAGAACTTCTCGTAGCGCCGCAATCAACCCCAACTCTCGATCAGTGACAACAACGTTAGGAAGATTACCTCGCATGAGGTAAACGAGCTGCCCCAACGCCCAAATGTACGTATCTGTGTTCTCATGCGACATGAAGCAGAACCCGATGACGAAGTTCTTCTTTGTGCAAGTAAATCCAACGAACTCACACAAAGGGAACCCGTACCTGCACAATGAATTATTTGAGTTCGCATACCCTGGTGGGAAAGGGTAAAAGAATAAGTGTAGATAGAAACGTACGCATTTGTCTAGTATGTACTATCGACGAGGACGACATATGGAAACATGGCTAGAAGATGGCGAGCGTCTGTATGGGCGATGAATAGATCTTGAAGCTTGTTGGGATCGTCAGAGGATCTCCTCGTAGAGTAGAAGTAACCCTTCTCCCGCAAAATGTGGAGTGCTTCCTGGGAGACTGTTCGATCTCCTCTTGCTTCAGCTTTAAACTTTGCTCTCGCATTGTACACTTGGCGCTGCGATGTGAAGTTCAACTTCTGTCGTGCATCAGCTGTCATCTTCAATGTAGCTAAAATTGGTTTTGGTGGGGTACCAGCGACGTTAAGGGCCAACGTAGCGTCTCTTTCCTTTGTATCCATCCGTCCGACGTACGGGTGACCGTCCAATGCACCGGGGAGTTGATGGTTGTGCTTGCCATGAAGAACGTCCAGGCCCCATTCGCCCCGTTTGAACTCCACGCCAGACAATGCAAACGGACATCCCTCTATCTTCGAAACAGCTCTGCGCGTGTTCCCGCTTGCATCATCTCCGGCTACTCGCGGTCTCTTACGGGGAGTGTACTGCCGTACTTCTCACATGCGAGCAATAGACTCCCACGCCTTGTAGGAGTGCTCCCCCAAGAACGCTTGATTGTCAAAACCATATTTAGCTTTAATGCTGTGCCACGACAAATTGGTCCACGTCTGGGATGTAGAAAATTCGGGAGTGTAATCGCGGTACTCCTGGTTACGGGCCTGATCGTCCTCACCGTCTTCCGGCATCGGATCAGCCTGCTCCTCCAATGGTAGCTGCCAGCATGCAAACAGTACATATATATTACGTGACACATTCATGGTTTCCGTCTGCTCTAATTCAGAATTTAAGTTATTCCACTACATTTACAAACCGGTACCTATATTTTGGTTTCCATTCGATATGATTCCACTACCTATATTCTGGTTATTCCACTACCTATATTCTACCTGTAACGTCATTCCAAAGGATAAACATTAATCACATATCGGAAGACGAGGGGATGGTGAGTTATCGGCCAGTGGCGTAGTTGTAGGTGCTTCCTCCCCTGGGCTTGAAGCCCGTTGATTGGTGTCGTCGTTAACCATATTAGAAAATGACCGACGACGAGGTGTGAGGGATTGGATTCATTCCAACGGAGAGCAGACGACTTCTTATACAGTAACACCACATACCAATGCGGTGGTTCCAAATGACCGTTGGCGTTGAATTATTTGAATTTGTGGGCCCAACGCATAGGTATACGATAACCGGAACACCGCATAGGTCTACGGTGTACACACCACATGCCCATGGGGTGGGTGCCTATATATATAGCCCATGGCCGGTGCGGGGAATTTGCCGTGGCGGAAAAGCGATGATAATCTGTGCCAACTAGTCATGGCCAAAGATTTGTGTCTTCGGATCGAAATTTTTGACCATTGACTAGTTTGCACGGGTTATATCGCTTCGTCTCATAAAATAAATCCATATGTATGCTTTTTTCATTGCTCAATAGCGATGATAGCCTAGGCAACATGCCACGTCCGGCGATTTGTGTTTTTTGATTGATATCGCAGGCCGCTGGCATGTTGCTCGGGTTATATCGCTTCGATATAGTGTTTTGTAGATTCGATCTAATAAAATACAATAGGTATCCGCAGGATAATGTGAAAGATGTTGTGATAGTACATATGTACGTCCATAACGTCTTTTACATTATCCTGCGGATGACTGTTGCTCATCCAACCAAACTGTAAATGCTTTGGAAACGTACCGGTACGGGTACACCGTCATCTTCGTCCGTCATGGGAGTGGGCGTCCAAATTACATCCGTCGAGGGAGAATGAACCTCTTTCAAGAGGACGAAGCTGGGAACTTCCGTCGGAATGCACGACGGAATTCTCATCTTCGCACTTTTATAAGAGGCTCGCTCTTCCCCGACCGATGGAATTTAGACGACCAACTCCGACGACGGAAGAAGATGATGGTGTCCCCGTGCCGTTATGTTTCCACTTTTTTTTTTTACCACTGCATGTCCATGCGGTATGTAACACCGCATGTACATGCAGAAAGCCTCACATCAAACGCGAAATGATTTCCCGCTATAAATTACGCCGTGCGATGTCGAAATTACAACATCTCCTTTGACAGAAAAAGAGATGGCGACTGGTAACACACCAAGACCTTTCTTCTCGGTCTCAGGGAGCGGCCCGAGGGATTTTTTCTGGTGGGTAGAAGACGTCTCGCTGACACAAATATTGGTAAGCCCCCTTCGGTCGTCTGACATAATTCACAATGGTCCGAACTCACTAAGTAGATCTTGAAAACTGCAGCCTCTGCCTTCCAACTTCGAAGAAAAATACGGGCTGAGCGGCGTCGAAAGAATAACGCTGACTAATGGGATAGGGAGGAGAGGCACCAGCATCCGGGTAGAGCGCAACAGATCCGGGGCACTCTGGCTCGCACAAGGATGGAATACGTTCGTGAGATCGCGTGGCGTGCGGGTAGGCGCGGGTTTGATGTTTTTCTACTTAGGCAACTCTCGGTTTCGGGTAGTCGTAGTGCCGCCGGAGTATGTTTCACCATCAGAGGAAGAGAAAAACAATGATTTCCTCTGATGTGTGACATGACAACGACCCGACAAAACTTTGTAACTAAGTTATTTGTGCTGTAATCTTATATCATTAATTAATATGAAAAATGAGGCACTCTAACCGTTTTCATGTAACGTGTTTTTCCCTGAAATAACCAAAAATCATATCATGAAACGGTGTCGCCGTGCTGGTACGTTGCTCCATGTCTTCGATTAGAGTCCCTAAACGACGTGCTGGTACACTGTTATCATGTAACGGTGTCCCCGTGATGTAACTGTGTCACCGTATGGGCATACGGTGGTATATACCGCATATCCATGCGGTGGTATTGAATGGAAACTATAAAAGGACAGTTGTTGGTTTAGACTTACAATAAACCATAAACACTATGTCCACTACCAAAGTGTATGAAGCGGAGACAAGATCGGGGAGTAGGTTTAGACTTACAGTCGAAAATTTTCATATGCCACCTGACGATTTATTGTGCAACTGTCAGCACAGAAGCTCGAAAGGATGGTCGTGCTGCCTTTGCCAAGTTGTATGCGAAGAACGCGATACAGGCAGAGTTTCCGATTCGGTTGACCTAGAGTGCATTCAAGGAGTGACTTACGAGGATGTCCGCATGACCAGGCCGTACTCGTATAGGGATAACCCTGCAACATATTATATTCACGTGACGGAGGCAATTACGGAGCTTGTTAGCGACTTCTTCTCCAATTTGGGATTGGCCAGTGCAGCACAGGTGACAAGATACACAGTGGCAAAAGTCGTGTGGCGTGCAAACACCAAGCTTACAAAGTACTCATTTCACCGAATAAAGATTCACATTTTGCCGAGCAATGTAGAGGAGTCAGTTGGTAATTGTTATGTACCATAGGTAAAATGTTATCGGTTGGTAATTGTTGTATATCATTTATGGTGAATTTATCAGGTCCCGCGTTAAACCAACAATTATATTTCTCTGATAAATCATTTGCATTACACATGCGGTGATATATTGGCTAATAAACGGCTTCTACGTAATGATTTTACACCAACTTGGTTCCTGCTCTACTTATGGATATGGTATATTTTGCATAGGGTCCCACCACAGTACAAGATCTACGGAACAACTACCTACTGACTCCTCGAGAATACGCGGGCTAATGTGGATCTCAATGCGGTTGAATGCGTACTTCTTTACTTTGTCGTTCGCTGGACGGACTGCGTTGTTGACAGTGAACCTTGCAATTTGAAATGCGCAGTGTAGCCTGACATCGCTGAATAGGTCGCTGATTGCGCATTTGATTGCTTCAACCGCCTCGCGGTAGTATGACTCAGGGTCCTCAATGTGTAATTGGTGACCTTTTAGACACGCCAATTCAACCTGCTCCGAGAATGCGTAGCTATTGCCTTCAACGCCTTTGTAGCATACAACGTGAAAAAGACAGCAGGGAAACGATTGGCACCACCGCTTGTGCTGACAATTGCACAAATAATCCTCGTAGGGCCTCGAGAACTTTTCGCGTATAATTTTGTATGACACACCCATATCTGCCTCACCTTCAAACTCAGCTACTCTAACCATGATTTGATTGTTGTGATTCGTATGAGGTGGTTGTCGCATTTTATAGACAAAATGGGACAACCATATGCGGTGTTTCTACACCGCATGCATATGCGGTATTGATATACCGCATGTCCATGTGGTATAAACCACCGCATATACATGCGGTGTCTCTATGCCATGTCCAAAAATGGGACGCTACCGGTCCGGACCGGACTGGTCCTCTCTCCGGAGACACCGCATTGCCATGCGGTAGAAATACACCACATGTTCATGCGGTGTATGGCCTATAAATCATGACGACCACCCAAGTGCGATTGGAACCACTACGGCTTTCCAGCGAATCACAAAATGGTCAACACCTTAGACACATACCGGCGAACGGCAGGTTATCTTGAGTACAATGTTACATTAATTCGTTGCACGGAGCCATTGTGGCCGGAGGAATGCACCTGCAGGCATCCAGTATACCTTCTGGGAAATTCGTGCGTTATACTTCAGTGTCAATTCGAGACGGACACTGACATAGCATATCCGATCGAGTTTTCTTGCGCGCATTGCTATGACGATAGAGGATTTCCCGAATCGTATTACTTAGATGCAGAGACGCGGATTACGAATCAAATTAGGAGATATTGTCATTACGATGTTTACATTTTCGGGGCTGCGAGCATTCAACGCATGTGAAAGGTATTACGCGTTCAACCAAATGAATATTGTCATTTCCATTAATGAGAGGTCATCGGACGAAGGTAGTGACTAGACGTGCATTACCAAGTATGTAGTGTGTTGTGCAAGTGTTGTATTTTCATTTCTAAGCAGTTAAACCTTTTAATGAAATTCTCTATCGGATCCCGATCGGTGATTTTCATGACACATATTATTTCAAATGTTGCAAGGAAAATAGAAAATATGTTGCAATAGGAAACACATGACACAAATAGCGTACGAACCGACTTATTATTCAAACAACATTGTTACAACTAGATGACAAACAAACTACTACACAACCAACAATAACAACAACTACTGCCACAAACGAACGACTACACATAAGTCGGATAAACACATAAATCCTAGCTCTCGTCGGCATGCTTGTTGTTGATGTGCCTCTTAAGATGACCGTGCTGCAGGTTGTTGGTCACGGTGTAGCGATGGCCGCAGTGACGGAACGTTGCAGTAAAAGCGATGCCTCCAAGCGCCTCTCTTTTGTAGTGTTTGGTGAACATGTCTTCACGTGGAATTGGTCTTGCTTCGGAAGACATTGTCGACGGTGAAGTGTGTTTCCGGCGGCGGTTGAGGTCGGCATTATATAGACATTCATACCGCATGCCTATGCGGTGTGTACTCACCGCTTCAACATGTGGTAGTACACACCGTATGTCCATGCGGTGATAACGTACCGCATAGGCATGCGGTACGTACTCATCGTATGGACATGCGGTTGTAAACACCGTATGGACATGCGGTGTCTAACACCTATATATATGCCCGGAGTCTCTGACCAAGTTACCACACATCAACATGTCGGACAACAGCGGGGAAAGCTCAAGCAAAGACATAATACGTCAAGGCACGATGGAAGAGTTTGAGGCGGTTCTCTACACTGGTAGTCCATGCTCAAAGACAGTGGATGCGATGATAAAGAGACTACGTGATGAAAATCGGTCGCTGCTGATCGAAAACCAACAAGCCCGTTGCGGATTAATATCCTGGAAAGTGAAGTTGCAGTTCTGCAAGAGGAAAAAAAGGCTCTCGTCATGAAGCTAGATGAAGCTACTTTGCGTAACCCTTGACTATATTAGGGCCGGTTGTATTTGGTCGATTGTAATTTATAAAGTTCGTTTCGAATCATGATATTGAAAGTTGTGTACGGGCATACTATTCAAATTTGAAAACGATCCGAAACAGTAACAAACCATCATATCCACACCGAAAACAGTAAATACGTAATCCTAAATCGAATCATCAACTACTGCACAACAAACAATCCAAACTACTGCACAAAAAACAATCCAAACTACCAACTACAACACAAAAAGTCATCTACCCGCAAACAGAACAACCACATACATCAGCCCAGATCACACCGTCACAGCGGGAAAGGACCCCAAAATTGCTCATAGATGCGATCCAGATGTGCAGCTGTCAACTCAACTCCAAGGTCCCTGAGTCGCTGAATCTCCAACCCAGCCGCATGATGGCGCTGCTCGATGATGGTCGGCGGGGGTGGCGGCGGCGGGATGATGGGCTGGTGTCGAGGAGTGTCAGGAAGTAGGTATGGATGACTATGATGGTGTAACCACTCCAGATAGTTATCGGCCACGCCATATGGGTACTCTTCAGAGGTCCGTGGCAACTCCTCAATGGGGAAAAGATGATCGATCCTGTGCGCCCAGTGGTTGTCGGCTGGGTGAAACGACGCCTCCTTCTTGGCCTTGGCGGACTTCGGTCTGTGCACTATGCTAGGTCTGATTGGATCAGCGGGAATGTGCTGAACCCGACCAAACTGTCGCAGCACACGGTCCGGCATATACGACTCCTCCTCGAACAACCACCGGATGGTGCCCCTATATCTCGACAGACGCAGATCTTCATCAAAATCCAAGTGTCTACCAAATGGCATGAACTTGATCTGCAATGGAATAGAAATTGTTATTACGACTAAAATGTTCAAAATCTAGTTTATAGTATGACAAATGTAAGTGCGGATATAAAATGTGTTCGTACCTCGTCCACAGTCATCTCATCCAGCCTCCGCCGCAGAACATCCAGTTGCTCGATGCGAGGCCTATCATCCCGGGTCACCGTAGTGGAAAATGGCGTCGCCCCCAGGACGTACCTCACCCCGCGTCGCGGATCTTGGGCTAGCCTCCGATCGAGCGTCATGTCGGGCTTGAACACCGGAAAATGCAACCATATCCACACCTACAAAGGAACAATATTTTTTTTCCCATTCCATTCACCTTGTGCGCATGAATTAGTTAACTGCCAACAGTCCTAGGTTCGAATCCTATACCCAGCGCTGTTTTTTCCCATTCCATTCACCCTGTTTAATTTTTTTTTTATTCCTTTCAACTTCCGATTTCAGATTTCTTGGAATTTCAGACCAAATCTCATGCGGTCGACAATCCCTAACCCTAACCCTCTCCAATCTAAATCTCATTCACCCTAATTCTTGAGTTCCCGGATGTCATCGCAGAAGAAAATCAATCCGGCGATGATAAAGGAGAAGGTCGAGAAGATTTAGCACGATTTTCCACTCCCTCTCTGGATCCTCCCGTCGAAGTTTATCTGCGAGATCTCAGATCTGAGGCCATAGAAGGAGATGAAGGCAGCCATTGAAGATTCCAGATCTATTAAATCAACAAATTGCTTTTCTTCTTCTTTTAAAAACCCTAGCAGTCGCTCTCTATCTCTCCAGATTGCTCCCCTCTCCAGATCTGAGAAAGGCTTTCTCAGATTTTTGCTTCTCTCCCGCTCTCTGTCTCTCACTCCCGACTGAAGGAGATTTTTGCGGATCGAAGAAGACGACATACAACATTGGGGCTGGAGATGGAACTCCGAGGTCGACCCCTTCAACTCTTTCACTTCCTCTATTTCTCACTCCCGACCGCCATAGAAGGCCAAGCTCGGCTCGATCTCTCGGTCTCTCCACTCTATGTTTTTCACTCCCGACCGACGACCGCCATAGAAGGCCAGGCTCGAGCTCTCAGCCTCTCCACCCCACTCCCGGCGACGCGCCCTCTGTTGTCTTGCCTCCCCCTTTCATAACGGTTCGTGTCGGGTACCCGGGTATCCGACACGGAGCCGAACACCTTAACCGTGTCGGGTACCCGGGTTAAGTCGTGTCGGGTATGGTTCGGGGAAATTGGGCTTAACGTGTAACGGCCCAGAATTATAATTTCCGGGTTACGTTTCAAGGGATGAAAACCCTTGTTCGGATCTTGCAATCCAGGTACGGGTCAAGGTTTCAAACTCTTTTAAGATCAGTATAAAGAGGGATTTCAAACCCTAAAAACCTCGAAGGGCCGTTGGGTACCCTTAACCTGTCCTACAACTATGTCGCGGAATCCATTTCAAATACTAGTAAAGCGGAAGCAAAGTAAATATACAAGTGTCACGGCAAAGCCGGTCAAAACCAAATCATGAGTGGGTAATTACCATTTTACTAAATTAGGATATTATCTAGATTCTTCGATTCGCCAAAAGGAAACCCCGTCATATAGACATCGAGCACTCAAATCTGCAGAGAATACCTTTAAAAAAAAGAACGGGGAAAGGAATCAGATCGAGCCACTTATACGGGACCGGCAGTCCTCGCTGAGGCCACATAGTATGTGCTATACCTAATAAAGATGCTCTAATGCAGTACGAAATTCAAACACACTAGCATGCTCCTAGTTCATAATAATGTGCAGAAATACTGTAAAGGGCCCAAGACAATGCCAAGTGGCATATCCCTCTCCTACCTCCACCCCTTCCGATAGGTGGAGACTGGCCAGCTCGTGAATGCATTCCATCATAATCGGGGGGCACGCATGCCTAACCCGCTCCACAATAAAGCCCGCAGGCATATCATAATATAAGGAAGTTCATGACTCGATTGACTCAGGGTACCCGATGAGGCTGGGCTACCCTATGACCCTAGCAAAGACTCTAGGACTATCACAGATAACGGCCGTTCTGTTTCAAACGCATAAAGTAAGCAGATGCTCATTCAATTAGTGCAACCTAAACAGGATACTACATGACATGCTTTTATGCATATGCAACACCTAACATAAAATGCAACAACAGGCATGAATGTCCAACCTGAGTAAGCCCCCTAGGGAACTTACCTGAAGATGCAGAACATCAGGATAATACAAACAAGGGCCCAAATGCAAGTCCAAAGCAATCCAAAAGCGATACACACCTATCATCAAGCCACTTCCGTAAGCTACCAGACTAACATTCACACACACGAAACCCAAGTTCTCAACATCCTTAAACCCAATCGACGGTAAAACCATTTTCCAAAACCTTTCCGACATGATCGACATCAACCAAAACCATTTAATCAAAATCACTGATAAATCTCACCAACAATATTTCTCAACTCTTAAATCCCAAATTAAGTCAACTCATATTCAAAATAATTTCTCAAATCATATTTGGCCAAATCCCGACATTTATCATTTAAATCCTCAACAAATCTTTCAAGATCATATTATAGAAATAATTCCGTCATTTTAGTTTCCCAAACACTAGTTATTAAAAGACATTTCCGAAACTTGAAAAATCTCTTTTAAATAATTTACCAACAATGTTTATCTAAAATAAACACCAAATTAATCGTCTTTATAAAATCATATTTATAACACAACATCAACAAATGAATCATTTTATAAGTTAACCTCAATAGTTCGCTTCACTATTTCGTAAAACAAATTATAATATATTTAATATTTCCATAAAATATATTCATTACTCGAAACTCAGAATATTAATATAAAAATGATAATCTAGTAATTACTAACAATTATACAATAACTATGTGTTATAAATTATTAACTCAACATACAACATATATATAATGTAGAACACAAAACCTCTTTTTAAAACTCAACCAAAAGCCCAACCCTAATCCGAAATAAAGGCCCAGTCCCCAAACCCGGATCCATGTCTGGCCCAAGCCCATCTCTTTTAAAAGGAAACCGGTTTTAGATTAAAACAAGGTGAACCGGACCAACCAAAACAAAACCAAATAAAAGAAAAGGGAGTGAACCCGGTTCACTGTTCATCGCCTCCCCCATCAATCCCATTCGAGATCTGGAAAGAGAAGGGACGAGGGGAGCTCGCCGGCGACGATGCTGGGCTCCGACACAAGGCACACACATACGACAAGAAGGAAAGGAAGAAGGAGGAGAGAATAGGCTCACCGAGGCGCGGTTTCGTCTCGCCGGGATGGGTTCGTCGGGGCTCGTTGTGGCTCACCGGAGACGGAACCGTACGAGCTTTCCTGGGTTGACAAAGGGATGTCAAAAGGCGAAGCTTTTCGCGGCTTGAAGTCGAGTGGAAGGAGAATGAACCTTACCGATCGAAATCAGGAAAACAAATCAGAGGAGGGAGGAAGACGGTGGCGGCGTCAGTGCTCCGGTGGCCCTGGGCAGTCGCTGGGCATCTTCGGTCGCCAGAGAAGTGGCGGAGTCGCTGCTGGGCTCAACGAAGAGGAGGAATGGGGCTGCAGGGCTCGGCTTCCCTTCAATGGCGGACAGGGGAGGCGTGGCTTGTGACGGGGACGACGGCGGTGGTCAGGCGGCGAGGCGAAGAGCTGGCGGCGGTGGTGCAAGGCTGGTGGTGCAGTGGCGCAGGTGAGCAGGCGGCAAGGAAGCCCATAGGCTCTCGGCAAGCTCGAAGGGAGTGAAGAGGAGGAAGATAGGGTGATGCTGTGTGAAATCAAAGGGGTTGTTGTTTGAATGGAGCAGAAGAAGATAATAAAAGGGGAAGATGGGTAGGAAAGAAAGGATAGAAATGGGTTGCTGTTGGGAATGGCAAAGAGAAAGTATAAGAACAGAGGCTCTGTGATTTTTGTCCTTATGCTGCAGTTGAATCAGATGGATCATGGGAGGATGAGCTTTAGGAGGCAGGTAAAACCTACAGGGAGATTTGGCGTGAAATCTGTCCAATTTCAGAGCTGCTACTTGACCAAGGGAAAGGGGGAAAGAGATGGCAAGCAGATGGAGGAAGAGACAAAGGGTAGAGTGATCCCACCAAGACCCCAAATTTGAAATACCCGAAAACAATTTCTCGGAATCTGCTTTTTCGATCTATCCTGACTCAATCAAAATAAAGTTTAAATCTTTCAATCCGAATTCAATAATGAAATCCAAATATCATTTTTCCGAATTTTTGACATATGAAAGCGGAATAAGGTCTACTTTGCATAAATTTTAAAATTTTGTCGGAATCCGCTTTAATAGTTCCGAGTTCGATTTATTAAATTTAGGACGAGTTTTTCTTAAAACATTCGAATTAAATTCATTTTTCTGAAAATTAGGATTTAAAAATCCGAGCCTTTACATCATCCACCTCTAAAAACAAGTCTCGTCCCCGAGACTAAAACCAAAATAAAGTAGGGAATGAAGTTTGAATTTGATGAGTCCAAGGACCATGTCCAAGGATCTTGTAATCATCTCGGTTGCGTCTTCCGGGATTTTCACAACATCCTAGTCACGGTCGTGACATCTCCAATTGGCCTTGACAAGTATGCAATAAGCGCCCCTATCACATCCTCGCTACGCAGTCCCAAAGTACTCCTGATAACCGTCATGCTGAGTCTGCAACTGCTCCTCCACTCTCTCAGCTCCAGTCTGCAACTGCTCTTCCGTCTGCCGTGCTCGGTCCCCTCGTAGGTACTCCTCCATCATCTCAATACCCTGGTCGCCTTGTCTAGACTCTTCGGTCGACTGCACCACTGGGTCATCCGTGTGGTCAGACATTAACTCCAGCTCAATCTGCACTAGACTCTGATATGTCTCTATAGACGACTGTGACGTGTGCCCCAAACCGTCACTCTGGTCAACACGTGACTGAGAAGATGGCCCAGTATCAGCTCCTACCGTCTCAGTATCCCTCTCCGGAGGATCCACTACATCCTCCAACGTCTGACTCTCCCTAACGGCAGCCTCGGTATCATCATCTACCGCGTCACTATCCGTCTCCATAGGAACTGGTACATCCTCCAACGTCTATCTCTCCCTATTGGCAGCTCTCCTAGCAGATTGCAAAACCACCCTCTCTCCTAACCCTCTCGATAACGTGGACTGTGTAAATTAAAATATATTTGTCAGAATCCTATCGCTCGAATACAATACTATACCGTATGACTGTCTAAATGTGGCAAGATTTTCGTAAGGTTTATTAATGATTTCATCTTAATACTAACAATTCCTAAGAAAACATAAATATATACTTATTCGATTTCAATTTCCCTACACCTAGTATTTGTCAGAATCCTATGGCTCGAATACGATACTATATCGTATGACTGACTAAATGTTGCAAGATTTTCCAAAGGTTTATTAATGATTTCAACCTAATACTATCAATTCCTAAGAAAACAGAAATATATACTTATTCGATTTCAATTTCCCTACACCTAGTAACGATTTTAACATACCTTAGGCTGAGGCTGTGGTTGTTGCTCAGTCTATGTCTCAAGCTGTGGCGGTACATCTGTCGTCCTCCTCCTCTGTATAGTGGGTTCCGGCTACATTATATATAACAATTAAATGTTAACACTATCTCTATCAGCTTAAAAAATAAAGCAAATTGATTTTTATAAACATTCAATGTTACCTGTAACGGATGTCTCCGAAAAGGACCGACACCATCAGCCGCATCTTTTCCACGATTGTCTTTCACCATCTCAACACTCGGGTACAAAGTGGTGGTAGAAATAGGGACGGGGAATCGACGGAACCAAAAGTCGGGCTCGGAAAGAAAGGAATCGGAGAAGAGTCGGATTGTGTGTCGGAGAACTGGGCCCCCCACGCCTATTTATAATGGGCCCCCACAACGGTAAAAAAGATACCGCATCTCCTTGCGGTGGTTTTTTTTACCGTTGTGACAACGGTAAAAAAAGCTACCGCATAGAGATGCGGTAGCTTGGACCCAAATTTTAAATATTTTAAACATTTTAAAACCCACCACATGGGTATGCGGTGAGTTTCGGATAACTTCGACCCAACCGGCTTCTCGTATAACGGACTCCGTTTTAGCCTAATTCACCGCATGTACATGCAGTGAATAGTTATACGGTCACGGACCCACCGCATGTACATGCGGTAGGTCGGGCTAAAATTTCATTGAGTCACCGCATAGAGATGCGGTGACTTTGCGGTGTAAATAGTAAAAATTAGCGGTGAACTTATCACCATTCGATAATATGTGAGGGGCATTGCTCATTAATCTACGACACTTACAAAATCACGTACTAAATTACAATAAACATTTTTAAATTTTATATTAATAAAAGGAGGTTACACTATTACCATTGATGTATTACCATAAAAAAAGGTTACACTTTTTTTTTTTGGTGGCCAAAAAAAAAGAAAAAAAAAAAGGTTACACTACTACCATTCTTGTATTATATTGTAATCACATAATAGTGTATTACACAATACACTAACCATTTGGACCTTATTGTAATACACTAAGGTTGCGCGTTCAACCTTATTGTACTCCAATAACGATACAAAGATCATCCTACTTTTACCCAGAAAATTAAACTAAGGATCACACAATCAATAAAATACATGTAAGTTCATTATCAAAACACCACATTTTACGTACATACTTGTTCATTTCCAATTACAAGTGATATAGTCACATAGAGGTTGTTGAGATCTTCTATTATCTTTTATATTTTTTTCATAATTAATTTGGTCAATGGATAACTTTGTACGGGTTGTCAAATTGGCAACCTAAGGGTATTTTCGACATAAAAAAATACAAAAGTTTAAATTACAATAAAAACATTAGAGGGGTCTATTTACCTTTACAATTAATGAATACGGTCTATATGCCCCATTCACCCTTGAATATAATCTTATTTCGGATGGTCCATAAGCTCCACCAGATGGTGGCTAATTTTGTCTTATGGGTTGTGTTGAGTTTTGAGAAGATCTCATTTGTGCTTTGTCCGATTGTTTGACCCGTTATAGTTGCACTTCGAATGATTTGTCCAATCCCATGGTCGATTTTCAAAATCATATGGAGTGAATGGTTGCAACTTGTGAACAAGTGTTCCGAGCTTTCATCCACATTATTACAAAATACGCAGGAGAGCGGGACCGTTACACCTTTGTTTGCTAGTCTAGTTTTCGTAGGAGTTCCATCCATTACAAGTTTTCAAATAAAATTTTTACTTTAGGGAAGCAATCCAGTCGCCATATCCATGATATGTCTCTTTCTTGAGCTCTATAATGTCCTGTAATTTTTGCTAATGCTGCTGAGGTAGAGAACCATCCATGACGATTTGTTTTCCAATATAGTCGATCATCAAAGTCCGCAATCGAGATTTTGTTTTTTTTAATATCTTTTGTACAATGTCATTCAGTAGTACCCTTTGCAATTGATCAATTCTCCAACATTTGTTTGGTCTTATATAATGTTCAACATTTTCTTCCTCGTTGATTGTACAATTTGGGTCTTGGAGACTTCTGGAAATTAAGAATGAATTCCTAGGAGGACTTATCTGGCAAGTAGGAAACTGAAAGACAATGAGGTTCTGAAAAGGCGAGGAAGAATAGTTTCATTTGTAATGCCAGCTTATTTAAATCTTTTGTTTTGGAGAGTCTTATTCCTCCATATTTCATAGGTTTGCATATGTTGTCTCATCCAATTAATGGTTTGTACTGATTGTCTTTGTTCCAGAAGAACCCTATGTTGATTTGGTCTAATTCATTATGTATGTCCGAGGGTAGGATGAAGATTTGCATGATGTAGTTTGATTCATTGATAGGTTAGCTTTTATAAGTGTTGATCGTCCTTGTTGCGATAGTGCATTGACTTTCCACTTCGTCAGTTGGGTTGTTGCTTTGCCTATAGTCTCTTCAAATGTGTTCTTGTTGACTCTCTCATTAATAATTGGGCATCCAAGATATTTGTCGAGGGATACATGACTAATTATGTGAAGGGTACTTTGGAGCTTTTATTTTTTGTTGGTTATATACGACGGATGTCACTTGGAAAGCCGACTTGTTAAAGTTCACATTTTGTCTTGATATGCTGCAATAGTCATCTATGAACTTTTTAACTTTGCTGCATGAGTCATTGCTTGCTTTTACAAATATCATAATATCGTCAGCAAAGGACAAAAACAGAATTCTGGTCTCTGCTCGGGTAATGTCAAATCCAATTGATTGTTTCGATTCATCACACGTCCTTTGGAGAGTTCTAGCAAGGACCTCTTCTCCAATGATGAAAAGGTGTGGTGAAATTGGGTCGCCTTGGCTTAGGCCTCTTTCTGGTATGAAGATTTCGTTTGGGCCATCATTAACTAGGACCGAAAAGAGCACGGTCTTCACACACTCTTTGATCCAAGCGATGAAACGACCACAAAATCCAAATTTGGTCAAGACATGGAACAAGAGGTCCCATTCAACCATGTCGTATGCCTTTTCCATATCAAGTTTTATTGTCATCCAACCTTCTTTACCCTTTCTCCCTTTGAAAGAGTGGAAGATTTCACGAGCAATGAGAATTGAGAATATTGTCTTGGATGACTCTATCCATTATGATATTGGTTATTACTTTGTAAATGGTTGAGCAAAGACTAATTGGTCTGTAATGGTTGGTCGTGTTTGGATTTTCACACTTTGGTATGAGGGAAATAAAAGTGTGTTTTATTTGTTTAAGTATCTTTCCAGAGTGGAAGAAGCCCTTAATTGCTCTAATAACACCGGGTCCTACAATTTTAAATATTTTTGGTAGAATTCTGTTATCATACCATCGGGTCCAAGTGGCTTATTTTTCCCTATCGAGAACATGGCATGCTTGATTTCACTGTTGGCAACATCCTTAACTAACATTTCAGTATCTGCAGTTGTTATCTCCGTGTTAATGAGTTGTAGGTACTCATTTACTCGTTGCATGTTAATGTTTCATTTCTTAAATCTTTTCTCAAAATCATGTTTAATTTCTTTTGTTATGTTTTCTTCTCCTACGATTACCGTGTCTTCCTCTGTTCTTATCTCTCTTATGGTTTTTCTGTTTCGTTTTCCGATCGTCACTCTATGGAAGTAACTTGAGTTTGTATCAATAAATTTAAGGTGTTTTGTTTTAGCTCATTGTTTCCAGTACGTTTTATGATATTCAAGCAATTTCTCTTTTTTCACCAATAGTTGTCTTTGCGTTCTTTTCGCTTGTTCATCATGCTCTGTAATGTGATTCTTTTGAAGTTGGATCAGTTTTTCACCTACTTCTTTCAATTGCTTAAAAATGTTTCCAAATGATTTTTTGTTCCATTCTTTTGTGAGGCGCCGCTTAAAGAGTTTTTTTTTTTTTTTCGTAAGATTGAACATGTGTGAACCTTTGCTATTTTTTCTCCATGCTTTTGTGACTATGTTTCTATAATTTGGTCTAGTTATCCATATTTTCTCAAACTTAAACGGTTTTCCTTTGAAGTTGTTGTCATTTTGGATCTCAAATGAGATCGGACAATGGTCAGATGATGAGAAGGCATGGTTTGTCGTGACAATTGTTGGAAACCATAACACAATTTGTGTTTAGACAAGCACTCTGTCAAGGTTTTCGTAGATATTGTTCGTGTCCATTTTATTTTTGCACCACGTAAAGTCGTTTCCAATCGTTGAAAGATCTCTTAAATCGTTTAAATTCTTAAATTATGTGAGTCGGTAAAATCTACTTGGATTAGGCTCACACCCTCCATGTTTTTCCGCTTGCTCATTAGATCTCATTCATATCACCTATGACGATGCATGGTATTTGTAGGTTCTTTATGTGTCTAGTAAGTTCTTGCCAAAATTCATTCTTTCCTGCTTCGTTTGGCGTCCCATATGCGAAAAAAAGTGCTAGTTCAATATCATGAATTTGGATCTTAATTTTGAAAGTAATAAAACGTTGTCCCTTGAAAATGAGTTCTATGGTTTCATTATGCAATTGATAGCTCTTCCAGAGTACACAGAGACCACCCGATCTCTCCACTGCAGGGACCCATTCCATGTAATCGAATCCTGGTTTTTTCCAGATTCTTTCATATGGTGGTTGTTCTATTCTCGTCTCCATTAATGCTATAATTTGAATGTTTTGAATTTTTACAAAAAGTGTCTATTTTCGTCCAAAGGTTCTTGCGAGCAATGCCACATATGTTCCATGTGCTAATTTTCATTACTATTTTAGATATGAGGTGGGTCGTTGTTCATAAATTCTCTAGACTTTCTACAAAACAGATTTATTCGTAACATAACACACACATATAAAAAAAAACCCAACATATTTTTAAAAAATAATAAAATAAATGTATCGTGTCGAGTCTCCAACAAGAAAAATATCCCGATCCAAACATGATCCGTTTATTATTGTGTTTTTGCTTTTTGTGCCATATTTGTGTTGTATTGGTGACATGTACCATATTATTTAGAGCACACCTATTGGCGAGATATGACTAATTTCAATAGTACGGTGGAAATGCTTAATGGTGTATATTTGGATATAATTTGTGATTCAATAATTAACTTCAAGTATTCAAAATGTGTATATTTGCACATAAAGTGCTCAAATATGATCACAACACATTTTCATGTGCGATTTTTTTTTTGTCACTTTTCAATAATTAACTTCAAGTATTCTCAAATGCTTTCTGGGTCGTCTTAGACTTTGCGAGATATTAGTGATATTTCTAAAAAGATGATCGAGGTAGGAATTCACAAAGCTTTTGATTTGGTATATTATCTCATCGAGTTGGTTTTATTGTTACCGGTTACAAAAACTATAGTGGAAAATATTTCTCTATTATGGGTATTATCAAGCCATATTTGTGCAACAAGATAAGAGAATATTTTCTCTCTGAGAGTTTTGTCGAGCTACTAGGTTAAAAAAGATGTTTTCAAGCGCATTGATAATGAGGTTATCATTCAACATTTTTAGGGTATGAAAATCGTAAAATGGATTTACCCCGTATCGAGTTTAACTATTTCATTATAAAACTCTAATTAGCAATGAAGATTTTTTTATACTAGTGAACTCTTTTATTTTTATCGCTATTTTGTAGTGTTGAAGACGTTATGTGTTGTACAAGTTCATGTTATTCATTGTTATTTATCATCGGTGTGCCCCCACCCTCTTCGGGTTCTGGCTCCGCCACTGAATACACACAATCTCTAATAATGGGTTATAATATTTTTTTTGGAATTAATTTAACCTAAACTAGTGTTGTATAATATTTTTATTTTATTTAATAAAAGTTAGGTTTAAACCGAATCAAACCTAATCAAAATCTCAAACGATTTTTTTGAAATTGTAAACCGAAAACCGAACTTATGTTTGCTTTAGGCCCGGTTTAATTCGTTCGGTTGAGTCCAAAATTTCGATTTGAACCGAAATTTGAACACCTCTCTCGGCTGTCCCTTCCCCTTATAAACTTCGCCCATTTCCACCGCACCCAAACCCATCCGGCTTTCAAAAACCCTAATCCTCTCTCTGCTCTCTCCGAAAGAGAAGGGTTTTGAGATGGCAAATGGAGAAGGTCCAGCTATCGGAATTGATCTCGGCACTACTTACTCATGTGTCGGAGTTTGGAAGCACGACCGTGTTGAGATCATCGCCAATGACCAGGGTAACAGGACCACGCCTTCTTACGTCGCATTCAACGATACCGAGCGCATGATCGGAGACGCTGCTAAGAATCAGGTCGCCAGGAACCCAGTCAACACCGTCTTTGGTATGATTTCTTTCTTTTCCTTGTTTTGATTCAGTTTGTACTATGTTGAATCTTGCTCTCTGTCACCTGATGCTACGCCAAAGTTTCTAATTAATGAACGAACCAGAACTTGAAATCTATGAAGTTAATGTTTGTTTCCTTGTATGTTTAAGTATACTTGTCCCAAATTTGATATCTCAGACTCTTAGTAATTGTAAATGAAATATGAATGGAGTCCTTGAGCTGATTTTGGTTGCCTTTGGAGGGATTTATATAGGAGTGAGTCGATTATCCATTAAAACTTACCCAATCGAATTGGCATATATTTGCTTCTATTTCGTAATTAGTTTTAGATGTAATTGCATAACAAATGAAATTCAACATGTTGGATATGTTTACTGATAGATGTTCTGTGATCTGATCAAGCACATATCTCCTGAATTTGAGTGTAGAAATTATTCAGTTTAACTATTTCAACTCAAGGGAAAATTCGCAGCCCTTAAAAATAGCTGCTAATAGCATGTTATATTAAATGACAGATGCGAAGAGGTTGATCGGCAGGAGATTTAGCGACCCAGTGGTTCAGCGTGACACGAAGATGTGGCCATTCAAGGTTGTTCCTGGAGCTGCTGACAAGCCGATGGTTGTTGTCACCTACAAGGGCGAGGAAAAGCAATTCAGTGCTGAAGAGATCTCATCAATGGTGCTTACTAAGATGAAGGAGACTGCGGAGTCTTATCTTGGCACAACCATCAAGAACGATGTGGTGACCGTCCCTGCTTACTTCAATGACTCCCAGCGGCAGGCGACCAAGGATGCTACTGTTATTGCGGGCCTGAATGTCCTGCGTATCATCAACGAGCCCAATGCAGATGCCATCGCCTATGGCCTTAATGAGCACTCGAACAACAACGGCAAGAAGAATGTGCTCATCTTTGATCCTGGTGGTGGGACATTTGATGTTTCTATCCTTACAATTGGTGAGGGCAGTGCACTTGTTTTTGATGTCAAGGCAACTGCTGGTGACACCCACCTTGGTGGAGAGGATTTTGATAACAGGCTGTTGAACCACTTTGTCAAGTAGTTCAATAGAAAGCATAAGAAGGACATCAGTTGTAATCCGAGGGCCCTTAGAAGATTAAGGACTGCTTGTGAAAGGGCAAAGCGAACTCTTTCGTCCACTGTTCAGACGACCATTGAGGTTGATTCGCTATATGCGGGTGTGGATTTCAATGCTTTGATTAATTGTGCCAGGTTTGAGAAGTTGAACAAGGACCTGTTCATGAAATTTAAGGAGCCCGTTGAGCAGTGTTTGAGGGACGCCAATATGGACAAGAGTGATGTCCATGATATTGTGCTTGTTGGTGGATCAACTAGGATTCCGAAGGTGCAAGAGCTTCTGGGCGAATTCTTCGATGGAAAAGAGCTAAGCAAGAGCATCAACCCGGATGAAGCTGTTGCATTTGGTGCTGCGGTAATGGCTGCGAATTTGAGTGGCCAGGGTAACCAGAGGGTTCAGGATCTTCAATTGTTTGACGTCACTCCTTTATCACTTGGTATTGAGACTGTTGGTGGTGTGATGGATGTTTTGGTCCCTCGGAACACCACCATCCCGTTCAAGAAGGAGAAGGTATTCACCACCACCTCGAATAACCAGGCAAGTGTGGATATCCAGGTATATGAAGGTGAACGAGCCAATACAATGGACAACAACTTATTGGGCAAATTCGTGCTCTCTGGTATTCGTCCTGCTCCAAAGCATGTTCCTAAGATAAATGTTTGCTTTGAAATTGACGCCGACGACATCTTGAATGTGTCGGCTGAGGATGAAAAAACCGGGCAGATGAACAAGATCACAATCATCGATGACGATGGAAGGCTGTCCATGGAGCATATCGAGAAGATGGTGGAGGAGGCAGAGAAGTACACGGCAGAGGACGAGGAGTTCAAGAAGAAGGTGAATGCCAAGAATGCATTGGAGAACTATGCTGACGATATGAGGAGCACCATCAACGATTTGAAGTTTCAGTCCAATCTTGGTTCATACAAGAAGAAGATTGATGCGGCCATTGATTCAACGATTGAGTGGTTGGAGGATACCCATCTGGCCAAGGCGGACGAAATTGAGGACAAGATGGAGGAGCTGGAGAACCTCTGCAACCCCATCATCAGGAAGATGTACCATGATTGCGAGTTACTTCTAAAAAATGAGGCGAATTTGAGGAAGATGTGCCGTCTGGCCGAGGCGGACTAAGGCCAGCAAGTTACTTTTGAAGTACTCTTTTAATCGATGTGATTATCCACCACCACGACCATGAATGCAAATTGTTGACGTTGTAATGAAGCAGTTGGTATTTTGAAGTACTCTTTTGAAGTAACTCGTATAGTCGTATGATATATATAAGTATTGGTTTTCTATGTTTTCAAACCATAGTTTCTTTTGATAATTTTCTAGATTAGAGAAGAAGGGAAACTGAAGCTGCATTTGGATTTTGGAGTTGGCATTGACCTCATTTGAACAACATCATTAAAACTTGATACATAGTAAATCACCCGACGAGGGACTTTCACCCAATTTGACATTTCATTCGAATAACTCGATAACGCAAATCGACAAAAACTCTAATAAACCCAACCATTTAAACAAAAAGAGAAATTTTGTTAGAATATCACCTTTTGAATTTTGATTAAGTAATTAACACCTTTTAAAGTTTTATTAGACGTTCTAACATCCGTTAATGTTTTTTTAGCCCCTTAGCACCCAGCCCTGAGCCCCCTGTACCTCTCTCTTGTTAGAATATCACCTTTTGAATTTGCTCTGTGTGAGCTTTCTCTCGGACGCTTCTCCTCCTCCTCCTCCTAGGCGCCAATGCTCCGGGCTGGCCACCGCTCTCACCGCGACTCCGTGAGCCACCTCCCGTCGACCGCTAGCCGCCGCCGACACAGTAACTTCCCGCGCGCAGGATCGGCTCCTCTTCTTCAACCTCCTCCTCCGTTGTCTTCCTATTCCCCCATTTGAACCCCTATTATCTTGATTTATGGTGAATCTCATTCCCTCTGATCTTTTTCATATTGAATTTCGTATTGATTGATAGTTTACCTAGATTATTTAAAGATCTGAACTGTTAGGGTTTGGGATAAATTGATTAATTTGGGGATTTGTGATTAGGTGAAGTTAGGGTTTTTCAATTGCGAATATTTGTGGAAAAATTAGGGTTTTTCGCCTTGATTCGATAATGGTGGGATTCATTGTTCTAAATGGAATCTCGATTGGACTGTTGAATCTCGATTGTATGCTGTCAAATATAGGGGTCTAAGATTAGAAGAATCAGAATGGACTAGTGGTGCAGTAGCGGATGATTCCTCTTGAATTGCTGATTTTTATGAGAATTTGCCTTCTGTGCTTGAAATCTGTTGTTGTATTAATCCGATGTGATCTTCTCTTATGAGAATTTACCTTTTGATTGATTTTTGTTGTTGTTGTTTGTTGTAAGCCGAATCTGCCATGTTTTACAGTAACTTTTATGTCAATTTCTGCATACATTTCATTCATTTGGGCCAAGATAGTACAGAATCTATGTAGTTTATGTTTATTTGCCAAATTATGGAATCTACACCAGTTTCTGTTTAAATTCGCAGAATTCGAGACGCTTTACAGCAATTTTAAGGAAGGTCAGAAAAGCTCGGAAAACAACTACAGAAGTCCAGAATCCGAGAGTACAGAACCAGGATAAACCGAGCTGAAGCCAGAGCTACTCTATTTCGAGTACACCTTACTCGATCTCGAGTAGAGAGCCCGAGCAGACTTGGTTGACAAAGCCTGGTCGAGGAAACCAAGTCCGAGGCAACCTGACTCCGGAACCCTACTCTATCTCGAGTACCACTAGTCGAGATCGACTAAGCCTAGACGCCACATCCGGAGTCGAGAAGAGGAGCTGATCGAGAAGCCAAGGATGAAGGCGCTGAGCAACCCTACTCGATCTCGAGGAGGCCTTGTCGAGATCGAGGAGCCACCATGCCCTAGTCCGAGTCCATGCCGAGGAGGAGTCCTCGACATCACCAGAGAGCCGTCTTCGACCACACCCCTAGTCGATCTCGAGGAGCCCTAGTCGAGATCGACGACACCCAGGAGCCCAGATCCGAGCCATGTCGAGCAGATCTACCCGAACCGAGCCAGTCGACCATAACCCTACTCGAGATCGACTAGACCTTTGTCGAGATCGAGTAGACCTCCAGAGCCGCGTTACTCGGTTTGACCAATTCTACTCGACTTGGGATTGCTTGGGTGCGAAGATTGCCGATTCTATCCAAATCTATCAACATTGATCATGAAGAAGGAAAATCTATCCATGGAAGACTTTAGATTTATTATTTCCCTTTAAAGATTTAATTCCCTTGTTGCATTTATTTATCTTCTAGCAAGTAGATATAATTTTAGATATAGATAGAAGATTCTATCCTTGATTAGCAAGGATTAGAAGGCTATAAATAAAGCCCTAGGGGCTGGTTTTTCATTCATTCAATTTCATTCAGAAACACAATCAATTCCATTCAAGTAAGTAGGAGTAGAGAGAGAGAGTTTGTAGCAAGCAAGGTGGAAAGGCGAAAGCGGATTTGTCTTGTGGGTTGTAAGCTTTCTTTATTTAAAATTCAATGCAAGTTAGTTTCTTTTGTTATTTGATGTCTTTCTTGATAATGAAGAGCAAGTAGTCCACCCACTTCTGGGGCTGGGGTGAGCTCGACGGTGGCCATGTAAGGTGATGCAGTAAAGGTCAGATCTTTTTATGCAATTCGTCTTCTATCCCTATGAGCATGATTCTTTTGCGAGAGTTGAAGGTGATCCTTGTTTGTGTTATTGAAGCGAAAGTGATCTTAATACAACTTGGATTAATTATGTGAAAAGGGTTAGTGACAATTAGGGTTTATGCGAAAGCCTCTATATGCCTATTTGTTAGTAACGAAAGTTATCTTGATGGAAAGCATGATCTTTTATGCCTTTATGTGTTACTCTGCATGGTTATCGTTGTGGTGTTGATACCCTGGTCTTGGAAGTCGTTTATTATATTGATTTATTTCGTCGAAAATCTGAGTTTTGGGTTCGAGAATTTGCAATTTAAGTTTTCTGTCTTTCCAGTCGATACAGAGGAGGAGCTCGTCGAGATCGAATAGGCCTTAGTCGATCTCGAGTACGGTCTTGTCTTGGTCGAGTAGAGTTTCTGCTTTTGTTGTCGATTTTTCAGTTTCTGTCGACTTGCTGTTGTCGATCTCGAGTAGGCTTTTGTCGAGATCGAGTGCCTCTGTCTTTGCTTTGTTCTTTATTTTCTTTCGCTATTTTCTGTCTTTGCTTCTGTTTCTGTCTTTTCTGTTTCTTGTCTGTGAGATCTGTTGCTACCTAAGAACTGCTGACGTGCTTCCTCGTGGATTCGATCCTAACAACCTTCTACTACAACGGGAGGAAGTCTTGTATTTATTTGCTGAGACAGGGAAGTCAGTCTGATCTTTACTTTATATTTATTTCATACTTGACCATCCTCCTGCAACAATGTTGTTGCATTTTCTGTCATCAATGGAGTTGATGTGCTTTCTCGTTGCCATCTTGAATGGAATGCTTTCTTTCTGGTGTTTGATAAATGTATCAAGGAGGAACTAAGAGGCAAGACGAGGGTCCTAGTTATGAACCAATTCCATTTCCTTCTATAGGTTAGAATTTCCAGTAACTAGTGCAAAAAAAACTTCAAGTGCAGCATATTTCTGATCACATATCAAACAAAAGAATTGATAGTTTTGTTGTGATGAAATTGAGAGTCTGATGGTGTTTGTTTACATGGTTGAATTTTTTTTTATCAAACATCTAAAGAAATGGTGATTTAGGGTTACATTTATGTTCAGGGATTTTGCAAGATTGACAGTGATCTTAGGGTTTCTATAATGGTAGGTATATATGGAACCTTAAATGATATCTTTAGATCATTGTGGAATCGGGCGTAAGTAATGTTCTTATGTTTAAGCAATTGAGATTTTGAAGGAAACCTGAAATATTCAAATGCATATTAACCGTGTTAGTGTGATTTGGCATTGGTCTTAAAACCATGGTGGTGGCTTGAATATCTAGTATTTTCTGTGTCTGAAAATTTGAAGCATCAAATATCTAGTAATTGTTCATCACTTCATCCGATCTTATGCTGAAATTATATGCATTTAGGCAGAAAGTGGAATATTTGATTGTGTGTTTTCTGCTCATTTTCAATATCTATGCAATCTTGCTGTTACATTCGAACTCTGTAATGTTTCTTGTTCATTTTATGTCCGCAATCGCTTGAATTGTTCTCTGTAGTCCATTGTATATTCCCCATAATAACAAAGATTTCATTGACTCATTTTTGGTGAATTTCACCAGCTCTATCAATTATGATACAACAAAATAGTATTTGATGGTCTGGCTGAAAATTGTTTCTCAGTTAATAGCTATGCCATTTTCCTTAATAGGTGAATAGTTGCACCGGGAGGATGGGGAAAGCCGTTATTGAAGCAACAGTATCTCCAGGGCTTCATATTGTCCCTGCATCATTCTCCTCTGTGGAGGAAAGCGGGAGCATTCAAGCTGGTGGCAAAGAGATTCAGCTTCTCGGTTATGATGATAGAGAAAAGAGTCTTGCTTCTCTAGTTGACGAGTATCCAAATCTTATTGTGGTGGACTACACTGCACATGCATCTGTTAATGGTAAACAAGAGAATCGTTTATCTTCTTATAAGAGAAAAACTGTCAATTTGAGTTGGGCTATCTGTTCCTTTGTAGCAATTTATTATGTAGAAACACGAAAAAAGGATGTTGTGGATTCAAAGAATATGAAATCTCCATGGCATTTGTTTTTCATTTTGTCATCGTAATCATTTGTTTGCTATGGATATCTTAATCTGCAAACTGTTGATCCTACCGTTTTTTAATGACCTCTTTAATTGATGATATGGTTGCAGATAATGCTGAGTTGTACTAAAAAGCTGGACGTTGCTCTCGTGTACAACCCTATACACTTTTTGAATGTGAAGATGGCAGAAGACTCGTGTTGCTTGTGTGTCACCGCTTCAGAACACTTTATTGGTATGATGTCAACAATGACCAAGTGGCTGCCATCCCTAAGCATACTTGCCTGAGGTACGTTAGAGGTCGAGTTGTTCACGAAACAGAAGATTCAACCGAGATTGGATATTCGATGTTCGATATGTAGTATGAATCCCTCAACTTCTTATTTATTTTGCTTATTGTTACCGTGTGTGCAATTTGCAAAGGGTTGAAGACAATTGTAATTTCGGATTGAGCAAGTCAATTTGTTAGTCAAAGTTAATTAGAAATTAAAGATTGGGCTTTAGCCTGTTTCATGTAGATATATCAACCTATAAATAGGCTCACTTTATAGTCGAACAACTCAGTTGAATAACTATGAGTTTCTTTCCTCAAACTTTGTCTCCAAACTCTCTGTCAATGGAGTCCTTTCTCTTTTCCTAAATTCTGTTTTTTCATTCAACAAATCAAGAATTCACACAAAATCAACACTTATCGAATTTACTACTTGATAAATTGTATTAAAATATTATCAATAAAAATGTCATCACCCATAATATCATAAATAATTGAGATCAATAACGTGTAATCACATATGTCATCAATGGAAAAAAGTCATCAATAAAAGATGTCATTAATGAAGTCTTCAATAAAATGTAATAAAAATGTCACCACCATATGTCATCAATGGAAAAAAGTCATCAATAAAAGATGTCATTCATGAAGTCTTCAATAAAATGTAATAAAAATGTCACCACAAATGATTGCATCAATGAAGTGTAATCATAAATGTGTCATCAGTGAATAAAAGTAGAATTGATGAAAATATATTGATATACAATTGATTAAATTTAAAAAAAAATGGCATCAAACGATTTGATTAAAAAAGTGACATAAAAAAACTTGCATCACATTAAAAAAAAAAATTGTCATCAAAATACTACTTTGAAAAAATATGGCATCATGGTAAAAAAACATATCATCAAAACATTGACATAAAAAAGTGTCATCAGTAGTCAATAGTAAAAAAAAAAGGCATCAATGGTCCACATGACATCACAGTAAACAAAAAATGTCATCAAAGTTTGAAAAAAGTGGCATCACATTAAAAAAAATATAATTAAAAATTTGGCATCAAAACACTATGACAAATGGCATCAAAAAAGTGGCATCAGTTGGTATATAAAAAAAACCAACGTTGAGCGATTGGGAAGGGTGCTAGCCTACCTAATAAAATTTATTTGGGTGCTAATTATCTAATTAAAGGTTCAAAATACGCTAGTTAGCAAAAACACCCAAACAAAAACACAATAAGGTGATTTTAGTAGTTAGACCCTTTTGAATATTTAATTAGGTACGGTCAACTGTTTGACTGCTGACCGGTCAACGTTGACCAACTCATTCCTTTTTTTTAAAATTTTTTTAGTGATGCCATTTTTTACCGTTTTGATGTCATTTTTTCATTACATTTTATTTTCACTTTGATGCCATTTTTTAATGAAATGTTTGGTGACACTTTTTTAATGCCACTTTTTTAGACCTTGATGACATTTTTTTGTTTACTGTAATGTCGCGTTGGCCATTGATGCTATTTTTTTTACTGATGATATTTTTATGTCAATTTTTTTGATGATATTTTTTTACTGTGATGCCATATTTTTTTAAAGTAGTGTTTTGATGATATTTTTTTCTTTAATGTGATACAATTTTTTCAAAGTAGTGTTTTGATGCCATTTTTCTAATGTAATTATTTGATGCCACTTTTTTAATGAAATGGTTTGGTGACACTTTTTTAATGAAATGGTTTCGTGACACTTTTTTATATCAATTTTTTTGATGATTTTTTTTTACCGTGATGCCATATTTTTTCAAATTAATGTTTTGATGTCATTTTTCTAATGTAATTATTTGATGCCACCTTTTTAATCAAATCATTTGATGCCATTTTTTTTTAAATTTATTCAATTGTATATCGATATATTTTCATCGATTACACTTTTATTCACTGATGACACGTTTGTGATTACACTTCATTGATGCAATCACTTGTGGTGACATGTTTATTACATTTTTATACAATTGATGACACAAGGGTATAAAATGTGATTAAACTTCATTGATGACATCTTTTAATGATGACTATTATTCGTTGATGTCATTGTTATTAAACACAAATTAGCCTCCAAAATCAAACGGATTTGGTTTATTCGAATTGGATTCAGTTTGTAGGTTTGTGCAGGTTTCTAAAGTTTTATGCTCAAGTTTTACTTACCTTTGAAGCTTCAGTTTCATGCTTTAATCAATTGAGCTATGGATTTATCTCGTGTGGACGATAGCAAATGAAACTATCACATTCCCATGGCCTTCGATTTGAGGTGATATCATTAAACTGAAACTGGGAAACAAAAAAGTGAAGTTAACCGTGAAAGACATCAAACCTTTACCTTTTATTCAACTTTTCTTTGAAACTTTTACACATTACGGAGTACACACCCAAGTCACCAATACACCATTGGGGAAGCACTGCATGGGTTCATAACACTCCTACATACAATACATAGGAGCATCTACATGCTGATAGACGAAAGGCCTAACAGTGTAGGAATGACTAGACGGGCGATTGTAAGTGAACTTGACAGCCGCATTGCCTCTCCCAAGATGGTTGCACTGCTCATGGAAGCTGCTGATGGGCCTTGCTAGACAGGCGCCCCAGCGTTCGCTCTGACCCTTGCTAACATGCCTAAATGTTTTGGTGGGATGGTTGGCAGAGTCAAAATACTCAGGGGTTTGAATTATGGAAGAGCTATTCCGACAAGACAGGAATTCCAATGACATAAGAACGAGGTATTCTCCTGCTATCTCGTTTGTACAGTTATTCAATACATGATTCAAGTCAAGGCATACTGATTAGTTTTCTATCCTAAGCACAATAGCACTCAGCATGAAAGCAATCAACATGATTAATATGATCCTCTTCGAGGAGGATCGCCCTTGGGCCCAGTTGGATATAATACATATAATCACAGAGACGATCTATGCCGTCCTTCGAGGGACGGCCGACCGAAGGGGCAAATACCTCACGACCTCCTAACCCAAGCCGCTCCAACCCTCGGGCTCCTTGGAGTCTTCAAAACCCGTCTGTAAGAGAAAGCTAGTGTTTTGCCTACCTTCCCCGGGTTCTACATCCATAAGGGATGCCTATCGTAAAGTCTCTACCCCACGAGGTTGCCTTCCTAATTGATTGGTCTAGGTCCAATTGAATTCATTTTGCCCTTTGAAAACATTTTGAAAACCATTTGAAAACTTTGGGGCATTTTCAAAACCACTTCAACCTATCATACTCGGTTTGCAAAACCTGGCTCTGATACCAACTTTGTAACTGCCCGGGATTATGATTCTCGGGTTACGTTTCGAGGGATTAAATCCCTCGTTAGGATCTTACGCCCCGAGTACAGGTTGAAGGTTTTAAATCCTAACTAACGCTTTCAAGTGGGATTTCGCATCCAAATTCAGAGGGATCGTTGGAATCCCCGGGAAAGTCACATGTACCTGTCGTAAGTCTAAGTGTAGAAAACTCATAGTCATACAGAAGCGAAAGTAAAGTATGATACAAAAGGGGTACCACCGCAAAACCGGGTCAAAACGTAAGCCAAATATTCAAATCTAAACCATTACTAATTTAGTGAAGTCAGAGTCTCAACTTCTCTCTTTCTGTCATGTCAAAACCCGCGGTCATGGAGCCAAATCAGTATCATTACACAAATATGACATACCTAAAAAAAATAATATAGGGCGTGGGATCAAACCGAGTCCCACTCACAGGACTAAGTCTTATTGTAATCATATCATATACGCTATTCCTAATAAAGATGCTTCTAGGTGCAAGGCAGAATATTAACACACTAAGATTCCCCTATGATCAAGTGCATAATAGTAATAAGGCCTTAGCACAAAATACCAAATGGTATATCCCTCTCCTACCTCCACCCCCTTCCGATAGGGCGGAGATTGGCCAGCTCGTGAATGCATTCCATTATAATTGGGCGGTCCGCAGACCCGACCCGTATCCATAATAAAGCCCGCAGGCAATTCATAATATAAGTAAAGGAAGTTCCATGACTCGATTGACTCAGGACGGGACCCGATGGGACTGGGTCATCCTATAACCCTAGCAAAGATTCTACTTACTTCATAGATAACGACCGTTCTGTTTACATACGCATAAAGAAATAGAATGCTCAACGGTCAATGCAACCTAGCATGGTACTACATGGCATGCTGCTCATGAATGCAAGCACCTAGTATATCCTATGATTGCATGCAAATGAGAATCAATATGAGTAAGCTCTAGGAACTTACCTGGCAGTGCAGAACAGAAAGGCAAGCATTGCGATAAATTAAAGATCACCGAGGGTGTCGACTCGCCGGAAATCATCGTCGGAGCTCAATTCGTCCTCGTCGAAGGTGAAAACGAGCCGTTCTCAGCAGACCCCAAATCAGAAAAACAGGGGAATGAAAGGGGAAGAAGGTGGCGTCGGTGGCTTCGGGTTCCCGGGTTGCTCAGCCAGACTTCATCGGGTGTCGTAGGATCTGCTGCGGGGCTCGACGGGAGGAGGAATGGAGGTTGCAGGGCTCAGTGGAAAACAGGAAGGAGGGAGGTGCGACTTTGGCGTTGGCTCGGAGGCGAAGGTTGCTCGGACCTGATTGAAACAGAGGGGTCCGTGGTCGGGTTTGGAAAACTAGAAGGGGTTGCTCAGCTCACAAGGGGGATGAAAGGACAATGAAGGTGAGGTTTTAGGGATTGTGTTTGGGCTTGCTGAATTTCACATTTTAAATTGAGGAGTGAGGTTTGTCTTCTTCCTTGCTGCAGGGCAATTGGTCAAAGGAGGGAGGTAGGGTGGCGTGCCTGCTCAAAAAAGAAAAAGAAGGATACATGGAAGGAGAGGGAAACAAACATGGGAGGGAGAGAATACGATAGTGATTTTGTTTGGTTGTGTGTAAAAGAAAGGGGACCAATTTGTGGTTCAAATGTTGGTCAAAAAAGAGAATACCCGAAAATTCATTTCCAAGAATTAGTTTCTCAATGTTAGTTTTCCCATTCCCGCTTCCTCTCGCGTAATTAGATTTTGAAATCCGAAAATCGAGGTTCCTAGGCCAGTTCTCAAAATTTTATTTAGCTCGGAAATCCGCTTTATGAGTCTTAAAATACGAGTTGGGGAGTTTTTCCGTTAAATCCCGCTTTAAAATTCATTTTGATTTTTTTTGAGAATTTAGGATTTAAAAATCCAAGTCTTTACATCATCCACTTCTTAAAACAAGTCTCGTCCCTGAGACTAAAACCAAAACAAATTAGGGGATGAAGTTCGAATGGCTGAGTCCAAGGACCATTCCATTGATACCGTAAGTGCCTCATAAGTGCCTCTATGAGATTCTCACAGTATCGTCGTCATGGCCATAACATCCTCGATAGGTCATAGTGAGAGTGTGATATGGGCCCTTACCACATCCTTACCCCGACTTCTCAATTATATCATAACTCGAAAGCATTACAGCGTCTCCACTAGGTCTTAGCAAGCAGTCTATAAGGGCCCCTATAAAATGCATGTATCCACTTCGTGGGGTGTCATAATGCAAGCTCGGTTGGAAAGTTTCAAGGGGGATCTTAGTTCGAAAAGGTTTGGTCTCAAAATATTTGAAATTCTTGATCGCGTTCGGTCGCTCAAAATCTAAGTTAGTTCCTTTTAAACACCATTCAAATCCCTTAAACCCGGCGTTAGTCTAGCAATTTTCGAATTTCAGGAGGTGGAATCATCCACCTCTAAGGCCTAATCCCATATTTCCTCCCTAGGTTCAAAGTCAGAATAAAATCTCACCAATTCGGTTCTATAACCCTAGCAATTCCAATTCAAGGCATCATGTATCAAAAGAATTGTTCAACATGGTAATTGTATCACATGTTCATAACCAGGTCATACTCATGTCACAGCCAGTCACATACCATAACATGTCTAGCATCGTATCATACATAGTAGGATTTATCACGTCATCTCACGGAATTTACACATCATATCAATTAAATAAGCACGTCATATCAATCAGATAAGCATATCACATCAAGAAGATAAGCGCATCGTACTCATGCTAACTACCAAACGTCATCGTATTAGAGGCATACAAGTACTTCCGTACACTAGCATTTCATAGAGTTTAGGGGGGGGGGGGTAACTATGTCAGTACTAACAATTCACTATTGCCTATGGAACACATCAGAGACTCAACATCGTCTATAACATAGAACTTGCACAATACTCAGCCCCAAAGAAAGCATACAACTACCAACGATAACAAGACACAACCACTACTCCTTATCTCTTGCATCAAGATCATCCTCACTTGGTTCTACCAACTCAATCCAACACTAGTTCTAGACACCATTGCATTCAGCTGATATACAGACTCTCTAGCCTCACAACCATCCGCAATCTAGGCCAATTACCCATACCAACTACTAAACATCTCAACTCCTATGCCATTAAGCCATATAAGAACTAGCCTACTTCGACATCCCAACCTCAAATCCTACTCGACCACCTAAAACCATATCTCAAAGTTCCTAACCGCACAATTCCATTATTCCAACAAGCTTAACAACTCGACCGACTACCAAGACTCTCTATAAAGCGCACCCTCATCCTAGGGGTCCTCTATCAATCCCATCTTAGCTTCTAAGAGAAATCCCAAGTTCTCAACTAAGCCGCTCTTACGATCGATCTAGACGCTTCTTAACAATCTCTCTTACTCTTCCTAGGCTCTCAAGACTCCACCTGACCATCATTTCCCAAAAGGACATCTCAACTCACCTTGCTAACCTTATCACGCTCCCTGCACCACTAACCACTCTCACTAACCATCCACCTCTAAGAACCTGACTCATATTGATCATCTCACACCTGACACTCCTATCCTTATCCTTGACATCACCAACAGAGATTCATCTCCTAAGCCACTTTTGTACCCCAACCAACACAAGCAGCCTACCTTGCTAGAATCCACTCAACCACCTACTCTCGACAACTCTAACGTAGCAACCAACCTAGTACTACTCCCAATCCCGAATCACCAATCTCCTCATCACCCGCACCTATCCTTAAGGACCAACCACAGATTCCACTTACTTATCCCATTCTGAATCTCACAAAACCTGAACCAGTCATGACTCCCCAAGCCAACCTACTCGAGATCTTCTTCTCAACATATTCCCAAATTTCCTCATTTCTGCACGTTCCCAAATTGCTCCAGTTCACACCTCCTTGAACCTCAAAATCTCTACCGCTTCTTAAGCCCTCTTACACACTGATCATTATTTCCACAGAATTCCTCTGACATCTCATCCGAACTTTCCCAAGTACCGAAATCTCGCCACACCTTTTAAAATCCTTCATCCTCTAGTGCCCTCAATTAGGGGTGGGCATTACCGGGTATCCGACACGAACCGAATAATCGTGTCGAATACCCAAAATCGTTTAGCATAAAAAGAGCGAACTGTGCACGAATCGTTATGAACCGGGTATCCGATACGGTAAAACTATTCGGATCCGTGTCGGATACCCATGTTATCTGACACGAACCATTAGCCATTTTTTTTTTTGGGCTGTGTCCCTGTCTATGCGTGTGGCTACACAAATCAATTAAAGATTGTTCAAAGATGAAGTCCAAATCAATTTCGTCCCATAGACTGAAGTTTACAAACAAAATTGGTAGAAAATTGGTTCAATAAGTAGATGCCATAGATCTGAGAACTTATTCGGCCAAAAAAAAAAAAGATCTGAGAACTTATTTTGTCAAATAGTGAACAACAACAATCAAACATACATATCGAGCCTAGATCTGAAATTGAAGCCATAATCGGCGTCGTCGTGAGCCGCCTCGTCGTCGCCGACACGAGCCGCCTCTTCGCCTCGTCCTTCCATCGACATCTCTGTTTCGATTAGAGGTAGCTACTTGCCGCCTCATCGCCACCTCCGTCATGGACATTGTCTTCGTCCCCGCCTCATCGAGCCACCGGAGATAGATGAGATAAGAAGCAAGACTTGAGAAATTTGAGAGGGAGAGAGATTGAAAAAAAAATCCGAGATTTAGAGAGGATGTGAGAGAGTGAGAGAGAGGATATAGTGCGGCTAGGTTTTTTTTAAAGAAGTTGAAAGACCTTTATAGTTTATATACCCAAAAAAGAAGAAGGAAGCGTTAAAAAAAATAACATCCAGATTCGAACCTGGGTTTAGATGACAACATTCGAATTGACTTGGGCCAAGACCATCTGGGCTAGTTGACGTTATTGATTCTTAAGGGATTGTCTTCATATTAGTATCATATCACCTTACCTATAATTTTTTTTAAAAAAAAATTTAAACGGTTCGTGTCGGGTGTCCGACAAGGGGATATGCTTGATCCGAACATGAACCGTTTAATGTCGTGTTTTAGCGGTTCGTGTCATTATCGTATCGTGTTTTTTTCGTGTCGTGTTTTCGTGTCATATCAGCCGTGTCGGGTTTTTCTACACACCCCTACCCTCAATGCTTTCCGCCTTGCCTAGTTCCCAAATCCAAGCTCAGAATCTCCATGTCTCAACCTCAAGCCCACAGTCTTACTAGAATTCTCAACGACATCCTTGCCTAGCTATCAACCTTTCCTCAAAGACTCATCTCATATCCTCAAATACCTCAATAGCCACAATAACCTCCACTCATAAATCCCGATGCATTCCCTATACTAAAACCCTCCAACAACGCATCTAGAATTCCTTCCCTCACGAATTCCCCAAGCACTACCAATTCTATCTAAACAATCCCCAAATACTCATCACACGTACATCCCTGATATGGACAACCTAATATCCGAGATCGATAATTTCTCAAGCAACCTCACACTATTATTCCTTAGTGATTCCTCAACCTTATCCCATACCAAGACCACTCCTAATTACCGCACATACAACCTAGTCCCAAAGTCTATGATTCCTTAGACATTCCTTAACCGGTCATCCTCAACGCCGCCCACGATTCGCTCCTGAACTATCTGGACATTCTCTCCTGGAACACTAACCTGATCCACTCCTCACCTAAGACCTACTTGGAAGCTCAATTATACTCGCTGACTACTATCTCCGACAAATCCCAATTCACTCGGTTCTACTCCTTCTGATGCATCTTTCTTGCATCCCATCTCACACACCTACTGACCCAAACCGAAGACTTCAATCTCACTGCTACTTTCCAACCTGTCTCACCGAAGAATCTCATGACTCAAGCTCAAGAGGAAAACACCACCACCTATATAACCCATAACCGATTTACTAGCAGGTCAGTACACTTAAGCATAAAGGAAAATCATCACAGACACAAGTTAGTCAGGCAATCATTCACTACCAGCTCAACACATCAGTCCTCACACCTCCATTTAGTCAGTTCCAAGCCTATCGCACGACACCGATTCCAATTCGCATAGAAGAGATCACAATTCGGATGAAGAACGTCATTCCTTGAGTCATCTGGGAGGATTACATCTGCACCTGCCATCTTCGAAAGGCGTCCGTCCCTTGGTGACATCGATCCGAGGGTCCATGGGCCATGGGCCCACCACGCTTCTGTTGCGTCACTCTGATGCCATTCGATCGCTCGTTTTCTCTTTTATGTTGATGTCCAACAAGGGGATCGCGAGGGGTTAGAAGTCACGAAGATAGGGGAGGGCAAAGGAGGACAACATGACTTCATTAAGGATTCAGACACGAACCAATACTAGGGTTGACGAGACCAAGATAGAATCCCTACCCAAGGATTACAACGATGTCCTTAGGGCATTCTATGAGGTTATAATTGTGACACACAAACACATGATACTCATGAATATCATCACATCATTCCACACTAGCATGTACCTATCTCAAGGGATAGCGATCTATTCATTCATAACATATTCATATAATTAACTTTTCATGCACGCGGAACAAGATAGCAACCTATCGTCTCATTCAGTAATCATGCTCGATATATATTAAGATCATATATGCACAAACTGACAATAGACATATACAGGATGAGTTATGTACGACATATCGGGCATTGTAGAATGTCACAGGTATGATTCATCACTCATTTTAGGAACACACATAAGCAGATCGAGACAATGTGAAGTCAATAACGAACATGTTGAGATGCACCCTAATAATCATTCTATAGGATATGGTAAGGTCATATGGGCATAGTAACTATTACATCAAATACAACCATGTTCATATAACAAGACAAGATGGCACATAATCATGCGAGGGCCTATGATTAGAAGGCATACGTCCTGCATGGTACTAGAAACACTCATTAAGCATGTACACAGTCAACGAGGTTCAATTTGATTAACTTAGCATGCTAAGAATTTATTTCATATGTTAATCATTCAACGAGGGTTGACCACACTACCATGGTCCTAATTCAAGGGAGAGTAACAATAATAGAAATTCATACATGCGACACATATACTTATTCACAATTGCAATCATGCAAGATATCAGATAAGTCATGCTGAAATATATCAATGCATTATCTCATGCAATTAGAAGGAGGGTTACTATTATAACCAGACAGAATTCTCCAAGGACAATCACTGACTCATTACCCCGTTTCCCGTGGGACACTAGTATGATTTGCTCGGTAGGACACAAGGACATTCACACTATTTCCAAGAGGTGAGGGTAGAACTCGTGTTTAGACTCTTGTGGGAAGAAGACATGACTGACCATTACGAGGATCAAAGGGGTGACTCCATGAGACAACTCACTCCTAACTCGAAACTACTTCAGTCATCACTCTCATTAACATACTCAAGTAACCCTCACATCCGACACGATTTCCGAAGGAAATTAGTTAACCAACCCAAATTTCCCGTGGAAGACACCAACCTCCGGTACAAGACTCAGTAGAAGCATAGATGGTGGGGTAACAAACAGGACTCGAAACGGGGAGAGCGGATGCTCTTCGACCCTTGCTAGCATGAGAGACAAAATAAGCTGATCAATTTCTTCTTGTTACATCTGAAATCAGCTGAGTTATTTATTTTTTGTATCATGCTTACTTTGGATTTGAATTTAGAGGTGTATTGCTGTTTTTTATTGCTAAAGTTGATCACTTTCGCTCTTGAAATTTAGTCATGGTACACTAATTTTTTTTTATGAAGTGTTTACTGCTTGGATTGTTGATTTATATGACTCTGTCCCTCCTGGAATTCTTTTGTCTCTCATGCTATATGTGTCCATATTGATTTTTCATGACTTTAGCCTTGAAATATGGATGCGCATGATTTAGAGGGCTGATTTTTCTTTGATAGTTGAGTTGATGTAGTGGCGATTTTTTTTATTGATTATTGGATCCTGGTTGCTATTGTGATATTGCTATACTTGTAGGCTCGTGTTTGTTGTTATTTTTTGTGCTCTGTGCAGGCCAATTAATATCAGAAATTAATATCAGAGACACTGTTGAAATTTGATCAAATATCACAGATGGTTTCAATCAATTCATGAATGCGGGTTGGCCGGGCCTGCCTGGCCTTCTCCTGGGCCCATTTGCCTTCCTTTGGGCCCAGGGAAATTCTTGGGCCCAAAGTGTGACCCGAACCCTTAATTTATTTTTCCAATAAATTTGTTAACATATTAATTCTGTTTCTTTATTTATTGGTTAAAATAATCCTCTATGGGGGTTGTGTAAATCCCTTTCGGGTTTCTGGTGCGTTTTGGTTCGGGTGTCGTGTGGCTCTTCAATTGGCGTGACTGAGCTTTCTTTTCCGTTGACAGGGTTCTGGCAGTCGGAGTCGGGATAGGTTGGGGTCGTGGTAGTTTGTATCGAGACGTCTCTTTTTTCTAGAAGAATGGTTCATTGGAGGTTCGTCTTCACTGCTCGCAGGTGACTCCTAATGTGCCGCCGGCCTACGGTGCTGCTCCTGGGTAGTGCTTGACTTCGTCATTCGTCTACGTCCTCGTCTTGTTCGGATTAGTTGTGTTCTGTTTCGTTTTGTAGAGCCTGGTTGCCTGTACTTTCCACCTTTTTTGTATTTTTGGTTTGTTTTTGATGGTTTTCCGTCTGCCGACTTATCGGCCATCGAGGCCCAGATATGTCTGGTGTCGAATTATTACCTGATAAAAAATAAATCCTTAATCCTCTCCCCTCCACCAATCATGTTTTTCGATCTTTTTTTAATTATTTATTTTCTTTAATTATTATTTTTATTCTTTCCTTTTCCTTCTTAAACACACCACATTCTTTCTTTTATTTTTAACATATTTACGAACTATTGTTCTTAATTCAAAACACTGAATTCAATCTAATATAACTATTGAGCTTAACCCAAATTTATGTCCTTTAACTATTTTTTAACTGAGTGATTTTTAAAAACTATTTTTTTTCTTAACTATTGGGTATTTTTTTTCAACTATTGGGTTTAACTAAGTGATTTAAATATCTATATTTATGTATTATACTTTTACATGAGTTTTTTTTAGAAATAATTTTTTTGAGATATTTATAAGATAAATTTATGGTAAAGATTTTTATGAATTGTATCTTAAATTTTATAATATTTTATAGTATTAATTTTTTATATCACTAAGATTTTAGTTTAAAAAATTGCGCCATGGCGTGAGAATTGTATTAGTTTTGAATTAAAACTGAACATCTTCGTTAGTTACCACAATTTACCCCAAAATTAGTACGTGTTTTTTAAGTAAAACTAGTAAAGTCCCCGCGCCATGGCGCGTATTTTTTTTTTAAAATCAAATATAAAATTTTGTCAGTATAGAAAATTACTACAATATTACAAAATTAAACAAACTATTACCAAACGTTAATATAAAATAGAAAAAAATATTTGATAAAGTAAGTAAAAATAATAATAATAATATTTCTGAAAAATGTGTAAAAATTACATGAGTTTAAGATTTAAGTAGAATAGATTAATTGGGTGAAAATCGATCTCAAAATAAAAGTGGTTAACCTAATAAAAAATTCTTATGGTTTATTAGTTAGATATAGCTAGATTAATTGAAGAACTTGTACAAATGTCATTAGTTGGATTTTTTTCCTAGGTTAAGTTGATTGGGAGGAAATAATAAAATTAAAGTGATTATCACATCTAAGCAAAAATATTTTTCATTATATATATAGACTAGGAGGAAATCATTAAAAAAATGTTTAATTTTTTTTATCATTTAAGGTTTTATGTAGTTTATATTAGGTTGGTTGGGTGAAAATCCAAAATTTAAGTTTATTATAAGAACAATAATAGTTTTCATTATATTTAGATTGGCTGCTCCAAAAAATCATATATTTGGAACTATATATTATTATTTTTTATAAAAAAATGCTTTTGAATTCATCCAATTGTTTTAAAAACTAAATAGAAATGATATTGTGTGATTAATGTAGAATGAAAACAGTGTATAGTTAATACTATCTTTATTTTTTTTTAAGTTTTGAATTAATCCCATTGGTTAGATAAAAAGAAATTGCCTAAAATAGAAAAATCATATATTTGGAACTATAATTTTCTCTTATAAAAAATGCTTTTGAATTAATCATATTGTTTAAAAAATAAATCGAAATAATAATGCGTAATTAATATGGAATAAAATAATATTGTATAGTTAATATTAACATTATTTTTTTTTTAAGTTTTGAATTAATCCCAATGCTAGATAAAAAGGAATTGCCTTAAATAACTTCGCGCGAGGATGCGACACGTGACCAAAAGACTTTGATTTTAAGTAATATATAGATATAGATATAGATATAGATATATATAGATATAGATATTTCCTCGGATGAAAAATATAATTGAGTTATTTTTATCTATTTAAAATTGTAAACACCTTCAACTAGCAATTAAAATATGATTTTATAACTCAACCAGTTATTGGATGAAAAAATTAAAATAAGTTAATTTGTTAGAGCTACGTGTTTTAGTACATTATATTTTTGGATTTTTATATTAATATATTTTAATCTAACCAATATAACTTAAAAAAAAGATATGATAGTATTTTTTTATTAATGTGTTAATTTTATTTTTTCTCTCTCTTTTTGTTTTAATTATTCACTAAAGCAAACTATCTTGCAATCATTCTATACATATTTGTGTAATTAGTGGGTGCTCAAACCTTCATTGGCTTGGGTGACCCTGCCTAGTAGCTTGCTGCCTGACTTCCCAGTTCACGTCCTTTGCAGACTAGGACTCGGAACCCCCACATTTTTTTTTTGTAAAAAAGCAAACTATCTTGCAAGACAAGATATTGATTAATTATAAATATAAAAAATCACAACAGATGAAATCAAATACCATGTGAATTAAAACTAGAAAGATAATGGAACCCAAAAACCCAAATTGGAATAAGAGAACGCGCTCTCTCACGCGCGCCCCTTCACCCCTTTCCCCAAACCAAAACAAGAACACAGATCCAGGAAAAAACCTCAAATCAATTGCTTTGCATAGAATAATCTACTCTCATTCTCATCCTTTGATTCGATCTGTCAAGTTAAAGTGTTTCTGGCACTGGATCTGGCACAATAATCGGATCCCGAAGGAGGTTAAGTGTTCTCTGTTCTCTCTGCTAGGGTTCCGGCGTTACTGCTCCGTCAAATCGGCCCTATGGCCTCATCTCTCTGCTACGACTGCTACTCCCAGAGGGCTTTCCTCTAGTTTCACCTCATCTGTGCTATACGGAGGTTTTGACGGTTGCCGCTTCTCGGATTTCCTGATTTGGAGAATCGTCGCTCAACATCAGCCTCATCATCATTGCTTCTCCAGTTCTCTGGAGTACGGGGCTATTGACCTCTCTACTCACAGGTATGAAATCGATCATCTGAAAATCGTTTCTTTCGATTCTATGAAATCGATCCTCTCTACTCACAGTTCTCTCCCCTTTCTTCTCTATTATGAAATTGCATACTGGTTTTTCTTTAACCCCACTGAATTAGCATTAATGGCTAATAACCCTCAAAAACCCAAAGGGAAGGGGATTCTCTATGAGATTCCACCGACACCCAAAAAAACCCCTAATGGGAAACCCCTGGGTGAACCCAAAACTAAAACTAATCCCTCCAAGTCGCTCGAAATCGATAAGGGCAAAGGGAAAATCGATCTGAACTCCTATAACCAAGTCCAAAAATTCAAACTGAAATACAGTTTCCATATTGAAGCTATTCTCTATGGGAGGGCTCACCCCAACTTTGGTTTGAAGTCCTATCTACCAGTTTACCAATTAGAACTTATTCCTACTTTCTATGCAATCTGGAGCACCTTATGTATAAGCACTTTATGTACTTTGAGCATCAAGATCATCAGTATTATTTACTACGTTTACCATGTTGAATATCTCCATCAGATGTGTATTTTATCTAAATATATTCATCAAACCCTACAACACTGCATATCATGCCATTTTTCTTTGATGAGAGGGTTAACTTCTTTACCATACTTAACTATCTGCGTAACTGTATGCTTATATCAGTCACAACTAGACTTAATTAGCAGAATTTCTAACTTTGTTCGAGGGGCCTGGCCTCTTGAGCATTGGTTTGACTCATTTATGAAACAGGAAGGTCCATACTTGCTCTTACTCATTGGCCTTGGGTGGCTTGGCATCAGTCCTCGCCTGGTCATGGCCAAAATTATAGACAGAAGCAACGACTGGAGATCAAGATGCCAAAAACAATCCATCGGTATTATTAATTATAGTTGTTATATAATGGCTCTTACCTATGACCTTGCAAGTCCTATTGATACTATCAAGATTCAAAATAACTTGAGCAGGAAAACCCATGTGTTGGTATATTGTGCAATCTGCCTCTTAATCAATTTATTGTATGATCCTGAAACCAATTCGGTTTTTCTCTGTATTAGCTCCATTACAGTGGGATCTAGTACACAAGTTAGTGATATTTCTAAACTTATTACAACCTCAAAAACTAATTGTGAGGCAAGCTCATACCCCTCCCTTTTCAATTTCCATCCAAATGTGCTTACTTACTACCGGTTTTGGTTCTTACCTTATACTTGTACTCAGTGGCGGAGCCAAGGGGGTGCTTGGGGGTGCTCGAGCATCCCCCCGGCTCGGAAAAAAAATACAAAAAAATAATAATTTTTTTTGCATATATTTAGTATTTTTAAGGTAATATACATCTTTAAATGATATTTGGAACAAGAGGGTTGCTTAGCTCAAGTGGTAAAGGAAGAGAGGAGGGAAGGTAGGAGAATCAATAGGTCTTGGGTTCAAATCCCAAATGCTTCACTTTTTATTTCTTTTACTGTTTCATTAATTCTTCTTGATTTCTATCTATATTTTGTTGTTTCTATCAACTATTTCATTAAAAAAATGTTATATTTATGTTTTAGTATATTGTTAATTCTTCTTGATTTCTCTCTATATTTTTTTGTTTCTATCAACTATTTCATTAAAAAAATGTCATATTTATATTTAAATTAAAAAAATCACTATTTTAGTGCTTTTTCATTACAAAAAAGCCATATTTATGTTTTACTATATCATTAAATATTCTATCAACTATTTCATTAAAAAAATGTTATATTTATGTTTTACTATATTGTTAATTCTTCTTGATTTCTATCTCCGTTTTTTTTGTTTCTATCAACTATTTCATTAAAAAAATGTCATATTTATATTTAAATTAAAAAAATCACAATTTTAGTGTTATTTCAATATTTTCTTAGAAAAAATCATTTTAATAACTATACACCAAAAAAAAAATTCACAAATTGTTTTTAGCACCCCCCGAATATAAATCCTGGCTCCGCCACTGCTTGTACTGGTTTCAACAAGAAACCGCTCTACCTATACTGGTTGCACCTTCATGCCAAGGTTCAACACACTAATCATGCAAAGAAAACAATTCACATTATTTACGATAACCATATTCCACCCAGTATACCCCCCAATGCTCAAACCCAACCATTGGAAGCTAAATATGAGATTATAAATCTAAAACACAATCTAGAATTAACACTCATGTTATATATCACCAAAAAACCAATCTGTTTTACGAATGACCAAATATACATGAGCTTACCCTTTTCTTCTCCTAAGTGCTTTCATTTGGTGCTGTTGCAGATTAAGGGTTTGCAATACTATTATATACCAATTACTGCTTCCAAACAACCTCACATCTTATCTCTTAGCTTCTGGTTTGTTTTTGCTATAAATGTGTGCTTACCAATCTTATACTCTCATTTCTTGCTATAAATGTGTGGAGGAAACCAGGCTTTGACAGAATGTATTTCTGTCCATCAAAAGGTCTTTCTGGTGCTCTGTGTCTCCTCTGGAAGGAATCACAATTCCAAAATGAAACTTTTACTGTAAGAAACTCTACTGATCGGATCATCCAAGTTGACTACACAAACACGGCACTTAATATTACCTATCAGATTATATTCGCAATGCTAAAAGCTCTCTAATTATTTTAGGAGTCCTAAATGAAATATTGGAACCCAAAGATAAGTTAGGTGGGAGGTCTTCATCCGCAAACAGATTTGCAAGACTCCAAGATATAATAAATACCTATAACTTAGTAGATTCATCAACTTGTGGGAATAATTTCATTTGGAGGAAACGTGAACATGGTGATGACAATATCTTCGAAAAACTGGACCGTGCAATCATTAGTCATTCTATACTAAAACAATTTCCTAACCTATGCAGCAAAAAGCATGCTTTCTTAAAATCTGATCATACGCAAGTAACCTTGGACCTCATGGATAACCGCAAACCCAAACTACAACTTTTTAAATTTGAAATGGCGTGGACAACGAAACCAGCCTTTGAAACAATTGTTCGTAATGCCTGGAGACTAAATCCTCCAGGTTCGCAATTGTTCAAATCAACAAAGAAATTACAAGAAGTCAAAAGGAAAAGTAAAATATGGAGCAAAGTAACCTTTGGAAATGTGTTTCGGCAAATCAAACAAGTAGAAACATAACTATTGGAATTACAAAACAACATGTGTAATGCCTATAGCCACAATTTGGATATCAAAAGGCTAACAGCAAAGCATACTTCACTCCTAACTTACCAACAAAAATACCGGGGGCAACGGGCAAAACGAACACATGTTAAATCCATTGATGCAAACACAAAATACTTTCACAGAATTGCTACTAGAAGACAAAACAGAAATATAATAAAACAATTACAAACCACGGCTAGTATCACAATTACAAGTGAAGAGGACATAAGAAAATTAATTAAACAAGACTTCAGCCAAAGATACTCACTGCAGACTAGACAACAAGTGCCAAGCAATCTGATCCATTATGTAGGAAACGAAATCTCAAATGACGATAATGACTGGCTAACACGGCAAGTCTCAAACTCAGAAATCAAGAATGCAGTTTTTAGCCTTGCTAATGATAAATCCCGGGGCCTGATGCGTTCCCTGTTGGATTTTTCAAAAAATACTGGAATATAGTCGAACCCACTGTATTTAAGGCGGTAAATAGTTTTTTCCTTAGTGGAAGAATCCTAAAACAAACAAACCACACATTTATAGCATTAATTCCAAAGATAGATAACCCTACCACAACATCTCACTACAGACCCATAAGCCTATGCTCAACAACATACAAGATTATATCCAAAATACTCTCATCAGACTTAAAAGAGTTATTCCCAAGTTAATTAACCCATTACAAAGCGCCTTTTCAGCAGGGAGATCTATACAAGACAATATCTTAATCGCGAATGAAATCTTTCACTCATTCTCTAAGAAAAATGGAAAAACAGGTTGGATGGCTGTTAAACTCGATATGGAAAAGGCTTTTGATATGGTAGACTGGGACTTCTTACTCTCCATTATGCTTAAATTTGGTCTCTCACCCAAATTCACGGAATGGATCAAGGAATGCATAACCACAGTCACATACTCAGTACTGGTGAATAATGAACCCACCGAAATATTCTTTCCTAAGAGGAGCTTACGCCAAGGTGACCCTCTCTCCCCATATCTATTTTTAATAATATCAGAAATCTTAGCACGGGGACTTCAATACGAGTCAGAAAAACCACAAAGCCATCTAGGAATAAAACTAACACGTAATGGAACAAAAATACCTTTCTTAGCTTTTGCTGATGACATTGTCATTTTTGCTTCAGCCACAAAAACCGCTTGTGACCAAATTAACAAAATTCTACAGGAATACTCAGGATTGTCAGGACAACGTATTAACAGACATAAGTCCCAATTCCAAACATACAAAAACGTATTAGCCACACAAAAAAATCTTATTCGAAATGAACTTGAAATAGCACACCAAACAAAACTGGGTAGCTATCTGGGGTGTCCGCTAATTGAGGGACGAATGACCAAGGACGAATTCAAAGACCTACTAACGAGCACCAAATCAAAACTGCACAGATGGAAAGCGAACTGCCTCTCTCAAGTTGGACGATGTACCCTAATAAAAACAACGCTATCAACAAAACCTTTCCATATAATGAAATTCTTCATGCTACCCAAATCCGTCCACACAGAACTAGATAGAATAAATCGGAATTTCCTTTGGAACAAGGGACCGAATCAAAAACCCCTAATCAGTTGGTTTGAGGTATGTAAAACCAAGGAAAATGGAGGACTGGGATTGCGTAGCTCTGAGGACATGAACAAAGCCCTTCAGTTGAAACTGCTAGCTGAACCTACTAGCCATTGGATTACTCTAATTAAAGAAAAATACCTAAAACACCAAAATATTCTACATTACCGAAAGCAAGGGGGAACTTCATGGCAATGGACACAGTTAATTAAATTAATACCTTTATTTAAACAAGGGTTGAGGTGGTCCATTGTGGATGGCTCATCCATTAATTTTTGGTCTGACCTTTGGGTTGGCTCAACACCTCTAAACACACTAATCCCAAGTACACAAACAAATTGATAACACAATCAACATAAATCATTACCTCAAAAATAACAAAACATGGGATCAGGAAAAATTACATGAAGAATTACAAAACATCCTACCTAATGATATAATAGAAGCAATCAAGACAACACCAATACCACAAAACATACATGTAGATAGATTATACTGGAAATGGAGCAAGAACGGCTAGTTTTCAACAAAATCTGCAATCGATATGATACATAAACACAAAAACCATGCAACATCAGACATAAATTGGGTTTGGGGGCTGAATATTCCTCATAAAATAAAATCTTTCCTATGGAAAATACTTAGAAATGGAGTGCCCACTGCTGTTCGGTTAGCCTCTAGGCGACTTGGTATCCCAACCAATTGCCCACACTGTGACTCCTGGTATGAAGATCTACCCTGTCTGCTATGGGACTGTAACATTACTAAGGAAACCCTAATGGAAAAAAACCCAAGTGCTTTTATGAAAACTCATGGCTCCTTTAATAAAGGGGAAAATTTAAATAACACGATATGGGATATCAAAAACACAATTGGGAGAAAAGGATTTGAAGACCTTGCCTTTGTTTGGTGGGGAATATGGTATTTCAGAAACAAAACATTATTTGAGAACATCACTCCTGACGTAAGACACATTCTGTCATTTGTAAATGATCAAATATTTACTTGGAAAATATCTCGTATAGATGATAGTAAACAAGATATAAGATTACCTACGAACTGCGAGTGAACCAAAACAATTTCGAAAAGAAAAAGAACCAAATGGGAATCACCACCGATTGGCACGTACAAACTGAATTTTGATGATTCCCTTTCCTTTGGTGGGAAGGGCTCATTTGGGTTTATTCTACGTGACTTCAAAGCATCCCCTATTTTCAGTGGATCAGGAGCCTCACCAATTAACTCTGTATGTGGCTATGAGAGCATGGGCCTTTGGAAGGGTCTTTTAGTCGCAAAGGATCTGAACATCAGAAACTTGATCATTGAAGGAGATAACTTAACAATTATAAAAAGCCTTAAGAGTTTGGGGAAGCCTACTGGAGACTCTGAAATGATTGTCTCGGACAGTCTAGTCTCGCTGGGCTTCTTTGGTTCTGGCGAGATTCGTCATGTCTTCCGAGAAGCAAATTTAGTGGTTGATCGCCTGTCTCATATTAGCTATGCTTCACACGGTCCTTTGACACCTGATAACTCTCTGTTACGTAGTTTCATCCGCAAGGATGCTCTTGACTGATAGGGCATAGCTCTATGGTCAAATTTTTTCCGTTTAAAAAAAAAAAATCAGGCCCATCCCCACTTTTTTTTTAATTGTTTTTTTTAAATTAATTTTATTAATTTTCTACTGAACGTACAAGGTTAACAACAACCATCGACATATCTAGGGCCGGACGACGGCAAGAGGCCCCAACGGCCGATGACAACAATAGAAGAACCCAAAAGGATGAGCAGATTGAGGGATCGACAACAGAAATGGTGAGGGGAAACCTCCACAAGGCCGCCGCCGACAGGACAACACAAGCCGAAGAGATCCAAGACAACAGACAGTGGGCAGCACACAGTGCTAGCAGTAGACGATGGAATCGAATAGAGGCCAAGCAGCAGCCGACGCCGGAGGCGGCAAGCCCTGCGGAAGAAAAGTCGGCGAACTGACGAAGGCCGCCAACAGGAGTACGATTGGAGAGGGAGGGATGGAGAACGTTGGAGAGAATCCAATCGGGAGCCGAGATAGATATATCGGAGAACAAGAACCCAAACCCAGCCATACTCAGCCCGATTGAGCACAAAAAAGCCGATTTGCAGAGGAAGAGTCAAACCAGGGCTAAACAAAAATCCCCAAATAAGAAAAGGAATTCAACAAACCGAACAGGAAGCGAGCGGATGATAACAAGAGCGTGGTGGTGGTCGAGACCGAGGTTGAGATTCGGATTATGGGGTTCCACCATCACTAGGGCGGAGAGCACCACAACCGTGGGAACAGTGCACACCATGTGATGCAGCCGGATAGAAGCAGGGTGGTGGCGCGTCAGTAGTAGCAGTGTTAGAAGCCGCATGTTAGGGCTCCCGGAGGAGATTTAGGGGATCCCAGAGGAGATTTAGGGGGATCCCGGAGGAGGGGTTTGGGCTCCAAAGAGAGTGTTTCATTTTTCCTTCTTCATTTTTAATCCCCATTATTAATTCATCCCTTGAACAGCGAGATGGGGTACAAACCCAACAGCACGCCAAGCCGAACAACACGGGAGATGAACCAGCGGCACATCGCCCACGTCCGAAGCCGGCATCGCCCACCCACGGAGCAACAAGACTCGAACAAAAAGACCAGGCAATTGCGGTGGAAGGGGACGGAGGGACAAGCAATCGAAAGCACAGATAGAAAGAAACAGCCTGTAAATTTATTTTACCATACCATTCCAACTGATTATATATCTATCAATATAGCTATAGAGAGAGAGGGGGAGAAACCCAAAAAAAAAACTTCAAGCTCTCAATCTGGAAGTGAAAGTAGAACACAAAAATGGAGGAATTAGTTGTTGCTTTGATTTGGCAGCAACTTGGCCATTTTGATTTCTTGTTTTGGTCGTTCTGCTCATTGGTAGATTTGAGTAACTGATGAAAGAGTACATGTCCATAAACGCTCTCTTGAGAGCTTTCAATACAAACCTCCTCCGGAAGCCCACACCCAACCTCTTCGGAGTTTTCGTAACCTTTCCTATTAGCCGAAATCTGCTGATTCATCCCGTTTTTATTGGCCTTCTCTGCCTGCGAGTTCCTGGTCTTTCGGCATGGGTTCTCGTTGGTTGTCCATACATCGTCGACGGTCTAAGCACCGTTCCACCATGGCCCTTGCCTGGTTGCGTTCGGTTGTCCACCATCATCCCACCGCAATCTCCTCTTCAACATACCTTTTCCTAGTCCGGCGCATGCTTCAATTTGTCCGTCGCCCAAGCTCTTCATCTTCTTCCTCTGATTTTTGTTTCAATCCAGTCTAAAAATATTTTGGGGCTTTTGTTGATTTGTCTCTCCTTCTCCCGAATCGGCAATCGATTGGCCTGGTTTGTGCTTCCCGCCCCTCTTTCTTCCCTCTGGGTTGATTGTTCGGATGATGTGCGCTCCGGTGGCCGATCTGCTCAAACCTCTGGCCGCCTTCACTCCCTGCAATGGTGTTGGCGTGGTTGTTTGCTGAGATACCCCCATGTCCGACCGGCTACTGTTGGTCCGCTCTCTCCTCTCATGGATCGTTCCCCTTCGTGTTCAATTGGTGCCCTGGCTGATCCTCCTCGCCTTCTGCACCCGCGACCTTTTTCTTCACTCTCGCTCATCACTTCCTATGGTGATTGAGGCGTCTCCCCTTCTTTCGGCTTTGGTTTTCCATGGCCCAAAGGCCGGGCTTGTTTGGGATTACTTGGGCCCAAATCCTTGTTGATGGCCCGTTGAATGATATGGAATAAATTAAATCAAAAATTATAATAAATAGTTAAAAAATCAATAATTCCAAGTGTGGTTTGTGTTATTCCCGCTTGAGCTTCTGGTGTTTTTGGTTCAGGCTTTGTGTAACTTTAAGTTTGGCATGTCTGGATTTTCTTCTCCGTTTGATGGGGTTCTAGCGGTCGGAGTTGGGATAGGCTGGGGTCGTGGTAGTGTGTATCGAGGCGTCTCCTTTCTCCGGAAGGCTGTATCCTTGGAGGTTCGTCTTCACTGCCCACAAGAGACTCTTGATGTGCCGCTGGCCTACGATGCTGCTTTAGGGTTGTGCTTGGATTCGTCCTTCGTCTACGTCCTCATCATATTTTGGTGTAGTTGTATTTAGCTTCGTTGTTGTAGAGTTCTTGCCTGTATTTTGCACCAACTTTGTTTCTTTATGTTTTCTTAGACGATTATCCGCCTGCCGACTTGTCAGCCATCTAGGTTCAGGTTTGTCTGACCTCGAATTTTTACGTAATCAAAAAAATAAAATAAAAATACAGCTATAGAGAGATGAAGAGAGAGAAAGCGAAAACCCTAACCCAGCACCCCTACGACGCCACCGGCGACTCCTACAACGTGATGATCCTCCCAAAAGAAGAGCCACAACCTCAACATGGTTGCTATCTCGACATCAGTAAAAAGAAATGATCCAGGATTGGTGTTCCGTTAAGGGCAAAAAGTCCGATGAAGGCAAAGCCAGCAACTGTGGAAAACTCGGCAATGACTTGTTCGATGTTTCCTCATCATCAATCAATAGGATTTGGAGCCAAAAACTCAAAGATCCTGTCGAAATGAGTCGCTCGATGGCGAGATCTCAGGACTATTTGAAGAGTGTTGTTCGCTGGCGGCGGTGTTGGGGGGCTGATGGCGGGTCTTGCCTTTCTCTTTCCCGTTCCTGGTGGAAAGAGGCTTTTGGGAGCGGCTTTGGCTCCCTTTAGTCGGCCTCTGGGACCGTGTCGTCGTTAGGGCTCTGAATGGCCTGTGTTAGGTTTTCTCTCCCCTTCAATCTTTACAATGATAACCGTCTGGTTTACTTTCAACCTAATGAACCTTTATCTGAGCATAAGTTCATGCATGCCCTTGAAAAGATCTGCAAATCCGAGAAAAAAATCCGAGTTTGATGCTTTCAATATTCTCTGTCGAATGTCTTACCTTTTGTATATAGTGCCTACTGTTTGTGATTCCAAGATTAAAATTGAGAGCTTAGGAAAATAGATTTTCTGCTGGATGAAACACAATATGTCTAGGATTTGGTTAGGCAAAAAATGTTTCATATGCCTGAATCTGCGTGTTCTGTCTTTGAGCCCCAAGCAAGTGTCTTGCTTTGAAAAAACAATCCATATTGACCAAATCTGAAATCCATACTAATGTGAAAAAACACAACCTACTGACTCTCGGGTCAAAGATGACCACTCTTGAACCAAGAAAAAAATATGCTGCCAAATCTGATTGCTTTGAACAAAAGATCCCATTTCTGATAACTGCCAATGTAATTTTACAAACTCTTTCTATGCTATGCTTTTGGTTTGAAATAATACAAAACTCGATTGAACATTCTAACTTTGAATCTAGCAGAACGAAAAGGTCCACGTGGTTTCAAAAGAACCCAGGGCGAAGATCCCTCGAAGGAATGAACTTTAAAGCATGAAGATCACAAATGAACAAAGGAAAGTTGAACAAGAAAATGAAGAATCCATTGACAAAACAAACCAGAGGAAAGACATGAGGGGGCTAAATCTGTATTTTTTCAGCACTCTTTTCGACCCGATGAATTAGGAACCGAAACCGAAAATGGAAAAAACCAACATAAGAAACCGAAAATGGAAGGAGCAACAACTGAAAATTAGGTACTTTGACGTTCCCAAGTGTCCTACTTTCCTCTTGACTTCATATTTGCAAGTTGTCTAGTTCTTTGTGTTTTGTATTGAGGGTTTCAATTGGGTTCGGGTGATGTTTGTGGTCTCTGTAAGCCCTGTGGTTGTGTGATTGTTACTGTCACCTTGAACCCCCTTGGGAAAGTTGAACCTTGTCATCAAATTTTGATCACTAGATTTGAAAGAGGCCTCGAACCCATGAAAAATGATCATGAACAAAGCCAAATGACTCTCTCTCATGACAACATATTTAGCTTCCGGTGGTTGGCCCTGATCTCTCAATGGACGTGTAAAAATAAAGAAAAAGAGACAAAGAAAATTGAATGGGAAAATTGGTTTGGATTGATGTCATTCAAGCTTTCATTTTTTTGTTGTATTCTATTTTTTTAATGGAAGGAGGAGAGTGATGGTAGAAACAAACCAAAACTGACACTGCTAGACTGTATTTTTCGTGCTTGGTTTGAACAAAGAATTATGGAAAACATTATCACAAACAATCGAAAAAATGCCAAGAAAGCCCGGACCAAACACCCCTTGATTACCATCGTTGTGCTCTTTACCCTGGTGCTTGTTTTAGTACAACATACTCTTGCTGCTGCTAAGGCGAATTGGAGGCGACAATCCTTGGTGTTTTGTCTTGCTCTCACTCAACACCTGAAAGTAGAACACATGAACAAAGTAAAACAAAGAGTCCTACCACATCGACAAATAAATAAACTTAACACAAATTATACAAACATTGACACAACTAAAAACGCGGACAACAGAACAAGTAACTTGACAACACTAATAATTGAGAACCCGGGATGAAAATCTGCACGTGGAATTGTTGCGGCATAGGTAAACGAAACCTGTGGACCAAAATAGAAATTTTTTGCAAAATTGAAAATATACAACTAATAGCCCTTATGGAAACAAAATCGGAAACCCAACCTCCAAAAGTTGTATGGAAAAAGGCTGGTTTTGACTCAATTTGGTGGACTTCGGCCAGGGGTAAGTCTGGGGGGATTTGTATTCTTTGGACATAATTTCAGATCGCGTGTGGAAAAATTACTATTCTAGAAAAAGAGACCCGACTCACAACTATCCTCTTTGAAGACTATAATTTGGGAACTAAAGTAGCGTGCTGCTTTGCTTATGCACCGGCTCAAGAAGCCGAGAAAAACGAGTTCTGGCAAAAACTATCTGACCATATTCACAGGATTGAGTTCCCAGTTGTCGTTATGGGTGACCTTAACGAAATTCAATGCTCAGATGAAAAAATAGGTGAGGCTCTGCCTAACCCCGACAAATTCACCAGAATCCTATCCTTTAAGGACATGTGTAATTTACTAGATATCCCGACAACTGGCAATGAATACACTTGGAGGAAAAACAAAACTGATTCAAACAATATATATGAAAAACTTGATCGAGGGTCCACGATCAAATTCTACAATGGTATTTGAATGTGGTGACCAGGAACTATATATGCCTTCTCCTCGTCGGACCACTGCCCAATTGCAGTAGAATTAAATGCAAACCAAACAAGGAAAGCTAGACCTTTTAAATTCGAGAAAATGTGGCTTCAAAGAAAGGATTATCGAAATATTGTGGTTCGAGCGTGGAACATGTCGTGCTTAGGTTCACAGATGTTCCAAGTGACAAAGAAAACCCAACATCTGAAAAAACTCTCAAAAGAGTGGAATAAAATGATATTTGGAAATATTTTTCGACAACTAAAGGATATTGAAAAAAAATTGACAAACCTTCATAGAACGAATATCTCGACCCCACAAGGGGACAACAGTAGCAGACAATTGAGGCTTATAAACAAAAAAGAATAAAATACTACAATACCATAACCTATATTGGCGACAAAGGGTGAAACCAAAACACTTAAAACATTCTGATACGAATTCGGGATACCACCACAAGGTTGCTACAGGGCGCAGAAAAAGGAAAATCATTAGAGAAATTGTAACAACGGAAGGAACAAGAATTATCGGAGAAGAAAACATTAGAAAAGAAATTCGTAACGATTTTGAAAAATGATTCGAAGAAGAAACAATCAACCAACGTCTTTTAAATGAATATCTAGAACTAATAAACATGGAAATTTCGCATCAAGATAATGAGGTCCTCATAAAACCAATCACAAACCAAGAAGTAAAAAGGCTTTCTTCTCCATAGGAAAAGATAAATCCCCTGGACCAGACGACATGACTGTAGAATTCTACCAACGATACTGGGACATTGTTGGACCATCAATTATTAAAGCAATCAAAGGCTTCTTCCACTCTGGGAAGATGCTTAAACAAATAAATCAAACTTTTATATCCCTTATTCCTAAATCTAACAAACAATTACATACCTATTAGCCTTTGTTCCACCTCTATAAGGCTATTACGAAAATTCTCGCGGAAAGACTCAAAATGGTACTAGGAAAACTGAACCACCCTCTACAAGGAGCCTTCATATCAGACAGAGCAATTCAAGACAATGTCCTCATTGCACACGAAATTTTCCATTCCTTTAGCTCTAAAAAGGGTCGTGAGGGTTGGTTGACGATCAAACTGGATATGGAAAAGGCATACGACCGACTGAACTGGGAATTTCTATTGGCCCTCATGACTAAATTTGGTTTTTTCCAGAAGTTCTGTGGCTGGATCAAAGAATGCATTCAAACTGTCACTTTCTCTATTCTTGTAAATGATGAACCAACAGATACTTTTCGACCTCATTGGGGTCTAAGACAAGGTGATCCTATCTCCCCTTACCTCTTTATTTTAGGTGCAGAAATCTTGGCTCGAAAATTACAGCAACAAAGTGAACAACGTAAGAACACTATTGGTGTTAAAACTAGAGGTGGCAATCGGGCGAGTCGAGTCGGGTTCGGGTCGGGTTATTCGGTTTCGGGTCATATCGGACTCGGGTTGATATAGGGTGTGATGACAATTCGGGTCTGATCGGGTTTGGGTCGAGTTTATTCGGGCATTAGTTTATCGGATACAATCGGGTTTTCAGGTCCTATTCGGTTCGGGCGAATCGAGTTTTGGTCTAAGCGGGTTCGGGTGAATCGAGTTTTGGTCACAACAGTTTTGGTTGAATTGAGTTCAGTGAAATCGAACCTGCAAGAATCATATTGGATAAAACAAATCAATTTTTTTTTACCTATGAGATATTTATCCTTCTATATATAGATTAAGCAAATGTTTATCAATTCTTAATCAATACTCCGAATGTTAATTTCATATTTAATTATAATAGATTTTTTAAAAATGTAAGTCTTCTCACTTTTTATAATATTTTTAAAACAAGTCAAAATCATATAAAATATTATTTTTTTAATATTAATTTCATATTTATTACTCATAACTACGAAATTATAAAAATAACAAAAAAATAATATTTATATAGTTTGGGCGTCTTAAAAAATGCTAAAAAAATACTTTTTTTTTAATGGAGGGAGTACAAAATTATATTTAATTATACTATATGCATGATAATATTACAATCCATTATTAAGTAATCAAACACTTAGGTTGTTTTGAGTATTTTAGGGAAAATGCTAAGATTTTTGTTGATTTCGGATATAATTGGGTTTGAGTTATTTTGGGTGTCGGGTATAATCGGGTTCGAGTAATTTCGGGTTTCGGATATGCTCGGGTCGGGCAATTTCGGGTTTCAGGTTGATTTCAGGTTGGTCCATTTGGATATAATCAGGTTCGGGTTCTTACTGGGTTCGGATTGCTTTCGGGTTCGGGCTTAACTCAAATCGGGTCGGTCGGTCTCGGATCCAAACTTTTTTTTCAATTATTTGGGTCTCGGACGGGTTCGGGTCGGATCAATCGGATCCGTTTTCTCGGGTCGGGTATTGTCAGCTCTAGTTAAAACCTTAAGAAGTGGACCTTCGATCCCTTTCTTCTCTTTTGCCAATGACATTATGATTTTTTTCTAAAGCAACCCGGAAGCCTGTAGAACGGTTAAAAATACAATCGATGAATATTGTGAGATCTCAGGACAAAGAGTAGATTTTTAGAAATCTGCATTCCAAGTCACAAAAGGAATCACACACGAACAACGGCAACGACTCCAATCTTGCCTACAAATAACTAACCAAGTTGCACTAGAAAAATATCTCGGGTGCCCCATAATAAATGGTAGAGTGAACAAAGATACATTTGAAGAAATCATTGGGAAAACAAAGAACCAATTAACAAGGTGGAGAGCAAAATGAACTCACCCAACTAGGACGAGCGATCCTAGTAAAAGCTAATCTAGCGGCGAAACCAAGCTATATTATGCAAAACTTCATGCTCCGTACAAGCATTCAGAACGACCTGGACCGACTTAACAGATGCTTCTTTTGGAACAAAGACCCTCAATATAACCCACTGATTGGGTGGGACAAAGTTTGCATACCGAAAAAAGAAGAAGGACTTGGACTGCACAAGACTAAAGACATGAACAAAGCGTTACAAATGAAACTGCTTTGGAAAATCCTGACAGAGCCACAAAATGAATGGGTTAAAATCATTCAGCATAAGTGCCTCAGAAATGAGAGCACCTGGAATTATCAACGGAAAAGAAATTGCTTCTGGAAATGGGCAAAATTAATGAATATCAAAGAGAAATTCTGTGCGGGACTGATCTGGCAAGTTAGAAACAGGAAATCCATAAGGTTCTGGAAGGATAATTGGCTCCTACACGAAGGGGGTCTGCAAGAAAAATGCATTTTGGACCAAATAGACGAACATGATACCATTGACCGTTTCATGAAACAAGACAAGACGTGGGATAAATAAAAACTGAGTCATTTCCTACCGTCGGATACCGTTGATAAAATACTAGATGTCTATATCCCCACTAACGAAATGGAAGATAGAATATATTGGAAACCTAGCAAAAATGGATGGTTTTCTACTGTCAGTGCTTAAAAACACGCAACGACAACTAGAAGGACCAATTCAGATGCATTGGACTGGATATGGAAGATTGAATGTCCGCCGAAGATTAAAAAAATTTTTTTTATGGAAAAACCTACTAAACGGAACCCCGATAAAAGTCAGATTACAAGGTAAAGGGATCCATATGCCCCTCGAGTGCCCCCTATGCTCCCACTACGAGGAAGATAACACCCATCTCTTTTCTGAATGCCAGTCATCTTTATTTTTCATCGGAAGTCTCGATAGGCATATCAAAAAAACAATCTGGAACACTGACAAAAGAAACAAGTTATACAAGGATATAATCTCGGATATTTTCCACAAATTACCTTCAGAACAAAAATTAACCCTTACTTTTTCCCTTTGGGGCATTTGGTCAATGAGAAACAACATAATTTTTGACAACAATAACATCAGAACGATGGAAGATTGGATTAAAAATATAAAACAATATAGGAAGGCGTGGAGAAGAGCTCAAACTAACGAACAAATACCCCTGAAAAAAAGAAAGACAAAACTGAAAGCAGTAAGACGAAAAAAGCCTATGAATGATTATGTCAAGCTCAATTTTGATGGTGCTCGGACTGGATTAAATCGTGCTGCTTCGGGCTTCGTTATCCGGGATGGCCAGGGAAGAGTCCTTTCTTGTGGAGCTCGTAGCCATGGTTCGGTGACTGTTGTGCAGGCGGAATGTTATGGCCTTATTGATGGCCTCTTGGAAGCTTCTAAGCGAGGTTTCACGCGAGTGAAGGTTGAAGATGACCGCCTCACCGTCATTAACACTATGCAGGGCCTTTGGCAGTATCCGTGGGAGATCGAGGTGTCGATTTCTGATGCTATGGGCCTTTGCCGATCTTTCGAGCGGGTCACTTTCGCACATATCTTCAGGGAGGGTAACCAGGTTGCGGATCGACTGGCACATCGATCTCAACTGGAACGCCATCGGACGATGGGTTAGTCACGTCGAACTCACCCCCGAACCCTTGCCTTATATAAAAAAAAACCAACCGATTATATATATCAGTTACTAATTAAATTGGTATAAGAGTGTACCAATTTCCCTCCTAATTTCTGCTATTGCCCACGATCGAATGGAAACAACTTTATTATCCGGTGATTCACAGTGCTTCAATATTGTGATGCCCACCACCCAAAGTCTATGGTCAACATTGACTATTGCCTATTGACTAATCAATGGTGGGGTGATCTTATTTGGAGTCATGTCATCGGATGAAGCCTATGACAATAATAGGGGTCTATCTCGCCTCAAGCAATCCGAATGTACACATTACTAGTAAATATTGACATCCTTAAAAGTTAAATTTGAAAATCCCCTTCATTTTTGCATCGTTGTCATCCAACCTTAAACCTTAGTGGCCTTGAACACTTTGAAAATAGTTGATAAATTTCATTTATTTATCAATATGATTTGAATACTGCAGCATATGTGCTGCCATTTGGTGTTTTAATTACTCCTAAAAAAGGACTCATTCAAAGGTGTTTGAATGGGTAAAAGTCGGGGAGAAGTAAGGCATGGATTGAACAATGAAGACAAACCCTTTTCTCAATTTTGTTCATCTTCAAATGTCTATATGGTGTTGTTAATATAGTCGATGTGGCAGGAACAAGAACAAGAACAAGAAACCTGATACAAGTTGTTGAGATGGGTAACTGTTTAGGGTCACCTTCTCATGAATCCCATCCTAAAGCCATTATGCCCTCTTCCTACTCCCCAGGTAATCCGAATTCCGAATAACCCTCTTAAGAGTTAAGACTTGATGATCAATATGATTGTTACTTTTTAGTCCTCAATGACTCATCCAAAATTTGCATCTCAGGGATTTCAGGGATCTCCAAGGTTTCGGGGAATAGCACTAACAAAGGATATTCCTACAGTATCAACAGCAGTGTAAGTAGTAGCTTCTTGTTGGAATCAAGAAGCATGGATGAGAGAAATTCATATGGAGACACATTGGAGAAACCCAGCTTGAAAATCTACAGCTTCTCGGAGTTGCAAATCACCACCAATGATTTCGATCCCGACAATCTGGTAGGTGCAGGAGGGTTTGGGATGGTCTATAGAGGGTGGATTCATCTGCCTACCAAAACCGGATCTAAAACCATCGTCGCCATCAAGAAGCTGCATTCTCAAAGCATACAAGGCTTTGAGCAATGGCAGGTAAGCGATTGATCTGTTTTTAGGGCCTATGCTTTGTTTTATTTATTACTATTATGTTTTCATCATAAAAGTTTTTTTTTAATTTGTGTGTGTGAAATGTAGTCAGAGGTGAATTTCTTGGCTTGCCTTTCCCACCCTCACCTAGTTACATTGCTAGGATACTGCTGGGAGGACAAGGAGCTTCTTATTGTCTACGAGTACATGTCGAAAGGCAGCTTGGAGAAGTACCTTTTTAGGAGTAAGCCTAATGTCACCAAAGGGACTTTTACATACATGGCTTATGCTGATAGATCCTTTGTTTCTTTCGGGATTCGCTGCAGGGTCCATGGAGCCGCTTGGCTGGGATATGCGAATCAGTATCGCTCTAGGTGCAGCTCGCGGCTTGGCCTTTCTGCATACTTTTGATAGAGAAGTCATATATAGGGACTTCAAGGCCTCAAATATCCTTCTTGATGGGGTAAGTGTAAGTTGGATTTATATTGATTTTTCTATTACAAGGCCAAGAAAAAGCAATCTTAGCATCACTTTCTTGTTACTTGCAGAACTATAACGCCAAGTTGTCAGATTTCGGGCTAGCTAAGTTTGGACCACCGGGAGAAGATTCGCACGTGGCAACCCGAATAATGGGCACATACGGTTATGTTGCACCCGAGTATGTCGCAACAGGTGAAAGAAATTCATCTATCCCTTACAGCCGCAAGTTCCTAGTTCTAGCTTACAAGGTAAATCTGATGATCATATATGTTCATATCTCTGTAGGTTGTTTGTATGTGAAGAGCGACGTGTATGGATTCGGAGTAGTGTTGCTCGAATTGCTGACGGGTCTGCCAGCAATCGATCCCAAGCGTCCACACGGGCAGCAAAACCTGGTGGATTGGACAAGGCCTATCCTGTCGAAGAAGAACAAGGTGGATTCGATCATGGATGGGCGACTGTATGGGCAGTACTCAGCTAAGGCAGCACAGGAGGCCGCTAAGCTTACTGCCAAATGCCTCCAGAGAGACCCCAAGGCTCGCCCTTCGATGCAGGAAGTCGTTGGGATGTTACAAAAGATAGAATCCATGAACGCAATGCTTGGCGATACAAGAAGCAACTTTTCATGGTCATCCAATTAGGCTTCTCTTCGACTTCCTCTCTAGCGATACAAGAAGCTCAAACTTGGAATTTGATGCTGTAAAAAGGACAGGAAAGATTCGAAATTTCACAGTCTTCATGTGGAGTTTGTATGTTGGGAGCAACAAGAGATTGCAAAAGATTGAGGTTTGCTTGAGAAATCCTTGAAAACTTATTGGTCTTTGTGCTTTATACTGTTATTGTGTTCTTGATTATATTATAATAATCCGTATGTATGTATGTATGTATGTATGTATTATAGATAGATGAACAAATAAAATCTTCCAACAAAAATGAGGCCTTTCAGTCTTGAAAATTTGGCAGCAAAAAAAGAAATAAATAATGGTGTTGAATTATGGAGTAACCGAGTATGTGTATGGATCATTCCTTTGTATTATAGTGACTGGGAAGGCATCAGTGACGCTTATGCAGACGGGGACGATTGCAGAACATTCTTCCATTGGCCCTCACATACAATGTTATAGCCACACTGAGGCTCATCCAGATAAACGACAACAACAGATGGCGGAGATCATAGCGAGCTGTTTAATACACGTACAACAAGACAGCATCCAGGAAAAATGATCACAACTCAAAACATACAAGTAGTTCACATCCAAAGTTTTTTCACATTATCAAGGTAGTTGAGTACACACACCTTGCGTAAGCGAGATGAATGTGAAGAAGAACCCTGACAGTACCAACGCTATGGCAATGGGAAGTGACTGCATTATTAAGAAAGCATCATCACAAAGGTAAAAGTAAAGGTAAATGTAAAATCCACAACTTGAAAATTGAAATTATTATATTAGATGGATGATACTCACAGCCAAAGCCTCCATTGGTGATTTTTTAGTAAGTTGAGTCATATCGCCGCTTACAGAAGCAATGAAATGTCCGTGTATCAGGTCCATTGAATCCTGAAGGCATTATATATATTGGACACAATAAGAGATGCATAGGTCTAATTAAGTACTTGATCAAGCAAAACCATCTGAGAGAAGCAGGCTGGAGATGAACCAAAACATGTTCTGAATTCATAGGGATATGAGAAACTACCAAAACACATGAGCTAGCTATATTAGTTTTGAATTGAGAGTTTGATAAGAAAAAAGGTGAAACTTTCACCTGTTTTGTTCCATCACGGAAGTTATTCAGATAATAGCGAACGATTGCATTGCAGCCATCCTTAATGATACCTTGTATTGTTCGCTGGCCACATCTGCAATGCAAATCATTTCACACCGTAAACAAACCAAACGTATATTATTATTTGGATTTTTAGAAATCAATTCAAAGTACCTGACAAAGTCTCCTTTGAGGGCAGGAGTACCAGAATACTGAATGCTAATATCGTCCCCATGATTCGCCCACACTAAAAGAAATACAGTCCACATTAAGGAAACATTGAGTGAAACTAGCTAAAAGAGTGACTCACTTATCTTAAACTTGTCATCAAAATGTGGATGTGAGCTGATTGTCTCATTAGCATCGAAAACACAAATCCGTCTGAGTTGGGATTCCAACATTTTCCTACCAATCATGCTCTGTAAATTACAAAAGTCAAGTCAGTAAGGCCACAAGCTAAGGATGAAGGAAAGACAATGAGATAGAGATAGGTGATAGGTGTGTAGGTACCTGGGTCACATTTGTGCGATCTAAGCAGTCAATACAATTTGTCCTCACTACTCCATGTTGTTCCTCAAGTTTCTTGCCTTGTTCGTTCAACAGAAAATACCTACCAATTAATTAATATACAAACAACTTTCTTCAGGTTATAGAACACAAGGAAATCAAAGTGAAAACACATCACATATATTCAAGTCTCAACTACATGCACATATATATAGTACATAGTACATACCCATTCTTGTTGACAAAATCTTCAATTTGTTTGTATAGGACAGAGAGGCGCTCAAAATGGACATGTCCACAGATCTTATGAAAATCAAACTGCACATACCTGAAAATTAATTAATTAGCATATATACATGAGCATTGAATTGAATTAACCCTGATCGAGAAACAACAAATTAAACCAACAATAATATAATATGCAGATCCACCTTATGTCATCCTCAACAATATGTTCCATAGCCTGACCATACATCTCACACAAATGCCCCTCACCTCCATGCTGCAAATTAGTATCACACATGACACAGACACACCAATTTCCAATGGATTAAAATAAACTATATACATGATGAAGCATATATAAACAATATTTATTTACCTATTAACTTTGAATGCATACCTTATTCACAAGGTCGGCAGCTAGGACTGCTCCGTATCTTTTCCTTAAATCCAGGAAATGCCTCTCAGCCACTTGAGCCTGCAATACAACCAAAACAATAAGTCCGTCATTATCAAATATAAGCATCAATCTAGTTATAGTTAGTTACTTACATCAACATTTATAAAATGTCATGAGTAAAGAAGAGCTTCAGATACTGACCGCTTCCTCTGGCTTTACGATTTTAAATTTTGGCTTATACTTCAAATCAACAATTTGCTCCCACAAAAATGGCATTGACCCACGAATCTTACAAATGGAAAAAGATTAAAACCGAAAGTTGTTTTAGAATCATGTGAAAAATGAATATTTGTCACAAAAACATATGCAACTATTTAAAATACCAGTATTCTGTACCTGCACAAATGATGCTGTAAAACCTTTAAACTGTACAATTTGCTCTGTCTCAACAAAATTAGCAACATAGCCATCAGGGTCAGCTCCTCTTGTCCACATCCGAGTTCCTTGGCAGAGACAAATATAAGATAAATAAGAAATTACAAGGAAAAACTGCAAAACTCAAACACGGATTGTACGTACGTGAAGATATTAAGACAAAAAAATCGGATGCATCTCTAATTTTGGTCCTACGTCAGAGTGAACCTCCTCACAAGAAAATACCATCTTAATGGATGTTGAGAGAGATTGAAGATGAAAGGTTTCATGCTACCCTCAGGCTATGCCCGATATTCATAATTACAATATAGGAATAGACCCTCCAGCATACTCCTAGAAACTATCGGAAAACATTAAATAGATACAACTAATGAGAGTAAAATGCAACAGTAATCAATTAATCTAGTGACTCAACAAACAACTCTATTACATTAAGTTCAGAATAGTACGTGCACGCATACATGATGAAAAAATTATATACACTGAAGGTTCACATCTAAATTAAATATGAATACGCAACCAAAAAGGGGTATGGAAAGACAACATCTTCTCCAAAGAGACCTTGTTCACATCTAAACTAACATATGAATAAGCAATGCAAGCAGAAAGGGACATGGCTGGGTAAGACAATACATTCTCAAAAGAGACCTGAAAGGGACAATTCCTTCTCAAAAGAGATGTGATTTTTTAGAAGCAACTGAATGTTTATTTAGATCCCACACCATCTCCCTATCTTATGCTAAAATATTTCCCCAATTACCTGTTCTCCTTGTGCATCTGCGGGCAATTAGGGTAACATCAACAATTTCTTTTCCCATGGCTGTTTGAAAATGTTGAAAGCCTGATAGTAGTTAAGGATATTGGATCATACAGCTACATTATATTGATACAAACCACAGATCTCATTTCATGAATAAAAGCTCAACTTGATGAACTAGTACTTAAAAAAAAAAAATTAAGTGTGTAATTTGGATACTTCCTTGAATAACTGGAAGCAAGAATTGATCAAGCTACAAGAAGGGAAAAAAAAACTAAATTAGCACTTGTTTAGATAAAAGAACATTATCCATCACTAGGATATACAATGACAAATAATTACAAAAGGCATAACATGAACCTTGTTGTCTATGAGCAGTTCCATTGCATAATTGTTCCACATATATCTAGGGTCAACCTGCATCAAACATATTGCAAACAACATAATTAATGAGATCAATGACTTCACCTCATTGGGCATACATGGAAAGCCAATAGAGATAACTTTCTTATCGCTTGCATTTGTAATCTGGTAGAACACACCGGAAGCAAGCAACTCGACCACTCCCAGGAATGAAAAGGATAAATCTAATAGCAAGAATCTTGCTAACAACCAATTTGTGAGAAATCTTCAAATTTGCATTCAATTCATAATTACAAAACTAAGTTTTCTCACAATCTGAATGCAAGATATCTACTCCGGCCAGTTTCTAAATTTTATTTTTATAGCTCAGTCAGTTCCTCACATCAAGCATAAATAGTTTCATAGGAAGATGATTTGTAACAAAAAGACAAGTGCCAATGTTCCTCTAATATAACAAACCACTCATGGAAAGAAAGGCATTATGTTTTTTAGAATGAACTTTAGGCCTCCAAGATTTGGAAGCATAGAAGATTCTATCTTTTTTTAACTTATTGGTGAAGAAAAACAACTTTCACAAATGCAACCATGCATAGGAAGGAGGTCCCCAATGCTCTTACCCCCTCAAGCTGGGAAAAATACCCTAATCATATACTCCATCGGTTAATTAAAACTTGTAATTTATCATTCATGCACGCTTTTTTATAATGATAAAAAATTATATAAAATATTAACATTTTCTATATTTGTTTTTATAACTTCATACTTAATTGTAATAAGTATGAAATTATTAAAAAATTTAATATTTTAGATAGTTTTTAACACCTCAAAAAGCGTGCGTAAATAGTAAAACATCAAGTTTTAAGTAACGGATGGAGTATAATATACATATGTATATCCATTAAAAAAAATGGAAGTGTTCTCTAAGAGATAAAATGTCAACCCCCCCCCCCCCCCCCCCCCCAAACCAAAAAAAAAAAATACAAGCTATCTAGATTCAATATCCCTTAGATTAGTGTACATCTAAGTTATCTTACCAAAAAAAATGTTACATCTAAGTTAATAATAAAATTTCTAGTTTTACTTTTAAATTAGATTCAAAATAACTAGAGTCACCTCACCTGTCTCCAAAGTGGAAGTAGTTTGTATTCATCTCCTAGACTATTTAATCTCTGTTCACTGTAATGCAAAGTATAAGAAATAAGTTATTTCCTATTTCTTGTCCCAAATAGTTATTCAGACAAAATAAATACAAAAAAAAAGTGTCTATGATTGAGCTTCCAAAAAGGGGAAAAAGTGTTTATTAAAGGAAACATAAGATTAGCTTTTTTTTTTTTGGTTTAAATATTAGCTCATTTATAGTGATTTAAGATAGGTGTGGTCACGGATTGAACTCGTCGGGATGGTCACGTACAAGTTGGCGAGTCTATACGAGTCGACAACTAGCCTATCAATTTTTTTTTAATTTTAACTATTTACTAAAAAAAATGATATGGGACGATTATATATCTTCGTATCACTTTATTCGTCTACTTTATTTCGATGTGGGAGAAAAAGGTAAAAGATTATATATCTTCATACTACTTCCTATCATCCACTTCATTTTTACATTGGAGAAATCTCATTGGTAAAGTTTGGAGAATCTCAACCAAATCCTCTTCCTCCTTTTCCTTAACCCCCACCAACCCTATTTTTTTCCCTTTTTTTTTGTGTGAGGAGTGGGAAACTTTATCATTAAACTCCACCGGATCCAAATCGGAATTTTTTTTCAAAATATTCATAAAAAAATAAATAATTACAAAAATATTCACTGTTTTAAACATTTTATGCAGAGCTGTCAGAAAACGCGGTTTCAGACCGCATTTTATGGGTAATATGTGAAATTCGATTGGCACCCGGGAAGAGGTTTGAATGTTGCCAAAGAAACGCGGTCTGAAACCACGTTTCTTCACATAATATTATTTAAAAACTAAAAAATATATTTTAATTTTTTTTTATATCAAACACGCGGTTTAGAACCGCGTGTTTGCTTCATCCCCCACCTTCCTTCAACAGCTTTCTTGCCCCCTTCAATGGCTTCTCCCCGCCCTCCGCCTCGCCCCGCCCGTCGGTGATGTCCACAACTACCTACTCTCCTCCCCGACCTCCCTCTCGCCCTCGTCTTGCACCAATTTGGAATGAAATTCGGTCGAAGAAATTAGGGGTTATTGTCGATGCAGGCGGAGAGAATCGAGAGCGAGGTTAGATGCGATTCCGATCGAGAGCAAGGTGGGTGGTCACAAATGAAAGGAACTCGTCGGAGGTCGAGATCGAGAGCAAGGTCGGAGGCCGATTTGAAATGGAATCCGGTCGAAGAAATTGGGGGTTGTTGTCGATCCAGGCGGCGAGAATCCAGAGCGAGGTGCCGAGATGGTTGTCGATGCAAGACGAGGGCGAGAGGGAGGGTAGCTGTGGAAGGAAGGGCAAGAAAAGGTGCGGAAGGGATGAAGTAAACACGCTGTTCTAAACCGCGTGTTTGATATAAAAAAAATTTAAAATATATTTTTTAGTTTTGAAATAATATTATGTGAAGAAACGCGGTTTCAGACCGAGTTCTTGGGCAACATTCAAACCTCATCCCGGGCGCCAATCGAATTTCACATATTACCCATAAAACGCGGTCTAAAACCGCGTTTTTCTGACGGCTCTGCAAAAAATGAATATTTTTATAAAATGTTTAAAACAATGAATATTTTCGTAATTATTTATTTTTGATGAATATTTTGAAAAAAATTCTCCAAATCGAGGATAATGGAATACACACAAGTTAAGTAACTCGCACTTTGTATACGCCACAGGGTCTCCTTTTATAAAGTATTTTTATTCTCTTTATTTGTTAATGACTACTCCATTCGTTAATTAAAATATGTCATTTTAGAAATTTGTACATTTTTAAGAAAGCAAATAAAAGCAAACAAAAATACAATTATATCCCTAATTATTACTTTACCTTTTCACTTTATTGAATACTACAACTAACAAATCCCTAATCATTATAAGAATAATTTTGGAAAGTGAACACCAAAATATCTAAAATGACATGTTTTTCTTAACAAAATTTTACTCCTAAAACGACATGTTTTTCTTAATGGATGGAGTATTAGATAACACGATTAATTAAAGTATAAATAAATAAATTTTACTATAAGTATGAATAATATAATAAAAATTTAATAATCTAAATTCAAACTAAAAAATATACTTTTGATAGAATAAAAATATTATATCAAGTTGTTTATTTGAAAATTCAAATTCTAAGAAGTTATTATAAATGGTGTATTTGGGATTAATCAAATTTTCTAGTTAGGTGAAATGAATTTAGGTGGTAAAAATTTTTGTTACAAAAAAGAAGGATTAGGATAAAGGAAAATTTATATTATTTAGTTAGTTGGAAGAAATGTTCAATTTATACTATTTTGAAATCTTATAGTGAAAAAAATCCAATAATTACTTTTTTTTTGCTTCAAAAAAAAGTAATTACTTAAATCAGATAGGGAAACAATATTTTTCATCTATTATCAAGTAATTAAGCATATAAATTAGATAGGGAAACAAATAACAACCAGTAATAAACTCTCATATTTTCCTTAATTTAAATGATAAAGTGAAATTGATAATCAAATTAATTAGAGGTAGAACTATCATTAATTAAGATTTAATTTTAAAATTAGAATTCATTAAGGTGTAACATTATTCTATGATTAATTAATATTCAATAGTTAAAATAGGAAAATAAAGATATATAATGCTAATCTAATGAACAATTGACACTTGATTTAATCATAAAAAATGGTTGATTAGGATAGTTATTATGGATTTACATTAAAAGTATTTAGGTAAATTAGAAAAATGAAAGATATATACTTGATTTATTTAATAATATTAATAGCAATACATCAGTTATTGGGAAAATTGGGATAATTGATAAAGATTGATTGGGGAAATAAATCAAGATTAATATAATTAAATTAATTAAAAGAAAATAAAAAATATATAAAATGATACGTAAGTATGATGAAATAAGAGAATGCTATATAGGATAAGAAATTATAGAGAAGGTGACACTTGTGCAATGTACTCCTTTAGTGTCACTATATACATATATATCTTCAAGGCTTCTCATTCTCTATTTTCGATTCCGACGTGGGACAATGACTTCTCATTCCAACACTTGATTTTGTCCCACATTGAAAATAAGGAAATGAAATGAAGGATTTCAAAGCCATACAGAAAATAAGGAGATAAGACATAATCCATTGCGTATTAATTTATATATTATTATAGATTATTGTAAAAATTATACATAATAATTATAAATTTATTTTAAAAAATATATATATTTAAAAAAAAATTATTTGTGTATAGGTTCCCTCAACCCAAACCCGTAACCCGCCCCACCCGTCGATCCTTGAACTCGTGGCTCATGATCGTGTCTAATTTAAGATGTTGAAGATATGATTTAAGTAGAAGTTCAAATCGCTTAACCACAATATTGTTATCTAGGCTTGATGAAACCAAACTGTTGGATGTGTTATTTGTCCGCAACAAAATAGCTATAGTTTATCGAAAACAACAATATTGAAAAGGATGCAGAAGATTTCGTACCTCAATGTGAGATTGACATCATAAGAGAAATATAGACCAGATGTACCTTCTGCCTTATTAAGAAGTGCCGAAAATTCAGTCTCCATCTTTTTCTGCCATGGTTAGGAAAAAAGATAGATGTTAAAAAGCAAACACTTTTCAAGCAAACTGGGAAGGGATCTTTGCAATTTTTACATGCTCTACATGAGAACTATTGAGAGATTGATCACAGCGTAAAATCTTCAATGATGAAACTTTGAAGATAGGATGGCCCAAATACGATCCGACATTTTCACGTTCAGTTATAACAAATAAATAAGAACCTGCAAGCATAATAGACAGTAAGCTCTAAGGGAATTTGAAATATGAAAGTAAAAGAGAAGGTTAGAGAAGAGAAAATTTTGTTCTATTATTTATGAGAAAAGTTACATAATATATAAAGAAAGACTAGCCTAGAAAGCTTGTAAGAGAAGCTAAAATGTAACAATGGAGCAGGAAAAGTAAAAGCTGTAAAAGTTGACTAAGAGACACTGCACTGAAAAACCTATAGCACAAACTAGAAACAAAGTAATAAGGGCCTGTTTTTCGAACCGTCATTTTAGAGAGTGGAGGGGGTGGAGGGGGGGGGGGGGGATTTCTCACCTTGGGAGGGGAAGGTGGAGGAGTGGATCTCCACCCTTTTCCACCCATTAAAATGAAAGTGGAGGGGGTGGAGTGGAAAACACGCCCTCATTACATTTATGCAAGTATGCTAACACAAACCAACTAGATGGTAAAGATCTAACAATCCAAGCTTGGAAGTTAAATGACCAAATTTAGAACAATGGAAACCTTTTGTCAATAAATTAGCAAGTTGATCTTGTGACTTAACAAATGTTATCCTAACAACCCCTTCTTCTAACATCTTTTTGATGAAGTGACGATCAGTCTCCACATGTTTGGTTTTGTCATGCAAGATTGGGTTGTGAGTAGACCTGTCAAACGGGTCATTCGGGTCGGGTCACTTCGGGTCTCGGGTAAAACGGGTCCCGGGTATTTTCGGGTTGACTAGAACCCGGGTTTGACCGGGTTTCGGGTCATTTCGGGTCGATTTCAGGTTTGTCAATTTTTTCCATTTTAAATTAAAAAAATCATGATTTAACAATTTTGCAATAAATTTTAATTATATATAAAAAAATTAATTATATTTAATTAAAAATCAACCGGGTCAATCGGGTAAAATCGGGTCAAAATTACCGGGTCAATCGGGTCACCGGGTCGAAACCCAGATGACCCGGAAAATTTCCGGTTTTTCGGGTTCGGGTCAAAAAAAATTTCCGGGTTCGGGTCGAAAATTTTCCGGACGGTCGGGTCGGGTTGTGTTTTGACAGGTCTAGTTGTGAGCAATGCTAATGACATAATTGTTTTCACAACATAGAACCATAGGCTCTTCTAATTTGATTTTAAGGTATGCCAAGATAATTTTTGGCCAAAACCTTTCACATAAACCTTGTGCAAGATCTCTAAACTCAAGCTCAAAAGGTTGGGAACTGTCATCCTTCAAGGGATATAATGGTATAGTTTCAGCAAAGGACACATCAATAGAAACATATGTTTCCTTTGAGGCTGGAAGGTAACACTTGTATCCTTTTTGTGTGGAAGAGTACCCTAGGAATAGGCACTTGATCGCAATTGGGTCAAGTTTCCCTCTTCGAGGACCATGAACATGCACAAAAAATACCAGTATTAATAAAATTAACAAACCATATGGCTCTAGAAATACCAATACCAACTAGGTCAAGTTTTCTTCATATTATTGTTTTAAAAGGAAAACCCATGTGATGACCCTAGTACAAATATCAATAAAATTAACAAACTATTTAGCTCCAGAAATATTAAGGGTTGGCGATGGACCCTAAATGTCACAATCAATCAACTAAAAAGGAGAACAACTTCTTCTACTACTATTGGGAAAAGGTGCACAAGTGTGTTTAACTTTTTCATACGTACACTTCACATTGAAGGAACGAAATGTCAATTCCTTGAAATTTTTTCACGGGTGCAAATGCTTCAAAAGGTGAAAGGATGGCTGGCCGATAATAGAGTAAAGATATGACATTCTTGCTACTGGTGGTATTCAAAGCATGGTAAAATAGGTGGTTGTGGTTGTGGTTGTTTGGTTGTTCCTAAGATGATTAAGATAGTAGAAACCATTCCTTTCCTTAGCATGACCAATCTTCTCTCTTGAGTCCCATCATGTAAAACACCATCAGATGCAGTGAAATGAAGATCTTTGCAGATTTTTTTTATGGAAATCAAGTTGGATGAGAGGGTAGGAACATGGAGAACATTTTTTAGGCTAAGTTTGTCCAAAAGGTTTATTTTCGCTTGACCCTTAACTTGAGGACTGAACTATTAGTTGTCAACACTTGTTTAGGCTTAGGGCATGGTTGGAAGTAATGAAAATTTTGGGAACACTTTGGTCATGTGTTGATAGATTCCACTGAGTACAAGGACTCGTACGCAGGACATCACTCAACCAAATGATTTGCAAGAGGAAGTCCACTCTAGGCAAACTCGTCAAGAGAACTTGTTGTAGGAAACTTCCCACATCTCTATTATTAATGATGAAAAATCATATGCTTCCAAATGGCTAGAGTTGAGTGTTAAATAAAGAACTGGACAAGAAAACTAACTAACATAGTGGGTAGTGGTAGTCCAGCACTTGACCACTAACTACCTAATTTCAAGCAAATATATTTATTTTATCCTAGCTTAAGTATTTCAAGCAAATGGAGTTGACTAATTCCCTAGCTACAATCAACTCTAACTACTAATTTAAATCAACTTCATCTACTAATATAAATACATAAAATAATTAAGCTAGGATAAAATAAATATACCAATCAATTAGACTTGATCCTCTTAGCTTCCCCTAGGTTCGTATCATATGTTCAATAGCGCATGAACCCAAGATCCATTGAACTATGAAACTCCCAAAAAATTTTAGATGAACTAAGAAACATGTATGTCAAGCTAATTTTAGGATACATAGATTCCCACTGTCATGACATGACCATTGAATCAGCTTATTCCCAGCTTTTGAAAGTTGGATCCTTTTTCGAGGGGATTTTTGTTAGATGATCCCCTTTTCCTTATCCTTGAGGTAAGCTCTTACCATTTGAAACCAAAAGAGATAATCATTTCCATTGAAACGAAAAGATTAATTAAGGCTTTGATGTTCATTCTTAAAAGGGACAGTACTAGAGACTGAAATTTCCTTGTTTGAAGACATAGATTTTCAAGTAATGAAGGTTGAAATATTAGATAAAATATCCATCAATGAAGGCTGAAACTCTAGAAAAAAAAGGTTTAGGTTAATGGATACTTAAAAGCTCTGATACCATGAAAGTAAAAGAGAAAGTCGGAGAAGAGAAAAATATGTTCTATTATTTATGAAAAAGGTTACAAAATATATAGAGAAAAATTAGTCTAGAAAGCTTGTAAGAGAAGCTGAAAGGTAAAAATGGAGTAGAAAAAATAAAAGCTGTAAAAGCTTTAAAAGTTGACCAAGAGACGTTACACTAAAAGACCTATAGCATAACCTAGAAACAAAGTAATAATACATTCATGCAAGGATGCTAACAAAGTATATTAATATGAAATTTTACTCATAAAATTGTTAAAAGGAGAAATACACGTCATTGGGCATATTAAAAATTGTTATGCTGCGAAAACAGTGCTTGGTATGAATTTATCCTTGGATTTGGTATAGGCATCCCAATCCTTTGAAATTGTAGTGTTCATTACTTAACTAATGGTAAATGAAAAGACTCTGAAATTACAAGTGCAAACATAACATGCTTTTGGTATAGTTTTCGGTATTTAGTTCTAAAATACTTTTATTTTCATATATTTATTAACATAATCATTTCAAAAGTCATATATATCAGTTGGCTTAATTTTTTAAAATGTTGACTCAGGTATTTTCAAAAGTTTGTTATTGGTTTTGCAAGGAAAAAAACTCAAAATTGAAAGACTAACCAAACAAGCCCTAAACCATTGTGTAGCTTCATTAGGCAATAAAATTATAACCCAGTTGCAGATGAATCCTGCTCATCCAATTGATACATATTTGCATATATACATAAATAGATTTTGAATTTCAGGAAATGAAGCTTGCCTGCTAAGAGTCGAAGCATCCCAATGACACCATATATAGTCTGAATCCTGGGAACTCGGACAGATCCACAATGTGGAAGCTCATCTGTGCAAGGCACAAAACCAAAGTCATCTAAAAAAAATCATGCAATGGATAAAAGATGTCCAGCATCAACGTTTCAATCGAGAAAGTGAAAATCGAACCAAGAGTCTTGATAGATCCATCTGCTCTGCTGACAGAAAAAATGTTGCTAGTTACACCTTCCGTAGGCTCAATTACATACTGATTAGGAAGCTCCCACAACCGCATCTTGGCATACAGCTTAGGCTCTCCATTTTCATTCTCCATCCCTAAAATTTGAAATCAAAATTCCCTAAAATAAAATTAAATGATAAAATGAATATTCAGATTCCCAGTTAAGGCTTTGTACAAGAAGAGGAATCACAATTTACCATAAGAAACCCAAGAGCGAGCCAAAGAGAATGATCAAACAATGACAAGATACGCATAACCCAGATCAAATCGATAGAAATGATAATTCATAACAAAATCAATTTCCCTACAGATGAGTCATCGATTTCAATAATTTACCGATTTCAAATGCGGGAAATATGAAATATAGGGATTGAAGTTGTCACCTATGGATTTTGGGGGGCAGTGGAACCTTAAATCGATCTCACAGAGAAATTTGATTGAGGAGAGAAGCAACAATCAGATTTGAAACCCGCAGATTGGGAGAAGAGGAAATTGGGAATAACAAAAATGCGAACCTAAACAACGAAAAATACTTTTTTGAACTTTGAACTTTGGACCCACGAGCAAGTTGGTTGATTTGCCCGTAATTAGAAATTCGACTTTAAATTATGCCTGTGTTATTCGAACCCAAAAAACCAAAAAAATAAAAATAATTTGCTTGTGAGGCCATGATTTTTCAAAAAAGAAAGAAAGAAAGAAAGAAAATTAGAACAGTTGCAGATCTGCCGAGTGTGGGGCTCTTGTGACTGATGTGGTGATTTCTCCTGAAGTTCATCCGTCGTCCCAATCACCGTCTTCTCCGACATCTCATGTGGGTTGCAAAAATCCGTTCGAAGGAGGTGTTGTGCTGTCAGGGGTGATTGGGTCTGGTCGGAGGTTTTACCATGCCTCTCGTCTAGCTGAGAGGCCCCTTTCCTTTTCCCAGATTACTCGAGGAACTTGATGGGCGAAAATTATAGATAAACTACATTTCGTTCCACACATAGATGGCGATAATATCTGTTATAGAAAGAAGGATGTAGTTGAAAGTTCAAAGCTTTGGGAGGCCACACTAATTGGTGCTATCAAGGGCCAGCGATACCTTTTCATACTATTTTGGACATGAAGAGCTCTTGGAAGGTAACAACTCCGAAGCTGTTTATTAAGCCTAATGGGATCATGGTTTTTCGATTCAAGACGGCCGAAGATTTGAGGTGGGTTCTTGAACATGGTCCATGGTCAATCAGGCTCCTATCCCCTCTTCCTGAAACAATGGTGCCTAGGCTCATCAATGGACTAGAGCTTCTTCAAATCTACACCGGTGCGGGTAAGATTAATGACTTACCATCTTTTTTTTCTTCAAATGATATGTTGATCGAGTACCATTGGGAGTGGGATATCTGTACACCGCTTTGTGTGAATGAGTACACTGCTAGCCAAGATCTGCTTATATTTCCTCGACTATTAATTAGCGGAGGCGAATGTTAATCAAACACGCCGAAAACACATCAAACTAGTAAATGAAAAGAAGGTTGAGTGTATTGTGAAGGTAATCTTCGAATGGGTCTCTTGGAGTTGTGTTAAAGTGTAAGTGTTTTGGTCATACGAAGTTGGCGTGCTCGGTCGCTCCTATAATTGTTGAGAAGGATTCCTACGCTTCTGTTACTCCAACGACTGCCCCTACGAGGGTTCGGTGTGATTGTGGTAATGCTCAGGACATGAGGGGAAATGGGAGGGAGACCTGCACGCTTCGAAAAGGTGTATCCTCTTACTTAGGTGTTGCTACTCTTGTGGATGAGGGAAAAATTGCTAATGAAGTTGAGCATAGGTCTATCTCCCAAGGGGTTCAAACTAAAGAGATGAAGGATTTCATGACACTCCGTGAACACTTGGTGGATATGTCAAAAGGAGTGGAAGATCAAGATGCACATGATATTGATAATGATACATCGATTGTTTGTGCTAGGGTGGTGGCTTTGTCGTGGGCAATGACCTCGGGTATTTCACCCGCGGGTGATGGTCGTTTGGAAATAGACAAATGGGAAACGCTGACACTGATGAAATGATAAGATGTGGAAGGTGCCATAAAGGAGACCTACCTCCTTAGGGGCACCAATCGGTGTATTATGGGGGATAGAAAATTGCTTCTTATGAACTTTTTGATGTATTCTCTGCTATTAAGGACTCTGAATGTGGAAAAGGTGATGCGGAGTTCTTCGAATACGAGTTTGAAGACGAGTATGAGGAGGGATCCTCGAATGATGATGACACATATAAGCCGGGTGATTTTATGGGGCCTGATAGCACTGCTGAGCCGTGCTGGTTTGAGCAGGGGTGCGAGTTCTTTTTGCTATCATAGAATACTATTCGAGGTAGTAATTTGTTGTCATAGGATTTTGATTTATTGGGTATGGAGTAATGGTAGACATATGGATGTGTAATATGCTTACACATTTTTAAATTTAGATTTCTGCCTTTATATGAATATATGTACATATAAAATAGTGTTGCATAATCTAAATTTATATATGTAAGTATACTAGGTAGTTTCCCACAAAAAAAAAAAAAGTATACCGGGTGTAGTATAGTAGGTAAAATTGAATATATGCTTAATTGGGTGTTGGATCTAGTATAGTGGACCAGTTCCTTTTGGCTTCCCTTTTGGGTGGACGGAGGCGTATAACTTCTATAGGGTGTGAAACAGTTGTAAGGGTTGAATAATGTAGTGAGCCACTACATTAGTGAGTGGGCATTATGAGACCGGACCTGACATTTTTACATGGAACTTTTCATTTGGTCCCATTACTTTCTATTGTAACTTTTTTACATCATCTATATATTTACTTTTTTAGGAGTGTAGTTGTTGTTATGCTGTCGTACAAAGTGTAAATGCGACTTATGTTTTTATTTTTGTCTTAAAAAGATGCATTTTAAGTGGGAGGAGCATATGTTTATATATTTATTCTACTCTTAGAATATATAAATGATCTTTATATGTCTCTTGTGTGTGTGTATTAATTGTAAAAGAGATTGGGTGGCGTTAAGTAGGACTGCGATTGGTTGGGGCCTAATTCGTTTGTGTGACTAGCCTATTTGACACAATATTTGTATTGGAGGGAGGAGCTACGGTGACGATTGAGTTTTGCCTTGGGGTATCGTAAGTATAGTAGATGGTAGGTGTTATGACTGTTGTTTGACTTTTGGGGGTGATGAGTGCGTGAGAGACAACATTGTGTTGGACCCTTTTGCATAGGACGTTTTGTTTGGTCTTATTCTACCTTTGTAACCCAATTACTCTATCTATATATTTACCTATTTAAGATATTGGGAGCCAGTGAAGCCAGCAGAATCGATAAGGCCAACATGGACTGGCAATGTGGCAGGGCAATGCGAGCAATGACTACCTCTTGAAGGTCATCCTCATCAGAGACTCCGACTTTGTTCGACGTTCATGAGATCATTTTATGGGTTTAAGCTCAACTTCCAAACTATGAATTTTAATTGTTTTTCATCAGTCCAGCCTAGTTGTGCAAGTTAACATTTAGCCTCACAAAGAGAATAAACTCTTCCAAGACGAAGTTTCTCCTAAAATATGTGATAGATCTATTGCAAATATTTTTATATTTAATAAAATCATTATCAAAATATAACATATTATTATCTTATTATATATTCGGTTTCGATATATACACCACAAATCCTGCACGTCAGTTCCGACGTGCAGGGTTAAAAGGGGTTAATTAATTTTTTTAAAACATTAATTAGTTAGAAGGCTTGCACGTCGAAACGGACGTGCATTATTGATGTTGGATTTGCGGTGTATATAAAAACACCCTTATATATTAGAGCATCAAAACCTAATTTATCTATATCTATATATCTATATCTATATAATAATAAATATACTAAAACAGAGGCCGCTGGCGCGACCTCATGCCCACAAAATTTTCTAGATTAAACGGGATTATTTTTGCCTACGTGACATTTTCTGGATTAAAGTGGTATTATATTTCTGGACCGCATCAATTAATAAGTCAATATAGTTTGGTAAAAAAAACTTATCTTTCTAGATACATCATGACATCATCTACCCAATTTAACCTTATATTTTAATTAAATAAATATATATTACAGGTAATATAGTTATGGTTGAAAACATATCCAATCTAACTAATCAAATATAATAATATATATAAAAAAACGATCCAAGTCCTAATAGTCTAATACGGTTGTTCATAAACCTATACTTGAAAGCAAGTCAAATTGCATGTCGCCATGTCGGTATGTTGGAGATTATATTTTCCCAATTCATCTCATCGTAATTTGAATATATTTGTCAAATTAAATCTTTGTCAAATCTATTAATATTACTAATTCTGCTAGCATTTTGCTGACGTGTCACGCCCACAATTAAAGTTGATTTTTTTTATTCAAATGGTATTTTCTTATTGGTCAATATTATTGCTGAAATTATTTATTTCCTATTTGACATATATTTGTTTCCTATTTTTCATACGAAGATTATTTAAATTGATATGGTTATATCAAATTTTGATCTATTTTAAATATATTTATTTCTTTTTTTTCATAGAAAAGATTTTGTACCTTGATACGTCGGACCACCATTTTGGATATTATCTTTTTGTGTGGTTTTTTATATCATTATTTCATTAATATCGTGACTTTCTTTATACATTTCATCCATATCAATAATATTATATATTTCTTTTTAAAATTTACATTTATTATACAATATAGACATATTACATTTTTATTGAAATTTTTTTAAATATTTTTGGAGATAGAAGCAAGACATCATTAATTTTAAGAATAAATTATTTTTGCACCCGTTCACCTTCAAATATTGAGGAAAATAATTATCCAAAATGAATTTTTTAAATCTATACTTACTTTGCACATTGTACATGACATCTATATAAATTTTTAACAAGAGATTTTTTAGAGATAAATTACATTTATTTTAAACATCTTAAATGGCTATTTGGAATACAAACAATAACATTTTATAATCTACAAACACAAATTGAAGAATTTTGAGAAAAGAAAATATGAAATTTGCATATATTATCATTTAAAAACAAATAAATAAACACTCTTTTATGATTAATTTTGGGTGTTTGACTTCAAATATCGCAGAAAAAAAAATATTTATCCCTAAAATGAATATTTTACATCTATATTTATTAAATACTCTAGATGTCCCTTATTATAATTTCAATATTTTAAAACCTACAATTTTTTTTATAAAGTTAGTAAAAATAATTAATTTGTGAATATTCAATTTCAAAAATTAATTATAAAAACCAATAAGAGCCAAAAAGGTTTTTTTTTTACAATTTACTTATTTCAAAAGTCAATTAAGACTTACAAGCATTACTTATTTTACATCTTAGATGAGACGCCTTAGATCACTTTTTTACTATCTTACCTTTATTTTCTCGATTTATTTCTCCCTCTTTCTAGCCATCTTTTCTCATGAAAATAATGAATAAGTTATGTATATCTACATAACTTCAAATGTATTCGCACGATCATATGCTTATGATTTTTTTAATCATTATATGACAACTTATATTTTCCTTTTTAATTTTATCATAATGATGATAATTATATATGTATTTCAAATTATAATCGGTGGTGTGTTTGAGGTTTATTACTACTTTACCTTATTAAATCATTTAAAAAATTAAATTTTATCTCTTTCCAACTAATCTATAAATTAAAAAAAATAATACTTTATACATATTATTTTTGTTGTAAACAAGTATATATTAATATAGTATTATATAGATATATAGAATGATGTTCAATTTAAAACGAATCAAAATCCTGTGCCTTGAAGGCACGGGTATTACACTAGTATATTATTAATTCTGCTAGCATTTTGCTGACGTGTCACGTCCACAATTAAAGTTGAATTTTTTATTCAAATGGTATTTTTTTTATTGGTCAATATTAATATGAAATTATTTGTTTCCTATTTGACATATATTTGTTTCCTATTTTTCATACAAAGATTATTTAAATTGATATGCTTATATTAATTTTGGATCTATTTTAAATATATTTATTTCATTTTTTTCATAGAAAATATTGTGTACATTGATACGTCGGACCACAATTTTGGATATTATCATTCTGTGTGGTCTTTTATATCATTATTTCATTAATATCATGAATTTCTTTATACATTTCATTCATGACTTTCTTTATACAGTTTTTAAAATATTTTTGGAGATAGAAGCAAAACATCATTAATTTTAAGAAGAAATTATTTTTTCACCTGTTAACCTTCAAAAATTGAGGAAAATAATTATCCAAAATTAATATTTTAAATATATACTTACTCTGCATATTCTACATGACATCTCTATAAATTTTTAACAAAAGGTTTTTAGAGATAAGTTAAATATATTTTAAACATCTTAAATGACTATTTGGAATACAAAAAATAACATTTTAAGATCTACAAACAAAAATTGAAGAATTTTGAGAAAAGAAAATGTGAAATTTGCATATATTATCATTTAAAAATAAATAAATAAACACTCTTTTATGATTAATTTTGGGTGTTTGGCTTCAAATATCAAAGAAAAAAATATTTATCCCCAAAATGAATATTTTACATCTAAATTTATTTTATACACCCTAGATGTCCCTTATTATAATTTCAATAAGACCTACAATTTTTTTATATATAAAGTTAGTAAAAATAATTAATTTGTGAATATTCGATTTCAAAAGTTAACTATAAAAATCAATTAGAGCCATTTTTTTACAATTTACTTATTTTAAAAGTTAATTAAGAATTACAAGGATTACTTATTTTACATCTTAGATGAGGAGTCTTAGATCATTTTTTTTTACCATCTTACCTTTATTTTCTCTATTTATTTCTCTCTCTTTCTAGCCATCTTTCTCATGAAAATAATGAATAAGTTATGTATATCTTCATAACTTCCAAAGTATTCACACAATCATGTGCTTGTGATTTTTTTAATCATTATATGACATCTTATATTTTCCTTTTTAGTTTTATCCTAATGATAATAATGATATATGTATTTCAAATTATAATAGGTGGCATGTTTGAGTTTTATTACTACTTTACCTTATTAAATCATTTAAAAATTTATATTGTATCTCTTTCCAACTAATTTATTAAGTTAAAAAAATACTTTATAAGTATATATTAATATAGTATTATATAGATATATAAAATGATGTTCAATTTAAAATAAATAAAAATCCGGCCCGTGCCTTTAAGGCACAGGTATTACACTAGTATTTTATCTAAATAGTTGCAAATCAAGATTTGCCGCTTCAAGAGGTATAGTTTTGACTGTATTCATCATATGTAGATCCTACTACGTGTATGCCATAGCTTTATATTCTAAAATAAGGTCCTTAATTAAAATAGTTTTATTCATCATATGTAGATTTGCCGCTTCAAAAGTTATATATATCCCTAAAGTATACAATAAGGTTGATTAAATTAACACAGACAGAAGTGATTGAGTCAATGATTCTCTTAGATGAAGAGGTAAGCCCTTATATTAATTACACCTTATTTTAATTTAATTGATGCGGTTTTTATTAAAGTATTAATTTTTCCTTCTTTGAATTATGCATGCAGGATTAATCAAAGGTTGGTCTTTTAAATTGTATAATTTATTTGGTATATTTTTTTTAATAAAAAGTGATTAGACCTGGGTAAGCCTACTTGACCTAATAAAAAATTATATAAATGAGCTTTCTTATACTTTGTGGGACTCCTATGCTGAGCAAATGGCAAGATATATACATAAATGGTGCGACCTCAACAATTTCAAAAAGGGAATTAAAGTATATACATAAGAGGGAATTAAAGTAAATAACCATTGCCCCGAAATTGTTTGCTAGACTAACTCACTATCCACAACAATTGCAAAAGTTAACCCCCCCCCCCCCCCCCCACCACCACCACCAAAAAATTGCATTTTTGCCGGTTGGAAATAACGGGGACAAAGGAGAGAGAAGGTAAAGGAGGAGAGAGAGGAAGCGGGGTGGAGAGAGAGAGAGAGAGAGGCAAGGGGAAGTTATTGTGGAGAGAGAGAGAGTGGAAGTGGGGGAAGTTATTGTGGAGAGAGAGAGAGTGGACGAGTGAGAGAGGAAACAATTTGAATTGAAAACTGTCGACCTCCAACTGCCTCTCACGGCTTACAAAAGAGGAAGACAGAGAGAGGGCAACAGTTCCACATGCAAACCTGAGGAAAACAAGAAGAGAAGGAAGAAGAAGAGGAAGGAGACGACAGAGCGAGAGAGGAAAAGAAGAAGCAAAGGCGAGGAAGAAGACGATAGTGCAGAAGAGGAGACGAAGAGGCCGACTTTGAAGTAAGTAAACCCTCACAATGCCGATTAAATACGTTTTGCTTCGATTCGTAGGGGAGGAACCGATTTAAAGAACCAAAACTGGTTTGAATTGTGTGAAAATGGGAAGAAGGGGTCGAATGGGTTAACAGTACGCAATATCGCCCTATCATGTAGGAAGTAACCGGCGTCAATTTAAAAACAATTGGTGGAAAGTTTGGGTACTGGGGTTTGCGCGTCTGGGAGAGAAGGGGATTTTTGGGAATGGGGAAATTGGGCAACTGTCTTGTTGAATCCAACTTATCAGGAGCAGGGTGAGTGTAGATCCGTTCAGTTTAGGGGGGAATTGGGCGAAATGGGGCTTATGACTGTAGATGCGTTCATGTTTGGGGGAAATTGGATGAAATGCGGCGCATTAGGGTTAGGGAAAATGTTAGAAAGGGTGAAAAGTTTATGTGGAATCGACATTATCTGGAATAGGGTGACTTGTGTGCAAATGGAGATGGACAGATTGAATAAGTATGCTGTCATGTTTTCACAACCATGTGTCATGTGTATATGTGTGTGTGTCATGTGTACTTGTGTTTGTGTCATGTTACATTTGATATTGATATGAAGGGAACCGTGGGTTGGGGGAGAAGAATTGATGTGTAGAATACTGAATTTGGGTCTTCCACTATGCAGGATATCTGGTGAATATTAAAAATGTCGCAGCGAAGTGTAAAGAAGATTGTAGACCGTACAGCTCAAACCTCCGGCGCGGTAAAATGGCTTTCGTTCGAGTAATGTAAGTTGTGATTGTTGTGCTGCAGTGTGGCTGATATGTTGAAGTCTGTGCATGTTGTGTACGCCGTAGAGGAAGATAGACACTTCAAAGAAAAAATTAACCAACACTCCCGGATGGCGCTCCTGGTAAACATTGACAACCGGTTGAGCGAGTCCCATTGGAAGCGCCTAACGGACAGCCCGTTGGGGGGCGTTGCAAGACTAGGCACAAGGGTCCAGTTCTCGGGACAGCTTGTACACTACGTTCTCCAACGACAATTGAAGACGAAGAAGGAGAATGAAATGTTGGACAAGATCCATGATGCGGTCGTCAGGTTCTCAATAACTGAGTTCGCCATTGTCACCGGTCTCAACTGTGGCTATGGCGAAGAGCCCAAGGACGACGACGAGTTCGAGAAGGTAGTGTATGATTTCTTTGGAGTTTCAAAGATGAGGATGTCCGAGTTCGAGGTGCAGTTCCGTGTGGCAATGGCATCTGAGAAATCGTCAACCAGAAAGTTAAAATTTGTCCTGTTGATGCTGGTCGAGGGAGTATTGTTCCGGAAGGAACCCAAAAACTACATTCATGGGTGGGTGGTCGACCTTGTCGGCGACATTGACAGGTTCCCGGCGTTTCCGTGGGGTCGGCTTTGCTACGAGCGAACGAACGAGTTCCTGAACCGTGCAATCGAGAGGAAGCTCCAACGGGATGAGTGCATCTCCAATGCACGCCCGGCCTATTGCCTGCTGGGTTTCCCTCTCGCCTTCCAGGTTCGTACACAGATATCACTGGACGCCGTATACACGTTTACTAGGCATCTTATATTTATTGACTGGACAGGAAGTGATTATTTACTGGACAATATTTAATTGCAGCTATGGGTGTACGGGGCCCTCACTCCAATGGCCAACCAATTCGCGAATGTCATAGACGAGAAGTTGTACCCAGGTGTCCGCGATACGAGTTTAGAGACTCGAACCTCGAGTATGCCTCAATCGAAACTCGACTGTGGGAGGCGAAGGAGCTCGGGCACTTCAATGACCCTGCAGCCGTGAGGCCTCTTCTACTCCCCGATGATGTGGAGAGAGCAACCCGTTTATACCGCGATGCCCGAAACACTCACGACAAGCGGGACAACTTCTTCGACGACATAGTCCGGGCGTTCTTATCAGCAAATGTCAAACCCCCACCAAAGAAACAACCAAAGGGAGCAAGTGGGTCAACGCAAGAATCAAGGGAGGGCACGCAGACACAAGCTACCCTATTAGAGATAGAGTCACGGTTAGTGGCAAAGATGGACGACATGTTGAGGAGTATATCCGGGGAGGTAAGCTCGAAGATGGCGACGCTTGAGGAGGCGATTGAAAACATGACTGGGTGTCATCCGAGGTTATTTACGTCCCCACATTGTGGTTCGAGTCATCACCTTTTTCCTCATATGGTCTTCCAAATTAATGATTTTTCCTTGCGTCCAGCATATTGAGCAAGCTTGCGCCCTACTGCGGAAGGACATCAACGCAGGTGACAAGTACGTAGGGGTCGCCGTTCTGGATTTCTTCTGGGGGTATCTCCTGCAGAAGAAACTGGCGGACGCAAAGGGGGACCTTCAGGTGGTGAAGGGGGACGACACGGTGACCCAATACTTCGACGACAAGTTGCCGGAGATGTTTCCGACGGGTTAGGCCGATGTCGACCGGTTGTTGGCACCTTGGAATCTGAAGAACGAGCACTGGGTGGCCCTTGACATCAACTTCGCGGAGTGGACATTGGACGTCTACGATCCCGACACAAGCCATGTCGCTGAGCGCCATATGCCGGGCCTCCTGAAGCCGGTGACCCACCTCCTCCCCATTTTGATGAACGACCACCCTGAACTTCGAGTCAAATGGGTCGGCAAAGTCCCGAAACCCTTGGCGTACAAAAGGGTGAATGGGATTCCCCAAAACAAACAATCGTAAGTCATTATCGCCTCTTCATTTAGAAAACATTGGCACAGGTTGTGTGAGCATTTTTCTTTATTGTGATGTAGGGGCGACTGTGGTCCATATGCCATCCGTTACCTGCAGCTCCTCGCGACCGGCGACACCAAGTTTCGTGGCCTGGACGATTCATTCATTGCGGCGTACCGCCAATCCCTTTGTGTTGCCATGTTTCACGGACGTCTTACAACCCCATCCGATCCTTAAAAAAACTCCCCCATTTCTTTTATATACATTGTTGGTTTGTGTAGACTTGTTAGTTGGTTTAGACTGCATATTGTTGGTTTTAGACATTTGGATATGCACTTATTGCTAGATTGTTGTATTCGTTGGTTTTTACTTATGACATGTCAATCGAGATACAAGTCATGTCAATATGAAGCTAATGTCATGTCAATATGACGCTAATGTCATGCCAAAATCCGATAGTGTCATGTCAAAAGGGGGTAATGTCATATGGCATTCCGTTAACATAATAGAACAAACTACAACTAGAATAAACTAGAACAAAACCCCCCATACGAAGTTGCAGAAAGACGTCTAACCAAAATGGGCTGACTATCTACTTCATTGCGAAAGGCCCCGCAAATGGAAGTTCCTATGTCCCCGCTACATGCGGCGGCGCTTCTGCAATTTCCCATAAGCGGGACCCGTCCAGTCTATTGGTTCAAGTTTCACAGTCGTCGGAAACGCTCCAGGCTTCCCTTTTTCGCGTTGGTATGCTTCCTCTACTTCCCTTAACGCTCGCTCCGCCTCATGATCCCACGGGCTGACTACATCCTCGACGTCACTGCTCACAGAAATGACCTGCTTCCCACGGCCATAAGTGACTGCGTTGTACAACGCATCACTTGGTTCTAACTGGACACGGGGATTATCTAACTGGACAAGTGAGCTTTCTAACTGGACACTTTTAGTTTCGAACTGGACACCTCTTCCTGCTCGATCGACACCTTGTGCTACCACAACTTCCAATTCTTCATTCCCTGCCAAGAGGGTTTTCGTTTTTAACTGTGGGTGATCTTCTTGGGTCAACTGTGGGCCACCCCCGAGTGGATGGGCCGTTGTGGATCCTTCCGTAGTGGTGAAATCGCCGCCAACCTTGCGTACCAGGGAGACATGGAGGTCGATAGGCCAGAATCGTTCACTGGAAAGATCGTTTACGAACTTGTAGGCCTGCAAGTCTTCATCATCCCCAATGGAAAAAGGTCTGCACCCTTCCTTCTTCGGCTTTACAAATGTGAGCTCGACGTCATGCCTCCTCCCATCGACATTAAACTTGGCCATCAGTTGTTTCTTCAGCAAGACGTAGTCAATACTTTCGTCTACCAGTACGGCCTTTTGACTCCTCGACGACTTCACGACCCAAATGCCCTATTCACAATCCCACCATCCGCCAAACAATACAGTGATACACACGGACGATTTCTCCCCTGTTCCATTAGTTAGTGGGGGGGGGGGGGACATTAAGTTTTACACGGAGAAGAACATATTGCACGGAGAGACGTATCGCATAACCTAAATGGAAGGATGACTTACTCATTTCCGCCAAGAAGTCAGTGTCTGTCCAGTTAACCCCAGTAGGTGTCAAGCGCATGAATGGGTTTATGGACTCCCCCTCCTCCCTCCTCTCCCTCTTATTCTCTTAAGGCATAAATGACAGGGCGGGAGATTTAATCTCACTCCCGCCCTCTCTCTCTCTCTCTCTCTCTCTCTCTCTCATTAAATGTCTTTATCTACCCTCTGCAAGATTCCCTCTCTCTCTCTTATTAAATGTCTTTATCTACCCTCTGCATGATTCCCCCCCCCCTCTCTCTCTCTCTCTCTTATTAAATGTCTTTATCTACCCTCTGCAAGATTCCCCACCCCCTTTGGTCTCTCTGAAGTTATTGTTGGGTCAAAATTTTATTCATTTCTTTGAACATAATATATTGTTTGAAATTGTATTTCTTGGTTTTAAAATAATATGGGTATACTCCTCTCTCTATGGTTTTGCATTTTTTTAGTATTAATGGTGAGTGGGAAACCAAATTTTATACAAAGGTCAAAATTTTACTAAAACCACTGCTAAAGGTGTCTAGTGGAAAACTGTTTGTTATCCCGTCGGTATTAATTAACCGGCTAGTTGGTTTAAAGGGGTGTCATGTACCGTCTAACGACAAGAAGTAAACCCACTTTATTAATGTCATGTTCGAATTGACACGTGTCATGTATAGAGAAGACCACTGTCATGTTCATTGTAGACAACAACAAAACACTGCAATTCAATCCCCTTTGCTTTTTGTTTCTTTTTTTTCTTCCTCAACGGTCACATGCTGAACAATGTTGCTATTTCCCACACAGCCCACTTATATGATAGTCATTCACCATCCATACTCCCCACAAATCGGTGAAGTTAACTTCCCATTTCCATTTAACAACCTCTCCAACAACCCTTCAACGAAATGGCATCCTCTTCACACCACCCCATCTCCTCATCTGGCCTCCCTCCCCGACTTGTCCCCATCGTTATATCATCCTACGAATCGGACGATGGAGGTTTGTCGATCACTTCATTTGTGTAGATTTCAGTTGTGCTACTTGTATCATTATACTACCTTATTTTTATTTTTTTATGCAGGACCAATGTCGCCGCCGTCATACCGACGAAATCAAAGAGTAGAGATTGTCGGCGGTGAGTCTGGGATGCTCGGGTCGTTCTACGAGGCGACCCTTGTACGCAAACTGGACCCTAACCACTGTGAGGTCGAATATGTGACCCTTCTACGCAACAATAGAAGAGAGCTGCTGAGAGAGGTCCTCCCGGTGCAACGAATTCGTCCATGGCCGCCTCGTATTTCTTACGACGCCTACATGCCTGAAGACCGTGTCGACTGCCGCGACAACGATGAGTTTTGGGCCGAGAGGGTCCTTGGTGTGTCCGTTTATGGGAGTGACCGAACTTTCACGGTCTACTTCCCACTCAGCGACGAGACGTTTGATCATCGTGCCCGCAATATGCGCCCACACTTCGATTGGGATGGATACAGATTCACCACGCAGCCACAATTTCGCGGCTTGTTACCGTAAATTTCGTTTTCACTGTCTTCTATGTTGCTACTCTCTCCTACTATCTTTTAAATGTTTGCTCCTGTGTCGTATTTCGTGAATGCAAGTGATTCTGTCTCTGCCATATTGTGTCCAGTATATTTCAATGTCTGTCATGTCTTATTCATGTTGTGTCCAGTGACAACTACGCGATTACCAGTCGGCCCACGATTTCACCTCCACCCACTTTATTGTTATTCCATGGTTTTTCTCTTCAACTTACCATGTCATTATAAGTATGTTTATGCCCCCTCACTGTCACTCTTATCCATTCGATTCCAATATGGGTAAAGCATGCTAGTGACGACCGGAGATAACGAGATCATAGCATCCAAATATGGGTAAATATTATAATTGGGCACACATAAAACAATATGTCATTATAGAGAATATGCTTACCCCATAAATCTTCTCAATTCGATAATGGTAGTTAATGACCTGTGTTTTTCATAGTTATAATCGTGTCCAGTGAAAGATAATATGTGACATGTTTATCGAATATGGATGTCCAGTTATAACTTACTGCTTACAAGTGATCCTTAAAATAACCCTCCCAGACCCTTCCTTCTTCAATTGGTTTTCTCTTAAACTTATAATTTAGTTGAAAGAATATTTTCCCCCCTCACTGACACTCTCACTTATCTATCTGTCCTCTCAGCCTGCACTTTAATATTTAACCTCTCTCTCCCTCTCTCCCCGTCTCTCTGTCTCTCTCTTCTGTTCTCTGCCATTGCAACAACTACTTCTTCCCTCCTCTCTCACTGGTCCTTGCTTTTCAGGAGTAAAGATGCCTCCCTCCCTCTTTCTCTCACTGTACATGAAACCGAGAGTGGAGTCCAGTTGTACCCCACAGGGTGACCGGCCCCCGGCTCCCCTTGTCAAGCGGATATCCGCTTTTGTGCAAATTTTTTCCGGATTGGGTTACTCATGCAAACCTTCCGGATATGAGGGTTATTTTAGCAAATTTGCCTTATAATAATTCATAAGAGATAGAAAGATTTTTTTAAGTTTTAAAAAGATGTGAGTTTATTATATATTTTTTTTAAAAATATATAATTTGATTTTTTTAAGATTTTTTTTCCAAATATGTTATCATAAGTATGTAGAAGCTAAATATATATATTTTAATTTTTTTAATATTAATTTAGATGTAAAATAATTTTGTGGGGCGGGGAGTTGGGGTAGAGAATTTGCACCGCTTTCGAAACGAAGGAAAGGTTGGAAATTTGATTAAAATTTCCCCTATATTAATTATATTATTATTTATATATATTATCATTATATAATTGGATAAAATATTTTTGTCAAAAATATATAAAAAGGGTGATCAAATATCTGTATGATAAATTGTACGTGTTTCACAAAAAAATTCCATGGATTATCCCGTTTTAGATTCCATGGATTATACCGTTTTAGATATAGTTAAAAGGGTTTAGACTATACGAGAGTAAGCGACACATAAGTGAAATTAACCTCTGAGTTGTATATTCAATTTCATCTAACAAGATTATACTTTAATTTATTTTACAATTAATTGAATGTTTTATTACATAAAATTTAATAAAAAAATATTTCAAACAAATTAACAAAATAAAATATAATTTATTAACAAAACGCGCAAACGTGCGGGTACCGAATACTAGTATAGGTATAAAATGATAGTTAACTTCGTAAATAATAATTTATACCACTCCTCGGCCTATACGAAGGTAAATATCACTATGTAAATTATATGTACAGTAATCTTATCAAAAAAAAATTATATGTACAGTAATAAAAAAAAAAGTTAAAACAGAAAGAGAGAGAGGAGAGCACCGTCGAGCGCCGACAACGGCAGAACTCCTCAGTCTCACTCACCGGCGACACCGGTACCGGATTCAGATCCCAGATCAATCTATTTCTATCCTCAGGTATTTTTCCCAATCTCCTCTTTATCTTCCTTTCGGAACTGATTCATTTGTAATCTCTTTATGTTTCTCAATTTGCAATTGCAATTGCAATTACGTTTCGGAATCATCGTCGCGATCTTCGATTCGATTTTCTGTGGACCTTGTTTGTAATTGTATGCGCTCAAAATTGGCTCGCGGTTTATGCTGATTGAAATTGTTTGAGAAATCACACTTTTCAATACCCTGTTGACGTGCAATGTGGATAATATGCTTTGTTTTCTTTTTCCTACTTGTAAATTTAATTGCAGCCTCGCCATGGTTTTTGATTGAATGTTTTCATGAAAGTCGATGCCTCGTGTCCTTTGTACTTCAGATTTCACATTTTTAAATTTAATTGCAGCCTCGCCATGGTTTTTGATTGAATGTTTTCATGAAAGTCGATGCCTCGTGTCCTTTGTACTTCAGATTTCACATTCGATTTAAGTGCGTAAATAGGAGGCAAGGACTTGAAACACGGATTCTTGATTTTGGGTTAGAATTAGATGCATCAACTTATGCAGTTTTAGGTATTAAGATTCAATCTAAACAAAATCAATGCTATTTGATATCCTAAACCTTCTTTGTATCGACATGGTTCTTTGTTCCTGCTACATCCATTTTAAGCTGTTTGTTTAATTTGCATTTATTCATTTAGCTTACTGAGCACTTTACTTTTGTTTCATAGTGATAGGGTAGAGCCTATGATGAGTACATTTCTGAGAATGAGTTAGATTTATATGGACATATGTAGAAGCGGGGACCATGTGGTGCAAGTGAAGTAGGTTAGGGAAGCCACTAGTTTAAATAAGGAATTGAGCATCTTAGTTGATCATGCATGGATTTTCTTATTTAGAGGGTTGGTTAGGTGTATCTGCCTTTTGCCTGGGCATATCTGCCTTGGTGTTATGGGAGTATATTCCCTTTATTTTCCTTCGTTTCTGATCAATTGCAAGAGGTTCAACCTTATTTATCCTTTTATCCTATGTACTTCTCTGTGATTTGATCTTAGATAGACTTGGTCGGATTTGAAGCTGCCTAAGGTGTCATAACTCATAATGCTGCTGTAATTTGCAGCTTGTTCGGTTCCCTTTACTAGTTATCCAGTCTGCTGTCTTCATTGATTTGCAGTTGTTAATTTGAAAGCCAATTTTGAGAAATTACTATCTGAACTCCAGTCTTTCCTTCCTTACTTTTTAAAGTCTCTTGCTGCATTGAAATTTGAAAGTCTCTTGACGTATCGCACAGGTAGCAATGTCAAGAAGACCAGTTAGTACTGCTAGGCGTCTTGTGGATAATGGGATTCCTTTTGCTGGTGCTTTCCCTTCAAAAGCACGTTCATCTCCGTTATTATCAATTACCCTATTTGCACTGGTACTGCCCATTTCTTAACTTGATGGATGCCTTGCTTTCGGTTGTTTATACTATATACTTATAGGCTACCTTTTGTCCCAGCAACCCATGCTTTTTCAAGAAATGATAAAATTTAGCTTTTATTATACGAATATGATATGTTAAATCTTGACCAAAATTGTGATGGTATCTTAAATGCCATGTTAAGTAGGAATATCTTCTTCCGAAGATGGAACACGTTAATTATTGTGCATCACTTCTTACACTTCTCAATTTACTTGCAGGGTGCATTTCTATTGCTTGGGTATCTCTATAGTGGCCCAGGTCTGTTTTTGAGTGTCAATGCTTAGTCCTGTTGATCATAGTGCTATAAATTGAATTTTCTGCTACATGATCTCAACCTGATATAAACCTTACATTACGTACTTTCCAATTGTGAATCTAAATTCATCTTTCTCCTCTCCTCACCAAACTCAAATCTTCTGCTTCTAAGAAAAGAATATTATAGTAAGAACAAAGAAGAAGCAAGCTTTAGTATGTGAAAATAGATTGAAAAAGAAAAATATTGAACTTTTGAAGGGAATTTACCTCTGGCATCCTTCTATATGCCATGACAAAGTGTTACAGTAGTAAAAAATTTATGCCACCTACTGTTCATTAGGTTTGTGACTCTTTGGCCTTTCTAGAAACTTATACAATTTATTAAGGCAATACAAGCTGAAAATTTCATCTTTTTCCTTTTCAACTTTGTTTGAGTCAAAACCTTCCAACTTCCACTTTCTGGTAATGATATTATCCTGTAACATTTTACTGGAGTGAAGTTCAACTGCGTGCAGGTCACAAGGATGTTGTAAGTAGGATTGAAGGTAATATATTGTTTTATAAAACTGGGACCAATCTCTTTTCCATATTGATGGTGGTTCTATGTGATACTTTGTACAAGTCTTTTAGACACTTATGAGACCCATTGTTACATCTTGCAACTCTTTTGAACATTTTTAGTTTTTGACTGTGTTTTACTTGTTAAACTGTATTTAAAGCAAATTCCCAGCCTACATACCTAAGTTGCCTGTTTCTGCAGGGCAATTTTCTGCCACCATAGAAGTTTTGAGGACATTGCATTTTCTTAAAAAAGCTTATGGTGATGCGATGCACAAGGTTTTGCATGTGGGCCCTGAGACCTGTTCTGTTGTATCTACATTGTTAAAGGAAGAGGAGACAGAAGCATGGGGTATTGAACCTTATGATATTGAGGATGCTGATGCTAACTGCAAGAGGCTTGTGAGGAAGGGATTTGTGCGCGTTGCTGACATTAAATTTCCACTGCCATACAGGTCAAAGTCCTTTTCTTTAGTGATTGTGTCGGATGCATTAGATTACCTGTCACCAAAATACCTGAACAAGACCCTTCCAGAGTTGGCAAGGGTGGCTGCAGATGGAATCGTGATCTTTACTGGTACTTCTGGAACTTATGCCTATTTTAGTAAATATACAAGACTTTTGCCTACATAGCTTGTGTGCAATAACTACTTCTGAAAATCATATTAATAGGCAATACTATGTGCCCACAAAGCACTGGTACTACCAGTGCTTGCAACAGAAAGAGAAGTTGTTGCCATTTGACATTTTTTTTCTCCGTAGACCTGAATAATTAATTTTTTATTCTCGACTTATATTTTAGGTCAACCCGGTCAGCAGAGAGTTAAAGTTACTGAGCTATCAAAATTTGGACGGCCAGTGAGTACCTATGCTTTGTTTCTCCTTTTTCTGTTGGATCATCAATTGCTGACAGGACTGAGAATGGAAAGTCCATGTTACACTTGAAAACCTGCAAGAACTGAAACATTTTCATATGTTCTTGAATTATTTTGATATCTTTAGTTCCATATCTCCTTTTCTCTATGCTCTTACATGGACCTGTTATAACCTTCAGTACACACAAATTTAATTTCCTCATACTCGTATCAATTTCAAAACAGGGGTTGAAATTATGAAGAAATTTCTAGTGCTCTAGTTTAAGAATGCATAATATTGATTTGTGCCATATTTAGAGAATGACATTCTCTTAAATGTTTTTTCCTGTGAAGGCAAAAAAGCGCAGTCAATCTTGGTGGGTACGTTTTTTCCTTCAGATTGGCTTAGAAGAGAACGAAACTGCTGCTAAGAAGTTTGATCAGGCCACTACCAAGAAAGGATACACGCCAAACTGCCATGTTTTCCACCTCAAGTCATACAGTTGAGAGTTTCAGTCAGAAGCAACAGTTCCCCCCAAAGGCACCCTATCTATCCTGGTAGTTTGCTCTTTGAGTAGGTTGTTGAGTGTACTAATCGTGGTCCTTCTATTTCATGGCACATTCCGTTATTTAGCAATTAGCACATTATTCCACCAAAATGTGCTATTTATGTAGCGAAGACTGTCTAGATTTTGGAGTTTGTATATGAGTTTACAAGTGAATGAAAGCTTCTGGTAGTGAGTTTCGAGCACTATGACACAATCTGTGACACAGTATAAGGAATTTTGGTATGCTATAAACCAGGAGCTTCTCCCATCATTGTTGCATATTAGAGAACCCGATTTAGATACTGTTTGATCAGATTGATTCAGGATACAGTAACACAACTGTTAATCCATCGTTTTATACTTGAATGTTCTTATTAAAGGGACCATAATCTACTTGGTTCAGTTGGAATTGAAGTTCATTTCTATGATATTATCCGAAGGCCACAAGTGTGCACATATATATCCCTGATCGCTATTCTTGCAGGAACTGTATATATGAGTTTAATGACAGTACGACAATATCTCACGCACGGGTCTACCTCTTAGTGCTTACTCAGCCAAAGGGGACATCTTGGATCAGACGCTAGCTGGCGTGGGTCAAGAACCCTTGCATGACACCAGTCGCATCAATGTCTCGTAGTAGGCTACAGATTGAGTACCATTTTTCGACACACTGATTCAAATCAATGTGTGATTAAGGGACAAGAAATGTGTTGTTTGTTCTTCCCAGCTGCCCAACCATCTGCCGTTTAAAATGATGCACATCCATATGGTGAGCACAGCATTTTGAAGCATATTGTTGAGAATAGCATCCCTTCGGTTGGGAGGTTTAAAAACAACCAAAATATAGATATGTCATCAAATCAAACAGGTCCAAAAATTTTTTTAAAAAATTAAAATTATTATGAACTAGTACTGTTGTGTTCTAAAAGCACTGGGCGGCTTGCCGTCTAGTGCTGTATTTTGTTTCCATGTTGTATTTTCTTTTGCTATGTTGTATGTTTAGACGGCTTGCCGTCTGCCGACTTTGTCGGCCTCTCGAGGTCCGGGCCTGTCCGGTCTCGAATTATTTCCTAATTAAAAAAAAAGCACTAGGCGGATTCTATGTTTTGAGGGACCGCCTAGCGCCTAAGCACCACTTAGACATGTCTAGGCGCTCACCTAGCTCTAGGCAGGAGGGGTTCTCTAGCGCCTATGCGGGGCCTAGGCGGGATTTTTAGAACAGTATTACTATTAGATAAACATTTGAAAATTTTAAAGAAACTTATAATACTCTATGTGGAAACTCAACATTATTATGAAATATGGGATAAAAAAATGTTCATATAAAATATATTTTGTAAGTAGGACATAACATTAAATTTATCACATTCTCATCAACAATTATATTTGTAGATGACAAATTGACCATGAGACTTGATAACTTTTATTAAGATAAAAATCTTCTAATTGATTTAATCGAAGAAATTAATTGATTTGTAATGCAATAAATGCAACCCTAATCATAGGTTAAATCCAAGGTACAGATTGTTGGTAGACATTATATAGAAAACAAGGCCACGATGACCACATGTGTTTGAGGCAAGTAGTGTTGACTGTATAATATTTCACTATATATGTACAAATTAATAGAGAGAGCAATTCAACCTATATAGGAACTGACATTGATGTCATGTTTGGCCAAGTAGATTGGAGACCAATTAGTTGCACTTTGGTGTAACATATCTTATGCCTTGTGTTCTATTGTTCTCTCTTTTACCACACTTGTTAGGTCGATCCATACATCTCCTATTTTAAGCCTTCTTATTTTCTCTATGCTTCATTCATTCTCCAATTTTTCTTTAAGAGTAAAAAACAATCAATTCGATTCAAATCCGTTTGATCAATGGCTAGATATTACCGACTAAGAAAAGAACCAGCAAATGTGAAATTATTTTGATGACAGTTCACGTAAAAAGCAAGTGTCGGGTCATATTGTCTTTATTTTTCATGGTTAGAAGGAATCGAGATCCATCAATTATCCAAACAAAGACAAATAAGATTTCAATAATCCAAAATCATTTGGTAATGGGCCGCTTCCAAGGTGGGAAGGGTACCCCAATCAATATATCAATGTTTTGTTTAGATTTATTTATCACATGCCATCTTATATTTCTCCTCATTAATTCAAACATCGGAAATTTACAGAAAACTACCCTTTAAATATAAGAGTTTTCACTTAATCATCCCTTACATTCGAAATTATAGAAAATCACCCTTTAAATGGTCTCTATTGACAACTCACTGCCCCTTTATCTATTTTCGTTAAATTATTGTTAAATATATTACATTTTACTAAATTTAAACTCAAATTTGATTTTAAATATATTTAACTTTTGAATTGAAGGGGTGTATTACATTTTAGGGATCATTTTATTTATTTTTAAAAAATAATAATAAAAATAGCCTAGAATTATTATCCCAATTTGTGTTTGAAAATATTTATAAAATTTTAAAATATTATATAAATTAATATTTTATTTATAATACGATTAGAAATCATAATTTCTATATATAAATTTAAAAATAACCTCAAAAATATTATTTATTTGTAGTTTAAATATTGTTGTTCAATATTTAACCTTTGATTAAAATTAAAAAAAGTCTATAATTATATTTAAGTTATGTGATTGATCAATAACCTATGTTTAAAAAAATTTATAAACATTTAGAGGTAAAAGGCATGCGAATTCTCCCATATATAATTTTTTTAATATATAAAAAAGGTTATCTATAACAAATAAAATGCATCAAACTCATATTTTAAGTTAAAAATATTAAAATATAATATATTTAATGGTATGTTAACAAAAATAGGTGAAGGGTGGTGACTTGTTAATGGAGACTATTTAAGAAGTGGTTTTATGTAATTTTAAATTTATGGGGTGGTTAAGTGAAAAAAAAAAACTCTATATTTAAACGGTAGTGTTCTTTAAATTTCCCTTCAAACATTAAGAACAATATTTAAAAAAAAACCCATAAATATAGGGTAGGTAAATGCAATTTTAAAAATAAGAGAAGATTTGATGCAAAATGGTCTAAATAAAAGGTAGTTGTATTCATAATACCCTCGTTTATACTTTTTGTAAGTATGTATACGACACACATCGTGGCTAATAAATCTCTTTAGAAACAAAATTTCCAAATTTGAATGAAGAAAGTGAAGCAGAGGAGACATTGTTTTCTGATGCGATGGTCCATGTGTTCTTACATTTTAAGTATGTCGACCATCCAAATAATTGGTTTATTAATTGAATTAATATGTATTCGGTACGTTGGAATACCTTGGAATTTATATATGACAAAATTAAAATTTCGAAATAGTTTTTGTATAGTATATGTGGCCGTTCGGCCTTCTAGATGGTTCTATGACGTTGTATGATTCTATGACACAATTACGACCATATCCTAATCAGCAATACACACACACATATAGTTCCAAATAAAAACATATACTAATGAGTATATTTAAAAGGAACAATGATAAAGAATAATGCCAAACAGGGGCCGCCTCCCTCCGGCCACGGAGTTTCGTAGTTTTTAAAAAAAAAACTTAAAAACATTAAAAAATTAAAAAAAAATTAATACCGTAAATATAATTAACACAAAATTTTAAAAAAAAATTATAATTTGGGAAAAACTAGTCATTCTTCATCGTCTTCTTCAAGTGATCGATTGTAGCTTTAATTTTTGTGCAATCTATAAGTGATCGATTATTTGGGTGTTTTAGAACAAAGGGGAAAAAGGGAATAATATTATTCCAACCGTCTTAATTGAGTAATTGGTATTCAATATACTGAAATTGTTGGGTTTTTGCAAAAATAACACCCCCTATAAAATTTGCAAAACTAACAATTGGACTCAAAAATTTGCAAAAGTAACAGGTCAGTGGCAGATGAGAGAATTGGTCAGTGGCAGAGGAGAGAGGGGGTGGTAAGAGAAAATAGACTTGCAACTTGCAAGTGGTGGTAGAGAAGAGGGGTAGGAGTAGACCTGTCAAATGGGTCATTCGAGTAGGGTTCGGGTCGGGTCACTTCGGGTCTCGGGTAAAACGGGTTTCGGATTTTCCGGGTTGACTGGAACCTGGGTTTGACCGGGTTTCGGGTCATTTTGGGTCGATTTCGGGTTTGTCAATTTTTTCTTTTTTAAATTAAAAAAATCATGATTTGATAATTTTGCGATAAATTTTAATTGTATATAAATTTTTTTAATTATATTTAATTATAAATCAACCGGGTCAATCGGGTAAATCAGGTCAAAATTACCGGGTCAATTGGGTCACCGGGTCGAAACCCAGATTACCCGGAAAATTTCCGGGTTTTCGGGTTCGGGTCGAAAAAAATTTCCGGGTCAAAATTTTCGGGTCTCGACCCAAAAAATTCCGGGCGGTCGGGTCGGGTTATGTTTTGACAGGTCTAGGTAGGAGAGAGAGATAGGAAACATTAAATAAAAAAGGGAGAGAGAATATCATTAATTGCAGAGGAAAAAGGGAGAAGAACAGCTTTTTTCAGAGGAGAGAGGAAAAGTGGAGATGATGTCATTGAAGAAGAACCGGACACACGGACAACCCAGTGATCAGTTGCATGTTAACCAATACGAAATACGTGCCAAAAACTTAATATTATGTGCCGACCGAACGCTAAACCGTGCCAGCAACTTAAGATTCCCCATTGTATGATTCGTAGATTTCATGGATTTATTAGCAATTCTTAGGCATCGAAATATCATTGGCATGGAAATTTATTTTTATGGCACAAGTTTAGATGTTGGTGGCACGTAAACCATAATAACTGACATATGAATTTTATCCAGCACGTAAATAACTGTCCAGAAAATAATCTCACTTCAAATTTTTTCCCCATAAATATATATAAAGTGGGTGTCGATAGATAGATAAAATTAAATTAAATTCAAAAGTAAATTTATTTTTTAATTTTAACTAATGAAAATGACCAAAAATTAGTTTAAACAATTAAAATTCAAGACTTCCACTTACCTGCAACCCGTTACAACCTTTGCACAAAACCCTCCCTTGCAATTTTAACATTAGCAGTGATAAAAAAGATGAGGTTTTTGGTATATTGTTGCAATTTTTCCCTTAATTAAATATAGGTTATTTAACTTTTCGAAAAGCGCTTTAAAAGACTAATAGTTTTATAAAATAAAAAAAAAATCGCAGTTTTTAAAGGGTTTTTTTTTTTTTTTTTTTTTGTGATTGTCCATATTTTGGGCAAAAATTAAGCCCTAGGACAAAAAAGGGGAAAAATTAGGAGGGTGTCCAAAAATTCCAATTTTGCCCCTGCCACTTTATTCCCGTTTCTTTCTTCATTTTCACGGAACGAGTGATGAACGATTTTTAGTCGCGTAAACCGTATCAAAATAAAACTCAAACCTACAAACTAGTATAACAAGTAAGTAAGAGGTCGATCCCACATAGAATCAAGTATTTCTCAGCAATGTGTATTTACCAATTAGTAGAAAGGGGGTTTTGGTTGATTGAAATAAGAAAGAAAACAAACTAAACTATAAACAAGTTGATGCAAAACAATTTAGAGAAGATCGCTCTACCTACAACTATCCACTTTATTTGGTTGAATTGATATTGTAACTTCCTCTTGTCCTTTCAAGTTTCCTACGAATGCCCTTGTCCCGACCTAATATAGTTACTAGTCCAATCAGTCTTAGAAACCCTTCCAATCTATCAAAGAGTCTAGCATGACTCTTTGCAGAAGGAATATGATACCACCAACACAGTTCCGCTGGTGGCTTCTCAAAATAGCAATCAAAAGGATAAACATAATCACCATTACCTTCAAAATTACAAAAGTTTACCTTTATTACCTCTTGAGCCTCAGCTGATGGCTCAAGACCTAGTTCATCAATGGGTGAGCTAAGAATGGATGTGTTAGATGGAGTTGGAACCAAAACACATGAAACCTCATGCGCTGACTCATGAGATTCCAAGTCAGGAAGCACTAGACCATCTCCTCCATCATCTAAGAAACTATCGTTGTCTACAACCAATTCTTCCTCATTCGGCATGTCATTGTCATGTTGAAACCGCATATGAGGGAATGAACTAAGTGTAATGACTTCGATAGGATCTTCCACTCTTGCTTCCTTTAAAGCCTCAAGGGGTGGTGGGGTGGGTTTCTCAAAATCAAGAGAAGAAGACGTCGATGGGGGCTCATTAGTAGTAGTGCAGCGGTCGCCGCCTTCCTGCGGCGGTTTCCGCTCCTTAGAATTTTCACCCTTCGTTACGACTTCAACTCCTTCTTCTAAGCCCCTTTCCTTCTCACCTTTTGCACTTAAAATTTGAATTAGTTTGTTCATCTGATTCTCCAAGTTCTTACTGCTCTCAGCTTGCTCTTGCAACACTTGTGTAAGGCTATGGAATGGATCCTCCAGGTATATGACAGATTTCTCCATTGGCGGAGGAGACGTGGTGAGCAATTCTTCTTGTGCAACATGGTAATCCATATAGCAGAAAAAATCCCACAATCCCGACAATCCTCCTAACCGCTTTAGGCCTCCGTTACTCAGGTTCTCAGCAAGCGCTCGTGTCTCAACATTCATCCCATCAATTATGCATAAAATCATATCTCGGATGCTGAATTGATAACCCCATGAACCAAGTTCGTCAACATACTCGTGCAATCTACTGAAGTATTGGTGAAAGTTCTCACCTTCAAACTACGCTAATCTTAACATCTTGAAAAAGTTAGTAGCAAGGGTGTTGTGAACCGTAAGATAGGTTCACAACAAAGTTAGATATATAAACAAAAATTAACAAATACACAAAACAAAGAAATAAACTTGATTCCCTGACAACGGCGCCAATTTTGACAGAGGGAAAACCCGTCGTTGATCCGCCAAAGAAAACTCAAACCTATAGCAAGTATAGCAATAAGCAAGAGGTCGATCCACATGGAAAGTTATAATTCAAGTTTGATTCAAGTGTCAATCAAAGTAACCAATTTGGGGGGGTTTTGTGTGTGAAAGTTCCGCCTTTTATCAAAGCGGATTGAAGCAAACAAAAGTAAATGATTTTAATTAAGACAATTAGGAGAAGTAATTCTGCCTACAATTTTCCACTTTATTTGGTTGAAGCGATCCTTGTAACTTCTTCTCGTCCTATTAAGTTTCTTATGAATGCCCTTTTCCCGACCTAATATAGTTTCTTATGAATGTCGCGGCATCAGCAACTCTTCCATAACCCGCAGCATCCATACTGGCTGCGGCCGCTGCATTGGTCTGTCACGAAAAACCAATCACGAATTTGTAGCTCTCTGAAAGAGCTTTCCAACGCATGGTCATAATAGCCAATCAGACAACCGAGGCCTCCAGAAAGTGCAAAACAAGTTCAGCATGTCTGATGATAACTTCTGCATACTTATTCTTCGTTTAGGTTCGCTTCTTCTTCTCAGGACCTCTTGAGATCTTCATGTAAGCTTCTTCGATCAACTAGACATTCTCATCTAATGCGTTATCAACCCATGCCTCCTCCTTGGATCCACAGTTACCTGAAATAATCAATAAAAGTGTGTAGATTCCGACTCCACCAACGTAGAGAGCAAATATGCAAATTGTACTTAAACCATGCATGATATGCATTTTAACTAAACTAAATGCAACCTATTATGACCCTCTAAATGCATGCTATCAACGAGGCATAGAACGAGCAGAGGCGAGGCGCGATTTCGATCAAGCTTTCAATCTCGAGCACATCAGTTGATTTCAGCCCCAATTGTTGACGATTTCAAGCTCTTCAATCAGACCTGAAGAGAAATTTGTTCGAAAACAGCACTGTTAGCCAAAAATCGAGTTTAAACAGGTAATTTTCTTATAATCTGTAATCTGCTTTGATTATAGTAATGTAATTGGGAGCACAATTGTTGTTTGAGTTGCGGATTTGGATAACAATTTGGAGAACAATTGATTACATTAACAGAAACTGAACAACTATCATCGATTTGGACATCAGATGGCGATTTTAATCTACGTTGCTGGTGTGGTGATTATAGAACTGTAACCTAGATTGTATTGTTGATGTAGCTGCTAATCTAAGATGCTGGTGTTGTGATTATCCTATTGTAACCAAAATTACATTATAACCTACATGTTGATATCTGAGTTTGAGTGCATCTGTGTACCTGTAATCAATGTATTTATGAAATTTAATACGTGCCATCAATGATCAGGTACAATGGAGGCCAATCTGTTAACAATAAAATTTGGAGGAGAATGGAAGTTGGAAGATGGTGATTTAGTTTTTGGTGGGGATGTGTCATCAAAGGTAATTTTTATCAGGTAGACTGTAACTCTCTATGAGATGAAGTTTGAAATACTGAACAGATTCAAAACGAGTGACAATTTGTCTCCTGCTCTTCAGTTCAATCACTTGCATCCATTCAAGAAAACTACTGAGCCATTTTCAATAGAGAATGACATTGATTTGATGAGTTTTTTTTTTTTTTGCAAATTAGTGAATTGAAGGAAGTGGATTGGACATTGCCTTTATATGTTACAGTTGTGAAGGAAATCATTGAAGAACAAGTTACAAAATCTATACAAATGTTATGGAAGAGGACTTTGATGTGCAGGATGAAGATGTAGAATGCATTAATGATGGTTGTGATATGGATGGTAATGGAGATGACACGGGGATTGAAAGTCGTATCAGTGACAGTACAATGTCCAAAAAATTTACAACACCACCTATAAGTGAAAGAAAGGGAGAAATTCTTATATTTTTAGGACAACTGTTCCGAACAAAAGAAGATCTCAAACATACTGTTGAACTGTTGGCTGCGCAAGAGGTGTTTGCTTACAAAGTGAAGAAGTCAACACCATGTTATTACATAACAGTGTGTGTGGATGAGAGCTGCACCTGGAAAATTCATGGCGCCATAGTGGGTGGTTCAACTGTATTTATAATTAAGAAATACTTTAAGGAGCATACTTGTAGCATGGAAGTACGAATAGGAAAGCAACGCCCTCTAAATTACAGAGTCATAGCTCAAAGGATAAAAAAACAAGTGACATATACTACAATCAGGTCTTCATTACATATTTTATATTTTTATTCACTGTAATCATGCTTCATTTCATATTTTATTCATTGTTTTACATAATATATATAGTTTTGAAGATGAGAAACAGAGTCCAATTCCAAGTCAAATTAGAAACACGATGAGGAATGATTTCAAACAGAATGTTAGCTAATGGAAATCTTGGATGGCTCGTGATTTAGCAATGGAGATGACAATGGGGACAACAGAAGACAACTATGAATTAGTGTCATCATATTGTTGGGTCCTGAAGCAAGCAAATCATGGAACTGTCACCTTCATTGAAGTTGATAGCAACTCAAAGTTCAAGTATATGTTAATTGCCTTTGGACTATGTATCCGAGCATTTCCAATCCTACGAAAGGTACATATTCTTTTCCTAAGAAAAAATTATTGTCACCAAATAATTACTGAATACAATTCAATTGTACATGTACTTGTGGTAGATGGTACATTTCTAAAAGAAAAATATAGAGGGACTCTTCTCACAACTTCTGCACAATATGCAAATCATCAAATATACCCTATTGCCTTTGCAGTGGTTGACTCGGAAAACAACGCCTCTTGGGAGTGGTTCTTCAACAAGCTAGCAACAGTCATCCCATCAAATGAAGAGCTGGTTTTTGTTTCTGACCGTCATAAAAGTATTCCAAGAGCTTTAGAGTTGATTTATCCAAATGCAAAGCATTATTACTGCAGATGACACTTGAAGCAAAATATAATGGCAAAATTCAAGAAGAATATACTATGTCAGTGGTTTGAAAGCGCAGCAAACAGTTACACAGAAGAAGATTTCAACAGCTACTTTGGTTGCATCAGTAATACAAACAGCAAGATGGAGAAATATCTTCAAGAATTATAGTTTGAGAAATGGGCAAAAGCTTATTCAAAAGGTGACAGATACAATAGAATGACTTTAAACAATGCAGAATCATTAAATAATGCCTTTGGTTTGGATATATCATTCCCAATTATAGGGTTACTGAATGCAATCAGAGAGAAGATAAAAAAAAATGGTTCAATGAGCGCATAAATGAATATGAAAACAACAACTTTGAGCTTCCAACTAATATAAGTGATATGGTGTACATAAGATGCAGTGCTACAGGGATGTATACTGTCAAACACCTCAATAAATTCCATTTTGAGGTTATCGGTGGGATGAAAAGGGTTATGGTTGATTTAAAGGAGAACACTTGTACATGCAAGGTATTTGATTATGAAAAGATACCTTGTGTACATGCTCTTGCTGTCATCAGGGAAAAAAACTGAGTGTTTTGAGGTATATTAGCAACTACTACAAAACTGAAGCTTGGAAATTGGCTTATCATGAGACAATATATCCTGTTCTAAATGAAGAATAGTGGGTTGTACAAGAGGACATCAAAAGATAGAAATGTCACCCACCAATGATACGTCAAAGATGTGGTCGCCCTCAAAAGAAAAGAAAGCCTTCAGCTAGAGAAATCAGAGGCAAATCATCAAAGATGATTCATAAGAGCTAGAGATCAGAGGCAAAGCATCAAGGAAGACAAGAAGATTTACTTTGTCGTTTTCTTATATTGAATAAATTGGTCACTGTAAACAAGTCATTACACTAGACAGAATGTAAACTGTCACTATATTTCAATTTTTTCTTCTTCTATCATTACAGTTTTGCAAAGATTTATAAATCAATTACTACCAGAGTCATAGAAACTGTAATCAAAATAAACAGAGAGTAATCAATGTTGTAATAAAATGGAAAACCCTAGGACAAGGTAAGCAAAAACCCTAAAGGGGATAATGAGAAGCCAAAAGACATGTGATGGACAATTATCCTTCATCATATGAATGGTTAAGATAGACATAGACGCTGTAACCACTGTTAAAACAGGGACATAAACACTGTCACCACTATGAAAAAGGGGAATAGACACTGTAATCAAAGGAAAAACTTATAGATGTTGTAACAACTGTTAAAATAGGGACATAGACCCTGACATATGCACTGTCACCACTGTGAAAACATGGACATAGACACTGTAACCAAAAGGAAAACCCTATGAATAGGTGATTGAGTCTATTTTAGTTATGTTTTAAGTATAGGTTTGCATATTAGTGTAGAGCATTTTTACCTATTTTATAGCTTAATTTATATTATTTAGTTTTCGGAGTCTACACTAGTGTTTTTATATATATCAGGTATTTTAGAGGAAATTTGGAATACTTCGCATTGGACAAATTAAGCTAGATCGGAGCGAGATGCGTGTGTACTCAAATTATGGATCAACCGAATGGGCCGGATGGAATCATACGGAAGGAGCCCACATGCGGCTTATAAGTGCTGCCTTGCCGTGACTTTGCTTGGGCTTACACGTGATTGGAAGGAGGAGCTGATCGTAACATATATGTATAGATAGAAGTAGATATATTATATTATATATTTATATTAAGATAGATTAGTTAGATTAGGTTAGATATTATATATACTTTCATTCAATTCATACAGCAAGGGGGAGGAGCCGACTAACAGTGATCGGTCGACTGATTTTATTTAACCCTAGTTTTGTTTTGTTTTGTTTTATGGAGACCTAAACTCTCCCGTTCTGTCTACAATTTGAAGCTTTGTTTGATTGATTGTGAGTTTCTAATTCTTGTTCCTTATTTCCTATATTGAATGTTTCGACTTCTTTATGCTTGAATGATTGATTGTTTTATTTTATCTTGTCTGATCAACTTGGTAGAATAAATTCAATTGCTAGGGTTTTGTAGATTCCTGATTGTGAACTTTAACTCAAGTAGCAAACTTATCCCTTTAGGGCTGATTGAACTAATTGGATGGGTAGGAAGTTAGATGTGTTGTTAAATCCCTCTTTAGGGACTGCAAATACCTTGGTTAATCTCTGGTCTTAAAGCTATCAATTGGGTTAAATCCTTCTTTAGGGACTGTTCGATTGATAAGGGTTTCTAGGACTGATTGGACTAGTAACTATATTAGGTCGGGACAAGGGCATTCATAGGAATCATAAAAGGACAAGAAGAAGTTACAATATCAATTCAACCAAATAAAGTGGATGGTTGTAGGTAGAACGATTTTCTCTAAATTGCTTTGCATTAATTTGTTTATAGTTTATTTTATTTTCTTTCTTATTTTCACCACCCAAAAACCCCCCGTTTCATACTAATTGGTAAATAAACATAACTTAGGAATAACTTGGTTCTCTGTGGGATCGACTCGTGCTTACCACACTACATTAGTTAGGTAGGTTTGAAATTATTTTGATACGGTTAACGCGACTAAAAACCGCTCATCAATAGGGAAGCATAAACCCCAAAGGGGCTAATGAGAAGCCAAAAGAACATGTGATGTACACTATGGTTTAGGGTGGGTTTAGGGCCACCTAAAATGTTACGTACAGTACGTCGTTAAGAGATGACTGCTGTAATCAAATGGAAAACCCTAAGACAAGGTAAGCAAAAACCCTAAAGGGGCTAATGAGAAGCGAAAAGACATGAACTACATAGTTTTCCTTCATCATATTAATGGGTAAGAGAGTCATAGACAGTGTAACCACCGTTAAAACAAGGTCAGATATACTGTAACCACAATGAAAAGTAGGACGTAGACACTGTAATCAAAGGAAACCCTATAGACGTTGTAACTAACCTAAAAATGGGGTCACATATATTGTCACTGCTATGAAAAGATGGCCATGGACACTATAACCAAAAGAAAGACCTTATGATTAGGAAAGAACAAACCCCAAAGGGGCTAATGAGAAGCCAAAAGAACATGTCATGTGCGGTATGATTTAGGGTTTAAGGTTAAGTCTTTAGAGTTTAGGGACAAGGTCCTAAACCCTAAGCCCTAAAATGTTAAGTATAGTACATCGTTAAAAGATGATTGTTGTAATCAAATGAAAAACCCTAGGACAAGGTAAGCAAAAACCCTAAAGGGGATAATGAGAAGCCAAAAGACATGTGATGGACAATTCTCCTTCATCATATGAATGGTTAAGATAGGCATAGACGCTCTAACCACCGTTAAAACAGGGACATAGACACTGTCACTACTATGAAAAAAGGGGAATAGACGTAATCAAAGGAAAAACTTATAGATATTGTAACAACTATTAAAACAAGGACATAGACCCAGACATATGCACTGTCACCACTGTGAAAACATGGACATGGACATGGACACTGTAACCAAAAGGAAAACCCTATGTTTAGGGAAGCACAAACCCCAAAGGGGTTAATGAGAAGTCAAAAGAACATGTGATGTACAGTATGATTTAGGGTTTAGGGTTTAGGATTTAGGTTTTAGGGACTTGATGTTACATATAGTACGTCGTTAAGAGATGATTGTTGTAATCAAATGGAAAACCCTAGGACAAGGTAAGCAAAAACCCTAAAGGGGCTAATGAGAAGCCAAAAGACATGCACTGCATAGTTCTCCTTCATCATATTAATGGGTAAGAGAGTCATATACACTGTAACCACCGTTAAAACAGGGTCAGATATACTGTAACCACAATGAAAAGTATGACGTAGACGCTGTAATCAAAGCAAACCCTATAGACAAGGTAACCAACCTAAAAATGGGGTCACATATACTTTCGAAAAGATGGCCATTGACACTGTAACCAAAGTGAAAACTTTGAAGATGTCACCATAAATAATAAAACATTGACATTGAAGTGGAATTATAGAATGATGTAACACAAACTGAGTGTTACCATGGGCTATCACCACGACTGCTACAACAACAAAATATAATCTAAACGGTCACCAAATCAACTCTCACCACATAGTCCAATTAACACAAACTTAAAGTTCATAACTAAACAAATGTCCACTGCTTCTTCATGAGATCATATGCAATCTTCTCACGATAAGCATTAACATACTCATCATTCACAAGCTGAATGTCACCACAAAAAACCAGAGACTCAATGTGCTTAATGACGTAGACACCACAGTTACCCCTACATAAGAAGCAAAAATAAACAATAAGAGACAAAAGGTGGACAAATAAAATGTCACAAAACAAAATACAAAAAGATGGAAAACAGAAGGTACTCGTCTTCATTTTGAGGCAAGTCATCTACTCTGTGCACTTCAAAAGGAGTGTCATCCATCTTAGGAAAAAGACCACTCTTGCTCAACGGAATAGAAATCACTTCACACGTTTTACCTATATCACTGTCACCGATCGGGTGGTGACAACGATAGAGGTGGTGACAACGATAGGGGTGATGACAGTGATAAGGGCGGTGACAACGATAGAGTGGTGACAGTGACCTCGTAAAAATAAAAAAAACTCTAAAAACTAAGATGTCACCAAGTGGTGACACTAATCTCGTAAAAAAAACTGTCACCAAAAAATGTGTATCATCATACATGTGTCACCAAAGTTGTGTCATCAAAATCATTGACCGATGTCACCACTTTTAAAGGTGGTGACACTAATCTCGTAAAAAAAAACTGTCACAATTTTTTTTTATCATCCTACATGTGTCACCAAAGTTGTGTCACCAAATTCATTGATTTTGACCGGTCAATGGTCAAAATAAAAATGGGAAGGAAGGAAGGGAGTCAAATTAAAAAGGAGAAATTGCTGGAAACCACCCTTTAAATTTTTTTTTGCGGTAAACCACCCTCTAAATATAGTAGTTTGTGGCAGACCACCCTTTAAAATACATTCATTTAAAAAACCCACCCATCAACACTTTTAATTAAAAATCTATTAAGTAAACCAAAATTACTCTTTTACCCCCAAAATATATATTATATTTCAAGGTTGTTAGAAAGAAAACAAATTGTATTTGTATGCTTTTAATTGCAATCTAATGAATGTCATTACATTTGCAATCTCTTCTTTTTCTTTAATCAAACATTATGTTTGAAATCATTGAAATCTATATATTTAAATCTTTATCTATTGCATTAAATCTATGTAGTATAATATTAATATACAAGTCTTTATGATAATTTGACATAACCCATTTTTTTTTTAGAATCCCATAACCAACTTATTTTTAGGTGTTTTAGTCAACAAGCTTCAATTACAATTATATTTTTTTTTTAAATCCTTAAGATATTCTACATTTTTTTTAAACCAATGAGTTTAATTCAACACATTGAATTAATATATAATCTATATCTATATCTAAATATTTATATATTATATTAAGTGATATATATATATATTAAGGCGTAAAAAGGAAATTTTGATTTGCTTAATAAATATTTAATGAAAAGTGATGACAGATGGTGTTTTTTGAATGAATGTATTTTAAAGGGTGGTTTGCCGCAAAAATAAATTTAAAGGGTAATTTCCTGCAAACTATCATATTTAAAGGGTGGTTTCTTGCAATTTTGCCAATTAAAAATGGGAAAAACGGGCAAAAATGTCATAATAGATATTTTGGAAAAGAGAATATTAAAATGGACATTTTATAAAATGTCTTGTTAAAAATTGACACTGAGCTAAAAATTCCTTCTTTTTTTTGCTTCCAACTTTGTTTGCAACTTTGTAATTGGACAAGTGGAGATCATATTATTATGGCCAAATTGCAGAAAACCACCCTTTAAATATGCTGTTTTGCGTGAAACCACCCCTTAAAACGAAAATTCCAGAAAACCACCCTTTAAAACCGTTTTGTTTGCAAAGTCACACCCATCACCCAATTTTCGTTAATTAAATGTTAAAGTGTGTGGAAATTTAATTATACCCCTTATTATTATTATTATTTTACTCATTTTAATTGATATTAGTTGATATTTAACTTTTAACATGTTTTTCAAAAGCAAAAAACACTATAAATATAAAAAAAATGTTTTTTTAAATAATTTCATACTTACAAAAAAACTTTATAAAAAATCGATGTGTAATTTATGTTTTATACATATAAAAAAATGTGTAATACTAGGGCTACTTGAAGAAAATATTTTTTAAAAAAAATAATGTTTCATATAGTTTTTATTATTCTAAAAATGTATGTGGAATAGTGAACCTATTTTAGAATAATAAAAACTATATAACATATCATTTTTTTTAAATTTATTTTCTTTGAGTAGCCCTTTAGTAATATACACTTTTTAAAATATACTCCGTATAAAACATCAATCATATCTATTTTTTGTAGAGTGTTTTTACTGATAATTATGAAATTATATTTAAAAAATGATATTTTATTAAAAAAATTACTTTTGAAAAACATGTTAAAAGTTAAATATCAACTAATATCAATTGAAATGAGTAAAATAATAATAATAAGGGGTATAATTAAATTTCCACACACTTTAACATTTAATTAACGAAAAATGGGTGATGGGTGTGACTTTGCAAACAAAAAGGTTTTAAAGGGTGGTTTTCTGGAATTTTCATTTTAAGGGGTGGTTTCACGCAAAACAGCATATTTAAAGGGTGGTTTTCTGCAATTTGGCCTATTATTATTTATCATAGTCGAACCAATGGGCAACGTGGGTCCCATGCGATGCGGGAGACAAAATAACAGTGAATTGGACCGCATTGTTAGGGCATAGGTGCCCACTTGACTGGGCCTACTCCCCCAAATCTACTTAAGCCCCTGTATGGGCCTCTCAGCCCACAGAGTACTATCTTTTTATGCTATTACACTATCAACGTTACATTTTTTTATTATAATTATAAAAATTATATAAAGTGTAAAAATTTTAATTATATATATTATCATCTTTAAAAATTGTACGTAAATAATAAATTATATGTTTTTTTGTTGAATACAGAGTATATTTTTATGTATTTTTCCAAAGGTCATTAAAAAAAAATGAATAGAGAAGAAAAACAAACCGAATAAAATAAAAACCACATCAAAGGGGGAGACTAATTAAAAACCTAAGAGCCATGTATTGGTTTTGTTTCCCTTGTTTTCACCTACTACATACCTTTTGCAAGATCTTATATCAGTCGACATCACCAAAACTAGTTGTTTGTGGTCAAGCATATATGCCGGTAAGAGCTTCAAAGTTGAAACCTTGGTGTCACACACTAATCCCTGTTTGGCAAATTGTTAGCAGTGTGACGCCACACCGTTGTTGATGCATTGTTACCACCGTCGATCCTTCGTCCGTGGACTTGAATAGAGACCAACCATGTCGAGACGGTGCCCGATCATGCATTAGTTCTTGTGTTATTGAGTTTTAGGACTTGACACACACAGATCCAACAAGGCTCATGCACCCTCAGACAGTACGGACAATGCACGCGAGTGCTCGGCGCTACTGTTGTGGCTGCTCCTTGAATTGGTAAATAAAGAGCGGTCATATCCGGGGTTCGAACTGGGGACCTTTGGGTACTACCCGCAAGTCCTTTCCAGTGAGCCATTCCGGAATGGTTAATATTGTTGTGGCTGCTCCGACACAACGGGCATGATGTGGCCGATGCCTAGGGTTTGGGTCTAGGGCTTAGGGTTTCAAAGTTGATTTTTTTTAATGATTTTTGTAACACGGTTTATTTGAGATTGCAAGAGCTAGGATATGGATTTGATATCGAAGAACAGTACGTAGTTAACCTAGTGCTCCTAAATTTCTTCAATCTCTTCCTTTTCATTGAATTTGTGAAGTTTTTAAATAGAAACTACAAAAACCCTAGTAAACCCTAGAGGCCGACCGACCATCGTATGGAAATGATAAGCTTTGGCTAATCTCAAATCTAAATTATAACCAAATAAAATCCTACCTAGAAGATATGATAGATAGAGACCAATTAACATGAGTACATGATGATTAATTAAGGAAGCCTTAAAGATAGGCTTTTCCTAACAACTTTATCTATCTTAACTAAAAATGTTAAAATAAGTAATTTCATATTTAGACTCTAATTAATATAGGAGTTATTAAAAATAGAAACCAATAAAAATAACCAAATAAAGTATAGGTGATTTTGGTACATAGACCCTTTTGAATGTTTAATTAGGTACTTAAATCCCAGACTAATTTAATTAGTTTTGGTAGAACTTGTCCAAAGAGAGAAGAATGGTAAATGGTCAACTGGTTGACCGCCGACCGGTCAGCAGTTGACCATTGACCGGTTAATGTTGACCAACTCATTTGAAATTTTGTTTTTTAGTGATGACATTTTTTACCATTTTGATGCCATTTCTTTTATTATATTTTATTTTCACTTTGATGCCACTTTTTAATGAAATGGTTTTGTGCCACTTTATTAATGCCATTTTTTTTAAACTTTGATGACATTTTTTGTTCACTGTGACGCTTATTTGATGCAATTTTCCTAATGTAATTATTTGATGCCACTTTTTTAATCAAATTGTTTGATGCCATTTTTTTTTAATTTATTCAATTGTATATCGATATATTTTCATTGATTCTACTTTTATTCACCGATGACACGTTTGTGATTACACTTTATTGATGTAATCATTTGTGATGACATTTTTATTACATTTTTATACAATTAATGACACAAAAGCATAAAATATGATTAAACTTCATTGATGACTTTTGTGATTACATTTCATTGATCTCAATAATTTGTAATGACGTTCTTTGGTGATGACATTTTTATTACATTTTTATACAATTGATGACATATAAGTATAAAATGTGATTACATTTCATTGAATACATCTTTTATTGACAACATTTATTCATTGATGACATTTGTCAACCTAATTTCAATCAATTGAATTCAAAAAAAAAAAAAAAAAAACAGTCATGCCCCCCTTTTTGGAATTGGCTATTCAGCTAATTCATCAATTCACACAAAGCGAAAGATCAAAACCGCTTCATTACTTGGAATAGAGTTGTGCAGTGATGCGCCCAACAAATAAGAAAATGAATGCAACCCAATGAAGCTCACTTAAACTGAATGGCATCCAACCCAAAAAAACCTTAAACTGAATGACATGTAATGTGAAAGCATGCTAAAAAAAGCTTCCAACATTCTCTCCCCAATCGCCTTCCCCTTCTCCTCCCCGTCAATCACTACCAATGCCATTGGACCAGCCCCGCTGATTGTGCAGTCGAACGCCCCTGCTTCCAAATTTGCTTTCTTCACTGCCTCCATCCCCGGAATCAATGGCACCCGCCGTGGCTCCACGATCTTATCCTATGAATAAACATTGAAACTTATTAAAAGCGCAGACATGCATCTCGCTAGTAGATCATAAGCAAAGTGATTGCTCAATTCATCGCCAGAAGTAAAAAATTCGCAGATGCATTTCATCGACCAGATAGCAAGCAAAAAAAGACCGATAGTTCATACCTTCAAAATCTCAGGCATACACACATGTAAACACAAAATATGGATCATATTAAAGCCAAATTATTACCAAATTCTGAAGCATTCAATGAATTCAAATCCCTTTGGCTTGCCCTCACCATATCTCATGATAACAACATTGCAGACAATCCTAAATTCAGAAAATTTCTCTCTAAGATCATCATCTGTCAGATTGTCATCAAGGTTCTTTACATACAAAAAGATAAGAAGTACAACGGTCAGCAGTTAGCACATCCAAAATCCCTCAGCTTCCTAAATAGAGAAGATGACCTAAATTCAATCGCACTATTTCAGGTTGAACATCCCAATTCAACAAAAATTATCAAACTGTGACCAAAATTGACAAATGATAAGTCAAAATCTAACTTGCGATTCCCAATTTAGGAGGAACTGGATTCTTATGCATCAAAATTAGAAACTTACTGGCGTGGATGATCTTAACGCTGGTTTTCATGGCCGGAGGAGCCCAATTATAGGCTATGGATCCCGAGATTCCACTTAGCCACAAGCACTCTAATGTCTGATCGACGAATCAAAAAACGAGGGTTTCATAATCAAATCCGAGAACAAGATCTGAATGAAGGAGAAAAGAATGAGTAGGTGAGGAGAAAGAGAGGGAAAAAGAGTACCTTGCTCAATGGATGGCAACAACGCACAGAAGAAGACATCGCTCAGCCTGAAGAAGGAACACCTTCCATTGACAGGTACCACCGCCTTCTTTGGCCTCTGCGGTCAGATCAAAGCAGTACAAGGGGTAGGAAATTGACAAGGATAGCTATATATGGAAGGATGCAATCGGGATGGTAGATGTGCGCATCTCGCGAGCCTCCTTCACCAGTTTGTAAGAGCGTAGAGAGAGCGCAAGAGAGAGTGAATGGGGTAGGGTCTGGGGGCTAATTTATTTTCAGAAGGGTCTAGTGCGTCTAATTTTTCTTTCTTAGGGGGTTAATTACATAATGAAGGTTTTTAAAAGGTCTATCCTACCAAATTCCCTCATAAAAGTATAGCTTAATTTCTTCTCCATAGATTCCCAAGGTGCCTTCTTGTTAGGCTTGAGGAGCACATCCTCCTCCTCAAATCGTTTTTGAACTTCGCTTGATTCGTCGCCTAAATCAAGGTCATTGTTTGACCCACAGAAGGCCAGGGGCCAATAGAAGCGTCAGGGGCCAATAGAATTCGAGGTATAGAAACCCAAAAACAACACCTTTAATCACTATCATTGAAATTAAATGGGTATATCCTATATCTATATCTATATATCCATATTAAATGGGTAACAGAAATAGAAATTATAAAAATGAGGCTAAAGGAGCTTGAATAAATAAAGAACTTTAAAGTTTAAAATTAATAAACACTCCTTACCAATTAAGAAAAAATGATCGACTTTGTGATTTATTATTCGTTTTTACTCTTTTAGAGTTGTAGGTATAAAGTTAGTAATTTTTTTTTTAAAAAAAAAACACATACCTAGTGGTGGAATTAGGAATTTTTTTAGAGGGGGGCTAAAATTAGTTTTTTTAGATATTTTTTCCATGTATATATGAAAAATAATTTTCTATTTAAATCTATTACAGAAATTAAATCTTAAATTTGTGATTTAAATAAGGGCAAATTGCATAAAATAGCACGAACTTTATGTGTGGTTGCACTCAGTGGCACAAACTTAAAAAAATACAAAAATAATTACAGACTTTGGGGTTTAGACGTTTAGTTGCATCTAGTGGCACATACCCCATATCTCGCTAATGTTGACTAGTGGGGTGCTTACATGAATTTTTTTTTTAATTAAAAAGACATATAGCCATATATGAACTAGTGGAAAAGCTTACATGAATTTTTTTTTAAAAAAAATTATAAGACATAAAAGATGTGCCCAAATTATGAAACTAGCTAGGTTTCAATTTTATTCGTTATTTCATGTAATTCCAAATCAAAGATAATTGTGACAAATATAGCATTTCCAAATTAAAATAACTAGTAACAAATTTTAATTTGCAAATGTTATATTTGTCACAATTATGTTTGATTGTGAATTACATGAAATAAAAAATAAAATTGGAACCTAGCTAGTTTCATAATTTTGGCACTTCTTTTATGTCTTTTAATTTTTAAAAAAACCATATAATCATTCTCATTAATTCATATCTCGCTATATGTCTTTTTAATTAAAAAAAATTTCATGTAAGCACCCCCACTAGTCCACATTAGCGAGATAGGGGGTATACGTGCCACTGGCCGCAACTAAACACCAAAGTTGGTGATTATTTTTGTAAGTTCGTGCCACTGAGTGCAACCACCCTTAAAGTTCGTGCTATTTTATGCAAAAAATTAAGAAAAATAAAATTGTCAAAACTGATATTTTTTTGTATATATGTATTTGTGAAAAAAAATGTTTTTATTTAAATATATTGGAGAAAACTTTAATTTTTTATTTAACTAGGCATTTTTAGTGGAAGTAACTAAGAGAAATAAAAATTATAGAAAAGTAAGACAAAAAAGGTTAAAACTCATGATATCAAGTTAATAAACATTCCTCCTTACCAAATAGCTAGGTATGTTTAAATTCGAAATGATTATACCACCACCTTTACTTTGTTAAAAAAATATCCCATACTTTTCCATATATGTGTAAACAGACCATTAATTCCGTTAGGCATTAATGTCCAATTGCACCATTTTTTTAAAGCTGATTTCTTAATCTTGATTTAGACCTGTCTAAACACAACCTGACCCGGTCGACCCAACCCAAACGTCCGGTAATTTTAAAATTAAAGGCATTGTTAATAAGTTCTAGTGTTTGTTACATACTATATCTGATTTGAAATATTTGATTTTTATTATTTCTCGTAATTTTTAATAAAATGTAATAATATATAAATATCAAAGTTTTAAATAATTTTTAAAAATAAATTTATTAAAATTTTGATATTTGATATATTATTACATTTTATTAAAAAATCTTTTTAAAAATAATTTCATGCAATTAGTAATAAGCGTAGAATTTTTTTAATATTTTTTAGAATTTTTATTTTCTTAAAAAATGTGTTAAAAATAAAAAATCAAATACTATCGATCGGATGGGCCGATGGAGTATTACACAATAGAAATAAATGTAAAAGTTGATTTGAAAATGAAAGATCAAGTGATTGTAAATATAAAATGTAATAAATTGGAATTTACATAAAAAAAATCTAATCATCTATAATTATAAATCAATCGGGTCATCGGGTCAAAATTACCGGATCAATCGGGTTACCAGGTCGAAACCTAGACTACCCGAAAAATTTTCGGATTCGGGTAGGAAAAAAATTTCCAAGTCAAAATTTTCGGGTTCGGGTCGAAAATTTACCGGACGTTTGGGTTGGGTCGACCGGGTCAGGTTTTGTTTTGACAGGTCTAAATCAAGATTAAGAAATCAGCTTTAAAAAAATGGTGCAATTGAACATTAATGCCTAACGGAATTAATGGTCTGTTTACACATATATATGGAAAAGTATGGGATATTTTTTTAACAAAGTAAAGGTGGTGGTATTTATCTCACACCCTCCAAATGGTTGTATTATTTGATTTAATTTTCCCTTATAATTATAATCACTTAAAAAATATTCGCTTAATTACAATGTGTTTGAATTAATGAAAATTTAAAATAAAACAACTTATAAATTATGATAATAATTTATTTTAAGTTTATAATATAATTATAAAATTTATGAAATAGTGAGTGTTTTTTTTTTGATGACGTGAAGATTCAGAGGTTATCTGTAAAGCTGTAAGCAACTTGATCAGCTCAAGAACAAGCAAAAATATGTATTTGGAAAGTTCTATTTGAAGAATGCAGTGACGGCTGCATTCATGATCCGATGGGGGAATCCCCAAAACCCTATTACTTGTCTAAGGATCCATCAATCCTTATATAGTCCTATGTCACACAGCAATCACGTGACATTACCTAGGATTATTACAGCAAAGTCCAAAAAGCAGCTGAAATAACATAAAGGGGAAGCAAAGAAGGGAAATTGTGAAGTAACCAGCAAAAGTGATGAAATGCATATAAAATGCACATCACATTTATGATAGTCTCCATATTATCAACTAACTAATCCCCCATAAACTCGAACATTAGCCTGTAAAGTACTCGAATTGAAAAGTCAAGCGGCAAACTGATAGACAGGCTCACCAAAACCATAGAAGGCTTGAACACCCACGTACATTCTCACAAATTATAATTCATAAGTGGGTTTGAACCCTTAATCTCTAGCAAGGGATATCTCGTCCATATCATTAGAACTATGGGTCATTGGTATGCAACGGTGATGTTTAGTGGGAAATTTTTTTCACAAATATTTATAATACTTAAACACATTATAATCATATTAAACAAAATAATACTTTGAATATAATCAATTGGAATCCAAATACAAACGAAGGTAATCTATTTTTTTTTTCCCTTTCCGTATCACCCAAAAAAAAAAAAAATTCTAGTGGAAACACTATATACCATGACGCCAACATGCACAATTTCGCAACCTAATTAGCAATCCTGCCAAACACAACCTTATAAATCAGCAGATCGAATTGATAATTACTTAACCTATTTGTTGTACGAGGGAAAGAATAATTAAGCTACTTGTTTGGATTGTGAAAATTAAGCCACAAAAATAATTATGCTCAATTTTCATTGCTCTCCTAAGGGCTGAGTCCTAAACATACCCACCCAAGAATTCATACTATATGAATATCATCATTAATTAGTCAGATATCTTGAATTGGTAAATAAAGAGCGGTCATTCCGAGATTCGAATTGAAGACCTATGGACACTACCCACAAGTTCTTTCCAGTAATCTATTCCGGAATGGTTCGAATTAGTCAGATCTCACTCCTATCAGAAAAAACGATTAGTGATTCTCACCAATCATGGATTTGTTTGCACTAATGATCCACAACTTGTATTATATATATTCAAATACATACCCACCCAAGATTTTGTGACCAACGAAATTCAAGTTTAATAATTGTAGACTCAAAAAGAATATACTCCGTTCTATATATACACATATACTAATCGATACATAACTTCAATTCATACGTGGCATCGCGTGTAGTTGATTTTAGGAAAAAAAAAAAATTCACCAAAAGAATATTAAAATAATTTATTGTTATAATTTATAGAAAATTATCATAAGATAAAATCTACCTATATATATTTTAATTAGATGATAAAAATATAAATCAAAATTATTTCATAATTATACTTACCAAAAATATTAATAGATATATATTTTATTTATATATAGATTATTTTTGGGTGGAAAAAATTATTTATATCGAAATTATACTTATTTGATAGCTTATATTTTATTTATATCTATATTATTTTTTTAATGGAAAGAATTATTTATACAATAACAACAACAATCTCTGTGTGTGCCGCTGCAAGTAGAGTCTGGGGGATCAGGTTATATTTACCCCTTTCATCGTCTATGTCGAGAGGGCGTTTTTGATAGATCCAAGGTAATATTAAATAAATAAATAGGGTGAAAATGAAAATAAATTAACTTCTACAATTGCTACCATAGAAATATAGAATGAGTTATGGACATTCCATTACGGTAATGGAATGTCCATAGCTCATTCTATGGTCGCAATTGGAGAAGTTAATTTGAGGATAGACTATACTTGTGGTCGGATAGGGAAGACCGGTTCAACGATGAGTTCTTTTAAATTATTTACATCTCATGACAGAATGAATTACGATGACAATGCGTGGATATAGAAAGTAAATATTCCTCCTAAAATAAAAAAAATATATGGAAGATGAGTCAACAAGGCTTGCCCATTGCAATTTGTCTCACCCAAAAGGGTGTATGTTTGTAACTATGTTGTTGAGGATGATACGCACCTCAATCTTTATTGAGGGTGTATAATCCTTGATCTTCATGCCCTTGCAGCAATTGACCCTTAGTTGTAAGGTCCTGCAAGGTACATGACACTCCATCAAACTTAAATTCCAGTCTCTTATCCTTAAGAATCTTAGAAACAGATAAGAGATTATGTCTAAACTCTGGTACATATAACACATTGGCTAACTGCAGATTATCAGAAATGCAAACCCTGCCAGCCCATTGTACAATCTTAGTTGTTCCATCCGGCAAACCAAGCATAATATGTCTATCAAGATGTCTCATATCAAATAAAATGGACTTATCAAAAGCAATGTGGTCAGTAGCACCTGAATCCACAATCCAGTCCCTCACATCAGACTTATGAGAACCAATAAGAAAGGAAGAACTGAGTGTACCTGCAAAATTGACCACTGCTTGTCCAGTAGACAGATCAGTTATAGAACATTCACCTTTCTACTTGCCCTTCATCATCTTAACAATCTCCTGATATATGGCATTTACCATGCATGGATCAGGCTTCCCATTGCCTTTAAGAAGGTGATCTGCTTGTGAGTACTCCACATTGGCAGCAAACTTTCCATCTCCAGTGGGACGAGGTCCTTTAAACCAATCAGGATACCCCACAATCTTGAAGCAATAGTCTTTGGTATGCCCTTTCTCCTTGCAAAAATCACAAAATCTGTCATACTTAGCCTTCTTAGAATCCCTCTTAGACTGATCAGATGAGGGAGATACATATTCCTTTTGCTGAGATGATTGTCCAAATGATCCCTTGGATTCAGGCTTTCCAGAATTCGAGAAATTTCTCCCCACAGCTAGAGCACCTGCATCATTAGGAGGAAGTGTAGACACACCACGACCTCTTTCAACCTGAACAGCCAACTGAAACACCTTGTTGATTGTAGGAAGAGGATCCTTGGTGAGAACATTATTCTTTAAGTTCTCATATCCATCATTAAGGCCCATAAGAAATTGCATAACCTTGGCCCTATTTTCCTTTTCTGCAATCTTTTTAAGCATACCACAGCTGCACTGCAACATAATTCCACAATCACAAGCTACAATTCCCTCAAGAACCTGCAACTCATCCCAGATTCGTCTCATCTTGTTGTAATAAGCTCCAACTGGCAAATTTTCTTGCCTCAAATTGCAAAGATCCTTATGCAGTTGGTATATCAAAGGATCATTCGACTCAGAATATCGATCCTTAATCTCATCCCACAGTTCTTTGGATGATTGCATAAACATAAGACTCTCACTAATTTCACTAGTCATGGAATTCAATATCCAACACATGACCATATAGTCTGCGCGGATCCATTTCTCATAGTCATCGCTAGATTCATCAGGTTTCACACAACCACAAGATATAAAGCCTAGCTTGGCCTTTGCGCCTAGCGCCATCCTAACACCCCTATTCCAGCTCGTAAAGTTCAGACCATTGAACAAAGTAGAGACAAGTGTCATACCAGGGTGATCTGAGTTTGCCAGATACAAAGGATTGACGTGAGCTCCATTGAATTGCTGATTGAATTCCCCAAACTGCAATCCTCCAAACGAAGGTGGAGTCGTCGGACGAACTGGTGGTGTTTGGCCAATATTTGGATTCGGATTAGGAGGCGACATCCCCGTACATCCAGTACCTCTGCCTGCACCAGAACCTGCACCAGATCCTGAGTTCTGCCCAATCAATGGAGATCCACGACCTTCCATCACAATCGTCACCGAAAAACGAAAGAATACTTTGGAATTGAAAGCGGAAGCAACAGATGAACTCGGATTGAGCTCTCCAAACGCAGATTCAGTTCCTGTGCTCTAATACCATGAGGAAATGTGGTAAGCTTATCAAGCTAAGCTCGGAATCAATGGAGGAAAACCATGATTGAGCTCTCAAGAAGAAACTGGAATCAATTGAATTGATCAAGAAGTGATCTGTTATAGTGAGGAACCTCAATTTATACTCCCTCCTACTAACAGACGCCTAACAACCATTCTAACAACCTCATAAGTGCAATTACATAATTGTCCCTCTTATTCCTTTTTATTACAAAAAAGCCCTTGTATCTATGTAAACAAACATATAACCAAACATATACTATATAGTCCATACAATACAACATTATGCAACCTCTCCTGAGCATAAATACCCGGCATTATCAATTACGATAATAGCAAACTCTAGAGATCTAGCTTAATTAAGCCCATTTTGGCATTACTGAGGAATAAATTAAACACAAATGAAATAGAGCAAATATCTTTCTATTGATAGACAATATGATTTATGAGAAACCAATTTATATTTAGACATGAATTTTCCCACTAATTGGCAGTGTCAAACAAATAATTTCAATGCATATGGATAAATGGTAACAAGCCAACCTTTATGATCAAGATCTAAGTGACGATTCAATTCATTCAAAGGGTACTAACAACAACGAGAAGAAAAGAGCCCAACAAAAGATAATAAGATGGAAAAAAACCCCAAAAAAGCATATTTGAACGTACTAATTAATTTTGATGGATCAACACTATCTGATAATGATAGCTCCATTGAATTTATCATACGAAACTAGGAAAGGCGGAAGGATGACCCATTAATATAGGTTTTGACAAGATCACCAAACAGTCATCGATTGTGGCCGAAGCCATAGCATTAAGATAAGACATTATATCCAAACATTGCGGTTGAGTATAAACAATTAACATACAAATTAAGGGGGGACTCGTTGATTATCATCAACCACCCCAAAATAATAAGCAAATGTCATTGGGAGATTGAGATGATTATGTTTGGCATCAAGTCTTTACTATCAAATATGAGAAGGTTGCATGCTTTTGTCGTTCTATCAGAGGTCTTTATATTTACAATGACTCGGGTACGGTCTAAGATCTCATTCACAAGGATGCTATCGGACACTAGTACAAATTAAGTCATTAATAGCGAAAATTTAAAAGCGCTTATTTAAAACCGCTATTAATGTAGGGGAAGCATAACGCTTTTTCTAAACAAGTGCTGAGAATGTATTTAGTTTATTTTTTTTTAAATATATTTTTTCAATTATAGCGGTTATATAAAAACAAGCGCTGTTAATGTATGGAAAGCACAGGGCTTTTTTAGAAAAAACGCTGAGAATGTATTTAATTTTATTTTATTTTAAATATTTTTTAAATCATAGCGTTTATATAAAACAAGCACTATTAAAGTGAAACCTTTCTTAGCGTTTTTTATTTTAAATAAAAAACGCAAAAAAAAAAAAACCCTAACTCCCTCTTTATCTCACCAGCCGCCACCACCTCCATTAACTCTCACTTTATTTCTCCACGTCTGCCTCCATTAACCCCCTCCTTATCACCAGTCATCACCTCCATCTTCGATCTCAACTTCTCAACCTCAACACCGAAAGCCGGATCGACAGCCATGGAAGATTGAAGAGCAGTCGCACTCAAGGTCATCATCGAAGAGCGGCGGAGGATTGAAGAGCGGCCTAAACGCGCTGCCTTACAGCGGAGGGTTGAATATCAGCGGATTGAAGACCGGTACCGGAACTGGCTTCGGCGGCGGAGGATTCACGAGTAGCGGAGCAAAGGCCACCTCCTTCCTCGCCCCTCGAAGGAGCTCGGCAACTGCCTCCTGCCGAACGGGGGGTACGACTTCCACCATCACCGCCAGATCCAAACCACCAGCGGTGTTCTCTCTCTGCGTGTTCGTTGAGAAAGATTCCGACTCGCCCTCATCCATGGACTCCCTGATCTCTTCAACACCAACCAGAGTATTAGATATCAACAGCCACGTCCACCAAATCCAATCCACACAATTGAAGTCCAATGGTTTCCAATGGTCAGCGGCAAACACCGATGGAGAATCTCCATTTACAGATCCTCCTCCTCCGCCAATCGTTAATCCATTAGGGTACTTATTCAGTATTATATTTGTTCTCCATCTTCTTATGCACGCATTATTTTCTTTGTAATTGGCACCTTCTACAATATTGTACTGTAATTAGAAAATAATCAAAACATTTGGTTCATTCCGGTTCTTAAAGTTGAGATTTATGAATTTTAGTTTCAAATTTTGGCAGTACTTGGTGGGTGTTGGTGTTATAAATGGTGGTTTGAGATTGGTGTTGGGTGTTGATGGTGGTTTGAGACTGGTGTTGGTGGCAGAAATGGTGATTTTAGTGACTACGCGGGTTTTTTATTTATTTATTTATTTTAAATGTAAGAGCGTTTGTTTTCTCAAAAGCGCTTTTACCTGTTGAGATAATAATAAATAAATAAAGTCAAGTTAGACATCGTTTTTCTAGAGAACCGCTATGCTTCCTCTTTACTCATAGCGCTTTGAAAAACCGCTTTTATTAACCTTCTCAGCGCTTTCATTAACAGCGCTACAATAACCGCTTTCCTTCCTATAAAAAAACCGCTATTAATGTGCTCTTTTGTACTAGTGGGGTAAGATTATACCACCCGAATTCTTACTATATTAAATAAAAAATGAATGAATTATTTATATCTATATTATTTATATTTATATTTCTTGTTCACTTTTTTTTTTTTACAGTAGGCAACCAGTAGAATGTCTTAACACAAGATCATTCTTGATCATCCTGACGGATGATGTTACAGAGATCCCTATAAAAAGGGAAACTAGCATTACAATTGGCACTATTCTTAGCTATAAAATCAGCCGCTTTGTTGGCTTCTCTGTAGCAGTGCTGAACTTTTGCTGAACTGAAATCTTTTTGAAGCATTCGAATCTTCTCTACTACTCTCAGTATCTCCCATGGACTTGAGTTCTGATCTTCAATTGCCTTGACAACTCCGAGACTATCTCCTTCGACGATAACCTTACTCCATCCTTTAGTACGGGCTATTTCTAACCCTTTGCAGAAAGCAAGGGATTCTGTTAGGATTACAGATCCCTTAGAAACTTCTTCATAGAACATATTAATTACCTGTCCATTCCAATCTCTAACAATGCCCCCAATGAGGCAAACACCCGATGGTTTCACCGAACCATCTACGTTGATTTTGTAGACAGCCATTGGGGATTTTTTCCATTTTACAGATCCCTTAGGAACTTCTTCATAGAACATATTTCTTGTTCACTTTGATTTTTATTGGTTTCACTCTCACATTGTAATTCACATTTATTATTTACGTCATATTTTTAATATATTTTCTTTATAAATAATGTTTATAATTTTAAAATAATATATTAATATATTCCGATACATGAAATGTGACACACTATATAGATATATTATCAACGACTATCTAAGATAGAAACTAGCTACCATATGATACTTGCATATCTTTATTTTTGTCGAAATAATAGTTACATATATATGTATATCTATGGTAGCAATTGGAGAAGTTTTGTAGCTAATTAATTTAAACTAAATTAAAGGAGATGGAGATTGGAGAGGGCCGGGTGGTCTATTTCTTATTTTATTTGGGAGAAAGAAATCCATAGAGATTTTGTATACATGTGACCATATGATATATCATCATGTAATATACTCCGTATTTGTTAAATATAAATAACACCAAATAAAATTAGCAATAATTAATCAGGCAGGTGGACAGGTGACAAGAATTAACAAAAACAGGCATGGTTTTGTCTCCCTGGCCCTACCGGTCTTTGCCGATGTGGACATTTATTTTCCATTTTCTGCCAATTTTCATTTATTTCATATATCTATATATACTCCTCCCCCTACCATTTGCTTCCCAATCTACTCACTTGACAATTCTTTCAAATTAAAAGAGTTTTTTCAGTGATCATCTTCTATACCTCGATCTCAGCTAAAACACACCGTTTTTCCTTCCTCCTCCATCAAAACTCATCGTTTTAGTCTCTGCCTCGTACATTCTTCCATCACATTAATTCAAAACCATGTTGAGAACGTTGTCTAACAAGGCCTCCAGCAATAGCCATGGCCAAGACTCTCCCTACTTCCTCGGATGGGAAGAATACCAGAAAAGCCCTTACCATATCTCTGACAACCCCGACGGTATCATCCAAATGGGTCTCGCCGAAAATCAGGTTTGTAATTCGATCAGTTCCATCAATCAGCCTGCATTTTACACTATCTATATAGAAGTGACACTAATAAACATGCATATATGTTAATTTGTTTGATTCAGCTATCATTTGATCTCCTCGAGTCATGGCTCCGAGAGAACCCGGATGCAGCCGGGTTCAAGCAAAATGGCGAGCTCATCTTCCGAGAGCTCGCACTCTTCCAAGACTACCATGGCCTTCCGGCATTCAAGAAAGCCATGGTAGACCTAATGGCACGGTTGAGAGGAAACAAAGTAGTCTTCAACTCTGACAACCTAGTCCTCACAGCGGGCGCCACCTCCGCCAATGAGACCATCATTTTTTGCCTCGCCGATCCAGGCGAGGCTTTCCTCCTCCCGACCCCTTACTACCCGGGGTTCGACCGAGACCTCAAGTGGAGGACCGGAGTCGAGATCGTGCCGATCAAATGCACCAGCTCCAACGGGTTCAAGATCACACAATCCGCCTTGGAAGAAGCCTACCAAGCCGCCAAGAGGCGCGATCTCCGAGTCAAAGGCATACTCGTAACCAACCCATCGAACCCACTCGGGACTGCCCTCACTCGCGACGAGATCACCCTCTTGCTCTCCTTCATCTCCTCTCGCAACCTCCACCTCGTCGCCGACGAGATCTACGCCGGTACCTTCATGGATGACGTCACCACCGGCAGCTTCCTCAGCGTAATGGACCCCCTCGTAAACGACAAAAAGTTCTCGTCCGATAAGGCACTATCGGAGCGCGTCCATGTCATCTCCAGCCTCTCGAAGGATCTCGGCCTCCCGGGATTCCGCGTCGGGTCCATTTACTCCAACGACCGACAGGTGGTCGCAGCGGCAACCAAGATGTCGAGCTTCGGGCTGGTGTCATCCCAAACGCAGCACCTCCTGGCGGAGATGCTCTCTGACGAGAAGTTCGTCGGAGGGTACGTGGCGGAGAACAGGAGGAGGCTGCAGAGGCGGAAGGAGGCGATGGTGGCGGGGCTGAAGAGCGCCGGGATAACGTGCCTAAAGGGGGAGGCCGGGCTGTTCTGCTGGGTGGACATGAGGCACCTCCTCAAGGAGAAGAGCTTCGAGGGGGAGATGGAACTGTGGAAGAGGGTCCTCTACGACGTCCGCCTCAACGTCTCGCCTGGGGCTTCATGCCACTGCGCCGAGCCAGGGTGGTTCAGGATGTGCTTCGCCAACATGGAGGAGGAGACGCTCGAGCTTGCGATGCGCCGCTTGAGGGACTTCGTCGCCGATTTGACGGCCGAGATGATCGGGGTTGGCCGACGCGCCGCCCAGAGGAGGAGATCCCACGCGCGCTCGCTGTCCAAGTGGGTCACGCGCCTCTCCTTCGACGATAGGGAGCTTGATGACCGTTCCATGGTTCGTTAAGAATGATTTAGTTTTTTTTTTTTTAGTTTACCCAAGCTACCTTTTTTTTTTCTGATTAGTCAATCAAGGATTAAGGGCTTACCGAAAAGAAATCAATCAATGATTAAGGAGTACATGATAGTTTGGAATTTTCTTTTAAATTGGGGCAATTGCCATGTATGGGATGGGGTTAATATATTGATTAGAGGTTTTGTAATTTTTTATAAGGAATTGATTGATTAATTCAGCTAATTAATTAATTCTTTTTAAGGGATTGTAATTTGTTGCGAGGAGAGAGAGGGAGGGTTAATAATAAAGCGACACTCGATCCATACGTGGGATTTGTAGTGGCTTATGTTAGTTATGTACCTACTCTTATCATCTTCTTAACCATTCTTATTCAATTAATGTAATGTAGTATTACTCGATCTATCATACTCGAAACTCCATTTCATATTGGTTTCACGTTTATAGATACGAAGAAACTCTAAAACTTTAGGAAAACGTCTCAGAAATGCTTTTGAGAGGTCATAAATTTTGACCGTTTTGTTAACCAGAAAAGTTTAAAACGTTGACCATTTTCGCTTGGTCAGAAATGTTTCTGCCTTACCGGGTGGCGTTTCAACAAATTAATTTATAATTGAAAAAAATAAAAAATAACACCAAACTCTAAATCATGTTTCTCCTTCCTCCTGTTTGAAATATCTGGGTCAACCCGTTCGGGTCGGTGAGTCTTTAAAAGAAAAGGAGAGTGGCAAAACGCAGCGCTGCGCCTGCTAATATTATGCCTTCATTCTCCCTAACAGCCACTTGACCCTCTTCTCCTTCTCGACCTTCTGCCTTTTCACCTTCATTTCGCCATAACCAGCCACTCCTCTTGTTCACCTTCATTCAGCTCTAACAAGCTATAACTTTCAAGTTTCCAGTGATCAACTTCAACAATAACCGAGGTACGCCGTCGTCGTCCTTGTGGGCTCATCGAGAGGTGCCGTTCTCGCTACTATTCGTGACTGTGTACTGTAGGTCATGTCGTTGTTGCTCGTGTTGTTGTTCGTCTTTCTCGCTACTGTCCAGGTCGCACTAAGGCTCATCGTTCTCGCTATTGTCTAGGTCTAGCTACTGTCCAGGACTCTAGGTTGGTTTTCATTCTAATTTTTTGTTATGATATTCATAGTTCTTGAATTGATTTGTTGTTTTATTTAATTGGCCAGATAGTGAGATAGATATGTCCAGTTCGGTTTTCGTTCTGGTTTGTTGCATCTGTAAATTTATAGTTGATTTTCGGTGTTTAGTTGATTTGTTGCATCTGTAAATGGAAGATATGTCCATGTCTTTAATTGCTTAGATAGATTTGTCCAGTTGCCCTATAGTTATTAACAAGATTCGAATAGGTGACCTCATTGGACTCTTTAGCTTGTTGGAGTAAATGCTTGAATTTGAGGGAAGGTGAAAAAACTTTGTCCCACATTGATTGCTAGGGACTTGAGGGGTTGATTTAAAAGTGTCTCCTATCCACCCATGGTTTGAGTGATGGAAGTGGAGTCACACACGCGCGCACCACCACCACCGCCGGTCCGTGCTCGTGACACGTGACACGTGACACGTGACACGTGACACGTGCGCGGTGTGGTGGGGTACGCTGGTTGCAGAAGATGATCATCTTCTTTGAGCAATTGGAGGTCGACTATGTCCTGCTTGACGCCGCTCCTGTTGGTTCCACCGCCGCTGCTGCAGAGGACAAGAATGAGGTCAAGGCGCTTCCTGGTGCAGTTGTTGATGCCTCTGTTGTCGTCGACAAGGGAAAGAAGAAGACCGACGAGGAGGCTGATCCAGCAGTGCTAAAGAAGTACGAAAAGGACAACAAGACAGTCTGTGGTCACATCCTCAGCCATGTCTCTAACCCTATATTTGATTTAATTTCAATTCATAAATCTGCAAAACTGATATGGGATATGTTGGAGAAGAAGTATGGGGCTGACGATGCAGGGAAGAAAACGTACGTATGCGGGAAATTTATGCAGTTCAAAATGGTGGACGAGAAGCCAATCATGGAGCAAGTCCACGAGTACGAGAACCTGGTGGTTGATATCCTCTCTGAGGGTATGAAGATGTGCGAGGTGCTGCAGGCAAATTTTCTTATCGAAAAATTGCCTGAATCGTGGGCCGACTACAGGAACCATCTCAAGCACAAGAAGAAGGATCTGACTTTGGAGGAGCTTGTCGGACACATGAAGATAGAGGAGGCGAACCGCCTCAAGGACAAGCCCAAGCCTAAATCTGCTGATTATGTGAAAGCTAATCTGGTTGAATCCTCTGTGAAAACTGACAGGTTCAAGCCAGGAAACAAAGTTGGTGGCTCTAAACCTAACATGAAGCCACGGAAGGGTCAAAAGTTCAAGAAATCTGGAAACCAGCCAGACAAGCAACAGAAGCAAGGAAGGACTGGAATCAGCTGCTACGTTTGTGGCAAGCAAGGCCACAAGGCTTGGAAGTGTCGCAATTGGGCTGATCTCTAGAATCAAGGACAACAGCAGAACAACAAGCCCGCAGCTCTAGTCCAGCAGCAAGCCAATGTTGTCCAGGACAACAACCAGCTGATAGCCATGATTACTGAAGTCAACCATGTGGGCGATCAGGTCAATTGGCTCCTGGACAGTGGAGCCACTCGCCACTTCTGCGCCAACAGGGACCTGTTTGCTGAGTTTGAGGATGCTTCAGACATCAACCAGGTCTACATGGGCAAGTCGAGCATCTCTCGAGTGCTTGGCAAGGGGAAGGTTACACTCAAGCTCACCTCAGGGAAGTCTCTTACCCTCGTGAATGTGCTTTATGTTCCTTCTCTGCGCCGAAACTTGATTTCATGTGGTTTTCTTGAGTTAGCTGGAATTAAGCAAGTGACTGATGTTGGAAAAATGGTTTTAACCAAAAATGGAGAATTTGTAGGAAAGGCTTATAGGGCTGACTTTCTGTATGTGCTTGAAACCATGATTGAGAATAATGAGAATGCATCTACTTCTGCTTATATTGCTGAGTCTGTTGATTTATGGCATCCTAGACTAGGACATGTGAATGCGAGATATATATGTCAATTGCATGATATGGGTTTGATTCCTAGTCTATCCAAACATGACCATAGCAAATGTGAAATATGTGTTGAGGCCAAATTTCATAAACAACCTTTTAAAACAGTGAATGAAAGGACAACTGAATTGCTGGAGTTAGTCCACTCTGATTTGGCTGATTTTAAGAACATTGAGAGCAGAGGTGGCAAGCGCTACTATATCACATTTGTGGATGACCATTCTAGATATACTAAGGTATACTTGCTTAGGTCTAAAGATGAAGCATAAAGCATATTTTATGTGTATAAAGCTGAAGTAGAAAACCAATTGAATCGCAAAATAAAAAGGCTTAGATCCGATAGAGACGGTGAATATGTCACTAATTCTTTGAGGGAATTTTGCGAACAAAATGACATTATTCATGAATTTAAAGCTCCCTATAGTCCATAACAAAATGGTATTGCTGAAAGGAAAAACAGAACTTTAAAGAAAATGATGAATGCTATGCTTTCTAGTTCTGGTTTGCCTGATAATATGTGGGGGGGAGCTGTATTGTCCGCAAATCATATTTTGAATAAGGTACCTCACAAGAAGCTTGACAAACACCTAATGAATTTTGGAAAGGGCATCCACATAATCTGAAATTTCTGAAAGTGTGGGGGTGTCTAGCTAAGGTGGGGTTACCTTCGTTCAAAGTTGACACTATTGGATCTAAGGGGTTACCTTCGTTCAAATTTGACACTATTGGATCTAAGACTTTTGATGCAATCATGATTGGTTATGCTGAAAACAATGCTGCATATCGTTTTATGTGCTTGAGTGATCGTACCTTGTGTGAATATCGTGATGCTGTTTTCTTTGAACACGTGTTTCCTTTAAAGAAATCGGCATTGCCTGCTATTGATTCTTCATCTCATAATGCATCTTCATCTATGCCTAACACTATTGTGCCTAATGCTCATGTTGATCATGATGATCCTAGGAAAAGTAAAAGGCGTAGGAAGGAAACTAGTTTTGGTCCTGATTTTGTGACTGCATTTGTAGTTGAACTTAATGATTTAAATGAACTAGATGAGACGTTCATTAGTCTTCATATGATAGAAGATGATCCTAAGACCTATGATGAGGCAATAAGTTCATTAGATGCTAGTTTCTGGAAGGATGCTATTAATAGTGAGATAGAATCAATTATGTCTAATCACACATGGGAACTAGTTGACATGCCTAGAGGAAACAAAGCCATTAGTTGTAAGTGGATCTTTAAGAAAAAGCTTAAGGTGGATGGCTCAGTGGATAGATATAAGGCAAGACTAGTCATTAGAGGATTCACTCAAAGATATGGCATTGATTTCTTTGACACATATTCTCCTGTTATAAAGATTGCTACCATTCGTGCATTATTTGCTCTAGCTTCTAGCTATAAATTGCTTGTACATCAAATGGATGTTAAAACAGCTTTTTTGAATGGTGATCTTAACGAGGAAATCTACATGGAACAGTCGCCAGGATGTGTGGTTCCAGGACAGGAGAACAAGGTGTGTAAACTGAAGAAGTCATTGTATGGACTGAAGCAAGCGCCGAAGCAATGGTATGAAAAGTTTCATCAAACCATACTTAGCTTTGGATTTGAGGTAAATGGATCTGACGCTTGCGTTTATTCAAAATTGTTTGGTGCTGATTGTGTGATTATATGCTTATATGTGGATGATATGTGGCTTTTTGTTTCCCACATAAATGCTATAAATTCAACCAAATAATTTTTGTCTTCTCAGTTTGAAATGAAAGATATGGGTGAAGCTGATGTGATTCTAGGTGTTAAGGTAACTAGAAAAGAAAATGGTTTCATTTTATCACAACCTCATTATGTAGAGAAAATGTTGAAAAGGTTTGATAGTTTTGATGTTGTGCCAGTTAAAACCCCTTATGATGCTAATATGCAATTGCAGAAATTTTTTGGGAATAGTGTTTCACAAAATGAGTATGCTAAAATAATAGGGAGTCTAATGTTTTTGATGAACTACACTCGGCATGATATTGCTTATGATGTAAGTAGACTCAGTAGATATACCCATAACCCTAGTAGTGATCATTGGACCGCACTTTATAGATTATTGAGATATCTGAAAGGTACAATGGATTGGGGGTTACATTATGTAGGGTACCCTCAAGCTTTGGAGGGTTACTGTGATGCAAACTGGGTTATTGATAATGATAAGGTTAGCTCCACTAGTGGTTATGTGTTTGCATTATGTGGTGGTGCTATTTCGTGGAAATCATCAAAGCAAACTTGCATAGCTAGATCAACTGTGGAATTTGAGTTCATAGCTTTAGATTTAGCTGGTCAAGAGGCTGAGTGGTTAAGAAGCTTACTGGCTGATTTACCTATGTGGGAGCGCAAAGCTCCATCTATTTCTCTACATTGTGACTCACAATCTGCTATTTGTGTAGCTAACAACAATATATACAATGGCAAGAAGAGACACATCCGGATTCGACATGAAGCTGTGAGACATCTAATTGTGATTGGTGTGATCTGTCTGGAGTATGTGAAGTCTGAGAGAAATCTGGCTGATCCATTGACAAAAGGACTGACAAGGAGGTTGGTTCTCGATTCGTCTAGGGGGATGGGACTCAAGCCCATACGATGAGAGATACACCACATCTCATTCCCCAGGACAGGTGTATCGGAAGAAGGTTGAGTCATGTACTCTTAATGAGTCCATAGCCCAGAATTGGGTGGTCCTATTAAGAAGGACTTGATGGATTCACCGAAACATGTAGAGGTTGAGCGAAAGGCTCTTAATGGTTCTATAGCCCTACAAGGGTGGTCTATATGAGATAGACTTGATGGAACCACCTACGAGAGTGTGAAGGGTTGGTCTCCTTCTATGAAAGACATGGGTAGTCTTTCTAGAGCACTCTTTAGCACCCAAGGTCAGAGGTGACTACCAATTTGCAGGTATTATCGCGGAATCACTAAAGAACATGGAAGAGGTATGTGCTGCTGATGCCAACTCTTGTATCAGAAGGTTCAAGACTCGTTGACCTATCTGATTTGAGAGTCTGCTCAGTTTCACTATGTGTTGGTTCAATCGCAAGACACCAGCATTTAAGTAATTTTTCCTAAACTTTGCTCAGGACACTGTTTTTAAGTTTTTATTATGAAATACTTGAATTTGAGGGAAGGTGAAAAAACTTTGTCCCACATTGATTGCTAGGGACTTGAGGGGTTGATTTAAAAGTGTCTCCTATCCACCCATGGTTTGAGTGATGTAAGTGGAGTCACACACGCGCGCACCACCACCACTGCCGGCGGTCCGGTCCGTGCTCGTGACACGTGTGCGGTGTTAGCTGCTCCTGATTTTTCATCACGTTTTGAATGTGGAGCGCTGTTGTAACCGATCCGAGATTCTCGCCTGCACTACTGCTGAAGGAGCGTCTTCTTCCTCCTTAAAACTGGACGTCTCCTTCCCAGTTTTACACACAGAAAAACCTTCTCTTTTTCACCTTAGTTTTGAGCAAAGTCTTTGTGATTCCAAACCCTTGTTTCGAGTGCAAGACTACGAGGGTGTGGTGTGTAACCTTGGGAGGCGAAGCCAGTTGCCGACTTGCACCTACAGTCGGGGCGAATTCGCTTCTAAGGCAGTGGGTTCAGCACATACCACGCCACAACCTTCTGGTTTTTCTAAAAACTTGGTTTCGACGATTTTCAACTTGGTTTTCCAATCGGCGACCCTACATGTGCACTTACATAGCTTTGCTCTGGCTAAAATCCTAATTCAACTGAAAAGAGAAGAGCGATCTTTAGCTATGACTCACCTATCACAAAGGTTTTGAGTGTAGTTAAATGAATCTATTATTGGAAATTTGGATGTTCAACTCAGAGGCAATATATCAAGTCCAATTTCACTCAAATGGGACTGGAAGAGAGGCAAAAGAAGCCGATGAATGACACTAAACTAAATTAAACCATCCGATTGAGAAAGAAGGAATGGCAAAGAAATGATGAACTAAACCAATACTCAACTTTTCTGAGCGGTTTGTTTTTGTATGAATTATTGAACTTATTGTGATTTGGGAAGACAAGGATCCATCAATGTCTTATTGTAGCCTTTGCTAACACGATGTTCTATTTTAACAAATTTATTTTATTGCGATTATCGCAAAGTTTGATTACTAAAATTTAAAATTGACTAACCCAAAATGGACCCGAAATGACCCAAAATCGAGTCAAATTCGAGTTCGAGTCAACCCAGGTATACCCGAGGCCCGTTTTACCCGAAGTATAAACATGGGTGGTTCTCCACTGTTAGTGTTGTAGACCACATCACACGAGTGAGAAGAACAAAATTGGAAAGACTAGAATGGATATGGAAAATCGATTGCCCGCCAAAGATAAAAAGAAAATTTCTTTGAAAGAATCTATTAAATGGTATGCCCACGAAGATTAGATTGCGAAACAAAGAAGTGAATGTTCCTTCGGATTGCCCACTTTGTAACTGATAGATTACATATATTCACATATTGTATAGGGGGCCTACTGGCTCAAGCCCAATCTTACTTGTAATATATATATATATGAACATGATAAGGAATGAAACCCTAAGGGGGATTTTGCATCAATCATACGATTCTAGATGTTATCTGAGTCTCAAGGATTTCATCTAAATTAACCCTAATTTTTTCCGATCCCTCCTCATCGGTCATCCTCTCGTTCTGGCCTCCCTTGCTCTCGACCCCGACTAACCCAGGATCCCTCAGCCGCCATCTCTTGCTCTAGACCTCTTCGCTCCGGCATCCCCTCCCTCCGGCTACACCATTGCTCCACCGACCGGATCCGACCACCGCACACCACCGCACCTGTTGTCTCGAGCCCAGATCCGAGCCCCGCACCCCTCTCTATGTCCTCTTCCCTCGCTCACAGGAGACTTCGCAGCAACCCCCACCGACCACCACCTCCCAGATCCGCCGCCACCACTACATATCCGGCCACCCAAACCCTGGATCCGCCACCTCCGAGCACCTCAACCGCCCTGCCGCACCATTACCGTCATCCCCCACACCCTCTCTCTCGACCGCCGATCCCAAATCCGGTCATTTCTCTTCGATCCTTCCCCCGCCGACACTCCCTACAGCCGTCGAACATCACCGAGCCTAGATCCGGTGACCCCGAGGCTGACCTCAGCCGCATCAGTCACCCCTCACCCTCTCTTCGCACACCTTTCGTTCAATTTAGTTCTGTTTGTTCTTGATTAAAAAAAAGATGCATCTGTACTCCGGATATCCTGCCTCTCGACATACCGGTCCTTAGGCGTATCTGACATCGTCTGATCCAGGCTATGTTCCGCCTGCTATGCATCACACCTTCTCCTCTACGCAGCTGACACCCCCCAACTCTTCTTGATATATGGATACTGGTGCCACCTCTCATATGACGAACTCCTCAGGTACCATCTCTTCTATTTTCTTTAAAGGTCCTGCACACTCTATTATCGTCAGCAACGGTGGTCGCCTCGCTACTTCGGGTATTGGCCATGCCACATTATAGACCCCAACCCACCCTCTACACCTTAACAATGCCCTCATTGCCCCAAAGATTGTCAAAAACCTTATCTCTGTTCGTCGATTCACTACTGACATATGATATAACATTTCTCTTGCGTTTGATCCCTTTGGTTTCTCTGTGAACGATCTTACTACGTGGGTTACTCGCCTGAGATGTAACAACACCGGGGAGCTCTACCCTATCACATTGCCATCAACATCCCGTCAGTCGTGTTCGGTCGCCCTCTCGGCATCGTCGTCCAGTCTGTGGCATGCACACCTTGGCCATCCCAGTGCTTACATCGTAGATGTCCTTCGTTCTCAGAGTTTTGTCCACTGTAATAAAGACCTACGCTCTAGTTTATGTTCTTTCTGTCAGTTGGGCAAACATGCAAGACTGCCATTCCAACGGTCCTTAAACTCCAACCTTGCACTTTTTGACATCATTCATAGTGACATTTGGACCTCTCCTATGCCTAGCAAGGATGGTCACAAATACTACCTTTTATTTCTTGATGATTACCTTCATTTTTATGGGTTTTTCCATTTCAGTTCAAGTTCCAAGTGTTTCCCACTTTCGTCAAGTTTCATGCCTACATTAAAACACAGTTTCACACTTCCATCAAATGATTTCAATGTGACAATGGTCGTGAATTTGATAACAAAGACTTTCATTCTTTCTTCATCACAAATGGCATCTCATATCGGCTTTCATGCCCCTATACATCTCAGGAAAATGGCAAGGCCGAAAGAATCATTCGAACAATAACTAACATGATGCGTTCTCTCCTCTTTCACGCATCTGTTCCCCTTGCCTATTGGCCTCACGCCTTATCAACGACATGTTATCTCCTCAACATCCTCCCTTCTACTACCCTTCAACATCGCTCACCCTCTCAGGCATTATATTGCACCCTGCCTCGGTATGATCACTTTTGTACTTTCGGGTGCTTGTGCTTCCCGAAACAGTCCTCCACCGGCCCACACAAACTTCACCCGCGCTCCATTCCATGCGTGTTCATCTGGTATCCGTCTAATTATCACGGCTACCTTTGTCTCGATCTTCAAATTCATAAGCTTATACTGTCGCGTCATGTCATATTTGATGAGTCCCGCTTTCCCTTCTCTTCTCCTCTTCTCCCCTCTCCCACACCTACTGTCTCCTCATCTGAGTCGAAGTCTCCCTTCCCGCACTTCCTCCTCGACCAACGCTCTCCCAGTGCTACTGTCTCTCCCCCTATCCCGCCCCCACCACCTCCTCACCCACCTCTGACCAGACCTCACACTCGGAGCATCTCCGGTGTGTTCAGACCAAGACAGATTGTCTCTATGCAAGCTTCCCATCACCCCGAATTTACCCCGCCTCATACTCACCCTGGAGCCTTCCTATATCCCCTATTGCCGCGGCCGCAACCGCACTCACCCCAACAGCCTTGCCGCGACCGTAGCCCCCCCTCCAGCCCGACCTCGCTTTCCCCCATCCCCACCTCCCACAAAACAGCCCTCCTCGACCCGAATTGGCAGGCGGCTATGTTCGATGAATACATGGCTCTTACAAGGAATAGTACTTGAGTTCTTGTTCCTCGCCCTCCTGAGGCGAACGTCATTCGCTGCATGTGGCTTTTCCGTCACAAGTTCTGCTCTGATGGGACGTTAGAACGGTACAAAGCTCGTCTTGTGGTTAATGATCGAGCTCAGCAGACTGGTATTGATTGTGATGAGACATTCAGCTCCGTGGTCAAGCCTGCCACTATTCGGGTGGTGTTGAGCTTAGCATTATCGCGACATAGTGCTATTCATCAGTTGGATGTCAAGAACACCTTTCTGCATGGCCATCTGAATGAGACTGTTTATATGTTTCAGCCGCTAGGGTTCGTTGATTCTGATCGTCCCAAGCACGTCTGTCTCCTGAAGCGATCTTTGTATGGCCTGAAACAGGCCCCTCGTGTGTGGTTCCAGCGCTATGCTTCGCATCTGCTCCGCTTGGGTTTCGTTGTCAACCGCTCCGATTCTTCTCTCTTCATCTATCGTAGAGGCTCGGACATGGCTTTTCTGTTACTTTATGTCGATGACATCATTCTCACCGCTTCCTCTGATGTACTTCAGACATCCATCATTGCCCAGTTGAGCTCTGAGTTCGCCATGTCTGACCTTGGGCCGCTGAATTATTTCTTGGGGGTCTCTAAGCAGCGTCATGCGTCTGGTTTGTTTCTCTCTCAGAGTAAGTATGCTGCAGAGATTGTTGCTCGGGCCAAGATGAGCAATTGCAAGCCTGTCGCCACCCCTGTTGATTCCTCCAACAAACTCAGTGCCAACTCTTGTCCTCTGTTTGATGATCCCACACTGTATTGGAGTCTTGCCGGGGCATTACAGTATCTTACATTTACTCGGCCAGACATTAGCTATGCCGTTTAGCAGATCTGCCTATTTATGCATGTGCCTAGAGAACCGCACTTTCAGGCCTTGAAGCGGATCATTCGGTACATCAGTGGTACCCTGGATATGGGCACCATCATCTCCCCTTCCCCTCGGCATGAGCTCATCGCCTACACATATACGGATTGGGGTGGTTGTTTTGACACACGTCGCTCCACGTCCGGTTACTGTGTCTTCCTCAACGACACTCTTGTATTCTGGTCGGTGAAGCGTCAGCTGTTGTAGGACGAAATCGAGTTCAAAATATAATAAAATAAATCAAACCGGATTATGCCCACGCAAATGATTACAAGACTTCCTCCCGATGTAGCAACAGGAAGTCAGTATCGATCCTTAAGGAAGCGAGTCAGCGGATCTCAGGTAGCAGCAAATCTCACGTCGATTTTGACTCAGGAGACCACTCGATATCGACCTGTTTGCTCAAAATCAACCTAGTCTCTACAGAAACACAAACAAGCAGCGATCTTTCTGGATCGAAATAAAAAGTCGATATCGACCAGTAGGTGGTCAATATCGAGTGGGGGACAGTAGGAAAATAAAGGACAAAGCTTCAAGATTTCGGAATAAACATATGTAAAAGAAAACTTCCAAGATCGGGGTTTGCAACAACGATAACCAAACATGCATAAGGCAAGATAAATAACGATAGTTATGCAAATCGCATCAAAGGATCAAGCTTTCGCCTTTTTCAACAATTAGACAACTCTTTCAAGAAACCCTAATTGTATATACCGATTTTATGTTTATAATCCAAGTTGTTAACATGGATCTCTATTAAATATGTAATAAACATATAAAGGGTAGTGGATGATCAAAACACTACAAAGATCGAATCTTTACCTCAAGCACGCATGGCTATCGTTGGGCTCACCCCAACCCTAGAAGTAGGTGGACTACTCGCTCTTCATCGCAAGGAAAGACATTAATATAAAAGAAAACTAAATTGCATTAATGAAATTAAACAAAGTTTACAGCCGATCAAAGCCAACTTGCTCTCGCTCCTTAACTCTTCTTGGCCTCCACTCTCTCTCTACTTACTACCTCTTCTCCTCTCTAAAATTGAATGAATGAAAACTAGCCCCTTGAACTTTATTTATAGGCCTTAATCCTTGCTAACCAAGGTAAGGAATATCTATCATCTACCTAAAGATATAAATCTACTAGGAAATAAATCTAATTTAGATAAAATAAGATAAATCCTAAAGGGTAATTAAATGTTCCACCCTTAGGAACATTGGAATTTGGATAGAACTTTGAGTAGAGCTCGAAATCGATCTGGACACGTCACTGGATATAGGTCGATATCGACCTCAGCTGGTCGATATCGAGTCACTTCCTCGGTTTCACTTCAACTCAGTCGATCTCAACTTCTAGGGGTCAATATCGACTTGCATGTTGGTCGATATCGACAACTATAGGTCGATATCAAGCTGTCCTCTTGTCTTCTGGTCGATTCTGGTCGATTCTGGGATCTTCGAGCAAAATTAGGTCGATATCGAGTTGCTTGGTCGATATCGACCAGTCTGTCTTCAGTTTTCAGCATTCTGCTCTGTTCTTTAAACGCACTTTCCCGAGTCCTCGTTTGTCCGATTGACGCATATGAGCATGCGTTGGAAAGATATTTTCGAGGGATACAACTCTCATGAAGACATCAGAACTTGACTCAGAATGATGAATGCCGAAAAATGGCCTTTTATCCAGCTGCACCATCCTTAGCTTCTTCATGAGTTTCTTTTAAGCTTTAAAGTGCGTCCGATTTCTGTGAAATTAAACAGAAACTACTGTAGACTCCATAATTTGGCAAATAAGCATAAACTACATAGATTCTGTACTATTCTAACCCAAATGCATGAAATTTATACAGAAATCGATATAAGAGTCAATGTAAAACATGACACAAAACATGGACATCAAATCATCCCATACTTAAGCTTGCTTGTCCCCAAGAAATAACTTGGATGGTCACTTAGAGGAAGAAATCAAAACTCGCAACATCTTAGATCCATTATCATATAACCCTACAATCAATTACCATCATTGAAAAGGTACTAATCCCACAAATCCATACATGTGCAATAAAAGCAACATCTACTCACAAAAGGAGGGTTATGCAAAAACAATTCATGTGACGAGGCATTAATAATCAAGAGACTTTAATAAAGCTCAATAAGGAGTAGATTGGTAAAAGGCTAAAGGTGGGCAATTTTTGGCAATGTGGTGCTAATAATCCGGGGAAATGGAGTAATTTCCAAATTGAATTTCCATATTCTTTCTTCCTTGATATTTCTCACCTTTTACTAATTCACTCAATGCTTTTTTCAATATTATGCTTTTACGTCTCTAACCTTAGCACTGTCTTCTTGCGAGTCGCAAACATGGGTGTCATGAATGGCCCCGGATACTTAGTGCTTTGGACTCCTTACTTGTGTGTCCAATCTCGCCAAACTATTATCTCAGCGAGCATGGTCGATCTACCTTTATCTCCTGAGGTGATCGGATTTTTTTTTCACTCATTAATTTTTCCATATATTTCAAACACTCTTGCCAAACTCCAATAACAACACAAACACCATATAATAATCTCCATAATGTAACATCATTCTCAACATAATCCTTAGATAAGGTAAAGAATGGAAATATTTAGATCATGTGGAGCAAAATATGAAATAAGGCATAATTTGGCTTTTGTGATGCAGGCATAGGTATGGTTAGGGAATATAAACATGAGCATTATATGGAAATATAAAGTCCTCCATCCTTTTATCATGCAACATGTCAAAACTCAAAAGCAATATCAAATTTACCTCCTTTCATGGTTTTCATAAAAATATGCAATTCATTGTGACTTCCCATTACTAGGCAGTTTAATGCTATATCTCTAATGAATCCAATTTTGCATCGTCGAGTTCAATTAAAGCTTCCATTACACTATCTCTTTCGACAATTTACAAGCTTTGGGAGATGTCTCATAAAACTTTGAGTTTAGCAATTATGCACAAAAATTTAAAATTTACTCAAAATTCACCATGTAATAGCAAAATAATAATAAAATATGATAATGTGCTCTTCCCCCACCCCATACTTAGAATATACAGTGTCCCCACTGTATAAATAAAATAAAAGAAAGGTAAAGGAAGGAACTCACCGAATAATGCGTTGTAGGGTCGAAATAGGGCTGGTGTAGGTTTCCAGAAGTCGATATCGACTAGGTGTAGGTGGATATCGACCGCAATTCTCGTCCGATTCCAAGTGTCCAGTTGGTCGAAATCGGGGCTTGGGTCGATATCGAGTGAGTTGTGTATTGGGCAAGCTCAGCCTCTGCATGCCTCCTCAGTTCTTCTTCATGCTCAGTGCGTGCTCTCTCAGCGGCGAGAGCAGCATTGTTGGCTTCTAGCTCCCTTTGAAGCCTCACAATCGTCTGGGCTTGTGTTTCGCCGGTCGCCATGATCCTTTTCAGTCTAGAGTGGATGTGTATAAGACGTTCCGGGTCGTCTAAGGCGTCAAACTCAAGTGGTTGACCAGAACGACGCATACACCTGGAAAGTAACTCAAAAGAAACGTGCAGATCTAACTACCTAAGGCGCGAATGATTGCTTCCCCAACAACGTCACCAATTTGTTGTAGGACGAAATCGAGTTCAAAATATAATAAAATCAATCAAACCGGATTATGCCCACGCAAATGATTACAAGACTTCCTCCTGATGTAGCAACAGGAAGTCAGGATCGATCCTTGAGGAAGCGAGTCAGCGGATCTCAAGTAGCAGCAAATCTCACGTCGATTTTGACTCAGGAGACCTCTCTGCAGAAACACAAACAAGCAGCGATCTTTCTGGATCGAAATTAGAAGTCGATATCGACCAGTAGGTGGTCAATATCGAGTGGGGCTACTGGTCGATATCGAGTGGGGGACAGTAGGAAAATAAAGGACAAAGCTTCAAGATTTCGGAATAAACATATGTAAAAGAAAACTTCCAAGATCGGGGTTTGCAACAACGATAACCAAACATGCATAATGCAAGATAAATAACGATAGTTATGCAAATCGCATCAAAGAATCAAGCTTTTGCCTTTTCCAACAATTAGACAACTCTTTCAAGAAACCCTAATTGTATCTACCGATTTTATGTTTATAATCCAAGTTGTTAACACGGATCTCTATTAAATAGGTAATAAACATATAAAAGGCAGTGGATGATCAAAACACTACAAAGATCGAATCTTTACCTCAAGCACGCGTGGCTATCGTTGGGCTCACCCCAACCCTAGAAGTAGGTGGACTACTCGCTCTTCATCGCAAGAAAAGACATTAATAATAAAAGAAAACTAAATTGTATTAATGAAATTAAACAAAGCTTACAACCGATCAAAATCAACTTGCTCTCGCTCCTTAACTCTTCTCGGCCTCCACTCTCTCTTTCTACTTACTACCTCTTCTCCTCTCTAAAATTGAATGAATGAAAACTAGCACCATGGGCTTTATTTATAAGCCTTAATCCTTGCTAATAAAGGTAAGAAATATCTATCATCTACCTAAAGATATAAATCTACTAGGAAATAAATCTAATTTAGATAAAACAAGATAAATTCTAAAGGGTAATTAAATGTTCCACCCTTAGGATAAATAAAAAGATAAAAAAATAAATCTTCATGTGCAAGGAATCTTCTCTTGGGAACATCTCCATTGGACTTTGGATAGAACTTTGAGTAGGGCTCGAAATAGATCTGGACACGTCACTGGATATAAGTCGATATCAACCTCACCTGGTCAATATCGAGTCACTTCCTCGGTTTCACTTCAACTTAGTCGATCTCGGCTTCTGGGGGTCAATATCGACTTGCATGTTGGTTGATATCGACCACTATAGGTCGATATCTGGTCGATTCTCGGATTTTCGACCGAAATTAGGTCGATATCGAGTTGCTTGGTCGATATCGACCAGTATGTCTTCAGTTTTCAGCATTCTGCTATGTTCTTTACACGCACTTTCCCGAGTCCTTGTTTGTTCGATTGACGCATATGAGCATGCGTTATAAAGCTCTTTTCGAGGGCTACAACTCTCATGAAAATATCAGAACTTCAATCAGAATGATGAATGCCGAAAAATGGTCTTTTCTCCAACTGCATCATCCTTAGCTTTTTCATGAGTTTCTTTTAAGCTCCAAAGTGCATCCGATTTCTGTGAAATTAAACAGAAACTACTGTAGACTCCATAATTTGGCAAATAAGCATAAACTACATAGATTCTTTACTATTCTAACCCAAATGCATGAAATTTATACAAAAATCAATATAAGAGTCAATGTAAAACATGGCACAAAACATGGTTGCGTAGAGGCTGAGTACAGGGGTGTCGCCAACGTTGTTTTCGAGTGCTCCTGGTTGCGCAGCCTACTGCTTAAGCTCCGTTGCCCTCTTCAGAAGGCCAACCTGGTCTACACAAACAACGTTTCTACTGTTTATCTCGCCAGCAACCCGGTCTAACATCAGCGCACAAAGCACATTGAGCTCGATCTCCATTTTGTTAGGGACAAGGTTGCTCTTGGACATGTTCTTGTTCTGCATGTCCCGTCCTCCTATCAGTATGCTGATATCTTCACAAACGGTTTACCTCGTTAGTTGTTCCTCGATTTTCAGTCCAGTCTCATTGTTCGGGATCCTCCACTTTCGACTGCGGGGGTTTGATAGATTACATATATTCACATATTGTATAGTGGGCCTATTGGCTCAGAGCCAATCTTACTTGTAATCTATATATATGAACATGATAAGGAATGAAACCCTAAGGGGGATTTTGCATTAATCATACGATTCTACAATAACCATATCAAAGAAGACTCGACTCATATATTTACTGAATGTCAGGTTACTCTGAGAATTGTGAGAATAATGGATAAACAGATTGAGCGAATAGTGCGAAATATAGATAAAATAGACAAAATATACAAAGATATAAATTTGGAAATCTTTGCGAAGTTGTCTCATGAGCAGAGCTCAACTCTAGTTTTTTCCCTTTGGGGTGTTTGAGAAACAAAATTGTGTTTGACGACAATGATAACAGAAATTCGGAAGATTGGATAAAACACATTGAACAACGTACTACGAATAAGCTGGAACAAATCTCAAAGCGAGACTCTTGATGAAGATATGGTAGCCGAAAAACCAAGCACCCACCAGATAAACAGAAGAAAACAAAAGCTTGTAAAATATTGGGGGAAAAAAACCAAAGATGGTTTTGTGAAGCTTAATTTTGAAAGAGCGAAAGTCGACTCAGGCCTAACTGCTTCGGGATTTGTCATTCGTGACTGCTTTGGTATATTTCTTGCTTGCAGAGCTCAGGGACATGGTACGACCTCAGTCTTACAATCCGAATGCTTCGAGCTCAATGCTGCCCTTCATGAAGTCATTAGGATGGGCTGCTCGCACTTGGAACTGGAGGGTGACTCTTTGTCGATTAACAACGCGTGCAAAGGAATTCGGAAGGTTCCATGGGAGATCAAGATGTTGGTTTTGGACGTCCTTGGATTATGTAGAACCTTCGCCAATGTCTCCTTTTCTCATATTTATAGGGAAGGAAATTGTGCTGCAGATAATAGGACTGGCAAGATCTGATCCGACCGACTTACCCAAACCGAAACCCGACCGAACCCTAAAATTTAGCGTTATGCATAGCCCGAACCCGAAACCGAGCCCAACCGATGTTGACCCGAAACCCGAAGTGACCCGAATACAGACAAACTTGACTCAACCCGGATCTGAATCAAACCAGACTCGACCCGAATCTCAACCCGACCCGAATCCCAACCCGAACCGACTTCCAACCCAACCCGACTCCCAACCCAACCCGAATATCCTTGAATATATATCTATTAAAAAAAATACTGAAATCGATTACCAAGCTACTAATAGTTAATGCTAGTTCTAAACAAAATAAAAATTCTATTCATCTAAGTTACTCATTTACTCATGTAATGAATTATGAATGATCGACTTGAATTCAAAATTCTCATTTCTCACTAATAAAATATGAGTAGAATGAGGATATTATAACTAGAATTGTATATCTGGTTTTTTTTTTAAACTACTTTTTGGAAGACATAATAACAATCACACAAATAACGTGAATTATCTTTTAGATAGGGAATCAAGTGTAATTTTGATAGAAATGTATTACCAAATTTCAATGAAATTAATGATGAATAGAACGAGCTTAGGGTTTGGAGCTTATGAGTCAATGAGTATATTATATATTGAATCGTATTTAATTTTACTAAAAATACTTTTTGAAATACACAAATAACATGAATTAAATATTCAATTTAATAAAATTTATTACCCGAAAGTCCCGAACGAATATGATTCAACAAATTCAACCTAAACAATTAAAAGTTTGAAACAAACGTAGACCCGCTTTTAATTGAAACTTGAATGAGACCGACCCGAATACTGAACGAGACCGATCTGATTCTGACTGTAAACCCGAATGGGTTCAACCCGATTCTGACCGAAATCCGGCCAATCTGAATTTCATTTTGACCAAATCCGACTCGACCCGACCCGACCAAGCATGACACATAAATTTTGACCGAGTTGACCCGACTCATCAGTGACCCGACCCAAATGTGATCGACCCGAACCCGACCGGATAACCCGAATTGTCAGCTCTAGCTGATAGGATGGCTCACATCGGACATTCTTCGACACTTTTCGTTTTGTCCTCCCTGCTGAGATCGATTCTCTCGTCCATCAGGACGTTCTTGGATACTGATTCAATCGAGGTGACCGAACCCAAATCTTTATCTGTATTTAAAAAAAATTTATAATAGTAATTTTTTATCCTTACAAATTTATTTTTATATTAAAAAATAATACGAGTCATGACATGGTGATTGTGTACCGATATTATAAAGGTAAAGTTAGTTAAGTTAGTTGGTTTCATTTTAAAAAATAATACGTATAAATATAATATGAATTTTGGAGTTTTCCGGGATACGCGGCAAATAGCACTGGATTCGGGTCATGTGCGTAGCATGTGAATTGTTTCGGTACGCAGCCTTTGGCCCTTTACATTGGACTAGTAACTATTCAATGCAGACCAATATTAATACTCATTAAGTCAAAATTACGAGGATTCCAAATTTCGTCTTCATAAAATGTAATTTACATTATGTAAGCAATTATTTTTTCTTTTTTCTCCCTTCATAAAGACTAAAAAAAGGTCTTAATTAATTAAGACGTAATATATAATTGTGGGTACGTTTTGAATCGGACGTTACGGGCGTTGACATAAAAAAGCATGGAGATGATGAGTTGATATGGAGAATGGAGATGCATGTGGCTTTCTTTCCCACCTTCCATACACTTCCTCCTCCTAACGGCCAATTGTGTAGCCCTCTTTGCTGACCACACAATATATTTACATTTATATTTAATTATTTTGAATCAATACTCCGTATATTGTAAGAAATTACTCCCTCCGATTTTGAATATAAGACATTGAGATTTTATGCACGTAGTTTAAGCAATTTAAAACTATATAAAATATTAATATTTTTTACATTATATTACTTATTAATAAGTATTATAATGTAAAAATATTAATAAAAAAACATTAATATTTTATATAGTTTTAAGCTGCTTAAACTACGTGCACAAAATCTCAATGCCTTATATTTTCAATCGGAGGGAGTATAATTGTAGCACCCCCATAGATTGAGGGTAAGGTAGGATTGTTTAAAAAGTAGGCCCGCATCAAATATTTGGATTTAATTAATATTAGACCCTATCAAACCAGCATATACATTACACAACCAAACCTTAAACCAATTTTTAAACGGGTTTTCTAAATACACTGCTAATTTTTACTAGAACCATCGTTACTCTCCGCAACCCTCTGCGGACCGAGATCCGCAACCCCTTGTGGATCTCCCCGGACATCGTGCCAAACACGCCCTAAAAGTCCATCGACAAAATGTCCGCAAGACGTTGCGGAGAGAGGTCCGCATTAGGTTGCGGAGTTCCCTGACCTATATGTTAAAAAAAAAAAAAAATTCTCAAAGATGTTCCGCAGGGAAGTGCGTATTTTTTTTTTTGCTCCTTGGATTTGCTCCTTGGAAGGAGAATCGGACACAGAGTCGCAACCGGGTGCCGACTTAACTCCGCAAGGAGTTGCGGAGTTAAGTCGGCGTAAAGGCTGTGTGACACAATGTCAAAAGTATTCCGCAACAGGGTGCGGAATTAACTCCGTAAGGAGTTGCGGAGATTAGCGGTGGTTTCAGTAAAAATTAGCGGTGTATTTATCAATCCCATTTTTTAAATGTTAAACTTTAAGTTTGATTTAATTCGGTTTAAGTTCGATTTAGACTTACTTTTATTAGATTTTTAAAAAAAAAATTATATGTTATTTTTCTTTTTCAAAAAAATAAAGATTTGGGTAGTGCCGCAGACTATCATCCAATAGCATCTCTGTGGATGATAATCTCGATTTCTGGGTCAAAAGTCAAGGATTCAAAGCTTGATATGTGACAAAGACAAACCACTTTGTTAGCAATCCGGCTGATCAACCTCTTGAAAGATATGATGACAACATGCATTTTGGAAAATCTGGAGTAGGAGGAGGCCAACTAGGGCCTCAGTAATCACCGTACCGATATCTCACATGCACTCTCATTTTCCATTGATGGCATTGATAATGACCAGACTGTCACCTAAGTCCTAAGTCCCACATGGAGGCCAAGAGCCTCTGGCAGCAACGCTAAAGAGGAACCGCATTGTGAAGCATCACATGCCATCAACGAACCTATATGGTTGTGAGTAGCAAAGCTCATTCTTAAAAGTCCCCGGTCATAGGGGTAGTTAACAATTGATGTTTTTTGTCTTCTTGAGATTTGGTTGTTTCCTTGATATGGTTCTTTGTCTCTTCTAACTAACAAATTCGAAAAGCACCAAGACCAATTTATAGGAAGAAATTAAAACTCACTGGGAATCACAATAGCACGAACAACTAAGCAAGGTAAATAAGGCAAGATGGTGCAACCGTGCAAGCAAACTCCGTTACTTATAGTTGACTTTGTAAATAATGACAATGCTTTTTTATACTGCCTTGAGTGATTTTTTTTGTGTGGTGGTCGGCGGGGCGGGGCCGGTGGTTAAAGTGGGTGGCATTGGCAGGATGGTGATGGTGGTCAACTAGTGGTATGGTGAATAGTGAAGGATGCATGTGGTGTGTGCTCGGCAAAGGTGTAGAGTTAAGGCTAAATTTCTTTTTTTGTTGTTATTGTTGTAGTTTTTGGTTGGTATGAATTGCTGAAATTGTTAATGGGTATAGACTACTACATTTCGATGTACTGACAGCTTATACTACTTGATGCGAATCTCACGCAGGAAAGATAGCTCGATCAATTGAATGGTAGTCGAATTCAATCCCTCATGCTTGAATCTCACAAACTCCTAATTAGATCTCGAGAATATTCCTTTTAATGAATCTCATGAACAAGGATTGTAAAGGCCCGAATTTTTAAATAATAAATAATATAAATGGATTTAAGTCGAAAAAAAAATATAAGATAAAATAAAATAAAAATTCGGATACTTCAAAAAAAACTCGTCTTTAATTTACTAAATCAAAATTGAAATTCTTAAAGCGAATTCCAGCACAATTTTTAACTTTAACGATTGAATCCGTCTTTTCGCCTTATATCACCAACTCTTACCCTTCACCTTGAGGGGTTGCCCTATTCTTTGAAAACAAACAACATTTCTCTCTTCACAAAAATAACAGATTCTTTAACCCATTAAAAATTAAAAATTGGGTTCTCTTTCACATCCATACAAATACAAGAGGACAAACATCCCTGCAATTCTCCCCTTGTTTGACCAAAGTTTGCTGCACTCCACCCCATCCCTCTTTAAAACAAAAGACTAGACCCAATGCTGTACCGATTGCCCTACAATTGGAGACCTCTCTACCCTGAACCCTCAACAACAAGTTCCTTCTTCTTCACAATAAATCTCAGGTCTTCAGCCCCTCTCCCTCTCCTCTACTCCCCTCTTTGAATTTCAGAACCACCCACAAACAGCTTCCATTTTGGTCTTGTTTTCCGATCACCACCACACATCACCACCCCTCCGTCACCACCATCTCCCCACCAGTCTTCCCCGCCGCCACCACCGTCACCTCCATCTTCCTCCTTCTGCGCATCCAAACGGCTCCATCCTCCCCTGTTCCGTTGTACAAGCGAGGCCGATCAACACCAGCTCCCCTCTCCTCCTCAACCTCGTCGATTAGCAGCACCATCCCCGTCTTCCTCGACATCCGCAGGCAGCCAGATGAGCCCAGGAGCTCCCCGGAGGCCAAGAACAGTCACCGTCGTTCCTCCTCTGTCTCGGTTCGAAACCGGTAAGATCCCCCATCTCCCTCCTTTCCCTTCCATTCAGCTCCAAGCGGCATAAAGGTGGAACTTTAACACCCCAACACTCTCCTTAGGCCATCTCCGACGATCTCCCGTCTCCGGCGAAGCGAATCGAGGCGATTTCTCGCGCTTGTCCGGCGAAACGAAACCCTCGGTGAGGATCCCCTTTTCTCTACTTTCTTGTCGATTCCTTGTCATCGATGTCGGGTGGTCGTTTAGGTGATCGGAGTTGCCCATTGTCACCGTCGAGCTTCAAAAGCTCCCTCCTTTCCTTCACTTTTCTCGAACACAGGGGTTGAAGATGGAGGAACAGTAACATTCCATCTCCCCGTTTCCTGAGCTGGCGGGTCCCACTCCCTCAATCAGCTTGTGCATGGGGCCCACTTCATTTCCCATTTCGGATTTCCAAATTGAAGAGAGGAATGGGCCTATTTTTCTAAAGTGGCCTTGGGCCTATTTTTTTTACAAAATGAATCCGGTTTTGAAGAAGTTAAATGGGTGTTGTTTTATATATGTTATGTTACGCAATAATTGATGTAGTATGTTACTTGGTTATTTTGTGGTGTTACTCATAATTATATCTTGGTGTTGTCATTATTAGTATTATATTATGAGATTTTAGGATAAGTATAATTTCTGGAAATTATTATATATTTCAATATTGTTTTAAAGGTAGTATTATTTAAAAGGGGATTTTCAAGTTTCGGAAATGTCTTTTAAAGGATTGAGATGGAAAACCAAATTGCCGGAATTAATTCTATAATATGATTTTGAGGTATTGGTTTTAAGATTTAAATGGTTAATGTCGAGATTCTTTGTCTTGGTTTTATGATGTTGGTTTTAAAAAGGAAGTTTGGAAATGTGGTTGGTACGATTTTATCGATGAGTTGACTGGAAGTAAATGATTTTGGTTGATGTTGATCGTATCGAAAAGGTTTTGAAAATGGTTTTACTATCGGCTGGTTTTGAGGATGTTGAGAACTTGAGTTCGTGTGTATGAATGTGGATCGGTAGCTTATGGAAATGACTTGATGATAGGGTGTATTGCTTTTTGGATTGCTTTGGACTTGCATTTGGGCCCTTGCTTGTGTTATCTTGCTGTTCTGCACTTCCAGGTAAGTCTCTTCGGAGCTTACTCAGATTGAATAGAGCTATTCCCTGCTTTAAGTGCATGATATACTAGGTGTTGCATTCATGATCAGCATGCCATGTAGTACCATGCTAGGTTGCATTGATCGTTGAGCATTCTACTTCTCTATGTGTTTGTAAACAGAACGGCCGTATCTGTGATAGTCCTAGAGTCTTTGCTAGGGTCATAGGGTAGCCCAGCCTCATCGGGTACCCTGAGTCAATCGAGTACTTCCTTATATTATGATATGCCTGCGGGCTTTATTGTGGAGCGGGTTAGGCATGCGTGCCGCCCTATTATGAATGAATGCATTCACGAGCTGGCCAGTCTCCGCCTGTCGGAAGGGGTGGAGGTAGGAGAGGGATATGCCACTTGGCATTGTCTTGGGCCCTTTACAGTATTTCTGCACATTATTATGAACTAGGAGCATGCTAGTGTGTTTGAATTTCGTACTGCATTAGAGCATCTTTATTAGGTATGGCGTATATGTGTGCTTATGGTTGGGATGCAGAGTTAAGTGGGCATCGATCTGATCCCGCTCCAAATCAATTTTTTTAGGAATTATTTATGTTCATCCTATCGGTGCTGTTTGCTTATTGCGCGGGTCATTTTGTCGGCGGAGAGTGAGCGCTGGAGTTATAGACTTCATCAGACTCTGATTATATTGTTTTGGATTATTACTTTTGACTCCGTTTTGACCCGGCTCCGCCGTGGCACTTGTATTTGTACTTTACTTCCGCTTTACTTCCGGTTGAAATGGTTTCCGCGACATAGTCTTAGGACAGGTTAAGGGTACCCAACGGCCCTTCGAGGTTTTAGGGTTTGAAATCCCCCTTTCTACAAATCTTAAAATGAGTTTGAAACCTCGACCCGTACCTGGATTGCAAGATCCGAACAAGGGGTTTTATCCCTTGAAACGTAACCCGGAAATCATAATTCTGGGCCGTTACAAAGATGGTATCAGAGCTGAGGTTGTGCAATTCGGGTACAAAAGGGTCGAGTGTATGTTTTGGAAAACCGCCCATGAATTTCAAAGGATTTGTAAGCGTTTTAAAGGGGCAAAATGAACTTAAGATGCCTAACCGAAATTGGACTAAGTAATGAACTTGACTTGTAATAAAAGAGGAAGATCGACCTAACGGGGACGCGAGTGGGTGGTAAAGGCGCTAGACCGCCCTATTGGGTGTAGTTGGGAACGGTAGGCAAAATACTAGCTTGCTCTTTACAGATGGGTCTGGAAGTTTCTAACGAGAGCATTATGAGTGTTATTAACTGATTCTGTGTTGAGTGCTTGCTATGCTAGAGATCTGATTTGGTATGCCTAACAATGAGTTGTGTATTGACATATTTGTGCAAACGGGATAGTGGGAGTACCCTTGTTCTTATATGGTCAAGCCTAGCTTGTGTGGGACACCTTTTTCCACTATGTTAAGCCTTTTCCGGGTCTATCGAATCTTCTTCTGGGTGTTAATGTCCTTCACGGGAAATTAGGTTGGTAAACACATTGTGTCGGAAATCATGGTTGGATGTTAAGGTTGTCTGAGTGAGTATTGGAAGTTCTAGATGTCACTTGAGTTAGGAGTAAGGTGTTCCTGGGGCTGTCCTTCCTTATTCATATGAGGATCAACCTTTATTTTCTTACCACGAGGAGTCGTACCAAACTCCCACGGGAAAGAGGGGTGATGAGTCGGTTGGGAAAGTCAATGGTTGCCCTTAGGGATCTCTGTCCGGTTGTAATTATGACTATCTCTGAATTGCATGATATAGTTTTGTAATCTTTGGCATGTACCATGTGAATGACCATTGGTAAAAAGCTACTCATGTTGTTGCATCTATGATTGGTTACATTGCTTAGGTCTTGTGTTATGTCTTGGCTTCTACCATGATTATATGTTGTCAGAGCATGTTTACTTGGCCTATTGATCGTAGGATTGAATGGAAGTGTGAACTGCATGAAATGAATCTGCATGGTTTTACTCTATTAGGTTCATGATAGTGTGATCGTTAAATTTTGATACCTTGATGAAGCAAATTCCTTAATTGATACGTGTTACAACTTGATGTCAACATATAATCTAGTACATGTTATTGTGATGATCCTTAATGTAAATTCGTGGTTGTACGACATTCTGTACCCATGCTTGCCCCATTGCTTAGGTCTCGTGTTGCATCTTCCTTCTTGTCTTGAGTATATGTTGTCTTCGCAAGTCTAATTGACATGTTGTATTGGTAGTACTAACGACTTATTAGAAGCATGAATGGCATGATATGAGTCTATATAATTGTCGTCTTCTCCTGGATTAGGTCCATGATAGTGTGAGAAGAATGCCCTTGGCTTTGTTTGAATAAATTAGTAGCTCCATCTGTGACCATGCGGTCGAAGAAATGTCTTGATAAATGTGTGTCTCATTTAATATTATTGAATTGGAACACATGCCTCAGATTTTACTTATATTGCCCTGTTATATAGGCTTGCGTTACGCGTGCTACATTCCTCCCATGCTCTGTATCGATGGACTATGTTAATGCGGTGTCTTTGGGTATTGTTGTGTTAATCAATCAAGTGTGTGCATGTATTAAATGTTATGATATGCCATTAGCATCATGTAGGACCTTTGGTTGCGACCTATGTGGACCATACGTACCTTGCCTACCTTACTGTTGATTCCCTCTTGAGATAGGTCCCTGATAGTGTGACTCTCCCCTCCCGCTATTCTCTTAAAAGGTTGAGTTTATCCTGTTTAGATTGATGTTAGATTCGATGATTTACTTGTTTCCCATAATGTTCAGTCTTAGCATGCTTACCATATAGTCGTTCAGTAGTGTTTTCACATTACGCTATGATAACCTCTCATGCTTGTATAAATGTATGACTTGGCACCTCGTATAATCACACACCACGTTATATCATTTCGCATATGCATGACGCGTGAATGTTAGAATGAATTTAGTCGAGTTACCTTGATGGTGGCCATGATTTGATATGTGCTAGTAGTATCCGGTAGGGCGTATGATTTCCAAAATGACTCGCTAAATGATTACATGTTGTACCTGTTTTATGATGTGATAACTAGTGTACATTTATATGTGTCCTATGATAGTTCGTTCTTAGCATGATTATAATCTATTGTCCATGACGTCCTTCTTGTTACTTTTGATGATTCCTGATGTGTTGTGAACATCCTGTTAACCCCCTTTTAATGACTCTTAACTGTGCTTGTATCACACCATGTGTTGCTAGTATCACGTAGGACATGTGCTTCCTAAATGTATCTTGTCGTATAATTACATGTCATGCTTGACCTATTATATGACCAATGTGTTAAGATGAGATAGTTACTATAATGCTCTTATATGTTCTCGTATGATGCTTCATCTGCTTGTTGTGATATACCTCGTCATGCTATGTTTGAACTCAATTGTTGATGTGTGTACCATGCTTGTGCATTCGTTCATATATATAACACTTGTCTTTCTCATTAAATTTCCCATGAACTCGGACCCTGTATGATCATTACTAGCTTCGGATGACTTGTTTGAAGTTGCTAAGCCTATCCGTTTCGTGGAATAATATGCTACTAGCTTGTCTCACATGTATGTTGTAGTACTCGATTGTGCCTTTGAAAATGAATGCGAGCGTTGTCCCCTTTGAGATAGGTACATGTTAGTGTGGATTAGTGCAATTGATACGTTCCATGATGAATTCGTGTTACTTGTCGCGATTATAACCTAATAGACTTTCATAAGGGCATCGTTGCTATTCCCGGGTCGAAGTCTTGTCTTTAGTCTTATCGTTCTTAGCCTTGGTCTATGTTGGTTTCGAAAGGAACATTGGGTTGTCCGCTCTTGTCACTCCCCTATCTTTGCTAACTTGGATTCATGCGCGATACATTGGGTGAGCGACTGCTTGAAAGAGAGAAGAGGTTGCATAGCGATAGAGCAGTGTGGCGGAAGTGTGGCCCCATAACCCACGGGCCTCAGGATCTATGATGTCGGCGGGACGAGCACGCATCGAGAATCACGGTTACTGTGTACAATATGACTTGCAGGCGGGAGTGTCCTCCGTTTGAATTGCTAACTTTTCTGAATATGTTGATAACCATGTTGCAATGCTTGATGGTGACGTTTATGTGTTGATGTGCTGACTTGATGATGACTATTGTCTGATTGCCTGTCGTCTATGATGATATGATGTGATGCCTTATGGATCTAATGTACCATGGTGTCGTGACGTGTTACTACTCTAAGTTGCTAAGCCTGATTGAATTCCTTTGCCTGTAAAATGTGAACTACATATGCTAAGAGACCTGAGTTGTATCTGATAAGGTTATAGTGCAACATGTTAGCTTGACTTCAGTATGTTCGTATATGATGTTTGCAATGATTATTGAGCATAATGATAAACTGAGACTTGTTGAACCCATGATTTTGTGTTTATAAATGCTAGTTGACATGATGTAGAACTTATGTTTGATAATTTTAATTATTGCTTCTTCCTTAAACCTGTGGGTGAGGTCGTTGGTAGCGTGGTAGAAGAGTGGTGAAAGAGCTTGAGTGGTTAGGATGATCGAGGATGTTATGAGATGTCGCAAGAGAGACATGTTGGTTTAGGTAAGACTGAGTGAGCTTTAGGAATTTTGCAAGACATGATGTTGGTGATATCTTGGGAAGTGTGGGGAGTGTAAGAAATGGCCTTAAGAGAAGTGAGGATATAGTATGAGAGGGTACTCGGGTGTGGAGTTAGAGATAGGAGTTGGATTCTTGGAGGTGGATGGTGTGTGTGAGGGTTTGGTGGAATGAGGGCGAGATTTAAGCATCGGGATGAATTGAGATTTCTTTGGAAAATTTTGTCTAAGATGGGGTTGGCGGGTCTAGAAGGGGATTTGTCTTGGTTTAAGAGTGAAGATGGGCGAGTGGGGATTCTGTTTTATTTTGACCGGTATGATGTGAGGATTTTCTTGATGATGTGATGTATTTATATTTGTTGGCATGATGTTAGACAATAACCATGATGCATCTGATATGGAATGATATTACATGTTGTTATACAATACTGAGATTTAGTTGGTAGTGACAGATGTTATCATGATATATTGCTGCTCTGCTATGTTGTTTTAGAAGCATGATAGGATGTGTTGTGATATGATACATGAGATAACGTTGTGTTATTATATGGTTGGCAAGCATGATTATTGATATATTAAATGATGAATATGACTTAGAGCGTGAATATGACTTGTATATATATGAGATAATAGTGCATTTCTGCCTAATGACTAAATGATCGTTATATGGTGTTGTGACGAGTTGAGATGATATCTGGAGAGCATGTTGACATTTTGATGTTGATATACTGCTTGATCTTCCCTTTTGTGAATCTTAATAGCATGACCTTGTTTGTATGGATGTGGTTATAATTAGTTTTGTTTCATTGACTTATAATGAAATTCCGTTGTGGCTAACCTTGCAAATACAAATGTTGATGTGATAAATCTGTTATGATAATGCTGGATAGAAATTGGATAGGATGACTATGTGAATTTATGCGTTAAATGAGATCCCTCGTTGTGACTGACCCTACTATGATTGCGGTGTTGATATGCGATAGTGAGATACCTTTTATGATTTATGGTGTGATGTCGAGACGTTGTTATGATCTCGATATGTTTATAACCTTTAGTGTGATTTCGAGATGCTTGATGTGATCTTGTGACACTGTGTGGGTACATGGTTGAGACTTGTCGTATGATGTGTTGGTTGGAGATTGGTTGGTTTAAGCTGTTATGCATTTGTTATGACGTATGAATCTTGCTTGAATGGAGATTGATGGATTGATTTGATTCTGGAAACTAGGAAGAGAATATGGGATTAGCCCTTAGAGGTGGATGATTCCACTTCCTGATTTCTGCATTTGATTGATTGATATGCGGGAAACTGATTTGGGTTTGGAAGATTTTGACGAAATTTTGTTCGAATGGATTTTATGTGTTTTGGTGTAAAGTTGCTTGGTTAAACGCCTTATTTGAAGATCTTGAGCGGTTTGAAAATGAATTACTTGGAGTTTTAAAGGATAAACGTTACCGAGGATTTCAACGATTTTGAGGTTAATCTTTATTTTCAATTGCGGAATCCCTTTTAGAGAATTTTCAAACCCGGGCAGCTCTATGATATTTCACGAAGTGGATACATGCATTTTACGGGGGCGCATGTAGGGTGTTTGCTAAGACCTAGTGATGATATTATAGAACTTTTAGAGTTGTGGTACTTCCGAAAGGTCGAAGCGAGTATGTGATAGGGGCGCTTATCGCATACTTGTCAAGGCCAATTGGAGATGTCACGACCGTGACTGGGATGTTGTGAGAATCCCGGAAGACGCAACCGAGATGATTACAAGATTCTAGACATAGTCCTTGGACTCATCAATTTCAAACTTCATCCCCTACTTTATTTTGGTTTTAGTCTCGGGGACGAGACTTGTTTTTAGAGGTGGATGATGTAAAGGCCCGAATTTTTAAATAATAAATAATATAAATGGATTTAAGTCGAAAAAAAAATATAAGATAAAATAAAATAAAAATTCGGATACTTCAAAAAAAACTCGTCTTTAATTTACTAAATCAAAATTGAAATTCTTAAAGCGAATTCCAGCACAATTTTTAACTTTAACGATTGAATCCGTCTTTTCGCCTTATATCACCAACTCTTACCCTTCACCTTGAGGGGTTGCCCTATTCTTTGAAAACAAACAACATTTCTCTCTTCACAAAAATAACAGATTCTTTAACCCATTAAAAATTAAAAATTGGGTTCTCTTTCACATCCATACAAATACAAGAGGACAAACATCCCTGCAATTCTCCCCTTGTTTGACCAAAGTTTGCTGCACTCCACCCCATCCCTCTTTAAAACAAAAGACTAGACCCAATGCTGTACCGATTGCCCTACAATTGGAGACCTCTCTACCCTGAACCCTCAACAACAAGTTCCTTCTTCTTCACAATAAATCTCAGGTCTTCAGCCCCTCTCCCTCTCCTCTACTCCCCTCTTTGAATTTCAGAACCACCCACAAACAGCTTCCATTTTGGTCTTGTTTTCCGATCACCACCACACATCACCACCCCTCCGTCACCACCATCTCCCCACCAGTCTTCCCCGCCGCCACCACCGTCACCTCCATCTTCCTCCTTCTGCGCATCCAAACGGCTCCATCCTCCCCTGTTCCGTTGTACAAGCGAGGCCGATCAACACCAGCTCCCCTCTCCTCCTCAACCTCGTCGATTAGCAGCACCATCCCCGTCTTCCTCGACATCCGCAGGCAGCCAGATGAGCCCAGGAGCTCCCCGGAGGCCAAGAACAGTCACCGTCGTTCCTCCTCTGTCTCGGTTCGAAACCGGTAAGATCCCCCATCTCCCTCCTTTCCCTTCCATTCAGCTCCAAGCGGCATAAAGGTGGAACTTTAACACCCCAACACTCTCCTTAGGCCATCTCCGACGATCTCCCGTCTCCGGCGAAGCGAATCGAGGCGATTTCTCGCGCTTGTCCGGCGAAACGAAACCCTCGGTGAGGATCCCCTTTTCTCTACTTTCTTGTCGATTCCTTGTCATCGATGTCGGGTGGTCGTTTAGGTGATCGGAGTTGCCCATTGTCACCGTCGAGCTTCAAAAGCTCCCTCCTTTCCTTCACTTTTCTCGAACACAGGGGTTGAAGATGGAGGAACAGTAACATTCCATCTCCCCGTTTCCTGAGCTGGCGGGTCCCACTCCCTCAATCAGCTTGTGCATGGGGCCCACTTCATTTCCCATTTCGGATTTCCAAATTGAAGAGAGGAATGGGCCTATTTTTCTAAAGTGGCCTTGGGCCTATTTTTTTTACAAAATGAATCCGGTTTTGAAGAAGTTAAATGGGTGTTGTTTTATATATGTTATGTTACGCAATAATTGATGTAGTATGTTACTTGGTTATTTTGTGGTGTTACTCATAATTATATCTTGGTGTTGTCATTATTAGTATTATATTATGAGATTTTAGGATAAGTATAATTTCTGGAAATTATTATATATTTCAATATTGTTTTAAAGGTAGTATTATTTAAAAGGGGATTTTCAAGTTTCGGAAATGTCTTTTAAAGGATTGAGATGGAAAACCAAATTGCCGGAATTAATTCTATAATATGATTTTGAGGTATTGGTTTTAAGATTTAAATGGTTAATGTCGAGATTCTTTGTCTTGGTTTTATGATGTTGGTTTTAAAAAGGAAGTTTGGAAATGTGGTTGGTACGATTTTATCGATGAGTTGACTGGAAGTAAATGATTTTGGTTGATGTTGATCGTATCGAAAAGGTTTTGAAAATGGTTTTACTATCGGCTGGTTTTGAGGATGTTGAGAACTTGAGTTCGTGTGTATGAATGTGGATCGGTAGCTTATGGAAATGACTTGATGATAGGGTGTATTGCTTTTTGGATTGCTTTGGACTTGCATTTGGGCCCTTGCTTGTGTTATCTTGCTGTTCTGCACTTCCAGGTAAGTCTCTTCGGAGCTTACTCAGATTGAATAGAGCTATTCCCTGCTTTAAGTGCATGATATACTAGGTGTTGCATTCATGATCAGCATGCCATGTAGTACCATGCTAGGTTGCATTGATCGTTGAGCATTCTACTTCTCTATGTGTTTGTAAACAGAACGGCCGTATCTGTGATAGTCCTAGAGTCTTTGCTAGGGTCATAGGGTAGCCCAGCCTCATCGGGTACCCTGAGTCAATCGAGTACTTCCTTATATTATGATATGCCTGCGGGCTTTATTGTGGAGCGGGTTAGGCATGCGTGCCGCCCTATTATGAATGAATGCATTCACGAGCTGGCCAGTCTCCGCCTGTCGGAAGGGGTGGAGGTAGGAGAGGGATATGCCACTTGGCATTGTCTTGGGCCCTTTACAGTATTTCTGCACATTATTATGAACTAGGAGCATGCTAGTGTGTTTGAATTTCGTACTGCATTAGAGCATCTTTATTAGGTATGGCGTATATGTGTGCTTATGGTTGGGATGCAGAGTTAAGTGGGCATCGATCTGATCCCGCTCCAAATCAATTTTTTTAGGAATTATTTATGTTCATCCTATCGGTGCTGTTTGCTTATTGCGCGGGTCATTTTGTCGGCGGAGAGTGAGCGCTGGAGTTATAGACTTCATCAGACTCTGATTATATTGTTTTGGATTATTACTTTTGACTCCGTTTTGACCCGGCTCCGCCGTGGCACTTGTATTTGTACTTTACTTCCGCTTTACTTCCGGTTGAAATGGTTTCCGCGACATAGTCTTAGGACAGGTTAAGGGTACCCAACGGCCCTTCGAGGTTTTAGGGTTTGAAATCCCCCTTTCTACAAATCTTAAAATGAGTTTGAAACCTCGACCCGTACCTGGATTGCAAGATCCGAACAAGGGGTTTTATCCCTTGAAACGTAACCCGGAAATCATAATTCTGGGCCGTTACAAGGATTGAATCTCATCGCGACTTCTCATGGTCCTTTGGGTTCGCTTCTCATAATCAAGATAAGCTTCTCGTTTTTGTGTTTAACATAAGTATATTTTTCAACATAAGATATGCCTCTTAGGCTTGCGTTACTTTAATATATAGACTACAAAAAGAAAAGGATAAACTTAAATTCTAACAAGATAAACTCAAATCTAGAACGATAAATTTAAATTCTAATAAGGTAAACTCAAATCTGAAACAATAAACTTAACTCATGACGTACTATAAAAACTAACACTTACTATATACTAAGATATGCTAAAATTAGTTAAAATAATAATATAAGACAATTATAGGTTATTTTTTATCTTCATCATTTCGAAACCAAAAATGAACCTCTTCTGTATCATTATTGGCCAAGTTAAACCCTTTTCTCTTGGATTTCGATCTCCATGTAAACTACAAAGTTGTAGACCTTGAAAAGATATTCAAAAGTAGTCCTCGTAGTTCTTTGTACTACAAACACATTTGTAGATATGGCCTTTTTTTACCGAGACTGCCAGAAATTGACATCTCCCGAATTGTATAATTATCAGTAACACGAAGCAATAAAAAAAAGCCCCAAACCTCACATGGATTAGGAATCGAAAGAATGCACAGTTTTAGAGCTCTTAACCCTAACCTCATAGAAATCAATATAAATCAATATTCAGCATCCTACAGAGACAATTGATGCTTTCACAAGATTAATTTCCCTTGCTTGCCACAAAGATGCCGATCTTACGAAAGGAATCGCTAGCAAAGATGCAGTTTCTATCTATATGATCAGTCATAAAGAGAACATGTGCAAATACTTAACAATGAAGAACAACGATAATGAAATAACTCATGAATAACAATATGAAATCAAATCCTCACAATTCATTCAACCATGTCTTCGAATCACAAACAAAACTATGAGTTTAGCAACTCATAGTCAACGTATCTCTCCCTCTCTATTGTTTCATACACACACATGATATCGTTCTTGCCACGCATGACTGTAAACAGACTAGAAATAACCTCTAAGAGTCTAGCAAAACCCTAGGTAATAGAATAATAATAAACTAATAATAATATCTTCAGACAAAATCATAATTGCTGAACACGCAAGACTGGCGGGCGCCGGTATAATAGCGGCGAGCGCCGCTACTCTAGCTCCGCGATTCTTCTTTGTCTTCAACTTTATGCTCCTTAATTAGCTCCCTTGATGATCGTTCATTAGCCTCTCTTAAGCCTTCCTTCAAGCTCGGATTGTAAAATTGCAGAATAAACACAAAATAGCATAGATTCCGAACTCGACTACTCCAAATGTAAGACAATGTAAATAAGACAAAACACATGCAAATATGAACTATCAAATGCAATAAAACCAATCAATAATGCCTATATAAAATATGCATTATCAATATGTATATCTTTATAAAAAAAAATATACAAAATTTTAAATTTCTACATAGGTTAATCCAACTACATCGCAAATCACAACAAACATATCTTATAACACTCGATGAGCATCAATATATAATCATCAATTTGGCATAATATGATTCGAAGACACCTCAAATTCAAACATCCCACAATTCCCCCAAATTAATTCATCACCCTAAATCTTAGAAATTCAAAATCTCTAAATCAACCAATAAAATTATCATTTGATAACGAAATTCAAAGCAAAAGATATTAGGAATGATAAAACTTACCAATTTCTTCAAGTTTAATATGGGAAATTGAGGATTCAATCAAGGAGAGTATAAATTAGGGTGTGGGTGGTGGTCGGTGGGGCTCCACAAGCAAGTCATCGGGGGCTAGAAGTGGTGGCCTTAGGGGGTTGTCCCGTTGGTGTAGTCCTCGATAGTGGGTCAAACGGCGAGAGAAGGTAAGAGAAGAGAAGATGAAAGCGGGTATGAGGTTCAAAGTAGGCAAGATTGGCAGGTCGAGGAAGAGAATCAAGAGGATTAATGTTTACAACTTGTTTGTATTTTTTATTTTTTTATAATCTGAGCCACACAACCATGCATGCGTCTAAGGCACATGCCTGTACGGAATCACTCTGCTCATGCGCTTTTAGAAACACATCCGGACACTTGGCAGCTACGGTTTGTGTGTGTTATAAAATAAAAATAAAATAAAATAATGTAGAAGAAAAACAAAGTGAAAAAATATTCACAAGTCTACAATATTAAGTGCAAGAAGAAAACTTATCTCATGTTGGTCCACGAGAAGTGCTTCTTTTAAGTCGTAAGCCAAACCTTCCAATTCCTTTAATTTCTTGGATCGAGACGATGTGTAGAAACCGCCTTCTCAATCAAATTCTCCACAATACCTCTTCAAACTTTGTCCATTCATCTTGAATAACCCCTTTTCAATGCTCTATATCTCAATAGCGTCATAAGGATACACCTAGTTTCTACACTTGAAATGGACCACTCTAGTGGGACTTCATAATTCTCATGAAACTCTATAAGATCAATCCATTGATCATGCTACTTCTTCATTCTTTCCTTGTAAATTCGGCCACTCCCCTAAGCATTGAGTCTCAATCCCTCAAGCTCATGAAGTTGTAAACTCCATTTCTCACCCGCCTCTTTGAGATAAATGTTAAGAACCTTGATCACCCAATAAGCCTTGTTCTCCATCTCAATCGGCAAATGACATGACTTCTTCATACGCAAGGCAGTAAGGTGTAGTACCTAAGGCAGTCTTATAGGTGGTTTTATATGTCCATAAAGCATCATCCAAATTCAAAGTCCAATCCTTCCTAGTACGTAATTAAGACGATTTTCTCCAAAATGCTCTTTATCTTCCTATTTGAGAACTCGACTTGCCCACTAGTTTGGGAGTGATATGGTGTAACGGCCCGGAATTATGATTTCCGGGTTACGTTTCAAGGGATAAAACCCCTTGTTCGGATCTTGCAATTCAGGTACGGGTTGAGTTTTAAAACAAAATATTTGTACTAAAAGAAGGGATTTCGAACCCTTAAAGATCGCGGATCCATTGGAGATCAAATACCTGCCTTAGTCTAATCGTGAAATCGAGCGAAAGCAAAAATAAGGTTGAGTTTAAATACCATCCGAAAGGGAGTATTAAAAGAGAGGAAGTGTGGTGGTCTCTCAACCTCTCGATCTAACGCCAAAAGTCTGAACCCGCCAAGCATCCACATAAGCAACGATAACGGCTAGTGATTACCTGAATCTAAAAAAAATGAGGGGGATCTGGGTCAATCATCAGGTCACTCATGCGCGTATGTAAACACACTCTGAGAGGCATATAATAAGCATCCTACTCTTAAGATGAAATGCGTAATGCCATGCGTAAATTAAATCACGTATATATATTGACAGTTTAATATAATGCAGAAAGCGATAAATGGATCCACACAGAATGCCAAGTGGCATGTCCCTCTCGTACCTCCACCCCCCTTCCGATAGGGCGGACACTGGCCAGTTCGGTGCTATAGCATAGCAAATTCCTCGTGGTGGTGCACAACCCACGGCATCATCATATCATATCATATCATATCATCGCTTGCCCGATGGTGTTGGGCTATCATATCATGCTCATATAGACTCGATTGACCCAGGGTACCCGATGAGGCTGGGCTACCCTATGACCCTAGCAAAGACTCTAGGACTATCACAGATAACGGCCGTTCTCTTGCAAGGACATATAGCAATCATATGATTTTCATTTTAGCTCCTAAGCATGATTCTAAGTCGTATGGTGCATGGACACTAGCCTACTATATAACACCCAGTGCATAGAGCGCCCATCATGAGTAAGTTCAAAGAACTTACCTGGAGTAGCAGATCAGCAAGACGAAAAGCAGCAAGGTATAAGCAAGCAAGTTACAGATCACCTAGCAATTATTAATAAATATGCATAAGTAAACTGCACAAAACGGGATCCATTTACCACTACATAACATGCCCACCAATCCATTAATCATAGCATCATCAACATTCTTTATCTCAACTTATGGCAACATCTTATATCATCTTATTCCATTGTCATTTCCATTACTCGCTCAATCATACTGCAATCCATATAATCTCACTAGCTAGTCAAGTTGTTATTTAAAACAATTACTTCAAAATTATATTTAGCCATTTCTAATTCATAAAATATTTAATCTTTAAAAATACTTCCAAAAATCCATTTAAATAATCCCGACATACTTTACTTTAATTTAAAATCATTCTTCTAGGGACTTAAATAATTTTCAACCGTTACTAAATAATTCAATTTATATACTTTAAAACCGACCCCTTTTAAATACCGACACACAAATCGATTTCTAAATAATCAATTATCGGAAATCGGTTAAACTATTAATTAATAAATCTAATAAATAAATAAATAACAAATAAACCCAAACCGAACCAACGCTTTTAACCCAAACCGAACCGAACCCGCATAAATCTCAACCGGTTAAACAAAATAATGAAACGAAGGAGTGGGGCCACGTATGCTGACTGGGCAGGGGCCCCGCTTGATCCATCTTCTTCCTCCAATTTCGAAATGAGCTGCCCTCGCCTGAACCACGCCGATCGACGCCGTTCATCCATCCCGGATCCCGCCCTCGAGATTCTCCTGCCTCCCCGCTCGCCGGACCGGCTCACGCTCGCAGCCAACACTCTCGCACCCGCTCACGCCCTCGCGGCGCTCTCATGCCCGCGTTTGCCTCTCCTCAGGCCGCTCGCTCACGCACAGTTGCTGCTCGCTCACGCTCTCGCCTACGCCCTCGAGCTGTCGGAGCTCTCGAGCTCGCTCGACTCCCCACACTCAGCTCTCGCTCACCCCCAATTAGCCCAAACATCGAAACAATTCAAGACATCGAATGAGAGAGAAAAGAAGGCTAGAGAGCTCACCGAGAAATTTCGCGACTTCGGAGCTCTCGATCGGAGTTCTGAGCGTCGTCGGAGGCTCCCGATGGATCGTCGGACCTGCGTGGGACATGGATGAGCGTGATGGTGAAGTCCGGGAGTGGCTTCGATCGAAGACGGAATAGAATCGCTTACCGGAACATGGCTCGCGATCGAACATGGGAGGAAGAGCTTCGGTGGTGGTGCTGTGAGCTCTCAACGGATCGCTAGCTTCGTCGGACTTCGGCTTCGCGATGATGAGGTGCTTCTGCTGGCGCCGATGGTGATCGATGGAGGGCGATTAAGGTGATGAGTGAAGAAGTGATGGAGATGGTGAGCAAGAGACGGTGATGGCGATGATGCTTGTGAGTGAGGGTGACGATGAATGAAAATGGAGCGGGGTTGGTGAACCGATGGGAGCGGGAGAGTGAGGGAGGGAATCAGTTAAGGTGATGGTGAAGAACGATGACGACAGTGATGGTGACCAAGTGAAAGTGACGGGGTGAAGTAGGCAGGGGATGGGTTCGGGTTGCAGGGTAAGGTAGGAGGGAGTGGGTGAGGTTAGGGTGTGAAATTGGTTAAAACAATACCCGGAAATAAATTCCAAATACGCAAATTTTGAATCCCGCAATTAGTCCTCAAACGTTAGTTTTTCCGACTCTCGCTCTCTCGATCGATTAGATTTTTTTAAAATCGACGGATATTGCCATCCGATAATTATTTTGAGTTTTTGAGGTGAAAGGACGGAAATTATTTGCCAAATTTTATATTCCGATTTAATTTCATTTTTAATTCTCTCTTTATTTTTTTTTTTTTTCCGCAAAAATTAGGATTTAAAAATCCGAGCCTTTACATCATCCACCTCTAAAAACAAGTCTCGTCCCCGAGACTAAAATCATTTTAAAACAGGGGATGAAGTTTTAAAGCGATGAGTCCAAGGATCATGTCATTGATCCCGTAAACACCTCATAAGTGCCCCTATGAGGTACTCACAGTACCGTTGTCGTGATCATAATATCCCCAAATAGACCGTAGTAAGAATGTAATATGGGCCCCTACCACATCCTTACTCCGACTCTTTGGCCATATCATAACTCAAATATTATTATCCACTTCGTGAGGCGCCATAATGTAAATCCAGTCCCGAATGATTCAAAAGAGTTTTGCAAATGGAAAGATTGACCTCGAAATCGTTAAAATTCTTGATAGGATTTATTCTTTTAAAATCCAAGTTAGTATTTTTCAAATTCGTTCAAAATCTTCAAATTCGACGTTAGTCAAGCAATTTCACATCACGAGAGGTGGAATCATCCACCTCTAAAGACTAATCTCATATTCTCTTCCTAGTTTCCGAATCAAATCAATCATCGTTCTCAACTCAGCATGAACAAAAGTAAACCAACTCATCAACTCATAACATCATTAGCCACCTCTCATGTGGCAAATCTCAACATCAATCATGATAATCTCAACCACATAACATTTTTACCCATAACATAAATCATACCATCCCTTCAAAACATGCCAAAAGCAATAACAAAATCTCAACATCATACCACGAGACATAAGGCATATCTACATCATACTGAAGGCATCACAAGTCCGTGATCGAATTCTCATAACTTATCATGCAAGCACACATGTCAATAGATCAATGGGCTAGGTGTCACGGGGTTAGTATGTCAATACACATCAACTCTCACAATCGCATAACATCGCACTACAAGTAGAACCCGTCATAGCAGATTTACCATGTCAACATATCAACACATCAAGATCATGCTATTAGGATTCAGAAAAGGAAGATCAAGTAGTATATAAATCACCAACATGTCAACATGCTATCAAAGACATCACCTCAACTAATCACAATATCGAATGATGATCATTAAGTAACCAGGCACCATTGAGTCATGTTCATCATTTGACGTATCAATAATCATGTTTAACTATATAATACATCATCCTGCTTTCATATAATAACACATCATTATCTCATATATCATGTCGCAACACATTCTAACATGTTTCCACAACAACATAACAAGTTAGCAAATCATCAATATATCATGATAGCATTTGTCACTTTCACTAGATTTCAATATTGCATATCAACATGTAGTATTGTTCCATACCAAGTTCCTCATGGTCGCTATCTAACATCATGTCAGTACATATTTACAAGTCATGTAAGCAAGAAAATTCCCAAATTAACATTAGTACGTCAACAAGTCTCAATTTGCTATTATGCCCAAAATTATTGCAAAATATCATATAGGAACATAGTCAATTCAAGCTAGCAACTTTCATCATAACCTTATTAGAAAACAATTCAGGTTCGTCAGCATTCACAGTTCATACTTTTATAGGCACAAGAGTTCAGATCATGCTTAGCAATATAGGGTAGCAAAACATCGAAGCATCATGGTACATGAAAACTATAAGACATCGAATCATATCATCATAGACAATGAATGATCATGCAAGATTCATTACTAGGTCAGCACATCAACACACAAATTCCATCGCCATATCAATGCAATACCATCATCAATTAATTCAGAGAGGATTAAGAGTTCGAACGGAGGACACTCCTGCTTGCAAGTCATATCGTACTCAGTAATCGTCATCCTCAAAACGTGCTTGTCTTGCTAAAATCATTGATCCTGAGGCCCGTGGGTTATGGGCCCACGCCTTCGCGGCGTTGCTCTATCGCTATCGGACTTCCCATTTCCTCTTTCATGCGGTCGCTCGTCCAACGTGTCGCGTAGGAGTTCAAGTTAGCGAAGATAGGGGAGGGACAAGAGCGGACAACCCAATGTTCCTTTCGGAACAAACACAGACCAATCCTAAAGATGACAACTAGAGACGAAACTCCGACCTGAGAATAGCAACGATGCCCTTATGGAAGTCTATTAAGTTATAATCGCGACAAGCAAACACGAATTCATCACGGAGCATGTCAATCACACTAATCCACGCTAACATGTAACTATATCGGGGGAGCAACATTCGTATTAATTTCCAACGACACGATCGATTCCTATACTGATGCATGCGAGACAATATAGTAGTCTATTATTCCATGAAAGCAGATATCCCTAGCAACTTAAACAAGTTATGCGGAATCAAGAATGATCATGCAGGATTCGAGGTCATGTGGGATTTAACGACGATGACGAGTATGGTGTATATGAACGAATGCACAAGCATGGTGTACGCATCAATAGGTGAGGTCAAATATGGCCTGGCGAGGTGTAATATAACAACCAGATTAAGCGTCATACGAGAACACATAGGAGCAACCTAGTAACTATCTCATCCGAACACACTGGTCATATAATAGGTCAAACATGGTACGTAATCATACGACGATATACATTTAGAAAACACATGTCCTACATTATACTAGCGACACATAATGTGATACAAGCATAGTCAAGAGTCATTAAAAGGGGTTCAACAGGATGTTCACGAAACATGAGGCATCATCAAAAGTAACAAGATGGACATCATGTGCAATAGATTATAATCATGCTAGGAACGAATCATCATAGGGCACATATAAGGGTACAATAGTTATCATATCATAGAATAGGTAAAAGATGTAATCATTTAGCGAGTCATATTGGAAATCATAAGCCCTACATGATACTACTAGCACATAACGAATCATGACCACAATCAAGGTAACTCGACTAAATTTATTCTAACATTCACGCGTCATGCATATGCGAAATGATATAACGTGGTGTGTGATCATGCGAGGTGCCAAGTCATACATCTATGCCAGCACTAGAGGAATTCATAAGGTAATAGGGGAAACACTCCCGAGCGATAACATGTAGGCATGCTAGGATAAACCATCATATAAAGCAACTGATCATCGAATTCAACATCAATCTAATTTGCATGAGTAAGATATTTCAAGGTGATAGAAAGAGGGAAGGATCACACTATGAGAGACCCAACTCGAGAGGGAATCAACAATAATGCAAGCAAGGTATAAATTCGCACAAGTCACAACCAATGGTCCTACATGATACTAAAGACTTAACATGACATTCGATACATACATGCGCTTGAATGACCAACACATCGATGTGCAAGAAATCCTATGAACATAATCCGTCGATATAGAAGCATGAGGGGAATATAGCAATGCATAATGCAAACCTACGCAACTGGCAATATGACAAGCATACAAGGTATGTATTCCAACTCAACAACCATTTTAATAAGGCATGCATTTACCAAGACATCACGTTAAATAGCATGATCACAATTGAACTACTAATTTAGTCAACAAACCACGGGTAACATCGACTAATCATGCAGGGAAAATTATCTTACGACATTCATACAAGGGAAATGTAGCACACTATCATGGGCCTAATCTAGGGGAAGACAATAACTATATACATACATTTATCATGCAATTCATGCTTCAAATCAGCCGTTAGTACGACCAATACAACAGGTCAATTAGACATGCGAAGGCGACATATAATCAGGACAGGAAGCAAGGTGCAACACGGAACCTAAGCAATGGGGAAAGCATGGGTACAAAATGTCATACAACCACGAATTTACATTTAGGATCATCATCTTAACATGTACTGGAAATTACGTGTCATATACGGCATGTTGACATCAAGTTATAACACATAATCATCAAGTATGGAAGTCACCCTATCATGATACAAGAACTGAACGATCACACTATCATGAACCTATTTACAGGGAGAACATTAATCATGCGGCTTCCTAACACATGACATTTACATTCATGCAGTAGTATGACGGTGCAACATACCGAGTAGGGCATGCTGGGAGGATAGACACGTAACATGTGTAACTTGGACTCGCACAATGGCCATCATGAGGTCATAAAAAAATTAAAGCATGCATTCATCAAGACTCAATTATACCACATATTCCCCATCCAACGCAACTAATCACACAACAATATCAAGTGCAAACAACCAACAATCATTAATCTGATGAATACAAAATAGATGGGCATGTTGTAGATTCTTGTCATAAAACAAGTAATAAGCATCAAGGCGTCATCCACTAGTATGCTAAAGATATCATTTACAGGCATTCATACGAAGAAGAGTTTATCACACTATCATGGACCTAACCCAGGAGAAAACAATTATCATGTAGGTTTATATCATGTGGTTTATACGCTTCCAATCAATCATTAGTACAACTAATACAATAAGTCAAGTAGGCATGCTATGGCAACGTAATCACGATAGAGAGTGAGACATAACACAAGACTTGATCAATGTAACTAATCACAGATGTAATAACATGAGCAACATTTTACAAATAAGCATTTTGCAAGATACATGCAGGAGGTTACAAAATCATGCCATGCAGTTCAGAGAGAGTCACCATTACAACCGGACAGAAATCCCTAAGGGCAACCATTGACCTTCCCGAACTGACTCATCACCCCTATTTCTCGTGGGACCTTGGTACGTATGACTCTTTGTGGCAAGAAAACCTCGGTTGATCATCATAAGAATCAAGGAAGACAACCCCGGAAACACCTTACTTTTGACTCAAAATGACATCAAGAACTATCTTTCAATACTCACTCAGACAACCTCCATATACATACATGAGTTTCTGACGCAATGTGTTTACCTACCCGATTCCCATGAAAGATACTGACATCCGGGAGAAAGACTCGATAGAACCGTCAAAGGGTTAACAAACATAGTGGAAGGGCTATTTCACACAAGCTGGGTTGACCACATAGAATTAAGGGTACTCCCACTATCCCGTTTGTACAGATCAGTCGATACACATTTAATTGTTAGGCATACCAATCAGACTTTAGCATATCAAGCACTCAGCATAGAATTAGTCAATGACAATTATAATGACCTCCTTCGAGGGAGATCGTACTCAGTCTCAATATATAAAGCACATAAAGCTATCTAATGTCACTCTTCGAGGAGCGACTGACCGGAGGGGCAAAAACCTCGCGATCCTACCTAACTTGCCACTCCAACCACCTTGGTGCAAATTCCTTGGAGTCTTCCGGACCCTCTGTAAAGAGCAAGCTAATATTTTGCCTACCGTTCCAAACTACACCCAATAGGGGGGGTCTAGCGCCTTTACTACCCAATCGTGTCCCCGTTTCGTCGATTCTCCTTTTTTATTACAACTCGAGTTCATTACTTAGTTCAATTTTAGTTAAGCACCTTAAATTCATTTTGCCCCTTTAAATCCTTTTCAAAAAGTCCTTGAAACTCGTGGGCGGTTTTCAAAACACACACTCGACCCTTGTGTACCCGAATTGCACAACCTGGGCTCTGATACCATCTTTGTAACGGCCCGGAATTATGATTTCCGGGTTACGTTTCAAGGGATAAAACCCCTTGTTCGGATCTTGCAATTCAGGTACGGGTTGAGTTTTAAAACAAAATATTTGTACTAAAAGAAGGGATTTCGAACCCTTAAAGATCGCGGATCCATTGGAGATCAAATACCTGCCTTAGTCTAATCGTGAAATCGAGCGAAAGCAAAAATAAGGTTGAGTTTAAATACCATCCGAAAGGGAGTATTAAAAGAGAGGAAGTGTGGTGGTCTCTCAACCTCTCGATCTAACGCCAAAAGTCTGAACCCGCCAAGCATCCACATAAGCAACGATAACGGCTAGTGATTACCTGAATCTAAAAAAAATGAGGGGGATCTGGGTCAATCATCAGGTCACTCATGCGCGTATGTAAACACACTCTGAGAGGCATATAATAAGCATCCTACTCTTAAGATGAAATGCGTAATGCCATGCGTAAATTAAATCACGTATATATATTGACAGTTTAATATAATGCAGAAAGCGATAAATGGATCCACACAGAATGCCAAGTGGCATGTCCCTCTCGTACCTCCACCCCCCTTCCGATAGGGCGGACACTGGCCAGTTCGGTGCTATAGCATAGCAAATTCCTCGTGGTGGTGCACAACCCACGGCATCATCATATCATATCATATCATATCATCGCTTGCCCGATGGTGTTGGGCTATCATATCATGCTCATATAGACTCGATTGACCCAGGGTACCCGATGAGGCTGGGCTACCCTATGACCCTAGCAAAGACTCTAGGACTATCACAGATAACGGCCGTTCTCTTGCAAGGACATATAGCAATCATATGATTTTCATTTTAGCTCCTAAGCATGATTCTAAGTCGTATGGTGCATGGACACTAGCCTACTATATAACACCCAGTGCATAGAGCGCCCATCATGAGTAAGTTCAAAGAACTTACCTGGAGTAGCAGATCAGCAAGACGAAAAGCAGCAAGGTATAAGCAAGCAAGTTACAGATCACCTAGCAATTATTAATAAATATGCATAAGTAAACTGCACAAAACGGGATCCATTTACCACTACATAACATGCCCACCAATCCATTAATCATAGCATCATCAACATTCTTTATCTCAACTTATGGCAACATCTTATATCATCTTATTCCATTGTCATTTCCATTACTCGCTCAATCATACTGCAATCCATATAATCTCACTAGCTAGTCAAGTTGTTATTTAAAACAATTACTTCAAAATTATATTTAGCCATTTCTAATTCATAAAATATTTAATCTTTAAAAATACTTCCAAAAATCCATTTAAATAATCCCGACATACTTTACTTTAATTTAAAATCATTCTTCTAGGGACTTAAATAATTTTCAACCGTTACTAAATAATTCAATTTATATACTTTAAAACCGACCCCTTTTAAATACCGACACACAAATCGATTTCTAAATAATCAATTATCGGAAATCGGTTAAACTATTAATTAATAAATCTAATAAATAAATAAATAACAAATAAACCCAAACCGAACCAACGCTTTTAACCCAAACCGAACCGAACCCGCATAAATCTCAACCGGTTAAACAAAATAATGAAACGAAGGAGTGGGGCCACGTATGCTGACTGGGCAGGGGCCCCGCTTGATCCATCTTCTTCCTCCAATTTCGAAATGAGCTGCCCTCGCCTGAACCACGCCGATCGACGCCGTTCATCCATCCCGGATCCCGCCCTCGAGATTCTCCTGCCTCCCCGCTCGCCGGACCGGCTCACGCTCGCAGCCAACACTCTCGCACCCGCTCACGCCCTCGCGGCGCTCTCATGCCCGCGTTTGCCTCTCCTCAGGCCGCTCGCTCACGCACAGTTGCTGCTCGCTCACGCTCTCGCCTACGCCCTCGAGCTGTCGGAGCTCTCGAGCTCGCTCGACTCCCCACACTCAGCTCTCGCTCACCCCCAATTAGCCCAAACATCGAAACAATTCAAGACATCGAATGAGAGAGAAAAGAAGGCTAGAGAGCTCACCGAGAAATTTCGCGACTTCGGAGCTCTCGATCGGAGTTCTGAGCGTCGTCGGAGGCTCCCGATGGATCGTCGGACCTGCGTGGGACATGGATGAGCGTGATGGTGAAGTCCGGGAGTGGCTTCGATCGAAGACGGAATAGAATCGCTTACCGGAACATGGCTCGCGATCGAACATGGGAGGAAGAGCTTCGGTGGTGGTGCTGTGAGCTCTCAACGGATCGCTAGCTTCGTCGGACTTCGGCTTCGCGATGATGAGGTGCTTCTGCTGGCGCCGATGGTGATCGATGGAGGGCGATTAAGGTGATGAGTGAAGAAGTGATGGAGATGGTGAGCAAGAGACGGTGATGGCGATGATGCTTGTGAGTGAGGGTGACGATGAATGAAAATGGAGCGGGGTTGGTGAACCGATGGGAGCGGGAGAGTGAGGGAGGGAATCAGTTAAGGTGATGGTGAAGAACGATGACGACAGTGATGGTGACCAAGTGAAAGTGACGGGGTGAAGTAGGCAGGGGATGGGTTCGGGTTGCAGGGTAAGGTAGGAGGGAGTGGGTGAGGTTAGGGTGTGAAATTGGTTAAAACAATACCCGGAAATAAATTCCAAATACGCAAATTTTGAATCCCGCAATTAGTCCTCAAACGTTAGTTTTTCCGACTCTCGCTCTCTCGATCGATTAGATTTTTTTAAAATCGACGGATATTGCCATCCGATAATTATTTTGAGTTTTTGAGGTGAAAGGACGGAAATTATTTGCCAAATTTTATATTCCGATTTAATTTCATTTTTAATTCTCTCTTTATTTTTTTTTTTTTTCCGCAAAAATTAGGATTTAAAAATCCGAGCCTTTACATATGGAGTCACAAATTGTTGAGTCACCCCATACTTCTTTAAGAGAGCCTCAAAACTTCTCTCAATAAAATGAGAGTCACCATCACTTATGAGCACTTGTGGACACCAAACCTTTAAAAAATTTTAGACTTTATAAATACAGCCACAACCTTTGACTCATTGGTAGGTGTGGCAATAGCTTTCACCCACTCAGATACATAATTAACGACAACCAATATGTACCTAGGGGGGTGGAGGTCGAATTTGGGAAATGGTCCCATGAAGTCAATTGTCCACACGTTAAAAAGCTCTACCTCTAGGCTCTAAGATGGTATTCATTGGCATCTCATTCCTCCTAGAGATATCCCATGCACGTTTCCATTCATCACAAGAGACTACATACATTTGCACATCCTTGAACATTGGGGGCAAGAAGAATCCAAATTGAACACATTTAGTGGTAGTCCTGAATGCTTTAGTGTGCCCTCCAACATGCACATTATTACAATATGTCTTATCACACTTTTAACTTAATCTTCCAGGATACATCTTCTGAAAACCCAATCACTCCTTGCTTAAAGAGAAGTACTGGCTCATCCTAATAATATTGACGCATGTCATGTACTCTGGTGGGATGACATCCCAAGTGGCAACTCTTTACAGACAAGGTAGTTCGCAACATCAACATACCAAGGAGGCTTCATAGTGGAAAGGGTTACAAGGTCCTTAGTTACTTGAAAGATGGCAGAGGTTGTGGTTTGGAACAAGTGGTCATCTAAAAAAGAATCATCAATAGGTAATTCCTCTTTTGCCTTCTCAATTTGCTATGCAAGGGGCCTAGAAAGATGATCAATAACAAAATTATCAATTTTTTTTATCCCTAATATCTAAATCAAACTCTTGAAGCAAAAGTATCCAACGGATGAGGCGTGGCTTTGCATCCTTTTTATGCAACAAGTAACAAAAAACAACATGGTCTATAACAATGATTACCTTAGAGCCCACAAGGTATGACCTGAACTTCTTGAAAGTGAACATCGCGATTAGCAACTCCTTCATGGTGGTATAGTTCATATGAGTTGTAGTGTCTTGCTGACAAAATATATAGCATGAAGCTTCTTATCTTTTATTTTCCCAAGCACAACACCCACAACGTAGTTGCTTACATGACACACTCTCTAAATAAGGATAGAAAATGCAATATAATAAATATTGAATTAATATTAAGGTTGTTATTTGAGCCGAAGCTTGAGGTTTTCTCAATAAAAGTTTAGTTCGAGCATCATTTACTAAATGAGCTGAATATGAGCAAAAAAATTTAAGCTTGAATTCAAAGCTCGGCTCAATAGAAGCTCAAATAGCGCGACTTTTGAGAAATTTACCTGATTTATTTTAAGTTATTGTGTCTAAACCTGAGCAAGTAAGGTTGCATAATACTTGAAAAAATAAATCTCAGCTCGAGCTCGTTCATTTACTAAACAAGTCGAGTATGAACTCAAGTTCAAATATAGGCTCGACTCATTTCCAAACGAGCTAAATATAATAATGCAATACTAGACTCGTTTGGTTCGAATAACAACCCTAGTCAATGTTAATATGCCTTGAATTGGGCTTATTATTTGTTTTGGATTTAGGCTCATTGTTTGACTAGGGTTTCATAAGGCACTACATATACTCATGAAACCTAACAATTTGTACCCTAGTTTCTTGTTTGCCTCCATAATAAAGATCCCTATTTCTCCGACAGTTGACGTATGTAACACACCGTTGCCGAACCACGTTAAATCTCTCTATCTTTCTTTGTCTGTTATCGTTCTCGTTCTAACAAACTGGTATCAAAGCCAAGTAGGACGGTTGCACCGAATATTGAGATGGACTCCACATCTATATCGATGACGGGTTAGTCGAACCCATTGCATGGAGTTCTCGATTCCAACCGGGCTAGACTTGTGACGGGTAGGTAACACAAGTCCGATAAGCATAGGGTGAAGAGATAGGCAACTACATACTGGTATAAACTGAGAAACACTAAAATATTGAGATAAGCATTTGATAGCAACTAAACTTACCCCAAGATGACAGGAACCATAAGTCAAGACAAGAGCATTTGCATCCTCAAACATCTTAGCTCAAAATTGTCTTTTGCAGAAAATTGTCCAAAAAATATACTAGGGGAGGTTAAATTACAGCAAGACGGCATTAAAGTAAAAGCACCAGATTCATAGATACTTAAGAAGGTTATCATACTTCATAAATTTTAAGGCTTAAATAATCAATCACGACATTAATTTATGAGCTTTAATTTCAATTCAGAGCATGAAAAATTAATTAACTAAATATAAGAAATATGGGATCTGGGAATAACAAAAAAGTATATATAAAGGCAATACATGAATACAGATGGTATTCAAAGTTATATGCATAGTAAAATACCAAGAAAACAATGACCCTTTCAATAGAGATAAGAGTTAATTGATAGATTATGGTACCTGAATTTACATTAAGGAGAATCACCACAATAGCATAATCAAAGCCCTGTGATGGATGTTCTATCGACAATGTTTTAAAGAGAAATCAATATCTCCACATCTATTAATAAGATTGACTACTCTAGGATGTCGAATCTCTTGTTTTGAACAATTTCTTGAAGAAAATGAACGTTGTACTGCAAAGTTGCTTAACTGAAAGATCATGTAGAAAAAGAAGACGTTGGTTCATACAACTTGAATCCCTTTAAATTCATGAAGTCCCTAGTAATCTTTTAACAATTACAAACTAATTACCTCTATAAACATCGATCAACTTGAAATCAAGACTAGCAACGTTATGTTTCATATGAGGGCATGTTCATAAGAGAATAAATACCTACTGCAATAACAAGGAATCCAACAAACACACCCTTCACAAGGTTTGCTTAATGAGGGAAATTCAGACATGGATCAATTTAGACATGGATAAATAGACAATCAGTAGAATGAAAGCTAGAAACTACACAACATAGGCTAGAAGAGGTGGGAAAAGAACACAATAAACTAGAGAAAAAGTACCTTACTTTCAAAGAACAATGAGTAGATGAGAATCTCTGTAACTCCTAGCTCCTGAAAAGCAATTAATAGAATGAAATGTCTATGCGGATTTCAGAGATGGAGTATAAAATTCATAACCTATAGAAGATAGGGAAAACAACACGGAGCCAAGAACTAGATGAAGGTGTAAATATAAGCCATACCAGGTGACTTAGCGTCAGTTTTAATGGAGGGTTCCTCGCAAGGAAGAGATTACCTCGGAGGTTCATCGGAGATCCTCGAGTGAGATCCCACAAAGGAGAAAGATGGAGGCGAGAGCGAGATCCCACAAGGGAGGAACAAAAATGAATAGTTGTTTCTCAAATAATTACCATATCCTTGGATAATATATTCCAGGGTTGATGTCTTATCTACTTCATCTTGAGATCGATGAATAACACTAGCATAATGCCTTGAAGCAATATAGTCAAATTACATGTCGCTGACAGCGTCCATAAATGCACCTAAAAGCAGGAAGAAGATATAGGTTTGTAAGGATGTCAAAGAGACGAAGAGTTCTGAGTTCTGATCAAATCAATACCCGTAAAAGAAGAGCATCTTGAAAACATACATTGTAGTAAAATAGGTGAATTCCATTCCATCATTTTTTATGCTTACCGAACTTTATTCTTGCATTGTAGAGGACATCTGGATTAGGAGGTCATCCACATCGGTACTCTCCAATCATATAAGAAACCTAAAACTACGACTGAATTTATTCAAGCTGCAACCATATATAGTGGAGAACAAAACAAATCAAGCAGTAAAAAACAAAAGCCTAAATGATAGCCAAAACCTCAATGAGTGAAACACCAAACTTCCAATATTTTTTTTTAACTAAACAACTCAGATGTAACGGATTATGTCTTAAACATGACCTAGATAATGTACAGATCATAGGCAATGATTCGAGATAATATGAAAATTCTAACACCAGTACATATTTGAAGATTAGAGAAGCCTCTGTACACAGGGGAACCAAACTCATCCAAAAATAGTCAATTTAGCATGTTCTATACTGAAAAAAAAAAAAAATAGTATGTCCGTAATATACACAAATTTGATTCAGCACAAGATATATTAAACCAGATAACATACTTACCACTTTTTCCCAATATTCATCAGTTAGATGCATAACTTCCAATGGAACACCGATCTGAAGACAATATGATTTAAAGTCTTGAAACCATCAAAAACTACATTCTTGGAAAATGGTGCCAAATATAAAGACTAATAAAGATTAGGGCGGACGATCTCGAGAGACCTCTCTTCCTAGTGCATCCTTCCGAATGAGAACCCGAAGTTCTGGATCATCTTCTAAACGTCTGCCGGCAGGGAGACTGTAGGCCAAATGTGCTAGACGATCTGCAACAGCATTAGATTCTCTGAAAATATGACGAATCGAAACATTAGAAAATGATAGAATATCAATAAGTATATTCGATTGCAGGAGCACTATGTTATAGGGGCACCTCCATTCCCCAAGGAGCGCTCGTACAACCGTGAGGTTATCCCTCTCGATTAGTAAATTAGTGATACAGAGTTGCTTAGCACTAAGAATCCCTTTCTTTAGGCCCAACGCCTCCGCAAACAGAACCGAAGTTCCGTTACAAATGCCAGCACCCGAAGAAAGAACAGTGCCCTGATAGTCACGAATAATGAACCCAAAAGATGCTGAACCATCAGAGGGCAGCGAGCCATCGAAGTTTAGCTTGGAAAAATTCCTCGGAGGCTTATCCCAACACCCACTTCTCAAATGAGAGGAAGACGAGACCCTTCGGGTAGAAGGCGTGCAAGAAAAACCACCCGGGAAGGTAGGACAATCCTTAGGCACGCCTTTCAGGTACCCAGTAGGAGACCTTGAGTCCTCAAGAGCCTTTTCTTCCGACCAGGATTGGAACATTGTAGTGTAAAAATTTTCCATTTCATTAATCGAAACTGACGAGGCCTTATCGAAAACGAGTTGGTTCCTAAAGAACCAGATCGACCACCAAATTAGCGCTAGTTTTGCCATGAGCTTAGGACCAATAGATTTAAAGATAGACGTAATAGGGATCGGCTGATCATTTCTGAACCTATTCGCAATATAATTAGGCATTGGCAGACACAACCTCTGCCTGAGAGTTTCTGCTGAAGGACAATTAATGAACAAATGAGCCTGCGACTCATCTGTATATCCACAAAAGACATAGCCTTGTGGGACAGAAATATGAAATTTCAATAGACGAGCTTTGGTTGGGAGACCATCTCTGGTTAGCTTCCACAGAAAACGTTTATCTTTGTTAGGGACATCTAACTTCTAGATCCATCCTCCGTCGAAAGAAGATAATCCAACATTGCATGTAAGCAATTTTATTACCGAGTTCGTCGAAAACCACCCGTTCTTGTTGTGGCCCTAGTACAGACGGTCCGACAACTCATTTGTTGGAAGATGGATATTCGTAATATGGGCAATATCATTAGAGGATAAATCCTGGTGCAGTGTTTAATGTAATTTATGGCAATCCCAGATATTGGGATGTTTGATAAAGTGAGCTACTGTAAGTTTAGACACTTCCGCTGGGAGTTCACCCAGCATTCGGTCCATAAGAGGGGTGTCAAAAGCCTAGCAGTCTGTCCAGAAGTTAACGGATCTTCCGTTACCAATACTCCAACGCAACCCTGGTTTGAAGAGCTTTATGAGAGACATCAATCTACCCCACTGCCAGGAGGTATTTTGTTTTTTTTTAACATAGTTGAGCAGAAGCGCTCCTTTCAGATATTTTTCCGAGATAACTCGGACCCAGAAGTTGGAAGGTTCTGCAATAATCTTCCAAAGCAATTTCATTTGTAGAGCGATATTCATGGTTTCTGCTTTATGCAGGCCCAGACCGTCTTTTAGGGTATCGGAAGATATTTTATCCCAACTAATCAGCGGAGGAGACCCAGATCTCTTGTTCCAAAAGAAAGATTTGTAAACCTTATCCAGTTCATTGAGGATATTCCTTGGAAGGAGAAATGCCTGCATTAGGAAAAAAGATTGAGCACTAAGATTTGACTGAATCAGAATTTTTCTACCCTCTGCTGAAAGGAAACTGGCTTTCCACTTAGTGATTTGGTTCTTGGATTTCAGAACGACTTTCGCAAAAGTGTCTCTGTTGACACGTCCATTAATAATGGGGCAACCCATATACTTTTCAAAATTATTAGCTTGAGGAATCCCCATCATATTGGTAATTGATCGGATAGATACTGAGTTCGTATTAGGGGATACTTGAAAGCTTGATTTATGTAAGTTTACCTTCTGACCCGATACGACACAATATTTGTCCAAAATATTTGAAACAGTGGAACATGCCACTGAGAAACTTTGGTGAAAATGAGAATGTCGTCAGCAAAAGCCAGAAAAGAAACTTTAAGTGAGTGACCAAATGAGATGCCAAGATCCTTGTTAACCGTGGAGGCAACTTGCAGGTTTCGAGCCATAACTTCTGACGCCAGTATAAAAAGAAAATACGACAGAGGATCACCCTGCCTCAAGCCTCTAGAAGGTAGAATAATCGATGATGGCTCGTCATTAACTAACAGAGAGTAAGAGACCGTGGAGACACATTCCCTAATGCAGAAGATGAACTTTAGATCGAATCCAAATCTGGAAATAACTTGGAACAAGAATGGCCATTTGATTATGTCGTAAGCTTTTTCCATATCAAGTTTTAGAGCTACCAAGCCTTGCTTGCCTTTTTTTGATCTAAATGTGTGAAGAATCTCGCTGTAAATAACTTGGAATAATTTTGTATATAACAAGAATGGTCATTTGATTCTGTCGTAAGCCTTTTTTTGAGCTACCAAGCCTTGCTTGCCTTTTTTTGATCTAAATAACTTGGAATAAGGATATTTTCTTAAATAGACCGACCTTTTGTAAAAGCGCCTTGTAATGGATGTATTAATTTGTCAAAAATCATGCCTAGTCTGGCAGTCAAGACCTTTGCAATAATTTTGTATATAGTCAAACATAAACTAATAGGTCTATAATTATTAATCATCGAAGGATTATCATTTTTGGGTAGAAAAGTGATGAACGTGTGGTTGATTTGTCGCAAAAGTTTCCCTGAGGAAAAAAAGGCTTTTACCACCTTAGTAATAGAGGGTCCCACTGTCTTCAAGTAAGATTGGAAGAAACCAGCCGTAAATCCGTCAGGGCCGGGAATCTTATCTGCTTTCATAGTAAATAGCGCATTTTTAATTTCCAGTTTCGACACTGGCCTAGTAAGCAGCACATTATCCTGCGGAGAAACATCTTGGGAGATAACCTGCAACAAGTCGTCATTCCGCAACGAAGGATCTAAGGACATGCAGAATCTAGCTGTAAACTATTGAAGAAACTGTTGTTGAACGAATTATGGGTCAGACGATTGAATTTCATTCTCAAGGGTAATATTCTTGATGAATTTGAAATGGAATGAGTTTGTTCCATTTCCGACTAATTTCATTATGCAAATTTCAATTTCCTTTTTTTAATCAAGATCATAATATTTTCTTTTATTATAACAAATTAAATTAATAAGTTTAGCTACGGCAAGGAACCTACAGAAGCAAAATTGCAATCGGTAACTACGGGATACCCATTGGCAAAGCAAATGTAAACGATCGATGACGCCTCAAACGTAGCAACGCCGAAGCTAAAACTACCCCAACAGCTATGACAAACCCTAGCCGAAGCTACAACAACCCCAACGGCTACGTTGAAGCCTTCCCGAAGCTACTGTCTGAAGCCAATATGTTTTTTTTTGTAGTGTTGCCAATCTTCACTACAGATCCAGACATCATTCTCGAAAGAAATCACAACCAAGCTCTGATACCAGTTTGTTAGAGGGAAAATCTTGTTGGGCCCGACCAGAAAGCCCAACATATAAGCCGGGCTGGAACACCATTGGTTTTGGGATGGTGTCCCAGACCGGCTTATATGTTGGGCTTTCTCGTCGGACCCAACAAGACTTTCCCCCTAACAAACTGGTATCAGAGCGAGGTTCGGCGGGTGGAGGTCTCGATTCCAACTGGGCTAGACTTGTGATGGATTCACAAGTGAGAGGAGGATTTGTTGGGACAACTGTGAATCCCACATCGGAAGTGGGAGAATTCTGAACCTAACATATAAGTGGATGAGCTACTCCACCTAATGTCAATTTGTTATTGGATGGTACCCCAATCTGGCTTATATATTGGGTTTTTTGGTCGGACCCAACAAGACTTTCCCCTAACAATCAATATGTAACTTGTTGCACTCTTGACATATAATAATGTATAACTAGATAAAAAAAATATTGAAAGCTCTTAAGATAAATTATAGTATATGAATGGTAATGTAAGCAAAATATAAAAGCATTATAGTCTATTAAAATAAAATTAAAGTGATTAACGTATCTTCAATTTTTAAACATTCATAAATCTTTACTCAGATGTTGAATTAGGGCGTATTATATATCAAAATGGAGTTATTAACGAGAAGAATGCACTTAGATAGTTCGTCAAATGAGAAGGGGGCAAGTGATCCCCTACTCCCTAACTTCGCCACTAAGGCCTATGATACAAACTAAATATTTAGAAATAATGATGATGATGATGATGAATAAGGGCATGTTTGGTAAATGGGGTTTTTTTAGTAGTTGGATTTTTTTTTAGAAGGTGGAGTTTATTTGGTGTATTATATAGGTGTGGGAAGTGGAGATTTTTTTTAAATAACCTTGTAAAAAATCTGATTGGTGTTTGGTGGTTATAAGATTTATTAATTGGTATTGTGGTAGAAAAGTCCTAAATACCCTCTTCTACCCCTCCAACTGCAACTCCATGAACTCCACCCACAGCTGCAACCAAACACGCCCGGGAAGAGCTCAAATTTTTGGTGAGCCTCCATAACCTCTATAAGCTACTCCATAAGCCTCTCCCAAAAATGCGCTAAATGACTATGATAATAATAATAATTATGATGATAAAAAAAATAATGCTTTTTCTAACATATATCCCGATAGAAAATATTAATAAACTCAACTGGATAATATTTTTTAAAAATTAAATTATTTTAATTTTTCTTTATAATATTTTCCTAAGTTCACTTTTTGATTTGATAGGAAATCTTTATTGAGATTTTTTTAATTTAATCATTAGAACATATATTAAAAAGATAATTTAATAAAAAAATATATTAAAAAGATAATAAATAAATAAACGAAAATTTCGCGGGGTACCCTTGTGTTATTGCAATTTTCACCAATTATACAACTCTTTTACATATTTTGTGTGGTGCCCCTAGGATTTTGTTATATTTTGCCTCGTGCTCTCGGTGTGTTAAAATTAACAGAGAACAGTTCTCCGTTACTTTTGAATTAAAAAAAAAACAAAAGAAAGAATGAAAGCGAGAGAGAGAAGATGAATTGAAGGTCGACCGGAGAACGGGTCGCGAGAGAGAAAGAGAAGATGAATTGAGACTGAGAGGAACGAAGTGGTATCTTGAAGGGCAAACTGAGCGATACCAGTGCATACAACGAGGGCAACATAGAGAACCCGACGCCGGCTGGAGTTTGGAGGTGGAATCCGACATGTAGATCGAAGTCCGGCAAAGGTGGGTGAAGAAGGGTATGTCTTTTGTTTGTGATCTACTCGAGGTTTGCTCAACTGGAATTAATTCTAGAAGATTCGAACTTAAAGGTTGCCCAATTTGAATTCATGTAGTAAGTCACTTGAGCTATAATTTTCCTTGAGTTGGTAAATAAAGTGAAGCCATCCGGGGTTTGAACTGGGGATCTATGGATACTACCCACAATCCATTCCGGAGCTATAATTTTCCGCTTCCGCAGATTCGAATTTGAGCTGGTTAGCTAAATACGATCACCAAAAGAGAATCAGAAGCTTTTCCTAACTGGAGGAATTCATGTAGTAACTTACCCCAGTCATATTTGTTGCAACAAAGCAGTGTAGGACGATCATCTTAATTTGTTTATTTCCTTGTACATTTTCATGGAGAAATGGAATGGATAAACCTATTTATGTAGTCAAACTTTGGGAGTCAATCCTCAGATTCTTTTTTTTCTTTCGTGTCCAATTTTTTCAAGTTTTGTTGATAATCTACATTTTCTTGTTTGCACTTTATAGGTCAAAGACTGCATGATATGGCTTTGCATCCTCGAGCAAAAGTCGACAACATCTTACCAATTCTGAGCTTTTACTTGTGATATATGCATGGAAATTTTAGGTTTGTTTATTCACTGAAAGAGATGTTGCATTTCTAGTTTTCTTTTCTTGGAAATCATTGCATGACAATGTTTGATCCATATATGTCAAAAGTATATAATACAAATTGGTTAGGATCAGGTGATCTTTTATATCTCTATGGCTGGAGTTGATGATAACCTCTCACAATTAACAAAACAAAACAAAAAATAATTGTATTGTCCATAATCAGATTAGAGAACATCTAACTAATAACAAAACTTGGACTGTGAGGATATTACCAAATCCATCAATGGAGTTCTTGTTGAACTCCACTAGATCCAGTTCTAATAAAATTTAGGTTTGTACTAGTATTAAGGGGTTTTGATTCTGACTAGAAGTCCAGCTGGTTACACATGGTGAAATGATTGATTTCATCTCCAATGTTATTGATAGGCATATCTTTTCCTTGATGTTATTTCACATGTAGATTGATAAGCCCATTTTAACTTTACAATCAGGGGAAGTTGATGCTTGAATTTTGTATCATATTCTTTTGTCTGCATATCCATGTATAAGTTTGTTCCTAGTTATTACTTAGGAACTAATGATTTGGTAAATTTTGTTCATGGATTACACTAATTGTCGTAATCTATCATTTGTATAGGTTTCCAAGTCAAATCCATCATTTGTGGCCATAGCAGAAGCCGCTCTAGTCATGACAGCCCAATTGTCGTCGCCAACTGTTCGTTCTTTTCAGCTCTGGAATGCATCAGAGCTACAAGTGCTTGGTGCTTCTTCCTATCTCTCAATTTTTGATGAAACCTATCACTCTATATATTTTCATAGAATTACAATTTCGTTTGTTGTTTTGTGAAGTTAAGATTGCTTAAATTTGTTTAGTACACAAGATTTCCTTTATTTTTAGTGTCTCTTGTTTGGTCCTTGTGTCATTGTGTTCCAAAATGCTCGTCAATTGAACTCTGTTTGTTATTACCCCTTGAGATTTTTTAAGATTTGAGGTTTCACGGAGAGCTGCACTTGGTAGCAACAAACTTCTAAATCAGTTTCAAGCTATGCGTTTAAGGAATAGGTTTCATGAGATCATTTTATGTCCTTTATATTGGTTGTAGTGAGACGAGGCTTCATTGAAGACAGAAAATGTTAGCAATTTGTTTTGAAAATTGGCTTATTAGCTCAATTGGTAGAGCATTGTGCTTAGGTATAAGATGTGGGTTCGAATCCTACATAGGCCATAATTATGTGCAAAATTGTAACAAGCTTATGAGTATAGAAATATTTCCAAGCAATGGTGGGAAGGATAAGTTAGAGAAGAAAATAAGATTGCCAAAACAATAAAGTGTAGGGGGCGAAAGTACAAGGGGAAAAGCAATTTAGCATGAAAAAAATTCAAATTGTCAATAGAATTAGTTGAACTTGAAATTACCATAAGAATGAAGCAATGGTAGAAACAATAAGTCGGATTGCCATAAGAATAAATTGCAAGGGGGGGAAATCACATTGCCAAAACAAATGCAACAACATGAAAAAATTAACTAGTGCAGAAAAATCATAAAGTGCAGAAAATTCAGCAATATGACATTAGTGAATCACATAATCAGTAATAGTTAAAGGATAAATGGGATGTTTATAATAATCAGTAATGGTTGCTAAAGTAGTTGACAAATGCAGCACTCTTTACATAATATTAGTGAATCAACAAAACCTAGTTTAAATCTAACAACCAAACAACTTGTATACTAATAAAGAAACATGATCAATGGTCAAATACATGCCTCAACTCCACAATCATAATTACCATGTAGCTTATGTGAGATTCGAACCCACATTGATGTGTACAACACATTTCTCTTCCAATTGAGCCAATAAGCCAATATAAGACAAGAGTGTCACTAAACACTACGGAGTACATTAATAATCGCCTCTAAAGAAGCTAACTGAAAATGAAGGACATGGAAAATTATTTCACATATCCTCTAAGCTATACCAGCCAAGCCAATCTTCAAAATGAAGGAAATGACAAATTATTTTACCTAGCCTCAAAGCTACCTGAGACAATGAGTTTCAATATTTCACATATCCTTAAAGCTAAGTGAAAATGAAGACTATAACAACTGAAAAAAGGCGGGGAATATTAAGGATCAATTAGCAGCAACAAAATAAAAAGAACAAAAAAATACAACAATTTGGGACTCACGTCAATTGTTGAAGAAATTTGAGCCATACCCAAAATCCCTAAATCTGAATTGAGAAAACCTAAGAAGAAATTACCAATCCCTAAATCAAATTTGAGTCAGAAACGAAAAAATAACAATTTAGGATACAAATTTGGAATCGAGTGAAAGACTGTAATTGCTAAACCCTAACCCTAACACTTAGATTGCAATGTTGTAGGATCAAAGATTGTCAATTCACCATCTTCTTCCATCTTTAGCACTTGCCTATTCTTCCAGAAAGAGTAGAACACGAGTAAAACATGGGATTCAATCAGAGCGAGGCAAAGGATGGATGATGTAACACATTCAAAAGGGGGAATGTTCAAAACCCCGAATTCACAAAATCAAACTCAAGACCCCCAATTTCAAAACTCTCAAACTCAAAATCCTCAATTTTGAAACCCTCAAAATACAATTGAGTAGATAACCCAAAACCTAAAACCCTAATCTAGGAGGTCTAGGTGTCCGTTGTATGAAGAGCATGAACCTTGCGCTCGTGGGCAAGCTTGCATGGCGTTTCCGTACCGAGGATGACCCTTTATGGGTGAAAGTGTTGCACAAAAAGTACACTCGAGGTTCAGGAACCATCAACGCCGAGTCGTCGCACATGTGGAGAAGCATCCAAGCTAGGATGGATGCTGTGGTGAATAAGGGGATTAGATATGTGCTTGGAGATGGTAATGACATATTCTTCTGAATTGATTTATGGTTAGGGGATAGACCGTTACTTCAGATAGCCATGAGGGAAGTGAAACAGGAGGAGCAAGGGATGAGAGTCTCGGATTTATAGGTGGAAGAGGGGCAAAGGAATTGGCATTGTTTGACCGATTATTTGGCCCAAGAAGCGCTAATGAATGTCTCTAGTTTCGACGTGATGGAGGAAGGAATAGAGGACATAGTGGCCTGGGCTCACACGGACAACGAAAGGTACACAATTACCTCGACATATGACCTCATTCAAGGCAATAAGGAAGTTTGTTCGGTGGACAAGCAAGTGTACAAAACGGTGTGGAAACTCATGGTTCATGAGCGGGTACGATACTTTATGTGGAAGTGTCTCAAGGGAGCGGTGCTCACCAACTCGGAGCGGGTGCGAAGACATATCGCTATTTCTCCTTTATGTGGGAGTTGTCCAGGGCAGGAGGAGACGTTGTTGCACCTTCTCAGAGATTGCAAGGAATTCAGACAGGTTTGGGAAAGTCTGGATGTAGAGCACTCTATAGAAACTTTCTTCACGGACGCGTATGCCACTTGGATCTGAGGTAATATTCTAAACCCTTCTGCTACTGTCAATAGTATTACGTGGAGAAATGTGCTTGCAGAGGCCACCTGGTGGATATGGAAATGGAGAAATGCTCGTGTGTTCAACAACCAAGAATGGAGAGGGAACAATAAATCGTTTATTATTAAGCAAGCTGAAGACTACAAGATGAGCTGGAGCAAACAGAGGAAGCCGACCGAGCTTAGGAGGAAGGAGGAAGTGAGAGTCAATAATTGGACAAAGTTGCCGAACATATGGGTGAAAGTTAATACCGATGGTTCTGTTAGAGGTGATGGGCAGGCCACAACGGCCGGGGTGATTCGAAACTTTGCGGGCGAGTGGCATCAGGGTTTTGTAATCGATCAACTCCGGCCAGAGAATCAATCCTAGAAATTGACTCCCAGTCACAACTTGTCAATGGTTCGAAAGATTTGCAACACCTCTAGGTAATTCCTTCTCCCTTACCAAATGTAGTGGGAAAGGTTCCATCCAAGGAACTCAGATTGTTGGTTAACCTCTTGATCGAATTGATGGAAATTAGGGTGGCAAATTTTAGAATAAATTCAATTGATTTTGTGAGGAATCCTACTGCACTCAAGGTGTTTGAGAAATTGTCTAATAGAAGGGAGGTATTGTGTGATCAGTCTGTTTACAACCTAGTTAAGGAGGAAAATTCTACAAGCAGTAATATGGATATCATTGCAATTTTATGTCCTTATGCACTGAGCGATCGGAGGCGAGGGAATCCTACCTCCGGTCGCTCAGTTTGCACTCGTTGTATATATGCACTAGTATCGCTCAGTTCACCCTTAAAGACACCACTTCGTTCCTCTCAATCTCAATTCGTCTTCTCTTTCTCTCTCGCGACTCAAAACCTAAAACCCCTTCTCCGGACAACACACGAAATATGTAAAAAAAAAGTTGTATACTCGTCGAAAATTACAATACCACCATAGCACCCCGCGAAATTTCAGATAAATAAATAAAGCAGGACACCGAGATCACGTCTGGTGTCACCCTGATATCATAAACCACATTAATGATTTCATAGCCACATCATCTATCCACGTTAACCCCCTTCCCTTAAGCTTGGCTCCGCACTTCCAACCACCCCACTTTCACATCCATCAAAATTACATACACTCTTCGTTAGAGTTATGAGTTCGCGCGCTTCCAACAAATGCATGTATGTGTGAGTGTGAACATATATTTTAATTGAACAAATTTAGAGTTGTCAACTATATAAATATAATCGATCATTACTTTTTTCCACTTTTCTTCAGGCGTCTATCACCACAGGCTTAATTAATTAACTATATATACAAGCACAAGCACAAGCAGAAGCACAAATGGAGCTACCATTAATCTCCCAACCACAACTTAATTAACTGTCTATCAAGATATATGGCTAGTTCAAGTAGTGTACTGTTGAGAGGCCGGCTGGCCGTAGCTGCAGCCATTGCAATTCTGTTGGTAGCAGGCAACTGTCTGGTCCCGCAATCAGAAGCCACAGGGGAGTGCGGGGCCACTCCGGTGAGCTCAGCTGCAGCCAGCCTCAGCCCGTGCCTGGGGGCTGCTGCGAACGTGAAGGCGAAGGTGACGGCGGCGTGCTGCGGGAAGGTGGGGGCTCTGATCAGGACGGCGCCCAGATGCCTCTGCGCAGTGCTGCTTTCGCCGCTCGCCAAGCAGGCTGGGATCAATCCCGGAAATGCCATCACCATTCCCAAGCGATGTAACATCAAGAACAGACCTGTTGGCAGGAGATGTGGAAGTAATTAATTCCAAAATCTTCTAAATTAATACTACTTAAGTTGGTAGATATAATATACTAGAACATATTAGAAATTTTTCATAAATACATATTAATTAACATGGTGGGATAATTAATTTTGCAGGGTACACTGTCCCGTGAACACGAAGATGGAGGGAGGGTACTGAGAAATGGTCAAGTTCTGCAACTATAAGTCGACTTTGCAATTAGCAAACAGGACTAGATCCATAAAAGTGTGAAACATATACCCGTAATATATATACTAAATAATGAATAAATTGATCATGTGCTGAGTTTATCCACTTGTCAATTGTGAGTCCCTGTTCTTCTTGTATGTTTTTAAAGCAGCTTTAAATCTACTTACATATACAACGGATATTAATATCATCTATATATGTTATATGCATCTTTCTCTTGACACTACTTTTTTTTCGGAGTCCACCCTTTTCAATTTAAGAAAATTTAGTATATATATCAACGAATAACTATATATAGTGATGAAGCTTTATTTCTAAAAATTTTATTTCTTTCTTTTGTAGATGAAACTATGATTTTGCATATATAAACCATGCTCTCTTTTTTTTGTAGGATATATATACTAAATGATTATTATGCAGTTTCAGGATTAAAAGTTGATTTGTAGAAATAAACATTTCAAACGACTAAAAATGTTCTGAACAACACACACAAAAATACGATCCAAAATGAACTTGGATTTTTTTTGTTCCGATCAATATAGTAAAGTACTTGGTTGTCCAATTATTAATGGCAAAGGTTAATTGAATAATATGTGAGAAAATGGTTAAGTCCAAACAACAATTCTTGAATGGAAAGCAATAAGGTTGCAGGAACAAAGAATCCATGACCAAATTGATGAAGGGAAGACATTTGATCTATATATAAAGCCAAATAAGACATAGAACATATAAAAACTTAAAGAAAAACTGCATATGGATATTGTGAATAAAATCAAACAAAACTTTATTCCTACTAATGAAATTGAAGATAGACTATATTGGAAATCTAGCAGAAACGGATGGTTCTCCACGGCTAGTGCTTTGGATTACATCACAAGAGCTAGACGGATTAACCCTGACCCGTTACAATGGTTATGGAAAATCGAATGCCCCCCTAAAGTAAAAAAACTTTCTTTGGAAAAACATACTAAATGGAACTCCTACGCAACTACAACGAAGAAGATGCGACACATATCTTTACTGAGTGCGAGACTACCCTGACAATTGTGGGAAGACTTGGACAATCAGACCGAACGAATTATTCGGAATACACCTAAAACAAATAAGAATTATAAAGATATAATCTCTGAAATTTTTACAAAGCTCTCTTCAGAACAAAAATTGACTTTAGATTTTGCCCTTTGGGGGGTTTGGTCCATGAGAAACAAGATATTGTTCGACAACAATGACACTAGGAACATGGAAGAATGGATTAGGATCATCAAACAACAGATAATGAGCTGGAAAAAAGCCAAAACTGACGATGTCGAGGATGATGTGGAAACCAATCAAACAAAAGCTCACCAAAAAAGAACCAAAAGACACGGGTGATTAAATGGGTGAAACCCAAGTAAGGATTTCTAAAACTTAACTTCGATGGAGCTAAAGTTGCTTCTGATCTTGCCGCTTCCGGTTTTGTCATTCGGAATTATCGGGGAGATGTTCTTTCTTGTGGCACTCAGGGACACGAATCGATTTCCGCCTTGCAAGCGGAGTGTCTAGGCCTTCAGGCTGGGCTTCGGGATGCTGCATCGAGGGGATTCACGCATTTGGAGGTGGAGGGGGACTGTTTGACGGTGATCAATGCTATAAAGGGCATTTGGAAGGTGCCCTGGGAGGTCGAGATGATGATTTCTGACATCCTCGGCCTTTGCATATCATTCGCCTTTGTCTCCTTTTCCCACATTTTCAGGGAGGGGAACCATGTGGCTGACCGACTGGCGCACCTCGGTCTCTCCACGTCGATGCTAGTTGATTCCCCACCTGTCGAGATTCTTGCCTCCGTCCGTTAGGACGCCCTTGGACGTTGGTTCAACCGCGGTTGATCAACCCCAAATCTTTGCCTTGTATCAAAAAAAAAATTTACGCTTTTACAAGAAGGTAAATATACACTCATTAAAGAAAACCTAGTAACCAAACTTCTTCACACGATGAAATGTTTTCTGCTTCCTAGTTCCTACTATATCCACAACACAAGGAACTACAAGGATTTCATAAAACTAACCTCTTATTAGGTGGTCCAAAGTATGTAAATCTCGTTAGAATGAGAGATTGGGTCTTTACAACGCGTAGTTGATTTTTTTTTTTTGAGAAACTTATGAACACTTCCTTAGAGATGAAATCTTGTGGAAGATTCTTACAAAATCATCCAACCCTTAGGCTCGGATCATCAATGAAAAATACATCAAAATTCAACACTTGCTTAATTATATTCAAAAGGGTCAACCCTCTTGGCATTAGTCGAAAATTTGAATGTTACCGGAGTATTAATAATGATTTTAAATTATGATTATGATGGCTCGTTGCATTGGGAATGACGAGTGAAATGTGGATTGAAGAGAGAGTTTAAACACATAAACGAGAGACAAAGACTTGTATTAAACGTTGAACAAGAGTTTTACAAACGATTCAAGCTTAAAAACAAATAGAGAAATGAAAACGATTAACCTCAACTAAGCCACCAGTCACTAAACCTAGGAAAATGTAGAAATCAGAGAATTGATGTTCAAGAAACACAGAAACAGAAAGGGGAAAATGGAGGTTGAAGAAGGAGGAAAAAATCAGAGTGAAAATCTGTATGTGTACGTACATATGATGGAACCCGATTACAACTATTTATAAAGCTGACTATGGGCCGGATCCTATACAAGTATGGATTAAGGCCCAAATACAGAAGGTTTAACCGAACAGTTCCAGGTGACCCATTTCCCGTTCACACCCTCTTCAAGGTGGTGCTAGCTCTGCTACACCTAGCTTGTCCAAGATGTAGGGAAAATTCGAACCTGGTAATGGTTTCGGAAGAGCATCTAAAAGTTGTTCCTTTGTAGAAACATGGTGAAGCTTTATAAGTCCTTCAATCACCTTTTCTCTTACATAATGATAGTCTAATTCGACGTGTTTTGTCCTTTCGTGAAACACCGGGTTTTTGGCTATGTGTATGGAAGCTTGGTTGTCGCATCTTACAGGAATTGGTGCAACACTGGAGACTCCAAGATCAGACAGCAACCTGGTTAACCAAGCGATCTCTGTGAAAACCCTTCGAATGGATCTGTATTCCGCTTCTACCGAGGACAAAGACAATGTGGTTTGCTTCTTAGACTTCCATGATATAAGACTCCCTCCAAGGAACACAACAAACCCACTCACAGAGAGCCGTGTGAGTGGACATGGTGCCCAGTCTGCATCACATAACGCCTGAAGCTCAAATTCTTGTGACCGAGACAAGAATAATGATGTGTCCCTTTCAAGTACCTCAGTGTCCTGATAGCAGCAACAAAATGTCTTTGCCGAGGAGCTTTGTTGAATTGGCTTAGAAATTGTACTGCCAAACTGATGTCAGGCCTTGTATGAGTCATGAAATTTAGCTTTCCCACCAATTTCCTGAACTCAGTTGGCTTGTCTATTAGATCACCACCATCAACAATCAGCTTGGTGTCTGTGACTAAGGGACTCATTGCTGCAGTAGCTTGAAATTCATCCCTCATAGCCTTGTCCCAGACAGCATACTGGCAGGCTTCTGTGTAACTGAAAGGCTCATGAACAGGTCTAACTAAGGACAAATGGTTTGTCCCAAGGGTGACTGTAGTGGTGAGGGGGTGACAACAAACACTGGTGGCACAGGCTCTATCATCTCAATGGACATGATTGCACACATAATCTTGCAAGTAGCTCGGGGGAGGAGCGATTCGTGTGGACCGACGAGGTTTAGGAAGAGCAACTGACTAAACAGCAGCATGAGTGCTGGACAAGTTGATAGGTGGAGTTGAAAGTGACACAAGGATGTGAAGGGTATCACTATCTTCACCAATCTAATCAGAAGCAGGCCTTAAAGGTAACAGTTTGGGGGAATCTGCTTTGTCTCTATAAGGGAAATGCCCTTCATGGAACACAACATCTCTAGACACTTGAACATGATGTGTGTCTAGGTTGAGGACCTTGTAACCCTTAGTTCCTACAGGGTATCCAAGAACACACACGGACTAGCACGGGGCATGAACTTGTGTCTCCCTTGTTTAAGAGTTGAACTGAAGCACAAGCAACCAAAATATCTCAAGTCTTCATACTTTGGTTTCCTCCCATACAGAACCTCAAAAAGACTCCTACCCTTCAATGATTTGCTTGGAACTCTATTGATTATGTGGGTTGTTGTTAGAACAGCCTCTCCCTCGTATTTGAGAGGTAACTTTGATTGAAACATCAAAGCTCTAGCCACCTCCAAAATGTATCTTTGCTTCCTTTCCACGAAACCATTTTGTTGAGGTGTAGCTACACGGGAGTTCTGATGAGCTATGCCCTTAGACCTCAAGTATGCAGAAGATTCATGGCTAAGACCAAGTTCTTGAGCATTATCAGTTCGGATCATCTGTACTCGACACTTAAATTGAGTCTCTGCTAATTCAACATATGACTTGATCACAGACAATGCACTGCCCTTGAACCCAATAAAATGAAACCAAGTGGTTCTACTGAAATCATCAACAACAGTAACAAAGTATTTCCAACAATTATAACTCTGAATCTGAAAAGGTCCCCAAACGTCAATGTGAAGCAACTGGAAAGGTCTCACAGATGCTATCACACTGTTGGGAAAAGACAAACGAGGTTGTCTTGATCTAGCACACACCACACAGGGTGTTAAACCTGTTTTGTCAACAATATGCAAAGGTAAACTATACAGTTTATGGGAAGGCAAATGACCCAGCCTATGGTGCCATGTACGAGCACTTATTACAGCATTACTTAGTAAAAACTTCTTACTATCTTCGGCTAGAGAGCAACTCTTAATCCCAGCAACCTTGTCTTCCAAGAAGTAAAGCCCTCGACTACATCTTCCAAGCAGAAGAGTTGGTTTCCTCAGTCGTGTACCCTGTAATATGCACAATTGAGGTGTAAACAAGACAATACACCCAGTTTCTTTCACCAATCTCCCCACTGACAGTAAATTGCATTTGAAGAAGCGCGACATAGAGCACATCTTTCAAATGCAATCCTCCTGCTAGTTCTACACTCCCCATGGTGTCCACCGTGAGCTCAAAACCAATGGGCAAAAGAATGGAGAATGGCTTGCTGATGGGAGTTTGATCAAGAAATAAAGATTTGTCTGTACGCATATGGCTATTGGCACTCGAGTCCAATATCCATATGTGATGTCGAAGAGACTGAGTATGATGAATATCTGCGTATCCAACAAAGTCTTTGCTAGTGCCGGTCATCATCTCTCGAGTGTTGTGGTCCTTTACATTGAGCAAGTCCAAAAGTTGTGCATATTGAGCAGTTATGCGCTCAAGAACTGCAACACTCCCAGATTCTTCACTAGCTTGCGCAGCTACTTTCTTCCCTTTTCCATTCTTCTTAGGGAAACCATGGATAAGAAACACTTATCTATCTCATGGTTAGTTTTCTTACAGTGGGTGCAGAATTTCTTACATGGAGTTTGTGATCCTCCTTTCTTAACTTCAACATTGAATAAAGAAGTAAGATCGGCATTCATAGCAGTCTGAGACTTAAACTCCTGCTAAGCTTCGTCTGGCGAAATCATGGAAAAAGCAAGATTCACACTAGGTAGTGGTTGCATCATGAGTACAGAACTCCTCACTGTAGTGTATTTCTCATTCAAGCCAACAAGGAACTGCATCAGTTTCTACTCCTCTAGGAGTTTGAAACTCTCCTTAGCAGATCCACAGGTACACGGAGGTAGCTTGCGCAGACTATCAATTTCATCCCAAAGAGATTTCAGTTTAGTGAAATACATAGAAACAGTGGACGAACCTTGGTTGAACGCGTTAAGCTCCCTCTGTAACGCGAACATCTGAGCTCCATTAGCATGGCCATAGCGAGTCTCCAATTCCTCCCAGATGTCCTTCGCTGTGTTGGCATAGATCACACTACTTCGGATCTCAGGATTGATGTTGTTCAAGATCCAGGAAATCACCATGTCATTGCATCTGTCCCAGATATGAGATCGAGCATCACTGTCGTCAGGTTTGAGCAGTTGACCATTGACGAAGCCGAACTTGTTTTTCGCGCTTAAGGCGATCTTCGCAGATCTCTTCCATTCTCCGAAATTCTTTCCATCGAACGCTCCTGTGACAATTGCTAGCCCAGGATGATCACTGGAGTGGAGAAACAAAGGATCTGTAGGCTCAATCATGACCTTTGCAGCTACTTCAGTTTCCATTTCTTTGCGGAAAAATAGCAAGGACACCAGAATGAAGGAATTAGATCATATCTGTGTTGGATTGAACAAAAATGTGATGAGATTCAACGCTTTTGCTCTGATACCATGTAAAAATCATAATATTGATGTTCAAGAAACACATAAACAGAAAAGAGAAAATGGAGGTTGAAAAGGAGGGAAAAATCATAGTGAAAATATGTATATGTACGTACATATGATGGAACCCGGTTACAACTGTTTATAAAGCTTAATATAGGCCGGATCCTATACAAGTATGGACTAAGGCCCAAATACGGAAGGTCTAACCGAACAATGCCAGGTGACCCATTTCCTGTTCACAGCAAACGCGGGACGACCCGCCCCGGCCTCCCGCCTGCGAAATCGGGCAGTGCCAGATGGGGTAACGGTAAGGAAAATAAGAGAAAGTGGATGAAACTAGATAGGGAGTGGATATGTTCGATAGATGGAGATCCAATTGTGTTGAGTAAAAGGAAGGAGACGGAGGGCGATGTGGATGAGATAATGGAGGCAGTGGGTGTCAAGCTAGACAAGCAAGGGAAGGTGGAGAGCAATAATAGTGACGAGATATTGATGAGACGGGCTCAGGATCCCTATCGTCATGATCAATGAGTATCTTAAGCTACACTTGGCGAGGGTTGGGGAAGGCTCGTGTAGTTTTTCAACTCACCAATTAACTTGGTGAGAAGGGAGGGCCCTAATCTTGTGTTTCTTATATATGACACTATGATGTATGTGGAGGAGGTTAGAACCAAACTAGGTTTTCAAATTATTTGATGGCTGATTGCATTGATGTGGTAGTTTGGATTCGTGAGATGAGTGGGTAGAGGTTGACGGGGTTCTATGTTTGGTTGAAGATAGTGGAGAAGCACTAGTCGTGGAGTTTATTACGCTGGCTAGGTTAGGACCTACATGAGGCCTAGCTACAAAGACGGATCCTCTTTAGGGCCAGAGATGGCAATCTTCCCCCAATCGAAAAGAAAATTTAACATACATATTCGTCTCGTCGATAGCTTCGATTTGATATATAATAAGCTCAAATCCGATATTTGAGCAAAAAGAAATAAGCGTTTCAATTTTCAGACCTGAAAAGTTATAAGTGTTTAACAATAAGTAGCTTCATTAAATGCATTAGATAATCAACATGTCTCATGACAAACTAAATCAAATCAACACTCACTAGGAATAGCTTGAATTTTAAAACTTGTTGCCTTTATACTCAAGCTGGACTTTATTTGCAGCATGAAATTGTGTTGATTTGAACCTAGACAACTCAAGAAGATTGAACTCGCACAATGGTTGCATGTGAATAAAATCGCCAACAAATTCTTGGAACAAATTCAGTATCCATCAAAGGTTGTAGTTTGGACCTCGACCAATACCAATTAAACTGCCTCAATCATCATTACATGATATATCCGAGAAGAACAAAGCTTTGGAAGACAAGATCAAAGCTCAAAATGCGCTGATTAATGCATTATAATAGATGGAGAAAAAGATGGAAGAAGTCATGGTAAACTTTGATGGCCAACAAGACAATTAGGGACTGAGATGGGTGATTTTGATCTCCTAAAGATGGACAAGTCAAGGCTAAATTTTTTAATTCATGACAGAGATCATCTTGTGATGAGAGGTCGGTATTTTAACAGCATGCATTCTCCCGAGCGAGTCTGACTTAGCTTTTGGATACTTTTTCTTCATCTTTGAGGAACTTTAAAAACAGGTTTTGGATTATAATTATTTATATTAAAATTATGTTATAATATGCATTTTCTTTGTAGCCTTACCATTAGTTCCTCGCTATAAGTAAAGGTCAATAATCACTACAAAAAAAAAATTAAATTCGCCACGCTATCTAGCTTCGACAAGGACTTGGCGTGGCAAATGGTACCCTTTTGCCACGGCATTAGCCACGACAAGCCTTCAATCCGAAAAGCAAGACAAATTCACAACAGATGGTAGCTTCGGCAAAGTATGCCGTGGCTATTGAGTCGATTTTGCCACCCCTATTAGCAATGACATAGTTTTTCCGTGGCTATTGCGTTAATTTTTGCCGTGCCAAAAAAAGTGAAATTCGACAGTTTGCCACTCCAAAATACTTATCGTGGCAAATACATTTTTTTATTAAAAAAATGAAAAGGAAATCTAAAAACCAACCCGCTCGCCTGATGGCCACCCTTTATCAGAACGATTTACCCTTCTCTCTCCTCATCTTCCATCTTTCCGATCTTCTCTCTCAGCCTCTTGCTATCCATTCTCGGCCTGCCTCTTCCGGGTCTCGTCATCTTCCAAGGTACCGGTCTCTTTTTCACACATTTTCCCTAGAACCCTAAACTTCTCATCTCCTCTATTTTCAGTTCTGAGAAATCTGGATCTCGTTGATTCGAGAAATCTAAAACCCTAAAGTTGTAGATCTAACCTCCATGTTCTCCTCCTCTTCTCTCTCGTCACTCCTGCTCGCCGGCGCCACTCTTGCCTACTACTCTTCAGGCATCGCTCTCCTCTCTCAAGCTCTCGTTGCTCTCCGGAGGCAGCCTCACTGATCAGTCTCGCTCTGGCATCACCAAGTCGCTACTCAAACTCGCTCGCCGTTGCCGTTGCCGCGAAGAGATCCACTCGTGCTCACTGCTCAGTCCGACTCCCTCTCGCTCTCTCAGCATCTCCGACGTGCCTCACTCTGCTCTGCTCGTGCTCAGTCCAGCTCCCTCTCCGATTCAAGTATTGAGTGTTATTTTATTCAATTTGAAAGGTCTCTCGATCTGGATCGTTTTTTTTATTAGGGTTCAATTGAATAAAGATTAGGATTTATTTGATTTCTTGAAAATCAAAAGTTTAGGGGATGAAAAATCAGAAATTGGAAGAATTAGGAGTTGTTATTTGTTAGGGTTTATTTGGAGATGGATCACTCTTGGGGCTTTCTTGGCAGCTACATATGAGAAATATACAATTTGATGTGTTTATTCCAAGTATTCTTAGTCAGTATGCTATTTGACTTTGTAGAGAAGGGGTTGCATGTGGACGGATGTTTTGTTCGCCGATAATTATAATCCATATCGTTTGTCGGTTTAAGAAGAACTCCCATGGCCTCCACCTCTCATATCACTTGTTCCGTTAGTTTTTATTTCTTGATAATAGAAGTAATAAATACCATATAGCCATCTGTTCATCCTTATTCTTTGAATTTTTTGGATTCTTTTGTCTAATTAGATCCTGATTTTAGGATTGATTTTTTGCCAGTTGCAAATTCAACTCTCTCGAATTAGTCTCTCACGCATATGAATTTATTAGAGGTAATGAATCTATCCTACGTACTTATTTGCTTTTTCATTTCCCTAAATGTTCATTGGCCAAATCCTTGCAATATTATTTGGGAAGTTGAGCGACCTCAGTGGCTTGCTGCTTAGGGGCTATAGATTCATGGAGAAGTGTGGACAAACCCAACTAGGGGTTACTTCAGGTAATGAATTCTGTTTTTCAATTTCCCTTGCCCTTGATTTATAGTACATCTTGATTTATAATTTATCCCTTTAATTAATTAGAGTGAATACAGTGGTCACTAGTTATCGATTTCTCCAACTGATGTAACAAATTGCAATTTGCAAATTTTTTTTCATCTTCCTTGCTTTTGATTTGTAGTTTACCTCTATATAAAGCTTAGAAATGTTTTTTCTTCCCAAATTGATCTAAGATAAAGAAGAGAGATCTAGCAACTCTCGAACTAACTTACCGAAGCTTTGAACATTTTATTTCTTATTTATTGCTCTTTCACCGGATCAGCCACATGAAATGTTGAAGGTTTCAAATATAATGTCATACTCTATCACTGCAGGTGCATTTCTTGTCATAAACCTTGCATTTGCTGGCATGACGATGTTCTTATTTCTTCTTGCATAATCTGTCAAGTTTTACTTACATTTTTCAGTGTTGCTCATTTTTATCTGATTTAAGTAGCAAAGACAATTTCTAAGCCATGCAAAGTCGGTTTATTTTGACATTTGGTTTAGTTTAGGCAATTGAATTGGCTGTGTCCTGTGAAAATTTGAATTTCACTACAAAAAAAAAAATAAATTTTGTGTATTGGAGAGGAAAGTTCATTCAGAATCACCCTAATTGTATACTTTTTGGTCATGCAGGTTATAGTGCTTGTCAATGATTCTTACTCTTTGATGACCCTGAATATTGAGGCTTGCAATCGGGCTTTGTAGAGAGCATCACTAAATCGTCTGGCAAGATCTACACTATAATTTGTGAGGTAAATTATCCAGTTCAAGTTATTTGTTTCTATTGTACCTATAGATGCTTTTACTAATTGTTATAACCTGATATGGCTGATTGGGAAAGAGCCACTTCAGGAATTTTGATTAGAGGTGATACTGCTGATTTCTTATTCTGATTAGAGGTGATTTAGCTAGGGTATAGTTCACTGAACTGTCATTGTCTATCCCCACTTCAGGAATTTTGAAGTTGGCTGACTCAGCTGAGTGTTTTTTAAATTTAGGTTTTGTTAATTAATTTGTTCGGTTTTGAATCTTTATTTTGTTGAGGCTCATTTACCACGTTGTACTTATGGTTTTAGAGAGGTGATAATAAAGACTTTGTAATGTAGAGTTCAAATGCCATTTAAAAATATCGTCTTTGAATGATACACTTTGCTGGTGTTAGGTGGAGACTAACATTTGCTTGGTGAAGTATTGAGATGCAATGAAAATCATGTAATCTGGTGACATGGTGAAGATCAAGTGTAAATTATGTAGTTTTAGACTTTTTTTTTTTTTGTTAAAACTTAGTTTTGGAGATTTTATTGTATATGTAAATTTTTATAATTATGTATATTTATTTTATATAAGTTATGCAGTTTTTAACATTTTATTAGATATGTAATTTTTTATAATTAATGAAATTTTATTATATATGTAAATTGTGTATTATAATTTTTTAAAAAAAATATTGGACTTTTTAGCCCGGGCCTGAATAATCCGGGCTAAAAAGCATGTTTTTTATTTTTATTTTTCACCCACACTTTAGCTACGGCCGCTTGCCGTGGCGAATGTGTCATGCCTATCGTCTGGAGTCGTCTTGCCGTCGCTTTTGCCACTAGTAGCTGAAGCTACTAAATTTTGCCTCCGTCCGGTTCGCCAACCCCCCCCCCCCCCACAATTTTCCATCGCAGTGGGAAGCTAGGAGCCTTTTGCCACCACATAAAGGCCTTTTGCCACGGCATTTTTTCGAAGCAAATTTAATTTTTTTTTGTAGTGAATGATGAAATGATATTTTCCGTTTTGATCCATATATTTTGCAGAATAAATGTTCTTGCTAAAAACATCCCTTTCCAGAAACAAAAAACATGTTTTCTCGCCAAAAGATAAATAATACAATGAAATATAATTTATCTTGAGAAAATAATTCCTCATTGATAGTACTTTTAATGACAAATATACGTACATCGACAAAATAATATTTAAAATTAATTTTTTTATTTCAAATGTTATAAATACAAGTAAACATTGACGAGGGAATAAAAAAATAGCGAGAAATTTTATTTCTTCGGCAAATATATTCATTGACCATTTTCAACCCCTGAAATATATTTGCCAACGAAAATGATTAACTTTTGATGAGGAAAATATTAGTCGCTAAATTATAATAGCAACAAATTATAACCATCGCAAAAAGTTGTCTGCGAGAAAATTATTTTTTTCTTGTTAATACTTTCCTTGACGAGCTTTCCGCGACCACCTGACGAGGAAATATTTTCGAGATCTCTATGTTCTCACCAAACACTTTAGGCGACGAAATCTCTATTTTCTACGAGGAAATATTTTCTCGCAAATAGCCAGTTTTGTTGTAGTGAGGACTAAACATATGTAAATTAATTATTTCCTACATCATTTATCAAACTAATATACTTTTGTCGTAATTATTATTTGTTAAACTTTATATCTTAATAATATAATTATATTCGAGAACTTCAAATTAGAAGGTTATATTGAAATATTTGAAAACCATGAAATAAAGCATGCAAGATTTATGTTTTTATGCTAGTTACACATCCATAATATTGATGATTTTTCGGAAAAGATAAATTAGAATTTAATTTTATATAGACAATTTTTTTTTTTCGTAATTTTCCGCCACCTCAATCAACAATTTCAGGATCCACCAGTACCTAGCTATATGTCGAGGAATTCAACCAAGTCCTATCCACCTAGGATAAAAGAGGGGAGAGGGGAGCCAAGAATTGTGGAAATGAATGCTTTCAAGGGAACATTTGATATGGTTGGGAACTCTATAAGCCAGAAGGGTCGACGAAGAGGCTCCTCCATTATTTGAAGGGATAGATATGTATAAGAGACATATATGTATGGCAAGATTCACATACCTCTCACCCATAAACCTCCCACACTCGATCTAAATCCTCTCAAAATCGCACTTCGATCGAGGATCTAGACCCTTCAACACCTTTACCTCTTACTAGGGTTTCTCTGTCGGCATCTCACCAAACGGTTTTATTTTTAGCATATCACTAAAAACTTGATTCTTAACCTAGAATCAAAGGAGCAAATATGCTCAACTTTTTACGTAAAAATTCAACTTGACATAGAAAATGTATGGCAAGCCTTAAAAATATATAGGAGAAAATCATTGCCTACTAAGTGTTTACAACTGATGTGGGGCATTTTTTATAGAAAAATGAAGAAAAATCTATGAGCCTAGACCACATCAACATTGAAGGATTGTGAGCTTCAAACGACGCTGTTCTCAGGGAAAAAGTTTATGTGTGATAAACAGATGAGAGGGGGATAGGTGTATGCAAGAAAAGGTTGATTATATCATGTGTAATGAAAAGTTTTTAAAGATATTCTCTAATACTAGTGTAGTACACAACTTGAAAAGTAAGGATAAGGTGATATTCCAATCATGATATACCCCCTTCAGATTGAAAGGGATGGGGGAGAGGAGCGTCGAGGAGTTAGGTCGGCTTGGTATGAGGCTCTCTGGGGAGATAATGAGGGCAGTTTGGAATTTATTCAAAACAGATGGACTATTCTTGCTTCTAATGCGGGTGGGTCTCATGGTGAAAATTGCAAGAGGTATGAGGACCTTAAGGGGTGGAATAGGGTCACTTTCAGGAGCTCCAGAAGAGAGGGAATCTGGGAAGATTGGTGGTGAGAAGGAGAGAGAGTTAGAACATGAAGAGGATAAGCTCATGGAGGAAGAGGAACTCTTTGATTCCAACGGGCAACGACAAATGAGTTTAAGTGGGGTGATAGAAACTTTAACCATTCCGAAATTGTTCAGTCGAAAAGGACTTGTGGGTAGTACCCAAGGTCCATGGTTAGAACCCCAGATGACTGCTCGCTATTTGCCAAAAATCACATGGGTCATAGAAACTCTCAATTTTGTCATCAAAAGATCAATGGAAGAGAGAGGGTAATGAGGGTAGATCCCAGAAACCCAACATGTTAACTGCTAAGCAATCTCCATCAATTACCACACTTATCATTCCAAGATTGATAGGTATGCAAGAATACAATTGAAAGGAGATGCGATTGGACTTAGTGCAAGAGATGATGGACCATTGAGAGACGTATCAACATAAAATTGTTTTAGATAAGCATATCTACAAGTGCAACTTCCTGCGTCATTGCATTGACACGACATACTCGATGGAGCTCCCCACCATGGGTTTCTTATTCGTGACCAGATACAAGATTGCATTGATATGTCTTACAAAGATTTGACTGGGCGTACTGCTCCCGCTAGCTACACGTGGTTCGAACATTAGTCCACCCTAAACTGCAACCTTTGGCCTATGTCTCATACAGAGAAGGATTCATTGGGTGGTGGTAAGTTATATCATTCCTTCAATATATTCTTCTTATCCATTACTTAAGTTTGAACATAAACTAACCGTTCTTTCACATTTGTACAATTATGTTTACGTTAGAATAGCCAAATATTGCCCGTTTATCCCGAGTGGTACTATATCCGACATCCACAGGTTGATCAACCTTTATCGTCAGTATCGACACCATGATGGGTCATATCTGGCTTATCTTTGATTCTTTTTTTCTTTTTTTTTTTGCATGTTACAAACATCTCAACCCGAATTATGAATTTATTTTTCATATAATCTATATTATCAACTTCTTTCGTCTGTCATAAATTGTTTTTATACTTTCAATAGTCACCCACTAATGTAATTTCACCATATCAAATAAACGCATTGGAAATTTCTTAACCGTAATCGTAAAGTTAATAATAAAAATGGTCATTGTTGAATTTTCAAATAATACGCAATCCCATGCTTGTGGTTAGGATGGCTTTCAAACTTCTCAAACATGATGCAGCCATTTACGGATCCATTACACAACATCTACTAGACTCTTTTCCACAACCTCTTGTGGAACAATAACCTGGCATTATTGTCCCGTTTGTTTGCGTTGTTACACTAATGTGCAGCCTCTTGTGGAACTGGGACTGCAACACCTTGTGAAGATTTGTGGGGTATCCAGCAAAAATTATAGGTTTATTATATGCATATTTGTCATCTTAGTTTTTATACATACCCATATATCTCAATTAAACCATTTCATATTTACATATTTCAGTGCACTTGTACTTGTCAAACTGGTCGGGCAGATCACACCTCTAGACAAGAGTCAAGAAATGTTAAACTCAAATTCCTCACATTCTGGCATTCATGAGTGACTCATCGGGCAGAACAGATCTTACCCAAAGACAACTTATAAACGGATCTCTTGCATAAATTGTATTGCCATTTATGTATAGACAAAAAAAAGGGGTTCAAAAAGACCTAAAAGAGAACGAACTAGTATGTTAAACCTTCCACAATCTTCATTCACCGTGCACTGTGCAGATTATCAAGAAAGACCACTTGTTGGTCTTTCAACAGTTTCTTTGTCATTCCCTTGGGGAACACACCATGCTTGCTTTTTTCAAAACAAAAAAAAAGGGGGTAAACAGGCCCGCCATCGCTTTTGGCTTTGACCGTTTCTTCTGTTTCTGGGTATCATCATCTATACAGGTATTAGCAGTGTTTCTGGAAACTTCACTCGTGCAGTTAACAGTTCTAGGAGGAGCAAAACTGGGTGAGCTTGCCTTATTTGCAATTGCTGGATCACAATCCCTTGTTTTGCTTGCGATGACAGTCACAGCAGCAGTAGAAGATTGAGCGATACTACAACTGAAACCAGTAAATGGATCCCCAGGTTTGTACCTGCAATGATCAGATTCAGCAGACTGTTTAGACATGATTAATTGATGTTCACGGAAGATAATTTCAATGCTGATATATAGACTAACAGTTGATAATAACAAGAAAGCATAGCAGTATAGACCAATCTTAGACAAGTATGATAATCAGCTAGAAAACACAAAGCAAGTCAATAATTGAGTAAAACATGCACCAGACAATGAGAAAGATAAGGAATGTCCTAATGTTTTACATGCCAGCATTTGCAGACTATGGCGAGAAAAGTACGAGTTTTTAAGTTTTCCTAATAATATAAAGCTAAAACTAAAGGATGTCGAAAGCCTCAATTAACAAGTTTCAGGCATTGTACCTGAGATCAAGATTCTATGGGGGACCAAAGAATCACCGCTGCTCTTCTCCTGTCCTTGCATGAACATCTGATGCTGAAAAGGAAAAGGATGAAAACTCGGAGATAGATCATCATAAGCTGAAGGAGGCTGTGCAGTGGGAGGATGAGATAGGGGGCGAATCCTTGGACTGGAGGCAGGGCTATGAGACGAACTTCCAACAGGAGATGGTGCAGGCGCACCATAACTAGGACATGGAGAAAGGTGATCATTGCTAGATGGAGGAGCTGAAGTATGAGGTGGAGATGTACTACATGGGGGCATTGAAGGCTCTGGGGATGGAGAAGGAGATGGTGGGTTTGGCTTAAGAGTTTGTGACAGATAAGAAGACAAACTGACATATTTGACCCTCCCAAACATTGTATGATTGAGGCCCAGATTCTTAGAGTATGAAGAGTTTTGGATTGTTTGTGCAAGTTGCTTCAGTCTCTGTGGCTGAAGGTTTCCCATTTCTGATAAAACTGAAGCCTGCACTATGACCGGCGGATCTACAGTTGAGCCAACTTTGTTTGTTACTTGCACATATACATTCTGCATAAGATTAATCACAGTAATCTTGTTAGAGATTGATAATAAAGAAACCGACGTAAATCATAAATCATATCCAGCAGATTCTCCAAGAGGAATGGTTACTAAAAAGATGTCAGGAAAAAATGAATGAAACTATACCTCATCAAACCTCAAATGTAATCCAGTCTTCAGTTGCTTTGTCAACAAATCAAGATTTTCCTTTACATCATATATAGAATTGTTAAGGGTGAAGTTGAACAGCGTCTGAACAATTTGTGAAACTGGAGCAGGTTGACGAGGGATCACAGTAACACCTCCTCTGAACTTTATGATCTCAAAGGATGTGGGGATACCAAAGGTAGAGCTTGTTAAGGTCAAATTCGACTCTTGGAGGAACAATTCAATCAATGATGATTTCAACACAGTTAGAGACACTGGGTGTATGGAAGCAGCCTTTGAGCGAGGAAGGAAGCCGAAGACCACATAAGATGAGTTAGGTATGCGAGATTTATGTATAGACAAGACGGCAACCTGCGAGATATGAATCACATTAGATGTCTCAAATAGGTAAATAGGTGAAAGAACAAAAGATATAAACCCAAAAACTGAGTTGTGGAGAATACTTTGGTTTCAGGTACTCCAATTTCCATATTTATTTCATCCTCTAACTGTCGAATGCGAGGCACAAGCTGAGAAACTGGCTTCTGTAGTCTGAAGTAAGCCTGAACAGGAACTGCACAAAAATAAACATATAATTAAAACAGGAACCATTCCTATTATCAACAAGTCCTATTTTAACCGAAATTGAAAGAAGAAGATGGCATCTGCATATCAAATTAATTCAATGTAAACCAAGACAGAGTTTAACATTTGGCAAGACATGTCTAGAATGAAAGGCAAAAAAGGGAGGGGGGAGAAGGACGAATTTTCTAGGTCAAGTAAATAACACATCATGATACACAAGTACAATCAGCAAACAAACCTCATACAGAATGTTTAGAGATGTTATCAATACCTACCAAGCTAATTTTTTTCCTTGCAATGAAGATCAGGAAGCAAACCAAACATTGTCTACCATTTTGAACAATATGGCATTCTCACTCTTTCATTCTATTGTTTTACTCCAATTTTTGGCTTAGAAAATGTAAGATCAGTGTGAAAGGTTCAAGAAACTCCGCAAGAAATGCAAAGATCTCAATCACTTAATATCAACAGAAGCATATGAGGTTAAGCTACTCTAAGTAGCTAACGAGCATCCAATAAACACAATCAGTATCGAATACCCCAATAGATATAACGGTACTCCATTTCTACTGATTAAATTCGAGATCTTAGTAGTTTAGGGAGAATAAACAATTTCCCGGGATCAAACACAAAGCAGGATGTCTTCAGTAATAACCACATCAAACAATATAAGAATTCATCAATCCTGTGATGTGAATATGGTTCCATTCATCAAAAGCATAAATAACTATTGAACAAAAGAACCCCTAACAAAGCCCTAACTACAAATCTGAATTGCATCACTCAAACCCAAAACTGGAGAAAGAAACCCTAATTCACATATGCCCATTGAAGCAGAAGCATTTGAATCAAAGATTCACAATTGAAATAGGAATCCAGAAGAAGTAAAAAAAAAAAAAGATAATCCAACATACCGGTAAGCTTGACCGTCTGAAACGCATCGTACCCAGAATCCAGAGAACGGGAAGGGAGAAGCAAGAAGAGAGCGGAGATGAAGAGGGATAAACTGAGAATCAAAACCAGCAAACACTTGAAAGTGAGGCACGGGACAAATCGAGTGAGAAAACCACCCATCGGACAACATCTCCCACAGAAGTTTGTAGAAGAGGAAGCGCTGGTGGTGGCCTCTCCATTTCGACCCTGAATCTGAGAGTCGGACCCGTTTTCCACATCGATTTTGCCCATGGAATGAGCATCTGGAACAAACCCACCTCCCCGTTCCCTCTCTTAAGCCTCAAATTGCTCTAAACAGGGGTCTGAGTTCCGATTGGGAAAGAGGGGTGGAAGATGGAAGACGAGGAGGAAGGGCACTGCCTCTGGAATGGAATGGATGGTGGGTAACGCTGATGTCAACTGTTAGAGACTGGGCAACTATCTGTGATGAAGCTGGAGTTTTTTTTTTAAAATAATAATAATAATAATAATAATAATAAAGAAATGAAGCAAATATTTGGGTTTGTATTTCTGCACTTTTGGTGGGATTTCGCTACCCAGCGTTGAGCAGAAGCAAAGGGAAAGCGTCGAGGGGAGAGAGAGAGGGTGGCGAATAAAGTGAAAAAACAGAGTCCACTTTCAAGTTGAACCTTTTTAGGTAATTGGAATGGAGTTCCTTCCAATGCCCATCCATTTTCCTCTCGCCCTATATCTACTTTCTTTATTTTGGATAAGTATGTAAATTTTTGGTTGAAAGATACAACAACAACAACCCAGTAAATTCCGCGTAAAGACAGGGTCTGGGGGTCAGGATGTACGCACTCATACTCCGACCAGATAAGTATGTAAATTATAAAAAGAGAAAAAATGTCTGGTAAAGTACGCGCCTCACACGCTAGCCAAACCCTTCCTCTCGGTCGAAAGGCGATTTCGCTTTTCGCTTAGGAAACCCTAGCCCTCAATGGTGTTCAAGCCAAAAATTGTGATCAATCCACCCTCAAATCTTCATTCTTGTCAACCAATAGTGATGATGAAACCACTTTCCTTCCAATCCACGCAGCCAAGACCTTACGGGGTTCCTGTGTTGGCGAGATGTCTCTTTGTGCCCAAAATAAGAGCGCGGATTCCTAGTTCGTCCCTATGGTTAGATTGCTTGGTTTAACCCCTTCGATCATTTGGTTTTTTACCACAATGATGCTCTGGTGTGAAGGATGGTGAATCAAGCCTCCCCCTTGGCCGAATTTATACCGAGGGTTCATCTCTTCGTTGTTCGGGGTGATTGGTTGTGATGGTTGGCTCATATTGAAAGAGGGCTTTGAGTTTTCTCACTATTTCAAGGCAGTTGGAGGGAGGTATGGCTAAGTCCCTGGCTTTTCTCTTTTTCATCTTCTTTTTGTTGGATTTCTCTTTAAAAAGGGTCTGAGATGGGAGGTTTGCACTCACTCCTCTCCTCTATCTCTTTGTCAAACATATTTGCTAAAACATCTTTTTAATACTCACAATCTTTCTCCTTTGTTTTGGCTGATGGATTCCCCCGAGGCTAACAAAGGCAATCACTCATGGGTCCAAAGCTTTCTGGACCTCCATCTTTCACCCCCTAAAGGGTCTCAATTTAATTGAGAAAGAAAAAACTACTGAGAGGGCTTCGGTCCTCTTAGATGGTGCAAAGGCTGCTTTCGCTTCCAAGTCTAAGGGAGTTAAAAATCAGAAGAGAAAGGCATTCGTGTGGATGAATCTAAAGGCACTCCAAGTGAAAGGCAATTGGTTAGTTCTGCTCTTTCCTTGTGTACATTTTCATTTCCTATCCCTTATTGTTAAACAAATATATTTTCTACTGGTTTATCGCTTATCCCTTCTCTGCTGGATGAAAGTGTTGATAAAAAATCAATTGACACCCAGCCTTAGGGCTTCTCGTCTAAGTACCTTCCTCCCTTGGAGGGTGATTAGTGCAAGTTTATTATTACAAGTTCATAGCAGTGTGTACATCCACTTAGAAAATTGTTGGGTATACACGTTTGCCCTTGTGTGGCCTCGTAGTTGGGATAATTGTGTCCTGGGTGGCCTATGCATGTCCAATTTGTGGCTTAAGGGTATCACTTGCAGCCCTTGTTTGAGTCTCTTTGTGCTCTGCCTATCGCTTTTGGTATCTTTTAGTCGATCATGGGTTGTAACAGATCTTCCTATGTTATTGTTGTCATCGGAATGGTATGGGTAAAGTCGTATGATATGAGTAAATTAGTCTGTGTGTATAAGTGTCTCCATAACAATCTTCTCCTCCTACCAATCCCCATCCTTATGGTTTGGCTTGCTCAGTTAATTTGTTGGACAACTAAAGTAAATGAAGTGATCAATGTACCCGTTAAATTAAGGGTATGGTCTAATATCTATATGATCACATCACTGTATAAGACTACAAATAAGGTTTTTAAGGCATCTTATTTCATCAAAATACTAAGGTTGTCTAGCGCCAGTAGTTTGCAAACTAAATATTTCAAGGACAAATGGAGTGTGACAAACAGATTTGAGTCTGTATGTATGACTATTTGGACCAAAGCATCTTACAAATTTTTTGGAATTCAAATGGTGCAAAACTTTCCTTTGTTGCATATATGGCCATTCATCTATCCTAAATTCAACCGTAATATCATGGAATGTAGAAAATGACTTGGGTGCTTCCAAGCTCAGTGCTTCCAAGCTCAATGTAGACAATGACTTGTTTTCATTGATCACCGCTATTTCTTTGCCGAGAAATGATGGTAGAAAAATCAAGAGAATATCCTTTGATAAAGAAAAACTCAAAGTCCCTCAAGGTAAGGCTCAAGATAATATAATTGCACTCAGTCTCACTTCTCTTTGTGCACCCATGATCTATGGCTTTGAGTATAGATGGTTATTTACCTTCTACTGTTTGGCTTGTGAATATAATTGCCTGGACCCTTCTACTGTTTGGCTTGTGAATATGTCTGTCTTTGATGAGGTGTTTATTAAGTTTACGTGTGAAAATCCTAGCAAGGTATTAAATAAAGAAGTATATATTATGACTACTGATGCATTTTTATTGAATCACCTTCTTTGTGGTTGCTGGTTAGTTCAATGTATTAGGATACGACCTTTTACTGATTGGGGACACCATTTCCTGGACCTACACAACCCATCTTTGGGTTCATACACTATATGGTTTAATCTCATTATAGCCACTTATTTTATAGATAATAATTATGCTTGGGCTACCTATATTAGATTTATCCTTGGATTTTTTGGAATTAGTACTAATGAAAAGGTGCTTGGAAGTGGAATGTTCCACGTCAATGGGTGTACTCCTATCTTTTGGGCCTCTCTTGTGCCTCATACTCAAAGTACATTCACATCCCAATTTAGAGTAACATCTTGCTCATCACCCCTTCCTTTGCTGTTCAAGTCCCGGAATATCCCCTTACTGTGCAACTATCCCATTGATTGGGTTTCCTTAATCTTATTTATCAACACCACACTCCCAAAAACAGCTTTGAGTTTTAAAGTTTCTTGCAATTCTCACCCAATGTCTCTCTTGGATAAATACTTACCCTTTGTAGATTCACCATATAAAGTTTGTATTACCTATGCAAATAAGAGGAACCAAAATATTTACAAATTCTTAGACAAAAGCAAGAGTGTTGGGATCTTACCTGAGATCGCCACACATAAAACTACGATTAAATGAAAATATGCGCATGGAACTGTAGAGGCATTAGAAAACCCACATTCTGGACTGACATAGACTCCTTTTGTAAAAATGAACAAATCCATATAATCTCCCTTACAGAGACGAAAACCGAACGAATACCGGAGGAAAAAACATGGAGAAGTGTAGGTTTCGATAATGCTGTCTAGTCACCAGCCACTGGGCGCTCCGGTGGGATTGGTGTACTTTGGAAATCACATTATCTTACTCATGAAGATATTTCACTAGACAGACAATTTGAGAGATCATTTCGATCAAATATAAAAATTGTAATACAAATTTCTCCTGCATCCTTATCTTCGTCTATGGTCCTCCTGATGAAAGTGACAAAAACGATTTCTGGAGAACAGTTAAAGATTTAATAAACTCTTCCGACTTACCTTGTATGGTGATTGGGGATATGAATGAAATTTGTCACGGTGAAGACAAGTTCGGAGGAACCGAAATCAACCTTGCTCGGTTTAGACGTCTTCTTGAGGAAAAAGGTGTCGGGACCGAACAATATCCTTGAAAGATTAGATAGAGCAATTGTCCAACGTCGGTTTTTAGAGGAATACCCAAATCTACAAATCACACACCACGCATTCACATCATCTGACCATTGTCCCATATCTCTCGATCTAAGTAATGGCGAAGTACACAAGGCCCTACCCTTCAAATTGGAAAATATGTGGTTACAAAGGAATGATTTCCATAATATAGTTAAACAAACCTGGAGAGCAAACTTTAGTGGGTCAGCAATGTTTCAACTATCCTTTAAGACAAAATTTTTAAAGGCAAAAGCTAAGGAATGGAATAGGAAGACTTTCGGAAACATTTTCTGACTACTAAAGGATGTCGAATGTAGCCTTCTTGAGATACAAAAGACGAATTTAGTTTCTCAAAACCCATTCATGGTGGATAAACAAACACAACTACTTAAGAAAAAGGAAGCTTTGTTGAACTTCCACAAGAAATTCTGGAATCAAAGAGCAAAAGTTAAACACCTAAAACTTCCTGACACTAATTCTGGCTATTTCCATAGGATAGCAACGGGGAGAAGAAATAGAAAGATTATTCGAAATGTTACAACAGCAAACGGAACCCAAATTATTGGGGAAGAAAATGTCAAGAAGGAAATTCAATTAGATTTTGAAAAACGATTCAAAAGGGATGGAGAGAATAAACAAAACCTCTTAGATTACTTATCCTTGACAACTCCATCAATTATGAATAGAGAAAATGAAGAACTAATAAAACCAGTTACAAATAGTGAAATTAAAAGCGCGTTGTTTAATATGGGAAAAAATAAGTCCCCAGATCCAGATGGGATGACAGTGGAATTCTATAAAACTTATTGGGGCATTGTTGGCCCATCTGTGATAAAAGTAGTCAAAGGATTCTTCCGATCGGGTAAATTGCTCAAACAGATAAACCACACGTTTATCACCTTTTTACCAAAATGTGATAACCCAACTACAACAAACAACTACAGACCAATTAGCCTCTGCTCAACTATATATAAACTTATTTCAAAAATCATTACTGATCGTCTAAAAAAGTGATTGGGAAACTCATTCACCCATTACAAGGAGCTTTTGTATCTAATCGCGCTATTCAGGACAATATTCTGGTAGCACATGAGATCTTCCATACTTTTAAAAGAGGAAAAGGAAATGAAGGATGGATGGCGATAAAGCTAGATATGGAACAAAAATATGACTGTGTTGATTGGGAGTTCTGCTTTCAAATCCTGCCGAATTTTGGCTTCCACCCAACCTTTATAGGTTGGATAAAAGAATGTGTAGAAACAGTCTCATTTTCAATTTTGTTTAACAACGTCCATACAGACTTATTCAAACCAACTAGAGGTCTCCGTCAGGGTGATCCATTATCGCCATTTTTTTTTTCATACTAGGGGCGGAAATCCTTGCTAGAAAACTACAAGCGGAGGCGACATCAAGAACTGGTACTGTTGGGTTTAGGTTCGGCAGAGACGGTCTCTCTGTTCCTTTCCTAGGGTTTGAAGATGACATCATGGTTTTTTCAAAAGCCACATCTACTGCAAGTGAAAATATAAGGAAAATTATTGATGAATATTGTAAGTACTCGGGCCAAAAGGTTAACTTTCACAAATCTTCCTTTCAAACAACAAGAGCTTTAGAAAAATTCCTCACACAAGAGCTTTAGAAAAATATCTGGGTTGCCCCATTATTAACGGAAAAGTGAATCGCAAAGCCTTTGAAGAAACTGTATGCAAGTCAAAAGAGCAACTCTCTAAGTGGAGAGCCAATGCACTCTCTCAACAGGGGAGGGCAACACTTATAAATTCAAACCTTTCGTCAAAACCTCTCTACATAATGCAGAGTTTTATGCTGCCAACCAATATACACAAACAACTAGACCAACTCAATAGAACTTTTTTCTGGAACAAAGATCTCCAACATAGACCACTAATAAGATGGGATAGAATTTGTAAGCCAAAATGTAAAGGTGGGATCAAGCTCCAAAAATCGAAGGATATGAACGAGGCTCTCCAGATGAAGTTATTATGGAAAATCCTTGTTGAACTTGATAACTATTGGGTTCAACTAATAAGGTATAAATACCTAAAAAACACAGAACTTCTACAATATAAAGCAAAGGGCAATACATCGTGGTAGTGGAGAAACCTAAGTAGGCTCAATGACAAATTTAAAAAAGGTCTCATTTGGTCTGTTGGTGACGGGAGATCTATTAACTTCTGGACAGATAATTGATTGTCAATGACCCCCCTTTTAAGAAGAATAAACCCACCACAAGATGTTAATATTAACCAAAATATTAGTGACTGTATGATAAACGGAAATTGGTGGATTGAAAGACTAAACCGTGATTTCGATAACGCCATCGTAAATGAAATAACTGATAGCCGCTCCTAGATAGACTATTATGGTGGTCGGATCGTGAGGGTTGGTTCACAACAGCAAGTGCAATGAAACTCATTACAAACTCTAATAATATGACAGACGACCCCAACTCATGGATTTGGAAGCTAAACATTCCCCCAAAGATTAAAAATTTCCTTTGGAAACTAGTTCAAAAGGGACTCCCAACAACAACTCGATTATCCCAGAGAGGTGTTCATGTTCCAATTCCCTGTAAATTATGTAATCACCATGAAGAAGATGAAGCTCATCTTTTTATTGAATGTAGTTTCTCAAATTATCCAGATTTGCAGATACATGGAATCCAGCACATCATACCTAACATACTAAATAGCACAAGAGACATTAAAATAATCATGAGCACATTAGGTGACAAACTTAATCCCACTGAAAAAGAAGTATTAGCGCTCAAATGGTGGGTCATTTGGTTTTACAGAAATCAAATTACCTTCCGAGATGGCCACATTCCATCTAATAGGGAAATACAATCTCTCATAAATACGGTTTATGAAAATTGGACAAAAGCATGTAAACAAGAGGACATAGGAACAGACAATACAAAAGACAAGGCAAGCCAAAAAATAAAAAATAAAACACGAATTAAGTGGAGAAAACCGGGACGAGGAGTCATGAAACTAAATTTTGATGGGTCGTCTTCAAATTTGGATGGAAGCACCACGGGGTACATTATTCGGGACTGGGAAGGGAAACACATTACATTGGGATACAAACATATAGGTAAACAATCTCCTCTTATGGCGGAAACACTTGCCCTAAGAGAATGAGTAATTAAATCTAGAGAACTTCATATCAGAAAACTCGTGATTGAAGGAGATTCACATATCATCATCAACCATCTAGCACAAAAAGGAAAATGTCCTTGGGAGATTGAATTGACTATGGGTGATATCCAAACAATCCTTTAATACTTTCATGAAGTATCCTTCTCGCATGTCCCCCGCATTGGGAACAGAGTGGCTGATAAGGTTGCACATCTTTGCCGCTCTGTGCGGGGGAATGCACTTGAAACACATCCAGGTCTTCTAAACCTCATCCGTCAGGATGCGATCGGCTAGGTTTCGACCAACCGAAATTTTACCTTATCAAAAAAAAAAAAGAAAAAAAGTATGTAAATTATTGCTGTAAGTTTTATTTATTTATTTTGGATAAAAAAACGTAAGTTTTATCTTTGAAGAATTGCTGTATATTGACAACTTTTTTTTAATAAGATAAAGATTCGGAGGTAAGACAAACCCGACTCCCCGAGAGGCCGACAAATCGGCATAAAGACTAACCGTCGAAATAAATACAACAAAAAACATACGCAACAAAGATTGATCTTACACGTACAAAAAGAGAGTTCTAGGCTAAATGAAGACCGTCGGCCGAGAACGTAGGTGCAAACAGAAGCCGAGCACCACCAAGGTAGCACCGCTGGTCAGTGGTACATGAGGACGTCACCTCCTGTGGGTAGTGAAGACGGAAACTCCAAAGAGCAGTCTCCTAGAAACGGAATCGTCTTTGAGCACACCACCACCACCCTAACCAGACCCGACTCCAAACATCAAGTTGTCAACCAAACCAAACGAAACTAGGACAACATAAAAGCACGCACAAGCCACAACCCGAACATGGTGCGCCTTCTAACCACCCTTAGCCCTTCTCCAAACTCGGATTGTAAAACTGTAGAATAAACATAAAATAGCGTAGATTCCGAACTCGAATAACCAAATGGATAACATTGCAAATTAACGTTAAAACATGCAAGAAACATACTCTAAATGCATCTAAACCTATCTATAATGCCTATCTAAAATATGCATTATCAGTCATTAGTTTCGACAATTGCCAAGATGTATTACCCTTTTTCATAGTTAAATATTTTTTTCTTTTAAGTATTTGTTATTTATTGTTTGGGTATAGGGGTTTTGTGATTCTGCAAGGATTTTTCATAGGAGTTTCATTTGCAAAGCTTTATTCGTGTGTTTTGTCTTTTATTGTCATTAGTTTCAACCATTGTCAAGAGGTATTACCCTTTTTTCGTAATTAAATGTTTTTTTCTTTGAAGTATTTGTTATTTATTTCTAGGGCTGGGCATAGGGGTTTTATGGTTTTGAGGGATTTTTCATATGAGTTTCATTTGCAAAGCTTTATTCATGTGTTTTGTCTTGTCTATTCCTTCTCCACCATGTTTTTTTCTTCTACATATTTTAGCCCATCCTATGGGTGGTTTGTATGGTGCGTCTTTGTTCCAAAAGAAAGTTCGATTTATCTAATCCAGTTCTTTATGTATTCCGCTTGGTAGGAAAAAAATTTACATGGCAAAGTTTGGCTTTGTTAAGTTTGATCTGATAAGTGTTACCTTTCCTTCCTATGACAGAGCATTTGCTCGTCATTTGCTGAGTTGATTTTTCATTTTGCAAATCGTTTCTTCAAATGTGGAGTGATTTACCCTACTACTAATGATTGGGCAACCTAGGTACTTATCGAGTTTATTCTGGCTTGTGATGTTGATTGTGTCCTGGATTATTTGCTTTTTAACGTTTGTCACCTTCGGGGTAGTTTGGAATGTTGATTTGTGGAAGTTCACTTGTTGTCCTGATATTGCGCAATATTCATCAATTATTTTCTTTGTTAGTTGTGTCCCATTTTAATTTGTTTTGGTGAATATCATCATATCGTCTGCAAATGAGAGGAAGGGCATTTTAGGTCCGATTCTTGTGATACTGAATCCAACCTCATTTTCTGAGTTGTTGCCTATTTATATTTCTTGTAATTTCCTTGCAAGCACTTCAGATCATAGGATAAAGATGAGTGGTGAGAAAGGATCACCTGGTCTCAACCATATCCTCTCTCCGGGGCAAAAGGTTTCTTTGTCCCTTCATTTACAAAAGCTGACAAAGATACTGTTTAGATCCAAGTTCTGACTTTTGAGCTAAACCAAATTTCTCAAGAACTTTAAACAAGAAGTCTCGTTCAACCCTATCATAAATCTTTTCCATGTCTTGTTTAATAGTCAACCATTCTGTTTTTCCATTCATGTTTCTAAACGTGTGATAATCAAGATATTGTCTTATAGCTATTTTTGAAACGACAACACTTGTGATGGGTGTATAAGTTTCCTAACAACTTGTTTTAGTCGATTTGCTATAATTTTGCCATTGTTTTGTATATTGTTGTACATAGGCTAATGGGTCGATAATCCGAAGGCGATCTTGGATTGTCTATTTTTGGGATAAGTGTGATCAATGTTTGGTTGATCTGCTTTAAGATTTCCCCGGAGTGGAAGAATCATTTTATTGCCTTTGTGATAGCTGATTTGACTATTTCCCAATAATGTTGGTAGAATTTTGTTGTCATTCAATATGACCTTGGCGATTTGTGTTTCCCTATATTAAATATGGCATTTTTAATTTCTTGGTTTGTAAGAGGGTTTTTTTTAGTTTCTCATTGTCGTCTTCACTAACTTCCATGTTGATCAATTGTAGGTATTAATTCGTTAAAATGTTGTTATTTATCTCTTATTTTATATATCTTCTGATGAAGTTTTCTCTGATTTCTTATTTAATGTTTTCCTCCCCATTTATGTGTTGTTTGTCTAGGTTTGAGATTTTGTTAATTCTTTTCCGGTCTCTCCTACCCGATGAAAATAGCCCGAGTTTGTGTCTGGGAGGTGTAAGTGTTTTGTTTTTAGTCTTTGGCTGTAGTATTTTTTCTGATAGTGTAGAATGCTTTCCCTTTTCTGTATTATTCTATTCTGCTTCTGTACTTCGGTTCGGGTTTGTTTTTTTTTTAGTTTTTTTTAGTTTTTTGCATTATTATCAGATGGTCAGTGATGTCCTTGAGTTGCCTAAATATGTTCCATTTTTTTGTCATCCTTTTTTTAGGGGGCTGTGTTTTTTCACTAAATTGAACACATGAGAACCTAGAAAGTGAGATTTTTTCACTATGTGTCCTTAGTCTTCGCATTCCAACCACATCTTTTCAAAATTAAATAGATGGGCTTTGAAGTGTTCTTAGTTATCAAATTCAATCACTATAGGACAGTTATCCAATAATGTGAATGCATGATTCTTTGTTTTGATTTTTGGGCACCTAAATATGAATCTAATCGTGGAGGATATTATTTGTTTTTTTTCCATGTTTTTTCTCCAAGTGAATTGATTCCTAATAGCGAATATTCTCTCAAATCGCAATTGTGTTTAGAGATTGTTAAGGTTCTATATCTACTCAGGTGGGGTTCACACTCACCTTCCTTTTCTAAGCTATCTTGAATTTCATCTATGATTAAACATGGATAGCCGGTGCCTTGGACAAACTGTTGAAATTTTGCCCAGATGCTCGATTTGTCCTCTTTATTTGGTTGTCCATAAACGAAAAAGATAGCCAGCTCTACTCTTCCAACTTAATTTTCATATTTGAGCGCTATGAATCCGTGTGAATTATTTGAATATATTCATAATGAAGGACATTATATCAACAATATCTTTTTGTAAAGATGTTATATCAATAATAATAATTTTTTTATTATTATTATTAATCAATTATTCAATTTCTAATACTCTTTTACGTGTGACCTTAAAATCCAAATAAAATAATAATAGATTAAATCTAATTTATCCATAAATGATAGTTTGCTTCTAAGTTCTAACAAACCATTACAACTAGCTAAATTATTTGAATTACAAATTTCCAATTTAATCTTATTATTATATTATCTTTGTTAATGTGGATTTATGGACTTAATTAAGTCAAAAGAAGTTAAATAAATTGGGTATGGTATCATATGGAGGAGCTGCCTAATGCCTATGAACAACACACTTGACCTTCACGATCAGGAAAAACCCTCTCAAGGAAGGTGAGAAATCTGTTGGAGTACAACTGCGGTTCTAGAACCGAAATCGATTTCGGATCACAGTACGTCGACTTCCACGCGTGCTCCAGCTTCTTCCTCAAGCTGTAGTCTTGCAGGATATCAATAATGCCAAGGTACAGCACCACGTCGTAAACCTCAAACAGCTCCACCTCCGTTGGATCCATCTCGTCGTGTGGAAGCTTCCGAATCGCCCTAGCTGGCATGTTCACCCCCAGCTGGATCCTCAACCTGCAGCAGTATGAAATGAAGACACAAATCTTAAGAAAAAAGGCATTCATTTGTGTCATTGACCTACTCCTAGTGTAATGGATGCATCCAAACTTGATGCATTGTACAGATTGAGTTACGTACCTTGCAGTGCCGGGAAGAAGAAGATCAACTTCCCTGTCACCCGCTGAATAGGCTCGAAGAGTTTTACCACGGATGTGAGGGCCAGGAGTGGTGTTGACTGAGCTCGGTTCGTGGTTCACCATGAGTAGTCCCGTTGGAGGAATCAGTAGCTCTTCTCTTGAGGATATGCCTGCACCCATAAAAAAAAAAACCAGTTGCTGAGTATATTTTCAATGCATATATGTAGTAGGATGGGAGACATTGGAATGAAATGATCACCATGGGAGTCTGTTTCCGGGTTGCCGCGAAATGTATCCGATGGCTCCAAGAGAGGCTTCAGATGATCCGGAGCTCGAAAATGCAGTCCCAGAAGCAGGCTGTAATCGATGATCTTTTGGGACTCTAGAAACTGGCAATCTAGTGAGAGTTGTCTGCAATAGTTTTACAGAGCAGAAAATCTAGATTCAAGAATGGCATCAATCATAGCGTATCGAATACAAGGGAGGTAGAAATGGCTTACTCGAAGAGTGCTTCTCGCAGTAGCCGGTCCATATAGAACTCGTATTTAAGATCAAGATCCTTCAATGTGGTAGTCTCGGTAATCTTGTCTTTGTTCGTGCATCGCCCATATGTCGAGCCCTTCAAGTCATAGCGCTTGTGGATTCTGAGCTCCGTGTAGAACATGTTTCCCATCACTATGAAACGAACCTTTCTGCCATGCTTCAGTTTTATGCGGTGCAGCCCAAAGAATTTCGTGATGAGAGTGTTTTCGTAGTGGCTTACGTGTTCGTAGTAGCCAGGAAGCATTTTCAGCAGAACCTACAGAGTGAAAGGAATATAAAAGGTTGGTTCATAGATACCTCTATGATGAACAACAAATCAACAAAAAAATAGATTCAGGCTCTGTTTCGTCTTCCTTTAACGAACCTTAACTTCAGCTTTTCTAAGTGTCTTGATGACGAATTTATCATCATGAGAAAGGTAGAAGATGCACCCACTTTTCCCTGGAGAAGAAAGCTCTCTCAAGCCATCGTCACCGCATATAGACATCATGTAATCAGCTGCATCCAGCTTGAACAACTCCCTCAAATTCCTGCAAATAGATGACAGTCATTGGCATACTTCAATATAAACATGAAATTATAAACTAAAAAACCAAGTCTTAACACAATTTCATCGCTAATACATCAACACGGAAAGGATATAAATCCAATCTAGAGACCTCATCTAATGAGAAATGGGAACAATTTCTCCTCTGATACTAAATTTCTTACCAGTCAACGAAAGTTGTAGAGTACCTGAATACCATAGGGCAGTAGTCCTTCCAGTGGAAGTCAAGAGAGTAATGAGGAGGCGTCAACTGAGTACCGCTTCTAGGGAAACACATCTTTATCCTGGCTTGCTTGCCAAAATCAGCAGACCTTACTTGTCGAGCAGGCACCGGTGTTATCTTTCCAACTGTATACCTAACATTGCAAACAGAAAAAATGATGTTACGTATCATTTCCCAGTTTCCTGTGAAGATTTAGCCTTATTACCTGATACCAAGTTGCAGATTCAGCATCAAGTAATGACTCTGATTACCGCTGAAGATTTTGATGCAAGGATTTATCTTAACTTTTGTAGCAGAAAATTTTATTTTTTGTTTGTTTTTGCTGGATTTGCGTTCGTTTTTCTTGATCCGTTCTCTGATCAGAACACCCTGCATGTACTCCCTCTCAAAGACAATATCATTTGCATCCTTGATCTCAGATTGTTCAATGCTTTGACTGCTTGATGAACTGCACGAGCTGTCTTGAGATGACAACTCCCTGGCAAGATCACGCAGCATCCAGTCTTGACCAAATGATGTCTTTCTTGATGATTTGTCTAAGTTCCTTCGCAAGCTACGGCTAGACAGCTTTTCTGAGACACTGCAGTTGACTCTCGGCTCCATAGTCTTACACCTTAGACCTGCCTTGGTCTTAGATGAAGCAAGTGCTAGCTCGCGCTTTTCCTTGCCATCGTACCCTGCAGAGAGGCCCCACTTTTTCAACGGTGGATGCTTGCTTCCGGCTGGATAGAAAGTCCCCCTTCCATCCTTAAATCCCCCTGTCCAATTCCCAAAGTAATAGCCACCATCCGAGAACCTATAAATCCCAGAACCATGCCTTAACCCATTGAGCCAAAACCCATAGAAGACATCACCATTAGTCCATTTCATGATCCCTCTTCCAAACATCCTCCCATCTTTCCAAGTACCGATAAAAGTGTTGCCAGAGCTCCAAACATACTTTCCGCTCCCCTCGCGCTCTCCCTCCTTCCACGTGCCTTCATACGCATCCGAATTGGAGTACTCTTTCCTTCCATAGCCTTGCATAGTGTTCATCCTCCAAGTTCCACAATAGGTGTACTGATCAGGGCAGGTGAATTCGCCATCGCCATGAAAGTACCCTCCGGAGAATTCACCTTCATAGACCGACCCAGAAGGCAAACTCATCCTGCCTTCCCCAGTCATTTTCCCCAATTCCCAATCCCCTTCATAAACTGTTCCATCTGACCATGTGTATCTTCCATGTCCATGGGGTAACCCTCTCAAAAGATCCCCTATATAGGAATCCCCATTTGGGAATTGCTTTTCCTCAGCTCTGTTGATTTAACACAAAGAGCAAATACCCCATGAATGAACAAAACATCTAAAGATTGAGAATGAAACTGAATTGAATGGAAAGTTTAACAGAATTACCTTTCTACGTTCTCCATTTTGAGCAAAAACCCTAGACTATGAGGATTCATTGGCAATTCCTGCACACCAAAAGCCTAATTGAGAATAAAATTGAAAATTGAGCTTCAAATCACAATTGACAGAAAGTAAACAACAAATTTCCAAAATGAATGCAAAGATGCTATACTCCCACTATGAACATGAAAAAGCAAGATTCCAAATGTAGGGTTTATCCACATGTGCATCAACTGTCAAAGGTAACCTCCAATGGAAACAAACACTTTATGAATTAAGTAACATCAAAGGGACAAAACGAAAACTAGGTGGTTACAGAAAGCAATCACTAACCCATCAAAGGTTCTTGAATCCGTATTAGGTTAACTAATTGATCGAAGCTGCAAACACAAGATTCCAAAATAAACTTACCAAAATAAGCTACTACTTATTTACAAAAAAACAGAAACCCTCCCGGTGAGCTTCCGAGCTGTTCAATGGATTTTGTTTTCAGCTCCACGGACGGAAGATGACAAGATGAAGATGACAGGGCGGGAGTGAGGGAGAGTGTATACCCAGAAGAACAAAACAAAGAGTTTTGATTTGATTTGATTTCACGACGGAAAAAGAGGGTGCACGGGGTATGGTGGGGGTGGGTCGCAGGGGATAATTTTGGCGCTTTTAATCAGGTGGCCACCACCACACCATAACACAAATGCAATCTGCTTAAGTAAGGCATATATATAACTATAAACTAGTATAATCCCCGCACCATGGTGCGGTTTTTTTAAACTAAAATTTTAGAAATATAAAAAAATATATTATGAAATATTAATAAAAGCTAAAATAAAAATCATTACCACAAATGTATTTTATAATTCTCTGAAAAAAATATTTTTAAAAAATCTCATGCAAAGTATAATACATAAATATAGATTGAATCACTCAGTAATAATAATAATAATAATAATAATAATAATAATAATAATAATAATAATAATAATAATAATAATAATAATAATAATAATAATAATATCATTATAACTTTGTTTAAATGTGATTTATCATAACTAATAGTTATATTCAATGCTTTGAATTAAGCCCAATGGTTACATTTTTGTTCTTTAATGTTTAAAATTAAGCCCAATTGTTAGTAAATATGTTAAGGATAAAAGAAAAAAATGTGATTAGTTTAAAGAGATAAAAAAAAGAATAAAAATAATAATTAAAGAAAATAAATAAATAATTAAAAAAAGGGACAAAAAAACTTGATTGGTGGAAAAGAGAGGATTAAGGAGAAGTTGACACATAAGCCTAAATTGTTCTAAATTAAGAGTATATATAGATGGTTACATTTTTGTTCTTTAATGTTTAAAATTAAGCCCAATTGTTAGTAAATATGTTAAGGATAAAAGAAAAAAATGTGATTAGTTTAAAGAGATAAAAAAAAGAATAAAAATAATAATTAAAGAAAATAAATAAATAATTAAAAAAAGGGACAAAAAAACTTGATTGGTGGAAAAGAGAGGATTAAGGAGAAGTTGACACATAAGCCTAAAGTGTTCTAAATTAAGAGTATATATAGATTATTAGTAAATATGTTAAGGATAAAAGAAAAAAATGTGATTAGTTTAAAGAGATAAAAAAAAAAGAATAAAAATAATAATTAAAGAAAATAAATAAATAATTAAAAAAAGGGACAAAAAAACTTGATTGGTGGAAAAGAGAGGATTAAGGAGAAGTTGACACATAAGCCTAAAGTGTTCTAAATTAAGAGTATATATAGATGGTTACATTTTTGTTCTTTAATGTTTAAAATTAAGCCCAATTGTTAGTAAATATGTTAAGGATAAAAGAAAAAAAATGTGATTAGTTTAAAGAGATAAAAAAAAAGAATAAAAATAATAATTAAAGAAAATAAATAAATAATTAAAAAAGGGACAAAAAAACTTGATTGGTGGAAAAGAGAGGATTAAGGAGAAGTTGACACATAAGCCTAAAGTGTTCTAAATTAAGAGTATATATAGATTATACTGTAATCATCTCCTCATTATTAACGTTGTCTTTATTTTTTGGGAATTAATTTAATTTAATTTAAAAAAAACTTAGAGCTGCCATTGTCGGTCAGCTAACGTGGCTCCCCCAGTAAGGCAAGAAGGTTTACATGGTGATTGGTGACGACCATCCTCTGGTCTTGATTTTGTAAATAGAGAGTGGTCATCTTCAAAATCTTCAGGTATTCCACTTCTAACCGCAAATCTTTTCTGACGGAATTATTTTGGAATGGATATAATCCTTTATGGTCAATTGCATCAAAATTCCACAATCTATTAGAGAAGAATGAAATTCGTTTGAAGGTTTTCCTATACCGGAAAAACAAAATTTGGTGGCAAAACCAGGGAGGACAACCTCCCCACTACAAAAAGAGGAAGCAAAACAAAAATTACACAGGACACAACTGAGTAACGGACACTCCCTGCTCATCCTTCATGATGAACTGAGTCGTACAGTCAGGAGGCTTCGGAAGAACATAGCAGCCCAAGGGAAAGGAGAAGGCAAAATAGGGGGTGCGAAGGCTTAATATTCTTCGCAATTAGGTTCATCACAACCTCCGAATCTAACTCAATCAAAACTTTCCTTAGGCCCAAGTCCAATGCCACTTCCAAACCTCTAAGAATACCCAGCATTCTGCAACCGGGACTGAGCAGAGGCCGATATTGAAGGCAAAATCGGCCACTCAATGAGCATTCGCATCCCTGATGACTCCTCCAACTCTAGCCCGAGTCCCTTCCCGAAGAGCCCCATCTGTGTTGACCTTAAACCAACCAACTTCAGGTCTTTCCCACGTAATATTCCTCGCGACTCTACGATTCTCTTTCATACAACTGCATGAACGGTCTGTCCACAACTTTCTTATACTCCCTAACCGCTCTCAAACACGCTTTCTTGGTGATACGTACTCGACTCGGATTGAGCGAGTACAACTCTCAATCGTCCAGTGTTAAGGTAAATCGATTAACCTTAGCGTTGTGGAAAACCCTTTGGAAGGAATTCCCGTGTAGAATAGCTCGGAAAACGGAATGGCAGATGCAACTAGGGAACGTCGGAGAGCAATCGATAGACCAGAGGTTCCTGCAGAGGCCGCGAGGTGGCCAGAGGAGCTGCGGGGCGGCCGAGACATCGGAGGTCTTCTTCTCTTCTACGCAAGAGGCTGGGTTCGGCACGGGCTAGCGCTCGTTGTCGTGGTGGTTGTGATTGCAGACGGGGGTGGGTGACCGGCGGCGGTGTAGTGGCGATGACACCGACGGTCAGTGGTGGTCCGGTGGTGGCGGAGGTGGTGCAACAGCGGTGGTGGGCGGTGGTGAGGATGAGTGAAACTACGAATCTCTTCCAAGCAAGGATGAGATCCCGATCTTCAATCAATTCCAACGAGAACCTTTGATTGAAGATCTCAATTGAAATTCAACAGTAACAAAATAGCAAGAACGATAGGGTTTGTGACGTCAGGGAGGAAAAAGGGGGAGTTTAAGCTCAACGCTCTCCAATTCCTCTAAAGTTAACGTAAAAATAAATGATAACCTAATAGAGTATTTAAAGCGAATACTACTAAACCCTAATTACTAATGGGCCTAAAAACTAATGGGTTGAGCTTCCTATGGAAAGGAAGTCCACAACTCTTATTAATAATAATACTTAAAATAGAAATATGTTTTTGTAATAATAAATGTTTTATTAATGAGACGTCGGAGTCGTATCCTACAGGAACTGGAACACATCATACTCCCCTCCTTGAGAGGGAAGCGTCCCTACTTCCTTATCCAGTGATAGAGAGTTCTCATAAAATGGAAGTGTACGTGACAGGGGGCAAGACATACGATCTCATCTTCAATGGAGAGATCCACGGTGGCGCCTTCTTGTCAGACTTGAGGAGGATATCATTCTCCTCCACTTGTCCTTGCACCAAATTGAAGATGACCAGTGAGGAAGGAGAAACATCCATGAGGCAACACGACGGAGGAACGGTTGGAATAAGTGCCAGAAAAAATCGAGGTCTAGCAACCCCAAAAACAACACCTTTATCTTCAATAAACATAGAGCCAACATTCACCCAAACCTCATCCGTTGGAACTTTCCCACTGTCTAGTTGCATCACAAATTCGGAGGCATTCCCTAAGGATTCTGACAGTTTATGACCCACCGTTGGAAAACTCGTCGAGTCAGCTTCTCAACAAGACTTAGTTGACTCAATTATGAGGTCGGGGTCAACGGGAATATGTGTTTCAATTTTGTCGCGCTGGGCAACGAATTCTGTAACAAACTTTTCTTTGGGCTCCCAAAATTTTGCAAAATCAATATCTGTCACAAGCTTAACTACTTCCGCTACATATGATGGTATATGATGTGCTAACTTCTTTCTCATAAAACAAGAATCAGGAGAAATAGCATAATACTTCTTTCTCATCAAGGATTTCAAATACCTCCATTTGGTGATCGGAGCAAGACCAGCATAAGCTTTGGCACGATCCATTCGATTCCACCAGTACACAACCTGCCCACGGAAGAGGTATAATGCCCACTCTACTTTCTTAATCTCTGAAAGTTCATAATAATCAAGCACATACTCGGTGTTCGTCTCCCAATCCAGATATTCATCCGGTTCGACAATTCCATCTAAAGTAGTCAACGTTAACCCATATTTAGCATCATAAAAATATGATTTCATTTGCTGAGAGTGTGAATAAAAAAAATAACGCTTTTCAATTGCATTGAAAGGGTCGGGAGAGAAAAAAAATAGAGATCGAAGGACTTACAAACCGGCTAGGCTCTGATACCAGTTGATACATACTCGACTCGGATTAAGCGAGTACAACTCCCAATCGTCTGGTGTCAAGGTAAATCGACCGACCCTTGTGTTGCGCTCAGAAAAAAGAATAACGGATGCAACTAGGGAACGTCGGAGAGCAATCAACAAACCGGAGGTTCTTGCAAAGGTCGCGGGGCGGCCAAAGGAGTCGCGGGGCGGCCAGAGGAGCCGTTGGGCAGCCAGAGGAGTCGCGGAGGTCTTCTTCTCTTCTGTGTGAGAGGCTAGGTTTGGCACGGGCTAGGGCTCCTTGTCGTGGTGGTTGCGATTGCTGACAGGGGTGGGTGACCGGCGGCGGTGTAGTGGCGACGGCACCGACGATCAGTGGTGGTTCGGTGGTGGCGGAGGTGGTACAACAACGACGGTGGGGTGGTGGTGCGGATGAGTGAAACGACAAACCTCTTCCAAACAAGGATGAGATCTTGATCTTCAATCAATTCCAGCGAGAACCTTTGATTGAAGATCTCAATTGAAATTCAGAAGTTACCAAATAACAAGAACGATAGGGTTTGTTACGTAAGGGAGGAAAAGGATGTTGTGGAGGAAAACTATTCAAATAAATATAAATATAAATATATAAACGAAACCAACTCCCTGTCCAAGAAAATAAAATACAAAAATCCCTTCCGCTGTAGTGGTAGGGTTTCAAGATCGTATCTACAAGGAAGCGTGTTAGCGCTCGCCTAATCAGTTCCAAATTATGCCCTCGAAATCAACCAGAAGCTAACTCGACATCTACCAAAGTAGTTGATGTCGACCTAAGTTGTCGATCCCTGTAAAGCTGCACAACAGAAGACAAAAGCAGACTCGACGTTGAGTAGAAGTACTCGATGTCGACTCAGTGTACTCGATGTCGACCAACAGTTGTCGATGTCGAGTTCATCAGTGCCGAAAAACGTAACCTTGGAATAAAATGAGCATCGAAAAAGATGTCCGAAGAATAAAGGATGGATGCGAAGATGATGAACATAAATAACACAGATTGAGGTTTTATAAATCAATAAACTAAAGACTTTCAAGATCGGGGTTTCAACGCCACAACGATAACCAAATAAGAATCATGCCAAGTTATAAAAGATTATGCCTTTTCATCAAATAACTTTCGTCATTAACAATTAAGATATAGAGACTTTCGCATAAACCCTAATTATTACTAACCCTTTTTAATGATTAATCCAAATTAATATTAAGATCACTTTCGCTTCAATAATACAAATAAGGATCACCCGCTATAGTCGTAGAAGAATCACAAACAGGGATAGAAGATGAAATCGCATATAAAAATCATACCTTTGATGCATGACCCCGACCGTAGAAGCAGGGTGACTACTCGATCTTCATCATGGTAACAAACATCAATATTATGAAAGAAACTACTTGCATTAAAATAAACGAAAGCTTAATTACAACCGTTTGAAGCCAAATTTGCTCTCGCTCCTACAACTCCAATCAGCCAACTCTCTCTCTATCTCTACTCTACACTGCACAATTGCTTGTGGAATGGAATGAATAAAAACTAGCCCCTAGGGCTTTATTTATAGTGCTCAACCCTAGCAAATCTAGGAAAGAAAAACTATATCTTCTATCTAAATCTCTCTATTTAAATCCTACGATGAATATTTGATAATTAAATAAAATAAAACAATTAGAAATCCCCCTATGTAACTTAGGGAATTACTAATATAGATAAATGTCTTCCATGTAGATAGAATCTCGTTCCTTTGCTTGGAAGTAGTTTTTCTCTCGACCAGACTTCTCGAAATCGACTCGGATTCGCTCTGATGGTCCACTCGACATCGAGTAGGTTACTCGACGTCGAGTACATGTGTGATGTCTCGGCTCAGCTTCACTCGACCTCGTCTTCTTTGGCTTCACTCGACATGTGTGTATGGAGGTCTTCACTCGACACCGAGTAAGGTATTCGACGTCGACTTCAAGTGTCGAGCGGTTGCTCTTCTCTGTTTCTGCCCTTGGTGCTGGGTCCAACTTTCACTCCACGTCAAGTCACCCGGTAGACGTCAAGTGACTCTGCAGTAGACGTTGAGTGGTTTTTCGGCTTGAATTTTGCTTCTCCGAATTGTCCCGAATTTGTCTCGGTTTCTGAAATATTAAGCAAAAACTAGTGTAGATCTCCATAGTTAGCAAATAAGCATAAACTACACATATTTTGTATTATTCTAACCCCAAAGTATAAAATACAGATAGAAATCGAATTAGATGTAAGGGGAAAACATGGTAAATTGAGCGCACATCAAATGGGGAGTTTCAACTCAACGCTCTTCAATTCCTCTAAATTTGACGTAAAAATAAATGACAACCTAATAGAGTATTTAAAGAGAATACTACTAAACCCTAATTACTAATGATCCTAAATAACTAATGGGTTGAGCTTCATATGCAAATGAAGTCCACAACTCTTATTAATACTAATACTTAAAATAGATATAGGTTTTTATAATAATAAATGTTTTATCAATGCGACATCGGAGTCATATCCTACAGGGGCTGGAACACATCACTTGATCACCACCGTGACTCCAGCTCCCTGGAAGACCACTTCATTTATGCGTTTCCATAGCCTCCTAACATCCACAACAAAGATGTTATTGCGAAGCCAAGCCGCAAAAGGAAGGCGCCAATAATCACGTCCCCCTTCCACGCTCCTTACCTACGCCCAAAATATATTAACATTACCACAATCCTTAAAGAGATGGATAAGAATTTCATCAGCACCTTTACAAATCGGACAAAGAGCGGAATTGCCAATACCTCGTCGCACCCGCTCAACGTTGGTCCTAATACCGCCCTTTCTCAGAAGCCAGGTAAGCGTACACACCATCTCATTGATCTGAAGACCCCAAATGGTCTTGAAGAAACCCCTATCATTGCATTTCATATCATTTTTTCCAGATTGACAGGTATCCCGAACTGGTCGTGTACTCGCCATTCTTTGTCATTGCCTAGAAGGGAACATCTTTCCCTTCTGAGACAGACACCGTAGCGATTCTTAGGAGAATACTAGACGGGAGGTGACTGTTAAACGCCTCCCAGTGCCAGCCCACCCCCTCAATCTAGAATTCCTCAACCATTATGGGATGGCCATCGTCCTGATTGGGTAGAGCCATCTCCTGGAGTGGTTCTTCAATTAACCACTTATCCTTCCAAAAATCAATACTTTCTCCATTTCGCAGGTTCCACCTTAAGCATGGGTTAATGACATCCCTAAGACCACGCCGTAAGCTCTTCCAAACATGAGAAGCACCATAAGATCACCCCAGGGCTATCCTAATATACTTACTTTGTAACACCTCACGACACAATCCTCCATTCCCCATCAGAAAGCGCCATCCGCGCTTAGCTATGAGGGCAATGTTCATTTCCTCCATGGTTTTAATCCCAGCGCCCCCTTGCTCTTTAGGCTTGATCACCTCCTCCCATGTTACTTTGTGAATCTTCCGTTTGGGTTCAGTCGATCCCCAAAGAAACCTTCTGCAGATCTTGTCCAACTTCTTACACACACCATTCGGAACGCTCAAGGTCCCCACACAATAAATGGGGAGAGAGCAAAGGACCGCCCTTGTTAGCGTAATTCGACCTGCAAAGCTCAACAAGCTGGACATCCATCCTGCAAGTTTAGTAGAGAATTTATCAATAATGAAGTCGAAATCCGTACCTTTAATCCTGGAATGCAGCATGGGGACGTCCAAGTAGTGACCAAGGTCAGTTGTAGCCTGGATCCCACTGGCCACTTGGATTTTCTCTATCAGGTCCGTCTTCACATTCTTGGATACAAAGAATTTCGATTTTTGGAGTGAAACCCTCTACCCGGACTCCGGATGCCTCGCGGAACATGTCAATACACTTCCTAATCACACAAACTTGCGAGAAAGAAGCCTCGGCAAACATCAATATGTCATTCATAAAGAACAAATGGGAAAGAGTCGGACCATTCCTAGCCACTTTCAACGGTTTCTAGTTCCCATCCTCTACTTCCCAGTTGATCATATGAGACAATCTCTCTAAGCAAAGTATGAATATATAAGGCGATATCGGATCTCCCCGGCGGATGCCCATCGATGACATGAATTGTCTCGAGACCTCCCTATTCCCCAACACTTGAATCTTAGCTCCTATAACACACACCATCACCCAGCGGATCCACTTGCTTGGAAGCTTAGCCCAATTAAGAGTGTCTTCGATGAAGTCCCAGTACAGCTTGTCATACGTTTTTTCAAGGTCCAGCTTCAAGCAGATCCAACTTTTACCCCATCTCTTCCGCCTCATAGTGTGGATGACCTCTTGAGTAATGACGAAGTTGTCAAAGATCACTCTTCCGAGGATGAAGCTGCCCTGTGTAGGTCCCACTAACTTCCCATGAGAGGTTGAATTCTAGTAGAGAGCCCTTTGGTGATAGCTTTGTACGTAACATTGCAAAGACCGATCCCACGAAACTGATTAATCCTATCCGGCTTCCTCACCTTAGGAAGAAGCGTGATCAGATTGTCGTTGATCCCACTAGGTAGCTCACAAGTCGTGAAAAAGTTAATCACCATCTCCGTCACAGAAGGTCCAACCACCTCCCAGCATTTCTGGAAAAAGACCGGTTGGAAACCGTCGATCCCTTGGGCTTTGAAGGCTCCCATGCCCTTAATTGCATTCCAAATCTCCTCCTTAGAAACCTCATTTTCCACATTTAGCCAATCTGAATTCACAATTCTTGGGAAATCAGCAAAAACATTGATGGTCACACCATTTGTCCTTTCTTCCGTATAGAGTTTTTCAAAGAATTTCAGATCAAGCTCTTCCAGCTCCGTTTTTTTTCCTCAATCCAACTATCATTATCACATAAGAGACCTTCAACTTTGTTTCTTTTCCTTCCGACCACAGTCGAAGCATGGAATTTTTTTTAATTTCTATCTCCAAGGGCCAGCAAATCAATTCTCGATTTTTGCATCCATAGAATTTCCTCTTGTTCAAAGACCTCATCGAGGTTGTTATTATTATGTTTTTCCTGCTCCTCCACGTTCATTCATGCTCCGAGAGTAATTTGCTTCTGAACTTCGTCCAGAGCTTTTAAAAGGAGAGTCTTTCTCGTGAAGATGTTCCCAAAAACTTCCCTATTCCATTTCTTCATCTCCCCACTCAAATTTGATAGGGTCGTCGTTGCTTCCATAGCCCCCCTTCGATTTAACCAACTTCTGGAACTTCGAGTGGGTTAGCTAAGCGGCTTCAAACCGAAATGGACGTATTTTCTTATCTTTCCTAACCTCCGGATCAAGCTCGAGAAGCAAAGGGTTATGGTCAGAAGAGTACCTTGGGATATGGTGAGCTCTAGCTTCCGACCAAGCAATCATGTCCCCTATTGTTCTCATACTCCAAGTGAACTATTATTCAGTGAACCCCAGGTCAACGAGGTTAAAACGATTAATTGCATTCTTGAAGCATTGGGAGTCCTGTGAATAGCTCTTGTTCCTCATGAGTCTCCTCCTTGGATAGGATATAGTTGAAGTCTCCGCCGATGAAAACATCACCAGACAGATTGTTGATCACGTTCTCAAGGTCCACCCAAAACGGGGCATGTATACCGAAAAAAATTAACCCGGTTGATATTTACACATTGAATATCTAAGTCAATTATATAGGTATAATCTTCCTTCCTAAAATTGTTTTTAAAAAAAAATCGAGGGATTTTAAAGTCTTAACGCTATAATATAATCATGATTTCAAAAGTCGTGATTATTGAAGACATTGCCTGAATTTCCACCCAATAAACGTATATTTTGAACTATGTGCACATTTTGATGGCTAGTTTCAAAAGTCGTTACTAATAAATTTTCAACTATCATATTTTCCGAACGTGTGAATGTAATATCACAACTTTAGAAAACATAATCAGTTTTAAATAGTATAAAGTTGTAGAAGTTATTACCATACCCATATATTTGGCGATAGGGACGGAGGGGGGACAATAACTTGAAAACACATAGCATGTTCGATAGTAGAATTGCTAGAATAACACTAGGCACAATAACACTAATCATTATTGAATATCATTCTCCAAGCCAACACCAAAAAATCTTATATCCACGTTCTAATTGACACAAATTCACATAAATCATAATCAAATTGACAATAATCTCAATTCACCACCAAAAAATGCTTTACTATCCATATATTCATATTCAAATTGAGTTAATCTCATTCTCTAGCAATAATCTCATTCTCAAGCAATAATCTCAATTGTCAAGCAATAATCAAATTCACATATTCGTATTCTAATTGACACAAATTCACCACAATAACTCACCACAAAAATGCTAACCTTTCAACTCTTCAAATTGACACTTCGAACCTGCCTTTCACAATCAACAGATGGGGCTTCCTCTTCCAGTCTTCCTCTTCTCTTTCTCTGAAATCGAATGACAGTAGACAAATATGAGGGCTTCCTCTCGACTTTCAGTCTTCCTCCTCTGAAATCAAATGAATTTCAAGTTCAACTCTTCAATTTTTCACATGAAGCTTCAAATTAGAGCACGAGAAGATAAGAATCAATTCGAATAAGAGATTACCTTGTTGTTCAGTCTCAGATGAGATGCAAAATAGGGCTTGCGCTTTCGACTGTTCAATCTGTTTGAGAATGGGCGGCGCGATGTCGTTCACGCCTTCACCAGCTTCACGAAAGACTGGGAGCGGTCGAGCGGGACTTGGGAGAAGGAAGAAGAGACGGCCTTCTCCTTCACACGAAATGTCTCAAACGCGAGGCGGAGGAGTTTGGTTAGGGTTCACTCTTTCACAAGCAAAACGACGTCGTTTCGTTTTTTTTAATACAACTAATTACTGGGACCGGGAGGGCACGTGCTCCCCCCGCCCCTGGCTCCGCCTCTGTTTGACGACATATTCACCATGTATACAGTAGTCTCTAAAATTAATCACAGTTGATAACATATCTGTCACTAACATTTTCATCTATTTAATTTTTTTTCAATATTTAAAAAAAAACTTTTTTATATACATACACATAAAAAAGAACCCAAGAAATTTTAAAAATTGCAATACCCACCCGAAAGGGTTTGAGTAACCCCACCCGAAAGGGTTTGAGAAAATCCCGCAAGGGCTTGTCGATACTTTTGTAGGTGAAAGCTTGATGGAGTTTTGTTGCGATCAGTTTGCGGCTCTGCTTCCGATGTTTTTAGGAGATCTTCTGCTTGGTTGAGGGGCGTGGAGTCTGTAGTCGGGTCTGGCTGGGGTCGAGGTGGTGCGCTCAGGGCGACTCCGTATTCAGGATAGAGTTTCCTTGGAGTTCGTCTGCATTACCCACAGGAGTTAGTGTCCTGCTGTACTACTGGCCCGCGGTCTACTGTTCGGTGGTGCTTGGCTGCGTTCTTCGGTGACTTCCTCAGCGTTCGGGTGTTTGGTCTTCCTGGAATGTTTGTAGTAGAGTTTAATTCTGTTTGGTTCACTACGCTTGTTATTTGTATTTATGTTTTTAGATTGCTCTGTTAGACGGTTCGCCGTCTGCCGACTTCGGTCGGCCTCTCGATGAGTCAGACCTGTCTGACCTTCGAATTTTTACCCAATCAAAAAAAAAATAAAAAATAAAAAATAAAAAAGAACCCAAGAAAAATGCCATGCCCGGCACTAAAGGGATATGAACAAAAAAAGTCAAACTATCAGATGTAGCCAAGCACCACCGATGATTAACCCATTGATTCTTTACAAACCTTACTTTCGTTACTCTTTCAAAAGCCCAATCAGATGTAACTTTCATCCACACAATAAAATATTCTGTTCACTCTAATTAGGCAATGATCCATGTGCAATTAGAGTGTGATTGACAATTTGACACTAAAAATCCCGGGTTTAATTTTTGGGTTTTGTATTATAAAGATAAAAACTAATCATAACAATTTTAATTAGTTCAGAGATAAATTCGATTCGATTTTGTAGCGAGTTTATAAATCTAGCTGATTTTGTCACATCTTAACTCCTCATGAAATAAATTTCACTCATCAGATTTTGAATAAAAGATATTGTGATCCGACAATTAAACAATAAATTATTAGTATTTTTTATATCAGAATTACAAAGAGAGCAAGTACTAGGAACTCTATTTATATATCTATTTAAATAGGTCGTGGTAGGTAGGATATCTAAAATAAATTTCCAAATAAAATTTTTCATATTCGGAGGAAAATTAAGTTTCCAAATCCAGTCTGCTAGAATTTTCTTAGTATTTCCTATATTACAAATAGAAGATGTGGATTTAACAGAGAATTTTTCATCACTACTATAAATCCAAATTAACCTATCTGGAATATCAATTATTGAAATATGGATATTAGTAATAGCTTGAACAATATGAGAGGTGATGTAAGCCTAAATTACCATGTTTTATAGTTACTTTTATATCGATTTCTGCATGCATTTCATACATTTGGGCTAGAATAGTACATAATCTATGTAGTTTATGCTTATTTATCAAATTATGGAATCTACACCAGTTTCTGTTTCATTTCACAGAAATCAAGGCAGTTTACAACAGTTTTGAAAAGAAAGGAAAAGCTCGAAGTCAACTACAGAAGTCCGAGGTCAAGGAGCAGCGGAACCAGGACAAATCAAGCTGAAAACAAGAAAAATCGACTCGACAACATTTGGTCGATTTCGACCAAGCTTAGTCAATGTCGAGTACAGTCAAGTCGATTTCCACTCGGACAACCAAGAATCGAGCAGAGCTGAGGAAGTTAGGTGATATCGAGTTGTTTTACTCGATATCGAGTAAGCCATATCGAGTCAAGACCCCGGAGTCGACGAGTAAAGCTGGAGCTGAAAGACGTTGCTCGATATCGAGGAAATCTACTCAATATCGAGTAAAAATCAAGTCGACTTTGCTCCTGGAGGCCGGAATCGAGTTGCTGAGCAGAAGACGAAAAAATGTTGGTCGATATCGAGCAATCCTACTCGATATCGAGTTGATTCCAAAAGCTGATTCCGAGGATATCCGAATCTTGTTAAGTTTCTATCCCGAGTCCAATGGAGATATCCGCAAGAGAAAATTATATCAAAATCTATCAATTCCATGGAGGATTTATCCACAAATTAGATATATTCCTTTTTAGATATAATTATTTATTTCCATATTTTAATATTTAGATAAAAGATAGATAGATATAGATTTAGATATAGTTTTCTTTCCTAATTAGCTTGGAATGAAGATTATAAATAAAGCCTTAGGGGCTGATTTCTATACAATTCAATTTCAGAAGAAGTAGTTACATAGAGAGAGAGCTTGTGGCGAGAGCAAGGTGGAAAGGTGAGAGCGGATTTGGCTTGTTCGGTTGTAAGCTTTCGTTTTAGTTTATTTAATGAAAAGTTATTCCCTTTTATTATTGATGTCTTTATTCATGATGAAGAGCGAGTAGTCACCCAACTTCTAGGGTCGGGGTGAGCCTGACGGTAGCCATTTGAGGTGATGCGGTAAAGGTTTGAACTTTTTATGCAATTCGTCTTCTATCCCTATGAGCATGATTCTTTTGCGAAAGTTGAAGGTAATCCTTGTTTGTGTTGTTGAAGCGAAAGTGATCTTAATACAACTTGGGTTAATTATGTGAAAAAAGGTTAGTAACAATTAGGCTTTATGCGAAAGCCTCTATATTCCTATTTGTTAATAACGAAAGTTATTTGATAAAAAGCATGATCTTTTATGCCTTTACGTCTTATTTTGCATGGTTGTCGTTGTGGTGTTGAAACCCTAATCTTGGAAGTCTTTAGTTTATTAATTTATTTCATCGAAAATCGTGTTCTGTGTTACGAAAAGCTTCGAATTTTAGTTTCTGAGTTACTCGATCTCGAGGAATTTTGATCGACATCGAGGTAATTTGTCGATGTCGAGTTGATTTACTGAGGTCGAGTTGAGTTTGCTGAGTTTTGCTTTCTGTTAGTCGATTTCGTGCACTGTTGGTCGATTTGCTTAGTCGATATCGAGTAACAGTGGTCGATATCGACCAGTTTTCTGTGTTTTGCTTTCTTTTATGCTTTTCTCTGTTATTTCTGTCTGTCTGTTTAATTTTCTGTCTGTGAGATTTGCCGCTACCTGAGATCCGCTGACGCGCTTCCTCGAGGATCGATCCTGACTTCCCGCTGCTACATCAGGAGGAGGTCTTGTAATTATTTGCGTGGGCAGAATCTGGTTTGATCTATTTCATTATATTTTAAACTCGATTTCCTCCTTACAACAAATTGGCGTCGTTGCCGGGGAATCAATCATTCGCGCCTTAGGTAGTTAGATCTCACGTTTTCCTTTAACTTTTGATTTTGCAGGTGTATGCGCCGTTCTGATCAACCACCTGAGTTTGACGCCTTAGACTATCCGGAACGCCTTATACACATCCATTCTAGACTGAAAAGGATCATGGCAACTACCGAAACACAAGCTGAGATGATTGAGAGGCTTAAGAGGGAACTAGCCTCCAAGGATACTGCTCTCACCGCTGAGAGACCATGCACTACACAGGAAGCTGAGCGAAGGAGGCAGGTGGAAGCTGAGCTTGCCCAATACCCTACCATTGCAGAGGATTACATGCACCCGACTCTCGTCGTGCCTGAATCGGCCATTCTAATCCTTGAAAATAATTTTGAAATTCGCACTCCTTTAATGAATGTCCTCTTCAACATATTACCAATTTTACTGATATGTGTCATACTCTTGCTGAAGGTACCACTTTGGAATATGTCATGATGAAGGCTTTTCGTTGGTCTTTGACCGGTCCAGCATTAAAGTGGCTTGAAGGTCTGCCTCCACGATCCCTCACCACATGGGCTGATGTAAGGCAGGAATTTCTCAACAAATTCTTTCCTCCTGCCAAGACAGCGCTCCTCCGCCAGAAGATTACAACTTTCAAACAGAAGCATAGGGAGCCGCTAGCAAAAGCATGGGAATGATATAAGGATCTACTGCGATCCTGCCCTACACATGGACAACCACCCTATGTCGTTCAGGAGATTTTCTTCAATTCTCTTGATCTGGCCGCTAAGGATAGGATCAACCAGTATACTCATTATGAGTATCTGACGATGTCGCCAACTGGCGCATGGGTTACCCTTGACAAGCTCACCAACTACGAAAATAAATACGGGGCTCCAACAAACTACGACGAGAACGCCTATGCCAGGCCAGCCCCATCCATGCCCCGCTATGAGCCTTCTAAGAAGATTGACCCAAATGTCAAAGAGCAGTACTACAGAGATCAGAATCGCAAGCTCCTCAAGCAAGTCAAATATCTTTCTGTCAACCAGCCCTGCATCGAATGTGGCTCACAACGGCACACCACTACTGAGTGCCCACACGCGGAGCAAGTCAGGATGGCAGAAACTCACGAAGAGGTAGCTTACCCAGAGGTCTCAATCGCTATATGGGGGACCAAAGGTTTCAGCAACCACAATGGAACCAAGGTGCCCCTAGGAACCCCCCGCCATATAGAGCTCCAGGACATCCGAAAAGGGACCAGAGGAAGGATGATCTACAGCTCATCTTTGACGAGATGCGCCGGAAACAAGGGACCATCAACAATCAGCTCTAGAACATCAATACAAGATTTGGAGAGCTGGATATCTGGAAGAGGAATATAAAGACCCAGACTGGTCAATTCGCGGCACAAATTCCACGACCGACCGGGCAACTCCCTGGGAAAACAGAACCAAATCCTAAGGGGAAGACCGGACACATCGCAACCGTAAAGCTCAGGAGCGGGCATCAACTACGCGAGCCAGAGGTCGGAAAGCAGCAAGACGGAGCTGAGAAACAACTCGATATCGACCAACATCAAGTCGACGTCGACTAAAATTTGGTCGATGTCGAGCAACATCAAGTCGAAATCAAGCAGAAGCTTGGCCAAGATTCGTCTGCACATCACTCCAACTCGACATCGAGGAAACTGGTCGATATCGAGGACAATCTTGTCGATGTCGAGCAGAATCAAGTGGGCATCGAGGACGCTGCAACACCTCCGACATCTATTCTGGCTCCGAACCAGAAAAAGAAGTTGCCTTTCCCAACAAAATCTCCAAAGGATCCGGCAGAGAAGAAATTTCAGCGCTTCATCAAGATGCTTCAGAGGCTCAATGTCACCATACCCTTCACAGAAGCTCTTAATGAAATGCCATCATATGTCAAGTTCCTCAAAGAGATCCTAAGCAAAAAGCGGTCAATGACTGAGATTGCAGAGGAGTGCAGCCATATGGACATACTTGAGAAAAGGCCAAATTCAGGTAAGTTTGCTATAACCATTGGATTTGGTCAATACAAATTTAATGCATTATGTGATATTGGAGCTAGTGTGAGTATAATGCCTCTATCAATATGGTCCAAGATTAAGATTGTTTCCCTAGAGCCTGTGGATGCTAAGCTTTATATGGAAAACAACACGGTGGTCATCCCAACAGACATGGTGGACAATGTGCCAGTACAAGTAGGTAAGTTCTTTGTCCCTACTGATTTTCTAGTTATTGATATGGCGTAGGACCCTGCTTGTCCAATTATTCTAGGAAGACCCTTCTTGGCGACGGTGGATGCCAATATAAGCGTAAGGAAGGGAGTGCTCACTTTCAACATCAGCGATGAGGTAACTGAGCATTCCTTTAATAAAACTGGAAGGCATACAGGTCCTATGAAAGAGGTAAAGTCTATATCAGCGGGTTACATTACGTGCGGGGAGCTTAAGGTAAGAAATATGACTCCCGAGGAGTTAGAGAAAAGGGATATGGAAGCCCAGGTGAAGGAGATCATGGCCATCCTGAACGACGACATAGAGGATCTGCTCGACATCGACCAAGGTAAGTCGACGTCGACCAATTATTTTTCGGATGCCTTGACAGGATTCAAGTATGGGGTCGAAGTCGACTAGAGTTACTCGACGTCGAGTAACTTGGTCGACGTCGAGTAAGTTGCGAATTTGTGTTTCTACTCTTACTCGAAATCGACAAGCTTGGTCGACATCGAGGAAAGTTTGGTCGACGTCGAGTTGGTTGTTCTGTTTCTTTTTTGAGTCGATTTCGAGCACTGTTGGTCGATTTTTCTACTCGATATCGAGTAACAGCAGGTCGATATCGACCAAAGTTTTCTGCTTTTGTTCTTTCTTTGTTTTCTTCTGTTATTTCTATTTGTCTGGTTGATTTTCTGCTGAGATTGGAACTGAAAAGGCGGGCGCTGACACGCTTCCTCGTGGATCGATCCTAACTGCCTTCTACTACAATGGGAGGAAGTCTTGTATTTATTTGCTGAGACATGGAGTCAGTCTGATTTTATATTTATATTTATTTCATACTTGACCATCCTCCTGCAACAACAAGTGTCATCTACAAAGGAAATGAATGGAATAGGATCACTGTTATTTATAAGTTTGATTCCAACCAAAGGGTCACATTCCAAATATTCCTGTTGCAACATTCTCCCTAATAGTTCCATAACCAATACAAAAATATACGGAGCAAGAGGATCTCCTTGTCGAATTCCCCTATAAGTATGAAATGTACGGCCCGGCAAATTATTAACTAAAACTGAGAAGCTAGTTTTAGTTTGACAGATCATAACCTAATTAATCCATCTGGAATCAAAACCAAATTTGTTTAGAATAATAGAAATAAAGCTCCAACTTATTTTGTCATAAGCTTTCTCCATATCTAGCTTTAAAGTCATCCACTCAATTTACCTTTTTTGTTATGAAAAGAGTGGAAAACCTCATGAGATATTAGTATGTTAATTATCCTGGATATTTCTACCTTGAACAAAAGCTCCTTGAAATGGATTAATAATACGTGGTAAAATAGGCTTCAAACGATTAGCCAAAAGTTTTGAGATAACCTTATAAATAGTATTACACGGACTAATCGGACGGTAGTGGTTAATGTTACTAGGTGTATCAATTTTAGGAATAAGTGCAATAAAAGTTGAATTTACTTCATTGAGAAGCACACCAGAATGAAAGAAAGATTGAACAACTTTGTAAACTAATTTACCGACAATATCCCAGTATTTTTTATAGAACTCTGGTGGAAAACCATCAGGACCTGGAGACTTGTCGTCTGTCATTGAGAATAGGGTATCCTTAATTTCTTTATCTGAAAAAGGATGCGTTAAAATTATGTTTTCAGATTCAGTAATGGTCTGATCAATTAAATTTAGGAAATAAGGGTTACAACAAATCGGCGCATTATTAGAAATGAATCTTTCAGCCAATTCAGTCGTAATTTCATCTCTAATTTGATCTTCATCCTCAATCAATAAACCATGTTTATTTATAAAATTACGAGTGACATTTTTAGAATTTCTTATTTTAGATATTGATTGGTAGTATTTGGTATTTCTGTCTCCAAACCTTAGAAATTTTGATTTAGCTCGTTGTTTCCAAAAAGTATTATTTTAGATATTGATTTAGTAATGTTATAATATTCCAAATTTAACAAGTAATGTTTCAGAAAATATTTTAAATACTAGAGCTTTTAATATAGATTTTACAGACTTATGTCATTTATGGCATTCTGTTTGGGAACTCAGAAATAGAATTATTTTTCGCAATACTTCGGATACAGGTATTATCTATGCTCTAACTCAAACTATAGACAAAATATCATGTTGGAATAAACAACAGGTAAAAACGAAGCTACCTAAACGTGTTAGACCTCCTGATAAATTGATTTGGAAATGCCCTCCTATAAATGTCATTAAGATCAATGTAGATGCTTCGGTGAAAATTGATATTCAATCGTAGGTTGGTTGTATTGTTAGGAATAATGATGGGCTAATTCTTCGGATTCATAAATGTAACGTTAGGATGAGTTCGGTCATTCTAGCGGAAGCTTTTGCAGTTTATACAGGTATAAGACTGGCAGTGGAGATGGGGATTCGTAGAGTGATAGTTGAAAGTGATTGTGCAATCATCGTCAATGCCATCAATCAAGTGAACAATATACCATGGGAGGTCGCTCAAATAATCCAAGAGATCCATTCGTTAAGCAAAGATTTTGAGAGTGTCACAATTCAGCACTGCTATAAAGAGGCAAATGGTGCAGCTGATTTTCTTGCTAAATCTCAGTTGAATATAAATAGTTTAAATTTATAGGTATGCTATATATACCCAATACTCTTTTTTCCTCTTTTGGAAATAATCAATTTTTTTCTATATATATTAATTGAAAAAATGTTTCCTACATATATACCATCTCTTTTTTTTTTCGCGTTTTTTAAATATATCGCTAATTTTTACTAGATACACCGCTAAACTTCGCAACCCCTTGCGGATTGAGCTCCGCTACCCCCTGCGAACCTCATCGAATATCGTGTCAAACACGCCCTAAAAGGCCCTAGTCGAAAATTCCGCTACACCTGGCCTTGTGGAACGAGTTACGCGTTAGGTTGCGGAGTCATTAACCTATATAAAGAGAGAGAGGGGGTCCACATGTACAGACTGTTTTTATTTTCATTCAACCATACAACTTTTTGTATGTAGGCGCTGCTTGTTGGCTAGCTACTGATGAAAACCCAAAAAAATAACTTTGATTCAGGTGGAGTTAAATTAGCATTGTTTCATACATGCGCTAGCCTTTGACTTGTTCAAACAAAATTATTTTTCCTATTTTTCGAATCATCTCCATCTGATAAGAAACCTAACAGAGTAGTACTCCTATTTTTCCTATTTTTACATTCTGCATGTCGCTGCGGACCTTTTTTTTTTTGTGTGTGTGTTTCAGTGTGTTTTTTTTTATAAAAAAAAATCTCCAATCTAGTCCGCAAGTAGTTACGGACCTTTTTAAGTGTTTTTATTTTTATTTTTTTTACATATAGGTTATAGACTCCGCATCGTAACGCATACCTCTCTCCACAACGTCTTGCGGACGTTTTGTCGATTGCCTTGTAGGGGGTATTTGGCCCGATGCCCGATGAGGTCTGCAAGGGGTAGCGGAGCTCGGTCCGCAGGGGAGTGCGAAGTTTAGCGGTGTATTTAACAACCCTTATTTTTTTTTTGGCCAAGAACATCTTAACCTAGCTATCAACTCATGCTTTTAATATTATTTTTTTCAAGAATCAAATATGTCTTTTCTTTTGAAGGGGAACAAACTATACATAATTATAATTATATTATATTATATATTAACATGTATTTGTTATGTTTTTTTTAAGCAGGGAAAGTATTTAGGAAGGAGAAAACCGCCTCTGAACACGGCTCCTTCCTAGAGCGTCCTTCCGGGCGAGAATAACAAGTTCTATATCGTTGCAACAACATCCGTCGGCATAGCTACTGTAAGCAAGACGTGCAATCCTATCTGCCACAATGTTAGATTTCTTGAAAATATGACTAATAGCAACATTAGGAAACTCACAAAGATCTAATTTCGTGTCAGATAGTAAAAGCTCTATGTTCTATGGACATTTCCAGTCACCAAGGATTGATTTAACTACTAGGAGATTGTCACACTCAATAAGCAGATTATTAATGCCCAGTTCTTTGGTCCGAAGAACGCCTTTACGCAATCCCAACGCCTCCGCGAAAGGGACCGATGCGCCAAAACAAATGCCACAGTCAAGTGAAATGATATCCCTCACAGAGTTACGGAGGACAAACCCATAGCATCCCCCCAAAGCTTTTTGTACCCATCAAAATTTAGTTTGATCATGCCCGTAGGAGGTTTGTCCCACAGACCATTCCGGCATGTCGGGGCCCGTCCACGCTAGTTCAAATTTGAATGGTCTATTGATAAACACTTTTCGGCTAGTAAACTCAACCGTGATAGAAGCGTGGTCAGAAGTCGTGAATGGGTGGCTTTGAACCCGTAAGTATGGTAGAGAAGTTAGGATAGAATGGTGGACCAGCAACCTATCTAATTTGGCAAAAGAGTTAAGAGGGCCACCCTTATTCTTCCTCCAAGTAAACTGCCCTCCGAAGCAAGGCACTTCGGAGAGAAGAAGTGTATCTTTAATATGAAGAAATCTTGTAAACCTAGAGTTGCTCGAAGAAGCCCTTCCCAACTTATCCGTTTGACATGTAATATCATTTAAGTCCCCTATAATACAGACAGGGAACACCAAACCATCCATATAAGTCGTAACAAAGCTCCAAAAACCCGCATTATGACGGTTATCCGGAGGTACGTAAACAATAATGAAAGCAGTAGTATTACCGGTGCTCGCATCGAAATAGTTAAAATGAATGAATCTATGATGTACAAAGACCACATACAGATGGCCAACGGCCGAAACCAGATCCTTCCATAGGAAGCAAATACCCCCGGCGAAACCCTCAGTGGGATCGAAAGCAATGTTGTTAAAACCACACATCCTCCGCAAAACCTCCGCTGGTGTGGTATTCGTCTTAATTTATATTAGTGCAATGGTATCAATAGTGTTATTCTTGTAGAAGATGTTGAAGTCTGTCCAGAAGTTACAAAGTCCAAAACCCCAACAATTTGGATAAATTCATAGATAAACCTTTTGGAAACGTAACAATTTGTTAGAAAAGCTAATTATAGTTTTGGAAGTTCATCCAAACTGAAAACAACACGTATGATTCGCCACACCAAACATGGAGAAATAATAATTCTGATTTACCAAAAGAGTCACAGCAGGCAGAAACCAAAAGCAATGAATCAAAAAAAAAATTTGTCGAGCACGAGTTGCAATAAGGACGTTCAATTTGAGAAGTAGGTATGTGAAAGAAATATCAATCCAAAAATTAAAAAGAACCTTTCAACTTGATTGATTCTACAACAAGCGCAAGCTGAATGGTAATCAATTGAAACGGACATAGTTATTACAACATGCGTAGGCTGAGTGATAATGAATTTAGATAGTTTACCTTCAAATATCTCTTTTCAATTTGCTCAGACATGAAAATTATTTGGTCTATTAAGGATGGATTGTTGCAGTGAACCCTAACTCTGAAATGTTTCTCATCATATATTCAAAAACATGCAAATTGTTATCTTTCTTTCTTCTTAGTTCCTCATTCCGTCAAAAATCACTTCTCTTATTTGGCTTAGTAAACTAGTTGAGGTTCTACAATTGATATTCACACAGTCCTTGAGATTCGACACTCGGTTACTAGAATTGACACCGTACACTTGCGGGGTGTTGGTTTTAGACTGATCATCCACCCCAAAAATCCATCCTCATCCACCTACTCCCACCCCGTTGCCAAACACACCCTTATTTTGAATGATTGGACCTGTTTTTATACAATGACTATCTTATTACTCATGCTTTCAATGATTTGTTGACTGATATGTAAAATACTTATATAAATTCTATATAAAAATGCAATATATATTGTGTTATTATTTTATATTTGATAATTTTCATGAAAAAAAAATTTCAAAAAAAAATCCCATGAAATTTTTGATACTATACAAATCACTTTTCTTCTTAGCCAATTTAATAATAATGGTAGACAACTAAGAATTTTATTCCATCATCCTTGATGATGATTATGGAGAAATTCTACGCTAACACGTAGAATGCTACTATATTTTCCCTATTGTAAAAAACAAGTACGTAGTATTAGGCAACTAGGCTTATCTCCTTAACAAATTTTGAGCCCATCTAATTTTATCATCGGTGAGTATTTTATACTTAAATATTTAAAATTCAAATATTATATGATTATCATCTTATAACAAATTAGAGCAAATACATTTACACACTAAGCAATTAGGTTTGGTTTTTAATATCCAAGGCATTAATATTAAAAAGTTCTACTGAATAAAGTTTGAGAATATGGTGCAATACACGGGTACTAAACTAATTTTCGAATATTTGGGTAAGTCTTATTAAGATGAATTTTCGAATATTTGGGCAAGTCTTATTAAGATGAAGTTTGAGGTTGTAAGCGTTTGTGTACGGCAAACCTCCTCCATCAAATACTCCAACGACCATCCCTCGATCTTATTATAGGTTTCAAAGTTCGTATTTTAAAAATGGAACATCGTTAAAACAAGTGAAAGAACACTTTCCGTACTTATTTGGTGGAAAGTAGGTAGGTCACCCAACATTTTAAAAATGGAACATAATATTTTGATTTATGCTCATGGAATAAGACTTTTTTTTATGTTACTAATTTAGTCGGAGGCTTAAACAATCAATTGCATTACTTTGTTGATACTAACTACAAAGTTGAACAATCACATTCATAGCATATATTCATTAAGGGCTTTGAAATTGAGCTGATTCAGAAGCTTCATTCTTTACCATCTGCTTTGCAATCACCAATCACCATCTGCTGTTTTAGGCTCCCACAACTTCCTGGTAAAATCGTCCAAGATCTTTATCAAGAATTCGCCCTGTAGGCATTAGGGTTTTGATTCCGACAAAGAATTAATCGGCTTATACAACCCTTACAAAATTACAACCCTTTCTTTTAGGGCAGTGTGATCACTGATCGGCTCAAAATGTCCAATCTAAACCAACAAGAATCTCATATCCTTTCTGCAAAACTCAAGTCCTAAATTTGCTTACCCCCTCCAAAAATAATAAACACAGTAAAACAAGTCTGCGTCCGTGTGTTTTCTAGCGCTATCACTAATAAACCTCTGTAGCTTAATCTGGGGCCTTAGGGGCTTATCCTCTGTGTATTTTCTATTCGAACTTATAGCTCTGCCCTTGATTCCAAGTCAGCATCGTATGAGCTACCATGGCTTGGACTTGGGGGTGGGTTTGAAGCTGGAACTTGTTTGCTGGAACTCGGCTGTGGATCTAAAGATGGCGTTGGGGATTGGAGATCTGAGTCTTCTCCAAGAAACTTGGCAGTAAAACTTCTTGCCTCTGAGTCGAGATCTGGCCATTCGGATACTATTCTTCTTGCACCCTGAGGAGGTAAGAATCAAAAGGATGAGAAGAGGAATAGAAATGAAAACACCAAGGCCCTTTTTGGTGCATCATACTTATACCGTATGCTGATGAGCTTGGTTAATGCATAAAGCAGAAGTGTGTACCTGAAGCTTGGGCTCTTTGGTCATAGGGTTGTTGCAGAGATCAATGGTCTTTGCTTTCGTTTTCGTGGCATTACCACACCATGATTCGCACCACAGCCATTCTTGAGGGAGAGAGAAGATGGGTACTATGTGTTGAGCATAGTTGGGAAGATCCTGAAACATATATCTAGATGAGCTAGGATACCCGTAGACAAAACAATTACAGGTGCGTGAAAACCCGGCAAAAAGGAAACAGGGAGTTGGATTCACTATCAGCAATGGTTTTATGTCACAAAATATTAGAAGGTATCTCAGCCAACCGCAAGGAAACAAATGAGAGAAGAGTTTGCATTGTTATCAAAAGAAACTCGCCTGATCCAGATTGGAAAGACTGTTCGGATCCTTGCTCAGATTTTCATAGAACACTCTAAGCGTGTCACCTGCTGCCGTCTGCCTGAATTTAGCCAGGTCAACCACGTACAGAGCGCTGCAAAGGAATAATGCAATCAAGACAATTATTCTCAAATTCAAAAGAGAAAATGTGCAATTTCAGCCATGAAATTCATTTTTCACCTAATATGATAGGGTCTTCCTCGTAGATGCTCTCTCCAGAAGCCCTGTCCAAAAGTTGAAAATACGATGAATAAGAGTGGCAGTTACAAGAGCAATAAGTAGGCAAATAAAAAAAAATCTCCTGTTTTGAGATTCAGGCAAAAAATAGATGAAAAATTTAGAGAATATGTATACTTGTCTCCAAAACCGATAACCGTCCATCTCCCTGTTGTTGTCACAAAATGGAGTATATGCAAGAGGTCTGCCTTTTATGTCCATATCATAAAGTTCTCCCATATCTGCCCTCACAACCTGATCGGCATCCACAAATATAACCTGCAGATGCAAAGAATCTGTTTATAAGACTGCCTTTGAAAGTTCAATTGTGCATATTTCCCTCTAGAAGGGCAACTTTCGGATGAGGGGAAATCTAGATAAATTCCATAATAGTCTATGATGAGTTTTGTTAAGGTCACAGGATGGCGACTGTAGTATAACTAAGCAGTATGTTGTGGGGTTGGAAGGCATCTATCATCTAGTTGTAATCGGCTTTTTGCCTTAAGGTCAGACAGAGTTATTACCCGTGTGTCCTGTCTTTGGGTCGGAAAAAATGTAAATTTATTACTAAAAAGGAAAAACACCTGACAACAGTGTGAAAGAAGAAAAGATTACCTTCTCCAAGGAGAGAGGAAAAATAACATCAAGGAACAAGATTTTATATGCCCAAACAATTCTCTGTTTTTCGGTCTGTTTATGCAGCCAAGAAGGCCACTTGTAGGTAATAAGCTCATATTCAAAACCGTACTCCTTTGCCATATGTGGAATTACATCCTGCATGAAAATGTTTAGTCAGTAATCAGGAAGGTGGAGAATCCACCATTCAAAAGAGTCAGTATATAGTGAATCCATGGTTAAATGGAAAGAGTTATACAACCTTAAATTGGGGAGAAAGATAATTCTTTATAAACCAAAACTTCACAGGTCGTTGAGTGTTTTTCAGGACGCTTAGTATCATAATCTTCGTGAAACGTTCATATCTGCAAAACAAATAATTCCAGTTATTTCACATCAAACTCACTCTCTAGCAGAAAATAAGGCAGAGATTATCATAAATTCAGTTTTGACAACATCCAAACTCCCAATATTTCATCTAATTTCAACCCAGAGAAAGCAAAACTCAAACGCATTCCTAATCAATAAATGGAAATTACGAGGAAAATAGACAACACTTCCAAGGATCTTTCAACATTGCTATTCAGTACAAGATGTAGTTTGTTTCTTGGAAATACTATTGGTTCCAAGGATAAATGACTGCAAATGCATGATACAGTTGCATATATAATTGAAACAGAGGGAAATCACTTACAGATGTCCAGAAGCAATTGAAAATATATTGACCGTTTTTCCATGCCTGCCACTTTTAACCCCCTGCAAAGGCTTGCAGAATTGCAGAGATAAGCGCACTACAGCATATAACAGATATAACTAAGGCACCAGGAGACAAAATGAGATGTACAGAGCAAGTGACAAAGATGAGCAGCAGTGAAATTACCTGAGAAGATCTTTCACTTATTCCTGCCTTCTGCTTCCCACCAATCAATCCAGAAGCCCATTTCAAAATATTTTTGTTCCACATATTCTCATTTTTCTGCAAGAGAGCCCCAAAGCATCAGCAAGATATCACCAATTAAATGTTGTGCGAAAGTTGTCAAATACCAAGTTCTTATGATTATGTGCTTGTAGACATTCCAAATTGTAGATACAGAAAAACATTCAAAATCATCAATGAAGTTTATAATATGACACAATCACCTGTTCAGTTTCAGTATAAGGGTCATCGTCATTTGAAATCAGCAGCTTTTCATGTTCCATATTCTTTTTCTTCATCACTTCCAAATGAACAACTTTTCCTCGCAAGTCATTTATGATTATGCGCTTAGCCAAAGATGTTCCTCCAGTCCCATCATTTTCCTTGAGAACATAGATTTCGGAGCTCCTTCCTGGCGCCAACTGCAAATACCATATCCCGGGGGAAGCCTTCATTTGCCAATAACCCAAATTTGCCATAACTAAAGTATCAACAAGATGTGGTATGCTCCTGGTGCCAAGAATCATCTGAAGGCCTCGGGGAGGCTCATGGTCTTTCTCGAAACAATGACCTGCATGAATCCAAACATAAGCAGCAAATAAAATCAAAATCAGAGTAAAATTCATGCGTGCTATTTTCCAACGAAATATAAAATCTCTTCCTTTAACTTCTCTTATTTTATTTCAATCTTCGGGTGTCTATAGACTCCACTCCATAAATATTGCAACAGTTGGTAAATGCCATTTCACTAGCAATAAACAGTTTTAAAGCGGATTCAATAAGTAATACTCCTTTCATTAGATTTCAATACTTGTGACAAGCTTTTCTGGGATGGGGTTGGAAAGAAGCTGCATAAAAAAACCAAGAGCAAATAACTTTACCGGTGAGAACAAGAGCTTCAAGTTCAAATACTGCTTGAAGGGTGGTTACTTCCCCCAGGTTTTCAAGCAAGATATTGTCCAAGTCATGCCTGATACATTCAAGAGATACCAATTACTGCTGAGCATACACCAGAATCTGATTTGTGTTTGTTTGTCCTCTGATAATGACAAGTCTCAAAAGGTTTAAGGAAACATACACAGCAATAACGGGTTCCACAAGCCATGGCTCAGGAACATCAAGATTCATGGTGAGGGTTTTTGACAATGGCATGTTAGCAAAGATTGCCTTGGGGCCATTGACTGTAGAATCAGTACTGCTAAAATCATCCTGTATGATTGTTAAGCACATAAGAAATAAATAGATAAATAGGAACTAAGAATCCATAAAGCTAATGAAGTAGGCATACCATTGATGGAATGACATATCTGTAGTAATTCTTCAGAGGAAGATCGGAAAGAGAACTCTGCAAAACAAAAGGGAGAGAATTAGTAATGCAGTCTTCGTTAGAACTAATGTTAACTAGAACTCTGCGATATAAAAGTTCCACAACATTATCCTTTTTAGTGTGTCATGTAGAAACGTAATATAAACATAACATTCATCCAAAGTTCCAAACTAATGCTATGCAGAACATCATCATGCTTGGCTTTTGTAGTCTTCGGATAGGCATGAAAAATATTACTTTTTTATTTGTCACATATCCTTTATTGGCTGAATATAACTCACCGGTGGATTGAGTACAATCCTCATACTAGGCTGAATGTACTTCCACAACATCCTGAGAAGTGATGCCAGCTTTTGGCCAGAAGGACTCAAGGGATCAAAGACGGCATCAATATGGATGCTAGAATTTTCATGATTCAGAATAACTGCACTGTTTGTGAAAAGGAAAATATATATATTTAGAAACACACCATAAAGGAGATTTTATAACTGAATAAGGGATGGATCAATAAGCTCATAAATAAGAATAATAGAGGAGTGTTGTGGGGTATTTGCCTGTAATCCGCATGCAAAATCTCAAAACGAGCACTTTCGGTACTTCGTTCACGTGAAGCCAGCGATGATGAAACAAGCATAACTACGTCACTGATAAATTTGCTGCACATTTTTACAAAAAGGAAAAGGAGAAAAAACTTCTGTTAGACTGGAAACTCAAACTGCCATTGGCTTGTGTGTTTATGTGACTAGAGCAGCTTTAATGTGATCAGATATATAAAGAAACATAGCAGAAGATTCAAATTCTTTGTATGGAGGAAATATTTCTTTGGGAAACTGCAATAATTCTTACATTGGAGTCAAAAATCAACTAGAGCATGAAACAAAAATTGAGAAAACCTTGTCAGCGAGTCAGGATCCATGTCCTGCCAGTTCACATCTTCAATTATTCCCAAAACGTGCTTTATCCGTTGTTTAAACTCTAATGATTCCAGAAGATCAAGATCATGACTCAAAAACCCAGTTTCCTCTGTGATTCGGAAAATCTATTCAATATCACAAATCATATTATTAGAACCAGAAACAGATCTGCATTACTTGAATAAATTATTCATGATAAGCTAGAAATTTTGAACCAATCAAAAGACAACTTCAAACATGCTGCTCATTGGAAACAAAAACACGGGCTGTATAACTTGAAAACGAGTGAAAGGGCAGAGAAACCCACCCTCCCATTTGTTATCACTGCATTCATGTTTGTGTCGGCCTCAAGGTGTCTATACAGAAACAATGCCGCCTGCAAATCAATCATGAAAGATATTATAACCGAATAACAGAGTATCGTGGAATATCATTAAACCCCATTAGTCATAATTGCAGGCATGCCAAACCAGAAAACACATGAACAATTTTTATTATTTTTATTTTTTAAGATACAAGGGGATAATGGCAATAAGTGTACACAACAAATAACTTCATAAATGATCCATGAGAACCAATCTCAATGTTCAAGCTTCAAATACCTTATTTAAGTGATTTCTCACATCAGCAAGTGAAACCTCTTTCAGAAGAGATTTATACATCTCAAATGGCAGATTGTGTGTGTAGACCAGCTCAAGAGCCTTCTCTAGAAATGCTTGTCTTGTATCGCCTGAAAAGGATGATAGTTGCTGGTACTCACGATCATATAATGAGCAAAGCTCGTCCAAGAAGTTTAGCACCCCTTTCTTATGACTGCATGAAGGAAGCATGAGGGATTAGACATAAACCATGGAGCTTGTGCTATCATAAGAGATAAGAATAATAAAGGAGTTGCAAGAAACAATGTTATGCACACGAGCATAAGAAGCTAAACAAACCTATATGATGATGCAGTGATTTCAAAGACCTTCACAAAAATAAGCCCAGCTGAATCAGAATCCAAACTAGATGGACCAAACAGCACTCCTAATCTTGCCCTTTTAGACAATCCTTGCTGTGTATCAAAATGTCAATAGCAATTATTAAGACCAGTAAACCCTCTGAGCAGGAACAATCAGAAACAATTAACATTATCATGAAGAACTGTTCGGTGAAGACTGACAAGGTAATGTATTCCTTCTCTCAATAGCTTGATTCCATTTTTTGACGTCACATTCACAGCAAGGAGATGTGTTACAGGCTTCAAATCATCAACAGCTGCAATATAGGATCCAGTGAAGAGGAATGTAAAATTATGTAACTTACATGAATCAAATTAACCAAGCAAGTGCAAAACTAAAATATTCTTACTTTCAGGAGAATGGAGGTAGCTAATATCATTAAGTAAAAAATCCTTATCACTTCTAGATTCGGAAAGAGCGACAAATTTTGGTTTCAGCTTTCCATCAGTCACAATCTGGATAAACTCATCAGTCGAGAGGTTAAGTATGACGATATCAGTATGTGAAGAAAATAACTGAATAAAATATGCACAAACGTAATTGGTCACAGAATTCTACCTGTGGATTATAGCGACTTATTCCATTTTCTGATAAGAACTTCTCCAGTACATCAGTGTGTGAATCTATATTCCCATAGTAAACTTGTTCTTGAATTCTTGGCAGCTCTTCATTCATAGAATTTATGAGAGCCTCCTGAAGATGCACATCATACATGGTTGAAAACATGAAATCATAATGCAAAACAGCAAATACAATTCAAATTCATGTAGCTTTTCCCCTTTTTTACATCAGTTCAATGTCAAATCTAAAAATCTGTATGTAGCTTACATTACTATGACTGATACTTTTCCCAATAAGATATTATGAAGATCAGAAAAGACCATATACAGATGGAACAAAAACCTATGGTGTTAACTGCTCAAAGCAAATAAATAAAGGTGATAAATAAAGGTGACTCAAAATGAGGAGAGAGTTCTTGTAAATTTGTAATGAGCATTATAGGATCACCATAACTCATTTTCGAATTTGACTTCTTGGCCAATTCCTATAAATTTTGCCGTGTGTTTATACAACTTCTTCCCTACAACTACAACTATTACCTCTAAACCTAATATGGATACAACATAGAGGAGCATAAAAATGCAGATAAGATTACAAGTCTTAATAGTTTGCCACATTGAAGAGAAAACAATGAAAGGCACCTCATTAGTGTCAAATACAAGCCCATTCATCAAGAGAGTACAGCCCCGTCGGGAAAATCCCATCTTGGAAACAAAAATAGAGCTCTCTTGAGCCTCATTCTCAAAGGCTTTCTCTTGCACCAGTTTCAGTAATAAATCTTGTGGTAGAGACTTTGACTTTGGTCTGAACGAACACAAATAAAAGAAGAAAAATTAAAGCTTCATGAGATCCATGTTATCTCATGCTAAATTAATCATATTCAGATGCATAAAAAAGACAAAATATTAATAACATACTCCATCTGTCCCAAATCATTTGTTGTTGCAATAAGCACACATAATAATGAAAGTTAATTAATACCCTTCAATGTGACGTGAAAATAAATTAAAGTTCTTTCGAGGAAAAAAAAATTAACACATGGAAGCTAATTAATAAAAGACCAATTACTAAGTAAAAATGTGGAAAACTAACATTTGCATTGGTATTCTAAATGGGCCAATAATGGAACAAAACAAGCTAGCTAAAATGACAAATAGTGTGGAAGAGGGAGCACAAGTCGTTGATTAATATCCGCATAGCTTACAAAAGAGTTTCTACAAATGCTTTTTCCACCAGGTGCCTCTCAGGAGCATCTTCCGCAGAATCTCCAGATTCAACATGTAACTCTTTTATCTGCAACACAAAATACTTCTTGCTTTACATTATGAAGAGAAAAAACATAGGAAAAGGTGAACTCTAGAAGAGCGTATTAATTAGATTCTGTTCATCATGCAATTCATAACAATCTTTTATGTAAATGAGATTGAAAGGATTAAAAAAAACCAGAATAGGCCTAAAGAAAATAAGTGCAGCACTTTGACGAGAAGAAAACTGGAATACATATCTATTTACTACTCCAATTGCAGAGGAAATTATAACGGAAAACCTACATTGCTTAAAAATTTGAAAGCAGTCTGCACACCATGTAGCTCCTTAATATAAAGGAAAAGACGAACAATCTGCAAACAAAATCAGTCCAAAAAGTATTTAGAGCTTAGCAGTTGTGGGATACTATTTCTTCAAGCTTCACAGGTATGTTTAGACCACTGAAGGGGAACACAAAAAGGGGACAACTTACCAGAATAGATATATCTTTCTCAGTATCATTTGCGGATGTTTTCAGTTCAGCATCTCCATTCTCAATGAGCTTGGTCAATGCTTCTGAGTAAAGTAGCACTCCAAATCTAATAGGAAGTTGATTTTCATAGAAATTCACTATCATCTCAATCACCTGTGGGTATCAAAGCACAAAAGTTCCAACATTTAAAGAAAAAGGAAAAGGAATAGAATAGACATAAAGAAAGTCCGCAATATCACTTGCCTCGAGTCCACGATTAGAGGCAGGATCAACTATATACACTGCGTGGAATAGATTCTTCCGGATGTACCGTAGTTGCCCAGGAAAAGTTGGCATCAGAATCTACAAAAATTATGGAAGGTTACAAACCAAAATATTTAAATCAGCACATAAAACCATAAAATTGATATTTTTCAAAAGAAACTGGACACTGGACGGACACATAAGCTTCACCTCATTCACATTACTCCTCCAGCGCTTGTACATAGGATCCTCTTCCAAGTTGTTCAGGTAGTGAACATGGCTTGAACGGAAATCAATGCGAAACGTACTGGAATCTGCTGCTGGGGAAGTAGACAAGAGTTTCTGGATGCTACTCTCAGGAATCTATAGACAAACAATATAAGTAGCTGATCCTTTTTCTTGCAAAAGAAGAAAGTACAATCTACCAATGCTCTCTACTAAAAGTGGTTACTTTAGGGAAACATATAAACTTCAATTATGTTTACTTCACAAAGACTTCAACTTCCTTTTTTTGGAGGGCAAAGACTTCTATGTTAATGCTCATATATGTAAGCAAAAGTGAGATATCCTAACAAGATTTTCTCTTCATTAAAAGGAAAAACACCATAGTTAAACAGGATCATGATAGAAAAATCAAAGTGGTGTCATACGAAGGAAAAACACCATAGAGCTTGTAGAAACTCAACATTATAATCATAATACCTTTATTTTTGAGAACTGATCAGCTAGTGATAACTCCTTGTGGACCAAATCAATTAACCTAACATAGAAATAAGGCATCAGAATTTGCAAGGTAAATATTCCACAGGCCATGCTACAGTAATAAAAAAAAATCGGAAATAACCCAACTTTTGGAGGGGTGTTAAAAAAATATACCCACCTTTCAACAGTATAAAAAATAACCCAATCTTTGGGAGATGGGATAACAAAGTATCCCAATTGTTTTTATGGCCATAAATATGAGCAAAAATGATGACATATAATTGACGAAATTAAGATTTTGGTGAATTTTGGATGATATTGACTTATTTTAACGAGAATGAGATCATTTAACCAATTTTAATATCACTGTTTTGACCCAATTTATGGTCGAAAAAATAACTCGGGATATTTTGTTACCATCTCCCTCAAAGGTTGGGGTTTTTTTCTTATAGTTGAAAGGTGGAGATATTTTTTTAACACCCATCTAAAGGTTGGATTATTTTAATTAGTTTCACCATCTTTTTATTACAAAGATTAAAAAAAAATTAAGATAATTTTTTTCCTATAGTATATCCTATTCCACCTATAAAAGCACAATAAACACATTTAAAAAAAACACAGGCAAAATAAGAAAGCATAAAAACAATCACACACACAGATGCATACTTCTGCAGAGAACTATTCTCCATAAAAACCATCTAGGACAAACATGAAAGGTTCTTTTTAGTTCTTTCCTGCTACACTTAAAAAAAAGATATCTGCTAGATAACAAATTAATCCCATTAATTCAAATTCAAATTAATCCTCGCCTGCCTAGGCCAAGTCAAGACTTCATCTAGGCACAGGAAGGCGCACCTTCGTTATCTGTAATGCTGAGAGATTCTCCTTAAAAAATATCTTATTCCCGTATAAAATCTATCGCATTATTAGATCAAAGGAAGCACTATTTTGAAAATAGCTAATAATTATTATATGAAGATATCAAACGTCAGAACTTGCTCAATTAGTGAATATCTTCTGATTCTTCTCTTTCCTTGGAGAAGTTCATCTCATCGACAGCCCCCAAATCTCTCAGTACACAGCTCTTCATTTCTTTCCATAGCCTTCCCTCCCCTAACAACTAGTACTAGATAGATTTTACTTTCTTATGATGTCTTAAACTTAGATTTCAATTCAATATGAATTTATGGGTTGTTTTCAGGATATTTGGATAAGGCGGGCCTAGGCGCATAGGCTCCAGACCTCTAGTGCCTAGGTGTGTGTGTCTCTCCTTTTAGAACACTTCTGTAAAGGCTTAATAACATCTGATAATGATGTACATACTACAAGAAGAAAGAACAAAGCCCACCACTACTATATTTTGTAGAGAACTAGAAGTCTAAGAAACAATAAAAGACTATAAGAGAAGAAATCTTCCAAAAGAGACAAGAAAGCAGGAAAAGTAATAAATAAAAAATTAAATTTAAAAGTACAGCAAAAAAGGAAGTATCAACAGGGAGCAAAAGATTTACAAATGCATGTCAATATCTTCAATGTTGACTAAAGCGCCATTGATTGCCATCAATGACTTGCCAGGAGGAACCATCCGCTGGTTAGCGAGAATTTCTTCCTTGACAGAATTATTTAGCTGCAGATACAAATATACATAGTTATATAGAAATAAAATAAGATTCCTTGGGAGAAAGATCATCAGCAGTGTCAACTTAGAAACCTTACACAGACAAATTCATACCTTCATCCTTGACAGAGAAGAGACAATGCTAGGGAAGTTTTGGCTGATTTCTTGCATCAAGAGTAAGGGATCAGATGAATGAACAATCTTCTGTGCAGTTTGATGCCCCAAATCTAGTCCATGAGCCCAAAACGCCAACATTTTAGGAGGTATTTTTTAAAATGCTGAAAATACCTTGCAGAAAAGTGTAGATATTTTGACAACTAAAACACAATTACCTTTTAGCTCCCATATGTCAAGCGTATCTGATACAGTAGACGAGATAAGATCGTCATCCACAACCACATTCTCAGATGCCATATCAGTTTTATGTTCCTGCATTGTAGATATTGAGAGACGTATGATTCAAAAAAATCTCGATGCAATGCGCACAAACATTATGGCTAGATAACATTTAAAAGAACAGCAATGGAAAGCATTAACAATCTTGGGCTTGTGCATGGAGAACAGTGAATTCAACTTTTTTGTCCCAATTAATGAAACCAACTTGATTTAACACAAGATAACTCGTGACAATTTCTACTAAATTGCTCACTAATGCAGATCACTTTTTTTAAATAAAATAATTAGATTCTGTGACTTTCAACAAGATCAGCTTAGTTTCATAAATCCAAAAAGAATATATAATTAACTCCATTTGTCCTTCATAATCAAAACAAAGGAAAGAAAAGGTTATGAATCACAAAGCATCTCAGTCAACCATACGTATCCTAACCTTCTACCTTTCACTGACAGTTCCATTTGATGTATCATGAACAGAGTATTTTTCAACCTTCATAATATTGTTCCCGTTCAAAAGAGGGAAACAACTCCTATTGTTACTACAGGAAGTGAGGATAAATTAATAGAGACATCAGCTGAAAAAGCAAGAGATAAAAAAAAAAGAACAATAAAACTGGTACAACTTATTTTGTCATATGCGTAGAACGGGATTAAAAAAAAGAGAGGCATATGCTAACAGACAGAGCACTAAACAATAGATAGACTATATTAGACGAAAAGAAATATTACAGGTTAAAAGCAATTATAATTTTCAGCTTTACATACCGGTATTTCAGAGTCTTCAGTTTGAGAATCTTCTAAAGCAATGCCTGGAATAAGTAAAACATTGAAATATTGCCCATTGAATCGCAAAATAAATTTGAGCTAAAAGAAAATTGAAAGTATCACTGGAGTGGGAGCCCATAAGAAAATCATAACTAAAAGTTCTTCTAAAAAAGTGAAAGTTAATTCTACAAGTAAATTTTCAAATTTTGGAGATACATTCTAGAGAAAATAGCTTGTAGTGCCTGCAATTTTGTTTTAATGACGTAAGAAAAGGTGTTTTCTGCAAATAAGAACCCTCAGGAGACAGCTCACATTATTCTATTCCATAACTGATAAAGGATTAGGGAATCAAAGGGGAAAAAAAGGTATCTAACAAAAGAAAGGGGTTGTTAATTGTTATGCTTGACTAAAATCAATTTTCGAGCTGCTTGCAGCAAAACATGAATCGGGGGCATAAATTGATAAACATGAACTAGTGTTATCTCAACACACTCACTTTTCTTAACGTTGCTATCATCCATAGCCTTGTACTCCATATTCTTCAATGCAAGCTCTACACCATATCCCCCCAGGTTTAAAGGACCCCTAGTACCAATGACTCCACAGCCACTCCTTGACTCCTCACATCCAGAAGGTAATACTGGTCTCACAACATATCTAACCTTTCCCTGAGAAGTTTAAATGAAAAGTATCAGGACTCTAAAACATACAATCCAACACTACAGCTTGCAGAACAATGCAATCTTAAGAGAAGGAAAGGTAGCCTCTTCAAAACTGAAAACGACCAAAAATCAATGTAAAAAAAAGGTAATATCATACCTCTTTGGCTGCTTTGACAAGGGGGAGATGAAATTCCTTGAAGCAATTAGTTCCAAGGGAACCATACAAAATAGCAACTGGACTTGAAGCATTTGAATCCAAGTACAGATGATCAAAGTCGAAAAGTTCAGGCTGATGTGAAGAATCCCTCTCACTGGAAAATCATTACAACAATATCAGCTAAGGGAGAAAGGAAACCAAATGCAACTTTGTTTAAAAGAAATTTGATAGATAGCACATCCACATTGCAAATTCATACTTACACATCTGGTGTACCAAGCCACCGCAGCAGATCAGGGACATCAAAGAACAGTGATGCACCAGTGTCAACCCAACAACATTTCCCCCCTGGGCTTTTAGGATTCACTCCCACCAACAGGGGATCAACTCCAACGATTTCTTCATTTGACACTGTATTTCCACCAGCACTATCCAAAATAACTTCATCGGGATAAGAAGAGAGAGATTCTCCTGCAAGCTGTCGATATAATACTATTCGAGGTGAAGCTGATCGTAGGAGGAGAGAAACTTCAAATATTGATGCTAGATGTTCACTTAAGAGAGACCGCCCATGCTCAACAATTTTTTGGATACAGATTTTAGCTGTACTGGAACTAGATTCATCTTTATCCTTCTGAAACCAATTGTCAATGAAATCCCAAAAAAGATCTTTCCCATCTTTAGAAATCAATTCTCTGTCAAACAATGAAAGCAGCCCTTATTAGCAAGTGTGAGTAAATACAACAAGCTGCATTAAGCATGATACCAGAATGAAAAAGTTGTATGATTTTTGCATCATTTCACACTTTCTCATCAAAAAATCTTTTAATTGTCTTTAATTTATTACTTGAATCCAGTAAAACAATTTAGAGGCAAAGTTAATGAGTTGAAGTATCAGATGAAGATGTACCGGAGAATCATTAGCCCAAACAAATAGTAACAAAAAGGTATATCATTAATAGAGTTGGTAAAACCCAAAGTGACCATACTGGCACACCCAAGAAAATAAATCTAATTCTCAGAAGACCAATCTACCTGAAAATATATTGACATCATTATTTAGAACTGACCCTTCCCAACCGACCCAATCTTAATCCAAAATTCGATAAACTCAATGTCTGAAATCAAATTGACCCAACCCTAGTAATACCCAACTTGAAGCGTCCTAAATCAATAATAAACCAAACCCAAAATCAATATAGTACATCAGAACTTTAAAACCAACAATACATAAATATAATCAAATACACAAATATAATTTTAGGGACCGTATTTGATAAGAAACAAAAACAATTCAATTTTATGGATTCGACATTAAAAGACAACCTACCCTGAACCAAGTTTACCAAGAACCCAACATCAAAATGGAACGGAAGATACACAAATACTCGCATAACAAACCAACCATCGAAATCAATCAACATGAGCGCCGCATTCATAAGAAATAATATCCCTAAATCAATGTCCAGTCCAGACTGCATCAAAATTTATGAGAAATAGTTATCTACTATGAAAGTTGAATGCTTTACTGTGCATCCACTGCATAATTATGAAACATCCACAAACATCAACTTTCAGAAGTAGCAAAAGAGAAAAATTGCATACCCAGCTTCGAGGAGCAACGGGGTGCCCTCCCATTTGGCACGGAGGGCGACCTGAACGTTCTTAGGGCGATGGGTCTGAGCAAAAGCTAAAACCCCGCAAAATCCAACGCATACCCAGAAGATCAAAATCCAAGACCTAGATCTGCAACGCAATCCCATCGATTCTTCAGGCCTGATTAACCCAAATTGAATCTGCCCCGTCTTAATCCAAAAAAAAAATCCTAACTAGATTGAATAACGTAATTGGCCATGGATCGTTGGAACTTGGAATGGAGATCGGAGTAGAATCAGAGACACTTTCACTGGCTTTCGGGTCTTCGCTTCGGTCTTCCGTCTTCGCGAGGGGTTTAAATGTTGAATGCGTGAGAGTGGGAGTGGGGACCCCTCCTTGTGGGTCACTATATTACAACTGGACAAAAATATGTAATCCCAACCAATCACAAATTACCACGTCACGATGTAATGTGTTCTTATGTCCAATAGGCTTTCCACAGTTCATGAGTCAACCCATCCCGACGAGTCATATAAGTCGGGACCTGTCGGGTTAGGCAGATCATGGATTATGGTGGGTTACGGGTCCGGGTTAGGATCGAGGGGTTTTGAATTTGTAGACACATCGGGTCTCCCGTTGACCCGTGATATTATATATATATATATATATATATATATATATATATATATATATATATATATATATATATATATATATATATATATATATATATATATATATATATATATATATATATTACAACGGTTACATTAGTTACCGTTGTGATTTCGGACCATTGTGGTAGGGTTGCAACTTATATAACATTTATATAAACTATAATAATCCCCGCTTCATGACGCCTTTTTTTATAAATAAAATCTTTATAATATGTTAAATTAATAGTATAAAATAATAGATAGAGCTCAGATAATTAAATGTTTTTAAATTAAACTCATTGGTTGAGAAAATAATTAAACCATTATATATGGATATAGATATATATTACTAATATTAATTTTATATTTTCTTAGTATTAATTTTATGTTTTGAATTAAGCCCAATAGTTAGTAAATTAAATAAAAAAATAAAATTAAAGGAAAAAGAAGAAAAAAGGAAAATTAAAGAAAATAAAAAAAAAGGAAAAAAAATTATTGGTCTAAACTCCTAAACTGTCTCTAAGATTGACACATCATCCTAAACTCTTCTAAATTAAGAATTTATTATATAGATATAGATAATTAGTAAAATTAAAGAAAAAATAAAATTAAACGAAAACGAAGAAAAAAGAAAAATTAAAGAAAATAGAAAAAAATGGAAAAAGAAATTATTGGTCAAGACTCCTAAAATGCCTCTAAGATTGACACATCATCTTAAACTCTTCTAAATTAGCAGTTTATTATATAGATATAGATAATTAGTAAAATTAACAAAAAAATAAAATTAAAGGAAAACGAAGAAAAAAGGAAAATTAAAGAAAATTAAAAAAATGGAAAAAAAATTATTGGTAAAGACTCATAAAATGCCTCTAAGATTGACACATCATCTTAAACTCTTCTAAATTAAGAGTTTACATAGATTATTATATAGATATAGATAGTTAGTAAAATTAAAGAAAAAATAAAATTAAAGGAAAACGAAGAAAAAAGGAAAATTAAAGAAAATAAAAAAAATGGAAAAAAAAAATATTAGTCAAGACTCCTAAAATGCTTGTAAGATTGACACATCATCCTAAACTCTTCTAAATTAAGAGTTTATATAGATAGTTAGTAAAATTAAATAAAAAATAAAATTAAAGGAAAAAGAAGAAAAAAGGAAAATTAAAGAAAATAAAAAAAAAGGAAAAAAATTATTGGTCTAGACTCCTAAAATGCCTCTAAGATTGACACATCATCTTAAACTCTTCTAAATTAAGAGTTTATTATATAGATATAGATAGTTAGTAAAATTAAAGAAAAAATAAAATTAAACGAAAACGACGAAAAAAGAAAAATTAAAGAAAATAGAAAAAAATGGAAAAAAAATTATTGGTCAAGACTCCTAAAATGCCTCTAAGATTGACACATCATCTTAAACTCTTCTAAATTAAGAGTTTATTATATTGATATAGATAGTTAGTAAAATTAAGGAAAAAATAAAATTAAAGGAAAAAGAAGAAAAAAGGAAAATTAAAGAAAATTAAAAAAATGGAAAAAAAAATTATTGGTCAAGACTTCTAAAAGGCCTCTAAGATTGACACATCATCCTAAACTCTTCTAAATTAAGAGTTTATATATATTATTATATAGATATAGATAGTTAGTAAAATTAAAGAAAAAATAAAATTAAAGGAAAACGAAGAAAAAAGGAAAATTAAAGAAAATAAAAAAAATGGAAAAAAATGGGGAAAAAAATTATTGGTCAAGACTCCTAAAATGCCTCTAAGATTGACATATCATCCTAAACTCTTCTAAATTAAGAGTTTATTATATAGATATAGATATAGATATTTAGTAAAATTCAATAAAAAAATAAAATTAAAAGAAAACGAAGAAAAAAGGAAAATTAAAGGAAAACGAAGAAAAAAAGATAATTAAAGAAAATAAAAAAAATGGAAAAAAATTTATTGGTCAAGACTCTTAAAATGCCTCTAAGATTGACACATCATCCTAAACTCTTCTAATGTAAGAGTTTATTATATAAATATAGATAGTTAGTAAAATTAAAGAAAAAATAAAATTAAAGGAAAATGAAGAAAAAAAGGACAATTAAAGAAAATAAAAAAAAAATGGAAAAAAGAAATTTATTGGTCAAGACTCATGAAATGCCTCTAAGATTAACACATCATCCTAAACTCTTCTAAATTAAGAGTTTATATAGATATAGATATATATTATATAGATATAGATAGTTAGTAAAATTAAAGAAAAAATAAAATTAAACGAAAACGAAGAAAAAAGGAAAATTAAAGAAAATAAAAGAAAATGGGAAAAAAAATTATTGGTCAATACTCATAAAATGCCTCAAAGATTTGCCCCCCTTAATCCTAAACTCTTCTAAATTAAGAGTTTATTATATAGATATAGATAGTTAGTAAAATTAAAGAAAAAATAAAATTAAAGGAAAACGAAGAAAAAAGGAAAATTAAAGAAAATTAAAAAAATGGAAAAAAAAATTATTGGTCAAGACTCCTAAAATGCCTCTAAGATTGACACATCATCCTAAACTCTTCTAAATTAAGAGTTTACATAGATTATTACATAGATATAGATAGTTAGTAAAATTAAAGAAAAAATAAAATTAAAGGAAAACGAAGAAAAAAGGAAAATTAAAGAAAATAAAAAAAATGGAAAAAAAAATTATTAGTCAAGACTCCTAAAATGCCTCTAAGATTGACACATCATCCTAAACTCTTCTAAATTAAGAGTTTATATAGATTATATAGATATAGATAGTTAGTAAAATTAAAGAAAAAATAAAATTAAACGAAAACGACGAAAAAAGAAAAATTAAAGAAAATAGAAAAAAATGGAAAAAAAAATTATTGGTCAAGACTCCTAAAATGCCTCTAAGATTGACACATCATCTTAAACTCTTCTAAATTAAGAGTTTACTAGTGGAATTCCCGCGCCATGGCGCGTTTGCGAGGGAAAAAAATAGAATATAAAATATTAAGAAATAACCAAATAACAATCTACACAAATGTTTGAAAAATTGTCTACAATATTATTGTTCGGGGTACATATATATTCACAAAAGACACAAAGGTGATGTTCGAGGCTTCGTCCATTCAAAAACACAAAGGTGAAGGTTCTCGACTTGAGAAATGAAAGTAATGAGACCAACATTAGTATAAGTTTTATAAAAAAATGTGCCTAAGAAAGGAAAGAATAATAAATTTGAGATAAATTGTACAAAGACCTTGATATTTAGTCAATTCCTCCATTAGAGGTAAATTGTACATACATCGATATAGGAGTAAGGTAAATGAATTACACAAACCAAATGGTAGAATAAAATAACTAATATGAATTTTATAAATGGAAATATAGCAAATTAATTGTAGAAGAAATGAATTTTTAGACTTAGTTGCAGAATTTCAGAAATAAAATGACAGAACTTAAAACTAAGGATTTATGGATTGGATTATTACAAAGAATGTATTATTGAAAAGAATAAAGGAAATTGAATTGGCTAAGCTGAATGTCAGAACTAAATCAAAGCAAAAATCATAAACACATTTGAATAACAGAATTACATATTCTGATGAAAAAAGCTGCAATCCATGAGTAGTTTGATAAAAGTAATTACAAAACTGGATGGGATCAACATGTAGGTCACGAGTTAATCATATCAAGAAGGCAATTAGGTAAAGGAATGCTGCTACATATCCAAAGTATTTCACATATAAGCAGTAATAGCAAAAATTTGAGGAGCATCAACATCAGTTTAACTCTTCCATTTCTGCGCTTAGAACACACATGTAGCTTAGCTTTCTTCATAGCTGGATTACCCCTTTGTCGATCTACTGATTGCGATGATCCTTCTATAGACGCCCCGATAGAAGACATGTACTGAACAATAGCATTTTCCTTAATAAATGCATTTATTAAAAAAACATATGGTGAGACTGAAGACCATACCAAGGGTCTTCCGATAAAAGAGATGAGACTACCCACAACTATACCCCACAAAAAATTGCACTCTTTCACTTTTCCCGAATAAATAGCACTCAGTAGGTTTCTTTCTCACTCGAGTTCTAAATCAATATTAACATATATTTATATAAAACATTATATAAATATATGAAATATAGATTGAGATCCCAATACGCATATGAACATCCAAATGTAATTGGATTCCTTCCCTATTGAATCAACCCGGCACAAAAAATTATTGAGGCCCTTCCTTCATCTGCCAATATGGATCCACTGAGGTATGACAGCAAAATAAAATCAAGGCCACAACTCGCCAGTTATAGTAGCAGCAGTACGAGCTCAATTTCGACACCAACAAAGACGGCAAGAAGAGTGCACTACAGCCATATCGAAAAATGCTTTGAATGAGTCTGATGGGCGTTCATACTTCCACCTGTTAGCCAAGAAGCAATAAGATCAATTAGCATTCTCCTAGCGAAGAGATTGCCAAGTCTCACCATGCTGTAGACAAAGGGTTGTTGCAAAAGCATAATTGCAAAAGTTTACCTCAATAACTGGTTGTATGCATGAGGGTTATCAGCAAGATGTTTCATTTGTCTTTGCAACTGAACTAACATCTGTTAGCTCCTTGATATGCAGCACAGATCCAGCACAGGGTACCAACTCTTGAATATTTGGAGCACCAACAACCACAGGAATGGGTCCTGTAAAATTTGAAGGTGGCTCAAAGGTAAAAAAATAATCATTAGTTAGATATGATACATGGCATCTAAAAATGCATAGCGAAGTAACAGTAAAAAGTGAACAACAAAAAATGTGATGCAACAAAAACAAAAAGAATTATCCGCTTATGAATTTGTGTCTCAGTAACAATTTATGAAAGAATTAGTAATGACATTGAGAAGGATATAGACAACATACCACCTCTTTTGTGTATCCATAACGACAGATGTAGCTTGATTCAACTCATGAATGTGAGCTACTGCCGCATCAACAGCTGCAATAAGGTGATTCCTGCATTCAGACAACTAACGGGAACCTAAAAAGATCTCGAGAGGGAAATGACTCTCACACTCCTATGAGAAAATCAGAGGCATTATATAAACTAAAATAAGGATGGACACATTCATGGTGTGTGGCCATTGAGAAAATTAATACTTAAACAAATGATTTTCCAATTTAACTTTGCAAAGGATCCAAAGTAACAACTGAATCATTTTCAAATGTGAGAGAAAGAATCCAGAGCATTATGAAATATAAACATAAAGATCTCACAGAGCATTATCTTATGTTTATAACCCCAGGAAGAGAAACAAAAAGAAAGACATCCTTTATTGCAATAAGAAGGTTTAGAGTAATGCTAAATTAAAGAAACAAAATCCTAGAGATTCCAACCATCAATTATCAAAATCCTAGAGATAACTTGAATATTATATCTTCACTATTCAACCTAGTCAATTCATTAAGGATTTTCATGAAGCAAGCATTATGAAATACAATGTCGAAAAGAACGAAACAAAAAGAGGCATGAGTATCAACCACACAACATATCCCAACAACAGCAATGAAATAAGGGTTTGAATAGAGGATGGTATTTCCCTCTTTGTTCTATCCTGGACTCCTGGTTTAACATCCATCAATTTAAGGACAAATTTTAGGGTTTGTACGGCAAGAAGATTCAGAAATCGACAAATTATAATCCCGTAATAAAAGAAATTTGAGTGAATTAACCGTTCGGTTTTGAAGGCCAGAGATCCAAAGCAAGTAGAAACTTAGAATGAGATATTCAGATATGAGAGTTGAAACAAGTACCTAACAACATGAGGATCGCGAGATAGCATACAGAGCATGGAGATCTTGCGAAGAATGATGGGAGGGAGGGACGCCTTATTTATTTTCATGGAGGCAAGTTGAAGACGCCTTCTCTATCTTGCTCTGTAACTCTCTCAATCTACCAAAAAACGTTTCACTACCATTGTTGCGGGAGCGAGTGAGAGCTTTCTTCTACGGGATGGACGCGTAAGCCCTAGCCGACCAACGATTTAATCGTCGATCTAACCCTGTCAACATTCAATAGGACATGAATCCAAGCGACTGTTGTTTCTTATTAGAGAATTTAGGCAAAAAATTAGTCATAGGAGAAAGATGGAGACGAGGAGGCGGCTTAATCTCGGCAGAGGAGGAGCCATGAAACCGGAACTTTGTAAAACATCGATGTTGAAACCTGAAATAAATTGGCAAAAAATCCGTGAAATTGAGATTAAAAAACGGAGAAAGATGAAGGAAATGATAGAACCTCAGCGCAGGAGGACGACGAAGTCATCGAATCGACGGAGGGAAGGACGAAGATCTCAAATCGGATGAGGAGTCCCGTGGAACCGATTTGCCAGAAGTGGGGAGGCGGAGAATTAGGCGTAGATAGGGCTGGAAATAACCCACGGGTATCCGCTCCATCCGTTTAACCCGCATTAATTTTGTGGGTGAAAACCCGCAAAAAAGTGGGTGACGGGTGGAGCGGGTGCGGGTGAAGCGGGTGATGGATGGATTATGGGTGAAGATTTTTCACCCATAACCCGCCCCATTAACCCACCCATTAACCCGCCCCACTTACCCGCCCCGCAAACCCGCATAAAACCCTAAATTTTTTTATATATATTGTGTGTGATTTTACTATTTTACCCTTTTCAAGTTTAACTTCTACAAACCCTAATCCTTGATTAGTGCTTTTCCCATCAAATTTCAATTAGAATATGATTAGTATAGAGATTTATACCCTTCCACTTTCAAATTTCAATTAGCTCGTGATTTCAATGCTTTGTCGATCAAAAACATAAATACATAAACCGACCCCCTTTGTAATTTTGAGTTCGAATTGGACTACTTATGTTGATTTGTTTTTTTTTTTTGGTTTCACCCATTGGGTACCCGCTCCACCCGCATCACCCGCGCGGGTCGGGTGCGGGTGAAAATGTTTGTGGGTGATGAATGGAGCAGGTGAAATTTTTTCCCCGCGGGGCGGGTGATGGAGTGGCTTCATCCACCCATAACCCGCCCCATTTCCACCCCTAGGCGTAGAAGGTTTCAAGCGTGGGTGAAGATTGGAAAATAAAGGGAAAAAAGGTAAAAGGAGGAATTGAAAAGAAATAACCTAATTGGTCGGAAATGCGAAAGATAAGGAGAGAGTGACACGTGGCAAAAAACTCTTTGCTTTTAAGTAGTTATATAGATATAGATATAGATTATATAGATATAGATAGTTAGTAAAATTAACGAAAAAATAAAATTAAAGGAAAACGAAGAAAAAAGGAAAATTAAAGAAAATTTAAAAAATGGAAAAAAAAAATTATTGGTCAAGACTCCTAAAATGCCTCTAAGATTGACACATCATCCTAAACTCTTCTAAATTAAGAGTTTATATAGATTATTATATAGATATAGATAGTTAGTAAAATTAAAGAAAAAATAAAATTAAAGGAAAACGAAGAAAAAAGGAAAATTAAAGAAAATAAAAAAAAATGGAAAAAAATGGGGAAAAAAAATATTGGTCAAGACTCCTAAAATGCCTCTAAGATTGGCATATCATCCTAAACTCTTTTAAATTAAGATTTTATTATATAGATATAGATACAGATATTTAGTAAAATTCAATAAAAAAAAATGAAAGGAAAACGAAGAAAAAAGGAAAATTAAATGAAAACGAAGAAAAAAGGAAAATTAAAGAAAATAAAAAAAATGGAAAAAATGGAAAAAAAAATTATTGGTCAAGACTCCTAAAATGCCTCTAAGATTGACACATCATCCTAAACTCTTCTAAATTAAGAGTTTAGTATATATATATATATATAGTTAGTAAAATTAAAGAAATAATAAAATTAAAGGAAAACGAAGAAAAAAGGAAAATTAAAGAAAAAAAATGGAATAAAAAATTATTGATCAAGACTCCTAAAATGCCTCTAAGATTGACACATCATCCTAAACTCTTCTAAATTAAGAGTTTATATAAATATATAGATACCTCAAAGACCCAAACCATTCTCACATTTCTACATCTCTTCAAACATTAAATATTTCAATGGAAAAATGAAATAAAGAAGGATTTGCGACAAACGTTCGTGATTTCTTGTACGAGACACATTTTCGATGTGAAGAAAGAATTCCCAGTACAATGGTTGTTTGTTGTTATTGTTCACGGAGTTTAAAATGAGGAACAAATTGGGATATGACAATCTGAAAAAGCACATTGAGAAAAAGCATAACGACGAGTGGCCAAGAGTAAAAGGTGAAGCAAGCCGCTCATGAAATTGAGAGGATGAACGTTTGTACTTTGGTGTTTATGTGTTATCGACTGATCGTTGTCTACAGTCTATTTGATGTTGATGATTCCCTAAAAATATCGAAAAAAGGAAAAAAAAACCCGAAAAGGAAAGACTAAGAACAAACCGCAGACCAGGTATCCAAAATGATCCGCGGATAGAAATCATGAAAAAAGAGATAAGGTGTCCAACATGCCCCTCACCCACGTGTCTCTACCTGAGTGACACGTGACGATCATATCACGACAAATGGTTGAATGAACAAATCGGCGTGTCCCGGGGGCGATTCAAACCTCGACTATAAAATACAGAAATCTCTCTAAAGAAGGGGCTTTTGGAGAACAAAAAGGAGGAGAGAGAGAGAGAGAGAGAGAATTGAGGGAATAATCAAGTTCACACTAAGTTAAGACCAACAGGCCTATAGATCCGCAAACGACCTTAACCCACAATCAAGGGTTGCGTGAGTGGATACAGGTATCGAGAGCTTGATTATATCAAGATTCTGTTTATTTCTTTCCCAAATCCAGGATAACCCTCTTTCTTTCTGAAGGGCCTTGATGAGGCCATCGCCCGAAAAGCGGAACGAGCTAAAAAGGAGGAGAGAGAGAGAGAGAGAGAATTGAGGGAATAATCAAGTTCACACTAAGTTAAGACCAACATGCCTATAGATCCGCAAACGACCTTAACCCACAATCAAGGGTTGCGTGAGTGGATACAGGTATCGAGAGCTTGATTATATCAAGATTCTGTTTATTTCTTTCCCAAATCCAGGATAACCCTCTTTCTTTCTGAAGGGCCTTGATGAGGCCATCGCCCGAAAAGCGGAACGAGCTAAAAAGGAGGAGAGAGAGAGAGAGAGAATTGAGGGAATAATCAAGTTCACACTAAGTTAAGACCAACAGGCCTATAGATCCGCAAACGACCTTAACCCACAATCAAGGGTTGCGTGAGTGGATACAGGTATCGAGAGCTTGATTATATCAAGATTCTGTTTATTTCTTTCCCAAATCCAGGATCACCCTCTTTCTTTCTGAAGGGCCTTGATGAGGCCATCGCCCGAAAAGCGGAACGAGCTAAAAAGGAGGAGAGAGAGAGAGAGAGAGAGAATTGAGGGAATAATCAAGTTCACACTAAGTTAAGACCAACATGCCTATAGATCCGCAAACGACCTTAACCCACAATCAAGGGTTGCGTGAGTGGATACAGGTATCGAGAGCTTGATTATATCAAGATTCTGTTTATTTCTTTCCCAAATCCAGGATAACCCTCTTTCTTTCTGAAGGGCCTTGATGAGGCCATCGCCCGAAAAGCGGAACGAGCTAAATACTAGACCGCGCGACACTGGTAAAAATCTTTCCGCTACCCGTGGATGGTAAACCCGGGTAAGACCGTTGAAATTAATAAGGTCACCGCGGCACAGGTCAAAGTGACCCCCTATGCAAGGTAAACCCAGGGGGCATTCCAAGTAAGACCGTTGACCAACTGTAGATCGTACGCGTGGCTCATTCCCCCCTATGGTGACGTGGAGGGGGATCCCTTTTTCATTTGTGGTTCATCACTGGCGCCGTCTGTGGGAACCTCTCGCACTAAGAGGTCCCGAGGTTTAGTGACAGGATTTTGTTTCGCACAAGGTCTTCCACTAACAAATAATTTTATTTGTAAATACTGAAAAATGAGTGAACACACGGATGATACGTCCAACATGATGAGTCAGGACACCCCCGAAGGGTTCGCGGAATCCAGCATGTAAAACATCACCGCTCACCCTTTTGAAACCCCAACTGCCCACTGGTTCTCACCTTATGTATCCCTACACCTAGGGCAGTAAGGGGCAACATTCAGGGGCCTTCACTTCCATCAGCTAAACCAGGAGCATGCTTTCTTTCACGGGCATAACGGGTACCAAGCCTACCAGCAGGGAAACCCATATGCTGGTTTCCCCTATAGCATGTACAACAACATTCATTACGACTATCATCAGCCAAGGGGTTTTGAACACCCGAATCAAATGCCCCCCCTTGTGAATACCAGCATACCAACAAGTATCACCACGACGAACGATCTTCCGACGTCTCCACATCGATCAGGACTGATCAACCCCATGCGGGAGCAAAAGGACTAATTTCATACCGTTTGTTTTCACTAGAGAAATATGTCGAGTACTTGTTCCTAAGCGTTGAAGGGACGTAAATCTCATGAAGTACGGCGGCACAACTGATCCCGACGACCAAATGTGCCATTTTGTAACAGCCATGGGAATAAATGAGTATAACGACGCAATGTTGTGTCGCACTTTCCCTTCAACACTAACGAAGATAGCTCTAACCTGGTTCACCAACCTACCCCAGAACTCAGTTGCAAGCTTCTCGCAACTCTCCCAAGTTTTCAAGTCCCATTTCGGGAGCTCACAGTCGCAGCTCTGACCTGGTTCACCAACCTACTCCGTTTGGCCCTGACATGCGGAAAACTTGATGCAAAATGGGAGGGCCCATACATGGGGTTTGAGTGCATCCACACCAGAGCGTACAAACTCCAAACTCCAGAAGGCGTGGTCCTCAACAAGAAGTGGAATGCACAACACCTCAAGAAGTATTATGTGTAACCGACTATTGTACATAGATCGTTTAAGTCACCCCCGCTAAAGTAAATAAATCAAAGCGGTTAGAGGGTGCTTTCTAAAATCACGTGTACTAGTTTTTTCCAAGATCGGTTACCCCTGGAAGTCCCAGGACGCAACTGCTTGCTCCGCGTTGGGCGTCCGGTCGTAGCACGAGCCTCCCAGATCGAAGAAATTATGAAGTCCCAGGATGCATGAGCTTGCTCCGCGTCGAGCGTCCGGTCCTAGCACGTGCCTCCCGGATCGAAGAATGGGCGTCCGGTCGTAGCACGAGCCCCCCGGATCGAAGAAATTATGAAGTCCCATGACGCAGGAGCTTGCTTCGCGTCGGGCGCCCGGTCGTAGCACGAGCCTCCCGGATCGAAGAAATTATAAAGTCCCAGGACGCAGGAGCTTGCTCCGCATCGGGCGTCCGGTTGTAGCACGAGCCTCCCAGATCGAAGAAATTATGAAGTCCTAGGACGCTGGAGCTTGCTCCGAGTCGGGCATCCGGTCGTAGCACGGGCCTCCCAGATCAAAGAAATTATGAAGTCCTAGGACGTAGAAGCTTGCTCCGCGTCGAACGTCCGGTCGTAGCACGAGCCTCCCAGATCGAAGAAATTATGAAGTCCTAGGACGCATGAGCTTGCTCCGCGTCGGGCATCTGGTCATAGCACGAGCCTCCCGAATCGAATAAATTATGAAGTCCCAGGACGCAGGAGCTTGCTCCACGTCGGGTGTCCGGTCGTAGCATGAGCCTCCCGGGTCGAAGAAATTATGAAGTCCCAGGACGCAGGAGCTTGTTCCACATTGAGCATCCGGTTGTAGCACGAGCCTCCCGGATTAAAGAAATTATGAAATCCCAGGACGCGGGAGCTTGCTCCGCCTCGAGCGTCCGGTCGTAGCACGAGCCTCCCAGATCGAAGGAAAACGTAACGTCCCTAGACGCTCGAGCTAGCCCCGCGACAGAAATGTCCTATCGATCCCCTCATCACCGAACAATCTAAATGCTCACCCCACAAACGTTCTCAGAGTTATTCAAACAAAATCAGAGCAGGGCATAAACAACACCAGAGGTTCTTTTGGGAAAATCACTGAGAATGAAAAGACAACATAAAGACCTGACATTACAAACGAGACGACCCTAACCGGGGTTGCCGAAAGGGAAATCTAGACCGTCATCGAGACTTGAAAGGCTCATCCCAACCGAGACCTGTCAGGGAGAAATTGAGTCCTATCAGGACATAAACGGGCCCCATTAGGTAAAGGTCCCTTACGGTGGGGTTCGGCCCATTCATCATCGACTTCGTCATCGCCCGCGTCCATTATGGGAACTTCAAAGCAGGCGCCTTCTTTGTGAAGAAAAGTTATGAAGGAGCCTATGTCGATGCTATGCGAGCAGGCAAAGTCATCCCATCCATGGCTAAGATAGGGTACGCCATAATGGCCACGGGTGACGTTCACTCGAAAGTCTCGAAGGATACGAGATGGCAGAAGAACTCCCTCGGGGATGGCCGAACGATACTCGTCCTCAAAACGCAAAAGTAACATCTGTCGAGGCACAAACGAAGGAGGGTTTAATAAGAGATTAACGCCCAAGGAAAGAACAAGCAGCTCAAAGATTATAGAGTTAACCAGACGATGCATCTGCTATGGGAAACCAATAAACTGAAAGAATGCCCAATTGGTCCGGCTGTTGACATGATGGAATGGAGGAGAGCCCGGCGAATGAAGGCGCACAAAGTATATCCTTTTAAAGAGGTCTCCCAAGAAACCCACCAAAAAATTCCCCAGCAGTCACATGCTGCTGAGAAATGCACAACATATGCCCGAACAGCACCGAGAGCACATAAAGTGATGTGAAAAGACAAAGAGGCACTGATCTAGACTTGGCATGGCGGACAGATGTCCGGAAATGTCCCGCCTTGGACATTACGATGACTGCATTCTTAGGAAGCACGAGGTCAGTCTGGTCACGACACGTATCTTCATCGGCAAAGGGATGACCGACAACCCGTGACTACCCACGACTTCAAAAAGGAACCCGGAGAAAGAACTAATCATCCCAAGGAAACAATTCTTTTCACTCTCACGGAACCCAGCGCTCCCTAAACCAAATTCAACAGGGTCATTATTTGGGAAGAGCAGCTCCAGCGACTCCGACTCCCCCTCGCATATGCGTTGTTAGAAGCAATGCCCAGGGGTGGATCCTTCTCCGTTCGCGATCCTTTCACGAGCATGAGGTCAAAGTTGATTGATGAGAGGGTTTCTCGACCAAATAAATTTATAGTCAAGACCCCGCTATAGTATAGGGAGTCAGGATCGTCCACGGGAGAGAGTCAGCGGTTCTTTATTTAGTTGTTTTAGGGCAAAGAATAGCAAGAAGCGATGAAAAGGTAGAGATTTGGGGGGTTTATAGTTGCTGAAATTTGGGAATAAAAAGCAATATGAAAGATATATAGGGCATAGGGATTACCACAACAACAATCATGCATGCATCACAATGAATCACATAAAAATCATGTTTTTATCTATTAAAGAGGTCAACTTGCATCAACCCTAGCAAGGCAATCAATTTATTTTCACAAATTAATAAACTTTACTATCAATTCTTAATTAGGTTGTCAAAACTTTCGTTTCAAAACCCTAATTACTATCCAATTCCCAATTCAATATTTCAATTTAATTGCAAAAAGGAATTACCCTAATTTTCACTGAGTACTTAAGCACAAAGGATAGATAAAACCAATCAATTCATCAATTCATAGCAAAATTGCAAGCATAACTATCGTTGAGATCACCCCAACCCTAGAAAAGAGAAGAATTACTCACAATTCATGAAAGAAAGCATAAACAAAAGAAATAAGAAAGAAAAAACCTTGCATAAACTTCAAAGCGTCGAAACCGTCGCTGAAATCTATCACAAAACCAACGTCTCTCTCACACATATCTCACGCCCCCTAGGGCTGAAAGTCTCCAAAGCCATCCCCCAAGGGTTTCAACATAATGTTCTATTTATACTAAAATAACTTAATTCTATTTTAGGAAGAAGAAATAAATCAATTTTATCTAAATTCTATCTAAGAAAAGGGGATAAAACAATTAATTTCGGACCAAATCTTCTCGCAGACGTCCCATACCGAAGCGCTGGACCTCAGTACCGACTCCTCAGGGTCGGTGTGACCACTGTTGCTTCATCCTGTCTCGCTGGTCAAGAAATGGCCTCGTTACCGACCCCCCCTTAGGGTCGTTATGTGGTCGGTATGATGGTGTTCCATCTCGGACTTAGGAAAACGCCCATATCTCCTTCGTTATAACTCCGATTGCTTCCGTTCTTTTTCCTATGCGCTCTAAATTCTCTTCCGCTTCTTTTTAATGTTGAAAGTTTCTTCAAAAACGGCTCCCAAAAATCCTGTAAAGCAAACAAAAGCTTGTGTAGACAACTATTTCCCATGAAATAGGAAAGCTTATGAAAAAGACACTAAACCTAATGCAAAACCTATGAAAATGACTCAAATTGACATCAAAACATATGGGAAAATATAACTAAAAACATGCACATCAAAATACCCCATACTTAGACTTGCTTGTCCTCAAGCAATAACCAAGTACAATTACCAATAACTATAACAAATTATTCAAGTGTTCGCCCTTGTCAAAAGCAACATCTCAAGTAGTGGCAAAGCAAAGCAAGTGAATTTAACATCATCACACATATATGAGCGATCCATATGCATAGGCATTATAAATCCAACCTCACAAGGATAATGTGTTTACACTCAACTCTCAATGTATTTAGGCTATGAAGATCAACTCTCAACTCAATTACATACACAAACTCATAAACATTGCAATTTCTAATGTAAATTCACTTCGCAACCAATTATGTAAATGCAAACAAGAACCATCAGGATGACTTCGCTCAATGGAAGACTTTAAAGAAGACTCCATTCGGCGGGGTTGTAATGGGGTTTGGTAAGAAATAGAGGGCATAGAATTATTTGGCTATGTGGTTGATAGAGCCAAATTAATTCCATAAGGTATCTAGGGGCATAATCGTCATGACAAGGTAAACCCTAATCAGAAACCCTAATCCACATTATATATTCGATGGAACTACTAGGGTTAGGGGAGCTTCTCACACAGCCGACACACTTTGACTTGAGCGTCGGAGGCTCCTCCGGGGGAGCGAGCCTCGCCTTCTCCTCTCTTTCTACGCAGCTGATCGATCGATGCCGAGGAGGAAGGAGTTGCAGATCTATGCACCTACATTTGGCGCCGTCCATGGGGATTCGATCAAAAAGCTACAAGATCGGATCTCCCAATGGTTGCTGGGGCATGACGGAGTCATGGAGCGGTGGATGCTCCCTCATCTCGCCTTCGACCACAAGCCCTAGCAGCGATGATTGACCTCCGGGCACCACAGCCGCGAGGCCGATCTTGATTCAACCGGTGGGAATTGTTGCTTCTGAGGTCCGATTTGAGGCGATCGGCGAACAAATCGGAGATCCTTTCGTGTAGGAATCGATAGTCGGGATCAAGGTTGAAGCGGTTTAGAACCTTCCTAGCCATCTCGACGTGTCTCTCTTCGCAACTCTCGCTGACCTTCTCTTTCACGATCGGAGGATTGATCTTGGCGATTTTCTTGGACTTCAACACTAGCCTACGTTGATTAGATTTGGTCAATCGCGCCGCCTTCTGGCTCGCTACGGAGCTTCGTCGAGGGACGAGGGTTCATGGGCAATCTGGACTCCTCTTCTTGCCACCACTGTTTCTCCACCATCGAGGTCGAGACGGGTGGACTTGCCGAAACTACACACCACCCTCTCAGCCGTTAATCGCAACCGCCCCCGTCAGAATTGCAAGTGCCGCTGCATAGCACCATTCTCCTACGATTTGCCACGTCCATGCCATAGTCGCTGGGCCTATCGGTCTAGGAACGACGTTGATGCACCAGGCACGCCCACGGAATCCTTCACCGTCGTCGAAGTCGAGGCCAAATGCGGGACCATGATCAAGGACGCCGCTTCGAGTTCCTGCGCCGCGCCGCCTGCTACAAACCCCATGATGAAAGCGTTACATTGCAAATCTGGATTAATTACAAAGTAATTAATCCGAAGACGTTACTTTGCAAATTGGGACTAATTACAAGATCAGCCTAGAGTTTTTGGAAATTACAGCTCAACCCACACATTTAAGCTAGTTGTGGAAAAAGGCCCAACTTACCTAAGGCAAGATATCTCACTTGGAAGTGCAACGTATTGCGCCCAACCGGTCCAGCCTATGAGACCCAAAAAGCTAAGTTCTCCGTGTCCTATTTTTGATGAAAAGTTTACTCTTTAGTTAGTTAATCATATTACATGGTTAATTGCATCGGTGACATATAAATTCTTGAAATGCTTATATGTGCATCTATATGTTGAACCACATTATGTAAAAAAAAAGCAAAAAGAAAAAAGAAAAACAGCAACAATTAACGAATCGCCACTCATGGCCAACGAATCGCCACTCATGGCCAGCAGAATCGCCACTTAAGGCCAAAAGATCGCCAATTTCAGGCCAACAGAGCGCCACTTAAGGCCAAAAGATCGCCAATTTCAGGCCAGTAGAGCGCCACTTAAGGCCAAAAGATTGCCAATTTCAGGCCAACAGAACGCCACTTAAGGCCAAAAGATCGCCAATTTTAGGCCACGAGAGCGCCACTTAAGGCCAATAGAACGCCACTCAAGGCTAATAGACCGCCAATCAAGGCCAAAGGATCGCCACTTATGGCCAAAGAATCATCACTTACGACCATTTAAAGCCAATTTTAAGCCATAATAACGCCATTAAGGGAAAGTTAAAATCAAGCAATAAGAATGTCATCAATTGACACCGTCTCTCATTTATGGCAAAAAAATTCATCTAATCATTTTGAGCAGTAACTTTCAGTTGATCAGTTAATAACTTAACGCACCAACTGCATTATATTGCGTTATTCGGTTGAGAATGCTAAAACTTGCAGGATACAGCGAAGACAAGGGGCAAGCACTACTGGTGGTATTTGATCATAACAAGTATATACAGAGCATCAAATTATTCATCTTCCCTCATCACTAGATCGTGATAAGGAAACCCGAGGGGCAATTGATAGAGCCAAATTAATTCCATAAGGTATCTAGGGGTTTAATCGTCCTGACAAGGTAAACCCTAATCAGAAACCCTAATCCACATTATATATATTCGATGGAACTACTAGGGTTAAGGGGGGCTTCTCACACAGCCGACACACTCTGACTTGAGCGCCGGAGGCTCCTCTGGGGGAGCGAGCCCCGCCTCTTCCTCTCTTTCTACGCAACTGATCGATCGATGCCGAGGAGGAAGGAGTTGCAGATCTATGCACCTACAATGGTGCTTAAAAAAAATCCGGGAATCAAGACTCTTAAATCTACAACACAACTCAACCAAACCATAACTCTCAATCATATGAATCAACCAAACTCTCTAGCTCATCTCAATGAAGAACATAACCTCTCAATCATATGAATCAACCAAACTCTCTAGCTCATCTCAATGAAGAACATAACCTCTCAAACTCAATAAACCTCTCAACAATATGAATCTTGCAAAAGTAAAGGAAATAAGGTAAATTTGGCTCATGCACTTTATTCATAACATATAACTTCTTCTTTTTTTCCGAATTTGTTTCCTTTTTTTTTTTAATTTTTTTTTTAGTTTCGTTTTTTTAAACGAAAAATAACATAATAAAAATAAAAAACTACTAGTGCATTTATAAGGTGAGCCAAAAATCCTTTTACATGATATGCATAGAAAGATAAAAATATAAAACCAACCCATAACTCAACAAACTCAAAAATTCTTCTCACTTGAAATCAAACACAAGCTCATTCATTCCACAAACCATCCTTCCAACCAACTCTAAGTCTTAATTCCCAAATGGGGGTTAGGCTCAATTCGGCTAAAGATAATTTTGTGGAGCTTATAAATAAAGGTCTTAGGTTAATATTCTGACTTCAAGCAGAGATAATACAGGGTAGGTAAAGAGAGGATAAAATTGGCTTAAAAGATGCCTCCATCACTTAATTCTCATTCACACAAACATATAAATGCATTGGCTTTGAATAACCATCACAACATTTAGAGATGCATAAGAAGAGTAAATACATCCAAGAAAGCAGAGGGATTTTTTTATGTTCTCCCTATGGGTCAAAATTCTCATTAGGACAAATTTTGTTGGATTTCAACCTTTAGCCTATGATCATATGTGTTCAATTTCATCATAAGTTCACAATCCACGTAAAAACATTTTTAAGGACTTAGGCTAAACCTTCCAAACATGTCATAGGATTTACATGATCAAGTCAATCATTAAGTATTATCATAGGACATCTAAGTTAGGGTATAAAAACCAAGACAAAATGATAATAACCATGCATTTTTTTCTTTTTCAACATTTTTTTCAATTTTTTTAATGGCTCAACTAAAAGCAAGATTAAAGTAACTAAAATATGACAAAAGACTCAAATGCATAAGAACTTAAACATGAATGCATAACATAATTGAACTAAAGTAAAATGTAACACATAAACATAAACCAAAACACATAAAACAAGTTTATGAATCCCCCACCCCATACTTAAAAATAGACAGTGTCCCCACTGTCAAAAGAAAAACCAAAGTAAAATGGAAAGATTCAGAAATTCACAAAATCAAGATTCAGAAGTCGTGGAAGAAGTCAATCAGCTCTCTATGGAAAGGGGGACGGCGGATCAAACCAATATATGCTCAAGCCACACCTAATAACCACGTAAACCAAGCAAAACAACAAGAATAGTATGCACTAAATAAATCATATAAGCATATAAAGCAAGTGCAATAATATAAGCTCAAAATAAACTTCATAAATAACAAGTGCATTATAAAACTATGAAATAGACGCCAATGCACATAAACCTTACCACCATATAAGATGAATATAATACATCACCTAATTAAAATAACAAAAGCTCAATATGAATCATATAAGTAATGCAAACCATTACGAACAAATTAACATTCATAACCCCATACTTAGGTTCAAAACAAGTCAAATAAATATGCAATGGACATATAACATGTTTGCAATGTCAAATCATGCAAGGGAATAGATTTCATGCTACAATAGAAGAAGCTAATCAACCAAAAGCATAAAAATCAATTCCAAAATCAAAGCCTGAAACGGATCGCAATGAAATCTTAAAATCTAATTAGCTCACAATCCATAAACAATTTGACAATGCTATAAACATAAAAGTAGCTCTAAATCAACTCAACAACACAACCATATCATCAATTTCGACCAATTTGACTTTTGACAAAAAGCCTCAAATTCCGCTCATAAATCAAACTCTAGGTTTCAATCTCAACCTAAATCATCAAATCAATCAAAATAATTGAAATAACTAGTTTAGGGTTAGAAATCATACCAAAATCAAGTTGAATGAAGAAGAAAATTCGGGATTTCGAAGGTGTAACGAGCCAAAAAGGCTGAACAGGGCTGTTGGGCAAAGTGGTTCGGCTAGTGGTGCTGCTGGGCATGAACCGGGGTGGTTCAGGGCTCGGGAGGTGCGCACATGGGTAGGCTCGGGTGCGGCTCTGGCTGTGTGGGTCGGAGATGGCTCGGCGGGGCTGTGGAAGGCCGAGAGAAGTCGAACAGCGACTAGGGAAGAGAAGCGCTCGATGTGTGCGGTTCTGGGCTCGAGCCGGGTAGGTTCAGGGCTTGCTGGGTTCGGCTGGTGAAGGTGGTTCGACCGACGGTGGAAGACTGACCGAAGGTGGCTCGGTGGAGGCGTGGGTGGTGTGGGTTCGGTTCAGCACTGAGCATTCGGGAGGAGGAAGGGAGAAAGAGAAGCAGGCGGGGCATGTTTTTTTTTTTAAATTCCGCAGGGGTCGGTACCGAGGCTATTAGGGTCGGTACAACCTCGGTATACCTACTGGATTTTTGTAAAAATTCTTCAAAAATACTTACCCCATCAGATAGGTCGGTACCAACCTTGAGATGATCGGTATGGACTCGGTACGAGTGCTTTCTTGCTCCTTTCTCCTTTTTTTTTCCGGCCGTTTCCGTCGTGGTTTTCTCTCAAGACCTGCATTGTTAGTGCAATATGTTCTATCCCACCTATCTTACCTATCCTAAAATTCAAAAATAGAAAATAAAATTTATAAATGAAAGGAAATAAAGCGGGTTGCCTCCCGTAAGCGCTACCTTTAACGTCATTAGCCTGACGTGGTTACTTCAACTTCAATCCGGATCGGAAGGAGGTGGTGGATCCGATGTCTCAGATGGAAGAGATGGTGGTGGAACGTCCTTGGGTGGTACATCATAATTGGCCATCAAGTGACATGGTTCTTGCTCATTCGTTTTGTACTTCCTTGGATCTCCTTTCCTAGCCTCATGAATAAGCTTAAACCTTCCTGAGTGGACGCTCCAATCTTCCACCCATTCATCCTCGCTGGGAAAGCACTCAAGAGGTGTGCTTCCCTCATGTATAATCCTCTTCCTCTTCATTGAATTGACTTTTTGAGCTTCCTCACCACCATAAACAAATAGATGTGTTGCTTCTTTGGGTTTAGTGTACAATGGTGGAGGGAGAAGAGATTTCTCAACCTTGTCTTCTATTGCCTCATCTTTGATGTGCCACTTCGCAAGAACCCCATACTTAAAAGCGATAGTCGGTTGCTTGAAATCGCCGGGTATCACCTTCACCTCGAATGACAAAGGTGGCGGGGGACTGGTAGTAATGGTAAAGCATGGTTGTTCATCATGAGAAAAGAGGTTAGGGATCAAACCTGAGCTTACCTGTGGTTCGGTAGGATCTTGGCAATTCTCTGCAGGAGGTTCCTCTTTCTCTTTGAGCACTTCTTTCTTTTGTTGGGGTTCCTCACATGGCTCCTCTTGAAATGTCAGTACCAACATGTTCATCACGAGAAAAGAGGTTAAAGACCATACCTAACCTTACCTGTAGGCCGTTAGGATTATGGCAATTCTCTTTTTCCTCTTTAAGACGTGCAATCGAATCATCAAGAGCCCGAGTAAAGTCAATACAAGTGTACGTTGACTCGGTTGGGATAGGTACCAACTCACCCTCATGCTCTTCTCCACCTACAAGCTCGCAAAATATAATGTTATCATATGAACCAACCTCATACCTATATGATGTCTCTATTGATTGTGAGGACATGGTTGTGTTGTGTGATGATGATTCTGACAGATCCTCCTTCTCTGCGGCCAAATCTCCCAATTGCGCTTGGATACCCTTCAATTGGGAACTTATATCATCACGAAACCCATGGAGAACCTCTTTGAGCTCTTGTACCCATGATGGTGGTTCTTGGTGCTCAGAATACCAATATGATTCTTTCGGAGGCGGCTCCCATTGCTCATAAGGAGGAGGAGGAGGTTCCTGATAGAGATTCCAGGGTTGGGAGGGCTCATACTAGTCCATATAGTCATGTTGAGCATAATACCTCTCTGTTGGTTGATAGGAACCATATGACTGTTGGGCTTTGGTTGAATCCTCGGAGGACTTCTTTTCTTTCCAACTATCAAAATCAATGAAATCTTCATCTTCCTCATCAACATCGGCTAGATAGCTTGCAAACTCCTTTTTCCTTGCTTGTCGTCTTTCTTGTTCAGCCCATGTTTCAAAATAATCATATGCATATTGCATCTTGTACCTAATCTTGAAAACGCAAACAAGTGCACAAATCAAACAGCAAGGGCTTGGCACCAATTCGGTACCGATGAGGCGAGTGGTGAATGGTGTTAATTTTTTCCTTTTTCGGATTTTTATAAAAAAAACTAACTAGAAAATAAAATAAAAATAGAGTATTAACAAGAAATAATATATATAAAAGAAAAGCGATGGGCTATTTCCAAACCCTAAAAACAACTAAACAAGGCGCGATTGAACTCTCGCCGGCAACGACACCAATTTGATGAGAGGGTTTCTCGACCAAATAAATTTATAGTCAAGACCCCGCTATAGTATAGGGAGTCAGGATCTTCCACGGGAGAGAGTCAGCGATTCTTTATTTAGTTGTTTTAGGGAAAAGAATAGTAAGAAGCGATGAAAAGGTAGAGATTTGGGGGGGTTTATAGTTGCTGAAATTTGGGAATAAAAAGCAATATGAAAGATATATAGGGCATAGGGATTACCACAACAACAATCATGCATGCATCACAATGAATTACATAAAAATCATGTTTTTATCTATTAAAGAGGTCAACTTGCATCAACCCTAGCAAGACAATCAATTTATTTTCTCAAATTAATAAACTTTACTATCAATTCTTAATTAGGTTGTCAAAACTTTCGTTTTAAAACCCTAATTACTATCCAATTTCCAATTCAATCTTTCAATTTAATTGCAAAAAGGAATTACCCCAATTTTCATTGAGTACTTAAGCACAAAGGATAGATAAAACCAATCAATTCATCAATTCATAGCAAAATTGCAAGCATAACTATCGTTGAGATCACCTCAGCCCTAAAAAAGAGAAGAATTACTCACAATTCATGAAAGAAAGCATAAACAAAAGAAATAAGAAAGAAAAAACCTTGCATAAACTTCAAAGCGTCGAAAACTGTCGCTGAAATCTGTCACAAAACCAACGTCTCTCTCACACATATCTCACACCCCCTAGGGCTGAAAGTCTCCAAAGCCATCCCCCTAGGGTTTCAACATAATGTTCTATTTATACTAAAATAACTTAATTCTATTTTAGGAAGAAGAAATAAATCAATTTTATCTAAATTCTATCTAAGAAAAGGGGATAAAACAATTAATTTCGGACCAAATCTTCTCGCAGACGGCCCATACCGAAGTGCTGGACCTCGGTACCGACCCCCCTCAGGGTCGGTATGACCACTGTTGCTTCATCTTGTCTCACTAGTCAAGAAATGGCCTCGGTACCGACCCCCCTTAGGGTCGTTATGGGGTCGGTATGACGGTGTTCCATCTCGGACTTAGGGAAACGCCTGTATCTCCTTCGTTATAACTCCGATTGCTTTCGTTCTTTTTCCTATGCGCTCCGAATTCTCTTCCACTTCTTTTTAATGTTGAAAGTTTCTTCAAAAACAGATCCCGAAAATCCTGTAAAGTAAACAAAAGCTTGTGTAGAAAACTATTTCCCATGAAATATGAAAACTTATGCAAAAGACACTAAACCCAATGCAAAACCTATAAAAATGACTCAAATTGACATCAAAACATATGGGAAAATATACCTAAAAACATGCACATCATTGATCGAGACCCGGATGGGATCTACTGGCTAACAGAGGGGTGGGCAGACTTTGTTACGTCCAACCGCGTGTGAATAGGGGCCATCCTGACCTTAACAAAAAAGGAAGAAGAAACATGACACGAGGTTTCCGTGGTCGACCCTGATCATGACTACGTCAGTCCGAGACTGGCCGCATAAGGCATCACGCTAAAAGAGCTAGTTCCTCGCTCATAGATGGTCCGCGATGATGTTAAAACCTTGTAAAAGAGGGTGCCTCTAAGGCGTGTTTCACCTGGAATAATAATTAAACTACCAAGTAATCAAGAATTTCAGCTTTCTCAAAACTTGCGGCATGTCACTCATCAACCCATTATTGCTAAACGAAAGAGGTCGCCCCCACTCGGGGGCATGGGCCAAAGAAGTAAGATGAGCTGACCCAGCAGGTCGCCAAACCAGGCAAACCTTGCAAACGTGGGCTAAGGAACCTCTCCACGTAAACCTAATGCATTCGATGAGAACCCATGTGCCAAAAGAACCTCCTAGCAATGACCCTATAAAAGAGAAACACCAAAGGCAACACTTCAGCAGCCCCGCTCTAGGCAAACAACTATGAGCTCCGACGATCCACCGCGAGCGTTCTACAGATTCATCACCAAAGAGGAACAAATGCAAAAGCTGCGACTCCCCTAATCGTACAAACGAATGGAAGGAAGTGCACGCGAACTTGTCTACCTATGGTCTACCACATGTCAGGACTTCGAGGTAGACGTAGAAAAAGACGCCGACGGAGCATACTGGTACACTGAAGGATGGCCTGAATTTGCCCTCTCTAATCGGGTCCGCGTCGGCTCCGCACTACTTTTCATCTATGAAGGGGACTCCCACTTTGGGGTGTACGTGTCGGACCCGAACCACCAACCCAACCACGACGGAAGAAGCGACCGCACTGAGATGGGCCCTCCTAGGAGTAACAATGCATAGGGCCGCTAAGAGGACACCCTAAAAGGCTCTAAAAACCGCTAAGAATGTCTACATGCTTTTATTTATCTCGATGTAATGTATGATAATAAAAAGCCTGACAAAAAGTTACGTCTTTTGAAAACCTTCAAGAGAAAAACTACAATCAAAAGATTGCATCGGTAAGTGCTCTCTTCTTCCTCCTTCTCGAGAAATCAGGAATCCAAGGAAGTAAAACCCAACTTGAACGTCAATGGGCTTACTCGGAAAAATGAGCCTAGAATTAACTCCTCACTAAAAAGGAGGGGAGACGCCCACTATAAATTGAAGCCCTGAGAAGCCAAAACCCGGGCACCTTGCCGAACCAAGAAAGAAATGGCAGCAAAGGATGGGTCAAGGCCTTTTTACATAGTGAATGGAAGCAGACCGAGAGCATTCTTCCGATTGATCGGAGAAGCTTCACAAATACAGAGAATGGTAAGCACTCTCTTTTCACATTCAATTTCCTATACGCACAAATCACTAAGGAAATCTTAGCGACTACAGCCTCTTCCAACCGGTTTTGAAGAAGAGTTTGAGCTGGCGGCCATCGGAAGAATAACCCTTACCAATGAACATCGGAGGAGCGTCAGCGTCCGGGTGGAGCACGACGCCAGTGGCGTGCTTTGGCTCGGGCAAGGATGAAGCACCTTCGCGCAGGCGCACAACGTCCGGGTAGGAACCGGGATGGTCTTCAACTATTTGGGAAGTGCGCATTTTCACGTCCTCGTCATGCCGCTAGAAGAAGAGCAATAGCGCTTCCCCTCAAAAGCAGGCCACAACAAGGACCTGGGAGTTCCACCCAGTGAAATCGTTATTGTAATCCTCTATCAATGATGTAAGAACAATAAAAGGCAAAAAGTTTTCAAAAGGACGGCTGACCATCCCAAAAGTCATTCAAAGGGCAGATACCCTCGCAGCCACCATGTTTTTCCAAAACATCGATAAACCATAATTTAAAAACCCTCTATGAGAGACGAAATCATAATAAAGAGAAGGCGTAAACATTACGCCAAGTTTGACCAGCCAACAAAATCCCCACTAGAAAAAGTTTTAAAGTCCATCGCCGCTGAACTCGATATCCTCCTCGTCCATCGGGCCCCAATCTTCCTTGTTGTTACTCGGGAGGAAGGGCTCTAAAGGGACCCCCGGATTCTCCATGTATCGCTTCACGCTCTGATGAATACCGTGCCTCATGCCCGCGTGAAAACACTTGTGATATCGCTCCTGAATGAAGTCCTGGTCCGCATCATCGTTAAGCCATTCTGGGACCACGCTCAACATGAATGCGAGGCCATTGGGATTCCTTATCCAGTCGTTGACGAGCTTCGTACGATGTCTAGGAACTTCCAAGCAAGAAAAAACTATCTCACCATCACTTCGGGATCGGTATCGATCCAACTCGATCTCGTGACGATTGGACTCAATGACAACCTTGCTCTTCTCCTCGGTCACCGCAACGAGCTTGGCCTCTGGGTCCGCTATCTTGGCCTCTCCGTTGGACTGTAGTGAGGACATGGACTATTGGAGAACCTCGGTTCACACGCGCTCCGCTCCCAGATCATTTGCCAGCGCTTCGCTCTTGACTTTCTCCTCAGCGAGATTCCGCTCCACATCCTTCAATCGTCGACGAAGACCCTCAACTTCTTTTTTGGGCGTACCAACTTCCATCAGCCTCTCTTTAAGCCTTCGGAGGTCACCTCGAGACTCGCATTGTGCCGGACCAGATGCACGTGTCTCTCTCAACCACTCTGCGTGATGGTGCACCCATGTCCAAGGGAAAAGAAATTCTTCTCAAACCAAAGTTGTATGACAGATTAATGCACGAAAAATAATAAGAAAATAAATCCTCTTACCCAGTTGCACCAGCGATCTTGCTCCATTGCAAACTGCTCATCAGTAAGATGATCATGAAACCGCAGCTCATGCGCCCCGAGGTCGAAAGGAAAGGCAAGCCGCTGAAGCACCTCGATGTCAAAACCCGGCATCCTGTAGATCGGGAGTTCCTACACGTCTTGATGGAAGACCGCGATGTCCCAATCAACTTAGGAAGGAACCCATGCCCCTTCGTTTTGGCCTAGACTTGGAGGTCCCGGCCTCAGTAGGAGAATTCGGTCAAGGCACTAGCAGGGTCACCGCAGAGAGAGGCGGGTCCTCGGCCAACAGAGAAGCATCGATCTCAATGACAGGGGGAGAAGTTTCGATCCGCGGAGGAGGTGGGGGGAGAGCAAGGGATGAAGCTTTGTTCTTCAACATTTTCTTGGACTTGGTCTTGGGCTCGAAGATCTTGGGGCGCTTCAGAGCTTTCATCACATCTGAGGACATCTTCCTCTTTGACGATGCTGCCTGAGAAAGCAGAACTCTTCATCGCGTCGACCATAATTTTCAGCCCTCGAGCGTCTGCAACAAAGAAGAAGTGTTAGCGTAAAACATACAGAACATAGGGAGGGACAAATAAAAAATTTCTTAAGTCTGCCATAACCTATCCGTGGATGAGGCAAACTCAAGCCGGTTATCTCCAGCCTTAAAGGGGACATCATGTCGCGCCAGAAGGCCTTCGTCGACACATTAAAATCTTTCTCAATCTTCTTCAGATCATCCACGACTCTTTTTGCCACACGCTTATAGAAGCGCGGCTCGGTGTGGAAGTTCAATATTTGGCGAGAAGGCTCTCGAACCAAGAATCACTTGTGTCTCTATTCTGGCTTGCTGGTATTCCGGTCCACCACCGGGACGCTGAGCTTCGCTTGGAAGAAAATTTTGTGGGTTCCTCCATGCCCCATGATGAGCATATTCGAGAGAAGATTCAAGGAAGGTTGGACCCCAATTTCCAAACAACGCATAACATATGGAGTAAAGAAAAGCTAGCTGTTGGGCACTTGTTAAGCAGGACTAAGGCCGCACTCTTTCAGATAGCGCCTGAACAGGTCAGGAAGGGGAAGTCTGAAACCCTCAACCAAGCTCTCAATGTAAACGACCAAACAGTCTGGGTAAGTGTCTAGGCTCCCACCTCCGTCCACGAGTAAGCATAGTGTGACGCCATCTGGCCGGGGAAATACTCGCACAATAACCCCCAATTCTTACAAGGTCATGAAGGTTAATCCCCCGCGGTCTTGGGAATTTGGAGATAGAATAGATATCACTCTTTTAAGAGAGACAACCGGGATAGGACCCGCCGGCGAATGGTTGTAGTCTCGCCTTAAAGAACACGTTTGAAGAACAACCTCGTCATAAAGAACCGGTCGGAAATCCCCCAAAACCGAAGAGAAAAGGCGTTCGGACGGCTTCAACACCGCACCTGACGGCAAGTCGGTCGGCACGTCCCAATCCTTGTACGAATGCTAGGATTCTGGGGACTCAAGGATTGAATCGGTCCCAGAAGTCGAAGTCTCCTCATCCGACCCCGCGGGAGAAGAAGGTTCATCGCGCGTACGGGGAGGGGAAGAATAAAAGGTTGGATCCGCCAGAGTTTTTGGTTGACAAATAGTAACCTCCTCCAGGACTTCGATTCCTTTCATTAAAAGCTTACCCTCCGATTTCTCAAGAGGAGGCGAATTACGAGCAACTCGAACGCTACCAGAACTCTCTCGAGAATTTGACATAGGGAATCTGAGTTCGAAAAACCCTAAATCCGCTAAAATAAAACCTAGACCAAGAAAGAAAAAGAGGATGCTTAGGCTTTACCCCGATCCGTGGATTAAAAAAAAAAAGAGAAGACCCGAAGGGCCACGAGGGCCTCTAAAGCGGACAAAGAAGACAAAAAGAGGAGGAGAAAAGGGGTTACCTAAACGAGATCGAAGGAACGAGAGACCGCGGCGGCGAGAAGAAGATGCAGTAAAAATGAGAGACGATAAAAAGAAAGGGGGAAAAGAGGCCCCGTTTATAGGCCTTCATAACTGGCGTTTCACCTCCCTCAGCATCAATGCACGTGTCCAGACCTCGACGCCCATCAATCACCTAAGTGGGCCCGGAAGGGTGAGACCCAACTAGGTCCACTCGACGCCCATTAGTTTTTTCCATTCTCAGCCTGACGGGAAAGGGCAGCAATACCCATGAATGGGGTCAGTCCGCGACACGACCATTCGGCTCCCTCCATAGACCGAGGAGCTGTGATGATGCCCTAAAATATCGAAAAAAGGAAAAAACCCGAAAAGGGAAGACTAAGAACAAACCGAGGACCAGGTATCCAAAATGATCCGCGGATAGAAATCATGAAAAAAGAGATAAAGTGTCCAACATGTCCCCTACCCACGTGTCTCTGTCTGAGTGACACGTGGTGATCAGATCACAACAAACGGCTGAATGAACAAATCGACATGTCCCGGAGGCAATTCAGACATCGACTATAAAATCCGAAAATCTCTCTAAAGAAGGGGCTTTTGGAGAACAAAAAGGAGGAGAATCCTACAGAGAGAGAGAGAGAGAGAGAGAGAGAGAGAGAATTAAGGGAATAGTCAAGTTCACACTAAGCTAAGACCAACATGCCTATAGATTCGCGAACGACCTTAACCCACAATCAAGGGTTGAGTGAGTGGATACAGGTATCGAGAGCTTGATTATATCAAGATTCTATTCATTTCTTTCCCAAATCCAGGATAGCCTTCTTCTTTTCCGAAGGACCTTGATGAGGCCATCGCTCGGAAAGCGAAATGAGCTAAACGCTAGACCGCGCGAGACTGGTAAAAATCTTTTCGCTACCCATGGATGGTAAACCCCGGTAAGACCGTCGAAATTAATAAGGTCACCGCGACATAGGTCAAAGTGACCCCTATGCAAGGTAAACCCATGGGGCACTCCAGGTAAGACCGTTGACCAACTGTAGATCGTACGCGTGGCTCATTCCCCCCTATGGTGACGTGGAGGGGGATCCTTTTTTCATTTGTGGTTTTATCAGATGTCTTGGTGTGTGATTATCATGTGTGTGATGCGTAGTTGTTTAGTTGTTTTCACTTATAGACTCATGTTGTCCAAAATTGTTTAAAATCATCTTATTTTTGTATTTAATTTTTCTTCTTAAACAATTTTGCCAACTATAGAAAACAACATTTCTTAAACAATTTTGGACATTACCTCAGTGTCAACAATTTTGGATAACATAATGAAGTTATGTTTGCAGTTCTGTTGGAAGCTTGAAAACGAACAAAATCTTAGTTCTTTTGAATTGGATATTATAATGAAGTTATGTTTGTTTTCATAACTTTATGTTTGGAATTTGATATTGTGTATGTTTTTATAAGACAAATCGAATTTAGGGTGATTTATAGATTGAATATAGAGTGGTCATTGTTTTCATGTGTGCCTTTTTATTCTAATTAGCTGAAATGGAATAGCTAACACTTTGACTCACAATTTTAGATAGCCTATGTGGGATTCGAACCCACATCTTTGTGCATAAGCACATTGCTCTATCATTTAAGCTAAAAGGATTAAACTTTCAAATACTTTAGACATATTAGAAGCTAGCACAATAGTGTCAACGTGTTGATCATATACCCCTGTAGTGGAGATCGTGCTAGAGTTTGCAGGACTGTGTGAGTGCCTGCACTCTGCAATCCGCTCTTTGAAAGAAAGAATGCATAGAGAAGAACTTGAAAGAAGAGTTGAAAGAAAAAATATATAAAAAAACATTGTCATCAACATCAGTTCTAGTCACATCATTGAGTATGAATGTTGCCAGAATTAGCTTCACCTGCCTTGAAAAGCAAAGGCACAAGCAACTCAAATTTGATAGATCATGTAAAAATACTTTCATCCAAATATAGGAAGCATATTTTCTGCATTCAAGAAGTATCAAATAGCATACAGGTAAATAACATTGTCAAAAAAATTATGATTGGCTCTCTGATGACTTTTATTACCATTGACAAAACCATGTGAACAAAAAAGGATAGTACACATTTTAGTTAATACCACATCAAACTCATTTTAGAATGTTGTTATGCTTCTCTCCACAATTTCTCTAAAGTTAATACTATGGCAAGATTGGCTCTCAAATGACTTTTAATTCATTTAGCTTCAAAATTAGAATGTTGAAAAAATGTAGAGCTTGAGCAATCCAAGCAATTTGTGAAACAAGAACTCAATCATAATACAAATTCAAAACTCCACAGGGGCAAATTCAGAAACAAGAAGATGAACAACAACCCATTAGTCATCCTCGAGATGAAATAAAAACCCTAAATTCGAAGATCCTCTATTTGTTAGTTCAAAACCTATTAAATTCACCCCTATATTTGTTAGTTCCAAACCTATAGTTCATCCCTAAATCCAAACCCAGCCCCCAATTACTCCCCAATTTGAAATAAAAAACCTAAATAAATTCCCAAATCTAGTTTAAAATGAAACAAGTCTTACATTCTAGGCAACTGTCAACGCCAACCTTCTCTCTTCATGTATATGTGGATCCACCAACATCGAGTCCATTAGAGCCGTCGTCACCTCGTCGGCCTCTCTCTCTTTCTCTCTCTCTCTCTCTCTCTGTAAATGGCCTTTGCAACCCCTTCATCCTGTGCAAATGAAAGGGACGTGTATGAGATAACAGTGGGGTATTTTGCAAAAAAAAAAAAAAAAACTCAAGGGTATTTGGTGAAATATTCCTAACTTTCGTACACCTCATGAATTTACCGAAACCAAGTGCACCAAGTGAAAAATCCGTACATTTTATAATAACATTTTTCTAACACCCTATATTAAATATTTTACGTAAATTATAATAAGTTATAATTATGAATCATTCTCTTGTTTTGAAGAAAAATTATAATATGTATATATATGTATATATATATATATTCAATTCAAAGAACTTTTCTAAGTTCAAAATAAAATAATTTTTATTAAAAACATATTTACTTAAAACGAAATACCCAAAAATAATTTGGGGTATTTTACCTTGGGTTCGGGACAACCCGAAAATAAGCCCAAGAAAAAAAATTTAAATTAAAAAAATTGCTGGTTCATATATATAGGCGTGTATTAAATCTCGATAGGGTGTTGACTGAAATCCCACTAGAGTTTCTCGTGCTTCCTGTTCAGGCAGTGTGAGGCTTTGCATTTGGCGTGACTAGGCTTTCTTCTCCGATTGATGGGGTTCTGGCAGTCAGAATTGGGACAAACTGGAGTCGTGGCAGTGTATATCGAGACGTCTCCTTTTCTCGGAAAAACTGTTTCCTTGGAGGTTCATCTTCACTGCGCACAAGTGGCTCCTGAATCTCCTGATGTACCACTGACTTGCGATGCTGCTCTAGGGTAGTGATGGCTTTGTCCGTAGTCTACGTCCTCATCTCGTTTGGTTTATTTATGTTTAGTTTCTCTCTTGTAGAGTGCTCTTACCTATATTTTTCCCCGTCTATGTATTTCATGTTTGTTTCGACGGTTACCCGTCTCCTGATTTGTCGGCCTTCGAGGTTCAAGTAGGCCTGACCTCGAATTTTTACTTAATAAAAAAAAGAATGACTATTGACAAGATGATTTCCGTAAGATTGCATAACAAGTCCTTTTTGGTTTTATAAAATAATTAAAACTCGACTGATAGAAAAAAAAACTTTAGCTTGCATCCATCTAAATACTCAATTAGATCAACCTTAATCCCGAAAATGTGCTGTTAGATTGCAGTGCGTTCAATTGGCACTAATAAAATGCAAATATAGAATTGAATCCTAAAAAAAAAGAATCAAGACAAACTCATCCTGATTAGGGTTATTCAGATTAGTGCTATTAAGTGATAAGACCATGCTCATTGGTGAGTCCCTAGACCCTTAAGGATTGTCATTAGACCTGGGCAAATGTGGTTGGCCCGTTTTCTCGTTTTTTGGGCGGGCTTGGGTATATTACAAGGAAAAAACAATAAAATATTAAATATCTAACCCTAATTCCCTAAAGCCTTAATTGTTGCTCACTTCTTAGCGGATCAATGCTCGCCCTTACCATATTCCAGATCTCTCAGTCTTCAATCTTCACTCGCCTTTGTACCTACTGTGACCCTTCTCCCTCGCCAGATCTGCTTGTGTGTCACCTCTCTCCGACAATCCGACACTTTTCAATTTTCTTCCTCGTGCTCGCCTCGCCACTCCCTCGCTAGTGGCCAAATTGGTTCCGCCTTCTCGCCAGATCTGCTTGTGCAGTCGTGCTCGTCTCTCTTCGGCAGTCCGACACTCTTCAAGCTTTGTGCTTACTGCACATGCTCGCCTCACCACTCCCTCGCCAGGTTGGTTTCTCCCTCTCTTTGGTTGGATTTTACAAATCTCATATTTGATTCAACTTGCTCGTTAGATATCTCAAATCTCTGAAATTTCTTTTATTTCTTCCTCTCAATTTGTTCAATGTGCTTGTATATCACCAAAGTATGACACATGAGAGTGAAGATGCAGTGGACAACATTTCTGTGACCCAAACTCCGAGTGTGCACTGTAGTTCAATGTGCTTGTATATCACCCAAAGAGAACCATTAACTTTGCAACTTTGAATCCTCCCTTTGATGGTGCTCCTTTAGGTTAAGAAATTTTGATTTCATTGGCTGAATGGAAAATAGGTGCAAAGGTTATCATTTTTCAGGCATACTAAATACACCACAAATCCTGCACGCCAATTCTGACGTGCAGGGTTTAAGTGGATTAATTAATTTTTTTAGAGTGCTAATTAATTGGGAAGGGTTGCACGTTAATTCCGACGTGCACTTTTGATGGAGGATTTGCGGTGTATCTAACAACACCCTCATTTTTACACTTGATAATGCATCTTATAATGATACAATGATTGCATCTCTTAAAAAAATCTTCCAAGGAAACACTATTTGATATTGCATGGTAAGTTCATTCAAATGCGTTGTTGTTATTGTCACGTCATTAATTAGGTGGTACCATCCGGATTTGTACAGGATCAAATTTTGAATCCTATTATTTTCAGAAAAAGGAAATTAAAAATGAATTTAAAGCTCGTAGAGCAGATGATGCGTTTCGAATCCCCGATCCTTCCCCTGTGGGCTTAGAATCAAGAACACCAACTTGTTGATGACCTGATCTTGCAATTATCCTTGCTATATTCTCGATGTTTACAATCAATTACAATAAAGTCTTTGAACTATTGTGAAAGAAACGAAAACAAATAAATAAAAACTAAGGCAAAAAGGCAAAGAGCAATGAACAGCGACGGCTAACACTTAGCCAAAATCCAGCAGACAAACACAGCAGCAACGACAGACCCTAAGGAGGAGGGAGCCGCGAGCGCAGCTACTCTTCACCGAGAACAGCGACGATTCTGGATCAGCTTCTTGCGACAGAATCTGTGGGTTGTGTTTGTTTGGGGTTTTGTCGAGTGATTTGAGAGGGATGTGTTTGGATCTTTGTTGAATTGAACAATAAGAACATAAGTGATTGCAAAGGCATTTGGATTGGGAGATTGAAGAACCTTTTTAATCTTAAAAAGGGTTCCTTAATATAATTTCCAATCTAATTAAATCAATGCAAATACAAGATTTTAAATAGGGAACTATACCAATTCTATCTTTGCAAAAGATAGAGTTTTGGCTTAGATAAATAAATATTAAATCCTAATAATACTAATAAATAAATCCTAGATAAATATTCCTATTTAGTGAAGAAAAGGAAAATATCTAGAAGAGATAAACTTTCCTTTTCCCTTTTATTCACCTAACTAAGTATTAGTAAAAATAAGAGATCCATAAATAGCTCCAACTACACAGGAGTTACTAAATATGGAAATAACTAAAAATAACAATAATAATAATTAAATAATATCTTTTCTTTGATCCATGGTGGCGCCTTCTTCTTCCTCTTGAGGACGACATTCTTTGCCATCAATGGCCCTCGATTCGTTCTTGAGAGCTCGCCAAGATGAAGATCGTTGTTTGACTCACATAAGGCCATCTTGATGCGCATCATTCTCCCCTTCTTAGCTTCGATTCGTCCTCGAATCGAGTTGTTGATGATCAAAGGGGAAGGAGAAACGAATCGAGTTGTTGATGATCAAAGGGGAAGGAGAAACCATCAAAAAGTAATTTCCTTGACAATCAACTTGAGATGGCGCCAGCAGAATTTGAGGCAAAGGAACCTCAAAAACAACACCTGTCATAGGGAACATTGAGCAATCAAGAGGAACAACATCATTAGGCTCAAGAGCCCTATGAACTTCAGAAGTATCAACATTAGGAACATTCTCAAGAGGTACAATAGCTAACTCAAGAGAAGTGTTCCCAACGTCCTCATCATTGTCCTCAGAAGCAACTACCACATCTGGCGCAGCATTGCAGTCCACTTGCAGCATAGATTCGGAGACTTTATTGGAAGCGTCTGGCAGCGTATAATCCACCGTTGGAAAGCTCGTCAAGTCAGCTTCGCAACAAGACTGAGATGAGGCAAATCCGAGGTCAGACTCAACGGGAATCTGCGAAACAAAATTGTCGCGCTGTGCTGTTTTTTGGGCCACGATTTCGACCTCCTCTTGGGCTGCGTCGTTGGTCTCAAAATCTACGACCTCCTCGTTGGCGGGAGCAATAACAATCTCAGAAGACGGTGTGGGAGGTGGAGGAGAGGCTTATCGATTTCTCACGTAGTCCGCAATCGAAGCCTCCAACCATCGGCTTTGTTCTGCCTCCTCTCGGAGTCGTTCCTCCTCTTTTCGTCGTGCCTCCCCAACCTCCTTTTGTTGGAGAAGCCGAATCTCATAGCATTGTCGACACGTCTTATCTTCGATCTCCACTTGATGTTGAAGCCAAAGGCAGTGCCTTTGAGCCTCTCGTTGTCGCTCTACGGCTTGCTGTTGCAAAACTCGTCTCTACAACTCTCGGCGACGTCGTTGTTGTGAAGCCCTTTCCAAAGCAAAGAACTCCTCCGAGGGATCTGGATCATCATCCCAATCGCCCCAAATAGCTCCAACCATTGAATCAAATTGTGAATAACATCAAGAAAAGACAAGAACTTGCGAAACCTACCGCTCTGATGCCACTTGATACGTTTGGAATCCCCGATCCTTCGCATATGGGCTTAGAATCAAGAACACCAACTTGTTGATGGCCCGATCTTGCAATTATCCTTGCTATATTCTGGATGTTTACAATCAACTACAATAAAGTCTTTGAACTATTGTGAAAGAAACGAAAACAAACAAATAAAAACTAAGGCAAAAAGGCAAAGAACAATGAACAGCGACGGCTAACACTTAGCCAAAATCCAGCAGACAAAACAAACAGCAGCGACGAACCCTAAGGAGGTCGCGGGCGCGTCCAAGGGAGCCGCGGGCGCAACTACTTTTCACCAAGAACAGCGACGGTTCTGGATCAGCTTCTTGCGATAGAATATGTGGGTTGTGTTTGATTGGGGTTTTGCCGAGTGATTTGAGAGGGATGTGTTTGGATCTTGGTTGAATTGAACAATAAGAACATTAATGATTGCAAAGGCTTTTGGATATGGAGATTGAAGAACCTTTTTTATCCTAAAAAGGGTTTCTTAATATAATTTCTAATCTAATTAAATTAATACAAATACAAGAGTTTAAATAGGAAACTATACCAATTATATCTTTGCAAAAGATAGAGTTTTGGCTTAGATAAATAAATATCAAATTCTAATAAAACTAATAAATAAATCCTAGATAAATATTCCTACTTAGTGGACAAGGAAAATATCTAGAAGAGATAAACTTTTCTTTTCCCTTTTATTCACCTAACTAAGTATTACTAAAAATAAGAGATCCATAAATAGCTCCAACTATATAGGAGTTACTAAATATGGAAATAACTAAAAATAATAACAACAATAATTAAACAATATCTTTTCTTTATTCCATGGTGTCGCCTTCTTCTTCCTCTTGAGGACGACAATCTTTGCCATCAATGGCCCTCGAATCGTTCTTGAGAGCTCGCCTGGATCAAGATCATTGTTTGACTCACAAAAGGCCATCTTGATCCGCATCATTCGCCCCTTCTTAGCTTCGATTCGTCATCGAATCGAGTCGTTGATGATCAAAGGGGTAGGAACAACCACCAAAAAGTAACTTCCTTGACAATTAACTTGAGATAGAGCCAGCTGAATTTAAGGCAAAGGAACCTAAAAAACGACACTTGTCATAGGGAACATTGAGCAATCAAGAGGAATAACATCATTAGGCTCAATAACCCTATGAACTTTAGAAGTCTCAAAATTAGGAACATTCTCAAGAGGTACAATAGCTAACTCAAGAGAAGTGTTCCCAACGTCCTCATCATTGTCGTCAGAAGCAACTACCACATCTGGCGCGACACTGCAGTCCACTTACAGCATAGATTCGGAGACATTATTGGAAAAGTCTGGCAGCTTATAACCCACCGTTGGAAAGCTCGTCGAGTCAGCTTCACAACAAGACTGAGATGAGGCGAATCCGAGGTCGGACTCAACGGGAATCTGCGAAAGAAAATTGTCGTGCTGTGCTGTTTTCTGAGCCACGATTTCGACCTCCTCTTGGGCTGCGTCGTTGGTCTCAAAATCTGCGACCTCCTCATTGATGGGAGAAATAACAATCTTAGAAGACGGTGTGGGAGGTGGAGGAGAGGCTTGTCGGTTTCTCACGTAGTCCGCAATCGAAGCCTCTAACCATCGGCTTTGTTCTGCCTCCTCTCGGAGTCGTTCCTCCTCTTGCCATCGTGCCTCCTCAGCCTCCCTATGTTGGAGAAGTCGAATCTGATAGCATTGTCGATACCTCTTATCTTCGATCTCCTTTTGATTTTGAATCCAAAGGCGGTGCCTTTGAGCCTCTCGTTGTCGCTCTACGGCTTGTTGTTGTAAAGCTCGTCTCTGCAACTCTCGGTGACGTCGTTGTTGTGCAGCCCTTTCCAAAGCAAAGAAGTCCTCCAAGGGATCGGGATCATCATCCCAATCACCCCAGATAGCTCAAACCATTGTATCAAATTGTGAATAACATCAAGAAAAGACAAGAACTTGCGAAGCCTACCGCTCTGATGCCACTTGATACGTTTGGAATCCTCGATCCTTCGCATGTGAGCTTAGAATCAAGAATACCAACTTGTTAATGTCCCGATATTGCAATTATCCTTGCTATATTCTCGATGTTTACAATCAACTATAATAAAGTCTTTGAACTATTGTGAAAGATACGAAAACAAACAAATAAAACTAAGGCAAAAAGGCAAAGAACAATGAACAGCGACGGCTAACACTTAGCCAAAATCCAATAGACAAACACAATAGCGTCGACGGACCCTGGAGAGGCCGCGGGAGCGGCCAAGGGAGCCATTGGGACGACTAATGTTAACCGAGAACAGCGACGACTCTGGATCAGCTTCTTACGACAGAATCTGTGGGTTGTGTTTGTTTGGGGTTTTGCCAAGTGATTTGAGAGGGATGTGTTTGGATCTTGGTTGAATTGAACAATAAGAACATAAGTGATTGCAAAAGCTTTTGGATTGGGAGATTGAAGAACCTTTTTAATTCTAAAAAGGGTTCCTCAATATAATTTCCAATCTAATTAAATCAATGCAAATACAAGAGTTTAAATAGGGAACTATACTAATTCTATCTTTGCAAAAGATAGAGTTTTGACTTTGATAAATAAATATTAAATCCTAATAATACTAATTGAAGGTTCGATAATGTATAAGATTGTAAAATAAAGATACTCTAGAAGGGGTGTTGAATAGCGTATGTCAACTTTTCGCTGTCAATCTCAAGACTTTTGAAACGCTTGCCAAACCCTTTGAGAGTAAACTCAATTCTTTCGATTGGGATACCTGAATTACAACAAAGTTATACAATTCGAAACAAGTGCAGAGATATTGGTAAAACAATAAGTAAAGAACACGATGAATTGTTAACGAGGTTCAGCTCCTTTAAGGCTTAGTCCCCGCATATGGTTCTTCCACAACCCTAGGATTAAACAGGCTTTATTGATTCACAAAACTTAGGATCCTAATAGCTCATCGAGAAGCCTTTATCCTGTACAATTTCAATCTAGTCAACTCACGTTCCCTTGGAATACTAGACCAATCTAGAAGAGCCCACCTCTCTTAGCTATCTAGTACAATCCTCTTACACTCGCGAATAAATTGCCTAGTGCACACTTCCTGAGTTATAAACTCTCGAGTATAACACTCGCTCAGAATATATCCTATAAGCTCACTGTGTAACTCTCAAATGCTTTGAAACAAAAGATATGACTCTTAACACCTAGCAGAGAGTACACGAAGAAGAAAGATTGAATTGAGGGTTGAGTGTGTGTTGTGGTTCAATGATCGTCAGTGTTCAACTCTTGTACCTCTTCTCTCTTCTTCATCTCCTTTTATACTTGATCAAATCGGCGGCATTTGAAGGAAGGATCTTTGCCCAACGGCTACTTCAGATCATGGCTTAGGAAGGATCTTCGCAATCTTCTATTCTGAGAAACTGCAAAGCCACAGTCCACCTGATTTGATCTACATATATAAATAATATATATAAATAAAATACATAAAATACAGGTTTTGAATCTCATCAATACAGCTTTAGCTTCAAGACCTTTGACACAAGCTTTGTGTCAAAGCCTTTGAAACCATTTCCGATTTTCATCAAGGGAGTGGAGTTATCAATCTCCCCCTTGATGAAAGACAAAACCTGTGCATCCCTGTAACTTAGTCAAGCAAATATATCATATAAAAAAGGGACTAAGTACCTGTGACGAGAGGGTTTCTCGACCAAATAAATTTGTAGTCAAGACCCCCGCTATAGTGTAGGGGAGTCAGGTTCGTCCTCAGGAGAGAAGTCAGCGGTTCTAGGTTTAGTGTGTTTTGGGGTTCAGGGATAGCGGGAAAAGGTGCAAGGTTGCTGTCAACTTCGGCTAAGATTTGGTCGATGTCGAGGGATGGAGAGAGAATGGTGGTTTGATATCGAGTAGAATATGTGCCAAATAAAAATAATGAAATAAAATAAATAAAGATGCAAACTTCCAAGGTTAGGGATTACCATAACAATAAACATATGTGCAGATCATAAATCATATAAAGATGCATGCTTTATATCAAAGAATCGACTTTCATAAATTCCAACAATTTAGGTGATAGAGGCTCTCGCATAAAAACCTAATTTGTTTCTACCTTTTCTTAATTAGGATTAGTCGGCTCTCGTAAATAAACCCTAATTACTATCCAATTCATAATAAGATCACTTTCGCTTCAATATCATGAATAAGGAATTTCCTCAACTATCGCAAAGGATTAAGCACATAGGTAGATGATGATAAGGACATATAAATTCATGGATTTATAAATCAAACACACATATCTATGTTGGGATCACCCCAACCCTAGAAGAAGAAAATTAGAAACAAACCATAATAAAAGAAATAAACTTTAACATAAAATAAACTAAAACTTACAACCGTTCGTCTCCTTCCTTCTCCTTCTCTCTCGCCTCCTCCTCCTCTCTCCTTGCGCCCTAAGACGACTTGAATTGAATGAATGAAAATCAGCCCCCTAAGACTTTATTTATAGTTTTCATTCCAAGCTAATCTAGGAAAGAAAACTATATCTATATCTAATTCTATCTATCTTTTATCTAAAGATTAAATAATGGAAATAAATAATTAAATCAACTAGGACTATATCTAATGTGGATAAAATATCTTCTCCCTTGACTTGATAGCACTTGATAGATCTTGATAGAATTTCATCTCGAAAATATCACCATTGGCTTCGGGATAGAAACTTAACAAGATCCCGAACTTGCTCGACGTCGGCCACTGGGTCAACTCGATATCGAGTAGGATTCCTCGATATCGAGTAGAAATTTCTCGTCTTCCGCTCAGCAACTCGATTCCGGCCTCTAGAACGCATGTCGACTTGACTTTTACTCGATATCGAGTAAATTTCGCCGACATCGAGTAAGGCTTGCTCCGTCTTCAGCTTCTTCGTCGATCTCGGCTCCTCGACATCAAGTGTTTACTCGATATCGACCAAATCATGTCGATATCGACTAACCTGCTCCAGCTCCTAGCTTCACTTGTCGATGTCTGGTGCTCCAACTCGATATGGGTTACACGATATCGAGTAAAACAACTCGATATCGACTAAGTCTCTCAGCTTTCTGCTCTGTTCTTGAAACACACTTTCCCAAGTCCTCGTTCGTCGGATTGATGCAGATGACCATGCGTTGGAAAGCTCTTTCCGAGGGCTACAACTCTTATGAAGACATCAAAGCTTGATTCAGAATGATGAATGGCGAAAAATGGAGTTTTCTCCAGCTGCACCATTTTTAGCTTCTTCATGACTTTCCTTTAAGCTCTAAAATGCGTCCGATTTCTACGTAATATAACAAAAACTTGTGTAGACCTCCATATATTGCCAAATAAGTGTAAACTACACAAATTATGTATTATTCTAACCCAAATGCATGAAATGCATACAGAAATCGATATAAAAGTAGGTGTAAAACATGACGAATTAGGCTCACAACAAACACCCCATACTTAAGCTTGTTTGTCCTCAAGCAATACTTTTAATTGTCATTCAGGGGAAGAAATCAAAACTCTCAACATATTGGATTCATTCTTATATAACCCTGCAATCAATTACCATCATCGAAAAGGTACTTGTGCCACAAATCCATACATGTGCAAATAAAAGCTACATCTACTCACAAAAGAAGGGTTATAAAAACAATTCATGTGACAAAGCATTAATAATCAAGAGAACTTTAATTTAAGCTCAATAAGGAGTAGATTGGTAAAAGGCTAAAGGTAGGCAATTTTGGCCATGTGGTGCTAATGATCCGGGGAAACGGAGTAATTTCCAAACTTTCATACCACATCCCTTCTTCATAAGATTCATCACCTTTCATAATTCTTTCACTACTAGAATTATGTTCATAGACATCGGTTAAAAACCGATGTTAAACAAAAAAAAATTCAACGTGTTAGTGGATGGTGTTAAAAATCCCAACTTTACCACTTCGGTTTATACCCGATGTCTTTAATAACTTATAAAATCGCTTTTCTTTTTTATAATGATTTAAATACATGAATATAATTACATTTTGATATATTCAACTAATGTTAAACCATTATTATTTTGCATTTCTAGCAATTTAAATGTATGCAATATAACACAAAATTTCACATTAACATCGCTATTTTTTATAGACCCGATGTTTTACATTCATACACATATCGATAATGCATTATTCAATTTGTGAATACTCTTTTTTCATTTATGATTTGTGATATTATTTTATATAAATATAATGTTCCATATTGGATATTTTAAAAGACGATGTTATTTATGTATTTTCACATCAGTTTTTAATTGAGAAATGATGTTTTTGTGTTTTATAACATCGTTTTATATTATAATTTATATATGTATAGTGAGTTTTAGAAATCAATTTGATCTTTATAATCGACATATCTATAAAGATAGACATCACTTTTTTTTCCTCAAATCCGATGTCTTTCCTTGAATACACCAATCATCGAATATCCCTATTTATCTATATTGTGAGCCTGTTTTAGCTAATAGAAAATTAAACATTGAAAAGACAAATATACATTAAATAGTGACAATAAAGTCAAATACAAGAGAACAATAGTGTCAAATACAAGATAAAATACATTAATAGACATTTTAAGTTGCTAGTCATTTACATAACACTACAATACAACCCATTTAGAGGTACCTCTATATGTGTTAATTAACCTACAACACATCAATCGTCATCGCTAGAGTGCCAACAACCTTTCCTAAGGTAGGCACTAATTGTTTGTGGTTCAAATGATAATAACTCTAACCTCATCATAACACAACTGCCAAATTTGAAAATCAGACTTACCAAAAATTCAAATTTTAAACAGATCCTTTCAAATCATAAAGGCTAAGGCAAGAAGATATTTATCCGATTTACAATAATTTCCACAAATAAAGTACAATCGGATAAAATTCCATAAAAAGATTTTCCCGAAAATAAAATAGGTCAAAAATATAATGACGGTTAAAATCCATTAAAACAATATTTTATCAAATATCTAAAAAGATACCAACCAAATATACGATCTGTTATATGTGTTCTACTGTTCAGTTCAAAACCTTTGAAATGAGGTTGAAGGATCTTGACACCGAGTAGAAGTTTTCTTTCGTAAAGGGAAAGCTCCACCTACGAAAGCGCATCCCTTTTAAGCATTCCGATTTCTCGTCTAATGAAGGTGAACCTGTCCTTTGCCAATGGCTTAGTAAAAATGTCAGTCCATTGATAATCAGTTGAATTAAAGGACATAGACACATCACCTTTTTCGACATGGTCTCTAATGAAATGATGCCTTACATCAATATGTTTGGTCCTTTAATGCTGAACGGGATTCTTGGTAATGGAGATGGCACTTGTGTTGTCACACTTAATGGGAATGTCTTTGAGGTCGATGCCAAGATCTCTCATTTGTTGAGCTATCCAAAGGATTTTGGAGCAACATGCTCCAGCGGCTATGTACGGAACATTGAGCAATAAAGAGGAACAACGTCATTAGGCTCAATAACCCTATGAACTTCAGAAGTCTCAACATTAGGAACATTCTCAAGAGGTACAATACCTAACTCAAGAGAAGTGTTCCCAACGTACTCATCATTGTCGTCAGAAGCAACTACCACATCTGGCGCAGCACTACAGTCTACTTGCAGCATAGATTCGAAGACATTATTTCAAGAGTCTGGCAGTGTATAACCCACCGTTGGAAAGCTCGTCGAGTCAGCTTCGCAACAAGATTGAGATGCTTTGCGAAACAAAATTAACGCGCTGTGCTGTTTTCTGGGCCACGATTTCGACCTCCTCTTGGGCTTCGACGTTGGTCTCAAAATCTGCGACCTCCTCGTTGGCGGGAGTAATAATAATCTAAGAAGACGATGTGGGAGGTGGAGGAGAGGCTTCTCGGTTTCTCACGTAGTCCACAATCGAAGCCTCCAACTATCGGCTTTGTTCTGCCTCTTCTCAAAGTCGTTCCTCCTCTTGCCGCCGTGCCTCCTCAGCCTCCCTTTGTTGGAGAAGTCGAATCTGATAGAGTTGTTGACACCTCTTATCTTTGATCTCTTCTTGATGTTGAAGCCAAAGGCGGTGCCTTTGAGCCTCTCGTTGTTGCTCTACGGCTTGTTGTTGCAAAGCTCGTCTCTGCAACCCTCGACGACGTCGTTGTTGTGCAGCCCTTTCCAAAGCAAAGAACTCCTCCAAGGGATCGGGATCATCATCCCAATCTCCGTAGATAGCGCTAACCATTGAATTAAATTGTGAATAACATCAAGAAAAGACAAGAACTTGTGAAACCTACGGCTCTGATGCCACTTGATACGTTTAGAATCCCCGATCCTTCGTCTGTGGGCTTAGAATCAAGAACACCAACTTGTTGATGGCCCGATCTTACAATTATCTTTGCTATATTCTCGATGTTTACAATAACCTACAATAAAGTCTTTGAACTATTGTGAATGAAACGAAAACAAATAAATAAAAACTAAGGCAAAAAGGCAAAGAACAATGAACAGCGACGGCTAGCACTAAGCATAAATCCAGCAGACAAACACAGCAGGAGCGACATACCCTGGAGAGGCCGCGGGCGCGACCAAGGGAGCCGCTCGAGCGGCTATTGTTCATCGAGAACAACGACGGTTCTGAATCAGCTTCTTGCGACAGAATCTGTGGGTTGTGTTTGTTTGGGGTTTTGCCGATTGATTTGAGAGGGATGTGTTTGGATCTTGGTTGAATTGAATAATAAGAACATAAGTGATTGCAAAGGCTTTTGGATTGAGAGATTGAAGAACCTTTTTAATCCTAAAAAGGGTTCCTCAATATAATTTCCAATCTAATTAAACGAATGCAAATACAAGAGTTTAAATAGGGAACTATACCAATTCTATCTTTGCAAAAGATAGAGTTTGGGCTTAGATAAATAAATATTAAATCCTAATAATACTAATAAATAAATCATAAATAAATATTCATACTTAGTGGACAAGGAAAATATCTGGAATAGATAAACTTTCCTTTTCCCTTTTATTCACCTAACTAAGTATTACTAAAAATAAGAGATCTATAAATAGCTCAAACTGAGTTACTAAATATGGAAATAACTAATAATAATAATAATAATAATAATAATAATTAAATAATATCTTTTCTTTAATCCATGGTGGCGCCTTCTTCTTCCTTTTGAGGACGACATTCTTTGCCATCAATGGCCCTCGAATCGTTCTTGAGAGCTCGCCTGGATCAAAATCATTGTTTGACCCCCAGAAGGACATCTTGATCCGCATCATTGTCACCTTCTTAGCTTCGATTCGTACTCGAATCGAGTCGTTGATGATCAAAGGTGAAGGAGCAACCACCAAAAAGTAACTTCCTTGACAATCAACTTGAGATGGCGCTAGCAGAATTTGAGGCAAAGGAAGCTCTAAAACAACACATGTCATAGGGAACATTAAGCAATCAATAGGAACAACATCATTAGGCTCAATAACCCTATGAACATCAGAAGTCTCAACATTAGGAACATTCTCAAGAGGTACAATACCTAACTCAAGAGAGGTGTTCCCAACGTACTCATCATTGCCGTTAGAAGCAACTACCACATCTAGTGCAGCACTGCAGTCCACTTGCAGCATATATTCGGAGATATTATTGCAAGAGTCTGGCAGCGTATAAACCACCGTTTGAAAGCTCGTCGAGTCAGCTTCGCGACAAGACCGAGATGAGGCGAATCCGAGGTCGGACTCAACGGGAATCTGCGAAACAAAATTGTCGCGCTGTGCTGTTTTCTGGGCCACGATTTCGACTTCCTCTTGGGGTGCGTCGTTGGTCTCAAAATCTGTGACCTCCTCATTGGCGGGAGCAATAATAATCTCAGAAGGCGGTGTGGGAGGTGGAGGAGAGGCTTTTTCGGTTTCTCACGTAGTCCGCAATCGAAGCTTCCAACCATCAACTTTGTTTTGCCTCCTCTCGGAGTCGTTCACCTCTTCCCGTCGTGCCTCCTCAGCCTCCCTTTGTTGGAGAAGCTGAATCTGATAGCGTTGTTGACTCCTCTTATCTTCGATCTTCTCTTGATGTTGAAGCCAAAGCAAATTCCATTGAGCCTCTCGTTGTCGTTGTACGTCTTGTTGTTGCAAAGCTCGTCTCTACAACTCTCGGCGACGTCGTTGTTGTGCAACCCTTGCCAAAGCAAAGAACTCGTCCAAGGGATCGGGATCATCATCCCAATCGCCTCAGATAGCGCCAACCATTGAATCAAATTGTGAATAACATCAAGAAAAGACAAGAACTTGCGAAACCTATGGCTCTGATGCCACTAGATACGTTTGGAATCCCCGATCCTTTGCCTGTGGGCTTAGAATCAAGAACACCAACTTGTTGATGGCCCAATCTTACAATTATCCTTGCTATATTCTCGATGTTTACAATCAACTACAATAAATTCTTTGAACTATTGTGAAAGAAACGAAATCAAACAAATAAAAACTAAGCCAAAAAGGCAAAGAACAATGAACAGCGACGACTAACACTAAGCCAAAATCCAGCAGACAAACACAGTAACACTGACAGACCCTGGAGAGGCCGCGCAAGGGAGCCGCAGGCGCGACTACTGTTCACCGAGAAAAGTGATGGTTCTAGATCAGCTTCTTGCGACAGAATCTATGGGTTGAGTTTGTTTGGGGTTTTGCCGAATGATTTGAGAGAGATGCGTTTGGATCTTGGTTGAATTGAACAATAAGAACATAAGTGATTGCAAATGCTTTTTTGGATTGGGAGATTGAAGAACCTTTTTAATCCTAAAAAGGGTTCCTCAATAAAATTTCCAATCTAATTAAATCAATCCAAATACAAGAGTTTAAATAGAGAACTATAACAATTCTATCTTTGCAAAAGATAGAGTTTTGGCTTAGATAAATAAATATTAAATCCTAATAATACTAATAAAAAAATCCTAAATAAATATTCCTACTTAGTGAACAAGGAAAATATCTAGAAGAGATAAACTTTCCTTTTCCCTTTTATTCACCTAACTAAGTATTACAAAAAATAAGAGATCCATAAATAGCTCCAACTACATAGGAGTTACTAAATATGGAAATAACTAAAAATAATAATAATAATAATTAAATAATATCTTTTCTTTAATCCATGGGGGTGCCTTCTTCTTCCTCTTGAGGACGACATTCTTTGCCATCAATGGCCCTCGAATCATTCTTGAGAGCTCGCTTGGATCAAGATCATTGTTAGACCCAGAGAAGGCCATCTTGATCCGCATCATTCTCCCCTTCTTAGCTTTGATTCGTCCTAGAATCGAGTCGTTGATGATCAAAGGGGAAAGAGCAACCACCAAAAAGTAACATCCTTGACAATCAACTTGAGATGGCGCCAACAGAATTTGGGGCAAAGGAACCTCAAAAACGACCCCTGTCATAGGGAACATTGAGCAATCAAGAGGAACAACATCATTAGGCTCAATAACCCTATGAACTTCAGAAGTCTCAACATTAGGAACATTCTCAAGAGGTACAATACCTAACTCAAGAGATGTGTTCCCAACGTACTCATCATTGTCGTCAGAAGCAACTACAACATCTGGCGCAGCACTGCAGTCCACTTGCAGCATAGATTCGGAGACATTATTGAAAGATTCTAGCAGCGTATGACCCACCATTGGAAAGATCGTCAAGTCAGCTTCGCAACAAGAGTGAGATGAGGCAAATCCGAGGTCGGACTCAACGGGAATCTGCGAAACAAAATTATCGCGCTGTGCTGTTTTCTGGGCTACGATTTCGACCTCCTCTTGGGGTGCGTCGTTGGTCACATAATCGGCGACTTCCTCGTTGGCGGGAGCAATAATAATCTCAGAAGACGGTTTGGGAGGTGGAGGAGAGGCTTGTCGGTTTCTCACGTAGTCCGCAATCGAAGCCTCCAACCATCAGCTTTGTTCTGCCTCCTCTCGGAGTCGTTCCTCCTCTTGCCGTCGTGCCTCCTCAGCCTCCCTTTTTTGGAGAAGCCTAATCTGATAGCGTTGTGGAATCCTCTTATCTTCGATATCCGCTTGATGTTGAAGCAAATGCCGGTGCCTTTGAGCCTTTCGTTGTCGCTCTACGGCTTGTTTTTGCATAGCTCGTCTCTACAACTCTCGGTGACGTCGTTGTTGTGCAGCCCTTTCCAAAGCAAAGAACTCGTCCAAGGGATCAGGATCATCATCCCAATCACCCCAGATAGCGGCAACCATTGAATCAAATTGTGAATAACATCAAGAAAAGACAAGAACTTCCGAAACCTACGCCTCTAATGTCACTTGATACGTTTGGAATCCCCGATCCTTCGCCCGTGGGCTTAGAATCAAGAACACCAACTTGTTGATGGCCCGATCTTGCAATTATCCTTGCTATATTCTCGATGTTTACAATCAACTACAATAAAGTCTTTGAACTATTGTGAAAGAAACGAAATCAAACAAATAAAAACTAAGCCAAAAAGGCAAAGAACAATGAATAGAGACGGCTAACACTTAGCCAAAATCCAGCAGACAAGCACAACAGCAGCAACGGACCCTGGAGAGGCCGCGCAAGGGAGCCGCTGGCGCGGCTACTATTCACCGAGAACAGCGACGGTTCTAGATCAGCTTCTTGCGACAGAATCTGTGGGTTGTGTTTGTTTGGGGTTTTGCCGAGGGATTTGAGAGAGATGTATTTGGATCTTAGTTGAATTGAACAATAAGAACATAAGTGACTGCAAAGGCTTTTGGATTGGGAGATTGAAGAACCTTTTTAATCCTAAAAAGGGTTTAAATAGAGAACTATACCAATTCTATCTTTGCAAAAGATAGAGTATTGACTTAGATAAATAAATATTAAATCCTAATAATACTAATAAATAAATCCTAAATAAATATTCCTATTTAGTGGACAAGAAAAATATCTAGAAGAGATAAACTTTCCTTTTCCCTTTTAGTTACCTAACTAAGTATTACTAAAAATAAGAGATCCATAAATAGCTCCAACTAAATAGGAGTTACTAAATATGGAAATAACTAAAAATGATAATAATAATTAAATAATATCTTTTCTTTAATCCATGGTGGCGCCTTCTTCTTCCTCTTAAGGGCGACATTCTTTGCCATCAATGGCCCTCGAATCGTTCTTGAGAGCTCACTTGGATCAAGATCATTGTTTGACCCACAGAAGGCCATCTTGATCCGCATCATTCTCCCCTTTTTAGCTTTGATTCGTCCTAGAATCGAGTTGTTGATGATCAAAGGGGAAGGAGCAACCACCAAAAAGTAACATCCTTGACAATCAACTTGAGATGGCTCCAGCAGAATTTGAGGCAAATGAACCTAAAAAACGATACCTGTCATAGAGAACATTGAGCAATCAAGAGGAAAAACATCATTAGGCTCAATAACCCTATGAACTTCAGAAGTTTCAACATTAGGAACATTCTCAAGAGGTACAATACCTAACTCAAGAGATGTGTGATAGATTACATAGGTCTCCTATTGTATATAGTGAGCTAAAAGCCCGTTAAGGCCCAATAACTTTGTAACCTATATATATGTTATATTAATGAATGGAAACCCTCAAGGAGGAAATTACAGTCAATCTCATGATCTCACATGGTATCACAGCCTAAGATCCAAAGACCCTAAATTTTTCTAAACCCTAGCCGCCACTCCTCTCTCTCTCTCCTCGCCGCCACCCACCCCGGCAACCTCTCCCCGGTCTCTCTCTCCTCGCCGTCACCCACCCGCCTCGGCCCCCCTCCTGCCGTCGGCCTCCCTGTCACCCCTTGCCGCCGACCACCATCTCCTCTCTCTCTCTCTCTCTCTCTCTCTCTCTCTCTCTCTCTCTCTCTCCTTCTCATCTCAATGACTACCGAACCCACCGCCACCAAATCACCCTTCCATTCCGCCCTAACCATCTCCAATATAAAAAATGGCATCCCTATCATTCTTGATCATGAATCCAGTACCTACACCATGTGGTCGCACCTCTTCACGACCCATGTTAAGGCTCATAAAGTCCTCCACCACATTGACTCCTCTGTCAAACGCCCTGAAAGCGAAGACGATGATCTCTTCGCTCAACTTGACACCATTGTCCTTCAATGGATCTTCAACACCATCTCAAAAGATCTATTGACCACCATACTCGACCCCAAAGACTCCGCCTTGAATGCTTGGAAGAAACTTTAGGATATCTTTCAAGACAACAAGTCCACCCGTGATGTCTATCTCGAGCACGAATTCTCAAGTTGCAAGCTTTCGTCTTTTCCTTCGATATATGCCTACTGTCAGCACATCAAGACCCTGACTGATCAGCTCGGCGCCGTCGACTCCAAACCCAGCGCCACCCGTCTCGTCCGGCAGGTACTCTCGGGCCTCCCTTCCGAATACAACGCTTCTGCTACTCATATACATCAGACGGAACCTCTCTCTACGTTCGAGAAGACCCAGTCTCAACTGATCCTGGAGGAGACTCGTCTTCAACGTCAGACCACCGACGCCGCCAAAGATAAGACGGCATTGGTCTCATCCAGTGACATCATCGAGCAGCTTGCCCTCCAGCCCGGCCGCAACAAAGACCAGCAGGGACCAAGAGGCGGCGGCGGCGCCCGCAGCAATGGTCGCTGCCCGCAGCAGTATGATCCCCGCCACCCCTCTTGGTACCCCAACCCTGGCTACCCTCCTTGGATGTCCTATGGCTACCCCGGTGCATCGTTTCGTGGACCAGCCCCATATCCCAACCGTCAACAGGGCTTGTTGGGTCCTGCTCCCCGCCTTGTCAGTCATTAGGCATACCCGTCGTCTGATCAGGCATACCCTCCTCCGACTGATGTGCATAATGCCTTCTCCTCAATGCAGCTGACACCTCCTGACGCCGCTTGGTACATGGACACTGGCGCTACCTCTCATATGACGAACTCCTTAGGTACTCTCTTTCTTTTAAGGGTCCTGCTCATTCTATTATCGTCGGCAACGGTGGTCGCCTTGCTACTTCGGGCATTGGCAACACCACACTACCAACCCCTACCAACCCTTTGCACCTCAACAACGTCCTTGTTGCCCCCAAACTTGTCAAAAACCTTTTCTCTGTCCGTTGGTTCACCACTGACAATAATGTTTCTCTTGTGTTTGATCCGTTTGGTTTCTCTGTGAAGGATCTTACTACGGGGGTTACTCGCCTGAGATGTAATAGCACCGGGGAGCTCTATCCTGTGTCGTCGCCCTCACCATCCAGCCCGTCAAGTCCAGTCGCCCTCTCGGCATCATCATCCAGTCTTTGGCATGCACACCTTGGTCATCCCAGTCCTGCAGTTTTAGATTTACTTTGTTCTAAGAGTCTTGTCCAATGTAATAAAGAGCATCGCTCTAGTTTATGTTCGTCTTGTCAGTTAGGCAAGCATGCCAGACTTCCTTTTCAGCGATCTTTAAACACTACATTTGCACCTTTTGATATTATTCATAGTGATATTTGGACATCTCCTGTGCCTAGCAGGGAGGGTCATAAGTATTACCTCTTGTTTCTGGATAATTATACACATTTCTTATGGGTTTTCCCTTTGCACTTTAAATCTCAAGTGTTTCCTATCTTTGCCAAATTCCACGCTTACATCAAAACACAGTTTCACACCTATGTCAAGTGTCTTTAATGCGACAATGGCTGCGAATTTGACAACAAAGATTTTCACACTTTCTTTAATACCAATTGGATCTCCTATCGCTTGTCCTGCCCCTACACCTCTCAATAAAATGGCAAGGCCAAACGAATCATCCGAACCATTACCAATATGATGCGCACTCTCCTCTTCCACGCATCCATTCCCCTTCTTTATTGGCCTTACGCCTTGGACACCACATGCTACCTCCTCAACATTCTCCCTTCCACCACCCTCAACCATCGATCACCATTTCAGGCACTGTATTGCACTTTGCCCATGTATGATCACCTTCGTACCTTTGGTTGCTTGTGCTTCCCTAATCAGTCATCCACCGCCCCCACAAGCGTCACCCACGCTCCACCCCTTGTGTCTTTCTTGGCTACCCGTCTGATCATCGCGGTTACATTTGCCTCGATATCAAGACTCACAAGATCATTCTCTCTCGCCATGTCACCTTTAATGAGTCGCGATTTCCCTTCACGTCTCCCACACCCCCTGTGTCGTCATCAGAGTCTGAGTCACCATTCCCTCACTTCATTCTTCCCCAGAGCTCTCCCGGTGCTCCTGCGTCTCCCCCTCCCCCACCTCCCCCACCACCCTCTACCACCAGACCACACACCCGCAGCGTCTCCGGTGTCTTCAGACCCCGTCAGATCGTCTCCATGACCACCGCCCATCACCCCGCTATCCACCTCCCCTCACCTCGCCAACCAATCTCGCATCACCTACGTGTGGCGGCCGCAGATAGGCATGCTACACCCGTCGCCCATCAAAAGCCCATGCCCGCAACCTCACATCCCTCCCTGGCGGCGGCCGCAGCCTCACATCCCTCCCTGGCGGCGACCGCCGCAACCCTCGCCGCCTTTGATCCTCTTGCCCGCAGCTCTGCTGCGCCCGCCACCTCTCCCCCTAGCTTACCCAATCTTGCCCCCGTCCTTCCCGACTCCCATTCACCCTCTGCCCCCACCCAGACCTCCCTCTCCCCCATTCCCACCTCCCACAAAACAGACCTCCTCGACCCAAATTGGCAGGCGGCTATGCTCGACGAATACAGGGCCCTTACGAAGAATGGTGCTTGGTTTCTTGTTCCTCGCCCTCTTGAGACGAACGTCATTCACTGTATGTGGCTCTTTCGTCACAAGTTCCGCTCTAATGGGACGTTGGAGCGCTACAAGGCCCGTCTTGTGGTGAACGATAGATCTCAGCAGGTAGGTATTGATTGTGATGAGACCTCCAGCCCTGTGGTCAAGCCTGTCACTATTCAAGTGGTCCTGAGTCTGGCTCTGTCGTGCAACTATGCCATCCATCAGTTTGATGTCAAGAATGCCTTTTTGCATGGTCATCTAAACGAGACAGTTTACATGTTTCAGCCGCCGGGGTTTGCTGATGCTGCGCGTCCAAAGCATGTTTGTCCCCTCAAGCGCTCTCTATATGGTCTGAAATAGGCTCCGCGGGCGTGGTTCCAGCGTTTTGCTTCTCATCTACTCTGTTTGGGTTTCACTCGCAGCCGTTCGGATACGTCTCTTTTTATCTATCACAGAGGCTCAAACCTGGCATTCCTGCTGCTATATGTCGACGACATCATTCTCACCGCCTCTTCCGATGCTCTTCGGACGTCCATAATTTCGCAGTTGAGTGCGGAATTCGCCATGTCTGATCTGGGTCAGCTGTCTTACTTCTTGGGAGTTGTTGTTCAACGGCATGCGTCTGGTCTGTTTCTCTCACAGAGTAAGTATGCTGCTGAGATTGTTGCTTGGGCTAAGATGGTCAACTATAATCCCGTCGCCACCCCAGTCGATACATCCAACAAGCTCAGTGCTCATTCTGGTCCTTTGGTTGACGATCCGACATTGTACAGGAGCCTCGCTGGTGCTCTTCAGTATCTCACTTTCACCAGGCCTGATATCAGTTATGTCGTTCAGCAAATTTGCTTGTTCATGCATGCACCTAGGGAACCTCACTTTCAGGCTTTGAAGCGGATCATCCGGTACATCAACGGCACCCTCGAGCTCGGCACCACCATCACTCCTTCCTCTAAGCTTGATCTTGTGGCTTACACTGATGCGGATTGGGGTGGTTGTCCAGACACACGTCGCTCCACGTCTGGTTACTGTGTCTTCCTCAATAACACTCTTGTTTCTTGGTCAGCCAAGCGTCAGTCCGTCGTGTCTCGCTCCAGCGCTGACGCCGAATACAGGAGTGTTGCCAACATTGTCTTCGAGTGCTCTTGGCTCCGCAATCTTCTACTTGAGCTACGATGCCCCTTGTAGAAGACCACTCTGGTCTACACTGACAATGTCTCCGCTGTCTACCTGGCTAGCAACCCAGTCTAGCAGCAACGCACGAAGCACATTGAGATTGATCTCCACTTCGTCCAAGACAAGGTTGCCATTGGACATGTTCGCGTTCTACATGTCTCGTCCTCTTATCAGTACGTTGATATATTCACCAAGGCTTTACCTAGACAGTTGTTCATTGATTTTCGTTCCAGTCTCACAGTACGGACCCCTCCCGTTTCGACTGCGGAGGTTTGATAGATTACATACGTCTCCTATTGTATAGTGGGCTAAAAGCCCGTTAAGGCCCAATACCTTTGTAACCTATATATATGTTATATCAATGAATGGAAACCCTCAAGGAGGACATTACAGTCAATCTCATGATCTCACAACGTGTTCCTAACGTACTCATCATTGTCGTCAGAAGCAACTACGTACCACATCTGGTGCAGCACTGCAGTCCACTTGCAGCATATATTCGGAGACATTATTGTAAGATTCTAGTAGCGTATAACCCATTGTTGGAAAGCTCGTCGAGTCAGCTTCGCAACAAGACTGAGATGAGGTGAATCCGAGGTCGGACTCAACGGGAATCTGCGAAACAAAATTGTCGCGCTGTGCTGTTTTCTGGGCCACGATTTCGACCTCCTCTTGGGGTGCGTCGTTGGTCACAAAATCTGCGACCTCCTCGTTGGCGGGAGCAATAATAATCTCAGAAGACGGTGTGGGAGGTGGAGGAGAGGCTTTTCGGTTTCTCACGTAGTCCGCAATCGAAGCCTCCAACCATCGGCTTTGTTCTGCATCCTCTCGGAGTCGTTACTCCTCTTGCCGTCGTGCCTCCTCAGCCTCCCTTTGTTGGAGAAGCCGAATCTGATAGCGTTGTCGACTTCTCTTATCTTCGATCTTCGCTTGATGTTGAAGCCAAAGCAAATGCCTTTGAGCCTCTCGTTGTCGCTCTACGACTTGTTGTTGCAAAGCTCGTCTCTACAACTCTCAGCGACGTTGATGTTTACAATCAACTACAATAAAGTCTTTGAACTATTGTGAAAGAAACGAAAATCCAGCAGACAAAACAAACAGCAGCGACGAACCCTAAGGATGCCGCGGGCGCGGCCAAGGGAGTCGCGGGCGCAGCTACTCTTCACTGAGAACAGCGACGGTTCTGGATATGCTTTTTGCGACAGAATCTGTGGGTTGTGTTTGTTTGGGGTTTTGCCAAGTGATTTGAGAGGGATGTGTTTGGATCTTGGTTGAATTGAACAATAAGAACATAAGTGATTTCAAAGGCTTTTGGATTGAGAGATTGAAGAACCTTTTTAATCCTAAAAATGGTTCCTCAATAAAATTTCCAATCTAATCAAATCAATACAAATACAAGAGTTTAAATAGAGAACTATAACAATTCCATCTTTGCAAAAGATAGAGTTTTGGCTTAGATAAAAAAATATTAAATCCTAATAATACTAATAAAAAAATCCTAAATAAATATTCCTACTTAGTGGACATGGAAAATATCTAGAAGATATAAACTTTCCTTTTCCCTTTTATTCACCGAGAACAGCGACGGTTCTAGATCAGCTTCTTGCGACATAATCTGTGGGTTGTGTTTGTTTGGGGTTTTGCCGAATGATTTGAGAGAGATGTATTTGGATCTTGGTTGAATTGAACAATAAGAACACAAGTGATTGCAAAGGCTTTTGGATTGGGAGATGGAAGAACTTTTTTAATCCTAAAAAGGGTTCCTCAATATAATTTCCAATCTAATTATATCAATGCAAATAAAAGAGTTTAAATAGAGAACTATACCAATTCTATCTTTACAAAAGATAGAGTTTTGGCTTAGATAAATTAATATTAAATCCTAATAATACTAATAAATAAATGCTAAATAAATATTCCTACTTAGTGGACAAGGAAAATATCTAGAAGAGATAAACTTTTCTTTTCCCTTTTATTCACCTAACTAAGTATTACTAAAAATAAGAGATCCATAAATAGCTCCAACTACATAGGAGTTACTAAATATGGAAATAACTAAAAATGATAATAATAATAATTAAATAATATCTTTTCTTTAATCCATGGTGGCGCCTTCTTCTTCCTCTTGAGGACGACATTCTTTGCCATCCGTGGCCCTCGAATCGTTCTTGAGAGCTCACTTGAATCAAGATCATTGTTTGACCCACAAAAGGTCATCTTGATCCGCATCATTCTCCCCTTCTTAGATTTGATTCATATTAGAATCGAGTCATTGATGATCAAAGGGGAAGGAGCAACCACCAAAAAGTAACATCCTTGACAATCAACTTGAGATGGCGCCAGCAGAATTTGAGGGAAATGAACCTAAAAAACGACACCTGTCATAGGGAACATTGAGCAATCAAGAGGAAAAACTTCATTAGGCTCAATAACCCTATGAACTTCAGAAGTCTCACATTAGGAACATTCTCAAGAGATACAATACCTAACTCAAGAGATGTGTTCCCAACGTACTCATCATTGTCGTCAGAAGCAACTACCACATTTGGTGCTGCACTGCAGTCCACTTGCAGCATAGATTCAGAGACATTATTGCAAGATTCTAGCAGTGTATAACCTAATGTTGGAAATCGCGTCGAGTCAGCTTCGCAACAAGACTGAGATGAGGCGAATCCGAGGTCGGACTCAACGGTAATCTGCGAAACAAAATTTTCGCGTTGTGCTGTTTTCTGGGCCACGATTTCGACCTCCTCTTGGGGTGCGTCATTGGTCACAAAATCTGCGACCTCCTCATTGGCGGGAGCAATAATAATCTCAAAGACGGTGTGGGAGGTGGAGGAGAGGCTTTTCGGTTTCTCACGTAGTCCGCAATCGAAGCCTCTAACCATCGGCTTTGTTCTGCCTCCTCTCGGAGTCGTTACTCCTCTTGCCACCGTGCCTTCTCAGCCTCCTTTTGTTGGAAAAGCCGAATCTGATAGCGTTGTGGACTGCTCTTATCTTCGATCTTCGCTTGATGTTGAAGCCAAAGCAAATGCCTTTGAGCCTCTCGTTGTCGCTCTACGGCTTGTTGTTGCAAAGTTCATCTCTAGAACTTTCGGCGATGCCATTGATGTCCCGATCTTGCAATTATCCTTGCTATATTCTCGATGTTTACAATCAACTACAATAAAGTCTTTGAACTATTGTAAAAGAAACGAAAACAAACAAATAAAAACTAAGGTAAAAAGGCAAAGAACAATGAACAACGACGGCTAACCCTTAGCCAAAATCCAGCAGACAAAACAAACAGCAGCGACGAACCCTAAGGATGCCGCGGGCGCGACCAAGGGAGCCGCGGACGCAGCTACTCTTCACCGAGAAAAGCGACGGTTCTGGATCAGCTTCTTGCGACAGGATCTGTTGGTTGTGTTTGTTTGGGGTTTTGCCGAGTGATTTGAGAGGGATGTGTTTGGATCTTGGTAGAATTGAACAATAAGAACATAAGTGATTGCAAAAGCTTTTGGATTCAGAGATTGAAGAACCTTTTTAATCCTAAAAAAGGTTCTTCAATATAATTTCCAATCTAATTAAATCAATGCAAATACAAGAGTTTTAATAGGGAACTATACAAACTCTATCTTTGCAAAAGATAGAGTTTTGGCTTAGATAAATAAATATTAAATCCTAATAATACTAATAAATAAATCCTAAATAAATATTCCTATTTAGTGGACAAGGAAAATATCTAGAAGAGATAAACTTTTATGTTCCCATTTATTCCCCTAACTAAGTATTACTTAAAATAAGATATCCATAAATAGCTCCAACTACATAGGAGTTACTAAATATTGAAAAAACTAAAAATAATAATAAAAATAATTAAATAATATCTTTTCTTTAATCCATGATGGTTCCTTATTCTTCCTCTTGAGGACGACATTCTTTGCCATCAATGGCCCTCGAATCGTTCTTGAGAGCTCGCCTAGATCAAGATCGTTGTTTGACCCAGTTAAGGCCATCTTGATCCACATCATTCTCCCCTTCTTAGCTTCGATTCGTCCTCGAATCAAGTCGTTGATGATCAAAGGGGAAGGAGCAACAACCAAAAAGTAAGTTCCTTGATAATCAACTTGAGATGGCGTCAGCAGAATTTGAGGCAAAGGAACCTCAAAAACAACACCTGTCATAGGGAATATTGAGCAATCAAGAGGAACAACATCATTAGGCTCAATAACCCTATGAACTTCAGAAGTCTCAACATTAGGAACATTCTCAAGAGGTACAATACCTATCTCAAGAGAAGTGTTCCCAACGTACTCATCATTGTCGTCAGAAGCAACTACCACATCTGGCGCAGCACTACAATCCACTTGCAGCATAGATTCGGAGACATTATTGCAAGAGTCTAGCAGTGTATAACCAACTGTTGGAAAGCTCGTGGAGTCAGCTTCGCAACAAGGCTGAGATGAGGCGAATCCGAGGTCGGACTCAACGGGAATCTGCGAAAGAAAATTGTCGTGCTGTGCTGTTTTCTGAGCCACGATTTCGACCTCCTCTTGGGCTGCGTCGTTGGTCTCAAAATCTGCGACCTCCTCGTTGATGGGAGCAATAAAAATCTTAGAAGACGGTGTGGGAGGTGGAGGAGAGGCTTGTCGGTTTCTCACGTAGTCTGCAATCGAAGCCTCCAACCATCGGCTTTGTTCTACCTCCTCTCGGAGTCGTTCCTCCTCTTGTCGTCGTGCCTCCTCAGCCTCCCTTTGTTAGAGAAGCCGAATCTGATAGCGTTGTCGACACCTCTTATCTTCGATCTTTGCTTGATGTTGAAGCCAAAGGCGGTGCCTTTGAGCCTGTCGTTGTCGCTCTACGACTTGTTGTTGCAAAGCTCGTCTTTACAACTCTCGACGACGTCGTTGTTGTGCAACCCTTTCCAAAGCAAAGAACTCCTAAAAGAGATCGGGATCATCGTCCCAATCGCCCCAGATAGCGCCAACCATTGAACCAAATTGTGAATAACATCAAGAAAAGACAAGAACTTGCGAAACCTACGGCTCTGATGCCACTTGATACGTTTGGAATCCCCGATCCTTCGCCTGTGGGCTAGGAATCAAGAACACCAACTTGTTGATGGCCCGATTTTGCAATTATCCTTGCTATATTCTCAATATTTACAATCAATTACAATAAAGTCTTTGAACTATTGTGAAAGAAACTAAAACCAACAAATAAAAACTAAGGCCAAAAGGCAAAGAACAATGAACAGCGACGGCTAACACTTAGCCAAAATCCAGCAGACAAACACAGCAGCAGCGACAGACCCTGGAGAGGCCGCGGGCGCGGCCAAGGGAGTTGCTGACGCGGCTACTGTTCACCGAGAACATCGACGGTTCTGGATTAGCTTCTTGCGACAGAATATGTGGGTTGTATTTGTTTGGGGTTTTGCCGAGTGATTTGAGAGGGATGTGTTTGGATCTTGGTTGAATTGAACTATAAGAACATAAGTGATTGCAAAGGCTTTTGGACTAGGAGATCGAAGAACCTTTTTAATCCTAAAAAGGGTTTCTCAATATAATTTCAAATCTAATTAAATCAATGCAAATACAAGAGTTTAAATACGGAACTATACCAATTCTATCTTTGCAAAAGATAGAGTTTTGGCTTAGATAAATAAATATTAAATCCTAATAATACTAATAAATAAATCTTAGATAAGGGGCATTTTGCGAAATAGCCACGAAAACCGTCCTATTTTGTGAAATAGCCGCGTGTTGGGACAATTTAGCGAAACAGCCACACGCTCAACGCGCCTCCTACGTGCCTCTATCTTCCTCCTCTCCTTCTGGTTTTCAGATCTGGAGGCGGAGACGGAGGTGGCCAGATCTGCACCGGCGAAATCGAAGAGGAGGAATATCCGGCCATCGACCGAGCAGTGGGAAGGCGGAGGGGGATCCAAAGGCTGAGGCGGAGGCTGAGCGAGCGAGCGAGCGAGTGAGGGAGGGAGGCAGTGGTGAGCGAGCGAGCGAGGGAGGCGGTGGTGAGCGAGCGAGCGAGGGAGGCGGAGCGAGTGGCGCCCAAGCGAGCCGGCGGCGCGCGCGGATCTGATTTTCTCTTCGCAGAATCGTGAGGAAGGAGATGAAGTTTTAATTAAATTACAAAAATCACCCTACAAATTATAGAAATTACAAAAACTATCTATATTTTATTAAGTGATCCATAATCTATATTTTTATTTTTATTTTTGCACACCAAAATGTTATATTTGCATAACATACGATTATATTTACACAATTTAGTGAGAAAGTATGAAATTATATTGAGATAAAATAAGATTGTTGTGTGCAACTCTTAAAACAGAGTTGTGTAACTCTTAAAATAGAGTCGTGCAACTCTTACAAGAGAGTCGTGCAACTCTTTAATCATAGTCGTGCAACTCTTAAAACAAAATCGTGCAACTCTTACAAGAGAGTCGTGCAACTCTTAAAATAGAGTCGTGCAACTCTTACAACAGAGTCATACAACTCTTAAAACATAGTCATGCAACTCTTAAAACATAGTCGTGCAACTCTTATAATAGAGTCGTGCAACTCTTAAAACAAGAGTCGTGCAACTCTTACAACAGAGTCGTGCAACTCTTACAACAGATTCGTGCAACTCTTAAAACAGAATATCTAACAACGGATTTGTCGATATTAACCCCACTAAAATCGACAGAAACGCCACCCTGCATCATCTTAAGCTTATCCAAGCACTCAGTCAACTCTTAAAACAAGAGTCGTGCAACTCTTACAACAGAGGCGTGCAAATCTTACAAAAGAGGCGTGCAACTCTTACGATAGAGTCGTGCAACTCTTATATCGTATGTTGTGTAAAATATAATTTTTTTCCGCTTTTTTTTCGTTTTAGAACTTTTTGCTGTGCAAAAATAACTTTACGTTGCACAAATATAACAATTTGTTGTGCAAAATATAACTTTATTTTGTGCAAATGTAAAAATAAAAATATAGTAGATGTGAATCACATAATAAAATATAGATATTTTTTTGGAATTCCCATATTTATGGGGTAAGTTTTGTAATTTAACAAATTTTCTTCTCCCTCCCCGATTCCAGCGCTCGCCAAATTTTCTTCCACCTCCCACTCCGACCTCCTTCATTCCGGCCTCGCTCGCTCGCCATAGATCTGGCCGCCTACCCATAGATCTGGCCGTATCTGGCCGCTCGCTCCCTCGCGCTCGCTCGCCTTGGCCTCTGCTCCGGCCTCGCTCCGGCCACTCGACTCGCTCGCTCGCTCTCCGCCTTCGCCTCCGCCACCGCCACCGGCCGCTCGCTCGACCTCCGAGTTCGCTCCTCCTCCGTCCATGGCGCGCGGCTCCTCCTCCGGATTCTCAGATCCAGACCCGTGGCTATTTTGCAAACTCATGGCTATTTTGCTAAATTGTCCAAACCTGTGGCTATTTTGCTAAATCGACCAAAAAAAGTGCTTATTTTGCAAATTTTTTCTAAATATTTCTACTTAGTGGACAAGGAAAATATCTAGAAGAGATAAACTTTCCTTTTCTCTTTTATTCACCTAACTAATTATTACTAAAAATAAGAGATTCATAAATAGCTCCAACTACATATGAGTTACTAAATATGGAAATAACTAATAATAATAATAATAATAATTAAATAATATCTTTTCTTTAATACGTGGTGGCGCCTTCTACTTCCTTTTGAGGACGACATTCTTTGCCATCAATGGTCCTCGAATCGTTCTTGAGAGCTTGCCTGGATCAAGATAATTGTTTGACCCACAGAAGGCCATCTTAATCCGCATCAGCAGATTCCGACCTGAATTTAAAATAATTTCCGATGGCAACGTCATTGTCGGTTTTTAAACTCTAATTCATCGAGAAGCGGGATTCAAAAAAACTAACATTTGAAAACTAATGTCGGGATTCGAAATTCGCGTATTAATGATTTATTACCGGGTATTTAATTTAACTAGTTTCCGCATTTAATACATGTCACACAAATCTTTCCCCCATTAAAATAACCATCCCATCTAAGCCACCCTACCTCTGCAGCAGCTACCCTACCCCTGCAGTAGCCACCCTAACCTATTCACCCACTCCTCATGATGAATCTTCCCTCTCGATAAACCCCGTCACCTCCGCGCTCCCTCATCCTTCTTCACTTCCTCATTGTCCTTCTTCCTCATTCTGATGGACAACGACAAGGGTAGCATTATCCTCGACGTCCCTCCTCCACAGACGCGACGCGACGCCCCTTCCCCTGTTCTGCCGAGAGCCGGAGACGCCAAACCACACCCACTTTGCCTCCTTGACGTCCCTCTTTGAGACCAAAGCAGCAACAACACCTCCTCGGAGTCACCAGCAGCTGCTGCAGCATCCCTCGGAGTCACCAACAGCAGCGGAGCCACCACCGGAGCCGCTACGAGAGGCACCGCAGCCCCATTCCTTTTAACTCCTGTTCAATCGCGAGCCACATTTCGATAAGCGATTCTCTTCCGTCTTCGATCGAAACCACCCTAGGATTTCACCATCGCGCTCACCCATGTCCCACGCAGGTCCGACGAGCCATCGCGAGTCTCCGATGACGCTCAGACATCCGATCGAGAGCTCCAAAGTTGCGAACTTCCTCGGTGAGTCCCACCTTTTCCTTCCTCTATTTTGATTTTGTTTCTGACTTGGGTCGGGCTATGGGCGAGTGTGAGAGTGCGTGGGCTGAGTGCAGGGAGTCGGGTGAAGCTCGTGCGCTCAGGAGAGAGCTCCGGCGAGCTCGAATTGGCGAGGAGCGAGCGTTGTGAACGAGCTGAGCATAGGCGGAGGCAGCAGGGGCGAGCGCGGGCAAGCAGCTGGCTAGGGAGGCTGAGCATTCAAGCGGGCGCGAGTGCGAGCGAGCCAGCGGGAGCAGGTCGAGCGGCGATCGCGGGCAAGCATCGACGAGTAGCAACACGGCGCCAGTGGGCGCGGGACTGCCGATTTGAATCCGGGAAGGAGTTGGCTGATGTTGACTCGTGGCCCCCCTTTTACTAACTTATATACATGTTATTTATTTAAACCGGGTTGGGGATTCATGTAATGGGTTCGGTTCGGTTTGAGTTATCCGTTTATAGATTTAACTAACGAAAATTTCGCCAGGTACCCTGAAGTATTGTAATTTTCGCGAGGTATATAACTTTTTTTTTACATATTTCGCGCCTTGAGGTTTTAAAACATTTCGTCTCGTGCCCTTTCCGGTTAAGTTTAACAATTTTGGCCTTTCTCCGGTTAGTTTGCAAATTAAAAAAATAAAAAGAAAGAAAGAAAGGTCGGACGAGAGCGAAGACGCGATACAGCGAAGAGAGAAGGCTCAGGGAAGGCTCCCGCTGCTCGAAGAGAGAAGGCTCGAGCAAACAGAGAAGGCTCCCGCTGCTCGAAGGCCGACCCCGGCTCGGACCTACTGCAACCGGCTCGGACCTGCTGCAGCCGGTGCTCTCGATTACAGCCTGCTGCGAGTGCTCGAACATCAACGATAGGAGGAGAAGTGGGAGGCGTTGTGCCTGACCGTGAAGACGGTGGCGGCCCATTGCCTCGGCCGACGACCGGAGGTGGAGGAGAAAAACATGCTTCTGCAGAGAGGTTAGTTAATGTCAAATTTAGGGTTTTTTGAAGCATTTGGGGTTTTTTGTAATGTCAAATTTAGGGTTTAGGTTGAAATTGATGTATTTGGAATTCGAAATTTCGTTTCTCAATTGCAATCCGATTTGTTAATGAAATTCATTTCTCAATTTAGGGTTTAAGTCTAAATTCATTCATTTGACTCAGTTGGAATAACATACTGTCAACAGATTGCTTGTTTCTTATGATGGGTAATTTTGGTTTATCAATTGTTAGCCTATTGGGTTTTTTTTGTTTCCATTCATGTGAAAATTAGGTTTAGAACAGTAGAGTTTTGGGATTTCCATTCCCTCCTCGTTTCTCTTAAATTTGTTTTGTATTCCACTTGATTGTGGGATGTTTATGCAGAATTGTAGAATTTTGATTAGGAGTTTAGAAAAGTTTGATTTGGTTGATTTCGGGTAACTGATTGTTTGATTCTCAATTTCTCAACCGATTATGTGATTCTCCCGTTTAGAGAAGTTTGATTGTGTGATTTAGGTTAAATGGTCGATCTAGCTAGAACATTTATAGTTGATGAATGATTTTATATTCCTGTTTAATCAATAAATTGAGGTCTGCGTGATTTTTTTTTTGAATTGTCAGTTGTGTGGTGGATATAGCTTATTAGCTCAAATGGAAAGAGCAATGTGCATAAGCAAAAATATGTGGGTTCAAATCCCACATAAGCTACTCATAATCTACATGTTGTTTATGCTCCTTTAGGCATGAAAAAATAGAGAATTTATTTGATCATTCACGTTTTGAGGATGTGCCCTAATTTGTTAATTGAAATTCATAGAAAGAGGCTAAAATATGGTAAGAGGGCAGCTACATGAGATGTGCCCTAATTTACAAAATGTTGAGGAGGTCAGGGCTGAGGAGCTTAAGAGCTAGTAGGAGGGTAGAGCTAGCTATAAGAGTGCCTTGAAATGTCAGAAATGTGCATTAAATTGTGGGCGCATAGATGTAGTTCCTTCCTTTCTTTCTCCTTCTCTGCCCTTCTATGTATTTTCTTGTCTCTTTTTTTTCTTCTCTCTTTTCTTCTTCAATTATGTGTTAAAATTATTAACTTGTAAGAATGTTATTAATCAGTTTAGATTATCAGTTCTAGTTGTTTGATTACATAAACATAACTTATATTAAGACGACTAGTAGTTTTAATTATCATCTCCTTTTCAGCAAAATAAGCAACATGACTTATGAGCAATCCGGTTAGTAGATGAAACAACACATAACTATATAAGCACAAATATATCCTCTACTTACATCCCTACAATATAATAGCAAAAGCCATGTTAGTGCAAAAGAATGCTCCACGTGTCTAGCAGAGGTTTTTTAGAGTTTTTTTTTGTACATTTTTCTAGAAAATTCATCATCAAAGATGCAGTTACCTCCTCTTTTCTTTCCTTCCCTGATTCAGTTATCTCTCTCACGATCCCCATCTCCTCTGGCAACTCCCTCTCAATCAAAAGAGAAGCTTCGACGGAGATCCAACCGCCATGGATTACAACCAAGGGCGGAGCGATTCTGAACAGAGGAGGACGTAACCGTCGGAGGCCCGAAACGCAACCGCCTGGAAATTGAAGAAGTGCATCACTATCTCCGATGTCTCCTCCGGCATGAACGACGAACCGTAGGGCAACCTCTCTCGCTCTCTCTCAGTCACACCCACGTTCAATTGATGTGAGCAACGATCTAAGGATCTCGCTCTCCATCTCTCTCATGCGGTATCTTTCTCCCCAGTCCTCTCTAATTCTCAATAGTTGCATCTTCTCAAGCGGTTTCAATTTCCTCCTAAGGTTCTCCACTTTTTGAATTGTGGGTATCTAAATTTTGGTTCTAGACTGTAGGATGGAAGCGCCAAATTTGTGAGGGAGCAGGGGTTGTCGCTCAGAGAAGAGGGGAAGGAATTCAAGGCACCTATCTCCTGCGAGCGAAAACCTTAGAGTCAGTGGAGAGGAAGCCGTTCTCATCACTGCGATCGTCGACTAGGTAATCCTCCAACTAATTCGTTCTTTTGTAACTTCTTTTTGTTGATTTGTGATTTCCTGTGGGATGTATTGGTTTTGAATCCTATTTTGTCCAGTTTATATTTGTACTAGATTCATGTCCGATTTTGGGATTCTTGATTCCCGATTCCCTCTCGAGTTCAATTTTCGAACTAGGTATCAATCTATGGGCTGCAGAATCGCTGCTGAATTTGAGATTTATTGGTTTCATTTGATTAGTTAAATTCCCAAGTAAGATTGCTTGATTACTTTTTGATTTAGGTTTGATTTGATTGGGAAACGTGGATATATCCAACAGGAAATCAAGATATTTGGGTGGACAAGTTCAAGATCACATCAGTTTCTTAAATTTATATGCTTCCCTTCCGGACCAGGTTGGATTGCGTTCAAGCAAACTGCTGAGCAACTGCAAATTGAGTCTGATAAGGCTCGATATGATCTTACTATCATGGCTCAAGAACTCGGTGAGGATTTTGAACTGTATATTGTCTAAGCAACTGCGAATTCCCCAGAGCATGTTAAGGATGTTGTCAAAACTTTTATCTCCACACCAGATAATGTTAAAGATGTATCTGAAATCCATGACTTTCACGTTGGAATGCCATATGGTAAGCATCTTATATGACTAGTAGTTGATTGCAAGTTTTTCTATTTTTATATGATACCTTATTTAATTAGAATTATAGCAAGAGCCACCGTAAGGTGTTCATGAGGGCCAACAATTGATACTTTTGATGCCATGGCTTGCTAGTAAATGGTCCCTCCATGACTTCAAAGTCATAGGTTTGACCCTGCTTTTCCATTGTATATTAAGATAAAACAATGCTTTTATGACATACCTATATAATATAGGATTTTTAGCAAAATCTGTTATCATTATCTTGATTTTGGATAGTGCTTAGCTAGGTTATCATGATTCTTAGCTTTTTTTCTTCTCTGCAGTCGTTTGATCTTACATTTCCGTGTTTCTTCACAGGGCGATCCTTTCTTTAGGGGGTTTTCTTGATTTTATGGTTACCTGGAAGAACTTCTGCAATTATATTTGGTCTCATCCTTGGAGGCGCTCTCTTTGCTCTAAGTTTATCAAGTCTAAAGTCATGGAGAAAAGGGGAGTCAACTGATAAAGTGATCTTGATATGTGAAACGGGTTAGTACTCAAAGACACATGTTTCAAATAGGTTTCGAAACTGGGCTGGTTTCCCCTTCAATTGGAAATTTAAGTTTTGGATACACTTTAACTATGTCAATACACCCATTAGGCTTAATATCATGTCTGAAACTTTTGCTGTCAAATTATGAAGCCGTGTTTTTTTTTGTCAATGCAGTAATTGCTGGAGTTCTTTTCCTAAGGCAGTTCCGTCTTCTCTTCCAGGTAATATAATTCTCTGGTATTTCCATTGATAATTTATTACTGTGTTTGTGGAACTCATGACTTTTTCTTTTCTCCTTGAATGCAGTCAATTTATGAGAGACAATGAGACATGAAGATTCTGAGCAATTGCCCCAAACTCAAAGTTTCTTTGCTTAAAATTTTGTTTGGATGTGGTTTTTTCATTTAGTAAGTGTAACCTACAGATTCAATTGGAGTGTCATGTGTTTTTGCTCGATTATCACCGTAGGTTGTTAAGTGGGAGTTTGATTATTTGTATATAACTCATCCGAATAATCAACAATGTTTCATGAACTAAAAAGCTAGAAACTACCTCAAATGTTACTTTACATGCTTTGCCAAAGATGCTCTTAGTGTGTAGAGAGACTCATAACTATTGATTCCACTTGTCAGGATTGAAAGAAAGTTAAGAAATCGGACCCTTGGGTAGAAAAAGGTAAATATACAACTGCATTATGTTTGTCTGGTCTGATTAAGTTGTGTAGACTACACAATGAATTGTGTTATATAGGGGATAGTTTTGCCTAGGATGACTATCTTTGTGTCAATCATTGTGCAAGTGTTGCTATTACCCTTTATCCATGGAGTTATTTTCATTGCATTTTTTTTCCAGATAGATATGAAGAAGATGGAGAAAGAAATTCAAGCAAAGGAAGCTGAATTGAAGAAAAGGGAACAAAAGTTGCTGGAAAAAAAAGGATGGTAAATGTAACTTTCTATTGTCCTTTTTTTCTTTTTCTTTTTTCAAAATATCCAACTCTAGGATTTATATTGCTTCTATCACAACTGCTAACCTAAATATCTAATGCTTTAATCACCTACTGAGGATTTTTTTGAATTGGTTGTCTTGAAGATTTTGGCTTATGCATCCTTCTTTCTTCCCTTTTTCTGGTAATTGAAATAAATTAATGCTTTATTCCTCTGCATCCTTCTAAATACCTAATGCGTTAATCAACTACTAACCTAAATACCTAATGCTTTAATGACCTATTGAGAATTTTTTTTAATTGGTTGTCTTGAAGATTTTGGCTTATGTATCCTTCTTTGTTCCTTTTTTCTGGTAATTTAAATAAATTAATGCTTTATTCATCTGCATTCTTCTAAAATAACTAATGTCGAATGATAGCAATGACACTAAATTTACATCTCTATATACATCTGATCTATTTATTTCGTATTCTTTATATGTTTACCGTGGAGAAAGGACCATAATGCAGATTTTTTACAGCAAAGTGACAAAATGCAGATTTTTTAACAGAAAATATTTTGACAGAAAAGCAACCAAATGCAGATTTTTTAGTATGTGGTCATAATACATCATATATACTTGCTAGATATGTTGATTCATAATTTAAAGAAGATTGTAGATTTTTTTAGAAGAATGCAGATTTCTTACAGCAAAGTGACAAAATGCAGATTTTTTAACAGCACCTATTTTGACAGAAAAGTAACTAAGTGCATATTTTTTAGTATGCAGTCATAATATATCAAATATACTTGCTAGATATGTGGATTCATAATTTAAAGAAGAATGCAAATTTTTAAAGCAAAGTGACAAAATGCAGATTTTACAGGGTTTTTCGTACCCACAAGTGCAGATTGTTACTACGTCTATTTTAGTTTTCGTTGATCAGATTTCATGCTTGTATTTTCCTGAAGTAGCGAATGGTGTGCAGTTGGAATTGAAGGAAGAGTCCAACGAAGGCGATGAGAGGAATGAAGAGTTTGACGGATGCTGTTCGAATTAGAGGTTTGTTTCTTGCCTTTTATGTTTTATGAGATTCATTTTGAATTAGAGGTTCGAATTATAGCACAAGCAAGAGCAGTGTCTTGCATCTGAAGCAGTGCCTTTGAAAGTAAGTGCTTCCTCAATAACGAATTCAAAGAAGTGAAGTTAGTTTGAAGCTTCTTCTTTGAGATACGCAGGCATGAATGAGTAGGCATTTTTTGGGAGATATGGCTTCTTCAGCATGAGTTATTCTCGCTCAATGGATCTGACCAGTTTGAGAGCCTCCAGAAAAAGGTTATGTTTTGTATGTTATTAGTTCTTAGTGATGTTAAACATATTTATTATGCTTTTTTCATTGATTCTTTTTCTTCTTATGCGTGGTTGTGCAGGCAATGGCTGATAGTGATGAAGATGATGGTTCTGAAGATGACTCCTCCAATGAAGATGATGGTTATGTCTTTTTTAAAAAAACAACAAGCTTAGATAGTCCATAGATAACTACCTCAGCTTACCCACTCCTCCACTTTTTTTGTGTAGGCATGTATCCTAGTGAAGCAGGTAAACTAAAGGCATAATCTTTATCATTTATGTTTAGTCGAGGTAGTCATTGTTCAATATTCAACTTTACTGGTGTAGTTTTGTTTTCATTTTATTTGAAAATTTGGCCTATTAGCTCAACTGGTAGAGTAATGTGCTTAAGCACAAATATGTGGGTTCGAATCCCACATAGGCTATCTAAATTATTCTCAAACATGTTTAAACAAAATCTCAAATTTCTATTGAATTTTGACAAATCAACTTTTCTGTGTGCTACTTTACTTGCCTCACCTGCTTGCTTCCCATATTTTGTCTAAAAGAAATTGTGGAACCTGCATTTGATAGGTTGCACTCGAGATCAAGGTAGAGATCAAATTTTGGAATGACCTTTCATATTCAATTTGTATTCAACTAATGTTCCTCTGAACATACACGGGGCAAGCAAAAAGAGGTACATGACCTTTGCTCTTTCTTGAATAAAGAAAAAAACCCCATCTTCAGAACCGTTTGCTTTTATTGACGATATGATTTTAACATTCAGGCTGAGAAGGCTGCTTTTGAGGATTATATGTTTAAGAAATATCATCTTTCTAATTTTTTTGTTTATCTTTCTTCCTTTTTTGAAATAGAATTATAATACTATAACACCCGATAAATATTATTTGTGCTTTTCATATGGTTTTTAAAAATCCCGTGCGTCTGCGCACGGGTCACTGGTCACTGACTAGTTAAGATAACAAGAAAACCAATACAGGATTAAAGGCATATATATTGAAATGAAAGAAATTTAATTAAGAACTGAAAATGTCCCTAAATGATTATAGTTTAGCAGCACAGCTAGTGATTTTCATTAGGGCAAATATATGCTTACAAAATAGACAGAAAACATCAGAGTGAATAATATATATTAATGCCTTTAAGTAATTATAAGTCAGCTATATATTTTTCAATGTTCTTTGAGCATACAAAGAGTTAAAAGATGAGACAAAGGCAAAGACTCAAGAAATTAAAGCCAAATAAAATAAAATAAAAATGAAAAATAAAGGGGGTGAACTCCACTTCTTTGAGACTCTAGTTCTCCTCTTTCTGAACTTCAACCTAAAGGGGGTGTCCAGAAAATATGAGATACTGGAATCGATAACTGTCCAATAGTATCCAAACATAGGGGGTTAAGAACTCCACACATCCTTTCATCATACAAAAAACAAACTTTTCCAAAGCAATTCAGTCAAATCTCCTAGAACCTGTAACATATATAGATCCTGAAGATGCCACTAGTTTTACCTATTTCGGCTCTTGGGCTGCGGCTTTTGCAGCAATATTCAATCCCTCAGCTTTAACTTGAAGTTACCCATGGTTCTCTTCATTAGTAGCTATTATGCCACTAAACTATTAGGCGAGTAGGCTTCCAGAAAAAATGACGTTTCTCCAGGTTATTATCCATCATTTGCCCCTGCTAATAAAGCATCAAGGATTAATTTTTTCTTCTCTTTTTAACAGATTCCAACTCTTCATATGCTAAGGTCAAGATTTCAGTCTATACCTGGTGCTTTCATTACATACCTGGTGCCTTCTAGTAAATCCGGAAAAGGGGTGGTGTGATCAAATAAATTCTCTATTTTTTTCTTGATTAAAGGAGCATAAACAACCTGTAGATTATGAGTAGCTTATGTGGGATTTGAACCCACACCTTTGTGCTTATGCACATTGCTCTTTCCATTTGAGCTAATAAGCTATATCCACCACACAACTGACAATTCAAAAAAAAAATCACAGACCTCATCAACTATAAATGTTCTAGCTAGATTGACCATTTAACCTAAATCACACAATCAAACTTCTCTAAATGGGAGAATCACATAATCAGTTTAGAAATTGAGAATCAAACAATCAGTTACCCGAAATCAACCAAATCAAACTTTTCTAAACTCCTAATCAAAATTCTATAATTCTGCATAAACATCCCACAATCAAGTGGAATACAAAACAAATTTAAGAGAAACGATGAGGGAATGGAAATCCCAAAACTCTACTGTTCTAAACCTAATTTTCACATGAATGGAAACAAAAAAACCCAATAGGCTAACAGTTGATAAACCAAAATTACCCATCATAAGAAATAAGCAATCTGTTGACAGTATGTTAATTCCAACTGAGTCAAATGAATGAATTTAGACTTAAACCCTAAATTGAGAAACGAATTTCATTAACAAATCGGATTGCAATTGAGAAACGAAATTTCGAATTCCAAATCCATCAATTTCAACCTAAACCCTAAATTTGACATCACAAAAAACCCCAAATGCTTCAAAAAACCCTAAATTTGACATTAACTAACCTCTCTACAGAAGCATGTTCTTCTCATCCACCTCCGGTCGCCGGCCGAGGCAATGGGCCATCACCGTCTTCACGGTCAGGCACAACGCCTCCCACTTCTCCTCCCATCGTTGATGTTCAAGCACTCGCAGAAGGCTGTAATCGAGAGCACCGGTTGCAGCAGGTCCGAGCCGGGGCCAGCCTTCGAGCAGCGGGAGCCTTCTCTGTTTGCCCGAGCCTTCTCTCTTCAAGCAGCGGGAGCCTTCCTTGAGCCTTCTCTCTTCGCTGTATCGCGTCTTCGCTCTCGTCCGACCTTTCTTTCTTTCTTTTTATTTTTTTAATTTGCAGGGAGAAAGGCCAAAACTGCTAAACTTACGCTACAAAAAATAATTAATTTTGCCACGCCAGCTAGCTTCGGCAAGCCTTTGCCGTGGCAATTAATACCCTTTTGCCACGGTAGTAGCCACGGTAGACATTGCATCTGGAAAAAAAACCAGGACATTAGCAACGGGGTGAATTTGCCGTGGCTATTAGGTCGATTTTGCCACCCCTAGTAGCAACGACAAGGTTTACCGTGGCCATTAAATTGGTATTTTCATGACTTAGCCACGGTAATAGAGTACCGAAGCTAACTTTGCCATAATTGTAAAAATAAAATATCCACGTGACAATATTTTATTCATATATTTTAAAAAAATTATATTTAAATATAATATTAATTGATTTTACTACTATATATTTGGCTTTATAATTTTATATATATATATATATATATATATATATATATATATATATATATATATATATATATATATATATATATATGTATATATATATTACATTGTATTCATTATTTTATTTATAAATTCAAGTACCAATAAATTTAAAACATAAAATTAATAAATATCTTATAATATTTTATCCATTTATTTATTTTAAATTTTAAAGATATTTATTTTAAAAAATAAAATTTCACCTTAATTTATACATTTTTAATAGATAAAAACTCTGATATTATTAAAGCAAAATATAATCTAAAAACTTAAAAGTATGAAAGTAATATATAATCTAAAAACTTAAAATTAATATATTTTATATAGTATTTTATCTATTTATTTATTAAATTAAATTATCATATTATGAATATTTAACATAAAAATAATCTGTTTTCCATATTAAGTTATATATTTTGTTAATGATATCACTAATATATGTAAAAATAAAATTTAACAAATTTTTTAAAATATATTAAAATTTAAATAAATTTACACACTTCTAAAAATAAATAACTTTATACCTCATCTACTAAGACAAACATAATAATTATATTATTATTGAAACTTTAAATAAATTCACTTCTTTTAGAATGTTTGGCAGTATTTTTTTCGCCCAAAATATAATTTGGCAGGTTTATTTGACGGAAATTCTTTCCGCCCAAATTTTGACCCAAAATTTGTAAGTCCCTCCTAAATTTAACTAGGGCGGAATTACTTTTCTCCAGACCTCATAGCTCCCCGCCTCCCCCGTTTCACTACAATTTTGAGACACCGCTCCTCTCTCCACCTCTCATGGCACCTTTTGGTTTCTCCTGTTGCTCAACATCTCTCCATGGCGCCTCCTCGAAAAAGTCTTCCCTTGGTGAGGACGACAGGCTCCCTTGCTCCCTCGCTTGCTCAGTCGCTCGCTCGAACGGCTTGAAGACGACGACGATGTTGTTGGCGAGGCGACCACTGGAACGACCGGGACCAAGAACGACGGTAAGTACTCCTCCTTACTATCTGCTGCTTCTTCATTGTTGAACAAGAGCGACAATCCTCTTTCCTCCCTGCTCCGATTTTGTCAGTGCAATTTCACGCTTTTGCTTGAAATTGATTTAGGGTTTAGCCTACATCGCCATCTTTTAAGATAAGCCAATCAAATGGAGCGAACGAGGGAGCGGGATTGTGCTCTGCACTGCATAGCAGGTGACGAATTCGAGCGAGATGAGGGGCGACAAGATCTTCCTATCGAACTCTCAACTCTCTCAAGTGAGTAACATAAATCTCTTTCAGTCATTCTCAGGTTTCCTAATTTCTAGGGTTTGAATTTGGCCCTTTACCTTATTTGCTTCTCATTTCCCTAAATGTTCATTTGTCAAACCCTAATATCTGCAATTTTATTTGGGATCTAGTAATCGGAGCAAGAAGATATTGTCGGCGCTTCAAGGTTATGCATACCTCTTTTGAGGAAGTCGAGCGACTTGAGCGGCTCACCGCCTACAAGCTCCAGATGAGTAAGTTTATCTTGATTTATAGTTTGTCCCCTTAATTACTTACAATGAATTCCTTGGTCACTAGTTATTGATTTCTCCAAATGATGTCATAAATTGCAAATTGCATTTTTTTTTTCAGTTTCCTTGCTCTTGATTTGTAGTTTATCTGTATGTCAAGCTTGAAAATGTTTTTCTTCCCAAATCGATCTAAGATAAAGAAGGGAGATCTAGAAACTCTAGACTTACTGAACATATGAACATTTTATTTCTTATTTATTGCTCTTTCACCAGATCAGCCATGAAAATGTTGAAGGTTTCAAAGATAACATCATCTTGGATATTACTTTGTAGGGATTTAAGTTCCTTTAGAATTTTCTACATGATTCTTTTTTTTTATTGCTCTTCCTTCATTCTTATTTTGAGTGGTATATGTTTCACTGCTGCGAGAACAACTGCCTCATTTTTTAATGCTTTTAGGCTCCATCTGAAGCAGAGGCTAAGTGTGCTGAACTTTGCAAGTCAGGAAATGTAAGCGATGCCATGAAATTGTTCATTTTGTGAGATCAGATGTGTTATATATGGTTTCTTCTTGTGTTTACCAATGAACTTTAGTTTAGTTATTCTAAACCTGCAAACCTAATATCTAAGAACCTATGGTAATTGGTAAATTGCTCGAATTGGTGTTACCCAATAAGCATCTCGTGGTCTAAAATCAATCGATCATTGTGCTTCACATATAGTTACTTGATTTTATCCTTTGTTTCAGGTGTATGCTGTGGCTTTGGAAGACAGGGATTGTCTTACGTTTGGTGCTACTAGGTTTCTGCATCATTTGATGGATCCAAGCTCAAGAAAAATTCCAGTTATGGAATTCGAAGTGGCAAAGGTTAGGAGGACGAATCTTGCTTGTTTTTAAGATTTCATCCTTGGTCTGACTACGTTATTCGCTGATTTGTTTCAGATCTTGGAAGAGCCGAATCTTACTATGAATGAGTTCATTGACTTGTGCATTTTTTCTGGTTGTGACTATTGTGATAGCATTAAAGGTGTCTGTAACTGGAAGCATCCACTCTAATTAAAAATAAACAATTGTGTTATAACTTAAAAAAAAGTTAAAACTTTTTTACTTATGTACTGTAAGTTCCCTGTGAACCAATTACAACACTTATTGATGCATATTGAGAGTTTTTCTTGGCATTTTATTTCTGTTATTTTTGTATGTATTTGCTTAAATTCTTATCAATTTATCTCTTAGGTATTGGGGGGCAGACATCTTTGAAGCTTATTCAGCAACATGGCTCTATTGAGAGTATACTCGAGAATAAATAGAGAAAGGTGGGGTCTAAAAAATTGCGATTGTATTTTATTTCCTTCATTTCATTTTCCTTTATTTTAGCTTTGAAAGTCACTTGTGTCTTCTTAAAAAAACATGAACATTTTGTGATGAGCAGCACGTGGGACTGGTAGAAGTGCAAATGACTTAGGAGTGAATAGTATTGATTTTTGTTTGGGTCTGGAAATAAATGGAGCTCTTTATATAGTTATAAATGTTCAACCAATCATTTTACATTTTGGTAAACTGATTTCTTGGCATTTTATTTCTGTTATTTTTGTATGTATTTGCTTTGATTCTTATCGATTTATCTCTTAGGTATTGGGGGGCAGACAACTTTGAAGCTTATTCAGCAACATGGCTCTATTGAGATTTGATAATATACTTGAGAATAAACAGAGAAAGGTGGGGGTCTAAAAAATTGCGATTGTATTTTATTTCCTTCATTTCATTTTCTTTATTTTAGCTTTGAAAGTCACTTGTGTCTTCTTAAAAAAAACATGAACATTTTGTGATGTGCAGCACGTGGGACTGGTGGAAGTGCAAATGACTTAGGAGTCAATAGTATTGATTTGTGTTTGGATCTGGAAATAAATGGAGCTCTTTATATATTTATAAATGTTCAACCAATCATTTTACATTTTGGTAAACTGATGTGTCCTTTTTCTCTGGCAGCTTCAATGACTGATGAATATTGGATGAGATAAAGCAAAGAATGTAAGAACAGGCACTGCGTTGAAGGTGTTCTTTGGCAAGGTCAGTGTAGTGATGCTTCAAACATGCATTATATATACCTAATTATCTCTATGAGTATTTTCAGCTTTCACCTTTGAATATACTTAAATTTGCAAACACAGCTCATAAAAAGATTGCTTGAAAGCCATGATGCACCTAAGAAAAGTAATATTCACTGCCTATTATTTTGGCTTGAATTTTTGTTGTTTTGCCTTTCCCCATCTTCTTGATTCTATCTCTTTTATGGTTTTCTAATACACTACTTTGGAAAACTGTTGGTTGTTGCCTATTTGATCCCATTGTTACAAATTTATGATGAGTAATTGAGGCTTATACATATTGATTATAAACAGTTAGAAGGTTGCTTGGCGTATACTCAGGAGGCTCGTCAAGGGTAGCCTATGGTTTCCGGTCATTTACGAAGGGAATGGTTTTACTTTTGAGTCAAAGAGCTCTTACCCCTAAAATCCTCATGCCAATTGTTTAGCCTAGTATTTCACGTTTTACATTTATGTTGTCTTTGGTGTAGTTTTAGGCTTCCCTTTCAACATATATCATCTTTAAGTTAATTCAGGCTGGATTTTTCAGTTCAGATTTTAATAGATCTGATGCCATGGTATATATGTACATAAAATAATGTGTGGTATGAATAACTCTGCATTAGGGGATTTCTTGTTCCATAGTGCAGTTGATTGCTGAAGCTAGGTTTACTCTAGTCTATTGTCCTGATTATTTGTTCTATATGTATTTGTTCCTTAAATTTTCTCATGTTCAAAACATTTGCTGAAAAAATAATTATTGGAACTCAGGTGTAAAAGCAGCTGCTGATGTGGATAGCAGATTGGTTAAGAAGAAACTACTCAGATAAGAATATTATTCTTGTAGTCATCAAATGTGAATCTCCACGTGAAGGATTAATGCAAGCTTTCGAGTTTTTCGTCATTAGGGTAATGCGTTGTCACATATTATATTTTTCTATTGGATTATAGATTGCAAAGAATGTGGTATATTATATCTTTGTATTGGATTATAGATTGTATAAATTATGTACATTTTATAATTATGTATATTTATTGTCTATATATTGTTTAGTTTTTGACATTTTATTGTGTAAAATTTGAATAATTAATAAAATTTTATTATATATGTAAATTGTGTATTATTTAATTTTTTTTTAAACAAATGTTGGACTTTTTAGCCCGGGTACGAAGATTTCAGGCTAAAAAGCATGTTTTTTTTAATTTTCCATCCATACTTTAGCTACGACAACTTGCCGTGGCAAATGTGTCGTGCCGTTCAGCTGGGGTCGCTTCACCGTCGCTTCACCGTCGCTAAATTAGTAGCCACGGCTAACTGCCGTTGCTAGTATCAATTTGCCACCGCAGACTTGGCCACCCCTTGTTTGCCGTGGCTACATCTGTGGCTAAATATGTTTTGCCACCGCAGATTGGCTTTTTGCCACGGTAAAGTGCCGATGCTAAATTCTTTTTTTTTTTTGTAGTGTTAACCGGGAAGGGCACGAGACGAAATGTTTTAAAATCTCAGGGGTACCACGCGAAATATGCAAAAAAGTTGTATACCTTGCGAAAATTGCAATACCTCAGGGGTACTTGGCAAAATTTCCGTTTAACTAATTAGCGGTATTTAAATTATTAGACTTTTCGATTTAAAGAAGAGAATTTGGAAAATGAATTTCAAAATCGGAAAAGGATTTAATAAATAATTGAAGAAGCACTCAACGTTGACTAGCATGGTGTTCTGATATGTGTGACTAATAGCCTGACTTGCGGTGATTTATTATAAGAGATTAAATATTGGATAATTATGTCGAGGTAATAGGATGTTATCGCACAAATTATATGCCTTATGATTTTGATGAACCGTTGGAGTACGTATATGCATATATGATTAATTATGAGCATGCTGAATTGGTTGAATGATTTGTGGAGAACGATGTGGTTCTGTGGAACGTATGATACGATGGAAATTATGATGTGTTACTTGTCCTATTGATTGATGTGTGCTTGAGTGCATTAATTTTTAGACGTAGACTTATGCATATTCCACTTTGTACTTACTGAGAGCTATGGAATCTAGCTAAGACCTGTCTGTCAGAGAAGACTCTCTCAGAGGAGGATATCACGGAGTTCACCTAGAGTACCCCCGCTACCGGTTCATGCTACTTATGGCGGAGATGCGAGAGTGAGGAGTATCACTTGTCATGGATACTCCAGGAAAGGTCATTATGTCGCTTCCTGCCCAAATCGTTCGACTGTCTACTTCACTTGCGACACCATGGGACACCAAGCTGCTTATTGTCTCCAGGGTCAGGGGCGAGGAGATGCTTTTTCTAGACGTTGAGGCGGAGGTAGAGGTTGTGTTTGTGGAGGCAGAGGACCATCAGGGCCAGATCAGGGTAGGGGTCGTCATCTAGAGGACCATCTGGGTCCGAGTATGGTCGTGGACAGAGTTGCGGAGGCCGAGGACCAGCATTACCCCCACCGCCCCGCGTATTCCAAATGAGAGCTGATGATCGTACTGCCCCTACTTCCGCAGGTACTATACTTCTCCATGGTGAGTGCTTGTCTATATTGTTTGACACTGGTGCTACTCACTTCTGTATAGCAGAGGCGTGCGTTGCTAGGCCGAGCATGAGTTGCACGAGTGGTTCATCCCTTACTATTGGTCTGGAAGATGGGGCAGAGGTTGGGGGAAGTCAAGAGATCTTAGGTTGCCCTATCCGTATAGGTGAGCGTGAGTGGCCATCCGACCTTATTGTCATGTCGTTGAGGATGGACGATCTCATTTTGGGCATGGATTTCATGGACTTCTATGGAGCGATTATCAACCTGAGGATGAGGACGGTGTCTATCTTGGCCGACGATGGGACTGGGCATCAGGTTTGGGGGAGCGACCCCAAGAGGAACGAGGCGCTCATCAGCACACTCAGAGCCGCTAGATTTCTAGATCAGGGTTGCGTCGGATATTGGTGTTATGCCATAGAGGTGGATCGAGAGCGAACTAGCTTGCCAGACGTTCCCGTTGTCAGAGACTTCGCAGATGTGTTTCCAGAGGAGCTGCCAGGACTTCCCCCGCCGAGAGAGGTCGACTTGGCGTTCGAGTTGGAGCCGGGCACCAGGCCCATTTCGAGAGTTCCTTACCGTATGGCGTCGACAGAGATGGCAGAGCTGAAGGCTCAACTAGAGGAGTTAGCTGAGAAGGGATACATCAGACCGAGTGCGTCTCCTTGGGGAGAACCGGTGGTGTTCGTCAAAAAGAAAGATGGATCCTTGAGGCTGTGCATCGATTATAAGGAGTTGAACCTTGCGACAGTGAAGAACCGGGTTGGGGATTCATATAATGGGTTCGGTTCGGTTCGGGATATCCGTTTATAGATTTAACTAATTAGCGGTATTTAAATTATTAGACTTGTCAATTTAAGGAAGAGAATTTGGAAAATAAATTTCGAGATCGAAAAAGGATTTAATAAATAATTGAAAAAGGGCTTTGCTAACGTTTCAAAGGGTCGGGTTTTCTAACTATTTGACTTGGATTTGAAACAGATTTAGATCTAAACTTGAAAATCTGACTTGCTCGGTGACTGACTAGCATGGTGTTCTGATATGTGTGACTAATAGACTGACTTGCAGTGATTTATTATAAGAGATTAAATGTTGGATAATTATGTCGAGGTAATAGGATGTTATCGCACAAATTATGCCTTATGATTTTGATGAACCGTTGGAGTATATGCAGATATGATGAATTATGAGCATGCTGAATTGGTTGAATGATTTGTGGAGAATGATCTGGTTCTGTGGAACGTATGATATGATGGAAATTAAGATATGTTACTTGTCCTATTGATTGATGTGTGCTTGAGTGCATTAATTGTTAGACGTAGACTTATGCATATTCCACTTTGTACTTTGGTGATACTCTGTGATCGTGACTACTGTGTCCTGGATCCTTTTTTTGCTGATCTGCTAGCCAGGTAAGTCCTCCGGGGCTTACTCAGTAACTAGGACCTCCTGCCTGATGTATCATATAGTATGTAGGTGTTGCATATGCATAAAAGCATGTCATGTAGTATCATGCTTAGGACTTGCACAAGCGAATGAACATTCTTATTATGCATGCGTTTGAAGACAGAAAGGTCGTTATCTGTGAAGTGACTAGAGTCTTTGCTAGGGTCATGGGACAACCCAATCCCACCGGGTTTCATCCTAGGTCTTTCGAGTCATTGGAACACCTTTATTATCATCTGCATTACGATTAATTTCTTTTCACATATCCTCGGTATGATTATTTATTAAGTATGCTCTGGGTTGGGCACCAATACGAGCTTGACCCAATTAAAGGTAATGGAATGCATTCACGAGCCGACCAGTCTCCGCCCTATCTGAAAGGGGGGCGGTGGTAGGAGAGGGATATACCACTTGGTATTCTTTGCTAATGCCTTACTTAATATTTTGCACATATAAACTATGAGTATGTTAGTGTGTTTAATATTTTAGTACAACATTAGAGCATCCTTTATTCTAGGTATAGGCGTATTATATGTCCTCAACGCGGTCTTTAGGGCCCGCATGTGTTTCTTGGCCTGACTTCGCATTATAGTTTCAAGTACCCGTTCCACTGCTTGATTGTGTGCTATTATGGCGGGGTTCTTTCGAATGGCGGAGAGCGAGCGCTTGAGACTCTAACTTCACCAGATTATACTTTTGGGATTTCATACTACTTATGCTGTATTTTGACTTAGGACCCGTTGTATTGTTTTCAGAACTTATGATGGTTGGCATGATAAAAATGGATTTTCTGCATTGTAAACTTAGGACATGTATGTTGTAGGGAGGAAATTGAGTTTAAAATATAATAAAATAAATCAAACCGGATTCGTGCCCACACAAATAATTACAAGACTTCCTCCCTATGCAACAATGGGAAGTTAGGATCAATCCACGAGGAAGCGTGTCAGCAGATCTCAGGTAGCTGTAAATCTCATAAACAGAAAAGCAAACAGAAAGACATAAATAACAAAGAAAAGCAGAAAATAAAGTAAAAGCAAAACCTACTCGATATCGAGAACAGCTACTCGATATCGACTAAACTCAGCGATGACAGAAACTCAGAATCGACAAACAGAAACAGAAACTCAGTAGACAGGACTCGATCTCGACCAACTTTTCTCGATATCGACAAGATTTCGTCGATGTCGAGTAAAACTCCCCGAGATCGACAACACAGAAACTTAAATTGCAAAGCTTTCGAACACAGAATGCAGATTTCGATGAATAAATTCAATAAACTAAAAGACTTCCAAGGCCAGGGTATCAACACCACAACGATAACCATGCAAAATAACACATAAAGGCATAAAAGATCGTGAATTCCATCAAATAACTTTAGTTATTAAAAAATAGGAAGATAGAGGCTTTCGCATAAACCCTAATTGTTACTAACCATTTTCACATAATTAACCCAAGTTCCATTAAGATCACTTTCGCTTCAATAATACAAACAAGGATCACCTTCAACTTTCGCAAAAGAATCATGCTCGCAGGGATAGAAGACGAATTGCATAAAAAGATCAAACCTTTACTACATCACCTCACATGGCTACCATCGGGCTCACCCCGACCCTAGAAGTGGGTGGACTACTCGCTTTTCATTATCAAGAAACTCATCAATAAACAAAAGGAAATAACTTGCATTAAATGAACTAAAGAAAGCTTACAACCAATCGAAGCCAAATCCGCTTTCGTCTTTCTAACTTCTCTCGCCACAAGCTCTCTCCTCTACTCTCTCTATGTAACTAATTGTAACTGAAATTGAATGAATAAAATCCAGCCCCTAAGGCTTTATTTATAGGCTTCCAACCCTTTCTAATCAAGGTAAGAAAGTCTATCTATATCTAAATCTCTTTATCTACTTACTTAAAGATAAATAAATGGAATAAAAGAATTAAATCCAAAAAAGGAATATATCCAAAGTAGGTAAATCTTCTTGATGTTGATAGATCTTGATAGATCTTGACAGATTTGGATAGAATCGGATTCCTTTCGTCCCAAGCAAGCCTAAACCGCGTCGGAAAGCTCACCGCGTAACGCGGCCCAGGAAAGATCTCCTCGATATCGAGTAAACTACTCGATATCGAGTAGCTGTGTCATCGACTTCAGCTTCTGATCTTCTCGAGTAACTGGTTCTCGATCTAGCTGGGACAGGTGCCTCAGGTCTTGTCGATATCGAGCAAAGTACTCGATATCGAGCAAAGTACTCGATATCGAGTAAGTGGTATCGAATTTGGCTGGCCTGGTGTTGTCGAGCAACCTTTCCCCGACACTGGCTCGGACATGTGGTGCTGGGTTTGTCGATATTGAGTTAACTCCTCGATATCGAGTACATGGTGCTCGACATGTCCAGTCTTCGGCTTCTCGATCCAGTGTTGCTTCCTCGACTCAGGGCATGTCTTTCAAGGTTTGTCGATATCGAGTAAAAGTACTCGATATCGAGTAGGGCTCTGGAGTCGGGTTGGCTTCGTCTTCAGCTCCTCGATCAGCTCCTACTCGACCAGGCACTGCTCGTACATCTTTGGTCGATATCGAGTAAAGGTACTCGATATCGAGTAACACTTGGTTTCAGCTCGATTTGTCCTGGTTCTATCCCTCTTCGACCTTGGACTTCTGTAGTTGACTTCCGAGCTTTTTGTCCTTTCTCAGAACTGCTGTAATTTGCTTCGAATTATGCGAATTTAAACAAAAACTGGTGTTGATTCCATAATTTGGCAAATAAACATAAGCTACATAGATTCTATACTATTCTAGTCCAAATGCATGAAATGTATGCAGAAAACGATATAAAAGTTACTATAAAACATGGTAGATTCGGCTTACAACAAACACCCCATACTTAGGCTTGCTTGTCCTCAAGCAATACTTTTATTTGTCATACAGGGGAAGGAATCAAAACTCTCAACATCTTAGATTCATTCTCATATGTCCCAGTAATCGATTACCATCCTCGAAAAGGTACTTGTGTCACAAATGTATGCATGTGCAATAAAAAAGCAACATCTACTCACAAAAGGAGGGTTATGCAAAACATTCATGTGACAAAGCATTCATAACTGACAAAGCATTAATAATCAAGATGACTTTAATTTAAGCTCAAATAAGGAGTAGATTGGTAAAAGGCTAAAGGTGGGCAATTTTTGGCAATGTGGTGCTAATAATCCGGGGAAATGGAGTACTTTCCAAACTTTCATACCACATCCCTTTTCCATCACATTCATCACCTTTCATAATGCTTTTGTCAATAATAATGCTTTTACCTCTCTAACCTCAGCACTGCCTTATCGCGAGTCGCAAACATGGGTGTCATGAATGACCCCGGATAGTTAGTGCTTTGGACTCCTCACCTGTGTGTCCCATCTCACTGAACTATTATCTCATCGAGCAGGGTCGATCTACCTTTATCCCCTGAGGTGATCGAATTTTCTTTCACTCATTAAATTTTCCATATATTTCAAATATTCTTGCCAAACTCCAATAATAATAACAACAGACACCATAAAATATCTCCATAATGTAGCATCATTCTCAACATAATCCCCGGATGGAAAATAAGGTAAAGAATGACAATATTTAAAACATGTGGAGCAATAATTGAAATAAGGCATAATATGGCTTTTTGTGATGCATAAGCATAGGTGTGGCTAAGGAATATAACAATATGAGCATGATATGGAAATATAAAGTCCTCTATTCTTTTATCATGCAACATGTCAAAAACAACTTCCAAATTTTACCTCCTTTCATGGTTTTCAAGAAATAATGCACTTCATTGGACTTCCCTTTACTAGGCAATTTCATGCTATATCTCTAATTAATCCAATTTTGCATCGTCGAGTTCAATTAAAGCTTCCATGACGCTAATAAAAAATTTCCAATGGGGGTCATTTTTCAAACTTTTGGAAAACATGCATATAAGCATATAAATCAATAATGAATTTCAAAATAGCCATGTACAAGCAATTCAAGAAATAAACCTTAAAAATGCACACAAAATGTCAAACATGATTAAATATGCACAAAGTAAGCCCTTCACCCACCCCATACTTAAACATTACAGTGTGCTCACTGTATAAAAACAAGGGTAAAGAAAGAAACTCACTAGACAGATGTGCAGGGCTTCATAATGTCGAGTGTTATGCTCTGGGCCGAGTCCGATTTAGCTTGCTTTTATCCCCATGGACCTAAAAAATGTAGAAGACATATACCCACAATAGAAAAGCTAAAAGGTTCAAAAAACAAAAACAAACAAAAAGCAACAATGTCCAAAAAATCCCAAAAAATAAATGTCTATTTACAAACTCTAGATTTTATAGTCGCTAGGCCGACTTCTTCTTTAAGCTCAAGGTGGCATTTGCAGGGCCCATGTAGCTTGGGCTTCAAATAGGACTCCATTCTTGTCCATCAGCCGCAGTCCGCCTGAATGGATCTTGTTCACCACGAAGGGCCCCATCCTCTTCTTATTGAATTTGTTGGGAAACCAATGATCTTTTGATTTGTAAACATAGAGCTTGTCTCCAACTTCATACTCCTTAGGCTCATCATTGGAAATCCTACATAAGCGCACATACCAAGGCAAACCTCTCCCATGTATAGATAAATCTTTGATTGAAATAGGAGAAAAAAGATCCATACCTTGGCTTACCTTTGCAAAAACGGATTCGGGGACCACTGTGTTTGGTCGATCTTGAGTAACTGTACTCGACATCGAGTTGTTTTCAGCTTCTAGTGGCCTGCTGCTCGAGGATGCTGGAGTCGAGGAAGGCAAGGTTTGGTCGATATCGACTAAGGTTGTCGATATCGAGTTGTCCTTCGCTGCCAGTGGATTGCTCGTCGCTGGAGGTGAAGTCGAGGGCGAAGATGGTTGGTCGATATCGACTAAGGTTGTCGATATCGAGGAGTCCCCGACTTCTGTTTGATTGCTCGATGAGGGAGCTGCTGGTGGAGTGCTCTGATTTTGGTCGATGTCGATCAATTTAGTCGATGTCGAGTAATTCTAGTCGACTTCGACCCCATACTTGCATCCTGTCAAGGCATCCAAAATATAATTAGTCGACGTCGACTTACCTTGGTCGATGTCGAGCAGATCCTCTGTGTCTTCATTTAGGATGGCCATGATCTTCTCCACCTGAGCTTCCATATCCCTCTTTTCCAGCTCTTCAGGAGTCATATTTCTTACCCTAGGCTCCCCACAAGTGATGTAACCAGCTGAGATAGATTTTACCTCTTCCATTGGAGCTGTATGGCTTTCAGTTTTATTAAAAGAATACTCAATTACCTCATCGCTGATGTTGAAAGTGAGTACTCCTTTCCTTACGCTTATGTTGGCATCCACCGTCGCCAAGAAGCGCCTTCTTAGAATAATTGGACAAGCAGGGTCCTCCGCCATATCAATAACTAGAAATTCAGCAGGGACAAAGAATTTACCTACTTGCACTGGCACATTGTCCACCATGCTTGTTGGGATGACCACTCTGTTGTTGGCCATATAAAGCTTAGCATCCATAGGCTCGAGGGCACTTATCTTAATCTTGGACCATATTGTTAAAGACATTATACTCACACTAGCTCCAAGATCACATAAAGCATTAAATTTGTATTGACCAAATCCAATGGTTATAGCAAACTTATCTGGATCTGGTCTTTTCTCAAGTATGTCCATATGGCTGCACTCCTCTGTAATTTCAACCATTGACGCTTCTTTCTTAGAATCTCCTCGAGGAATTTGACATATGATGGCATTTCATTAAGAGCCTCTATGAAAGGTATGGTGACATTGAGCTTCTGAAGCATCTTGATGAAGCGTTGAAACTTCTTTTCTGTTGGATCCTTTGGAGATTTTGTTGGGAAGGGCAACTTCTTTTTCTGGTTTGGAGCCAGAACAGATGTTGGAGGTGTTGCAGCTTTCTCGATGTTGACTTGGTTCTCCTCGACATCGACCAGGTTCTTCTCGATATCGACTATGTTCCTCAATGTCGAGTTGTTATGCTGTGCAGACGAAGGTTGGTCCAGTTTCTCCTCGATATCGAGTACTCCTTCCTCGATATCGAGTTGCCTCTTCTCGACATCGACCACGGTCTGGTTGATATCGACTTGCTGTTCAGCTCCTTCGTCCTGTTGCTTTCCGACCTCTGGCTCGTGTAGTTGGTGCCCACTCCTGAGTTTCACAGCAGCGATGTGTCCGGTCTTCCCCTTGGGATTTGGTTCTGAAGATCCAGGGAGTGAACCTGACTGTCTGGGGACGCCTGCTGCTAGCTGGCCAATCTTTGTCTCCATTGATTTCCGCCATATATCAATCTCCCTAAGCCTAGAGTTGACACCTTGTATCTGAGTGTAGACTGAGTTGAAGGATTGCTTGGTGTCTGAATGATTCCTCCGCATTTCCTCAAAGATGGTTTGTAGGTCATCCTTCTTCTGGTCCCTTTCCGGATGTCCTGGAGCTCTATTTGGCGGGGGCTGCCGCCTCTTCATGGTATTCTTCCAGCCTGACTTGTTCTGTATGTGGGCACTTAGTAGTGGTGTGCCTATGTGATCCGCATTCAACGCAGGGCCGGTTGACAGAAATATAATTTACTTGCTTGAGGAGCTTCCTATTCTGATATCTGTAGTATTGCTCCTTGACATCTGGGTCAATTTCCTTTGAGGGCTCATAGAGGGGCATGGATGGGGCTGGCCTAGCATAAGTATTCTCATCATAGTTGATTGAAGTCCCATACTTGTTGTCATAGTTGGTCAGCTTGTCGAGGGCAACCCATGCGCCAGCTGGCGGCATTGTCAGATATTCATAATGGGTATATGCGTTGATCCTATCTTTAGCAGCCAGGTCAAGAGAGTTGAAGAAGATCTCTTGAACGATGCAAGGTTGTTGTCCATGTGTAGGGCAGGATCGCAGTAGATCCTTATAGCGCTCCCATGCCTTTGCTAACGGCTCTCCAGGCTGTTGTTTGAAAGATGTAATCTTTTGGCGAATGAGTGCTGTCTTGGCAGGAGGAAAGAATTTATTGAGAAATTCCTGCTTTACTTGAGCCCATGTCGTGAGGGATCGGGGTTTCAGCCCTTCTAGCCACTTCAATGCGGGACCAGCGAGAGACCAACGGAAAGCCTTCATCAAGATGTACTCCAAGGTGGTACCTTCAGCAAGAGTACGACACATATTAGTAAAGTTTTTAATATGTTGAAGAGGGCATTCATTAAATCTACCATGAAAAGCATTATGTTTAATTTCTATTAAGAAAGGAGTGCGAATTTCATAGTTATTCTGAGGGATTACAATAGCCGATTCAAGCACGACGAGAGTCGGGTGCATGTATGTAAAGGCTCGGATTTTTTAAATCCTAATTTCTCGGTAAAAGAAAATCAAAATGAATTGAGAAGCGAAATTTAACGGAAAACTCGTTAACTCGGATTTTAGAACTAATGGAACGGATTTCCGATCTAAAATAAAATTTTGAAAACAAACTTGACGTAACAACATCATATTTGGGATTTTAAGAATTCTAACTGAGTGCGGGTTTCGTGGATTATTTCGGGTAATTTTAAATTGGGGTTTTGTGACCACTTATAACTTGTTTTTTTTCTTTCCCCCACTTTCACCCAATTTCAGTCAATGGATCCCCCCCTCCTTGTTCTGTCGACACCAACTCCCTCAACCAATCCATCCCCCATTTTGACAAGCACCCCTCTCCTATCTCCTTCCCCCTACCTTTCTTGTTCACATTTTTGGAAAAATGCCAAACTATCTTCTGTAGCTCCTTGTCTCATTTCAGCAGCAAACAACAACCCCTGTGCAAGTTTGACCAAGGGAAACCTATTGCCTATGTTCACAAATCAGAAATTGAAATCTCCAAATCTCCATCTTTTGAAGGTAAGGAACACCCCCTGGAACCTTATCCAACACACCTCACGGCTCACACCTCCAATCTCCCCTTTCACCTCTTGTTCAAGCCACCCACAACCACCGTCGCCGACGACCACCACCACCTCCCGACGAAGCCAGGTACGAGATCGACGCCGCCTAGGAGGCCGGTACCAACACCGATGCCATCTCCGAGGACCCGAGCGCCATCCGAGCACCTCCAGGCACCCACAGCAGCTTCCTCCTTCCTCCACCGCAGTCCGACGCGGCCAAGCTGAACCCGACGCCTCCCAGGAGCCCCAGCTGCCGGTCGCCGACCGCCGAGCCCTTCCTCCTCTCCTTTCCCTTTTTCCCTTCCACGCATCCGGTAAGGGTTGTTCCACTCCTTTCCGCTCTGAATCAATTGTGAAGGCGCATCTTTTAAGCCTTTTATCCCCACCACAGGAAAAGCAAAATCAGTTCGGGTCTCCGGCGACCTCGAACGACCTCCGACGAAACCCAATCGAATCGCCGACGAGTCGAATCGAAACCGCGCCTCGGTGAGCCTTTTCCCTTTCCTCCTTTTTCTATTCCTTGCTTGTCATGTATGTTTGTGTCGGAGTGGCCGGTTCGGGTGGCCGGAGCCCTGCTCCACCGCCGGCCGGCGGCCCTTCCTCCTCTTCCTCCTTCGGCGTTTCGAGCTCAGGAGGAGCTTTGCCCCTGTTGTTTTGAACAGCAAGAGGAAAAGGGGTTGAAGAAGGCTTGTGGGGTCCCCTTGCCATCTCATTTGCCACCTCAGCCTGGGCCCCATTCCTTCTTTTAAATTCGGATGAAATGAGATGGGGGAATAGAGTTTTAAATGGGCCTAATTCCTTCAAATAACCAAATGGGTTTTGTTGGGCCTTTTTACCTTCAAAACAATTTAAAGAAATGATTTTGGGCCTATTTCCAAGGGAGTCCGGTTTTGTGTAATTTAAAATGAGAGGGTCGGTTTTGGTAAATTTCAAAATAAAGGGGTTGGTTGTAATTTCTTATAAAATAAGGGTTGATTCTCTATAAAGTATAATATTATGAGGCGTGGATTTTAGAAAAATGAATTTGACGAACATTTTCCAAGGATAGAATTTCTAACTAGTTAACTTGGTTTTCAAATTGGTTTTCGGGATCAACTCAGAAATTTTGCGATCGGTGATTGACTAGCATGTTATGATATGATTGATTGACTAATATCATGATTGTGTGAACTAATTGCATGTATGAATGTCTAACGGCATGCTGAGATGTTAAGTTATATATCGTTGTCTTGTAACTTATGAAATATGATGATAGGATGAACTCGAGTTATGTGATATGTTTGATATATGATTATGAATGTGATTAATATGAGGAAATTGGAGATATACGATCATGCGGTTATATAAGTATTATTGCAAATATACGAATGTGGCGAAATGGAATGATGAGAATGATATGGTCTTATGGAATGTGATGAAATGATGAATGGTTGAACTTGATGAGATGATGATTATGATGTAGTTATACTTTATTGAGTGATGATATGCTTGAGTGCTTGTATGATTAGACGTAGACTTATATATGTGTTCTGATATGTATCTAGGTGATCTTTAATCTGTTATAATGCTTGTCATGCTGTTCTGCACCGCCAGGTAAGTCTCTTCGGAGCTTACTCAGATTGAATAGAGTGATTCCCTGCTATAGGTGCATGATATACTAGGTGTTGCATTCATTATCAGCATGCCATGTAGTACCATGCTAGGTTGCATTGATCGTTGAGCATTCTATTTCTCTATGCGTATGTAAACAGAACGGCCGTTATCTGTGAAGTAACTAGAGTCCTTGCTAGGGTCATAGGGTAGCCCAGCCTCATCGGGTACCCTGAGTCAATCGAGTCATGCACTTCCTTTTATTATGATATGCCTGCGGGCTTTATTGTGGAGCGGGTTAGGCATGCGTGCCGCCCAATTATGAATGAATGCATTCACGAGCTGGCCAGTCTCCACCTATCGGAAGGGGTGGAGGTAGGAGAGGGATATACCACTTGGTATTCTGTGCTAAGGCCTTATTATTATTATGCACTTGATCTTAGGAGCATGCTAGTGTGTCTCTATTCCGCCGCGCATCTAGAAGCATCTTTATTAGGAATAGCGTATATGTGTGCTTATGGTTGGGATGCAGAGAAGTGGGCATCGATCTGATCCCGCCCCATATCAATTTTTTTAGGTATTATCTATGTTCATCCTATCGGTGCTGTTTGCCTATTTGCGCGGGTCATTTTGTCGGCGGAAAGTGAGCGTTGGAGTATAGACTTCACTAGACTCTGATTATATTTTGGATTTATACTTGACTCCGTTTTGACCCGGCTCTGCCGTGGCACCCTCTTGTATTACGCTTATTTCCGCTAGTCACACTATTTTCGATTTCCACGCTTAGACTTACGACAGGTACAGGGGACTTCCCCGGGGATTCCAACGATCCCTTCGATTTTGGGTATGAAATCCCCCTTGAAAACATTAAAGTAAGTTTTGAAACCTTCAACCTGTACTCGGGGCGCAAGGTCCTAACGAGGGGTTTTATCCCTCGAAACGTAACCTGGGAATCATAATCCCGGGCCGTTACAAAGGGGTATCAGAGCTGAGGTTATGCAAACCGAGTATGATAGGTTGAAGTGGTTTTGAAATGGCCCAAGGTTTTCAAATGGTTTTTCAAAATGTTTTAGAAAGGGCAAAATGAATTTAATATGGATAACTCAATCGGACTAAATATGAACTTGGACTAAGAAATAGATTGGAATCAAACAAAGGGAAATGACGGGGTAATAAAGGCGCTAGACCATCCCTATTGGATGTAGTTGGGAATGGGTAGGCAAAATACTAGATTTCTTTTACAGATAGGGTTTGAAGACTCCAAGGAGCCCGAGGGTTGGAGTAGCTTGGGTTAGGAGGCCGTGAGGTGTTTGCCCCTCCGGTCAGCCGTCCCTCGAAGAACGGCATAGATTGTCTCTATTATTATATGCATTATATCCAACTGGGCCTGAGGGCGATCCTCCTCGAAGAGGATCATATTAACCTCGTTGATTGCTTAAATGTTGAGTGTTGTTTTGCTTAAGATAGAGAACTAATCAGTATGTCTTGACTTGAATAATGTATTGAATAACTGTGCAAACGGGATAGCGGGAGAGTACCTCGTTCTTATGTCATTGGAATTCCTGTCTTGTCGGAATAGAACTTCCTTAATTCAAACCCTTTGATGATTCTGGCTTCGTCATCCGTCACACCAAAATATTTAGGCATGTTAGCAAGGGTCAAAGAGCACCCGCTCACCCCGTTTCGAGTCCTGTCTGGTATCCCACCATCTATGCTTCTACCGAATCTTGTACTAGAGGTTGGTGTCTCCCACGGGAAATTTGGGTTGGTCATCTAATTACCTTAGGAAATCGTGTCGGATGTGAGGGTTGTTTGAGTATGTTAGTGGTAGTGATGACTGAAGTAGTTTCGAGTTAGGAGTGAGTTGTCTCATGAAGTCACCTCTTTGATCCTCGTAATGGTCAGCCATGTCTTCTTCCCACAAGAGTCTAAACACGAGTTTTATCCCTCGAAACGTAACCTGGGAATCATAATCCCGGGCCGTTAGAATTCTACAAGGACAATCACCGACCCATTACCATGTTTCTCGTGGGGACTAGTATGACTCACTCGGTAGGACACAAGGACATTTACGCTGTTCCCGAGAGGTGAGGGTATGCTTTATAGAGAGCATTGGTAGTCGGTCGAGTTAAGCCTATCGGAATAAGGGAACTGTGTGATTGGGAACCCTGAGATATGGTTAGGTGGTCGAGTAGGATTTGAGGTCAGGATGTCGAAGTAGGCTGGTTCTTAGATGGCCTGATGGCATGGGAGTTGGTTGACCTAGGTGAGGCTAATCTTGTCTTGAGAATTATTGATGGTAAGTGGCGATCGTGTTCTAATGTGGTTGGTGATTATAGGCATGTTTTCTCGAGGATGTAGCTTATGGTTATGCGATACTTGGGACCGAGTGATGTGAAAATTCTATGTTATAGACGATGTTGAGTCTCTGATGTGTTCCATAGGCGATAGTGAATTGTTAGTACTAACATAGTTACCCCCGAACTCGATGAAATGTTGGTGTGCGGAGTTACTTGATGCCTCTAAATGTGATGATGATGCTTGGTAGTTAGTATATGATGTGATTATCTGATTGATATGATGTGTAACCTCTGTGAGATGATGTGATGAGCCCTGCTATGAATGATACTATGTTAGACCTGTTATGGTACGTAACTATCTTTGACATGAGTATAATTTGTTATGAATGTGTGATACGATTTCTATGATGTACGATTGCTATGTGTATGGTGCCCTGGATTGGAATTGCTATGATGATAGAACCAAATTGATGAATTTGATTATCACTTGGAACCTAGGAAGGAAATTTGGGATTAGCCTTAGAGGTGGATGATTCCACCTCCTGAAATTTGAAAATTGCTCAACTAATGTCAGTTTTAAGGGATTTGAACGGTGTTTAAAAAGGGCTAACTTAGATTTTGAGCGACCTAACGCGATCGAGAATTTTAATGATCTGAGACCAATCCTTTCTAAATTAAGGACCCCTTTTTGAAATTTTCTAACCGAGCCTCCATTATGACGCCCCACAAAGTGGATACAAGCATTTTATAGGGACCCTTATGGACTGCTTGCTAAGACCTAGTGGAGATGCTATAATGCTTTTCGAGTTATAATATAACTGAGAAGTCGGGGTAAGGATGTGGTGAGGGCCCATATCACACTCTCGCTACGACCTATCGGGGTATTATGATCATGACAACGATACTGTTAGAACCTCATAGGGGCACTTATGAGGCACATACGGAATCAATGGAATGGTCCTTGGACTCACCTATTCCAACTTCATCCCCTACATTGTTTTGGTTTTAGTCTCGGGGACGAGACTTGTTTTTAGAGGTGGATGATGTAAAGGCTCGGATTTTTTAAATCCTAATTTCTCGGTAAAAGAAAATCAAAATGAATTGAGAAGCGAAATTTAACGGAAAACTCGTTAACTCGGATTTTAGAACTAATGGAACGGATTTCCGATCTAAAATAAAATTTTGAAAACAAACTTGACGTAACAACATCATATTTGGGATTTTAAGAATTCTAACTGAGTGCGGGTTTCGTGGATTATTTCGGGTAATTTTAAATTGGGGTTTTGTGACCACTTATAACTTGTTTTTTTTCTTTCCCCCACTTTCACCCAATTTCAGTCAATGGATCCCCCCCTCCTTGTTCTGTCGACACCAACTCCCTCAACCAATCCATCCCCCATTTTGACAAGCACCCCTCTCCTATCTCCTTCCCCCTACCTTTCTTGTTCACATTTTTGGAAAAATGCCAAACTATCTTCTGTAGCTCCTTGTCTCATTTCAGCAGCAAACAACAACCCCTGTGCAAGTTTGACCAAGGGAAACCTATTGCCTATGTTCACAAATCAGAAATTGAAATCTCCAAATCTCCATCTTTTGAAGGTAAGGAACACCCCCTGGAACCTTATCCAACACACCTCACGGCTCACACCTCCAATCTCCCCTTTCACCTCTTGTTCAAGCCACCCACAACCACCGTCGCCGACGACCACCACCACCTCCCGACGAAGCCAGGTACGAGATCGACGCCGCCTAGGAGGCCGGTACCAACACCGATGCCATCTCCGAGGACCCGAGCGCCATCCGAGCACCTCCAGGCACCCACAGCAGCTTCCTCCTTCCTCCACCGCAGTCCGACGCGGCCAAGCTGAACCCGACGCCTCCCAGGAGCCCCAGCTGCCGGTCGCCGACCGCCGAGCCCTTCCTCCTCTCCTTTCCCTTTTTCCCTTCCACGCATCCGGTAAGGGTTGTTCCACTCCTTTCCGCTCTGAATCAATTGTGAAGGCGCATCTTTTAAGCCTTTTATCCCCACCACAGGAAAAGCAAAATCAGTTCGGGTCTCCGGCGACCTCGAACGACCTCCGACGAAACCCAATCGAATCGCCGACGAGTCGAATCGAAACCGCGCCTCGGTGAGCCTTTTCCCTTTCCTCCTTTTTCTATTCCTTGCTTGTCATGTATGTTTGTGTCGGAGTGGCCGGTTCGGGTGGCCGGAGCCCTGCTCCACCGCCGGCCGGCGGCCCTTCCTCCTCTTCCTCCTTCGGCGTTTCGAGCTCAGGAGGAGCTTTGCCCCTGTTGTTTTGAACAGCAAGAGGAAAAGGGGTTGAAGAAGGCTTGTGGGGTCCCCTTGCCATCTCATTTGCCACCTCAGCCTGGGCCCCATTCCTTCTTTTAAATTCGGATGAAATGAGATGGGGGAATAGAGTTTTAAATGGGCCTAATTCCTTCAAATAACCAAATGGGTTTTGTTGGGCCTTTTTACCTTCAAAACAATTTAAAGAAATGATTTTGGGCCTATTTCCAAGGGAGTCCGGTTTTGTGTAATTTAAAATGAGAGGGTCGGTTTTGGTAAATTTCAAAATAAAGGGGTTGGTTGTAATTTCTTATAAAATAAGGGTTGATTCTCTATAAAGTATAATATTATGAGGCGTGGATTTTAGAAAAATGAATTTGACGAACATTTTCCAAGGATAGAATTTCTAACTAGTTAACTTGGTTTTCAAATTGGTTTTCGGGATCAACTCAGAAATTTTGCGATCGGTGATTGACTAGCATGTTATGATATGATTGATTGACTAATATCATGATTGTGTGAACTAATTGCATGTATGAATGTCTAACGGCATGCTGAGATGTTAAGTTATATATCGTTGTCTTGTAACTTATGAAATATGATGATAGGATGAACTCGAGTTATGTGATATGTTTGATATATGATTATGAATGTGATTAATATGAGGAAATTGGAGATATACGATCATGCGGTTATATAAGTATTATTGCAAATATACGAATGTGGCGAAATGGAATGATGAGAATGATATGGTCTTATGGAATGTGATGAAATGATGAATGGTTGAACTTGATGAGATGATGATTATGATGTAGTTATACTTTATTGAGTGATGATATGCTTGAGTGCTTGTATGATTAGACGTAGACTTATATATGTGTTCTGATATGTATCTAGGTGATCTTTAATCTGTTATAATGCTTGTCATGCTGTTCTGCACCGCCAGGTAAGTCTCTTCGGAGCTTACTCAGATTGAATAGAGTGATTCCCTGCTATAGGTGCATGATATACTAGGTGTTGCATTCATTATCAGCATGCCATGTAGTACCATGCTAGGTTGCATTGATCGTTGAGCATTCTATTTCTCTATGCGTATGTAAACAGAACGGCCGTTATCTGTGAAGTAACTAGAGTCCTTGCTAGGGTCATAGGGTAGCCCAGCCTCATCGGGTACCCTGAGTCAATCGAGTCATGCACTTCCTTTTATTATGATATGCCTGCGGGCTTTATTGTGGAGCGGGTTAGGCATGCGTGCCGCCCAATTATGAATGAATGCATTCACGAGCTGGCCAGTCTCCACCTATCGGAAGGGGTGGAGGTAGGAGAGGGATATACCACTTGGTATTCTGTGCTAAGGCCTTATTATTATTATGCACTTGATCTTAGGAGCATGCTAGTGTGTCTCTATTCCGCCGCGCATCTAGAAGCATCTTTATTAGGAATAGCGTATATGTGTGCTTATGGTTGGGATGCAGAGAAGTGGGCATCGATCTGATCCCGCCCCATATCAATTTTTTTAGGTATTATCTATGTTCATCCTATCGGTGCTGTTTGCCTATTTGCGCGGGTCATTTTGTCGGCGGAAAGTGAGCGTTGGAGTATAGACTTCACTAGACTCTGATTATATTTTGGATTTATACTTGACTCCGTTTTGACCCGGCTCTGCCGTGGCACCCTCTTGTATTACGCTTATTTCCGCTAGTCACACTATTTTCGATTTCCACGCTTAGACTTACGACAGGTACAGGGGACTTCCCCGGGGATTCCAACGATCCCTTCGATTTTGGGTATGAAATCCCCCTTGAAAACATTAAAGTAAGTTTTGAAACCTTCAACCTGTACTCGGGGCGCAAGGTCCTAACGAGGGGTTTTATCCCTCGAAACGTAACCTGGGAATCATAATCCCGGGCCGTTACAATGTAATCCTCTGCAGTGGTAGGATATTGGGCGAGCTCCTCTTCTGCTTGTCTCGCACGCTCAACTTCCTGTTCCCTTCCTGCTCTCTCAGTGGCGAGAGCAGCATCCTTAGTGGCTAGTTCTCTTCGAAGCCTCTCAATCAGCTGTTCTTGTGTTTCTGCGGCCACCATGGCTCTTTTTAGTTTAGCGTGGACGTGTAAGAGGCGTTTCGGTTCGTCTAAGCCGTCAAACTCAGGTGGTTGACCAGAACGGCGCATACACCTGCGAAGTAACTCAAAGAAAAAGTGAGATTTGACTACCTAAGGCGCGAATGATTACTTCCCCGGCAACGGCGCCAATTTGTTGTAGGGAAGAAATCGAGTATAAAATATAATAAAATAAATCAAACCGGATTCGTTCCCACGTAAATAGTTACAAGACTTCCTCCCTATGCAGCAGTGGGAAGTCAGGATCGGTCCACGAGGAAGCGTGTCAGCGGATCTTAGGTAGCTGTAAATCTGACAGACAGAAAAGCAAATAGAAAGACAAAAAGAAAGACAGAAATAACAAAGAAACGCAAAAAATAAAGTAAAAGCAGAACCTACTCGATATCGAGAACAGCTACTCGATATCGACTAAACTCAGCGACGAAAGAAACTCAGAATTGACAAACAGAAACAAAAACTCAGCAGACAGTACTCGATCTCGACCAACTTTCCTCGATATCGACAAGATTTCGTCGATGTCGAGTAAAACTCCTCGAGATCGACAACACAGAAACTTAAATTGCAAAGCTTTTGAACACAGAATGCAGATTTCGATGAATAAATTCAATAAACTAAAAGACTTCCAAGGCCAGGGTATCAACACCACAACGATAACCATGCAAAATAACACAGAAAGGCATAAAAGATCGTGCTTTCCATCAAATAACTTTCGTTAAAAGATCGTACTAACCCTTTTCACATAATTAACCCAAGTTGCATTAAGATCAATTTCGCTTCAATAATACAAACAAGGATCACCTTCAACTTTCGCAAAAGAATCATGCTCGCAGAGATAGAAGACGAATTGCATAAAAAGATCAAACCTTTACTGCATCACCTCACATGGCTACCATCGGGCTCACCCCAGCCCTAGAAGTGGCTGGACTACTCGCTCTTCATTATCAAGAAACTCATCAATAAACAAAAGGAAATAACTTGCATTAAATGAACTAAAGAAAACTTACAACCAATCGAAGCCAAATTCGCTTTCGCCTTTCTAACTTCTCTCGCCACAAGCTCTCTCCTCTACTCTCTTTATGTAACTAATTGTAACTGAAATTGAATGAATAAAATCCAGCTCCTAAGGCTTTATTTATAGGCTTCCAACCCTTGCTAATCAAGGTAAGAAAGTCTATCTATATCTAAATCTCTTTATCTACTTACTTAAAGATAAATAAATAGAATAAAAGAATTAAATCCAAAAAAGGAATATATCCAAAGTAGGTAAATATCTTCTTGATGTTGATAGATCTTGATAGATCTTGATAGAATCGGATTCCTTTCGTCCCAAGCAAGCCCAAACCGTGTCGGACAGCTCACCGCGTAACGCGGCCCAGGAAAGATCTCCTCGATATTGAGTAGCTGTGTCGTCGACTTCAGCTTCTGATCTTCTCGAGTAACTGGTTCTCGATCTAGCTGGGATAGGTGCCTCAGGTCTTGTCGATATCGAGTAAGTGGTATCGACTTTGGCTGGCCTGGTGTTGTCGAGCAACCTTTCACCGACACTGGCTCAGACATCTGGTGTTGGGTTTGTCGATATCTAGTTAACTCCTCGATATCGAGTACATGGTGCTCGGTATGTCTCGTCTTCGGCTTCTCGGTCCAATGTTGCTTCCTCGACTCAGGGCATGACTTTCAAGGTTTGTCGATATCGAGTAAAAGTACTCGATATCGAGTAGGGCTCTGGAGTCGAGTTGGCTTCATCTTCATCTCCTCGATCAGCTCCTACTCGACCAGGCACTGCTCGGACATCTTTGGTCGATATCGAGTAAAAGTACTCGATATCGAGTAACACTTGGTTTCAGCTCGATATTTCCTGGTTCTGTCGCTCTTCGACCTTGGACTTTTGTAGTTGACTTCCGAGCTTTTCGTCCTTTCTCAAAACTGTTGTAATTTGCTTCGAATTCTGCGAATTTAAACAGAAACTGGTGTAGATTCCATAATTTGGCAAATAAACATAAACTACATAGATTTTGTACTATTCTAGCCCAAATGCATGAAATGTATGCAGAAAACGATATAAAAGTTACTGTAAAACATGACAGATTCGGTTCACAACAATGTACAGGGGTTACCTCGGGCTCTCCAACGGATTTGGGTGCGAAATCCCCCTTTAAACTACTAATCTTTGTTTTCAAACCTTCAACCTGTACTCGGAGCGCAAGATCCAACGGGGGGTTTTATCCCTCGAAACGTAACTCAGGAATCATAATCCCGTGCCATTACAGAATTGAAGCTAATAGATGAGGTTGTTGTCAAAATTAGAAAAATCATAATCCATTTTCGGTATTCCATTCCGAAGAAGAAGAAGAAGTTTTATGAAATTGCTACCTCTAACTTTAGTTTGAGCCACACAAAGAGGCTGCGTTTGGACACAACTACTAGATGAAATTCTACTTTCACAATGCTTGATCAATTCTTGTATTTTCAAGAATCTATTGATGATTTTGTTGGCAAGGATTTGAGTTGAGAGTGCATAGGCTAACAGAAAATGAGTGGGAGAAAGTGGCTGAACTGCATGCATTTTTGGTGCGCGTTAGAATGTCATGTGTTCTAACACCCCAAATAATAAATATATACCTTCAACTAATAACAAGGATTAGCAGCAAGTACATTTCGATCCCACAAAGAGTGCGTGCGACTTTGGCTAGACGTAGTTGTTGTGGAGGGAAACTAGTTATCAAAATAAGTATAAAATATAATATCAAACCAACTCCCTGTCCAAGCAAATAAAATACAAGAATCCCTCTCATTTTAGTGGTAGGGTATTCAGGATCGTATCCACGAGGAAGTGTGTCAGCGCTCGCCTTCCAAGTTCCAAATCGCCCTCGAAATCGACCAGAAGCTACTTGACGTCGATTAAAGTAGTCGATCTCGACTAAAGCAGTCGATCTCACCTACAGAACTACACAAAAGAAGACAAAACATAACCGACGTCGAGCAGAAGGTACTCGGTATCGACTAAAGTTACTTGATGTCGACTAGATTGTAGTCGATGTCGAGTGTCAGTGCAGTAAAAATCGTGACTTTGCAATAAAATAAAAGCGGAAATAAACACAGATTCAAGATAATTCGATTCAATAAACTAAAAGCTTCTAAGATCAGGGTATCAACGCCACAACGATAACCATGTAAGAATCATGCCAAATATATAAAAGTTCATGTCTTTTCATCAAATAACTTTCGTCATTAACAATTAAGAAGATAGAGGCTTTCACATAAACCCTAATTGTTACTACCCTTTTCACGTAATTAATCCAAGTTTCCATTAAGATCACTTTCGCTTCAATAACACAAATAAGGATCACCTACTACTGTCGTAGAAGAATCATGCAATTCGAGATAAAAGATGAAATCACAATAAAAGTTGTACCTTTAGTGCATTACCTTACATAGCTACCGTCGGGTTCACCCCGACCCTAGAAGTTGGGTCACTACTCGCTCTTCATCATAGAAACACACATCAATAATATAAAAGAAACTACTTGCATTAAAATAAACGAAAGCTTACAACCGAACAAAGCCAAAACGTCTCGTCCTTCGCTCTCACTCCACTCGGCCAAGCTCTCCAAAACTTTTCTAAATTGCCTAACTAGTGTTTGCTCAATTGCTTGAGAATAGAATGATCCTAAAACTCAGCCCCTATGAATTTATTTATAGTGTTCCATCTAGCTAATCTAGGAAATGAACAACTATATCTATATCTAAATCTATATCTCTTTCCTAAGATAAAACATTGATAAATAAATAAAATAAAACAATTAAATTCCCCCCTAATGTAAAAATGGGAATTACTAATGTGGATAAAATCTTTCATAATGATAGATCTTCTCGTGCCTTGGTGTGTAAGCAATCCCTCACTCGGACTCACACTCGATTTTGACTCGGATTCGATTATGGGTTCTGCTCGACATTGAGTAAGTGTACTCGACGTCGACTAGGTCTCGTGTCTTCGCTACATTTGTGCTTGATCTCGATCTCTGAAGGTGATGTCGAGTAGATTTTTACTCGACATCGACCACGTGTAGTCGACGTCGAGTACTCCTATCAGCTTTCAGCATTCTGCTCTGTCTTGAAACGCACTTTCCCGAGTCCTCGTTTGTCCGATTGATGGATATGAATATGCGTTGGAAAGCTCTTTTCGAGGTCGACAAATCTCATTAAGACATCAGAACTTGACTCAAAATGATGAATGGAAAAAAGTGGGCTTTTCTCCGGCTGCACCATCATGTGCTCTTCCTTAGCTTCTCCAATGTCTTCATGACATTTCCTTTAAGTTCCAAAGTGCATACGATTTCTGCGAAATTAAACAGAAACTTGTGTAGACCTCCATATATTGCAAATAAACATAAACTACACAAATCTCATGTTTTCCCCATATAAAAGTATAAAATATAGACAGAAATCGAAGTACAAGTAGATGCAAAACGTGGAAAATTGAGTGCACATCATTAGTAAGTAAGTAAACAGTTCGTAATAAAAGCAATAGTAATAATAAGAGAAAGAACTACTTATATTTGCAACATAGGTAATTCTACTTATATTTGCAACATAGGTAATTCCATGATCATCGGGTTGTTTGGTTATGCTTGGCTATCTTAGTGTCGGTTTGTGCACAGAGTAGTATAACTTCCTAATTCGATCACTATCAACTCCCTAAACTCTTGCATGGGGTTTGAGAAGCAATAAGTCTCTAATCACATAAGCATATAATTCATGTAATTCTCGCATATTCGATGTGTCACTTGGTTATCAACCCAGCTATCGCATCCGCTAAGAATAACATTAAACTACCTGTCATTACTCTTTCATATGCATGAATTCCAACATGTTCATCAAGCTATGATTGCTACTATATCCGATTAAGGCCCGGAATAGAGGATTTAGCTATAATCACTTAGCACGTTGTTTACGTATCTTATTGGCAAGTTAATTAGACGAATAAACAACAAAAAACATGTAAAGAACAAGAGTAATGAATAACCAAATATGCATAAACCAAAAATAAACTATAAAATAGTATTCAAACAACCCTCACGTGTCCTTAACCTGTGCATAAAATATAAGAAAAACTATATAAAAGGTTTAGCCGAGCATGTCTTACCGAAAATAGTGGAAAAGGGAAAAGAGAGAAAAGTGGCGTGAGAGATGTGAAGTGGTGAGTGAATGATGTGTGAATTGTGACTTAGGAGAGTTGTATTTATAAGCACATGAAGCCCTAGGAGTCAGCAACCTTAAGGTAAAAGCGAAGCCCAATGGGCCAGATTCGGTCGAGAGAAAATCTCATGAAAACTATGATCGGCGGGCGTCGATGGGGTAGCGGCAAGCACCGATCTAGCGACTGATGCAGTGTCTTTAGCCGACAATGTAATTTATCGAGCGCTACCTCTACAGTCTTCATATTTCTTCTTTATTCTCGTCTTTCTTGTCCATTTCTTCTTTTATCTTCTTCCTTGACTTTTCTATAAGCTTCTAAGGTTCCATAATGTAGCTTTCCTCTTCTCCTTTAGCTTGACCTTCGGGAATCTGCATAAATAGGCATAAAACGCGTATTTTTCAAACTTTGCAACTATAAAGACAATTAATGTATTTATGCTTAAAACCTATCTAAATGCAACCTAAATGACTTAAGGATGACTCGAAATGCCTATAAAAATCATGCATTATCAATTTCTACAAATTTTCTATGATGTAACTAACGAGTTTTCACCATCAAAGATGCCTGCGGCAAATCTGTATTTTCAGGGGGTGTGGAGTATTCATATGGATTTAAAAAGAATCGCGAATAGTTCTTCTTGTATGTTGTCTGACATGGTGATTCAAATGCAAGAAAAGTATTGGTCCGAGTACAATTTATTGTTGTCATGTGCTGCTTGTTTAGATCATCGTTTCAAGTTATAAGAGGCAAAATTTTGCTATTCAGAAGTGTATGGAAGTGAGAATGCTCGGGACATGATGGATGACCTTAAGAAGCTTTTGATTGAATTGATAGATGAGTATAAAAGTGTTGGATTCACCATGGAATCTAGTGAGAACAGTGAGAGTGACGTAGTGTCTAAGGACACAACGAGCTCAGATTCTAGTGTTCGGAAGGTTCCTTTTGTTCCTCGTGCAAAGATGTTTGATCATTTGAGTAAGACCAAAGACTACTAGCATTAAGCCGGAGTTGGAGGTTTATTCGGAGGATGAGGATAACACTGATGTGAATGATGTAACGGCCCAGGATTAAAATTCTCGGGTTACGCTTCGATGGATGGAACCCCTCGTTAGGATCTTGCGTCCCGAGTACAGGTTGAAGATTTGAAATTCTAAACTAACATTTTCAAAGTGGGATTCCACACCCAAATTCGATGGGATCGTTGGAATCCCCGTGGAAGTCCCATGTACCTGTCATAAGTGTAAGCGTGGAAAATCGATAGTCATGCAAATAGAGGAAGTAAAGTGCAAATACAAGGGATGCCAGGGCAGAGCCGGTTCAAAACATGAACGAAACATTCAAATCCAAACCGTTATTAATTTAGTGTAGTCAGGATCTCAACTCTCTCTTTTCGCCAAGCCAGAACCCCGCGGTCATGGAGCTAAACCAACATCATTAATGATAAGCATAATGGATACCTAAATTTTTTTAATGGTGAGTGACGGAGGAAAAGTCGTTGATTTACCTCGCCAAAAATAATTCCCAAACAAACAAACTAGTATAGTATGCAAGTAAGGGGTCGAACCCTAGAGAATCAAGTATTTCTAAATATTGTGTATTTATCAATATAAAAAGAAAGGATTTTTATGAATGAAAATAAAAGAAAATAATATTGACAAAAGCAAATAAATGATAGAAGAAAAGCGTTTCCACCTACAAGTTCTCGACTTTGGTTGGTTTTATTGCTCATCGAATCCTTTTCAAGTTATTATCGTTTCCTACGAATTCCTCCCGTCTTGGTTTAAATAGATTAAAAGTCCTACGAGTCCAATTAATCCCTTACACCTCAATGCAACCTTAACACGGTCAAGATTTAACAAAGAGATAGCAAATAATCCCAAGATCTTGAGCATATAAATAACACCAATTAAACACGGTAAATCAATGTTTAAGATATATGTCAACTCCCTACATAATCCTGCTTCAAACACGGAATCCACAATCTTATGCGTGCTACTACGGAAATAACACAAATACGAAAGTATTAAATCCTAGCATGAAATCAATATTATCAAGGTAGCTAATCAAGATAACATCAATAAAACAATCAATATCACACAAAGAAGTTGAAAGAATTATAAAGGAAAAATAACTTGAATTAGAAACTCACAAACCACCAACCAAGTCTTGAAAGTGTAGGCGAAAACTAAATACTTTAGCACTCCATAAACATAAACCAAAACAATTAGAATAAAGTCTCCGTATACACACGGCTTATTGTCTCTCTTTTCTTGTCGTATGAATGTATGCATAAATATAATGTATAAACTTTCCTACTTAACTAGTGCTATCTAATCTTAAAAAGGAAACAAAAACTTTTATCCTATTATATGATATATAACTAATTCTATCTACCTAATCTAAATCTAAATTATACAATATATAATATATCTATCTTAATGTGGTACGACAACCACTTCATGAGAAATCATGGACCTCTTTCCATATACAACTAGATTGACTTAGTTGATGTGGTCTTAGCCCAACTGTAAATTGCGCAATCTGCAACTCTCTCCGCTTCGTATGATTTGTCCAATGCAATTCATCCCAAATTCGCTCTAAAATACCTGAAATAAATAACACACGGGTGTAGACTCCGAAAAGCAAATAATACAAAATAAGATATAAAATAAGTAAAAATGCTCTAAATTAATATGCAAATATATTCTTAAAACATGACTAAAATAGACACTATCAGTGAGCGGGATCAGATGACGCCCACCTGCTCTTTCCGCTGCCCAATGCACACACATATGCTATACCTAATAAAGATGTTCTAGATGCAAGACAGAATATTAACACACTAGCATGCCCCTAAGATCAAGTGTATAAGAATAATAATAAGGCCTTAACATAGAATACCAAGTGGTATATCCCGCTTCCTAACCACCGCCCCCTTTCCAATATGGCGGAGACTGGTCAGTTCGTGAATGCATTCCAATTCATAAATGGGGCGAGGCCCGTTGTGGTACCCGACCCCATGTTTGCATGCTTTTATTAAATCATGAATGCGGACTTAAAAGAGAAAAATAATAATATAATGCGAAAGGTAAACTAAATAAGCGTGGCAAGTAAAGTGGTAATAAAGTGGTAATTAGACTCAAACGACTCAGGATGAACCCGATGAGACTGTGCCATCCTATGACCCTAGCAAAGACTCTAGATACTTCACAGATAACGACCGTTCTGTTTACATACGCATAAAGATGTAGAATGCTCAATGGTCAATGCAACCTAGCAAGATACTACATGACATGCTGATTATGAATGCAAGAACCTAGTACATCATGAACATAAGACAGAGAAGTCTCTATGTCGATCTGAGTAAGCTCCGAAGAGACTTACCTGGCCATATAGAATAGCATAATAGAAGGTCTGGCACACATCAATCAAAGCATAAAGTATCACCTAGTTACATAGCAAAACATACATATAAGTCTACATATAACCATCCAATCACACACAAGTGCACATCATTCAATAACGTATAATCACATCATAATATTATCAAGATAAACCACTCATCACATTTTCCACATTCCACAAGTCCATATCATTCTCATCATTCCATTCAGTCACATTCATATATTCGTAATCATATATCAACATATCACATAAGTCGAGTTCATCATAATCATCATATCTCACAAGTATAAGTTAACAATACATAATCTTAACATTTCATCACGCTATTAGTCAACCAATCATTTCATTAGTCCACACCAATCATGATATTAGGCAATCAATCATATCAACATGATAGTTAGTCATCGATCACATAATTTCCCAAGTTAATCCCGAAAACCGTTTCAAAAACCAAGTTACCGATTAGAATATTCGACCTTAAATGCTTATGAAATTAATTTCTCAAAACTCCAAATCAGATCTTTAAGTCAGTCTTTGAAATCCCCTAAAAACGTTCAAAATAAGTCACGAAAATGATCGTAAAAAACGGCGAGAAACGGAGTCAAAAAACCAACAAGCAGGGAGTAAGTCGCGGCCGCGAGAACGGATCTCGCACCCGCGAGATTCGGCGCCTCAGAGGACTTCACGGCCGCGAGCATCTTGCGCCCGCGAGATCTCAAGTCGCGGTCGCGAGTATGGGGTCCCCTCTTGGGGCACCCCAGGCTCCACCTCGCCACCGCGAGTCACCCTTGTCGCGGCCGCGAGCAAGAACCCTAGACAGGGCGTTCTTCCTCACGGTCGCGAGTCCCCTTTCGCGACGGCGACTACAGTCCTGAATCCTTGATTCAAGGACCGTTATGGCCTCTCTTGGTGTTGTTAGCCCTTCCCCTTTTCCCCAAATTTTCCTATGATACTTAGGCACATGTTAGTACAAAAACAACTCAAAAAACCTGAGGATTTGAAGAGATTTTTCACCCAATACTTCCTTGCTTCGCTTCTTCTTCTCCCGGGTGGCTCTTGAGGCGATTTGAGGCCAAATCTCCTAGATCCGTTTGTTGGGTGAGTGAGAGGGGTCAGTTTAAGACTAACAGAGATAACTTGGAGAGCTTGGAAATGAAAGGAAAAGAAAAAGTGCCAACTTAACCTCTCATCAAAGGAGGAAAATGGAGGAAGAAAGGAGGAGAAAGGATAAGGTTCCTTGGGAGGTTTTGTGGCTAGGGTTTGTTTTTTATTTTTGTGTGGTGAGTTGTGAGGGTAAAAATTCAGATTTTTATGGTTCAAAAAGTGCCTTTGGACGCTGAATTTCGGATGCAAGAGGAAAGGTTGGCATGAGATTTGTTTGTCTTGTTGCTATTTTGGGTGTAGGCAAGCATGAGTGGAGTGAGAAGCTTTTATGGGTGTTTCTCTTCTTTGGGGAAGTGAGGAAGGTGCTAGGAAGCTTCATGGCTTGGATCTTCAATCCACATAAGGCTCCAAGAAGTGTCAAAATCAGATCACATGGGAGAAGGCATGAAGCTTGTCTCTCTTGGCCATTTCTAGTACAGTCAAAGAGGGGGAATGAAAAAGCAAGTTGTGGGTGTTTCACCAAATGAGGAAAGGGGAATCTTTGACCAATTCCAAATGCTTCACATGTCTCTCTTGGACCCAATTTAGGGTTTTCGGTTTTGGCATGGGAGAATGAGGGCGAGAGTCTTCATTCCGTCATTGTGAGTTCGAATCCCGAGGAGCGTCTCGAAATTAGTTTTCGACGTTAGCTTCCCAAATCCCGCTCTCTCTTCCGTGAAATTAGAATTTGAAATCCAAGAATCAAGGTTTCCATGTTAGTTTTCAAAATTTTAATTAGATCGGAAATCCGCTTTACGAAATTAAAGCCCAAGCTAGAGAGTTTTTTCGCTAAATTCCTTTTTAAAATTAATTTTGATTTTCTTTTTCCGAGAAATTAGGATTTAAAAATCCGAGCCTTTACAAATGAAGATCTTAATATATTGGCATATTAGAAGGTAAAATCTCAGAAATTTCTAGCCTTTTCTACTTTGGCTCGCAATGTTCTATCTATTCTCATATTAAGTGTTCCTTCCGAATATGCTTTTAGTTTGGGGAAGAAAATGATAAGATCATCTATAAGCTCTCTTGCATCATCGACGATTGAAGCACTATCAAGCTATGAGGATTGGTTGCGCCCATTATCTACTATGCTAAGCTTATATGACTTATAAGTTTATTTTGTTATCTTGAAGGCCTCTCTAAGATTCTAAATATTGGTATTGAAGGCGCATAGGAGATGGAAGATGAAGATGATTCTTCCGAATCAGTATAATCAATCAGGCGATTGGACGATGGATTGCACTTTTAAAATTATGTTGGACTGTTTTTTTGGGTGTGTGTGTGTTTGTGTGAGCAAGTGTTGGACAATTTTGCAATTGTTGTTAGACTTATTGCATTTTATTCTCTATTTTATAGACTTAACAGTTTGTGGTATTGTTGGACAATTGTGTGATCATTTTCATTTTGCAGCTGTAACAATGTAACACTAGCAACACACATCCACTTTTTTTTTTGTGTTTAACATAATAACAGTGTAAGTGTAACACTAACAGGAGAGGAGACTCGATGCCTCATAAAAAAAACACTAACAACCACTCATTATAGTCAAATGCTCACTCCACAACAACTCATTGGTGAAATTTGGTGGGTAACCATAGGCAGCCTGTGCCCGCAATAGCAGACGGGCTTGGACAATATTTTTAACCCGTTAAGCGAGCTTAGCCCAATCCGGGCCTACAGCACCAAGATAAATTTTGGGCTAAAGCCCGACCCAACCCCGGCCCGTGCCCGTGTTTGCCCAGGTCTTGCTACCATATAAGCCAAAAAAAAGGAAAACGGTAAGAGCCCGGGAGATTGTGCTCGCTTACAAGAGCCCATAATTCAGAGGCCCTTAACGCATCACGTGTCGGAGGCGTGCGTATCTGCACCTGAAAATGGGCCAAAACAGCACTGTTTCAACTCCAAATTGACTGACGTGTTGCGTTTTGCAGCAAAATTAGGTAGAAAAAAAAATATAAACAAGTGCTGCCACGCGGCCTATTCGTTGGGTGCCACATGAAAGCGGTTTTAATTAAAATACTTAAAATGTGTTTTTAGCCATTTTAAGTTATTAATAAAACAAAATTATATTCAAGTGTAAATTAATTTTATCTACTCATAGACACATATTTTACATATGTTTTTCTTTAAAAAATTATTCAAATAATACCCATATACTATTAATGTAATGAAATAAAAAAAATCCACTCATTTCAAACAATACCCATATACCCAGTGACCACTACCTATCTCTTAAGATCTGTGATTTTCGTAACAATTATGAATATGGTTTTATAGGGTGGTGGCTGAGCCGATGGGGTAGTGGTTGGTGTCAGTATGTTGATGGTGGTGGTGGCGAGGGTCAGTGGCGGCCACAGGAATCTCTGAAAGGTGGGGCGAAACTGTTTAGCTTCGAAAGCCCGATCCGGATATGACACGGATAAATCCGGGTATTCAACACAGGTAAGTTAATCGTTCTGTGTCGGATACCCTGTTATCCTACACAAACCATTAAATTGGAAGGCTCATTTTTTTTGGATCAGTTTTTGTTGTACACCTGTGACATATGTATGTAGTCTATTATAGGAAAAAATATGTATGTAGTATGTGATATACATAATATAAATATATATACAGTTGAAAAACATCAAAAATAAATTAAAAAAAAAAACAAGCGAAACAATTAGTAGTGGGAAATTTAGAGCTGCAAATCGAAACAAGATTCATTGGGCTCGACCCATCACTAATTCTCCTATAAAATGTGGTCTATGACCCAATACCATGACAAAATGAAACAAGGATTAAAAAACAACAAACAAAAGCCAATGTTGAAGAATCGAACACACAACCTCTATCTAAGCACGGAAAATAGACCATTTACCAACAAGGCTACTTTTACAATTTGCTCTTTTATGAAACCAAAATAATTATATTACGAATTTTTGGCTTAAGGGTGTGGCAACCGCCTACCCGCGCCACACCCTGGGGCCGCCCCGACGAGGGTGAAGTTGAACTTGCAATGTGGGAGTAACCCATCCGCCAAAAGAAAGAAAAAAGTTAACCTTAACCCTTCCCTTGTAGTTTAGAGCTAAATGAAGAATGACTTGAAATTGTAATTGTTAATAGTCATTTCAGTGCCTTGTCAATAACATTTATGTTTTGCTAACCATGTTTGTCTCAACTTTAGAAAATACCTTATTATTTTTCCATCATGTAAAAATAATAATGCACTCTAGGAGTGAAGGTGCTAGCATTATGAAGAAAAATGTTTATAGCATGCATTTTAGTTTCCCTCTTGTTCTTGATTAATTAAATACTTATCATTTTAGTTGGAATTTTAGAAATTATAATTTATCTTTGTCTGCGAATTGCAACATTGACAACATATGACAAAATATCTCATCATGAGTCACAACTTACAAATATGATGTTTACATACTAAAAGCTTGTACAACCATGCCATCTACCTATTCATCGCCCAAGAAGGACTCCTCCAAAATAGCTCGGATATCAGAGCGTTGTTCGTCACTCAAACGCTTGGGGAACTCCACCATGAACTTTAGCACGAGTTCACCTCTTTTACCATCTTGGTTTAGAATCGGCATCCCTTGTCCGGCTATGGACTTTTGGAATCCCGGTCTTATGACATCGTTTATTCGAAGAGTCATCTTCTCGCCTCCCAACAATGGCATTGTGATGGTGCACCCCGTGAGAGCCTTCGCCAAGGGAACCTCCACACCGAGCTCTAGATCATCCCCTATCCACTTGAAAAGAGGGTGTCTTTTCTCACGAACTGCGAAGATTATGTCAGCCGGGAGATACCCTGGCTTCTCGTCTCCTTTTCCTTCAAATGTTATCTTTGTCCCATTTCTCCATCCCGGCTTCACGCTTATTTTTAGAGTATCTTCTTTTCTCCCAATGATTCTACAAATTGTGGATAAAAATTCAGATTATAACATCGAATTAGATCATACTCCGTTTTAGTTAATCTTAACTATGCAAGTATACCCTCTCCATTTTTTTCATGAAAATCTATCCTTCGTGGAAAAAAAAAATCTCAATAAACTTTATAAATCCAATTCCCAAAACCAAAAACACACAAAAGTCTAGATTTTGAAAAAAAATGGCGGGAAATCAAAGATAGATTTACCCTTCGGTGATGACGTCTTTCTCGATGGTAATATTCTTGACGGCTCCAAAGCAGAGCTCCTCCAGCGTGCATTCCAGCTGCTTTTCCACCGGCGACGGCTTCCGCCTCGCCACCGAAGACTGCGAGAACACGATCGGCGTCGTACTCCGCTTGCTCGTCGTCCTCCCGAGCTCCGCACTAGGCGTCGTACTCCGCCTGCTCGTCGACCTCCCGAACTCCGCACTTGGCGTCGTACTCCGCTTGCTCGTCGACCTCCCGAAATCCGCACCCGGCGTTGTACTCTGCTTGCTCATCGTCCTTCCGAACTCCCTGCTAGTAGGCGTGGTGGCCGCGCTTCTTCCCTGGTTCTTTGTATTCGACAGCGAAACCTGCGGGATCTCCAGCGAGGTCGGGGTCGTCGGTCTCCTCGTCGCCGACTTCGACCGCCGGCTCGCGCTCCTCTGCATACGCGTCGGAGTTTGGCTCCGCCGGCTCCCGCTCCTCGATCTCGATAGTAGCGAAGACGTCGATCTCGTGAAGAAGCTCTCGTGCTGGTCTTTGTTCTGCCCCTTGTCGTGATTGTATGTGCTCTGGTTGAAGAACGATCGCGAGGTGCTCGGCGATTCATCGTCCTCCTGATCTCATACCACAATCAAATCAAAACCGGTACGTATTTTTCGAATTCAAAACTTGCTTTCGATTTCAATTCTCTTTATCAAGTTGATTAATTAAATCGAAATCGGTACACGCTTTTGCGATTCTCACATTCGCTCGTTTCATTCAAAACCGAAATTTGATTGATCAATGAATCGAAATCCGGTAGGGATGAAATTGCAGAATCTGCTTCCAATTGACACAGGGGATTGGCAATGCAAAATTAGGTTAAATCTGGATTCGGAAATGGAAGGTGTGATTTACCTTTGGGTATGGGCGATTGCTGTCGTCATTACTATTGTTCTTGCTTTTGTCACGAGGGCCCCATCTGAGAACAAGGTTTTTGTAGGACTTGCAGATTTCTTTGATCCCCAAGATGTTTTTGAAATCACCACCTTGTCCTTTTTGCTTTTGATCTCCCATGAATATCACAATCTGTGTTCAATCGTTGAATGAGGGAAAGAAGAAATTAGGAGAGTCGATTTCAGGGGGGAAAAAACAAACGAGCGATCAAACTTTTCTGACTAAAATAGTAAAGATTGATTTAACGGAATTTCGAGCTTTAATTGTTATACATAGTATGTTAATGCAGTTTTTCATATACTCCGATTAAATTCTACTTTTAAAAATAAATAAATACAGTATCAAATTGGGGTGCCGGTAATTTTAATTAAGGGGGGTTTTGCAAAATAGCCACGAAAATGGGCTAATTTTGCAAAATATCCGCGTTTTGGGACATTTTTGCAAAATGTCCTAAATAAAAGGCTCCAGCGTCTCTCGAAACCCGATTTTCTCTCTCCTCCAGTTCTCCATCTCCGGACGCTCTGTCTCTCTCTCCCGACCTGCTCGCCGGAGATTGCTAAGATTTGCGAGAGATTACCATTCCGACGTCAACGAAGCTATCGATTTGGAAGTGTAATCTAGAGAATCAGGTAAGTAAATTTAGTAGAATTTTAAGTCGATTAGAATTTGCATCAAAGACGCAAATTTGCGCCGAAGGCGCAAATTTAACTAGAATTTTTGGATTACTTCTTTAGTATTGAGATTGCTCCTTCAGATTGTATTTATCTATGCTTCGGTTTTGCAATTACTGCTTCAGTTTTGCGATTACTGCTTAAATTTGCGCCGAAAGCGCAAATTTCGTAGAATTTTTTGGTTTGCGATTACTACTTGAGTTTTGCGATTACTAATTCAGTATGTGTTTATGTATGCTTCAGTTTTGCAATTACAGCTTCAGTTTTGCGATTATTGCTTCAATTTGCACCTTCGGCGCAAATAACTGGTTCGGTTTTGTGATTACGGATTGGAATCGTGTGATTACAAGTGTAGATTACACCAAATTTGTGTTTATCTATGCTTATATAAGCTATAACAGTATGGAAATATAGTTGAACAGAATTATTACTGTTATTGAATGCATCAAAATTTGTGCCTTTTGCGAAAACTTTGATTAATTTTTTATGCTTATATATGTTATAACAGTATGGAAATCTATGCTTATACATACAGTAGCATCAAAATTTGCGCCTTTGGCGCAAATTTTGATTGATTTTTTATACATGAATTAATATTTATGAGCATTTTTTTCTGTATATGTGCAATATTCAAGTTTCAAATCGAATCTGTGTATGTTTATGGTTATTTATGCTTATTCATGTTTTACATTGCTTAAGTCATCTCTATGATTGCTTAGGATGTGATTTCAATATGATTGTTTCAACTAATCAGTAGACCTTAATCATAGAAGTTCACCACAAGAAGTGTATTGTATTCATTTTGTTGTTCATGTCATCATTACACTTGAATCTGCACTCTTTATTGAAGTATTGATTCCTTATTAGACTTTGATTGCTAATGTCATCACTAGTTTTCCTTATTCAACATTGATTAAGCCATGTCATCACTGCAATGGAGTCATAATAAAATTGCACAGGGGATGCATGTTCAGATTATTTTATACTTATATATATTCTATAACAGTATGGAAATCTATGCTTATACATACAGTAGCATCAAAATTTGCGCCTTTGGCGCAAATTTTTCTTAACAGGTTTATTATACTCACTTTGGTTGGTCGTGTCATCGTTATTGAACATTGATTGAGCAATGTCAGCACTACAATTAAGTCATAGAAAAATTGCACAAGGTGTGCAAATCTATTGTTGCTTTTGACAATGCAAATCTATTGTTGCTTTTAAGTAAGATGTGTATTTTACTAACTTTGGTTGATCATGTCATCGTTTTAAATCAGATTGTGTTTGTTATTACTTGAATCTGCACTCTATATTAAAGTATTGATTCCTTATTAGACTTTGATTGCTAATGTCATCACTAGATTTCCTTATTCAACATTGATTAAGCCATGTCATCACTGCAATAGAGTCATAATAAAATTGCACAGGGGATGCCTGTTTAGAATATTTTATACTTATATATGCTATAACAGTATGGAAATATATGCTTATATATACAGTAGCATTAAAATTTGCGCCTTTGGCGCAAATTTTTCATAACAGGTTTATTCTACTCACTTTGGTTGGTCGTGTCATCGTTATTAAACATTGATTGAGCAATGTCAGCACTACAATTAAGTCATAGAAAAATTGCACAAGGTGTGCAAATCTATTGTTGCTTTTGACAATGCAAATCTATTGTTGCTTTTAAGTAAGATGTGTATTTTACTCACTTTGGTTGATCATGTCATCATTTTTAATGAGATTGTGTTTGTTATTACTTAAATGTATTTATCCTCTTAAATTCATACTCTACAGATTACAATGGCAACCCACATTATTACGGTTGTATGTGGTCGGAAATGGTTGTTTAATGATTCATGTCCAACCTTTGTTGGAGACACTACTTCAAAGGTGTTTATGATTGACGAGACAATAACATTACAGGGTTTAACTGAAAAAATTCTAAACAGATTCAATATAGATAGTGCATTGGAATTGAAATTCAATCATTTACACCCTTTCAAACTGTTGAGAGCTCCGCTTCTTGTTGAATGTGATGCTGATTTGAAAGAGTTCTTAAGGTTGTCCGACCTAGAGAATGTTAAATTTGCTGTGGAGTTATGTGTCAGCATTAAATCAAATAGTGAAGAAGTTGAAGATCAACAGGCATCCTCAGTTGAGAGTTTATAGTTGGTGGCATGCAATCCAACTATTAACAATATTGTTACAGGGGAAAATAACATGACATTGATCGGTGACACCAGGATGAAAGGTGTATTGTTGGAAGATGTTGGAGATGACATGAATTATCTAAACAGTGATGACACTACAAGTGATGAAGATTCAGCAGATGAAATATGGAGAGCATTCTATTCTACATCACACAGGAGAGAAACTACACTAGCAGATTGGGATGCTGATAGCTCTCCCGTGTCTAGTGTGAATCTCAATTTACAAAACTTGATTTGCGTAGGCAAAAGCTTTGCATCAAGGAAAGCAGTTAAGCATGCTTTAAAGATGTTGTCAATAACTGAGATATTTGGTTTTCGCGTGGTAAAAGCAGATACAAAGTATTATAGAGTGCATTGTGTAGATCCTGACTGCAAATGGAAAGTGCATGTCAAAACTTTTGGTCCAACTTGGCATGAGGTGATAGTGTATGTGGAAACGCACACCTGCACATGGGATTTCAGGACAAAACACTGCAAACAGCCTTCATCTTCTGTGATTGCAAGTATGATCGAATCAAGGTGAGAACTTTTTTAAAGAGATAGTATTTATATTTTAACTTGCTTTCTAATATATGATTTATTCTAATTTGACTGTAATTACACAGTGTTGACGTTGGATACAGACCAGCACAGATAAAGGATAAAATGAGAACATAACAAAAGATGCAAATTAGCTACTGGAGAGCATGGAAGTCATCAAAAATAGCTCATGAAATGGTTAAGGGGACACCAGAATCAAATTATGCAGATTTACCATCATTTTGCCATATGCTCGTGGAGAGAAACAATGGGACTATAGCTTTGATTTCAAAAGACAAAGAAGATAGATTTCAGTACTTCTTTCTATCATTTGGACAGTGCATCAGAGCATTCCCACTCTTAAAGAAGGTATGTCTTAAACAGTGTCAGCACAAATTCTGTTGTCATCGATTTCCTTAAATTTGATAACATAAGTAATTTTATTTGTTTATATATCAGGTTGTTGTTGTTGATGGAACATTCCTAACTGGCAAATACAGAGGGACGTTGCTTGGAGCAGTTGCACAAGATGCAAATAGACAAATCTTTCCACTTGCTTTTGGTATTGTTGACTCCGAAAACAACATCTCTTGGGAATGGTTTATGTATCAGCTGCTGCAGGTTGTGCCTCCTTCAAATGACTTAGTGTTTGTCTCTGATAGACATGCTAGCATTTCAAGGGCTCTCTCTTTAGCTTACCCAACAGCTACACATTGCATATGTATGTGGCACTAGAAACAAAACATCAAAGCAACGTTCAAGAAAAAAGAGCTGGGGAAAATGTTCAAAAAAGCAGCAGAAAGTTACACTATCCAAGAGTTCAACAACCACCTTGCACAAATCGAAGCAACCTGTCCAAAACTATCAAAATATCTGGTGTCAGCAGGTTTTGATAAATGGGCCAGAGCACATTCAAGGTGTGATAGATACAACATGATGACATCCAACAATGCTGAGAGTTTGAACTCTGTTTTCAAAGGCAAAAAGGATTATCCCATTGTGGCACTTATGGAGTTTGCTAGGGAAAAGCTCACATCATGGTTCATGGACAGGAGAGAAAAAGCACTGGCAAATCAAGACAGACTAACTCCGGAGATCCTTAAGTTGATAAGAGAATCACAAGCGCAAGTTGGGGTATGCAGAGTAGAAAAGATGAATGAATCCCAATTTGAGATCAATGGTCAAGGAGCTGTAGCTATAGTTGATTTATCAGCGAGGACATGTACGTGTAGAGTATTTGATGTCGAGAAAATACCTTGTGTACATGCTCTAGCAGCAATAACACACATAAAAGCAAATGTGTCTGATTTTGTTGCAAAATTTTACAGCAATGACGCTTGGCATATGACATATGCAGAAACAATATATCCAGTGTTGGATGAAGATGAAGGAAACATCCCTGATGTGGTCAAATCTATCAACTGTTACCCCCCGGTAGTAAGAAAAAGAGCAGGAAGACCACCTACAAATAGAAAGCTTTCTTTGGGAGAGTACAAGAGGAGGATGAAGCATTCAAGATAAGGTTGTCAGCACAAATTCTGTCATCAGTATTATATAAGAATAATGTTAGTAGACAATACAATTTATAAATTTGTAAATGAAATTTCTTTTTGAAAATTAACATTAATTCAATAATATAGAATAAATTTTGAAATTTTAACATGTACTAATACAAATTTTACCATGCTGAGCAAGTTTTCCCCATTTGTAGTATATTGTGCAATTTAATTCTATTGATGAGCAAAAATAAGATGATGTTGAGCAACAACCTATTAAGCAACTATGAAGACATAATTAGATAAAACTAACATTTCGTTGCAAACAAAGTGTTGTTGAGCAATATATAAACGATCGTTGAGCAAAAATAAGGTGATGCTGAGCAAATTTTCCCCATTTGCAATATGTTGTGCAGTTTTATTCTATTGATGAGCAAAAATTAGAGCATGTTGAACAATAATCTATTAAGCAACTATGAAGACATAATTAGATAAAACTAACATTTCGTTGCAAACAAAGTGTTGTTGTGCAATATATAAACAATCATTGAGCAAAAATAAGGTGATGTTGAGCAAATTTTCCCCATTTGCAATATGTTGTGCAGTTTTATTCTATTGATGAGCAAAAATTAGAGCATGTTGAGCAATAATCTATAAAGCAACTTTGAAAACAAAATTGGATAAAAATTAGATGTCATTGCAAACAAAGTGTTGTTGGGCAATATATGTACTATCGTTGAGCAAAAATAAAGTGATGTTGAGCAATTTTTCCCCATTTGTAATATGTTGTGCAGTTTTATTCTATTGATGAGCAGAAATAAGAGCATGTTGAGCAATAATCTATAAAGCAACTTTGAAAACATAATTAGATAAAAATTAGATGTCGTCGCAAACAAAGTGTTGTTGTGCAATATATGTACTATCGTTGAGCAAAAATAAAGTGATGTTGAGCAAGTTTTCCAAAGGCATAATATGTTGTGCACTTTTATTCCATTGATGAGCAAAAATAAGACAATGTTGAGCAATAATCTATTAAGCAACTATGAAAGCATAAATAGATAAAAATAAGATGTCATTGCAAACAAAGTGTTGTTGTGCAATATATGTACTATCGTTGAGCAAAAATAGAGTGATGTTGAGCAAGTTTTCCCCAGTCATAATATGTTGTGCACTTTTATTCCATTGATGAGCAAAAATAATACAATGTTGAGCAATAATCTATTAAGCAACTTTGAAAGCGTAAATATATAAAAATAAGATGTTGTTGCTACCAAAGTGGTGTTCTTGTGCAATACATATACTATCGTTGGGCAAAAATAAGGTGATGTTGAGCGAGTTTACAAGAGTCAAGCGTTGTGCAAATCTAAACTATTGTTGAGCAAGAATAATACGATGTTGAGCAAATCTAAGGTATGGAATTATACGAAAAATAATAACAAATAAATAAAGTCTCACAAAATTCCTGATTTATTGGCAAACAAAAAAAAAGAAAATGAAAACGGTTTTCCTAAAAAAATATAAAAACCAAATGTGTGTGAATGCGCAAAACGCTTTTCAGGTTCGAGAAGTTTTCCATCACCTTCTTTTAGTTTCTTCCTCGAGCTAAATCTACTCTGTCCATTTCTCTGCGAGATTGCCTGAGGCTTGATTGTAGGCTTCTAAGAAGGAGATCTATCATATACATAGAGATGTCTTCAGATCCGAAAGGTTTGATTTCATGTTTTCTGTGTATTAAAGTTCAAATTAGAACGAGTACGGTTTAGGGATTAGTTTTCCACGAAAATTAGGAAAAATCGCACTTATTCAAGCGAATTTAATGTTTATAATCAAGCAATTATTCAGCCTTACAAGACCTACCATTGCTATTTCAATTTCTTTCGCATAATAAATTGAAGTTAATGTGATTAATCTAGAGGCTGAATTTGGGAATTTGATAATTTGGGAATTTGGGAATTTGTTCGGCATAAAATACAGTCTCTCACAGTGTCATATCTTCAATTATATTTGTATAAATTGATTGTAAGTGTTCATTCTATAGGTAAACGTCCGCAGAGTGTAAGTGATTCACCTGTTCTAGACAGTCAAAATAGAAATTCGAAGAGATCAAAACGATCTGGAGTTAAACTTCCAGTAATTGATTTATCTAGAGATTCACCTCCCTTCAAGGATGAACTGTTTGTTGATACTGAGACTGGTAAATCCTTGGAAGTAGGGGAGGGTTGTAGATCACTTGAATCCAAAGATTCGCAACCGCTTGTAAGAAAAAACATCAAGACAGAAGTGCACCCTGGGATTGATCTTCGTGTTAGCACTGTTGCTGTGGAGACCATTGAAATTGCAAGGCTGGAAAACCATTCACCTACTGAGACGGTTGTTGAACATGTAAACCCAACTGTGCATATCATAACATCTGATGAGCAAACAGATACCACAGACATACAACCTATCGCAGAAAACAGGCAGCTGGTTGTGAGGAGTGAGAGAAACACTAGATAAAAAAATCTCCCATCATTGAAATCACGGTCAAGCCCACGCTTGCTGGTGTCATCCTTGAAAAAATTGAATGCCAAGCAAAGGAAAATGATTGAGGATATTGGCTTTGAATTTTTGTTCAACTTGGAGATTGTTACCCTACCATTACTTCTTTCGTATTGGTTAGTGGATCAGTTTGACCCTAACAAGTGTTGCTTGGTGTTGGCTAATGGAGGCGAACTTGAAATTGCAGAAATAGACGTGCATATCACAATGGGATTCCCAATGGGGAAAGTTTTAGTTGGAAGAAAATCAGCTAAAGAGAATTTCAATCTTGTGCAAGAGTGGAAAACCACATTTGATGTCCAGGATAATATAACAACAGCTATGGTTATGGAAAAATTGATAGCTGACACCGACTGTGGTGATCAATTCCTTCTGAACTTTATCGTTATACTAGACTCTATCTTGGTTGATACACTAGGAAACGGACATGCCAACCATAGTTTAATAAGAGTAGTTCCTGAATTGGGTGACCTGAAAGACCTAAATTGGTGTGCTATTGTGTTGGAAAGTTTGGTCGATGCAAAGAGAAGCTGGGAAAAGAACAAGAATGGCCATTTCAGAGGGCCTCTGTTATTCTTGGTTGTAAGTATTTTTTTCAAACCTTCGCTCTGACGTTAACTTAATTTCTTTACCATGTCAGTAGTACAAACGTCACCCCCCATACTTTTATCTACATGTCTACAATATTCTTTATGTCAGCATTCCCTGCTCCATCGTAATACTGATATATGTTTATCCCCTTGGTGTGCCAGTTGTTTTACATGGATAGGGTGAAATTATTCACAAGCACAGCACTAAGAAGAATGACTCGTTCTTTCCCGGTTTTCGTTGGCATAAATTACAAAATCTTGCGCCAACGAGAAACTGATGATATAAGTACTGGAGGCTTTGGATGTGGCTTAGTCCAGGCTCGCCAAGTTGTTCCTCAACATCAAGACGTACCATCTACAACTTGTCCACAACCTACTGCACAAAACGATGAAGGCACCAGTCACCCTGCTGATCCAGAAAAAGAGACACCCCCAGTTGAGGTTTGTATGAATTCTTTCAACCAATTCAATGTAATATTAGTACAGTATAGCAATGTTCTGGTATTTACTGATGACTTTTTATTCTTATTTTTTATGTGATGTTATCTTCTAGAGTTGGATAAAGTTGTTTGCTCAAAAGACTTCTGCACTTGCATCTGCTATTTCTGATTTCGCTGAGTGGTCTACGAAAGTGCCGATTGAACTACAACATGATGACAAGGTGAAAAGGCTTCTACATGGAGCAAACCAGCTTTTAGGGGTGGAAAATGTCATTTCTGAGGCACCTACGGCTACGGATGCTGCTGACATGTCAAATATGAATGACCCTGTAAGCCCATATTTTATCGAATCACAAGAGAAATTCTGGGCAGACCCTATTTTATTAGATTGCATTACTCAAATTGAAATGGCATATCACAACAAGCAAAAAATGAAATCAAATATCAAAGTGGACGGGGAATTTTCCTTTGATATATTTCTAGATGACCCTGCTTTTAAGAAAGATGAAGGGACATCATTGAACACATCGGTTGAAATGAAGAATGCTAATGAAGTAGCCCAGACTCCCCCAGACAGCCATGGGCAGTCTCCAATACAACAGCATGGTGAAGCTACTCCTACTCCCCTACCCACTCAATTTAAAGCTGATACTCCACCAGTGAACCCTTTGGGAGATACAATAAAATGCATTCCCCCTGCTGCCTTGCCACCAAGAAGGTCGCCGCGGATCAACATAGTTGATGGAAATGCTGCAGACCAACTTAATAACATGAAGAGAGAAGAAGCTACAAGGAGAGCACATAAACCTTCTGCATCTTTGAGAAGCCCATATTACTCGCGTGTTGTTGACATAACAGATCCTATCTCTGAAATGGAGCGCACTATTTCAGCCTATTTAGCAATGAAAACACCACACAGCGGGTAAGTTCATTTGAAACTTAATCTTCTTAAAGTATGTTCAGTTACAAGTAAAAGGTTATTTTCATATAATCCAACTTCAAAATGATTGACATTGCAGGGAAATTTTGTTTAAGCACAAGTCTGTTGAAATTGTTAGAACAGACATGGCTACGCTTGAGGATGAAACCCACTTGTCTAGTGTCGTTATTGGTGCATGGACAGCTATCCTCAACCACAAGGAACAGTATAAAAGTGCTCAATCACCAGCAAGACTTTTTGTCAATATCAACAAAACTGTAATATTCTTACAATTTTAACTTTCAATTACACTCCATTGTTAGCCGTTATTACAATTCGTCTGTTTTTTTTTACTAATTTCTATTCTTCAACCAGTTTAATGTAGAGAGTGTATCATTACGAGCTTGTGATGAACAGTTCAAGAGGTTTAACCTCCACATGGATATTGTATTGTCATCGTCACCACACCTTTCTTTGAAGGATATAGACATGGTACTCCCTTACAATTAAATAAATAAAGTTCACAAGACCAATCACTAATGTTTATTTGTTTTTTATTATGTTGATTAGATTGTATATGTGGTTGAACGAACAACAGACTATGTCATGGTTGTCTTCAACTTTAAAAACAAAATGGTCCAAATTGTTGATGTCACACCATCTTCCGGTGATCCAATTTGCCCCTTCACATCGCCCTTTGAATGTTTGGTAAGTTTTACTACTGATATCTAATATTTCTTTCCTTGTCTTAATTTCATTTAAATATCAACTCATTTTATAATTAAAATTACATGAATTCTAATTTAATCCATGTAGGGGGATATGCTTATTGCTTATCTAAGAGAGAAGGGACTCCTAGCAAAGGCAGAAATAGTGTCAGATGCAACAACATCAAAAGTCCTCATCACATGGGCTGGAGAGGAGAAAGTTCAATATTCTGGGGTATGCCTCATGCGCCACATGGAGACCTTATTTGGGACAGAGAGAGGGTACAAGTGTGGATTGGAAAAGGGCAATTTCAAGAATATTTCAAAGCTAGGTGTGAAGTATCTGACAGATATAGTATGTTCAGAGTTGAATGAAGTGAACGCAGATGTTGTGAAGGCAGCAAAATCCCATGCAAGAATGACTTCAAAGGGAATTCAGGGGCAGAAACTGAATCTTGGTTGAACAACCACAACGCAATTTCGTGTTTTATTTTCAAACTTTGGAATGAATTTTGGTGTAGACAGTTATATACGCTACTTCTGAAAATTTTTCTCGTACCAATTAAGACAGTTGTTGTACCTGTGGTCAGTTTTCTCTTACTCGTTAAGACGTTTGTTGTCCATGTGGTTTTTTGATGGATAGTATTTGTCAAGATGCATACAACTATAACTGCTTCTAAACAGCTGTGTTTGTTCTTCAATGTGTCAGCACAATTCTCTGCGCTTATAATCAAGTGGTCTATGTTATTCAAACAGTTGATTTAGTAATATCCATTCGTTTGTTGTGCAATTATAAACTATTGTTTAGCAAAACTAAGATGATGTTGAGCAAATTACCAGTAACATAAAAACTTAGTTAAACAGTGTCATCACTAATTTTACCAAAACAATCCACAGACTAATCAAATGTGTCCGCAGTATAACAAGGGATAGACGTAAAACTTCAGTCCCAATTTATAATTTGAAATATGAGGAAGGAAATTACAAAATAATTATATGATTATTATGATATTAATATGTTGCATCATATCATTAGGATGGAACACATATAAACTGAAATAACAAAAAAAAAATACATTCAACATATAAATAAGTACCAATGTTATTACGTATTAATATAGTAGAACTACAGTCCTAAGAAGTCATCAATCTTCTTCCTCCTTTCCATTTCTTCATCTAAAACCTCTTTAACACACCCCATTAGATTGTCCTTTGCGTCTTCAAACAACTGTCTTTGATTGCCCAGTTCTCTCTCCATCTATATAAAAGATAAAAGACAAGACTCAATCACAGTATGGAAAAAAAATTTATGGATAAAACTTCAAATATCACCTTTGATAATGCTTCACCATCTTCATCTTTGGACGCAATCCGAATGTGATGTTCAGTTGATATTATGGATCTTTGGGATTCCTCATATAATGTGTAATGAACGACGACAGCCTCCAACAACTCGGCCCTGCGGGCCTCTTTGTTCGTGTCGCAAGCTTCATCAACTAGATTCATGTGATAACCACGGTAAACAACACTATCCAGCACGTCCATCAATTGATGGAAACTCGTGCAAAACCCGACAGTGTTACCATAGTTCATCTTTTTAGAGAGGGATGTATTTCTGTTAAAACCAGTTTTCAGGCGCCAATGGATAACAAAGAATGATAAATGGATATATATAGGCAACAATTAGACAGTTTTCATCTTGTAACAGTTATTTTGTGACAGTTTATTTCATAGTAACTATAAAAAAAAATTGTCAAAACTGTAAAACTATAAACTGAAAACGGATTACAGTTATTTGAGTTACAGTTATCATTGAAAGACATTACCTAACTCGTGTCAGCACTACTTTTGGCCTTATCCACCTAGTGTCATCACAAAAACATCAAAAGCATAAAACAACCAAATTTATAAGAATAGTGTCACCAATAGACCCAACTACTCTAACCAACAATGTAACAAAAAGACTTTGAACACTTGCCAATTCGTGCAACATCATAAACTTGAAAATCACAAAAAGAATACTAGCCCAGGGTCTCAAGTAAATGTACCTAATATCAGTGTCAGCGCTACTTTGGGACTTACCCTAATAGTGTCACACACTTAAGTTTTAATATCAGAAAATGTCAAGCCATAAACTTCAATAGCATAAACCACCAATATGATCAACTAGTGTCACACCAAATGACCTACTTAAATGTCAAAGATTACCATAATTTGAATATAAATCAGAAAGAAATGTGATCAAGGACAAATTTCATTCATAAAATGTATTTTAGGTTACATCAGTACCATACAAAATTACATACTACACTTATATCAACTAAAGCTAGAATTCTGCTCGGCAAAGAGGACAGTTGTTTTGAACTAAAATCCAAGATTGTAAACAATTTGGATGAAAGTGATGTTGGCATGGCGTTTGAAGAACAGGATCTGACTCCAACATTGGAAGCAGGCAAATTGTACATTCATCATCATCAAGATCAAGGTGATATATCTCCCTTAATCCGTCAACATCCATAGGCTCTGGAGGTGCTGGGGGATTTGCTTGGTCAACCTCCATATGAATGTCATCGTTTATGTCGGACTCATAGCTTGAATCAGATGAAGAGTCATCATAAAAATGTACATTGATGTTGATGTTGGGACAAAGACCATATTCAACAAGATCAGCATCGACGTCAAACCAACTTCTAGTGTAATCCATTAGAAGCCGATTGGCTACCTGGGTTCTAACCTCAATAGTTACTCTTGCATCCTGTAGCACTTCGTTGCAGCGAGCTAGACTCATAGGCAAACCATTCCAAGTAGACGTGTGATAGAATGCTAAGGGAATGCTGTCAGAGTGGATGGCCACAACAAGTAGACTAGGTCCATACCAGTATGACTCAGATCCTGATATTTCAACTTCATAAGTACCAATGATGTAGTCGTAGTCTAGTTCAGTATAGGTTGGGAATGCCATTGAAGGAGAGAAAACCTACACAAACAAAATCAAAGTATACTCATACATTAGACATTGACTTAAAAATAAAACATTACATCGATATTATTAAGAAATAAACATTTGAGAAAGACAAAAGAGAAAAAATGCCTGCAAAACTGGAAAAACCATAACTGATGACTTTTAATGACAGTAAGAATCACATACACACAAACGGAATATAATGCAATAGAAAATAAGCAAGACAAACACCAATATATGAACATTAATAGACTAAAAAGCAAGGGGAAATTCAACGAAAATCGGAGAATACAACAATAAAAAATTTGCTGAAGCAGTACATCAAAATAACAGATAACATTTTTTTAAAGGAAGAAAACAGAAAGGAGTACATACCACAACAGGAATCGCACCTTGAAAGCAAGAAATCTGGATGAGAACGAGAGAGGATGAAGATGAACAAGAAGAAGAAGATGAAACGACTTGCAGACAATCTGAACAACGTTTAAGCACAGTATAAATAAGCGGGAAATGGGTCGGGCATCTCTAAACGAAGCCCAACAGTTATGTTGAAGGCAATATCAACAATTTAAACATTTGTGCAAAATTAATGTGTTGATAAGCAAAAATAAGATCATGTTTAGCAAATTTCCACCAACAGCCGGTGTTGTGAAATTTTAATCTGATGATGAGCAAAAAATATAATCATAATGGACAAAATTATTGGAAAATTTTAAAATTATATTGACAAAAAAATATAATCATTATGATAACATTTTAACCATAAACTACTGTTGTGCAACTATAAACTATTGTTGAGCAAAAATAAGTTGATGTTGAGCAAAATTACACCAATCACCCCCACACATTATGCAACTTTATTCTATCATTGAAAAAATTAAGACCACGTTGTGTAACACTATAGTAAGAAACTATAAAATTAGGTTGACAAGTAAAATTGAATCATAATGGACAAAATTTCATAAGTCTCAATTGTGGTGCAAAAATAATATATTGTTGAGCAAGTTTATCTTACACAACATACACTCACAAAACCATAGAATATAAGACTGGTATCACCACTAGTTGTCACTAATACACGTCTGGTGGCAATACTATGTGCATTAAACACCTCTGGCAACCACATACACTTTGAAATTAATATATACAAGTGTAGTGTTACCACTATTTGTAACTAGTATCAGTGTCAGCACTACTTTGGGTCTAAAACACCTAGTGTCACCACATGAAATTCAAATATCAAAAAACGATCAAACTGGTGACACCACAAATTCAAACTAATATAACCCACAATGTCAACAATAATATGGTCATTAAACATCTCTTTCACCCCCATACACTTAAGAATAAAAAAATACAACACTCGTGTCATCACTACTTGTAATATAATATGAGTGACACCAATACTTTGCATCTCAAACACATAGTGCCCATCACATACACTATAAAATGAAAAAAATATAAATACATACACTTCAAAAATCATAGAATACAAGACTTGAATATCAGGGAGGGGGGGATGGGGGGAACCAGTGTCACCACTAATTGTAACTGATATCACTGTCAGCACTAATTGGGACACCAAACACCTAGTGTCACCACACACACTGCAAAATAAAAAAAATACAAGTATGGTGTCGGCATTACTTTAAACTAATCAGACAATAAATGTTAACAATACTTTGGGCATGAAAAACCTCTTTACAAAATATACACTTCAACAAGAACAAAAACTAGGCCACTGTCACCACCCATAATATATAAGCATATTCATCAAAGATCCGGTGGGCTTTCTTCCTAAAATAAAACACAGTATCATACACAAACAAATTTAACAGTGCATTAATTTCATTAATATTATACATTTCCAAACACCAGTTAGGACAAATAGTTACAAAATACATTTGGTATGATTAGAATGGAAATCATATACAAAAAGGTGCCAGATACCGACTTCCATTCATACCATACATTCCATTAGCTTAACTACCACAAAATAGTTGCACCTACAATGTCTTTTCCAACAAAATATAGATTACAAATAAGCCTAAAAGGGTGATCGACATAGTGGACAAATGGGTTCATACGACAACCACTCTAGAATACACCCTGTGTGGAAGGTATGGGTACACACTGACCGAAGGGTCGGCGTTGATGGCAGCATCGGTTCAAGACATATAGAGCACTGGTCCACATCCTCTGGAGAAGCTAGGGGATCCACATCCTCTTCAGAATCGATGCTCATCTCAGATTGAGAGCTTGAATCAGAGCTCATGTCATTTTCAGAGTCTTCAATGAAACGAACATCGATAATGAGATCAGGACAAAGACCATATTCAACGAACTTAGCATCGCCTGAAAACCACCTTTGAGTATAATCCATTAACATAAGGTTGGCTACTTGAGTTCGAACCACAGCAGTGACCCCTGCTTCATGTAACAACTGATCACACTGTTCATAAGACATCGGCAACCCATTCCACTCTGTGAAATGGTCCAGGAACACCTCAGGGATCCTTTCAGAATTGATAGCCATGTGCAAGATGCTAGGTCCATAAACAGGCGTCGGCCTTGGTGTGATTACCACTTCAAAAGACCCAACAGTGTAATGGTAACCAATTTGAACTTCAATTGGAAGTGCCATCTAAGGATACAAAACATAAACAACACAAAATAAATATACACTCATATAAATTGCTAAAATCAAAACACTAACCGACTGAAAGATGATGAAAAACTCATCTAAAAATCAGGAAAACACAAAATAAAACTCATCTAAAAATCAGGAAAACACAAAAAACCCTTACCGATTTTATTGAAGTCAACAGGAGATCGAAAGGGAGAGAAATAGATGAGAAAGGGCGCACCTTGGGAAGAAGACTCCGGAAAGAGGAAGAGCTTGTGAAGGACGACGAAAAGACTTGGAGAGAGGGTAAGGATGAAGAGAGTGGAAAGGGTTTGAGTGATGTTGGACTGTTGAAGAAACGAGGAAGAACACCGCTTTAAATAAAGTTACCGACTTGGGCCAACTTCTTTCATCAGTTAATGGGCCACGTTCTCATGTCTTGAGGTTTAAAATAAACCAACCACCAATTTCGTCCAAAATCCTATTGTTGTGCAAAATTTAACCTATTGTTCAGCAAAAATAATATCATGTTGAGCAAATTTCCACAAATCGACCATGGTGTGCAATTTAATTTTAATTATGGCCAAATAAAGGACAACATGATGAGATAAATATATTTGAAAATTCAAAAATTATATTAAGGACAAATAATATCATATTGGGAACAAATTCACATAGATCAATTGTTGTGCAAAATTTAACCTATTGTTCAACAAAAATATGATCATGTTGAGCAAATTTTCACTAACCGACCATTGTATGCAATTTCATTCTAACGATGACCAAAAAAAAGGCAGCATCATAAAAAAAATATATATTTAAAGATTCAAAAATTATATTAAGCAAAAATAAGATGTTATTGGGCACAAATTCACAAAGATTAATTGTTTTGCAAAATTTAACCTGTTGTTCAGCAGAAATATGATCATGTTGAGCAAATTTTCACCAATCGACCACGGTATGAAATTTAATTCGAACGATGACCAAAAACAAGACATCAACGTAAGAAAATATATATTTAAAAAGTAGAAAATTATATTAACGAAAAATAGGATCATAATGAGCAAAAATTCACAAAGATCAATTTGTGTGCAAAATTTAACCTAGTGTTCAGCAAAATACAACAACAGTCTCAACGCTGCTTGAAACTAACATCAGTGTTACCACTATTTTCGTACTTAGGCAGTAGTGTCAGCCCATAATGTTCTCTTATATATCTTGAGCACTTAATTTGTCAGATTACATCCAAACTTCCCCACTTACACAACAACAACCTATCTAACTACTGGTTCTAAAATTTAGAACTCCAAGTTTCTTTGATCAGATCTGCACACATGAGTTCTCTGAAATGAAAGATCTTTTCGTTGTTGAAATTTTTAACATCTCCCCCAAATACATAAGCTTCAATCGCTTTTAATGTAAACACACCGTATGAAGCCCTGTAGACAAAGAAAGAAACAATGTAATGTAAGGACATAAATAACAAGTATCTAAACGTAACCAAAGAACAAAACAAGATAACAAATACATACCCAGTAGAATCATGCATTAACCCAGGAACCATGTATAGCTGGAAAGGAGAGGAATCGAAGTTTTCAAATAGCCCAGCCTTTGCTAAATGAATTGGGAGCCAAATAGCAAACGGTTGCAATTGTTCTTCAAGAACACCTTCCCTAACAGCAGGAACATTGCAATCGAACACATTGATTACCCTATCCTCAATTTTAATCTCCAACGCCACCCAGTGCTTGTTTATAACATTGAAAATTGTGTAAATTTTCTTTACCGATGCCCATGGCTTCCCATAATCAGCAGGGCACGTACTGACAAAATAATCCTCAGTGCTGGATTCAAGATCTATGTCTATCCCATAACATGAAGCATAGTCGGGAAGGTACTTCAGATAAAATAGTCAATCAAGAACAAGAACATCTCGATACTTGACAGGGTCCTCACGAATGCGCTTCCTAATATGAATCAAACCTGCTTCTAGATGCTAAACAAAGTAATAAAAAAGTGAATTCAACAATCAAATAATACAATAAAAAGTAATCCACAAATATATATATAAATATATAATGTAGAAATACAACCAGTTATTACCTGACAATCAAACCACATATTCTTCAATAAAATACGCTGGAAAAACTTTCTATCAACCCTTGAGGTTGGACCAACAACGGAAAAATTCCTGCCAAAGAGTACACAAAGCAAAAAATAAAAAAAAAATAAATAAATATATATATATATATATATATATATATATATATATATATATATATAGCATAAGATGTTGTAACTAATACAATAACAACAACATTTCATACAAAATACTAAACATAAAATTAAACCATACCTTTGCTTTTTTACGAGTCCATAAATAAATTCATGATCTTCTGAGCTGATCAGTGATTTCTCAGGGGCATGCTTTGGCATCCTCACTTTCTTCACTTCCACAACTGGACCATACAAGAATGTACTGTTTGATGGGATAAGTTTGGAAGCCTTTAGTTGGTCAACTTCAATTTGGATTGCAGGATCCTTGGCGAACGAATCCCAATCAACGCCTGCACCCTTGTCATCCTCATTGTCAGACAGACAAATGTACTTTTCCAGGGATGGGTCAACCGTAACTCCAGCAACTTTACCACCAGCGCCAAAGCCTTCACACTTTGTAGATTGAGGCACTTCAGCTGAAGTTGCTGGAATCCCAACCTCATCTCCAAAAACCTTAAAATCAGTGTCAGCAACAACAGGTGGAGACTCCTTACCCACTCCTGGAACCTCAGTACTTAATGAAGGCAAAGACACGGTCACAACTTCAACAGAAGTGGGAGATGATTTCAACATTAACTCCTCGTCAGGGAAAGACTGCTGAAGATCAGACACAACATCATTCAAAATTTGTTCACATCTTCAACAACAGCCTTCACAGGTGTGGCCTGGGGTTCACCACCACTGATGCGTTCATCATCGCCTCTCACAAGAGGGCCGTCGGGCTTGCCAAGAACGTGCTTATCATCAGCCTTCACGGGTGTGTCCTGGGGCTTACCAGACCTGACATGTTCACCATCAACTATCGCAGGAGAGCTCGCAGACTTACCAGCAATGTGCTTATCATCAGCCTTCACAGGTGTGCCCTGACACTTACCACCACTGGTGCTTTCATCATGAAATACCGCAGGAGAGCTCGCATTCTTACCAGCAATGTGCTTATCACAAGCCTTCACAGCTGTGTCCTGACACTTAGCACCACTAACACTTTCGTCATCAACTTTTGCAAAAGTGTCCTTAACATCAGGCTTGACAGGGTTTGACTGCAACCTCTCAATCAAAGCTTCATAATTAGCAACCCTAACCTCAAGCTCATCGTACCTCTTCGCCATCTCACCAAACACTTGAAGGCTCCCATTCAACTTAACAATCTTTGTTTCAATTGCATCTACCCTTGCAGACAACAGATGCATAATTTTAGGGATCTCTTCAAGCTTTGCAATCCTCCTATAAATCTCCTTCACCCAGTCAGGATGAGATGGGAGAGAAGAAGCAAAAGCATCACCATGCGATTTGGGAGGCAACTCACAAGTTGGATCATCGTTAGCATCCATTTGAGGAGAAACATCTTCAATATCAACCACTTTCTCTGATGACACTGCTATTTTGTCAGCTTCATCACTTGAAATGCGGACATATTCATTTTCACAAGTATCAAATGTTTGCCCCAGCACAGACTGCCCACCAACAAAATCATGTGCTTCAACACTCCCCAGAGGTGACCTCTAAACAGAAGGGGTCGGCACATCACCCTCTCCATCACTGTCAGCAGAAGGTGTCTCAACTCGTTCAATGGTGTCACCACAATCAATGCCATCTGCAAGGTCGGCCAAAACATATAGCCTCGCAGTTTGACAAGCATCCAATTTATCGGATTTAGGGGAATGGGTGTCAGAGTGCAAAACATCAACCTTGTCTTCGGAAACAGGAACTTCACCATAAGATTTGGAAGTATGGGTGTCAGCAGTAAAATCTTCACCCTTGTCATCACCAACACTGACTTCACACCCAGATGTAGAGACTGCAACATGAATATCTACAGGCTTCACTACATGTGCACCCTCGGTATCAACAACAGAAACTGAAGGAATAATAAAAGACTTGTCAACATTACTATCATATAATGGCCTACAACTACTTACACCACCGTTCTTCTTCATCTTATACCTCCGCTGAAAGACAATATTCAGCGGGACATCATCTTCTAAGAGGTCACATGAATCAGCACCCAACCGACATCGCTTGGAAGGTGAAGCAACCACATCAACCTCCTTGTGCAAATCTGTGTCAGCAGTAACTCTCTTAACCTCCTTAGAAGGAATAACTCTAGCACCTGTCCTCACTGCTGAAGCCTTCTGTCGAGGTGTCTTTACATCACTCTTGACAGATTTTTTATGGTCTAGAGCAATGTATGGATTGAATAGAACACGACTTGCAGAACGACCCCTCCTCAGGGGAACCCGTTCCTCAGAGCTATCGCTGGACTCCACCTTCTGTTTCTTTTTACCACCCATCACTCCAGCGGAAGATTTCCTCTTCTTTGAGGTCCCTACATCTTCTTTATCTCTCTCTGGGAAAACTTCAAAAGCAGTTTCAAAGGACTTACCATCCTGTTTCTTTCTAGCAGCCTTACCTCTCTTCACAGGTGTCTTCTTCTTTGACGTCTCGCCTTCATCATGTTTCTGCAACATATTAGCTTCTTCCTCCTCAACTTGGGGAGCCCTATTTGAAAACTTAGCTTCATATGCCCTTCTACGAACATGACGACTCTCATACAAAGTCGCATCAACAGGTCCAGAAACTATTTCTTCAACTGATGCAACAACTACTGCATCAACTACAACATCAGCTTTTTCACCAGCAAACGCCATTCGTTCGGTGCGTGCAAACTCCCCATAAATAGGGAACAACGGACTCTGGACAGAACGCATGTATCAGAATAAAAACCCAAAAATGAATCAAATAAAAATGTTATTTCAGAGAGAAAATATAAAAATATTACCAAATCACCATGAAAGAACTTCTCAGCTTCAACGTATACTTGGCTATAATCACATTGCCAGTGCAACGAGTATGGATCTAGTTCAGGCATCTTAAAATTACAGTCAAAATTAACGGATATAGCTGGGAAAGCTTCTAATATCCAAGACTGTTACAAAAGAAAACTCGTTATGAAACTACAAAACAATATTTAAATAATGCTCACATAAGCATTAAAGTTTTGCTGACACAGACAAAAAAATGATGACATAAGACAAGCAATAACTAAAGCACAATACCTGGAATGCAAGGCAATACCCATACATTTGATAAGAACCCCTAACCCCATTCCGATCTGCAACAGAAGAACTCTTCAATGACTTCAACAAACGGGTATATGACTCTCTACCCCAAGGATATAGTTCAAACTCCTTCTCATTGCACGCAAGAGATAAGAATTGTGCACTTACAACTTCTGACCTCCTATAAACAATTAACCTCTCAATCAGCAACAACTTTGCCATAATCAACTTCTTCTTAGACATCTTTTTCTCAGATATGAAACGATCAAGTAACTCATCATGAGTCATTTTCTTCTGCCCAAAAAATTCAAATATTGACACTTTCTTTGGGATATTACAAACACGGTCTTCACAAGGAAGGCCTGTAATAACATGAAACTCAGCAATTGAAAAACGTGCAAGATGTCCACTAACTCTAAACCACAACTCATGCTCTTTTTGTGTTTGTACTTGACGGAGCACCATTTGATGCATAAGCTGAAAATTCATAACCATTTTGGTGCCTTGCGTCAGCACCCATCCAACGCAACTTTTTTGCAGAGTATTGTAGTGAGAAGGACACAAATGCTCCTTGATCAGATCACAGACAGAAGGATGTGAATATATGTTGGATCTACAACGAAATCGCTCAGAAACAGGAATGCAATATTCCAAACCCTGATCAATAACACACAATTAAGCAAAAAAACAACCATCAGATTAAGAAAAAACTACAACTTGCTCATCAAAATAAAAAATAACTTACATCAAAACCAGGATAAGAGGTGGATGAATCAGAAGATTGAGTTCCTGCAAGCAACAAAATACAGAAAAATGTAAAAAGACAATAACAGAATATGTGATGACATAAACAACAACAAACAATAACAATATAATGTTACACAGACATAGTAAAATAACATGAACATCACAAAACACACACACAAAATACCAAATCCAAACACATACATTGTTGGAACTACAACAAGCTAACACAAAAACAGACAGTGTCAGCGCCATACACTTGAACATAGCAGCAGATAAGTACAGTATCATCGACACAAACAATCAAAAGCATGGAAAACAGGTACACATACACGAAGAACACTAAAAAGGCACTTACGAAGTGCCACAGTGCAAATTTGACGAAAAGAAACAGTTCAAAAACCCGAATTTACATATGCAACTTCCAAAAACGACGGAAAGTACTAAAAACCGCACATAAGAATGCATATAAAGCATCGATTTACCATAGATTGTCAATAGTATAATGAACAAACAATAAAATCAACATAAACGAGCATATTCCAAAACCCTAGCACGACAAATTTCGCAAAAATCCTCCAAATTTATACATGAGCTACTGGATGACGACATTGAAGTAAACGATGCAAACTCCGAGCTTTACAGAAGCAAGGAAGAGCAATCGAGCCGGAAAAAGCACCAAACCGAAGATGTAAAGCCAGAAACGCAAGTTGAAAATTTTCGAGCAAAGAGAGTTCGAATGAGGAAGAAAGCGATTTTCTGGAAACACGAAAAAATGTACGTACAGAAAGTAAATTAGGTATATAAGGGCCATTTCGCAAATTTGTCCAAACCCGCATCTATTCCGCAAATACGTCCAATTAATGTGCCTATTTCGCAAATTTTTTCTTTAATCAATCGTCTCTAGATCGAGCACTGTACTCACTATATGTATATAATAACAAAATAATAATAGGTGTTTTCACAACTTCAATTGCATTACAAGAACAAATATATATACATATATCAGTGTTCTAAAAAGCGCTAGGCGGTGAGGGGCTGTCTAGCTAGCGCCTAGGCGGTCAAGGTGGACGCCTAGACGTGCCTCGACGCCTACCTACCTCTAGGCAGAAGGGGGTTGCCTAGGCGGGATTTTTAGAACAGTGATATGTATATACTTATTACATGAAGGAATTTAAGTCGCAGAGTCTTTTTCTAAGCTGTCAATACAAACATTGATATCCTGGATCGCCAGGAGCTTTGCTTTGCCACCATAGCATTCGGGCAGTGCTTCTTCCCCGGTCTCTTCAATGAATTTCCTCTTCTCATCTTCATTTGTCACAAATATAACCTGTGGTATTGGATCAGACAATCAAATCTTCATGCTTGAAACATTAGTTGCAGTTGTAGAGGGAATGAAGGCTCAGTTGGAGAAGGTTTGGTGTTCAGCCCAGAAATGGGCAAGGATTATGAAGATATATGCAATGTGAAAGAATCTGAATGAAAGAAGGGCGTATTCCTATACATGTTGAGCCTAAAAGAATGATTAGAACCATTAGAATCATCCACAACAATACCCATTCAGGACAGTGCAGTGCAGTTACCCACCACGCCAATGTTTTTCTAAACTCGTAGAATTTGCATTTTCAATAACATTCAGCAGGCAAAGAATGTACCTTTTGGAGGGTTGCCTTGTCAAGGAACCGGGAAACAACCCTACAGATCTTGACAAAGAATGTAGGCACATGTAAAATATAGCACCGCGCTAGTCTTTCAGGGTAGTAAGCCTGCAGAAAAGAAGACCAAAGGATACAAGTGGTAGCTGATTAGTGTCTGATTTAAATTGGTATGGGAAAGATATCGTAAAAGGGCACAAAAGTTCCAGAACCAATACAACTCATGGCAAGAAGAGCCAATCCTAAATAAATGCCAATAATTTCAGTAAGAAAAGGCAGCAACTACAATGAATTGAGGGTGTAAAAAAAAAGAAGACATATCAACCTTATTATTCTTTTTTGGTTATCACAAGAGTAAGATATGATTTGAAGAATTCAATGTTGTAAAAACCTAAAGGCTCATTTGGCATCATCGTCGCAGAAACTACATCGATCTTCTATTGGGTCGAAGTTGCAACGGCTAAGGGGGTATATAGGTTTATAATTTTCAAACTTCACCTTAATCCAATTTGTCAGATGATAAAAAAACCCATGCCCCTCATACTAAATCTAACGAGGAACAAGTTAGTAAACTGATTCACCTGTAAAAGCTGAAAGCCAGTAATTAGTCCACGAGTATCAACATTCTTGTACGAAACTTGTTGTAGATCAAGAATTCCTATAAGCTTTTCATTTCCTATATCCGTTCCTGCACTGAAAGGGATGCTAAGTGTCAAAAGAAAGAAGTCACAATATGTTAAGCAACATTTCTAGTTTTCTACACCCAAAATACATTGGAAATCAAAGTTTAAAATTAGGGTCTCAGGAAGAACATGCCCTGCCCCACCCCACCCTCAGGGGAAAAAAGCGAAAGAAGAGGAGATACAACTGCTCGTTGTTCTCCCCATCTTTGTGAAAAAAGTAGATCTTTATTTCTTGGTTGAGCGGATCCAGTGAAAGGCAAGGAAGCTAAGAATAAGCAAGGATAGGAAATTTACCTCACAATTGTTTTGTCTAACGAATGCACCACAAATTCTGTGTAAGGCAAGAAGAAACCAAAATAAAATTGGACCTTGATCATCATGCAGATTAAGGGAAGGATAAAGAATCTAATTTTCACAAGATAGGATCAATTCATAGTTTTTTCAATGCATATATTCCAAGTTCTCAACAGATGAGTAATCCTAATACAAAAGAGTTTAGAAAATGAGGGTCAAATATAAAAGTGAGAATCTCTACAGAATACCCTAAGGTTTGGGCAATTCTAAATGATCGACTTTCTCAAATTCATGCAATAACAACCAAATCTGGAAAAAATTTATATGGAGCCTTTCTTTAACATTTTTCAGTAAAATCTGGCCATTTTATCATAGTCACATACTCACATTTCAACATTACTAAAAAGTTCTTTTTACTAAGCTCTTGAATCATATTGCTTTTAATCAAAATATGAATCAAAAACACATTTTCATTGCAAGCTATATATGCTCAGAAATTGGAATAGAAGCTTTGATTTAGATGCGTGGTTGGACTGAATGAGTTGTGTTTTTTCCATTGGCTATTATCAGGAGAAGTACTTGAGACATTTTTAAATGTTGAGCGACTGGTGTAACTAGTCTAAATACAGGATTGCAATGAAATAGTATTTATAGTAAGGAAAAGATTGGTTGTTTACTCTTCACTTGGAGCTGATCCTTGGAGGGGTAATGCTTGCACGCTTGTACAATCAGTATAGGATGACCATCTTTTGATAGACCTCCTAGAAAGACTTTCCTGCTGGCCAACTCATCAGGCGTTTCGGACTCTGGAATATATCCTAATGGAGCTATTTCCGACCTCCATTTCTGCCACTGAACAAACATCTTTGCTGCCTTCTCTGGATTCATCGATCTTGCTATGAGAAACCTCATTAACGTGGTATTCCTGTAGTTCTACACATTTGACGAATAACAAACATGCCTAAGTATTCATATTAACATAAAACTGACAGTAACGTAACACAAAAAAATCAGTACTTTAAGACTTATAATCTGTGTCATAAAGTACTGATGTATAGCACTATAGTAGTCCATAGTAAACACAAAAGAAGGCATGTGCTTTAACTCACAGCTAGGTCAGTTTTAGTGACAATAACTATTTTGTGCAACGAGTCCTTATCGACAAACCTGAAAATCCACCCGTTTAGTGTCTACATGAGAACAATGGATCCAAAAAAGGTTGTTTATTTTTGTCTATTAGGCTCCAGGTGAGAACATCAGAGCCAAAAAGTCAGTTAACTTGAGCTAGTGGATTAGAGGTTGAATCCATTACAGAAAACGAAGGTGCAGGTGCAGCAATTTCACTACACAAGTGCAACAACAGTCGATACAAAAAAATTGCTACTTCATTTTACCTAAGCACACGAATGTCAATCATTCAACTCCTTAATATTAAGCGTTAAGAACTAAAACAACTGAAAAGAATGAAATTAATGTAATTAGATATATCCCCTCTAGTTCGGCACATTAACCCCAAGGTTCAAATTTTAGTTACCTACTTGATCGTCAAATAGGGAAACCCAATTCGGTCTATTTTCAGCTCAATGGACAACCACACTGATTACTGAATCCTTTAACCAAGCTACCAGTACCGGGCATTAGATCAATTTCAACAGCTCTTTGTCAATCATGGCCAGGACGCCCTATGGTTGACCCTGGGAAATGACCTAGAAATTGAAGATCGAGTTTCTTCGAGCATTCAATTAGGGGAATATGCCAAAGCTTTGTTGAAAGGCGAAGGCAAAGCAGTTGCAACGATGGAAATACAGAATGTATATGATTCCTAATACACGAATTCTGTAAATCATGTACAGAGAAAGCAGATTCTACAAAACCACCTAGAGCAAATCATGTATAGTATAGAACGGATGAGCAAGCAAATGAAGATTTTAAAAAAGTACAAGGGGTAGATTACATGAGCAGAGGAATCGAGGTCTTGTATTGAGGACTTCATGCGGGCAATCAACTGAGCTTCCTCCCCTTGCTCCATGATGTGATCAAATTCCAGGCGAGGGGATTCAACGAGTTGGGCAAAAGGAAGAAGATACTCGTAATAAATAGGATTGATTATTGTATTGCATTTCATATTTAAAATAAAATAAAATAAAACGGACCAATACAGATAAGCATGATAAGTAAGTATACATGCGAATTGAATAGGGCTGGAGAACGCGCCATGACACGCGCCCCCTTTCCCTCGTCTTCCCCGTTCATCAAACCCCCAAATCACATCATTTCCTCCATCGTTCTCCCAAAATGCGAGGCATCTCGCCACCAAATCGGTCTGTTCAAGCCACCATCGCACCCTCCTGTCATCACCCCTACCGGTCTCGGTTCTTCAGTACCGGAAATCGCCAAACCTAAACTCTTGCTATGTCTATCAAATCAAAATCCCATGGTTGTGGCTGTGTTGCCATGGCTGTGGCGTTTATGGATGTTCCCTCGACAGTATGAGTCATTGTGTCGAGATGAAAAGAGGGTGATGAAAAACTATTAAAAAAGGAAGAAAACTGTCTGTCGGTGGGAATGGTGGTGCGCCGGTCCGGTCTCGGCTCTGTGGCGGTGCGTCGGTCAGATCTCTTCTCTGTGGTGGTGCGCCTGGCCGGTCTCGGCACTGGGGGGGTTCGCCATCGCTGCTTCTGTTCGCCGGCTCAAAGTGGAGGTGCGCTCCGGGGTCGTCTCCTCTCGGCTCGGCGTGTGTGGGTGGGAGATCTGTCTCCTCCCCCTCTCCTATGGCGAGGTTCTGGTGGGACTGTTCCCTCCCTTCTCCTCTTTTGTGGCTCTACCATCTTTGATCAGGTCATTCTACACCTTCTCGAATATAAACTTATCTAATTATTTTGTCAAGTCCAGTAAAATTACCGCCGTTCGGTGGTTAGAAAACCCGGTGTTAGAGGCTCATGCCTCTTCACTCCCTACCCCCCGTTTTCCGGGCCTTGAAAAATCTGAGTTTATTGGGGCTGTCATGGCTTCGGTCCTCAGATCGAATGAAGATTTGGTTCTCATTGATTTGGATTTTGCAAGTCAGTACTTGGCCTGGGTGGTGGCTATTTTGCCTTCAATCTATGTTATTTGCATATGTATTTTAGTTAGAGTTCCCCCTTACCAGGACTATATCCCTTATGTTACATATCTGGGGCTCACGAGGTTATGTTTCGTGTTGACCACTTTGTGCAGTATTAGAATGTCTGGTGGGATCTCATCAAGAACCATTATTGGATTTGTTTGGGTTAACACCTATATGATTGTGCGATTTCAGTTTGGATTCCATTTTATATCTTCAATAGACTACTTATCAATGTTTTACTTTGGATTGCTTGGAGTCCTCTATTTAACTGGGACGAGAACCCCGTTCTCTCCCCATCCAACCCCCAAAAGGGCCCTAAATCTCTCTATGAGAGCCAAAAATCTGAGGGGAATCCCCACCCCTTTGTAAACCTAAAGGCTAAATCTTTCAAAGGAAAACTCCACAGAGCTAGCTCTTTGGCCAGTGACAATCGGGTATGCCTTCTTATATCATTGACTAGGCTCGATCGCATAAGTGATCCTAAATGGAGATTATCTTTGACAATTTGGTGTAGATCTCCACTCCTCGACCATCTATCTGATAAGTGTTGGTATATTGATTTTACCATTCTGTGCAACACTCTACATTGTTCTGCTACCTATTTAGGAATCATTAGCTTTCGTCAAGCTCTCTACTTCACAATCCCTAATGGTGCTATTTGTGGTTGGATACTGTTGGATCACTCCTTTGTCACCCAAGCCTCGTCAAAGAAGGATGGTGGTTGTTTGCGCCTTCGAGCCGACACGAATTCGTGTCTCCTGCTCACCCTGAGTGTTGTTCCTGACACCTTTCCTTGGGAAAGATGTCAGTCGATGTTGTGTTTGATTCACCAAACCACCGCTCATCGGTGCCTCAACAAAAATGTGAAGGAGCCATGTGCTTCTTCACCCTCTACCTCCCGAAAGGGCCCTCTGAAATTGATGGTTAAACAAGTTTATGTAGGTTCTACCAAGCCATCTAAATTTGCTTTGCTCCTCAAGGCATCGACATCTGGTCCTTTGAGGTTTGTGAGACTGCTTCCCGCTACTAAGATTTGTGTCATCTCGCCTGACTACAGTCTTAATTCTGTGCGAGTGGGGACTTCTTCTTCCTCTACTCTTGTGGATCTTTTGCTGTTGTCCAGGTTTATCTACATGCTCTCTCATTTGACTGCAGATAATTGCTTTACTCTGTCCAGGAAACTCACCACCTTTTGGTGGATGGAAAACTTGGTGCTAGAGGCTTATGTCTCCTCACTTCTTACCCCCCGACCTTCGGGCCTTGACAAACCTGCGGTGTTCGGAGCTGTTATGGTTCCGTTCCCCAGTTTGAATGAAGATTTGTTTAAAAATTTTGGTGTTGTTGGCCTATTCTTGACGTTTATTAAAATCAAGTGTGAACTTGTAACCTGTGTATTGAAGGATGTTTTACACACTAGAACTTATTTGGGAAAAATTCCAACTGATGTATTGATTAGTTGTCAAATGGTCTTCCTATTCCTTTGTGTGTTTTGGTCTGTTTTGCATGGTAAAATTAATAATCAAATGTACTTGCTCCAGTTCAACCCTAAGAGTTTGGGGTCGGCTATGCACTACATCATGAAAAAGACCTATTGCTTCTATAGGGTGGTAGGAAATTACCACGATTATCAATTGATGTCTGTTTTTTGGCTAGAACATGAGGTTTGGATTGTTATGGTTGACAATCTCGCCTTTTTGGCAACGAATTTGGCATTAACACTCTCTAGTTGCTGTCTGCAAGTCCGATACCAAAGTAACCGCGAGAATGTTTCACTGTCATGTTGTTTGGCTTGTGCTGTCAGTGAACCAATGAAAAATCTGTATTTGATGAATAATAAACTTGGCTTGTGGCTATTGTATCAACTTGTTAACATGAACAAAGAGGGGGGTTCTCATAACATGTCATGGTTTTGTTTCATACATATAGTGGCTTGCTACTTTGGTCAAATTAAAATTTATGCTTCATTTTGGTCTAGGTATCTTATTGCCGGTGTACGTAGTGGAGTGTTCGAGCAATTATTTCAAAGTGTCCTCAACATAAGAGGCTCCTTTGGAGTATTTACAAACAAGATTATCAAATCTGTGTCGATGAAAGGACTCCGCCTCCCTGTCCTTTCATCACCAATGATGTTTTATGAAGATATGCTTCTGGAACTGCCGTGGAATAGGAAAACGTACATTCTGGACAGAAATAGATTCACTATGTAAAAACGAACACATCCAAATCTTGTCGCTAGCAGAAACAAAAGCGGAAAATATTCCGGACGATAAGTTGTGGAAAAATATTGGGTTTGATGAAGGGGTTTGGTCGCCGTCCATTGGGAGATCTGGTGGCATTGGGGTCATTTGGAAGACTCATCAGATGCTTAATGTATCAATATCAGTGTCAGTGCACACCCCCCGTATTATTGGACTTAGACTAGAAAGTGTGCAGTGGGGTCTTCCGATTTTGGCGCTCTTCGCTTATGCTCCACCAAATCTAAATGATAAAGATGCCTTATGGGAAACATTAATAACAATTGTAAACAACTCCCCTATTCCGTGCATGGTCTTAGGGGACCTGAACGAGATACTATGCAATGCTGACAAAGTGGGCGGAGCCACTACCCGACCATCAAGATTTTCTCGGTTAATCTCCTTCAAAGACGATTGCAACTTGTTTGATCTACCCACGTTTGGAAACCAGTTCACATGGAGAAAGATTATGGAGGATAACTTTAATACCCACGAAAAAATCGATCGGGTATTAGTTCACCAACAGATTCTTACGTCTTTCCCAAATATGATAACCCATAACGGTGCATTTTCTTCCTCGGATCACTGTCCAATTTCTATATCAATCGACGACGGGTCTTCCTTCAAAGCCCCGCCATTTAAATTTGAGAACGTTTGGCTTTTGAGGAAAGACTTTCGCAATATTGTAAAGCAATCCTGGCGGGCGTCCTGTCCTGGCTCGGCTATGTTTCAACTACTGTTTAAACATAAACTATTGAAAAAAGGGCAAAAGAATGGAATAAAACCAATTTCGGTAATATCTTCCGCCAACTAAAGGAGTTAGACTCAGAACTCTTGCTCATCAAGTCCTCGGGATCATCGTCAAACTCCCAAATATATCAAGCAAAGGAGAAACGCCTAATTTCGAAGCGAGAAAAGCTAATTCTATTCTAGAAATCATATTGGAGCCAAAGGGAAAAAACGAAACACCTCAAACTCTCAGATTCGAACACGGCCTACTTCCACCGAGTGGCTTCGGGACGGAGACACAGGAAACAAATTCGAAACATAACCTTTTCAAGCAGGACCCTGATTCTGGGCGAGGAGAACGTTAGAAATGAGATAAAAAAAGGAATTTGAAAACAGATTTAAAAAGGAGTCTATTGATGATGCGCTTATGTCTAACTTCCTGGACCTAATTCATCCTTCCATCTCGACAGATGAAAATAGTTTCCTTATTGTACTACCATCAAACCTAGAGATTAAGACGGCGGTGTTCAGTCTGGGCAAAAACAAGTCCCCAGGCCCGGATGGTTTTACTGCTGAATTTTATACAAAATACTGGGACATAGTCGGGAAATCAGTTATTTGTGCGGTCAAGGGTTTTTTCCGCTCTGGGAGAATACTCCGTCAAATAAACCATACTTTTATCTCCCTGCTCCCAAAGAGGGACAACCCAACCTCCACCTGTCACTACAGGCCTATCAGCCTATGTTCTAATATATACAAAGTAATCTCCAAAATATTAACTGAAAGATTAAAAAAGGTAATCGGGAAACTCATACATCCGTTACAAGGAGCTTTTGTGTCAGACAGGGCGATATAGGACAATGTCCTTATTGCCCATGAAATTTTCCACTCATACAAAAACCGTAAGGGACGTGAAGGATGGCTGGCAATAAAATTAGACATGGAAAAAGCATACGATAGGGTAGACTGCCACTTCATAAAGAATGTGCTCCTCAGATTTGGATTTCACGACACTTTTACTTCATGGATTATGGAGTGTATAACAACCGTTTCTTTCTCTGTACTAGTTAACAACGGCCCTACAGAACTATTCTTTCCTTCCCAAGGAATTCGCCAGGGGGACCCTCTGTCCCCTTTTCTATTCCTGTTGGGTGCTGAGGTATTAGCCCGTAAACTTGCAGCTGAAGCAAGCCTGGATAGACCACAAATTGGCTTTCCGATTGGTCAACACGGGCCGCGTATTCCGTTCCTGTCCTTCGCAGATGATATCATTATCTTCTCCAAAGGTAGCGTGGATGCGGGGTGCAGAATTAGATCGATAATTGACTCGTATTGCCGGGTATCGGGCCAGAAGGTCAATTACCAAAAATCTAGTTTTCAAGCGTCGCCAGGGATTCCAAACCATAGAATCCTTGAATTAGGTAACTGCCTCAACATTACAAACGAAAACTCTATAGAAAAGTATTTAGGCTGTCCTATTATTAATGGTAGAGTCACCAGCAGTACATTTGAAGATATCGTCTGCAAATCAAAACAACAACTATCAAAGTGGAGGGCCAATGCGCTTTCCCAGCAGGGTCGTGCAACCCTTATCAATTCTAACCTATCGGCTAAACCTCTGCATGTAATGCGGAATTTCATGCTCCCCGTAGCTATACATAATGAACTGGACCAAATAAACCGATCTTTTTTCTGGAACAAGGATTTACAATATCGGCCGTTAATTAGTTGGGATAAGATTTGCAAACCGAAGCAGCATGGCGGGTTGGGAATTCGCAAATTAGGCGATATGAATGTCGCTCTTCAGATGAAACTTTTGGGAAAATACTGGCTGAACCGAACAATATCTGGGTAACATTAATCAGACATAAATACCTACGTTCTGCTAGTATTTTCGAGTACAAACGATCGGGAGCCAGTTCTTGGCAATGGGTTAAACTTGCTAACTTAATTGACACTTTTAAAACAGGCCTTATTTGGTCGATAGGAAACGGACGCTCAATAAAATTCTGGATCGATAATTGGATCTCCACCTACACGTTAGAGTCTCGGGTGGGTAATATCCAGGGTTTCGATCAGAATGAGACCGTTAGTGACTATATTATGGGGGGGAAATGGTGGTGTGAAAAGTTGCAGAAGGTACTACCAAACAACATTGTAAAAGAAATTGTAGACATTCCTATTCCTGAATCAAATCTACAAGACCGCCTATACTGGTGGCCAGATAGGGAAGGTTGGTTTACTACAACCAGCGCCTACAAACTGATAACAGCACAATCCTCAGCTCCGGCCGATACGAACGCTTGGATTTGGAAAACTGATGTTCCCCCTAAGGTGAAGAATTTCCTATGGAAGATTGCACAAAATGGTCTGCCCACTGCTGTGCGCCTATCGTGCAGGGGGTCGACTGTCCCAACTACTTGTTCACTATGCAATACGGCTCCCGAAGACGAGACTCACCTGTTCCTGGAATGCCCTTTTATACGGAAAATATACCGACTTCCGAGTCAAGAACAAACAACAATTACTAGAATGATCAGTCAGTCCCGGGATTTCAGACCCATTCTATCTAGCCTTGGAACCAGCTTAACGACTGCCGCTCTAACTGATCTATCCTTCGCTTGGTGGACTATCTGGTACATCAGGAACCAATACTTGTTTCAACAAGCACCAATCCCCCAGCACCAAACTGCTGTCCATCTGGTCAGATCACACATAGATAACTGGAAGAGAACATTCGCGATCGACGGTGATGGTGATAAAGGTATGCATCCCTCCTCAAGAGTCTATCCAAGAAAGGCCGACAAACAACGTCCTATTAAATGGCGCAAGCCTCCGTCAAGGTGGTTCAAACTTAATTTTGATGGTTCTTCTTTAGCCAACGGTGACAGTATGGCTGGTATTATTATCAGGGACTGGAATGGCCGCCCTGTCACCATCGAGCACAAATTACTAGGAAAACAGCAAGCCATCATGGCAGAAGCTCTCGCCCTCAAACTGGGAATCCAGAAGGTATTACAAATGCACATTGAAAGAATCCAAGTTGAAGGTGACTGCAAAATAATTATAGACTATCTAAACAAGACGGCTAAATGTCATTGGGAGATTGAACTGATCCTCTCCGATATTCTAGTCATGTTGTCGACTGTAAAAGAAATAGGTTATTTTCATGTACCTCGTATGGGCAATAGAGTGGCTGATAAGGTTGCACACCTTAGCCACTCTGCCCGAGGTAATGATATTCACAACAATCCAGGTCTTATTGACCTCATCCGCAAGGATACTGCCGGGTAGGGCTTGCCCACCCGAATCTTTTCCTAATAAAAAAAAAAAAAGTAAGTATACCTGCCCAAGGAGCTAAGGCTACTACTACTACTATTATTATTATATTTATATTTATTATTATTATTATTATTATTATTATTATTATTATTATTATTATTATACTCAAACAAAAGTTTACAAGAGCAGACAGTCGAGAAACAAGCTGCGCACCAACCCCTTTAGCAATGGAAAAACAAACTCTGGTAAAAATATGAGCAGCTAGACGAGAACTAGAATATAAGGCTAAAGAGAAAGAGCGGATCCGTCCCAACACCGCAACTGCATCCCTATCCAACTCACCAAAAGAGGAGAAAGAAAAAGGCATAAACCCATAACCAGCAGAAGAGCACACATCCCGATACTTGGTGCACTTACGCCGCGCAGCGTCGAGTACACACCGTCCAGGAGCAAAGGTAGTCAAGCAAGTCTGAGTGAGGGGGGAAGAACCAGTGATATCAACACACACATCCCGACCCCGATCCCAAGAGTAAAGTAGAATGTCAGCGGGCCTAAGGGGTCCACCAGGAATGTCAACAACACCAATGTCCACCTCCTTTCCAAAGGAGATCCCAGCACGGAAGCAAATGTCGAAGAGGGTGTCACGAACAAGATTATGCCGGTGTTTGATCCCAACGGAACTCGAACACGACACGGCATGATCCCCAAAAATATCAGCCTAAAAAACCCGGCCACATGCAGAACAGGGAAGACCAGACCGAAATAAAGGGATACCCAAACGATAGCAGAGCACAGACCTGTAAGTCATGCCATTCATGGTCTGACCGAGCCCCGGAATAGGAACGGCTCTGAACCAATCAGACGAATGGGGCCCATGTTGAGACCTCCACAACACCACCTGCCTCGGGGTCAATGAAAAAGCCGACTCAGAAGAAGCCACAATCCAGGCGAAGTACACATATGCTAATTTCTTCATTAGTTTAGGGGCAGCGAACTCGCAAGAATCACGACTGAAGTCAGAACCGGTAAGACCATTCAAGTCACACAGTGCAACGTCGAAAGAGGGCCCCTCACCCGAGGGCAGCCCAGCAAGGCGGAGGAGCGAGGACTGCAGCCCAGAAGACTGCACGCTTTTTATTACTATTATTACTATTATTACTATTATTACTATTATTATTACTATTATTACTACTACTATTATTACTATTATTACTATTATTATTACTCCACCCGTTTCAAAATAAAAGTCGTTTGACTTTCTGCACGCTTTTTAAGGAGGTAAAAAAATATATAAAATATTATTTTTGTAATCAATTTTTTTTCATAAAATGATTTTTTTTTATTAGGTAAAGATTTGGATAGAGGGCTATCCAAGCGCATCTAGACGGATGAGATCTAGAAGATCTTTATTGGATGGTATATGTTCCCCATGAACAGAGTGACAAAGGTGTGCAACCTTATCAGCCACTCTGTTGCCAGCACGGGGTATGTGAGAAAAGGAAACTTTTCTCATATTTCGAATGATCTTCTGTATATCAGATAGGATCATTTCCACCTCCCAAGGACAACGTGTTGTACCTTGAAGATAGTCGATGATGATTTTCGAGTCACCTTCAATGATTAAATTTGTTATGTTCATTTTCTTGGCTTCCAGCACCCCCAACCTCAGGGCTGCTGACTCAGCCATTAGGGGTGATGAACGGCCAAGACGCATACTAGAAATTTGAGAGGGTTCTCCATTCCAGTTGCGGATTATGATACCAGCGGTACTTGCCCCGCAACAAAGCGAAGAGCCATCGAAATTCAGTTTGTGCATTCCATACGATGGTTTTCTCCATTTCTTATGTTTGGTCTTCTCTGTTCTTCGATTGGTCTTGTTTTTCTTTGAGGGTTCAGGGGTCGGGTGTGTTGATCTGATTCTTCGAGTAGACACGCCCGAGTCCAGTTTTCAGATTGTTTTTTTGAAAACATTTCAATGGTGTTGGTTGTCGGTGGCTGCTGGTTCCTAAAAACACATCCATTCCGGAAGTACCATATCCCCCACCATCTTGTTACGATGTTTTGCATTTTTGCCTTTGATAAGGTACGCAACCAGTTTAGAAGATCCCCTATTTCCCTGGATTTACCAATGGTTTGCTTGAGTGTTTGTTGTTCATTTGGGGTTAGGTGGTTTCTAATCAAGTCTGAATAACATTCTGTGAGAAGATGGATATCGTCCTCCACCCGGTCCGGGCATCGAACACAATCCGTAGGTACCGCTACACCACGTGAAGCAAGTTTGGCTTTGGTTGATAGACCTGAGTGAGCAATTTTCCATACGAAGTTTTTTATTTTAGGTTGGAGATCAAGTTGCCATATCCATTTATAGTCTCGCTGTTCATTATCGTTGATGATGAATTTGTATGCGAAGGAGGTCGTAAACCACCCATGCTTGTCTGGCCACCAATATAGCCTGTCCTCAAACGATGACACAGGTAGTGGAATCGAAATTATCTCATCAACTAGTTGTCTGGGTAGGACCCTATTGAGTTTTTCAACCCACCAATGGCCGTTTATGATATATTCGCTGACTGGTTCTTCCTTATCAAACTGATTTGGGCAGTCTGACCGATCACATAAGGCTATCGCAGAAACCCAGTGATCGGTCCAGAATTTAACTGATTTACCATTTCCAATGGTCCAAATTATGCCTTCTTTGAATTTCTGGATCAAGTTTGTTAGTTTGGCCCATTGCCAGGACAAGTTGCCGGATTTCTTATATTTTAAAATGTGTATGTTCTTGAGATATCTGTGGGTGATTACCTGGACCCAAGTGTTGTTGGGTTCAACAAGAATTTTCCACAAGAGTTTTAATTGCAAGGCTTCGTTCATTTATTTTGCTTTTCGTATTCCTAACCCACCCGATTTCTTTGATTTACAGATCTTGTCCCATCCGATAAGTGGTCTGTGTTGGGCATCCTTGTTCCAAAAGAAGCATCTATTTATCGAATCCAACTCCTTATGCATTGTGGCTGGAAGCATAAAGTTTTTCATTATATATAATGGTTTTGCTGTCAGGTTTAATCCAATAAGAGTTGCCCGACCTTGTTGAGATAATGAATCCGCCCTCCATTTACTAAGTTGGTTTTTGGTTTTCGTAATTACTTCCTTGAACGTGTCTTTGTTAACCCGCCCATTAATAATGGGGCAGCCAAGATATTTTTCTATAGCATTGGAATGGGTGATTCCGAGTGCACTTCCGAGCTCAGAAATTCGCTTCGGGTAATCCCGCCAGTGGCTTGGAAGGCTGATTTGTGATAGTTAACCTTCTGCCCAGATATTTGACAGTAGTCATCTAAAATTTCCTTAACAGTGTGGCATGCTGTGTTGGTTCCTTTAAGAAAGATTAATATATCGTCTGCAAAGGCCAGGAAGGGAATACGAGGTCCCGATGTCCCGAAATTGAACCCGACAGCCTTGTCAGGGGACGCAGCCTCCCAAACAAGGCGTCGAGCTAAGGCTTCAGCCCCGAGTATAAATAAAAATGGTGAGATTGGGTCGCCTTGTCGTAGGCCTCTTGTAGGCGTAAACAGTTCTGTAGGTCCATTATTCACAAGCACAGAGAATGAAACAAAGGTAATGCATTCTTTAATCCAGTTTACAAACCTTGGGTGGAACCCAAATTTATTCATGATAGCTTCCGTAAAGTCCCAGTCAACACGGTCATAGGCCTTTTCCATATCTAATTTTAGAGCCAGCCATCCAGTCTTACCTTTTCTGGTTTTAAAGGAGTGAAAAATTTCATGGGCGATTAGTACATTATCTTGAATGGCTCTGTCCGAGACAAAGGCACCCTGGAGAGGGTTTATTAATTTCCCTAGAACCTTCTTCAAGCGTTCTGTTAAAAATTTTGAAATTATTTTATATATTTTTGAGCATAGACTAATGGGTCTGAAGTGACTTGTGGTAGTGGGGTTGTCTGTTTTTGGCAGAAGCGTAATGAACGTGTGATTTATTTGTTTGAGCATCCTTCCAGATAAGAAGAAACTCTTGACTGCCTTTATAACCGAGGGCCCAACCACATTCCATGATTCTTTGTAGAATTCAGCCGACATGCCGTCAGGCCCTGGGGCCTTGTTCCATCCTAGGTTGAAAATTGCCGTCTTTATTTCCCCGTTTGAGGGTATCGTTGTTAGCATTATATTCTCCTCATCTGTGATATCATTGGAGATCAGATTTAGGAATTCGTTTAATTTAGCCCTATTAATTGGCTGTTTTGTAAATCTTTTCTGGAAATCCTTTTTAATTTCATTGTTTATGTTGTCTTCTCCTGTTATATGAGTGCCTTCCGATGTGGTTATGCATCTAATGTACTTTCTGTTTCTTCTGCCAGAGGCAATTCTATCGAAATATCCGGTATTTGAGTCTGAGAGTTTAATATGTTTAGATTTTGCTCTCTGGTTCCATTATATTTTCTGGAATGTGAGTAGTTTTTCTTTCTTCTTTATCAGGTTTGCTTCCTTTGTGTGCGAATTATTGTTTGTGTTATTTGTCATACCCTGTTGGATTTGGAGGAGTTGTGTTTCAACTTTTTGCAGTTGTCTAAAGATGTTTCCAAATGTGTTTTTGTTCCAACTTTTTTCTTTGGCTTTTAACAATTTTGTTTTTCGGACCAGTTGGTACATAGCGGAACCGTGGCATTTTAATCACCATGCTTGTTTGACTATGTTTTTGAAGTCGTTCCGGCGTAGCCATACATTTTCGAATTTGAAGGGTGGGGGTTTGAAGCTTTGACTAGTATTTAATTCAACGGTAATAGAGCAGTGATCAGAGGATGTGAATGCACCGTTTTTTGTGTGAATGGCGGGGTACTGATGTATTATGGCATGTTGAACTAGGACTCTGTCGATCTTTTCTTTTATGTTTCCTTGTTCTTCTTGTTTTTTCCTCCATGTAAATGGATTTCCCCATGACGGAATGTCTTTGAGAGAACATTGATTCTTAATTTCGGCGAGTCTGATAAATCTGCGTGGGTGAGTCACTGCACCGCCTTCTTTGTCAGCAAAACATCCAATTTCATTAAAATCACCCATGACTATACATGGGATAGTGGCCCGGTTTATCTGCTCTATTATCGGGGACCAGAATCCTGTTTTGTGTTGTTCTTGGGGTGGAGCGTATATGAACCATATTAGGCATGTGAAGTTGTCGATGATGTTTGCATTTTTCATGGCAATAGCCCTTGGCATTTGCACCATGACCTCGATGGATTCATTAATCATGGTGTTTTCCTTCCATAGTATACCCAGGCCACCAGACCTACCCGATGCTGGTGACCAGATAGCTTTATCGAACCCCGCCCCCCTCCATAACGAAGGTTCAGGGATGTGTTCCATTTTGGTTTCAGCAAGCGCCAGTAGTTGTATGTGTTCTGATTTACACCAAGTGCTGATATCGATCCAGAATGTAGGACGGCCAATTCCACGACAATTCCAGAAACTAATCTTCATTATTAACTATTCTAAGAGCGAGCGAGACATGTACTCGCAATTCGCCACAGGCTTGACTCAAGAGGAGTGATTTGTGATACCGTGTATAAATTGATCTTTTTACAATGTTTTTATGTACTTGTTTAAGTTTTCGATTTCTTGATTTTCGATGTGTCGAATACATTGTCTTGATTTGTGGTTTTTTATCCCGATAAAGGATATAATTTGTATTGTTACCCCAAGGAAGCCACCAGTAACGAGGGGGCAGCTCGGCCATAGCGTAACCAAACATGGTCGGGATAGCCCGAGGTTGGTTTGGATCAGGATTGTTGTGCTCCATTGCTATACCTAAGTTAGGAAATTCCCAGTATCTTAATTTCCCCGCATTGGAGGGATTAAGGAGAGATTCGTTCTTGCTTGTAAGATGAGTGGTTGTATCAGTTACATAGGATTTAGGTGAAAGGGCCGAGAAGCAGCAATGACACTCAACACCCCAATCAAACAAGTAGACGAAATAATATAAATATGCTTCTATTAACATTTCTTAGGTTCCAGCCTTATATAGCAACATTTTCCACCAACTAAACATTTTCTTAAGCTTAGTTCTTAGCCTACTAGCAATATCATACAGACCACTAGCAATATCATACAAACCATGATTTTCAATCCGAGTAGTTACAAGCAGATTACAGTCCATCAAACTACCCAACTTGTTCATAATGCAAAAGAGAATTGAAGGTTTTATTTTACTTCCTAGGTTTATAAGTGCTTCAGAATGGAGGGTTAGATTCTTGTTGTACCTTCGAGCCTTGTTCCACCAGCTACCAGTGTTGTCACTCTTCATTGCGAGGCTTTTTCCCACCTCCTTCCTTCAGATAGGAAGAGGCCGTGTCAGAGTCTCCCATACCATTTCTCCTTTTTCCGGATTCAGACGTTGTAGTTGTTTCCATCCCCATCTGCTCCAGCCGTTTGGCAATGGAACCAGAGTGTGTCGAGGGAGTAGCAGTGGTCTTGAAGGGCTTAGGACCCATTTTCGGGTCATACAAATTAGACAGCGCGAACTCCACACCCGGAGGGATCCCCTTTAATGCTTCTTCAAAGGTTTCATGACAGTAGAAATCCATGGGTTCAGCCAAGTCGTCTTCAAACAGTACATCCTCGTAGTCGAAGGTGTCATCATTATCCGGCTTTAGGAGAAATGGCAAGGGAGGCAACTCGGCCTGCAGTTCCTTAGTATCATCACAAGGAAGGGTCTCCTGAGCATCTCCAGTCGTCGGCATGGGCTCATCATCAATTGGTTTTGGTTCGATCATCGCCTCCCCACCCACATGAGAGAAGAAGCTCGAGGTCTTTCCAGACAGTTTGGATGAGGATGATTCAGATTTATAGATGACATTGATCCCAATGTTCTTCAGCAGCTCAGATTTAGGATTGCCCACCTTGGAGGATGGACCATCCGCTTTTCCTTTGGAGGCAACCTTGATCCACTCATGGTCATCATCGCCGCTTGCCAGAATCTCATGTCTCTTCTCCTTCAGTTTTAATTATTAGTAATAAGTATCAATTTATGGAAATTTTTTTTATTAAAAAAACAATATTTTATAGAGATTTTATCTTTTTAAACGGCGTGCAGAAAGTCAAGCGACTTTTATTTTGAAACAAATGGAGTATTATTATTATTATTATTATAAATTTTATTATAAAAACAAATTTATAAGAAATTAGTGGGTAGCCGAGATACTATCTAGGCACCCACTCCTGTAGCGATAACAAAGCTAAGTCTAGTGAAAATATAAGTTGCAGTACGAGCCCCGACATCCTGAGATACTGAAAATTTCTGAATCCGCCTCAGCAAAGCAACAACATCAGTATCCAACTCCCCCAACGAAGAGAAGGAGAATGGTAGAAAACCATAACCCGCTGCCGTGCACAAATCACGATACTTGACACACTTACGCTGAGCAACATCAACAACAACACGACCGGACACAAAGTCAGACATCCCTGACTGAGTCAAGGGGGAGGATCCCGTCAGATCAACACAAACATCACGCCCTTTGTCCCATGAATAAAGAAGCAAATCCGCCGGACAAAGAGGTCTATCATGCCCATTCACCAAACCGATATTAACCTCCTTACCGGTAGAAATTCCAGCACTGTAACAAATATCCAATAAGACGTTGCACACAAGGTTATGTCGATGTTTAATGCCCACGGTACCAGCATAGGACACAACATGATCTCCGTAGACATCACCATCAAAGACCCGAGAACAAGCCGGACAGGACCTAAACACCGTGAACAATGGAACACCCAGTCGATAGCTAAGCACACCACACCACGATAGGTCCTCCCATTCATAGTCTGCCCAAGCCTAGAAATAGGAACTGCACGCAACGAATCAGATGAGTGAGCACCCTGCTGAGATTTCCATAATGTCACTTGTCGCAGAGTCAATGAGAAAACAGAGTATGATGTAGTAACAACATTTGCAAAATATATATCTGCCAGTTTCTTCATAAGTTTGTGGGCAGCGATTTCACTAGGATCGCGTAGAAGATCGGAACTGGTGACCTCATTAAAAAAACAACAAGCATCATCAAAAGTAGGACCAGCAACAATAATATCAGAAGGGCGTAAGAGCTTACCTTGCAACTCAGCAGACTGCAAACGAAAGAACCCTATCCGAAAGCATCATGCCGGATGAGAGAACCCTATTCGAAAGCATCTTGCTGGATGAGATCAAGAAGATCTGTGTCATTGTATAAAGAGAAAATGTGTGCAACAGGCCACTTTTTGGGCTCAAATTTAACAAATGTCCACGGACCTCTACATATTAGGTTAAAGTCCACTAACCCAAACCTGTGTCCCCCCTCACTTGTTCTGCCTCCCTCTTTCTCAAACGCTCGCTTGCAATAGGTCGGAATCGTCGGATTCAGAGTTCCCTCCCTCCTCATCCTCGCCCCTTCCTCTTCCACCGATATGACAGTACAGGGGCCATGGTTTCGATCCCACCGCCTCGTCTTCCTCTGCTCGCCCCTCCGCCGCCTCGTCTGGTCGCGCTTCGTATGCTGAAATCAGGGGAAGAAGAGATCGGGATCGAAAACGTCTCCCATGGCGACCTGTCTCCCATGGCTTCATCTCCGGTTACCTTCCTCCGACCTCGATTCTAGAGGTAGCGACCTCCCTCTCTCTCCGTTTGTCTAGCAATAGCGATTTCCCTTTCGATCCGATTTGTTCCATATGTCCAAATCCCTTCATCTGATCTGATTTGTTCCATATGCGCCTTTAATCAGAGATGACTGGAATTGACGGCTGTTGGAATGTAAAATTTTACAAATTCATCATGTCCATAATTTTATAAAATTAAATTAAGCCTAAAGCCAAGAATGTTTGGCTTGATTGGAGAAATGGGCTCTTGTGTGTTACGGTACTTGGGCCAGCTGTAGTAGTGCAAAAGTAGCCCAAACAAAACAAAAAAAATTATAATAAAGATAAATCAGGAGAAAGGTTGGTTTACAGTTTTGGAAGGGCTGTAACTGACAGAAAAGTGGGGAGGTGGCCTAGAGAACAGCTGCAAGGGGAGGTTACTTGGGATAACTTCCTATTGCACGTAGTATAAAAAAGAAGACAGATTCAAGGGCTACAGAAGTCTGAGAAACACACAAGTTTACTAAAAGAAAAAGAAATCAAAGCATACAAAGAGAAAGAAAGAGAGGAAAGCTGCAGTGCAGGCACAACACGCAGAGTAATTCAAGAGCAAGACAAGAAACATCCAAGGGTACACCCTTTAAACTTCTTTATTAACTTCCTTTCAAAACTAATCGTTTTGTTCTTGTTCAAGTAGGTTTAATGGCTGATCAGTTACAAATACTCTCGCCTAGTGTTGCATCCCTTAAGGGTTTGAAAGATATTTGGCTTTCTTACCTGGGGTGTACCACGTAGTAGGTTGAGAGTATACTCTCCCGTAGTTGGCTCGAAAGTAAGTACTTTCGCCGCTACACTCGATCCCAATGAGGATCGGCTTCTAGGGGCGGAGCTTTGCTGAATTTTCCACTCAAAAGCATCAATAGCAGGGAGAATTGATGAAGACTGAAACCAAATGATATTCTATCAACTGCTCATATGACATTCTTGAAGCCTGGGAAGATAAAAACAAAAATCTAATGAACAAACACAAGCAGGGGTTCTCATAAGTAATTTGAAAGCTCCATGACAAGAAACAATCGGCTTCTTAATTATGAGTCTGTAACAAGAGGCCTGTCAAGGCTGAAATTGCAGAAGAAAAAAAAAGACTTTAAGTTCCTGAGAAAGTATCAAATTGAAAGAGCAGGATAATATACCACTGTCTTTGCTTTTCTACTCAAAACAAAACCAGAAGGAAAATTTGTGGGCTGACTGTGATCAGTTGGAAGGACCAAAACCTACCCCAGCTTTATCACCTATAATTAAATTGGAAGTGCCTTCTTTGGGATAGTCAAGTCTAGAATTGTCCAAATCACCAAAACCACACAAATCTTGGTATCGATACGACTTCGAATCAAGAGGATAACTAAAAGGGGTCAAACTCAAATATTAAAAATCAAATCAAATGTGTTGTACGATTATTCGCGCATTTTTGTTCAATATATTTTTGGCACGCTCGGTGGGACCCTTTTTGCCTTTTCATCTCTTAGTTTTATTCGATGCTAAAGTTTGCTTATTTATTTTGGTTGCGAGGAAAATGGCACCAATCGTGACTGTGAACTTTGATGAGCTACCGGCACTTTCATGGTGAAGAGAGGTCGCTGGGTCAAGAGACGGTCGTTCGAAGTTCGCTTTGAGGTTAGTAGGGATTCCATCATTGCAGAGATCCCAGTCAAGAATGTTTTCGGAGCTCTGCCAGCTCCGGAGGATGAGAAAATCACCAACTCAGTGATCAAGTTTCCACTACCGGCCTCAAGCAAAGAAATCATGAAGCTTAAAGGGTTCGCGAGTAATGGGGGCAAGAAAGCTAAGCACGTGAAGCTCGATGAAAAGAAAGTTGACAACCCATCAACCAGCAACAGGCTTGTACTCTGTAAGGGTGCTAGCAATGTTGCGAGTCCGAGCGGCACAAAGCCTGGAGAAAGAGTTGTTCGAGGACCCATCATTCAAGTTATAAGAAAGAATGTTGGGACAAATGTGATTCCCACCGTGCAATCTATACCCATGGCCAGGAAGGCGAGCAAGCCCAAGAGAAGAAGGGGGTGAAAATGCGGCTCTCATCATGGGAAAATTGAGGCCCTTCGTAGGCTAGCCTCATCTCCCGCGTTGGAGCAAGCCAACGCCAATCTGTGGAAGGCCGTCAAAGACCTCCTTGAGGCAAACAAGACTACTATCGCACCTCAAACCGCGAGTTCAAGCCATACTTCCTTTGGTCCAAATCCCTTGGATATGAACCATGTGGAACAAGTCATGGTTACCTCGTATTCGGAGGGGGAAGTCGAAGAAGGATCTTTAAAAATGAGAGATTGGAAAGTCAAAGCTCCGAGGGTGAAAGTGTTGAAGCCTACGGAGCCTCAGAAGGATGTCCAAACATCTTTTCAAGCTCATGACAAAGGGAAGAGCATAGTGGTGCCAAGAAAAGCTACCTCACTCCCTATTTATATGGAGGGGTATGAGGGGACAATGACAAGGTCAAGGTCTAAGACCACGTCATACGCTGGCGCAGTTACTCGTTCTCTAAGTCCGCCAGCTATACCAAAAAAGAAACAAAGCTCTCCCTTGTATGGAGATTCGGATTCGTTGTTTCATGAAGATGAGTTTCTGATGGTAGTTGTCAGTGGTATCAGATCAAATGATGGATCCGAAGAGGAAGTTGAAAGCATATCAGTGCTAGTTACCGGTGCCTCAACCGTTGAAGAACAACTCCAAGAATTACAGAGAAAACTGGAAGAAAGAGAGGCTCAAATACAACTCCTCATGGATCAAATGCAACAGCAAAATTCTAAAAACAGGCAAGAGAAAAGACGAGAGGAAAGTAGCTCCTCTATCTCTCCCCAAGAGATAAAGGAGTTAATTGCTCAAGGGATTCGGGAATTTTAGATCTCCCAAAGTCCGCCAGTGATTGGCTATAGAAAGCCATACCCTGCGGATTATGATGCAATTCCTTTCCTTCTGCATTATCAAAGGCCGACTTTTGATAAATTTGACGGCATTCATTGTTCGCCTCATGAGCATCTAGCTCATTTTTACTCCGCATGCGGAGAAACTGCTTTAAGCGATCAATTGTTGATAAGGCGGTTCATCCAATCGCTAAAAGGATCCGTGTTTACATGGTATACGCAGCTTCAGCCCGAGTCGATCCATACTTGGGATGACCTACAAAAGTAGTTTTTGGCCCAATTTGTGAGCTTAAAATCCAAAGTTTCCATCATGGATCTTGCAAATGCTCACTATAGGCCAAATGAGTCTGCAAATGATTTCATTGCAAGATGGAGAAGCTTGAGGCTTCAATGCCCAAAAAAATTGAGTGAAGAAGCATATGTGCAAATGTGCACTAACAACTTGATTCCCGAGCTAGCGGTGCACGTAGGAAGTGCGGAACCTAAAGCTTTCGGTGCCATTCCTACGGGAGTACTTCTAGGGCAAATGAGAAGGGTCAGGCCAAAGAGACTACTAAAAGGCTAACTCTGGAGGAGATGAAGCAAAAGAAATACCCCTTTGATGATGAAGATGTAAGGGGTATATTCAGCGAGTTGATAAAGAAGAAAATGATATCTCTTCCGGAGTCAAAGAGGCCAAATGAAGTCAACAAAACGGGTGATCCGAGGTATTCCTTATCACCGTATTGTTAGTCATCCAATTGAAGACTGCTATGTTTTCAAAGACATTGTTGAGAGGATGATCAACAAGGGTGAGATTGAAATCGAGGGAGTAAGCTCTAAAAACCAAACTGCTTCATCGAATCCTATATCGATAGCGGAAGAGGTAGAGAGCAACCCTTCGTCGGAGGTCGTCAAAGAGGATGCCATTCCTACAGTATCATTGCCTCCGAAGGCCGTCCCCGTACAGTTTCAAATGCGCAATGAGGTGCGTACTATATGGGCCTATCCCGATATGCCGAGAGACGAGCCAGGTGGCATGTCTTTATATGACGTATTGATGCAAACAAACGTCGAAGAATCGTTTCCAACGGATGGTGAGGGCGAGAATGGTTCCAAGTGGCAGGTTTGTGTAAGTCGGAAGAAGTCTCCTTCAAAGACCACCCGACGAGAAGGACCTACGGGCTTTAGGATGATCGGTAGAAAGCCCGAAAAGAAAAATAAGAAGAAGAAAAACAAGAAGAAGGGTAAGAAGAATAAGAAGCCCGAAAGTAAGTCCGACGAAGAGTATACTCAACCCGGACGTAAAATGTTCACTCTTATGGATTATATTCCAAAATAGTTCTTAGAGGATGACTCTCCCGATAAAGAATTATTTCGAGAAGGTGAAGTTGTCGATGATTCTTCCGATGAAGAATTATTTTGTGAGGGTAAAGTCGTCCAGTGTTGTATGACCTCATGGGCCGACATGGTCGAGGAAGAAGAGTTCGATAAAGTTTTTCTTCGGTCGGGAAAAAAGTTGTCTTCTTCTAAACCCAATGAAAAAGAAAAGGGTAAGGAGTCACCCATTGGTGAGACCTCAAAGACGACAAATTTTGAGGAGGCGGTTGACAAAGAAGCTTCCATACCAAACAAAAAAGACAAGGAGGTTGGGGCATCTAATCCAAAAGACATTGCGCCGCGAATACCGATGTCGCTTCGAAAAGCTTCTTACAAAGAGAAGGTGAAGTATGATGTTATCGGTCACTTAAAGCGCATTCCTGCACGTCTAAGTGTGTATGATGCTCTACAAATGTCGACCGACCTAAGGAAGGCTTTAATTCAAGCTCTCATGGATCCGAAAGATTATAAAGACCAAATTGATCATTGCGCTTCTTGCATGACATGTATAACCTTCTCCGATGAAGATCTCCAATTGCGGAGCAATGACCATAACAGGCCGTTATATGTAACGGGTATGATCGGGGATACCAAATTGAATAGAATCCTATTGGATTGTGGGTCCGCAGTAAACTTATTGCCTTTGCGGGCTTTGGAAGCGATGGGGTTGTCCGTTGAGCATCTATCGCCAACATTACTCACGATTCAAGGATTCAACCAAGTGGGGAAAAAAGCAAGCAATAGGTGCTATTGCCTTAAAAGTGGTTCTGGATGATCTTTACAAGGATGCACTCTTCCATGTGATCGATGGCGGAACCTCTTATAATGCGCTGCTTGGAAGACCTTGGCTTCATGCTACCAAATCAATTGCTTCTACACTTCATCAGTGCTTAAAATACACTGATGAGAACGGGAATAAGAGGACTATCCGAGGTGATAGTGATCCTTTTCAAGGTGAAAGCGTTAACTACGCGGACTCCATATTCTACAAATCAGTGTATTGTAGTCCTAGCACTCGTTTAGAAGCGAAAAAGGACAGTAGAAGTGAAAGTCCTCAAAAAGAAGAGATGGGCCGAAAAGAGTCTTCACTACCTAAAATCTCTCTTGTGTGAAAGAAGAAGGTGCAAGTGACTCGTCCGAAGGTGTTGTTCAAATACACACCTAAAGACGAGCGCCAACCCGGTCAAAAGTCATTAAGTGCCACGGAGAAGGCCATGCATTCTTTAATGACAAGTAATACTTGTCCCCTCCGCAAGATTGACCAATCAGTGCCTAAGAAGAAGTTGGTCATTCATCGACATTTCGGAGAGAAAAGAAATGAAGACATGAGGGTAGTGTTCAAGGGCGAGTCGTCTAAGTTGCTCGATGAACAGGTCCCTTCAAAGCTTGATAAGAAAGCCAAAATTAAGGTGGCGAAACCCTCGTGGAAATGCAAAAGCCAACAAAACCCCCCTAGCAAGATCTCGATGGATGATTTGCAACTTTCACAAGAAGGTGAACTGTTGTCGGCCAAAGTCTTAGAGCCTATGGCTCTTACAAGCCAGGAGCAAAGTATGTTCTTGCAAGAGACAACAAACGCTCCGCGAGTCTCGGGCTTTGGAAGACTAAGAGTAAGTTCTCCGAAAGTTTCTGTGTTTGAGAGACTTGGAGAAGCCAGTGTGTCCAAGAACAAGAAGGCCAATGGCAAGAAAAATAAAAAGTGGAAGCTTAAGAAAAAAGAAGTCAAAAGCTCATACTTGCAAGTCGGAGCATCCAATGGATACTCAAATGAAGGAGGTGAACATGGTGTTGGCCTCTAGCGAGAGTGAATCGGCCGAAGACTCACAGGATTTTGTTAACATATCCAATGGATACTCAAATGAAGCTCATACTTGCAAGTCGGAGCATCATTTTTCAATCTGGGGAGTATGGAAAATCCTAAGCCTGTTTTTGTTAGTGCTTTTCTAACAGACAAGGAAAAAGGATTATACGAACAACTTCTCCATGAATATCAAGATGTGTTTGCTTGGGGGTACCAAGATATGCCTGGGTTGGATCCTAAGGTGGCAATGCACAAGTCGTCCATCTCGAAAGAAGAAAAGCCAGTGAAGCAAGCGCAACACCGTTTTCGGCCCGAGTTGACTGTACAAATCAAAGTTGAAGGCAATAAGCTTATCGAGGCCGGATTCATTCAGGAGGTCCAATACCCGATATGGTTGGCTAAAATTGTTCCCGTGAAGAAGAAAAATGGTCAAATGCGCATCTGTGTTGATTTCAGGGACTTAAATGAAGCATGTCCCAAAGATGAGTTCCCTCTTCCCATAACCGAGCTCTTGGTTGATTCCACTACAGGGTTCCAAGCCTTGTCTTTTATGGATGGATTCTCAGGTTACAACCAAATCAAAATGCATCCCGAAGATGAAGAACTAACGGCTTTCCGTACACCATTAGGCACATATTGCTATACTGTGATGCCTTTTGGGTTAAAGAATGCTGGAGCAACCTATCAAAGAGCCATGACGGTCATCTTTCATGATATTCTTCATAACACCATTGAGTGTTATGTAGATGACCTTGTGGTGAAGACAAAGAAGAGGGAGGATCATATAAATGATCTTAAAATAATTTTTGAAAGGTTGCGCAAGCACCAGCAGAAAATGAATCCTCTTAAATGCGCCTTCGGTGTAACATCGGGAAAGTTTCTTGGTTTCGTTGTTTGAGGCCGAGGAATAGAAATTGATCCCGATAAAATTAAGGCGATCATGGAAATGCCAGCTCCGAGGAATCTACGTGAATTGCGAGGCTTGCAAGGCAGGCTGGCTTATATTCGACGATTCATTTCGAACCTAACGGGGAAATGTCAACCCTTTCTAAGGTTGATGAAGAAAGATGTTCCTTTCGTTTGTGATCAAGCTTGCCAAAATGCCCTCGAGAGCATCAAGAAATATTTGATCGATCCGCCAATTCTTATGGCGCCAGTTCAAGGAAGGCCCTTGAGTTTGTACATCGCAAGTCTTGAGCAATCATTAGGGGCTATGTTGGCTCAAAATAATGATGATGGAAAGGAAAATGCCTTGTATTACATTAGTCGAACAATGGTGGGGGCAGAACAGAATTATTCCGATATGGAGAAGATATGTCTAGCGTTGATCTTTGCCATCCAAAAGCTACGACATTACCTTTTATCCCACCAAATCAAATTAATATCCAAAGCTGATCCTCTATGATACATTTTATAAAAAATTGTGTTGTCGGGACGATTGGCCAAATGGGCTATGCTTCTAGCTCCTTTTGACATCAAATATGTGCCTCAAAAGGCAATAAAGGGGCAAGTCATAGCTGATTTCTTAGCAGCCCATCCTACTCCGGATAATGAGGAGTTGTCGGATGATTTGCCGGATGAAGAAGTCTTCATGACAGAGGAAATCATTACCCCAAGTGATGGAATAGTGCCTTATTCATTTTCTCTTTTGGAGAATTGTACAAATAACATGGCAGAATATGAGGCACTCATTATCGGCTTGGAGATAGCTCTTGAAATGCGTGTTGATCCATTGAAGGTGTTTGATGACTCTCAATTAGTCGTTAGACAATTAAATAGGCAATACGAGGTCAAAAATGCAAACTTGATCCCTTTGCATCAAAGAGCTAAATATCTCACACATCAATTCTGCCAAATTGAAGTGGTGCATATATCGAGGTGTGAAAATGACAAGGCAGATGCTTTGGCAAAATTAGCTTCATCGTTGACGTTACCAAATGAAAGGGAAATTCAGGTTACCATCGGTGAACGTCATTTGCTTATTCCATCCTCGGAGCGAGATGAGCCAAAAGAAGAAGTGGAGGTCGCTTCCATTTATGAAATTGAGGAAGAAATGGATTGGTGACGACCACTTGTTGAATATCTTCGTCATGGAGTCCTCCCCGATGATGCGAAAAGGAGGGTGGACGTTAAAAGACAAGTGTCAAGATTCTTACTTAAAATGATACTTTGTATCGAAGAACATTTGATGGAATCTTGCTAAGGTGCTTGTCCAAAGAAGAAGTTAAATACATTCTAGCCGAAACTCATGCTGGAGTGTGCGGAGCGCATCAAGTAGGTCCTAAATTGGCTAATCAAATCAAACGGTTAGGCTACTATTGGACTACTATGGTGAAAGATGATATGGACTTCGCTAAAGCTTGTCAAGCTTGCCAAATTCATAGCGATTTCATACATCAACCTCCTCAAATGCTACATCCTACTACTTTATCATGGCCATTCCACGCATGGGGTCTTGATGTGTTAGGGAGCATAAAACCATCTTCTTTCCGAGGTCACCAATATATTTTGGTGGCTACGGATTATTTCTCCAAATGGGCCGAAGCTATACATTTGAAGGAGGTGGGAGCTAAAGAAGTCGCCAATTTCATAAGGACTCATTTGATTTATCGATATGGAGTGCCTTCGAAGATTATCTCTGATAATGCTATTTACTTCAAGAATCAAATGTTGGTGAAGTTGAGCGAGAAATTCGGGTTTAAACATAGCTTTTCATCTAGCTATAACCTGTCATCAAATGGCCAAGCTGAAGCATTTAATAAAGTGTTATGCAAAATTCTTAAGAAGATGGTCTCAAAATCGAAGAGAGATTGACATGAACGGTTACCAGAGGCATTGTGGGCTTACCGGACTACTACCCGAACATCGACAGGTTGTACACCATACAACTGCCATCTCTAAGAGTAGTGGTTCAACTTACTGACCCCGAAGAGAATGTCAAAATCCGTTTGGCCGAGCTTGAAGCATTAGATGAGCTCAGGCTAGCAACACAACAAAAGCTTGAAATCTACCAGGCTCAAGTAGCTGGGGCATTCAGCAGGCGGGTCAAGTTTCGCTCATTCGCTATTGGTGACTTGGTTCTTATCATTCAACAACCAATTGTCATCAATCGTAAAGTGCAAGGAAAGTTTGAAACAAAATGGGAAGGTCCTTATGTGGTGACCAAAGTTTTTCCCAAAGGTGCATATGAACTCTCAAATACCGAGGGCGAAGTGCTATACTCATGTGTGAACGGAAAATTTATAAAGAAGTTTTTCATATGAAGTTTGAGAGTTAAAAGATTAAGAACTACGTTAAGACTTGATCTCCAGCAAGGAGTACGTAGGACGTTTGACATCAAAACATTTGTCAAATTCAGTCGCGTAAAAAAAAAAAGGGGCTCGCTGATAATGCATATATTATATAGGCATTATAGGCATTTTTAGCTTAGATAGGTTGCATTTCTTTCTTTCTTTGTTACTAAATTGCATCTTATGATTATTCTAGAAGAGTTCGGATTCTGTGCAAATTTGTGGTTATCTTGCAGATCGAATCGGAACACATGCGGGAGATGCAATACCTTGAAGAGGAGTATAAAAGACATTGGAGAGAAGCAAGGAATAAAAGGAGCAAATCACCTCAAGAAGCTAGTCTCGGAAAGAAGACAAGAAAAACCGCAAACAGTAATGCGACGGCCGCAGCATGAGGTGCGGCGGCCGCCGCCAGTGACGAAGAGAAATAATACTAATGCTGCGGCCGCAGCATACATGCGGCGGCCGCCGCATCTGCCGACAGCGTTGAGCGCGTCGTTTCAATTAAAAAAACCCTAGATGCTTTTTATGGTTTTTGTTGATAGCCGACTTTGGATGATACAAAAGGCCACTTTTTAGTTATTTTTGAAGTACTTCTATTTTATTCTATTCATTAGACACTTTAGAGAATTTGAGCAATATCTTCCATGAGGAACTAAACTCATCTATTCTGCCTGCAATTTGAAGCTTTATTTGGATTGATTGTGAGTTTCTAATTCTCGTTCTTATTTCCTATATTTGAATGTTTCGACTTCCTTGTGCTTGATTGTCTATTGTTTTATTCTATCTAGCCCGCGCAACTAGTTAGAATCAATTCAATTGCTAAGGTTTTGTAGATTCCTGATTGTGAACCTTAACCTAAGTGGAAAACTTGTTCCTTTAGGGCTGATTGAACTAATTGAACAAGTAGGAAGTTGAATGTGTTGTTAAATCCTTCTTTAGGGACTGCAAATACCTTGGCTAATCTCTGAACTTAAAGCTATCAATTGGGTTAAATCCTTCTTTAGGGACTGTTCGATTGATAAGGGTTTCTAGGACTGATTGGACTAGTAACTATATTAGGTCGGGACAAGGGCATTCATAGGAAACTTAATAGGACGAGAAGAAGTTACAAGGATCGCTTCAATCCAATAAAGTGGAAAATTGTAGGTAGAATTACTTCTCCAAATTGTCTAAAACCAATTCCTTTACTTTGCTTTATTCACTTCGCTTCGAGAAAAGGCGAATCTTTCACACACAAAAACCCCCCAAACTGGTTACTTTGATTGACACTTGAAGCATACTTGAGTTATAAATTTCCCTGTGGATCGACCTCTTGCTTATCGCTATACTTGCTTTAGGTTTGAGTTTTCTTTGGCGGAATCAACGATAGGTTTTACCTCCGTCAAATTTGGCGCCGTTGCCGGGGAATTTTTTATTTAATTCTTGTGTGTTTTTAGTGTTAACTTTGGTGTGGATCGTCTTATATGGTCCATACCCGTGCTACTAATTCTTCTTTGTTGCCATTAGATTCAGAGATTGAAAGGACCCTTGCCGCTCTAAGGCGAGAAGCTCGTGATCGCTTTCGCGAACTCCCTTTTGATCAAGAAGAACCTACAACAGAGATGGCTAACGAAGCGAACCGCACTCTTAAGGAGCTTTCTGCTCCTGATCTAACACAGCAACCCTTGGCAATCCAATTCCCTGCGCTTGCAGAAGGAGTTAACTTCGAGCTGAAGTCTGGGGTAGTTTATCTTCTACCCAAATTCCATGGGTTGAGTAGAGAGGACCCCCACAAGCATCTGTCTGAATTCCATAGGGTGGTTGTTGGGATGAAACCAGAGAACGTAACTGAAGAGCAAATCAAGCTGAGAGCTTTTCCTTTCTCTTTGAAGGATGAGGCAAATGAATGGTTTTTCTATCTACCACCTGACTCTATTTCTACTTGGGCTGAGATGAAGAAAGTCTTCCTAGAGATGTACTTCCCTGCAACAAAGCTCAATGCTTTGAAAAGGTCAATCAACAGCATTGAGCAGTACGCGACGGAGTCTATACATGAGTACTTTGAGCGCTTTAAGAAACTCTGCGCTAGCTGCCCATGCCATGGGTACTCTCAAAAGGATCTGGTTCTCTTTCTCTTTAATGGGCTGACTGATATAGAGCGCAAAACAGTGAATTCTGCTTGTGGAGGAAACATGCTGAACAAGACACCTGCTGCAGCTTGGGATGTGTTTAAGGAGCTATCTGAGGGCTCCAGGCAGTTCAATAAGAGCCCTCGTGCTAGGGGTGTACTCGCTGTTGATGCTCCTGTGGCTGCACTTCAGACTGATATGGCAGAGGTAAAGGAGATGATGAAACAATTGGTTATTGATAGAACTCCTCAAAAACTGAAGGCATGTGGTCTCTGCAGTCAATACACTCATCCTATGGACATGTGCCCGCTTCTACAAGATCCCAATTTTGATTTGAATGCCATTGGGAATTTCACTCAACAAAGGCCTAGGCAAGGCAATTATGGAAATCCTGGGTATGTCAACAACAACAACAACTACAACAGAGGCTATCAGCAAGGCTATGGGAACTACCAAGCTCCTTTCAATCAGCAAGAGGGGCAACAGGGAAGGCCTCAACAACAATATGAACCTCGACAGGGAGGTCAGTAGCAATCAAATGAGGATAATGAGGATCCACTACAGAAACTATCACGATTGGTCATAAGAAATGATAAACAACAATCAGAGCGGATGTCAAACCTAGAGAAGCAGCAATCCAATCGGATGACAAATCTTGAGAATCAAATGAGTCAGCTCATTCAAATCTTGAGTGCTAAGGATGCAAATAGTTCAGGAAAGCTTCCGTCACAGACCATCGAGAATCCGACAAAGGAGAATGTCAGTGCTGTAACACTTAGGAGTGGCAAGGAACTGGTTGTCACAAATCAAAAGAACGACGAGGAGATAATGGACGAGGAGATAGAAATTGTTGAAGACGAAAATGGCCAAACTAACTTGCGGTGGCCGCAGCAAGCTGGCGGCGGCCGCAGCATCCATGCGGCGCCCGCCGCCAGGGACGGCATTCATGCGGCGCCCGCCGCAGGTGATCCCACCGCCAACTCCGATCCTGGTACGTTTTTCTCCCCTCTTTCTTCTTCCCTCCCTCTTTCTCCTCCTTCTTCTTCTTCCCCTTCTTCTTCCTTACCTATGGAGACTCCAAAGCCCATTCCGCCTTTTCTAGAAGCCTTGAAAGATACACGAAGGTATGAGAATGACAAGGAAATCTTCGAGACATTCAGTAAGTGTGAGGTAAACATTCCTTTGCTTAATTTGATCAAAAGCATTCCTAGATATGCTAAATTTTTGAAGGAACTTTGCACTATCAAGCGGAATCAGAAGCTAAAAGGTAAGCAAAAGGTGAAGGTAAGCGAACATGTCACTGCTGTATTTCAAAAACGTATGCCTGAGAAGTGTAGTGATCCTGGTATGTTTGCTATTCCATGTGTGATAGGTGATACTAAATTTGACAAAGCCATGTTAGATTTAGGAGCATCTATTAATGTTTTACCTTCTAATGTTTATCATGCTTTGGGATTGGGACCTCTGAATGATACTAGGGTAGTAAATTCAACTTGCTGATCGATCTACTATCTACCCGAAAGGGATTGTTGAAGATGTCTTGGTTATGGTTGACAACTTGATATTCCCTGCTGATTTCTTTGTGATTGACATGGGTCCTGATAACAATGAAGGCCCTATTCTGTTGGGCAGACCTTTTCTGAAAACTGCTAGGACTAAGATAGATGTCTATTCAGGATCTCTTACTATGGAATTTGATGGTCAAAGAGTTGAATATAATATTTATGATTCCATGAAATTCCCATCTGATGATCCTTCTCTGTGCTTTGTGGATGCTATTGATACTATGGCACAAGATTGTTTTGATTTGGAGTGTGTTGATGAGATGGAAGTTGCTTTACATGCTCCTATAGGTGAAATTGCTAGAGATTATGTATTGTCATCTGATTTGCAGGAGGCTATAGTAGCTTTAGACCATCGATCTCTCACCTATGTGCCACCAAGGGGAGACCGCATCGAGCTGACCATTCCTACTGAAAAGCTTCTGCCATCTATTATCCAAGCGCCTGATGTTGAATTGAAACAACTTCCTAATCACCTTAAATATGCTTTTCTTGGTGAAAATAATACTCTGCCTGTCATTATTTCTAATAAATTGACATTTGGACAGGAGGAGCGATTGGTGGCTATTCTAAAGGAAAACAAGGAGGCGTTAGGATGGACGATAGCAGACATTAAGGGCATCAGTCCTACCCTTTGCATGCATAGGATACTATTAGAGGATGATGCCAAGCCGTCTAGATAACCTCAGCAGAGACTCAACCCGCCAATGATGGAAGTGGTAAAGAAGGAGGTGCTGAAGCTCCTTCAGGCAGGTATGATCTTTCCCATATCTGATAGCAAATGGGTGAGTCCTACGCAGGTTGTCCCTAAGAAGGGAGGTATTACTGTTGTTGAGAATCAGGATGGTGAATTGGTCCCTAGCAGGGTACAAACTGGATGGAGAGTCTGTATTGATTATCGAAAATTGAATGCAGTTACTCGCAAGGACCATTTTCCCCTTCCCTTTATTGATCAAATGCTTGAGCGCCTTGCCGGCCGTTCCTTTTATTGCTTTTTAGATGGTTACTCGGGATATTTTCAGGTACCAATAGCACCAGAGGACCAAGAAAAAACGACATTTACATGCCCTTTTGGCACTTTTGCATATCGCAGAATGCCTTTTGGGTTATGTAACGCACCTGGGACTTTCCAACGGTGTATGGTCAGCATATTTTCTGAGTATGTTGAGCGCTTTATAGAAGTATTTATGGATGACTTCACTATACATGGAGATGATTTTGATACTTGCTTGCATCATTTGTCACTTGTGCTTAGACGGTGTGTAGACACCAACTTAGTCCTCAATTCTGAAAAGTGTCATTTTATGGTTGAGCAAGGCATTGTTTTGGGTCATATTGTGTCTAGTAGGGGTCTTGAGGTGGATAAGGCTAAGATTGATGTTATTCAGTCTCTACCTTACCCCACCAATGTGCGCGAAATTCGCTCTTTCTTAGGCCATGCAGGTTTCTATCGCAGGTTCATTAAAGATTTTTCTAAGATTTCTGCACCTCTTTGTGATTTACTGAAAAAAGAAGTAGCTTTTGAGTTTGATGACAGGTGTAGAGCGTCCTTTGATGAGCTTAAAGGTCGCCTGACTAGCGCTCCTATAATTCAAGCACCTATATGGTCCCAACCTTTTGAGATTATGTGTGATGCTAGCGACTATGCTGTAGGGGCTGTTTTGGGACAAAAGGAAGGAAGGAGCTCTCATGTCATCTACTATGCCTCCATGACTCTGAATGGAGCGCAAAGGAACTACTCAACCACTGAGAAAGAGCTCCTGGCTGTGGTCTTTGCACTGGAGAAGTTTCGCTCCTATCTCCTAGGAGCTAAGGTAATTGTCTTCACTGATCACGCTGCTCTTCGCTATTTATTAACTAAGAAAGAAGCAAAGCCAAGATTGATTCGTTGGATTTTACTTTTGAGTGAATTTGACATTGAAATCAAAGATAAGAAAGGTGCAGAAAACTTAGTAACGGATCACCTCAGCAGACTTGTCCAAGGAAAGGATAAACCCGAAGATCAAAGACCCATTCACGGTGAGTTTCCTGACGATACATTGTTTTACTTGACTCACACATCTTCTTTGCAGCTGCAGGAACAAACAGGGACGGAATATGCGGCGCCCGCAGCATTCATGCGGCGCCCGCCGCATAATAGTGCGGCGCCCGCAGCACCCATGCGGCGCCCGCCGCACGCTGTTCAAACCACCGTTTCACCTCTTTCTCTCCCATCTGACGAGGTAAGTTCTGATATTCCTGAACTTTTGATGGGTGTCTATACTCCTCGACCTTGGTTTGCCAATATGGTGAATTTCTTGGTCATGAGAGAATTTCCACCAAACTTTACAAAAGCTCAGAAGGACAAGATTCGACATGACTCTCGCTTCTATGTTTGGGATGACCCCTACCTTTGGAAACATTGTGCTGATCAGGTGATTAGAAGGTGTCTGCCCGACAATGAGGTACAATCTGTCCTTACTTTTTGTCATGCCCATGAATGTGGAGGCCACTTTGGTCCCTAAAAGACTGCTAGGAATGTTTTAGAAGCAGGTTTCTTTTGGCCTCACTTATTTAGGGATGTTAATGCCTTCTGTAAATCATGCGATAGGTGCCAAAGGATTGGGAACATATCGGCAAGAAATGAAATGCCACAAACTAAGATCATATTCTGTGAAATTTTTGATGTTTGGGGTATTGATTTTATGGGTCCCTTTCCTAGCTTTTTTGGGAATATCTATATTTTGCTTGCGGTGGACTATGTCTCCAAGTGGGTGGAGGCAAAGGCCACCAGAACTGATGATTCCAAAATAGTTGCAGATTTCCTAAAAGACATAATTTTCGCAAGATTTGGGGTACCTAAAGCTCTAGTCAGCGACAGGGGGACACATTTCTGCAATAGGACCATCACTGCCCTGTTAAAGAGGTATCATGTCATGCATAGAGTGTCCACTGCTTATCATCCTCAGACCAATGGACAAGCGGAAGTATCAAATAGGGAGATTAAGAGCATTCTGGAGAAAACAGTGGCCCCTAATAGGAAGGATTGGAGTCTAAGGCTGAATGATGCTCTTTGGGCTTATCGGACTGCCTATAAGACTCCCATTGGTATGTCTCCCTATCGAATTGTGTTTGGGAAGGCTTGTCATCTCCCGGTGGAACTTCAACATAAGGCATACTGGGCTGTCAAGAACTGCAATATGAGAATGAATGAAGTGGGAGAATTCAGGAAACTTCAAATGCAAGAGCTGGAGGAACTGCATTTGGATGCATATGATAATGCAATGATCTACAAGGAGAAGACAAGAGCTTGGCATGACAAACATATCCTGCGGAAGGAACTCAATGTAGGAGACAAGGTCCTCCTATACCAATCACATCTGAAACTCTTCCCAGGAAAGCTTAAATCAAGGTGGGAAGGACCCTACACCATCTCAAGGATTTTCTCTCACGGAGCAATTGAACTCTATGATCCCAAGTCTAATGAGCTCTTCAAGGTCAATGGTCATAGGGTTAAGCCATACTTTGAAAACATTCCACATAGTGAAGAGGAGGAGTTGGTGCTTGCTGAACCAACCGACTAGGCCACTCAAGATCCATCACGTCGAGCCAACGACTTGAAACAAAGGCGCTACTCGGGAGGCAACCCGAGGTAAGTTCTCTTTTCCTTTTCATCTTCATTATTTCTTAGGTAGTTTCATTAGTTAATTATTTGAAGATTCGTAACATAGGTAGTTTAAAATAAAAAAAAAATAAAAATAAAAAAAAAGCTGCGTACAGATGGCCACCCTCTGGCGGCGGCCGCAGCAACCCATGCGGCGCCCGCCGCACAGCAAATCCACAGCAATACCTTCTGGCGGCGGCCGCAGCAAGCCATGCGGCGCCCGCCGCCTCTCAGACCCGTGATAAACAAAAAAAAAAAAAAAAAAAAGAAATTAATATACAAGAGAGAGAAACCCTACCTCTTACTTTTGAGAACCTCCTCCTTCCTCTCAAATTACCTGCCGCCACCCACCCTCCATTGTCATCTCCTTCAACCTTTGCAAAACCACCATAACCACCTCCCAAGCTCTTTCTTTTCCTCTCTTTTTCCCCCTAATCCAACATTTCCTTGCCGGATCTGCGCCCGCCGCTGCTGCTCGCCGCCACCGCTGCGCCCGCCGCCACCGCCGCGCCCGCTGCTGCTGCTCGCCACCGCTCCTGTACACGAAATCAGCCCCTAATTTGATATATTCTCAATTTCAACCCCTCTTTTACAACTCTCCTGGTATGATTCCCCCCCTATTCTCTTTCAATTTCAGATTTTATTTGCTATATTGAGAACTAGGTAGAGATTTGATATTTAGTTTCTTATTCATTGATCAAAGGTTGGAATTTGAGTGGGATATTTTTGTTGTTTTCTTTTTAAAGGAGACTGATTTATTTATATATATATTTAAGGGCTGATTTGTTTTTGGGTTGTGAAATTTGAAGTTGGATCTTTGGTTTGAAATGGTAAATTGAGTAAATTTGGGGTGGGATTGTTGATATTTGTTAAATATTCTTGAGTTTGGGTGGATGATTGGAAAAAGATTTGGCTTTTTGGGTAAGTTTAATTGAAAAATTGGTGTTGGGATTTTGATTTGGGGTTCATGAGTTACTTGAGGTATGTTGGGTGCTTTGTTGTTTGACTTGAGTTGTATTGACATTTTGTTATTGAATGTTAGATTTGATTATAATGGTGCGCCGGTTGAGGAACGTATCTAAGGAACAGAGGAAGGCTTTTGAGAGCTTCGACCTCAAGCGGTTCATACAAACGAAGTTCTTTGACGTTTCCACCCTTCAGAGACTGGGTATGTTAGATGTCACCAGTCGTATGCTCACTCATGGTGGGCTAGGGAGATTCATAGAGTGTAATGCCCCCACATACCCAGAACTGGCGGCGGAGTTCCTGATTACTTTTGAGCGTGTGGACGCCTCTAGGGTTAGGTTCAACTTGTTGGACGAAAGGCATACGTGCACACACGACCAGCTGAGACGTGCCTTTGGGATTACTCGGGCCCCCTCCCCAGATTGGCAGTCCCTATCTTCAGAGCAACAACGCTATGACTTTTGGCAGGCAGCTACTGGCACCAGATTCGATGGACATCATGGCGAATACAACTACAAATTTGTCCATCCATGTTTACGACTAGTTCACAAGGTCCTGGCCATGTCTTTCAGCGGTCAGGGCGACGTGAACAAGGTGCCTGCAGGCGATCTGTCTTGGCTATGGAGCCTGGCTCCCCAGTCACATGGTACACCGGACTGGGTTGAGATTTTTATAGACAACTGCATCAAGATCCGCACGAAGAAGAGGAAGGGGAGAATTGGCTTGGGGGGAATGATCAGCCTGATAGCCTACCACATTCTGCAGCCTGACCAGTGTGGTGTACCCATGTCTGGTGGGCACACTTATACGATTGATCAGCTGAGGAGGGCATATTTGATTGAGGTACCTGATGGGCCAGGTTACATTTGGAAGGCGGGGCAGAATGGAGCCCACCGCCTAACCCTGCCTATGGCCTTACCTTATGGGCCTACCAACGATTCTCTCTACATACAACCTGCTCAGAATGTGGTGGGGGAGGAGGATGATGAGGATGATGAGGACGAGTATGAGGATGATGCCCCTGCACAGACAGATTACCATATGGGGGATGCACAGCAGGCTGCTGGATCTTCTGCGGGACCTCGCTTCTCTTCTGCAGAGGACGACCCCTGGCGGGACCATTTAAGGAATGAGTTCCACCGTATGTCCTTACGCCAGGATGCCTTTGAGTTCACCCTCAACGACATCGGACGCACTGTGCGGGAGACGGACTACAACGTGGCGGAGATGCGGAGAGAGCAGACCTACTACTTCCGCCAGCAATACCCTCACATACCACCGTACCAGTCACCGCCTTACCAGCCGCCGCCTCAGTGAGTGGTTAGTACTACCTTCTTCACCCTGATTTTTATGTTTATTTTGGTTGTCTGTACTGTTTCAGTGAGGACACTGAAAAATTTAAGTGTGGGGGAGGAGATTTATATGTATGTTATGTCAATTCTGCATTTTCTAGGACCATGTTTTATTTCTGCACAACATATTAAGTTTTGTAATAATTAGTTTATTTCATTTCTGCTAAGTTTAAATTTTTGTCTTTTATTTATTTAAATTTTCTGCATTTTCGGAATTAAAAAAAATAAAAAATAAAAAATAAAAAAAAAAATCAAAAATTCAAAAATAGAGCATGCATTGCATACATATGTGTTATTCAAATACCCATCTGACTTAGTTTGTTCTCTATTTTAAATTTCAAGCATGATTCATAAAAATCCCATGGAGTTCTGGATGTTTTGATTTTGTCTTTATTTGATTTTATTGGAACATGAGCTAGCAAATACAATTGAGCATGTATGATTGAGCTAAAGTATGATTGAAGTCCTCAAAACATGACCCTGTGAGAATATTTGACCTTAGTTGAATACTTTTGCTCAATTGTGTGAATTACTCGCCTAGTGTTGCTACCTCTGGGCATTGACTGCAATATCTAGTTTTAAAGACCGACTCACATGTTGTTGCTTGCGGAGTTGATGTTATACTTTGAGTCTTTTGCTGAATTGGTAAATATTTAGTGAATAAGGTGGCAATGGTTGATGCACTTAGTAACCGGATCTATGCATGACACCCATGGGTATGATTCGCGCAAAAAGGTGTTGAAAACTATCCACTAGGAAAGAAAGCTTAATCATTGAGTAACCAGGTTCATTCATGACACCCATGTTTGCAACTTGCGTCAAAAGATCTTCAAGTGGACTTCATAGTAGTAGGTTGAGGTGTTGATAGACCGGGGCCATTCATGACACCCATGTTTGCGCTTCGCGTAAGGAAAGCACCAAGACAAGAAAAAGAAAAAAAAAGAGAGAAAAGAAAGCAAAAAAGGAAAAAAAAAAAAGGAAAAAAAAATCCATTTTATTTTCTTTATTGTTTCCTGCGAGTAATGACATATCGGTAGAGAATTGGTGATATGGTGGTCAATGTCTATGAGCTTACTGCATGATTGGTTTGAGTTGAGAGTTGTACCTTAAAGCCTAAACACATGAGTGAAACACACATTTCTGGTGAGATTGGATAATGTCTACTTCTAAGCTTTGATCACTAAAGTACATGCTATGACGTTTGTTTGCTTGGTTTATGTGTTCACCTGCTATAATGTTGCTTTTTTTTTATAAGGATTGAAATTTGAAGGGATTTCCTGTGGGATACATTGATTCATGTTCATTCTATCATTGCTTGAGGACAAGCAAAAGTTAAGTGTGGGGGAATTTGATAATGCATATATTAGATAGGCATTATAGGCATTTTTAGCTTAGATAGGTTGCATTTCTTTCGTTCTTTGTTACTAAATTGCATCTTATGATTATTCTAGAAGAGTTCGGAATCTGCGCAAATTTGTGGTTATCTTGCAGATCGAATCAGAACACATACGGGAGATGCAATACCTTGAAGAGGAGTATAAAAGACATTGGAGAGAAGCAAGGAATAAAAGGAGCAAATCACCTCAAGAAGCTAGTCTCGGAAAGAAGACAAGAAAAACCGCAAACAGTAATGCGGCGGCCGCATCATGAGGTGCGGCGGCCGCCGCCAGTGACGAAGAGAAATAATACTAATGCTGCGGCCGCAGCATACAATGCGGCGGCCGCCGCATCTGCCGACAGCGTTGAGCGCGTCGTTTCAATTAAAAAAACCCTAGATGCTTTTTATGGTTTTTGTTGATGGCCGACTTTGGATGATACAAAAGGCCACTTTTTAGTTATTTTTGAAGTACTTCTATTCTATTCTATTCATTAGACACTTTAGAGAATTTGAGCAATGTCTTCCATGAGGAACTAAACTCATCTATTCTGCCTGCAATTTGAAGCTTTATTTGGATTGATTGTGAGTTTCTAATTCTCGTTCTTATTTCCTATATTTGAATGTTTCGACTTCCTTGTGCTTGATTGTCTATTGTTTTATTCTATCTAGCCCGCGCAACTAGTTAGAATCAATTCAATTGCTAAGGTTTTGTAGATTCCTGATTGTGAACCTTAACCTAAGTGGCAAACTTGTTCCTTTAGGGCTGATTGAACTAATTGAACAAGTAGGAAGTTGAATGTGTTGTTAAATCCTTCTTTAGGGACTGCAAATACCTTGGCTAATCTCTGAACTTAAAGCTATCAATTGGGTTAAATCCTTCTTTAGGGACTGTTCGATTGATAAGGGTTTCTAGGACTGATTGGACTAGTAACTATATTAGGTCGGGACAAGGGCATTCATAGGAAACTTAATAGGACGAGAAGAAGTTACAAGGATCGCTTCAATCCAATAAAGTGGAAAATTGTAGGTAGAATTACTTCTCCAAATTGTCTAAAACCAATTCCTTTACTTTGCTTTATTCACTTCGCTTCGAGAAAAGGCGAATCTTTCACACACAAAAACCCCCCAAACTGGTTACTTTGATTGACACTTGAAGCATACTTGAGTTATAAATTTCCCTGTGGATCGACCTCTTGCTTATCGCTATACTTGCTTTAGGTTTGAGTTTTCTTTGGCGGAATCAACGATAGGTTTTACCTCCGTCACTCGCATATGATAGTCGGGTCATTTAGGAAACCCTTCCTAGAAGGTAGGCCCAGGTAATCCGAGTGATGCGGTAAAAAAATCCCGGTAAAAAAAAAGAATGAAAATATGGACTTGAAGCTAGTCTGAAATCGAGGCGCCCTGGAGAATATGTGAAAAATGGGCGCCCGAATGAACTACGAAAGGCTTGATCCCTCACGAAGAGGGTACGTAGGCAACCTAGCCGATCAAAAATGCTAGGTGCAGCCCCAAAAACAAATTCAACGCCAATTTGTCCCTTTAATCGAAGTATACATGTGTTTACATAAATTGCGTGTTGCTTGCGAAGGTTGGCCAGTTTGTTGAAATTATTGGCCAAGCATGGGTAGCTATGTTTAAGGGTCATTGGTATCTTATAAAGTTGCTTGTGTATAATAAGAGTGTGACTTGGGTTGTTTAAAGTAATTGTCCATGACTCAGTGGAAAGTAATTCTATGAGTTTGTACAAATCCAAGACACGTTATTGGATATTGCTCTGATCTAAGGTGTAGTGAGATCAACTTTATCTTCAAAACTAAAAAAAAATATGATGAATGGATGTGTTTTGAAGTGAAGGAGCAAAAGATAATTTTGCAATGTTGCAGCTGATCAAAAGGAGATACATTCATCCAATGTGAGAAATAAATAATTCCACAACTTGTCATTGCTGAATTGTCTTCAAATCCAAATGAAAGTAAAAACATGGTACCAGGAGATAAATAATGGAATAGAAATGCAGCCCAACAATAGCAAAGTCGGCCACCTTGAGCAATTATCCAATCAAATACTTAAATTGAACCAGGAGTAAATCAATGAGACGAGGAAAAGGCTATGATCTCGTTAGCCAAAGCTTGGATGCCGATCTCTTTTGACTGCAATTCCGCGAGCTGGCTTTGTCCCGACCGTTCTAATTCAGCTTGAATGAGTTGCACTTCTTGTTCATCTTCAAGGATGGAGCCTTATTGTTCCGCCTCCTGCGCTACATGTTCAGCTTTAATGGACTCGAGCCTGAGTTCTGCTTCACGGACCTTCTTCTTCAAAAGGAGGAGTGCTTGTTCTTCTTCATGCATGTTAGAAGACCCTTGAGCTAGAGAGCGAGCGAGCTGATCTCGCTTTTATGCAAGCTGAGAAGAACTTCCAGCCAGCTGGAGTGAGAGTTGCTCAATATGCCTCATATCTACAATATTGGAAATATTGACAGCAGCTTAAATATCATCAACGAGATCCTGAACCTTTGAGATAAACCACATGAGATCAATCTCATTAGCTCCAGCAACAGCCTAAACCATTCGAAGGAGGCGCAAGAGGCAAGCCCTCTCAGCTGATAGCTCTTTTGGAGATTGCAAATCTGAAAACATTTTTGCAATCTTCCAAATGCCAGTGATGAGGGTGTCACGGATCCAATCATCCGATATGACTGCAAGCACATCAGGTAGGCTCACCGGAATCGGTGGAATAGAAATAATGCCTACAAACTCTGTATGCGTGCCCGGAGAAGGTACCCGAGGCACCTCGGCAAGTGCAGTTGCAGCAACAGCTACCCCAGCAAGTGGAGTTGCAACATCAGGCACCTCAGCACGTGCAGTTGCAGTATCAGTAGGCAACTCGACAAGTGCAATTGCAGCACCAGCTACCTCGATAAGTGCAGTTGCAACATCAGGCTCCTCGACACGTGTAGTTGTAGTATCAGCCGTCACCTCAACAAGTTGGCTCGAGGGAGTAAATCATAACGCCCCATAGAGGAAGAGCTTTCGGATCTATTTCCATGACGTTGTTGTTTGAAGTATCGACTATCGTTTGAAGATTCTCTTCCTACAAGGATATTAGTTTCTTTCACTTTAATACGTGAATTGCCACATAAATAAAGTCAGGAATTAATTAAATGAGCAAGTTCACCTTTTCTTTTGGGCCGCTCACGTTCGTCAAGAACTCTTACAGCTCCCCTTACACCGGTAGCGACAATCCTAGAGTCTGTAATCACAAAGACGGGTCTTTCAACAAAGGGCCTACCAGTCAAAACAGAGTTGATCTTGCTACAGGATTGTGTCAGATAAGGTGCAGAGACCCTAGCTCACCATCCACAATAGTCATAAGTATAAGTTCCCATGTGATAGCTGTGTGGAATGTGAAATACAACACCGGTACATCTCTTAAACAATTGTGCATAGGCAACGGCAATGCTCTCCAGTGACCTCTTGTTCTGGTTACCTATGGGAAATGTCAATGAGCCGTCAGGAACACTTTGGTCAAACCCAAACTGTCGAGCATACCTGTTTAGATAATAGGGCTCCAACATCATGGTAGTGCCAAAGCGAACGGGTAGGAGGGTTGGTCGAATGGTTAAGAGTTGTTCGAAACACTCATCGGATAACCCATCAGAATCACTGTAGTCCTGATCACCTGTCCCCAAACCAAAGTCCACAGCCCGGTAGTGCACACGTTCAGTCCTTGTAAATACGAGTCTAGCTTGGTAGAGACTTTTGTCATGACCATTTACCCCAGCATACTTTGCTAAAGAGGGAAAATTACCATCAAACTCGTCGTCAGGGCGACATGGGTACAGACAAGGGAAATATTCAGCTATCCAACCAACCACAAAATGAATGCCAAAGTTAGGATTAGCACTACCTGGGTTACCTGTGTAAGTGGCCATCTTTCCTACACCATGACATATATGCTCCAAGACAGTCGAGGCAAGTGAAATTCTTTTCCCTCGAGCCATAAATGAAGCCATCACAAATGCCTCGGGTCTTACAGACTTTGACCCAAAAGGTAAAATGAACCTGCTTAGTAGAGGAGCTAGATAAGCCGCGAGTTCTCCTTCGTCGGAGATACGCAAAGGTAGTGTGTCTTTTGAATCCATCTATACCTCCAAGGGAAGATGAGACTTCTTCTTACGAGACCCTGATGAGTCTTCACCGTAGGCGGTAAACTGTAGTTTACCCCTATAGAAATGCCAAATCCACTTGTGCCAAGACACCTAATAGCAAGTAAAGGCAAAACATGAGCACCTCGGTCAATTTTGTTTTCACTAGAAAGAGGGGGGAGTTATGGGTGGAATGGGTGTTACCTCTGAGGTACCATCATGACAAAAAAGGTTGGTATGAATCCGCAGAAGTTCTGCTACAGTAGGAGGGTATTTAGCTTCATCCAAGAGCTGCTCGTTTGGTGGCAAATACTCCTCGTAAGGGTCAGCCAAAATAGGCAAACCACCAATTACCTTCAATTCATTCAAAGAAATGCCAACTTCTCCACCGCCATGATGAAAGGTGTTAGTCAAGGGACCCCAGTGTTCACAGAATGCTTTCCAAACGTTCTTGTTATAATCATAGGGAGACTGGGAGATTCCGACAAGCCCATAAATACCAGCTTTCTCTAGGGGTTCTTTGTAGTTGTCAAGAATGCGCTGTGTCCACTCCATAAGATATGCGGTGAAGAAGGATAACCCACAAAAAGCAAACTCGATGCCCCAATTTCGAGGCCCGTCCAGCTGCCTCTTCAAAGTGGGGTAAAATTCAGCCTCAAGGAGTTTTAAATCATCTTTAAGACATACCTTTTCAAGAAGGGTTGCCTTGAATCTTGCTCCAAACTCTTTGCGAGGTCTTATACACCCTTCATCTTCATACAGAGAACAAATTAAGCCTCCCTCTGGTACTTCTTCCTTCTTTAACAGTATGGTCAATTCGCTACCAGGAGGCGTGACCTTAATTTCTGTCAAAGAATGAGTTCTGTTATACATAGGACCCTTGAAAAGTTCTTTGCCATTCCTTCCAGGCGCTCTTTGAGACCCAACTTCACCACGAGATCTCATAACAGATTTCTGGAAAAAAATATTTAGTCAGAAGCAAAAAAAAAAAAAAAGCCTATAGATGATTATGGAAAAGCCCGTGGGAGGAAGAATTCATACCTCGGTTGTCTTTTTTGCCATTGTTTTCCAGTTGATGTTGTAGCAAGGCTTCTTCACAAGGAGCAAAACGCTCCTTATCTTACTGAAATTCGGTTTCAACAATACGGTTTCATCATCTCCCATGTCGAAGTCCTGACGGGGAAAAAAAAGAAAAAAAAACAACTTCGGTTTCAACAACACGGTTTCAGCGACTCCGATTTTAGAAAATCCGGTGTCGAAGTGATGACACAAAAAAAAAACAGAAAAATAAGCAACTCTGTTTCAGCAACACGAAAAAAAAAGAGTTAAAACAAGAGTTGCTGCAACCGAATCTGTTGAAACCCCTGTTTCGGCAACACGGTAAAAAAAACCCACTGAAACAAGAGTTGTTGGAACCGAATGTGCTGAAACAGGAGTTTCAGCAACGCGGAAAAAAAAAACTGAAAAAAACAAAACAAAACGCTTAAACCGGAGGGGCGGGGGGGCGCAGGGGGGCACACGTGGGGGCATAGCCGCATAGGGGGCGGTGGACATTTTGCTAATTTGGAGCACTTGGGGGACAATTTGCTAATAAAGCCCAAAATTTTGGACATCCTACTAATCACCCCTTGTATAAATTCGGTCCTCTGGTAGAGTAGCAAAGGTGTGCAACCCTATCTGCTATCCGGTTACCAGCATTGGGAATGTGGGAGAATCCAATATTTCTTACACCTAGGAGAATGGTTTGAACGTTCGACATTACTAGTTCTATTTCCAAGGGGCAGTTAGTATGGGTACGTAAAAAGTCTATAATAATATTTGAATCTCCTTCTATGATAAGGTCGTTGAGCTGTAGTTCTTTAGCCTTTTCCACTCCCAGTCTAAGGGCAAGTGCTTCTGCCATCATAGGGGAATGGCCACCAATAACTTTACCCCCGATGCTAATAGGGTTGCCCATCCAGTCCCGAATGATGTAACCTATAGAACTTTGTAAGGTCGATTTGAATGATCCATCAAAGTTTAATTTGTACTTAGCCAAGAAAGGCTTTTTTCGAGTAATTGGTCTTTTTAGTGTTTCTAGAGTGGTTTTCTTCCCCATTATGGATAGAGAGATCTCCTTCACCATTTTTACTCAAGTTCATCTTGCATGCTCTTTTCCAATTTCCAATATTTTCCATCACCAACATCTTAAGACCCTTGACAGAAGGGAAATGGACCTTTTTGAAAATAATTTGGCTCTTGACAAACCAAACTGCCCACCATTTGAATATTATGTTTTGTTTGTTTTCTTTTGAGAGAGACGTACCTAGTAGTTGTAATATTTGTTCCATGTCTCTGTTTTGTGATAGAAATGTGTTGATTTTTAGTGATATATCGCTTGAAAATTGCTGCTGGAAGTTATTGAGAGGGCATTCTAAAAAAAGGTGAATATCATCTTCCGAGGGCTGATTGCAAAAAATACATGTTGTAGGTACATCAACGCCCTTCTAGGATAAGCGTATTTTTTGCGGGAAGGGAGTGAATATTTTTTTTTTCCAAATCCCACCGGATCTTATCCCTCGTAGGACGGGACGGGATGAGACTTGTCACTCTCATAATACTATATAATTGCTTTACAAAAAATTGATTTACAATCGGTCACTGTAATACTGTAATACATGTCATATTAGACTACATGTTATATTTGATTTTGGTTTTAGCAAAAACTATTAGGGTTATGTATAGGCCCAATTACCCATTTGTAATTAGGGTTAACTATATATAAATATACATACATACATACATACATACATACATACATACATACATACATACATACATACATACATACATATATATATATATATGTATATATATATGTATATATATATGTGTGTATATATATATATATATATATATATATATATACACACACACACATATATATATATATATATATATATATATATATATATATATATATATATATATATATATATATATATATAGTATGGATCATATGTACTCAAGCCTTATTGTGTATCATGTACACACATCTAGGCCATTGATCTAAAAGGAATTAAAGGTCAACATTATGCCACATAAGGGGGTAACTTTGTAAAAAAATTGAAACATCACAACCCCCATTTCAACAAAGGCGCGTGTATGAGTATCCCCCTACCTACGTACTTTCTACCCTATCTCCTCCAGTCTCCATAGAACACCATGGAGCCATAGCCGCCTTCACAATCGCCGCACACCATCTCCTCCAGTCTCCAGCACCCGCCGACGCCGCCGATCAACCCCTTCTCCGGCCAGCCTTTCCTCTCTCTTTCTCTCCTCCATTGATGGTGTGAGATAACTTTTCAAAAATCCCCAAACTCACAATTCTCTAGGTTTTCGATTGTTCGATTCTCTGGTGAAGGCGATGGATTCCGGCGACGACGAAGGAGAGGGTAAAGGCGATGGCTTCCGGCGACGACGATGGCAGAGCGGGCGATGGTGTTGGGGGAGCGGACGACTGCGAAGGAAGAGAGAGATAAGGGGATTTCGAAGGACGCAAAGGAGATGGTGAGGGCCATGGCTTCCGGCGACTGCGAAGGAGATGGTGAAGGCGATGGCTTCCGGCGAAGGCGATGGCGGGAGCGGGCGATGGCGGAACCCCATCACCAGCCATTGGCTTCTTCACAGGTGGCGAGGGCGCTTCGTCTTGGTGAAACCGATGGCGATTCGAAGCGGATAAGAGCGAAGGCGAGAGGTGAAGGACAGCGAAGAAGAGGTTCCTTCTCATCGGCGGTGGCCGCCCTCCATCAACCAAGCTTTCCCACGTTGAATTAAGGTGAGAACTCCAACCCTAGAAATCGATTTAGGGCTTTTGAATTTGATTGTGAAATTAGGTTAGGGGTTTTATTATTTGTTGTTTTTATGTTTGAATTAAGGGGAATTTCTTGGGAAAACATAGAATTTGGGATGAAAAATAGGGATAGGTAGTTGCTGAATAAAGTTCCAATCATCTTCATATTTGATCAAATTTGTTCTTAAATAAAGTTTCAATCGAGTTCATCTTTTATGTTTCAAAGTGTGAAATTGGCTAGTTGCATGTTCAGTTGTACCTTGTATTTCCTTTTAACTTTGCTCCTCTAAAGATCTTACGAGTGTTGCTTACCTGATGCAGGATCAATTTTCTCCTTTCCCATCAACTTAAACTCCAATAAGTGATATATTGGAATGATTTGACAGAGAGCCCATAGTTGCTGTCAGTCTTGGTAATTGCTTAAGTTCTTGTTTAGCAGGTCAGGTCCACCGAGAAAGATTGAAGGGAGAAGACGTAGTTGTTAAAGCGCAAAGGCCTGGGCTCAAGGCTCTTTTTGATATCGATCCGAAAAATCTTAGGGTTAGTTTCTTATTACTTGGATATCGTCAATGTTGACAATGTAAGCAGTTGATTTGTTCGCAAATGTTAAGCGTCAATCAAATAGTCACTATCAGTAATTTATTAGAATGCTGAGATTCCACACAAATAATGAAAAGAAAAACCAATCGAATAATCCTGTGATACCATCGAATAATCTATCGATAGCATCGCATAATCTATCGATACAATCGAATAATGAAACAACCCAAATCACAAATAATGAAAAAAACCCAAATCTTGTCGATATATTATTCAATACCATCGAATAATCATGTGATACTATCGAATAATCATGTGATACCATCGAATAATCCAACGAAATCATCGAATAATATATCGACACGAACGAATAATCTATCGATACGATCGAATAATCCTATGATACCATTGCATAATCAGTCGATACGGATGAATAATCCAGCGAAACCATCGAATAATCATGTGAAACCATCGAATAATCTATCGATACCATCGAATAATCCTATGATACCATTGAATAATCTATCGATAGCATCGCATAATCTATTGATACAATCGAATAATGAAACAACCCCAAATCACAAATAATGGAAAAAACTCACGCGCCTCTCATAAAGAAGTGGGGCTGAAAAATTGTTAGGGCCCACCATTTTTTTAAATACAAAAATTGTAAAAGTGGCTTTTAATCCCCACCCTCCATCTCAACTAATGAACGGTCTTGATTTGTGTACATGATACACGTTAAGCCTTGAGTACACCGGAACCAACCCCTATATATATATATATATATATATATATATATATGTAGGGAAGCTTTAAAATGTAAAAACTCCTTCATGTGTAAAATCCGCTTAGCGTGTAAAATTTATTTTTGTAAGGAATTACCACGCGCGCTCCACGTACAACGTACATCGGCTTCTCTCGGCCTCCCGCTGCCCCGCACCCACCCCACGTCGAGCCACCTCCGGCCACCAGCCCCTGGCCGCGCTCGAGCCCACCCCAGGGCGCACCCCCCGAGCCTTGACTAGGCTTGGTTCGAGCCAACTGCTGCCCAGGCGAGCCCAATCGAAGCCCCACGCCGTTCTTTTCTCATCGGCCTCCCACGCCACCCACGAGCCACCTCCGGCCACCAGCCCCCACCTGCTCGAACCCCCTCCCTCAGGCGCACCCCCCGAGACCGGAACCCCCATGGTTTGAGCCCAGCCGAGCCCACACCGAGCCCATCTTCCCCAACAGCGCTAATCGGTGCTTTTGGCTCGGAATACCTTCGAAATTCCGATTTTGCTCCTTGTTTCCACTCGAATTTGGTATGATTTCTAACCCTAAACTTGTTTATTACAACTATTTAGATTGTTTGAATGATTTAGGTTGAGATTGAAAACCTAGGGTTTGATTTAGGAGCGGAATTTGGGGCTTTTTGCCAAAAGCCAAATTGATTGAAATTGATGATATGGTTGTGTTGTTGGGTTGATTTTGAGCTAATTTAATGTTCATATCATTGTCAAATTGTTTATGGATCATGAGCTAATTGAATTTTAGAATTTAAGATTGCGATATGTTTTAGAATTGGGGGCTTTTTGCCAAAAGCCAAATTGATTGAAATTGATGATATAGTTGTGTTGTTGGGTTGATTTGGAGCTAATTTCATGTTCATATCATTGTCAAATTGTTTGTGAATCATGAGCTAACTGAATTTTACAATTTTATTGCGATATGCTTTAGGTTGATTAGGTTCTTCTATTTTAGCATGAAAATCATAATTTAGCCTATTAGCTCAATTGCTAGAGCAGTGTGCATTTGCACAAAGATGTGGGTTCAAATCCCACATAGGTTACATAATAGACAAGTGCGCAACAATCGCAAATTGTTAATCATGCACATTATAATCTTAGTTATGCACAATTGTATCCTACTTTTGCACAATTCTATCTTACTTTTGCACAATTGTATCTTACTTTTGCATAATTGTAGTTTAAATTTGCACAATTGTATCCTACTTTTGCACACTTGTATTCTAAATGTGCACATTACAATTTTATTTTTACACTTTATGTTCTTATATTTGCACTTGAAAGTTGCACAAAAGGACTTTAAAATTGCACAAATGCACTTTAAAGTTGTACAAATGCACTTGACAGTTGCACAAATGCACTACACAGTTTCACTTTATGTTCTTATATTTGCACATTACGATTTTATTTTTGCACTTTATACTCTTATTCATGAAGAGAAACATCGAACTTCTAAGCGATAAACATATATAGTTGCACAAATGTACTTCACAGTTGCACAAATGCACTTCACAGTTGCACAAATGCACTTCACAGTTGCGCAAATGCAATTCACAGTTGCACAAATGCACTTCGCAGTTGCACTTTATGTTCTTATATTTGCACATTACGATTTTATTTTTTGCACTTTATACTCTTATTCATGAAGAGAAACATCGTACTTCTAAGCGATAAACATATATAGCCTATGCGGGGTTTGAACCCGCATCTTTGTGCGTAGGCACAATGCTCTACCATTTTGAGCTAATAGGCTTTGTGTTTGGCATGTTAGGAAAAGTTTGACTGAACATTGACGAACCTAAGCTCTCTAGTAGGAGCCAAGAGGGTGAGGAAGGGAGCCATCCCACGAGATTCCTAAGTAGTGATGGTCTTCATCTTGCTGCGAGCACAGAAGCACCTCTAATGGTTCTGAAGTCAAATGCATTCACGTCGCTATTGCAAATTTGCAGTCTTAAGAGTCTGTGTGACAGGGAGCTAAATTGCATATAGCTCAATGTGGAGCAAATAAAAGGCTCAGTAAAACACAAATTGAACAGAGAAAAAAAAAGGCAGTAAACTCATTTACTAAGAGCTCAAGTTGCAGACTTGCAGCTTTAAGTTCAATTATCTATCACAAAATTCCTTCTCCAGGTTAATCTCAATTACTGATCCCACCTATGCCTCACGAATGTAATTATTAAAAGGGCTGTCCATTGATCAAAGTAAAACAACGTCTTACCCGTGAAGATGTAATGACCATGGAAATGGGATACGACTAAATGTTTTCTCCTGGAGGGAGCTCCGCGAGCTTGGGTTGAGTACCCAGCACTCGCTCCATATCCAACCGGACCTCTATGTTTCGGATGCTGTAGCCAACCACCATCAACCAATACAAAAGCTTCGCTAGTTCAGTTGCATTCGTCTCTGTTACATTTGTCTGCACAATACACATCAACAATAAATGTCAATTCTCTTGCACATAGACGTTGCCAATATATGAACTTTGAAAGATGACTTGTTTACAACTTGAAGCATCAAACCTTCATTTGCTGCTCTGAAACGGCTAAAAGGCGTTTTATGAATATATTCATGGCCAATATAACATCTTCACCAGCACTACTTGTCAAATCCTACACACATATAATCAGAAAAACAAAATGTCAAGAGATGCTCTAGAGTTTAATTTTCCAGCATCTTCACCAGTGGTTTGAAGGGCATGCAACTAGTGGTGAAGGCCGTATCTATAGCAGCTTTACTCAGTTAGAGACTAAGAGACAAGGGTTCATGAATTTTATCAACAGATGCACATCAACACTAAAATGAACATTTCTAATCACAACGTGAAAATACTAGAAGATAACTGAGATACGAAGCACCAAAAACCGTCCATAACAAAAGGAAGCAGAGGGGAAAAAATAGAATCTCTGAATCCAAACCTTCAAATTTTGAGGTTCAAGCGACTTTAAGTACTCTAACAATTCATCCAGCGGCAGGCTTCCTTGCAACTTGACAATTCAATTCTTCTATCTATGCTTCAAGCAACTCAATGTACTTCACAACATCCATCTTTTCAGGACCTGAAATAACTCAATGTACTTCACAACAACTCAATGTACTTCACAGCATCCATCTTTTCAGCAAATCTAGAAATTGCACAAGGAAATATAAGAGTTCTCATAACTGATTACCTTGCCATTCAGATTGAAACATCTTTCAAATTTGTCATCAAACTCATTCTGCTTCTCTACAAGTCGATCAGTGATAGATTGTCCTGAATGATACAATAAATCATAGTTAAGCTTTTTTTACATCATTGAGCTCACAAATCGCCAATGCAAAATCACATGTTTATTCAGTTTCGTTTCCTAACTGGGGTTCTCAGCTTATAACAGACAAGTAAAGTGCGTGAACGGAAGAACATACATATAATATTTTTAGCAAAGTTTATGGAAATCAAATCCTTACTATTTTCTCCTTGAATGCAGTGCACTGATAATCAGAAGAACAAATGTATTAATCTGATTATCATCAAAGGCAAAGAATCAAACACTGCATTCATAAATTAATTGACTGATAATCAAAGGAAGAAAATGGTTTAGAGTCAAAAAGCAACAACTGTACAGACAAATGCTTTGTGCATAGATAAATAAAAAAATGCATCAATACCAAATTATGAACTTTTGAATCAAGATTTGCAGTTTGAAATCCATCCAATACCCATGCTCTAGTCTTTATCACCCAGGACCTTCAATGAAGCCTTCCAAATCCAAAGAAATTCGGTTATGTGAACTCCAACACGCACAATCACATAACATAATCCCTAATTTCACATCACATGGCAACAAATTCAAGGAAATTTTAACCAAAAATTCACAAACACAGCAGATACGAGAACAAATTTGGACCCGAGAACCACGGGTACACTCGCAAAAACCCTATTCTGACAAAAGTGGAAGGAGAGGGAAGAGGACAAATACCTGGTGGAATGCTGCTGGTCGGCGAACGCGGTTGATGATTTGAGTCTGTTCCGCCGACACCGACTCCCTCCTCACCGCCCTCTCCACATCCGCCCCTCATCACAACCCCATCTTCATCGACCGGCACCGCGACCCTGACATCTTCTCCGTCCTACTCCTTTCGCTCCTCCACGAGGCTGCCTTCTTCGGAGTCGAATCCTCTCTTCGCCCAGCCCTCGCCGCTCCTTCTCCACTGGCGGACGACAATCTCTCAGGGAGCTCTTGGATTTGGATGAGTTGAGGACGGAAAAAAGAGGGAATGAGAGAGGAACGGTTTAGGGTTTAATCCGAGAAACCGGTTCAGTTTTTTATTTATTTTTTAAATACCACTCGCGTGTCCGGTTTTGCACTAAACTCAACATTTTACACGATAAGCATATTTTACACTTTAAGGACTTTTTACATTTGAAGTAATCCCATATATATATATATATATATATATATAGGTAAAGGTTCAAATGAAAATGGGGCTTAAAGGGAAAATGGGTTTAATTGTATGTTTGGGCCGCTGTTTAATTAAAATCCCGACTCGCTGTTCATTCTCTTTCTCTCAATCCTTCTCGATCTCGCTCGCTTGCCGTCTTGCCCTCTCGCTCAACATCGCCATGTCTTCCTCCCTTTCTCCTTGATCTATCCACGTCGAATTTCTTCTTCTATCTAACTTCTTTCTCCCTTCCTCTGCGCGATTGTTATTGCTGGTGTCTTCATTGGCTCTCCATTGCAATCTCTCGAGCTCCAAAGGTACGACAACTTTGCCTTTTATTTTGCAATTCTGTGCCGATTTTGTGATTCTGTTTTTAGGTTTTGCTCTTTCTTCGATTTTTTCTTGGATTTTGTGATTCTCCATTGCTGTTCGATTTTGCCCCATCCTTCTTGTTCGGGTATTGTTCGATTGCTGTATGATTTTCACCCCACCCTTCTTGTTGGGGCTCTGTTCGATTTCATCCCATCCACAAACTCAATTGCTGTATGATTCCATTGCTGTATGATTTTCTGGTGGATAGTCCTAATTGGACTATATGAACTTTTGAATTGCAGCTTGAATGAAAAATGATTTTGAGATCATGAGAATTCAATTGATAGTGGGAACAAACACTGCTTTACTAACTAGAACTAAACCCTCTAAGCAGCTAAGGATTTGAAGGTTTAGACCATTACCATAAACCGACACCTGATAACACTAACCCTATTACATGTAACATCTTTGCTTTTGGCCTATTTGTATCACCAATGTAAGTTCTGTTGCTTTCGAAATCTCCCCTTTTTTAAAGCTTCATCTTGGATATTAATGCTTGATAGTTATTTGTATCACCAATGTAAGGATTTGAAGGTTTAGGAGAATCGTTAGGCATGGTTCAACCTAACAGTTCTCAGGGTTACCTTACATATATACATTGCTTAACTGCTTGCTTTTGTGCGTCGTATAGGACACCCATCGTATCTCATTGTTGTGTTTTTCACTCTATCATTATATACTTGTATAGTCATTACTCATTAGTGACTAATGTTAACTATAGTGTGATTTTGAGGCTATAGCAAGCTTCATATTCACTTGCAACTTATTTTGATAACTTGCATCAGTAACAGTCACCATCTGATAGTAAAATTCTTTTAATTTGGTTATTTGACACTTGACATTGCTTGTTTTCTAGTGCTGCAGGTGTGAGCATTTTTCAACTTATCCTCGGACTTATGATCTGCTACATGTGGCTAGCATAGAATCACTAATCAAGGGCCCAAGTTCAGGAAAATACAGGTTTTTTTATTACTGCTTTATCTGTAAGGTTCCATGGGTTTATAATGTTTGCCCGAACTATTTCTTTGATAAACCGTTGCATCATATTCTGTTATGTTGTCTGAGCTTGCATTTCCATTTTTAAATCAGACTTTTAATAATCAATTGAGACTTACCCTGGACAGATGCAACCTTGTGGATCTAATGGTTGAAATGGATCGAATGAGACTTGGGAAGTGACTCTACCCGTGGAAGAGGTGCCACATGAGCTTCCTGATCTAGATTTAGGAATTAACTTTGCTAGAGATGGGATGGAAGAAATGGAGGTTGGCACTGGTAGCAGTTTACAGTGACTCATGGTTGCTATCTGTTGCATTCTATTTTGGTGCTCGCTTTGGTTTTGAGAAGAATGACAGGTAAGTTCTAATCCCATGTGATGTGTACTACATATCATGCATTTGCTGCTGAAACATTTTGCTTTTATAACTCTGAAAATTCCTAAATCTTTTCTCAAACAAACTACTTATTCTGGACATGTGCGCATATTTGCAAAAATGCTTTTGCCTGCGTCTTATTGAAGCTTTTGTGACATGATAGTTATGCAGTATATATGCATTCTTTTATCTCTCTGGAAATAGCTTTCTGTTATTGTTGAATTAGTGCTTGATGTTATGGGTTGTGTATGAACCCACTGATTTTCTGTTTTATGATTCACATATTCGGTATGCAATGTATAATTTAAGTTTCCAACTTGGATGTTGACACTCTTATACTGTACAGTTTCTTGTGTAAACTGAGATGCTTGCGATGAAATTTTAATACAAGCAGACAGAAATGGTTAGCTAAGGTGATCTTTCCCTAAGATGGAATATAGTTTGCACTAAAATGTAGTTTGCAAAATTGGTATCCAAAATTGCACTAAAATGTCTTATTTTTGCACTTAATATAGTTCAGATTGCACATTGATCGGCTGCCTTGTTATTTTTATATGAGAACAAGTTAGGCTATCAGGTTCCCTTCTCCAACCTTCTAGGTTCATCTCTTTGGATCCAATGTTTATTCCTTTTTCCTTCATGGTGAGATTCTTTTTGTTATTGATTCACGAATGAATGATGTTTCATTTCAAGTCTAATTTATCTCACTGCAATTTAGGGGCTTTGTTCGCTGAAACTTAAATAGAAGGGGAGTTTTACTCTTTCTAGAAATTAGCACTTTTGTTTTACTATTTTAGAAATCAAGTTTAATATTTGGCTTCTGCTACTTATTTACTTCAAATTGCACAATTGTTATCTAAAATTGCACTAAATATATCTTATTTTTGCACTTGATATAGTTCTGATTGCACAATTGTATTCTAAAATTGCATTAATATGAATGATGTGCCATTGAAAGCCTATTAGCTCAAAATGGGAGAGCGATGTGCTATGAACAAAGACGCGGGTTCAAATCCTGTTTAGGCTATTTATGGTTGTCACTTGTCTGTTTTTTGTTCCCGTTCATGAATAAAATTATAAAGTGCATAAATAAGATGATAAAGTGAAAGAATAAAATGATAAAGTGTATGAATAATAATATGAAGTATTGAAGTGCATGAATAAGACTATGAAGTGCAGAACTAAGATTATAAAGTGCATAAATAAAATGATAAATGCAAAAATAAAATCATAAAGTGCACAATTAAGACTATAAAGTGCATCAATAAAATGATAAAGTGTAAGAATAATAATATATATGAAGTGCATGAATAAAGTTATGAAGTGCACAATTAAGATTATAATGTGCAAGAATAAAATGATGAAGTGCACAAATAAAATGATAAAGTGCATGAATAATGCACAAGATGGGCTTTTTGAAATCGATGTTTTAATTTTGCTTTTTTATTTTGTTTTCATTGAAATATGATTTTTAAGGCACTTAAATTTTAGAATTGTAATCTGAATGTTAAACATCTATTTCTCAACAATGTAATCTTTTTTTTTCCAGAACTATGATTTGATTTTTACGAGGACTGAAATCTGATTTTTAAGAACCTATCTTTCAGCACTATAATTTGGATTTTCAGTCTATAATTTCTCTTTTTTCAGCACTAAAATCTGATTTTTAAGCAACTATGTTTCATCATTGTAATTTGAATTTTAAGCATTTAAGTTTCTGCACTACAATCTAATTTTTTCAGCACTGAAATCTGATTTTCATGAGCACTGAAATCTGATTTTTAAGCACTTTAAGTTGAATATGTGTATTATAGAATTGCATGAATATATCTTACCGTTGAACTTTTGTTATAATATAAGTCAAGTTATCAAAATTATGCACTTTTAGCCTAGGTAGGAATCGAACCAACATTTCTATTTGGGTGTTAAAAGTGCACAAATAAGATGATAAAGTGCAAGAATAAGACGATGAAGTGTATGAATAATAATATGAAGTATTGAAGTGCATGAATAAGACTATGAAGTGCAAAACTAAGATTATGAAGTGCATAGATAAAATGATAAGTGCAAAAATAAAATCATGAAGTGCACAATTAAGACTATAAAGTGCATCAATAAAATGATAAAGTGCAAGAATAAGATTATAAACTGCACAATTAAGATTAGGAATTGCACTTTTATCAAAAAAATAATACACACTATTAAAATTAAGCAATTTAGCCTATGTAGGAGTCGAACCCACATCTCTGCGCGTAAGCACATTGCTCTACCATTGAGCTAATAGGCTTTTAAAGCTTATTAAGTGCAAGATTAGAGATAATAAATTGATGTAACAGTGTGCACTTTTACCATTGAGCTAAGTAGTAGCCATTGAACTAAAATTTCATAACAAACCCAAACAAATTAATCAATCACCAAATCCACTTTATAGATGAAGTAATGAAGGCAGTAGCAGTTGAGCTAATAGGCTGGAATTCATACCATTCGACAGATGCACATCAGTTTCGATACCACACCCCTCCAATAGTTGTACAGCTTTAGGCGTATAAACACCCTTCGAATGTTGTCCTGTTGCCTGGGATTTATAGCAATGCCGATTGTGACTACTTAGGGGCTCAATCTCTTCATCCGTTGTAGCCTCCTACTGCGCATACACATTAACCTTCAATTTCATCTCATTTTCATGTTGTTCTCTGCATTTTTCGCTCACAAATGTTCCTCCTTCAGCAGCCGTTAGTGACGTTTCAGACAGAACAACCAAAGCTGTCATAACGGTTTCAGTACCTTAGTCATACATGTATCCATTTTAGAAGTTCCCAATGTTGTCATACACTGTACATCCGTTTCACATGCGTTAGTTGTTGTCTTTCCTTGCATATATTAAAATACAGAGGCACAAGGACCATGACAGTAGTTTCTAGAATGACAGAGAAACTGATGAATGAAACTTAATCAGCTATCTTTAGAACATCTTATGGTAGGATGCGAGAACAAGATCATAGCAATTTCAAAAATAAAAATAATGATATGTGTACAGAGTTGAGGAACAATATAAAGCTTTTCGTTAATGACTATTAACAAGACATCATCCTAGTGCAACCTTTTTTTGTGCTAAGAGAATGATCAAACTTAAAAAATTATCACAAATCTCATATTATCACTTTGTTCTTTTTATCCATGCAGTTCTTTATATTAAATATGCACTATTAAACCTTGGATATGCACATTGTCTATCTAATGTTGCACCTAATCTTTGTTAATACCTTCTGCAAAAGTTGAAGCCACTTTCTAAATGGAAATCTGCGTGTATAGATTGCAAAAATGGGAGCTCCACTAAGTTTTCTAAAATGTTGTAATCTGCGAGGTTAGAGGTACAATCTAGATATAAAATTTCATATTAGAACAAGGAAGAGAAGAACCTTGAGAAATAGTATCACCTCTTTGATGCCTAAAGCATAAGTCTGATATTGTGATTGTCCCTTATCTCGAAGATTGTATTCTCTCATTATTTTCTGTTCAAACACGGATGGAAAGAAAGCCTCGCTCAGAAATAGTGTCAGTAGGCAGCATCGTTGCAACAATAAAGACCCATGACAAACCTCAGACAATGATCCTTGACATCCTTCAGCAAGAAGGGTAATTTGTCATGCAAGTACGTTATCAGTTTGATGTAAAATTTCATTATATATAGACTATGTAGTGATATCTTGACAACAATCAAAATGCTTTGGTTTTCTCCATTTTGAAATATCAGATGCCACTGCTAACACTATTAAAGCTTTGAATGGAAAAAAAATTTAATGATAAGGAATGGAAAGAGTTGCTCACTCACCAGTTGAACAGAGATCGAGTGCAAGAAGATTTTCTAGTGTCATTCAACTCTTTTCATTCCAATTAACCGAAAGCAAACCCCTTGGAAATTCAGCTAACATCCACTAACAAAAAGCAACTCTAAGAAACAGACATTCAGCTCTTTTCATACCAATTAATCGAAAGCAAAAATTTGAAATGCAACCAAGCAAAGGAAACATCAAAATCAAAGCACAGTCGAATCAAATGAGTATGAAAGTGCAATCATTAGGTTCAATTGGGAACGAAACCTAAAAAAAGTGTAACGATTGTCGATTGGAGCAACAAGATTGAGAGAAGAAAGAGGAAGCAAACCGGAATTAAGAAACAACGCGCGAAAGATTCGATGGGTTGTTGGGGCATCGCTTCTCAAGTCCGTCATTTCAATAGAGAGGCACAACTGTAGTCTTGTTCGACGATAGGTGAGCAGAGCAGGAAGAAGACGGTCCCGACGGTCCCGACCATGGAAGGGAATCGATGGAGGAAGCGATGGAGGACCCTTCAATTTGGCCAATTCCACCTGTCTCTTTGTAAGAGGTGAAACAAGAGATGCCAGTTTGCAAAAACCTTAACCCTTGAAATCGACCGACGATTGAATTGGAGGGATTCAAACCTGTTTTCGAGGAGGCAATGGAGGCGAAGAGTGAGATCCTCTTCGTCGGGAGCGATGTATCCATGCTTGACGGAAGGCCGGAGGTAGTTCATCCACTAGAAGAATCCTCGATTCCGCCATCGTTGGGTGTGGTCTTTCAGAGATTTGGGTCTCGCGACGAGGAGAAAACAGGAGGAAGGACATCCGTTCTGCTTCTGTTTTTTATCCTTTTTTTTCCGGTTCACAGCGGTTCATTGGTTTTTTTTTTAAAAAAAACAAGGACGCGCGTGGTGAATATACATCATTTTCACTTTAAGCAAAATTTTCATCTTAAGCCCCTTTTTCACTTTAACCTCACACACACACACACACACACACACACACACACACACACACACACACATATACCACCGGTCATTATTCTCCTCACCGGTCATCCCTTCCCAGCCGCCATTGCCTCTCCTGCCCTCGCTTCCTGCCACCGGTCCGAACCCCTCACCTTCACCTCTCGCTTTCTCCTTCCTCTCTCTCCTGCCCTCGCCTTCTCTGTCTCGCCGGCCGCCACCAACACCGCGCACCACATCCACTCTCGCAGATCCGAGCCCTAATCTCCCTACGCACCAGATCCGACCACCAATCTCCCTCGCAGCACCCATGAACCGCCCCTTCGCACGATATCCGGCCGCCTGTCACCACCCCCGACCCTGTCCGTCCTCCCTGAGTCGCGCATACCCCGCCCCCATCCTTTCCTCCTTTTTCGCAGCCCTTGCCGACCCTAGATCTTTTTTTTTTAACAAGAAAGAATTTGGCTGTAAGTAAAGCATACTAGTCAAGAGCATCATTTCGGATGATACTACAAAGGGCTGCATCCGTTGGGAGAGAGAGGCCAGAGAAATCGATCCTAAGTTGATATAGACGGTCAGCGGCTCGGTTGCCATCCCTATAGATATGAGAGATCACAAATTCAGAAAACTGTTTCAGGGCGCACAGAGCGTCAGATAAGATCATCTCTATCTCGCCAAAACTAGAAGCGCCTGCGCTAAGGCATTTGATAATACTGGCATTATCGCCTTCAATGCAGATACACGTAATATTAAGTTCCACTACTTTAAGGATACCTTTCCACAGGCAAAAGCATTCAGATCCAATAATGGAAGAAAGAGAAGAGGTACGAGATTCTGAATACAGAACACAACCCAAGTTATCTCGGATAAGAAACCCATAAGTGCTGCAGTTGCCAGAGGACAGAGATCCATCGAAATTTAATTTATACCAATTGTTTCATGGTTTAGTCCATTTGGGTATGCGTTTTCTGGTCAGACGAGGTCCGGTCTGTTTATTCTGTATTTCTGTATCTGAACTTATGTCATCGATTTTATCCTTCTCCCAGTTAGATAACTGATCTTTTATATAGAATACTATTGTTTTAGAGTTAGGATTGAGTTTATCGAAAAGGGCTTTGTTCCTAAAGTACCAAGAGCACCACCAAGCTGGAGCAAGTGAAGAAAAATCCGACTTGCCAAGGGTGTCAAACAGGGCACATAAGGCTTCGTTTGTGTTGGACTTGGTGTCGTAGGTATAATGAAGAGTGTTATGGATTTTAGGAGAGAGTTTTTGTATTGCATTTTTTGTTGTAGGGCATTGGAATAAGAAATGATCAATATCCCCATAGTGCATATCACAGAGGGGGCAATCAGTTGGAATGCCAACTCCACGGGAGGCCAGTTTAACGGAGGTAGGTAGGCCATTCTTGGAAACTCGCCATAAGAAGTCTTTTATTTTTGGGTTCACATCTAAATTTCAAATCCAGTGAAATTCAGATGTGGAATGGTTTTTTGTTTTGTGAATAAGTTTAATCGTCGAGGCTGTTGAGAACCAACCATTTTTTACTATAGGCCTAGTACAACCTATCTTGGTGGATGTGCTTAGGTATTGGGGTTTATACAATGCTCTTGAGGGTTTCCCTGCTGATGTTGTTGTTTATAGTGTTTTGTAGTTTATCAACATCCCAAGTCTTATCGTTAGTAATGAAGGTACCCACCATGAGGTGATTGTCAATTAGGTTTGAATTTGTTGATTGGGTCCACAGGGGACACTACCAACTTGTGATGTGCGAAGGAAGAAGACAGCATTGCATGATGTGTAACGGCTTAGTAGTTAAGTTGGCTTTAATTAGTGTACATCTACCAACTTGTGATATGTTGTTTGCTGTCCATTTTGTTAGTTGTGTTTTACTAGCGGATGTGATGTCGTTAAAGGTGGAGTTTGTGACTTTGCTAGATATGACAGGGCATCCTAGGTATTTCCCTAGGTTGGTTGTATAGTCGATTTGGTGTTCGTTTTTTATTGTATTTTTTAAAGTGTTTTCTATATTTGTTGTGGTATGAAAGGCGGATTTATGAAAATTAATTCGTTGACCAGAGTATCAGCAATACTCTTGGGTGATGGTATTTATTTGGTCACATGATTTCATAGTTGCAGATGCAAAGATGATGATATCGTCCGCAAATGCTAGAAATGGGATCTTGTCACATGATCTTTTGATCGAGATGCCAAGGTGGCTGCTAGGTAAATTCGCATCATGTTTTAGTCCTTGGGCGAGGACTTCAGAGACTAGTAGAAATAGGTATGGTGACAGAGGATCTCCTTGCCGCAAGCCTTTGGATGGGGAGAACATGTCGGTGGGTTCGTTGTTAACAAGAGTCGAGTAAGTGGCTCTTGTTATGCATTCCTTTATCCAAGAACAAAACCTGTTCCTAAAACCAAATTTCTCCAAGGTTTCTAGTAAGAAGTCCCATCTGACCAAGTCAAAAGCTTTTTCCATATCCAGTTTTACAGCCATCCAGCCAGATGATCCTTTTTTATGTTGGAAAGAATGGAATATTTCATTTGCAATTAGGATATTATCTTGGATAGAGCGTTTAGCTATGAATGCACTTTGGAGCGGGTGAATTAGTTTGGGAAGTATGTGTTGTAGTCTGGTAGCTAGGATCTTAGAGATTATTTTGTAAATGGTTGAGGAGAGACTAATGGGTCTGAAATTATTTGCCGTTTGTGGGTTATCACATTTGGGTATTAGTGCAATAAAGGTGTGATTTATTTGTTTGAGTATTTTCCCACTAGAGAAAAAGCCCTTGGTGGTTTTGATGACAGAGAGTCCGACAATGTGCCAGTAAGAGCGGAAGAAACCCACAGGGAACCCGTAAGGGCCCGGAGATTTATCCCTAGCCAGTGAGAAGACAGCAGACCTGACCTCGGAGTTTGAGATTGGTTGGGTTAGCCGGTCATTGTCCGCTGCAGATACCTCTGGAGTTAAGTATTGTAGTAGCCGACAGTGCCCTTGAGTTTGTGGTGCGGCAGGAAAAACGGCTAGAAAAATCCAATTTAATTTCATCTCGGATATGTGCTACTGTGTTAAGGGTAATACCTTCTTTTGTGACAAAAGTTTTTATTATATTTCTATTCCTTCTTCGGGTGGCCACACGATGGAAGTAGTTGGAGTTATAGTGTCCATATTTTTGATGTGGATTCTCTTTGCTCTTTGTCCCCAATAAGGTTTTTTGAAAGTTCACGAGTTGATTATATTTGTTTAGTATTCGTTTATGCTTCATGTCTATGTTTGTGTCGTAGTTTCTAAATAGTTGAGTTTGTAGTTGTTGTAGCTCTGTTTCAGTTTTAGCAATTTGAGAGAAAATGTTGCCAAAAGTTCGTTTGCTCCATAATTTACTTTTCTTTTTGAGGTCTTGATGGCGTTTCACCAGTTTAAATAAGTTTGATCCAGGGGGGTTGAGACGCCAAGCTTGTCTAACTAGATGTTCATAGTCCTTATGTTTTGTCCATGCTAGTTCGAATTTAAAGGGTTGCATAAATGGTTTTTCATTTGGGAATAGCTCTAAAGTTATCTGGATATGGTTTGAAGTCGTGAACGCATGGTTTTTTGTGATTAGATTAGGTAGTATTGTATATATGTTTTTGTGGACAAGAATTCGGTCTAGCTTCTCATAAGTGTTATTTTCAGCTTGGGAGCTTTTTCGCCATGTGAATTGATTCCCAGTCGTTAGGAGATCAATAAGGTCATGGTTTAATAAAAAGTCTGTCAATATGTTGAATCTAGATTGAAGTGGTTGCGCGCCTCCTTGTTTATCCGAGTTATTGAGGATATCGTTTATATCTCCAACAATAATGCCTGGGAGATTACTATTTTGCAAAATGGTGGAAATCTCATTCCAAAACGCAGTTTTCTGGTGATGATGCAGAGGAGTATAAACAAATATTATAATTACTTTTAAGTTAAGATTAATATTGTGATATTGTGTGAGTATATATCGTTCTCCCGACCCAATAATATATAAGGTGTCTTTGTTTAGGTGAGATGATTTCCATAGGAGGCAGAGGCCCCCAGAGAGCCCTATCGAGGGACAGAACCGAAGGTTGTCAAAACCCGCATGACGCTAGAGTGATTCTTTAGGGGGTGTTTGTAGCTTGGTTTCTGCTAGTGCTAGTACTTGTATATGTTCAGCTTTGCAACTCGCATCAATTTGTGTCCAAATATTCTTCCGGGCAAGCCCGCGAACATTCCAGAAACAGATTTTCATATTCTATTTCTTATTTGTAGTTGGGGTATAATCTGGTAGTGCTTGTAGAAGAGAAGGCGACAAGAAAATCAGAGTTCTAATACGGATAATTTTGCCATAGCAAGTTGACTAGTTGCCTTGTATCCGTGTTTGTAAGATCTGTTATATATCAATGTACTTGATTCCTTTGGGTTTTTATAGTAACTTAAGTTTGAAGAGAAAAACCCATGAGTTGTGTGAGAGGTTGTTCGAGTATCATTGTTTCCAATTAAGTGTGGTATGGTGGGTGGGAGAGCAACTGTTTGCTATGTAAATTTGATATACAACTCAACATTGCTTTTAATGATAATGGAGTAGTGACAGGTGAAATGTATACAAAATTTATAATTTGAAAAGTAGAATGTATGTATACAAGTTTGTAGTTGAAGCAAGTATTTTTGAAGCCAGTATTTTGATGAGTTAAGCCAAGTAGCAGCCAAACGAACCAAATAGTAAGAGTCTTCACATTTGAGAAAGTTGTAGGAGGACTGTAGATGAACTCGAAGTTGAGACAGCAACAACCCAATTGGTAAGACGATTCTGACAAGTGAGGTTATCAGTTGATGAGTAAAGAACAAAACTTCGGATAAACACATTGGGGTTAGTGGTTGCATATATGTAGAATGCAATATAAAATAGCATTGCAGCATAATCTTAGTAACATTGTAGAATACATGATTGGTAATTGGAATTATGTGGTTTATAAGCCAGCCAAGGCAGAACAGAGACTGAGCTTGGCGACGACAAGTTTTCTTGAAGGTGTGGAGATTCCAGATTGAGGAGTTGGTGAACCTGGTTCCATGTTGTTGGTTGGTAGTAATAGAGGTCAAGATGATTGAAATGCAAAGGCAGTCTCCATTAAACTTTAACAAATGGAGGACGGGTAAAAGGATGTGTAAATGTATAAGTTGGTATAATATGAAGGAGCCCCAATTACAAGCAGTCCAATTACAATTAATTGATGCAGTGGTAAGGGCATTCAAGAAATCCTTACTAGGAGAGGCAGGGATTGACATCATAAGTTTAGATCGAGTGCAACAACTAGGTGATGAATTCCAATTCAATGGTAGGATAAGTGATGGTGGCAATATACAAATTAGATATATATTCAACAGGTTAAATTTACAAATGGTTTGTTGGAAGGGTGTCCCAAAGGTTTGGTGGGAGGTTATCCCGAATAGTTTGTGGGAGGTTATCCCGAAGAGTTTGTGGGAGGTTGTCCCGAAGAGTTTGGGGGGTGAGACTGAGGGGAGAAACCAGCAGGCAGAAGTTGTCACATACTTAACAACAAATTTGAGAAAAAGTATGCCCATAAGAGGAGATGTAAGGTAAATAATCTTAGAGGTTAACTGATATAGAAAGGTAAAGGAGTACCTTTCAATGTCTCGTGTGCTGCAACTATGCTCAGAGATATGCATTGAAGTGGACATATACTTGAGCAGAAGTCCGATCAAAGATCCTCGTGTAAAATATAAAATCAGAGTGTTCATCAGATTGCCGATAGATAGAATAACAACAGGATTTGCTAGATTAGATAACTCTAATAATATGAATGACATGTATATATTCCAGAATATTAAAGAGTAGCAAGCATTTTTCTGTTTTAGTTTTATAATGTGGTGTATTCTCGATATGGTGTTTAACAACAAGATTAACTCAATGTGTAATATGAAATCTGGTTTATAATTTGTAGAGTTTAGTTTTTTGAAAGAGGGTCTGTCGTGTGTCTTGAGGATGTAAAGGATAAAACCAGTAGGCCAAAGCAACAGATGGATCACCACTCAGTAGTAAAGCATCACCAAACCACCTGCTTAGTAGATAGGTTATGGAAAGTCCATTAACCTGCAGAGTGAGACTACTAACTAAGTAATAATAGTTTGATGTGTGATTTGTAAGATGCTTGTATGTAGTAAGTAATAGTTGGTGAGTCGGTGGATGTTTCTGATCAATCAAGGGGTTGGGACCCAAAGCCCACAACCAAAGATAACCGAAAGAAATGGGTAACCTATTGGGTATGGTGATGGGGTTACTCTATAGGGAGTTCCCAGTAGTTTTGTGGGTGTCATTCCTTGTGGAATTTACCTTTCGATTAAATGAGGACTTTATATAGTTCATGATAGAGTAAGCTTGACATAGTCTAGAGCATTGAGTTAGGAACTTGAAATGAACAAAATGTTGGAGATGAGGGTGATATCTTGGTTGAAACGACAAAAGCGAAGGCACCAAAGACGGAAGCGGAAAACGGAAGCACTAGTAGACAACACAAATATATCACGTCATATTATGAATCAAGACGTCGAGGGCCATCGAGCACCCATTCACCGAGAGTACAGAGATGGAACCGGGAAAGACCAACCCAACCACATACAAAACAAGGAGGGGCAGCGATGGCAGATTAAGATTGCTTTGAGTTCTATTTCGACAGCAACGAGGAGCCCGAAGCCGAAGACTATTTGTGTACCAAGGGGGAGAGGACAGCTTACCCCAGAAAGAGAGAGAGGAGATGAATCGGCTACAAGGGGGGTGTTGATATTGTGAAGAATCTCCAAAATAGGGAGAGGGCTTTTTCTATTCGGTTCAAAAGGGGAGGAAATCCAAATCCAGAAATGGAGAGCTAGAACAAAGGTCGCCCGAATCGATCGATGAAGATCAGGGGAGCAGGGAGAGAGACGGATTTCGACTTTGCACCGAGAGAGGCAGAAATTGAGATTTTGAGTAGGATTTTTGCTAATATTTTGGATATAGAATCGATTAATGATGAGGAGAAGCCATGGATTGAGAGATTTGTGCAGATACCAATGATCAGATTTAGGTTTAGGGTGTTCTTCGATTTTGGGTGTAGGATGAAGAAGCGCGTGGGGAAGCGCGTTCATTTGGCTAGAATTTGCCGACCCTAGATCTGACCCCCTCCTCTCCTCATCTCCCAGCTTTGAGGAAAAAAAAAAAACAAAAAAAACAAAAACAAATCGAGCCTCCCCTTGCTTTTCTTGCAAAATCCGAAACCCTCCCCCTAATTTTCTTTAATTTCAAATTTCACCCGCTTTTGCAACTCTAAGAATAGTGCAACTTCAAGAGAGCTCCACCGAGTCGAGTACGTATGACCTTCTACGGTCACGAATAGCCTCTCGTCGGGAGTATCGCCCCTCCAAGTCTTTTACAGAGGGGGTATTTCCCTTATTGGAGCCCATCCTCAGGGCTACCCGACCTCTCCAACGAGGCCATACCCGAGCCAGCAGGGACTCATCGAGCCCCCTCTGCACCATCTGGATCAGGCCTTAGCAGCGGGATCATCGTCATCGTCCCAACACATGCAGCCCGCCATCATGACACCTACAGGTGTGTCACCTGCCGATCCGAACAGGTACATGGATAGCAGAGCCACCGCGCACATGTCGCACAACCCAGGTATAATTTTTGTCCCTGCTTCTAAGAGTCTTTCTCCCTCCATTATTGTCGGCAATGGTGAACACAATCCTACCTTGGGTCTTGGGCACACTACTTACCAACACGTACCACCGACCTAAGCCTTAACAACATCCTCGTCTCCCCTGGCTTAACAAAGAACCTTGTATCCATTCGTCGCCTCACCAAAGACAATAATATCTCCACTGAGTTTGACCGCTTTGGGTTTGCTGTCAAAGATTTCACAACTGGAGCCCCGCTCATGAGATGTAATAGCACTGGAGACCTATATCTTGTCACCAACAACATACATCCTGTCACCTCCCCTGCAGCAACCAATCTATTAGCAGTTGCCCTTTCGGCATTTCTCTGGCACGCCCGTCTTGGTCACCCAGGTTCCCTGGCTTTTGAGTCTCTCAGGTCCAGGCTTATTCCCTGCAATAAAGCCCCTTCATCCACTAATTGCTCGGGCTTATTCCATGCAATAAAGCCGAACAGAGCATTCACACCCTTACCACTTACATGAGGACTCTCCTTATCCATGGGCATGTCCCCCTGCAGTATTGGCCATATGCTATTGAATCGGCATGCTATCTTATCAAAATCACTCCTTCCACAACCATCCAGAATGGGTGCCCTATTGAGATATTATTCCGAGTCACTCCAAAATACGACCACCTCCGTGTGTTTGGCTATCGGTGTTACCCAAACCAAGCATCTGTTGCCCCTCATAAACTTGCCCCTCGATCCACACCTTGTGTTTTCCTCGGCTACCCCTCCAATCATAAAGGGTATAGGTGTTTTGATCCCATTACCAAACATGTAATCTTCTCTCACCATGTCACCTTTGATGAGACCACATTCTCTTTTTCTAGTCCCTCTACAACCCCAAACACCCCGCCCCCTTCTGATGACTACCCTACACCCCACCTTCTTCATCAACTATATCCCTCTTCCTCTCCGAATGCTATTACATCTCTGGCCCGGGCAACCAACCCTCCCCCACCGCAACCTATCCTGCCACCTCCTACCCCCGTCCAGCCCCTTGTGGCCCCCATCCCATCACCTCAAGCCTCTGTCCCATCAGCTGCAGCCCCTACCCTGTCGCTTAACCCCACACAGCCGGCATGAGTGGCATCTCTCGCCCCAAATAGATTTTTGACCTCTTCGTTCCTCACCTATCACCCATCCCTACCACCCACAAAACAACCGCCTTAGACCCCAATTGGAATACTGCCATGCTCGATGAGTACAAGGCTCTTATTAGCAACAACACTTGGGTCTGGTTCCTCGGTCTTCTGGGGCCAACATTGTGCGGTGCATGTGGCTCTTTCGGCACACGTTTCGCTCTAATAGATCTCTTGAGCGCTATAAGGCGCGACTGGTCGCCATTGGGAACTCTCAGCAGGTGGGGGTCGATTTTGATGACACTTTTAGTCCGGTTGTCAAACCAGCTACCATCCGTACCATCCTACATCTTGCTGTCTCCAAGGATTGGCCTATTCATCAGCTTGATGTCAAGAACGTATTTCTTCATGGTAATCTGCATGAGACAGTGTACATGTTCCAACCGCTTGGTTTTGCTAACAGGACCAAACCAGGCCATGTTTGTCTCTTGCAGAAGTCTCTGTATAGCCTTAAACAGGCGCCTCAGGCGTGGTATCTTCGCTTTGCTACTTACATGCACATGCTTGGCTTTGTCAGTAGCAAGAGCAACTTCTCCTTGTTTGTCTTTCACCGAGGTAATCAGATTGCTTATTTTTTGTTATATGTCGATGATATCATCCTTACTGCATCTTCAGAGACTCTTCGGGCTGCCATAATTACTCAACTCAGCAAGGAGTTTGCTATGTCTGATCTCGGGCCTCTCAGATTTTTTTTGGGAGTCTTTGCATCTCGATCTGCATCTGGTTTGTTTCTCTCACAGGAGAAATATACCAAGGAGATTATTTCCAAGCCTAACATGGCTAATTGTAAGCCTGCTGCAACGCCAGTTGAGACCATTGCCAAACTGGCCCAATCTGCGGGTCCGCCTGTGTCTAATCCGACTTTGTACCGTAGCCTTGCTGGTGCTTTACAGTACTTGACATTTACTCGTCCTGATATTAGCTATGTTGTTCAGCAAGTCTGTCTATTTATGCATGACCCTAGAGAGTCTCACTTTGCTGCTCTTAAGCACATTATCAGGTATGTTCAAGGTACTACTTCTCTTAGCATCACTATTACCCCATCAACTTCACCTTTCTCCATGGTTGCTTACATGGATGCTGATTGGGCTGGTAGTCCGGACACAAGACGGTCTACGTCAGGATATTGTGTGTTCCTCAACGACTCTCTCGTCTCTTGGTCTTCTAAGTGCCAACATGTGGTTTCTCGGTCTAGTGCTGAAGCGAAATATCGTGGTGTTGCCAATGTTAACGCATAGTGTTTCTAGCTTCACAACCTATTGCTTGAGCTCCACTGTCCGCTCAGTTAAGCGTCTATTGTGTATACAGACAATGGCAGCGCTACTTACCTTGCTCACAACCCGGTTCACCATCAGCGAACCAAGCATGTGGAGATTGCCATCCACTTTGTCCGTGAGAAGGTCGCTATGGGACATGTGCGTGTCCTACATGTCCCCTCCCCGTACCAGTATGCAGACATATTCAGCAAGGGATTGCCTCACCATTTATTTCTTGATTTTAGATCCATTCTCACTATTCGCTGCCCTCCTGTTTCGACTGAGGGGGTATGTTAGATATAATATACGTATAGGCTCAATTACCCATTTGTAATTAGGGTTAACTATCTTATACTCCTATATATTCTAATGATAGCGAAGGCAACCCCAACGTGGATTATTCACTCTGACACATATTATACATATAATTTTATGACTTTAATGCCGTGTTTAAATAAATGTTAATATATATAATATAAATATATTCTTAGATATTTTTATTAAGTTTAATTATATATATATAATTAATATATATGCGGGACAAGACGGGATTTGTGGAATGATAACTCTTCGTCATAAATTTAATATATATGCGGGACATGACGAGATTTGCGGGATGATAACTCTTCGTCTAGTGTCCTATCCCGCGTATTTTTTGCGGGATGGGATTGAATTTTTTTCCTTCTAAATCCTACATGGATCGGGACGGGACGGGATTTGCGGGATTAATTTGTGTCCACCCCTAGTAGGCTTTGTTGTTTAATTCTACATAGGAAGTTTGTTATTTTAGGTGGAGAGTCGATTTTCCAAATCCAGCTAAAGCCATCCGATGTTATATGTGGGTTGTAGTTAATAAAGTTATAGGTACTCGTCGTTGTAAACCAACTCTTTTTAGTCGGCCACCAGTACAGCCTATCCGTAAAGAGGGTGATTGGCAAAGGGATTTCAATGATTTCCTCTCTACAATAGATTTTGGTAGAATTGGATCAAGCTTCTCTCTCCACAATTGTCCTCTCATTATGTATTTATTAACCGTATCATTTGGGTTTATGCTGTTTTGAGAGTCACAACATAAACTCAAATGATACGGTTAATGAATACATAATTCTAAGCTAAGGCTATTGTGTTTCCTCGTGTACTTAACCTATTTCTTTTATTTACCCATTGTCAACAAGGAAACTTTTTTTTGATTAATTTTACCCACATTCACGCATTTCACTCGGGGATTCTATATTGACTTTTTCATCATTTAATATTCCATCTGTTTTAAAATATAAGTCATTTGATATTTTAACACGTTTTGAAGGAGTTAAAAACTATATACTTCGTAAAATATTAACATTTCTATTATTTTTTTAAAAATAATATTATATTTATTAATAATATGTATAATATTATTTTTAAAAATTAATAAAAATGTTAATATTTTATATAGTTTTTAGCTCATTTAAAAAACGTGTCAAAAAGTCAAATCACCTGTATTTTGAGACGGGGGAGTATTTATATTATTATATGACATTATACATTTATTTATTAAATTCATCTTATCTTATAATTTATGAAATTCATATTATAAAATATTTTGGAGTAGGATAATATTATTATTTTATATAATTTAAATAATAAATTTTATAAAAGTTATTGAAATTATTAAACTAAGGTTATTCAATACAAACCCAAGTGCATATCAATTTGTAATAATTCAAATATATGATCTACAACGGTAAACGTAGAAAGAAAACATGTAGCTTAACAAATCCACGCTAAGTCGCTAATATACCGAATCAAATGTCATTTCTTGAAGATCCAAGTTTTTGTCATATAATTTCAATTAAATCGGACTACAATCGATGATATAAAGTCAAATCTTGAACTCGGATCTTATTTGATAAGAATTGATGTATCACAACTTGTTCGGTGCTAAAAAGAAATGGCGGGTAGACATTAGGTTAGGTTAAGGAGTGTTCCGACCTTGCAATTGTATTTCTCTGATTCGATGCCGGAAGTTACAATTGAAATGGATTAGCCAACTAACCGAGCTGACCGACTTGAATTGGAACTAAGAGGAGTGACGGCAAGGAAAAGCACCGACTGAACACCTTACATTGAATTGGTCAATGGCCAATTCCAATCCCCTACTATAATATAGCAAAAGCCATGTTTGTACAAAAGAATGCTCCACGTGTCTAACAGATGTTTTTTTGGAGTTTTTTGAGGTTTTTGTAGAAAATCCATCATGAAAGATGGAGTTACCTTCCCTTTCTTGATTCTCCCCTCCAAACTGCTCTCCGCTTATCCTCTCCAAACTGCTCTCAACCGGTTTTTTTTTGAAGTGGTTTCTTTGCACCTCCTCTTATTTAGTCTAAAAACCGTTCGCAGGCTGTTTTGGTGATAATTTGAGGGCTCCGGAGGACGAGGTGCGGAGGCAGAAGGAGCGAAGGACGAAGGCGAACTCCACAACAGCCAGCAACTTTCGATCAACAGGGCTGAGTCGCAGGTTTTCAATCGCCAGGGTTGAGTCGCAGGATTCCGATCGCTAGGGCTGCGGGATGCCTGAGAGGCTGAGATGCCTGACCGCCGTATTCAAGCATCAGCAGATGTCGTCGAGAGGAGCTCCGATGTGCTGTCTCAAACGCGCTATCTCGCTTCTGACGCTCGGGTTCGTGAGCAGTGTCTTCGGGAGGAGCTATGATGGTTGAGGGCGAGGCTCGGATGTCGGGAGAGAACGTGAAGGAGGAAGGATGAAGAAGGCTTAGCAACTATGGCGAGATGCTCCGATGGTTTCTGCCATTGAAGACGATCTTCCGGGTGAGCCGCCTTCTCTCATCTTTCTGAATCAACGTCTTCTTCCCCTCCGTTTTTTCCAGTTCTAATTGAATGAAATCAATTTCTCATTCGGAATTTGTCCTTTCGATTTTCGATTCAGCTTAGAATATAGACAGACGGATGAAGATTTGGGGATTTTGATAAATCGCAACACTGAAGTTCATGTATTGTTTGATAAATCACAACACTGAGCATGACTCGATGTGTTCCAACTATGCTTGGTAGTAGGAAAATCCTAACGAGTTTTCTTATTTAACTTTTAATATGGATTTAGAAAATGGAGAGAGAAAAATTGAAGAAAAATGGAAGAGAAGGTTGAGATAGAGAAGCGAAAAGACACAAGAGGTCGAGAAGGATGCCGTGAGTCAGGTAAACTTAATTTAATGGATGGTGCTTTTTGGCTAATTGGTTTATTGCTTGGTAAAGCATGGATTCATGCTTCAGTTTGAGTTTCATTATGAATTTTGTTGGTTGAATGGTAACCACACAATATCAGCACTATATAGGCATTCTGAAATGGATCTAACACCTTGAAACTATTATGAATTTATTTTAGTGCCATATAACTATCAGTCTAGCACCATGGCTCTACTCATGGTGTTGAGTGTTAATCTGAATACGTATTAAAATAATTTGATTATCTTTTTGCAGGATCCACGTCCTGAATACAACCTTTTTGGTACAATGGTACATTTAGGATTTTCACCAGAGTCTGGACATTACTATACATATATTAAGGTTTTTCTGTAACTGTGGTCTTATACAAATTTTTTTTTTATGTATTTTGATGACGTTCATACATTGATTCTAATTTCCCCAAATTGTATTTTTGCTTGGACAGGATGTCATGGGGAGGTGGTTCTATTTCAACTCCTACCAAGACGTCGGATGTCTGGATTTGTTTTATTTTTTCTTTTCTTCTTGCTCTCTTTCTTCGCCTAAGTAAAACTGCTTTAATTTTCAGTTTTCATGAACACGCTTCTTGTGGCGAATTCAATGGTTGAGCTGCTGCTCGGAAGAAGAGGAGGGAAGACAACCACTAGATTGGGCACTCGATGATTGCAAATGAACAAAAACGCGGAGGGCGATGTGAGTTATACATAGATTGTTACTACGTCTATTTTAGTTTTCTTTGATCAGATTTCATTCTTTCCATTCAATCGATCAAATCTAGGGTTGGGGCAGTAGAAAACAAGGAAGTATTAAAATGGATCTACAAGAAATAGTTTTAATCTCAAGAACAATTCTTTAGTTGCCACATCTAGGGCCTTAAATGGGAAGAGGGCAGTTAAGTCTTACAATATATGACCTCTTTGATGATTTTGTCTTGAGATTCATACAATATATCCTCTTGAAGACTCTGTTGATAGACTTCATCGAACTGAATGTTGTTGAATCATGTATGATTTGTCTCTCCTTATCTGACTTGGTGTCATGTATATTTTACAGGGTTTGGTGGTAGGGAAAAAACACCCTGTGTTCTCTACCCAGTTTGATGTTTCTTTTCCAAAGTTTTAGAAACATAATGTTTGATTAAATAAAGTTTTATTCCGTAGGTAATATGAAATTTCACCATAATGGAGCTTTGATGTCCAAATTTGTATACATGAATTATATAATATCTGTTTCTTTGCTTAAAATTTTGTTTGGATGTGGGTTTTTCATTTAGTAAGTGTAACCGACAGATTTAATTGGAGTCTCATGTGTTTTTGCTCGATTATCACCGTAGGTTGTTAAGTGGGAGTTTGATTATTTGTATATAACTCATCCGAATAATCAACAATGTTTCATGAACTAAAAAGCTAGAAACTACCTCAAATGTTACTTTACATGCTTTGCCAAAGATGCTCTTAGTGTGTAGAAGAAGGTAAATATACAACAGCATTGAAAGAAAGTTAAGAAACCAGACCCTTGGGTAGAAGAAGGTAAATATACAACAGCATTCTATTTGTTTGGTCTGATTAAGTTATGTAGACTACACAATGAATTGTGTTATATAGGGGATAGTTTTGCCTAGGATGAATGTCTTTGTGTCGATCATTGTGCAAGTGTTGCTATTACCCTTTATCCATGGAGTTATTTTCATTGCATTTTTTTTTTGCAGATAGATATGAAGAAGATGGAGAAGGAAATTCAAGCAAAGGAAGCTGAATTGAAGAAAAGGGAACAACAGTTGCTGAAAAAAAAGAATGGTAAATGTAACTTTCTATTGTCCTTTTTTTCTTTTTCTTTTTTTTTTTCAAATTATCCAACTCTAGGATTTATATTGCTTCTATCACAACTGCTAACCTAAATATCTAATGCTTTAATCACCTACCGAGGATTTTTTTGAATTGGTTATCTTGAAGATTTTGGCTTCTGCATCCTTCTTTCTTCCCTTTTTCTGGTAATTGAAATAAATTAATGATTTATTCCTCTGCATCCTTCTAAATACCTAATGCGTTAATCAACTACTAACCTAAATACCTAATGCTTTAATCACCTATTTTTTGAATTGTTTGTCTTGAAGATTTTGGCTTCTGCATTCTTCTTTGTTCTTTTTTTCTGGTAATTGAAATAAATTAATGTTTTATTCCTCTGCATTCTTCTAAAATAACTAATGTCGAATGATAGCAATGAAACTAAATAAACATCTCTCTATAAATCTGATCTATTTATTTCCTATTATTTATGTGTTTACCGTGGAGAAAGGACCATAATGCAGATTTTTTTATAGCAAAGTGACAAAATGCAGATTTTTTAACAACAAATATTTTGACAGAAAAGCAACCAAATGCAGATTTTTTAGTATGTGGTCATAATAAATCAAATATACTTGCTAGATATGTGGATTCATAATTTAAAGAAGATTGCAGATTTTTTTAGAAGAATGTAGATTTCTAACAGCAAAGTGACAAAATGCAGATTTTTTAACATCACCTATTTTGACAGAAAAGTAACTAAGTGCATATTTTTTAGTATGCAGTCATAATACATCAAATATACTTGCTAGATATGTGGATTCATAATTTAAAGCAGAATGCATATTTTTAAAGCAAAGTGACAAAATGCAGATTTTACAGGGTTTTTCGTACCCAAAAGTGCAGATTGTTACTACGTCTATTTTGGTTTTCGTTGATCAAATTTCATGCTTGGATTTTCCTGAAGTAACGAATGGTGTGCATTTGGAATTGAAGGAAGAGTCCAACGGAGGCGATGAGAGGAATGAAGAGTTTGACGGATGTTGTTCGAATTAGAGGTTCGTTTCTTGCCTTTTATGTTTTATGAGATTCATTTTGAATGTCTTGAATCTAAAGCATTGCCTTTGAAAGTAAGTGCTTTCTCAATAATGAATTCAAATAAGTGAAGTTAGTTTGAAGCTTCTTTGAGATACGCAGACATGATTGAGTAGGCATTTTTTGGGAGATATGGCTTCTTCAACATGAGTCATTCTCGTTCAATGGATCTGACTAGTGTCAGAGCCTCCAGAAAAAGGTTATGTATGGTATGATATTAGTTCTTAGTGATGTTAAACATATTTATTATGCTTTTTTCATTGATTCTTTTTCTTCTTATGCGTGGTTGTGCAGACAATGGCTGATAGTGATGAAGATGATGGTTCTGAATGTGACTCCTCCAATGAAGATGATGGTTATGCCTTTTTTTTTTAAACAACAAGCTTAGATAGTCCATAGATAACTACTTCAGCTTACCCACTCCTCCACTTCTTTTGTGTAGGCATAATCTTTATCATTTATGTTTAGTCGAGGTAGTCATTGTTCAATATTCAACTTTACTGGTGTAGTTTTGTTTTCATTTCATTTGAAAATTTGGCCTATTAGCTCAACTGAGAGTAATGTGCTTAAGCACAAATATGTGGGTTCGAATCCCACATAGGCCAATTATTCTCAAACATGTTTAAACAAAATCTGAAATTTCTATTGAATTTTGACAAATCAACTTTTGTGTGTGCTACTTTACTTGCCTCACCTGCTTGCTTCCCATGTTTTGTCTAAAAGAAATTGTGGAACCTGCAATTGATAGGTAAAAAATAGTAGACAAACATACACTGTCAAGAATGGGATATTAATTCCCTATTTGTTTCTCAAGAACAAAATTTGCTCTTTCCTTCTTGACATATTCTAATTCATGTAAATAGGTTTTCTTAACAGATTTTCACAATTCTTGACAGTGGGAAAGTTATTCGTGTAGCCTATGCGGGAGTCGAACCCACATCTTGTGCATAAACACACGCTCTACCGATTGAGCTACTAGGCTTAAAAATAAGCTTTGAGGTAATTGTCATGCTCTGCCATGAATTTTTGTGACTGTCTTTCTATACAATGAGCAGTTATTCACTTATTCATAGGTGCCATAAAGGAGTTAAGCTAGAAGTTGAAGCTAGAAAACAAGTTCATCTTGGCAAAAAAATCTGGACAAAATGTGTTTGATTGATTGTTAAATTGAGCAGTTTCTCACATACATGAAGGTAAATTTCTTTATTCATAGGTGCCATAAAGGAGTTATGCTTACTTTTGCCCCTAGGTGAATTTTATCCTCCCTAGGTCCAAGCTTACTAGACTTTTACTCCTAAGTGAATTTTATCCTCCTTAGGCCCCTAGTAATAAGTCATCTCTATTATGCAAGGGGGTTGCCTTATTTTGGCTATGCCTCTCGCAATGTACAACCATACATACATCATCTCCACTCAAAACAACTCCAACATATAGATTTTTCACCAATTCTCCTCCTAATTCCCGGATAGGGTCAGGCTAATCATTGGCTATGATATATTTTTGTGGAGCTACAAAAAAGAATAAGCTATAAGGCTCAGATGGGCTTCAAACAAAGGATAATGCAAGGGTAGATAAGGTATAATACGGCTAAAGAAAACATGCCTCAATCATTTGAAATTTACAAGCAATAAACATGTGCAATACGGTATTGAAATAAGAAGCATATGAAGAGTATAATCACACAATAAAAGCAAAAGGGAATAATATTTAAAGTCCCTATAAGGCCAAAATCAAACTCACAAGGGTTATATTTTTTTAGATTTCAATTAAACCTCAACTATGAACCATACTTGCTCAATTATATTCTCAAATCATGCTCCAAAAATCATTTTCAAGCAATTCAATCAAATCATGGGATTTATGCAATGAGATCATAAAAATAAATTAGAGAACAAACTAAACCAAGATGGGTATCGTTAATAACACCTAAATTTAATGAAATGCATAACAAAAATTGAAAAATAACAGAAAACTAACATATATATAAAGACGGATCTACACTTGAATTCTCCACCCCATGCTTAAAATCTTACTTTGTCCTCAAAGTAAAGAAAAAGAAATAAAGAAAGGTAGAGGAAACTCACAAAGTAATCAGGCATTCCGGGCAACCATTTAGCTCAAGAGGAGGTACATCCCAGAAATTTCAGCAACATATCAAAGTAACCGTACAACCTTAGGTGTTTGAGCAGAAGCTTTCAGCAACAACTTGGATGCAACTGATATTGTGAAACGTCTTGGAGTCGGAAAAAAATATAGGCAGTCTCCTTTGCAATTTGTCCTGGCCAAAACAAAAGACGAAGAAAACACACCACAACCTAACACATTCCAACATCCAAGAAAACTATATCCCAAGAATGATGAACAACAAAGACCTAACACAACCCAGTATATATATAAAAAAAAAATCAGCTTATCAATAGCTGCTCAATCACTTATGATAATTCAAAAATATAAAATTCAAGTGATTTCAAGGAGCAACCTAGAAAAAATTGAAGCATGCCCATCTCAAAGTAGATAGGTTTGTCTTGATTATAGCTCTCGAGACTTAATAAAAATTCTCAGTTGATTTAAAATATAACAAGCAAAAAGCAACCAGCCACAGGGAGGACCTTATCACTTCTAAGTCCCAAAAAATTCAGCAGCATGTAAACAATAATTTAAAAGAAGAATAACAACCAATCTCAACCAAGTTCTGCAATTCACAAACAAGTTATGCAATTCACAAATTAGATGGATTGCATTCACAACAAAACCATCATACAACTAAATCCAATCACTTGAATGGACACAGTGCTCAATAATTTTTTCGCAAAAACATCGCAACCCAAAGATTAGTAGCATCCGACTAAATCAGGCACAGCCGCACAACCCAATAAATAACAAGCAGCAAATTGTTCCACTCTATGTTTACATTCAACCCATAAAATTCAGAACAATAGGGGGAAGAGATAGCATACCTGCACTTACCTATTCCAGATTAGAAATCGAGGCTAATGTGGAGCAGCCGCAACAAGAATCTTCAAGCAGAAACGCAGGGATGGAGGGCGCCGGCAACTAGAAATTGACAGGTCCGACGAGAGGAGGCAGAGGTCTGGGCGGAGTCGATGGTGCTGGCAGCCGGCGGGAAGAAGGTTCGGTGTGGAGGGGAATGCGGTGCGAGAGGAGGATGGCGAAAGAGCGGTGGCGGATTGTTGATGGCGAAGGGCGAGTGGTGGCGGATGAAAGATCCGACGAGGGCGAGGGCATCGGGACGAGCAGTGGCAGTGGATTGCTGATGGTGATTGGCGACATCGGCGAAGGGCGAGGGAAGGAGAGGCAGGACGGAGGGGAGATCCCGACGAGGGGGCCGGCGGAATCCGGGAGGCGGCAAACGATGCGGCCAGGAGGAGGAGGATGAGAGGCAATGGGTGGTGCAGTGAGGGTTTCTGGTGGCCCAGCGGCGCGGCCAGGAGGAGGACGATGCGGCCAGGAGGACTGCTACTGATGAGGGTGGCTGCTGGTGGATGGCGGAATCGGAGACGGTGGATGGACGGAGGGCGGCGCTCAAGTGGGTTTGAGAAGGAAAGAACGAAAGAAAGAACTTGGAGCAGATTCTGATTTTTATTTTTTTTTAACGAAAAAAAAAAAACCTAAAAATTAATCCTAAAAAAAAAAAATCAGAAATAAAATTACCTTGTTGGCTCACAATCTCTCTAAGATCGATTCAGACATTGTTAACGCCCTCAGTAGCTTATCATATTCCTATGCACACATCTTACAAGACACATTATAGCACAATAAATTGAAAGCATAAAATGTGGAACTTAAGACCCGTTTCAATCTATCAAAGAGTCTATCATGCCTCTCTGCAGAAGGAATATGATACCACCAGCACAGTTCCGCTGGTGGCTTTTCAAAATAGCAATCAAAAGGATCAACATAATCACCATTACCTTCAAGATTGCAAAAGTTTACCTTTATTATCTCTTGAGCCTCAGTTGATGGCTCTAGACTTGGTTCATCAATGGGCGAGCTCAGAATGGATGGTGTAGATGGAGTAGGAGACACATCACATGTAACCTCATGTGTCGACTCACACTACTACATAAACAATCTTTGGTGGCGGTCAAAAATCGCTACATAAAGTAGAAAAACCGCTCCTTAATGGCTAATGTGGCGGTTTTTTAGCCGCTACATCTGCTGCCGCTGCCTTAGCTCTAATGTGGCGGTTTTATTGGTCTAATGTGGCGGTTTCCATTTAGAACTCAAAACCGCTGCATTATTATGCATAACCGCTACAAAAATGCCATTATGTGGCGGTTTTTAGCCCGACCTTTGGTGACACTTGTTGGAGTCTAATGTGGCGGTTTTTCATGTAAATCACCAATCTTTTTATATTATAAATCACCAATCCCTATATTTATATTTATTTAATTCATTCAACTACCATTATATGTAGATCTAAATGGCTCTAACAAACAACATCAAATTTTAAAAATAAAATTGCACACAAATATAAATTATATCACCAATAAAATAAATTAAAATCATCTTACAAGATTAAAATATATTACTACAAACATATATGCATAAAGTCTACAACAAAAATGAAAGTAAAAGCTAAATACAGATACATTGAAAAAACATAGCCACAATTTCCATTTAGAAACCATTGCTTTCGTCTTTGGCCATGACTTCCATTTACACTTCTAATATACTGAATATGAAATCGTCCTGGAAAAAAAAAGATGACAATAAATATATATTAACCATTATATGATAAAATCAACTTATGTTTCAATTGTAAAATAATCAGCTTAAAAAATGGAAGATCGACCATAAACATATATTTTTCACCTTTTATAAATATTATAGAAATCATAACAATTTTGTAATGAGCTATATGATCTTATTATCTAAACTTCATCAATTACAAAGACCTCAATGATCTTCAACAAATATAACAAACTTGTATATTTAAGCAGCAAAAGCAAAACGTACACAAAATGATCAACACAAAGCGTAGAAGACAACCATAAGTATAAAAACACGAGGAAAAGGAAATCAAAGGAGGAGCTCAGTTGGAAGCTGGGACTGTACTTCATGAATGGGAAGCTTATCATGGAAATCAAGTGGATTAATAAAAATGGAGGAGACAAGGAGTGTGAATACCATTTTTTTCAAAATCTGTAGATGGTTAGGCCAGATTCAACACAAGTAGATTTAACAACCTGAAAAGGAACATGGGAGGTTGATCAGATACTACAGATCCAGTAAACACAACCTATACAACTTCGTATTGAAGTTAACTTCATGAGCAATGAAATTAAAATTCAATCCCTACTAGGTACACAATATTTAACCTAGCTACTTCTCATTCCTCTTTCTCGTTACAATAACTAGTTGGCCAATTCATAAATCATAATCCAACTTTCAATACCGCTACAATTTTAGAGATTAAAATCCACACATTTATAATAAGAAAAGAAAATTCAGTATTAAACGATATTGTTCTTGATTGAATAGGGAAAAATACAGAAAAATCTGTTAACCTGATTAAAAAAAAATAGTAAACGATTGGCTATTTTTTGAAACTAGCACGTGGGAACTCAACCTTCTCTGTCAATTACACAGATATCTAAATGCTATTTTACATACATTAGTGTAAAATTAAGGTTAAGCATCTGAAAATCTTAAAATACAGTGTATAAACAAACTTTAAGTAGAGAAATCCATAAATTAGTTAGATCCACAAGCTGAACAAAGAAATAGACAAATTGTTTGTAATTCAACCTAAACAAAACTGAACAAGAAATATAGCCAACAAAAGACCATAAAAAGAGCAAACCAATTGAAAAACTCTTCCCGCTGGGCTTTCTATATTAGATAGCACCTATTCTTCACCAACAAACCAGAAAAAACAGTAAAAAAAACACACCCAAGAAATTCACCTAACAGCTCCTTATTTTTTTTACTGTCATAAGAATAATACATCTAAAAAAATGAATCACGACACAATTCATTACCAACAATGGAGAGTGCAGCAGCCCGACCCTCTTTGTAGCAATCACTATAAAAAAAATAACATTAATTCGCCTATAATGCAAATGCAGCAACTCATATGTGATGAAACCAGCGGAAACATTATTTAAAAAACACAAACGTACAGCTACATAAAAATAGACAAACAACAATGAAATACATTCAAGGAAAAAATAAAAATAAAAATATTGGAGCAAAAAGGAGATGAGAAGAGAAAGAGAATGAAACATACATTGAGACCAATAAAAATAGTGGGGGAAATGAATTCTCTAATAGCTTGCAGTGCTTTGTCGTTGCGAACAACTAATTTTGTCCTTGCCTTCTTGTCGCTGCCACTCTCAAGCTCTTAATTTAGGGTGTATGTTGCTCTATCTGGTTCTCCAACACCTCAAAAACGACTAAAGATATGGAGGGAGGATGCCAGCGATGCTGTCTAGTGATGACAACAATAATAATTACCTAAATTGAGATGTTTAATTAGAGAAAGATTAGTGCTTTAGGAATTGTGAAACTCTCTTTGCAGAAAAATAAATTTGAAGCAAAAGTATAATGCAAATCCCTCCTAGGCATTTCATTTCATTTAGACTATAGCCAATACTAAAATTAAAGTTCTAAAGCTAAAAGTGTAGTAGAAAAAAATACGTTTAGATATGTGCATAGTTAGAAGATGTTTAGATACCAAAAAATATAAAAACTGGCATAAGCAAAATTCACTTCTATTTAGTGACATTAAACTAATGCAGGGCATTAAACTATCTAGTCTTACTAATAGATTTGTAAAGCAAATTTTCTATCAGAGAGTTTAAGATAATGAATACATTTGATTTTTTTTCCTTTTTTAAGATACATGTCTGGTGATATTCATTCCCATCTAAAGAAGCTTAACACCATTCCTCTGCTGTCCACACCAAAATTTTCACAAAATAAAGAGGCATTCATATATTAGAAACATTAAAGGAAGTATCAATCAAATGAATGAATAAAAGTTTTCATTTATTTATTTACTTTAGGAGTAAAACAAAGTATTATAATACATGGAGTAAATCTGAAAACAATAGCAGAAGTTATTTAATCCCTTTAATGTAAAAAAAGAGGGTAAGTTCATGAGGTTTAAAGCTCCTGAGATGATAATACTGTTAACACTTGAATCATAGCCCAAATCATTACCTGTAAACTTGACACTGAGCTTTACTGCTTTCTCCAAGTGATCAGGGTATTTCTGCAAAATTACAAATGGCAAATAATATGGCGTCCGATAAATAGGTAATAACATGAAAAGAAACCAAGTTATATATATACAATGACTTGCATATCCCTTTATAATCTAAAAATAATAGAATAAATTTGTTTAAAGCTAGACCATTTTGGTTTGACCATCTTGGTTTGACGATGACCATCTTGGTTTGACCATCTTGGTTTGACTTCATTTTGCGAGCGGAAAATGCTTGATCGGTTGCTCGTTAAACCTGCATATGGGAATCTATGTGGGCAACCTTTCCATTTTTTGAATCCCAAACTATAATATTGTAGTCCTCTCCACTCGTAAAACAATCCCATTCTCTATAAAGTACGATATATACTCAATTTTATAAGATGAATGACAACATGAGATTTGAACGAAAATAAGGAATAAGAAAACATAATTTGAACTATTTAGTTCACAGGAGGAGAAACAATCATGCATTACATTCTCAACAAAAGAATAAATCATTATCTGCACAACCTATAAAACAAGAAATAAAAAAATATGACTCATTTCTAACTTCACTTGTTCATATAACTATTCATTGTTAGAGAAATCCGACTTGACCTATCTTTGCCCATTAACCCATTTATATATAAGTGGATCTTCTCTAGATTGATAGCACATATGGATATGGGATCATGATGTATCTCTCAATCAAGTGCTTGGCCTATTTCAATAAATGCCATGGGATCATGACGTATCTCTCAATCAAGTGCTTGGCCTGTTTCAATAAATGCCTTTACAAGATCACAAAGAAACTTGGATCCTCTGCAAGAAATTTTAGCTCAGAGCAAAAAACATCAATTATCAGTGTTAACAAGATGTGGTAACCATTACCTAGACATCGCTAGGAGAGCCTATAAGTTGACATTAACACTTATGAAGAAATTATGAGTGACTGAGTCACCCATCATTTCTTAATTTGAACCTATATCCCTTTCCTTTTTCTAAGTTCCAATAAAGAATCATATGATATTGTCATTCACATTTCTATAATAAAAAAATAATATTGGTAAATAAACACTTATCAGATTGAAATAAATGCATTTTTTTCTTGTGGTTCTCTTAGTCATTTCATCGAGCACCTTTAGGGCATTGGAAAATTTCATATATCAGTCATAAAATTTCGTGAATTAGTTAGTTTCAAATTCTAAATCTAACGATATCACACCAAATGAAGTGAGAAATCCAATCTTCTTCTCAATTCCACCATGTAAATGTCATGAAAATCACTAAAACCTAACCCTATTTTCAACATCTAGCTCACCAAGTGTGAAATCAGAGAGAGCAAAATAGATTGAACAAAAAAAGGCAGGAGATAGAGAGAAGGAAATGAATCAGAGAGTTAGCGAAAACACCAGAAGCGACTATTCGCACCAAAGGAAAGAACTGCGGGAGTGATTGCTGCCAGTAGGAGGATGACTGTTCGGTGTAAAATTAGAAACCGAAGGGCACAAGGAGAGATTTTGGCACCAATTCAAAGCGAAATCGAAGGTCAATTCACTTGCTGGAAACTAAAATCGAAGGTCATCGGAGAAATGGAAGGTCGAATTGGAAAGTGTTTTTGGCGAAGGGGAGTGTTTTTGGTGAAGGGAAAATGGGAGCTCGATAAAGCGAGAGAGTAAAGTTACTTTTGGATAATAATAATAATAATAATTTATAATTAAAAATTTTCCCAAATCTACAAAGCGCAGAATTCTCCCGCCTACTAAAATTCAATAACCGCTACCTATGCAAATTAGGACCCGCCACGTTTGTTTTACTTTTTCAGATTTTTTAAAACCGCCACATTAGGATTCAGAAAACCGTCACCTTAGCCTTTAAAACGAAAAATGGATTTACAACGATGATTCATCCCGAAAACCGCCACATGAACCGCCAACTAAACAAAATCGCCACATCTGACCGCTTCATTAGATCATTTATGTAGTAGTGTCATGAGATTCCAAGTCATGAAGCACTAGACCCTTTCCTCCATCGTCGAAGACACTATCGTTGTCTGCAACCAATTCCTCTTCTTCTTCGAAGCTCCTTCTTTCTCACCTTTTCCACTTAAAATCTGAATGAGTTGGCTCATCTGATTCTCCAAGTTTTTACAGCGGCTCATTTGCTCCTCCAATTTTCCGATTCGGCTCATTTTTCTTTCCTCTAACTGCTGAACCACTTGAGTAAGAGTGTGCAATGGATCCTCCAGGTGTGTGACAGAGTCCTCCATCGGCGGAGAAGACGTAGCGAGCAAGACTTCTTGTGAAACATGGTAATCCATATAACAGAAAAAATCCCACAACCCCGACAATCCTCCTAACCGTTTCAGGCCTCCGTTACTCACGTACTCAGCAAGTGCTCGCGTCTCAACAGTCATCCCATCAAGTATGCAAATAATCATATCTCGGATGCTGAATTGATAACCCCATGAACCAAGGTCATCAACATACTCATGCAATCTAGTGAAGTATTGGTGAAAGTTCTCACCTTCAAACTGCGCTAATCTCAACTTCTTGAAAAAGTTAGTAGCAAGGGTGTTGTGAACCGTAAGATAGGTTCACAACAAAGTTAAGTTATATACAATAATCGACAAACACACAAAACAAAGAAATAAACTTTGATTCCCCGGCAACGGCGCCAATTTGATGAGCGGTTTTTAGTCGCCTAAACCGTATCAAAATAAATCCGAACCTACCTAACTAATGTAGTGTGGTAAGCACGAGTCGATCCCACAGAGAATCAAGTTATTCCTAAGTTTAGTTTATTTACCAATTAGTATGGAACGGGGGGTTTTGAGTGGTGAAAATAAGAAAGAATATAAAATAAACTATAAACAAATTAATGAAGATACCGATTAATAAAATAGTTTCACCTACAATTATCCACTTTAGTTGGTTGAATTGATATTGTAACTTCCTCTTGTCCTTTTAGGTTTCCTATCAATGCCCTTGTCCCGACCTAATATAGTTACTAGTCCAACCAGTCCTAGAAACCCTTATCAATCGAACAGTCCCTAAAGAAGGATTTAACCCAATTGATAGCTTTAAGTTCAGAGATTAACCAAGGTATTTGCAGTCCCTAAAGAGGGATTTAACAACACATCCAACTTCCTACTCATTCAATTAGTTCAACCAGCCCTAAAGGAATAAGTTTTCCACTTGGGTTAAGGTTCACAACCAGGAATCTACAAAACCCTAGCAATTGAATTGATTCTAACTAGTTGCGCGGGCTAGATAGAATAAAACAATAGACAATCAAGTACAAAGAAGTCGAAACATTCAATATAGGAAATAAGGAACAAGATTCAGAAACTCACAATCAATCCAAGCAAAACTTCAAATTGTAGACGAAACGGGAGAGTTTAGATCTCCATAAAACTAAAACAAAAGACTAACAGGAATGTAAACTGTAGTCGGCCGTATCACGTATCGGCCTCTTCTGCTTTGCCGTAAGAATGAATGTATATATAATATAATGAAACTACCCTAAATAATATATAATAATAATATATCTATCTAATATTCAATCTAACTAAACTATCTATCTTTTTATTACGGAGTATACTAAAGCAAAGTAATACGGAGTACATCGCAGCACTAAAGGCAGTCAACCGAACACGTACGTTCGAACTCCAATTGTACCGGCTTGAAAGCTTGACTGCTCCATCGATCCGAACTGGTCCGTATTGTCCTCCAATTTATAAAATCCTCCCATAAATTATCATCAATCTCCGAATTCATACGATTCAGTCCTAAAATACTTGAAATATATATAAAAGCACTCGTGTAGACTCCGAAAAACAAATAATACAAATTAACTATAAAATATATAAAATGCTCTAAATTAATATGCAAACCTATACTTAAAACATGACTAAAATATACTCTATCAAGGTCTCTCTTCCATGAACTAAAGAAACAATCCACTGGAACAATCACTCTTGGTTACAAAGGAAAGTGTGACATCGTTGGTATCGGTAGTGTTGGGAGGGATCCTAACCACAACATTAAAAATGTTTATCTTGTTAATGGTTTGAAGTATAATTTGCTTAGTGTTTCTCAACTATGTGATAACGGTAATAATGTCGGATTTAACAAGAAAAGACGTTTAGTGCGCAGAGAAGATAGAGGTGAAATAGTTCTAACTGCCTATCGTTATAACAACATCTATGCCGTGAATGCTGAGCAAGTGGCACAAGGAAGCTTAACCTCCCTAAAGGCTTTGAAGGACGATCCAAAGCTATGGCACATGAGATTCGGTCATGTAAGCCCACCGATGGACGGTTTTTAGTCGCGTAAACTGTATCAAAATAAAACTCAAACCTACAAACTAGTATAGCAAGTAAGTAAGAGGTCGATCCCACAAAGAATCAAGTATTTCTCCGCAATGTGTATTTAACAATTAGTAGAAAAGGGGGGTTTTGGTGATTGAAACAAGAAAGAAAGCAAAATAAACTATAAACAGATTGATGCAAAACAATTTAGAGAAGATCGATCTACCTATAACTATCCACTTTATTTGGTTGAATTGATATTGTAACTTCCTCTTGTCCTTTTAGTCTTCCTATGAATGCCCTTGTCCTGACCTAATATAGTTACTAGTCCAATCAGTCCTAGAAACCCTTATCAATCGAACAGTCCCTAAAGAAGGATTTAACCCAATTGATAGCTTTAAGTTAAGAGATTAACCAAGGTATTTGCAGTCCCTAAAGAGGGATTTAACAACACATCCAACTTCCTACCTATCCAATTAGTTCACTCAGCCCTAAATGGATAAGTTTGCTACTTGGGTTAAGGTTCACAATCTGGAATCTACAAAACCCTAGCAATTGAATTGATCTAACTAGTTGGCCAGACAAGATAGAACAAAACAATAAACAATCAAGCACAAAGAAGTTGAAGCATTCAATATAGGAAATAAGGAACAAGATTAAGAAACTCACAATCAATCCAAATAAAGCTTCAAATTGCAAGTAGAATGAAGAGAGTTTAGCCGCCCATGGCGAACATCTCTCTCTCTCTCTCTCCAATTGTCTGATAGAACGTAGAATAGAATAGAAGTTGTCCCCAAAATAACATAAATCCGACCTTATATTAAGTCTAAGTCGGCCAAAACAACCCAACAACGAAACTAGGGTTTCTTAAATAAAACGATGTGCTGAGGTCAAATGTTGCGGCCGCGGCATCAACAGCTCTCCCATATCCCGCTGTAGCGGCCCTGGTGGCGGCCGCGGCATACATGCTGCGGCCGCCGCATTGGTCTTTCACGGAAAATCTGTCTCGAGTTTGCTCTTCTTGTAAACAGGAAAGTTGTAGTTCTCTGAAAGAGCTTTCCAACGCATGGTCAATGTTGTCAATCAGACAGCCGATGCCTCTAGAAAGTACAAAACAAGTTCAGCATGTCTGGCGACAACTTCTGCAGACTTGTTCTTCGTTTAGGTTCGCTTCTTCTTCTCAGGACCTCTTGAGATCTTCATGTAAGCTTCTTCGATCAACTATACATCCTCATATAATGCGTCATCGACCCATGTATCATCCTCGGATCCACAGTTACCTGAAATAATCAATAAAAATGTGTAGATTCCGACTCAACCAACATAGAGAGCAAATATGCAAATTGTACTTAATCCATGCATGAAATGCATATTAACTAAGCTAAATGCAACCTATAATGCCTACCTAAATGCATGCTATCAAACTCCCCCATAGTTAAGCTTTTGCTTGTCCTCAAGCAATGAAAAACAAATATAGAATTGATCATCCCACAAATAAGATCTTCATGCTATAGTTTTAGAAAAGCAACATCAAGCAATAGGAGCCATGGATAAGAGAACAAATATCCTAGCAAATATATGATCGATCCAATAGTAAAAGCAAATTTAATCCAACCTCACCGGGATAATGTGTTTCACTCAAGCTCTCATGTGTTTAGTCTTTAAAGTCCAACTCTCAACTCAATCCAAAATGCTCTATATAATGTGAAAGTTATCACTTGAAAACAACATCATGAGGACTTTTATAGGGTTGTAATGGGGCTTTGGTATGAACATAAGGCATGAGAAATATTTAAGCTTGTGGTGCTAAAAATCCGGGAAAAAAGAACAACAACCAATCAGAACAATACCAAAACATCCATACTTCACAAACCATTCCAATAACATAAACTCCAATACACATCAATAAGCACTCTTAGATTTCAATAACCATACAACTCATGCATTTTTTCTATTTGGATGATTACTTCTTTTCTTTTCTTTTATGCTTACTTTTGCCCCTATGTGAATTTTATCCTCCCTAGATCCAAGCTTACTAGACTTTTACTCCTAAGTGAATTTTATCCTCCTTAGGCCCCTAGTAATAAGTCATCTCTATTATGCAAGAAGGGTTACCTTATTTCGGCTATGCCTCTCGCAATGCACAACCATACATACATCATCTCCACTCAAAGCAACTCCAACATAAAGATTTTTCACCAATTCTCCTCTTAATTCCCGGATAGGGTCAGTCTAATCATTGACTATGATATATTTTTGTAGAGCTATAAAAAAGAATATGCTTTAAGGATAAGATGGGCTTCAAGCAAATGATAATGCAAAGGGTGGATAAGGTATAATATGGCTAAAGAAAACATGTCTCAATCATTTGAAATTCACAAGCAACAAACATGTGCAATACGATCATGAAGCACAAGCATATGAAGAGTATAATCACACAATAAAAGCAAAAGGGAATAATATGTAAAGTCCCTATAAGGCCAAAACAAACTCACAAGGGTTATATTTTTCCTCGATTTCAATTAAACCTCAACTATGAACCATACTTGCTCAATTATATTCACAAATCATGCTCCAAAAATCATTTTCAAGCAATTCAATCAAATCATGGGATTTATGCAATAAGATCATAAAAATTAATTAGAAGACAAACTAAACCAAGACGGGTATCTTTAATAACACCTAAATACAATGCATGATATTTTTGTGAATTTTTTTTTCAAATGTGATATATGAGTAAAAATAAACATGAAAACATAAATACACATGATATACAAACTCTATCTATATGCAATGAAATCCCTCCCCTACACTTAAACCTTTCATTGTCCTCAATGAAACATAAAAGACAACAAAAACATAAAAACATAAAGGAAGAGATGAATGAAATACTCACAATGTGGTAGATGGGTCTCTATAGGTCGGATCTGAGGATTTTGGTGGTCTTTCCTGAAAGCTTAGTCTATCCCAAACCAAAAACAACTATCTAATGTCTAATGGGAAGCCTAATTTATTGAAAAGAAAACTAGCTAACTAGGAATTGAAATAACTAAATTCGAAAACTTACCTCGGGTTGCCTCCCGAGAAGCGCCTTTCTTTAATGTCATTGACCTAACTTATTCTCAATCTCAAGATCTTATCTATCAGACATCGTCAATGCCCTCAGTAGCCTATCATATTCCTGTGCACACATCTTACAAAAGACATCATAGCACAATAAATTGAAAGCATAAAATGTGGAACTCAAAAACCCTTTCAATCTACCAAAGAGTCTAGCATGACTCTCTGCAGAAGGAATATGATACCACCACCACAGTTCCGCTGGTGGCTTTTCAAAATAGCAATCAAAAGGATCAACATAATCACCATTACCTTAAAAATTGCAAAAGTTTACATTTCTTACCTCTTGAGCCTCAGCTGATAGCTTTAGACTTGGTTCATCAATGGGCAAGCTCAGAATGGATGTTGCAAATGGAGTAGGAGACACATCACATGTAACCTCATGCGTCGACTCATGAGATTCTATGTCGGGAAGCACTAGACCCTCTTCTCCATCGTCGAAGACACTATCATTGTCTACAACCAATTCCTCCTCTTCTTCTTCGAAGATCCTTTCTTTCTTACCTTTTGCACTTAAAATTTAAATGAGTTGGCTCATCTGTTCCTCCAAGTTGTTACAACGGCTCATTTCTTCCTCCAATTTTCCAATTCAGCTCATTTTCCCTTCTTCCAACTGCTGCAACACTTGTGTGAGAGTTCGGATTGATACTTCCCGCTCAACCTGTCGACTCATGGTGTAGAAAAAATCCTAAATCTCAAAGAGTCCCATATCCAATAGGCCTCCATTACTCATGGACTTAGCAAGATTCCGTGTTTCAGCATTCATCCCATCAAATATGCAAACACACATCTCCCCGTACACCATATTGATAACCCCATGAACCAAGGTCGTTAACATACTCATGCAATCTAGTGAAATATTGGTGAAAGTTCTCACCTTCAAACTGCAACAATCTCAACATCTAAAAAAGTTAGTAGCAAGGGTGTCGTTAACCGTAAGATTGGTTCACAACGGGTTAAATATATGCACAAAAATCAATAAATACACAAAACAAAGAAATAAACTTGATTCCCCGGCAACGACGCCAATTTGATGGATGGTTTTTAGTTGCGTAAACCGTATCAAAATAAAACTCAAACCTACAAACTAGTATAACAAGTAAGTAAGAGGTCGATCCCACAAAGAATCAAGTATTTCTACGCAATGTGTATTTACCAATTAGTAGAAAAGGGGGGTTTTGGTGATTGAAACAAGAAAGAAAGCAAAATAAGCTATAAACAGATTGATGCAAAACAATTTAGAGAAGATCGATCTACCTACAACTATCCACTTTATTTGGTTGAATTGATATTGTAACTTTCTCGTGTCCTTTTAGTCTTCCTATGAATACCCTTGTCCCGACCTAATATAGTTACTAGTCCAATCAGTCCAAGAAACCCTTATCAATCGAACAATCCCTAAAGAATGATTTAACCCAATTGATAGCTTTAAGTTAAGAGATTAACCAAGGTATCTGCAGTCCCTAAAGAGGGATTTAACAACACATCCAACTTCCTACCTATCCAATTAGGTCAATCAGCCCTAAATGGACAAGTTTGCTACTTGGGTTAAGGTTCGCAATCAGGAATCTACAAAACCCTAGCAATTGAATTGATCTAACTAGTTGGCCAGACAAGATAGAACAAAACAATAAACAATCAAGCACAAAGAAGTTGAAGCATTCAATATAGTTTCAAATTGCAAGTAGAACGAAGAGAGTTGTCCACAAAATAACGTAGAATAGAATAGAAGTTGTCCACAAAATAACATAAATCCGATCTTATATTAAGTCTAAGTCGGCCAAAACAACCCAACAACGAAACTAGGGTTTCTTAAATAAAACGTTGCTCTGAGGTCAAATGTTGCGGCCGCAGCATCAACAACTCTCCCATATCCTGCTGCAGCGGCCCTGGCGGCGGCCGCGGCATACATGTTGCGGCCCTGGCGGCGACCGCTGCATTGGTCTTTTACGGATAATCCGTCTCGAATTTGCTCTTCTTGTCAACAGGAAAGTTGTAGTTCTATGAAAGAGTTTTCCAATGCATGGTCATAATAGTCAATTGGACAACCGAGGCCTCCAGAAAGTGCAAAACAAGTTCAGCATGTCTAGCGACAACTTCTGCAGACTTGTTCTTCGTTTAGGTTCGCTTCTTCTTCTCAGGACCTCTTGAGATCTTTGTATAAGCTTCTTCGATCTACTATACATCCTCATATAGTGTGTCATTGACCCATGTCTCATCCTCGGATCCACAATTACCTGAAAAATCAATAAAAACATGTAGATTCCGACTCAACCAACATAGAGAGCAAATATGTAAATTGTACATAGACCTTGAATGAAATGCATCTTAACTAAGCTAAATGCAACCTATTATGCCTACCTAAATACATGATATCACCCACATACACTACAAAAGCTTGTGTCCAAAGGGCTTGTAAGAGTACTAAATGAGATGGACTTCAATGGTATTGATATGTGCAAAGCGTGCACACGAGGTAAACAAACACGCAGCTCTTTCAAACCCAAGAAGGTTGTAAGTACTTCTAGACCCCTTGAACTTTTACATATGGATTTATGTGGTCCTATGCGAGTCAAATCTCCCAATGGTAAAAAGTGCATGCTTGTTGTTGTTGATGATTTTTCGAGATATACTTGGGTTTCATTTTTAAAAGAAAAGTCAAAGGTCGCAAACCCCTTATATCGTATTTCAAACCCTTTGGTTGTACTTGTTTTGTTCATAACAATGGAAAAGATAACCTTGGGAAATTTGATGCGCGTAGTGATGAAGGTATATTTCTTGCCTACTCCACAAGTAGAAAAGCATATAGAATCTTCAACAAAAGGACCAAGATGGTTGAGGAAAGTATTCATGTTATATTTGATGAATGCAATGACGGTTCTGTAAGTGAAAGTATTGCAGATTTAGAACTTAACAGCCATACAGAGAAAGAGGAACTTGCAGGATCAGATTCTTAACATTGAGGAGTTGGCTCAAGGTCTTGAAGCTCAGTCCAAAGGCCTTAACAATCAGTCCAAAGTTGTTGAGACGTCAGATACTGCAGTAACTGAGCATAATGTATCCATGGAGTTAGATGGACCTCAAACAAATCCTATTGATGTGACGAACCAGGGAGCTGAGACTAGCAAGAGAAAGTTCAAATACTCCTCGTTACACTCATTACAGGATATCATCTCTGACCCTGCGTATAGTGTTCAAACTCATTCTAAACTTAAAGATCTCTGTGCTTTTCACGCTTTTGTTTCACTTGTAGAACAAAGAAGGTGGATGAGGCCCTTGAAGAGCCATATTGGATCATTGCTATGCAAAGTGAGCTTAACGTATTTGAAAGGAACAAAGTCTGGACCTTGAAGCCTAGGCCAAAGCATCAATCAGTCATTGGCACACATTGGGTATTTCGGAACAAAGCAAGGCTTGTTGCTCAAGGCTACAATCAAGAGGAAGGTATCGACTAAGAGAAAACTTTTGTTCCCGTAGCCAGGCTTGAAGCCATTCACATTTTATTAGCATTTGCATCTATTATGGGCATAAAATTATAACAAGTGGATGTCAAGTGTGCATTTCTAAATGGGTTCTTAGAAGAAGAAGTTTATGTGGCCCAACCCCCAGGTTTTGAAAGTTCGGAATTTCCTAATCATGTTTACAAACTAGACAAAGCACTATATGGTTTGAAATAAGCCCCAAGAGCTTGGTATGAGCGCTTGTCAAAGTATCTTTTAGAAAATGATTTTAGAAGGGGGTTGATCGACAAGACTCTTTTTATCAAGGCCAAAGGAAAGGACATATTGGTTATCCAAATATAAGTTGATGATATATTGTTTGGGGCTACTAACACATCTTTGTGCAAGGAATTTTCCGATATTATGTGCAGTGAATTTGAGATGAGCTTAATGAGAGAACTCAACTTCTTTTTGGGGTTGCAAGTTCATCAATCTAAGAGAGGGATCTTTGTCAACCAAAGCAAATATACTAAGGATTTCTTGAAGAAGTTTAAGATGGATCAATCCAAAGTAGCCAAGACACCCATGAGCTCAACCTTATCCTTAGATCAAGACAAGACCGAGAAGAGTGTCAATCAAAAGGAGTATCGAGGGATGATTGGATCTTTACTATATCTTAGTGCTAGTAGACCTGACATCATGTTTAGTGTTTGCATGTTGACTAGGTTTCAAGCTGACCCTAATGAATCTCACCTCGTGGCTGTGAAGAGGATCTTTCGATACCTCAATGGCACTAAGGAGCTTAGCTTGTGGTACCCAAAGCAAAGAGATTTTACACTAATTGGGTATTCTGATGCAGACTTTGCAGGCTATAAGGTGGATAGGAAGAGCACATCGGGATGTTGCCAATTCTTAGGGGCATCCTTGATTAGTTAGCACTCAAAGAAACAAAACTCAGTTGCTCTTTTCACTGCCGAAGCCAAATACATAGCCGCTGGAGCATGTTGCTCCCAAATCCTTTGGATAGCTCAACGAATGAGAGATCTTGTCATCGACCTCAAAGACATTCCCATTAAGTGTGACAACACAAGTGCCATCTCCATTACAAAGAATCATGTTCAGCATTCAAGGACCAAACATATTGATGTGAGGCATCATTTCATTAGAGACAATGTTGAAAAATGTGATGTTTCAATATCATTTATATCAACTGATTATCAATGGGGTGACATTTTTACTAAGCCATTGACAGAGGACAGGTTCACCTTCATTAGACGTGAAATCAGAATGCTTAACAGGGAACTTCTACTCAGTGTCAAGACCCTTGAACCTCATTTCAAAGGTTGTGAACTAAACAGTAGAACACATATAACAGATCATATATTTGGTTGGTATCTTTTTAGATATTTGATCAAATATTTTTGTAAAAAAAAAGGAATTTTAAATATCTTTACTTTATTGTTACCTATTCGGGAAATCTTTTTTTGGATTTTATCCGATTATATTTTTATTTGTGGAAACTTTTTAAATCGGATAAACATCTCTTGCCTTAATCGTTAAGATTCGAACGACTCTTGGTTTAAATTTTGAAATTGTTTTGGTGACTGTTTTCATACTCCTCCTTTTGTTGAAAGACAAAAAGGGGGAGATGGTTTAGACGTTAGACTTTAAACTGCTTTGAACTATAGAGTCTTGGAAGACCTTATTTTGCCTTATTTTTTTGGATACTTTTATCATTGGTTTTGAACTTATATGATCCAACATTTGTCTAACCCCTACATGTACTTAGTCCGATTTTTTTTATATGATATATTTGCTTGACTAAGTTACAGGGATGCACATGTTTTGTCTTTCATCAAGGGGGAGATTGATATCTCCACTACCTTGATGAAAATCGGAAATGGTTTCAAAGGCTTCGACACAAAGCTTGTGTCAAAGGTCTTGAAGCTAAACTTGTATTGATGAAATTCAAAACCTGTATTTTATGTATTTTATTTATTATCTTATATATATTATCTAATTATGGTTTCCGAATATTATTATATATATTTTGTACTAACCATAAAGTGAAGTTTTTGAAGAGATCTCCTTCCTTGAGCTGAAATACGAAGAGATCAAATCAGGAAGATTATGGCTTCGCAGTTTCCATCTTTAGAAGGTTGCGAAGATCCATCCTTGGTCATGATCTGAAGTAGTCGTTGGACAAAGATTCTTCTTTCAAAATGGCGCCGATTTGATCGAGTATAAAAGGAGATGAAGAAGAGAGAAGAAGAACAAGTGTTGAACACAAAAGATCATTGAACTACAACACACACTCAGCCCTCAAGTCAATCTTTATTCTTCGTGTACTCTCTGCTAGGTGTTAAGAGTCCTATCTTTTGTTTTAAAGCATTTGAGAGTTACACAGAGAGCTTATATGATATATTCTGAGAGAGTGTTATACTTGAGAGTTTATAACTCAGGAAGTGTGCACTGGGCAATTGATTTGCGAGTGTAAGAGGATTGTACTACATAGCTGAGAGAGGTGGGGCTCTTCTAGATTGGTCCACGACTCCAAGGGAACGTGAGTTGACTAGATTGCAATTGTATAAGAGAGAGGCTTCTCGGTGAGCTATTAGGATCCTAATCATTGTGAATCAATAAAGCCTGTTGAATCCTAGGGTTGTGGAAGAACCTTAGGCCGGGACTAGGCCTTAATGGAGCCAAACCTCGTTAATAATTCATCGTGTTCTTTACTTATTGCTTTACCAATATTTCCGCACTTGTTTCGAATTGTATAACTTTGTTGTGATTCAGGTTTCCCAATCGAAAGAATTGAGTTTACTCCCAAAGGTTTTTGAAAGCGCTTTAAAAGTCTTGAGATTGACAACAAAAAGTCGGCATACTCTATTCAACCCCCCTTCTAGAGTATCTTTGTTCTACTTTGTTATACATTATCGAACCTTCATGTCGTTCCCCTTCCATTCCTTCCATCGACAGATAACATCGTAGCCTGATCTCGTAGAGTAGTTTCCGTCTGTGGTATATTTCCAGCTTGGGACGTCTTCCCCTTCGAAGATTACAGCAACCACTATTCTCAATAGAACACAAGGGGGCAGGCTATGCAAGAACAATTCCCATTTCCAGCCTCTCTCCATGGACCAGTAATCAGCAGCAGAATTAGGAAGATCCTCATCCTCTTCACCTATCCTCAAGGTGCAGAGAGGTTCTTCTGTAAGCCAACTATCCTTCCAAAATCCCACACTTTCCCCATTCCTCACATTCCATCGCAACCTTGGGTTAATAACCTCGCCGAGACTCCGTCTAATTCCCTTTTAGATGTGTGAAGCTCCCAGAGAAACCCCAACCGATTTTCCGATGTACTTCGCCGTTAAGACTTCCCTCCACAGACCACCTTCTTCCATTAAGAAGCGCCACCCGAGCTTTGCAACAAGTGCTAGGTTCAAGGTCTCCATTAGTTTCACTCCAAAGCCCCCGATTACCTTTGGCTTGATAATTTCTCCCCAAGCTACTTTGTGGATCCTTCGCTTGCTATTCTTTGATCCCCAGATGAAACCTCTGCAGAGTTTGTCAGGTTTTTTGCAAGTACTCAATGAAAAACAGATCGCTACCACGCAGTAAGTGAGGATCGCCACGAGAACAAATTTGGTGACGGTAATACGCCTAGCAAAGTTTAGCGTATTCGCCTTCCACCCTGCAAATCTGGCAGCAAACTTATCTATCACAAAATCGAACTTCACCCCTTTAATCCTAGAATGGAGAAGAGGGAGGCCCAAATATATATCGACCCAGGTCAGGAGTTGCCTGAATACCGCTGTATTCCGAGATTTTCTTAGTTAAATCTTCTTTCACATTCCCAGAAACAAAGAATTTGGATTTCTCAATGCACACCCTTTGACCAGAAGCATGACAAAAGGCATTGAGGCACTTGCGAATCACCTTAAATTGGTCTATCAAAGCTTCTGCAAAGAAAAGAATATCATCAGCGAAAAAAATATGAGAAAGAGCAGGACCATACCTCGTGATCTTCAGGGCCTTTCTGATGTCGTGCAATTATCGATGACTCCTGGTGACATTAAGGACAACATGAAGGTTCCATTTGATGGTCCTGTCACTCGTGCAAGGGCCAAGAAGATTCAAACTGCAACTAAGGCCTTTCTTGTCCGTCACCATGGAACGTTAGAGCAAGGGTTTAGGCCACCCTGGATCACTTGGCTCAAGGTTACACCACCGGCACAAGAAGTGAGCCTGCGTCCACACACGGAGCTCATGAAAACTCGTCTGCACCCACCATGATTCACCTGAACTCGGCATCACCTTGGGTCACTCGGCCGAGTGGGCCAGAAGTCTTGTCGAGAGAATGGGCCGAGTTACACTTGTGCTTGGGCCGGATTTAATTAATTACCTATGTTATTATTTTATGCAATTTAGATAAATAAGGTGGAAATTAATTATATCTCTTCTAGATATAATCCTTGGCCACCAAGTTATTAAATATCTATCTTATTAGGATTTATTTATCTTAGATTTATTTCATTTATCTTTAGATAGAATAAATCTATCCAAACCCCTTTCCTTTGCAAGGAAGGATTAGTTAGATCTCTCATAAGTTTTCTATATATTCATGTTACGAAACTTTGAATTAATTAGATTGAAATAGAATTGAGAACCCCTTTATGGATTAAAGGGTTCTTGGTTATCAATCCCAAAAGCTATCATTGTTCTATGTTCTTGAGAATTGTCGGCAACCACACAAAAACATCACCTTCCCTGTCCTTGTCGAGATCGAGGAAAGCCATCATAGCCCTGCTCGACCTAGACGACAGCGCGTCCGAAGAAGCCCAGCACTTGGCGGCACTCGCGAGCACCATCGCTCCCAGCGAGCGCGGACACCCAGGCGCCTCGCTCCTGCGCTCCCGCCTTCGCTCCCGCGTGCTCCCATGCGCTCTCTCCTGTTCTCGCTCGCTGTCACGCTCGCTCCCAGCGAGGCCCTCTCCGCGCTCCAGTACCCGCACACCCTGAGGCCGAGTGCCTGTGTGCCAGGAACCTCGCGCGCCCCAGCCCTCGCTTCTCTCTCTCGCTATTCCTTGTTGAAATTATTCTAAGTCCAAAACTGTCGCTATTCAGAATTATAATTACTTGTTTTAATTGTTCCAATCAGGAGATATCAAAGAGCATTGCAAGATCTTAGCAAATATACGGCGTGGATCTTGATCTGGAGCCCACAGGCGAAGGATCGGGTATCCCAAACGTATCACTTTCACTCGCCATCCTCTATCGCCTTGTTGATGATATGGGATAGTTTCTCCATACACAATATGAAGATTTACGGAGAGATGAGATCTCCGTATCGAATGCTTCTCAAGGGCACAAGTTGTCTTGAGATTTCCCCGTTCCAAAGCAGTTGCATCCTCACACTTTTGATACATTCCATGATCCAACCGATGAGCATACTAGGGAAATTAGCGCAATGCATCATCTCTTCAATGAACTTCCAGCTGAGCCGGTCGTACACTTTTTCGAGATCCAGTTTAAGGCATAGCCAACCCTTATATCCTTGTGTCCTTCTCATGGAGTGAACCACCTCCCGGGCTTTTACCACGTTATACATTATTAGACGACCCGAGAGGAAGCTCCTTTGCATTGGACCCACCAATTTCATCATGAGCGGGTGCAATCTGTTGGCTAAGACCTTCGTTATGGCTTTTTATCTCACATTGCAGAGGCTGGTTCCATGGAACTGACCGATGCGTTCGGGCTTCCCCACTTTTGGGAGGAGAATGATGAGCGTGTCATTGGTTCCCGAGGGGAGACTACTCGTCCCGAGGAACTCTTTGAACAAGGATATTAACGCCGAGCCTACAACCTCCCAACATTCGTGGAAAAAGATCGGTTGAAAGCCATCCACCCCCGGGGACTTATAAGCCCCCATAGTTTTGTAAGCTTTCCATATTTCCAATTCGGTGACTTCTTTACAAGCTTCGGTCCATTCTAACTCCTCGTATTCAGGGAACTCAACAGTAATGTAGGTACTCGGTTTAGCCTCTCCATCATCCGAATATAGCTTCTCAAAGAAATCGAGGGCAAGCTTTTCTAGGTCGGCCTTGTCCTCAACCTATCTATTATCCGCGTTGAACAGACCTTCCACCCTATTGAATTTCTATCTCCAAGAGCCAACCAAGTTTCTCTAGATTTCTGCAACCAGAGGGTTTCTTCTTGTCCGAACACTTTATCCAGATCTTCCTTGATTGTCATCTCTTGATTCCGCAAATGCTTGCAGTCGTTGGTTGAGAGTTATTTTTGAATGTCGTCAAGGGTATCAAAAATAAGCTTCTTCCTCGTAAAAATGTTGCCAAACACATTCCTATTCCAGATTCATAGCTCCGAGCTCAGTTTCTCAAGAGCAAGTGCCACCAGATTGTCATGGAACCAACTCTCTTGGACAAGCTTGTGAAAAACTGGATGGGATAGCCAGGCGGCTTCAAACCTAAAGGGGCACCGTTTCCTATTTTTGCGAATATTTGGGTCGAGCTCCAGATACAAAGGGGTATGATCGGAGGAATACCTGAGGAGGTTGTGCACCCTCTCTTCTGGACAGTTGAGGTTACCAGAAAGATATGTGACCACCCTATCAAGCCTTTTGGATATGACTTTATCCCCAAGTGATTCTTTACTCCAAGTGAAGTCCTGACCTGTGAATCCAAGGTCCACCAAATTGAAGCGGCTTAACATATTTTTGAATTTTTTAGCATCGCGATGAACAACTCTCGTTCCCCATTTAGTTTCCTCTTTAGAGATAATGCAGTTGAAATCTCCCCCTATGAAAACATCCCCCGATAGCCGGTTCAAGGTCCCATTTAGATCATCCCAAAACGGAACCCTTCTTGCTACAGTAGGGGGCGCATAGACTGCAATTAGATTAGTCTTTCTCCCTCCGCTAGACCAAGAGGCATGTATGATGTTTGGGTTTATTGTCTCCATTTGCAAATCACAAACCCCTTTATTCTAGAGAAGCCAAATCCCTCCAGAAAAGTCGATCGCTTCAACACGCTCAACTCTGTCGAAATTAAGTTTATTGCAAACTTTCTGAGCAGAGATTTTCAATTTATAATAATAATAATATTACTATATAATATTATAATATAATTTAATAATAATATTAATTTATAATAAAATTATTATTATTATTATTATATTATGATTATTATATCATATTATATTTTTTTCTTGTAAAGTATAATTATTTTATAATAATAACAATAAAAATTAGTAATATTATTTTACTTTCTTTTTAATTATAACGTGGGATTATTATTATTATTATTATTATTATTATTATTATTATTATTATTATTATTATTATTATACCCATTTAGAGTTACAAGAGGCAAATAGCTAATTAAATATGGTATTTTTCCTAACTATCAATCGATAATTAGACAATATTGGTAAATCTCGTCTCAATTCCTTTCCGTCCTGATCTAGTAAGATAATGTAGCCAAATATGTTGAACATTATAATTAATTATACAATCATTGTATGAATTAATAATAGTATTATAATAATAATAATAATAATAATATTATTATTATTATTATTATTGAATAATATAGTTGAGAATAATACCGTATTCAACATATTATACTAAATAATGAATTATGAAAGCATTTTTCACTTTGCAAATTTATATAATATTTTATTATTTTTATATGCGGGACAAGGCCCGTCCCGTCCCGATCCCGTCTCGTCCAGACACCATCCCGTCCCGAAAAAAAAATGTCAATCCCGTCCCGAAAAAATTTTGCGGGACGAGTCCCGTCCCGGCCCAATCTCGTCCCATCCCGTCCCGTGCCCACCCCTATATTTGATTGCTCGCAAAAAGGATTTTTTTACCTGCACCAAAATAATTCCACGATAAAATCTTCATTATCCAATAAAATTTAGAAGAAAGGAGAACAAACAAACACAAAAAGATAGAGGCAGGTTAGTCCAAATCCAGGTGTTGAGGGCCAAGATTCCCCCCCTCTCCTTCTTCAACACTGTGGCCGACCACTTGCAACATAGATGACCCTAGTTCTTCCTAGAAACGTCCACTGATCAGTTGAAGATGTTTATTGATGTCTGAGTTATCGATGGTGAAAACAAATTGATCCTCCTGATGCCAACTCCCTCCCTCTCCGTTTTATGTAATAAGGGGAAAATTCGTCATAGTTTTATGTTTCTTCTTGGGCCCCTTAAGGAGAGGGATACAATTGGAAGCAATCGCCAACTCATTGGACTGTCCAACAATACTAATTTTCCCCCTTTTTACTCTTCTTCCTTTTATTTGACACCCTTGTTTGGGCTGAGCCCACACCACCCTCGGAGGTGTGGCCCATATCAGGGAAGATTGGATTGTTGTGAACAACCACATTTCTAACGCTCGCCGTCGAGTTTTCAATTCCATTCACATCATTCCCTTCTTTTGACTCGTCATTAATCTCTGATTTATTATTATCCTTCTCGGGTCCCGGATTTTCCTCAAAAGAGGTCTCCACCTTATCCACATCATTTCCATCGGCAATCCCGGAGAGGGAATTGAATTGATTGTTGCGCCAAGGCGACTCAAGCGTTTCCTCATTGGTAAGAATCATCTCCTTAGTGGGTTGGTTGGCACACGTCGGCGCTGGGTTTTTGGTCATTGGAGTCTTCATCGGAGGGACATGTGTTTCCTCATCGCTTTCTTTTATGATTTCTTCACCCGTAACCTCTTTGTTCCTTGTCTTGCTACTTGATCATTTCCCCGTTATTGGTTGAGACGTCCCCTGGTATGTGGGTTCCTTCGATGCCCTGTGTTGGGTGGAGGTGTTGTCCTGGTTTTTAGCCCTAAACTTCTGTCTTCTTTTGACTTCCATCCATTCTCCATGGGAGCCTCTCCTTTCATTGTGTTGGTCAGAAGCATCCAAACTGCTACTTTTCTATTCTTCATGTTCCCTTTTCTTGTCCGGAGCGTCGAGTTGCTTACTTTTCTCAGCCGAGAATGGACATTTAGTTATGAGATGTCCTACACGCCCACAACCAAAGCAGATAGTCGGTATTCCTTTGTACTCCACCAAGTATCTGTCTTCGTTAATACCTATTGTTCCTTTCACCGGTTCCTCCAAGTCTACTTCTATGCAAACCCTAGCAAAACGGCCACGACCGATGTAGGTGGTTCTGCTATCCACCCGGATGCATCTCCCCAGGCTTGCTACCACTTGTAGTAGCACGTCTTCCTGAAAGAGATGCAACGGGAGATCCACTATTCTTACCGAAGCAGGTGTTGTTCTAATAGGATCCTTGGGTCGAAACTCCGGCGCGGAGGTTCATACACCTCCCAAAGATAGTCCACGGACCACCAGATAGCGCTTCCATACAACTCTTCTCCGATTCGAACCTCACCAAAAAATTGCCAAAGGGTAGATCAATCACCTGGATCGCGCCAAACCTATTCCATATTTCCCGAATTTTTCTTTCCATAATCTTGAAAGGCAGCGGGTTTCCAAGGAGTTTCACCACCAGCGAGTTCTTCCAGACACTAGCTACCGCTTCGATCACCTCCTCGTTGATGTGCACATCCGCGTCCCCTTTCTCTCCAAACGGGAAGGAGATCGTTATCTTGCCTTTCAAAAACTCGCTGCTTATCGATGTCCGGGGCTGAGAGATACCCCCACCGATCACCGTATCCTTCCAAGACTTTTTTGGATCAGGAGGATCCATCGGGGCTTTGGGAGGGATGTTCTGAGTCGGCACATCGGTTTGCATCCTATTAGAGTCATCGTCGGCCTTTGGGTTGGTGTTGCTCGGCGAAGAGTCGCTCGACTGGGATGGAGAGGGAGAGGGAGATGGAGACGCCATCTTTGAAATTTTGAATCTCAACCACTACTAATTTTCTTGTTCATCTCTTCCGTCGCTCCCCTCTGGCTTCTCCACCGCGACATGGCGGTCCGCACGGTGAAAAACAACCACCCTCTACTGTCGACATCCCCCGCTTTGTCGTTGCCTATCCGGCGTTTCCCTTCCTCTTCTCTCTTTTCCTCTACAAGTTGACCGCGGCGGTTCAAAACTCATTGATCCCCAACAAGGGATTTGAGTTAGTTTCTTTTCGGTTTCTTCATCTTCCAGTGTTGCTTTCATTTCTCTTTGGGGGAGGTTGGAAAGCCTCACCATCTTTGGAATCGCAGTCACGCTAGTGTGCTAATGACGGGAATGCTCCTGAATGTTGAGTGAATCCGCGACGGGCGTTGTTGATATTGGGTAGGAAGCATTCGATTGTACCATCAACACTTTTACATCATGTTTAATAAATTTCTTTGATGTTTTAGTTTGAATTCCTAACTAAATGAAATGTTCGTAAGTTTCTTCCTATCATATTTGTGTTTTGAGTGGTAGAATTTGAATTGGTTTTGAAGAAGAGAACAACTATGTTCCAATGACAAGACTAGATATAAAATTGGGACTTTTTCATTCAATTTGGCATGGAAAAAGACTGAGAAGTATATCGGAAAATTTTAAATTCTAATTTAATTTTATTGATTTAGTTTAGATGTATGATTGCAATTTGATGATTTTTTCGTGTTCTTTAAGTCTCATGGTCGTGTTCATGGCTTGATGAGGTCTCGAGCTACCTTTGCAATTATTATTTTAAGTAAAAAAATCTTTGTGCAAATAATTGAATACTATCTTGTCAATAGACATTCCTCATCTTGCCGGTAGACTTTATGCACTTATAAAAAAGGTCTTCAATTCTATTCAATTTGCTTATTAATGAATACAAAGAGTGTTTAAATAGGAAAGTAAAACCTACGGTAGAAGTGAGTCAATCAACCCTAACTTGATAAGACTGATATGAATCCATACAGTTCGGATCATTTGGTCTACTTCGGTGGTCTCTCCAGTGTATCACAAAATTATTTATTTTTGTATAAATAAATATTGAAAAAATAAAATATATTCTTAGATTCTATATCCTTATATTGATATGTTTATAAAATTTTATTATGAAAATTCATGTTTTTAAAAATAGTAAAAAATATTTTCCAAAATAATCGATATTTTAATTATCTATATTTTTAACATGATTTTTCATAATAAAATTTTATGAAGATATCAATATAAGGATATATGATAGGGTCTAAGGCAAATGGACTATGAGATGTAATGGGCTATTAGGAGTAAATGTACTGTTTGAATAGGAACTGATAAGAAATCATTAACTGAATTTCTCTTCTCCCCTTTCCTCTCTCCCATTGCCCTCCCTAACTAATTTCTCTTTCTCACTGGTTTGTTATCTTGGATCTCACAAATTGCTACAAGAGCCCGTGATCAATAGCAATGTTGGACGGTACACGTTATACGATGTCGGAGAAGGTAGAAGTCGAGCTCTAACAACTACAACAATTTACACCTTCAACACACAATGAATTGAATGAAACGATCAGGAAGCAATAAGAGCAACAAAAGACGATTCAAGAACTAAAGGTGAGTCAGTTAAGAATGGGACAGATGCAAACTGTTGTGAGCTGAATCTGTCATATTTTACAGTAACTTTTATATCGTTTTCTGCATACATTGCATACATTTGGGTTGGATAGTACAGAATCTATGTAGTTTATGATTATTTGCCAAATTATGGAATCTACACCAGTTTCTGTTTATATTCGCAGAATTCGAGACGTTTTACAGCAACTCTAAGGAAGGTCAGAAAAGCTCGGAAAAACCACTACAGAAGTCCAAGGTCAAAGCAGCAACGGAACCAGCCAAATCAAGTTGAGAGCTCAAGTTACTCGATCTCGAGTGAACCTTACTCGATCTAGACGAACATGTCCGAGCACAGGCCTTGTCGACTAGGAGCAGTGTCGAGAGCCAGACTAACCCAGCTCCGGAGCCCTACTCGATCTCGAGGACCACCGAGTCGAGATCGACGACACCTCAGCGTCACACCCGGAGTCGATGAGAAGAGAAGCTGATCGAGAAGCCGAGGACGAAGACGCCGAGCACATCTCTACTCGATCTCGATGAAACCTTGTCGAGATCGACGAGCCACCTAGCGCCTGTCCGAGTCCATGCCGAGGAGGAGTCCTCGACATCACCAGAAAGCCATCCTCGACCACAACCCTAGTCGATCTCGAGGAACCCTAGTCGAGATCGACGACGCCCAGGAGCCCAGATCCGAGCTTGTCGAGCAGAGTCACCCGAGAAGATCAGTCGACGACGAATCCTAGTCGATGTCGACGAGCCCTTGTCGATGTCGAGTAGACCAGCTTCTGGAAACGTGTCGACGTGAGCAGTCCGAGTCGAGTTGGAGTTACTTGGGCACGAAGGAAGTCGAGAAGGCCGGGATTCTATCCAAATCTATCAAGTTCTATCCATGGAAGGGAAATCTATCAACATGAAGAGACTTACCTAGTTTAGATTTATCTTTTCCATTTTAGATTTAATTCCTTTATCGCTTTTATTTATCATTAAGCCTTTTAGATATAAATTTAGATAGAGATAGAAGATTATATCCTTGATTAGCAAGGGTTAGAAGGCTATAAATAAAGCCCTAGGGGCTGGTTTTTCATTCATTCAATCACACAATTTTAGGAAGAGAGAAGTAGTTCCACAGAGAAGTTTTAGGAGTTCTAAAGTTTTTAGGGTTTTGGCATTCTACGAAAGTTGATTGCCGGGATTGTAAAGGCTTTGAATATTGTTTAATGCAAGTTTCTTTTCATCAATCAACGTCTGCTATTGCGATGAGGCGTGAGTACTCCACCCACTTCTGGGGCTGGGGTGAGCCCGACGGTGGCCATGTGAGATGATGAAGTAAAGGTCGGATCTTTTTATGCAATTCGTCTTCTATCCCTATGAGCATGATTCTTTTGCGAAAGTTGAAGCTGATCCTTGTTTGTGTTATTGAAGCGAAATTGATCTTAATGCAACTTGGATTAATTATGTGAAAAGGGTTAGTGACAATTAGGGTTTATGCGAAAGCCTCTATATGTCTATTTGTTAGTAAAGAAAGTTATTTTGATGGAAAGCATGATCTTTTATGCCTTTATGTGTTACTTTGCATTGTTATCGTTGTGGTGTTGATACCCTGGTCTTGGAAGTCTTTTATTATATTGATTTATTTCTGTCGAAAAGTTGAGTTTTGGTTCGAAAATTTGCAATTTAAAGTTTCTGTCTTTCTTGTCGATATAGAGTAGAATCTCGTCGATCTCGAGTAGGACCCTAGTCGATATCGAGTTGGCTCTAGTCTAGGTCGAGTTAAGTTTCTGCTTCTGTCGTCGAGTTGAAAGTTTCTGTTTTTACTGAGTTTTGTCGATCTCAAGTTACTGCTTGTCGAGATCGAGTAAGCTTCTGCCTTGCTTTGTTCTTTACTTTCGTTTGCTTTTATTTCTGCCTTCATTTGCCCTTTTCTGTCTTTGTTCCTTTGTTTCTTTGTTTCTGTCTTCTGTTTGCTTGTCTGTGAGAATCTGTTGCTACCTAAGAACTGCTGACGTGCTTCCTCGTGGATTCGATCCTGACAACCTTCAACTACAACGGGAGGAAGTCTTGTATTTATTTGCTGAGACAGGGAAGTCAGTCTGATCTTTATTTTATATTTATTTCATACTTGACCATCCTCCTGCAACAACAACAAATTGGCGCCGTTGCCCGGGAAGCTATCATTCGCGCCTTGGGTAGTTGAATCTCACGTCTACTTTGAGTTACTTTTCAGGTGTATGCGCCGTTCTAGTCTACCACCCGAGTTTGACAACTTAGACGAACCAGAGCGTTACCTACACATTCACTCTAAACTCAAAAGGATCATGGCAGCTGATTGCTAGGATTACAAGGGAGCTAGCCGCAAAGGATACCACTATAGCCAATGAAAGGGCAGCGAGGGAACAAGAAGCTGAGCGCGCAAGGCAAGCAGAAGTTGAGCTTGCCCAATATCCAACTACTGTTGAGGATTATATGCATCCAACCCTCGTCGTGCCTGAATCGGCGATTCTTATCCCTGAAAACTCTTTTGAAATTCGCACTCAATTTCTTATAGAGCTTAAAAATAATGCCTTTTTTGGTAGATTTAATGTGTGTCCTCTTGAACATATTACGAACTTTTCTGACATGTGCCGTACTCTTGCTGAAGGTACAACCTTGGAATATGTCAAGATGAAGTCTTTCCGCTGGTCGCTGGCTGGACCTGCACTGAAGTGGCTTGAAGGGCTGAAACCAAGATCACTGACAACATGGGCCCAAGTAGAGCAAGAGTTTCTGAAAAAATTCTTCCCACCCGCCAAAACAGCACATCTCCGCCAGAAAATCACCGCCTTCAAACAGAAGCAAGGGGAACCGCTGGCAAAGGCATGGGAGCGCTACAAAGAACTGTTGCGATCTTGCCCTACTCATGGACAGCCACCCTACGTCATTCAGGAGATCTTCTTCAACTCTCTTGATCAAATCACTAAGAACAGAATCAACCATTATACTCGCTATGAGTATCTGACAATGCCGCCAAGTGACGCATGGGGTGTGCTAGAGAAGCTCACCAACTACGACAACAAGTATGGGTCTACTGCAACTTATGAAGAGAACCCATACGCCAGGCCAGCACCTTCCATGCCCCTCTATGAGCCTCCTAAGGAAATTGATCCGGATGTAAGGGAACAGTACTACAGAGATCAGAACAAGAAGCTCCTAAAGCAAGTAAAGTATCTTTCTGTCAACCAGCCTTGCATTGAATGCGGATCGCAGCGGCACACCACTCCTGAGTGCCCACACACAGAGCAAGTCAGGATGGCAGAACACCACGAGGAGGTAGCTTACGCAGGGGGTCCCAATCGCTACATAGGGGACCAAAGGTTTCAGCAACCACAATGGAACCAAGGTGTCCCTAGGAACCCCCCGCCCTATAGAGCTCCAGGACATCCGGAAAGAGACCAGAAAAAGGATGATATACAGACAGTCCTGGAGGAAATACGGAGGAATCACTCAGAAATTAGGCATTCCTTCAACTCCGTCTATACTCAGATGCAAGGGGTCAACTCTAGGCTTGGGGAGATTGATATATGGCGAAAATCAGTTGATACACAGATTGGTCAGCTGGCAGCGGGAATCCCCAGACAGTCAGGTGCGCTCCCTGGGTCTTCAGAACCAAATCCTAAGGGAAAGACTGGGCACATCGCTGTTGTAAAACTCAGAAGCGGACATCAACTGCAAGAGCCAAAGGTCGGAAAGCAGCAGAACAACGAAGAACAGCAACTCGACATCGACAACACTGTAGTCGACATCGAGCAGAGCCTAGTCGATTTAGAGGAAAAACTTCAGAAACCTTCGTTTGCACTGCACAGCAACTCGACTGCACCCAATTTGGTCGAGATCGACAAGGGGCTACTCGACATCGACGACGGTCAACCCGAGATCGAGAAAGCTGCAGCACCACCGACATCTGTTCTGGCTCCGAATCAGAAAAAGAAGCTGCATTTTCCCACAAAATCTCCAAAGAACCCGACAGAAAAGAAATTTCAGCGCTTCATCAAGATGCTTCAGAAACTCAACGTCACCATCCCCTTCACAGAAGCTCTCAATGAAATGCCATCCTATGTCAAGTTCCTGAAGGAGATTTTGAGCAAAAAGCGATCGATGGCTGAAATTACAGAGGAATGCAGCCATTTGGACATACTGGAAAAGAGGCCAGATCCAGGTAAGTTTGCTATAACCATTGGATTTGGTCCATACAAAATTAATGCTTTATGTGATCTTGGAGCTAGTGTGAGTATAATGCCTTTAACAATTTGGTCCAAGATTAAGATAGGTGCCCTAGAGCCTGTGGATGCTAGACTTTATATGGCCAACAACACGGTGGTCATTCCAACAGGCATGGTGGACAATGTGCCAGTACAAGTAGGTAAATTCTTTGTCACTGCTGATTTCCTAGTTATTGATATGCAAGAAGATCCTGCTTGTCCAATTATTTTAGGAAGACCCTTCTTGGCGACGGTGGATGCCAACATAAGCGTAAGGAAAGGAGTGCTCACCTTCAACATCAGCGATGAGGTAATTGAGTATTCCTTTAATAAAACTGAAAGGCATACAGGTCCAATGGAAGAGGTGAAATCTATCTCAGCTGGCTACATCACCTGCGGGGAACCCAAGGTCAGAAATATGACCCCTGAGGAGCTGGAAAAAAGGGACATGGAGGCCCAGGTGGAGGAAATCATGGAAATCCTAAAGGAGGACGCAGAAAATCCAATCGACACAAATGAAGGTACGTCGTTATGGATTAATTATTTTTCGGATGCCTTGACAGGAACTAAGTATGGGGTCAAGATCAACCAAGACTCCTCGACATCGAGGACCCTAGTCGATCTCGACAAGATACAGAACCCTCCACCAGCACCAGCGTCATCGAGCAACAATACAGAAGCTGAGGGCTACTCGACATCGAGTAAGCTACTCGAGATCGACCACCACTCGGTTTCCTCGACTTTGTCTTCCTCGACGCTGACTCCACCGGACGAACCAGGCTGCTCGATCTCGACCAGGCTTGTCGAGATCGACCACCACCAGGCTCCACCAGCTCCTGTTTCCTCGACGCTGCAGCCACCAGGAGCAGAAGACTACTCGAGATCGAGTAGACTACTCGATGTCGACAAGCCCTCCTTTTCGTCGACTCCTGCATCCTCGAGCAGCCCACCACCAGAACCCGCAGACTCGTCGAGATCGACTAGCCCTAGTCGAGATCGACCAAACACAGTGGTCCCCGATTCCGTCTCTGCGAAGGTAAGCCAAGGTATGGATCTTTCTTCTCCTATTTCCATTAAAGATCTATCTATACATGGGAGAGGTTTGCCTTGGTATGTGCGCTTATGTAGGATATCCAATGATGAGCCCAAGGAGTATGAAGTTGGAGACAAGCTCTATGTCTCTAAATCAAAGGATCATTGGTTCCCTAACAAATTCAACAAAAAGCGGATGAGACCTTTTGTGGTAAACAAGATCCATTCTGGAGGATTACAGCTGATGGACAAAAATGGAGTCTTATTTGAGGCCCAAGCTACATGGGCCCTGCAAATGCCACCTTGAGCTAAATGGAGAAAGTCGGCCTAGCGACTATAAAATCTAGAGCTTGTACATAGACTTTTTTTTGGACTTTTGAGACTTTGTTTTTGTTTTTGGTTTGGAACATTTCTAGTTTTTCTATTGTGGGTATATGTCTTCTACACTTTTCAGGTCCATGGATAGAGGCAAGCTATATCAACATTTATACTCGACCCAGGCGATTCCTTCATTAAGAGGTTCTGCACACCTGTCTAATAAGTTTCTTTCTTTACCCTTGTTTTTATACAGTGAGGACACTGTAATGTTTAAGTATGGGGTGGGGGGAAGGGCTTACTTTGTGCATATTTGCCATATTTGACATTATTTGTGCATGTTTAAAGTTTAGTTCTTTGAATTGCTACATGGCTATTTTGGAATGCATTATTGATTTATGTGCTTATATGCATGTTTTCCAAAAGTTTGAAAAATGACCCCCATTGAAAATTTTGGTTAATGTCATAGAAGCTTTAATTGAACTCGACGATGCAAAATTGGATTCATTAGAGATATAGCATGAAATTGCCTAGTAAAGGGAAGTCACAATAAAGTGCATATTTTATGAAAACCATAGGAGGTAAAATTTGAAGTTGTTTTTGATATGTTGCATGATAAGATGATGGAGGACTTTATATTTCCATATAATGCTCATTGTTTGAAATCCTAGCCTTATCTATGCTTACGCATCACAAAAGCCATATTATGCCTCATTTCAATTATTGTTCCACATGACCTAAATATTTGTCATTCTTTACCCTATCCGGGGATTATGTTGTGAATGATGTTACATTATGGAGATGTTATATGGTGTTTGTGATTATTGTCATCTATTGGAGTTTGGAAGGAAATTGTTTGAAATATATGGAAAATTTAATGAGTGAAAGAAAATCCAATCACCTCAGGAGATAAAGGTAGATTGACCCTGCTCTCTGAGATAATAGTTTGGAGAGATGGGACACATTGTGAGGAGTCCAAAGCACTAAGTATCCGGGGCCATTCATGACACCCATGTTTGCGACTCGCGAGAAGGCAGTGCTGAGGTCAGAGAGGTAAAAGCATTATTATTGATAAAAGCATTTTGAAAAGCGATGAATCTTATGAAAAGGAATGTGGAAATTCAATTTGGAAATACTCCATTTCCCCGGATCATTAGCACCACATTGCCAAAAATTGCCCACCTTTAGCCTTTTACCAAATCTACTCCTTATTTGAGCTTAAGTTGAAGTCCTCTTGATTATTAATGCTTTGTCACTTATGAATGTTTTTGCATAACCCTCCTTTTGTGAGTAGATGTTGCTCTTTAAATTGCACATGCATGGATCTGTGACACTAGTACCTTTTCGAGGATGGTAATTGACTGCTGGGTTATATAAGAATGAATCTGATATGTTGAGAGTTTTGATTTCTTCCCCTGAATGACAATTAAAAGTATTGCTTAAGGAAAAGCAAGCTTAAGTATGGGGTGTTTGTTGTGAGCTGAATCTGTCATATTTTACAGTAACTTTTATATCGTTTTCTGCATACATTGCATACATTTGGGTTGGATAGTACAGAATCTATGTAGTTTATGATTATTTGCCAAATTATGGAATCTACACCAAATTCTGTTTAAATTCGCAGAATTCGAGACGTTGTACAGCAACTCTAAGGAAGGTCAGAAAAGCTCGGAAAACCACTACAAAAGTCCAAGGTTAAAGCAGCAACGGAACCAGTCAAATCAAGTTGAGAGCCCAGGTTACTCGATCTCGAGTGAACCTTACTCGATCTAGACGAACATGTCCGAGCACAGGCCTTGTCGACTAGGAGCAGTGTCGAGAGCCAGACCAACCCAGCTCCGGAGTCCTACTCGATCTCGAGGACCACCTAGTCGAGATCGACGACACCTCAGCACCACACCCGGAGTTGATGAGAAGAGAAGCTGATTGAGAAGCCGAGGACGAAGACGCCGAGCACATCTCTACTCGATCTCGATGAAACCTTGTCGAGATCGACGAGCCACCTAGCGCCTGTCCGAGTCCATGCCGAGGAGGAGTCCTCGACATCACCAGAAAGCCATCCTCGACCACAACCCTAGTCGATCTCGAGGAACCCTAGTTGAGATCGACGACGCCCAGGAGCCCAGATCCGAGCTTGTCGAGCAGAGTCACCCGAGAAGATCAGTCGACGACGAATCCTAGTCGATGTCGACGAGCCCTTGTCGATGTCGAGTAGACCAGCTTCTGGAAACATGTCGACGTGAGCAGTCCGAGTCGAGTTGGAGTTACTTGGGCACGAAGGAAGTCGAGAAGGCCGGGATTCTATCCAAATCTATCAAGTTCTATCCATGGAAGGGAAATCTATCAACATGAAGAGACTTACCTAGTCTAGATTTATCTTTTCCATTTTAGATTTAATTCATTTATCGCTTTTATTTATCATTAAGCCTTTTAGATATAAATTTAGATAGAGATAGAAGATTCTATCCTTGATTAGCAAGGGTTAGAAGGCTATAAATAAAGCCCTAGGGGCTGGTTTTTCATTCATTCAATCACACAATTTTAGGAAGAGAGAAGTAGTTCCACAGAGAAGTTTTAGGAGTTCTAAAGTTTTTAGGGTTTTGGCATTCTGCGAAAGTTGATTGCCGGGATTGTAAAGGCTTTGAATATTGTTTAATGCAAGTTTCTTTTCATCAATCAACGTCTGCTATTGCGATGAGGCGTGAGTAGTCCACCCACTTCTGGGGCTGGGGTGAGCCCGACGGTGGCCATGTGAGATGATGCAGTAAAGGTCAGATCTTTTTATGCAATTCGTCGTCTATCCCTATGAGCATGATTCTTTTGCGAAAGTTGAAGCTGATCCTTGTTTGTGTTATTGAAGCGAAAGTGATCTTAATGCAACTTGGATTAATTATGTGAAAAGGGTTAGTAACAATTAGGGTTTATGCGAAAGCCTCTATATCCCTATTTGTTAGTAACGAAAGTTATTTTGATGGAAAGCATGATCTTTTATGCCTTTATGTGTTACTTTGCATGGTTATCGTTGTGATGTTGATACCCTGGTCTTGGAAGTATTTTATTATATTGATTTATTTCTGTCGAAAAGTTGAGTTTTGGTTCGAAAATTTGCAATTTAAAGTTTCTGTCTTTCTTGTCGATATAGAGTAGAATCTCGTCGATCTCGAGTAGGACCCTAGTCGATATCGAGTTGGCTCTAGTCTAGGTCGAGTTAAGTTTCTGCTTCTGTCGTCGAGTTGAAAGTTTCTGTTTTTACTGAGTTTTGTCGATCTCGAGTTACTGCTTGTCGAGATCGAGTAAGCTACTGCCTTGCTTTATTTTTTACTTTCGTTTGCTTTTATTCCTGCCTTCATTTGTCCTTTTCTGTCTTTGTTCCTTTGTTTCTTTGTTTCTGTCTTCTGTTTGCTTGTCTGTGAGAATCTGTTGCTACTTAAGAACTGCTGACGTGCTTCCTCGTGGATTCGATCCTGACAACCTTCTACTACAACGGGAGGAAGTCTTGTATTTATTTGCTGAGACAGGGAAGTCAGTCTAATCTTTATTTTATATTTATTTCATACTTGACCATCCTCCTGCAACAACACAAACCACCACCAATAAATGTATAGAAAGGTTGGTCGAATTGATCAAGAATCAGATGCAGATAGGATCACAACCACGGATTATGATTGATCTAAATACAGACATTATAGTGGAGAACTTGGTGAACAACTTGCCAGCAAAAACGACAAAGGATGATCAGATTGAAGCAGCGAACTGAGACGGACTGCAAGATTTTGGCCATCATAGGTTGCAAGTGACAAGGTTTGAGACTTTGAATTTTGGAACACATCGATTTCCTAAAGTCAAATTTCCAACATTTGAAAGGAATCGGAAAGAACTTGCAGGTAGTACCCAAATGTCCCCGGTTCGAAGCCCGGATGACCGCTCTTTATTTACTAAATTCAAGGGAAGAGGCCAAGAAGTTGGTTGAGCAAATGCGAAAAGTATTTCACATACTTCAATGGATAAGAAAATCAGAAAGTGGAATTGGTTGTGATGTACATGTACGATTGGGTAGACACCTAAATTCAAGGGTTTTTGATGCAGAAAAAAGGGGTTCAGTGGAAGGAAATGAGCGAGGCAGTATGTATCCACTTTGGTTGTGATGTACATGTACGATTGGGTAGACACCTAAATTCAAGGGTTTTTGATGCAGAAAAAAGGGGTTCAGTGGAAGGAAATGAGCGAGGCAGTGTGTATCCACTTTGGAGAGAAGCAAGAAGTCGAAATTGTGTTCACAAAACTAGTAATCCCATCAAGGTATCCTTGAAAGTACAAGGAGATTGCATCCCTCGATCTTTTATCCATTTTTTAGATCCAATATCATTTCAGAAATATAATACTAAATCTAAGTTAAAAGAAACATAAATCCAACAAATACCAATAAATCTCTATCAAATTCACAGAAATAAATTATATTGCCAAAATATTCTAAGTTAAATCAATTGCAAATTCCACATTTCATACTAATTAAATCCATCACAAGTTTCACATTCTTATCAAATTACAACTTTATTCCAATAATTGCAAATTCATGCCATTTCACATAAATCTCAGACAAATTCCAAATCACTACAAATCTAACCAAGGTTTCACAATTCCCTCTATTTAACATTATAATGTATAAAACAAAAATAAAAAGTATTATTAAAGTTGCTACAAACTCAAGCCAAATTGGTATTCTTTAATCACCACAAAACTTGTGTAGAACTACCATAAACACCCCAGTCGTGTTTTGAGATTACTGTTGTAATCTTAAAATATTAATGTGGTAAGCAACATTATTTAATCCAGGGACTAAAAAAATGGATTCAGACGACGGACCTATATGTCATACCCTCGCCCTAATTAGCATCATAAATGTGCATAGATTGACTTTATTTTCAAGCCACGGATTAAAAAAAAATCGTTCGCTGCCTGAATAATCCCCATGGATTAGTTGACCATTTGAAGTGACTAACTTTGCCTTTGTCTATTATAATATGTTGCTTAAAATCTACTGAAGCGACAAACAAAGTGTCTTTTTGCCGGAATTCTTGCATTTGGGCCAACCGGTTTTGGCTTTTATTCAGGCGATGGCGTGTTTGGGTGTAGTGTTTAGGTGGTTTGGAAGATGGGGGTTTTGCCTCGGGAATCCCGTCGTCGGGTTTGAGTGTTGGTATTTAAGGGGTTTGCAGTGTTCGAAATCGGGGCTTTGCTGGATGGAATGAGATGCGGTTTCCCCCCTCCTCTACCAAGGTTTGGTGGATGGGAAATCCGAAACTCTCCATTTTGCCACTTCGTCTTCCACGCCCTCATAAACCCTTGTTTTTCTTCAGGCCGACCCGATGCGCCTGTCTCATTACTTCCCCGACTGCGAACAGCAAACGATCACCACCGACGTGTGAGCTCCGCCGCCGGAACCTGTCACTCTTTCCTTGTCAATACGCCGCAGCTCGCCTCTCCGACCTCGCGCTTCGCTCCAGTCACCACAGCTCGCGATTTCTCTCTCCCTCTCCCTCCTTTGCCCGCCATTACTGCTCGGGGGAAGCATCGCCCGAACCCGACGCCTCCACTTTCGCCATCCTCTGCCCGCCATTACTGCTCGTGCGATTCTGGAGAGAGAGAGGATAGGGGCGCCAGAGGGGGAGGTGGTTAGGGTTGCGAGAGGAGGAAGAGGCAGGCGACGGAGCTGATTGCGAGAGGAAAGATCCACCGCTTCCCCATGCCGGAATTGGCGTGCCGGAAAGAGGCGTAGTAGTTCCTCGATCTTCTTCACCTCTAATCAAACCAAATTCCGCAAAAAAAAATTTATAAACCCTCCGATTTCTGTGGAATTTCTTGAAATCGGGATTTGGGGGTTTCGGATTTCAGAGGAGACCCATGATTGAGAATGCAGAGATAGGAGGTGGGTAGGCGACCAGCAGGGAGCGACTCATGATTGAGAATGCAGAGACGGTGGCGCGTTATAAAGTTGAATCTCCAGAAGCTGGGGTTCGTTGCGGCGGCTTCGGCGCGTGACGGTGGCGCGTAGCTGTAGTAACCGGAGTCATAGTCAAACTAAGGCCCGGCAGCGGCGGCTGTTGCAGCGGGTTGGGGGTTAGGGCCAAGACATACTCAACAAGAAGAGGGGTATAAAGATGTGGGCAATTTGGTCATTTCATGTAGATAAGTAGGGGTAATTCGGTCTTTATCCGTCAATCCATCCACCAAAAAATCAAAATACAACCAAACACAAAACCCAAAAAATTCGGTGTTGACTTTTCATCGTTTACATCCCAAAAATCCATTCTCATCTACCACATCTCCTCAAATCTACCAAATCCCCAAAAATCCATCCCGTTCCCAAACACGCCCTGATCTATATATATTGCTAGGATAGCTTCCTTTGGATAAGTTATACTCAATTATAGCACAAGTAGACCTGTTAAAACATAACCCGACTCGAAAACCCGACCTGACCGTCCAGAATTTTTTGGGTCAAAATCCGAAAATTTTGACCCGAATTTTTTTTTCTGACCCGAACCCTAAAAACCGGAAATTTTCCGGGTAATCTGGGTTTCGACCCGGTGACCCGACTGACACGGTAATTTTGACCCGATTGACCCGGTGACCCGGTTGATTTATAATTGAATATAATTAAAGTTTTTTATATATAATTAAAATTTATTGCAAAATTATCAAATCATGATTTTTTTATTTAAAAAAGAAAAAAATTGACAAATTCAAAATTGACCCAAAACCCGGTCAAACCCGGGTTCTAGTCAACCCAAAAACTCGAAACCCGTTTTACCTTGTACCCGTTTTACCCGAAATCCGAAGTAACTCGACCCGAACCCGATCCGAATGACCCGTTTGACAGGTCTAAGCACAAGCAACGACTTGATCCATATTTATTGCTAGGATATTATCTAACTGACGAATTACTAAATGTCCATCGCTAGGATGTAAAATTGGGGTAGTGGTAAAGATGTTTCAGATTATAATGTGGAGTTATTTTCAAATAATTACAATACCAATCGATTAAACAAATCAAGAGATGCAATCATATTGTATATGGGCTTTAATATAATGGAACAGATAATAAGGTGTAACGGTGAAATAAATTAATATTGTGTCATATTCATATGAATATTATTTTATATGATTATGAATGTTATATTATATGAATATGATGTAAATATGGGTATATGTATATGATATTATTTATATTCACATAATATAAAAGAGAAAACTAATTAAAATACCTCCACCTTTGGGGGTATGGTAAAAATATCCCGACTTTTGAGGGTAGTGGTAATATATTACCACGGGTTTTCTCACGGGTAGAAAATGCAAACAAGGTAGCCTACGTGGATTTTTTTTTGACAAGACAATCTGCGTGGAAGCCTTTTTACAAATTAACACTAAAATTGGGTTTTTCTGAATGGTTTCCTTAGGAAAAAAATAAATCGGCAACAAAATTAAACCCAAAAAACAAGATTGATTCAACCAATAAACTAATCCGGTCAAATTAATATTGCCTAAAATTAACACGACACGACTATTCCTATCATCAAATTGACAACAAAACTAAACCGAATATACAACAACAACGAAAATGGTAAACAACAAAATTTACTCAACCAAGTCCGTGAACGAATCAAAGAGGAAGAAGATGCGAGAGAGAGAGAGCTCAAGATAGACGACCGCGAGGGAGGAAGACTGCTATTGAAGAGGGACTATGAGTTGCCTGGATAACTCAGAAGACAGTTCAAGAGACGGCCACGAAAGAAGATAGGAGGGAGGAAAAGACATTGGGTATGAATTTGGTCCAAATCTTTATTTTTTTTCCTCAAGAAATCGTTCAAGAAAACTCTTGTTCAAAAAAAATCCATGTACGTAGATTGCCTTATCAGCATTTTTTACCTGTAAGAAAACTCATGGTAATATATTACCACTACCCTAAAAGGATATTGAATTTTTATTACATTTGAAAGTTGAGGATATATTTTTACTATACCCTCAAAGTTGGGGGTATTTTAATTAATTTTTCCAATATAAAATGGATAACATCGACCATATTCATATACACACCATAATATTTACATATTCATGTCTAAACAACACTATATTCATATTAATATAACACTATATATATATATATATATATATATATATATAGGCGTGGCAACGGGTTACGGGTCAACCCGTGACCTGCCGGGTCGTACGGGCCAACGACCCGCAGGGTCCGGGTTGCCAGGTAGGGGCGGGTTAGGGTTAGGGTCGGGGGATTAGTGACCCGTCGGGTTGACCCGCCGGTTCGACCCGCCGGGTCGGCCTATTTTAAAAAAACGACCGTTGGAGGTGGGGCCCACAGGTCGGAGCTATTTTTTTTAAAAAAAATATGGCCGTTGTAACTCGGGGCTATAAATACCCGACTCCTCATATCACAAATCCCATCCAATCCATCAATCACCTATCATTCTATCAATTTGATTTTCAGAAGCTCCTACGTTGTAATCATGTCCGGTGACAACCTCAAAGAGGCGTTGTTTCAAGATCACTATGATAAAGCGGATGTGCAACCCGATCGATCATTCGTAGCCGTTTGTCGTCATTGTGCTAAAAGGTACAAGATGCGGAATAACCTTGGCCATGGTAATTTGAAGTATCACATCACCAACAAGCACCCCGAGAAGATTAAGAACGATGGCGCTTCGGGCTCGAGTGGTGGTAAAAACTAGTCTATTATTCCTACGTCCTAAGTCTTAATAATAAGTAGTGACTAGTGAGTATTGTAGACTTGTAGTAATGTAGTGAGTTTATGTTATTATGTTATGTTATGTGAATCGGTGAATGTGAGTCGTGATTTGTAAACGTGTATTCGTATTTCGGTTTACAATAAACTTGTGTTTGAATGATTCAAAGAATATTGTTTTATAAGATAATATTTTTACTAATTACCTAACAACTTAGAAAAAATTACCTAAACAATATATATTACATTTAAAATGTTCAAAAAATAAAAATCTACATAAAATATATTGGAAACTTAACATATAAATTTAATTCAAAGTTAAGCTAGTTAACTAGTAGCCAAACACCACCCAAGTGCAAATAAAAAAAAAATTGAATCGGGGGGGGGGGGGGGGGCAACGGTCACATTTCAAACGGTTGACCCGTCGGGTCGACCGTTGCCCAACGGCTCCATTGGAGGGAAAGGCTCGGTTTTGGCTCTATAAATAGCCCCTTTCCCTCCCAATTCCAACCCACACCTCACTCATCTCCTCTAATCTCATCTCAATCTCTCTAATCGCTCTAATCGCTCGATCTTGTCTCTCGTAATCTCCTAAAGTCCTAAGTCTCTTCAATTCAAAATGTCGGGTTTCATCAACCGAGTTACTAACCGAGTTACAAGGGGTCGCAAGAGTGTTAGTGGAGCCCCATCTTCATCGATCCCGAGTGTCGGAGGAGGCGGGTCGAACCCGGCGGTGGCACCAAGCCTTCGTCGAAGTGCATCGGTCTCGGCGGCGAGCGGATCCCGGCGTCGTCGAGATGATGCTCTTCTCGCCGACCACGTCGACGAGATCGAGGAGGAGGAGGAGGCCGAGCTCAAGGCCGAAGGGACCCCCACCACCCAAGCCGGAACTCCGAGCAACATGCCTTCCATTTCCCAAGCAACTATGGAGATGCGGCGGAAATGGATCGCATATTACAAATTTATACCCGACATTTTCCTCGTAGCGTGTTGTTTCGACCCTAGATATAAATTAAGCGGAGTTCAATTGTTTTTAGAAAACTATTATCCGACTTTAGGAATTGTGGATGATCCTGATTGCAATGTTACAATTATTGTTGCTAGAGTTAGAGGATTGTTAGAACAATTATATACTGGATATTCGACGGGCGATAGAGCGCCCTCCGGTCGTCCTCCGGTGCCTTCCGGTTCAAGCGGGTCACGAACCAGCATCACCGCAAGAACTAAGGCACTTGCCCGAGATATCTTTGGGTCAAAGAGGTCGAGATCTTCGTCGAGCCCCCACTCGGAGCTCGACGAATATTTGTCCACTAACTTTGATTTTCTCAGCGATGAAGAGGAAGATTTCGATGTCCTTGAGTGGTGGAGCCGACCCGAAAGACAAAGATTCCCGACATTGCAGGTAATCGCCCGACAAATACTTGGGGCACCTTGCTCCACCGTAGCCGTCGAGCAGCTTTTTAGTCGCGGAGAACAGATTTTTTCGGAGAAGAGATCAAGGTTGCTTCTCGAGAACCTCGAAGCCCAAGTTTGCCTTGCAGATTGGAAGAAGGCGGAGATGCGGATGCAGAAGAACAACTTGGGGACTGATTCCGAGGATGATCACGGAATAGAGACAGAGTCCGTTGGGAGCTCCATTGATGGCGCGGTCACAGATGGCTCAGGAGGTGGTGGAGGATCAGACGATCAAGAAGACTAGAAGAGGAGGTAACCGGGCCGGGGTTCAGACATACATGTAAAAGAACTACGTGGACTTTGATTCCTCACCCCCGGGAGGATACGTAGGCAGTCGGGAAACCGATTCAAGCCCTTCTTCTTCTTCCTTCCCCCCCAACACTCCCTAATACAAATATTGTACAACTTTTTTTGTAATTTGTAAAACTTATAGAGTTATAAGTTGTAGACTTTTTAGTTCTGAAAATTATAAGATGTAATATTACATATTGTATTTTGTACATAAAGACTAAAGAGTCAAGTTATGATTTGTGAACACGAAAGGATATTTGTCAAACACATAGGCGTTCAATTTCCGTTCCCTTTCTCGACAAATTCGATCCGACAATTCAGATTCCGAGTCCGAAACAAGTGCAAACCCGTCCAACCCGGGTTCCAACTCGTCGGGTCGACCCGGCGGGTCCGACCCGGCGGGTCAACCCGTAGACCCGACGACCCGCCGGGTGACCCGAACCCGCCAACCCGTGGAAATCCCGGGTTAGGGTTCGGGTCGCCTTCCCCCGACCCTTGACCCGTGGCCAGGCCTATATATATATATATATATATATATATAGAGAGAGAGAGAGAGAGAGAGAGAGAGAGAGAGAGAGTTCTAGTGAATCGTGCAAGAGTGAAACGAATAAATATTGTGTTATATTAATATGAATATAGTGTTGTTTAGACACGAATATGTAAATATTATGGTGTGTGTGTGTGAAACGAATAAATATTGTGTTATATTAATATGAATATAGTGTTATTTAGACATGAATATGTAAATTTTATGGTGTGCGTATATGAATATGGTCGGTGTTATCCATTTTATATTATGTGAATATAAATAATATCGTATTTATACATACACACACGCACGCACATACACTATATATGCAAGAGTTCTAATGAATCATCTGAGTTAAAAATTAATTTCCAACTCAGACCGAGTATTAGATGAATCATCTGATTTCGAAATTAATGGATATTAAAGAGAGAAAATTGTGAATGTGAATAGGAAAATCGACGAAGCGATAACGTTGAGGAGGAACGAGCACATACTGAGAGTTTCTAGTTGGGAACTTCTTACCAATCTCTGATATATCAACGTATAAACGAACTCAACATAGACCGTGATCCTTAAAAATGGACTCTTACTAACAAACAACAACATACGAATTCAAGAACCTAGTAACTTCTTCCGTCTAGCATACCCCATAATAAGTATGTAAATGAGTATACATATCATTGTAGTACCTCCAACAAAGTACTCAAATAGCCCATATATTTGATAAAATGAACAAGGAAAATTCATCCCAAACATCGCACAAACCATGGTCTCCACAGATATGGAAAACGACACGGTTACAAAAGTCAGCTTCAACTGGATTAGTTCATTGCGTTTGTGGTCGAGTTGAATGTTGACGTAATCCTCTGTATCATCTATGTATTCCCGCACCTGTAATTTGGTGCTCTTAGTTGAAAAATGGAAGACAACGAAGCAAAATATTTAAACTCTAGCAAGAAGAAAATATTAAATGCTATGTTTTAGTAACTTGTAGTTTGATGTGTTGTATTTGTTTGAGTATATTTCTTATAAACCTATATTATATGATGTAAATATGTAATATGTGTGTATGCTTATAACGGCTAATATTTGGTAAAGTTGGGTTTGATCTTCTTAGCTTCGGTGTTAGTCCAAAGAGAGCTACCAACTAAGTTGGGCCACCCACATTCACTAAGCTTATATTGAAGCCCGATCTCCATGTGTATTGACTAAGCTTCGGAGCTTCGAAGTTGAAATAATGCGTTAGAACTGAGGGTTTCCTCCGAGCTTGTCTATATAAAGCCTCCTTCTCAAGCCACTTGTGCGTGTTGTTGTCTCTCGTCTTTGGTAAGTCTCTAATAGAGAGAGAGAGAGAGGGAATTTTAGTGTTAGGAAAACCCTAGCGTTGTCATATCCCTAAGGAAGGGTCACTAGATAATTGATCATGTTGGTCCTTTTCGATGATTCTTTGGCTGGATTTGTTGATCTTCAACATTTCCTATTTCGAAAATGAAGATCTTCTTCGTCCTTTATCTTTTACAACTATTTGCTTCTTGCATGTTTACTTGTTTATTTGCTTTAAGTATTGTACTCTTGTATGCCTTATACTTTATGAGTTAGTGGATTTAGGGTCTGATACTTGAGGCCTTAGAGGCGTAGGCCTTGGACCAAAACATGTAGACAAACTTTCAAGTTATTTTTTTTTTCGTTTTCATTTTAAACATCCGTTTAAATCACTTACCAAAACATGTAGACACATGCGATATCAGATCCATGACTGAAGTTCAAATCACTTACCAATAATATTTTGTTGCGAGTCATATCGAGATTTGTGAAATAAGCTTCTAGTAACATTTCAAGATCCTCAACATCATCTATGGTGCAGTTGTTAGAAAGCATGCTACCAGTTGCACTCCTTGGAATGCTTAGTCGAGAAACATGAGCAAGAACATTTGAAGGTGCTACAGCCAATGGAGTCTTGAATTGCTGATTTTGGACCAACTTCCTGGTGAGATAGAGTGCTTCCAAGTGAGCACTTTCATCCAAAAGATTCTCAATTTCATTTCTTACCTGACAAGATGCGGATTGTCAATCCTATCATTAAGCATAAACAAACGATAATGTATGACATGACACACATGGGCATGGGAAAATTACAAATTAAGACATGAAAAAAATGAAAGCTAAGGATTAGATTATTAGAATCAGTAAGAACATAGACAATATATATAATTAAGGAATCCATCTACAAGATGATGATTCTACGTTTTGCTGGATATCTAAAAAAACTGACACATTAAAGACACGATTTGGTATTTCGATGAAGACAAAGAAATCTACTAAAGCTAGTTAGTTATTCAAAATTAAAAGATGGCAGTTTCAGTTGAGTTGTACCTTCTGCACCCGTGCAAGTAGATGAGTTAGGTTACTTTTCAAAGTTCTCACACGCTCCAAATTCTTCGTACTAACATTCCTAGCCAATTCATCGATTGCAGGATAGGCATCCTGCTCGAGTGTCGTCATGGTACACCCTAAAGTTGAACAAACCACTTCCAATGCAACCTCCGGCACTTGAAATTCAAAAGGGAGCTCTTGATTATTCTCAACAACTGTCTGGCATGTTGAGTGATTCACCCTCACGGGAATTTGTCATCTAAGCTGATCAACAAAGGGGAGAACTTCTATGTGTAGAGGATCAAGCAAAAATAACTCTTCAGCGGTAACTATGGCCTTTATAAAATCCAGATTAACAACCATGGCTTTATCCCTAGCTGAAATCATGCAACTATGTCATTAATTCTTCTTGATTTTTGAAATGTAAACACCAATAATCATACTTAAAAACCTCCAATTTCCAAAAAAATATAAGTAATTAATAGATGCATTTGGGGCGGTGTCCTATCATTCATGAGTTACACACAATCAAATCCTATAACAAGACATTTCATACAAACTAATCCAACAATTACTTTCTTGTAAGATAATTAAATCGTCCTTCCAATAACAGATGAATATGTTGCCTGAGATGCATGATACGAGCCTTGTTTTGATACAGTTAATATAGAAAAACAAGACATGTCAAATCCAGGAGTAATTCGATAAACAATTATTCAAACTGCAAACAACAATGTGATTGCGCGCAGAGTCCAAAGATCTCACAATTTTCACAAAAATTCAACCTGAATTTTGAGTTTCAATCAACTCAAACAAAGTCGGAATTCAAAAATCTAAAATTAAAATAGAGAGAGAGAGAGAGAGAGAGAGAGAGATAGATACCAAGGATATTGCAGGAATGAGAAAAAACAGGGCCGAGGATCCTCAGATCCCTAGAAGCTATGGCAGCGCGGTTGATGATTGTAGTCTTATGATTCTTATCGCACTCGGCCACCTCGCACATACCATTCCGATCAAGCTTCATACACATCCTCGCACCTCTAGTCTTTGTTGTAGCCTTAATCGGTCCAGCGACGATCTGAGAAACAAACTCGATCTCGGAGGAAGAATCAGTGGAAAACACCAACGGACAAACTGCAGCGGCCTTTTTGGTACCACGGAGGCGGCTAATCACCCGACGGAAGGAAAATTTCTTCTTCTTATTGGTCTTCATCACTCAATTACTTGTCTTCGTGTTGTGGATGTCGTGGTCTTCGTCGATTGATCCCTCCATCTGTGGGACTCCTTATTTGAAGTTGGATGAAAGATATCACAGAGTGACACATGGAATCTCATTTTTATTTCCTTTTTCTAAATTTGGTGTTATTGGCTTACCGTAGACTTCTAAAAGTAGTAGGAATTTTCACTTAAAAATTGGAGGACTTTGGAGATTCTTGTACAATCGGGCTATAACACAATGATACATCCCATGACATGAATCTTTTCTTAGTAAATATATTACATATTTTTGTTAAAGTAAGTAATATATTATTAAGGCATCTAAAAAGCTTTTCTATTTGAAATTTGATCTAAAAATAACCAAGGTAATATGAGTAGTTAAATCAAAGTAAGTTGTTAACCAAGACAAACTGATCAAGTAGCTAGCTCATTCAGCCTTTAAAAGCGAGTACAAAAATGGTTGCGAAGGCCAAGAACCCTGACAGGGGCAAGGATCACTTCATTAGTTGCAACTCCTTCACTTGTTATGGTGCATTTGAATGGTCTTTTAAATTACTCCTTACAAGACCATGTCGAGTACTTAAAAACTATGTTCAAGGTGCTCCAAGATAGCCAACTTTTTTGTTAAAAAGGGGAAGTGCACGTTCGCTCAAGAACAAGTACACTTCCTCAGGCATATCATTGCCCATGGGTATTTACACATGGACCTTTCTAAGCTTCGAGCCATCGAAGAGTCAGAGCTGCCTATTAATGTACATGAGTTGTGGTCTTTTTTAAGCTTAGTTAACTATTATCGATGGTTCACCAAGCGCTACTTGGAAAGGGAAGCTCACTTGATAGACTTGTTTAAGAGGCAAATACATGAATGTGGTCAAAGAAATGCCAAGATGCATTGGATGCATTGTAAATTGCGGTTATGAAGGAGCCAACCTTGGCGTTGCTTGTTTTAACTAATGAATTTGAAATCCATATCGATGCCATCGACTTTAATATTGGTTGTGTTTAGATGCAAGATAGGTAACCAATGGACTTTGAAATTCGAACAAGGAACGATGTAGAGAGGCATCATATGGTGCAAGAGAAGGAGATGATTGTTGTGATCCATTGCCTTAGAGCCTTGAGGCATTACTTGCTTGGTTATAAGTTTTGGATCTTTACCGACAATGTTGCTACTAGTTATTTTTAAAAGCAGAAGAAGTTGAGCCTAAAACAAGCTTGACGGAAAGACTCTGTTGCCGAGTTCCACTTCACTTTGTTAATCAAGCCCAGATGTGCCAATGTGGAAGTTGATGCTCTCATCCATAAGACCGAGCCTAAGACCATCACTTTTGCGACGATGGATGTGCTTGAGAGCATCCTTGTCAGTCTTGCATTGATCAAGACCCAATGGCAATCTCTCTTTGATTGAAGTACTAACTAGATACCACCCTCTTACACCTTCCTCCGAAGATATGGATGTTTGTGTTACCCTAGGCTACTTCTCTATACCACCCATAAAATTGATCTTAAATCTCATCATTGTGTATTCATTTGATATTCTCTCATATATTACTTGTATTATTGCCTTAACTCGAAGACGATTTGCATACACTCTTCTCACCATGTTCAATTTTTGGAAGATCAATACCCTTATCACCTCCTATCTACCTCCCCTACCCGCACATCGCTTACCCTTAGGCCCTAGCTAGCACATGGTGATCCATGCACCTCCTTGTCCTTGTCTCACCAATCCCTAATATTGCTCTCGTTGATCCACAAAATGATTCAAGACTTAGCATATCCCCGCCCATCACTACACCCTCTGACCCACCCACACCTTTGGTACTTGATGTTCCTACCCTAGCTAATTCTCCTGCACATCAAAATGATACCGACCCTTACACCATTATCACCCCTTCTCACAATATTATCTACAAGCCAATTCAGAAGCTTAATCTTCATGCTACACCCTCCTCAATAGAGCCTCAGAACTCTACCTAAGCTTTCAAGGATCCAAAGTGGGGTCAAATCATGAATGCCCTCATTCAAAATCAAACCTGGACATTTATTCTGGCCTCTCATGCTCCTAATATTATAGGTTGTAAATGGGTATTTTGTACCAAATTAAAGCTTAATGATTAGTATAGAGATATAAAGTCCATCTTGTTGCCAAGGGTTTTCATCAACGTCTTGGACTTGACCATACCAACACCTTTAATCTTGTTGTTAAGCTTGCATTGGTTCGCTTGATTCTTAGTTTGGATGTCACACCAACACTTGGCCAATTTGTTCGCTCAACATAATGATGATTTTCTTTAAGGTAATATTTTAGAAAAGTCTTTATGCATGTCTCAAACTCCAAGATTTGTGGATCAATCACATCAGACTCATATCTATCAGCGTCACAAGGCTATCTATGGGCTTAAGAAAGCCCCCAAGCTTGGTACTATGAATTGCATAAATATCTCTTCCAATGTAAGGACGTTGAATATTTTGATATTATTTTATTTAATATGGATAAAATATGGATTTTATTCAAAGATTTCGGATATTTTAAAAATCCCCGTCCTCGATTAATATTCCTAATTTAAATCCTTTAAAGCGGATTCCGACCTAATTTTGAGCTTTTGAAGAATTATTCTGCCTTTTCACTTAGGGACTTGAAAATATCTTCGAATTTTGATATCTTTTTCTTTATTTGTAAGCTTTAATTTAATTTAGTCGGGATAAGGTCGAGAGAGCGGGTTTCGGGATTTAATTTTCTGGGTTTTGAATTTCGTGTCTTCTCCCATGTCTATCTGAAATACTCAGCCAACTTGTCCCTCTTTGAGCTGATTTTTTTTTGAATTCAAGGGAACCTTCCTCCTTCTGCCTTACCTCTTCAAGCAAAACACCCCCAATCCACTTTCTCTCTCCCTTTCCCTTGTACCACCTTAAAATGAAAAAGGAGACAAGCTTCATGCCACCCTTTGGCTCCATCCGAAAATCAGATCCTCCAAACCCTCATTCTCACCTTATGTAACGACACGAGATTAGAAACCCCAACTTACTTTTCGAAGGATAGAATCCTTCCTTCGAATCTTGTGCATCGGGTACATGTTGAAGTTATAAAACCAAACATTAGTAGCGCAAAGTGGGATTTCGAACCCAAATTAGCATACAAACCAAGCATCTTAGTCTAAAACCAAATACATCGAGTGTGCCACAACAGAGCCGGGTCAAAACAAAAGTCTAGATACCAAAATCCCAAAAAGAATCACAGTTGATGTGGTGAAGTCAGAGTCTCAGAGCGCACTCTCACACGCCATGCAAAAAGTTTCGTGCAATCATAAAACATATCAGCATCATACACACACATCACATACCTAAAAACATAAGCGGGCATGGGATCAAATTGAGGCCCGCACTTGGCAGGTCCCTACATATAAGCACACATATAAGCACACATATAAGCTATACCTAATATCATGCTTCTAGTGTAGGACATGAATTAAACACACAAGCATGCTCGTAGTTTATACATATGTGGAAGACATTATATAGGGCCCTAGTACAGAATGCCAAGTGGCATCTCCCTCTCCTACCACCACCCTCTTTTCTGATAGGGTGGAGACTGATCAACTCATGAATGCATTCCATTTTTCCATATTCATCATTCATTCATCATGTTCATAATCATCATATTCATAATTATATTCATGCTCATAATCATCATAAAAGGTGTTACTAATGACTCAAGACAAAACCTGATGGGACTGGGTTGTCTTATGACTCTAGCAAAGACTCTAGTTACTTCACAGATAATGTTCATTCTGTTTACATACGCATACAGAATAGGGAGGGAAGACTCTAGTTACTTCACAAATAGTGCAAGTCCTAGGTATGGTACTACATGACGTGCTTTTATGCTTATTCAAAACCTAGTATATCATGCACATATAGGCATGGAAGTGTTCTGTTCAATTTGAGTAAGCTCCGAAGAAACTTACCTGGCTAAGCAGAGCAGCAAAATAGTAGACCCGACACACAGCAAGTCACAATCACAGAGTATTGATGTGCGCTCAATTTGCTATGTTTTTTCGCTTACATCTATTCTGTTTTTTGTCAGTATTTTATATTTTTTGGTTGGGAAAACATAATATTTGTTTATTTTATGTTTATTTGTAATATATGGAGGTCTACACAAGTTCTTATTTAATTTTGCAAAAATCGAGACATTTTCGGAGCAATTCGAAGAAAACGAAATAAGCGGTCAAGTCACTCAATTTCGACTAGATCACCAGAAATCGACCTAGATGATCAGAAATCGAGTCGAGTTAGATGAATAGAAATTGAGTGGAGTCACATGAACAGAAATCGACCAAGATGACTCGATATCGAGTCTACCACTCGACATCTAGTGAAGCCTCACCAGGAATCGAGTCCTCTGAAGAGCACAAGCCATTTCGACTAAAGAAGGAGTCGACATCAAGTCCTATCACTTGATATCGAGTGGAACTCACTAGAAATCGACCATCAAACTTGATGTCGAGTGAAGATTTACTCGAGACTACAATAGAGGTCGATATCGACTCATTTGGTCGATATCAAGTGAGTGTCCAGAACCGACCTGACGCAGTGAAGAGTTCCAATCCGACTGAAATTTCTTACATCTTAAGGAAGGGATCTTTTATCAAGTTTGGAAGATATTTATCCTCTATGGTTAATTCCATGTTTACCTAGGGGATTTTCTATTATTTTATTTATTTAATTATGGAACTTTTATCTTTTAGATACATATAGATAGAGATAGATAGATTGCTCTCCTTGGGTACCAAGGAATAAGCCCTATAAATAAAGCCATAGGGGCTGATTTTTCATTCACTCAAGTCAAGTCGTCTTCAGGCGCAATAAGGTGGGAAGGAGAGAGAGAGAGAGAGAGAGAGAGAGAGAGAGAGAGAGAGAGAGAGAGAGAGAGAGAGAGAGAGAGAGAGAGAGTCGAGTGGGAGAAGAGGAGGAAGAGATTGGAAGGTTTTGTAGATTTTAGTTTTAGTTTAATGTTAAAGTTATTTTCTTTTATCATGTCTTGTTTCTAATTTCCTTCTTCTAGGGCTGGGGTGATCCCAACATAAATATGCGTGTTCTATTTATGAATTTGTATGTCTTTATCATCTTCTATCATATATGCATGATTCTTCTACGAGAGTATTAGGTGATTCTTATTTATGATATTGAAGCGAAAGTGATCTTATTATGAATTTGGATTAATTATGAAATTGGGATAGTAACACTTAGGGTTTATGCGAGAGCCTCTATTTCCTAATTGTTAATAACGAAATTTATTTGATAGAAAACATGCATCTTTATATGATTTATAATCTACACATATGTTTATTGTTGCGGTGATCCCTAACCTTGGAAGTTTGCTATTTTATTATTCTATTTAACTTTGTTATTTTAAAGTTTTTGCGCAGCCACTCGACACCCAACCACCATTCCCTCTCCATCCCTTGACATCGACCAACTCTTAGCCGATGTCAACAGCAACCTTACACCTTTTCCTTCCATCCCCGACCCCCGAAACCAATTAAACCTATAACCGCTGACTTCTCTCTTGAGGACGAACCTGAATCCCTATCCTATAGCTGGGTCTTGACTATAAATTTATTTGGTCGAGAAACCCTTTCATCAAGAATCACCTAGATACACATCGAGAATATAATGACTCTACTTCTATAACTACTCTAACACATCTATCACACACATACAATCAGATAGATATACAACTCGCATCATTCATACTTTCCATTCATCATGATCAGCCATCATCTCAACAACAATTGCCAATTCACTAGATAAACAGTACATCCATAGCATACTCAGCCAATTCACATGCTCATCAAATCACAGCCATATATAACATCTCATCATCATATATTGTTTTCGCAAGATACTACTCATGATATCACCCATCATTACGATATCATGCTATTAGTCACTCTTACCTTCTATTACTCATACATACATGCTATTAGTCACATATTCATATCATCATGCCAAGGTAGTCATTAAATAAGTCAATCCCCAAGTTAGTTCAAAGCCGTATTAAATCCGAGTCAAATAGTTAGGACTAACGACCTTTGAAAACGCTTGTTAAGTTCATTTTCCAAAACCCGAGTTCATGTCATCTAGTCAGCCATTCCAAGTTCTCAAAATCATTAAATCTAGTTTTCGAAAGCGTTAATCAAAACCCCAAGGAATCATCAAGCAATCTTCGAATAAGGGGTGTTTCGCCACAGCAAAACACACTCAACGAGTACCCCGCAAACTTAGGGGGGGGGGGGGGGTTGTCGTGGCCACGAGAGGGGGAACTCGCCCTAGCAAGAAGGGACTCGCCCCCGCGGGAGGGCTCTCGTCGTGGTGAAGCCGGGGAGCCCCAAGGCTTCCCATGGGCTCACACTACCCGCGGTGACAGGGGTCACTCGCCGCGGCGAGAAGAAACCCCATTGGCCTTTCTTGTAGTTGTTAGCTCTTCCCACTTTTTCCGACTCTTACCTCGACCTACAGGAGCATTCTATACTACCCTTTACACGTGAATAACGAGAGAAAGAAGGATCGCTCACCGAAACTTCTTCTTCTTTGTCAGAATGGCTCGGGAGGAGATTTTCGGCTCGACCACATCTGAATCTGCACGCTAGGGAGGCTGTGAAGATCGTCGGGAGTTTAAAGGAGGGATATTTGAAGATTTGGAGGTGAAAATAAGAGAAACCGAGACCTCACCTCTTTAGAACCAAAAATGGATGGTGGTGGCATCAGGGGTTACGTGGTCGGATTCCAAGGCTGCTGGGCGGCGTGGCTTGACCTCCTTGCCTCGGAGGACGTGTGGTGCAGCTGTCGGTGGCTCTTTAGTACAAGAGGAGAAGAGATGAAGGGGGCGGGTGGTGTTGTGGGGCTCTCGACAAAAGAGAGAAAGGAGGAGGAGGGAGCGACAATGGTAGTGGGTGTGGTGGCGGTATTGTCGTGGTTGGTGGTGGTGGCAAGAGGAGGGAGTGAAGCCCTTGGGCTGCTCAAGAGAGGAAGAGAAAGGGAGGGAGATGTGTTTAGGGTTTGGTGCTTTCTCCAAGTTTGGATAAGGTGTGTCTTAGGGTTTGTGTTTTAGGATGTGAGGAGAGAATGAGTCAAAGGATGATTTCTTAAAGAGATAGGGGCTGAATTGAGGGATATGGATGGATATGAATCAAGCTTGTCTCCTTCCCAAAGTAGGGGGTGCAAGAGAGGAGGGGAAGAAAAAGTGAATGTGGGTGTTCTTCCAAAATGGGTAATTACATCTTTTGATTTGAATTCAAAAGTCACATGTCTCAATCTTGGGTTAGGGCTTTTTTTTTACTAGGGATGAGAGAGTGAGGGCGAGAATCTTCAATCTCGACACACGAGTTCGAATCCCGAAATTAGTTCCCGAGAGTTAGTTTTCAAATTCCCGCTCTCTCGATCATTTAGATTTTTAAAATTACGATGATGATGTTGCCACTCCAAGTTAGTCACCAAAATTCAATTTTAGGTCGAAAATCCGCTTCACGAGTTTCGAAGTCAATTTGTTCAGTTGAGGATGGGTTTTTCTTGAAATATTCGATTTAAATCCATTTTAATTTCCCTTATCCGAGGCCTTTATACCTTATAATATGATTATTTTGTTTCATTTCACACCACCATAATCAAGGCAACCCCAAACACTCCCCATGACTTCTTCCTTTCACTTCTCTTCCTTACCTAGAAACCAACACTCCCTCTATATTCTTTGTCATTGAACCACCAACATCATCTCCTCCATTTTCACCACTGCACACCAGTACCACCTCACTGTCTCCTTCTTCCTCGTCCTGGTCAAGCAAAAGCCGAGAGCACATGAGCCATTGCAACCTTATTTTGCGAGCCAAGGCCGAGCCCAAAGCCAAGAAATCTTCAACTCCTTCCTCTTCCTCCTTCAGCCAGAAGCAACAACAGCGTTTCCATCACTTCCTCCTCAATGTTCGAGTAGTATCAGCACACCCATAGAGCCGAGCCGTACCTCGTTCACTCCCACCCCTGTTTTCCCGATTTCAAGCGGTAAGACCTCATTCTCACTCATTTCCCTTCCTTTCACCTCCAAACAACATAAATATGCAGCTATAATCCCCTTCTACTCTCCCTAGGTCATCTCCAATGAGAATCCATTTTCGACGAGTGAACCGCGCGTTTCGAGCGTTTTCCAAGAGAAATAAGAACATTGGTGAGCACCTCATTTTTCTTCCCTTTCTTGTTCGATTCATGGTCCCTAGTGTCTGGTAGGGTGGTTGGAGTGCAGCCATCGCTGGCGAGCCTCCCTTTCTCCTTCATTTTCCAGAATTTCGAATAGAAATTTAGAGGGTTATGATGAACAGTGAAACTTTGGGTCCGATTTTCTGTTTTGTTTGTGTTTTTGGGTTCGGATCACCACATTATTTAAATAAAAGGGGCAGTTAAGCGGTTCATTTAAAAGAGATGTGAGTTTGGGCCTATTTCCTTTTGGGCCGGTTTTGATATTTGATAAAAAGGGGGGGGGGGGGGGGGGGATTTGCAAAACTAGTAGTTTTTTTTTGCGACTTTGCAAAAATGTCACTTTTTTGGGAAAATTGCAAAAGTAGCATAGGTGTCATTTTGTGCAAAAAAAAGTGGAAGGGAATAGGCGGTTGAAGGTCACACTGACCAGGAGAGGGAAGGAGAGAGATGAGGTTTTGGCGGGGAATTTTGGCGCCAAAACTAGAGGTGATAAGACACCAATCATTACAAGGAAAAAAGGGGATGTGATAGGGGCTTTTCCTCTAATTTGCAAAGTATAAAAAGAGAGGAGGGGAGAAGACATTCAGTTTCTTCCTCTCCTGGACAAAATGGTTGGAGAAGAAGGCCACCATTGAAGAAAATCTGTGGGCCTCAAGGTCCAGTTGGAGAGCACTTGTCGGACTCATTCCTTGTTCGTGTCATTGTTCAAAAACTTCTGGGTCACTTTGGTTTTTGAGAAACCCTGAGTCTCAGTTGCAATGGGTAGACGTCTCTCTTGTTTCTCGTCATATTTTGCAAAAAGTAGATACTCATGAACCATAGTGCTGATCCCACTTTTCATTTTCAGTGGAAAACGCCAAAGTATGCGTCACTCTCGTCTTCAACGGTCGTTGGAACTGGTGACAGGCATATGTATGTAGGTGACAAGGGTAAGGGTCTGGATGTGATCCACTTGGGTGAGGTGATGGAGACCATATGGAAGAGTAAGGAGCTGGGTGCGGTAAACATTACTGACAGAGGTTTTGGAACTGGTGACAAGCATATGTATGACGGTGACAAGGGTAAGGGTCTGGATGTGATCCAATTGAGTGACACAAACTACTCCTCGGATGACACGGTAAACTGTCAAGGTGACATGTATCAGGGGTTGGAGGTCATATCCATAAGTAGTTAGGAGGAGGATGAGGACCAAGACGTCGGAGTGAAGCAGGAAGAAGTCTGGGATGAATTTGAGTGGAAGGGTGTCGAGGACGACCCGATTATGAGGGCGTCGATGAAGGGGGATGAAGTTGAGTATGAGGTGATGCGGGAACTTGAAGATTGGGTTCCGAGGTCCAGTATATCCCCAACTATGATGGAGAACGTTCAAGCTATGGTGGAAAGAGCAACGCCTCGCACCGAGGATCCACGACACAACATGACAAAATTTCGGAGGGACAATTATTCGCATCGAAGGCTGATGTGCAAACTCGCCTTAAGTGGAATGCGGTGGAGAAGTGCTTCGAATTCGTTGTGAAGAGGTCGACCATTGAAGAAAATCCTTGGCACTTGTGTGAATTTGATGATTACATGACAGAACTTTCGGAGGGACAGTTATTTGCATCGAAAGCTGATGTGCAAACTTGCATTGGCACTTGTTTCAATTGATGTTTACATTTTTGAGTGTTTTGTGCTAGTCGGATAAGAAAATCACCCTTGGCACTTGTGTGACTTTGATGATTATATTTATGAGCGTTTCTACTACTTCGATAAGGAAATCACCATTGTCACCTGTTTGTAATCCCGTGTCACCTGCATTATTTACCGTGTCACTTATTTGAATCTGATGGTACGTCGATAACAAAAGTTTCGAGCATAAAAACATAGTCAACTTACGACCAAAAAATATCATAAAAATATCATAACACACTATAACTTATGACCAACGAACGTTATAAAGAAATCAACAAAGTTCATAGCGACGTACTACAATAACAACCTAGTCAACTATCGTCGACAACTATATGTTTGGAGCAACAAAGTTCATAACAACCTACCAAAATAACAACGAAGTTCATAACAACCTACTACAATAACAACAAAGTTCATAACAAAGGCCATCCAGCGGAGGAAGCCATCGTTGTCGGACACGGATACAAGTCTCAGCTCAATCCCGTTCGCGCCTTCGACAACGTCTTTCCTTTTTCGGCCCCATGGTTTCTTCGGAGGGGGGGGGGGGGGAACTTTACTTCTCCATCACTTCCTGGACCTCTCTTACTCTTCTTGCCTCAAACAGGCTCCGCTTTTGCAGCATCTACGATCTGGCAATTGGTTCGGATGTTTCAACTGTCATTCCGATAAATTTTGTAAACCTGTGTCACCCAACAAAATAAATCGTGTCGCTTGACGTAAATAACTTTTTCACTTGACTACTACATATTAAAATATGACAATCCCAGTTTGTATTAACCCGTGACACTGAAGCGAAAATACCATGTGAACTAACAACAAATTTACCTTCCCTTCTTGTCCTTCTGGTGGTGGCAGGTCATCTACTTTAGATGGTCCCTCCGTCTGCTCGGCCTTAATGTGGTTCTCCTCAGCCTCCCAATGTTCCCCCTCCCCCCTCCTCTCCACGGACATCTCACATTTAAGATTGCCCACCTCCTTGACCCCTCTAGCTCTTTTGCCTTGAATGGCCTCAGCTTTTGGAACCTCTGAGATCTAGCAAATGGTTAGGATGTTTGGACTGTCATTCCCAGAATTTTTTTAATCTCGTGTCACCCAACTAAGTAATATGTGTCGCTTAACATAACTAACCTTGTCACTTGACTACAATATATTCAAATATGACAATCCTAGTTTTTATTAACCCTTGACCCTTGAGAGAAAATACCATGTGTACTAACAACCGATTTACCTCCTCTTTCTGTCCTTCTGGTGGCTATCCACCTTAGTTGGTCCCTCTGTCCCCCAATACCTTGTCATCCATGCTCCACATCCATGTTGACATAGTTCTCAGCCTCTCCAACATCTGTTCAAGTGTATTCAATCAATATCGCGCATAAACGAGTCGAGATTGGTCTTAAGGCGACGCAAGATCCGAACAAGTCGAGTCGTTGGAGATTACAACGCATCAACTGGTATTCAGAGACAAGGTTATGCAAGTCTTAAGCCTTGATTCGTTTACTTGAGTGATCTTTATTTCGTGCCCTAATTTTTTTCACCCTTATGCCGATTTGATGTGTTATTAAATTCATGAATTTCTCATCTTTTAACCCTAAAATTGGCACTAGTTGGTGATTTGCTTATTGGATCTATAACTTGGAAGATGATTGGGTTCTTAGTTGCAAGTTTCATTGCTTTGTTTTGCTATATCATGCCTATGAATGAGTTCTTGGATGATTGTGATTGATGATCTTGCACCACAAAAGAACCCTAATTTTTTCCAATTTGTTAAGCCCTTATCCTAATTTTTTAATTTAGCTTACTAATAGGTCATCTTAATTTTATTTTCTTTTGTTTTAGCCTACTGTTGGATTCGGCATTTACTTTTCCTTAGTTTTGTTCAACATTTGGTAGTGTAGATCTGTTCGGCATTTGTTACAAAAAAAAAAAAAAAAGAAAAAAAAAACAGAAAGCCGAGCCTCATTAAAAAAAAAAAAAAAGCTAATTGTCGTGACTTTTCTTGTGCATGTCAGTGAGATAGTAACTCCTTTCCCTTGTTAAATTGCATCTTTGCATCTTTTGCTATATATTGATGATCTATTAGGTTTTAAGCTCCACAAAGAACCCATATTTGTGTGATTTAGAGCCGTGCCGACACCGAGGCCGTGTTGCAACCGTCGGATAATAGTCGACGGAGTGTGTGCACTTTTTAGCCCTTGTGTTGCTCGCATTATTTTCCTTAGTTGCTGAATTTTTGAGCTTCACATTGTATTCTTCATTGCATTCTCTTATTATTTGCAATTTCATATTTAGCCGCTTATCATCGATTGCATCTGCTTGCATACTCTTTTTGTGGCTATTTCTCGCATTTTGCATTGTTATCTTGCTACTTTCATCATTGCAAAGTTATGTGTCCAGGGTAGATTGTCAATTTAGTGTCTTGTTTTCCTCGCATTGCTTGTTTTCAAACACTTCGATCACTTATAGGATTAAAGACTTGCATTGCTTGTTTCCTTGTCTATTTGTTCGGACTACTTGTGTTTGCTACTTGCTTTTAGGAACATGGCTGGTGCTAATACGGATGCGCGAATGCAATGTCTCATTGAGTCCCTTGTGGGGGTGGGGGGGCACATGCTAGGAGATTCGAGGCGATATTCTCTTCCAACAACGCCAAATTGTCCAACATCTTGATGGGTTATGAGAATACCGTACGTTCAGCCGAAGTGGAGGAGTCGGCGCCTATGTCTCCTAAGGACAACGTTGACATCGTTCCCAACACCATTGAGGATGTGCCATGCTTGGTCAATCGGCATTTTCTACCACTTCAAGACGCTATGGCGGCTGATCAAAGGGAGCACATCTTTCACACCAAGTGTGTGGTCCAGGAATCCACACTTACGATCATCGTTGATAAAGGGAGCTCCTGTAACTTGATCAACGAAAAAGTGGTCGAGTACCTCCATCTACCCACTACACCTCGAGCACCACATGATGGTCTTACCGGTTTCACGGAAGTTAACTCCAACTCTCTTGTTACTAGACAATGTTTGGTTCCTTTTCAAATGGGTCCTTATTGTGATAAAGTGTTGTGTGATGTTGTTAAGATGGATTGTTGTCATATTCTCTTCGGCCGACCTTGGCTAAATGATCGGCAAGTTATTCATGATGGTCGCTTAAATACCTTTGCTTTTAACTTTGATGGGAGGAGAGTCACCCTCCTACCCTTATCTCCTCAAGCTTTTTTGAAGGAACATGAACGAAAGCGACAATACCAAGCCGAGAAGTAGGCTGCTGCGAGACGAGAAGAACTCAACATCATGGACGTTGCTGTTGTCAAGGCCGCACCCGCGCCCACAACAGTCAGCCTCCTTGGAACACCCGCGCCTGCGGCCACAGCAGCCTTCACCACTGATTTCGCCGCACATGCGGCCCCTGCAGCTATGTCGAACCCTCCTTCCCTCACGAGCTCGGTAGAGAAAAGGGCTCTCAGCACTTGGCCCTTGCACTTCATGATGTCTATGGATTCATCCCGGCCAAAGGTCGCTGATATTTCCTTGTTTCTTCCGGATGACACTTCCGACGACGATTCGAGGACAAATCGTGATCAAGTGGAGGAGAATGATAGCACTCAAGATCCGATGACTCCCGACAAAAAGACGATTCAAGATGAGAGCTCGTATGACTCAAAGCTCAACCGTCAACTCAAGATCTTAGTTTACAACCTCATCCCACCTTGATGAAGGATCAAGATCGAAGGCATGGGAGTTGGTCGAATTCTCTTAAGACGTTATTTTATCTATTTTTATTTGTTGGTTTTTATTATTTATTTAGGGAATAAAAGTGAGGGGATATTTTATCTCCTTGCTCATTTATCTATTTTATCTATTTTTTAAATAGATTAAATTATGAGTTTTTAATCTTATGTTTTAATTATTTATTTTTTAGATAAAAAAAATGAGAGAGCTAAGGTTTCCTTTGCAAGGAGCCACTCTCATTCTCCATCAAACCTATTTAAGTTGTATTTTCCTTCTTTTATTCTTACGTTGAATTGAATAGAAGAGCGCTTGGCTAAGCGTTCTCTTCTTTGTTCAACCCTAGGTTTCACGCCTTTCCTTTGTTCTCTACACTTCACGTTCTTCCGATTAATCGATTCAAAGCACTTGCAAAGCCTAATTCCTGTTGCCAAATACGTGAGTTCAATTTGGTGACCGGTTACTCTCTTTCAATTAATTATATAGTAAGAGTGAAATTAATCACTGGGCACTTTGCTACGTGAGAGACTTCATGAGTCAATCGGTCGGCAATGTCAACAGCCGTCATTGTTGACCATTGGTTAACACTTTGTTAATTAATTGGCCGATCACGGGCCGAGAGGGCTGATTCAAGCGTTGATCGAGATTCAATCAATATCGCGCATAAACGAGTCGAGATTGGTCTTAAGGCGACGCAAGATCCGAACAAGTCGAGTCGTTGGAGATTACAACGCATCAACTAGTTTAATTATTTTTTTAATCTTATGTTTTAATTATTTTTTTTATCTAGAAAATAAATAATTAAAACATAAAATTAAAAACTCCTAATTTAATCTATCTAAAAAATAGATAAAATAGATAAATGAGCAAGGAGATAAAATATCCCCTCACTTTTATTTCCTAAATAAATAATAAAAAACAACAAATAAAAATAGATAAAATAATGTCTTAAGAGAATTCGACCAACTCCCATGCCTTCGATCTCGATCCTTCATCAAGGTGGGATGAGGTTGTAAACTAAGATCTTGAGTTGACGGTTGAGCTTTGAGTCATACGAGCTCTCATCTTGAATCGTCTTGTTGTCGGGAGTCATCGGATCTTGAGTGCTATCAGCAAACCTAATTAATTTTTATTTATTAAAGTTATACTAAGTTTATTATAATTAATTTTAATATATATATATATATATTACATATATTATTTATATACCTAATATTTTTTATTACATATATTATTTATATACTAACTAGTAACTACTAAACCTACTGTTTTTAATCAAAAAAATATACTACTAAACCTACTGTTATTTATTTATTTTTTATTTACATACATATATAAATTACTTACATACATATATATAGTTATTATATGTAGTTACTGTTTTTCATTTTTTAAATGAATAATTAATATAGTATTATTTATTACATCTATATAAATACATATATTAATTTTAATAAAAAAAAAGGCGGGTACCCGTTACGGGCCCAGCAGCCCGTAACGGGTAGAATGGCCTACCCGATCCCGTACCCGTTGCGGGCACGGGCCGGGGTTAGCGGCCCGCTTGGGCTTCTCCCTCTACCCAAGCCTGTCCAATAAGGCGGGCGGACAGGACGGGCCGGGCGAGCCGGCCCACGTTTGCCCAGGTCTATTCATAGCTGACTATACACTATATTTTATACACGTTTCATACGCATCCAGTGTAAATTTAGTGATTCATACAAAGTACGAGTTGGAAACTAGCGCACATAATTTAAATATTTTTAATTTCTTATCATCATGACTCATACAAAGTATCTGTATAAGATAACCTTAAACCCCTAAAATCAATCATTTTTCTTGTCAATCCCTTAAACCCCTAAATTATTCACATACAAAGTAAAAATTCTTAGAATGAATCGATCAATACACAAGTTAGATTTTACCTACTTCATCTGTTTGTCAAACCCTAAACCCCAAAATAACATATTATCTCTACACAAAAAATTTGACTTCTCAACCCAAAGCAAATTATATAAACAAGTACAACACAGAGAAATTGTTCACATGATAGACAAGAAAACTATCAAGAAGACAAGCAACAAAAACATTGCATGTCTGAAATCCTTTCTATTTTTTTCTAAACTTGTGCACCCAATTCAAGTAAATAAAAAGAAATCAAAGACAGGTAGAAGGGTGGTTACCAATTTCAACTGAGAAGTCAACATTCCAAAAAAAAAAACAGAGATAAATGATGTCGGACATTAGGGCTAGTGACATTAGAGGATCGAGTAATGGTGAAAATTTAACAATGGACAGAAGGAAAGGTGGACGGTGATGGATTATTGTGACAGGCCGGCAACAGACGCAAAGTTAAATTTGTGTTGTGATAGGTATTGATAATCCAAGCATGGTGCCTGAGAGACTTAAATGGATTTCTTGCACCCTCTGCTAAAAGATCAACTGGATGAGAAAAGATTAAGAGCACCTAGATAAGAAATCAAACAAGCCTAAAAAATCGGATCCTAAACACAAGATTGGTACACAACATGATTTAAAATCTCAAAACCTAGATTGCAAATCAGTGAACCAAGATGTGAAATAAGCAAACCCTAGATCCACAAATCGCATCCAATCAGCTAGGAGATAAAGGGAATAGACACAAATCAATTCAAACTAACCAAAAGATGAACATTGGAGTCATCTAGAAAGGAGAAGATGTGTGACTGAGACGAGGAGTAGAAGAAGATTCAACAAACCAACAGAGGAGGATGTGCGATGGAAACAAGAAGGCAACGAGAAATGCAAACGAATCTTACCTGCAGCGCCAATGATCGAGAAGACCAATTTGTCATCAGTCGATGATGGGTGAGGGTTGTGACTATGACTTTGAGCATCGCCCGTGGTAGAACAGCGGCGGAGGCCAAAGACGGCAAAACAGTGGAAATGGGGTTTTCGAAAGATGGTTCCAATTTGACTTGGATGGCCTCTTAATATTTTAATCGAAAAAATAAATAAATAAAGGCAAATAGAAAAGTACTCCGTATGTGAGGAATATACTCTACTTATCTTACCTCGGTTGTATAACCTCCTATGTATATATTTTACACATCGGTTAATAGTATTTTGTGTCAAACAGTTTACATCGTTTATAAAAAATAACCGGTGTATATAAGCAAAACCTTATCTTTTACTACACATAGATACGGAACCGATGTATATTTAATGATGTAAAACACCTTTTTTCGCATAGTGGATTATGTGAAGCATGTTATGATATGATTATAATATGAATATATGTTAAAGCATGAATTATGTGGAGTTATTTAAGAGCATGATTTATGTGAAATCTTAAATTGATGAGTTGAAGCATGGTGAGAAATAGGAGTTTATTATAAGGCATGATGTGTTGAGTATGGGATTGATGGAATATAAGACATGATATGAATCATGAGATGTTGAAATATGTTGTGATAAGGTATATGCATATTATATGATGAGTTATGATGAGATGATATGATGAGTATTATGAGATTTTATGATGAGTATGATGAGATGATTGATGAGTTATGAGATAAATGGGGATATTGATGATATGAAAGTTGTGATATTGAATTATATGTTTACGAAAACTTATATGTAGAATTACTTGTGCCTTGTGTAATGTAGACCTAGAATTATATTATGTTTATTATATCTGCTAGATAATCTGTGACGTGTTGGCTTTACCTATATACCTGGGTGTGGCTTTTGGCGTTATGCACTTCCAGGTAAGTTCCCTAGGGGGCTTACTCAGATTGGACTCTCATGCATGTTGTCATGTATGTAGTATGCTAGGTGTTTGCATATTGCATAACCATATTGTAGTATGCTTAGGCTTTGCACAATTGTTTGAGCACTTGAAATTCTCTTTGTGATTGGTAGAACAACCATTAAATTATGAGTCTTAAAGTCTTTTGCTAGGGTCATAGGATGGCTTAGTGTTGTAGGAGGAAATCGAGAATGCAAATAAAATACGAATAAAATAAAGCAAACCGATTGGATCCCAACAAATAATGTTCAAGACTCCCTCCTGATGTAGCAAGAGAAAGTCAGGTTCGATCCTCAAGGAAGATGGTCAGCGGATCCTAGGCAGCGGAGGAATCTCACGACAGAAGTCGATAATAGATTACTCGATCTCGAGTAAAGTTACTCGACAGAAGATCGGACAAGTCGAAACAAGCAAGCAGCAGCTCCCAGGTTTTGGTCGATATCGAGGAAATTCCTCGATGCCGAGGAGATTTTTGGTCGATCTCGAGTACCTGCAGTTCAGAAGCTACGGCGATCTTGTGGATTGAATGTCAGGAGTCGATGTCGACTAATTTTGGTCGAGATCGAGGAAGGCAGAAACTTTAAACGAAAATAAAATAAAGAACAAGGCTTTTCAAAATAAACTATGTATGAAATAAAACTTCTAAGATCGGGGTTTGCAACAACGATAACCAAACATGCATAAGGCAGGATAAATAACGATAATCATGCAAATTGCATCGAAGGACCAAGCTTTCGCCTTTTCCAACAACTAGACAACTCTTTCAAGAAACCCTAATTGTATCCACCAATTTTATGTTTATAATCCAAGTCGTTAACCTGAATCTCTATTAAATAGGTAACAAACATATAACATGTAGTAGATGCTCAAATCATGATAAAGGTCGGATCTTTACCTCAAACACGCATGGCTATCGCTGGGCTCACCCCAACCCTAGAAGTAGGTGGACTACTCGCTTTTCATCGCAATTGCAGACATTGTTCAGTGAAAAGAAACTTGCATTAAATTAAACCAAACAGAGCTTACAACCAAAGAAAGCCAATTCCGCTCTCGCATCACAAACTCCTCTTGGCCTCCACTCTCTCTCTCTCCCCCCTACTTCTCTCCGAAATTGAATGAATGAAAAACTTGTCCCATGGGCTTTATTTATAGGCTTCCAATCCTTGCTAATCAAGGAAGGAAAGTATATCTAATTTCTAAAGATAAAACTTTAAATAAAAGAAACATTTATCTTAAAAGGAAATATATCTAAAATATCTAAATATCTTCATGTGGTAGATAAATACTCCTCCATAAATATCTTCATGTGGTAGACAATCCAGCTCGACTCGGACAGGCCCAACAACGTCACGTGGCCCAGGAACATTTTTGGTCGACATCGAGGAATTTCCTCGATGTCGACCAAAAATGTTGCTGCTGGGTTTAGTCGATATCGAGGAATTTCCTCGACGTCGAGTAAAAGTGTTGCTCGAGTTGGGTTCTTCACTCAGCTTCTCGATCTGGCATCTCCTCGAGCAGCTTCTGGTTCACCATTTTTGTCGATATCGAGGAATTCTTCTCAATATCGAGTAAAACTGAGCTTCCGTCTTGTCTTCTTGGTTTTGTCCCGGAATGGCTCCAAATTCTGCAATATTAAACCAAAACATATGTAGACCTCTATTTCTTACAAATAAGCATATATTACATAAATTTAACTTATTCCCAGCCCGAAATATGCAAAGTATATAGAATAAGGAGCTAAAATGTGCATAGAAACATGACTATTTTAGTGGAGATCAAATCACCTCATACTTAAGCTTGCTTGTCCCCAAGCAAGAAGCAATAACTTGGATGGTCATTCAGGGGAAGAATTTAAAACTCTCAACATTTTAGATTCATTCTCATATGTCCTTGCAGTCAATTACCATCCTCGAAAAGGTACTAGTGTCACAAATCCATGCATGTGCAATTAAAAAGCAACTTCTACTCACAAAAGGAGGGTTATGCAAAACAATTCATTCGTGACAAAGCATTAATAATCAAGAGAACTTTAATTTAAGCTCAATAAGGAGTAGATTGGTAAAAGGCTAAAAGGTGGGCAATGTTTGGCAATGTGGTGATAATAATCTGGGGAAATGGATTATTTCCAAACTTGCTTAACCACATCCCTTCTTCATAAGATCCATCACCTTTCATAATGTTTTTATCAATAATAATGTTTTTACCTCTCTAACCTCAGCACTGCCTTCTCGCGAGTCGCAAACATGGGTGTCATGAATGGCCCCGGATACTTAGTGCTTTGGACTCCTCAACGCAGGCAGGGTCGATCTACCTTTATCTCCTGAGGTGATCGGATTTTTTCTCACTCATTAAATTTTCCATATATTTCAAGCATTCCTTCCGAACTCCAAATAATGATAACAACAACACAAACACCATATAACATCTACATAATGTAACATCATTCTAATCATAATCCCCGGATAGGAAATAAGGTAAAGAATGACAATATTTAGAACATGTGGAGCAATGACTGAAATAAGGCATATATATGGCTTTTGTGATGCATAAGCATAGGTAAGGCTAGGAATATAAACAATGAGCATTGTATGGAAATATAAAGTCATCTATCCTCTTATCACGCAACATGTCAAAAGCAACTTCAAATTTTACCTCCTTTCATGGTTTTCAAGAAAATATGCACTTTATTGTAACTTCACTTTACTAGGCAATTTCATGCTATATCTCTAGTTGATCTAATTTTGCATCGTCGAGTTCAATATTAGCTTCCATGACACTATTTCTTTGAAAAATTTACAAACATTGGGAGATGTCTAATAGAACTTTGAGTTTAGCAATTAGGCACAAAAATTAAAAATTTACTCAAAATTCACCATGTAGTAGCAAAATCAAGAATAATGATAATGAGCTCTTCACCCACCCCATACTTAGAATATATAGTGTCCCCACTGTCTAAAATCAATATAAAACATAGGTAAAGGAAGGAGCTCACCGAATAACGCGTCGAGGAATCAAGACAGGGGCTGTCGAGTATTGGGTTGGTCGACATCGAGGAATTTGGTCGATGTCGAGCAGACTGGCAGCGTCGAGTGGAACGTGAAGTCGAGGAAGCTTCTAGCTTGGTCGACGTCGAGTTGGCCTACTTGATGTCGAGTAGTTCTGGGCTGCTCCTCTTGGTCGATTTCGACTAACATGCAGGGACTTCTCCTTCCACTCTTTGCGATCCTCTTTATGTTTCTCGACCTATAAAAAGGTTAGATTTTCGTACGAAGACAAGACCTTCCACATGAAGCATTCAAGACCAAAAACAAAGACAAACAAAGACAAAATCAAAAAGTTTAAAGTCCCAAAATTTAAAAAGTTTTATATACATGCTCTAGATTTTAGAGTCGCTAGGCCGACTTCTCCGTTAGCGCTCAATAACCATCAATGTGGGAACCCCTTGTGCTTGGCCCTTCTCTTGGATCATCTAGGTCCCGATTGTAGTATGCAAGCTCAGCTGATAAGGCGTCGGTTGCATAGTAGCCCTTGCCTTCCTTCTTTTTCTTTCCAGCTTTCATCCTTCGCAGATTGGCTCGCCACGGGGCCTTACCTCCCCTTAAATTATTCATATTTTTCTTAATGGAATGAGGAGGAGTAGAAAGCACACCTGAACTTACCTTTTCGGGCCTAAAACAGAAATCTTTGGGCTTAGGGTTGGTTGATGTCGAGTAAGACTGGTCGACGTCGAGTTGTTTGGTCGACATCGAGGAGCTTTGGTCGATGTCGAGTGCAGGGACCCCATACTTAGGCTCTTGGCAAGTCTGGTGCTCAGCAGAGGAAGTCGATGTCGAGAAAACTTGGTCGACATCGAGGAGCCTTGGTCGATGTCGAGTTGCTTTCCAGTTCTTTCCTCTGTTGTTTGCTCGATCCCACAGTTGCTGATGCTCTTTACCTCCAGCCATGGAACTTCCTCCTTTGTAGGGCCAAATGAGAAATCTAAGACCTCATCGCCTATTGTGAAGGTGAGCAATCGCTGTTTGACACTAATCTTGGCATCTACAGTAGCTAAGAAAGGTCTACCAGGAATAATAGGGCAAGTAGGATCTTCCGCAGAATCTATAACAAGGAAATAAGCGGGAATAAAGAACTTACCAACCTGGACAGGGACATTATCAACCATACCTGTAGGAATGACCACTGTATTGTTTGCCATGTATAGCTTGGCATCCACAGGCTCTATAGACTCTATTTTCACCTTTTTCCAGATTGATAGGGGCATGATACTCATGCTTGCTCCTAAATAACACATAGCCTCATATTTATATTGTCCAAATCCCACAGTAACAGAAAACTTACCAGGGTCAGGTATCTTCTCAGGGAAGTGGATCACTTTGCGTTTGCTGGCGATGTCGGAGATAGATCGCTTGTTGCTCAGGACCTCCTTGAGGAATTTGACATACCCATGCATCTCTTGAAGAGCTTCTATAAAAGTAATTGAGACATTCAGTTCTTGAAGCATATTAACAAAACGTTTAAACCTACCTGCAACGGGATCTTTTAGCGCTTTGGAAGGGAAAGGCAGTGTCTTTTTCTACTTCGGAGCCAGAACAGATGTCGGAGGTGTTGCAGAGTCCTCGATATCGACAAGATTTTTCTCGACATCGACAAGGTTTTCGTCGATATCGACCATTGTTGTCGACTTTGAGTTGTCGTGTTGTGCAGACGAGTCTGGGCTTGGATTCTCCTCGATGTCGAGTTGGTTTTTGTCGATATAGACCAAATTTTGGTCGACATCGAGTTGTTTTTGCTCGTTGTCGAGTTGCTTCTCTGAATTTTCCTACTACTTTCTGACCTCTGGCTCGCGTAGTTGGTGCCCGCTCCTGAGCTTTATAGTTGCGACGTGTTCGGTCTTCCCCTTATGATTTGGTTCTGTTTGTCCAGGGAGTTGCCCGGTTGGTCGCGGAATTTGTGTCGCGAATTGACCCATCTGGGTCTCTATGTTCCTCTTCAAGATATCCAGCTCTCCAAATCTTGTGTTGATGTTCTGGAGCTGATTATTGATGGCGCTCATAGACTGTTGCTGTTGTGCCTGATTCCGGCGCATCTCATCAAGGATCATCTATAGATCATCCTTTTGTTGATCTCTTTCTGGATGTCTTGGAGCTCTGTATGGTGGGGGGGTTCCTAGGGGCACATTGGTTCCATTGTGGTTGCTGAAACCTTTGGTCCCCCATATAGCGATTGGGACCCCCTGCATAAGCTACCTCTTCGTGGTTTTCTGCCATCCTGACTTGCTCTGTGTGTGGGCATTCAGTAGTGGTGTGTCGTTGTGATCCGCATTCGATGCAGGGCTGGTTGACAAAAAGATACTTGACTTGCTTGAGGAGCTTACGATTTTGATCTCTGTAGTACTCCTCCCTGACATCTGGGTCAATCTCCTTAGAAGGCTCATAAAGGGACATGGATGGGGATGGCCTGGCATAGGCATTCTTATCGTAGTTTATTGGAGTCCCGTACTTGTTATCGTAGTTGGTAAGCTTGTCGAGGGCAGCCCATGCGTCAGCTGGCGGCATTGTCAGGATCACAGTAGATCCTTATATCGTTCCCATGCCTTTGCTAGCGTCTTCCCAAGCTTCTGTTTGAAAGCCGTAATCTTTTGGCGGAGGAGTGTTGTCTTGGAAGAAGGGAAGAATTTGTTGAGAAATTCATGCCTTACTTCAGTCCATGTTGTGAGGGATCGTGGACGGAGACCTTCAAGCCACTTCAATGCTGGACCAGCTAAAGACCAACGAAAAGCCTTCATCATAACATATTCCAAGGTGGTACCTTCAGCAAGAGTACGGCACATATCAGTAAAGTTGGTAATATGTTGAAGAGGACATTCATTAAACCTTCCGTAAAAAGCATTATTTTTAATTTCAATCAGGAAAGAAGTGCGAATTTCAAAGATGTTCTCAGGGATTAGAATAGCCGATTCAGGCACGACGAGAGTCGGGTGCATGTAATCCTCTGCGGTGGTTGGGTATTGGGAAAGCTCAGCTTCCACTTGCCTCCTTCGCTCCGTTTCCTGTGTAGTTCGTTCTCTCTCAGCGGTGAGAGCAGTATCCTTGGTGGCTAGTTCTGTCCTAAGCCTCTGTATCAGCTGTTCCTGTGTTTCTACGGCCGCCATGGCTCTTTTCAATTTAGCGTGGATGTGTATAAGGCGTTCCAGATCGTCTAAGCCGTCAAACTCAGGTGGTTGACCAGAACGACGCATACACTTGCGAATTAACTCAAAGCAAACGTGAGATCTAACTACCTAAGGCGCGGATGATTGCTTCCCCGGCAACAGCGCCAATTTGTTGTAGGAGGAAATCGATAATGCAAATAAAATACGAACAAAATAAAGCAAACCGATTGGATCCCAGCAAATAATGTTCAAGACTCCCTCCCGATGTAGCAAGAGAAAGTCAGGCTCGATCCTCGAGGAAGCTGGTCAGTGACGAGAGGGTTTCTCGACCAAATAAATTTATAGTTAAGACCCCGCTATAGGATAGTGGAGTCAGGTTCGTCCTCAGGAGAGAAGTCAGCGGTTCTAGGTTTAGTGTGTTTTGGGGTTCAGGGATAGCGGGAAAAGGTGAGGAGGTTGCTGTCGACAAAGAATAGAGGGGTCGATGTCGATGGATGGAGAGGGAATGGTGGTTGGTGTCGGGTAGAATATGTGCTAAATAAAAATAATAAAATAAAACAAATAAAGATGCAAACTTCCAAGGTTAGGGATCACCACAACAATAAACATATGTGTAGATCATAAATCACATAAAGATGCATGCTTTATATCAAAGAATCGACTTTCGCAAATTCCAACAATTTAGGTGATAGAGGCTCTCGCATAAAAATCTAATTTGTTTCTACCTTTTCTTTAATTAGGATTAATCGGCTCTCGCAAATAAACTCTAATTACTATCCAATTCATAATAAGATCACTTTCGCTTCAATATCATGAATAAGGAATTTCTTCAACTTTCGCAAAGGATTAAGCACATAGGTAGATGATGATAAAGACATATAAATTCATGAATTTTTAAATCAAACACACATATCTATGTTGGGATCACCCCAACCCTAGAAGAAGGAAATTAGAAACAAACCATCATAAAAGAAATTAACTTTAACATAAAATAAACTAAAACTTACAAAACCTTCCAAACGTTCCTCCTCTCTCGCCTCCTCTCTCTCCCCTCTCTCTCTCTCTCTCTCTCTCTCTCTCTCTCTCTCTCTCTCTCTCTCTCTCTCCTCTGCTTCCTCCTTGCGCCCTAAGACGACTTTGCTTGAATGAATGAAAATCAGCCCCAGGGCTTTATTTATAGCTTTCTAATCCTTGCTAATCAAGGATAGAAATATATATCTTTATCTAAATCTATATCTAAAGGCTTAAAAGATAAATAAAAGTAATTTAGGAATCAAATCTAAAAGGGAAAGATAAATCTAAAATAGGTAAGATGTCTTCTTGTTGATAGATCTTGTCTTCCATAGGTAGATCTTGATGAAATCGGATAGACTCGGCTTTCTTCGGCCCCAAGGATTCCTAAACCGACACGGACAGCCAAAGTGCGTAACGCGGCTTCGGGACGCGGCTCGTCGATCTCGACCAGGGCTAGTCGAGATCGAGTAGGACTGGTCTCGACTTGGGCTGGCTGGGCTTGGTCGGGTGGTTCTGCTCGATAGGCTCGGATCTTGGCTCCGGGCTCCTCGATCTCGACAAGGACAACTCGAGATCGAGTTGGGTGTGGTCGAGGATGGCTCGGACTAACGTTGTCGAGGAGCTGGTGGTCGTCACGGACTCGGACTGGCAAGGTGCTGGTCGTCGATCTCGACAAGGCCTCCTCGAGATCGAGTAGGGTTGGCTCGGCATCTCCGTCTTCGGCTTCTCGATTTGTCACAACTCGTCGACTCCGGACTTGGCACTGAGGTGTAGTCGATCTCGACAAGTGGTACTCGAGATCGAGTAGGATCCGGGAGTCGGGTTGCTCTAGCTCAGTGTCCTCGATCAGCTCTGCTCGTGCTCGGACAGCCTTTGTCGAGATCGAGTAAGTGTACTCGAGATCGAGTAAAGTTCTCTCAGCTTTCTGCTCTGTTCTTGAAACGCACTTTCCTGAGTCCTCGTTCGTCGAATTGACGCATATGACCATGCGTTGGAAAGCTCTTTCCGAGGGCTACGACTCCCATGAAGACATCAAAGCTTGATTCAGAACGAAGAATGGTGAAAAAATGGCCTTTTCTTTAGCTGCACCATTCTTAGCTTCTCTATGAGTTTCCTTTAAGCTCCAAAGTGCGTCCGATTTCTGCGAAATATAACCAAAACTTGTGTAGACCTCCATATATTGCAAATAAACATATACTACACCAATTCTGTATTATTCTAACCCCAAATGTATGAAATGCATGTAGAAATCGATATAAAAGTAAGTATAAAACATGGCAAATTAGGCTCACAACAAACACCCCATACTTAAGCTTGCTTGTCCTCAAGCAATACTTTTAATTGTCATTCAGGGGAAAAATTCAAACTCTCAACATCTTAGATTCATTCTCATATAACTCTGCAGTCAATTACCATCCTCGAAAAGGTACTAGTGTCACAGATCCATGCATGTGTAAATATATAAAAGCAACATCTACTCACAAAAGGAGGGTTATTCAAAACATTCATTCGTGACAAAGCATTAATAATCAAGAGGACTTTAATTTAAACTCAAATAAGGAGTAGATTGGTAAAAGGCTAAAGGTGGGCAATTCTGGCAATGTGGTGCTAATAATCCGGGGAAATGGAGTACTTGAATTTCATACCACATTCTTTCTCATAAGATTCATCACCTTTCATAATGCTTTTTCTCAATAATGATGCTTTTACCTCTCTGACCTCAGCACTGCCTTCTCGCGAGTCGCAAACATGGGTGTCATGAATGGCCCCGGATACTTAGTGCTTTGGAATCCTCACAACATGTCCCATCTCTCCAAACTATTATCTTAGAGAGCAGGGTCAATCTACCTTTTTCTCCTGAGTTGATTGTATTTTCTTTCACTCATTAAATTTTCCATATATTTCAAAAAATTTCCTTCCAAACTCCATATAACACAACAACCATATAACATCTCCATAATGTAACATCATTCTCAACATAATCCCTGGATAGGGTAAAGAATGGCAATATTTAGATCATGTGGAGCAATATATGAAATAAGGCATATTATGTCTTTTTGTGATGCATAAGCATAGGTATGGCTAGGATTATAACAATGAGCATTATATGGAAATATAAAGTCCTCAATCCTCTTATTATGCAATATGTCAAAAGCAACATCAAATTTTTCCTCCTTTCACGGTTTTCAAGAAAATATGCACTTCATTGTGTCTTTCCTTACATAAATCAATAATGCATTCCCAAATAGCCATGTAGCAATTCAAAGAAATCATGCACATATATGTCAAATATGATCAAATATGCAGAAAGTAAGCCTTTCCCCCACCCCATACTTAAAATTTACAGTGTCCCCACTGTATAAAAATAACAACAAAAGTAAAGGAAGGAACTCATAGGATAACATATCGAGGAGGGCGAATCAGTGCTGGTCGAGGAAAGTGTCTCGTCGATCTCGAGTACAAGGTACTCGATCTCGAGTAGTTTCATCTGCGTCCAGTGGCTTCTGAAGTCAAGGAGCTTCTGGTGGCTTAGTCGATATCGAGTTGGCCTACTCGACATCGATGAGTTTTAGGGCCGCTCCTCCTTGTCGTCGTCGACTTGGCCTTCGTCGATTCTGACTGTTTTTTAGGGACTTCTTTATTCCACTTTTCGCGATCCTTATATGCTTGCCGACCAAAAACAAGACTATCCACATGAAGTATTCTAAAAGACATAAAACAAAAAATCAAAAACCAAATACCAAAAAGTCCCAAAATTCATAAAGTTTATATACATGCTCTAGATTTTAGAGTCGCTAGGCCGACTTCTCCGTTTGCGCTCAAGGACCATTATTGTGGGGCCCGCTCATGCTCGGCCCTTCTCCTGGATCATCTAGGTCCTGATGGTAGTATGCAAGCTCAGCTGAAAGGTGGTTGCTTGCATCATCTCCTTTCTCTTTCTTCTTCTTCCTTCCAGCTCTTAGTTTTCGCAGATTCTTTCTCCACGGGGCCTTACCTCCCCTTAAATTATTGAAAGTTTTCTTTATGGACTGAGGGGGAGTAGAATTCATACCTGAACTTACCTTTTCGGACCCAAAACAGAAGTCTTTGGGCGTGGGGCTAGTCGATGTCGAGTACTTCTGGTCGACCTCGAGTACAAGGACCCCATACTTAAGCTCTGGGCAAGTCATTGGATCAACAGAGGAAGTCGACCTCGACAAATCTTGGTCGAGATCGAGGAACTCCCTTGTCGATCTCGAGTTATCCTTGTCAAGCTCGACTACAGTGCGTTCCTCCGTTGATTGCTTGGTCCCGTGGTTGCTGATGATTTTCACCTCCAGCCATGAAATTTCCTCCTTTGCAAGGCCAAAAGAAAAATCTAAAACCTCATCGCTTATGGTGAAGGTGAGCGATCGATTCTTGACACTAATTCTGGCATCTGCAGTAGCTAAGAATGGTCTACCAAGAATAATAGGGCTAGTAGGATCTTCAGTACAGTCTATAATAAGGAAATCTACTGGAACAATGAATTTACCAACCTGGACGGGGACATTTTCAACTATACATGTAGAGATGACCACTGTATTGTTTGCCATGTATAGCTTGGCATCCACAGGTTCTATGCATCCTATTTTTACATTCCGCCAGATTGATAGAGACATGATGCTAACACTTGCTCCTAAATCACACATAGACTCATATTTATATTGTCCAAAACCCACAGTAACAGAAAACTTACCAGGGTCAGGTCTCTTTTCAGGGAAGTGGAGTACTTTGCATTCGCCTGCGATCTCTGAGATGGATCGCTTCTTGCTCAGGATTTTCTTCAGAAACTTGACATATCCAGACATCTCTTGTAGGGCTTCTGTAAAAGAAATAGAAACATTCAGTTCTTGCAGCATATTAACAAATCTGGTAAACCTACCTGCAGTGGGATCTTTCTGTGCTTCAGAAGGAAAAGGCAGTGGCTTTTTCTGCTTCGGAGCTAGATCAGCTGTCGGAGGCGTTGCAGCGTCGTCGACCTCAACTTGCTATTCCTCGATCTCGACCAGGGGGTCCTCGAGATCGAGTGGGGTGGTCGACTTCAACTTGCTGGGCTGCGTAGTGGAGTCCGAGCTCAGCTTCTGGTCTGTGTCGAGCAGCTTTTTGTCGAGGTCAAGTAGAGTCTCCTCGAGATCGAGTTGAGTCTGCTCTATGTCGAGTTGCTTCTCTGCCTTGTCTTGTTGTTTCCCGACCTCTGGCTTGTGTAATTGATGCCCACTTCTGAGTTTGATAGCTGCGACGTCTCCGGTCTTCCCTTTAGGATTTGGTTCTGTTTGCCCAGGGAGTTGTCCGGATGGTCGTGGGATCTGTGCAGCGATTTGACCCATCTGAGTCTCAATTCCCCTTTTCCAGATGTCCAGTTCTCCAAATTTTGTAGTGATGTTCTAGAACTGGTTGTTGATGGTGCCCTGATTCCGACGCATCTCCTCAAGGATCAGCTGCAGATCATCCTTCTTTTGATCCCTTTCTGGATGTCCTGGAGCTCTGTAGGGTGGGGGGTTCCTAGGAGGACCTTGGTTCCACTATGGTTGATAGAACCTTTGATCTCCCATATAGCGATTGGGACCTCCAGCGTACGCTGCCTCTTCATGTGTCTCTACCATCCTGACTTGCTCGGTGTGTGGGCACTCAGTAGTGGTGTGCCGCTGTGATCCGCATTCTATGCAAGGCTGGTTGACAGATAAGAATTTGACTTGTTTGAGGAGCTTGCGATTCTGGTCTCTGTAGAACTGCTCCCTGACATCTGGGTCAATCTCCTTTGTTGGCTCATAGAGTGGCATAGATGGTGCTGGCCTGGCATAGGAGTTCTCCTCATAGTTTGCAGTAGACCCATATTTGTTGTCATAATTGGTGAGCTTGTCTAGCACACCCCAGGCGTCAATTGGCGGCATTGTCAGATACTCATAGTGAGTATAATGGTTGATTCTGTCCTTAGTGACTTGATCAAGAGAGTTGAAGAAGATCTCCTGAATGACGTAGGGTGGCTGTCCATGAGTAGGGCAAGATCGCAGCAGTTCTTTGTAGCGTTCCCATGCCTTTGCCAGCGGTTCCCCAAGCTTCTGTTTGAAGGCGATGATTTTCTGGCGGATGAGTGCTGTCTTGGCGGGTGGGAAGAATTTATTCAGAAACTCTTGCTCTACTTGGGCCCATGTGGTGAGTGATCTTGGTTTCAGCCCTTCAAGCCACTTCAGTGCAGGCCCAGCGAGAGACCAGCGAAAAGCCTTCATCTTGACATATTCCAGAGTAGTACCTTCTGCAAGAGTACGACACATGTCATAAAAATTGGTAATATGTTCAAGAGGACACTCATTAAATTTGCCATAAAAAGCATTATTTTTAAGATCTATAAGAAATTGAGTGCGAATTTCAAAAGAGTTTTCAGGGATTAGAATCGCCGATTCAGGCACGACGAGAATTGGATGCATACAATCCTCTGCAGTAGTTGGATATTGGGCAAGCTCAGCTTCTGCTTGTTCCCTTGTTGCTTTCTCAGCGGCGATAGCAACATCTTTAGTGGCTAGTTCCCTGGTAAGCCTGGCAATCAGTTGTTCTTTTGTTTCAGCGGCCGCCATGATCCTTTTGAGTTTAGAGTGGATGTGTAGGAAACGCTCCAGTTCGTCTAAGCTGCCAAACTCAGATGGTAAACCAGAACGGCGCATACACCTGTATAGTAACTCAAGGCAGATGTGAGATTTAACTGCCTAAGGCGCGAATGATAGCCTCCCCGGCAACGACGCCAATTTGACGAGAGGGTTTCTCGACCAAATAAAATTTATAGTCAAGACCCCGCTATAGGATAGTGGAGTCAGGTTCGTCCTCAGGAGAGAAGTCAGCGGTTCTAGGTTTAGTGTGTTTTGGGGTTCAGGGATAGCGGAAAAAGCTGAGGAGGTTGCTGTCAACAAAGAATAGAGGGGTCGATGTCGATGGATGGAGAGGGAATGGTGGTTGGTGTCGGGTAGAATATGTGCCGAATAAAAATAATAAAATAAAACAAATAAAGATGCAAACTTCCAAGGTTAGGGATCACCACAACAATAAACATATGTGTAGATCATAAATCACATAAAGATGCATGCTTTATATCAAAGAATCGACTTTCGCAAATTCCAACAATTTAGGTGATAGAGGCTCTCGCATAAAAACCTAATTTGTTTCTACCTTTTCTTTAATTAGGATTAATCGGCTCTCGCAAATAAACTCTAATTACTATCCAATTCATAATAAGATCACTTTCGCTTCAATATCATGAATAAGGAATTTCCTCAACTCTCGCAAAGGATTAAGCACGTAGGTAGATGATGATAAAGACATATAAATTCATGGATTTATAAATCAAACACACATATCTATGTTGGGATCACCCCAACCCTAGAAGAAGGAAATTAGAAACAAACCATCATAAAAGAAATTAACTTTAACATAGAATAAACTAAAACTTACAAAACCTTCCAAACGTTCCTCCTCTCTCGCCTCCTCTCTCTCTCTCTCTCTCTCTCTCTCTCCTCTGCTTCCTCCTTGCGCCCTAGGACGACTTTGCTTGAATGAATGAAAATCAGCCCCCCCAGGGCTTTATTTATAGCCTTCTAATCCTTGCTAATCAAGGATAGAAATATCTATCTTTATCTAAATCTATATCTAAAGGCTTAAAAGATAAATAAAAGTAATTTAGGAATTAAATCTAAAAGGGAAAGATAAATCTAAAATAGGTAAGATGTCTTCTTGTTGATAGATCTTGTCTTCCATAGGTAGATCTTGATGAAATCGGATAGACTCGGCTTCCTTCGGGCCCAAGGATTCCTAAACCGACACTGACAGCCAAAGCGCGTAACGCGGCTTCGGGACGCGGCTCGTCGATCTCGACCAGGGCTAGTCGAGATCGAGTAGGACTGGTGTCGACTTGGGCTGGCTGGGCTTGGTCGGGTGGTTCTGCTCGATGGGCTCGGATCTTGGCTCCGGGCTCCTTGATCTCGACAAGGACAACTCGAGATCGAGTTGGGTGTGGTCGAGGATGGCTCGGACTAACTTTGTCGAGGAGCTGGTGGTCGTCACGGACTCGGACTGGCGCGGTGCTGGTCGTCGATCTCGACAAGGCCTCCTCGAGATCGAGTAGGGTTGGCTCGGCGTCTCCGTCTTCGGCTTCTCGATTTGTCATAACTCGTCGACTCCGGACTTGGCACTGAGGTGTAGTCGATCTCGACAAGTGGTACTCGAGATCGAGTAGGATTCGGGAGTCAGGTTGCTCTGGCTCAGTGTCCTCGATCAACTCTGCTCGACCAGGTGTGCTAGGACAGCCTTTGTCAAGATCGAGTAAGTGTACTCGAGATCGAGTAAAGTTCTCTCAGCTTTCTGCTCTGTTCTTGAAATGCACTTTCCCGAGTCCTCGTTGGTCGGATTGACGCATATGACCATGTGTTGGAAAGCTCTTTCCGAGGGCTACGACACTCATGAAGACATCAAAACTTGATTCAGAACGAAGAATGGTGAAAAATGGCATTTTCTCCAGCTGCATCATTCTTAGCTTCTCTATGAGTTTCATTTAAGCTCCAAAGTGCGTCCGATTTCTGCGAAATATAACCAAAACTGGTGTAGACCTCCATATATTGCAAATAAACATATACTACACATATTCTGTATTATTCTAACCCCAAATGTATGAAATGCATGCAGAAATCGATATAAAAGTAAGTATAAAACATGGCAAATTAGGCTCACAACAGTCAGCGGATCCTAGGCAGCGGAGGAATCTCACGGAAGAAGTCGACAACAGATTACTCGATCTCGAGTAAAGTTACTCGTCAGAAGATCGGACAAGTCGAAACAAGCAAGTATCAGCTCCCGAGTTTTTGTCGATATCAAGGAAATTCCTCGGTGTCGAGGAGATTTTTCGTCGATCTCAGTTCAGAAGCTACGACGATCTTGTGGATCGAATGTCAGAAGTTGATGTCGACCAATTTTGGTCGAGATCGAGGAAGGCAGAAACTTTAAATTAAAATAAAATATAGAACAAGGCTTTTTGAAATAAACTATGTATGAAAGAAAACTTCTAAGATCGGGGTTTGCAACAACGATAACCAAGCATGCATAAGGCAAGATAAATAATGATAATCATGCAAATTGCATCGAAGGACCAAGCTTTCGCCTTTTCCAACAACTCGACAACTCTTTCAAAAAACCTTAATTGTATCCACCAATTTTATGTTTATAATCCAAGTCGTTAACTTGAATCTCTATTAAATAGGTAATAAATATATAACAGGTAGTAGATGCTCAAATCATGATAAAGGTCGGATCTTTTCCTCAAACACGCATGGCTATCGCTGGGCTCACCCCAACCCTAGAAGTAGGTGGACTACTTGCTCTTCATCGCAATTGCAGACATTGTTGATTGAAAAGAAACTTGCATTAAATTAAACCAAACAGAGCTTACAACCAAAGGAAGCCAATTCCGCTCTCGCTTCACAAACTCCTCTTGGCCTCCACTCTCTCTCTCTCTCTCTCTCTCTCTCTCTCTCCCTCTCTCTCTCCCCCCTACTTCTCTCCAAAATTGAATGAATGAAAAACTAGCCCCATGGGCTTTATTTATAGGCTTTCAATCCTTGCTAATCAAGGAAGGAAAGTATATCTAATTTCTAAAGATAAAACTTTAAATAAAAGGAACATTTCTCTTAAAAGGAAATATATCTAAAAATATCTAAATATCTAAATATCTTCATGTGGTAGATAAATCCTCTCTCCATAGATAGATCTTGATATACTTGATAGATTCGGACTTCCTTGCATCCAAAACAATCCAGCTCGACTCGGACAGGCCCAACAGCGTCACGCGGCCCAGGAACATTTTTGGTCGACATCGAGGAAATATCTCGTCAACTTCGGCTTTGTTGCTTCACGAGTAGCTCCTCCTCGGATCCTCGATCAGGTGTTGCTGCTGGGTTTAGTCGATATCGAGGAATTTCTTCGACATCGAGTAAAAGTGTTGCTCGAGTTGGGTTCTTCACTCAGCTTTTCGATCTGGCATCTCCTCGAGCAGCTTCTGGTTCACCATTTTTGTCGATATCGAGGAATTCTTCTCGACATCGAGTAAAACTTAGCTTTCGTCTTGTCTTCTTGGTTTTGTCCCGGAATGGCTCCAAATTCTGCAATATTAAACCAAAACTTTTGTAGACCTCTATTTCTTGCAAATAAGCATATATTACATAAATTCAAAATATTCCCAGCCCGAAATATGCAAAGTATATAGAATAAGGAGCTAAAATGTGCATAGAAACATGGCTATTTTAGTAGACATCACCTAGCTTTATCGAGTTCGATCCTCATCGAGTCATATGGTCATGAGAACTTGAGAAACGAAATGAGAAATGATATGGCATGAGCATGAGAACTTGACATTATATGAATTATGAGATGAGTATGATATATGATGTGAGAATTGAACAGGAGAAAATGAGATATGAGATGTGATTATATTATGAGACATGCTATAACACGAATGTAGCTAGTGTATGCACTAACGAGAATGGGTGTTGAGGTAGGAGAGGGATATGCCACTTAGCATTTTGTGCGGATCCTATTTACCGCTTTTCTGCATTTATAAATTGTCAGCAAGCTTGAGTGTTACTATTCATGTACTGCATTACAAGCATTTTTTATTTAGGATTAGTGCATATTATGTGGCTTCAACGAGGTTTCTAAGATCAGCATGCGTGGCTCGATGTGATTCATTTCCCCGTTCTTTTTTTAGGTATTATGCATCTTATGATTTTGCTTGTTCTAAGAGAGATTGACTTCTCATACACTATTGCTCTCACTTTTGGTATTGTTGTTTTGACCCGTCTCTTCCATACCACCCCTTGTATCCGGTTTTATGACTATCGTTGCTTTTAGACTTAAAATGTTTTCCCGCGACTTAGATTATAGGAGAGGTACAAGTGTGTTAACATTGGGTCCCCAATGGACTTATCGAATTTCAGGGTTCAAAATCCCTACTTTTCCACTAATCCTTTGTTTTGAAACCTTCAACCCATACTTGGATTGCAAGATCCAAACAAATGTATCCATTCCTTCGAAACACAACTCGGGTTCTATAACTCAGGCCATTACATCCAAGTGGGCTTCCGTAACATAATCTTGGATTCATCATTATTCTTCCTACACTAGGATTCTACAAGTATCTTTTTACTTGTGTACATGGATGATATAATAATCATGGGCTCAAAACCATCTCTTGTAAGCCATGTTTTACAAGCTCTCGTCAATCAGTTATCTCTCAAAGACTTAAGTACCTTGAACTACTTTCTTGGAATTGAGGTCGATCACACAATACACGGATAGTCTGTTTTTTAATTGAGGGCAATACATTCTTGATCTCCTTGAATACTTTTCTATGCTTGATCCTAAGTAAGTTGCTACTCCCTTAGCCACTGATTCATCGCTCACTCTAACTACTTGTACCATTCTATCAAATCCAAACTTCATATAGACAGTCTGTGGGAAGTTTTCAATGCCTTTCCCTAACCCGTCCAGATGTTGCATTAAATTGTCACAATTCATGCATTGTCCCATCAAGACCCCATGTGGGATATCAAATGAATGTTACATTACTTAGTTGGGACATTGTCTCATGTGGCATCACGATTCAACGACACTCACCTATATGGATACATGTTGATTTGGATGCTGATTGGGCAAGTTGCAAAGATGATTATCTTTCAACATATGCTTATGTAGTTGATAATTACATGGGAAATAACGCTATCTCATTGAGCTCAAAGAAAAAATGCACGCTTGCTTGTTCCTCTGGAGAAGCCAAATATATATATATATATATATATATATATATATATATATATATATATATATATATGGTAGAGTTCAGTTGAGAAGCACTCTACCGGTGAGAAAGAAAGAAGTGATTTTCATTGGTTGAAAAGGTAAAAAATGTCAATAAAATTTAATGTTGAAAAAAAAATACGTTGCTTCCTTCCACAAGATTCCACCCGTAAAATGATCCTCACTCGCATTTCCTCTCACATGCATACGTAAAGTTAATTAGAAAAGCTCCACGCGCTTGTGTTGCAATCAATTAATTAGTAACACCCCAAACTAATTAATTAGAACAAGTACCACATGAACTTTAAGTTATTATTTTTTTGGCATTTTCACTTGTTAAAAAAATTTTTGAGTGTAATTTAATTTTATCTACACATAGACACCCACTTTGTATATGTTTTGTGGAAAAAAAAATTAACAAGAAGTGGTTCATAAGTTTAACAAGAAGTGATTCAACCATTTTACTCGTAGTGGTTCAATCATTTTACTCGTAGCAGTCCAATCATTTTACTCGTAGTGGTTCAATCATTTACTCGTAGTGGTTCAATCATTTTACTTGTAGCATTCCAATCATTTTACTCGTTGTGGTTCAACCAGATACTCATAGCGGTTCAATCATTTTACTCGTAATGGTTCAACCATTTACTCTTAGTACGTGGTTCAATCGTTTTACTCGTAATGGTTCAACTCTTTACTGTTAGTGGTTCAATCATTTTACTCATAGTGGTTCAACCGTTTAGTCGTAGTTGTTCAACCACTTCTTGTAAACTTTATACAAGATGTTGTTAATAAAGTTCACAAGAAGTGGTTTGTGAAGTTAACAAGAAGTGGTTTATGAAGTTAATGAGAAGTGGTTCATGACTTATGCAACATATGGTTCATGATGTTTTTACTCGTAGTGTTTCAACCATTTACTCAAAGTGGTTTAATCATTTTACTCGTAGTGGTTCATTTATTTAACTCATAGTGGTTCACTCATTTTACTCATGAGGTTCAACCATTTAGTCGCAGTGGTCCGGTTCAATCATTTTACGCATAGTGGTTCAATTATTTAATTTGTAGTGGTTCAATCATTTTACTCATAGTGGTGCAATCATTTTACTCATAATGGTTCACCCATTCACTGTTAGTAGTTGAATATGCATTTTACTTGTAGTGGTTCAATCATTTTACTCGTAGTGGTTCAACCATTTTACTCATAGTGATTCAGCCATTTTACTTATAGTGGTTTAGTCATTCTACTCATAGTGGTTCAACCATTTTACTTGGAGTGGTTCTAAAATTTTACTCGTATTGGTTCAACCATTTACTCTTAGTGATTCAACAATTTTACTCGTAGTGATTCAACCATTTTCATTCGGTTTTGTGTGTGACTTTTATAATTAATAAGCTCCATCCACTAAAGTGGTAATAAATATACCGGTAATCAATATATTTGTACAATTTTACTCGTAGTGGTTCAACTATTTTACTTGTGTGTGACTGTTATTTTAATAATTTGTACAATTCAAAGAAAATTATTGGTAATAAATATATTATTATACTCTCATTTTATTATTAAAAAAATGTGTTTCATGAAATTAATAAGTAGTGGTTTGTAAAGTTAATAAGAAGTGGTTCATAAACTTTACAAGAAGTGGTTCTGACTTGTATAATACGTGGTTCATGAAGTTGGCAAGAATTGGTTCATGAACATAGCAAAAAGTGATTCATGAACTTAACAAGAAGTGCTTCAATCATTTTACTTGTAGTGGTTCAACCATTTTCAAAGTGGTTCAATCATTTTACTCATTCGTAGTGGTTCAATCATTTACTCGTGAGGTTCAACCATTTACTTGATCGTAGTGGGAGGTTCAATCATTTTACACATAGTGACCCAATTATTGAACTTGTAGTGGTTCAATCATTTTATTCATAGTGGTTCAATCATTTACTCTTAGTGGTTCAATCATTTTACTCGTAGTGATTCAACCGTTTAATTACTCGTAGTGGTTCAATCATTTTACAAATAGTGGTTCAATTATTTAACTTGCAGGGGTTCAATCATTTTACTCATATTGGTTCAACAATTTCATCTTAGTGGTTCAATCATTTTACTCGTATTGGTTCAATTATTTACTAGTATAATTTATTTCATGAATCGCTACTTTGTAAAATTTTCTTTAATATTTTATTTTCTTTTATTGTTTATTTTTTAATTATTAATTTATTTGTTTTTAAAATAAAATGGTTCATGAACCAATGCTATTTATTTCATGAACTAATATTATTTATTCGATGAACCACTACTCTTTATTTGATGAATCACCACTCTTTATTTCATGAAACACTACTCTTTTTTTTATTAGGTAATAATTCGAGTGAAAGAATCTACCCGATAGCATTCTTGCGGATGAGGTCTTGAAAACATGTATCAGTGTAATTAATGGTCAAGCCCATGGTAGAGCGGCAAATGCGTGCAACCTTATCAGCCACTCTATTGCCATTTCGAGGCACGTGAGAGAAGGGGACTTCTCTCACACTTGACATGCAATATTTTGACATCGGACATCACCCATTCAATTTCTCATAGGCATGTCAAATTTGTTTTTAAATGATTTATGATTATAAGGGAATGCCCTTCAATTTGTAACTTGTTTATACCCAACGTAAGAATTTGGATTATTCTCTATCTTAATGCCAAAGCCCCAACTTTCAACGAGGTTTGGTTTCCAACTTTCTCGTAGCCAATGTGGATCATTCTACTCTCCAAATATAAAATGATGTAACCAATCGAGCTATCGTTGTTATGAAGTGTAGATCCATCGAAGATTAATTTAAACGTAACGGCCAATAGGTGGTTTTCTCAACTTGATAGCTTTATGTGGTAGTCTTGACGGTGTTTGATTGGTAACATTATTATCCAGAGTACATTTAATATGATCCTTCTTTCTATGTATGGAGGTTTTCTTCCAATTTTCCAAGTGAGTTGCGATGATGTGTTTAACAGATTCCTGATTCAAAATAGGTTCATTTCTGAAAATTGTTTGATTTCTGATGTACCATATCATCCACTAGGCTACCACTACTTTCTCCTTTTCAGATTTTGTAAGAGTGTTTTCAATTAATGACAAGATAAGAGAAAAATCTCTCGAGTTTTCAATCAAGTTGATTATAGTCTAATTTGTACGTACCTAAGGAGAATGGAAGATGGAAATTAGAAAACTGGCATTTATTTCATGAACCCACCCCCTATATATATTATTGTAATGAATTCTATTCTTAACCTTCATAATAAATAATCCAGTTCCTCTACCCGTGAACGTAGATAACACACCGTTATCGAAACACGTAAATCTTTGTGTCTTTCTTTTTTGTTTATCGTTCGCTTTACAACAATCACTATGTAATTACTTGTTGAACTCTAAAGCCAAACATCTTTTCTTTAGCATACATTTTCATGTTTGTTACTAGCTAATGAAATTTTACTTACGAGAAGTCGATAACACCATCCTTTTCCATAATGATAAATAAGTATAGATAGGCAAATTAAAAGTAAAGAACTCCATCAAATTAAGTAGTTGGCAAAATTGGTCCCTAAACATTAAACAAACAAGTGTATCTAAAGTTTACATGCATTCATCCTTTTTTATTTGTACTCTCCGCTCAGGATCTGTGTCAATTTGTTTTGCTATGTAGCAAGAAATTACTGCATGAAACAAAAGTGTGTTGAAGTTATGTACATATGAACATTTAAATATTCATCTATGTACATAGAAATACTATAAGAAGAGATTGATATTTTGTATGAAATTTCGATGTTGGCTGTCAACCTTCTCCATAAACCAATTGATCGATGTAAATCCTTTGGACTCGGGTAGAATCATATACTTTTGATTGGATGTATGTGGATGGATATGCATCTAAAAAAAACGTACTGATCTAGCTTGTATTACCGACTTTTAATGAATATAGTTAGTCGGTTGATGGTCTGCATTGTTGAATGATCAAAACTGAACTGTTTGTCCTAAAATGTGAAGAAGCCAAGAGATCTCCGACTAACCCTAGCTCGGGACACTCATCCCAATTTGTCATCCCAGTTTTCATAGGTTCATTTTCTCCTTCTCCTCCTCCTGTTCCGACTATGAAGAGTTGATATACATCAACTAATTCTCTTAAGGCCGTTGCTGTTTCTCCTCCATTATTCACGTACTTCTCTACGTATCCTGCTTGACCTGAGGCCACATGCCTTCAAAATAAACAAATAATTAATTAATTATAAACAATTAAATTGATCAATTGTAATATATCTTATCTTATCTTTTTTTTTTTGTGCGTGCGTGCGTGCGTGCGTGTGGTCTTACTAAGGAGTATATATATTACCTATTACGGAATTCCTCTAAGAATGCATAATCTGCCTCATCTTCTTTGTCACGACATGGCATTTCCATTGAAACCTCCTTATCTTGCTCTTGTGACACATTGATTGGTTCTTGGGTCTCTCTACTACTATGCAGGAACCTAATCACGGTTAGGTTCACGTCAACTTGCATCCCAATCCTTTTGCTAAATGACAATGCCTCTCGATCATCAGGACCACCAAAGAACAAGACGGCTACATTTTGCATTGCTTGTGAGCTTCCAAATAGTCCTCTGTCAACAAGGATCCCAATTGCACAATGTGCTTGCCTTAACACCCTTCGATTGGTTTCCTTGTGCCCTTCTTTCCCACTTTCCATCTTCCCATCTATACGCTGGTACTTGTGGAAAGGAAGAATGATGATCGATGAACGCACTTCTTCAGCACTATTGCACACGTCGTTACATATTCTTATCATGGGTGACACACTCTTTAGTTGTTGTATGAATATCCCCGTATCAGATATAAAGGCATCAACAATGTCACTAATCTCGAAGGCCTCATCTCCACCATATGTTTCATCGTCACTAAGCTCATCATCCTCCAACTGGTGATACATCTTGCTTGAAGCCCTTTTCTTTGGAAGAAGCTCGATTAGGTGCATCATATAGGCTGTCACCGGCAAATCTCTTGACCAACCCAACCCTCCAATTAGTTTAACCATGGTTGAAACAGGACGAGGGTTATGAACACATGATAGGATTCGTAGCTCGCTCTCTGGAGCTCTAAACTCCAGTGATATTGGGTGATATCCAAATATTTTGTTATTTTTCCATACTAAAATGGCAACCGAAATTCCCGATAGTAGTGTGTTTAGAAGAATTGTCACCAACATCATGTTGTAGAAACTATCACTCCAATCCTGCATGAATCGACGTCGATATATCAGGTTAAAAAATCTTATATATATAATGAAACGAACTGAAATTAGCTAGGGAGTTAAGAAATTAAAGACTCACGGCACTCAATTTGGCCTTGCCAATGATCAACATATCATAATGCCCTTTCAAGTTAAGCAACAAAGAAATAGAGATGGCCTTATTTTTAGGGATATTCAAGTGATTACAAGCCGAAAAGGTACCCAAAACCTTGCCACCGATACTTAAAATCAAGATGACAACAACGCCAACCAATTCCTTGATGTTCCATAATAACTTAAGGTTGGCTTGGAAGCCAATGTAGCCAAAATATATGGGGAGTACAAAATTGTAAACTCCATAGGAAAGCTTGTTCATTAGCGTCCGTGTTGTCCTCCCTTGTCGAGGGAAGGTAACTCCGAGGAGAAATGAAGATAGAATACTATTCTCCCCCATGATCTCAGTAAGCCCTGCAGTGAACAACACAACGATGAATACGGATCCAAACTGTGCATTCTTCATGTACCTGCGGTTTTTGTCGTGCCACCCGTTCAACCAAACGGCCAAGTACCTCATGAAGAAGCTAACTATGCCAGTAACAACAAAGGATCCCAACCAGCTTATGATGCTGTAATCTCGTGGGGTACTCGTCTTGCGTATAACTGCACCAAGAAGCAATGAGGTGACATCGTTCATCAACGAAGAGCACATGACCAACCTTCCAAAGTGAGAGCTTCCTATGTTGAGCTCAGCTACAATGCGAACCACGAGAGGAGAGGCCGAGTTGGCCATGGCCAACATCAAAACTAGCACGAAAGTCGGGAATTTATCACCCTTCGGCTTAGGGTTAGGGTTAGGGTTAGGATTTGGGTTAGGGTCCTTCACAAACAACTTGAACAATGGAGATGAGATGGCCCCTGCGAACACAAAGCACAGAAGCATGCCAGCAGATGCTATGAGGAAGATGCTGCGTAGGTTGCGTCTAAGGAAATAAAGGTCGAGTTGGAGCCCAATGAGGAACACGATGAAGATTCGTCCGAAGAAGGCCATTACTTCGTAGTAGTCGGCTGCTGTACTTTGGAAGAAATATGATTCAACCACTTTGATTTGAGATAGAAACGAGTGGCCTAACAACATGCCTGCCTGTACATTCATTTCCATCCCATAATATTAATATATATTAATTCAAAATGCATATATGTTATACACACATAAATAAAACAACAAATTAAATATGGATAAAAAATATAACAAATTAACTTACAAATAGTTGAGCAATTGGAGTAGGCTGTCGAAGGGGCTTGAGAAGTAGTTGTAGAAAATGAGAGACAGAAAGAATAAATGACGCTTGTAGTCCCATTGACAATATGGGATTAAACAAGTCATCTCCACACAAAAATCGTTGTGTTGCTGCATCCATTTTAATTTCCTTCTCTTTTTTTTTTTTTGAAACTTTAATGGAAATCAAAACAAAAATAAATTTGTTTATATATTTATTTAATTAACCATGCAGGGATCAAATGTGTGGGGGAGGGGGATTGAAGAGAAGGGGAAGTTGAGAATTATTTTGTGGGAAACAAAAATTAAAAGAAAAACCCCTTCTTCTTCTCCTTGTCCTCCTTGGCCCCTTTTGATTTTGTTTTTAATTTTTTGGTGAAAATTTATCAAGCATTTAAGTGGGGAGAGGGACAAATTGGAGAGGGAGAGGAGCTTTTCTGGTTTTTCAATCTACACATTCATTTTTACTCCCCCCCACCCCCTTGTTTTTCTTATTTTTATTTTTTTAAAACATTGATTTTGCTTATGCTTCTTCCTCGCAATCTCACTTATTTTATGATGGCAGGCCTTTACTTCCGGGAAAAGAAAAAACAAATCGCATCCTTATTTAGTATTTGCTCTTTTTTTTGGAATAATTTATTCTTTTTTTTATTCACGGAATAATTATTTTGAGAGAGATGCATCTAATAAATAATCCATGTAATATATGTTTTTTAGAAGCAACAAATTTCATAAATTTATCAACCCCTTCAAAATATTCAAATTTTATGCCACCAGGATTTGGCAAGTACATATCATACATCCACATATGATTATTCATTTCATCTGCATATATACATATATACTTAACCTTGAATTATGCAATGATGGAGGACATATGATTATTACAAGAATAAAACAAAATTATGAGACGAAGAAGTGAAATTAAATATGAGGATTTGTGTCATATTTATATTCACTTGATTAAGGACAAAATAGGGGATGGATTCCGGATTAACTTTTGTGACCTAATTAAGGTCGTGATTATTCATCAACTAATATTGTAACGCTTGTTTTGTTTATGAGTTTGTTTCAAATGCTCATTCATCACTAATTAGAGTCTATATGCAGAAGGAACATAGATTGGCTATATAGAGACGAAGATGAACACAACATTTTATAGAGATGAAGATGAACACGATATTTCATCCCTTACCCATTATGTATGGATTTGGAGACCAATTATGAGCTATTGAAATTAATAACAAAATTACTGATGCTACATTAATTTGTTCCAATTTTAGCATCGATTATTGTTACATTTTTTACTAGCAAAATTCAGCCATAGTAGAAACAAAATTAGCTACAATTAAAATCCTTCACTAATATTCGTCCCTGCATAAAACTATTTTTTATAAAGAAACAACTCGAGGGTCAGACAAACCTAACACCTCGATAGGCCAACAAAGTCTATAGACGAAGAACTGTCAAACCTACAACGTAAAATAAAAAAGGTGAAATACAAATAGTGGCAAGCTCACAGATCCAAGCTAATAAGCGAACCTAACCATAAAACATTGACGACAACATAGACTAACACTACCAAAAACACAGGAAATAGCCACGGTCAAATAGCCACGAATTGGCCACGAATGACCGTGGCTAAACGATTTAGCCACGGGCGTAGGCATGAATTTGACGGTCGTCGCCATTCGAGGCTATATGCCTCGTCGCTAACAGCCACGAACCCAATATCCATGGCTAATAGCCACGATCTGACAAGTCCGTGGCTATGTCTGTGGTCAGTTCGAGATCGTGTCATCCGTGGTTGTAGCAACAAAGTTAGCCACGGTATATGTCGTGGGTGATTTCGTGGCTTGGCACGTGCGGGATGTCTAGCGTCTATTGTGGCTGATTTCATGGCAACAATCGTGGCTAATTAGGTGGTTTAGTTCGTGGCTTATTTGTTGGCTACGTCTGTGGCTATTCCTATGGCAGTATTCATGGCTAAGCTCGCCATATCCGTGGCCTTATTCGTTCTATGAGCTAGGAAATAAATTTAATATTATTCTACAAACATGTCACACAAATACATCTAAAATACAACCATAAATTACACCATTCAAAATACATCTAAAATACACTAAAAAATACACTCAAAAGTCAACAATACAACAAGTCTCAACATGCACGAATATGACAAAGACACCCAAATGAGATGTCGGAGCACCTACATAACAAAAATGAGACAACAAACCTTTCTACAACCACCACCTTCCCCTTCTCCCATACACAACGTTAGCTTCTTCTTGTAGTATGCAAATGCAAGCCTTACTCACCCATTGTTCGTTCTATTAGCTAGGGACATAACAATATCTTTCTACAACTTAACAATGCATTGTCTTCACCAAAAAAAAACAATGCATTGTTTGATTTCTTTCTACAATCAAATTTCAAATCAGACCGTGTATCAAATTCAATTTCAGCATAGACATTCTAAAACAAAATTGAATTTCAGCATCAAATTAAAATTGTCTAGACGGACCTTTACAAAAGATCATTCCATGCATTATCATAGGTTACAAGACGGTTAGTCTTTGATTGTGTCTGATATGACAAATTAGCTACCTTGTTACATACTTATCAACTACTAGTCTACTACTAGCAAAAAATCACAACCAATAAACATGACCTTATATCACACACCAGCCGGCAATAGCATAACATCATGTTCAATACATATATGTCGTGATAAGGAAATTGTATGTCTTCAAAAGGGTTGTAAATAATCAAATTTTAGAGTTAAGAGTTCGAATTCATGTTGTATTAGTTACCAAGTTAATTCAGTTTTTAGGTCATGTATGTTCTCATAAAAGTTTCGGACATGCGTGCCTTCAAATTTTATGAAAAAATAGGCATATATAGGGTCCAATACAGAAAACACACCCATTGTTTGGAAGATTCAGAGATAAGTTGAACCCTCATGTTTATAGCATTCCTTGAACCAATTGACAATCTGTGAATAAAATCAAATCTTTTTTGAACAAAATCGAAAAATTGAAATTAGGTATTAAAAATCAAATATGTGAACAATATGTGAACCAATTGAACAAATATGTGAACCAATTGAACAATCTGTATGTGAACAATATGTGAACCAATTCAACAATCTGTATGTGTACAATATGTGAACCAATTGAACAATCGTTTTGGACAATCTGTGAAATATAATTTTATACCTGATCATGTTCTTGGAAACGAAATGTGTGAAAAGAAATTTATGTGAAACAGAAATTTGTGGAACGAAATTGAAATTAGGTATTAAAAATCAGGAAATTGGAAAATAAAAAAGCAGTGAAGGGACAACTGATGGACGGTTTTTAGTCGCGTAAACCGTATCAAAATTATTTCGAACCTACCTAACTAATGTAGCGTGTTAAGCACGAGTCGATCCCACAGAGAATCAAGTTATTCCTAAGTTAAGTTTATTTACCAATTAAGAGAAAATAGGGGGGTTTTGAGTGGTGAGAATAAGAAAGAAAATAAAATAAACTATAAACAAATTAACGGAGATAACGATTAAGAAGATAGTTTCAGCTACAAATATTCACTTTAGTTTGACTAGTTGATCATCGATTCTTCTTCAAGTTCTCTTTTCATCCTATTATTGTTCCTGTTCTGATCTTGTGTAAATTACTAGTCTTACGACTCCTAGTAACCCTTACTAATTAGATAACCTTAACACGGTCAAGATTTAACCCAATAGTAGCATTAAGATTAAGGATTAATCAGCATACATGCAACACCAAACTACGGGTCAAAATTTAACATATAATTGATTCTCTACACATTAGTTTAGTCCTACGAGTCCTAAAAAGGCATGATTGCTACTAAGGATTAAGGTTCGCTACGAGGAATCTACAAAATCCTAGCAATAATCTCAACTAGTTGTACAGACTAGAAGAAATCAACAATATTCGAAGAATATTCGAAGAAGAATCAATAGGAATAGAACAAGAATAGAAATCTCACAACTTTATCAAACCAAAGCTTCAATCCATAGACGAAAACGAAAGAATTTAGATGTCCATAAAACTAAGACAAAGACAATTAGGGTATATGGAAATAATTGAGTCGGCCGTCTTGCTGCACACGGCTTGTTCCCTTTGCTTTACCGTTTGAATGGTATATATAGTATGCTAAACCTAATCTATATAATATATCTAATATTCTAATCTACCTAATCTATCTAATGAAATAACGGCAGAAACATTAAAAAGTAATAAGAAGCTTCTTTCGATCTGTATGTGGGCTCTTTCCGTCTCCTTCCGTATGAAATTCTTCAGCCCCGATTTCCTATAATTTGAGTAGCTCGGTCCAATCTCCCATAATTTCCAATGCAATTTATTTCGAATTCGCTCCAAAATACCTGAAATCAATAAAACACGGGTGTAGACTCCGTAAACTAAATAATAACAAATTAACTATAAAATATGTAAAATATGCATGAAAATGACCTATTCTAATATGCAATTATACAACTAAAATAGACCCTGTCAAAAACCTTGGAGGATTTGAGATTCAAGGCCAGCGAAAAGGCGGAGCGAGTTGGAGGGCGAGACAGCGCAGGCGGAGGAGGCGGGGGAGACGGCGTCAGAGAATCGGCGGCCGGCGGCGGAGCGGTGGTGGAGCCGGCGGAGCGGAGAGGACAACTGCATAATTGAGACATGGAGGTTCTTATCCTGTCACTTACAGATGCATAGTTGCCGACAAGAGAGAGAGAGAGAGAGAGAGAGAGAGAGAGAGAGAGAGAGAGAGAGAGATTACCGAACAAATTCGTCCAGAGATGGAGATTCGAAGGAAGGAGGAAGGTTAAAGTTCAATCCCTTCCGCCTCGTTCTCCTTGATGTTGCCTTCTCCAATCTCACCGTCGACGCCAAAGTGCAGAACGACGAATGAGGGAGTGGCGAGGGGTCAGAATTAGGGCTAAACAACGAATGGGGGAGCGACGAGGGGTCTGAATTAGGGAGCGGCGGGAGCTGCAGAATGCGAATCAAAGGAAGGTTGAGAGGGAGGATGAGCAAGAGGGAAGAACAGAGGAATGGTGGCAGCCATGGAAGCGAGAAGGTCGAGCACAAGGAAGAGGAAGCGGTTAGGAGTCTCACATCTGAAGAGAAAATGAATCAGCGAAAAGGGAGAGAGGAAAGTGGCCATGGAGTTTGCCTATCTGTGAAGCGGTGATTTTTAGGGTTAGAGTCTGCTTTAAATTTTGGCCCAAAATTTTGGGGGAAAATTTACGTCTAAAAAATACATATGGCGGTAAAAACATATTCGATAGTGTGAATTACTTTTTTTTTCTTCGTAATTTTCATTTATAAAATAAAACTATGATTTTTTTTGGTAACTGTCCAAAATATGGGGTTGTTTTGCAAAATCTCCATTTTCATAATGACTTTTGCAAAATGTCCTAAATTAACATTTCTACCCTTGTTCTTGTAATCCCTTCTCTTCTTCCCCTAATTGAAGCGTTGTTCAGCCGCAATTTCAGTGATCGGCGCTGCAGCAGGCTGGAGGTCTCCGATCCGTGTAATTTCACCTCACCTGCGTCAGACCTTCACCGCATTTCAAGGATCTCTGAATGCGATCGCGTCCTTCGCCTTGCGCTTGCTCTTCAAGCCTCTGTTCCTCTCAGTAGGTTTTGCGCTTGCTAGCCATGGCTACCACCGATTAAGGAATTTGTGTTAAATTAGGATTTTGATTCTGAATTAGACGTATATGTACCTGTTTGTATATTTTCCATCATACATAATCATTCATTGAAAGAAAAAGTGAAATTCATTGAAAGCGATGGTTCCTGATGGGAAATTGTACCGAGAGCCCCTGTAACCAGTGATTCTTGCCGTTAGAGGAAGGGGCGTCGGCCGGCGGGAGCCACCAGCTGTAACCGTCAGTGGAAGGGAGGTTGTAGTCGAAGTCCTCAAATTCATGGATTGCGGAGTCGGCTTAGTGGCATATCAATCGATTTCAATTTTGTTTAGAGTTGACACAATTGCTTCTACTTGCTTATGAGAAATTGATTTGTATCAGCAATGTATTTCAATAATTCAATGTCGAAGGCGTCCAATCTATAAAACCATTTGAAAAAATCAGTGGTGTTCTTAGTATCACTATAAAAATAGTTTCACCACAAATGTTCAAAGTGGTGTCATCACAAGTGTATCAAGGAAAAAAATGATCAACTGTTACTATTCGTGTCATCAAAGAAAAATAGTGTTACCACAAATGTTCAAAGTGGTGTCACCACAAGTGTATCAAGGGAAAGAATGGTAAGTGTTATTAGTTGTGTCATCAAATAAAAATAGTGTCACCACAAATGTTCAAAGTGGTGTCACCACAAGTGTATCAAGGAAAGAATGATCAAGTGTTATTAGTCGTGTCATCAAAGAAAAATAGAGTCACCACAAATGTTCAAAGTGGTGTCACCACAAGTGTATCAAGGGAAAGAAAGTGTTATTAGTCGTGTCTGTAAAGGCTCGGATTTTCAAATCCTAATTTTTCGGAAAAAGGAAATTAAAAATAAATTTAAATCGAATTAAAAGCTCGTTTAGCGGATTCCGACCGTAATATAAAATTTGACAAACGATTTCCATCCTTTTACCTCGAAAATTGAAAATAATTATCAGATGACGATATCTTGTCTATTTTAAAAATCTAATTGATCGAGAGAGCGAGAGTCGGGGAAACTAACATTTGTGAACTAATTCTAGGTTTGAAATTCGCGTATTCGGGATTTATTGTCAGGTATTAGTTTAACTAATTTCACACTCCACCCTTACTTTACCCACTCCCTCACCCTCACCACGCCTCCTTCAAATCACCTTACCCCGTCACCCTCAATATAACCATTCACCATCACTTTCACCAACTACATCTCCCCATCATCTGCCTTCGATTCCCATTGGAACAAGGATGAGAAAATCCTCCCTTCCCTTCTTCATTAACTCCAATCCATCCTTCCTTCTGTTCCAATTCTCCCCGAGCCGCCGACGCCATCACTGCCACCGTCCCTCCCCTGTTCTTCCAAGAGCATCGCAGCAGTAGCATCCACTCATTGCTTCTTCCTTTCCACCTCGACCCAACCGCGGGAGTCCTCCTCGACGCCCTGCCAAGACCCACCCGCAGCAGCGACAGTAGGAGGAGTCGGAGACCAAGCAACCACCATCGTCCATCATCTCCCCTGCTCGAACTCGAACTCCGCTTCGGTAAGCCGTTCTCCTCCGTTTTCAATCGAAATTGTCCTCGTACTTCACCATCACCCTCACCCATGTTCCCCGTAGGACCGACGAGCCATTGCGAGCCTCCGACGACGCCCAGAACTCCAATCAAAGCTCCGACATCCGCGAATTTACCTCGGTGAGCTTCGTTCGTTTCATTTGTTTCGTTCGATCCTTTGTTTCATATTGTTCTGGGTCGGGAAGAGAGTGTGAGCTGAGTGCGGGACGATGGGGTGTGCTCGAGAGCTCCAGCGAGCTCGAGGGCGGCGAAGTCGGCGCGGTTTCGTGAGTGTGAGCGAGGGCGCAGGCGAGGCTGTTGGGAACGGGCAGACGAGCTGCGAGCGTGAACTGGACCGGGCGTGAGAGGTGCGAGAGCTGAGCCAGGCGATTCCGGGCGAGCAGGCAAGCAGATGGGAGCGCGATGGGTCATTTCGGCGGAGTCGAGCTCCATCACCAAGCGCGGGCGGCTCCCTTCTAAATTCTGGAGGAGGAAGATGACGCTGACGTGACTTTGTGGGGCCCTTGTCCATTCTATAGATTTTGTTTTAACATTTTAACCGGTTGGAATTAATATTATGGGTTCGGTTCGGTTCGGGTTCATTCGTTAATTTATTTAACTATTTAACGGTAATTAAAATATATTATATATACAATATTATTGGGGATTTTAAGAGATAAAATATTATTTTGGGAAAATTATAAGGGTTGGTTTATTAAATAAAAATGATCGGGATTTTAGGAGATTTGGAAATAATTTATAAAAGTGTTAAATAAATAGTATTTAAAATATCATGTAATACTATTTGAGATTTAAAATATATTATTGGGACTTAAAGATTTGTAAAGAATTTGGAAACGAATTTCAAGGTTGGAAAGTAATCTAATAAATAAATTAAAAAGGAAATTCGGCGAGTATTTTAAGGGTCGGAATACTTAACTATTTAACTGGGATTTGAAACGGTTTTGAAACTAACCTGGGAATAAGACTAATTCGATGACTAACTAGCATGATAATATGATCGTTTGACTAACAGTATGATATGTATGACTAATAACATGACTTGTGGTGAATTATTATATGAGATTAAATGTTGGATAATTATGGCGATCTAGTAGGATTTTATATCACACAAATTATGTCTTACGATTTTGAAGAACCGTTGAGGTATATGTGGAAATGACGTATATGAACATGCAGAATTGGTTGAATGATTTATGGAGAACGATGTGGTCTTGAGGAGTAGATGATGCGATGAAATGACTTTCATAATATGTTACTTGTTCTAATGATTGAGGTGTGCTTGAGTGCTTAATAGTTGAATGTAGACTTATATATATATTCCATTATGTACTAGGTGATACTCTGTGATTGTGAACATTGTGTGATGGATTGTTCTGTTGCCGGTCTGCTAGCCAGGTAAGTACCTTCGGGGCTTACTCAGTAACCAATACCTCCTGCCTGATGTGTCATATAGTATGTAGGTGTTGCATATGCATAAGAGCATGTCATGTAGTATCATGCTTAGGAATTGCATTTACGAATGAGCATCCTTATTCTGTATGCGTTTGAATACAGAACGGCCGTTATCTGTGAGTCCTAGAGTCCTTGCTAGGGTCATAGGGCAGCCCAGCTTCATCGGGTGTTTTCCTCCTCGAGTCATTTATATATATCACGAGATACGAGATGGGCATGAGATATGATATGATGATGAGATATGATATGATGATGAGATTTGATATGATTATAGCATCGAACTGGCCAGTCTCCACCTTGTCTGGAAGAGGGGTGGTGGTAAAAGAGGGATATACCGCTTGGTATTCTTTGTTAAGGCCTTCCTCAATATTCTACACATATGAATTAGGAGCATGATAGTGTGGTTAATATTCCAGTACTGCATGAAGGCATCCTTTATTCTAGGTATAGGCGTATTATATGTCCTCAGCGCGGTCAGAGGACCCGCGAGCGGACTCTTGGCCTGACTTGGTGGTATAGTTTCAGGTACCCGATATACTGCTTGATTTTGTGCTGTTATGACGGGGTCTATTCATATGGCGGAGAGTGAGTGTTTGAAACCCGACTTCACCAGATTCATGCTTTTGGGATTTCTCCCTACCTATACTCCGTTTTGACCCGGCCCTGCCGTGGCACTGGTTGTATCATTTTCTGAACTTATGCCCTTTTCATGATGAATGATTTTCCGCGTTGTAGACTTAGGACATGTATAGGGGATTAGCTCGGGGTCTCCAACGGACCTTCCGGATTTGGGTGCGAAATCTTACTTTAAACTTCAAACCGTCGGTTTCAAACCTTCAACCTGTACTCGGGGCGCAAGATCCCAACGAGGGGTTTCATCCCTCGAAACGTAACTCGGGAATCATAATCCCGGGCCGTTACAAAGGTGGTATCAGATCCAGGTTTCGCAATCCGAGTACAATAGGTTGAAGAGGTTTTGAAAATCGCTCAATGTTTTAAAATGGTTTTGGAAAATATTTTATAAAGGGCAAAATGAATTTAATTGGACTTAAAACCTAAAATGAATAAAGGGGAAATAATCTCGTGGGTAGAGACCAAAGCGGTAAACATCCCTTATGGATGTAGAATTTGGGGAACAGTAGGCAAAATACTAGCTTTTATTTATAGATGGGCCTAGAAGACTCCAAGGAACACCACGGAGGTTGGAGTGTTGAGTTAGGAGGCCGTGAGGTTTCGCCCCTCTGGTCAGTCGTCCCTCGAAGGACGGCATAGATCGTCTTTATGCTTACGTTTATATATGTACATATATGCAATTGAGCTCGAGGGCGATCCTCCTCGAAGAGGATCATATTAATATTGTTGATTACTTCCGTGATGAGTGCTCTATTGTGCTTAGGATAACGAACTAATCAGTATGCCTGGACTTGAATCATGTGTTGAATAACTGTGCAAACGGGATAGTGGGAGAAAACCTTGTTCTTATGTAATCGGAATTCCTTTTTTGTTGAAATAGCCCTTTCATAATTCAAACCCCATGATGGTTCTGACTCTGTCATCCGCCCCACCAAAACATCTAGGCATGTTAGCAAGGGTCGAGAGGCATCTGCTCTCTTGTTTAGAGTCTTGTTTCGTATCCCACCATCGATGCTTCTATCGAGTCTCGTACCTGTGATTGGGGTCTTTCACGGGAAATTTGGGTCGGTCAACTAAATGCCTTTGGAAATCGTGTCAGATGTGAGGGTTACCTGAGTATGTTAGTGGGAGTGAGGATTTAAATCGTTTCGAGATAGAAGTGAGTTGTCTTATGGAGTCATCCCTTTCGATCCTCGTAATTGCCAACCATGTCTTATTGTCACAAGAGTCTAAACACGAATTCTACCATCTTCTCTCGAAAACGGCGTGAATGTCCTTGTGTCCAGCGAGTCATACTAGCGTCCCACTAGGAAACTGGGTGGTGAGTCGATGATTGCCCTTAGATAATTCTGTCAAGTTATAATGATAGTCTCCTTGTGATTTCATGAAATTGTATATTGGTATAATTCAGCATGACTTGTCTGGTACCTTGTATGGTTGCACTTATGAGTAGATGTATGTGTCGTATGTATTGAATCCCCATGATTACCGTCTCCCTATGAACTAGGTCCATGATAGTGTACTCAACTCTCGTTGTATGTTAAAACATGAATTAGATGACTTAGCATGCCAGATGAACCTCATTGGACCTTATGATTGTGTACATGTTTAATAAGTATTGATAGTATCATGTAGGATATATACCTCCCAGTTATAAGCCCTCATATGATTGTGTGATGTCTTAGTCTTACTATGTGAATATGGATGTATGTGATGAGATAGTTGCTATACCAACCCTGCATGAACTGACCATACTCTTAGCATGATTTTTAAGGTGCATCTTAGCATGCTTGCCTCAATCTCGCAATATTATTACTTGCTTATGTGTGTATCTAAATTGAGTGATATGTCGTGCATATGATATCATGTGATGTTTATTAGGTCTTGCATAACTATTGCCATATATGTCCCATGTCAGTCTATGCATACATGTTCCTAGTCTCTCAAGCATGATTGGTGAATGAAATGATAGGTTGCTAGCTTGTTCTGCGCACACATAAAGATGATTATATGAACATGTTATGAATGCATAAATCGATATCCCTTGAGATAGGTGCATACTAGTGTGAAATAATGTGATGATATCTCTTGATTTTTTTTTTGTGCTTGCGTAGTTGCGTGCCACAATTATAAGGGCATCGTTGTAACTCTTGGGTTAGGATCTTCTCCTTGGTCTCGTCGTCCCTAGTCCTGGTCCATGTCTGAACTCTTAAGGAAGTTGTGTCATCCGCCCTTGTCTCTCCCCTATCTCCGTAACTTCTAACTCTTGCAATCCTTCGATGAGCGCCGACATGCAAGAAAGGACCGACGACCAAGTGGCACCATAGCAGCGTAACGGAAGTGTAATGGGTCCATGACCCATAGATCACAAGACTGACGTCGCTAGAAGTATACAAAGGACGAACACATTTGAAAGATGGTAGCCGCGTACGTGATTCTCTTAGATGACTCAAGGAAGGACGTTCTTAATTCAAATCGTGGATTCTTCTATACTAATCGGAATTGATGTTTTGTGATAGGCCTAGAACTGACATAATTGAATGTGTGATAACGGATGTGCTGAATTGGTAGCAATGAATGCCTAACTAACTTGTTTCTATGACGATGTGCCTTGGTGCTTGGTATACTGACTTGCGGGTGATTAGGTTATGGGTTATATTTATGGGAGTGCTTTATTCTTGAGCTTGAGTCGTGAGACTCTTCGGTAAGCTAGGTCGAAAAGTGACAGAGGGATTGAAATATTTGTTCTTGGTCATGAGATGAGCGAGAGGGTGTGCAGGATGGATGCATTGACTTAGGTAGAGCCGAGTTAGTTGAGACTGGTCGGAGATAGTGGTCAGTGAGTATAGTTGAGCTCCAAGCAGGTCTTAGTTGAGGAGTCGGGTAGTATGGCGGGACTTCAGGGGAAATGTCCTAGTGAGAAGTGGTAGTCTAGGCAGGTAGTGTATACGGGTAGTATAAGATAGTGGGTGGATGAGGTCTAGACTAGCTTCTTTAGGGTGATCTTGAGATCGAGTCTGGGTAGAGGTAGTTAGGATAGTTCTAGAGGTGGATGGGCGAGCTAGGAGTTGGTCAGGGGATTCTTGAAGGGAGGTGTTGTGAGACAGATTGGTGTGCCAAGGAAGGTGTCTAGATAGTCTAGGAGCGGATCGTGGGCGGAGTCGAGGATGATCGGTTAAGGAACGTTTGAGGAATCGTAGAATTTGGGGCTAGGTGGTGTGTGCTGTGAGTGGGAGCAATTTCGGTAAGGGATGAGGTTGAGGAATTTCCAAGGAAGAGTAGTATGAGGTTGCTTGGGAAACTATTGATCGGGATATTAGGTTGTTCATATCAGGGTTGTTCGTGTGATGAGTATTTGGGGTTATTTATGTAGGATTGATAATGTTTGGGGAATTTACGAGTGAAGGATTTCTAGCTGCGTTGTTGGAGGATTTTAGCATAGGGAATTACTCGGGATTTATGAGTGGATGTTATTGTGGCTATTGAAGTATTTGGGGATGTGAGATGAATCTTTAAGGAAAGGCTGGTAGCTAGGCAATGATGTAGTTGAGATTCCTAGTAAGACTGTGCACTTAAGGTTGAGATAGGGAGATTATGAGCATGGATTTGGGAACTAGGCAAAGCAGAAGGTATTGAGGACGCTAGAGGATAAGAGATTTTAGAAGGCTGGTGAAGTTGTGGTACTTAGGAAATTCAGACGAGGATGTTATAGGAATTCGGTGAAAATGATGATCGGTACATAAAGGTTTAAGCGGTAGAGATTTCGAAGTTTGAGGAAGCGTGATCTGAGGCAATTTGGGGAAACATGTGGAGTTGAGGGAACTAGTCATGGTAGAGTGTGTTGGGAAGAGGATTTAGAATGGGCCGGCTTAAGGGTCATGGTGATTCGTGGTTGGGGGTAACACTAGTTGGGATCTGCGTTAGAATTGGTCAGGGGTGTCAGGTGTGAGATGGTCAGCATGACTTGGGTTCTTAGAGGTGGATGGTTAGTGAGAGTGGTTAGTGGCGTGGGAAGTATGATTGGGTTAGCAAGGTGATTCGAGATGTCTCTTTGGGGGATGATGTTCGGGTGGAGTCTTGGTAGTAGATCGAGTTGTTCAGCTTGTCGGAATGAGGGAATTTTGTGATTTGGGAACTCCGAGAGATAGTTTTAAATAGTCGAGTGGAAGGTAGGACTTGAGATCGGGATGTCGAAGTGGATTGGCTCTTAGATGGCTTGATGGCATAGGAGTTGAGATACCTAGTAGTTGGTTTGGGTATTCGGCCTAGATTGCGAATAGTTATGAGGTTAGAAGGGTTATATGTGAGCAGGATACAATGGTGCCTAGAACTGGTAGTGGATTGAGTTGGTAGACCTCAGTGAAGTGATCTTAGTGCGAGGGATGGTGAGTAGTGATCTAGTGTATACCTTACTTGGGGCCGAATGTTGTGCGAATTCCATGCTATAGACGATGTTGATTCTCTGATGTGTTGTCGTTGACAATAGGGAACTGTTAGTACTAACATAGTTATCCCTGAACTCGATTGAATGCTACTGTACGGAAACAGTTGTTTGCCTCTAATGTGATGACGCTTGGTAGTTAGAATGAGTATGATGTACTTATCTGATTGATATAACATGATATAACATGCTTATATGATTGATATGGTGTGTAACTTCCGTGAGATGATGTGATAAATTCTACCATATATGATACGATGCAAGATATGCTATGCTATGTGGCTATTCTTGAGGTGATTATGTTATGCTATTAGACGTGAGGTGCTATTGTTATTCGATATATATACATGATGCTTGATGATGGAAATGATAGAAATTGAACTGTTGAACCTTGATAATGTCTTAGAACCTAGGAAGAGAATATGAGATTTGCCTTTAGAAGTGGATGGTAGGATGAATGGAGAGGTTAGGAATGCTTTTAACTAATGCCGAACTTGAAATTTTGAACAGTGTTTTAAAGAGGACGTTGTGATGTTTTGAGTTATGATATGACCGAGGAGTCGGAGTAAGGATGTGGTAGGGGCCCATATCACATTCTTACTACGGTCTAATGGGGATATTATGATCACGACAACGGTACTGTGAGGATCTCATAGGGGCACTTATGAGATACTTACGGGATCAATGACATGATCCTTGAACTCAACAATTTCAAACTTCATCCCCTATTTTAAAATAATTTTAGTCTCGGGGACGAGACTTGTTTTTAGAGGTGGATGATGTAAAGGCTCGGATTTTCAAATCCTAATTTTTCGGAAAAAGGAAATTAAAAATGAATTTAAATCGAATTAAAAGCTCGTTTAGCGGATTCCGACCGTAATATAAAATTTGACAAACGATTTCCATCCTTTTACCTCGAAAATTGAAAATAATTATCAGATGACGATATCTTGTCTATTTTAAAAATCTAATTGATCGAGAGAGCGAGAGTCGGGGAAACTAACATTTGTGAACTAATTCTAGGTTTGAGATTCGCGTATTCGGGATTTATTGTCAGGTATTAGTTTAACTAATTTCACACTCCACCCTTACTTTACCCACTCCCTCACCCTCACCACGCCTCCTTCAAATCACCTTACCCCGTCACCCTCACCATAACCATTCACCATCACTTTCACCAACTACATCTCCCCATCATCTGCCTTCGATTTCCACTGGAACAAGGATGAGAAAATCCTCCCTTCCCTTCTTCATTAACTCCAATCCATCCTTCCTTCTGTTCCAATTCTCCCCGAGCCGCCGACGCCATCACTGCCACCGTCCCTCCCCTGTTCTTCCAAGAGCATCGCAGCAGTAGCATCCACTCATTGCTTCTTCCTTTCCACCTCGACCCAACCGCGGGAGTCCTCCTCGACGCCCTGCCAAGACCCACTCGCAGCAGCGACAGTAGGAGGAGCCGAAGACCAAGCAACCACCATCGTCCATCATCTCCCCTGCTCGAACTCGAACTCCGTTTCGGTAAGCCGTTCTCCTCCGTTTTCAATCGAAATCGTCCTCGTACTTCACCATCACCCTCACCCATGTTCCCCGTAGGACCGACAAGCCATTGCGAGCCTCCGACGACGCCTAAAACTCCAATCGAAGCTCCGACATCCGCGAATTTACCTCGGTCAGCTTCGTTCGTTTCATTTGTTTCGTTTGATCCTTTGTTTCATATTGTTATGGGTCGGGAAGAGAGTGTGAGCTGAGTGCGGGACGATGGGGTGTGCTCGAGAGCTCCAGCGAGCTCGAGGGCGGCGAAGTCGGCGCGGTTTCGTGAGTGTGAGCGAGGGCGCAGGCGAGGCTGTTGGGAACGGGCAGACGAGCTGCGAGCGTGAACTGGACCGGGCGTGAGAGGTGCGAGAGCTGAGCCAGGCGATTCCGGGTGAGCAGGCGAGCAGACGGGAGCGCGATGGGTCATTCCGGCGGAGTCGAGCTCCATCACCAAGCGCGGGCGGCTCCCTTCTGAATTCTGGAGGAGGAAGATGACGCTGACGTGGCTTTGTGGGGCCCTTGTCCATTCTATAGATTTTGTTTTAACATTTTAACCGGTTGGGATTAATATTATGGGTTCGGTTCGGTTCGGGTTCATTCGTTAATTTATTTAACTATTTAACGGTAATTAAAATTTATTATATATACAATATTATTGGGGATTTTAAGAGATAAAATATTATTTTGGGAAAATTATAAGGGTTGGTTTATTAAATAAAAATGATCGGGATTTTAGGAGATTTGGAAATAATTTATAAAAGTGTTAAATAAATAGTATTTAAAATATCATGTAATACTATTTGAGATTTAAAATATATTATTGGGACTTAAAGATTTGTAAAGAATTTGGAAACGAATTTCAAGGTTGGAAAGTAATCTAATAAATAAATTAAAAAGGGAATTCGGCGAGTATTTTAAGGGTCGGAATACTTAACTATTTAACTGGGATTTGAAACGGTTTTGAAACTAACCTAGGAATAAGACTAATTCGATGACTAACTAGCATGATAATATGATCGTTTGACTAACAGTATGATATGTATGACTAATAACATGACTTCTGGTGAATTATTATATGAGATTAAATGTTGGATAATTATGGCGATCTAATAGGATTTTATATCACACAAATTATGTCTTACGATTTTGATGAACCGTTGAGGTATATGTGGAAATGACGTATATGAACATGCAGAATTGGTTGAATGATTTATGGAGAACGATGTGGTCTTGAGGAGTAGATGATGCGATGAAATGACTTTCATAATATGTTACTTGTTCTAATGATTGAGGTGTGCTTGAGTGCTTAATAGTTGAATGTAGACTTATATATATTCCATTATGTACTAGGTGATACTCTGTGATTGTGAACATTGTGTGATGGATTGTTCTGTTGCCGGTCTGCTAGCCAGGTAAGTACCTCCGGGGCTTACTCAGTAACCAATACCTCCTGCCTGATGTGTCATATAGTATGCAGGTGTTGCATATGCATAAGAGCATGTCATGTAGTATCATGCTTAGGAATTGCATTTGCGAATGAGCATCCTTATTCTGTATGCGTTTGAATACAGAACGGCCGTTATCTGTGAGTCCTAGAGTCCTTGCTAGGGTCATAGGGCAGCCCAGCTTCATCGGGTGTTTTCCTCCTCGAGTCATTTATATATATCACGAGATACGAGATGGGCATGAGATATGATAAGATGATGAGATATGATATGATGATGAGATATGATATGATGATGAGATTTGATATGATTATAGCATCGAACTGGCCAGTCTCCACCTTGTCTGGAAGAGGGGTGGTGGTAAAAGAGGGATATACCGCTTGGTATTCTTTGTTAAGGCCTTCCTCAATATTCTGCACATATGAATTAGGAGCATGATAGTGTGGTTAATATTCCAGTACTGCATGAAGGCATCCTTTATTCTAGGTATAGGCGTATTATATGTCCTCAGCGCGGTCAGAGAACCCGCGGGCGGACTCTTGGCCTGACTTGGTGGTATAGTTTCAGGTACCCGATACACTGGTTGATTTTGTGCTGTTATGGCGGGGTCTATTCATATGGCGGAGAGTGAGTGTTTGAAACCCGACTTCACCAGATTCATGCTTTTGGGATTTCTCCCTACCTATACTCCGTTTTGACCCGGCCCTGCCATGGCACTGTTTGTATCATTTTCTGAACTTATGCCCTTTTCATGATGAATGATTTTCCACGTTGTAGACTTAGGACAGGTATAGGGGATTACCCCGGGGTCTCCAACGGACCTTCCGGATTTGGGTGTGAAATCCTACTTTAAACTACAAACCGTCGGTTTCAAACTTTCAACCTGTACTCGTGGCGCAAGATCCCAACGAGGGGTTTCATCCCTCGAAACGTAACTCGGGAATCATAATGCCGGGCCGTTACAAAGGTGGTATCAGAGCCAGGTTTCGCAATCCGAGTACAATAGGTTGAAGAGGTTTTGAAAATCGCCCAATGTTTTAAAATGGTTTTGGAAAATATTTTATAAAGGGTAAAATGAATTTAATTGGACTTAAAACCTAAAATGAATAAAGGGGAAATAATCTCGTGGGTAGAGACCAAAGCGGTAGACATCCCTTATGGATGTAGAATTCGGGGAACAGTAGGCAAAATACTAGCTTTTATTTACAGATGGACCTAGAAGACTCCAAGGAACACCACGGAGGTTGGAGTGTTGAGTTAGGAGGCCGTGAGGTTTTGCCCCTCCGGTCAGTTGTCCCTCGAAGAACGGCATAGATCGTATTTATGCTTACGTTTATATATGTACATATATGCAATTGAGCTCGAGGGCGATCCTCCTCGAAGAGGATCATATTAATATTGTTGATTGCTTCCGTGATGAGTGCTCTATTGTGCTTAGGATAACGAACTAATCAGTATGCCTGGACTTGAATCATGTGTTGAATAACTGTGCAAACGGGATATTGGGAGAAAACCTTGTTCTTATGTAATCGGAATTCCTGTTTTGTCGAAATAGCCCTTCCATAATTCAAACCCCATGATGGTTCTGACTCTGTCATCCGCCCCACCAAAACATCTAGGCATGTTAGCAAGGGTCGAGAGGCATCCGCTCTCCTGTTTAGACTCTTGTTTCGTATCCCACCATCGAAGCTTCTATCGAGTCTCGTACCTGTGATTGGGGTCTTTCACGGGAAATTTGGGTCGGTCAACTAAATGCCTTCGGAAATCGTGTCAGATGTGAGGGTTACCTGAGTACGTTAGTGGGAGTGAGGATTTAAATCGTTTCGAGATAGAAGTGAGTTGTCTTATGGAGTCATCCCTTTCGATCCTCGTAATTGCCAACCATGTCTTATTGTCACAAGAGTCTAAACACGAATTCTACCATCTTCTCTCGGAAACGGCGTGAATGTCCTTGTGTCCAGCGAGTCATACTAGCGGCCCACGGGGAAACTGGGTGGTGAGTCGGTGATTGCCCTTAGATAATTCTGTCAAGTTATAATGATAGTCTCCTTGTGATTTCATGAAATTGTATATTGGTATAATTCAGCATGACTTGCCTGGTACCTTGTATGGTTGCACTTATGAGTAGATGTATGTGTCGTATGTATTGAATCCCCATGATTACCGTCTCCGTATGAACTAGGTCCATGATAGTGTGGTCAACTCTCGTTGTATGTTAAAACATGAATTGGATGACTTAGCATGCCAGATGAACCTCATTGGACCTCATGATTGTGTACATGTTTAATAAGTATTGATAGTATCATGTAGGATATATACCTCCCAGTTATAAGCCCTCATATGATTGTGTGACGTCTTAGTCTTACTATGTGAATATGGATGTATGTGATGAGATAGTTGCTATACCAACCCTGCATGAACTGACCATACTCTTAGCATGATTTTTAGGGTGCATCTTAGCATGCTTGCCTCAATCTCGCAATATTATGACTTGCTTATGTGTGTATCTAAATTGAGTGATAAGTCATGCAATATTATGACAGGTATAGGGGATTACACCGGGGTCTCCAACGGACCTTCCGGATTTGGGTGCGAAATCCTACTTTAAACTACAAACCGTCGGTTTCAAACCTTCAACCTGTACTCGGGGCACAAGATCCCAACGAGGGGTTTTATCCCTCGAAACGTAACTCGGGAATCATAATCCCGGGCCATTACAGTGTCATCAAAGAAAAATAGCGTCAGCACAAATGTTCACAAGTGGTGTCACCACAAGTGTATCAAGGGAAAGAATGGTCGAGAGTTATTAGCCGTGTCATCAAAGAAAAATAGTGTCACCACAAGTGTATTAAAGTAAATAATGGTCAAGTGTTATTAGTCGTGTCATTAAAGAAAAATAGTGTCACCATAAATGTTCAAAGTGGTGTCATCACAAGTGTATCAAGGGAAAGAATGTTCAAGTGTTATTAGTCGTGTCATCAAAGAAAAATATTGTCATCACAAATGTTCAAAGTGTTATTAGTCGTGTCATCAAAGAAAAATAGAGTCACCACGAGTGTACAAAGTGGTGTCACCACAAGTGTAGCAAGCGAAAAGAATAGTGAAGAGTTATTAGTGGTGTCAACAAGGAAAAATAGTGTCCCCACTACTATCACCAAAGAAAAACTCCAGGACAAGGGACAATGTTTTAATGAGGTGTCATCACACATGGTGACAACTTTTTTTAATGACATTTTTTTTACAATTTTCTTTCTTTGGTGACAGCAGTGTAACCACTGCTGTCACCAAGGGGAAACCCTAAGACAGCAGTGTAACCACTGCTGTCACCAAGGGGAAACCCTAAGACAAGGGAAGCAAAACCACTATTGTCACGAAAGCAAAAACTTAGGACAAGGAAAAGTGTTGTTAGTAGTGTCACCACCATAAAAAACAGTGTCACCACAACGTTTACCAAAGGAAAAACCTAGGATAATGGAAATGTTATTAGTGGTGTCACCACAATAAAAATCGTATCACCACAACTGTCACCAAAGGAAAAGCCTAGGACAAGGGAAGCACAAACTCTAGAGGGGCTAATGCTAAGCAAAACTATTGCTGTCACCAAAAGAAAACCCTAGGATAAGTGTTATTAGTTGTGTCATCACCCTTGGTAACACTTTTTTTAACGATGACAGTGTCACCGCTTTTGTCACCAATAGTGTCACCACTTTTACAGGGTCACTGTCACCACCCATATCACTGTCACCACATGTATCACTATCACCACCCTTATCGTTGTCACCAACCTTATCGCTGTCACCGCGCTTATCATTGTCACCACTGTTATCCCTGTCACCACCCTTAACACTGTGGTGACACCTATGTTTTTAGAGTTTTTTTACGAGATCACTGTGGTGACATTGTTGGGGGTGACACATGTGGGAACAACTTTTTTTGGTGACAAAGTTACTTTTAGAGTTTTTTTTTACGGGATCATTGTTATCACACTTATCTATCAATGGTGACGTTATTGGTGACACATGTAGTGACAACTTTTCTTTGGATGACGGTGACATCTTTATTTTAGTGACAACTTTTCTTTGGGTGACGGTGACATCTTTATTTTAGAGGGTTTTTTTTGACAAAAACACTCTGTTTAATTTCGGGTAGGAGGTATGACCGTAGCTACTAGGACATATATCCATTCACATATTCATCCTCCATATATAGCTTCCGGCTAGGACATATATCCATTCACATTTATGTAAAATAAATGAATAAAGATAAGATAGATTGAAGCATAGGGAGTGGAATATATTCAGTTGAGGAAGAGCAAGTTCCAAAAGAAACAACATCCCTATACAAAGACGTACGTGTTGGAACATTCTTCAAATCTAAGCTGACATTTATATATATAATTACACTTCCCACATATTCATGACAGAAGCGGCTAGGACATGTTTAATTCCTGGTAGGATGTATGACAGTAGTTTCTAGGACATATATCCATTCACATATTCATCCTCCACACATATAGCTTCCGGCTACCGGCAGCACTGATCAAGGACGACACCAAACTCTACGATTTCTTCTACGAGAACAAGAATCTGATCCTCTAAGAGGCTGCCAAGATCGGGATCTCGCGCGACGACGCATGTCATCATCAACGAAATCCACCTCACGTGACGAGGCATGTCATCATCGACGAAACCCAACCTAAGACCATCCGCAAGCATAAGGTTACCTCTTCTCTATTTTTTCTTATCTCTCTTCATAATATTTTGACACCTCATTTATTTTTTCTTTTAAACAAATTTTTACTTTATCTACCTCTTTCTTTAAGGTTTTTATATTTTTTACTTCACAACCATGAGTTTACCTAATCCTTCCCTTTTTGTCATATATCTATATTCATCATATTGTTTCCACCAATCATAATATTATTAGTTAAATAGAAAAACATAATTAATAAATAAAGCATCAACTTTTGCACATGGTCCAAAGCACACTCTACCTCTCCACACCAAGGTAACCCCTTCCCTTCCTTCACCTTAAGGTTTTGTTTACAACCCTAAGGTTACCTTTTAATTACCTTAAGGTAGTAAAAACCCTTGGTTGTGGATGCTCTAAACAGCACCTACAGAGAGCACAATTAAACCAGTAGACCAAAAACCATGATGTCAATGACCAATTTGTAATGATGATTAACCTATAGCAGCAGAAACAAAAAATCAGCTCAACAAAAAATCGTTAGTACCTCAACGGTAAGGGAAGAGCACAACAAGAAGGCCGAGAAGAGCCCTTGTCACCATTCCGATCAATTCATCATCTTGGCCACAAAAAGCATAGCACTCGGCTTCTTCTAAAGGGAGGCCAAATCATTCCTAGAGAAACTACAAATTCACAAATCCTCATACCTAGGTTTTCCAAATCCATTAAAATCTCCAATTAGCAAACCTTATGACACATACATCGAGAAACTCCATTGAAAATCTCAGCAATAGATCAAATTGAACATTGCCCAATTTTCAAGCAATTAAAGAGGGGCATGGAGAATGAAAGAGGAACGAAACCATGAAACCGGCGGACCTCAATCCCTGCGCGAACCTAGGATTAAGTGATGAATATGAGGGCTGGGAGCGGCTGTAGTTGTGGATCCAGGGGGCTAAGTCCTTGGAGTGGGAGAATCCGATGGTGTCAGCGCCGTCGCGATCGGTGAAGCCATGGGAGCTGCATATGAGTTGTGAGGGGGAAGAAGATCCGGTTCTCAGATGTGGAGGCGGAGGGACGAGACAGAGAGGGGAGAATTGAGAAGCAGTATTAATTAATAATAGGGGTAGTAGATTGGGGATTTCCAATTGTTTTTGTGTAAATGCTCGGATTTTTAAATCCTAATTTTTTGGGAAAAGAGAATTGAAAATGGAATGTAATCGGTTTTAAAACTCGTTTAACGGATTCCGATCGGAATATAAAATTTGACGAATAATTTCCTTTCTTTCACCTCGAAAATTCAAAATGATTATCGGTTGGCAATATCCTTTTCAATTTTAAAAATCAAATTGATCGAGAAAGCGAGAGTCGGAAAAACTAACATTTGAGAACTAATAGCGAGATTTAAAATTCGCATATTCAGGATTTATTTTCGGGTATTGATTACCCAATGCAACCCTCAATCCCTCACCATACCCTTCAAATTCATCCCCCACTCCCCGTCATTCATCACCATCACCCATCGACATCACCATTACCTTTCACCATCACCATACCCTGGTCCATCACCTTCTCTTATTTATTGTCGTCACCACCATCCCTCCTCTTCACTCCTTCACGCCCATCACACCAACAACTCCTGCTCCCTCTTATTGTTCAGTCAACAAAACACCAATATCATCTTCAACATCACCTAAAGCTAAAACCATCACCGTCACCTTCCCGGCTTCTCTTCTCCGATCACCACCACCAATCCCTTTTCATCTTCGACCCCTCCTCGGATCCACCGCAGCCCCACTCCCTTCTAAACCATGTTCGATCGCGAGCCAAGTTCCGGTAAGCGATTCTATTCCGTCTTGGATCGAAACCCCTGTCGGACTTCACCATCACGCTCACCCATGTCCCACGTAGGTCCGATGAGCCATCGTGACCTTCCGACGATGCTCAGAACTCTGATCGAGAGCTCCGAAGTCGCGAACTTTCTCGGTGAGTCATTGCTTCTCTTCCATCTGTTTGAACTAATTTCTGACTAGCTTTGGGCTGAGGGCTGGTGTCGAGGGTGCGTGAGCTGAGTGGGGGGTGTTGGGTGGCGCGTGTGAACTCAGGCGAAGCTCCAGCGAGCATCGACGGTCGAGAGAGAGGGCGAGATAAACGAGAGACGCGAGGAGCTGGGGGCCAGCGCGAGGCTAAGCAATGGCGCGGGTGAGCAGAGTCAGGGAGGCTGACCAGCAGACGCGGGCGCGGGTGCGAGCGAGTCGACGCAAGCAGACGCGGGCGCAGGCGTTGAGCGATCAGGCGGGCGCATCTTCGATCGAATTCGGAAGGAGGAAGATGAAGTTGACGTGGCTTGTGGGCCTTCCCTTTTCCTAACTTATATATATTAGTTATATTATTTAACCGGTTGGGATTAAGCATAGGAGTTTGGTTCGGTTCGGGTTTATTCGATTATTTATTTAACTAATTAACGGTTTTTAAAATTATATTACAATATTATTTGAAGAGTTAAACGATAAAATATTATTTCGGGAGATTTATAAAGGGTTGGTTTTATCGAATATAAATGGGTTGAAATTGTTTCATAAAGGATTTAGAAATACTCTATAAAAGTGTTGATAAAATGGTGTTTAAAATATTTATAAAATCATTTGGGATTTAAATAAAATATTCGGATTTGTCGATTTAAAAAGAGAAGTTGGGAAATGATGTATTAAATAATTAAAAAAGGGTTTTGCTAACATTTTTAAGAATTGGGATTTCTTACCGTTTGACTCGGATTTTGAAACGGATTGGGACTAACTTGGGGATATGACTTATTCCATGATTGACTAGCATGATAATATGATCGTTTGACTAACGGCATGATATGTGTGACTAATAGCATGATATTACAGTGATTATTAGAAGCGACTAAATGTTCGATACTTATGATGATAATGGTATATATATATATATATCCTTATGGAAAGTATGAGTATAAAATGATAGTATGCGAATTTGGCTAAGTATGATACCGACGTTATCTTAAGATGATGAGATGTTAGATTATATATGTTGAATACGGTATGAGATGATGAAACAAGATGAGAAATTGAATTGAGACATTAATGTTGTTGATGATGAGATGATTAACTTATATATGTTTTATGTGAATCTTATGTGTGTTATTTGATATGCTTTGTGTAAGTTAGACTTAGATTTATTATGTTGCTTATCCTCTAGGTGAGCTCTAATCTGCCTGGATTTGCTTGATTACTGTAGTAATTGGATTCTGCGCTTCTACAGGTAAGTTCTTTGAACTTACTCATTATGGGTGCTCTATGCACTGGGTGTTATATAGTAGGCTAGTGTTCATGCATCATACGACTTAGAATCACGTTTAGGAGGTAAAATGAAAATCATATGATTGCTATATGTCCTTGCAAGATAACGGCCGTTATCTGTGAAGTAACTAGAGTCTTTGTTAGGGTCATAGGACGACGCAGTCCCATCGGGTCCCGTCCTGAGTCAACTGAGTCATGGAACTTCCTTTACTTATATTATGAGCTGCCTGGGGACTTGTGAGCTGTCTCCGGGCTTTAGGGTTGGGCATGCATGCCGCCCGATTATTATGTAATGCATTCACGAGCTGGCCAATTTGCACCCTATCGGAAGGGGGTGGAGCTGGCCAGTTTGCATTGTGTGTGTGTGTGTGTGTGTGTGTGTGTGTGTGTGTGTGTGTGTGTGTGTGTGTGTGTGTGTGTGTGTTTTAATTTCCGCACTGCATTACACATTTCATCTTAGGGATAGGATGCTTATTATATGCCTCTTAGAGTGTGTTTACATACGCGCATGAGTGACTTGATGATTGACCCAGATCCCCCTCTTTTTTTTAGATTCAGGTACCCGTTTCACTCCTTGATTTCGTGCTGTTATGACGGGGTCCATTCATATGGCGGAGAGTGGGTGTTGAACTATGACTTCGCCAGATTTACACTTTTTTGGGATTTCTTCCTACTTATACTCTGTTTGACCCGGCCTTGCCGCGGAACTGGTTGTATCGTTTTCAGAACTTATGTCCTGTGCATGATAAAATGTTTTCCGTGTTGTAGACTTATGACAGGTATAGGGGTTTACCCCGGGGTCTCCAACGGACGTTCATGATTTGGGTGAGAAATCCCTCTTTAAACTACAAATCTTCGGTTTCAAAACTTCAACCTGTACTCGGAGCGCAAGATCCTAACGAGGGGTTTTATCCCTCGAAACGTAACTCGGGAATCATAATCCTGAGCCGTTACAAAGGTGGTTTCAGAGCTGAGGTTTTGCAATCCGAGTACAATAGGTTGAAGATGGTTTTGAAAATCGCCCAAGGTTTTCAATTGGTTTTGAAAAATGTTTTATAAGGGCAAAATGAATTTAATTGGAATTAAACCACAAATGAATAAAGGGAAACAATATCGGGGGTAGAGGCCAAAGCGATAGACATCCCTTATGGATGTAGTACTCGGGGAACGGTAGGCAAAATACTAGCTTTTATTTACAGATTGGCCTAGAAGACTCCAATGAACACCACAGAGGTTGGAGTGTTGAGTTAGGAGGTCGTGAGGTTTTTGCCCCTCCGGCCGGCCGTCCCTCGAAGGACGGCATAGATCGTCTCTATGCTTACGTTTATATGTACATATATCTAATTGGGCCCGAGGGCGATCCTCCTCGAAGAGGATCATATTAATCTTGTTGATTGCTTCCGTGATGAGTGTTATTGTGCTTATGATAGCGAACTAATCAATATTCCTTTACTTGAATCATGTGTTGAATAACCGTGCAAACGGGGTAGCGGGAGAAAGCCTTGTTCTTATGTAATCAGAATTCTTGTCTTGTCAGGATAGCCCTTACATAATTCAACCCCCTGATGGTTCTGACTCTGTCATCTGCCCTACCAAAATATCTAGGCATGTTAGCAATGGTCGAGAAGCGACTGCTTTCCCTGTTTCGAGTTCTGTTTGGTATCCCACTATCTATGCTGCTATCGAGTCTCGTACTTGAGGTTAGTGTCTTCCACGGAAAATTTGGGTTGGTCAACTAAATACCTTCAGAAATCGTGTTAGATGTGAGGGTTACTTGAGTATGTTAGTGGGGGTGATGATTGAAGTAGTTTCGAGTTAGAAATGAGTTACCTCATGGAATCATCCCTTTCGATCCTCTTCATGGTCAACCATGTCTTCTTGCCCCACGAGTCTAAGCATAAGTTCTACCCTTGCCTTTCGGAGATAGTGCGAGTGCCCTTGTGTCCTACCCAACGAGCCATACTAGCGTCCCACGGGAAAATGGGGTGGTGAGTTGGTGATTGCCCTTAGAGAATTATGTCAAGTTATAATGATAGCCTCCTTGTGATTTAATGACATGCTATATTGGTATAATTCAGAATGACTTGCCTAGTACATTGCATGGTTGCTCTTATGAGGAGATGTTTGTGCCATATGTATAGAACATCCATGATTATTGTCTTCCCATGAAATAGGCCCATGGTAGTGTGGTCAACCCTCGTTGTATGTTTAATATAGGGAAATTCCGTTTGGTACCCCCGAGTTTTTGACAATTCCGGATGGTGTCCCACACTTTTTTTTTGTCCGGATAGTACCCCTGAGTTTTGTCAAAAGTCCGGCTCATGCTCAAAACTCATAGTTTCTTCTTTTTAATGAATAAAACCACCCATTATTTTTATTTTTTCATAAATATGCCCATTTACTTTTAACATTAAACAAAACTACTTATCATTTAACTAAATTCAAAACAAAATTGACAAAATCACCTTTATTTTTTAAAATTAATAAGATCACACATTATTGCCAAAGTTGTAGCAAAAAATACCCATTCTTTCCAAAAAATTTTTTTGAAGAAAATCAACTATTATTTTTGACATTACACAAAAGATCCGTTACATATTTTTCATATTTTATAAAAAATAAATCTCATTATTTGTCAAATATTGCATGTACATAATCACCCATTATTTACAAAATTTTGCACAAATCCACTATCTTATTATGTGAACAAAAATAGTTAACCTATACATTATAAAAAAATACTTTGTAAAACCATACTTTGTGTAAAACCACCCTTTATGCTTTAAAAAATGCACAAAATCATTTCTTGTGTAATAAAAGAAGGTGTTATTCATTTCTTTTGTTTGGAATACATAAAACCTAATAAAATAAGAATGATTAATCTCTTATTATATTTTTCTTTTACAAGAAGAAAAATAAATAAAAAAAATTTACTTTTCTTTTTCAAACAAATTATAATCAAGCATTTGGTTAAATTGATCAATCACATTTACAAATGTTTAAAGTTAATGAGATATAAGTTAAATATTGTTTTGAAAAATAATATGTGTTAAAAATATTGCAATAACAATTTTTGGAAATATTGATCAATCACATTTACAAATATTGCAATAAAAATTTTGGAAATAATATGTGATTTTGTAAAATTTTAAAAAATAAAGTTGGTTTTGTCACTTTTGTGTTGAATTTTGTTAATTAATATGTAGTTTTGTTCAATGTTAAAAGTAAATAGGCATATTTATGAAAAAATAAAAATAATGAGTGGTTTTATTCATTAAAAAAGAAGAAACTATAAGTTTTGGGCATGGGCCGGACTTTTGACAAAACTCAGGGGTACCATCCGGACAAAAAAAAAGTGTGGGACACCATCCGGAATTGTCAAAAACTCGGGGGTACCAAACGGAATTTCCCTTTAATATATCAGATGACTTAGCATGCCAAATTAACCTAATCAGACCTCATTGACTGTGTACATGTTTAATGAGTATTGCTAGTATCATGTAAGACATATACCTCCCGGTTATAGGCCCTCGTATGATTGTGTGGCGTCCTAGTCTTACTATGCGAATATGGAGGTATGTGATGAGATAGTTGCTATACCAACCCTGCATGAACTGACCATACACCTAGCATGATTTTTAGGGTACATATTAGCATGCTTTCCTCAACCCCGTAACATTATGACTTGCTTAATTGTGTATCTAAATGAGTGATAAGTCATGCATATGATATCCTGTGATGTTTGCTAGGTCTTGCATAACTTATGTCATATATGTCCCATCTCAGTCTGTGCGTACATGTTTTTGGCCTATCAAGCATGATTGGTGAATGAAATGATAGGTTGCTAGCTTGTTCTGTGCACATATAAAGATGATTATATGAACATGTTATGAATGCCTAAATCGATATTCCTTGAAATAGGTGCATACTAGTGTGAAGTAATATGATGATATCTCTTGATTTTTATGTGTTTTCGTGCCACAATTATAAGGGCATCGTTGTGACTCTCGGGTTGGGATCTTCTCCTTGGTCTTGTCGTCCCTAGTCCTGGTCCATATCTGAACTCTTAAGGAAGTTGTGTTGTCTACCGTTGTCTCTCCCCTATCTCCGTAACTTCTAACCCTTATGATCCTTCGATGAGCGCCGATATGCAAGAAAAGACCGATGACTAAGTGGCACCGGAGCGGCGCAACAGAAGTGTGATGGGTCCATGACCCCTAGGCCCCAAGAACAACGTCACCGATGGCAAAAATGACGAATATGCTTCAAAGAGGACAATCGTGAAAAGGTTCCTCCCAGCTGACACGAGAAGAGCATTCTTAATTCAAATCGTGGATTCTTCTATACTAATCAGAATTGATGTTGTGTGATAGGCCTAGAACTAACATAATTGAATGTGTGATTATGGATGTGTTGAACCGGTAGCAATGATTGCCTGACTAACTTGTTTCTATGACGGTGTGCCTTGGTGCTTGGTATACTGACTCGTTGGTGAGTAGGTTATGGGTTATATGTGTGGTGGTGTTTCTTCCTGGGCATGAGTCGAGAGATTCTTCGGTAAGCTAGGTCGGAAAGCGGTGGAGGGATTGAAGTCTTTGTTTTTTGTCATGAGATGAGCGAAAGGGTGTGCAGGAATGATGCGTTAGCTTGAGTAGAGTCAAGTGAGTTGGGATGTGCCGAAGATAGTGGTCCGTGAGTATAGATGAGCTTCCAAGTAGGTCTTAGGTGGGGAGTGGGGCTAGTATGTTGAGATTTTGAGGGAGATGTCCTAGCTAGAAGTGTCGGTAGGTAGTGGGCGTGCTAGGAGTTGACCAGGGGATTCTTGAGGGGAGGTGTTATGGGACAGATTGGTGTGCTAAGGAAGGTGTCTAGATAGTCTATGAGCGGATCGTGGGTGGTGTCGAGGATGATCGATTAAGGAACGTCTGAGGAATCGTAGAATTTAGGACTAGGTGATGTGTGCTATGAGTGTGAGCGATTTCGGTAAGGGATGAGGTTGAGAAATTGCCAAGGAAGAATAGTATGAGGTTGCTTGGGAAATTATCGATCGGAGATATTAGGTTGTTCATATCAGGGTTGTTCGTGTGATGGATATTTGGGGGTTGTTTAGATAGGATTGGTAATGCTTGGGGAAATTATGAGTGAAAGATTTCTAGATCGTTGTTGGAGGATTTTGGCATAGGGAATGAATCGGGATTTTTGAGTGGAGGTTATTGTGACTATTGAGGTATTTGAGAATGTGAAATGAATCTTCGAGGAAAGACTGATAGTTAGGCAAGGATGTAGTTGAGATTCCTAGTAAGACTGTGTGCTTAAGGTTGAGATAGGGAGATTATGAGTATGGATTTGGGAATTAGGCAAAGTCGAAGGTATTGAGGATGCTAGAGGATAAGAGATTTTAGAAGGTTGGTGAAGGAGTGGTAACTTGAGTGGTTCAGGTTTCGTGAGTTCTGGAATGGGATGAGTAGGTAAAATCATTGGTTGGTCTTTGAGGATAGGCGTTGGTGATGAAGGTCTTGGTAATTCGTGGTTGGGAGTAGCACGAGATGGATTTCTGCATTAGAGTTGGTCGAGAGTGACAGGTGTAAGATGATTAGTATGAGTTGGATTCTTAGAGGTGGATGGTTGGTGAGAGTGGTTAGTGATGCGTGGAATATGATCAGGTTAGCAAGGTGATTCGAGATATCACTATGGGGGATAATGTTCAGGCGAAGTCTTGAGAGCCTAGAAAGAGTAAGCAAGATTGTTAAGAGGTGTCTAGATCAATCGTGAGAGCAGTTTAGTTGAGGATATGGAATTTCTCTTAGAGGGTAAAGATGGGACTAATAGAGGACCCCTAGGGCAAGTCTTGGTAGTAGATCGAGTTGTTCAGCTTGTCAGAATGAGGGAATGTTGTGATTTGGGAACCCCGAGAGATAGTTTTAAATGGCCGAATGTGGTGCGAATTTTATGCTATAGTCAATGTTGATTCTATGATGTATTGCCATTGACAATAGTGAACAGTTAGTACTAACATAGCTGAACTCGATGGAATGCTAGTATACGGAAGTACTTATTTTCCTTTAATGTGATGATGCTTGGCAGTAGCATGAGTATGATGTGCTTATGTGTTTGATATGACGTGCTTATCTAATTGATATGGTGTGTAACTTCTGTGAGATGATATGATAAATCCTTCCATGAACGATATGATGCTAAATATGTTATGGTATGTGACTATTCGTGACATGAGTATGACTGGTTATGAATGTGTGATATGATGGCTATGTTGGATAATTGCTATGATATATGATGCCTTGAATTGGAATTGCTAGGATTATAGAACCGAATTAATGAGATTTGATTCTGACTTGAACCTAGGAAGGAAATATGGGATTAGCCCTAAGAGGTGGATGATTCCACCTCCTGAGATTTGAAAATTGCTTGACTAACGTCGGGTTAGGGAATTTTGAATGGTGTTTAAAAAGGAGTAGGGTTTTGAGAAATCAAACGCGATTGATAACTTCAATGATTTTGAGACCAAACATTTTCAAACTAAGGACTCTTGAAATTTTCTAACCGAGCTTGGATTATGATGCCCCGCGAAGTGGATACATGCATTTTATAGGGGCCCTTATAGACTCCTTGCTAAGACCTAGTGGAGATGTTGTAATGTTTTTCGAGTTATGATATAGCCGAGAAGTCGGAGTAAGGATGTGGTAGGGGCCCATATTACATTCTTGCTACGATCTATTGGAGATATTATGATTATGAAAACGGTACTGTGAGGACCTCATAGGGGCACTTATGAGGTGTTTACGGTATCAATGACATGATTCTTAGACTCACCGATTTCAAACTTCATCCCCTGCTTTAAAATGATTTTAGTCTCGGAGACGAGACTTGTTTTTAGAGGTGGATGATGTAAAGGCTCGGATTTATAAATCCTAATTTTTTGGGAAAAGAGAATTGAAAATGGAATGTAATCGGTTTTAAAACTCGTTTAACGGATTCCGATCTGAATATAAAATTTGACGAATAATTTCCTTCCTTTCACCTCAAACATTCAAAATGTTTATCGGTTGGCAATATCCTTTTCAATTTTAAAAATCTAATTGATCAAGAAAGCGAGAGTCGTAAAAACTAACATTTGAGAACTAATTACGGGATTCAAAATTTGCGTATTCGGGATTTATTTTTGGGTATTATTGATTACTGAATGCAACACTCAATCCCTCACCATACCCTTCAAATTCATCCCCCACTCACCGTCATTCATCACCATCACCATTACCTTTCACCATCACCATCCCCTGGTCCATCACCTTCTCTTATTTATCGTCGTCACCACCATCCCTCCTCTTCACTCCTTCACGCCCATCACACCAACAACTCCTGCTCCCTCTTATTGTTCAATCAACAAAACACCTATATCATCTTCAACATCACCTAAGGCTAAAACCATCACCGTCACCTTCCCGGCTTCTCTTCTCCGATCACCACCACCAATCCCTTTTCATCTTCGACCCCTCCTCGGAGCCACCACAGCCCCACTCCCTTCTAAACCCTGTTCGATCGCGAGCCAAGTTTCGGTAAGCGATTCTATTCCGTCTTCGATCGAAACCCCTCTCGGACTTCACCATCACGCTCACCCATGTCCCACGCAGGTCCGATGAGCCATCGTGACCTTCCGACGACGCTCAGAACTCTAATTGAGAGCTCCGAAGTCGCGAACTTTCTCGGTGAGTCATTGCTTCTCTTCCATCTGTTTGAACTAAATTCTGACTGGCTTTGGGTTGAGGGCTGGTGCCGAGCGTGCGTGAGCTGACTGGGGGTGTCGGGTGGCGCGTGTGAACTCAGGCGAAGCTCCGGCGAGCATCAACGGTCGAGAGAGAGGGCGAGCTAAACGAGAGACGCGAGGAGCCGGGGGCCAGTGCGAGGCTAAGCAGTGGCGCGGGTGAGCAGAGTCAGGGACGCTGACCAGCAGACGCGGGCGCGGGTGCGAGCAAGTCGACGCGAGCAGACGCGGGTGCAGGTGTTAAGCAATCAGGCGGGCACGTCTTCGATCGAATTCAGAAGGAGTTTGGTTCGGTTCGGCTTGTGGGCTCCCCCTTTTCCTAACTTATATATATTAGTTATATTATTTAACCGGTTGGGATTAAGTATACGAGTTTGGTTCGGTTCGGGTTTATTCGATTATTTATTTAACTAATTAACGGTATTTAAAATTATATTACAATATTATTTGAGGAGTTAAACGATAAAATATTATTTCGGGAGATTTATAAAGGGTTGGTTTTATCGAATATAAATGGGTTGAAATTATTTCATAAAGAATTTAGAAATACTCTATAAAAGTGTTGATAAAATAGTGTTTAAAATATTTATAAAATCATTTGGGATTTAAATAAAATATTCGGATTTGTCGATTTAAAAAGAGAAGTTGGGAAATGATGTATTAAATAATTAAAAAAGGGTTTTGCTAACATTTTTAAGAATTGGGATTTCTTACCGTTTGACTCGGATTTTGAAACGGATTGGGACTAACTTGGGGATATGACTTATTCCATGATTGACTAGCATGATAATATGATCGTTTGACTAACGGCATGATATGTGTGACTAATAGCATGATATTACAGTGATTATTAGAAGCGACTAAATGTTCGATACTTATGATGATAATGGTATATATATATATATATATATCCTTATGGAAAGTATGAGTATAAAATGATAGTATGCGAATTTGGCTAAGTATGATACCGAGGTTATCTTAAGCTAATGAGATGTTGGATTATATATGTTGAATACGGTATGAGATGATGAAACAAGATGAGAAATTGAATTGAGACATTAATGTTGTTGATGATGAGATGATTAACTTATATATGTTTTATGTGAATCTTATGTGTGTTATTTGATATGCTTTGTGTAAGTTAGACTTAGATTTATTATGTTGCTTATCCTTTAGGTGAGCTCTAATCTGACTGGATTTACTTGATTGTTGTATTACTTGGATTCTGTGCTTCTATAGGTAAGTTCTTTGAACTTACTCATGATGGGCGCTCTATGCACTGGGTGTTATATAGTAGGCTAGTGTCCATGCACCATACGACTTAGAATCACGTTTATGAGGTAAAATGAAAATCATATGAATGCTATATGTCCTTGCAAGAGAACGATCGTTATCTGTGAAGTAACTAGAGTCTATATTAGGGTCATAGGACGACCAGTCCCATCGGGTCCCGTCCTGAGTCAACCGAGTCATGTAACTTCCTTTACTTATATTATGAGCTGCCTGTGGACTTTGGGGTTGGGCATGCGTGCCGCCCGATTATTATGGCATGCGTGCCGTCACTTATGAGCTGCCTGCGGGCTTTAGGGTTGGGCATGCGTGCCACCCGATTATTATGGAATGCATTCACGAGCTGGCCAGTTTCCGCCCTATCGGAAGGGGGTGGAGGTAAGAGAGGGACATGCCACTATGCATTCACGATTATTATAGAATGCATTCCATAATAATCGGGTGGCACCCCGTCATAACAGCATCCTATCCCTAAGATGAAATGTGTAATGCAGTGCGGAAATTAAATCACACACACACACACACACACACACACACACACACACACACACACACACACACACACACACACACACACACACACACACACACACACACACACACACACACACACACACACACACACATATATGATTAAATTTCCGCATTGCATTACACATTTCATCTTAGGGATAGGATGCTTATTATATGCCTCTTAGAGTGTGTTTACACATGTGCATGAGTGACCTGATGATTGACCCAGATCCCCCTCTTTTTTTTAGATTCAAGTACCCGTTTCACTCCTTGATTTCGTGTTGTTATGACGGGGTCCATTCATATGGCGGAGAGTGAGTGTTGAACTATGACTTCACCAGATTTACGCTTTTTGGGATTTCTTCCTACTTATACTCTGTTTGACCCGGCCTTGCCGCGGAACTGGTTGTATCGTTTTCAGAACTTATGTCCTTTGCATGATAAAATGTTTTTCGCGTTGTAGACTTAGGACAGGTACATGGGTTTACCCCGGGGTCTCCAACGGACGTTCTGGATTTGGGTGCGAAATCCCTCTTTAAACTACAAATATTTGGTTTCAAACCTTCAATCTGTACTCGGAGCGCAAGATCCTAACGAGGGGTTTTATCCCTCGAAACGTAACACCGGAATCATAATCCTGAGCCGTTACATTTTGGACATTTAGGAAAATGTAGTTTTAGGTGGACATTTAGGAAAAGAGGTACACCAAATTGGACATTTTGCCAAATATCTTTATAAAACTATTTATTATTAAATATATATTTCAAATAATTTTTTATCCATTTTAATTAGATATTTGTATGTATTTATAAGATTTTACCCAACATCATTAAACTAGTTCAGTACGCGTATCTTATGCGAATTTTTTAAATTTTAAATTTAATATCTATAGGTTTGGTATGAAATATTCATATAAAAAGTTTTTAATTTCATAATATTCATACACAGTTTTTTTCTTAAAATAAGTTTTTCTCAAATCTTATTGAATATCGTTATTTTTCTCTCATTTCGTACGTAGTTTTATAAAATTCATACATGAGGTTTTATTCAACATTTATTAGTCACTTATATGAGTTTTTCTTTAAACATACCCTTATAATATTCTAAAAGAATTTATTTCATATTACAAAATTTTATTCAACACTTATTAGTTACTTCTATGAGTTTTCCTCAAAACATACTCTTATAGTATTCTAAGAATTTATTAGTTACTATAAGGTGTTATTCAACCTTTATTAGTTACTGATATGATTTTTCCTCAAAACATACCCTTATAGTATTCTAATAAGAATTTATTACTTAATATAAGGTTTTATTAAACATTTATTAGTCACTTATATGAGTTTTCCTCAAAACATACCCTTATAATATTCTAATAAGAATTTATTACTTAATATAAAATTTTATTCAACACTTTTTAGTTACTTCTATGCGTTTTCCTCAAAACATACTCTTATAGTATTCTACGATTTTATTAGTTACTACAAGGTGTTATTCAATATTTATTAGTTACTTATATGATTTTTCCTCAAAACATACCCTTATAGTATTATAATCAGAATTTATTACTTAATATAATGTTATATTAAACATTTAGTAGTCACTTATATGGATTTTCCTCAACCCATACTCTTATGTTATTCTAATAAGAATTTATTAGTTAATGTAAAGTTTGATTCAAAATTTATTAGTCCCATATTTGAGTTTTCCTCAAAACATACTCTTATAGTATTCTAATAAGAATTTATTACTTGATATAAAGTTTTATTCAACATTTATTAGTCACTTATACTAGTTTCCTCAAAACAGTCTTATAGTATTCTAATAAGAATTTACTAGTTTATATAACATTTTATTCAACATTTATTAGTCACTTATATGAGTTTTCCTCAAAAATGGTCCTTATAGTATTCTAATAAGAACTTACTAGTTAATATAATGTATTATTAAACATTTTTTTGTTACTTATATGAGTTTTCCTCAAAACATACTTTTATAGTATTCTAATAAGAATTTAGTTGTTAATATAAGAATTTATTAAACATTTTTTAGTTACTTATATAATTTTTCCTCAAAACATACTCTTATGATATTCTAATGATAATTTAGTAGATAATATAAGGTTTTATTAAACCTTTGTTCGTTACTTATATGAGTTTTCCTCAAAACATACTCTTATAGAATTCTAATAAGAATTTAGTAGTTAATATAAGGTTTTATTAAACATTTGTTAGTTAGTTATATGAGGTTTCCTCAAAACATACTCTTATTGTATTCTAATAAGAATTTATTAGTTAATATAAGGTTTTATTAAACATTTGTTTGTTACTTATATGAGTTTTCCTCAGAACACACTCTTATAGTATTCTAATAAGAATTTAGTAGTTAATATAAGATTTTATTAAACATTTGGTAGTAACTTATAGGAGATTTCCTCAAAACATACTTTTATAGTATTTTAATAAGAATTTATTAGTTAATATAAGGTTTTATTAATATGTATTCATTACTTATATGAGTTTTCCTCAATACATACTCTTATAGTATTCTAATAATAATTTATTAGTTAATATAAGGTTTTATTAAACATTTATTCGTTACTTATATGAGTTTTCCTCAAAACATACTCGATCTTATAGTATTAATCTAGTAAGAATTTAGTAGTTAAAATAAAGTTTTATTAAACATTTATTCGTTACTTATATGATTTTTCCTCAAAACATACTCTTATAGTGTTCTAATATGAATTTATTAGTTAATATAATGTTTTATTGAACCTTTATTCATTACTTATGTGAGTTTTCTTCAAAACATACTCTTATAGTATTCTAAAAAGAATCTATTAGTTAATATACGGTTTTATTAAACATTTGTTAGTTACTTATATGAGTTTTCTTCAAAATATATTCTTATAGTATTTTAATAAGAATTTAGTACTCAATATAAGGTTTTATTAAATATTTATTCATTACTTACATGAGTTATCCTCAAAACACACACTTATAATATTCTTATAAAATTTTATTAGTTTATATATGGATTTATTCCACAATCATTAGGTACATATATGATTTTCCCTCGAAACACACACTTATAGTATTCTTATAACAATTTATTAGATAATATAAGGTTTTATTCTACAATAATTATCGACTTATATTATTTTCCCTCAAAACACACACTTATAGTATTCTTATAACAATTTATTAGATAATATAAGGTTTTATTCTACAATAATTATCGACTTATATTATTTTCCCTCAAAACACACACTTATAGTATTCTTATAACATTTTATTAGATACTATGAGGTTTTATTCCACAATCATTATCTACTTGTATGTTTTCCCTCAAAAGATACGCTTATAGAATTCTTATAACATTTTATTAGATAATATAAGGTTTTATTCCTCAATTATTAGCTACTTATATGATTTTTCCTCAAAACACACGCTTATAATATTCTTATAACAATTTATTAGTTAATATATGGATTTATTCCACAATCATCAGGTACTTATATGATTTTCCCTCGAAACACACACTTATAGTAATCTTATAACAATTTATTAGATAATATAAGGTTTTATTCCACAATCATTATCTACTTATATTATTTTCGCTCAAAATACACACTTATAGTATTCTTATAACATTTTATTAGATAATATGAGGTTTTATTCCACAATCACTAGCTACTTATATGATTTTCCCTCAAAACACACACTTATAGAATTCTTATAACATTTTATTAGATAATATAAGGTTTTATTCCAAATTATTAGCTAGTTATATGATTTTTCCTCAAAACACACACTTATAGTATTCTTATAACAACATATTAGTTAATATATGGATTTATTCAATAATTATTAGTTACTTATATGATTTTCCCTTAAAATACACACTTATAGTATTTTTATAACATTTTATCAGATAATATAAGGTTTTATTCCACAATTATTAGGTACATATATGATTTTCTCTCAAAACACTCAATTATATTATTCTAATAAGAATTTATTGCATAATATAAACTGAAGTAGAAAGTACGAATTGCATTGAATGACCTCAACTGAAAATAGCCACGACATTAGTCACGGTCACCATATCCGTGGCTACTAATGATGGACGCCTTCATACGTCGAGGGCTATTAATTGGGGCTTCCATATTCCTTGGCCTTTGACTAACACTAATGGGCTTGACCCTTTTTGGGCTTTGTATCTCTAATATTAGGTTTGACCATCTTTAGGCCCTACCATTATTTTTGGTGAGATTTTGGGGTTAAAAATTGATATTTTTTTTCAAATTAATTTGCTTTAATTTGTGAATTTCCTCAGTTCGGATACACCAAAGGGATAATGGGTGTCTCCATGTTAGCGTCGAATACAGCCACGGACAATCCAACAATGGCTAAATTCGTGGTTGTTCACCTCCAACTCGGGTCATATATTGCTAATTGCCTCACATTCTTAGCCATGAATACAACAACGAATGTTAATTGTGGCTAAATTCGTGGCTACATTGCCACGTCAGGTTAGATGGCGTCAAAATTGGCCACAGAAAATGTGATAGTGGCAAAAGTCGTGGCTAATAGCCATCACACTAGCCACAACATTTATATCCGTGGCTAAAAGCCACGACATTTTGGACACGAAATTATGTCTTTATCACTAGCCATGGATATTGCCACGAAGATTTTTATTCGACGCTAATATAGCTACGGCTTGTCAGGTCATAGCTATCTTCGTGGCTATTAGCTACGGATGTGGCGACCACTTTATGATGTGGCTAAAAATCCGTGGCTATTTCCTATGATTTTTGTAGTGTAAGACCCGAAGCTAAGCGCCATCAAGAAAGGACACTGCTGATCAGCATCACATCAGGAGTTCCTATGGTCAATGAAGACGATCCTCCTAGGAAATATCCAGATCACGGAGATACACACCGCCTCGACCCTAGCTAGACCGGACACTTGAAAATTGGACATACATTTAGAAAAGAGATTATTACCAGAGCCCATCTAGGAATATGGTCGCTAAAAACAATTATAATCACAGTTGAGAAGCACCCTAGTACAACGCATCTAAAAGCTCTTTCGGAATTTTATTGAGTCCCTTTCGGGATTTTTAACACGCCCTTATGAGATTTTGAACATGCCCTTGTCGGACTGCTTTGGGCCCCAGATGATGGTGATTAGAGGGATATGGAATTGAAATTTGGTGGTTGGAGATGGTAATTTGGCCAAGAATGGTCTGGATTTGGAAGAATATTGGAGAAGACGGGTACCCAAAGAGAGTCTCATAGGTAAAAATGTATGTCATCACCTTCTTATGAATTTGATAGAAAGTTAGAGTGGTGGCTTGAAAGAATTGATTTGGACAATTTGTGTGGAATATGAAAGTAGGTTTTTATTATTATTATTTTGATATTTTTTGTTAGACAATTTTTCCTTTTAATGTAACTAGTACAGTCTCTGTAACATGGCACGATTTTTTTTAAAATTTAATCTTAATACTATAATAAATAAATAATATAAAATATTAATAAAAGTGAGGATACAAATCATAAAAATCAGGTGCATAAAAGTATCTTAGAAATACTTTTGTAATTTATTTTAATCTCATTTAAAGTAGCATATATAAATATAAATGTTTTAAATCACTTATTACTAGTAAAAAATAATAATATTATTGTAACTTTGTTTAAAAAATAATAATAACATTGTAATTTTGTTATTGGGAATGTATATAGATAATTAGTAAATATGTTAAAAATAAAAGGCAAAAATGTGATTGATTTAAAGAATAAATGAAAGATGAAGAAAATAATTAAAGGAAAAAGAAATGATTAGTTTAATTAAGCAACTAATTAAAAAAGGCAGGGTTAACAGATAGACTGAAACTCTTTTATTTTAAGAACACACACACACATATAAAAGTATTTACATATAGAATAATAGTACACATTATATTGAATTCAATTTTTTGAATTAATCTCTATAAGTTCAAAGTCGAGTTAAATCTCCTGATTTCTCTCCCTTCCTCTCAAAAACCCTAGCCGCCACCACCACCACAATGTGAGCTGCCATTGCGTGCACCTCCGATGGGCATCCCAGCCGGCCGCCACCCACAACCCACAACCCCTTTGATCAAAAAACCAAAAAACAAAACCCATCCCAAACACAAACCACAGATCTAGCCAACCGCCGCCACCTCTGTCTCTTTCTCCATTGGAATGTGCGGCTTCCCCCACCGCTGGGTGGCCCCCAGTGGCGTCGCCGCAGCCACCGCCGCTTCGAGATCTACTCCTCATTGGTCTATGCAACAACCTCTGCCTCCGATCCTCCTCCTCTAGAGACCCGCGCCTGCAGTCGCCGCTTCTACCTCCGGCGCAGCCTGGTGCGACCACCACCACCACCCCCGTCTGTCCTCCATCGCTGCATGTGATGGCTGGCCGCCGGGACCATCTACTACCTCTGCCATCCTCCTCCTCTCCGACTACACGTTCGCCGATTCGTAGTGGTTGTGGACTTCTTGGCGCCATCCCCACCCTCCGGCGCATTCATCATCCCCTCCACCCTTCGGCCTCCACTCCCGACTATCTCTCTCCCTAATCCCCAATTTCTCAGATCTGATTAGCAACCCATTTCCCAACCCCTGTTACTCATCTACCCTTAAATTTTCAGATCTGATTAACAATCCCCAAGTTTTCAGATCTGATTAGCAACCCCTCCCTCAACCCCTCATACCCCCTCTTATCTAGCATGCAACCTTCCTCAATTACCCACAAAATCAAATCCAAAATCCCCAACCTTAAATTTTGTCACAAATTGCATACAAATCTTACCCTTAATTCTCCTACAAAAATTTAACCTCAAATCTTCCAAAAATTCTTTTTTCCAAAATGGCTTCCCACACCCCACAATCCTCAAATCAACGGGTTTCTTCCAGGGTCAAGGCGTTCCCGGTCGACCTTCCAAGTGCTTTGCTGGGCAACGTACCTGGATTCAGATATGCAACCATCACCAGTCCAACTATGCCATCGTCAACATTTCCTCGATCTGCATAAAACTAGTGATCAATAATTTTAATGTTTTTTTTAATTTTAAAGTTATCTTATTGTAATTTTAGGATTAAGCAAAATTTTTTTTACTAGCGACCCTCTGCGTAAGGTTCGTCGAGTCATCTTTAGATGGCTTCAAGATCATCGCTTAGTCGATCTACTTCTTGCCTACTGTAAAAAAAAAATTGTTAGTAAATGTGTTAAAAATGATTGATTTAAAGAGACAAGGGAAATAAGAAAAAAAAAATGATTGGTGGAAAGAAGAGGCTAGCAAGTAGGCATAAATTGTTCTGATTTAAGAATATACTTGTACAATCCCCGCGCAATAAAGTGATTTCTAAAAATATTTTTTTAATGATATAACAAATTAATATTATAAAATATTAATAAAAGTTAGATAAAAATTATAAAAATCATTACCATAAAAGTATTTTAGAAATAACTTCATAATTTTTTTAAAATCTCATTTCAATTAGCATATATATATATATATATATATATAGGGATGCGCTCTGGTGAAAACCAAAATTGCGGTAAAAACCTGTGAGGGCCGGCTTTTTAGTCCAATTCACTTGCTTTATAGCCCGGTTCTGAATAGAACCGATCTATAAAGTCACAAATTTTAGTCCGGTTCTGAATAAAACCGATGCAAAGGCTCGGATTTTCAATTCTTAATTTTCCAGAAAAAGAGAATTAAAAATGAAATTAAATCGGTTTTAAAACTCGTTTAGCGGATTCCGACCGGAATATAAATTTAACGAACAATTTCCGTCCTTTTACCCCTGAAATTCAAAATAATTATCAGATGGAGATATCCTTTTCAATTTTAAAAATCTAATTGATCGAGGAAGCGAGAGCCGGGAAAACTAATATTCGGAAAGTAATTTCGTGATTCAAAATTTGCGTATTCGAGATTACTTTCGGGTATTGATTTGACCAAGATTTTAACAAAATTCATACTCCACCCTCACCATACATCTTCACATCCACACCCCTCTCCCCGTCATTCATCACTCACCATCACTTTCACCAACTAAGTCGCCATTCCCACTTCAGTTTCACCATCACTCACTATCACCACTCCGCTCTCCATCACAAATCTCTCTTCATCCACCTACCTCCTCGTTCTGATGGGAAGCAACAGTTAAGCTGTCCTCCTTCGTCCTCGTGACCGCAGCAGCAGTGCCAGTCCTCTTTCCCCAGCCTTGTCGTGAGCCTGGAGACACCAAGCCACCACACAAGCCACCGCATCTCCGACGATCTTCCTTTTCCCCTGTTTCCACATCCAAGGTTGCCGCCCGAGTCGATCGCGAACCAAACTTTCGGTGAGTCGCTCTCCTTCGTTTTCGATCCAAACCACCGTCGGACTTCACCACCCTCCTCACCCATGGCCCACACAGGTTCGATGAGCCGGCACGAGCCTTCGATGATGCCCAGACCTCCGATCGAGAGCTTTGGCGAGCTCGAATCGGCGCAGCGAGTGTCGATGAGCGAGAGAGCGAGTCAAGGCCAAGCGATCGCGAGCAGAGGGAGGACGAGGCGAGCGAGGGCGCAAGCAAGCCGCGCGAGCTGGGGTGATGAGTTCGGACGGGCACGACGCGAGCTGGGCGAGGCGTGGACACTGGCGCGACGTTGAGCAGCACCAGCGAGCGGCGGGCGGGAGCGGCTCTTTTGATTTGAAGAAGAAGAAGCCAATGTGGGTCCTCCTGCTGGCCCAGTCAGCTCGTGTGGGCCCTTGTCCAGTCAGCCTTCTTTGTTTACGGTTGGGAATACATCAGTACGGGTTTGGTTCGGTTGGATTTATATGGGTTTGGTTCGGTTCGAATTTAATCACTTCCTTATTTAAGTATTTAATGGTATTTAAAATAACATATAATATTATTGGGGGTTTAAAATAAATTATTTGACTTATAGATTTTAAAAGTAATTTGATAAAGAATTTCAAGGATCGGAAAGTAATTTAATAAATAAATTTAAAAAGGAATTTTGCGAGTAGTTTCAAGGGTCAAAATTCGTAACTGGTTGACGCGGATTTCAAAATGGTTTTGGAACTAACTTGGGAATTATAATTGTTCGATGACTAACTAGCATGATAGTATGATCGTTTGATTAACGGTATGATATGTGTGACTAATAGCATGATATTGTGATGATTTTTAGAAGAGATTAAATGTTCAATATTGATGATGATGATGATGATGATGATGATGTGTGTGTGTGTGTGTGTGTGTGTGTGTGTGTGTGTGTGTGTGTGTGTGTGTGTGTGTGTGTGTGTGTGTGTGTGTGTGTGTGTGTGTGTGTGTGTGTGTGTGTGTGTGTGTGTGTGTGTGTGTGTGTGTGTGTGTGTGTGTGTGTGTGTGTGTGTGTGTGTGTGTGTGTGTGTGTGTGTGTGTGTGTGTGTGTGTGTGTGTGTGTGTGTGTGTGTGTGTGTGTGTGTGTGTGTGTGTGTGTGTGTGTGGTATATTTTTAAACTACTGAGTTGACAAATTATGATGAATGATATGAGATAAGAGATTATTGATCGTGATGAATTGAATGTATGATTGATGCAAGCTTGCTTTTCTATCTGTTAATTTGAGTGAGTAATATATGTGTTCGGAAAAGCTATAGAAGTATACTTAGTATATTCTCGTTATGTATTTAGGTGATATTCTGTGATCGTGACTACTGTGTGCTAGATTCTTCTTTTGCTGATCTTCTAGGCAGGTAAGTCCTCCGGGGCTTACTCATAACCAGTACCTCATGCCTGATGTGTCATATAGTATATACGTGTTGCATATGCATAAAAGCATGTCATGTAGTATCATGCTTAGGAATTACACTTACGAATGAGCATCCTTATTCTGTTTGCGTTTGAATACAGAACGGTCGTTATCTGTGAGTCCTAGAATCCTTGCTAGGGTCATAGGACAACCTAGCTCCATCGGGTTTCGTTCTGAGTCATTCGAGTCGTTGGAACACCTTTATTATTGTCAACATTAGTATCTTCTTTTCGCAAGATCCACGATATGATGATGATATTCGATATGCTACAGATTTAAACTAGCTAGTCTCCACCCTATCAGGAAGAGGGGTGGTGGTAGAAGAGGGATATACCACTTGATATTCTTTGTTAAGGCCTTACTTAATATTATGCGTATATGAATTAGGAGCATGATAGTGTGGTTAATATTTCAGTACTACATGAAGACATTCTTTATTCTAGGTATAGGCGTATTATATGTCCTCAACGCGGTCAGAGGACCCGCGAGCGGACTCTTGGCCTGACTTTGTGGTATAGTTTCAGGTACCCATTTCACTGCTTGATTTCGTGCTGTTATGATGAGGTCCATTCATATGGCGGAGAGTGAGTGTTGAACCCTGACTTCACCAAATTTATACTTTCGGTATTTCTCCCTACTTATACTCTGTTTTGACCGGGCTCTGTCGTGACGCTCGTTGTATCATTTTAAGAACTTATGCCCTTTGCATGATAAAGGATTTTCCACGTTTTAGACTTAGGACAGGTACATGGGTTTACCTCGGGGTCTCCAACGGACCTTCTGGATTTGGGTACGAAATCCCACTTTAAACTACACATCTTTGATATCAAACCTTCAACTTGTACTCGGGGCGCAAGATCCCAAGGAGGGGTTTCATCCCTTGAAACTTAACTCGGGAATCATAATCCCGGGCCGTTACAAAGTTGGTATCAGAGCTGAGGTTTTGCAATCCGAGTACAATAGGTTGAAGATGGTTTTGAAAATCGCCCAATGTTTTCAAATGGTTTTGGAAAACATTTTTAAAAGGGCAAAATGAATTTGATTGGACTTAAACCTAAAATGAATAAAGGGGAAACAATCTCGTGGGTAGAGACCTAAGCGGTAGACATCCCTTATGGATGTAGAATTCGGGGAACGGAAAAATACTAGCAAAGAGAGTTGGAGACTCGGTAGACATCCCTTATGGGTTTCGAAGACTCCATGGAGCCCGAGGGTTGGAGTAGCATGGGCTAGGAGGTCGTGAGGTATTTTTCCCTCTGGTCAGTCGTCCCTCGAAGGACAACATAGATCATCTCTGTGATGTTATGCCTTTTATCTAAATGGGCTTGAGGGCGATCTTCCTCGAAGAGGATCATATTAATCTTACTGATTGCCTTCGTGTTGATTGCTATTGTGCGTAGGATAGCAAACTAATCAGTATGCCTTAACTTGAATCATGCATTGAACGAGATAGCAGAAGAAAGCCTTGTTCTTATGTAATTAGGATTCTTGTCTTGTCGGAATAGCCCTTACATAATTCAAACCCCCTGATGGTTCTGACTCTGTCATCCGCCAAACCAAAACATCTAGGCATGTTAGCAAGGGTCGAGAAGCATCCGCTCTCCCCATTTTGAGTCTTGTTTCGTATCCCACCATCGATGCTTCTATCGAGTCTTGTATCTGAAGTTGGGGTCTTCCACGGGAAATTTGGGCCGGTCAACTGATTACCTTCGGAAATCGTGTCGGATGTGAGGGTTATCTGAGTATGCTAGTGGGGGTGAGGATTTAAATCGTGTCAAGATAAAAGTGAGTTGTCTTATGAAGTCAGCCCTTTCGATCCATGTAATGTCCAACCACGTCTTCTTGCCACAAGAGTCTAAACACGAGTTCTACCGTCGCCTATCGGAAACGGCGTGAATGTCCTTGTGTCCAGGGAGTCATACTAGCGTCCCACGGGAAAACGGGGTGGTGAGTCGGTGATTGTCCTTAGAGTACTTTGTCAAGTTATAATTATAGCCTCCTTATGATTTATGACAGGTTATATTGGTATAATTCAGCATGACTTGCCAGGTACCTTGCATGGTTGCACTTATGAGTGGATGTATGTGTCGTATGTATTGAATTCCCATGATTATTGTCTCTCTATGAACTAGGTCCATGATAGTGTGGCCAACTCTCTTTGCATGTTTAACACGTGAATCAGATGACTTAGTATGCCAGATTAATCTAATTGGACCTCATTGATTGTGTACATGTTTAATGACTTTTGCTAGTATCATGTAAGACATATACCTCCCAGTTATAGGCCCTCGTATGATTGTGTCATGTCCTAGTCTTACTATGTGAATATGGATGTATGTGATGAGATAGTTGCTATACCAACCCTACATGAATTGACCATATCCTTTGCATGATTTTTAGGGTACATCTTAGCATGCTTTCCATAATATTATGACTTGCTTAATTGTGTATCTAAATGAGTGATAAGTCGTGCATATGGTATCCTGTGATGTTTGCCAGATCTTGCATAACATATGCCATATATGTCCCATGTCAGTCTGTGCATACATGTTCTTAGTCTGTCAAGCATGATTGATGAATGAAATGATAGGTTGCTAGCTTATTCTGCGCACATATAAAGATGATTATATGAACATATTATGAATGCATAAATCGATATTACTTGATATAGGTGCATACTAGTGTGAAATGTGATGATATCTCTTGATTTTTATGTGTTTGCGTACCACAATTATAAGGGCATCGTAGTAACTCTCGTGTTGGGATCTTGTCTCTGGTCTTGTCGTCTCTAGTCGTGGTCCATGTCTGAATCCTTATGGAAGTCTTGTTGTCCTCCCGTGTCCCTCCCATATCTCCGTAAACTCTGACCCCTCACGATCCCCTAATGAATGGCAACATGGAAGAAAGGGCGAATGACCGAATGGCACCAGAGTGGCGCAGCGGAAGTGTGATGGGCATATGACCCCTAGGCCCCAGGAACAATGTCACTGGCAGAAGGAAAATCTGCCTTTGATCCGTCAAAGAAAACTCAAACCTATAACTAGTATAGCAATAAGTAAGAGGTCGATCCACAGGGAAATTTATGATTCAAATATGATTTAGGTGTCAATTAAGTAACCAAAGAGGGGGTTTTTGAGTGTGTAAAGTTCCGCCTTTTATCAAAGCGGATTGATGGAAGCAAGATTAAATGGTTGTAATTCAAACAATTAGGAGAACCAGTTCCAACTACAATTTTTCACTTTATTTGGTTGAAACATTCTTTGTAACTTCTTCTTGTCCTATTAAGTTTTCTATGAATGCCCTTGTCCCGACCTAATATAGTAGTCCAATCAGTCCTAGAAACCCTTATCAATCGAACAGTCCCTAAAGAAGGATTTAACTCAATTGATAGCTTTAAGTTCAGAGATTAGCCAAGGTATTTGCTGTCCCTAAAGAGGGATTTAACAACACATCCAACTTCCTACTTATCCAATTAGTTCAATCGGCCTTAAAGGGACAAGTTTGCTTCTTAGGTTAAGGTTCACAATCAGGAATCTAAAAAACCTTAGCAATTGAATTGATCTAACAAGTTGGCCAGAAAAGATAAAACAAAACAATAAACAATCAAGCACAAAGAAGTTCAAGCATTCAAATATAGGAAACAAGGAACGAGAATTAAAAGCTCACAATCAATCCAAATAAAGCATCAAACTGTAGGCAGAACAAATGAGTTTAGTTCCTCATGGAAGACATCGCTCAATCTCTAAATTGTCTGATGAACGTAGAATAGAATAGAAGTGCTTCCAAAAAATAATAACATTCGGCCTTTAACAAATCCTATTCGGCCATAAAACAAACTACTCAAAACTAGGGTTTTCATTAAGTAAAACGGCGCGTCGCTGACCACAAATGACGCGGACGCGGCATATGCTGCAGCTGCGGCACATGCTTCTCTTCCACACCCGGGGCATCTCCATTGCTGCGGCCGCGACATGCATGTTGCGGCCGCGGCATGTCTCGCCGCATGTCCTCATCTTCAAATCCACGAGTAGCTCTAAGTCCTCCTTTCTTCTCTTCCTTCCTTGCTTCTTTCCAATGTCTCTTGTATTCCTCTTCAAGATATTTCATCTCCCAATTGTATTCAGATTGAATATGTAAAATAAACATAAATTTGTGCATAATCCGAATTCTTCCAGAATAATCACAAGATGCAAATTAACTACAGATTATGAACGAAATGAAACCTAACTAAACTAAAAATGTCTATAATGCCTATTTAAGATATGCATTATCAGTCACTGATGGCAAAAAGGACGAATATGCTTCAAAGAGGACAGCCGTGAACAGGTTCCTCCTGTTGACTCGAGGAAGAGCATTCTTAATTCAAATTGTGGATTCTCCTATACTAATCGAAATTGATGTTGTGCGATAGGCCTAGAACTGACATAATTGAATGTGTGATGACAGATGTTCTGAACTGGTAGTAATGATTGTCTGACTAACTTGTTTTTATGATGATGTGCTTTGATGCTTGGTATACTGACTTGTTGGTGAGTAGGTTATGGGTTATATGTGTGGTGGTGCTTCTTCTTGGGCATGAGTCGAGAGATTCTTCGGTAAGCTAGGTCGGAAAGTGGTAGAGGGATTGAAGTCTTTGTTCTTGGTCATGAGATGGACGAGATGGTGTGCAGGATGGATGCATTAACTTAGGTAGAGCCGAGTGAGTTAGGACTAGTAGGAGGTAGTAGGTAGTGGGGTTCTCAGATGAGCTTCTAGGTAGGTCTTAGTTAGAGGTGGAAGTATAGGCAAGTAGTGTGTGCGGGTAGTGTAAGAGAGTGGTTGGCTGAGGTCTGGACTAGTTTCATTAGGATGATCTTGAGATTGGGTATGTGTAGAGGTAGTTAGGATAGTTCTAGAGGTGGGTGGGCGAGATATGAGTAGATCGGGGAATTCTTGAGGGAAGGTGTTGTGAGACGAGTTGGTGTGTTAAGGAAGTTGTCTAGATAGTCTATGAGCGGATCGTGGGCGGTGTCGAGGATGATCGATTAGGGAACGTCTGAGGAATCGTAGAATTTGGGAATAGGTGGTGTCTGTTGTGAGTGGGAGCGATTTCAGTAAGGGGTGAGGTTGAGGAATTGCCAAGGAAGAGTAGTATGAGGTTGCTTGGGAAATTATCGATCGGGGATATTAGGTTATTCATATCAGGGTTGTTCGTGTGATGAGTATTTGGGGCTGTTTAGACAGGATTGGTAATGCTTGGGGAATTTATGAGTGGAGGTTATTGTGGCTATTGAGGTATTTGAGGATGTGAGATGAGTCTTCGAGGAAAGGCTGGTAGCTAGGCAAGGATGTAGTTGAGATTCCTAGTAAGACTGTGCACTTAAGGTTGAGATAGGGAGATTATGAGTATGGATTTGGGAACTAGGAAAAGCAGAAGTTTTTGGGACGCTAGAGGATAAGAGATTTTAGAAGGTTGGTGAAGTTGTGGTACTTAGGAAATTCGGACGAGGATGTCATAAGAGTTCAGTAGGAATTCTATCGGTTGGAAAATCGTGGGAGAATTGGTCAAGTTGCGATGTTATGGGTAATTTGAGCTAGGGTGACAGAAGGTTTCATTGGGGATAATGGTCGTGGTTAAGGAGTTGTAACTTGAGGTAAATTCGGACAATGCTGGGAAGAGGATCTAGGGTAGGTCAGCTTGAGGAGTCATAAGTGGTTCAGGTTTCGTGAGTTCTGGAATGGGATGAGTAGGTAAAATTAGTGGTTGGTCCGAGGATAGGCGTTGGTGATGAGGGTCTTGGTAATTCGTGGTTGGGAGTAGTACGAGATGGATTTCTGCATTAGAGTTGGTCGAGCGTGACAGGTGTGAGATGATAAGTATGAGTTGGATTCTTAGAGGTGGATGGTTGGTGAAAGTGGTCAGTGCTGCGTGGAATATGATCAGGTTAGCAAGGTGATTCGAGATATCTCTTTGGGGGATGATGTTGAAGCGGATTCTTGAGAGCCTAGAAAGAGTAAGAGAGATTGTTAAGAGGCGTCTAGATCAATCGTGAGAGAGGTTCAGTTAAGGACTCGGGATCTCCCTGAGAAGGCGAAGATGGGACCGGTAGAGGACCCCTAGGAAGAGGGTGCGCTTGATAAGGAGTCTTGGTAGTTGGTCGAGTGGAAGGTAGGACTTAAGATCGGGATGTCGAAGTTGATTGGCCCTTAGATGGTTTGGGGAATAGGAATTGGAATACCTAGTAGTGGTTTGGGTAATTGGCCTTGATTGCGTGTAGTGGTCGTGTGTTGTCATAATTGGTAGTTATAGGCAGGTTCTCTTGAGGTTGTGATCTAGCGTATGCTTCACTTGGGGCCGAATATGGTGTGAATTTGATGCTATAGACGATGTTGATTCTCTGATGTATTGCCATTGACAATAGTGAATTGTTACTACTAACATAGTTATCTCTGAACTCAATGGAATGCTAGTGTACGAAAGCACTTGTTTACCTCTAATGTGATGACGCTTGGTAGTTAGAATGAGTATGATGTGCTTATATGATTGATATGACGTGCTTATCTGATTGATATGGTGTGTAAACTCTGTGAGATGATGCGATAAATCCTACCATGAACAATTCAATGCTAGATATGTTATAGTATGTGACCATCCGTGACATAAGTACGACCTAGTTATGAATGTATAATACGATGGCTATGTTGAATAATTTCTATGATATATGATGCCTTGAATTGGGATTTCTAGGATTATAGAATCGAATTGATGAGATTTGATTCTTACTTGGAACTTAGGAAGAGAATATGAGATTAGCCCTTAGAGGTGGATGATTCCACCTCTTGAGATTTGAAAACTGCTTGATTAACGTCGGGTTAGGGAATTTTGAAAGATGTTTAAAAAGAAAGGACTGAGTTGGATTTAGAGAAATCGAACGCGATTGATAACTTGAATGATTTTGAGACCAAACCTTTTCAAATTAAGGACCCTCTTGAAATTTTCTAACCGAGCTTGCATTATGACGCCCCACGAAGTGGATAAAGGCATTTTATAAGGGCCCTTATAGACTGCTTGCTAAGACCTAGTGAAGATGCTATAATGCTTATCGAGTTATGATATAGTGGAGAAGTCGGAGTAAGGATGTGGTAGGGGCCCATATTACATTCTTACTACGATCTATTGGAGATATTATGATTATGACAACGGTACTGTGAGGATCTCATAGGAGCACTTATGAGGTGCTTACGGGATCAATGGCATGATCCTTGGACTCACCAATTCTAAACTTCATCCCCTGTTTTAAGATGATTTTAGTCTCGGGGACAAGACTTGTTTTTAGAGGTGGATAATGAAAAGGCTCGGATCTTCAAATCTTAATTTTTCGGAAAAAGAGAATTAAAAATGAAATTAAATCGATTTTAAAACTCGTTTAGCAGATTCCTTTTAACAAACAATTTCCGTCCTTTTACCCGGGAAATTCAAAATAATTATCGGATGGCGATATCCTTTTCGATTTTAAAAATCTAATTGATCGAAGAAGCGAGAGCCGGGAAAACTAACATTCGGAAACTAATTTCGTGATTCAAAATTCGTGTATTCGAGATTACTTTCGGGTATTTATTTGACTAAGATTTTAACCAAATTAAAACTCCATCCTCACCATACATCTTCACATCCACACCCCTCTCCCCGTCATTCATCACTCACCATCACTTTCACCAACTCTGTCGCCATTCCCGCTTTAGTTTCACCATCACTCACCATCACCACTCCGCTCTCCATCACAGATCTCTCTTCATCCACCTACCTCCTCGTTTTGATGGGAAGAAATAGTTAAGCTGTCCTCCTTCGTCCTCGTGAGCGCAGCAGCAGCGCCCGTCCTCTTTCCCCAGCCTTGTCGTGAGCCTAGAGACACCAAGCCACCACACAAGCCACCGCATCTCTGGCAATCTACCTTTTCCCCTGTTTCCACATCCAAGGTCGCCGCCCGAGTCGATCGCGAACCAAACTTTCGGTGAGTCGTTCTCCTTCGTTTTCGATCCAAACCACCGTCGGACTTCACCACCCTCCTCACCCATGTCCCACTCAGGTCCGACGAGACATCGCGAGCCTCCGACGATGCCCAGACCTCCGATCGAGAGCTCCGAAGTCGCGAACTCACTCGGTGAGCTTCCACCTTTCCTCCCTCTATTTTGATTCGATTGTGACTTGGTTTGGGTTGCGGGCAAGTGTCGAGTGCGCGTGAGCTGAGTGCAAAGCGTTAGGTGAGCTTAGAAGCTCTGGCGAGAGCTCCGACGAGCTCAAATTGGCGCAACGAGTGTCGACGAGCGAGAGAGCGAGACGAGGCCGAGCGATCGCGAGCAGAGTGAGGATGAGGCAAGCGAGGGCGCAAATGAGCCGCGCGAGCTGGGCGATGAGTTCGGACGGGCACGACGCGAGCTGGGCGAGGCGTGGACGCTTGCACGACGTTGAGCAGCACCGGCGAGCGGCGGGCGGGAGCGGCTCTTTTGATTTGAAGAAGAAGAAGCCAGCATGGGCCCTCCTGCTTGCCTAGTCAGCTCGTGTGGGCCCTTGTCCAGTCAGCCTCCTTTGTTTACGGTTGGGAATATACAAGTACGATTTTGGTTCGGTTGGGTTTATATAGGTTTGGTTCGGTTCGGATTTAACCACTTACTTATATAAGTATTTAATGGTATTTAAAATAAAATATAATATTATTGGGGGTTTAAAATATATTATTGGACTTATAGATTTGAAAGTAATTTGATAAAGAATTTCAAGGATCGGAAAGTAATTCAATGAATAAATTTAAAAAGGAATTTTTTGAGTAGTTTCAAGGGTCAGAATTCTTAACTGGTTGACGCGGATTTCAAAACGGTTCTGGAACTAACTTGGGAATTATACTTGTTCGATGACTAACTAGCATGATAATATGATCGTTTGTTTAACGGTATGATATGTGTGACTAATAGCATGATATTGTGATGATTTTTAGAAGAGATTAAATGTTCAATATTTATGATGATGATGATGATATATATATATGGAAAGTATAAGTATGAAATAATAATATGAGAATTCGGCTAAGTATGATATATATATATATATATATATATATATATATATATATATATATATATATATATATATATATATATATATATATATATATATATATATATATATATATATATATATATATATATATATATATATGGAGTATATTTTTAAACTGATGAGTTGACAAGTTATGATGAATGATATGAGATAAGAGATGATTGATCGTGATGAATTGAAAGTATGATTGATGCAAGCTTGCTTATCTATCTGCTAATTTGAGTGATTAATATATGTGTTCGGAAAAGCTATAGAAGTATACTTAGTATATTCTTGTTATGTATTTAGGTGATATTCTGTGATCATGACTACTGTGTGCTGGATTCTTCTTTTGGTGATCTTCTAGCCAGGTAAGTCCTCCGGGGCTTACTCAATAACCAATACTTTCTGCCTGATGTGTCATATAGTATGTAGGTGTTGCATATGCATAAAAACATGTCATGTAGTATCATCCTTAGGAATTGCACTTACGAATGGGCATCCTTATTCTGTTTGCGTTTGAATACTGAACGGTCGTTATCTGTGAGTCTGAGAAATCCTTGCTAGGATCATAGGACTACCCACCTTCATCTGGTTTCGTCCTGAGTCATTCGAGTCGTTGGAACACATTTATTATTATCAACATTATTATCTTCTTTTCGCAAGATCCACGATATGATGATGATATTCGATATGCTTACAGAATTGAACTGGTCAGTCTCCACCCTAGGATAGGTACACATTTATTATTATCAACATTATTATCTTCTTTTCCGCATTGTAGACTTAGGATAGGTACAGGGGTTTACCTCGGGGTCTCCAACGGACCTTTCGGATTTGGGTGCGAAATCCCACTTTAAACTGCACATCTTCGATTTCAAACCTTCAACCTGTACTCGGGGTGCAAGATCCCAACGAGGGGTTTCATCCCTCGGAACGTAACTCGGGAATCATAATCCCGGGCCGTTACAACCGAGCTATAAAGTCACTGTGTAATTTTAAAACATTGGCTTTATAGCACGATTGTTAGGTTTGACCGAACTATAAAGTAATGTATTATTTTAAAACTAGAGTTTTTAGCACCGTTTTTTAGGTTGAACCGAGTTGTAAAGTTACCGTGTGATTGAGGTTTTTATCACATTCTTCAAATAAACCAAGTTATAAAGTAGTCATCACAGTTTTTACCACAATTTGAGGTTTTCACAGGAGTCAATCCACACACACACGCACATTCTTTTTATTGTTCAATACAAGCATATTCATAGTACATTAACTGCATCAGTACTTGCTTTAACTAGATAAAATGCATTTGAGATTCACAATGCACAATAAAAACAATTGAGTTTTTTGTTTCAGGATGTGTTAAACAATGACAGTGATTATAACAACACATATTGATTGATAAATTCATTATTTACATCACAGATTGCACATTATAAATGGAGTCTGATATGGAAACAAACAATGAAAATAGACAAAGTTCAGATGCATCTACAACTGAAGGTGTTGCTACTGCAATACCTCTTGCTATTTTGCCTCCTGAAACTGATGTTGAGCCAACACAACAAGAAGAGCAACTACCTTATAGAGTGTTTGTCTCACCAAACAATACAAAGTACTGGATACCAGTATGCAGTGAAGAATTGAGGCCATCAGAAAAAAAGGTTTATGAGACAATGGAGGAAGCAATCAGAGCTTATTTTGATTATGCATATAGGGCTGGTTTTGATGTAAGACATGGAGCGATAGTTAGGGGTCCAGGGTTAATTAAACTGAAGTACTTGTATTGCAACAAGGCAGGATACAAGAATGAGAGTAACACAAAAAATATGAAAAATCGGTTGTCTAGAAGAGTTGGGTGTACAACTAGGATTATAATCAAGCATTTTCAGGGTAGGGGGTTTGTTGTGACAAAACTTGAGGAAAAACACACACATCCTTTAGTGGATGAATTAGGAAAAGTGTACATGAAGAGAAATAGAAAGATGCGTACGCATCATCGAAAGTTTGTCCTTGATTGTGCAAAACAAGGAGTTGGGACAGCAAGATCTTATAGATTGTTTCAAGAAATGGTTGGAGGGTACACCAACGTTGGGCCTTCGTCAATTGATTTTAAAAATCAAAGAAGAGATCTCCTAGCTTATTTTAAAGGGTCTGATGCTCAGGTGGTTATTGACCGATTCTTCAAAAAACAAGAAACATGCAATGCATTTTACTTTGTATATGATTTGGATGAAGAGGACAAGCTCAACAGATTGTTCTGGACTAACGCTGTTTCTTGGAAGAACTACTCATTGTTTGGCGATATTGTATCATTTGACTCAACCTATAATACGAGCAGGTAAACACAAAACACAAATCACTGATTGTTATATTATTTTTTTATCATAATGCATTTTTTAAAGTACATTATCATATATAAGTACTGTAATTACACTAAAACACGTATGTTTGTTGTCTGGAAGGTACAAGATGGTTTTCAGTCCATTCACAGGATATGACCACCACAAAAGTTGTGTTTTGTTTGGGGCAGGACTTTTGCGAAATGAGAATGTGGAATCATATGTTTGGTTGTTTGAACATTTCAAGAAGGCAATGGGTCACTGCCCAGCAATATTGTCAACAGACCAAGACCCATCAATGAAGATTGAAGATAGATGTAGAGAAGGTCTTCCCTGATATAAGACACAGGCTATACATGTGGCACATCATGGAGAAGCTATCTCAGAAAATTGACAACACAATGATTGGCTACTCCGCATTCACAACCAGGCTCAGAAAAATTGTTTGGAACATGGAGATAACGCCTGAGGAGTTTGAAACAGAATGGAAACAGTTGATGGACGATTTTGGAATGGCAAACCACTCATGGCTATCTGATTTGTTTCTTAACAGAGAAAAGTGGATACCCGCATACTATAGAAATGTCAAACTTGGCGGATTAGTGAGAACAACATCCATTTCAGAGAGCATGAACCACTTCTTCCGTAAGTTTTCAAATTGTGCAGCAAATTTAATAGAATTTGTGTTATACTATGAAAGTGAAATTGAAACACAAAGGCATAGGCAAGGGAAGAATAATTATGATTGTGCAATTCTGAAACCAAAACTGATCTCGCCACTTCCATTGGAGAAGCATGCATCAACATTGTATACACTGGAAATATGGAAAAAGTTCCAGGAAGAGTTGAGTATTGCATTGTACAACTGCAGAGTCACCAATGTGACAGAGATTGAAGACATAGAGGTGTATACTCTGAAGCAGCAAAACAAAAAGATGTACATTGTTGAGCACCAGATTGCTAATCATCACTACTCCTGTTCTTGCAACTTGTTCATCAGAAATCGCTACCCATGCAGGCACATATTAGCAGTTTTGAAAGATTTACAAGTGGAGAAGTTGTCAGACACATTGATACTGACTCGGTGGATAAAGGCCGCAACACTAAGCAATGTGTTTACACTGGAAAATAGTGTTGTCAAACAGTCAAGGGAAAAGGAGGAACAAAAACTGATGCTCACAGATATGCTAACAGAATTTCATTCATGTGTAGACATCATTAAGGACAATAGAGAGCAGATAAAGCGTTTCACAGACACCTTGAGAAAGGCAAAACAGGAGCTCCTGATATGAGCAACAAATTCAGAATCTTCGTCCAACTCAAAAACAAATATATTCGATGAGTTTGCTGGGGTTCACAGATCTGAGAATGTTACAATACATGATCCAAAACAGGCAAAAACAAAGGGGAGTGGTAAGCGATTGAAAAGTGGAAAGGAGATATCAATGGAATCACAAAAAAGGGGGAAAAGATTATGCTCTATCTGTAATCAATATGCTCCTCACAATAGCAGAACTTGCCGAGAAAAGAAAAAATGATAGCACCAACCAACACACTTGACTGTTGAGCAAGGAAGCAATTTTTTTTATATGATTTAACGTTGTTTGAACTTTTACTTGTTATCTGTGACCATCAAGGATTTATAGTTGCACTTTTACTTATTAACAGTTTAGAACAAGGATCACCAACAGACTTGACTGTTGATCAAGGAAGCACTTTTTTTTTTTGATGATGTAGCGTTGTTTGCACTTTTAAGTATTATCAGTGAACAACAAGAATTTATGGTTGCACTTTTACTTATTATCAGTTTACAACAAGGATGTATGGTTGCAGTCTTACTTATTATTAGAGAACATCAATGATATGTGTTTGCACTTTTACTTATTAGCAGGAAATATCAATAAGAATTGCAATATTGGGAAAATATAGTTTTCCACCAAAAAAATTGGGGGTAAAAAAAAAACAGATATACATGCATTGGTGATAACATATTTTTTCAGGCAAAAAGCAGTTAGAAAAACGCACAAAAGAGAACCGTTGTCTATTTAACCCCAACAAAACTCTGTTAAATGTGAACAACATAAAGATATAAATGCAATTTTGGTTATTGGAATAGCACTTTCTTAACTTTGAAAGAGAAAAAGTTAGACAGATTAAATAACATTTACATTGGGAACACACAGTTTTTAGGACCTATATTAGGGTAAATAAAAAGATAAACATGCATTGGGCCTCCCGGTTTTTAAGACAAAAAGCAGTTAATAGATTATTAAAACTTTTTAAAGGGGAAGTTAAATGGCCGAAACTGCAAAATCTCTGCCTATATATACATAGACAACCCTCCAATAGAGATTCACAATTTACACATCAAAAACTCATATCCAGTGCTCTCTCCCTCTTTGCATTTCAAAAACCACCAAAGTCACTAGACCGGAAATGGCAGGAATCAGGCCAGTAGAGTTCACAGAAAATTACTACAGGGAGATGGACGAACTAGATGCAATCCAATACCCAGGATACCACATCAAAATCTTGGAGGAAGCAGCGGAGACGTTCACCACAAGAGAAAGGGAAGATCACGTGGCATTTGCTGAATTTCATCAGGGCTATTACGATTCAACCAGGATGGAGATTAGTGCAAATGAATACCATATATCTGAAGCATAACGGACACATAACAATGATCTGGAGGCCAGGGTAAGATTTAACTTCTTTTATAAAAAATATTTTGATATTTCCAATATAAATGTTAACTTGAAAATAATGTATGCAGTTGGTAGAAAAACAAGAGAGGCTGGAAGATACATTGCATATGGTTGAAGGGCACATAGTTGCATATGTTGAAGGACTGATTGAATCGGAAGACAGGAGGAGGACCAAGATTAATGAATATCTTGGCATATAGATTAAGTAGAAGGGCAACAAAAAAAATTGCACCTTCAAATATAATTTCTATTTAAAAAATGTGTAATTTATGTAGTAGGGAACAAGTTGTTATTTTATAGTATTGCAAAATTTAAGTTCACAATATTAATATTACTATAAAATATTTTATGGTGTTATGTTACTTTATTAAGCATTTTAAATGTGCAATTTCTGCTATAACATTACGCATTAATAAAAACATAAAGTATGGATGAAAAACAGAAAAATGGGAGAGAAAAACAACTTGGAGATATGTATGAACACAAGAAACTTCAAAAAGTATAAAAATAACTTTCATTTATATTTGAACATAAGATGATTAAAAGTGAACAACATTCATTTATAATTGAAAATCGAAATATTACATTTTCATGAATTCATGGGAAACATCACAACATAATTATAAATGTGCACAATACAATTTTAAATATGAACAACAAAGAGTTATTTTGTGCAAATGGGAGGAGATGACCATCATAACTCAAAAATGAATTAAATAAGGTTTAAAAACACGAAAAAAATTTAAAAAAACGTTTTATAGATATAACAAACAATAAGTAAAAATGAATCACTAAAGAGGGATGCGGGAAAAAAAATTGTAAAACTATATTAGTGGACATGCACAATATAATTTTGTGTTAGCACAAAATCAAATTATAATTGTACAACATTAATTTACAAGACCACAACTCATATTTAGATATACTGATACATATGCACATCATATCTTTATAAGAAAGCTTCCTCTTGGCAATTGAGGAAGCTAATGGAAATAAAAGATGAATTATGTCAACAATTAATCTGGCAGGTAGGAAACGGGAAAACAATAAGATTCTGGACAGATGAATGGATCACAGGTATGAAACTTATTGATCACAATATTTCATTTAGCCCAATTAATACCGAAGAAAAAGTGGAAAAATTTATTGGAAGAGATAGACAATGGAAGTTAGAAGAACTCAGGGAAATCCTACCAAACAATGTAGTGAACAAAATTAAATACACAAAAATCCCAATTAATGAAATTGATGATCGACTATATTGGAAAACAAGTAGACACGACTGGTTTACCACAGCGTCAGCACTGAAAAGCATCACAGGAACCTGAAATATACAAGACCAACTCACAGAATGGATTTGGAAGATTGAATGCTTCCCAAAAATTAAAAATTTCATTTGGACACTTGTCATGGATGGACTCCCCACAAAAATGAGACTCACTGATAAAGGGGTGGCGGTCCCCCTAACATGCAAATTTTGCGACCAATGTGACGAAGACTCAATTCATCTCTTCATCAACTGTCAATGCACAAGAGAACTCATACGAAAAAATGATCATCAAGTAGGAGAAATTATTCAAAATACACAAACAACAAATAAAACTATAAAGCAATTGACCACCGAGATTTTTGGGAAGCTATCTACAAACCAAAAAACACATTTGGCCACCATCTGGTGGTGCATCTGGACAATTAAGAATAAGATTATTTTTGAGGGAGATCAAAACTTCAAAATCCAACAAAAGCAAGAATAATTTACAAAATATCACCTATCACAATGGAAAGAATCTAAACATATTTTCTGGGAAGAGGATGGAAATATGGAAAAGATAAAACAACCAATCCAAAGGAAAAGGAAGAACTTGAGATGGAAAAAACCGGCGGAAGGTTCTTTCAAATTGAATTTTGATGCGGCGGTGAGTTCTTCGGGTGTGGCGACTACTGGGATTGTGATTCGTTATCACGGTGGTTCGGTAGTCTTCTGTTAGGGTTCGCATTGCGGAGAGATATCCGCTCTAAAGGCGGAGGCTTTGGCTTTTCACCAGGGTTTCATTGCAGCCCGTCAGCTCGAGATTTTGAGGCTCGAGGTTGAAGATGATTGCCTAGCAGTTATGAACGCTATCAATGAGGTCCGGAGTTGCCCTTGGGAGATTGAGATCATCATGGCTGATGCCCGGAAGTTGCTTCAGGAGTTCCTTGTGGTTTCCGGCGTCCATGTTTTCAGGGAGATAAATCAGGTTGCGGATAAAGTGGCGCACTTAAGACTTTTCCTCAACCTTGACCCTCCCGTGTCTCATCCTGAGATTCAGACTCTCGTCCAAAAGGACGCTCTTGGGTGGTGGGTCAGCAGGGTCTGACGCCACCCAAACTCTTATCTTTTATCCAAAAAATAGTAATTTGCACAACTTGAATTTATTGTTGCACGATATGATACTTATGGAAGACCACACCCGCCAGATTTAAGTTTAACAACTGAATTTATAAATTTGAAAACCAGGACAAAAAACAGAAACATAAGAAAGCATATAACAACATACTTGAACATAAAGAAGCAACAGCATAACTAAATAGGAATAAAATTCATCAACACAAGACATTCCAAAAACCTAAGTTGTTAAATCCCAGACAATTCACAAATGTACCGAAGTATCAACATAAGGTACGAATATAGTTATACCCCCATAACAAGTAAAGCCCAAAATGGGTATACCCTACAAACAACTGTCCAAACATAGTTAAAACTGTCCAACCAACCAAACAGGTTACATATATTAGATATATACTTATGGAAGGGGCTAAATGTTAACAGTAGTTAGTGAATATTAATTAAACTGCAGCTTCTGAGCATGCACTCCTTTTAATGTCAATCTTGCATGATGAGACTTGGCTGCTTCAATAACTTGAGTGCGCACCGCATTAAGATCTAAGCATATGATATCAGCCAAATATTTCTGTCGCAGCTTGGATATATTCTTCTCACTTGCTTTATCAAATCCAGGTTTGAATCCCTTCTCAACGCCAATAAAAGTTTCCATGTGCCTCATAACACATACACCTGAATGGATCCTCTTATCATCACCAGACCATGGTGGAGCAACATTTGAGGACGTTGAGTTTGTAATTGAGTCTGACTTAGCTATTAATCCTTTGTTCCTCAAATAGTCATCAAGCAAATCTTCCTATAGACAAAAAATAATTATATAATAAGGAAAAAGGCAAAGTTGAATAAATCAGAAATATATTTTAATTTCAGATATATAACATAAAAAATAACAAACTAACCAAACAGTCTCATGTTGATAAAATTGAGCCAGTTGAAGGATGTATAGGAGGACAAACATCAAGGGTTTGGGTAAGTTTAGTCTTCACATTGAAGACTACCATGAAAAATTCTTCTTCACGTTCAACAGCAAACACAAACTACAAAAATGCAAAAAATAACACACATTTAAAAAAACTAAGAAAAATATAAAAATGATAGAAGAAAGTAATTTATATAAACAAAAAAAACAACAAAAACAATAATATGACCTCACTACAAATATGCACTTCTACAGACTTGTATTTAAACAGGACCTCACTACAAATATTAGACATAATATGAAACACAAAAATTGAATAAAGCAAAAAATTAAACCTAAAATAATGATTAACCAAAACATAAACTTACGTGGGAGAAACCGTCTTCTTAGATAAATAGGCAGACATAATACGTTCAGTGCCAGAGATAGAATCAGTAATATCAACAATTCTTGAAAAGTAAGGACTCCGCAGGGTTAAAGAAGGTTTAGAAGACCTTCTACTAGCACCATCTTCCTCCTTCCCCGCATCTTGTTTCCCAGCTATTGAACTTGAGTTACGGACACTAGAAGATTTGCGTGAAGGCAATGGAATAGGAGACTTCATCTTCTTTCTATACACCAACGGGTTCACAGTAGGAATGGTACTTACAGCAGAGACACCGGTTGAAGGACCAGACACAGAGTATTTTTGGGCAGGGCCAGCCACATGCCCATGGGGAAGAGGTATATCATTCACATATTCTTTAGCAATATTAACAACTGCGTCTGGAATCCCTTGAGTGGCAGGAGAAGAATTTGGTGCATCTTTACAAGTCTTTTTTGCATATTCAGACCCAGTTTGTGTGTCAATATCAAACTTAAATGCAGGATCAGACCCAAATATGTCAAATGAAGTTAAATCATCAACGAAATTGGTTTTCATTTTCCCTCTATTCTTATAAGCCAACTCAATCTGATTAAGACGCTCAATCAATTCAGTATCTGACCAAAATTGTGAGTCTGGAGAATCATCCATATACGACTTATTAGCACGATTAGGGTAAGGACCATCTGATCGACACACAAACCCTAACATCTTATTACCCTCACTAAGAAGTGTCTTCACTTTAGAATCACCTTGAACCTCAGGAGGGATTTTGGTAGAAAACTTAGCAAAATCAGAAATAGCAGTCGTAAGAACTGATGTCTTTTGCACAAAAGATTGTATCCAAGCCTAAAAATACAAACACACACACCACCACAAAAAACAAACCACACAAACACAATTAATAATAAATTCACCAACTAACTGCGTACAAAAATAAAAAAATAAAAAACTACAATAAAACATTAGCACAATAAAGGGGAGTAAATGCAAATAAGCATATTATATTTGAATAAGACATGAATATAAACGCACAATCAGGGGGGACACAAATACCAAACACCAAAACACATAGCAATATCTGAAACTATTAATCAAAATAGAAATAATATGAAAAAATGTAAGAAAAATATTTAAACCTCAAGGAGGGATGGATCCTTTCCAAGTACAGGGTCTTTAATAGAAGGTTGGGTGTTGCATTGAGTAGTGGATGATGAACGAAAAATCTGAGCATAAATAGGATTGCCCTGAGTGGAGGGGATAGATTGACGTTCTTGGATCAACCCACGCCCAAAACCACCACTTTCAATATCATCAGTCTCACGCTGACGTAGTAATACAGAAGTCAACCCCACAAATACAGGGAAAAACCGAGACGCCCTCCTAGAAGCAGCACTTGTAAATAACTTGACCCTATCGATATAAAGCAACTAAAACAGACATGGTAGACAATGAAAACAATATCAAACATATATGAATAAAATTATAACAATATGGAAAAAATATAAAAAACAGAACACATAAACTACACTCACAATCAAAAATAGAAGAGGCCCTTGGAAGTGTCCATCTTTGTTCTTCTCCCACACTTTCTTTCTTTGTATCAACCAAGCATTCTAATAAAAAACAGATCTTTGAAATCACCCAAATCACAGACTGATCTGACCAAATTCTGATTAGCAAGACCATTCCCAGGACTGTCAACAACCAAAGAATGAAAAACCACAAGGAAATTGGTCACAAATTTATCACCACATTCAACATCAGCTACTAACTTGTCAATAACATCAGAAGGGCTTATATGATCCACAGACCCAAGTGATGTCCTCCAATCCTTCACATCATCAAAATTCTCTTTGCAACTCTTCCTAGGCACCATTTTCTTTCCCAACGGTAATCCTAATTAAAGTGATATGTACATCAATATCTATTATTTCAACTTTCCCACCATCATTCATAAGCAAACAACACTTGTTTGGGTCAAAATTATCAACAAGCCAGTAGCCCAAACACAGAGGCATATACCCTATATTCAGGTCAAATAAAAACCCAAATCCAATTCCCTGAATGCATTTTTTTTTGCTTTCCATTCAATTTACGAAGAGCAGATACAAACATACGAATGTTGAATCTTGACTTCAATGTTGGGAACTGTTTCGCTCTAGTCTTCCTTGGCTTCTTGACAAACAAATCCTTACCGCCAACATCAGCTTCAACATTGGATGGATGAGATAGCACATCAGTATTCTGATCCCCAACATCTGACTCTTCAAGTTGAACACCATCCAACCTAACAATTTCTTCCTCAACCTGAACATCAGGGTCCTTCCCATTGCCTGCATCACCAGGTTCCACCCCCTGAGATTGAACTTCATCACCAGTACCCTCTTCAATAACTCCACCAACATTAGTGTCCCCACCACACAAAAGTTTTGGAGTACCAGACCTTCTGGATAAAACATCAAGGGATGCAGGAATAGGAGTAGGCCCTTGAGAAGCCGATTCATTAACAGTACCAGGAGACGACAGAACATCAACAATGACCTTTGGAGAAGCAGAATCCTTCCGAGAACGCCGAATAAGAGGATGTGTGTCTTCAGAGTCAAGTGAGTCTTCAACTTGGGAATCAAATACATCTGGAGAATCCCTTGCTAAATCAACTACATGGAGCTTTGTACCATATTTTTTCAATCGTTTTTGAGTTGTACTTGGAACAATAATTTCATTAGACTGGGACCTTATATGTGGAATTTTACCTTGATAAATAACAAAAAACAAATTAAATATTATAACATCAAACACAAAAGACACCAAATAAAGTGCATTAAATATGAATAAAACCGAAAAACAACAAAACACTACAGGACAAAACACAATAAAAGACAAAAATAAAAAAAATATACTCCATGAACAACAGTAAAAAAGAAGAAACTCAAAAATAAACAAATGACAATAACCACACATCTCCAAAACACATAAAAACCCTAGCAAGAGTGAGAGAAAGCGGGTGGTTAGAGAGAGAAACTCTAAAAGAAGGATTCTTTCTTCTTGCCTTCCCTCTTGCTCCGGCGAGTCTCCTCCGACCTCCTCTAGGCTCTCCGGGTGATTCATTCACCGGAGAAGTTGCTCCCCCCCACCCTCCTTCTCCTCCCCTTCACTGATCGCCCTCTCCGACAACACCAAACTCCAAAAAGATATTCCCGGAATTGAATGCAAGCTACGTAACAGTGGTTGGAAGCATTTACTCCCATTTCCACATTTCTATTTGTCCCCCACACCATCACAAAATCTGACCCTCTCTGATTTGTTTCTTGAGCTACCCAGATGGTCCTCCGCCTAAGGCGGCCGCACTATCATCGGCGCTGAGCCGGAAAATCCCTACTCTTTGGACAGTGCTCTCCGTCAGTTTGAAAAAGTTACCGTTACATCTCCAAACTAGCCGTTGCTGATAACTAAACTAGTCGTTAGCCTTATAACGGTCACAGTTTTTTTGAATTCCACGTTTGACTTTCGTTGACTCGCCCTCCCCAATCTCCTCACACCACCATGCTCGGTGGCTGGCATCTGCCGGCGGCCAGCAACCACTACCTTCTACACCCCCCCCCCCTCGACCACCTATCTTCCACCCCCCCTCTCCTCTACTCCTTGTGTTCAACACACCACATAGAGTGGAACAAGGCTGTCATAGCCTACGGGCAAGGCTGTCCCCCTCTCCTCTACTCTTTAGGTTGATTCCGTGATTTTGGTTTATAGCCTTCATAGCCTACGGGCAAGGCTGTCCCCTTAATATGTACATACTCTCCTCGTTTATTTTAATACAATTAACCTTAAAAATAAAATAAAAACATAAAAACCCTAACAAAAAACAACAATAAAACAAAAACAAAAAAAGACACATCCTACCAACAATAATCGACGATTAGCATAAATATAGAACAATTGTACTCCAGATTCAACAAATAACCGCAAAAGGTCGTAATAGAAACAGAATCGCAACCTAAAGAACAAAAACCCTAACACACACCTCTCGATCGAAGACGAAAACAAAAAATAGGTACGAACTCGAAGTAATGTATCAAAGAATAACAAAGATTAGTTAAAAACCCTAACCTTTCAGATCTAAAATCTCTCGAGCGAATCGAAAAGTGAAAAGCACTGAAAGAGAGAGATGAGTGAGAAATGAGTAAAGAACCTAGCTAAAAGTTGGGTAAATTAATGAAACGGATAGAAACTTAAATGATCTAGCAGCCCAGGTTAAAAAAAAAAGCTCATTTTCACTTTAAGCAAATTTTCTATTTTAAGCTCATTTTCACTTTAAATGATCCAGCAACCCAGGTTAAAAAAAAAAAGATCTTTTTCATTTTTCATTTGAATCATTACATATATATATATATATATATATATATATATATATATATATATATATATATATATATATATATATATAGTTCAAATGAAAAAAGTCATTGAAATGAAAATTTAGCTTAAAGTGAAAATGGGCTAAGATGTGATTATGGGGCGCGGGATGATTAAAAAAAAAGAAGCCCAATCTCCTTCCAAAGGAAGAGACAGCCTCCGTCAGTCCGTCTTCCTCGTCCATCCCTATCGACTTCAATTCGTGTTTACAGTCTCCTCTCTCTCTCTCTCTGCTCCAACGTCCACCATGATCTCCCGATTCATTTACAGGTGCACCCGCCACCCTCTCTCTCTCCTCTCCCTCACCATCTCCTCCCATTTCCCTCTCCAACCCCTGATTCACCTCCCTTTTCTCTCGCCCCTCCATCATTCCCTAATATCTCTCCTCTTTTCTTCACCCTCTGCCTCTTCTCCGCGTGACGGTGACGATGGTGGCAACACTCGCCCTCCGCACCTTACCTCGGGCGTCTGGAACCTCATCTCTGACAATGACGATCTCGGCGTCTTCGACAATGATTTGAAGGGAATTTCTGCCTGAGTTAGTGATGTCTCTAAACTAGCCATGTTTTTATGCATATTTTAGTTCCATATTTTATCTACTTTGCATATTTCGGGTTGGGAATATGTCGAATTTATGTAGTATATGCTTATTTGCCAGAAATGGAGATCTACATAAGTTTCTGTTTAATATTGCAGAATATGGAGCCATTTCAGGAGAAAACCAAGAAGCAAGGACGAAGGTTGAAGTTTACTCGATATCGACAAGTTTTAGTCGATATCGACAAACCATGTCTAGGCACATCACTGATCGAGGAGCACCATGTTGAGAAGCCGAGGAACAAAGTTGCCCGACTCTAGCACACTCCTCGATATCGAGTTATTTAGTCGATATCAACAAAACCCTGAAGACCAGCTCGGAGTCGAGGAGAGCCTGATCGAGGATGCCGTAGAGTGCTGCTCTACTTGACTAGACAACCGGACACTGAGCACCTCTCTACTCGATATCGAGGAAACTCCTGGATATCGACAAAACCTAGAGCATCTGGCCGAGCAATATCGAAGAGAGGCTACCCGACATGCCGAGCCAGCCAAGTCGATGAAGACAGCCTCCTCGATATCGAAGAAATTCCTCGATATCGACAACATCTAAAGCCAGCACCCGAGCCAGTCCGAGGAAGACCTAGTCGACTATGCCCCTGAAGCCGATGTCGATGACCACTTTACTCGATATTGAGGAAATCTATCCAGAAGCCGCGTACGCGGTTTGAGCAGTCCGACTCGGTTTCTGCTTGCTTGAGGCCGAAGGTTGCCGAGTTCTATCCAAGTCTATCAACAACTATCCATGAAGAGAAGATTTATCCACTTGAAGATATTTTAGCTTTTAGATATAATTTCCCTTTTTGGATTTAATTATGTTATTCCATTTATTTATCTTTAAAGCTTTTAGATATAGATTTAGATATAGATAGAGATTTCTATCCTTGAATAGCAAGGATTAGAAGCCTATAAATAAAGCCTTAGGGGGCTGGGTTTTATAAAAATTCAATCAGACAACAATTAGTAGTAGAGAGAGAGAGTGAGTGGCCACGAGGAGTTGGTAAAGCGAGAGCGGAATTGGCTTCCTTTGGTTGTAAGCCCTGTTTGATTTAATGCAAGTAGTTATTTCCTTTCAATCAATGTCTGAGGTTGCGATGAAGCGCGAGTAGTCCACCCACATCTAGGGTTGGGGCGAGCTCGACGATAGCCCTGCGTGCCTGAGGTAAAGATCCGACTTTTATCATGTTTTAAACATCTACTACTTGTTATGTATTTATTACCCATCTAATGGAGGTCCATGCTAACAACTTGGATTGTAAACATAAAATCAGTAGAGACAATTAGGGTTTCTTGAAAGAGTTGTCTAATTGTTGGAAAAGGAGAAAGCTTAGTCATTTGATGCGAATTATATGATTATCTGTTTTATTCTTGCCTTATGTATGCTTGGTTATCGTTGTTGCAAACCCCAATCTTGGAAGTCTTTCATATATAGTTTTCGAATCCCAAAGCATTTGTTTTTACTTTATTTCGTTTTTACTTTCTGCCCTCCTCGATATCGACTAGCACTTGTCGATATCGAGTTGCTGATTCTCGATCCAGATCGTTGTAGCTTCTGTGTGCAGGAACTCAACAAAGGACTCCTCGACATCGACATCCTTACTCGATATCGAGTAGATTGTCCTCGATATCGACTACCATCTGCGACTGCTGCTGCACTGTTCGACTTGTCCGATCTTCTGTCGACTAACCCTAGTCGAGATCGACAACCTGTGGTCGACTTCTGCCGTGAGATTCCACCGCTACCTAGGATCCGCTGACACGCTTCCTCGTGAATCGATCCTGACTTCCCACTACTGCATCGGGAGGAAGTCTTGTAATTATTTGCAAGGGATGGAATCTGGTTTGCTTTACTTTAGTTATATTTTATATTTTCATTCTCGATTTCCTCCTATCAACAAATTGGCGCCGTTGCCGGGGAATCTATCATTCACACCTTAGGTAGTTAAATCTCACATCTACTCTGAGTTACTTTACAGGTGTATGCGCCGTTCTGGTCAACCACCTGAGTTTGACAGCTTAGACGATCCGGAACGCCTCTTACACATCCAAGCCAATCTAAAAAGAGCCATGGCGGCCGCAGAAACACAAGAACAGTTGATACAGAGGCTTACAAGGGAACTGGCCACTAAAGATGCTGCTATCGCCGCTGAGAAAGCAGGAAGGGAACAAGCAGAAGCTAAACTTGCCCAATACCCAACCACTGTAGAGGATTATATGCACCCAACTCTCGTCGTGCCTGAATCGGCTATTCTAATCCCTGAAAACTCTTTTGAAATTCGCACTCAATTCCTTATAGAGCTTAAAAATAATGCTTTTTATGGAAAATTTAATGAGTGCCCTCTTGAACATATTACCAATTTTTCTGATATGTGCCGTACTCTTGCTGAAGGTACCACTCTGGAATATGTCAAGATGAAGGCCTTCCGATGGTCTCTCGCTGGACCTGCACTAAAGTGGCTCGAAGGACGGAAACCAAGATCCCTCACCACATGGGCCCAAGTGGAGCAAGAGTTTCTCAACAAATTCTTCCCTCCTGCTAAGACAACACTCCTCCGCCAGAAGATCACCGCTTTCAAACAGAAATCTAGGGAGCCGCTGGAAAAAGCATAGGAACGTTACAAGGAACTGCTGCGATCTTGCTCTACCCATGGACATCCCACCTACGTCATTCAAGAGATCTTCTTCAACTCTCTTGACCAAGTCACTAAGGACAGGATCAGCTAGTACACTCGATATGAGTACCTGACGATGTCACCAATTGACGCATGGGGTGTTCTTGACAAACTCACAAATTATGACAACAAATATGGGTCTATCACAAACTATGAGGAGAACTCCTATGCCAGGCCAGCACCATCTATTCCCCTCTATGAAGCTTCCAAAGAGATTGACCCAGATGTCAGGGAGCAGTTCTACAGAGACCAGAATCGCAAGCTCCTTAAGCAAGTCAAGTATCTCTCTGTCAACCAACCTTGCATTGAATGCGGATCACAGCGGCACACCACTACTGAGTGCCCACACACAGAGCGAGTCAGGATGGCAGAGACACACGAGGAAGTAGCTTACGCAGGGGGTCCCAATCGCTATATGGGGGATCAAAGGTTCTATCAACCACAGTGGAACCAAGGTCCTCCTAGGAACCCCGCACCATACAAAGCTCCAGGACATCCAGAAAGGGATCAAAGGAAGGACGACCTGCAGCTTGTCCTCGACGAGATGAGGAAAAATCAAGCACAAAATCAGCAGTCTACAAGCGCCATCAATAACCAGCTTCAGAGCATCACTACAAGATTTGGAGAGCTAGATGTCTGGAAGAGGAACATAGAGACACAGATGGGATAATTCGCGGCACAGATCCCACGACCATCCGGACAACTCCCTGGGCAAACAGAACCAAATCCTAAGGGGAAGACCGGACATGTCGCAGCTATCAAACTCAAAAGTGGGCACCAATTACAAGAGCCAGAGGTCGGGAAGCACCAAGACAAAGCAGAGCAGCAACTCGATATCGAAGAGCCCCTGCTCGATATCGATGAAAATCTCCTCGACACAGAGGAAAAGCCAATCTCGGACTCCACTGCACCACCCAGCAAATCGAGATCGACAAGCCTACTCGATATCGAGGAAGCTCAAGTCGATATCGACAAAAACCATGCCGATGTCGACGACTCTGCAACACCTTCGACGTTTGATCTGGCTCCGAAGCAGAAAAAGTCATTTCCTTTCCCTTCCAAGGCGCTGAAAGATCCCACTACAGGTAGGTTTAACCGTTTTGTTAATATGTTGCAAGAATTGAATGTCTCTATTCCTTTTACATAAGCCCTGCAAGAGATACCTGGATATGTCAAATTTCTGAAGGAAATCCTGAGCAAGAAGCGATCCATCTCAGAGATCGCAGGCAAATGCAAAGTACTCCACTTCCCTGAAAAGAGACCTGACCCTGGTAAGTTTTCTTTTACTTTGGGATTTGGACAATATAAATATGAGTCCTTGTGCGATTTAGGAGCAAGTGTGAGCATCATGCCCTTATCAATCTGGCGGAAGGTAAAGATAGGATGCATAGAACCTGTGGATGCTAAGCTATACATGACAAACAATACAGTGGTCATCCCTACAGATATAGTTGAGAATGTCCCTGTCCGGGTTGGTAAATTCTTTGTTCCAGCAGATTTCCTTATTATAGACTGTGCTGAAGATCCTACTAGCCCTATTATTCTTGGTAGACCATTCTTAGCTACTGCAGTTTCCAAATTCAGTGTCAAACAGCGATCGCTCACCTTCACCATAGGCGATGAGGTCTTAGACTTCTCTTTTGGCCCTGCAAAAGAGGAAATTTCATGGCTTGAGGTGAAAAGCATCAGCAACCACGGGATCGGGCAAACAACGGAGGAAGGCACTAGAACTGTACTCGATATCGACAAGCCCAACTCGATATCGACTAAAGCCCTACTCGATATCGACGAAACTTTATCGATATCGACTTCCTCTACTGAGCATCAGACTTGTCAAGAGCCTAAGTATGGGGTCCATGTACTCGATATTGACCAGTCCTGCCTGATATCGACTAACCCCAAGCCCGAAGATTTCTGTTTTGGGTCCGAAAAGGTAATTTCAGAGATGAGTTCTACTCCTCCTCAGTCTATTAAGAAATTTATCAATAATTTAAGGGGAGGTAAGGCCCCGTGGCGAGAGAATCTGCGGAAACTGAAGGCTGGGAAGAGAAAGAAGAAGAAAAAGAAGGATTATGCAAGCAACCACCTATCAGCTAAGCTTGCATACTACAATCAGGACCTAGATGATCCAGGAGAAGGGTCAAGCACAAGCGGGCCCCACATTAATGGTCCTTGAGCACAAAAGAAGAAGTCGGCCTAGCGACTCTAAAATCTAGAGCATGTATATAAAACTTTTTTAATTTTGGGACTTTTTGAAACTTTTGGTTTTGGTTTTGGTTTTTATTTTTGGTTTTTTAGAATGCTTCATGTGGAAAGTCTTGTTTTTGTGTGCAATCTAACACTTTTAGGTCGGCAAGCATAAAAGGGTCGCGAAAGGTGGAATAAGAAGTCCCTGAAAAACAGTCAGAATCGACGAAGGTCAAGTCGACAACGACCAAGAGGAGCAGCCCAGAAGTTTCTCGATATCGAGTAGGCCAACTCGATATTGACCAAAGCCAGAAGAAGCTCCTCGACTTCAGAATCCACTGGACGCAGACAAGCTTACTCGATATCGAGTACAATACTCGATATCGACAAGAACAGTTACTCGACATGCCCTAATCTGCCTTCCTCGATGCATTATTCGGTGAGTTCCTTCCTTTACTCTTGTTTTTATTTAATTTTTTTACAGTGGGGACATTGTATATTTTAAGTATGGGGTGGGGGAAGGGCTCATTATCATTATTATATGTTTTAGTGTTGCTTTTGGTTTTACATGGTGAAATTTTATTTTTTATGTTATGCATTCATGTTTAAATTTTATGTATTTTAGTCTTTTGTCATACTTTAGTCTTATTTCTAGTCATAATATATATATATAGGGGAGGGTTCAAGTGAGAAGTAATCGGTCCGGTGAGAAAGAAAGAAGGATTCTTATTGGTCAAATTTAATTAAGAAAAATAAAATAAAAAAACACGCTCACGCGCCTCGTTATTCCTTTATACTTGAGAGCCCGTCTCTTCAGGGCGGAGAGACGGAGGAGCGTTTCCAAGAGCGGAAGGCAGGGTGGAATGGTGGATGGGGAGATTTTGGCGAGGCTCCGAGTGCCAGAGGGCAGATGAAGATGCTGACGACGCCGGCGCGGGAAAGGGCCTTGGCGGAGCAGACGTTGCCGTCGATGGATTGGGCAAGGGCCTTGGCAGAGCATAGTTGAATGAGCAGAACATCAAAGTATGCAAGCCAAGCGACTTCAACTAATCTTTGGTTAATCAACCAATTAAAGCAGCTCCCATTTATTTCATCCCTTTGTTGCAAAAAATTACTGTCCACCTCATCAGTACAGTAGCCATGGTGTAGCAGTTCAGTTCATCTCTTATATCAGGATTTTGTAGATGAAGCTTTTGGGTACTTGATTGCCATGTGAAATGAACAAGAAAAAAAAATCGATTCAATTTTCATTTATTTTTATTTCAATTTTCGATGCCTGTGAAATTGCAACCATTTTTCATTTCAATAACGTTGGAAAAAAAAATTGATTTTTTTATACCAAGTGTAGGATTTTAAACAAGTGGTTTAGAGTTTTTAATATCAAATGATTCAGAGGTTTTATATCAAATGGTTCAGAGTTTTGTACCAAGTGGTTTAAGGGTTTTTATATCAAGTGTAGGATTTTAGAGGTTGGTTCAGTGAATAAGTAGTGGTTGGTTCAGTGACTAAATAGTGGTTGGTTCGGTGACAAAATAGAGGTTGGTTCAGTGAATAAATAAGTTGGTTCAGTGAATAAATAGATGTTGGTTCAGTGATTAAATAGAGATTGATTTAGTGACTAAATAGAGGTTGATTCAGTGACTAAATAGATGTTGGTTCAGTGATAAAATAGAGGTTGGTTCAGTGAATAAATAGAGGTTTATTCAGGGATTAAATAGAGGTTGGTTCAGTAACTAAATAGATGTTGATTCAGTGAATAAATAGGTTGGTTCAGTGAATAAATAGATGTTGGTTCAGTGACTAAATAGAGATTGATTCAGTGTGAATAAAATTGTTGAACCGCTGTGAATAAAATTGCTGAAACACTGTAAATAAAATTGTTGAACCATTGTGAATGAAATTGCTGAACCACTGTGAATAAAATTACTGAACCACTGTAAATAAAATTGTTGAACCACTGTGAATAAAATTGCTGAACCAATGTGAATAAAATTGTTGAACCACTGTGAATGAAATTGATGAACCATTGTGAATAAAATTGTTGAACCAATGTGAATAAAATTGCTGAACCACTGTGAATAAAATTGTTGAACCATTGTGAATAAAATTGCTAAACTACTTCTTGTCAATTGTGAATAAAATTGCTGAACTACTTCTTGTCAAATATATTTTTTTTTTACTTTTTTAGCAAGTGAAAATGGCAAAAAATGATTTTTAAAAGTTCATGTAAACACTTTTACATGTCTCCGTAGCTTTTCTAATTGGCGCGTGCAATTAATTAGTGTGTTTGATTTGGCGCGTGTACAGTGAGAGTGGGGGTGTTACTAATTAATTTGGATGGGTGTCAATAATTAATTGGGAAATTGCGCGTCCCTCATATTTTTAATTCAATTTTGTACACGTTGACCAATCTGGAGCCTTATTTCCTTCTCATTATTGGAGGTGTGTGTACCCGAACCCGACCCTATATATATATATATATATATATATATATATATATATATATATATATATATAGGGAAGCTTTAAAATGTAAAAATTCCTTAACGTGTAAAATCCGCTTAACGTGTAAATTTTTTTTTTAATGAATTACAACACGCGCGCTGTTGAGCGGCTTCTCTCTCGGCCTCCCGCTGCCCCGCACCAGCCCTGTCGAGCCACCTCCAGCCCCACTTCGAGCCACCTCCGGCCACCACCGCCTAGCCGTGCTCGAGCCAACCCCTGGGCGCACCCCCCGAGCCCTGACTTGGCTTGGTTCGAGCCCAGACGCGCCCACACTGCCCAGTCGAAGGCTCACGTCGTATCTTCGCTCGTCGGCCTCCCACGCCACCCACGAGCCACCTCCGGCCACCAGCCCCCACCAGCTCGAACCCCCTCCCTCAGGCGCACCCCCCGAGCCCGGAACCCCCATGGTTCGAGCCCAGCCGAGCCCACACCGAGCCCATCTCTCCCAACAGCGCTAATCGGTGCTTTTGGCTCGGAATACCTTCGAAATCCCGATTTTGCTCCTTGTTTCAACTCGAATTTGGTATGATTTCTAACCCTAAACTTGTTTATTACATCTATTTAGATTGTTTGAATGATTTAGGTTGAGATTGAAAACCTAGGGTTTGATTTAGGAGCGGAAATTGGGGCTTTTTGCCAAAAGCCAAATTGATTGAAATTGATGATATGGTTGTGTTGTTGGGTTGATTTTGAGATAATTTCATGTTCATATCATTGTCAAATTGTTTATGGATCATGAGCTAATTGAATTTTAGGATTTTAGATTGCGATATGTTTTAGAATTTGGGGTTTTTTTCCGAAAGCCAAATTGATTGAAATTGATGATATGGTTGTGTTTTTGGGTTGATTTTGAGCTAATTTCATGTTCATATCATTGTCAAATTGTTTATGGATCATGAGCTAATTGAATTTTAGAATTTTAGATTGCGATATGTTTTAGAATTTGGGGCTTTTTGCCAAAAGCAAAATTGACTTAAATTGATGATATGGTTGTGTTGTTGGGTTGATTTGGAGCTAATTTCATGTTCATAGCATTGTCAAATTGTTTATGGATCATGATCTAATTGAATTTTGAAATTTTATATTGCGATATGCTTTAGAATTTGGGTTTTTTTGCCAACGGCCAAATTGACTGAAATTGATGATATGGTTGTGTTGTTGGGTTGATTTGGAGCTAATTTCATGTTTATAGCATTGTCAAATTGTTTGTGAATCATGAGTTAATTGCATTTTAGAATTTTATTGCAATATGCTTTAGGTCGATTAAGTTCTTCTATTTTCGCATAACAATCATAATTTATCCTATTAGCTCAATTGGTAGAGCAATGTGCGTTTGCACAAAAGATGTGGGTTCAAATCCCACATAGGTTACATAATAGACAAGAGCGCAACAATCGCAAATTGTTACTCATGCACATTATAATCGAAGTTATGCACTTTTTAACCTTAATTATGCACATTTTAATCTTATTTATGCACTTTAATTTTAAAAGATTATACGTAAAAAAATCGATTTCAAACGTACATCTATCAATCTAAATTATCCGAGAGGTGAACCCAAACTCTCAAAAGTAAAAAAAAAAAAAACAAAATTAAAACATCGATTTCAAAAGCACATCTTTTGTCTTATTACTGAACATTATGATCTTACATTTGCACAATTGTATTCTAAATCTGCACAATTGTATCTTACTTTTGCACAATTGTAGTTTAAATTTGCACAATTGTATCCTACTTTTGCACACTTGTATTCTAAATTTGCACATTACAATTTTATTTTCACACTTTATGTTCTTATATTTGCACTTTAAAGTTGCACAAATGCACTTTACAGTTGCACAAATGTACTTCACAGTTGCACAAATGCACTTCACAGTTGCACAAATGCACTTCACAGTTCCACAAATGCACTTCACAGTTGCACAAAAGGTATCGAAAACGGAAAAAAGTGCATTTACCCATAAAATTAGACATATTTACCAATTTACCCATAAATTAAACATATTTCAATTATAAATTTTTATAATTGAAATAGGCACATTTACCTATTTACCCCATAATGAATTATTTGTCTGCACAAAATAAACTTATATTTGCACAATAAGATGTTATATGTGCACAAAAGCAAGTTATACTTGCACAGCAGAAAGTGTTAACACGAAAAAAAAAATCTGGGACAAAAAAAAAAAATCTGGTCCGAGAAGGGGGGGCAAGGGGGGGGGGGGCACACTCATGGGCAGGGGGGGCAGACATTCTACTAATGAAATTAGGCCCATTAGTAATTAAATTAGGCCCATTAGCTAATTTTACGCGATAAGCAAATTTTACACGTTAAGGAGTTTTTACATTTGAAGTAAACCCTATATATATATATATATATATATATATATATATATATATATATATATATATATATATATGAAAAATGTCGAAAAGAAAAAAAGAAAAAAATGCATGCATTGTCTTAGTTTTTATACCATAACTTAGATGTCCTATGATGATAAATAATGACTGACTTGATCATGTAAATCCTATGGCATGTTTGGAAGGTGTAGCCTAAGTCCTCGAAATTGTTATTCTGTGGGTTGTGAACTTGTGATGAAATTGAGCACATATGATCCTAAGCTAAAGGTTGAAATCCAACAAAATTGTCCTAGTGAGAATTTTGGCCTTATAGGGAGAACATTAAAAATCCCTCTGCTTTCTTGAGTGTATTTACTCTTCCTATGCATCTCTAAGTGTTGTGATAGTTATTCAAAGCCAATGCATTTATATGTGAATGAGAATGAGAATTAAATGATGGAGGCACCTTTTAAGCCAATTTTATCCTCTATACCTACCCTGCATTATCCCTGCTTGAAGCCAGAAGATTAGCCTGAGACTTTTATTATAAAACTCCACAAAATTATCCCTAGCCAAATTGAGCCCGACCCCCATTTGGGAATTAAGACTTAGAGTTGGTTGGAATGATGATTTGTGGAAAGAATGAGCTTGTGTTTCATTTCAAGTGAGAAGGATTTTTGAACTTATTGAGATATAGGTTGGTTTTATATTTTTATCTTTCTATACATATTATGTAAAAGGATCTTTGGCTCACCCTATAAATGCACTAGTTTTATTTTATTTTCGTTTCAAAAAAAAAAGCAAAAGAAAAAAAAAAGTTTGCAAGTATGAATAAAGTGCATGAGCCAAATTTACCTTATTTCTTTCATTTTCGCAAGATTCATACTTTGAAGAGGTTAGTTTGAAAGGTTACATACTTCATTGAGATAAGTTGGAGAGTTTGGTTGATTCATATGATTGAGAGTTATGGTTTGGTTGAGTTGTGTTGGAAATTTAGGAGTCTTGATTCCCGAATTTTATTAAGCACCACATGGCCAAATAATTCCATACCTTTTATTTTTTACCAAGCCTCATTATAACCCCGCCGAATGGAATCTTCTTTGAAGACTTCTATTGAGCGAAGTCCTCCGGATAATTCTTGTTGCATTTTCATAATTGGTTGCGAAGTGGATTTATATTTAAATTGCAATGTTTATGAGATTGTATATGGAATTGAGTTGAGAGTTGATCTACATAGCCTAAACACATTGAGAGTTGAGTGAAAACACATTATCTCTGTGAGGTTGGATTTATATTGCCTATGCCCATGGATCGCTCATATATGTGTGATGGCGTTAAATTCACTTGTCTTTCATTGCTACTACTTGAGATGTTGCTTTTGATAAAGGCAAAGACTTGAAGGATGTGTTGTAGGTTTTGGTTATTGTTTGGTTATTGCTTGAGGACAAGCAAGTCTAAGCATGAGGTGATTTGATGTCTCTAAAGTAGCAATGTTTTTATGCATATTTTAGTTCCATATTTTATCTACTTTGCATATTTTGGGTTGGGAATATGTCGAATTTATGTAGTATATGCTTATTTTCCAGAAATGGAGATCTACATAAGTTTTTGTTTAATATTGCAGAATATGGAGCCATTTCAGGAGAAAACCAAGAAGCAAGGACGAAGGTTGAAGTTTACTCGATATCGACAAGTTTTAGTTGATATTGACAAACCATGTCTAGGCACATCACTGATCGAGGAGCACCATGTCGAGAAGCCGAGGAACAAAGTTGCCCGACTCCAACACACTCCTCGATATCGAGTTATTTACTCGATATCGACAAAACCCTGAAGACCAGCTCGCAGTCAAGGAGAGCCTGATCAAGGATGCCGCGGAGTGCTGCTAGACTTGACCAGACAACCGGACACTGAGCACCGCTCTACTCGATATCGAGGAAACTCCTCGATATCGAAAAAACTTAGAGCATCTGGCCGAGCAATATCGAAGAGAAGCTACCCGACATGCCGAGCCAGCCAAGTCCATGAAGACAGCCTCCTCGATATCGAGGAAATTCCTCGATATCGACAACATCCGAAGCCAGCACCCGAGCCAGTCCGAGGAAGAGCTAGTCGATCATGCCGCCGAAGCCGATGTCGATGACCACTTTACTCGATATCGAGGAAACTCCTCGATATCGAGGAAATCTATCCAGAAGCCGCGTACGCGGTTTGAGCAGTCCGACTCGGTTTCTGCTTGCTTGAGGCCGAAGGTTGCCGAGTTCTATCCAAGTCTATCAACAACTATCCATGAAGAGAAGATTTATCCACTTGAAGATATTTTAGCTTTTAGATATAATTTCCCTTTTTAGATTTAATTATGTTTTTCCATTTATTTATCTTTAAAGCTTTTAGATATAGATAGAGATTTCTATACTTGAATAGCAAGGATTAGAAGCCTATAAATAAAGCCTTAGGGGGCTGAGTTTTATAAAAATTCAATCAGACATCGATTAGTAGTAGAGAGAGAGAGTGAGTGGCCAAGAGGAGTTGGTGAAGCGAGAGCGGAATTGGCTTCCTTTGGTTGTAAGCCCTGTTTGATTTAATGCAAGTAGTTATTTCCTTTCAATCAATATCTGAGGTTGCGATGAAGCGCGAGTAGTCCACCCACTTCTAGGGTTGGGGCGAGCCCGACGATAGCCCTGCGTGCCTGAGGTAAGGATCAGACTTTTATCATGTTTTAAGCATCTACTACTTGTTATGTGTTTATTACCCATCTAATGGAGGTCCATGCTAACAACTTGGATTGTAAACATAAAATCGGTAGAGACAATTAGTGTTTCTTGAAAGAGTTGTCTAATTGTTAAAAAAGGCTAAAGCTTAGTCCTATGATGCAAATTATATGATTATCTGTTTTATTCTTGCCTTATGTATGCTTGGTTATCGTTGTTACAAACCCCAATCCTGGAAGACTTTCATACATAGTTTTCGAATCCCAAAGCATGTGTCTTTACTTTATTTTGTTTTTACTTTCTGCCCTCCTCGGTATCGACTAGCACTTGTCGATATCGAGTTACTGATTCTCGATCCAGATTGCTGTTGCTTCTGTGTGCATGAACTCGACAAAGGACTCCTCGACATCGACATCCTTACTCGATATCGAGTAGACTGTCCTCGATATCGACTACCACCTGCTACTGCTGCTGCGCTGCTTGACTTGTCCGATCTTCTGTCAACTAACCCTAGTCGAGATCAACAACCTGTGGTCGACTTCTGCCGTGAAATTCCACCGCTACCTAGGATCCGCTGACACGCTTCCTCGTGGATCGATCCTGACTTCCCACTACTGCATCGGGAGGAAGTCTTGTAATTATTTGCAAGGGACGGAATCTGGTTTGCTTTACTTTAGTTATATTTTATATTTGCATTCTCGATTTCCTCCTATCAACAGTTAGTACCCCGCAACTAGGTTTACTCATATTTGGGGCTTTTTCCTATTCTTCGAATTGGACCATTTGCTTATGGAATTAGGTTCAGGAGAAGGTGGGGATTTTCCATCTATCTACCATAGGGCTGGGCAAAATTTGGATCGGACCGTAATCGGACCGGGACTTGACCGGAATTTACGGTCTTTGGATTGGACCGGGATATTAAGGTCTGGTCCATGGTCCAAGATTTTTAGATTTTCGGGTTCCAGTCCAAAACCGGGACCAGACCGGAATTTCTGGTCCAGACCGGAATTGGACCGGAATCCACATTATTTAAAAAAAAAGAAGTCAAGAAGAGTCTATTGTACGCGTTCCACTTTCAATCTTTCGTAGTTTCATTTCACTTCATCCCTTTCTTTACCTGCGGCCTGCGCTCGATAGCCGCCACTGCCAACCTCAGTCTCTCTAAACGCTCAACCTCGATAGCCTGTCGGCCCTCGCTCAATGCTCCCTCACCAGAAGCACACGCTCTTCGATCCTCGACTCTCTCAACCAGCGTTCTCGGCTCTCTCAGTATGTCTTCCTCTCTCTCAATTTCACTTTTAGATCTAGGGTTTAGGTATATTTTGACAAATTAATGTCGATTTTAGTATAGATTTGGAGAAATCATAAGTATTCAAGTCTATTGTTGAAGAATCTCATCCCGATTTTAAATCTAGGTTAAAAAATTTCAATTTGTAATACTTTTAGATCTAGGTTCGTTTTAAATTTAAGGATTTGAGAAATGTCAATGTGATTGTAGGCTTTGTACTTGAAATATTTAACAAACTACCTAAAGTGAGGCTAAATTGAGTAACACTATTTTTAATGTATAATATGATTTATTTATTTATATTTTATGTTCTTGCACACTTTCAAGTTTCAGCCAAGAAGATCTCTCCAGTGGACGTAGGAATCGTAGGGGATTAAGTGATGGGTTGTCACAAGACAAACCAAAGGGTCCCCAGCCAACTTATGATATAGGTAAAGGTGTAGAGCCATGGGTGCTGGTTCTGGCATCGGCAGAACTGGTCTGTCTTCATCACGAGCTGATGCAGATGACATCTTCTCCAACTGGGCTTACCTTCAAAAGTGATCCCACTCTTATTTTATGCAAATGTGGTGTTTGCCTCAATTGCTTGTCCTGCTCTTATCGGATTGTATACTAAACTCAAATCTCAATAAATCAAAATGATGTAAAGAAACACTACTGGGTGAATTTTGGTCTAGCCAATTGTATTTGATTTCACCGCCTTTTGGCTACTGTCAATCAGTAATGCTTCATAGTGTCATGTTGTGCTAAAAAAAAAAAAAGGATGCGCTACAAACGGTCCAAACGGTCTTTTCGGTCCGCGGACCGGAAAACCCGGGACCATATTTCACGGTCCCGGTCCGATCCGTGGTCTAAGTTTTCGAAAATTCCGGTCCAGACCGGATGCCCAGTCCTAATCTACCAAGCTTGGCAAGTCCTTCTCTGCTCCTCCTGTCAAATGCCCTTGGCTTTGTATCCACTCAATTGCTTGATTTTGATGTTTGATTCTTGAAATCTGCTTGTTTTTCTATCTCTGATTGTTTAGGGCTAGTGTTAGGGTTAATTCTTCGATATCTATAATGTCTAATATTTTCATTGTTGCTAGACTGAAATAGCTATAAATGAGTTCATGTTGTTTTATTGCTGTTGTGAAATATTTTATTCAGTTCACCTTTCGAGCGTTTCGAATTCAACCCCGATTTTACCTCAGGTAAGTGTAGGAGTTTACTTAACTAAAATTTCTGATGTTTATGATTCTTGCAATGAAGTTACCTTCTTACGACCCATCCTTATCGATAGTTCTAGGATTGCCACTGACTTTTTCAATTTTGTGTATGTTATCTGTTGACTTGTGGTCCTCAATTCCTTACATTTTCTATAATTAAAGTCCATAAGAAAATACCATATGTTTTAGCATATTTTTTTCTTTGCAATTTTCCAGGAGGATTTCAGTGCGTATTCAAATTGCTACGATTTTTTTTTTCATATGCCATGAAACCGGTCAAAAGTATATCAACAAGTGTTATTGTTCTAGATTATTTTTCTGATAGGAGTTTCCAAAGTAGAATGATCAACTATTGATTTCAAGGCTATTATTTCTCATGGTGATTGTTAATACTATGTCCCAGCTGGAAGAAGGGCTATTGCTGCATGGAGACTAGTTCTATCTGGGAGGTTCAAGTATTATCCTTCAGCCGTTGTGTACATGAAGATCTAGAAGGGTATCACCCTGAAGGTACTAATATCTTTGTCATATTAGTTTCAAGTCAAACATCTTCATTGTCATATTAGGTGGTTTTCTGTTCAAGTTTCTTGGTGATTGTATCAAACGTCATTTTGTTTATGCTACTCGTGATTGATGGTTCTATCAGGATCTAAAAACTATAGATTTTATGGGGGGTATCGAGATCCTTCAGGATTAGTCCTTAAGGATTAGTCCCTGCTAGATCATTTTGTTTATGGATTAGTTTCTTGGTGATTGTATCAAACATGATTTTGTTTATGTGTATCGAGATCCTTAATGATTAGTCCCTGCTAGATCTAGGAGCATCTATAAACTATATACTTTATGGGGGGGGGGGGGTGGGCAGGGGGGTTGTGTGCTTAATGTAGGCCTGCTGCTACAGAAATGTCTGGTGCCAAGGATTACTATTTTAGAAACCAAGTTTAATATTTGGCTTCTACTACTTATTGACTTCAGATTGCACAATTGTTATATAAAATTGCACTAATATATCTTATTTTTGCACTTAATAGTTTGGATTGCACAATTGTATTCTAAAATTGCATTAATATGCGTGATGTCCGATTATAAGTCTATTAGCTCAAAATGGGATAGCGATGTGCCTTGCACAAAGATGCGGGCTCGAATCCCTCATCAACTATTTATGGTTGTCTTCTTTTTGTTCCCATTCACGAATAAGTTTATAAAGTGCAAGAATAAAGTGATAAAGTGCATAAATAGGAAGATAAAGTGCAAGTATAAAATAATGATGTATGAAAAATAATATGAAGTGCATGAATAAGATTATGAAGTTTACAACTACGATTATAAAGTGCATAAATAAGAAGATAAAGTGCAATAATAAAATGATGAAGTGTATGAATAATAATATGAAGTGCATGAATAAGACTATGATGTACACAATTAAGATTATAAAGTGCAAGAATAAAATGATAAAGTACAAGAATAAAATGTTGAAATGTGTGAATAATAATATGAAGTGCATGAATAAGATTGTGAAGTTCAAGAAGAAAATGATGAAGTGAATGAATAAGATTCTGAAGTGCACAATTAAGATTATAATGTTTAAGAATAAAATGATGAATGACAAGAATAAAATAATGAAGTGCATGAATAAGATTATGAAGGGCACAATTAAGATTATAAAGTGCATAAGTAAAAGGATAAAGTGCATGAATAATAGAAATTAATTTCCCGCTAAAATAAAAACTAATCGATGCCATGGAAATAAAATGATAAAGTGACATGGTTGTTTCTGTCCCTTGGCCGCTACTTTTAATATTTACATGTCTTTTATACTCCCAAATGTTGCTTCTTTGTGATTTTGACATATTGATTTTCAAACTGGAAACCTCCTCATGGAAGGCACAAATTTGTCTTTCCAATTCATTGGTTTTCAAAGTAGCTGCCTCCAAATCCGAAACCAATTTTTTGTTCTCCAATTCCAGCCTTTGAACTCTCTCTTCACAATCAACGTGGAGCTTCTGATTGCCCAAACTAGCATGCTTAAGAGACACTTTAGTTTCCTGCAACCTAGACTTCACGTCTTCATAGAGATGTCTAGCCTTTGCAGTCTCTTCTAGTTTTATGCTTAATTCCTTAATTAGCCATTTTCTCCATATCCAACTTAACTTCTTGATATCGAGCAATCTGAACATCATTCGCTTTTCTCAAACTCTCTGACAATGGTGTTTTGATTCGACATTCATCCTTGATTTTCTCGAGCTCTAATTTCACTTCTTCCAACTCATTACACACATGAACACTCTCCACTGTACCTCCTTATCAAATAAGAGCTAAGGAGTCTAATCTTAACACACTGCTTAAAAGGATATACATCCAGAGTTCTACCATATCACCAGTTTCAGAGCACAAATTCTCAAAAGACAAATTACCTTGTACAGGTCACTGTTTCTAGTTTCAGCCTCTGCTCACTCTAGCTTCAACTGCTGAGACCGCAACTTTTCCTGACTCAGTGCAGACTCCATTTCTTCTTTTGCTGTTTTCAGAGCTCATATACTCTCAACTTTGGTTTTCTGTAAAGGTAAATGATAACTGATATTAAGATGTTGTAAATTTGTGATACATGGGGAATAATGTAGGATGGTATCTTGATTAAGGGCAATCACATTGAACCTCCATTATTACACATATATGGGTATGTTGTAATATGTTTGCACATACAATGAAAGTCCTTGTAAAATACTACGTATAACACATATGCTTAGGTAAGAGCAAAACTCTCACCTTTTATTCAGATTTTTTTTCCAAATTCGTGAACGAGTATAAAGATTCAAGTGGTGTCAGAGTAGTACATAGATCCAGGTGGAGTCGAACCACCAACCCCCCGAGCAACAAATTGCTCGTGTGCTCTTTCCTATTTGAGCTTATGGATCTCAGACTCTCAGTCCATAATGATTATAGAGTGCATGATTAATATTTGCAAAGTGCATTTATAAGATAATATAGCGCATAAAACACTGTTTACCCATTAAAGGCTAGAGCATTTCAAGTTATAAAGTGGTTCAAACACAGATTCATCTTCTCATAGAACTCGTCCAGCTGAACTGAAGAAATATGAGAAAAGAAAAGGGCGGCATTGTAATCCACCTGTAACGGCCCGAATATAAATATCCGGGTTATGTATCGAAGGTTGGATACCTTCATTCGGATCTTGCAATCCAGGTACGGGTCGAGGTTTCAAACCTCAAAAGACTATCCTTTTAAAGCGGGGATTCCGAACCCCAAAGCAATTGGAGGGCCATTGGGTACCCTCAACCTGTCCTATAGACTAATTCGCGGAAATTCATTTAAGAGAAACTGCGAAAATGAAAAGAAGGTACCGCTTGCCACAGTGAAGCCGGGTCAAAACCAAAAACATGGTAAATACGAGTATCCAAATTACCCTAGTTTAAGTTTGGAAGTCAGTCTTTCATTCCAATAATCGCCAAAAGGGAACCCCGTCATATAGACATCGAGCACTAAAAATTTGCAGAAAATACATTTAAAAGAAGAACGGGAAAAGAAGTCAAATCGAGCCACGCATGTTGGACCGAAAGTCCTCCCTGAGGCCACATAGTATGTGCTATACCTAATAAAGATGCTCTAATGCAGTACAAAAGTTAAACACACTTGCATGCTCCTAGTTCATATATATATAGGGGTGCGCTCTGGTGAAAACCAAAATTGCGGTAAAAACCCGTGAGGACCGACTTTTTAGCTCGATTCACTTGCTTTATAGCCCGGTTATTAATAGAACAGATCTATAAAGTCACAAATTTTAGCCCGGTTCTGAATAAAATTGAGCTATAAAGTCACTATGTCATTTTAAAATATGAGTTTTTTAGCACGATTTTTAGGCTTGGCCGAACTATAAAGTCACGTGTTATTTTAAAATTGGAGTTTTTAGCACATTTTTTAGGTTGAACTGAGTTGTAAAGTCACCGTGTGATTGAGGTTTTTAGCATAGGTTTCAAATAAACCAAGTTATTAAGTAGTCCTCAAGGTTTTTACCACAATTTGAGGTTTTCATATATATATATATATATATATATATATATATACACGGAAAGACAATTAAAGGCGCCCACAGAATGCCAACTGGCATGTTCCTCTCCTACCTCTACACCCCTTCCCGTTAGTGCAGAGACTTGCCAGTTCGGGCTATAGCATAGCAATTTCCTCGTGGTGGTGCACAAACCACGACATCATCATATCATATCATATCATCGCTTGCCCGGTGATGTTGGGCTATCACATCATTCTCATATTGACTCGACTGACTCAGGGCAAACTTGATGGTACTGGGCTACCCCATGACCCTAGCAAAGACTCTAGGACTTCACATATAACGACCGTTCTCTTTTCAAACGCATAAAGTAAGCAGATGCTCATTCAATTAGTGCAACCTAAACAGGATACTACATGTTCATGCTTTTATGCATATGCAACAACTAACATAAAATGCAACAATAGGCATGAGAGTCCAACCTGAGTAAGCCCCCTAGGGAACTTACCTAAAATACCGAACAACAAAAGATAACGCAAGCGGAGTCCAACAAGCAACAATCACCTAACAAATATACAGATATGCATAAGTCTATCTAAATCACACAAGACGCCCCTAACTATCACACATAACTTCACATATCTCATTTCAGATCATTCCGTTTTATCTCATCATATATCATTCCATGTTCATATCATCTCAATATCTCATCCATGATCTCATCTTTTTTCATCATACCTCATTTCATATCTTATTTAAAATCCACAAAATTCTCAAGCAAGATTCAATAATAAATTCACCGAGTTGAAACAAGTAAATCGTTTTCTCAAAGTTTTCCAAACTCTTGAATCTCAAGTTAAGTCAACTCATTTTTAAAACAATTTCTCAAATCCTATCTAGTCAAAATCCATTTATAAAACATTATCCTTTAAATCCACTTATTATTATTATTTTATCAAACAAATACGACAAGGTTAGATCATTTCCAAAAATCCCCTTCTTTTAAATTGTATTAAGTCCAATTCCATTTCTCAAATCAAGTTCCAACCGTTAAAACCTCATTCCAAATCCCTTTTTAAAATCCAAGTCTAATAACATAATAATTCTTAAATCTCAACAATAATATTGTATTTTAAATCTCATCATAATATAATATATACTATTCCATTTAATATATAATCCAGTCATTAATATATTTTTCGAAATTCATTTCAACCTTAAAACAACATATATAATCACAAAATGCATTCAGTAAATACTCCAATGAAATCAAGCACAAAAACAAAATAGGCCCAGTCTAAATTTTCATTTGAGAACAATTTGGCCCAAATAATTAGGCCCAAAGCCAATCCCAATCTCTTTCATTTCTTCATTTAACATATCCGGAGTTTTAAAAGAAAGTGGGGCCTAGGGAGGTGATGTGGCGATGAGGTGGCAAGGGTCCACGATTAAGAGGAAAGGGGGGATGAGAGTGTCACTGTTCATTTTTCTTCCAAAACTCCCATCCCCTGACTTCGAAAGGAAGAGAATGAGGGGCCAATAGCGATGGCGCGGGTCTCCGACCACCAATTTTCGACACCGACACACACACACAAGGCAAGAAGGAAGGGAATGAGGAGGAAGAAGAAGCTCACCAAGCGGATTCAAAATCGTCGGCTTTGATTCGGCTCGTCGGAATTCCGATTGGGGCCTACCGATGACGGGGAGAGCTCTGAGGACCTGGGTTGGGGCCTAGTGAGGGTGGGCTTATCGGCCGGAAATGGTGAGAATAGGGGGAGAGGAGGAGGGAATGAGCTCGGTGGCGGTTCCTAGCGGCGCCGGCCGTTACTAGTGGCTGCTGGCGGCTCCGGAAGGCGTAGAGTTGGGGCGGAAATGGTGGTGCTTTCACTGCTCGTCGAGGAAGGAAGGGGAATGGGGGTTGTGATGCTCGGCCTATCAGGAAGAAGCAGGGACGGCTCGGGGTCGCTCTCAAGGGCTCTCGGTGCTGCGCTCGGTGTCCGGGATCTCCGGCGTCTGCTGCTGGCGGCTCCGAGAGGGTGGTGAGTGCAGGCGTGGTGGTGGTGGCCAATCGAAGAAGAGGAGATGATGGTGATGAACAAGGAGAAGGTTGTATTTGTCCTTGAAATGGGAAATAGGAACTGTGAAGAATGGACTCCTTTTGATTTGTTGAAGTGGAAATGTGAGGAGAGGATCTTCGACAATTACAGATGGGAGAGAGAGTGCTGCAGGTTTGTGTGGGTTTGTCTAGGCTCAAATGTAATGAAGAGAGAGAGTCAAGCTGCCTTCTGATGAGGAGGGAGCAGTTGTTTGGCATTAGAGCATAAGCACTGATTGGGTAGCTCTCTCTATCATTCTAGAGAGAGGGAGCCGACACCAACGACAAACACTACGACGACATCGAAAACCTCTTCGGAGGCTACAATTACCTATTAGGAGTCTTCTAAATCCTCTTCGGAGGCCCCTAAATCCTCCTCGGAGGCCTTGAAACCAGCCTTGCCGGTCCGCGGTGGTGCTGGACCCAATATGTCCTCGGAATCGTCGGGTGGTGACTGGTTCCTCCCCCTCGGTTCCTTGGGTCTCAATCCGTCACCCTCATTCTCCTCTCCCCCTCTTCGACGGTTTCCCATCTTGAGTTTGGACCTGATCCTCCCGGCACCGCCTGGGTGTCGATTGACCTCTTCTCGTCGGATCTCGGGGTCTCTCTCCCCCCGCCCTCATTTTTTCCTACCCCCTTATAGCATACATTTAGGTAGGCATAATAAGTTGTATTTAGCTTAGTTATGATGCATATCATGGATGGTTTAAGTACAATTTGCATATTTCCTCTCTATGTTGGTGGAGTCTATTGTAGGAGGAAATCAAGTTCAAAATATAATAACAAAACAGAAACTTGTAAATTGCAACTTCGAATCACAAAACAGAAACTTGTAAATAACAAAACAAAAACTCGATCTCGCCTAATTCTACTCGATCTCGACCAACAGTACTCGAGATCGACTAAGACTTTTCGACATCGATAACAAAACAGAAACTTGTAAATTGCAACTTCGAATCACATAACTCAGATTTCGGAGGAAATAAATCAATATATAAAAAGACTTCCAAAGCCGGGGTATCAACACCACAACGATAACCATGCAAAGTAATACATAAAGTCATAAAAGATTATGCTTTCCATCAAATAACTTTCGTTATTAACAAATAGGCATATAGAGGCTTTTGCATAAACCCTAATTGTTACTAACCCTTTTCACATAATTAACCCAAGTTGCATTAAGATCACTTTCGCTTCAATAACACAAACAAGGATCACCTTCAACTTTCGCAAAAGAATCATGCTCATAGGGATAGAAGACGAATTGCATAAAAAGATTGTACCTTTACCGCATCACCTCACATGGCCACCATCGGGCTCACCCCGTCCCTAGAAGTAGGTGGACTACTCGCTCTTCATTATCAAGAAACTCATCAAATAACAAAAGGAACTAACTTGCATTGAATTAATTAAAAGAAAGCTTACAACCGAACAAGCCAAATCCGCTTTCGCCTTTCCACCTTGCTCGCCACAAACTCTCTCTCTACTACTACTCTCTGAAATTAAATTGGAATAAGATGCCTAATGCTCAGACCCTAAGGCTTTATTTATAGCTTTCATTCCCTAGCTATTCTAGGTAAGAAAGTGTATAAAAATCTATATCTAAATATCTAAAGACTTAAAGATAAATAAATGCAATAAAGGAATTAAATCCATAAAGGGAAAGTATATCTAAAATAGGTAAATCTCTTCTTGTGTTGATAGGTCTTCTCTCCATAGATAGAACATGATAGGTGTGGATAGATCTCGGCCAAACTCGGATTCCTTCGGCTCCAAGGACTCCCAAACCGCGTAAGACAGCAAACCGCGTAACGCGGCTCCTGGACAGCGTTCCTCGATCTCGACCAAACCTACTCGAGATCGAGTAAGAGTGATGTCGACTTCGCCTTGGCTGGGCGTCTCGGGTAGCGGGTGCTCGATCAAGCTTGGACAGACGTTGCTGGGGTCCTCGAGATCGAGTAACGTGGTGTTCGGCGTCTTCAGCCCTCGGCTTCTCGACTTGGCACAGCTCCTCGACTCCGGACATGTTATCAGAGTGTTGGTCGATCTCGACTAGTTTACTCGAGATCGAGTAAGGCTCCGGAGTCGGGTTGTCTCTGGCTCTCTTTTTCTCGATCAGCTCTGCTCGACCAGGTGTGCTCGGACATCTTTTGTTGAGATCGAGTAGATTAACTCGAGATCGAGTACTTCTGGGCTTCAGCTTGATTCGTCTTGGTTCCGCTGCTTCTTGACCTTGGATTTCTGTAGTTGATTTCCGAGCATTTCCAATCTTTCTTAGAACTGCTGTAATTTGCCTTGAATTCTGCGAAATTAAACAGAAGCTGGTGTAGATTCCATAATTTGGCAAATAAGCATAAACTACATAGATTCTGTACTATCTTAGCCCAAATGCATGAAATGTATGCTGATAGGGTCTATTTTAGTCATATATTTATATATTGTTTTAGATCATTTTAATGCATATTTTACATATTTTCTAGTTAATTTGTATTATTTGATTTTCGGAGTCTACACTAGTACTTTTATATATTTCAGGTATTTTTGAGCTGGATCCTATAAATTTAGAGGAAGAGTGCAATTAAAAGCTTTTTGGGCGAATAAAAGGTGGGCTGGCTACTACATACATATATAAGGCCGGGCTGTGAACTACGTAATACGGAGGAGATGGAAGCCACGCGATTGTTGCGAGCCGCACAACAGTGCCGCACTTTATGTTCTTGATATTATTATTATATATATATATTTAGACTTAAATTAGATATGTTAGTTAGATAGAATATTACATATATTATTATTATACTGAGTATAGATTAGTTAGTTTAGGTTTGTCAGACTATATATACTCATTCATACGGCAAAGTCGAAGGGGGGACTAACCGAGAGCCGACTAACTTTCAACCCTAAACCTCTATTATGTTTTGTCTTATTTTTATGGAGATCTAAACTCCTCCGTTTCATCTATGGATTGAAGCTTTGATTTGATAAAGTTGTGAGATTTCTATTCTTGTTCTATTCCTATTGATTCGTATTGATTCTTTTGCGATTATTGTTGATTTCTTCTAGTCCGTACAACTAGTTGGGATTATTGCTAGGATTTTGTAGATTCCTCGTAGCGAACCTTAATCCATAGTAGCAATCATGCCTTTTTAGGACTCGTAGGACTAAACTGGTGTGTAGAGAATCAATTACATGTTGAATGCTGACTCGTAGCTTGGTGTTGCATGTATCCTGGTTAATCCTTAATCTTAATGCTACTATTAGGTTGAATCTTGACCGTGTTAGGGTTGTCTAATTAGTAAGGGTTACTAGGACTCGTAGGACTAGTAATTTACACAAGATCAGGATAGGAACAATAATAGGATAAAAAGAGAACTTGAAGAAGAATCAATGATCAACTAGTCAAATTAAAGTGGATGTTTATAGATGAAACTCTATTCTTAATTGTTATCTCCATTGATTTGTTTATAGTTTATTTTATTTTCTTTCTTATTTTCATCACACCAAAACCCTCTTTTCTATTAATTGGTAAATAGACTTAACTTGAGAATAACTTGATTCTCTATGGGATCGACTCGTGCTTACCACACTACATTAGCTAGTAAGTTCGAATTTATTTTGATACGGTTTAGGCGACTAAAAACAGTCCGTCAAAATTGGCGCCGTTGCCGGTGAATCAAAGTTTATTTCTTAGTTTTGTGTGTTTGTCAATTATTGTATATATCTAATTTGTTGTGAACCTATCTTACGGTTCATAACACCTTTGTTACTAACATTTTAAGATGAGATTAATGCAGCATCAAGGCGAAAATTTTCACCATTATTTCACAAGAGTGAATAATTTATTGGACGCCCGTTATGCAAGGGGTTACCAAGATAGTTTGCAAGATATGGTTGTTTGTGTACTTGAGGGCATGACTCCTGAGACCAAAGAACTTTCCGAGTCTATGAGTAACGGAGGCTTGGCGAGTTTTAATTTATCAGAGATGTGGGATTTTTTCTGCTACATGGGTCACCAGTTGGAGTAGGAAGAAACTTTCACACGCCAGGTTATGTTGGAGCAGATGCTTAAAAGGATGGAGCGAATTGAGGAACAATTGAACCAACTTAATCAACCGGTGAGTGAGTTGGTAGTAGGGCGATGCTTTATTCATCAAGTTGATGAAAGTCAAGACACAAATAATGATGGTTTGATCGATGAGAGCCCGATGCTCTCTTACATGGAGTCTCATGAGTGCACGCATGGGAATCAATGTGTTTTGGCTCCTATTTCATCGGAAGAAATCATCCCCAACTTGCCTATCAAGGAACCATGTACCGAGTCGATTGATGTGGCTCCCGAGCAAGGTATTGATATTTCTTACTCTTTTGTGGATTTTGGTGAATATGAAGACCCTTGGGAACATTACTTTGAGAAGCCACCAGCGGAACTGTGTAGGTGGTACTATATACCTTCTACAAAGAGTCATACTCGCTTATTTGATAGGTTGAAACATGTCTTATCTGCAATATTATTTAGTTTCAGTTTATCATTATATTATACATGCTTAATTGATATGTGTGCACAAAGTGATAATGCACAAATATGGTCATTTTTTTTTCAAAATTTTGGAAAACATGCATGTAAGCACATAAATCAATAATGAATTCCAAAATAGCCATGTATAACCAAAATTTTCAATGGGGTCATTTATCAAAATTTTGGGGGTCATTTTTTTCAAAATTTTGGAAAACATGCATGTAAGCACATAAATCAATAATGAATTCCAAAATAGCCATGTATAAGCAATTCAAGAAATAATGCACAAATATGGTCAAATAAATCAAATATGCTTGAAGTAAGCCCTTCCCCTACCCCATACTTAAATATTACAGTGTCCTCACTGTATAAAAACAAGGGTAAAGAAAGGAACTCACAAGACAAGTGTGCAGGGCCTCTTAATATCGAATGAAAGAATGCCTGGGCCGAGTCTGAATATAGCTTGCTTCTATCCATTGACCTGAAAAGCGTAGAAGACATATACCCACAATAGAAAAACTAAAAGTTCCAAAAACAAAAACAAACAAAAAGCAACAATGTTCAAAAAGTCCAAAAAAATATCTATTTACAAGCTCTAGATTTTATAGTCGCTAGGCCGACTTTTCCATTAAGCTCAAGGTGGCATTTGCATGGCCCATGTAGCTTGGGCTTCAAAAATGACTACATTCTTGTCCATCTGCTGCAATCCTCCATAGTAGATCTTGTTCACCACGAAAGGTCCCATCCTGTTTTTGTTGAATTTGTTAGGAAACCAATGATCCTTTGATTTGGAAACAGAGAGCTTGTCTCCAACTTCATACTCCTTAGGCTCATCATTGGGTATCCTACATAAGCGCACATACCAAGGCAAACCTCTCCCATGTATAGATAGATCTTTAATGGAAATAGGAGAAGAAAGATCCATACCTTGGCTTACCTTTGCAGAAACGGAATCGGGGACCACGGTGTTTGGTCGATCTCGAGTAGGAGTACTCGATCTCGAGGAATTTTCAGCTTCTGGTGGGTTGCTGCTCGAGGATGCAGGAGTCGAGGAAGCCAGACGTTGGTCGTTCTCGAGTAGGGTACCCGATCTCGACAACTCTTCAGGTTCTGGTGGTGGACTGTTCGAGGATGCAGGAGCTAGGGAAAGTGGGACTTGATCGATCACGACCAACTTGGTCGATCTCGAGGAGTCTTGCTCGTCTGGTGGAATCAGCGTCGAGGAAGGCGAAGTCGAGGCAGCGAGGTTTTGGTCGATCTCGAGTAACTTACTCGATCTCGAGGAGTGATGAGCTTCAGGTTGACTGCTCGATGACACTGGTGCTAGTGGAGGCTTCTGGTTTTGGTCGAGATCGACCACAATCCTCAATATCAAGGAATTCTGGTCGACTACGACCCCATACTTGCATCCTGTCAAGGCATCCGAAAAATAGTTAGTCCAAATCGACGTACCTTGGTTTGTGTCGAGTGGATCCTCTGTTTCATCATTCAAGATGGCAATGATCTTCTCCACCTGGGCCTCCATATCCCTCTTTTCCAGCTCTTTAGGAGTCATATTTCTTACCTTAGGCTCCCCACAAGTAATGTAGCCAACTAAGATAGATTTTACCTCTTCCATGGGACTTGTATGTCTTTCAGTTTTATTAAAGGAATACTCAATTACCTCATCGCTGATGTTGAAAGTGAGCACTCTTTTCCTCACGCTTATGTTGGCATCCACCGTCGCCAAGAAGGGTCTTCCTAAAATAATTGGACAAGCAGCGTCCTCCGCCATATCAATAACTAATAAATTAGCAGGGACAAAGGACTTACCTACTTGTACTGGGACATTGTCCACCATGTCTGTTGGAATGACCACCGTGTTGTTGGCCATATACAGTTTAGAATCCACAGGCTCTAGGGCACCTATCTTTATCTTGGACCAAATTGTTAAAGGCATTATACTCACACTAGCTCCAAGATCACATAAAGAATTAATTTTATATGGACCAAATCCAATGGTTATAGCAAACTTACCTGGATCTGGCTTCTTCTCAAGTATGTCCAAATGGCTGCACTCCTCTGTAATTTCAGCCATTGACCTCTTTTTGCTCAGAATCTCCTTGAGGAATTTGACGTAGGATGGCATCTCATTAAGAGCTTCTGTGAAGAGAATGGTGACGTTGAGCTTCTGAAGCATTTTGATGAAGCGCTGAAACTTCTTCTCTGCTAGGTCCTTAGGAGAGTTTGTGGGGAAGGGCAGCTTCTTTTTCTGATTCGGAGCCAGAACAGATGTCGGAGGTGCTGCAGCTGGATCAATATCGACTGGGCTCTTCTCGATATCGACTTCTTTTTCCTAGATATCGAGTTGACTCTGTTCGGTATCGACTAGATCCTTGTCGATATCGACTTGTTTCTCAGCCCCTTCGTTCTGCTGTTTTCCGACCTCTGGCTCTTGTAGTTGATGGCCGCTTCTGAGTTTTACAGTGGCAATGTGACCAGTCTTTCCCTTGGGATTTGGTTCTGAAGATCTTGGGAGTGAACCTGACTGTTTGGGGACTCCTGCTGCTAGCTGACCAATCTGTGTATCAACTGCTTTCTGCCATATATCAATCTCCCCAAGCCTAGAGTTGACCCCTTGAATTTGAGTGTAGACAGAGTTGAAGGACTTCTTAGTTTCTGAATGATTTCTCCGTATTTCCTCTAGGACTGTCTGTAGATCATCCCTTTTTTGGTCCCTTTCTGGATGACCTTGGTTCCATTGTGGTTGTTGAAACCTTTGGTCCCCCATGTAGAGACTAGGACCCCCTTGGTAAGCTGCCTCTTCGTGGTATTCTGCCAGCCTGACTTGCTCAGTGTGTGGGCACTCAGTAGTGGTGTGCCTCTTGATCCGCATTCAATACAAGGCTGGTTGACAGAAAGATATTTTACTTGTTTGAGGAGCTTCTTATTCTGATCTCTGTAGTACTGCTCCCTTACATCTGGATAAATCTCCTTAGGGGGCTCATAGAGGGGCATGGATGGTGCTGGCCTGGCGTAGGGGTTCTCCTCATAGGTGACTAGAGTCCCATACTTGTTGTCATAATTGGTCAGCTTGTCGAGAGCAGCCCATGCGTCAGCAGTCGGCATTGTCAAATACTCATAGTGAGTATATGTGTTGATTCTATCCTTTGCAGCCAAGTCTAGAGAATTGAAGAAGATCTCTTGAACTATGCAGGGTTGCTGTCCATGTGTAGGGCAGGATCGCAGTAGATCCTTATAGCGTTCCCAAGCCTTTACCAGCGGCTCCCCAGGCTGCTGTTTGAAAGATGTGATCTTCTGGCGAAGGAGCGCTGTCTTAGCAAGAGGAAAGAATTTGTTGAGAAATTCCTGCTTAACATGAGCCCATTTCGTGAGGGATCGCAGTTTCAGCCCTTCAAGCCACTTCAATGCTGGACCAGATAGGGACCAACGAAAGGCCTTCATCAAGATGTACTCCAAGGCGGTACCTTCAGCAAGAGTACGACACATGTCAGTAAAGTTGGTAATATGTCGCAGAGGGCATTCATTAAATCTACCATGAAAAGCATGATTTTTAATTTCAATAAGGAATTGAGTGCGAATTTCATAGTTATTTTCAGGGATTAGAATGGCCGATTCAGGCACGACGAGAGTCCGGTGCATATAATCTTCTGCAGTGGTTGGGTATGGGGCAAGCTCAGCTTCTGCTTGTTCTCTTCCTGCTTTCTCAGCGGCGATAACAACATCTTTAGCGACCAGTTCCCTTGTAAGCCTCGCAATCAGCTGTTCCTGTGTTTCTGAGGCCTCCATGGCTCTTTTTAGCTTAGCTTGGATGTGTAAGAGGCGTTCCGGATCGTCTAAGCGATCAAACTCAGGTGGTTGACCAGAACGGCGCATACACCTGCGAAGTAACTTAAAAGAAAAGTGAGATCTGACTACCTAAGGCGTGAATGATAGCCTCCCCGGCAACGGCGCCAATTTGTTGTAGGAGGAAATCAAGTTCAAAATATAATAAAATAATTCAAACCAGATTCATGCCCCAGCAAATATTTACAAGACTCCCTCCCTATGCAGTAGTGGGAAGTCAGGATCGATCCTCGAGGAAACGTGTCAGCGGATCTCAGGTAGTTGTAAATCTCACAGAAAAGCAAACAGAAAGACAGAAAGAAAAGAAACAAAGACAGAAAGAAAAGAAACAAAGACATAAATAACAAACGAAAGTAGAAACAAAAGCAAAGACAGAAGCTTGTCGATCTCGACAAAGCAGAACTCGAGATCGACTAAAGACAACGACGACAAAAATTTCAGAATCGACAACAGAAACTCGATATCGCCTAACTCTACTCGATCTCGACCAACAGTACTCGAGATCGACTAAGGTTTTTCGAGATCGACAACAAAACATAAACTTGTAAATTGCAACTTCGAATCACAGAACTCAGATTTCGGAAGAAATAAATCAATATATAAAAGACTTCCATAGCCGGGGTATCAACACCACAACGATAACCATGCAAAGTAATACATAAAGGCATAAAATATCATGCTTTCCATCAAATAACTTTCGTTATTAACAAATAGGCATATAGAGGCTTTCACATAAACCCTAATTGTTACCAACCCTTTTCACATAATTAACCCAAGTTGCATTAAGATCACTTTCGCTTCAATAACACAAACAAGGATCACCTTCAAATTTCGCAAAAGAATCATGCTCATAGGGATAGAAGACGAATTGCATAAAAAGATTGTACCTTTACCGCATCACCTCACATGGCCACCGTCGGGCTCACCCCGACCCTAGAAGTGGGTGGACTACTCGCTCTTCATTATCAAGAAACTCATCAAATAACAAAACGAACTAACTTGCATTGAATTAAATAAAAGAAAGCTTACAACCGAACAAGCCAAATCCGCTTTCGCCTTTCCACCTTGCTCGCCACAAACTCTCTCTCTCTACTACTACTCTCTGAAATTGAATTGGAATAAGATGCCTAATGCTCAGCCCCTAAGGCTTTATTTATAGCTTTCATTCCCTAGCTATTCTAGGTAAGAAAGTCTATATAAATCTATATCTAAATATCTAAAGACTTAAAGATAAATAAATGCAATAAAGGAATTAAATCCATAAAGGGAAAGTATATCTAAAATAGGTAAATCTCTTCTTGTGTTGATAGGTCTTCTCTCCATAGATAGAACTTGATAGGTGTGGATAGATCTCGGCTAAACTCGGATTCCTTCGGCTCCAAGGACTCCCAAACCGCGTAAGACAGCAAACCGCGTAACGCGACTCCTAGACAGCGTTCCTCGATCTCGACCAAACCTACTCGAGATCGAGTAAGAGTGATGTCGACTTCGGCTTGGCTGGGCGTCTCGGGTAGCAGGTGCTCGATCAAGCTTGAACAGACGCTGCTGGGGTCCTCGAGATCAAGTAACTTCCTCGAGATCGAGTAACGTGGTGTTCGACGTCTTCAGTCCTCGGCTTCTCGACTTGGCACAGCTCCTCGACTCCGGACATGTTACCAGAGTGTTGGTCGATCTCGACTAGTTTACTCGAGATCGAGTAAGGCTCCGGAGTCGGGTTGTCTCTGGCTCTCAGTTTCTCGATCAGCTCTGCTCGACCAGGTTTGCTCGAACATCTTTTGTCGAGATCGAGTAGATTAACTCGAGATCGAGTACTTTTGGGCTTCAGGTGGATTCATCTTGGTTCCGCTGCTTCTTGACCTTGGATTTATGTAGTTGATTTCCGAGCATTTCCAACCTTTCTTAGAACTGCTGTAATTTGCCTTGAATTCTGTGAAATTAAACAGAAACTGGTGTAGATTCCATAATTTGGCAAACAAGCATAAACTACATAGATTCTATACTATCTTAGCCCAAATACATGAAATGTATGCAGAAAGCGATGTAAAAGTTACTGTAAAACATGGCAGATTCAGCTCACAACAGAGTCATTAGCCCAAATACATGGAATCTACACGTTTTTATTGATTATATCAGGTAACTGTGGATCCGAGAAGGAGAAATGGGTTGATGATGCATTAAGATGAGGAATTCTAGTTGATCGAAGAAGCTTAAATGAAGATCTAAAGAGGTGCTAAGAAGAAGAAGCAAACCTAAACGAAGAACAAGTCTGCAGAAGTTGTCGCCATATATGCTGAACTTGCTTTGCAATTTGTGGAGGCCTCGGTTGTCCGATTGACTATTATGACCATGCGTTGGAAAGCTCTTTCCGAGAACTACAACTTTCATGTTTACAAGAAGAGAAAATTATGGATATATTTTCATTGAAAGGCCCCTCGCTGCGGCCGCTGCAACCATGCCGCGGCCGCGGCCAATTAATTTGCAGCGGGTTGCCAGAAGTTGTTGATGCCGCGGCCGCAGCATTGGTCTTCAGCGCTGAGACGCTGAGTTTTGATTACTAAAAACCCTAGATCTTATTATTTTGTTTCATGGCCGACTTGGGATCATATATAAGGTCGAATTAAGTTATTTTTCAGTCACTTCTATTCTATTCTACGTTCTATCAGACAATTGGAGAGAGAGTGATGTTCGCCATGGGCGGCTAAACTCTCTTCGTTCTACTTGCAATTTGAAGCTTTATTTGGATTGATTGTGAGTTTCTGAATCTTATTCCTTATTTCCTATATTGAATGCTTCAACTTCTTTGTACTTGATTGTTTATTGTTTTGTTCTATCTTGTCTGGCCAACTAGTTAGATCAATTCAATTGCTAGGGTTTTGTAGATTCCTGATTGTGAACCTTAACACAAGTAGCAAACTTATCCCTTTAGGGTTGATTGAACTAATTGGATGGGTAGGAAGTTGGATGTGTTGTTAAATCCCTCTTTAGGGACTGTAAATACCTTGGCTAATCCCTGGACTTAAAGCTATCAATTGGGTTAAATCTTTCTTTAGGGACAGTTCGATTGATTAGGGTTTCTATGACTGATTGGACTAGTAACTATATTAGGTCGGGACAAGGGCATTCATAGGAAACCTAAAAGGACAAGATGAAGTTACAATATTAAATCAATCAAATAAAGTGGATAGTTGTAGGTAGATCGATCTTCTCTAAATTGTTTTTGCATCAATCTGTTTATAGTTTATTTTGTTTTCTTTCTTGTTTCAATCATCCAAAAACCCCCCTTTCACTAATTGGTAAATACACTTTGCAAAGGAATACTTGATTCTCTGTGAGATCGACCTCTTACTTGCTTGCTATACTAGTTTGTAGGTTTTAGTTTTATTTTGATACGGTTTATGCGACTAAAAACCGTCCATCACCCCCTCCTAGGTATCCCTCCGACTCCGGGCTGGGGTTGTGGTCTTCCCGGCACCGTCCAGGGTGTGACCATGGCTTGGCCCCCCGTTGATTTCTCCGGGTCGTGTTCCCCCGCCCGCACCCTCTCCTCCCCTCCCACCTCGGAATCCTTTCTCTCGTCCGGGGTGTGGTGGTTCTGGCAACTCCGGCGCCGCCTTGGTGATTTCCGGCCTCCCATCTCACGGTTCAGGCCCTCCCTCTAGCCGCTCTCCTGGTCCCGGTTCTGGATCTATCAATCCCTTGGTGCTCGCCTGTCTTCCCTCATCTCCTGGTGTGTGGTCGGCGGCGGCTAGGGTTACAGATCCCTTTCCTAGTTGAAGATGGTGTCAATGTGTGCTTCTCTTTAGCCCCTTGGGTTGGGCCCCATCGTGTGCTTTGGCCAAGGATATATTCCTTGGGTCCAAAGTATTAAAAAAAATTAAATTAAATTAAAAATAAAAACTGTAAGTGGTGTTTATTTATATGAATTGATCTATTTATATATTTAAATTTATCAATTCATATACATAAAAAATCGTTCCTATAATATGTCAACCGCCTTTTAAATAAGTTTAAAACTTAATAAAACTATATTTATATATGCGTAAATTGCATTAATTAGCTATAAATAAATTCTGGATTTTCTCTCGCTCTTCACCCTACTCGTGGCCGTGCTTCATTTTCTCGTATTGTTTGGTGTCTGTTTGTTGGTTTGTGGTTAGTTTCGGTTAAGAAGCAGTTATGCGGCCCTGGTTGATCGAAGTGATCGTGTTGGTGGTGTTTGTGGTCTCCGAAGATCCCTCATCTAGTTGGTGGTGTTGGTGGTGTTTGTCTTACGAGGATTTCTGCTTTACGTCTTTCCGACGGCGAGACATCATGTCAGCAGGTGTTGTCCCATGCGCTCGCTATCCACTTTACCACGCCAGGCTTCCTTCCTCTCGATGTTGTGTCCGCTTGTTCGCTTAAGGTTTGAGGTATCTCCGGGTTTGCTTTGGGTGTTTCTTTTGTTGTATTCTATATTTGCATTTATTTCAGATATTCGTGATCTCATCCTTTGGGATGCTGTCGGGTTGGCTAACCACCACCCGAATTTTTTCCTTATAAAAAACAACACTAATTGGGTAACCCCATTCGTCTCCCTCCTCGTAATATTTTGACACCTCATTTTCCACTAACTCTACCCCATCCTTTAAGAATTTCTAACTTTTAACCCGCATCCATAAGTTTACCCATTTATTATTTTTTAAGTTTATTTATACCCCAACACATATTTTTAACCAATCAAAATTTAATCCACTTAATAAAAAAATTGTAGGGTCCCGCTTTTATAATTTTTATAACACAAAAAGTGGATGGGGAAGAGATGGGATTACCCCTTCCCACTAAGGTTTCCCCTTCCGCTTCCCACAATAAGGTTGATCTCACATCCATAAGTAAGGATGGGTAGGCCTATAGTGGAAGGTGAACCCCATGGATGCGGATGCTCTTATAGCCAATAAGGTTAAAAAGAAAAGTAGAGGGAGAGAGATTGAGCTTTTGTTTGATTTTGAAGGGAAGAGGGATTCTATTGGTGGTCAAATATCTTTCCCCAAATAACCCCAACATCAACCCACCCTTACAATCCTTATCTCTACCATTCTCTAAAGTGTCAAATAGTTTAAATTTTGAAATTTGCATATATTTAATGGATGAAATGAAAATTGTATTATAAAAGGGGATTTTGAATATAGTATAAAACAGAAGAGGAGGAATTCATTTAATCTGCGAAACTTATAAAACTATTCGCTTTAAGAGTTCTAAAATCCGAGTTAGCGAGTTTTTTTTGTTAAATTCCGCATTTAAATTCATTTTGATTTTCCCTTTTCCGAGAAATCAGGATTTAAAAATCCGAGTCTTTACACCACCAATGTGTCACATTGCAAAGAGGGAAGAAAAAGGTTAAGAAAAAAAGGTTTTTTTATATATAAAAAGATTGCACAAATTATGTGGAGAAATTGAAAGTAAGCCTCAGCTCTTATTTTAGTTCTCTAGAGAAGATTATGATAAACTAAAAGTCACTAAAAATAGTCAAATGAGATAGAAATGCTCCTACTATATACTTTTTAAGAGTTTTTTTTTCATCATGGATAAAAATAATCCATAAAAAAACTATGTTTCTTACGCTAGAGTGTCAAAAGCATAGAGTGAATGGTAAATCTATAATTTAAGTAAAAAGATCGCATTGCAATCTACAAAATCGATATGAATTAAACAAAACCTGAACCATTATCAGACATTATGGGTTAATACATAGCCTTCGATCTTCAAGATCAACAATGGCATAATCAATTTCATCCTCGCTATCTCTATCAGCCAAAACTTGTTCCATAGCCATCGGCTTCCAACGCCAACCAAATAAAAGAAAGAAAAGAATCAGCAGTATTCAAAATTTCAGAGACTTAATTCATCAATAGAAATAGCCATGCAATGTACCAAACAACCGATTCAAACATTTTGATCTGTTATAAGATAAAGCAGCACCTTCAAATCAGAAAATTTAAGCAAATTATTTCAACTATAAAGGGTAATGTTATCAACCTAATGGTGATATAACAGCTACTGAACAAGTAAACAATATAGAAATCAGTATCCAGGATTGGGAGATGCATAATTTAGAGTCTTAAATAGCAAAGAAGATACAACAATCACCTTCCCCAAAATACTATGGCAAAATACACATCAGGATCTACAAATAAACTGAAACAAAATGAAATGGAAGAGCAGGGCACCACAATAGCAACAGAGATGCTAATTGTGAGTTCGATTATCTCAAATCCAAGTAAAAAAACTCTCAATCAATCTATTTGAACAACAAATCATTCTAAATAAGTTTCAATTTCACTCTTTCAATTATAAGATTCTACAAATTTATTCAATTTAGCAAAACCTAGAAATTGGGGGTTTATTAGAAACTCACCTTGTGGATTCAATGGAGGAGACAAACAGGAGGAGAGGCTGATCAGACAACGTATGTCGGTGTTCTGGTCAGAGGCTAGGCTCTATTTGCCTGGCAGTGGCTCGGAAGGAGGTTGTCAGCACCACCGCTGGTTGCTCAACACTCGGGAGTCTCGGAAGCTTGATGTTGCTGGGGAGAGAGGTTAGATTCTTCTCGGGATCGGAGGTCGGGGCTTTGGGACTTTCCGTCGGCGGAAAGTGAGGTCGGAGAGACGGCGGTAGGAGCCAGGAGGATTCGGGAAGGAAGGAGAAACAAAAGAGGAAGAGGAAGGTCGGGTGGACTACCAGACTTCTTTCTTTTGTTTTTTCCTCTTTCTTTTTATCTCGATTTAGACCGGTTCGGTTTTTTAAGGTAAGACTCGCGCGCCGGTTAGCCCAAAAAAAACCATTTTCATTTTAAGCATTATTTTCATTTTAAGACCCTTTCTCATTATAACCACACCCTATATATATACATTTTAAATCATTGTTATTGGTTAGTAAAAAATAATAATATCATTGTAACTTTAAAAAAAAATATCATTGTAAATTTGGTATTAAGAATATATATACATGTATTTAGTACATGTGTTGAATAATTAAAGAAAAAATATTTGATTAGTTTAAAGAGCTAATTAAAAAAAAAGGTAGATGAAACATGTAGGTTAAAACTCTTCTGCTTTAAGAATATGGATAGATAGATCGATAGATATATATGGATTTAAAGATTTACATGTAGATTAACATTTATGTATGGAAAATTTCAAGCCCTGTGGTGCTAAAATCCGAGATCAAGGGCCATGTGAAACGACCATGAAGGCAAAGACTCTAAGAACTCATACAATCCATCACATAACATTTTCATCTTCACTTTTGTCAACCACATCATTTTTTTTTCTCTTTTTTTCCCTCTTTTTCTCTCTTTTTCTTACTCGTCTAGCCTGAACACCGTTTTACATGAATACAAACATTTGTGAATAATGCATCCGATTACTAAGTATTTCGGCCTTCTCACTATGCATTTTTATTCCTTGTGTGAATTTTATTCTCCACAAACAGGATCAGTTACTAACCGTAATTTTTTCTTTTCTTAACTTTTGCACAAGGGTGAATTTTATTTTCCTCTTATCACAAGACTTTTTTTTTTCTTTTTTTCAATCACAATCAAGGAAAACCATCCCACACTTGAAGCACATCCACATAACAAAATACACCACCATAACCCAAAATCCCGGATTGGGTATATGCAAGTAGCGGGCTATGAAAATCTTGTGGAGTTACCAAAGAAACGGACTTCTAATGCTCAGAAGACTTTAAGCAGAGGATCGTATGCAAGGGAAATTAAATAGAAAATGAGCTAACAAAATTGATTCAGTCATATTTCAGTTGTGCACAAAAACCAAACAATACGATCTCAACCATAATATCAAGCTCGGGTATCTAAGTATGAGGCGAGAAACATACATAATCAAGCAAGAGGGTACATATGCTAGCTAAGCCAAACAAGGCAATAGCTCAATGCTCAAGAAATCATCAAGCATTCCAATAAGTGCGGGCCAAATAGACACTAACTTTCCTCAATCGTAAAAGAAACATCAGTGCAATCATCATTGTCACTGACATTTTTCTAGCTTGGGATACTCTCTAGAATAGTTGGAGCATTCATCATGTGTTGAGCTATTTGAGCTTTCATCTCCGCTATCCTATCAACTAGCTCATCAATGGATAGTCGTGAATAAGGCTCTGGATCTAGATGAGGTTGTGAAGGTTGGCACTGAAGCTCGACCTGATCCCTTTCATAAGTGTTCTCACTCTTGTAATACGTACTCATTAGGATTGCAAATATTTTACATATCCTCCGTATCATAAGAGGTGGGAGCTCCCAAAACAGGGTATTAAGAGATTATGTGACCAAAACCTCCACAAAACTTGCAATAGACGTACGTTTTGTAAACAAAGAACTGCTCCTGAGTGGCATGACCGAACGCACAAACATCACAGTATGGAACAAAACTCATTTTTAAAAGAGCCTATCTAAAAGTACAAACAAAAAGAAACAAATCAAAACAATAAAGAAAGACTTACCAAACTAGTTGTCAAGTAACAATTGATACTAGCACTAGTCCCCAGCAACGATACCAAAAACTTGATAGGCTAAAACCTACACCCACAACCGTATGAGGTCAAATGTAGTATATCGAGTGTCAAATCACACGGACTATGTAGTATCGATTGTAACTAAGCCAAGAAAAACACAAGAGAATTATTTATAAGTGATTCAGGAAAGTAGTCAACTAATAAGAAAGAACCTCACTACTTTGGATCACATAGAGTTTGTAAAAAACATTATGGGTAGAGTTGAGATAATCTCAACAACTGATTTAAAAATCAGTGGTTAAAAATCTCCCCCCCCCCCTCCCTTTCCTCCACCCCCACCATTCTCAATGTTTTTATTTTTTATTTTTCTTTTATTTTTTAAGAGAGTGATGCGAAACTCTATTTGGTAGAGTTTCTCTTGAACTTCACCGGATCCAATCCCCAAATAACTATACAAAAGTGGTATTACAACAATGGATATGAGACAAATCTTGGGTAAATGATCACCACAACGACAATTTAATTAGTAGATTAATATTAATATTCGTGCCACCTTGTCCGAGTTTGTTGAAGGTAGATTGTCTAAGGTAATCATAAATCTCCTTTCGATATCAAAGTCAATGTGTCTAAATTGGTTAACAGTCTCCTTTCGGACTCAAGAAACCAATTTAGACCCTTTAAACTCTTAGAATTCTAGATGATAATCACATTAACGTCACCTTTCGGTCTCATTCAATATCAAAATCATCTAAATATCTATAAAAATCTATGAATTCCCAAGAAGTTCAATTTCACTTTCAATCAACTAAGCTTCGGGTTCAATCCTATAGCTCTGATGGATTTTAGTCGCCTTTCGGTCTCAATTCACCATATAAATTCCAATTTAGGGTTTTCGTCTTTCGATTCAAACCCTAAATAAGTTCTAACCAATTTTTATCAACTAGGGCTGATGCAGTAGGATTAAATCATAAATCATCAGACAAACGAATATCAATATCAACACTACCAAATCATCGTCGGGATCACCCTAACCCTAGAACGGATGGATCAGAAAAGCATAATACAATAAACAATGAAATAGAGTATAGACACAAATAGATCAAATTTTAGAATAGAATGCAAACCAAAATCTTTATCCTCGATCCAAAGATTATACCACCAAAAGTCTCCACCTCCCCTTTTGCAATTATAATCGGATTACTTATAATGTAATTTAAGAAAAGCATAATTTTGGCTCACAAAATTAAATAACTAAATTTCATCTCAACATCCAATTATAAATTAACTCCACTAAACAGCTCCCACATTTTACAATTTTCGCACTTGGCAATTTAGCTCCTCGATCGTGTCCGGTTCATTATGTTTGCCGCTCTTTATTAAAGCTTGATTTTCCTCAATATAAACCTCAAAATGCCTAAAACAAATAAAAACCAAATGTAGACTTCGAAAATGCAAAATAAAGCATAAAATATGATATATATGCATGAGAATGACCTAAAATAATATGCAAATGTATGCAAAAAATTAGTCTAAAATATATGTTATAAAATAATCCCATGTTTAAATCTTGCTTGTCCTCAAGCAATATAACAAGTGTAAATATTCACAAGAAAGATTTTAGCTTCTGTCCAAGCAATGCGTTTTCTCGTTTAGATCTAGACATCGGGTTCAAAATAAGGATAAGCAAATCATACAAGAACCAAGTCAAACATCAACTCCAAGACCTCACATAGGACATATTTTGTGGAACGCTCTCACTCTTGTGTTTAAGGTTAAATATTTCACTCAAGCTCAAATCTTGAAAACTCATCTACCATAAGCTTGGATTAGTGTTCTAACTCTCCACCACTTGGACTATGCACAAAAATATAAATCATGAGGTATTTTAATGGGTTGTAATGGGCAATGTAAGAAACAGAAGGTATGAATTCTTTGGCCATGTCGTGCTAAATCGAGTAAATAGAACTACTTCCTAAACTTCAATCACGTACAATTCGTCTTCTCTTCTCAACACACATACCAAATTTCTCACAACCACCACAACATATAATCAAATAAGCTCATAAACACTTAACTTTTGATAACTCCTTCCCTTTTCACAAACTTTTCCCAATGATGAAAAAGAATTTTTTCCTTTCTTTTTTTTCTTTTTCTTTTTCTTTTAATTTTTGTTAATTTCTCCATCACAAGGAACTTACAAATTAAGCACACTACCCCTTAGTCAATAAATAATCACTCAAAGCACATATTTCTTCTTGTCCACAAAACTATAGATAAATCTATTTCATCCTCATTCCCGGATGGGTAAACGAGGCTTAAATAGGCTTAAGGATAATCTCGTGGAGCTACACATTAATAGGCAAATAGGCTCAATGGGCTTCAAGTAAAGGATATCATAATTGGGTAGGAAGAGTAATAGGTTAACAAAAATTGCCTCAATCATGTTTATGCAATACACACAAGTCATATTGTGACCTCAAGAGGTTCTAACACAAGTTCTGAAGATAAAACAATCAAGATGAGCAATTCACACAAAAAAGAAAGAGGATTCATGGATGTCAGTCCTAGGCTCAGAAGCTCGCGACTTTTGTCTTGGAATTTCAATCTCAACCAGTCCCAAGAAATGATTAGTTTTGAAAGAATTATACCATAAACCCATTAATCTAGGTTATCACAAGCTTTTAAACATGCCTTAGAGATATCATCAACCAAAATCAATTATGTAAAGACCGAAGATATTTTAATATAATTTTATTATTATTTAAAGGAAATATATTATTATTATTTTATTCAATTTGTAAAAGTGGGAGAAAACTCGTCCTCGAGGACAAGTTTCGGTTTTAAAATCCTTCTGACATCGTTTGAGAATTTGGATCTTAACGGAATTTGATTCCGCTTTCGAGCTCCGTATTTTGTTGAATTTAATTAAATTCTACCCATCTTGAAATTGATTTGAAAATTCAATTTAAATTGTCTAGTGTCGGAATTTTGAATTGGTATTTGGTGGGGGACCATTCCTTAATTCTTATATATTTTTCTTTTCCTTTTCTTTTCTCTCTCCCCTCTCTCTCTGGAGAACTTTGGGGGAATCCTACTTCACAATGTGCAATTTACAACTCTCCATCAACATTTCACCCATCCAAAATTGATCCCCTCCTCCATTCCTTGTCTGTTAGCATGTGCACCTCTCTCCCCCTATTAATACCAGTATTCAGCAGCTCCATCCTCCCTTCACCCACATTCTCACACACCCAGATCACCCATTCACCCTCTCTCTTCCGTTTTCTCTCCTCTTCAAAAGAAAACCCATACAGAAAACCACCATTATCGCAGCCACCGAGCCACCGCCTTTCATCTTCTCCATCTCCATTCGATCGCCATCCTCTGTTCGTTTTCGATTCCGAGCAGCAGCAGCCTGCGTCTCCTTCCTTAAGGTCCGAGGAGGCATAGCCGAGCACGAGCCCCAGCCGCCGACGCCGAGCACTCGGTTCACGCTTGATGTGATCCTCGACGATGGTAGCTTGGTTGATGAACCCGGAGGAGAATATGACACCGTTGATGGATCTTGGAGGGACGAAGATGTGATCTTAGCCTTGGCAAGGCAGCCTTGGAAGCTCTTACCTTGGACGACATCATATTTCCGAAAGAAGAAGGCATCAAAGTCTTATAACTTGATGAACCGACATCTGCTTGCTATTTTGGCTCTAACTGGAGTTGTGTTCATCCGACGAAGACGCAAGAGGACTCGTTGGAAAGCTGATTTTGAAGGCTACGACATTGTTGAAGATGTCCTCCACCAGTTCTACTCCGAAGATGGTCAAATATCTCGTTCTTTGCAGCAGCTCTAAGCTGAACGAAAATTTGAAGCCTTTTTTTATCCCACATCAAGTAAAACGCATGGAGATGCCAATAAACTCCTATATATATGTGTAAACACTTTTCATTTGAAATTAAGTTGAATTTGAGAAAATTAAGCTTGTGCTTCCTTCGTTTCGGGTTAAGAAACACAAATCTATCTTGGTGAGATGCCGGATAAACCCTCTTGGTGAGATGCTAAGAGCGATTCCTTAGTGAGAGACGACGGAATCAAAGGGTCAGAAACACTCGGAGTGCGAGGCCGAGAGTGCGGAAGATCGAGTGTTGGAGAGAGCTCGGAGTGCGAGGCCGAGAGCTATCTTGCATCACATATCCCTCAACCCCCATTCCCTTCTTTACCACCATTCTAAGGCCTTCCACAGCCCCATTATCACCCTCAAATCACCCCCAAAACGTCACCCCAAAGCAGCCCTTCAATCCCTCTCAAACAAGCCCCGTTTGGACTCGTCTCTGCACAAGCGACATCTCGGTAAAACGCGATTTTCCGCTTCGTCTGACATCGGATTAACAAGATCTGCCCCAATCCGCGACCGCGACTTCAAGATCTACAAAACTAGTACTCGCACGTTTCCAGAAGCCTAGCCAATCGACAGAAAATCTGCATTCTTTGCCGACTGATCTGCTGCTCCAGAACTGCCAACAACTTCCCGACTTCTCGGAACTCTCGTCGCCGGTCCTTTTGCTTGACCCTGGGTCCGAGCACGTCAAATGGTATCAGAGCAACGAAAAGGGTTCCTCGAGCTTTCGAGGTACGAATTACTATCTCTTCGCTTAATCCTTAGTTTTTGCAAAACATGTTTGATTAAGCCCGAGAGGTTGCAAGTGTTCGTCCTCCCAATTCATGTGTCTTGTGTGCTTGTTGTTGTCCCCACTGCATTGTCTCCTCCTGGCTCTTGTTGACCATCGATGGATTCCAATTGAAGCAATCAGGGATTGATTTCTTGTTGCTTGAGTGGCCTAGGAGCGTTACAAATCAAGGAATGTTGATCTTTGAGCTTATTCCACTTAATTAGAGAAGGCAGGCAATGTTTTGAGGGATTGTTAATTTATTTTGTTTATTTTATTTATTTTGTTTGTTTTTTTTTCATTTACGTTAAAAAAAGCAAAAAAAAAAGACAAAAAAAAGGCAAAAAAAAAAAAAAGAAAAAAAGAAAAAAAAAAGCAATAAAAAAAAACGAGGGAATTATTTTGAGTGTTTGTTAGTTGTTGATTCCCGGCTACTTAGTTTTTATTTTTATTCGTTTGCCTTGATTTTATTTTATTTAACATTGCAATCTCATTTACTTATCCAGGCTAGATCACTTGTTTTGCATTGTCTAAGGATCATAGCGGGTTTTGGTAAATACTCGTCGAAAGGCCCTTGCTGAGTGCTCGAAAGTTGCTTGTTAAGCTTATTTGTGCTTGCTATTGTGTGTGGTGTTCGTTGGGTGTTATTGATCATTCTGTCACAAGTGCTACTACTAGTTTGCTTTTGTTAGAGGGTGGATTTCAGGTGTTTGGTTTCTATTGTTGGTGCTAGTAGCCGCTAGCGATTATTCAGGATCTTGAGTGTCGTGCCTCTGCACTGGAAAAAGGGGAGTTGAGAGTGTTGCCTATTGCAACAAGAAAAGGAGAGGTGAGAGCAACACTGAGTGGTGTTGGAAAAGGTGAGTGCGAGGAGAGTACCATCTAGAGTAAGGAGCGGAGAGCCAAACACCGAGGAGGTCTGTTGCTACTAACTGCTATCATATCTGTTGTTTGCTCATTTTGCAGGTTCTCGAGTCTCTTTCTTTTCTGGAGTACATTATAGCGAGATAAACACTTTAAACACACGAGCGGAGTGTGTGAGAGAGTGTGAGTGTCCACCATAGTGAGAGAGAGATTTACATTTTCTCTAACTTAACTTGTTTGCTTGTTTTGTATGATGTCGCGTCATTTAGGCCAACCTAGTATGGTGCATGGTGGAGGAGGTACCACTACGATCAAGGCGCTAGCAACCCGGATTGGACGGATGGAGGATGATGTGGCTGAGATCCTACGACGCCTGCCTCCTACACCAAAGAACAAGGTCAGTGACGTCAACATAGTGGAAGTCATCATGTGCACCATAAGCCTCGACGTGAGTCATCTACCTGCTTTAAGAGGACTCCTTCTAGAGAGCATCACCGAGCTAGGCGTGGAAAAGAGTTTGACATTCAGACATCATTGCTACGGATGGAGACGCTAAGGCGGGGTCCTCGCTCTCCCGATGATTACTACAAAGATCTCCATGCTCTCCTGCAATGTTCTGGGACAAGGTATGATGAGGCTTATATACTTGCTAAGTTTCTTGCAGGGCTTAATTCAGATGTGGCAGAATTTGTCTTGCTAGACCTGGGCAAATGCGGGCCGGCCTGTCCGCCCCGCCCCGCCCGCCCGCCATTTTGGATGGGCTTGGGTAGAGGAAAAAGCCCAACCGGGCTGCTAAGCCCGGCCCGCACCCGCAGTGGGTACAGGATTGGGTAGGGCAATCTACCCGTTACGGGCCGCTAGGCTCGTAACGGGTACCCGCTATTTTTATATATATTAAAATATATATAAATAATATAAATTATTAATTATAAAAAAAAAAAATATCTCTATACAATAGACCCTATAGATTGGCAAATGTTAATGCCTAAAGCTAAATCGGCAATTACAGTGTACTAGAGTAACTAGTCTACTGTAAAACTTGTTGCACACAACAAATTTTTTCTTTCTTTCTTCTGTTTAATGTGTTAACGTATTAACATGTAACAATTTACACTAAAAACTAACAACTCCTCACCTTAAACAACCACTCAAGGGTGTAATTTGGCGGGTACCCGCGGGCCGCCCTTGCCCGCTATGACGGACGGGCTCGGACAACATTTTTAACCCGTTAAGCGGGCTTTGCCCGGCCCGTGCCCGCAACACCGGGATAAATTTTAGGCCAAAACCCGTCCCAAGCCCGGTCCGCACCCACGTTTGCCTGGGTCTATGTCTTGCGCTCTCATCATACCCATGTTGTTGATGCTTTGAACCATGCTACTCATGTCTATGAGAAAGTTCTTAAGAAGACTATCGTGGCCCCTACTTCTTGACGTTGCTCTAGTCGAGATAGCACCACCAAGCATCCTTCTGGCCTTAATTCACAAAGAACAAAGACATTGTTGGCCACTGCTATGAATTTTCTCCCTATGGCCACACTGATCCCTACAACACATGTTGTTAGACCCAAGTCTAGTGGTGTTGATGAGGACCACCCATCTAGCTCCAAACTGGAGGTCATCGAACTCCTTGGAAAGGAGAAAGGGATCGCACCGCACCTTATTGGAGAGTTATATGAAGCTACAAGGAAGAGGAAGATGGCGGCTTATTCCCCCGTAGGGCCAAAATTCTTAACTAAGGTCGACGATTCGTGCGACAAACGAGATGTTATACAGGGGAGTCGAGTTTGGGTACTTATTATGCTTCCTAGTGATTTATTTTTGTTGTCTTCATCTTATATGGCTAATTTCGTTGCTAGGGAATACTGCAAGCGAGACAAGGAAAATGCTTGGAAGGTTGTAGAGCCACTAAAGCTAGGGCCCTCAAAGGACCCTGGGAATCAACTAGTCACTCGTTTGCAGGATGTTAGCCGAGTTACCCAGCGGAGTGGTGTTTCTTACTCTTTTAGTAATGTTTTGATTTGTCAAGTGTTCGTTGTTGCTTCTTCTATGAGTTTTCTTGGGATTCGTGCAGGTACATGTTTGCTAGGCGGCCCACTGGATTCGAGGTCGAATCCTTTTAAAGGGAGGGAGGATGATGTGATCCTCGACGATGGTAGCTTGGTCGATGAACCCGGAGGAGAATATGACACCGTTGATGGATCTTGGAGGGACGAATATGTGATCTTAGCCTTGGGAAGGCAGCCTTGGAAGCTCTTACCTTGGACGACATCATATTTCCGAAAGAAGAAGGCATCAAAGTCTTATAACTTGATGAACCGACATCTGCTTGCTATTTTGGCTCTAACTGGAGTTGTGTTCATCCGACGAAGACGCAAGAGGACTCGTTGGAAAGCTGATTTTGAAGGCTACGACATTGTTGAAGATGTCTTCCATCAGTTCTACTCCGAAGATGGTCAAATATCTCGTTCTTTGCAGCAGCTCTAAGCTGAACGAAAATTTGAAGCCTTTTTTTATCCCACATTAATTAAAACACATGGAGATGCCAATAAACTCCTATATATATATGTGTGTAAACACTTTTCATTTGAAATTAAGTTAAATTTGAGAAAATTAAGCTTGTGCTTCCTTCGTTTCGGGTTAAGAAACACAAATCTATCTTGGTGAGATGTCGGATAAACCCTCTTGGTGAGATGCTAAGAGCGATTCCTTAGTGAGAGACGACGGAATCAAAGGGTCGGAAACACTCGGAGTGCGAGGCCGAGAGTGCGGAAGATCGAGTGTTGGAGAGAGCTCGGAGTGCGAGGCCGAGAGCTATCTTGCATCACATATCCCTCAACCCTATTCCCTTCTTTACCACCATTCTAAGGCCTTCCACAGCCCCATTATCACCCTCAAATCACCCCCAAAACGTCACCCCAAAGCAGCCCTTCAATCCCTCTCAAACAAGCCCCGTTTGGACTCGTCTCTGCACAAGCGACATCTCGGTAAAACGCGATCACATCAACGCTTCACTCTTCCCCTACTTCCGTGAATGAAGCTCGGTAAGGCCCTCCCAGTTTCCTTTCATCCTTCAGTCGCATAAAAGTCTGACTTCATCAATCGTTGTCTTTACCCCAGGGCTCTCGGAGCTCCGTCCACCCTCGACGAGCTTGATCGACGCCGAAGATACTCGGTTCCTCTCCCCTATTCTGTCAGGTCAGTTTCTGATTCATTTCCCTTTTTCCGACATATAAGCCCTGTAAAGGTCCTCTTTTATGATGTTCCCTACCCATCCCAGACCTCCGAAGCTCTTCTCCGTTGATTTTCCGTCGGAGCCTCCCTCGAGCATCCCGAAATCGGAGATCCGAGCCCTCGGTAATCCTTCTTTTTCTCCTATAAGATCATGAGATTGATTGCAATGCCCTCTTTGAGGGTTTCCATTCATTGATAAACATATATATAGGTTACAAAGTTATTGGGCCTTATCGGGCCTTTGGGCCCACTATACATGAGAAGACCTATGTAATCTATCAAACCCTTGAAGTCAAAACTGGAGGGGGCCGTACAGTGAGACTGGAACGAAAATCAAAGAACAACTGTCTAGGTAAACCCTTGGTGAACAATTGTCTAGGTAAACCCTTACTGATAGGAGGACGGGACATGGACAACGTGGACATGTCCAATGTCAACCTTGTCCTTGGCGAAGTGGAGATTAAGCTCAATGTGCTTCGTGCGTTGATGTTGGACTGGGTTGCTAGCCAGATAGACAACGGAGACGTTGTTAGTGTCGACCAGAGTGGCCTTCTGAAGAGGGCAACGGAGCTCAAGCAGAAGATTGCGGAGCCAAGAGCACTTGGAGACAACGTTGGCAACACCTCTGTATTCTGCCTCAGCGCTAGAGCGAGACACGACAGACCGACGCTTGGTTGACCACGACACATGGGTGTCGTTGAGAAAGACACAATAACCAGACGTGGAGCGACGTGTGTCAGGACAACCACCCCAATCCGCATATGTGTAAGCAACAAGGTCTAGTTTAGAGGAATGGGTGATCGTGGTGCCTAGCTCGAGGGTGCCGCTGATGTATCGAATGATCCGCTTCAAGGCCTGAAAGTGGGGCTCCCTAGAGGCATGCATGAACAAGCAGACCTGCTGAACGGCGTAACTGATATGAGGCCTGGTGAAGGTGAGATACTGAAGAGCACTAGCTAGGCTCCTGTACAATGTCGGATCATCAACTAAAGGACCAGAATGAGCACAGAGCTTGTTAGATGTATCGACAAGGGTGGCGACAGGATTACAGTTGATCATCTTAGCCCGAGAAACAATCTCAGCAGCATACTTACTCTGTGAGAGAAACAGACCAGACGCATGGCGCTGAACAGCAACTCCCAAGAAGTAGGACAACTGACCCAAATCAGACATGGCGAACTCTGCACTCAACTGCGAAATAATAGGCATTTGAAGAGCATCAGAAGAGGCGGTGAGAATGATGTCATCGACATATAGTAACAGGAAGGCCAAGTCCGAGCCTCTGCGATAGATAAACAGAGATGTATCTGAACGGCTGCCAACGAAGCCCAAACGTAGCAGATGAGAGGCAAAGCGCTGGAACCCAAGCGCGCGGATCTTGTTTCAGACCATATAGAGAGCGCTTGAGGAGACAGACGTGATTTAGACGATCAACATCAGCAAACCCCGGCGGCTGAAACATGTAGACTATCTCATTCAGATTTCCATGCAGAAAGGCGTTCTTGACATCGAACTGATGGATGGCACAGTTGCGCGACAGAGCGAGACTCAAGACCACTCAGATAGTGGCAGGCTTGACCACAGGGCTGAACGTTTCATCACAATCAATACCTGCCTGTTGAGATCGACCATTGACCACAAGACGGACTTTGTAGCGCTCCAACGTCCCATCAAAGCGGAACTTGTAACGAAAGAGCCACATACAGCGAATGATATTTGCCTCAGGAGGGCGAGGAACAAGAACCCAAGTACCATTCTTCGTAAGGGTCCTGTATTCATCGCGCATAGTCGGCTGCCAATTCGGGTCGAGGAGGGCTGTTTTGTGGGAGCTGGGTATGGGGGAAAGGGAGGTCAGGATGAAGGCAGGGGGGATTGGGAGTCGGCAGGGACGAAGGCAGGAGCGTGAGAAGCTGCGGGCAATGCGGCAGGTGCAGCATGCCCGCCGCTTATTGATTTGCCGCGGTTGCAGCATGATGCTGCGACCGCTGCCAGTAGGTGGGGCGAGGGTGGGGGGTGGGATTTTGATGGGCTGCGGCCGTGGCATTGGTTCTTGGCGAGGGGACGGTGAGGCGAATTCATGGGTGTGGATGGCGGGGTGATGGGCGGTGGTCATGGAGATGATCTGACGGAGTCGGAATACACCGGAGACGCTGCGGGTGTGTGGTCTGGTGGTAGGGGTGGTGGTGGTGGTGGGGGAGGGGGAAAGACAGGAGCACCAGGAGAGCTCTGGGGAACAAGGAAATGTGGGAACGATGACTCGGACTCTGACTCAGACTGAGACACAGGGGGTGTAGGAGATGCAAAGGGAAAGCGAGATTCATCGAAAGTGACATGACGGGACATAATGATCTTGTCGGTCTTGATATCGAGGCAGAAGTAACCGCGATGATCAGACGGGTAGCCAAGAAAGACACAAGGGGTGGAGCGTGGGTGAAGCTTGTGAAGGGCGGTGGATGACTGATTTGGAAAGCACAAGCATCCAAAGGTATGAAGGTGATCATACCTAGGCAAAGTGCAATAAAGTGCCTAAGTTGGTGAGCGTTGGTGGAGGGTAGTGGAAGGGAGGATGTTTAGGAGGTAGCACGTGGTGGCTAAGGTGTAAGGCCAGTAGAGAAGGGGAATGGTTACGTGGAAGAGGAGAGAGTGTATCATATTGGTAATGGTTCGGATGATTCGTTTGGCCTTGCCATTCTGTTGGGAGGTATAGGGGCAAGACAAGCGATTGGAGATCCCATTGGTATTGAAGAAAATGTGAAATTCTTTGTTTTCAAATTCGCTACCATTGTCACATTAGAAACACTTGATAGAGGTGTGAAATTGTTTTTTGATGTAAGCATGGAATTTGGCAAAAAATAGGAAACACTTGAGATTTAAAGTGCAAAGGGAAAACCCATAAGAAATGTGTATAATCATCCAGAAACAAAAGGTAATACTTATGACCCTCCTTGCTAGGCACAAGAGATGTCCAAATATCACTATAAATAATATCAAAAGGGGCAAATGTAGTGTTTAAAGACCGCTGAAAAGGAAGTCTGGCATGCTTGCCTAACTGACAGGAAGAACATAAACTAGAGCGAGACTCTTTATTACATTGGACAAGACTCTTAGAACGAAGTAAATCTAAAACTGCAGGACTGGGATGACCAAGGCGTGCATGCCAAAGACTGGATGATGATGTCGAGAGGGCGACTGGACTTGACGGGCTGGATGGTGAGGGCGTCGACACATCATAGAGCTCCCTTGTGCTATTACATCTCAGGCGAGTAACCCCCGTAGTAAGATCCATCACATAGAAACCAAACGGATCAAACACAAGAGAAACATTATTGTCAGTGGTGAACCGACAGACAGAGATAAGGTTTTGGATGAGTTTGGGGGCAACATGGACGTTGTTAAGGTGTAAGGGGTTGGTAATGTGGCGTGGCCAATCCCCGAAGTAGCAAGGCGACTACCGTTGCCGACGATAATAGAATGGGCAGGACTCTTAAAAGAAAGAGAAGAGAGAGTACCTGAGGAGTTCGTCATATGAGAAGTGGCGCCAGTGTCCATGTACCAAGCGGAGTCAGGAAGTGCCAGCTGCATCGAAGAGAAGGCGAGATGCACATCAGTAGGAGTGTATGCCGGATCAGACGACGAAGGGTAGGCCTGATGCCCAGTGGGTCGAGGAGCAAGACCCAACAAGCCCTGCTGACGGTTGGGATACGGGGCTGGTGAGCGATACGACGCGCCGGGGTAGCCAAAGGGCATCCAAAGCGGATAGCCAGGGTTGGGGTACCGGGAGGGGCGAGGGGTGTCGTAGTGCTGCAGCCACGGCCGCTGCCTCTCGATCACTGTTGGTCGTTGCTGCGGTTGGGCTACGGGGCATAGGTGTCATCGATGTCGCTTGACGAGACCAATGCCGTCTTGTCCTTGGCGGCTTTGGTGGTCTGACGTTGAAGGCGAGTCTCCTCCAGGATCAATTGAGACCGGGTCGTTTCGAATGTAGGGAGAGGTTCCGTCTACTGGATATGAGTAGCAGCAGCATTATATTCAAAAAGAAGACCCGAAAGTACCTGGAGGACAAGGCGGGTGGCGCTGGGTTTGGATTCGACGGCGTCTAGTTGATCAGACATGGTCTTGATGTGCTGACAATAGGCGGATATCGACGGAAATGAGGAAAGCCTGCAACTTGAAAATTCGTGCTCGAGATAGACAGCACGGGTGGACTTGTTGTCTTGAAAGAGATTCTAAAGTTTCTTCCAAGCATCCAAGGCGGTGTCTTTAGGGTTGAGGATGGTGGTCAATAGATCTTTTGGGATGGTGTTGAAGATCCATTAAAGGACAATGGTGTCGAGTTGAGCGAAGGGATCATTGTCTTCACTTTCAGGGCGATTGGCGGAGGAGTCAATGTGGTGAAGGACTTTATGAGCCTTAACATGGGTCATGAAGAGGTGTGACCACATGGTGTAGGAACTAGATTCATGATCAAGGATGATGGGGATGCAATTTTTTATGTTGGAGATGGTGAGAGCGGAAAGGTAAGGTGGCTTGGTAGCGGTTGTTTCGGTGGCCATTGAGACGAGAAGGAGAGAGAGAGAGAGAGAGAGAGAGAGAGGAGAAGTGGGGGGGGTCGGCGGCTAGGGGTGGCCGAGAAGGAGGGGTCGGCGGTGGTGGCCGAGAAGGTTGGGGAAGGTGGCGGCAAATAGAGGGAGGTGGCGGCAAGTGGTGGCGGCTAGGGTTAGAAAAATAAGAAAATTAGGTTTTGTGGGATCTTAGGTTGTGATACTATGTAAGATCATGAGATTGATTGTAATGTCCTCCTTGAGGGTTTCCATTCTTTGATAAACATATATATAGGTTACAAAGGTATTGGGCCTTTGGGCCCAGTATACATGAAGAGACCTATGTAATCTATCATCTCCTTCCTCCCTTGATGCATTTTCGTTCTGTTTGTATGGGTGTGGTTAGAATCAGGGTTCGGTCGGGATGGGAAAATCTCAGGCCAAAAGGCCGCCGGCGAAGCCTGGAGTTCTCCTTCTTTTCCTTCCGTTTTTCGTCGTCACAGTCGGCGTCCGTGCCTTGTTCATCGGATTGAGGGAGACAATTCATTCCCTTCTTTACTTTCTGGGCCTAATTTTATTCGAGTCGTGGGCCGATCCGAATTTCCAATCCGGTTCCCCTTCTTTCAGATTGCAAGTGAGGAGAGGGATTGGATCCGCACTAGAACAAAAAACCCCTTTTATCTCGCATTATATATCACGGTTCCGTTAATAAGTGTCTTAAAATGTATTTTCAATGTTTTTATCACGGTTTTCTGACGGATCCGAGATAATTAGGGTAGCTCGCGTCCTCTCCACATATATAATTTATCACGCTTATAAGTAAACCGTGATATATTTTTTTAGAATTTATTTCCCCGCTTTTTTTTTTTGCAAAGGCCCGCTTTTTTTTTCCTCCCATAACTTAATTAATGACTTAAAAAAAAAAGAAATATAATTAAAAAAACATGTAAACCTAAAGAGAACCGATTCTATCTTTGATTGAAAATCGAATGAAGCTCGACAAAGTGGAAAGAAGGAAAGGCTGAAGTACAAAAGCGGTGGTAAAGGCGAATTCCATCCCCTATCTTTCATTATCAACAAATTCCCCTAAATCTAGACGTTTAGCAAGGAAAGCTTCTTCTTAAGGACAAGGAAAGCTTCAGTAAAGCGGCGTGGCGGTTGACCTAAGTTCGACTGGGGCTACACCAACGACCGCTAATTTTGATCGACGACTAATTTCAGTACACCGGCTAGTTTCTGCAACCACCAACGACAACTCTCTAGCGATTGCGAGGTAATTTGAAGATTCAATTTTTGTTCTATTTCTTGGTGAAATTTGTGATTATGCACAATTCGCAATTTATGAAATTTTTTGGTACATGGATAATTGTTTAAGGGTGTTGCTTTATTGATCTGTAATTTGAGTCAAATTGGCTTTCTATTAACTTCGGTTATGCAATTTCAAGAATAGTTTCTAGAATTGTTCAGGTTGACCGAGTTATGTGGGTTATGAAACCCTTAACTTCTTCCCACTATAAGACTTGAATTAATATAGTTCCATTAATATCTATAGACTCATATTAGGTATATTTCATTTTAATTTTTCAATTTTTCAAGAGGAAAAATCTAGGAAGATGACATCTCTGTTGTTTGGACTTTGGAGTTAAAAATTCAATATTTTAGGAGTTGTGGGGTTAAGGTATGGAAGATTCGAATGTATTTGTAAATACTACTATATAGATACCGAAAGATCAAAATTTTAACTTGTTGCAAAGGTCTAGCTCAATTCGCTTAAATTAAAATTAAAATTAAAATGAGTGCAATATTAGTAATTTTTATTTGGAATTTATGTTTACATAAGTATTTTGAGTTTGGGTTGGGGTGATCATTTCAAGTTTGGATTCAGTTACTGAGTGCGATCGAGTCTATTGTTCAGTTCATGGATTACGCTAAGTTTAAGACATGGATTGGTCAAATATCGTCAATTGTGTATGCAATTGAGTTGTAATCCTCAACGATTAAGCTTTAACCTCACAATTGTGTATGCTAAATGAATTGCAAAAATTAATAACTTTTATGCATAAAATTTACCAAAATCTGAGTGCCTGGTTGCCATTCTTACTGATTTTTCTTAATTTTATCTATTGTTGTTTCTATTGGTTTCTTGTTTTTATTAGGCAATTTATAGTTATGTCATATTTGTTCCATCATTAGGCGGGTCTGCAGTTTTGTTCTATTATTAGGTGGGTTCTACAATTTTGTTCCATTATGCCCCTTCACTTACCTTTCTTCTATCTCTTTCAATAATGATACGTGTAACACAGTGACTTCACATCTACACTCCTAGATGTACCCTTACCTGCTGCAGAACACCAATCATTCTCCTTTGCATTGCCCTTCCCTTTGTTATCTTCAACCGTATGTTGCACCCAAGATGCTTGTCCTTAGAGATGTTATTTGACCATGTGGCACTCCAACAGAACCACCAACAGTAGTCACTTCCATCTTGCCATTAGGACATCTTGCTATTTTCTCACTTTTAACTATATAAATAAAGTGAGTTTGTTTGATAAAAACTAAAAATGCTATTTTTTTTAAATCTTGATCAGGTTTATAGAATAGTTCATGATTGGGAGTAAGGCAAGTTGATGCAATTTGTGATGGATTACGAAATGCTATTTTATTTTATCTCGATTAATTTCTAGCACATATGTTCTTGCCATGATTTACTTCCATAATCTATTTGGATCATCTTGTTATATGTTCCCCCTTTTCTTTCAACATTTTCTTTACGCTCTATTTTGATATCCGATTCTGGTAGCTAAAGTCACCCAAACTGAAGTAACTCTCTTAGTTTGTTGTAAGAATTTATGTATTATGGACATCTAACCTTTTTTTGCTGATTTCCAATCACTTCATAACCTTAGTGAAACACCTTGTTAGATTATGCTGAAATATATCTTGCTATATTTTTATTTAGAACAATGAATAAAGAATGGATGAAAAAAAGTCGGTTGTCCCAAGAATATTCCGATGGTGTGGATGAATTCATACAGTTTGCCCTTGACCATGGGATTGATCCCAATAAAATACGTTGCCCGTGTGTGAAGTGTGGTCATGTGAAGTGGATTAGTGTCGACCTCGTAAAGGACCATCTCATTACTAAGGGCATCTCTCAAGGTTACACACACTGGAAATGGCATGGAGAGGAAACTCGTGATAGTACAACTCATCCTGATGGCATAGAAGAATTTCATGCAGATAATGCGAGTGAAGCTGATCGGATTGCTGATATGATTCATGATTTGTCTACTAATTTGCAAGATCATCCTCATATAGTTGAAAACTTGACAGACGATGCTAATATGCCTTTGTACCCTGATTGCACAAAGTTTACAAGATTGTCTGCCCTCTTGAAATTGTACAACTTGAAGACTACTCATGGATGGACTGATAAGAGTTTTACTGCCCTACTCGAACTTCTAAAGGACATGCTTCCAGAGGATAATTGTCTTCCTCAACGAACATATGAGGCAAAGAAGATTTTGCGCTCTATGGGGATGAATTATGAGAAGATACATGCATGTCCTAATGACTGTATACTTTATCGAAAGGAATACAGTGTCTTGGATAAATGCCCAATCCCTAGATGTGAAGCTCCACGTTATAAGAAGAATGGTGCACCCTCAAAGGTTTTGTGGTATTTTCCTGTAATTCCAAGATTCAGACGTTTGTTTGCTAACCCTGAAGATGCTAAGAAACTGACATGGCATGCGGATGGAAGGAAAAAAGATCGATTTCTTCGACACCCGGCAGATTCTCCTCAATGGACAATGATTGATACAATTCATCAAGAGTTTGGAAAAGAAGATAGAAACCTACGCCTTGCTCTTTCTACTGATGGTATGAATCCTCATGGTAGTCTTAGTAGCAATCATAGTACATGGCCGGTAGTTTTGGTAATTTATAATCTTCCACCAGGTCTTTGCATGAAGCACAGATACATGATGTTGTCTTTGTTGATTTCGGGGCCAAAGCAACCAGGAAACGATATTGATGTTTATTTGGCACCTCTTATTGAAGATTTGAAGGTCATGTGGCAAGATGGTGTTGAAGTTTATGATGCATATCGTAAAGAGAATTTTCATCTTCGAGCCATGCTATTTTGCACCATAAATGATTTTCCTGCTTATGGAAATCTTTCGGGATATAGTGTTAAAGGACACTATGCATGTCCTATATGTTTGAAGAAAACTTGCTATCAACAGTTGAAGCATAGTAGTAAGACTGTTTACCTTGGTCATCGTAGATATTTACCTGGAAACCATCGGTATCGAAAATTGCGTAAAGCTTTTAATGGTGAAGTTGAAGAAGAAACAGCCCCACTCCCATTATCTGGCCAACAGATATTTAATTTGGTGAAAGATATCAACGTGACCTATGGGAAAACAGGTCGTGTTGAGTCGAGAGATGGTTGGAAAAAGAGATCAATATTTTTTGAACTTCCCTATTGGAAAGATCTCTTTGTGAGGCATTGTCTTGATGTCATGCATATTGAAAAAAACATATGTGATGGTCTCATTGGCACATTGCTCAATATACCCGGAAAGTCAAAGGATGGCATTAAAGCTAGAATGGATTATAAAGAGATGAATATTAGAGGAGAACTGCATCCAGTGACGGATGGGCGACGAACATACTTGCCTCCTGCTTGTTATACTCTATCAAAGAAGGAAAAGGAAGAGTTTTGTAACTTTCTTCATGATGTTAAAGTTCCAGCGGGATATTCTTCCAATATTAGGAGTCTTGTATCCCTCAAAGATTTGAAATTAATAGGACTGAAGTCTCATGATTGTCATATTCTCCTTCAACAAATGTTACCTGTGGCTATACGTTCCATATTACCAAAGCATGTGCGGTTTGCTATCACTAGATTTTGTTTCTTTTTTAAGAAACTATGCAGTAAAGTGATTGATCCTAGAGATTTACCAGATTTACAAACTGGTATTGCAGTATCCCTTTGTGAAATTGAGATGTACTTCCCACCTGGATTTTGTGTCATTATGGTGCATTTGACTGTGCACCTAGTTCGAGAGGTGCAACTTTGTGGTCCTGTCTGCCTAAGGTGGATGTATCCATTTGAGAGGTACATGAAAATATTGAAGTGTTATGTGAAGAATCCAAACCGCCCTGAAGGATGTATAGTTGAGCGTTACATAATGGAAGAAGCAATTGAATTTTGTAGTGATTACTTGCCTACCGTGGAAGCCATTGGTCTTCCAAAGCGACATCATATGACCGAAGTAGAGTGGAGGGGAATATCAGGACTAGATACATTGAATCCTGAACAAGTTATATGCAGTCAAGCTCATCTATATGTACTTAACAACGATGATGAATTTCTTCCATATATTGAAGATCATATGAATTATGTGAAAAATCAGAATCCTCGAAATGCTGGAGATGAAAGGTGGATTACCAAAGAACATAACCGAACCTTCCCTACCTGGTTGCGAGAATTGATACTTCAGAAGTTGGAAGATGGAGAAAGCGTTTCAGAAAGATTGCAATGGATATCTCAAGGTCCAAAAGGTCAAGTGATCACTTACACGAGCATGGAAGTGAAAAGTTGCACGTTCTACACCAAGGATCAAGATGATAAAAGTGCAACACAAAATAGTGGTGTGACGTTAGTTGCTGAGGCAATGCACGTGGCTAGTGCAAAAGACAAGAATCCAGTGTATGAAAGTATGTCATATTACGGGTTGATTGAGCAAATTTGGGTGTTGATCTATACAGATGAGATACAAATCCCTCTTTTTTACTGTAAATGGGTTGACAACAACAGTGGAGTTCGAAATGATGAAATGGGGTTCACTTTAGTTGATCTTAATAAAGTTAGTTATACAGATGATCCATTTATATTGGCTACACAAGCGAAACAAATATTTTATGTTCGCGACCCTATTGACCGTAGATGGTCTGTTGTCATGTCAACTCCGTCCAGGAACCTTTATGAATATAATGAAGATATGTGTGAAGAGAGCTCTAACATCATTTCAGTGATACCCGGTGTTGAAGATGAAAATGTGGACATTTATTTAAGAGATGATCACGGAGAAGGGATATGGCTTAATGAAGAAATTGAAGCACAAGGGGGCAGCTCCAGTACATCAAACAAAAAAAGGAAGACAAACCAAATCTAAATTTATTTTTTGTAAGTAGTTTACATTAAAAGTTTATAAAACTATGGTTTGTCTTATTGGTTCATTTTTTTCTCTAGTTCAAAAAGTTCTGGACATCTTCATGAATTTCGAAATTCATTGTTGTTTTGTGTGATGTTTCTAGAGTTTACTATCTTTTATCTTGACATGTTGATAACAATTCTGTTTCAGATGTGATATTATGCATATATCTATCACATATTCCTTTAGCCGCGATGTTAAACATCTATTTGTGTTGATTTGCAGATGGCTCCTCGAAAACGCAATGTTACAACAAAACAAGTAGAGTCTTCTACATCACGCAGTGTTCGGGGAGCTACTATGTCAAAGGAGGTGACTAAAGTAATTGCCAATGGTCAAAAGTTTGAACTTCAATGGGATGAGCAAGGAGAATCCATAGGTCCGAATTCTGCCAAATTGAAGAGCTTCATTGGTACTACTGTCAAACGATTGGTAAGAATCACATTCTCTGATTGGCGTGTCGTTCCTGAGTCACTGAAGGATATGGTTTGGAAAGAAGTTTTGGTAAGTTTCTATACCTGTAATGTTAGGTTCAAAAGAACTAAAATCTTGGTTTAGATTTTTTTTAAAATGGTTGATTCCGACATCTTATTATGTTGGTGTTTGTTTGGCAAAGACTGGGTTTATTCTCCCTAAGGAAAAGAAGGGTTGGGTGTTGAAAATAGCCAATGCATTGTGGAGGAGGTTCAAGTCAGACTTGACAAATTTATATGTGTACGATACAGAAGGCAAAATCCTTTCTAGTCCTCCGGAACAGTATTCTCTATACATTAATCAAGATCAATGGACAGAGTTTATTGAGATTCGCCAATCGGCTCCATTTAAGGTAATTTTAAGCATACTTAACTCGTGTATTTAAACTTGAAATTCATACATGTTCATGTAATATTCATACTCATTTGCTTGAAAATAGGAATCTAGTGAAGCGCATCGACAGCTCGCGCAGAAGAATTTATACCCGTATCGAGGGTCTCGGAAAGGCTATCCCGGAATTGGTCAAGCAATGGTAAAATTTTAATTTTTCAGCTCTGAAAATGTCAAATGATGGACCTATTAGTGCAAATTTTAGGTCTCCTCAAGGTGAATAATCCTTTTATATTCAACTCCTATTTTGCTTTAAGGAAAAAAAATCAGTTTCTGCACAATTACTTTATGTTTTGTCATAAGAAAAACTCGTTTTAAAAATATAAGCTAAATAGGATAAGCTGAATAAAGCTCCTTCAGTAAGGAGTTAACTTGCTTCTCTTGATGGAATATGCATCAAAGCTCTGTTTTTATGCTAAAACAATAAGCTGAATGGAAAGCTTCTTGAATTGCCTAGCTGTTTTTTTACTGAACTTAAATACTACTAGCAATCTACACCCTATTTCTAGGCATTATCATGTTAACATCTCATCTAGAACTTTTTATAAAACTGCCTATTTTGCCTTCATTCAAAATAATACATTGTCTTTCTTAATAAGTATTTCTATTGTTCACAAACTATTAATAAATATTTATTATATTCAGAAATTAGAGTTGGGTAGTTCTGTGCTACCACCACGTCAGGATATATGGAAGAGAGCTCGTAAACATAAGGATGGACATTTGTCACCTGATGTGCAAGAGATAGTCGATAAAATGGTGAGTTTATGGAATGTTTATATTATTATATATGCAATTTAAACCAATATATCATTACATTTAAATCAATATACATGTCTGTTAGTAACATTTAAGTTTATGAAAAATCAGGATCAACTATCGGAACAAGAGAAAGTGGGAGAAATAGCATTTTCTGGCCGGGAAGATTTATTGTCAGTGGCTTTGGACAAGCAGGAACACCCAGGACGTGTTAGAGGAGTTAGCCAAAATCTTACAATCACCGATTACTTTGGACATGCATCTCAAGGTAAAGCACTTAGAGGGATAGGTGTAAGGGAAGAAGATATTATTGCTGCGCAAGAAATGAAGAAGATGGAAGAAAAGCTTCATCAAATGCAAGAACATCATACACAATCTCAAGGACAATCTCAAGCACAAATTCAAGAAATGCAAGAATTCATTATGGTGTTAATTGATAAAATGAGAAAGGATAATCCAGGTTTGCCAACCCCTCAGTTTACACTTCATACTCCTCCTGGAGATCCTGAAGCGCCTAAAGTGCTTAAAGCGTCTGAAGTGGATAAAGTGCCTGAAGTGTCTGAAGTGCCTGAAGTGTCTGATATTGTTAACATGCATGCAAATTGCCCAGTCATTAAGCCCTCAGATGTACCCTCCTCAGCCATCCAATCTACTTCAGATCACTTATTTGAAGAGGTATGTATTCATAAGCTTTCTTATAAGTTGATGTTTAATATCAATTCATGCATTGGAAGTACTAGTTTATTGTGTTTTATTTATGCAATATAGGAGTTTGTGCCTTGTCATCTATTTTCACCGAGTATGAATGAGAATGATAAAGTGGCGATAGGAAGTGTTTGTCTTTCCACCTCGGGTGTTATATTGCATCATCGCCCGTTAGAGCCTGGTTATGTTAAAGTTCAAGTGATCACCCCTCTACAGTGTGAAAAACCTATTCCACAACCGACTAGTGAAGCTCGTACAGTGTTTGAAGCCGTTGGTCAGTTTGTTGCATGGCCAGCTGCACTTGTTTCAACAAACATGGTATATTAATTTCAGATCATTGCCTATGTGTATATAATTAATTTCCATTTTATCTATATGGTGAAGCAATATTTTTTGTATCTAACTACCAGGCATCCACCCACAAGGAGACACAAAATCTCAAGACAAAAAGGAAATTTGCATCAAATGGGACTAACATCCAATTTCCATAAAAAAGGACAGCCATATCCTACACAGAGAGGATGATTAACTTTAAATGGTATCATCGTGCCATGGCTAAAACACCGCAACACATCACTCTCTCCAAGTCAATCATGGGGTATGAACCAACAATTATTGTTGGTAAGTTAGAAGTCGGGCAATTGTTGAACCAAGAAGAAATGGGTGCAGCCCATGTGTCATTTTATATCAAGTAAATTTACTTAATTCTTTTTGTAAAGTATACAGCATTCTATCATTCTCAAGTGTGCATTTAATATATCAGTCACTTATATTTTGCAAATGTTCAATTTGGTGTGATTATAGGTACTTGTGGGACAAACATTGTAGCAACATAGGGGACATGTATGGATTCCTTTGCCCATCAAGTGTGTCTCCTGGAGGACCTCGTAAGACAGTGAGAGATCGTCAACAGTATATTGCTGCTGTAATCAGAGGGAATATTGAAATGAAGATGGTTTTCGCACCTTGCAACTTTGGGTAATTTATCTTTTAATATTTTGTATGAATATAAATTTCATATTGGGTATCTATATAATGTTGAGTTGAATTTACTAGTTTGCGCAATTTTATATAGGGTGCATTGGGTTTTACTGGCTATTAATGTCAAGGATGACACTGTGTACTACCTCGATCCATTAAGAGATGAAATTTCATCCAAGATTTCATCTGATATCCAAACTATTTTTGATACGTAAGTTTCATTTGAAATACTTAGATAAATAAGTTTTCACTTATAATATGTTATATATAAATTACATTTTCATGTTGTTATATTGGTGGATAGGGGATTAAAGATGTTTTGGGCTCAAAAAGGTTTGAAGAAACCTCGCACACAAACGCGTTGGGTCAAAGTAAAGGTAAAATTCATAATTATTGATTTTATTTTTATTTTTATTGTTACACAAACATGTGTGTGCTTTATGTCATTGCAGTGTCCTCATCATTCTAGTAGTGTTGATTGTGGATACTATGTATTGAGGTTCATGCGAGAGATTATTGAAAAGCGCTATACGAATTCTATCCCAACCCAGGTATTGATTGTGAATTTATGGAATTAATAAAATTCATAACAAAACAGTTTATACTTATGTAATTTGTGTTTGATATATTTTGCAGTACTATAGGAGACAACACAATCTGTACATCCAAGAAGAAATTGATGAGATTCGAGTTAAGTGGTTGGAGTACTTCAGTGAAATAAATGACATTTAGGTAACATTTCAATACTTTTATAGTAATCATGAGCTTTTTGTTTTCTACTTCTATGCTTTGATTTAATTTTTATTTTCATATTTAATATATAAAGTTCAAAGTATATACAACCTAGAAAAACAGCCCCAACAAATAAAATTTAAGGCAAAAAGTCTTTCACTTATGAGGTACAATAAATAGACTTTCACTCAAAGCCTTGAAAACAGAGGATAGCAACAGTTTGCTGATGACATTTCTTTTGTATCTAATTACATGTTTCAATCAATTTGGCGAGTTTTATTTTTTGGGTTTGTGCTTGATAATCTCTTCATTTATGAGTTTTACTTTATTATTTATTGTAGAATCTCAGGCTTCAAACAACATCAGGTGCAAGCTACCTAATATCAGCAGAAGAAAAGTACGAAGACATTAGGAGCAAGTCGTCTATGGATCTCGAAAAATTCAAATGCAGTACAAAGTTATCTAGTGGTAGCATATATTATATAAGGATATTGATTAGTATGACAATTATAGTTGAATTTCATTTCGAATACTTTGAAGTTATTAGCTAAATTTGTACATTAATTTGCCTATGAATTATGAAAGATACTTTGTTTAAGTTCTATTGGTAATTTTCTTATTGAACGTGTTTTCCAAATTGAATGGTGTGTCAATATATACACACATAAATAGGTACAGGGAATCAAGCATACAAATGAAATGCATTTGCTGGGTAAAAAGTCATAAACTTTATATCACGGTTATAATAGAACCGTGATAGATTCTTAAGTATCATGCGTGCGAAAATGAGTATATGAATCTGTTAGAAGCCTTTTTTATCACGGTTCCAAGGTTTTTTTATCACGTCTAGCAACTGTGATAAAAACCTTGACCGTGGCACCCTTGCTCTTTTTAGGCCGGTTCTATAGAACAATAGATCACGGTTATCACCCGTGATGAATTCTATTTTTTATCACGGTTCTGTACCAAGATCTCTATTATCGCGAAACATTTAATCACGGGTTAAAACCGTGATGTATACCTAAACGGAACCGTGATAAAAAGGGTTTTTTGTACTAGTGCCGGTTTCCATTTGGGTTTCTTCCTTTCTTCTGGCCCGGATCCGGGTTCTGGAGAGTTGGGTTGTTGGGTTTTATTTTGGTTTAAATTGTTATTGTTATTTTATGCTAGGCAAAATTGCAGAAAATCACCTTTTAAATATGGTGTTTTGCAGAAAACTACATCTTAAAACGAAAATTGCAGAAAACCACCCATTAAAACCGTTTTCTTTGCAAAGTCACACCCATCACCCAATTTTCGTTAATTGAATGTTTAAGTGTGTGGAAATTCAATTATACCCCTTATTTTTATTATTAATTTACTCAATTCAATTGGTATTAGTTGATATTTAACTTTTTGACATGTTTTACAAAAGCAAAAAACACTATACGATATAAAAAAAATTTAAAATAATTTCATACTTACAAAAAAAACTCTATAAAAATTGATGTGTAATTTATGTTTTATAAACATAAAAAAATGTGTAATACTAGTGCTACTTGAAGAAAATATTTTTTTTATTAAAAATAATGTTTTATGTAGTTTTTATTATTATAAAAATGTATGTTAAATAGTGAACATATTTTTATAATAATAAAAACTATATGAAATTTCATTTTTTAAAATTTTATTTTCTTCAAATAGTCCTTTAGTAATATACACTTTTTCAAATAAATAAAACATCAATTATATCTACTTTTTATAGAGTGTTTTTACTAATAAGTGTGAAATAATATATAAAAAATGATATTTAATAAAAAAAATTACTTTTGAAAAACATGTTAAAAGGAAAAAATTAATTAATACCGATTGGATAAAGTAAAATAATAATAAAAAAGGGATATAATTGATATTTTATGCACTTTAATATTCAATTAACGGAAATTTGGTGATGGGTGTGACTTTGCAAAGAAAACGGTTTTAAGAGGTGGTTTTCTGCAATTTTTGTTTTAAGGGGTGCTTTCAAGCAAAACACCCTATTTAAAGGGTGGTTTTCTACAATTTTGTCTTTATGCTATGTTACATATATTTTTTTTATTATTAGGAAAGAATTCGGGCGAACGAGCTCTACCCGGCTGCATCCTTTCCGATGAGGTCTAAAAGACCTAGATCGTTGTGAATATCCACACCCCATGCAGAGTGGCAAAAGTGTGCAACCTTATTAGCCACTCTATTGACTAAACGGGGAACATGTAAGAAGGAAACTTCTTTCAAAGTCGATAAAAGAAGTTTAATATCTGACATGATTAGCTCAATTTCCCAAGGACATTTAGAGTTTTGATTGAGGTGGTTTATAACTATACTAGAGTCACCTTCAATGTGGATTTTGTCTATATGGAGTTGAGTAGCGTCTTGGATTCCTAATTTTAGCGCAAGAGCTTCCGCTTTTTAAGGGACTTTTTTTACCAAGCTTTTGACAACATATTTGTATTGGGCATCCTTTCCAGTCCCTGATTATGACTCCAGCTGAGCTGTCATTGTTTGTGATTGTGGATCCATCAAAATTGAGCTTGAGAGTCCCCCACGGGGGTTTCTGCCATGTAACTCTATCATGCTTTTTTTTTCTTATATGGGTGATTGGGGCGTTGTGTGTGTAGAAGGAAATCCTCATCTAGACTACACTCCATTTGAGATGTTTTACTCCAATTCTCCTTGTGAGTTTTAATAATATGTAATAAAGTATCGCTGAGCGGGATAGGAACCTGCTTGAACACGAGTTGGTTTCGACTGTACCAAGCAGACCACCAAGTAAAGGCAAGTCCCACTTTCGCCGCAGAAGCAAGATTATTCCCAATAAACGACATGATATGTCTAATATCTCGAGAATGAGTTATCATGCTTGATATTGAGAATTTTATGTGAGAAGGAAGACAAAATAAAGAACGTAATAATGGCATTCTAACAAGAGGTGAACATCATCTTCGGTCGCACAATTGCACAAGCTACAGGTAGAAGGAACAGAGGTCCCACGACAGGCCAGCCTAAAGGCAGTAGGAAGACCTCCCTAACACACCTTCCATAGAAAATTTTTGATCTTAGGTGGAATATCCAAATTCCATATCCAAGTGTTATTGTCTAAGTTGAGAGCGGATTGAGATGTGATGAGTTTGTATGCACTTGAAGTGGTGAACTAGCCCTCTCTATCCGGCCACCAATATAACATGTCCTCGAAGGAAGATACAGGAAGAGGAATGTCCAAGATATCTTGACTATGTCAGGAGGTAGCCTACTGTTAAGTTTTTCCATCAACCATCTACCTCCCATAATGTATTCACTAACGGTTTCCTCCATGTTCCCGATTTGGGGGCAACCTTCCTTAGACTGTAGAGATGAGGTTGTGATCCAATTATCCGTCCAGAATTTGATAGACTTCCCATTTCCAACTGACCAGATAAGCCCCAATTTGAATTTATCGATGAGAGTTGTCACCTTAACCCACTGCCAGGAGGAGTCACATCGTTTCTTATATTCATGAATGTTAGCAAAGCGTAAACACTTGTGTTGAATTAGTTTAACCCAGACATTATCTGGTTCAGCTAGAATTTTCCATAGTAATTTCATTTGAAGGGCTTCATTCATCTCTTTAGGCTTCCTAAGCCCTAATGCCCCACACTTCTTTGGTTTACAAATCCTATCCCAGCTAATAAGCGGACGATGTTGAAGAGCTTTATTCCATAAGAACGTCCTATCAATCTGGTCCATCTCTTTATGTATTGAGGCGAAGAAAGTTTTGCATTGTGTACAATGGTTTGGCAGATAAATTTGTATTGACTAGGATAGCACGACCTTGTTGAGATAAGGCATTGGCACGCCATTTGCTTAGTTGTTCTTTAGATTTACAGATGATTTCTTCAAAAGTATGTTTGTTCACTCTGTCGTTAATAATCGGCCATCCGAGATATTTTTTTCAATGAGTTCTAAGCTCTGAAATCCTAGAGTTCAAAATGCCTTTTGTAGCTCGGAAACTTGATTTATGATAATTGACTTTTTGTCCCGAGACTCTACAGTATGAATCAATTATTGTCTTAATCCTTTGCCCAGCATCAACACTACCCCTTGTGAAAATGATGATGTCATCAGCAAAAGATAGGAAAGGAACCCGAGGGCCATTCCTGCCGAAGGAAAAACCAATAGGACTGTTATCCAAATTAGTTTCCACCGAGAGTTTCCGAGCGAGGATTTCTGCACCCAAGATAAACAAGAAAGGGGATAAAGGATCTCTTTGACGGAGACCACGAGAGGGGAAGAACATATCAGTAGAACCATTGTTTACTATCACTGAGAAGGAAACAGTCGTTACACATTCCATCACCCAAGCGATGAAAGTATGGTGAAAACCAAATTTTTCCAAGATCTTTTTTGTAAAGTTCCAGTCAACTCTATCGTATGCTTTCTCCATATCTAGTTTTATCGCCAACCATCCCTCACGGCCCGAACGCGACCTAAAAGAATGGAAGATTTCATGAGCTATCAGAAAATTATCTTGAATGGCCCTGTCTGAAACAAACGCACCTTGTAAAGGGTGGATTAGTTTACCGATGATTGTCTTGATTCTTTTTGTCCAAATTTTTGATATGATTTTATATAGTGTTGAACATAAGATGATTGGACGGTAGTGGCTTATGGTAGAAGGGTTGTCTCACTTCGGTACTAGTGAAATAAACGTGTGGTTTATTTGTTTAAGAATTTTTCCGGAGTGAAAAAAAACCTTTAACAACTCTAATAATCGATACACCAACAATGTCCCAATACTTCTTATAGAATTAGGCTGTTATCCCATCAGGACTTGGAGATTTATTTTTACCCAAAATAAACACTACAGATTTGATTTCATTGTTCGACGGATGTCGAATGAGGAACTCATTTTCCTTAGTGGTTATGGAAGGACGGATTAGGTTAAGCATTTCATTTAGAAGTCTATCATTGATTGATTCCTTCTTGAATCTTTTTTCGAAATCATTTTTAATATCATTTCTAACATTTTCCTCTCCTACTATTAATGTGCCTTCAACAATAGTTATGTTGCGAATCTGTTTCCTATGTCTTCTACCAGAGGCAACACGATGAAAATATGAAGTGTTAGAGTATGACAGTTTCAGATGCTTCGTCTTAGCTCTTTGATTCCAAAAAGTTTTCTGAAAAAGAGAAGTTTTTCCTTTTTTCTAATGAGGCAGTTTTCCTTATTGTTGGTTCTCTGTATGTTATTTACAAACCCTGCTGATTGTATTTTAATCAATTCGTTCTCTACCTCTTTCAATTGACGAAAAATGTTTCCTACCTCTGGTTAAAGATAAGTTGGAACATAGTAGAAGCTGGGCAAGAAGCTCGCCGGGATTGTTTGACGATGTTGCTAAAATCCTTCCGTTGAAGCCAAGTGTTTTCAAACTTGAAAGGAGGAGCTTTGAAAGTAGTATTATTCTCAAGTGTTATTGATATGGGACAGTGATCTGATGTTGAAAAGGCCTCATTGTTAGTAATTAGGTTGGGGAATTTATGAAGGATTTGGGGATGGACAAGAACTCAATCCAACTTTTCACGAATGTTTTTCTCCTCCTCTTGATTCTTTCTCCACGTGAATGGGTTCCCGTAAGTAGGAAGATTTGAGAGCGAGCAGTCATTTTTGAAATTTAGGAGTCTAGTAAACCGTTTGGAACGGGAGTCAGCTTCTCCTAGTTTGTCCGCACTGCATAAGATTTCATTTAGATCTCCAAACACAATACATGGGAGTGACGAGGCATTTACAATTGAAGTTAGTGTTTCCCATAACGTGTCCTTCTCATTAGGGACAGGAGGGGCATACACAAATAGAAGGTGAGTCTTAAAATTATCATTTACATTTTCATAACGTAAACCTATGATACGAGGAAGGTGAATTTCTACATAAATAATTTCATTCGACAATTGGTGGGTTTTCTATAAGATACCAAGCCCACCTGAGCGCCCATTAGCAGGCGACCAGATAGCCTCATCAAAACCAACATATTTCCATAATTTGTCTACAGGAATGAGTTCTGATTTTGTTTCCGCTAAAGCCACCATTTGGATATGCTCATTTTTGCACAAATAGTCAAGTTCCGTCCAAAAAGTTGTTTTCCTTATGCCTCTACAATTCCAAAAGCCGATCTTCATTTAAACCAATCGGAGATTTGAGGACGAGATTTAAGGATCCTCGTATCGAAAAGCAATTTGAAAGATAATTTAATTTGGAAATTCATATTTCGTAGTACATGTGCTGCCACCGTAAAAAAAGAATCAATTTGAGAAGTCAAGTGCCAAGACCGAAAGGCATTGGAACCAAGACACCCCAAATGTAAGCTACGAATAATTTGACAGTGCAAGGGCTTTGAAAAATTGCACCAAGAATTAACTAGTATGAATAAAACAAAACAACACATGCCGAAGAGGAAAGAATTGGGATTTAGCATAATCACACTAATTGTCGAGACACCAAGCCAGAGAGATGAATTCCTCGTACAAATGATGAAGGGTTTATTTTCAAACAAATAAATTTATAAGATCGAAACCCCGCTATAGTATAGTAGGGTCAAGTTCGTCCGCAGGGAGAAAGTCAGTGACTCAATTCTAGTTACCAAAGAGCAAGAAATAGCAAGAAGAGATGGAAAATTATAGAATTTTGGGGGTTTTAGGGCTGCTGGAATTTTTAGGAAAAATCAATAATAATAAAAGTCTAGGGCATAGGTATCACCACAACAATAATCACACAAGCATTGAAATGAATCAAGTAAAAATCATGTTTTTATCTATTAAATAGGTCAACTTGCATCAACCCTAGCAAAGCAATCAATTTATTTTCACAAATTAATTAACTTTACTAACAATCTTAATTAGGTTATCAAACTTTCGTTTCAAAATCCTAATTACTATCCAATTCACAAATCAATCTTTCAATTTAATTGCAAAAAGGAATTTCCCCCAATTTTCATTGAGATCTTAAGCACATAAAATAGATAAAATCAATCAATTCATCAATTCATAGCAAAATTGCAAGCATAACTATCGTTGGGATCACCCCAACCCTAGAAAAGGCGACTACTCACGCATAAACATGGTAGACATTGTGAAATTAATGAAATAAACAAAAATCAGAAAATTAAATTGCATAAAAACCTGAGAATAATGTCAACAAAGCGTCACAAAAGCCTCTCAAAACGTTCTCCAACTTTCGTCGAAGAAATCGCTTCAAAAAGCTCTCAAATCCGCTCACAAACGCTCTGTAAACGTGTGTTCCAATTCCTAAAAGTGCTGAAAAAGTGGTGGGAGGAAGAAGAAGATCCTCCAAACCCTAAAAATCCTATTTATACTTAATAGCTCATAAACTAAATTAGAAAATAACAAATATATCAATTTTATCTAAAGTCTATCTAAGGAAAAAGGGTAAAAATAATTAAATCCGGGTAAATAAGCTCCGCTGGAGCCCATACCGAGGCGGGTGACCTCGGTACCGACCCCCCTTAGGGTCGGTATGAACACTGTTGCCCTTTTCTTGCTTCGTACTTCCAGATCAAGCTTCGGTACCGACCCCCCTGAGGGTCGTTATGGGGTCGGTATGACGGTAGTCCATCTCGGACTTAGATAAACATCTGTATCTCCTTCGTTATAACTCTGATTGCTTCCGTTCTTTTTCCTATACGCTCTAAATTCTCTTCCGCATCTTTTCTCTCTTGAAAATTTCTTCAAAAACAGCTTCCAAAATTCTGTAAAACACACAAAAGCTAGTGAAGACATCTATTTCTCATGAAATATGAAAACTTATGCAAAAGACACTAAACCCAATGCAAAACCTATGAAAATGACTCAAATTGACATTAAAACATATGGGAAAATATAACTAAAAACATGCACATCAACAAACAGAAAGCATAAGCCATCACGAAGCATTACGGGGAGCCAAAAAAGCAGCTGGTTTTACCGACGAGCCACAGTCCATGGCTTCGGTACGTGGAAAGAGATGGATCATCAGCAAAGGCTCGACCGGCCGATTGAAGTGGGAGTGATGTTCACCGAGAGATGTCCTTGAGCTAAGGAGACATGAGGCCACTAAAAAGTTGAAGGTGAAGTTGAGAGAGCATAACACACTAAAAAAAACTAAACCAAGCAAACCACACAAGGCCATTAACTTGCTGAAAATCACAGCCTAATTTAAGGAGATTTGTTCTGAAATTAAGAATGCAAAGGATCTGGGATGGAGCAAGACAGCAGAGCCTAGCACCCCAAATGACTAAATCATAGGACCACCGAAACCAAAGTTGTAAGAGCATTGTTCTTAAGGTGTTGCTATGCTTTGCACTCATGTCTCTCCAAATTCTAAGTTGGAAAATATTTAACTGAAAGAGGCAAGTATAGGAGCCACGCTCCAAATAGCACCAATGAAGCTCATTGAAGAGAGGCTCATCAAAGATAACACAACTTGAGATCAAGTATTTCTCACTAATATCATCGACTAACATCAACAAAATGTAAATCCAAGTGTTAGCCCCATAATAATACACAAACAAAAGCAAGAAGCGATTTCGATTGTCGATGGAACGACATTTTTTGGGCCCTCGAAAGGAGGTTACTTGTGACTAGAAGTCACGGTTTGAGATAATGTAAACAGATGAGTATTACAAGTAAGGAATAAATGAGTTATAATGTTTAGATCATTCCCTTGAGGAATGTATTTCACAAACTTGTTAACGGATGCATTTAGACTATGAAGGAGAATACATGGATGGGCAATAACAACATTAAATTTCTTATATATCAAACTTACAATTCCATTGTTAGACTTTGGTTTAGTATCAACCACACTTATTGCATCATTTAGGACTAGAACCCATTGGTCACCATTGAATACAATCAACCCCCAACAGGGAAGAAGAAGTGGAGTTAGTGGAATTATCCTCATCCCAAAGAAGCGCACATAATCTGGTTCCAAAACCTTCCAAAACCATATTTTGACATATCTGATCTGTTTGTTGGAATACCCCGTCAACAGGGGCGACTCCGCACTAGTGTGACCAAAACTCCTCATGCACAGTTCGGATTCTTTCACGGGTAAACTATTCACTCCCGTAAACAACAACTGTTACTCACACAAAACTGAAACGGTGAAAGTAAACAGGGAGGCAGGCAATCGGCAAGTCGAGATAGCAGGATTGCAAGGCTCGGGCATCAAACCTTTGGTAGCAACAAGATTTAACAGAAACCAACCTAAAATCGGCATCCCTTCTTCTAAGAAGCATGCTTTGCAAGCATTTTTTTGATCGGGGACTTTTCCTGCAATTTTCTCGAGTCAATGTTCTCCTTGCCTTTAAAGGGATTTTTTTAGGCTTTGGTTCGGCAAGAGATGCTTCCTGGAAACACCACCGGTTGGAATAGCGATCCCACAAACAAACTAGTTACTCACCATCTGTTCATAACCCTTTCGGGGGTTGAGAAATGAAGGGACACGAGATCCCTTCACCGTTTTGTTTGAAACCCATGAATGGGGTTTTTTATATACCAAACAGAAAACACAAGAGAGGCCAATTGTTAGGCACATGTATATCACAAGAGATTGAAAAGGATGTAAATCATCAAGCCCAAACGAGCAGTACGTAGGCAAGAAACGCCCCCTTGGTAGTCATTCCTTGGTACTCTCCGGCGATTATCACGTAGTAAATAAAATATATAGATATCAGGCTCGACATTAAGCCAAGCTTAAAATATGGATGGCTCGAGTAAATCGAGATTTGAACAAAGGATTCTTCCAAAGGAGGAAGAATCCCATTTTTAGAGAGGATGAAAGGAGAAACTCCCTTCACAAAAGGGCTGAGACAATACCTAATCGCTTGAAGACTCCACCAACATTTGCTTGAGGAGTTAAAGGTCCATCCAAGAGAGAAATGATTTATTCCCAAGCTATAGAACACCACCAGCCCATCGCCACCGAGATGATGAGAACCTAGGCCACAGACAAGCCCCTTCAAAAACCTCCGACTGCGCGACACTTAACCATTGCCCCTTGCAACACGATTCCTTCTTCCTCTTTCTAAAATCTTTCTCCACCTTACCGATAATACAAAAACTAATCTTATGATTGTCAGATCGACCCTTGGTATCCCTCATGGAAAAAGCCCTTGAAAAATTGTTTCGAAAGGAGATTTGTGGTCTATTGTGGGTAGGGATAACAAGATTGGCCCTCAATATTGCAACAAAGGGGGATTTTTCCATGAATCAGGAAAGGACTTGCCTGATCCCATGAGATTTACTCGAGTAAGGAAAAAGGAAAAGGTTATGATAGATGGAAGAGGGGCGCGTGTAGAGAGCACATTCTTTTGCCCTTGAAAGGGGTTGTTTTCCCTTCCCACCACTTAATAATTATGCCCTAATGTTACATATCATATTATGAGTAGTAGTATTTAGTTGTTAGTTTTTATTATATCGATTATTATTATTATTATTATTCTGATTTTATGGAAATATGTTTCCTGAAATTAGGATCATATATTATAAAATTATTATAAAAGTGCTATTATTTGGAATATGCATTTTTCGTGATAATTTAAATATGTAAATTTGGGAATTATGAAATGACTTGTTGATTTTGGATTTAAATAGGGATTTTGAAAATGGGATGTTTTAAAGTTTTATTTAGTTAAATATTGTTGGTTTGATTTTTAAATATAGTTTGTGAAAATATAATTCTTTTGGTGATTACTGTCAAAATTTATTTATATACTGAATTTGAAAATAAACATGTCGGTGTCGTTTTAATAATATGATTTTGGAGAGATTGGTTTTAAGGTTAAATGTTTAATGTCGGGATTGGGCTAAGTATGATTTAAAAGAGTTGTTGATCATTTGGAGTTGCCTTAACTTGAGATTTAAGAGTTTGGAAAACTTTGGGGAAAATGATTTACTTGATTTAACTAGGTGAATTTATTGTTGAATCCTGCTTTAGAATTATGTAAATTTTAAGTAAGATATGAAATGTTATATGATAAGGAAAGATGAGATGATGGATGAGATATTTATGTTGAGATGAGATGACCATGAAATGATATGTGATATATGATGAGATAATATGGAATGATCTTAAATGAGATATATGAAGTTATGTATGATAGTTAGGGGCGCCTTGTGTGATTTAGATAGACTCATGCATATTGGTATATCTGTTAGGTGATTTGTGATATGTTGGACATTGCTTGTTATTGACGTTGATTGCTTGGATTCTGCGTGCCTCCAGGTAAGTATCATACGGGACTTACTCAGCAACCTGGACATCCCGCCTGATGTGTCATATAATGTGTAGGTGTTGCATGTGCATAAAAGCATATCATGTAGTATCATGCTTAGGACTTGTACTTATGAATGAGGATCCCTATTCTTTATGCGTTTGAAAAGAGAACGACCATTATCTATGAGTTATAAAGTCTTTTGCTAGGGTTATAGGGTAGCTAGCCCTATTGGGCTTGCCCTGAGTCCGTATTGTCGTTACATGAGCATGATGAGATAGCCCAGCACCATCGAGCATGAGTATGATATGATGATGATGAGTATGATATGATGGTGAAACAATGGGTACCGTATTGGCCAGACCCGCTCGTGAAAAAGGGGGAGGAGTATGAGAGGGATATGCCACTTGGCATTCTTTGGGCGCCTTTATAGTCTTTGTGCACTTATATTTATATATCCTGATAAGCATGACATGCGTGTTTAAATTTCGTATTGCATTAGAACATCCTTTATTCTAGGTATAGGCATGTTATATGGCCTCAGAGCGGTCTTTAGGGCCCGCAAACATCTCTGGGCATGACTTCGTGGATAGTGTTAGGTACTTGCTCCGTGTTTGCTCCATGCTTCTATGACGGGGAATCCTCCTAGGCAAAAGCGAAGAACTGGCCTAACTCGCTAATTTGGCTAAGTGATATTTAATTATGATCTATGGTTTTGGTTTTTACCCGACCCCGTCGTGGCAAATTGTACCTTATTTTTCATTTTCTTTCCGCTTTCTTTAAACGAATTTCCGCGACTTAGACATTAGGACAGGTTAAGGGTACCCAACGACCCTACGATTGTCTTGGGATTTGAAATCCCCACTTTAAATACTAATGTTTAAGAGGTTTGAAACCTCGACCCGTACTTGGATTGCGAGATCCGAATGAAAGTATCCGGCCTTCGAAACGTAACCCGGGTATTTATATTCGGGCCGTTACAAATTGAGGAAATATAAAGTTCTTCCAGAAGAGCAAGGAATCTTTAATATCAAGGGTTTATCTCAAGACATCTATATGTAAATGCAATGCATGAAATGCATATGAAAAAGAAAAAAAAATGAAAAAAAAATGCAAAAATGGAGCTACACTAGAAAAACAATCTAAGGTAATCGTAAATATCCTTTCGGACTGAAGCAACCAATTCAGACCCTTTAAGTTCTTGGAATTCTAGATGATAATCATATTAACGTCACCTTTCGGTCTCAATCAATATCAAAATCACGTAAAAATAACTATGATAAGTTATGGATCATCAAGAAGCTTAATATAATTCACTTTCGCACAATCAATCTTCATATTTAATCCTATAGTATTTTTTATGGATCTAATAACCTTTCGGTCTCAATTCACCATCTAAATTCTAATTTAGGGTTTTTGTCTTTCGATTTCAAACTCTAAATCAGTTCTAACCAATTTTCATCAATTAGATCTAGCACAATAGGATTAAATCACAAATCAGATTAAAAATCGTTTGAGATATACAAAGAACAAGCCTATTTTTTGCATCATCGGGATCACCTTCACCCTAGAACGAGAGAGCTTAGCCAATCATGAAGAAATTCATGCTTGATTCAATCAAATTCAGCAAAACAAAGAGATAAACGAAAAGAGAAAGGAAGAAATACCAAAACTTGATCTAAACAATCCCGTCTTCGATTGGGGTTCTCCGAATCCCTCCAAAAAACCCTCTACAATATCAAGTGATGCCCCCCCCAAAAACTTACCTAGACGTCCTATATAAAGACCAATTAAAGAAATCTGAAAAATTAAGGTGAAAACGTAACCACAAAGTCGCAATGTGATCGAATACAGGGATCACTTCGCCGAGTGGAAAAACCACTCGGTCGAGTGCCCAGCTTAGTGAAAGTGTTGTACAACACTCGGACAGATCACGGCTCGAGTTCTTTTGCAGTCAATCGGGTGGCCATCACTAGGGTCTCCTTGAAATTCACTTTCTGGAGTCCTCGGTCATCCAATCAACGTTTATGAATATGCGTTGGAAAGCTCTTTTCGAGTACTACAACTCTCATGAAGACATTAAGACTTGATTTGAAGTGTTGTAGGGAGAAAACAGGAAGTTTCTCTGTGCTAGTCCGCCTTGTCCACTTTGTTTGATTCGCTTCGATCCTCTTGGCACATGCCTCCGAGCCTCCGAGCTCATCTTGGCACATGCTCCGCCTTGTTCACTTTGTTTGATTCGCTTCGATTCCCTTGTAGGGAGAAAATAGGAAGTTTCCCATGCCTCTAATCTCGTCTTTGATGACTCTTAAGCAAACCAAAGGACCTCGAACCACCTCTTCCTCTTTTAGCTCTTGAGTTGGGTCCAAAACCGCTCCAAAATAACTAAACTCACGATAAATAAGCGTTAGACACCGATTCTATGAAACTAAACACAAAGGGACAAAAATATATACTATACTCAACTAAAATGCCCTAAACTCGATGCAAGCAAGCCCTATAAACATGACTAAATAGACGCTATCATATATTATTAGAGACTAGAACGAAAACCCGATAAATATAGGATAGAAAAACATTGGTATAAGGAAACCCATTATGACAAAACCCCTTGACATGAGGGAAGACCTTAAAAGGCTCAAGAATTACAAATCCGAAAATTAGAAATAGAAGGGGACTCACCCTGATTGATCTCCCAACAACCGGGAACTTGTTCACATGGCAAAAGAAAATCGATGATGAGGGCAATATTATGGAAAAACTTGACAGAGTTTAGTCCATCCCCAAATTCTGGAAGCCTTTCCAGAGTTACAAACTTTGAATGGCGCGTTTTCCTTGTCAGATCATTGTCCCATAACTATTGAAATACCCACAACAGTCGGGTTTAAACCTTCGCCATTTAAGTTTGAGAACGTATGGATGCAACGAAAAGACTTCAGAAATGTTGTGAAACAAGCTTGGTGATCCTCTTGCTTTGGGTCTTCCGTGTTTAAAGTGATGTATAAAACAACTATTCTAAAGAAAAAGGCAAAATAATGGAATAAATCTATATTTGGAAATATATTCCGTCAATTAGCAAATGTGGAAAAAATCTCATTGAGTTACAGAGTTCGAACAATGATCATCAAACTAGTAACTCTATCTAAAAACAAAAAAAATACTAATTAAAAAGAAGAAGAATCGATCTATTACATTTCCAAAAAAGTATTATGGAGTCAGCGAGCCAAGGCCAAGCATCTTAAATTACCAGACTCTAATTCTGCGCATTTTCATCGTGTAGCAACTGGGAGAAGAAACAGAAAAATGATCAAAAGTATAAACTCGTCTGAGGGTACTCTCATCATGGGCAGTGGCAATATTCGGGAAGAGTTGCAAAAAGACTTTGAACGTCGATTTACAAGCAATACAGTTAATGTGGATAGCCTTGCTTCTTACCTTGATGTTATTGACACGATTGTTACTCATGAGGAAAACGAGTTTCTTAATGCGCCGCCATCTAATAGTGAAATAAAAAAGGCGGTTTTTAGCTTAGGCTCGAATAAATCCCCGGGCCCTAATGGGATGACCGCTGAATTTTATAAAAAAATATATTGGGAAATAGTTGGTAATGACATAATTCATGCCATCAAGGGCTTTTTCCATTTAGGCAAACAATTGCAACAAGTAAAGCACACTTTCATTACTCTACTCCCAAAATGTGACAATCCTTGTTAAAGCACAGACTACTAACCTATCAGCCTATGCTCCACCATTTATAAAATCATCTAAAAAATTATTACAGAAAGAATGAAATATTCCATTTGTTTAGGAGCAGAAAAAGGAAAGAAGGATGGCTAGCTATTAAGTTAGATATGGAGAAAGCATATGATCAGGTAGATTGGAACTTCACAAAGCGGTTGTTGCATAGATTTGGTTTTCACCAGAAATTTGTTGAACTAGTTATAGAATGCATAACGACTGTCTCTTTCTCAGTCTTGGTCAATAACGAACCAACATCAATCTTTTAACCTTCAAGAGGCATAAGACAGGGTGATCCCTTTTCGTCCTTCCTATTTATCCTTGGCGCTGAAGTGTTAGCAAGGAAACTTCGGTTAGAAGCGAATTCCGGAGAGAAAATGAATGGCTTCCCATTTGGTCAAAGAGGTCCTCGTATTCCTTTTTTAGCATTTGCAGATGACATCATTATTTTCTCAAAAGGTAATTTAACAGCTTGCCAGAAGGTAAAAGATACCATTGATTTATACTGCACCATGTCAGGACAAAAAGTTAATTAACACAAGTCAGCCTTCCAAGTCACTTCAGGCATACCCAATAGTAGAATCTCGATGATAGAAAGATGCCTGAATATCTCTAAGGAAATTAATCTAGACAAATACCTTGGTTGTCCTGTTGTTAATGGTAGGGTGAATAAATCTACATTTGAGGAAATCATAATCAAATCATCAAAAACCAATTAACAAAATGGAGAGCTGATACTCTCTCCCAGCAGGGTAGAGCTACTCTTATCGCTTCAAACTTATCGTCAAAACCCCTTTATACTATGCAAAGCTTCATGCTTCCGGCTCATATTCACTACAAATTACACCAAATTAACAAATCTTTCTTTTGGAATAAAGATTTAAGCTACAAACCGCTAGTCAGCTAGGACAAGATATGCAAGCAAAAACAACAGGGCGGTATGGGTTTGCGTAAGTCTAAACATATGAATGATGCCCTGAAACTAAATCTCCTTTGGAAAATCATGGTGAAACCGGATAACATGTGGATTAGAATTATTCAATATAGGTATCTTAAATCTGAGAACTTGCTAAATGATGACAAACAAAATAATTCGTCTTAGCAATGGTCCAAATTACGTTCTCTAATACCGACCTTCCAAAAAGGACTTGTCTGGTTGGTAGGCAATGGATGTTCTATCAACTTTTGGAAACATAATTGGGTCGCACAGTTAAATTTGCCCCAACACTGTATTTGCCCTGACAGAGTGAATTTAAAGGAGAAAGTGGTGAAATACATTACTAACAATATATGGAATATTGATAAATTGTGATTAGTCCTGCCACAAGCAATTATCGAGCAGATCTCAAGTATCCCACTTCCGATAAATCCGATTGAATACCGGATGTACTGGTGACGGCGAAAAAGGGATGGTTTACCACGTCAAGTGCATATAATCTTTCAGCCCACTCAACGTTCGATCCTGTAGATGAGAATGATTGGGTTTGGAAGACCAACGTGCCTCCGAAAATTAAGAATTTTTTATGGAAACTGAGTCATAATGCTCTACCAACAGCGTCTCGACTTGCAAAAAGAGGGTTAGGAGTCCCCTCCTATTACTCGATGTGTAACCACCATAACGAAGATGAAATTCATCTATTTTTTGAATGTAAGTACAATCATTTTGCCCAAAACTTGCATCCACGACACAAATCTCATATAAATAGTATCATTTCTACATCCAGAAATTGTTCTCAAGTATGGTTTACCTTGGCCAGGCTCTTTCTAGTAGGGAAAATGCCAACTTGGCATTCAGTTGGTGGACTGTGTGGAATACCCGTAATAAATATATCTTTAGACATGAAAAACTACCAACCAAGGACGGATTTAACATATCGATTAATGTGCATAAGTCAAATTGGGAAATGGTTAATCAGTCTAATGACAAAAACGGCTGGGGGAACACAAAAAACACACAATAACCAAGCTCCAATGCCCAAAAGACCAAGTGCAAGAGCATCCAAATGGAAACCCCCCCCCCCCCCCCAGCACTTTTAAATTAAATTTTGACGGATCGACCGGGAAATTGAACTTCTTTTATCGGACATTAAATGTTTTCTTCCAAAATTCAAGACGGTCTCTTTTTCTCATATTTACCGTAGTGGTAATAGAGGCTGATAAGGTCGCATACCTTAGCCACTCCCGCTCTAGTATGGGAGCCAATCTTACTGATCCCGGTCTCCTGGACCTCATCCGAAAGGATGCCTTCGGTTAGCTCTCTCATTTGTGTGCATCCGAATTTTTACCTAATAAAAAAAATCATAAGTACCTACAAAACAATGAATATTGTTCCTGTAAAATTGAATTGTTATTTGGAGAATCAGAAATCAAAATGATAACCAAATCTTTTAAGGACACAAAATTTTCTTTTGTTCCCCGCAAAGGTAATAGAGTGATTGATAATTTTGCACATCTTAGATGCTATGTTAGTGAGTACCACTAGGTTAGTGGGATATAGTTAGGTTAAATACCAATCGAATTCTTACCTAATAAAAACAATCTTTTTTTTTATTGGGTAAGAATTCGGATGCGAATAATCGCTAACCGATAGCATCTTTGCGGATGAGGTCAGCAAGACCTGGATCTGTGTATAGGGAAGGGTTATCGGTAACATGAGCAAGGTGTGCAACCTTATCTGCTACGCAGTTACCATTACAAAGAATGTTAGAGAACGAGACTTTGTTGAACCCTATAAAAAGTGAACTAATGTCTGACATAATTAGTTCGATTTTCCATGGGCATTTGGCATTATTCTTGAAATAGTTGACAATTATGAGGGAGTCACCCTCAATAATAATTTTATTAACGTTTAGTTCGATTGCTTTCAACACTCCTACTCTAAGTGTTAGAGCCTCGGCCATCAGAGGCGTTTGGTTCCCAATTAGACTGCATCTCATTGCCTCTGGTAGTCCTTTGTTGTTTCTTATTATATAACCTATAGACCCTTGTCGATGAGTAGGCGCGGACCCATCGAAATTCAATTTCATCTTCCCAGTAGGCGGTTTTTTCCATTTGTCATTCTTTCTGTGCCTTACCGTTTTGTTCTGTGGTTTTTTGTAACTGTTGAGTTCACTGTCACTCTTACTATTAAAATTTTCCGCTTTGCTCCATGCATTTTTACCTGATTCAACCTTTCTTAAAAAACCTTCAATATTGGGTAGTTTCTGCTGCTGGAAGACTCAATGGTTTAGGATTAACCAGATAGTCCACCAATGGAAAGCCATTGCTTGTTTCTCTTGGGAAGTTAATAGTCCGGCAATGGCTGCTAATATTGGCCCAATTTTCCTAGATTTCTTAATACAGTCCCTAACTGTATTTTTGACATTAGCCGAGAGGCTAGAGAAGAATAAGGAGTCGTTGTTGGTAGCCCGTCATGACAAACTTTCCAAAGGAAGTTTTTAACCTTGGGAGGGGTGTTAATTTTCCAAATCCATGTGTTCTCATCATCACTCTGGTCCATATGTTTTGTGTTAAATTTATATGCACTAGAGGTTGTAAACCACCCATTTTTATCCAGCCACCAGTACATTCTGTCTTGTATGTTATTTCTTTGGTAAAGGTATGTCAGCAATTTGTTTAGCCGTATCAGTAGGCGAGACTAATTTAAGTTTATCTAAAGTCTAAACTCCATTATACATTAACGATGTATTGATCCATCGTTTCCCCTACGTTAATCCTTCCTGTAACTATACACTGGTCTTGTATGTCGTTAACTGGAGCCCATTTGTCTTTCCAGAACTTAATAGTTTTTCCATCCCCTACTACCCATGCTAGACCGTTATTAAATGGCTTAATTAATTTCCTTAGCTGGGTCCATTGCCATGAGGTGTTTCCTTTCTTCTCAAAATTATAGTAAATTTGTTGATTTTAAGTACTTATATTTAATAATTTTAACTCATCTATTATCAGGCTCTGCAATGATTTGCCATAGAAGCTTCATTTGAAGCGCTTCATTCATGTCCTTGGATTTTTTAAGTCTCATGCCACCTTTAGATTTTGCTTTACAGGCTTTATCCCAGCTTATTAATGGTTTGTATTGGAGGTCTTTGTTCCAGAAGAAAGTTCTATTTATGTTGTCTAGATTTGAGAGTATTAAGATTGGGAGCATAAAGGTTTGCATAGAATATAGAGGTTTTGAAGCTAGATTTGCCTTGATAAAGACTGACCTATCATGTTGAGATAGGGCATCAGTTTTCCACTTAGTTAGCTGATTTGTTGTTTGCCAATGATTTTCTCAACTGTAGTTTTATTTACTCTTCCATTCACGATGGACATCCCAGATATTTATCCAGTTTGATTTGTCTAGAGATATCTAGGCAACCCTCCATCACAAGTATCCTTATATGAGGAATATGAGAAAGAGCCTTAGAAAGCCAATTTATGGTAGTTGACCTTTTGCCCCGAAATTTGACAATACTCATCAATAATAGTCTTTACTTTGCCACATGCTGTTAAATTTCCTTTAGCGAAAATAATAATGTCGTCAGCGAATGCTAGAAAAGGGATTTTAGGACCTAAATGACCAAATCGGAATCCAATGCCAGACCAATCCAAATTGGACTCCCAGGTAAGCTTACGAGCTAAGACCTCTGCACCTAGGATAAACAGAAACGGAGAGAGAGGATCTCCCTGCCTAATGCCTCTTGTTGGTCTGAACAGTTTTGTCGGGCCATTATTGACTAGAACGGAGAAAGACACCGTTGTTACGCATTCGATGATTAGATTAATACATTTTTTATGGAAGCTGAATTTCTTTAATACTGATTATGTGAAGTGTCAATCTACCTTGTCATATGCCTTTTCCATATCTAACTTAATAGCTAGCCATCCTTCCGAGCCCTTGCGGGCTTTGAATGAGTGGAAAATCGCATGGGCTATGAGGACATTATCTTGAATATCTCTGTCCGAAACGAAGGCCCCTTGAAAAGAGTGTATTAGTTTTCCTATGACATTTTTTAGACACTCCGTTAGAATCTTAGATATTATCTTATAAACTGTCAAACATAGACTAATGGGTATGTAGTCTCTTGTTTTTGTTGGGTTATCACACTTAGGAAGTAGGGTGATAAAGGTGTAGTTTACTTGTCGGGGCAACTTCCCTGTATGAAAGAAAGCCTTAGTGGCTTTAGTAATGTCTCCCCCAATGATGTCCCAGTAAGTTTTATAGAATTCAACCGTCATTCCATCGGAGCCAGGGGATTTATTGGCACCTAAGGACCAAACTGCTTCATTTATTTCTCCATTTGTTGGTTGGTTGCACAAAAATCTATTCTCGTCCTCTGATATAGAAGGAGAAATTAACTCGAGGTAACTGTTCAAGAGATCTGTATTGATTGGTTCTTTTGAGAATCTTTTGACAAAATCCTTCCTAATTTCTGATCGAATATTTTGCTCTCCACAAATTAGGGTTCCCAAATCAGAAGCAATGTTCCTTATGATTTTTCTATTTCTTCTACCCGAAGCTACGCGATGGAAATAGGCTGTGTTAGAGTCAGTTAACTTGAGATCTTTGGATTTTGCTCTTTGACACTAGTATTCCCATTGAAACTGAAGTAATTTTTCTTTTTTGGCAATTAATTGTTTTTCCTTTGTCACATTTTTATAATTGCTTATACTCTGCATCTTAACTAACTCTCTTTCCACTTACTGGATTTGCCTGAAGATGTTACCAAACGTAACCTTGTTCCATTCTTTGGCTTTCTCTTTCAAACTCTTGGTTTTACATACTAGTCTAAACATGGCTGCCCCTTATGATCAGTTCGCCAGACTTGTTTAACAATATTCCAAAAATCCCTCCTTTGAAGCCACATGTTTTCAAATTTAAAGAGAGGTGGTCAAAACGAGCGTTCTGAATTTAGACTAGAAGAAATTGGGCAGTGATCAGAGGATGTAAAAGCACCATTGACAGTTAAAAGATCGGGGAATTTTTCAAGAAACTCGTGTTGTACAAGAACTCGGTCTAGTTATTCTAGAATGTTATCTTCCCCTTCCGCTTTTTTCCTCCAAGTAAATTTATTGCCTGAATACGAGATCTCCATAAGAGAACATAGGTTCTTAAATTGAGTTAATCTCAAAAATCTGGTGTGGCTATTAGATGCTCCTTCCTCATTTTCATTACTACAACAAATTTCATTCATATCCCCCATAACTAGACATGGGAGGTGCTCCGAGCATATGGTTGTAATGAGATTACTCCAAAAAGCATCTTTATCAATTGATTGGGGTGGAGCGTAAATGAAGAAGATGACTCCTGTGAAGTTCTTATCTAAACATGTATACTTCACTCTAATAACTCTTGGCATTATTATTTCTGTCCCGATTGATTCATTTAGCAAGTGAGTCTCATTCAAAAGTAGACCAATACCGCCTGATCTACCATTTCTAGTTGACCATACCGAGTTATTAAAACCACTCATTTGCCAAACCTTGTCCAGTGGTATTTTGTCAGTCCTGATTTTGGCTATGGCCATAAGCGAGATGTGTTCGTTTATGTGTAATGCTCTAAGATCTGCCCATAGATTAAGCCTACCAAGCCCCCTAATATTCCAGTAGCTGATTTTCATAATTTTCGTTTAGAAGTTGTCAGGAGAACGGGATACTCAATACCTGACAGCGGCCAATGTTTCTTGAAGATAACTTTCTCTAAAATGATTCATATGATTAGTCCTACCTCATCATCAATCTTAACAAGATATTTACTGAGAAAAAATTTCCTCAAATGCTCATTTGTGATTTTGACTCTTTTTTCATAATATTTGAGACTCCATGATGCAAGCAAACATATACCCAATTGAAAGTTTATGCAATTTCCATAGACTTGATTTACTTCGTTTAGAAGCTCATCTGTAGTGATCTTGCAATGCTTCTTCTGTCTATATGATTTCATCTTAGACTTGGTATTGACAGTGAGCAGAAAAAGTGGCCTTGCTTGGGTACCCTGTAAACTATAGTTAGATATGTCCCGTGAGTTTGACGGTGCAATTGTGCTCCTAAGGCTAGTCCTTTTCCAGTAATGAGTCTTTGTGTGACAATGGGTGATTGAGAGTGGAGTAAAGGTGTTAATATATAAGGAATATCCAATGGTTTTTTCCCAACAGATCAAAAAGGGGGCTCTTAAACCAGGAAGGGTGGAAGCGTCACCAGCAATGGTTCCCCTCAAAGCCTAAAAGATTACACAAGAATTTGTTCCAATCTATGTTGATTGAATTCAATTAGAGAGCAATATATTTATATTTGCCTTTACACCAAGGATATACATAAAGATAGATACAAATCATAAAAGAATAAAAGAAGATAAAATACAATCTTTATCTTTCTTAATACCCCCCCTGCAAGCTCATGGAGGGGGAGTGACATGGAGCTTGGATCTCAACAACTCAAATCGACGATTGCCAAGAGCCTTGGTGAAGATGTCGGCAGTTTGATTGTGTGAATCAATGTGACTCAAATCGACGATTTCCAGAAGGTAGAGGCTAGTGTGCCTCTACCTTCTCACGGACAAAATGAAAATCAACAGGGATGTGCTTGGAGCGACTTATGAGAACATGGTTCCTCGTCATGAAAGTGGCACTCAAAGAATCACACAAGACAACCGGAAGAACTGTGAGACGAAGCCGAAGCTCGACGAAGAGCTGCTGAATCCAGTGAAGTTGAGCAATAGTCTCAGCAATGGCACGATACTCGGCCTCTGTGCTAGAGCGAGCAACAACCTGTTGCTTTTTAGAAGTCCAGCTGATTAGAGAGTTATCCAAGAAGATAGCGAAACCATATTGCGAACGACAGTCATCAGAGTTAGACACCCAACCAGTATCGGTGAATGCTGTGACAGGAAGCAGGGTAGTCGGTAGAAGCTGAAAAGTGTATGACAGAGTGCCCTTAAGATAGCGTAGAATGCGCTTGACAGCTGCCCAATGATCCTCAGTCGGACGTTGCATGTACTGACACACCCTATTCACAGCATAAGCAATCTCTGGCCGAGTGATGACAACACACTGAAGAGCTCGAACAATGATGTGTTAGAGAGACGGATCAGACATGGGATCCCCAACAAGATGGAGCCGAGGATGAGGCTCGGCAGGGCTGCAGATTGGCTTGGCCTCATCCATCTTAGCACGAGCCAAGAGATCACGAATATACTGCTACTGGGAGAGAACCAGACGGTCAGGCAGACCCGAGACCTCAACACCAAGGAAAAAATGCAGAGGCCCGAGATCCTTGAGTGAGAACTCCTTGTGAAGGCATGCGAAGAAATGAGTGATGGCAGAAGGAACACTCCCTGTGATAATAATGTCATCAACATAAACAAGGATGTAGATGAGACAAGAGGGTGATGCTAACACAAATAGGGAGCAATCTGATTGACAAGCATGGAAACCAGAGCGTATCAAGAATGACTTCAGCTTGCTGAACCAAGCCCTAGGGGCCTGCTTGAGGCCATATAAAGCCTTGCAAAGCCGGCAAACATGGCTAGGATGAGAGAGATCCACAAAACCTGGAGGTTGATCCATGTAAACCTCTTCTGACAGATCGCCATTCATGAAGGCATTGTTGATGTTGAGCTGATGAATGGGCCATTATCGAGACAGCGCAATTCTCGGCACAAGACGAATGGTAGTGGGACGAACGACAGGACTAAAGGTGTCAAAATAGTCAACGCCTTCCTCTTGGTTGTACCCTTTTGCAACAAGCCTGACCTTGTAGTGATCGATAGAGCCATCAACATTCCGCTTGATCCTGTAAACCCATTTGCATCCAACAATATTCATAGAAGGGTGCCGATGAACAATTGACCACGTACCAAAGTGAGCGAGGGCATCAATCTCAGAGCACATGGCAGAGATCCAGTGAGGATTTTTCTCAGCTTAGCGATGGGTTTTGGGTTCGATTTCTGAGTAGGAGGGCGGGGACAGCGGGTGTTTGCAAGTGAGGAGAGAACGAGATTTAAGGATACCCTTTTTGGGCATGAGTGGTCATGGGTGCACAAAGGTTTCGCTAGGCCGAAGGTGAGGGAGATGGGCTGGAGGGGTCGGCAATGTAGGGGAAGAGGAGGAGCCCGAGGTGGGTGGTGTGACGTTGGAAGACGCATCGGACGAGGAGGGGGGTGTGGAAGATGGGGTTGACGGTGGGGACGCTACAGGGGTGGTCGAGGAGTCTGATGCCGATGCAGAGGTTGTCGACGCCGAAGAACCTGCAAGGAGAGTGGAAGATGATGCTGAAGTGTCGTCAACAACGGGCCCAAGACGAGGAGACGATAATGACACATGGGAGGTAGACGCGGCAACCAACATGTCAACTGGAAGGCTAGGTGACGGAGAGCCTGAAAGGAAAGACACGGGTGATGATGATAGAGAAGGGAAAATAGACTCATGAAATACGATGTGGCGACTGACATAGATTTTTTTGGTAGCGGACTCATAAAAAAGGTAACCCATGTGACTCAAACTGTACCCCAAAAATATGCAAGCTTTGGTTTTGAATTCAAGCTTGTTTGCTCGATAGGGATTGAGAAAGGGGAAGCAAATACACCCAAAAGAGCGAAGAATGGAATATTTAAGAGTTCTCTTGAATAGGGGATAATAGGGGGACTGATTGCGAATGATAGGGGTAGGGGTGCAATTGTGGAGGTAGATGGCGGTGTGAAAGGCATGTTCCCAAAATTTCGGTTGAAGTTTGGAACGAGCTAAGAGCATGAAACCCTTTTCTTGAATTGTGCGATTGCGTCGTTCAACCATCCCATTTTGAGTAGGTGTGTAAGGGCAAGAGATGTGATGATCAATGCCCTGGGATTGTAGGAGAGAAGAGACATTGTGATACTCTCCTCCCCAATCAGTTTGGAGGGCTTTGATGGTCTTATTAAATTGAGTGCGGACCATGGCCTGAAAAAGTTTGAAGTAGTGAAGAACCTGAGACTTATGCGACATAAAATAAATCAAGGTAAAGAGAGTGCAATCATCCACAAACAGAACAAAATGGCGGCAACCATTTATTGATAGAGAGGAGGTAGGGCCCCAAACATCCGAATAAACAAGCTCAAATGGAGTAGTTTTTGACACATGTGTAGATAAAATTGGTAAACGATGATTCTTTCCTAAGGAGCAAGACTGACACTTTGATAAAGGTGCAGAACTACATAATGGTAAATTGAAGGAATTGCATAAGACACAAAAAATCTGAAGACTTGGATGTCCCAGACGATGGTGCCACAGACTCGGACTGGTTCGTTCGCCGACAAGCGCACGAGGAGGAACTGGTGACTGGAGGTGAGACAAATTGTAGAGCCCATTGTCAACGACTCCTTTGAGAAGCACCCTTCCCTGCAAAATTCTTCAACAGACAATATAAGGGATGTAGTTCAAGATAGGTATTATTGTCTCTCGTTAGGCGAGAGATACTGATGAGATCCAGTTTCAAAGATGGAACAACCAGAACATTAGACAATTTAACATGGGAGGGGGTGGATGGAACAACCAGAACATTCTACGCTATCTTAAGGGCACTCTGATACCATAAAAGATCACACAAGAATTGGTTGCAATCTCTGTTGATTGAATTCAATCAGAGAGCGATATATTTATATTTGCCTTTACACCAAGGATATACATAAAGATAGATACAAATCATAAAAGAATAAAAGAAGATAAAATACAATCTTTATCTTTCGTAATAAAGCCCAACGGATATGGGCAATTACAGAAATGCATATACATAGCCATAGTTGTTGAACCAAGAGAAATCCTAATACAACATCATAAACACAAGTCTGAAGCCTATTTGCACACAGAATCATGACAAAACCATCAACAAGACACAAACCCAAAAGAGAGGTGATATACAACGAAGGTGGTTGAAGCATCATCGTCCTTGGGATAAGCTCGCAACTACTATAAAAACTCAATTCAAAATATCTACTTGCCACTGGAATGCACAGAAAGCCATCAATAAAGAATTTCCACACATACCTGGTTCTTCTCCAAGTCACCTTGGCCTTCATGGGAATATGGGATCATCAAATATTTTTGCAAAAGGGAAAGGCTGGTTAAACACAGTGCTTTTATCCTGAACTCGGCCTTGGAGAACAAACAAATTCTCCCTATTGATTGTGCGCCTACTGAAGTTCTTCTCAACTATGGATTTCGGTCTGAAATTTTATTCCTCATTGAAGCAAAGCTGCTCCTTAGTGAGTTTAATGCCTTCCGGCAGTTTGGGACCCTTTCGGGGGATAGACTTTTGGGAAGCAGGATCATCTGCTCCCATAGGTGTTTTTCCTTTATCAACTCCATAAGGAGCCACGTAATTCACAAAAACAAGATGCAATTTAGTCAAACAAAGGGTATTCAGTAGGAAGTGAGAAATGAAAGAAAGAAGGAAGAAGTGATGAGGCCACCACTCCACCGAACTCCTTAGAAATGAAGAACCGAATAGGAGGGATGATAGACGAACCCAACAGATGAACCATCGACACCACCCTTCCGACTTCTTACTGCAAAGAGGAACCATGACCTCTTCAACCCAACAGAGAAAGGATCCAAACGCAATCCATCAGCAAACCTTCAAGCCTCGGTCCGTACATGTTGGATTTGGCCACGGCGGGGGGTGAAATGGCTAGATCTAAGCGCTCACCATCATCAATAGACTCAGGAACTTCCCATTAAGAGGCAGATCAACAATAATAACCCATAGGCCAATCCAACATATTAGCCCCAAAATTTGAAGAACAAATTGATTTTCTACGAAATCGCCATCGCAGAACACCACAAGGTACCCGATGGCGAGAAGTCGGATAGCAATAAGGCCATCATCGAATCGAACAGGGCAGTTAAGGGTTTCAGATGGATTCGATACGGGGTGAGATTCGATTTCCCAACCAACCTAGGACTTTGTCGGAGGAAGATGTACTCAACAACAACAACAACAAAGAGGGTGGTGTCAAAAACAGGGTTCACCAAAAGAGAGTTTCTCTCTCTTGTTTTCTCTCTCATCTTTTTTTTTTGCAAGCGACTTACCTAAAATTTTTTTTTTAACAAGAAAGAATTTGAATGTAAGCAAAGCATACTAGTCAAGAGCATCCTTTCGGATGACACTACAAAGGACTGCATCCGTATGGAGAGAAGAGCCAGAGAAATCGATCCCAATGCGAGATAGACGGTTAGCGGCTCGGTTGTCATCCCTATAGATATGAGAGATCTCAAATTCAGAAAATTGTCTCAGGGCGCACAGAGTGTCGGATAAGAGCATCTCTATCTTGCCAAAACTAGAGGCGTCTGCGCTAAGGCATTTGATAATACTGAGATTATCGCCTTCAATGCATATACGCGTAATATTAAGTTCCACTGCTTTAAGGATACCTTTCCACATACCAAACCATTCAGATCTAATAACAGAAGAGAGAGGAGAGGTACCAGATTCTAAATACAGAACACAACCCATGTTATCTCAGATAAGAAATCCATAAGTGCTACATTTGTCAGAGGACAATACTCCATCGAAATTTAATTTATACCAATTGTTTCGTGATTTAGTCCATTTGGGTGCGTTTTCTGGTCTTACGAGGTCCAGTATTTTTATTCTGTATTTCCGAATGAACTTATGTCATCGATTTTAGCCTTCTCCCACTTACATAACCGGTCTTTATATGATACTATTGTTTTAGCTAATAAAAATAATCGGAGAAGAAGATTTAAACCGATCGGGAAAAAAAATTGCAATATTATATTCTCAACACAAAATCCCCTTCTCTGCATCTCTCTGGAGAAGCGAAACTTCCAACCCTTCGACTTTGGTGGATTTCCAGGACTAGAACTCGACGATCTCGATACACAGATTTCAGGTATTCTTTCTTGTATTAATCAATTTTTTTTCTCAATATCCAGATTCACTTCTTTATCGGTTAAGATTCTCCGATGAAGCCAATTAAGACTACTTACGATTAAACGAATTGTTTTGTGCAAGTATATGCAAATTGAAGTGCAAAGCTAATGAATGGATTGATTCATTGATTGATTGGGAAAAAATAATCTCTCTTTTGATGTTTAGGAAAGTGCATCTTGATTGATACTATTGAAATTGGACGTGTTCCACCACCCTCTGTGAGATATGCCTCTAAATTATCGGTGGCAAGTTTTTCCTTCAATTGGCTCGAGAATTAGATAGAATTTTACCCTGCTCAAATTGAACGGATTAACTGGGTTTGTTCAAACTTCAAACTACAGTGGTGGATGGGTTTGGAGGAAGATGAAGGTGGCACTGTCTTTACAGCTAAACCTATTATGAACGATTTTCTTTATTAAGATGTTAGTAACCACCTTCAACTGTAATTCCTTGTAGTTTTTATTGATTTCCTCCTCCATAATATAATATCCAAAGCTGTGAATTTCCCTACACCTATCCACCTTAACTTTTCAATCTCTGTGCCAATTTTCAGTCACCAGAAGTTCAAACTAGATACTTTTGTAGTTTGTTGTAATGTAACAAAGAATTCAGATCTATCATCGCACTTTCACTAATGTATGTGTGGTTACATTTCGCTACCTTCCTTGTGAACTGGCCTATATAACTTTGCTCCATTAGATTCTTATTTTACTGTTATATAATTATGTATATTTTTTTAAAAATTTATTGGCTTGCATGTTTTCGTGCCTTCAATCCTAAAATCTTTCAACCTTTGAAAAAGGAAAAATTAGATTAAGAGAGATATGCTTGATGAGTATAGGAAGGCTTGGAGAATTTGCTGATAAAATGCAACTAAAATCCCCTCTGTGTTGCACTTTTTCTTAAGGGAAGATCATTTAGTAAATTTGAGAAGACTCGATTTCCTATTCAATCTTGGATTGTATGTGATTTGCTGGCCTGGGTATTCTTGAGTATTCTTGGACATCTTGAGATCTAAATCAATATTTTGATCCTTTTTTTTAACAAAAATGCTAGGCCCCTGATATCAATGCTCCTTTGATATTCAGGTGTGCAACTTTTGTATTGACGGAAGGGCACAATGGCTATGCCTGGTTACATGGTAGCTTGCATTCACAGTGGTAAACTTGCATGTTTGGCAGTGTTGGTTAGTGTAGGAATCGTCTTGCAAATTTTGGTGAGCAAACTCCTTCGCCTTTCAATTACATGCTTTTGCAAAAAGGATTCAAGATTAAAACAAAATGTTATAGATTTTCTCTTGTATTTCAGGCATGTGCATTATACGACAATTGGTGGCCAATGCTTACAGGTGGGTATCCACAAACATTAAGCCCTGCTTATAATTAAAATGAATTAGTCCATGCCTAATTCTTATTCATGATTTCCCCTTTCTTAACATAATTGATGTATTCAACTCTGTCTTGTTCTAACTCATACTCTAATAGACGTGAGACTGAGCATAGTTGGTCTCTTATGTTTGTAATCTCTTATAAATACCCCCCTATCACTTTGCAGTTATAATGTATGTTCTCCTACCTATGCCATTGATATTCTTTGTTGGGTCTGATGCCTCTGCTCTCTTCACCGAATCCACCAGTGGGTATGTGCTTTCTCCAAAGTAACTAGCTTCAGTGGCCTAAATTTGTTATGTCCTTGCTGACTTAATTTCTGATAATATTGCTTTGTTGGCTTACACTTTGCTGATGCAGATGGGTGGACGCAACTAAGTTCCTTACCGGAGCTTCAGCTGTAGGTAGCATAGCAATCCCGGCCATCCTAAAACATGCTGGAGTAATTGGTTGGGGGGCCTTGGCCATGGAACTCTCATCCTTCTTCGTGTTTGTCACAGCCATATTGTGCTTTATTAAGGTGAATGACAATGATGGTTATACTGGTTTCTAAAGGACAGACATGCCTATGTATCCAAGAGCCGTACTTGAATGTTTGTCCATTAAATTGCCTGCTGTCAAACAGGCGTGACTGTTTTGTCCATAACGATTCTTTTGTATTGTGGGGATAGCCCATAAATGCTTCTTATTCTGTAAATTATGCAGGTGTTATGGTTTTTATGTTTTTAAGAGATTACACGACATTTTTAGGCGTGATTTCATGAACACAGTGACATGACTGCTCTTGTTGCATTTATACTTGGGCGAAGGACTAGGTAACAACATTTTCACTCGTATCAGCGATTTTGCACCATGGTACGTTGTTTTACAGTTTGAACCTACTACAGTAGAAGATGAGAGCAAATGGGGTGGATGTATTTGCGAAAGTCCTGACTCATGCTTGTGTTTACCCTAGCCAATCTACAATTTTTCTAGGGTAAACCCAAGAAGGGGCAAGGAATCATATGATAGCATTGCTTATCACTCTTTTAATTACCATAGTATTTCTATCCCCTAGTACTTAAACAGAGTGATACGCAATCCTAGCCAATCTACTTCCTTCCACTGAGCATAAACATTTTGGTAAAATACATGAGTCGGCAATGAAAGATGTTGAACGTTCATTTGGAGTGCTTCAAGTAGGAATGACAATGGGTAGGGTGGTGGGTGGATGGACCCCTTTTCACCCGACTCACCATGAATGAGCAATCACCCCACCCAACCCACTACTCATATCCACTTCACCAATATCTACTTTCACCCATATCCATCGGATGCACGGGTGAAATGGGTGAAATATCGATGACATATGGGTGATTTTTACTAAATACACATCACTGAATTTCAATAAAACATGTAGAGAAAACAGAGACTAAAATAACATCATCTTTGTCAGGGATCGGACTCGATCCGAGAGGATTTAGGGTTGAGATTTGGGTGAAGGTGAAAGGAAGGAAATGAGGGTTAGAGTTGAGAATTTAGACATAGGAAGAAGAAGACGTTTAGAGAGAGAGATAGAACAAGAGAGAGTAAAGGTTGATTATTCATTAATTGGGTAATCCTTTATTACAAGGTAAAAGGGTATTTATACTACTAAGCATTAGCCTAACCCCAATACCTAACAATCTTCCACGTTAAGTCTTAAATAAGTTTTAAACACAAACGAAAGTTTAAATAGCATTGTGTTAAGGAAAATAAGCCGCCCAACAACATCAAGACAAAAGTGGTAGAGGATGAAGAGGGCAAGAGGTTTGCAGAACGAAGTGCCGATTAGGAAGTTATGGTTTAGGAAATTTGAAAGTTTATATATTTTTTATATAAAATATATAAATAATACTTTTATAATGTAGATGGATGGTGGATCGGATGTGGGTGGAAAAAATATCACCCCACTCGGCCCACCGCCCGTATCCACCCGGCAAGACTCTGAATAAGGACAACTTAAAACATATGATGATGACTTGCATAATATGATTGTTGAAGACGAGTGTGATGAACATGCGCATAATCATAGACCGAGGGAGATAGATGATACTGAAAAAAGAATAGGATCATGTTGATGAAATTCCACACATCATTTTCAGTCGAGCGAACCACGACTATAACGGAGGTCATCGTAAATCGCCAGCCAGTTTGAGATAGACAAATGCATACTCTCAATGTGGAAAAAGCATAGAGCCAATTAGTGATATGATTTCTTATATAAATCAATACTCCGTGACATTTTGTTTCTACATTATTTTAATGGCTTTAAATTGTATGAAGAACAAGTACTTGTTCTTTTTGGTCAGTAACATGTACCTTTATTTTGGTAAAATGCATTAACTGAACTGCTATGTACATGTGCTGCTGTTTCTCTCTATCTGCTGTCATAGACTTCTCTAATGAAAACTCTAAATCATCCATGACCACTAAAAATCTGTTGGAAATAGAACATGACTCAAAGAATACCCAAACAGAGAAAATGAGGTGGTCAAAACAGAACTACCCACAAGTGTAAAGGCATAAGGTAAATGACAGTAAGAGGTAGCTGCCATCTGCAAATGATATTGGTGTTCGCTAGCAAACAGAAGCTTCACAAGAAGCCAAGATGTAGGTTCCAGCAAATGAAAGATGCAATAGGCTGGAAATTTATGCACCATGGCAGTAAAAGACTATTCTAGGTGTCTTTGATAGGTAAAGCTTGGTATGAAAACCGAATTCTAATACGTCAAATATGAACCGAGAGACACGTTTTCTGAGAAGCTGATTGCATTATCTCATCTTGAGTTGGTACATCCATACTAGCAAACTATCTAGGGTGGTGAGCTGATACAAATAGGAGTTAGTGTTATGAAGGAATGCCACTACATAAGTTTTAAAAAAGAAGGGAACTGTCAGGGTTTCCTGAGTTAGATTGTTCCAAAATTCAAATACAAGGCCATTGCAAAAATAATTCTGAATACTGCAGAACAAGTCATCTCTCTAGACATCCATACATCATCAATTAACTATGGAGAATAAATATTCATTTTTGATGTCATAACCAAATTTACTGTCATTACTCTCCCTACTTTGCAATTCAGCACTTTGTTGCTATTCTCTTTCTCTTTATCTCCTATAGCATAATTGTACCCTTTAATGATATTTCTATATACCCGTCCATCTTTGCTAAGCAATGTCAAAGTGCAAACTTGGTCATTGACAGCCTCTGACCCATTTAAATTCACAAGATGAATGTAGCAGCTCCATTTACCCCGTCCACGATCATTTTGAATCAAAAATTTGGATTGCTACTACAAGAAATTGGAACAATTGCAGAATCAAGCAGTGGCAACAATTCAGATATTGTTTGTAAGATACTTTGCCAATGCCAGGGATTTCAGAATCAAGTAGTGGCTTCTTGCTTCCTATTTCTTTCACTATTGTTATCATCCAGCTTGGAATGATTTTTCAAATTGCCCTATTACTGACTGTCAGCAACTCAGCATGGATGGTCTAAAGTAAATCTAACATTGCCTTAATTTGACATTTCTATAGATTCCGGAAAATAAGAGAAAGAGGAAAATCCAACAAAGAGCCACTGCTGAATCCAATCATTAACTTCCACTGAATCAAGAAGTGCATGATTATTGATATTAAAGCGATCATTTAAAGATCAAGCAATACCGAAGGATAGAGATTCATGTATTCTACCTGTAAGAAAATAACTAGTTTTAGTCTTCATATTATTCCAAAAAAAAATTCTTGTATTTATTTGAAACAGTATTCAAATTGATATGTCAATGGACGGAGTCATGATAGCATTTCTTATAATATCAATGTGCTAATTGCCATGATATTTGTGTCCCTGTTACTTAATTTTCACAGGTAAGATGCTCATTATTAAAATTGATCTGTCCCTATTCCTGCATCTTGTTTCAGTGATGTTTTGAGGTTTCTTTGATTTAGCAAATTAAATATCGTTTTGGGTTAATTAGCCTCGTTAGTCTCACCTTTTGTACGTTTTACTTATAAATTTAGATTTATTTTAGAATGAAATAATAAATTTGTGGATGAGAGTGATGCATTAATTAAAGAAAATTTGAAAAGTAATTGTATTCCGCACAAAGTAAAGGCTCCGTCCAGTTTTCTTAATTTTGGTGTTTTTTTTAAACGTCAGTTAAAATCAAACGGATGGAGCACATTTGAACAACTTAAAGGAAGACACGTTGGATACATGACTTTAGGTTAGTACTCCGATCGTTTATTGTCTGATGGATGTGCCATCAGTGGTTAACATGGATGGGTGGTTCTGTTTTTTTTTTACAGTAAAACTTGTTGGGATAGCCCATTTTGGTTCCAGCCCAAAGAAGTTATATATTGTTGGGTTTTTAGCAATATAAAGAGGAACTAGAACGATCTCGTGTCATGGCGCAATTTTTTTTATAAATAATAGTATTTAGATGTAGATTAATCATAGACATTAGATTTAATTCAATATTTTGAATTAAACACATTGATTAGTAAATGTGTTAAAAATAATAGAAAATAAATACAATTGGGTTAAAGAGATAGAGAGAAAAGTAAATAATAAATAGTGAAAGATAAAAGTTTTGAATTAATCAAATTGGTTAAAATATGTAACATCATGTTATAATAGAGGTAAGAATAGAGCGGATGAGAGGCAGAGAAAGGAGAATTCTCTATTGCTTGTATTTCATCTTGGAGAGTACAAAACCATATATATAGGCCAAACACAACTTGTGTCATCATGGTGGGAAGTTAGAAGGTGAAAGGCAAGGGAGGTGGACAATTCACCCATCAATATTACAACACTCCCCCTTGAATGTACACCTCTAACATTATAAATTGTCTCGTTAAAAACCTCGCCTAGAAAAACCCAAATGGGGCAAAAACTAGGACTAATGGAAAAAGAGTACATATGTCGTTTGATACGCTTTTGGTGATACTGCCTCGTTAAAAACCTTGTCAGGAAAACCCAGTAGGACAAAACCTGATCGAAGTAAAAAAGAGTGCAGTGCGTAAATTCTTCCCCTGAATTCAACAATCTTCTTGCAACTTTCTCATTCTGATAAGCTCCTCGAACTTCTTGATAATGCTTACTATATAAGCTACATGGTCGAGTCTGAACATTGTCTTCGATGTGTGAAAGCTAAAATGTCTTCATGTATCACACTCGACTTTGATGTAATAGACTTCCTCGTCTTTGGTGATGAGCTATTTTCAATGCACAAATATAAGGTACCTCGGGACCTAGTGTGCTTTTCATTGTTTGATACGCCGGAGGATCTGATGTATAGATGACGTATAAGTTGCCTCATTAAAAACCTTACCTTGGAAAAACCCAGTGGGATAAAAACCAAGATTAAGGAAAAGAGTACAATGTTGTGTATAGTACTTCAGGACTCAATACACTTTGTCACCACTTACGCTATACTTCAAGTATTATAAGCACCCTTTGGCTTAATCGTGTACATATGACGAGGCTTTCATATTGATGCTTCCGACATTTCAAATTAATCGATCATTTTCACTTATATTCTTTTATTAATGATCAATTGGAGTATACAACTATTATGCCCGTCAATTACGGTTAGGGTCAGTTCATCGACAACCAAATATGATATCCACTACTGGTGAATATGTTTTCATATCATCCACTATAGACTTTTATGCAAATATCTATCTTGCTATATATAATAAAACTTCATTTTGCTTATTGCGGTTTTGTATAAACACACACTAAAACTGATGATGTTATACTTTCTGATGTTGGAACTACGGGTCCAATAACATCATTCTTAAAGAATTCAATCATCTTTACATGAATTTCTTCTTTCTATCTCTTTTATCATATATCATATCAATGTCAACATCTATTATTTGATTGATGATCATCATATTCCCATGAGCTCTTTCCACTTCCGAGGAATCCTTCAAGTAAGAGCCTAGTGATCTTCAACACTTCTGGTGTATTTGATAATCACTTGATTTTGTTGGTTTTCGGAGTTACTTCTGGAACCTCCAAATGAGATAGGTAGTGCAATATACGTGACTTAGTCACTCTCTTGGCCTTAGTAAATGCATTTGATGGATTTTTGCTAAACCATGTAATTATCATTTGGTGTACATAAGTGTTGAACTTCTGGTTCACATTCATTCATCCGCGGATCCCAAATGATATATAGAGAAGTTGCTTTCATGTAATCTCTTTCTTAATACAGTCTCATTTCCTCTCCCCCTAAATACCGAACATTTGATCACCTTTATAAAGCTCGAGGTATTTGATATCATTAGAGACTCAAACCCCATGTATCATTCAACTTCTTTGTGGTCTTTTAGTTAATTGTGGAGGAGGCCTCAGAACATATACTCTCTTCTGGAGATAATTTGGGAGAAGTTATTGTGTCAAATTCGAAATACAGAATTGCATGGGCCCGTTTTGACTACCGACTCTTCTAGGTCATTGTGAACTACTATATGCTCCTCAAACATTCTCTACCTTTTCATATGACCAATGTGTTAAGACATCTATATTGGAATAACATTGGTTCATATGCCGATGTTTTATGTTCGTAGTTGTCTCATTGAACTCGGTCAAGAAACATAAGAGACTTTGCATTTACTCTTTATTATATACGGTCTTGTTATTATTTTGCCAAGAGAACAAGCCGTGCATGTATGATCACTCTTATTGAGGATCTTCCGGTCCTAGGATCTTCTAGTCCTTTTTGGTGGGTATTCATGTGAACTTCCATGATCCTGCAAATCATCGTTTTACTTGAGCGACCAAATGCCACAAAGAATAAGATTTTATTATAAACTAACGTCTGGTTAGTGACATCATAAGTTTCAATGATAAAACATTCTAACCATTAAACTTTGTATATACATGGTGATCCATTTATTTAATCAGATGCCGTTAACTGGGTATTTTCAGAACTTCTGTTAGTGTCATACCGCAGGTATGAAACTAATGACCAACTACGTGTATTCATTAGATACACTTTATCCTTATTCATAATATTCTTCGGGACATTAGAATTAACCGTACAAATATGACCTAGTTATAAGCCACAACAATAACTTAATTGATTGCGCGCTTAACCATTACCTCTTTTACACCCTCTACAAGAGGGGCATGCTTCAAGCAATGCTTAGAGGATTGCTAGGAAGTGACCTTGTAAACCAGATTATGCTTTGTGGTTATTTATATTGGTTGTACTAACCAAATAAAAATAGTTCTGAATATGACATAACCCACATTCCATTTACTTCTTCAAAAGTACAAAAGTTTAAAATAAGATCTTATATACTCTTCTAGAGTTTGAAATTAGAGTCTTCAAGCTCTTATGCGGATTTTTGATGAAAACTCACAATATGGTGCATTAAGGGAATAATAATAAAAAAAACTATGTAAAAGACAATACTAAATAGTAAAGCATACTACTATTAAGAAACATAAATATCAACAACAATAATCTTAGAATAAAATTCAATGTCAACTTCCGAGTGACAAGAAAATTGGCTATAGATCTTCAAGACCTTTTTATCACCTACGTCAGGAGGTGGTATTCTTATATACAATTTTATCGTTTACTACGAGAAACTGATGGAGAAAACATTAAGGATTCAATGAGATTTGTTTCTCCGGCTATACGAATCATCACTACAAGGATGACGTTTACCGGTTCATCTCTACAAGTGTGCGGTTTATCTACTTCAAAACTCGTTCATCTACTTCGGGAGATGTGTTCGTTCATTTACTTCGGGAAATGCATCAATTCATTTACTTCGGGAAATGAGTCCGTTCATTTACTTCGGGAAATGAGTCCGTTCATTTACTTTGGGAAATGAGTCCCTTCATTTACTTCGGCAAATGAGTCCATTCAATTACTTTGGGAAATGAGTCCGTTCATTTACTTCGGGAGTCATATGCATTAATCTAGGGAGATGAAATTGATTTATCTACCGGATAAATCCACCTCGACTTCGGGAGAATCAGTTTGTTACTTTTTGAGATTGATCCATTTATATAATGCTATCCACTCCAGGGATACCAATTATTGTAATGACGGTCGATTAGAAAAATACAGACCAAAACCATCCGCAACTTGATTGCTTTATTTAAGCAAAATCTTACTATAATTAATTGAGGCATACGTTATACCTCATGGAGAGAACTCACCATATACCTCACCATGACATCGAGTCCCTCCACGACATGCTCGAACTGTCGAACACAGGTGCTTGTCATCTAGCCATGGTGTCCTCTCTGTAATTATCAAAAAAACAATGTAAGCTGATATGCGATTATTAGAATTCCAGGGCTGGTTTTGTAATTAAACCAAAATTGCAATGAATTCCTCTATATTGCTTATATTTCATCTATATTGCTTATAAACCGAAAGAAAACAAAACATAGTATGAGAAAGCCAGAGAAAGGAGAGACCTCTATATTGCTTATATTTCATCTTGGAGAGTACAAGGCCATATATATAGGCCAAACACAAGTTGTGTCATCATGGTGGGAAGTTAGAAGGTGAAAGGCAAGGGAGGTGGACAATTCACCCATCAATATTACAACACATCAAATAATATTGGATAATTAATATTGGAATATTTTTGAAAAAAAAATATTAGAAAATATAGTTGCCACAATAAAATGATATTATGTAAATAATATTTCCACAAAGAACTTTGAACATGGAGAGAATATGTGGTGTAAAGGCTCGGATTTTTAAAATAATAATTTTAAAATAAATAAAATAAAATCGATTTAATTTGGATCCTTCAAGGAAAACTCGTCATAAAATTAATAAATCTAACTTGAAATTCTTAGAGTGAATCCCGGCCCAAATTTTAAATTTATACAAAAAAAATTTATTTCACTTTTCAGGGATTTCATTATTAAATTCGGATTGAAAATTTTAAAATTTATTGTGAGCGAATCGGGAGTTTAAAATTTATTGTGAGCGAATCGGGATAAGGTCGAGTGGACGAGTTTAAAGACTGGGTTCCAAATATTGTAGCATAGCTCCCCTTTTTAGTTTTGGTCAAAGCTCCAAACCTCACGCCAAAATCCAGAGGTCATTTTACTTCCCTTCTTTTACTTGGGGTTCAATACAAACACACCCATAGGCCTTAGCCTTTCTCATTTGCCTCATTTAGAAAACAAACAAAACCTATTGATTCCTCCTCTTTGAATTGGCAGAAGATGAGCTGAGCATATCCCCTTTCTCTCTTCCAAGAAAAATCAGAAGCATTTCCACAAAATTACAGTACCCCATTTTCCACATTTCATTTCACCTTTCTCCCATTTGAGTGGATAGAGGAAGGAGGAGCATTTCCTTCTCCTTGCTCATTGCTTCACCACCACTGAGCACCAGCCCCTGTCTCCGTTCCGAGCGCCGCCGTCGCCACCACCAGTCTCCACCACCGCCTTCTGATTTCCGAGCACCACCGAGCCCATCCGCTCCCCCTGTTTTCGGAGCCACCCCCACACCCGAGTTCCTCCTCCCTCTCCTCTCCGTTGAACCCAGCAGCAGCAGTAGCTCTTCCGAGGTCCTCCTCCGCCATGCCGGAAGCAGCCACCGACCGCCGGCGCCGCCATCCCTCTCCTCTTCTCCTGTTTCCTTCTGAAAAACGCCGGTAAGGGTTCCCTTCCTCTTTCTCCCTCAAAAAAACTCAAAGGTTCCACCTTTCTTGACCGAATGTTCGACCCAGGTCTGAGAAACCTCCCCCGAGACTCTGACGAGCCCCAATAGAGCATCGACGAAGTCAAATCGAGCCCAGGACGGAGCTGAACAGTAATTTGGGGAAGAAGGAAGTGAACAGTAATTTGGTCCGGTTTTCTTTTGTTTTATATTGGTCCGGTTCAGCAATTTATTTAGTAAAAACCGGACCGGTTTGGTTTCATTAAAAATTTAAAAGCAACATCAGATTTGGGATTGGGCTGACCCGACTTTGTTAAATGGATTTGGGCCCTTTCTTAACTTGGGCCTAATTTTAGTAAAGTGTTTTAAGGTTTAACACTTACTTGATGTATAGATAAATTCGATATGAAATATATAAATAAATTGGATAATATATATTATATAAAATTAATGATGAGATTTAAAAGTGTAATATTATTATTATTGTGATTTAAAATGTAATTATAAGACTTTGACTTTTAAAAGAGGGTTTTGGAAATATACTAACCTTATCGAGATTATTTTGATAAAATAAGTAACGGGTCGATTTTAAAAGGTGATATTTTATAAGTGATTTTGGGCAAGTAAATTGAGAGTTATTTTTTTTAAGATGATTTGACCTAAATTGAGATTTGAAGGACTATGTTTTATAAAGGGATTTTTGAATGATTTGAGAAAGCGTTTGAATGGTGATTTGATCTAACTTGGGGGTTTAAAAGAGTTTTGAAAAATCTTCGAAAAATGACTTACCTTGCCTAACTTGGTGAATAAATTTGATGACTTGTGTGTGATATTATATGCTTTAAGTAACATTAGAAGTAGACTTATTTATATTACTTATATATGTGTTAGGTGATCATCTGTGACATGTTGGCTTTCTGTATACCTAGTTGTTGCCTTTTGCTGTTCTGCACTTTAGGGTGAGTTCCTATATGAGCTCACTCAGATTCGAAAAGAGATCTCCTTGCTTGTAGCCATGTGCATACTAGGTGCTTGCATTCATAATAAAGCATGCCATGTAGTATCCTGCTAGGATTGCACTCATGATTGAGCATTCGTCTACTCATTGCTTTTGTAAACAGAAAGGCCGTTATCTATGAAGTAACTAGAGTCATTGCTAGGGTTATAGGACGACCTAGTCTCATCGAGTCCCGTCCTGAGTCAATCGAGTCATGAACTTCCTTATATTTTGAGATGCCTGCGGGCTTTATTGTGGAGCGGGTTGGGCATGCGTGCCGCCCGATTATGAATGAATGCATTCACGAGCTGGCCAGTCTCCGCCCTATCGGAAGGGGGTGGAGGTAGGAGAGGGATATACCACTTAGTATTCGGTGCTAAGGCCTTATTATATTTATGCACTTGATCTTAAGAACATGTTAGTGTGTTAATATTCCGCCTTGCACCTAGAAGCATCTTTATTAGGACTAGCGTGTGTATGTGTTTGCTGGTTTGGGATTACTTTGCGTAGGGCTTCGATCTGACACCGCCCCGCATACATATTTTTTTAGGTTGTCTTGCAGCATGATTATTCTTTGCTTCTATGATGTGGGCACTCTCTTAGGCGATTGCAAAGAAATGGTCTAACCTTACATTTGATAAATACGCTTATTGATTTGGTTTTGACCCGGCTCTGCCGTGGCACCCTTTTGTATTACACATTGATTCCGCTATTTGCATGACTACTGATTCTCCACGCTTAGACTTACGACAGGTACAGGGGACTTCCCCGGGGATTCCAACGGTCCCTTTGAATTTTGGGTATGAAATCCCACTTGAAAACGTTAGAGTAGAATTTCAAACCTTCAACCTGTACTCGGGGCGCAAGATCCTAACGAGGGGTTTCATCCCTCGAAACGTAACCAGAGAATCATAATCCCGGGCCGTTACAAAGATGGTATCAGAGCTCAGGTTATGCAAACCGAGTATGATAGGTTGAAGTGGTTTTGAAAATGGTCCAAGGTTTTCAAATAGTTTTTTCAAAATGTTTTAGAAAGGGCAAAATGAATTTAATATGGCTAACTCAAATGAAATAAATATGAATGTGACCCAATAAATCTGGTAATCAAATAAAGGGAAACGAAGGGATAGTGGACGCGCTAGACCATCCCTATTGGATGTAGCTGGGAACGGGTAGGCAAAAATATAGCTTGTTCTTTACAGATGGGCGTACAAGACTCCAAGGGATTGCGCCGTAGTGGCTGGAGTGGCGAGTTAGGTAGGGACCGTGAGGTTTTGCCCCTTCGGTCAATCGCCCCTCGAAGGGCGACCTTAGGATAGCTTGATTGTTTATTGTTCTGTGCTGAGTGTTGTATGCTTAAATTGGAGACCTGGTTGATATTCGTGACTATGAATAATGTGTTAAATGTCTTTGTGAATGGAATAGCGGGGGAGACCTTCTACCATTATAGAGTCGGGATTCCATTCCTTGTGAGATTACCTTTGACCTCTTAAGCTTGACTACTCCCTTCTTCGGCCTTCTTTTCCCGACCTTACTAAACGTCTTTATTGAGCTTTTCTTGTGATGTCGGTTTGATATACGGGTAACCGCATTTGAGGTTGTATTAGAGTAAGCTATTACCTCAGCCCTTTTCTACCCTACTTGAGTGTTACACGAATATTTCACGGGAAACAAGTCATGGGGTTCATGGAAGTGAGTTAGAGTCGTCCTTGTAGATCTCTGTCGGGTTATCTCAGTTTCTTCATCCATGATTGTATGATCCTATATGTACTACCCCATAGACTTGCACATTGATCCATAGTGTGAAATTATGCCTACATGTCTTGATGTCCATGTTTAGCCATTGCTTAGGTCTGTGTTACATCTGTTATGCCCCCATATCATCCCAGCCTGATCTACTTAGTATGTGCATTGTTATACTAATGCTTGAATGTATGTGTCATGTGTTAGGGAGCTACCTAATTCTATGTAAGTAGGCTCATGATAGTGTGATCATTCCATTTTGATAACTTGATAGAATGAATTCTTTACTTGATGAGTGCGTGTTACAACTTGATCTTCAACCTGCTTCATATGATGCCTAAGTTCCAACATGCTTACCCAACTGTAATGTCATGATGGTCTCCATGCTTCTCACATACTTTTATCAATTTATGACTTGACACACCGCACGAGCACACACCATTATAATTCCTGGTTTCGTATATGCATGACTCGCATGATGTTTACTCTCTCTCCTGGATTAGGATCATGATAGTGTGACCCTTAGCATCCCAGTTTTACTCTCGCCCCTCACCATGACTTTATGACCACTAAACCATAGCATGCTCACCTTTTTATTCCCATGATATTTTCTTCTGCTTTGTGTTATACTCTCGTGTTTCCCTGAATATATGACCTCATGTTTTGAGCATGTACCGTTTAGATATTCGCATGGACCTGTAATTATCTACCATCATATCTATGCCAAACTAACTTGCTTTAGGCCCATGTTATACTCTGCTATATGTCTATCATGCTTCTAGGTCATTACGGTGTAGCTTATTTGGCTCTTTGCAAACTATTGTGCTAATTGAATGAATGTATGTACGAATGAGTTAGTATCACGTTTCCGCATATACAGGACACCTGAATGCCCGGGTGAGTCTAGTCGAAGTAACTTGATTGTACTCATGTCGATATGTGCTGGTAGTATCCTATAGGGCTTATGAATTCCATTATGACTCGATGAGTGGAAATTTGTCATCCTTGCTTCATTACGTGAATATGATTGTTCCGCGATGTGACGGTATTGTACCATTCTATGTACTCCTATGACAGTTCATTAATTCCTAGCATGATTATAATATATCGCCCATGATGTTCTCTTGTTCACTCTGTAAAGATACCCATGCCTTACCATGTATCACTAGCACCATGTAGGATCACAATGTGACTTGATATATCCTTGTGTGAAATACTTGCCCTCGTTGTATACTGTCAATCTATACCTGTGTACTTGCATACTTTATACTCATGTGACGTCGTGCTGCCTTAAGCTCATGTTGTCGTTTCCGCCATATTCCCCCCCTTGGTCCTCGTATATTCATGTTACGATTGGTTGATCCCTTAAATGCATTCGTGCTAGTTGTCAAATGAACATCTAACCTATGCTGCATAGCCGTGCATCTTATCGTGTTAAGATATATCTTATAGGACCCATGAATTATGGCTTGTGTGTATTCGTGCTCTATCTGCTTTATGACCTGTTCTCACGTAGGATAGATTCCGCGAGGTCTTGTATTCTTCCCAACATCTCTGACATGCGATCCTTTAACTGTTTAGGAATTGATAGACCCAGTTATAGAGTTAATGCCTATTTTCGATGCATGTTAAGCATTAGGTGATTATCAATGTGTGCCTATCATCTCATCACTCGATGTTGTTTCTGCCTGCCCCTGACCTTTTAATGCTTCTGCAAATGAATAATCTGGTCTCTCGCATGTCTACGCACACATCACGATAGCTATAAGGCACCCGCATGTTTACCTTTGCATACATAATTTAGCTTACCATCCCCTTGAAACATGATACCTTAGGAGCATTGTCCTATTTCGTAGTATGAGATGTGCATGACTCCTTTATCAAAACTTCTTATATTCCTCTTATATGTGCTAATGACTGGGTGCAATAATGGTCCTGCTTAAACTTCTATGACATGTCCCACTATTATGTGGAGTTGCTCAATGCATCTAATTCTCATACATTTGTGACTGTCCTGTAGTACCTTGTAAAATCTATGCCTTCAGAGATATGATTTGTATGATCACATGTTCAACTTGCATCTCATGTAGCCACTCTTGTCATAGATTGTGATAGCCTTGTTATACTCTCTCTACATGATCTTATGATTGTCCAAGTATGTTAGATATTACTAGTATCATGGAGGATTGCTTTCCAACCATAGCTCATTATATGCTGAAATCTCGCACTTACCGTATCATAAAAACGTTGTTGTTTCATGACATGGCTTCCATACAACTTTATATGATCCTTTCATGGCATTAGTCTGACTGATATGAAACATCTCGATAGGTTTGCATGTGATTCCATATTGATTATGACCTGCTTATGTGTACCTGTCACGAATAATTACCTTACGTATAATGCTCTGTGTTGTTCACTAGATTTTGCATGAGCTTTATGTCTCACAAATCTATTGTGCATCCGTGTGTATACATGTTTTTTATACATATCAAGCTTGTCTGATATATATGAAATGAAAAGTTGCTAGTTAGTCTCTTATTCCTCATGCAGAACCCGATCATGTTTTGGTTTCCCCATCTGTTAACATCTTTCATTTAGATAGGTCCATGATAGTGCCCAGTGAGGTGACTAGTTTACTTCACGATTGCTATGTGTTTTGCTTGCTGCACTCGTAACCTTATAGAGTTCCATAAGGGCATCATACTCCTTGGGCCGGGATCTTGATTTTCGCCGTGCCGTCATCAGTTGGACTGTGTTCGGTTCCATGGGGGTTCTGGGTTGTCCTCTTTGTCTCTCCCCTATCTCCGCTAACTAAAAATTTGCTTGCAATACTTTGACGAACGATGAAGTAGAAAAGAGCATGTTTAGCCAAATAGCATGGGAGTGGCACATCGGAAGCACGGTGGGCCCGTAAACCCCAGGTCCCAGAACTGTTATATTGATTCTTGGAATGACGAACTAGTAATGGACGTTACGTGGTCAATTTCTACTTATGATGATGAATTTTAGTGCTTTGGTGTTCCTATGCGACTGACCTTGTGATATGCTTGGTGTTTTGTGTTGATAGGCCTTGCCTGAATTCTTTTACTCGTAGAATGTGAATTATACCTGCTAAAATCCTGACTTGTGTTGGTAATAATGATATTATGTGGCCGATAATATGTGATAGTATGATATTGTGATGCTGGTCTGATATTACCTTTGCTCAAATTATTAATAGCATGATGTAATGTGATAACTTGTCTTGCTATGTCGATACTTGATATCCTGCAATACTTGCTGAACATGATAGTATTAGGATTTATGACATGTGACTGTTTTGAGGCAATATGTAGTGTTTATGTATAAACATAGTGTGAAATCATGTTATATTATACTGATATGAAATACTTGAAAGCTAAGTGATAGTAGCATGTAGGGTCCATAGAATAAGGTGCAAGTTATCCTAATATAATGGTAAGTGATGTCTTGTGAAGTTAAATGTTGTCGTGATAATATTTCATGCTGCTATGTCGTTAGACTTTGTTATTGTTAAACCATAAGAGCATGACCGATTCTGTGTTGACAACTTGAACTTGAATTGCTAAAACGTGATCGTGTTGATATCTCTATGCATTGATAATTCAAAATTGATTTTCCGGATAAATCATTGGCTATGGAAATTAAATGGTGAATTTCTTGGTTTGCTGAATCTTGTTGGAATGGATTTTGTTGTGCTAACTTGTTGCCTGTTATTAGACTGAAACACCTATTATGACAAAATTCTGCTGTGATGGTAGTGGTAAGTAGGAAACCATGCTGATGTGATTTGTTAAGGTTAAGGCTTGAAGTGTTTGTGTGTTACCCTTTCAAAAATGACATTCCTACTTGATGCATTCTTATTTGGTTGACACCTAAAACATGAAATGTTAATGATGAGTGTTGACGTTCCAATATACTGGTGTGCGACAGTGTTGGTAATGGCTATTCATGTTACGGTTTTGGCGTGACTAATTTCGGTGGTTAGTTGGTTATGATGTGACATGTCTTGGTTATATCTATTCTGATAATGGCTAGAGATTCATAGATTGGAATTGCTTTCGAGATTGGAACCTAGGAAGAGAATATGAGATTAGCCCTTAGAGATGGATGATTCCACCTCTTGAGTTCTGAATTTGCTTGATCAACTTGGGATTTACAAGATTTCGAAAGGACTTGGAAACGACTAACTCAGATTTTGAGGAGCTTTGGATGGTTTTGAAGTCGAGAGGTTTCGCTTGTTTTTAAAAGGTTTTGAACAATTTAGAAAACGACTAACTTGGATTTGGGAAGACCAAACACGATCGAGAATTTCAACGATTTTGAGGCCAATCTTTTTCAATTGTAGAATCCCCTTTGAAACTTTTCAAACCCGGGGATGTCTATTATACTTCACGAAGTGGATACAAGCATTTTATGAGGGCGCTTGTAGGGTGCTTGCTAAGACCTAGTGATGATATTGTAGAACTTTTAGAGTTGTGGTACTTCCGAAAAGTCGAAGCGAGGATGTGATAGGGGCGCTTATTGCATACTTGTCAAGGCCAATTGGAGATGTCACGATCGTGGTTAGGATGTTGTAAGAATCCCGGACGATTACAAGATCCTTGGACATGGTCCTTGGACTCATCAATTTCAAACTTTACCACCTACTTTATTTTGGTTTTAGTCTCGGGGACGAGACTTGTTTTTAGAGGTGGATGTTGTAAAGGCTCGAATTTTTAAAATAATAATTTAAAAATAAATAAAATAAAATCGATTTAATTTGGATCCTTCAAGGAAAACTCGTCCTAAAATTAATAAATCTAACTTGAAATTCTTAGAGTGAATCCCGGCCCAAATTTTAAATTTATACAAAAAAATTTTATTTCACTTTTCAGGGATTTCATTATTAAATTCGGATTGAAAATTTTAAAATTTATTGTGAGCGAATCGGGAATTTAAAATTTATTGTGAGCGAATCGGGATAAGGTCGAGTGGACGAGTTTAAAGACTGGGTTCCAAACATTGTAGCATAGCTCCCCTTTTTAGTTTTGGTCAAAGCTCCAAACCTCACGCCAAAATCCAAAGGTCATTTTACTTCCCTTCTTTTACTTGGGGTTCAATACAAACACACCCATAGGCCTTAGCCTTTCTCATTTGCCTCATTTAGAAAACAAACAAAACCTATTGATTCCTCCTCTTTGAATTGGCAGAAGATGAGCTGAGCATATCCCCTTTCTCTCTTCCAAGAAAAATCAGAAGCATTTCCACAAAATTACAGTACCCCATTTTCCACATTTCATTTCAACTTTCTCCCATTTGAGTGCATAGAGGAAGGAAGAGCATTTCCTTCTCCTTGCTCATTGCTTCACCACCACTGAGCACCAGCCCCTGTCTCCGTTCCGAGCGCCGCCGTCGCCACCACCAGTCTCCACCACCGCCTTCTGATTTTCGAGCACCACCGAGCCCATCTGCTCCCCCTGTTTTCGGAGCCACCCCCACACCCGAGTTCCTCCTCCCTCTCCTCTCCGTTGAACCCAGCAGCAGCAGTAGCTCTTCCGAGGTCCTCCTCCGCCATGCCGGAAGCAGCCACCGACCGCCGGCGCCGCCATCCCTCTCCTCTTCTCCTGTTTCCTTCTGAAAAACGCCGGTAAGGGTTCCCTTCCTCTTTCTCCCTCAAAAAACTCAAAGATTCCACCTTTCTTGACCGAATGTTCGACCCAGGTCTGAGAAACCTCCCCCGAGACTCCGACGAGCCCCAATCGAGCATCGACGAAGTCAAATCGATCCCAGGACGGAGCTGAACAGTAATTTGGGGAAGAAGGAAGTGAACAATAATTTGGTCCGGTTTTCTTTTGTTTTATATTGGTCCGGTTCAGCAATTTATTTAGTAAAAACCGGACCGGTTTGGTTTCTTTAAAAATTTAAAAGCAACATCAGATTTGGGATTGGGCTCACCCGACTTTGTTAAATGGATTTGGGCCCTTTCTTAACTTGGGCCTAATTTTAGTAAAGTGTTTTAAGGTTTAACACTTACTTGATGTATAGATAAATTCGATATGAAATATATAAATAAATTGGATAATATATATTATATAAAATTAATGATGAGATTTAAAAGTGTAATATTATTATTATTGTGATTTAAAATGTAATTATAAGACTTTGACTTTTAAAAGAGGGTTTTGGAAATATACTAACCTTGTCGAGATTATTTTGATAAAATAAGTAACGGGTCGATTTTAAAAGGTGATATTTTATAAGTGATTTTGGGCAAGTAAATTGAGAGTTATTTTTTTTAAGATGATTTGACCTAAATTGAGATTTGAAGGACTATGTTTTATAAAGGGATTTTTGAATGATTTGAGAAAGCGTTTGAATGGTGATTTGATCTAACTTGAGGTTTTAAAAGAGTTTTGAAAAATCTTCGGAAAATGACTTACCTTGCCTAACTTGGTGAATAAATTTGATGACTTGTGTGTGATATTATATGCTTTAAGTAACATTAGAAGTAGACTTATTTATATTACTTATATATGTGTTAGGTGATCATCTGTGACATGTTGGCTTTCTGTATACCTAGTTGTTGCCTTTTGCTGTTCTGCACTTTCAGGTGAGTTCCTATATGAGCTCACTCAGATTTGAAAAGAGATCTCCCTGCTTGTAGCCATGTGCATACTAGGTGCTTGCATTCATAATAAAGCATGCCATGTAGTATCCTGCTAGGATTGCACTCATGATTGAGCATTCGTCTACTCATTGCTTTTGTAAACAGAAAGGCCGTTATCTATGAAGTAACTAGAGTCATTGCTAGGGTTATAGGACGACCTAGTCTCATTGGGTCCCGTCCTGAGTCAATCGAGTCATGAACTTCCTTATATTTTGAGATGCCTGCGGGCTTTATTGTGGAGCGGGTTGGGCATGCGTGCCGCCCGATTATGAATGAATGCATTCACGAGCTGGCCAGTCTCTGCCCTATCGGAAGGGGGTGGAGGTAGGAGAGGGATATACCACTTGGTATTCGGTGCTAAGGCCTTATTATATTTATGCACTTGATCTTAGGAACATGTTAGTGTGTTAATATTCCGCCTTGCACCTAGAAGCATCTTTATTAGGACTAGCGTGTGTATGTGTCTGCTGGTTTGGGATTACTTTGCGTAGGGCTTCGATCTGACACCGCCCCGCATACATATTTTTTTTAGGTTGTCTTGCAGCATGATTATTCTTTGCTTCTATGATGTGGGCACTCTCTTAGGCGATTGCAAAGAAATGGTCTAACCTTACATTTGATAAATACGCTTATTGATTTGGTTTTGACCCGGCTCTGCCGTGGCACCCTTTTGTATTACACATTGATTCCGCTATTTGCATGACTACTGATTCTCCACGCTTAGACTTACGACAGGTACAGGGGACTTCCCCGGGGATTCCAACGGTCCCTTCGAATTTTGGGTATGAAATCCCACTTGAAAACGTTAGAGTAGAATTTCAAACCTTCAACCTGTACTCGGGGCGCAAGATCCTAACGAGGGGTTTCATCCCTCGAAACGTAACCCGAGAATCATAATCCCGAGCCGTTACATGTGGCATAAATGCTTCTCTTTTAAGAGAATGCACAATAGAGGGTCCGAGATCCAAACTCTTAACTTACTTTTTATTTGCCACATCAGCTTAAGGACCTCATTTCAATTTTTTAATATTTGAACTTTCATCAGAGAGTCCGACTCTCGGGCCCTTAACTTACTTTTTACTATTTACCTTTTTCATCTACTCAATTATTATTATTATTATTATTATTATTATTATTATTATTATTATTATTATTATTATTATTATTATTATTATTATTATTATTATTATTATTATTATTAAATTGTAAAGCGGGAGAAAAATGAACAAAACAAAACATATGGGTATTGTTGGAAAAATATTTTTTTGCAAAAAACATATGCAAAATGGGTGGCTACGGGTAGATAAAATTAGTTCACACTTAAATATAAATTTATTTTACGTTTTTAGTTACAAAACATGTGTAAAATTCAAATTTTAAGGGATAAATTAACACCGGCCTCGTATTTCGTGCTTAGGGCCTCTCAAATATGGGCTCCATTTTAAGGGCCTTTACCTTATGGCCCTTACCTCTTTTGCATTTTCCTTTTATTTTTTTGGCTGATTTGGCAATGGTAAGGGTCTTTGGGCTTTCCAATGCACATGCTCTAATATAGTACAGTACATAGATTCGTTAAAAAATGTAACATCAAATAATATTTGATAATTAATATTGGAATATTTTAAAAAAAAAAATAATATTAGAAAATATAGTTGCCATAATAAAATGATATCGTGTAAATAATATTTCCACAAATAACTTTGAACATAGAGAGAACATGTGGCATAAATGTTTCTCTTTTAATATAGTTTATAGATTGGTTAAAAATGTAACATCAAATAATATTGGATAATTAATGTTGGAATATTTTTCAAAAAAAATATATTAGAAAATATAGTTGCCATAATAAAATGATATTATGTAAATAATATTTCCACAAATAACTTTGAACATGGAGAGAACATGTGGCATAAAAGCTTCTCTTTTAATATAGTATATAGATTGGTTAAAAAATATAACATCAAATAATATTGGATAATTAATATTGGAATATTTTTCAAAAATAATAATATTAGAAAATATAGTTGCCATGATAAAATGATATTATGTAAATAATATTTACACAAATAACTTTGAACATGGAGAGAACATGTGGCATAAATGCTTCTCTTTTAATATAGTATATAGATTGGTTAAAAAATATAACTTCAAATAATATTAGATAATTAATATTGGAATATTTGCCCCCCCCCCTCCATACCCTGCTCCAATGGGAAAACTGGGAATGTTGTTGTTGTTGTTGTTGTTTCAAAAAAAAATTATTAGAAAATATAGTTGTCATAATAAAATGATATTATGTAAATAATATTTCCACAAATAACTTTGAACATGTGGAGGACATGTAGCAAAAATGCTACTCTTTTAATATAGTATATACATAGATTGATTAGTAAATGTGTTAAAAATAATAGAAAAAAAATACAGTTGGGTTAAAGAGATAAAGAGAAAAGTAAATAATAAATAGTGAAAGATAAAAATTTTGAATTAATCCAATTGGTTAAAAAATGTAACATCAAATAATAGTGGGTAATTAATATTTGAATATTTTTCAAAAAAAAATATTATTAGAAAATATAGTTGTCATAATAAAATGATATTATGTAAATAATATTTCCACAAATAACTTTGAACATGGAGTGGACATGTGGCATAAATGCTTCTCTTTTAATATAGTATATATAGATATAAATATATAGATATTTCCACAAAAAACTTTGAACATGGAGAGAACATGTGGCATAAATGCTTCTCTTTTAACAGCATGCACAACAGAGGGTTCGAGATCCAAACCCTTAACTTACTTTTTATTTGCAACATCAGCTTAAGGGCCTCATTTCAGTTTTTTAATATTTGCACTCTCATTAGAGAGTCCGACTCTCGGGCCCTTAACTTACCCATAAATTTTTTCCGACCCGGATCCGAAAACCCGAAAATATTCCGGGTAATCAGTGCTTCGACCCGGTGACCAGATTGATCGGGTAATTTTGACCCGATTTACCCGATTGACTTGGTGAACCGATTGACCCGATTGATTTATAATTATATATGATTAATTTTTTTTGATGGAGATTCCAATTTATCACATTTTATAGTTACAATCACTTGATCTTTCATTTTCAAATCAACTTTTATATTTATTTGAATTGTCTAATACTCCGCCCGATCGATAGTGCTTTATTTTTTATTTTTCAACACATTTTTTTAAGAAGATAAAAATTCTAAAAAATATTAAAATATTAGAACAATTCTATGCTTATTACTAATTGCATGAAATTATTTTTAAAAAATTATTTAAAAATTTGGTATTTTATATATTATTTCATTTTATTAAAAATCACGAGGAATAATAAAAATCAAATATTTTAGATCCGATATAGTATATAATTACAAGCCTTGGAACTTATAAACAACGTCTTTAATTTTAGAATTTTAAAATTATCGAAAAATTATCAAATCATGATTTTTTTTAATTTAAAAAAGAAAAAATTGACAAACCTGAAATCGACCCGAAACCCGGTCAAACCCGGGTTCGAGTCAACCCGGATATACCCGAAACCCGTTTTACCTAAGACCCCTTTTACCCGAGACCCGAAGTGACCCGACACAAACCCGACCCGAATGACCCGCTTGACAGGTCTACTTCCGAATGTTGCTGGAAAGTGGTTTCTAACCCAACAAGTGGTATCAGAGCCTTTGGTTGACCTTTAGATGTATTGTTTTTTGGGTAATAGGAGTAGAGATGACGAAACTACATGGGAAGGTTGTTGGAACCATCAGAATGTGGGTGGATAATAGTGTTTATTATCACATAAGCAACGAGACAGATGCACATGTATTGTGGAAAAAATTGGAGGACATGTATGAAAGAAAGTCAACCCAGAGTAAAGATTTTGTGATAAGAAAGCTGGTGAATCTCAAGTACAGAGATGGAAAGCCTATTGCACATCATCTAAGTGTATTTCAAGAATTGGTGAATCAGTGGAACACCATGAAGTGAGTCCTTGATGATGAGTTGCAAGCGTTGTTGCTTTTGAGCTCTTTGCATGATAGTTGAGCCTCTAGTGATGTCGATTAACAACTTTATCGTGGGTGGGGTTGTGTCCTTATCTTTTTTTTTGGTAGAAGCTTGTGTCCATATCTGTGGTGAAGGATAATCTCTACAACGAGAAGACTAGGAGGAAGGATATGGCCACAGATTCGTCATATGTTCTCATGATAGTTTTAGGGAGCAGGTCTAAAGGGAGATCTCAGACTAGGGATGATACGTTTGGGATACCCGATCCTTCGCCTGTGGACTACAGATCAAGAACCACGCCGTATATTTGCTTCGATCTTGCAATGCTCTTTGATATCTCCTGATTCGGAACAAATTGAACAAGTGATTAGAATTCTGAATTAGCGACAGATTCTATACTTAGAAAAATTCCAGCAAACCAAACAAAGTAATAGCGACAAAAAGAAGGAACGAAGAACAACGAGGAAAGCGGAGCTGGGTTGCGCATTGCTGGGCACACAGGCCTTCGGCCTTGGGGTGTGCGCGGGACGTCGGGTGCGCGAGGACAGGGCGCGCGCACTGGCGCGGAAGTGCAGGCGAGAGAGGAAGCGAAGAAGTGAGGGCGAGGGCGCGGGAGCGCGTGCTGGGATGCCGGACGCCTGCGCCTGCGAAGCTGGGCGCCTGCGCTCGCTGGAGCAAGTCAGGCCGCGGATGTCACCAAGGCTGACTCTCCTTCTTGCGATGGTTTCCGGATTAGGGTTAGTGTTTGGTTAAGGGTTTGCCGGTTTAGATCAAGGTGATGGTGATGATTTTTGTGAAGGCCGAAAATAACATAGAACACAATAGCTTTGGGATTGATAATCGAAGAACCCTTAATCCATAAAGGGTTTCTTCAATTCTATTTCAATCTGATTTTATTAAAAGATGCATAACATGAATTTATAGAAAACTATGAGAGATCTAACCAATCCTTCCTTGCAAAGGAAAGGGGTTTGGATAGATTAATTCTATCTAAAGATAAATGAAATAACTTTAAAATAAATAATTCCTAAGAAGATAGATATTTAATAACTTGGTGGCTAAGTAATATATCTAGAAGAGATATAATTAATTTTCACCTTATTTAACTAATTGCATAAAATAACAAAATAATTAAATAACTAATGTAACTCGGCCCACAAGAGATCACTCGGCCAAGGCTTCCTCTTCACTCGACATTCCCTTGATCCACTCGGCCGAGTGCTTCCATGGAGATGCCGAGTCATGATGAGTCATGGGGGATGCTGACGAGTCTTGATGAGCTCTGAGTGTGGACGCAAGCTTACTTCCAGTGCTGGTGGTGTAACCTTGAGCCAAGTGATCCAGGGTGGCCTGAACCCTTGCTCTAACGTTCCATGGTGACGGACAAGAAAGGCCTTAGTTGCATTTTGAATCTTCTTGGCCCTTGAACGAGTGACAGGGCCATCAAATGGAACCTTCATGTTGTCCTCAATGTCACCAGGAGTCATCGATATTTGAACGGCATCATTCTCCTCCACTTGACTTCGATTTGTCCTCAAATCGTCGTCAGAGTCATCGTCAGGCACGAACAAGGATAGGTCGGCGACGTTGAATGTAGAATGAACGCTGTACTTATCGGCAGGGAGATCCATCTTGTATGCATTAGGACCCATCTTATGAACCACTCTGAATGGTCCATCTCCCCTGGGGTCCAGCTTAGATTTTCGTTGTTGCGGAAACCTTTCCTTCCTGAGATGCAGCCAGACCAGATCACCAACGTTGAACTGCACATCCTTGCGATGCTTGTCCTTCGCGGCCTTGTATTGCGCAGTCTTCCTCTCCAGCTGCGCCTTGGTACGCTCATGCAAGCTTTTGATGAAGTCCACTTGCTTAGCTGCATCCACGCTCTCCTTGTCCTTATATGGCCGAGGCATCATGTCCATCGGAGTTAAGGGGTTTCGGCCATATACGACTTTGAAGGGGGTCATCGTAGTTGTAGAGTGCCTAGACCTGTTATATGCAAATTCTACAAATGGTAGGCAGTCTTCCCACCTCCGGAGGTTAGTTCGTAGCATGACTCTAAGGAGAGCCCCAAGAGTTCTATTTGTGACCTCAGTTTGGCCATCAGTTTGTGGGTGACAAGAAGTAGAAAATAGTAATTTTGTACCCAATTTAGACCATAGAGTTTTCCAAAAAGAGCTTAAGAATTTAGGATCTCGGTCAGAAACTATAGATAATGGCAATCCATGTAAGCGAACAAGATCTTTGAAGAATAAATGAGCAACATGAATAGCATCATCAGTTTTATGACATGGAATAAAATGAGCCATTTTGGAAAATCGATCCACAACAACAAATATGGAATCATGACCCTTAGAAGTTCTAGGCAATCCTACAATAAAATCCATAGAAACATCTTCCCAGGGTGCATTGGCAATAGGCAAAGGTTGGTATAGACCATTAGCATTGGATTTCGATTTGGCTTTAGCACATGTAACACAACTTTTGACAAATCTCAGCACATAATTAGACATTTTAGGCCAAAAGTAATGTTCCTTTAGTCCAGCTAGAGTTTTTTCGAAACCCTCATGTCCCCTAGATTCATGAATTTCTTGGGTTAACAATCGGCGAATAGAAGAAGATGGGATACAAAGTTTGCCCATCTTAAACAAATACCCATTATCAATAAAAAATGAATCAACTTTACCTTTGGACACACATTGAGCATATATAGTTTTAAAGAAACCATCAGAAGCATACAGTTCCTTTATCAATGCAAAACCCAAAACATGTGCATCCATATGGTTTAAGAGGACATACCTGCGTAATAGCGCGTTAGGTACCACATTATCCTTTCCCTTTTTGTGGTGAACCACATAGGAAAAGGTCTCTAGAAACTCTACCCATCGAGCAAGTCGCCTGCTGAGCACTTCTTGTCCTTTGAGATACTTTAGAGCTTCATGATCCGAATGAATCACAAACTCCTTAGGCCAGAGATAATGTTGCCAAGTCTGTAAGCAGCGAACCAGTGCAAATAGCTCTTTGTCGTAGGTAGAATAATTGAGCTCAGCGGTGCCCAACTTTTCGCTGAAGTAGGCGATGGGACGCTTGTTCTGCAGCAGGACCCCTCCAATGCCAGTGCTAGAAGCGTCACACTCGAGCTCAAAAGGTTGAGCAAAGTCAGGTAACTGCAGCACTGGGGCGTGTGTCAGGCGGTCCTTGAGGGCGTCGAAAGCCTTTTGATGTGAGTCAGACCAGCGAAATGTCACATCTTTCTTTGTCAGCTCATGTAGGGGGGCGACAATTAGGCTGAAGTCCTTGACAAAACGTCGATAGAAGCCAGCAAGGCCCAAAAATGAGCGAACATGGGTGGGTGTAGTCGGCCTAGCCCATTCCTGAATAGCACGAATCTTCTCCTCATCGACCTTTAATCTAGATGCAGTCACTACAAAACCAAGAAAAATGGTAGACTCGGATGCAAAAGAACACTTCTTTAAATTGGCATATAATTTCTCTTTCCTTAGACAATCAAAAACCAATTTTAAGTGACGTAAATGATCATGCATATTCTTACTGTAGATTAAGATATCGTCAAAATAGACAACGACAAATTTACCTAAGTGTCTTCGAAGCACATGGTTCATAAGTCTCATAAATGTAGAAGGTGCATTAGTTAATCCAAAAGGCATTACTAACCATTCATATAAGCCATACTTAGTTTTAAAAGCCGTTTTCCATTCATCACCCTGTTTCATCCTAATTTGATGATATCCACTTCTAAGGTCAATTTTAGAAAAAATAGCAGCACCATGAAGTTCATCAAGCATATCATCTAAACGAGGAATATGGTGGCGATACTTAACCGTTATTTGGTTGATCGCGCGGCAATCAACACACATGTGCCAGGAGCCATCCTTCTTTGGAACCAAAATGACAGGCACGGCACAGGGAGAGAGGCTTTCTCGAACAAAGCCCTTGTCCATCAATTCTGTGACTTGTCGTTGCAGCTCCTTTGTTTCCTCAAAGCAAGCTCTATAAGTGGCGCGATTAGCCAAGGCTGCTCCAGGCACAAAGTCAATCTGGTGCTCAATACCTCTAATAGGAGGCAAGCCTTGGGGTAGTTCAGCTGGAAGCACATCCAAATAATCCTGCAGAAGAGCAGCAATAGGTGCAGGAATATGACTTAATTCAACATTAAGTAATACCTGTTTTATGACCAGAAGAATATGAGGTCGATGAGCATTCCAGGTGATGGTCCCTTGCTGAGGGTGAGAGACCAAAGATCGACGTTCCACAGAGCCCTTAAGTGATGCAGAAGAGGGCTTAGGTGACGTCAAATGGGGAGGAGAAGGCGGCAAGGGGGTTGCAGGGGCAGCTGCGGGCGCTGCTGCTGGGGCCGCGGGCGTGGCATGCTGGGCCGCGGGGGCGGCTTGTTCAGCCGAGTTCCCTTTGAGCTTCTCCAACCTTTCAGCTTCTCTATCGGCGTTCCTTTGTTGCTGCTTGCGAACCTGGTCCTTCAGAATAATTTGGGGTGAAAGGGGTAGGAGAGTAACTCTCCTCCCGTCATAGGTGAAAGCATATGTATTTGCACGACCATCATGAAGGACATTACGATCATATAACCAAGGACGCCCTAACAATATATGACTACAATCCATGCGAGCAACATCACATAATATTTTATCATGATATGTTCCAATTGAAAGGGAAACTAAACATTGTTTGGTGACCAATATATCAGAACCATCATCAGTAATGCCATTTAAACCATAGTGAGTAGCTCTAGGAGTAGTAGGTAAATGGAGGAAATTTACTACCTTTTCACTGATGAGATTGCAACAACTCCCACCGTCGATGATAAGGGTTAAGGTAGCTTCGCGAACCAAGCATCTTGTGTGGAATATGTTCTCCCTTTGATCCGCCACGGGAGATTCCTGAATGTGTAGGACCCGTCGATTGATGATGCAAAGCACGTTGTCGTACTGGGAAGTATCGATCTCCTCAATAGGCTCAATCGACTGGTCCTCCTCCACTTCACTCAAAATTACCAGATCCTCAGCAGTCTCCTCTTCGTATTAATGGTCTCCCAAATCATTGAGAAGAACCTTCCTTTTCTGAGGGCAATTGCGAGAGACATGCCCAGACCCACCACAAGTGAAACAGCGGATATCTTTGTTACGATCTGTAGATGGTGCAGCAACTCTTCTAGTTTCAACCCGATAACCCTGTTGAGGTGAGTTGGAAACTCCCTTTTGCTGCATAGAAGGGTTAGAAGTAGAAGGTTTAGATTGACTAGAAGAGTTAAAGGGAACAAACCTGCGACCTTGAGAGGTCTGGTCAACTCGGTTCCGCTGTAGCCGAAGCTGCTGCTGCTGTTGCTCATACATCAGTTGTGCTTTATGAGTCAAAGTGTTAATATCTCTAATGGAATGGATAGCTAAAAGATTTTTAATAGAAATATGAAGACCAGCAAGAAATGGAGTACACAAAGCACGTTCAGTAAGATAAACATTAGCCTGATGGGAGAGTCGTTCCAGCTCATCCCCGTATTCATTAGGAGAGCGAGTCCCTTGGCGGCAGGTCGCCAATTGCATCCTCATGGATTCTGTGTATTCCTCAGGCACATGTCTCTTTTTCAGGAGATAGCGAAGTTGTGGCCAAGTCTCAACAGGTTGCTTGTCCTGACGACGGCGCATCTCACGAGTGCGGAACCACCAGGTGCGAGCTTTACCTACTAAATGCAATATAACAACTTCCAACTTCTCCGTTTCCTCATAGCGTAAATGTTCAAGCAGATAGTCAATATGATTTTCTCAAACAAGATAAGCTTCAGGATCAGTATTACCATCAAAGGTTTCTAATTTAAGCTTAACATCTCAACTTTGTATAGCTTGAGCATTATCACATCTAGGATGACCAAAATTAGGAGGGGGTAAATCATCAAAGTTAGGATTTACCTCATGGTAAGCATCCTCTAGATGTAGCGTCTCATATAGATCATTGTTGCTGCGGCTGTCATCCCAGTTAGCACGGGTATGAAACGACTGCTGCTGCTGATGCTGAATGGGCCTCCCTTGCTGATGCCGTGGTGGAGTATGTTATCCTGGTGTCCGTTGAAGCCCGCTAGATGATCATTGTTATTCTCTCCATTGAAAGGATTAGGAGTAGCAGACTTAAGTTGATAATGTAATTGACCAGAAGGGGGAGGGTTAACTGAACCAGAAGGGTTACCTGTAGGTGGGACATTACCTGAAAGAGGTGTAGGAGCCGTAGGTGGTGGGGGCGGTCTACCTCCAGAGGGAGGTGTAGATCCAGAAGCCTCCGCCTGCTTTGCCTCCTCCAATTGTCGTGTAGCTGCCTGTTTGATGAGGTTAGACCAGAATACGTGGTCCTCCTGGCGTTCAATAGCCCGACGATTTTCAGCCTCTTCCATGTCCTTACGGAAAACCAAGGTAGATTCTTGTACAGTAGAGTCAATAATGAACCGCATATTATCAGCAGAAATGCCAGCAGATGGGGTAGGGGAAGGGTTGGGGTCGCTATCATTCGACATGTTCCTACAATATCAGAAGAGCAACAAGTAAACGAAGCAAAGACCAGAAACCAAGTAATGCAAGCTCTAGTGATTCCGAAGAGTGATTCAAGTTTTAGAAATCAAAGAGCGAGAAAACAAGGCACAATATTCAAGCAATTCCCCTGGACACAGAATTTTACAATATTGAAGACAGCAAGTAATAATCAAATTGCAATTTAAATCAACCACAAGTCGGATATCAAGGATAGCAAGTATAAACAAGCGGCTTAATGTGGAAGAATAAGATCTACAATGTGATGCTTGAATAATATGAATGTGTAATAGTCGAAATTAGCAATCGCAAGGGCAATCAAGTGCACACACTCCGTCAACTATTATCTGACGGTTGTAACACGGTTCAGAGAAAGAGGGGTGTGACCAAGGCTTCAGTGTCGGCACAGCACAAAATCACACAAGTAGGGTTCTTTTGTAATGCTTAAAACCGTTTAGATCATCTAACATGTAGCAATCAAAGAACAAACAAGGAAGAGTTACTAACTCAACAATGTAATGAAGGAATGCTCTATTTTGTTTTTTTTTTTTTTTTTTTGAATATAGGCTCGGTTTTTTTTTTTTTTAATATGATGAACAAGCTGCTGTAATATGGATGTAGCAACCGAAAATTGAAGAGCAAGAAAAAAAATAAAAATAAAAAGCTACGATGATCTAAAAGTAGGCAAAAATTAAGAAAATAGGGAAAATAGGCTAGAAACTGGAAAAATTAGGGTTCTTTAGGTGTGCAAGTTTATATAATGCTTTTAATCCAAGAATTACAGTCATAGGCATGATATGTAGCAACTAGGAATAAAAGATCACAACTTGCAGTCAAGAACTCAATATCTTCCAAATTATAGATCCAAACAAAGAATAACAAAAATAAAGTGCCAATTTTGATGGGTGAATAATAAAGATTTAATTTTTATGCAGCGGCTATGGTGAAAAATAAGGCACGAAAAATAAATCACTCAAATAGAAATCAAGAGAGTAAAGAACTTGCATTAACCTGAAATCCGATACCACTTGATACGTTTGGGATACCCGATCCTTCGCCTGTGGGTTGCAGATCAAGAACCACGCCGTATATTTGCTTCGATCTTGCAATGCTCTTTGATATCTCTTGATTCGGAACAAATTGAACAAGTGATTAGAATTCTGAATTAGCGACAGATTCTATACTTGGAAAAATTCCAGCAAACTAAACAAAGTAATAGCGACAGAAAGAAGGAACGAAGAACAGCGAGGAAAGCGGAGCTGGGTTGCGCGTTGCTGGGCACACAGGCCTTCGGCCTCGGGGTGTGCGCGGGACGTCGGGTGCGCGAGGACAGGGCGCGCGCACTGGCGCGGAAGGGCAGGCGAGCGAGGAAGCGAAGAAGTGAGGGCGCGGGAGCGCGTGTTGGGATGCCGGACGCCTGCGCCTGCGAAGCTGGGCGCCTGCGCTCGCTGAAGCGAGTCAGGCCGCGGATGTCACCAAGGCTGACACTCCTTCTTGCGACGGTTTCCGGATTAGGGTTAGTGTTTGGTTAAGGGTTTGCCGGTTTAGATCAAGGTGATGGTGATGATTTTTGTGAAGGCCAAAAATAACATAGAACACAATAGCTTTGGGATTGATAATCGAAAAACCCTTAATCCATAAAGGGTTTCTTCAATTCTATTTCAATCTGATTTTATTAAAAGATGCATAACATGAATTTATAGAAAACTATGAGAGATCTAACCAATCCTTCCTTGTAAAGGAAAGGGGTTTGGATAGATTAATTCTATCTAAAGATAAATGAAATAACTTTAAGATAAATAATTCCTAAGAAGATAGATATTTAATAACTTGGTGGCTAAGTAATATATCTAGAAGAGATATAATTAATTTCCACCTTATTTAACTAATTGCATAAAATAACAAATTAATTAAATAACTAATGTAACTCGGCCCACAAGAGATCACTCAGCCAAGGCTTCCTCTTCACTCGACATTCCCTTGATCCACTCGGCCGAGTGCTTCCATGGAGTTGTCGAGTCATGATGAGTCATGGGGGATGCTGACGAGTCTTCATGAGCTCTGAGTGTGGACGCAAGCTTACTTCCGGTGCTGGTGGTGTAACCTTGAGCCAAGTGATCCAGGGTGGCCTGAACCCTTGCTCTAACGTTCCATGGTGACGGACAAGAAAGGCCTTAGTTGCATTTTGAATCTTCTTGGCCCTTGCACGAGTGACAGGGCCATCAAATGGAACCTTCATGTTGTCCTCAATGTCACCAGGAGTCATCGATATTTGAACGGCATCAAGGGGAGCTTTGTTTGCAATCATTGTGGGAAGGAAGAGCACATGAAAAGGAATTGCAATGTGTGTAAGAAGAAAATGAAGTAAAAGGAAAATCAGAAAGGTACAACGTCAGTTCTGCAAGACAGTGATGATGAGCAGGTTGTTCTCACATGCTTGTAGGATCATGATGGTGAGCCTGATTCTTGTGTAGAGTGGATTGTTGGTGTAACTGCATCCTTCCATACTACATCCAGGAGGAAAGCGTTTAATTCGTACCGAGCGGGACGCTTTTGTAACGGCCCGAGATACACACGCTAGTCCTAATAAAGATGCTTCCAGGTGCAAGGCGAAATATTAACACACTAACATGCTCCTAAGATCAAGTGCATAAATATAATAAGGCCTTAGCACCGAATACAAAGTGGTATATCCCTCTCCTACCTCCACCCCCTTCCGATAGGGCGGAGACTGGCCAACTCGTGAATGCATTCCGTTATAATCGGGCGGCACGCATGCCCAACCCGCCCCACAATAAATCCCGCAGGCATCTCATAATATAAGGAAGTTCATGACTCGATTGACTCAGGACGGGACCCGATGGGACTAGGTCGTCCTATAACCCTAGCAACGACTCTAGTTACTTCACAGATAACGGTCATTCTGTTTACAAAAGCAATGAGTAAACGAATGCTCAATCATGAGTGCAATCCTAGCAGGATACTACATGACATGCTTTATTATGAATGCAAGCACCAAGTATGCACATGGCTACAAGCAGGGAGATCTCTTTTCGAATTTGAGTAAGCTCATATAGGAACTCACCTGGCTATGCAGAACAACATAATGGAAGATCCGGCACATATCAATCATAAACACAAGGTATCACCTAGATACATATCAGAACACATATAGGTCTATATCTAACCATTCAGTCATACAAAGCACACATCATTCAATAACATCCTAACACATTGAATCATCATCCCATCAAGTTCAGCCATTCATCGTGTCGTCACATTCCACGAGACCATATCATTCTCCACAATTCACTTAGCCACATTCACATTCTCATAATAACATATCCGTATATATCTCAATAGTTCATAAAGTATAAGTCAATCGATACATAATTCTAACATCTCATGCCATTAATCGTTCATACATGCCAATAGGCCACACAAAACATGATATTAGTCACTCAATCATATCATCATGCTAGTTAGTCATCGATCACATAATTCCCAAGTTAGTCCCGAAACCGCTTTAAAATCCGAATCAACTAGTTAGAAATTCTGATCCTTGAAAACGCTCATCAAATTGCTTTTTTTTTTAAATTTAATTCCGATAATATACTTTTAAATCTCCAAGTCTCGTAATATTATATTTTCTTCTAATCACCGTAATATTATATCTTTAATCTTAAAATAATGTTTTATTTTTTAAATCTCAATAATATTATATAATATTTAAAATAATATTTTCTTTAAACATTTTCATAAACATCTCTAAATTCTTTATAACCCCACCCATTTACATTTAATAAAATCATCCTCTTTTTAAGTTACCAAACCCGACCCCTCGATTTTATAAAATACCGAAACCGACCCTCTCTTTTCAGTAAACCCAAACCAAATACCTTGATTTTAGAAGACCCAAAACCAATTTGATTTTTAGTAAATAATTAGGCCCAAAATTCCCTCTTTTTAGAACAATGAACCCGGCCCAAAAATTAGGCCCAAAGGCCATTTTATTTCCTTCAAATTCTGAAATCTGTGAGTTAGAAAAGAAAGAAAAGAAAGAGCCAGGCCCCATGGATGACGTGGCTGATGATGTGGAGGTGGGCCCACGGGAGTCTCTCCTTCTTTTTCCTCTTATATTCGAATGGAAGGAGCAGAGCTCCATTTTCGCCTAGAAAACCGAAGGGAAGGAAGAGGAAAGGGGAGGCCTCCGAAGACGATTCCGGACCCGGATTCCGACTCCGACTACCCAACACTGACTACCCGACACTCATGAATTCAAAACGACAAGGAAGAGAGAGAGGAAATGCTCACCGAGGGAGTTGTCTCGCCGGAAACGAAGCTCGGGAAGGCGCATTCGGTTGCGACGGAGCGAATTTCTTCGAACGAGAAGTGCCTGGGAGAGGTGGGGAAGGTGAAAGGCGGAACCTTTGGATTGATAAAAGGTTAAAGAAGGAAGAATGAGCGGGATCGAACCTTACCGAGGCGAATCGGGAAAACTGAGCGCACAGGAGGCTCGGCGGTGGCTCTGGTGGATCCTAGCTTGCTCATGCCCGGACGTCGAGGCTCAGGGCTGCTCCCGAGGTTGCTTCTCGGCTCGTCAGTGTTCGGCCTCCTCTCGGAAAGGAGGGACAAGGGTCCGGTGGTCCTCGGGAGATGCTCGTCCAAATAGGGGTGGCGCTATTGGGCTCGTGCGAAGAGTAGGGAGGTAGAGCTCGGGTGTGGGGCTCGATTGGGCGTCGTTGGTGGCTCCGGCTGCTGCTGGTGGCCAGGGACTGGTGGCAGCGGTGGTGTCTCGGTGGAATTGAAAGAACACAGGAGAGGAAGCAAGAGGGTGTTGGCCGAAGGAAGGAGAAGAGGAGGATTGCAAATGGCTTGAAATGAAGGGAGGGGATAGCTTTTAGAGTGACAAGAGAAGGGGATATGCAGATGAAGTGTGGTTTTCTTTTTTCTTTCCTTCTTTTAAAATCAAATGGGGTGTGGTCCTGCAGTTGGAGTTGAGTCAAAGATGAGGAGGGGAATCTTAAACAGGCGTGAGGTTTGTTGGGTTTGACTGCCCAAGGTAGCAAGCAACTATGGGTGAAAAAGAGGGAAGGGGTGTAGGCGTTTGCCTACATTTGAAAAGGAAACAAAAGGGCTAGGCTACCTGATTTTCGGATCTAGAAGGAGGAAAATGGCAAGGATGAGGAAAAGAGAATATAAGTGGTTCCATTCCCATAGGAGATAATGCTAGGATAATAAATCTCGAAATCCGCTCTCTTAATCTTAATCCGACTCGATCAAAATAAGATTTTAAAATCAAAAGGATATTGATATCCGGAGATATTTCCAAATCCCGAGGCGAAAGGACGGATTTAATCTTCAAAGTTCAAAATTTGGCCGGAATTCGCTTTAAGGGTTCAAAAATCCGAGTTAGCGAGTTTTCCATTAAATTCCGTTTTAAAATTTATTTTGATTTTCATTTTTCCGAAAAAATTTAGGATTAAAAATAATCCGAGCCTTTACAACTTTGGCAAAGAAAAGATGGGAATGGAAGCTTTTCTGATATTGTTGGTATGGGAGATGTTTGTGTAATGACAAACACAAGTTGCATGATGACATTGACAGATGTGTGACACATACCAGATCTGTAGAAGAATTTGATTTCTCTTCAAGTCTTGGATAAAAAGGGCTATGATAACTTCTTTAAAGGCGGGAAGTGGAAACTCAGCAAAGAATCAATGGTGATCTCTAGAGGTGATTTTGTAACGGCCCGGGATTATGATTCCCGAGTTACGTTTCGAGGGATGAAACCCCTCGTTGGGATCTTGCGCCCCGAGTACAGGTTGAAGGTTTGAAACCGAAGGTTTGTAGTTTAAAGTAGGATTTCGCACCCAAATCCGGAAGGTCCGTTGGAGACCTCGGGGTAAACCCCTGTACCTGTCCTAAGTCTACGACGCGGAAAATCATTCATCATGCAAAGGGCATAAGTTCAGAAAATGATACAACCAGTGCCACGGCAGAGCCGGGTCAAAACGGAGTATAAGTAAGGAGAAATCCCAAAAGCATGAATCTGGTGAAGTCAGGTTTCAAACACTCACTCTCCGCCGTATGAATAGACCCCGTCATAACAGCACAAAATCAAGTAGTGTATCGGGTACCTGAAACTATACCACCAAGTCAGGCCAACAGTCCGCCCGCGGGTCATCTGACCGCGTTGAGGACATATAATACGCCTATACCTAGAATAAAGGATGCCTTCATGCAGTACTGAAATAAAACCACACTATTATGCTCCTAATTCTTATGTGCAGAATATTGAGGAAGGCTTAACAAAGAATACCAAGCGGTATATCCCTCTTTTACCACCACCCCTCTTCCAGACAAGGTGGACACTAGCCAGTTCGATGCTATAATCATATCAAATCTCATCATCATATCATATCTCATCATCATATCATATCTCATGCCCATCTCGTATCTCGTGATATATATAAATGACTCGAGGAGGACAATACCCGATGAAGCTGGGCTGCCCTATGACCCTAGCAAGGACTCTAGGACTCACAGATAACGGTCGTTCTGTATTCAAACGCATACAGAATAAGAATGCTCATTCGTAAGTGCAATTCCTAAGCATGATACTACATGGCATGCTCTTGTGCATATGAAACACCTACATACTATATGACACATCAGGCAAGAGGTACTGGTTACTGAGTAAGCCCCGGAGGTACTTACCTGGCTAGCAGATCGGCAACAAAAGAATCCAGCACACAGTAGTCACAATCACATAGTATCACCTAGTACATGATTAAATATACATAAGTCTGCATCCAACTATTAAGCACTCAAGCACACCTCAATCAATAGAACAAGTAACATATTATGAAAGTCATTTCATCGCATCATCCGATCATCAAGACAACATCGTTCTCCATAAATCATTCAACCAATTCTGCATGTTCATATGCATCATTTCCGCATATACCTCAACGGTTCATCAAAATCATAAGACAATATCTATGTGATATAAAATCCTACTAGATCGCCATAATTATCCAACATTTAATCTCATATAATAATTCACCACAAGTCATGCTATTAGTCATACATATCATATTGTTAGTCAAACGATCATATTATCATGCTAGTTAGTCATCGAATAAGTCTTATCCCCAAGTTAGTTTCAAAACCATTTCAAATCCCAGTTAAATAGTTAAGTATTCCGACCCTTGAAAATACTCGCCAAATTCCCTTTTAAATTTATTTATTAGATTACTTTCCAACCTTGAAATTCTTTTCCAAATTCTTTTTAAATCTCCAAGTCCAAATAATGTTATATCTTAAACCCCCAATAATATTATATTTTATTTAAAATACCATTAATTAATTAATTACGGATAAATCCAAACCGAACCAAACCCATTTAAATTCAATCGAATCGAACCGAACCAAACCCGCTAATTAATATAACTCCCAACCGGTTCAACCAACTGATAAACAAAGGAGACTGACTGGACAGGGACCCCACGGAGCTGACTGGGCAAGCAGGAGGGCCCACGTCTCCATCTTCTTCCTCCGGTGATTTCCCGCTCCCGCCTGCGCTGCTCTGGTCGACGAGGGTTGCCCGCAATTGCAGCTGCGTCCAGCTCGCTCGGATCCGTCTCCTACAGCACCCGCTCGCTCACTCCCGCTCTCATGTGTCCACTGCTCCCGCGCTCTTACCAGCACCCTCGCGCACGCTCTCGCATCGCTCACATACGTCGCTTCTCGTTGCTCCTACACTCCTCGAGCTCGCCGGAGTTTCCGAGCTTACCCAACGCCTAGCACTCAGCTCACGCACACTCGACATCCGCCCACAACCCGACGCAGAAAACGATTAGAAACAGAGGAAGGAAAATGCGGGACTCACCAAGGAAGGTCGCGACTTCGGAGCTCTCGATCGGAGTTCTGGGTTTTGTCGGAGGCTTGCGATGGTTCGTCGGACCTGCGTGGGACATGGGTGAGTGTGATGGTGAAGTCCGAGGGTGGTTTGGATCGAAGACGGAAAAGAAACGCTTACCAGAAAAGTGGCTTGCGCTCAAACAGGGGAGGGAGGATGTTGGGGCTCGGTGGCTTTACGACGGCTCCAGTGGCTGCTCCGCTGCTGCTCGGGGTGTCGAGGAATGATGCGGCTGCTTCGGTCTCGAAGAGGATGGTTGAAGAGGCAAGGCGGGCATGGGTTTGGCGTCTCCGACCCTCGGATTGGCTCAGTGGTAATGCACATGGGAGGAATGTAATTGTAGTAGATTAGTTGGTACTGCTGCGCTCTCGAGGAAGGAGGAGGATGACTAGCGGCTGCGGTTTCCCATCAGACGAGGAGGAGAGGAGGATGAAGAGGGATTGGTGGCGGAGGTGTGTTGCTGCAAATGGAGAATGGTGATGGCGTGAGATGATGAACCGATGGGAGTTGGTAAGGGTGATGATGAAGAATGGCAGTGAGGGTGGTGATGGTGAAGCGATCTTCAGAATAGGAATGGAGGGAGATTGATGGATTGGAGAGGGTATGGTATGGTGAAGGAGTGGGTGAGGATGAGTGTTGAATTGGTTAAACAAATACCCGGAAATAAATCCTGGATACGCGAATTTCGAATCCCAAAATTAGTTCTCGAATGTTAGTTTTCCTTAATACCGCTTTCTCAATCGATTAGATTTTTAAGATCGAAAAGGATATCGCCATCCTATAATTATTTTGAGTTTTCGAGGTAAAAGAACGAAAATTGTTCGTCAAATTTTATATTACGGTCGGAATCCGCTAAACGAGCTTTTAATTCGATTTAAATTCATTTTTAATTTCTTTTTTTTTCCCGAAAAATTAGGATTTGAAAATCCGAGCCTTTACAGATTTGAGCGGTACATTGTACATTACTCAGATGGAAGAAATCAGAGATGTTGTGACAAAGGTTCATGGTGATGCTTTACTTGATTTGGTGCAAGGGCTAATAGAATACTTAAGTGGGAAGGGGTTGTAGAATCAGAAAAGAAAGTCTCTCGTATCTTTTGCTGATAAGGAGACCTTGAGCACCTGTGATTTGTCTAGATTGCAGACAGGATTTAGCGAAACTTCTGAGACATCAGAAGATGATAGCACAAGTGTGGAGTTTACTCCAGAGGATTGTGCTGATGGGATATCCGTGTTAGATGGGAGTTCACCAGGTGCTATGACTAGTGGTAGATTTGAGCATGATGAGCAAGCAGCCAAGCACGGATAGAAGAAACTAGCTAAGGGTCAGAGGGAGGAGGTCATGCATTCACTGGGAGTTCTACCTCGGAGTACCAAATAGCTACAGAGGAGGGGGAGCTTGAGGGTGATGATGACATCTGGCGAGCATCGGTTCCGCGTTTTGGTGGTGAGACGGGATTGGGATGCATATGAAGGCAGGACGAGCAGGAACGTCATTCCCTTGGGATGGAGGGGGACATTGTTGGGCCCATGACCCATTTTTGTTCCAGCCCAAAGAAGTTATATATTGCGAGGTTTTTAGCAATATAAAGAGGAATTTTGGGAGCGAATGATAGAAACCATGGAGATTAGCCGCATGACTAAAAGAGAAATGAGAGAGAAAGAAAAGAGAGAGGAGGGCAAAAGGAGAGGAAAAATAGGAGATTTGAGCGGGTGTTTCCTCTCTTGATATGGTGATCCGTCTCCCACCTTCGGCAAGTCAACAACGGGTATTTGTTGATATGTATTTTTCTCTTCCTAGAAATCTAATCTGATTATAAGTGTTCAGCTAGTTTTTGGGGAGGAATCCTTTCCACATCAGGTTGTATTTAGATTGGTGTTCGAGATCTCCATGTTTGTTTATATCGGCCCGATACTGAATTGTTAAATGCTTGTACTGATTTGTTGATTAGCGGATTGGTTGCTCTAGCGGGCGGAAGGTGGGTTTTTTGATCATCTGGTTAGAGAGGGTTTTCCCACGTAAATTTTGTGTCGATATTTGTGTTTTTTATCTTTGTTTGTGGTTGTTTAGTTTCCAGATTGGATATTATCGTTTGGTCATTGATTTGCTAACAGATTTTTATTAGTTTTCTTATTACCCGAATTCGCTTTCGGGTATGGTTAGAAAGTAGTTTCTAGCCCAACAAAACTAACTTTTCTTCATTTTGGGCGTTGTGTAAACATCACCAAGATTCGACCCGTCCGAACTTGGCTATACTCTAGACAAATCTTAACTTGGCATATTTGGTTTTAACCAAATTAATCGAAATACATAAAGGAACTAACTGACATTGTGATTCTAACCGAAGCTTGACTTCTCAGACCGGAAGCCAAGATCGCGGTTTAAAACGAAGAACAACCAAAAACCAGACAAACCAAAACAAGCGATTTACGTGATTCAGCCGGAGCCTACGTCCACGGAGCCTCAGCCGAGCGGCTCAAGGTAAAAAATCCACTAAGGTAAAACAAGTTTACAGAACAAGTTGCCAAACGAATTTCGTGAAGGCAAACTCAAGGCAAGAAATGAAGATTTATGAAACATTTATACAAGAGAAACACAAAAGAAGCAAGATAACATAAGGAAACTCCCTAGATTTGAACAACTGAGTCAGATCAGTGTCGGAGAAAGCCACCAGAGAAGAAAATCTTTGCCGAAACGGAGGAATGGACACCTTCTTCTTCCTTCCTAAAGCCGAATCTAGTGTCGTTGTAAGAGATTCGCTCTAGATCAATCGCGCCTCTTGAGCTTCGTCTTTGGTAGGATGTGAAAAACCTAGCTTTCTTTCTCTCATCGTGGAGCTTTTCTCTCTTCTCTCTATTTTGAACTCAGGAAAGTGAAGAGCCAAAAGTGTGCAACCCTAGCTAGAGCTTTGCTTGTATAGAAGAGCTTTGAGACGAAACACCGCTTTCCGTCAAGACGTAAAGAAAAAGCTGAAGTCCGATTTTACAAAGCTAGGTTGGGCTTCTGTATGGACCAGGCCCACTCATAATATAACGAGAGCTTGTATTCACAAATCACACATATATACACATATGTACTATATATACTATATTATAACCATAACATATATGAGCATAGGATTGTAAAACCTACACTACTAATATATGCTAAGCATATGTATAAGTATACATTATATATATGTGATAATGCATATCTTAGATAGGCATTATAGGCATTTTTGGCTAGTTAGGTTACATTTAGCTAATGATTTGGAGTTAAATTGCATCTTGTGATTATTTTGGAAGAATTCGGATTCTGCGCAAATTTGTGGTTATTTTGTAGAGATGGATTCGAACACTATTGAGAGATGCAATGATCTTGGAGTGGACTACAAGAAGCAAGAGTAGAAGAGGAGAAAGACAGTAGATAGGAAGCTTCTCTCAGATGCTGCAACAAGCAGATGCAGCGAGCACATGCAGTGGCCGCAGCACCCATGTCGCGGCCGCCGCATTGAACGCCAGCGAGATGGCCCGTTTTGTTAAATGAAACCCTAGTTGTGTGGTTTGTTTTTAGGCCGACTTAGACTTTTAAAAGAGGGGATATTATTAGTTTTCAATACATTTATATTCTATTTTACTTTTCATTAGACAATTAGAGATTGAGCGATGTTTTCCATGAGGAACTAAACTCATTTGTTCTGCCTACGATTTGAAGCTTTATTTGGATTGATTGTGAGTTTTTAATTCTCGTTCATGAATTCCTTTATTGAATGCTTCAAATTCTTTGCACTTATTGATTGATTGTTTTGTTCTATCTTGTCTGGCCAACTAGTTAGGTAAATTCAATTGCTAGGGTTTTGTAGATTCCTGGTTGTGAACCTTAACCTGAGTAGCAAACTTGTTCCTTTAGGGCTGGTTGAACTAATTGAATGAGTAGGAAGTTGAATGTGTTGTTAAATTCCTTTCCGAGGAACTGCAAATACCTTGGTTAATCTCTGAACTTGAAGCTATCAATTGGGTTAAATCCTTTTCTGAGTGACTGTTCAATTGATAAGGGTTTCTAGGACTGGTTGACTAGTAACTATATTAGGTTGGGACAAGGGCATTCATAGGAAACCTAAAAGGATGAGAAGAAGTTACAAGGATCGTTTCAATCGAATAAAGTGGAAAATTTTAGGTAGAACTATTTCTCACCATTGTCTAAAACAAATTTACTTACGTTTGCTTTCATCAATCCACTTTGATAAAAGGCGGATCTTTTACACTCATACAAACCCCCCTTTGGTTACTTAATTGGCACTTAAATCATCACTTGAATAACAAATTTCCCCGTGGATCGACCTCTTACTTATTTCTATACTAGTTATAGGTTTGAGATTTATTTTGACAGATCAACGATAGGTTTTCCTCCCGTCAATATGGATATATTAGTTTATGCCTTGATCTACCATTTAACTTAGTCTATTTGGCCATCCAATGTTCCTAGATCATATACTTAGATTAAATAGACATTACAATTTGCCCTTCTAATATAGGTATTAGATTTATTAAAAACACAATTTTATACTTCTGCCTCATCATTGGCTCAATACCTATTAACTAAGGTGGTTCTGCGAGTTGGAGAAAATCCCTGCCAAACACAAACTTGTTAGCATGAACAACTTTCATACCAAAATTAGTTAGATTGATGTCACCTTAATTTTCTTCACATCTAGCTGTCTAGTTGTAACCATGTTGCGAATTAAATGAAAATGCACATCAATATATTTAGTCATCTCGTGATACATGGATATTTGCACAAGTATAGTGCGCTTTGGCCATCCGTCTGTGTAACGGGCTTTAATGGCCTTTTGAGGATTTCTTTAAGAATTCATTTAAGCCATATAGCCTCTTTTGCTGCTTCAGTGGCATCATATACTCAAATTCTGTCGATGACAAAGCAACAACCGATTGTTGTTGAGATTTCTATGAAATACAGTTTCCTACCCATGTAAAGTAGTAGGCAGGGCCGTTCTGTTATATTTTGAGGCCATGTGCAACTTATAGGTTGAGGATTTTTTTCCAACTAATTCAAAGGGAAAAAATAATCCACCAAATTCACTAACAAATTAAAAAGTAATCCCTGCCGAGTATAAAAAGTGAAAACTAACAAAAAAAAAAAGATAGTTAGAATTTGAGATTATGCATCAAAATCATTGAGGTTGAAGGTAGCATTGCAAATTCCAATTATTGAATAAGTTGAATTGATTTCCCAAATTTTTTCTTTTAGGATGGTGTAGGGGATTGTGTTGAATTTTTGTGACGGAAAAAAAGGTCAAAACTGTAATATTTACAGGGAAAAAAATTTGGAATGGACTTCTTGGGCTACGGTAATTCCAATGGGTTAAAAAAGGGATATTGGGCTTTACATGGAAAAAAATTGAAAGGACTAGATCCTCAAAATTTTGAGACCCTGTGCGATTGCACTTTCTACACGGGCCTTAGGCCGCCCTTGGTGGTAGGCAGTAGTAGACTTTCGATTGTCTTTATTACAAGCATAATCAGCATCAACATATCCATAAAGTCTATCAACATAATCATGCAAACCATATTGAAGAGACAAATTTTTTATTCCAGCAATATATCGAAGTAAGTATTTCATAGCAGTCCAATGATCATTTCCAAGAGTGGACATAAAGCGAGTAAGGACAAAGATAGAAAATGTAAGGTCCAGACGGGTACATAACATAGCATACATAACTGATCCTACATCTACGTCGCAAGGGACCTTAGCCATTTCTTTCAAATCTTCTGGTTTGGTCGGTGGGATAACGTTTTTTGGTAAGCTCTATATGCCCCCCTAGGGGTATGTATGTTGGTTTAGAAGTAGAAATGTGAAATTTGTCTAAGACCTTAATTAAGAATATAGTTATCTTGAGATAACAATATCTTTTTCTTTGGTTGGTCTCTAATTATGATGACTCCAAGGATTTTCTTGGCATTCCCTAAGTCTTTCATATGAAAGACTTAGGGAATGCCACTACCTAGGGGACTACTTGAGTCCATAGATTTATCTTTTAAGATGGAAAATATGATTAGGATACTCAGGGTTTTCAAACCCTCTAAGTTGTTTCATATAGACGGTTTCATCAAGAGTACCATGCAAGAAAACAGTTCTAACACCCATTTGTTCTAGTACCTGGTCAAACATAAAACACAGAGCAAGGATTAATCTCATAGTGTTATACTTGACTACAAGTGAAAGAATGTCATTAAAATATATGCCTTATCTCTGAGAGAACCCTTTGGCAACAAGTCGGGCTTTAAACCTAGGTGGATTACTACAACTTAATCTTTCCTTGGAACCAATGTCCACATTTTATTTGTGCACATTGATTCCAGTTCTTTTCTCATTGCAGCTAGCCACTCTTTGGCATATCTATCTTTAATGGCAGAGTCATATGAGTTTGGAGTAGTAGGATGCCGAATACTATCAGCAGATAAGAATGCATATTCCACAATATATGATATATACTTCCTATTTGGTATGTTGTATCTAGGCTCTCTATCCCTAATAACCTGATAGTCATGCATATTTGGCAATACAAAAACGTTAGACGAAACATGCAAATCAGAAGGGAGGGAGGACAAAACAGAGGACTCCCTTTGAGAGTCAATAGAAATGGCATTTACAAAACCAGAAATAGGAGAAGAGTAAGGATAAGGAGAGGGAGAAATAGATTGAGGAGTAGTAGGTGGTAGCTTTTCCTCTTCCGGAGGAGTTAACTCGTACCCTTTTTGCTTTTCTTCTTCTGTGTCGACATCTGCAAGCTGACCCTTCTTTCTTCTTTATATTTCCCCTCTATAATGTGGAGTATGGGGTCTTCTTAGCCGGTAAGGTGATCCTACCAGTGTCGTACTCATCTTCATCTCCATCAAAGGAGGAGTCATCAACAAGCAACTTCTTTGTCCGCTCTTGGGTACTTGCCAGCTCAAAAAGTGTTGCTAGTTCAGATTTTAAGAGGAATATACTCTCATTAAATCTCACACTTCTAGTTATTACCACTTTGTAAGGGCCATCTGTAGTAATAACATCCTGTAGCCTTTTACTCTTTTAGGATAACCCAGGAGACTACCCTTTAGAGAACTTTGTTGGAGCTAATTCCCATCATTGATGTGAGGATAAGTTGTAAAACCAAAAGGCTTAATGTGGGACAATCTGGGTAGTTCACATGTCCATTTTTGTTGTGGAGTAAGGTGATAACACTAGAAGGAGATTTGTTGACAAGATATACAGTAGTTAAAACAACTTCTCCCCATAGAGTAGTTTTTAATCCATAACTAATCAACATGCATCTAAAAAGTGTATGTATATTTATAGCATGTGATTACTAGCTGCAAATTACTATGGAAGATTTCAGAGAATGAAGCTACTGTCTATGGAAGATTTTAGAGATTGATGATTCACAACTGCGAGTGCATACAAATTAATTACTAGTCGCAACTAAGAAGAAGTGTATGTATATTTATAGTATGTGATTATACATCAACGTGTCTAGTGTGTGTGTGTATATATACGGGAAATTAAAAATATATAAAGAAGATTATACATCTATATGTATTACATCTTTGAAAAACGCAACATACATATGAATTTTAGAATTTATTTATATTTATTTTTTATTTGAGGGACAAGGCTCGTGAGGATTAAAAAAAAATCTTATTCTGATCTCGTCCCGTAAAAAATTAAGCGGGACTGGATGCGGGATAACCCACGTCCCATCTTGTGCCCACCCTTGCACACAACTACTGAAATATAATATAGGAATCAGATCTATATACATATACTAAAATAGATTTATAACGCTCTATGTGGTACCCCGCGGAAGATTATAGGAAATCAAATTCTCGCCAAGAAATATTATTAATATAATATGTTGTTATAATTTGTAGAAAGTTATCATAAATCACTATATATACATACATACATACATATTTATACATATATATATATATATATATATATATATATATATATATATATATATATATATATATATATATATATATATATATATATATATATATTGATTAAAATAAAAACCAAAATTATTTCTTAGTCATACTTACTAAGAATACATATTAACAAATAAATATTTGATAGATTTTATTTTATTTATTACTAGATTAATTTTTGGTAGAAAGAATTATTTATATTAAAATTAATTATTTGATAGCTTTTAATTTATTTATATCTATATTATTTTTTAGTAGCATGAATTATTTATATCTAAATTAATTTTTATTTTATATTTCCCACGCACTTTGATCGTTAGTTTAATTGTCACATTGTGATTCAAATTTATTATTATTTTTCATAATTTTAATAAATTTTCTTATAAATAACAACTATAAATTCAAAATATTGTATTAATATATTATATTCCCATGAAAACAATGCCACATATTTTGGGTGGTGATACAACCATAGTTATATATAGAGTTGGCAATACTCGACCTGACCTGAGAAAACCGATCCGATTAATCCGACTCGAACCCGCCCGACAACCGAATAATTGAAAAAAAAGTTTGGATCCGAGACCGACCGACCCGATTCGAGTTAAGCCCGGACCCGAAAGCAATCCGAACCTAGTAAGAACCGGAACCCGATTATATCCGAATGGACCGGCCCGAAATCAACCCGAAATTGCCCGACCCGAGCATATCCGAAACCCGAAATTACCCGAACCCGATTATACCCGACACCCAAAATAATTAAAACCCGATTATATCCGAAACCAACAAAAATCTTAACATTTTCCCTAATATACTCAAATCAACCTAAGTATTTGATTACTTAATAATGGATGGTAATATTATCATGCTTCTAGTATAATTAAATAAGTGTAATTTTGTACTCCCTCCATTAAAAAAAGTAACTTTTTAGCATTTTATAAGACGCCCAAACTATGTAAATATCAATTTTTGGTTATTTTTATAATTTCGTAGTTATGAGTAATAAGTATGAAATTAATATTAAAAAAAAATATTTTATATGATTTTGACTTTTTTTAACGAAGGTAGTATTGATTAAAAATTGATAAACATTAGCTTAATCTATAGAAGGATAAATATCTCAAAGGTAAATAAAAATTAATTTGTTTATCCAATATGACTCTCGCGGGTTCGATTGGACTGAACTCAATTCGACCAAAAGAGTTGTGACCAAAACCCAATTCACTTGAACCCGCTTAGACCGAAACCCGACTCACCCGAACCCGTTTAGACCAACACCCGATTCAACCAAACTCGTTTAGACCGAAACCCGATTCGCCCGAACCGAATAGAACCCGAAAACCCGATTGTATATGATAAACTATGGGGTGATTTGATGTCCATGTTTTATGCCATGTTTTTAATACTTATTTCAGCTCCTTATTCTATCATTTTTGTGTATTTTGGGCTGGAAATATATCGAATTTGTGTAGTTTATGCTTATTTGCAGGAAATAGAGGTCTACACGAGTTTCTGTTTAATATTGCAGAATTTGGAGCTAATTCGGAGCAAAACCAAGAAGCGCTAGAAATACACTTGATGTCTACTGAAGGAGCTCGAAAATCGACGAAAGAGCGCCTGACATCGAGCAAAGTTGAGCATAGAACGAGACACTGAAGAGTGGTCGATATCAACTAGACTTGGTCGATATCGACCTGATTCCAGTCGAAAATTCCAGGACAACTCGATATGACATGAAGACACGAAGACAGGTCGATTTCGACCTATATTGGTCGATATCGAGCAAAATCAACCGAAAATCTCTGCCAGAGTCCAATATCGAGTGAAGTCGAGCAGACAACTCGATATCGACCTAGGTTTGATCAATATTGACCAACTTCCAGATCGAGTATGAAGTCGATTCCGAGTCCTTGGAAGATTCCGAGTGGAGATTACTTACACATGAAGTTTTGAGAGATATTTTCTATCTTTTTATCTTTCTATCGATCTTAAGGGTGGAACATTTAATTACCCTATAGGATTTATCTTGTTTACCAATTTAGATTTATTTATTTCCAAGTAGAATTATATCTTTAGATAGTTGATTGATATTGCTTTCCTTGATTAGCAAGGATGAAGCCCTATAAATAAAGCCCATGGGGCTAGTTTTTCATTCATTCAATTCTAGAGCAAGTTGTTCCACAAACAGTTTAGGAGTTCAGAGGTTTTAAGGTTTTGGCATTCTGCGAAAATGTGAGTGCCAGGATTGTAAAGATTTTGAATATAGTTTATGCAAGTTTCTTTTACATCAATGATGTCGATTGCTATGATGAGGCGTGAGTAGTCCACCTACTTCTAGGGTTGGGGTGAGCCCAACGATAGCCATGTTGGTAGATTAGCGAATTGCAAAAGAAGGTACTTTATCTTATTTATTCTATTCATTGTTCTTTATTTATTCTATTCCTTGTTCTTTAAGAAATTAAAGAACTCATGTTGTGAAACTTGGGTAGTAATTAGGATTTCTGTTATAGATGGTTGAATATTTGAACATACTTACTAAAAACAAGGCCACGTGTTTTGGGGTTCCAGAATGACCTAACTAAAATAGAATTGATGCTTAAGTGAAAAACATTATAAAATAATGTGGGTGGAGGTAGTCCGAATGCACTTGTGATGCTAAAATAGAATCGATGCTTATGGGTTGCATTAATGGCTGTGTCAGATGTGATTTATTTTTTTCGAAAATGAAATTACAAAAATGACGCAGTTTTCGCTAGCAAAGGAGCAATACACCGCGTTTCACATGAGGAGAGCTGACGCACGTGCAGAGGGGCAGGGACAGGTGGCGCATGTGCAGAGGGACAGGGACGAACGACTGTGATTGAATGGGACGAACGACTGCGATTGGATCTTGCCAATGTTAAATGAAATTCAAATAATGCTAATTTCGCTATGTAAAATGTAAAAACTTTTTTTTTTCAATTACCATAATACTATATTCATTTTTCTCTACACATAGACATCAAATTTGAATATGTTTTGACGTAATTTGAAAAAAATGATTTATTTTGATATAATTATATTGTAATTTTGCTCGGTAAATTGGATCTTGGGCATTTGGGTTCGTTTCAGGGCTCAAATTAGGGTTTTACTGTGTTCGAAACTTTCTGGCAATTTTCGAAACTTCATACCGAGTCCAGTTATTTTTTTTTAGTTCGTAACACACTTCATTGAATGTTTGGAGGATGTAAAAATGTGGTCAAGTCATTTGTGACATTGGTATAAATGATCTGTATGGATGCAGTGTGTTGCCCCGTCCAATTAAGATTTATTGAGTAGTCTTGTCTGCTCAGTTGGACTGTGTTCTGATTTTGGCTATAAAACCTTCTCATCACAACCATTTCAAAACACACCAATTCTTCTTCATCTTCTTCTCATCATGGATCCATCTCAAAATCAAGCTGATAATTTCTTCTTATTTGGCTTGAGCAATATGTCCCTTTCTTCAGAATATGGGCTAGGCTATTACGAGCAACTTCTATCTTCAAACCCACAAAATCTTACCCCAGACACTATTGGAAGTGAAAATTCACAACAATCCCAACCTATCCCAACTTATAGCACCCAACAAGGTGTCGGTTTTAGTTCTCGAGGTCGAGGTCATCTCAGTGCTCATGGGAGAGGTAGTGTCGGGGCTTGTGGTTCAGGCCGTGGTGAAGTTGGAGAAGGTGCTGATGAAATTCGTTTTTCTCGCTTCACTTGGAGTGTGGAAAACGATAATCTTCTCGTTAGCATTTGGATAAACATCTCGACCGACGCGGTCATCAACAACGACTAAGATTCAAATGCATTTTGAGACAGAATCGGAGCCTTCTATGAGAAGTATAGGAAACCACACCAAGTGGAAAGTGATGGAAAGAAATGTAAAGCGCACACTACTAGAATTGTGCTAATAGACATCGGGTCTTTTATATCGGTCGAAAAAACGCCTGATGTTAAAAATATTTATAACATCATTTTGAAAATTATCGATGTTATTGAGATTTGATACTTCGATCGAAATTTTTGGACAATGTTAAAATTTCGATTTAAAATTTTTTGAAAGCGCGCTATAACACTTCATTAAATTTTGAGGCGGTAACCAGATCCCAACACTTAAAAAAAAAGCCACTTTATAAAATTTCCACACACCTTCCCTCCAACCCTTAGAAAAAATTTCACCCAAACTCAAAATTTCCCAAGTTGAAATTTCAAATCCCTATATTTCATCCCTGTACTATTCTTTATTCTTTTGATCCAGTTTCTACGGTTTATCTATTCCACAAACTTTTAGCGATCTGAGAAGTGAGAACTCCAACCCTCATGCCTTAGCCATGGTGAATCCCAACCCCTTGGTCTCCTTCCTCTCCCCCTCTTATTCTTTACCCTCATCTATGCTCCCGTCCTCCTAACTTTAGTCCTCCACGTGCCGGTGAAGGCGGTGAAGAAGAAGATTCCTCGCCCTCAAATATGGCATCTCCGACTACAACGATATCGAAGTCGGGAGCCCTACCTGTGCGATTGAGCGTGATGACGAGATGAGCCAAATACAACCCTTCGATGATTTGGGTAAGTCTTTTGATTTTTCTCCCCCTTGTTTGGGATTTCTGGGTATCTTCGTTAGGTCTTAGGAGATAGCAGCTGTAATGGCAGATCCTGTGTTTGGAATGGCAGATCTGGGTAAGTCTCAAAATATTTTTCTAGATCTGGTCCTCCTCCTTCCCTTTTTTCTCATTCTGTTCTTCTCCCTGAATTTGATGCGAGTCTCGAAGTTTTTTTTGTCAAATTCGGGTGTGTTCTTGTGCTTATTATCCTCCTTGTTTGGGGGTTTTTGGGTTTCTTCGATTTTTTGCACATTTGGGCAATTTTTGTCTCTCATTGATGGCTGTTATTTGTTAGAAAGGTAGATCTGGGCAACACTCAATGAATCTGTTAGATTTGATCCATCTCCTTCCCTTTTTTTTTTCTCATTATAGGGTTTCTACTTATTTCAGTTGGATTTCATGAACATGGAGATAGCGAGAGACACATTAATATCAACTTATGAAGTATGTTGTAACTTATGTGAATCAAATTGATTTCCTGAGATGGCATTGTTCTAGGCTAACAATGTCGATTGAGGAGACATATGTCATCAGGTCTGTGTTCTAATTGGTTTATCTATTCAGTTTGATTTCCTGTTTTCTAAATTAGGGTTTTGTGTTTATCGTTTTTGTGTTTCCACTCCATAAGAATGATATAGATTTTTTCATAAGTTAGGGTTTCTCTATTCATCTGTTCAAACAAGTTTTATTCTTCTTGTGATGTATAGGCTGGCAAAAGAAGCTAAATGATCTGGTGTACATTTTTTCAGGAGACTATCATGCAATGGTCTTTTTTCAGGAGACTATCATGACAGTTCTGGACATAAAAACCAATGTGCAACAAGGGCAATTTCCAACTATACACTACAACTAAAGGCAGCTTACTCTGAGCCAGCTTCTTCTATGAAATGTTAAGAAATTATCATATTTTTCTTCTTTATTGCTTTGCTTTACCAGGAATGATGGTACTCATCCTTTGTTAAGTACAGGTAATTACTTAACTAAAGCACTCATGTTTCTATCACACTTTATTGGTTATGTTCATCAGGTATTTTGCTTTTCCTGAGCCCTTCGATCGTATTTTTCATGTACTTTATCTTAATTGTGTTGTAGACTGTAGTCACCATGCTGATTGTTGATGCATATTTCTATTAGCTTTTTTTCCTTTTAATGATAAGACTCTTATTCACATTATCTACTCTTTCTCCACTTTGTGTCATTATATTAACTTTTTCCTTGGTATGTATAAGCCCTTGCATGTGGGCTTTACTTTAGATTTATGTGGGAATAAAATCATTGTACGATACAATGGTACTGTCGGAAGAGTAATTCGCACCATGCAAGTGTTTGTTTCCTCTATTTTTTTTAATATACCTTAGGCTTTTCTTCTACTATGTTTCAACCAATGGTTTGAATATTCTTCTACTTAATCCCTTCACTGTTTTGGATGATTCAAAAAATGTGGATCATAAACCTTCATCAAAGTATATGTGCTTCTTCTGTCATCTTTCTCTGTCTAGCTAAGAAATTTTCAAGTGTTTAATCTATTTATCGTAAAAAGTTATGTTGTAAATTCAAGCATTTGGTTTCTATGTTCTCGAGCATAGTAAGCCTTAGATACCGTCATGTTAGCTTGTTCTTGCCCAATCAATTCCTGCCTTGTTATTGTGGATGTCAAGCACATGTTTCATTCTTGGGTGTATGCAAACAAATATATAATATATAACTTTAGTGCAACTTGTTCTAGCTAAGCTGTTTTATGTTACTTATTTATTTTTATCTTCTATGATCTTTAAGCGTGCTGATGATAATATGGTGTATCTACTTAGATGATTGCATCACTATGCTCTTATTAATGAACAATAACTTTAATGGATTTGCATAGCTTACAAAATCTTATTTGGTTCATTAGGTTCTTAACTGGTATTTTGGATTGTTGCTTAACTTAGTTCCAGGGCCCTTCAATCTCTATTTCTAGTCCACTATCAGTGCATTTGTAGTTCTCTCATTGAGATCAATTTTATCTAGACTAAAATGTTTCCTGTGTTTTATGGCCTGCTATCTTCTCGAGTCATTTGGAGCTAAATAAATAAAGCATATAAGTTCCTTTTGCCTGTAGTCGTCTTCATAACATTCCAACCTTTTTAGTTTTTCAGTGGATAAATCCATCTTAAATGGATACAAGATGAATTATATTTTGGTGGGTGGTGTTAAAGATCCAAACTTTACCACATCGTATTTTACCCGATGTCTATAATAATTTATAACATTGTTTTTATCTTTGATAACGATTTAAGTACGTTGATATAATTATGTTTTGGTTGATGAACCTAATGTTCAACCATTGTTATTTTGCATTTCTAGACATCTCAAACAATGTAGGGTAATAAAAAAAATTGACATTAGCATCAGTAAATTTTTAAAAAGAGATGTTTTATGTTGATATAGACATCGGTTATACATTATTCATTTTGTGTGCATTCTTTATTTATTTATAATTTTATGATATTAATTTATATAAATATAATGTATCCTATTCAATATTTTGAAGGTGATGTTATTTGTGTGCTTTGAAATCGGTTTTGTATTTGGAAAACGATGTTTTTATGTTTTAAGATATCGTTTTATACTCGTTTAATGATGTAAGTGTTTCCTATTGACATCAGGTAGCATTGTCATTTTGATATATTCAATGATTCTAAAATCGTTTAGTTTATGATATTAATTTATATGAATATAATGTATCTATTTGAATATTTTGAAGCCGATGTTATTAGTATATTTTGAAAACATTTTTTTAGTTGGAAAACGATGTTTTTATGTTGTAAGATATCGTTTTGTACTAGTTTAATGATGTAGGTGTTTCCTATTGACATCAGGGAGCATTGTCATTTTGATATATTCGAGGCTTCTTAAATCGTTTTGTGTCTTTGCGGTCGACATTTCTACAAAAATAGACATCGTTTTTCTGTTAGGATGTTTGATGTCTTTCAGTTGTTAGCTATATATTTCATACGCTAAAACACACATGTTAATTACAACCAAAATATCATCCAACACCATATATTAACCACATTCAATACATCATCCACCAACATACATTCATCACAACCTTCAAGTGTACAAAATGCAACTGCCCACATGACTAACATCATTCAAAAAATTGCCGAGGACCCCCCAACACATACCATAGCTAGCTAAGGCGTTTAATGGGCATAGTAGTTTGCAAAAGCTAGACCACGAGTGTACACCTGCATTACCATAATTACAGAGCTAGCAAGTAGGTTGCAAAAGACCACCAAACATGACCATCAGCTAGCTAGCTATATATACCTAGGCTTCACAAAATAAGGTTCATGTACCTCAAACATGACCATCAGCAGTTGGGAATTAGCCAGTCTATAACAAGCTCCAAAGGAAGTTAGCAAGTTCGATCCGCACTTGATCAACCTCCTATTGAGTATAGGATTTGCGATTTTTTCGCACAACCCACTACCCAATAAAATAGATCTGATCAGTATTATCATGACGAGTAAATAACAAAGTTTCTTAAATAACAACTAATTAGTAACTAACACATACCTCCGTATAAAAACAAAGTCTATCATCGAATATGATCTCTTTCATGAATCTCATAACATAATAGCCACACTCATATCCACCGGGCTGCATAGGTTCACCCTACAAACACATTGCATATGTACATATAAAGGCTAAGTAAGAATATTAGACCTTATCTAACATCGATCGAAAACAAGACATGTGTAAGTAGTTACTTACATAGAGGGGTGTCACCTTAGGCATCTTTGCACCCTTACCCATTTCAACATTGTATTCCTTAACAGCACTGCATCATGAAAACATAAATGAAACTTTCTTAGGCATGATGGATCAAAGAAGATGAATTTGAATTCATTGGCCATCCCAAATGGATTACTTACGATTTCACCGCGGTTTTCCAATCTTTATAAGGACTTGGTCTAGGCATGGAGTTGATGATTAAGATGTCACCGTTCCAAATGACCGTTAAGATCCAATGTTTCCTGCATATATATAAGAAGATTAAAATATTTTGTACGTACACTGATTGCAATCCACCAGTTCAACCATAGAAACGTTGAATTACATATAAACCCAATGTTACAAAAATAAATATTGAATTGCATGCTTCTAATGGCAACCTTATCAATTGTATTTCATAACAGTACTAGTTATCTATTTGAAATCTTGCTACAATACAAACCCAAAGGAGAAGAGAATACTTACCCCGGATTATTTGGTATCATGAGCATGTTGCAGTCATTGCTTCCTTGTTTCAATCATTGGACTAAGTAGGGGACAAAACCAGGTCTTGTACACTGATAGGTAGCTCCTGAGTCAACAAAACCATACGAATCCAACTCTTTCTTCTTACGAATAAGACCATGCAAGTACCTGTTAGTAAAAGGCATCATCATTAAGTATTTGCGATTGATAAATGAAACTAACATGCTAAGAAGTATAATGAAAACGGAAATGTCCACTTACACCATATACGCATCTATCACTCCAGCTCCAATCCATTTAAGCTCCAACATATCTATCACATTCTCTCGCAACACAACAAGATGCTTAGGCACACCAAATACTTCTTCATCTAATGGCATCGTAATGGACATAGATGTCTCTCTCATTGTGACCATAGCATGCTTGTATAAGAGGTAGCACCTCTTAGGCACATATGCGGGTATCTCAGCCTCATTAAACAATTTTTTTGCTTCCTTTGGCTTTTTCCTTGGCTTCGATGGCATACTTTGAAGTACCCACTTTTCAGGCCAAGCCACAGTCGTCCCAACAACATCTCTAACTAAAAAATTTTTGCATCTAGAATGGGGTATGGAAGTGGTTCATCACCTTGCTTCTCACCCACAATGGAGGCTCTAACACACCCTTATGGCCATGGTCGTCCGTGATGTGTAGTGGTCAGCCCTTCGCCTCCCAAAATAGTACCAAAAGCCACCACATTTTTTATGTCATTCAATGCAAACTCATAGAAGTCATGGCCCTACTTGAACATATGATTAGCGGTAAATGACAGTTAGAAATACATTTAAGTTTTATAACTATAGGCACTAAAAATATTATATTTACATGCTTACCGTCGATGATGGAGGACGCTCAAGCAAATCATCAGCGTCGAACGAGTTGGTGATGTCGTGGTGACTACTCTTATCAGATAAAGGGGTCACTACAAGTGTTGCCTCAGTTTCTGTAGGGTTGTCTATGCATTTTCCTCTCGCCATACGAGCTTCAAAATCAGCCAAAGCTTGTGCAATTAACTGCTGCGTCTTTGCCTCATGCTCAGCGAGCAGTTTCTTCGTATTCTGCAGCTCCAGTTCCCGCTCTTTGTCTCGAGCCAACAGCTCTGCCTTTGTTATATGAATTCTTCTTTGCTTTGGGAGTCCAAAGTAGTTTGTCGGAGTTACAAAGCCTCCAACACCTCTCACCCTACCCGTGTGCTCCGAGTTTCCTAATGTTTGGGTGAGTATATCATTACTTCCTTCAACAACGAGCTCACCATTCTTTTGCTTCTCCAATAAATCATCCTAATACAAGTACGAACCAAATATTAGAACTAGTCGGTAAGCATGGACTAATCTTTCAGCCAAGCTAAAAAAGCACTTAGAGCTTACAATTTTCTGAAGTATTGGTTTCAAGTCATCATCAACGTTTCCATCTTTAGGCAAATGGGCTTTCTTCCACATAACTAGACGATCTACCTTATCATCACTACCCACTTCCTGAGCCTCTTTCTACACATAATTACCAAAGGGCATTAGGCAATATGACATATATAGTCCAGATAATGGAGAAAAAGACTGTATTAATAGATAATTACCATTTTTTCCTCTACTCCAATGTAACCCGATCTTGATGTTCTGTGATGATACCTTCTTTTCTTGACGACCTCGCTTTGTATTCTATGCTTCTCCTACATACAAAATGCTAAGGAGATCAGCCATAACTCATAAGCTAACTTTGAATATATGCAGGTTATAATGAATGCAGGGAAGTGCTAAGGAAATCACCCAGATTAAAAACAAAACCTTTAACATTTTAATTTATTTAATTTATCGTCCCACTCTCAAAGAGAAAAAACAAGAACATGAGGATTTCCAACTGATGGATTTCGCATGAACATGTAGTGGATTTTACATGAATAGAAGAACAAGGGAACGAAATGAAGGCTAATGGATTCAAGCAACAGTTGATGAGATTCCAGTTGAAAGTACAAGAGAACAAGATGAAGGTTGAAATCCAACAACAAAGTATTTTCTGTAACAAAATTACAGCAGTAGCTGATGGATTTCACATGACCAGGCAACCAACAGACATGCAAACAAAAGCACCCATAACTCCTTTTCATATACAAACACACATCACAAGGAGAAAAAGACATATGGAGAAAGAAAGAAAGAAAGAGACAAGTTCAATGGAGCAACTTGATATAACCTTGAATGCCACTCAATCCAGTTTGAAAACAAGACACCTTACCATCCATTCATCTGTACATCTTGATTTCACAAATTCCCTCCAAACATCCTTGCCGACAAATGCATACTTCTTTGGTGGATTTCTCAATTTCTTCTTATTTCCACGATGCGGAAGGACCTCATTGTTTGTGAGGTAGGTCTTAAATTGTCTCCATTTCACCCTTGCAGAAGCTAAGATCAATCTGCGACTTTCCAGGACCACCTTGAATGTATCCTGTATATACAAGAAGAAAATACAGTACATATTTAAACTTTCATTACCCATAAACTAAAAATAAAACCATTATTCTCAGCTATTTGGTTATCAATAAGGGAAAACAAGTAAGACGCATACCTGAATGTCTTTCCATAGCTTTTCTTTCAGATCTGCACCTACCTTGGGCCAGCTCTCAGTATTGATAGGCACCATTGTTCGAGCAAGCATGCCAATGTAAGATTGTAGTGCAGCTCGTGTCTTCCCACATGGATTTCCCCGCTTGTTGTACTTGACACTCACTTTTTTGTTGGTTGCTTTCTTCACTAGGACCTTGTACATTTTGACAACACTTCTCTTCCCTCTTGTCTTAACTTTGTCGGTTGTAGTAACTGCTCCAGTTGAAGGATCTTCCAGATGTACACCTGAACCACTATCATGGGTAGATTTTTATGTCCAGCTTTCCCCTTCTTAGAAACCATTTTCGACTAAAACCTATGGAAAAAGTGCACACAAGATTAGATTTATATACAAATGCATATATGAAAATATATGTTTAAACCCATACAACAAATTGAATGCGATATAAACAACACACTGATTGTTTTCTTAATAGATATATTAACTGTTAAGGAGAGGATCAAAATGATAAAAGTGAACCATACCACGGGATCACTATAAATACAATAAAGCAAGCCATACTATAAGCTCGCTACAAAATACAAACAATCCAGCTTGCCAATAGATATTGGACAAAAACCAAATACATGCAGAAACAATTACACCCATAATTAGTCAATCCAAACTCCCTCCACATTAACTCTCTCATAAGTGACATGACCCTCATCCTCATCCACATCACAAGGCAAAGGTATTTCAACTGAAAATGGTTGGTGTTCCATCCAACCATCTTCCAGATCATCTTCATATACAGAATCACGATAGTCCTTTGTTTGGGGTCCTCTGAACAATGGACCAATCTGTGTCAAGGGGATCTTCAACATAAAAGACTTGCTTCACTTGAGCTATGGAGGCAAACTCGTCCTTTTTATGACCCCGTCGATTAAGGTTAACTAAAGTGAAACCAAACTCATCTTGCTTAATCCCTCTGTCATTTTCTACCCATTGACACAAGAATAAAGAAGCCTTAAAGTCGTAGTAATCTAGCTCCCAAATTTGTTGAATGACCCCATAAAATTTCATGTCACTAGTTACCGGGTTTTTATCATTGGCACTAGCTACTTGCATAGTGTTGGCAACTAACATGACACCACTATTTTAGATAGCTCTACAGTTGTCTCGTTGTTTTATGAAGTACTTAACACCGTTGCACCGGTACCCTTCGTAGGTAAAAACAGTGAAAGATGGTTTTCCAGCCAACCATCTTAATGTTTCTGACACACCACCAGGGTTCTCAATTTCAGCCTCAACCTATAAAGCCATACACCTTAATGTTGTTACCACTTTGCATAAATGAACCATATATTGGTATTGTCATATTATATCTTCAACACGCAATACCTTTGCTTTAAACCAATCGGCGAAGGTACGATTATGCTCATCCTGGAGCCATTGTTCGCTCTTTTTTTTTCCCTTCGAACAATTGCTACACAAGCTTCTTATGTGTTCTTTACACATAAGGAAATATTTAGTGGTCTAAAAAGTATATCTAAAAGGAATACTAATGAAAGCAAGAGGTTCCATAAGCACTTACAACTTATATGGGTCCACCTCGGCATTGTTAGATAACACATGAAGGTGTGCGGCATTTCGTTCCTCTTCATCCAGTTGCCTTAGTTTAGAGGCTGAAAGTGAGCCTGAGAGGGTACCGACATCCTTAGGGATTCCAATTGGGACACAATTTTGCTTGAAACTGCTCAAAAACTCGGCTGATTCTTCAGCAATATAACTCTCTGCCATGCAACCCTCAGGATGTAAACAATTGCCCACATACCCCTTTAAAATTTTCATGAACCGTTCGAAAGGGTACATCCATCTGTAGAACACTGGTCCACATAAGCGAACTTCTCTAACTAAGTGCACCGTTAGATGTAGCATTATATCAGCAAACGATGAAGGGAAGATCTTCTCAAACTCACACAATGTAAGCACTAGGTCTGATTGCAGCTTATCCAGAATCGACACGTCTATCACCTTAGTACACAAGGCATTGAAGAAGAAGCACATTCTCATTATAGCTATCCGAACATGTTTTGGAAGCACAGAACGAATGGCCACGGGAAGAAGTTGTTGCATAAGAACGTGGCAGTCATGAGATTTTATCCCATATAGCATCAAATCACCCATGGACACAAGATATCTTATATTTGAGGAATGACCATTAGGAACTTTCATGCCCTGTAGAGAACTAAACATTGCAACCTTCTCAGCCCTTGACATAGTATATGGGGCAGCAGGAATGTATGTTTTCTTGGCCCCAAAAGAAGAGTGAACCATCAAGCAGCTTAGGGATGATGAATCAACATAAATGTACGCTGGACAAATTGGTTTATAAGCGTGTCACCTTAGGTATGTACTCATCCTTATTTTTTCTGTTCAGTGACAAAAAAGGGTGGTTTGTGGGGTGATTTTGTGTTCGTTTCTCTCAAAGTCTTCATAGATTTTAATCACTTTGTGTCAAAGATAGAAACATGTTGCTTGGGGTTGTTAGCAGATCAAATCTAGAAAATCAGAAGGTCGGAGATAATACCCTATAGTAAAAGAAAATACATGGAATGACTCCTTTGTACAATAGAGAACTATTTTTTTATCAACATGTCGGTTCTATTTGATCTGATCAGAGAGACAAATAATTATCCAAATAATATTTTGTGTAAAGTATGTAGCCACCAAAAGAATCTTGATAACTGGCCTACCAACCTATCACTTTGATTTGGAGGATCAAGGTCGTTTCAATTAGATGATCCTTTTAAACATTTTTTTTTTGCTTTAAAGCAAAAACAATTTCAATGCATGGGAAGTACATCACATAAAACTAACAAACCTTTCTCGAGGAGGCAGTCTAGCTAGAAGATGCTTGAGAGAAGAGACACCACTAATGGAGGACCTGGATTGGTATTCCACCCTGCCAAATTTAAAGTGTGAATCATGACCCACAACAAGTAATGATAGGAGAACCATGTCATACATTTCAGTCCAAGTATTAAATACACACACAAGGCGGTTTAGAAATGGCTAAGGCCTAGAAAATTCTTACTAGGCGGTGTGAATAGAGAGAGGTTGTGTAAGTTAAGGTGTGAGTCTCCTAAAGTGGTGTAGTATATGGAGTTGTGAGTCGAGTTGGATTAATCTTATGAGCCTTAGCAAGCTTTTTTTCATTTTATTCTTGGCAATTCTCTAATGCTGGAATTGTAAAGATCATAAATTGTATGATCAATTTGAGGAATAAGGCATTCCTTCTATTTTGCATTGGCTAGTGCTCAAAAGCAACTCAAGAATGAAAATTCTTGGGGATTTTGTCCAAATATGCAACACCATTCAGCTACGAAGTAGCCTAACGTCGTTCTCTTTCTCTCAAAAAGTTTATGCATTAAGCCTTTGAAGTGGACTGCAACAACAACAAGAAATTTACATTTGTTGCATCTATATAAGCTATTGTTTAGTACAAAAATCAGTGGGCTGGGAAATTACACAGAGAGAGTAACAAAAAAACAATAGATGATAGGTCCTTAGTGTCTAGCCATCGACAAAAAAGTTCAGCAGATTGAGAGAAAGAGAACGAGGGAGTTCAGGCTTTAGTTCAGAATCCAGCTGTGTGATGTTGCATTAAAACAGTAAAATTCATTATAGTTTTGTTTTGAACTTTCAATGTTGAATTTTCTTCTATATCCGGCCTATAGGGCGTTTCAACCAAAATTCCGTTCTTTGATGTTGTGATCATAAAAACTTGCAAATCCTTTCGGTATAAGTTTCATGATTTTCAAGTTCATATCGGTACACTTATTCTTTATATTTGTATCTTAGAGCTAGCAAACACCTTTCCATTTATGCTTCTTGTTGTAGATAAACTCATGGTTACAAGGCTAAAGTTCATCTCTATAAACTCAAGTCTTTTAATTTAAAAAATAAAGGTTCTTGGATTAATGAGTATATGATCTTAGCTATCCTATTTACCTGTCTTAAGGTGGGGGGTTGCTGTCTAAACTTTAGTATATTTGCTATCCTATTTACATGTCTCAATATATGTTATGTGCTTGATTAGGTTACCTCAGATCTTTATCATATAGAAGTAAAAGCTTAAATTAATTTTCTATACAACTTTTTGACTTTTTCCTAGCTCTTCCAGTCGGTTTGTGGTAGAGCCTTGTCTACTCAATGTCAGTCTTCGAGATTCCAAATTCTGAAATTGCATGTGATAGAGAGTTGTCGGTTTGTGGTAGAGCCTTGTCTACACAATGTCAGTCTTCGAGATTCCAAATTCTTAAATTTGAATTGTAAAAAACGAATTTTGTAAAAAATGAATTTTGGAAATGTGACTTCCAAATTCTTAAATTTTCTATATAAATGAACATTGCATACTTTGAAGAAAATCACACCACATCCAGACCTCATCCCTTACCAAAGCACCAACAAATGGCTAGCCTCGATTCAGATTCTTCAAACACAAACCCTTTCCTTTCTAGCAGTAGCTCTGACGGAGACGGTAAGCTTCAAGCTTGCTTTGAAGCATGGAAAGCTGCTACTGTTCGAGTTCAAGAAACTTTTCAACAACCTGAAAGTTCAAGAACGAGACGTCGCCGCACCCACATTGAAAGAGGGAGGGAGAGGGGCTTCACTCAATTGTCAAGCGATTACTTCTCGGAGGTATCAACCTACCCAGATGAGGTCTTCCGATGCAGGTTCAGAATGAATAAGGGAGTTTTCAACCACATCGTTCAACGTTTGGAATCGGAGATGGTGTACTTCCAGGAACGACCGGATTGCACTGGGCGGATGGGCATTTCTACGTTGTAGAAAATCACAAGTGCAATTTGCATTCTAGCATATGGCCTTGCTGCTGATGCTTGTGATGAATACCTTCGTCTATCAAGGGCCACAACAAGATTGTGCTTGTCCCATTTTATTGATGGAATCATCAACTATTTTGGAGATGAGTACCTTCGACGACCAAATGCAGCAGACATACAACGTAGCGTAAGAGAGTCTTGTGGTTTTCCAGGAATGTTGGGTAGCATTGATTGTGTGCATTGGCCTTCCAAGAATTGCCCAACTGCATGGAAAGGTCAATTCGCGGGTGGATATCATGGTCATCCAACAATTATACTCGAGGCCGTTGCATCCTATGACCTATGGATATGTCATGCTTTCTTCGGAGTCCCAGGTACAAATAATGATATTAACGTTCTTGATCGATCCCCTGTGTTTGATGATATTTTACAAGGTAGAGCTTCGAATGTTAATTTCAATATCGGGGGACATGAGTACTCCATGGGGTACTATCTTACTGACGGGGTCTACCCTGAATTGGCTGCATTTGTCAAATCACCAAAGACTCCTCAAGGAACCAAAATGAAGTTATTTGCTCAATATGTTGATTCCGCTCGCAAAGATGTGGAAAGAGCATTTGGAGTGCTGCAAGCTCGTTTCGCAATAGTTCGTCATCCAGCATTATCTTAGGATCCAATTTTGGTCGGGAAGTTAATGAGAGCATGCATCATTTTGCACAATATGATCGTGGAAGACGAGCGAGAAGATTATAGCCATCATGGATACGAGATTTCACAATTCGAGGAAGGTGTAAGAGGTGAAGCTGCACCGGTTGACGACGATGCTTGAACGTTTTCGACCGAGCACCACGCGACTATGCAAGAGTATATAGAGAAGAGGCATGAACTTCGTGAGAATGGTACGCACCGCCGACTTAGGGAAGACTTGAAGGAACATATTTGGCAAAAATTTGGATGCACACATGGAGGCAATTAGATTTCGCAAATTTTGTATTATGTTTTGTACGTTGCAATTTAGTTTATGTATTAGCTTTTATGTAATTTCTTTTTTTTTAATCAATGAAGTTTTCTATTTTATTTTAGATCAAAATTTTATAATTACATTTTAGTAATTAAATACTAATTTAATATTATAATCATATTATAAACATGTTGGAAATAATTGTTATATAGAAGGGTATATTCGTAAATTGAATTGGTAAAAAAAAATGGATTGTGGAATGTTATTGTTAAATTGGAAAAAATGAGAAATGAATGCTATCCTGATGTAGCGATGAGAGATGAATAAAAAAGTAGTAATTTTAGTATCTTGAATAGTAATATCATCAGCATGTGACATAAAATTTGTGGAACAATAAGCTAAGTCACAATAAAATTGCATTATTGTCGTCAAGAAGATAGTTACTTTTTGGGGGCCATGTGCCTTAATTATATTGACCTACCACCTTAATAATGATTATTATCTATGGTAGATCTGTTAGTTGATTCCAAAAATTTAATTCACCGGGTTACAAATGATAAGATTTTGATGGTTTCAAATATGGGAGAATAGCAATATGTATATTCTAAATCAATATGTTAGTTGCAAATATTATTTTCTAAAACAAAAATTGCACTCATACATAAAAATATTGCAAATCTGTTTTGTAATATACATTGGTCGTACATATATCTATCAATCGGTTTGTCTAACCGCTTAATGCACCCAGACATATTTAAATATATCAAATCTCTTTTTATTACTATAAAAATAAAAGTAAATAGTATCCAATATACCACTTTGTTGGGCTCTTTGCAAAAATGACAATCCTCTTCAAAATTTGCAAAAGTAGCAATTAAGCCCAAAATTTGGCAAAAATAACCGGTTATCTTGACCTCTTTTCACAGGTCACCTGTTGAACCAAACCCTCGCCGCCTCCACATCCTTCTTCTCTCCGGCCGTTCCCAGCCCTCCCCGAGCCACCTCCGGCCAACCACTCTTGCCAAACCGTTTCATTGTAGATAAGCGAAGACTGAAGAAGCGAATCGTTGTTCCCCCAGTCTCCATCGCCGTCTTCATTTCTTCGTCCTCGGAATCTCCAATCTCTAGATCGAAGATGGGGAAGAGCCACAAGCCATGGATCTTCTCTCTCCTTTGTGCTCTCCTCTTCTTCGTCGCTCCGTTGCTCTCCTTTTTTAATTTGTTCCATCTTCATTTGTTGTTGGCTTGAGGATTACGAAACAATGTCGATCTTTCACGAAATTCTCTTTCAGGTTCTCGTGTACAAGAACCCTAATTCCTCTACTGGAACCACAACAAATGGATCCCGATGAGAAGGTCCTTAATCCCGCTGGTGATGGCGCCAATCCGAACCCTGATATTATCGAGGATTTCGGGGAGGTGTTGGTAAGGTCCTTAATCCCTAATTAGTAAGCACCACCTACTAATTCATCTTTTCGATTCGGGTTGTTTAAATCTTATAATAGTTTGCAATTTTAGTTTGAATTGGGTTGCTTTCACCCCTTCTTTCAATTTAAAATTTGCATATTTTCGAATTTGGATTGTTTGTAGACTACATAGGCTCGCAATTTCAGTTTGATTTGGGTTGGTCATAGCTCATAAAAGCTTGCAATTTTAGGCTAGGAATGTGAAATTTATTACGCACGCAAGGTGCTCGATGAAATGCTAACTAATTAACGGGGTGTAAATAGAGAGCGTTGGTGTTATATTGTTACATTTTTTTTGACGTGGATATTTAACTATGTTTTTTAATTATACTAACGTATGATCATGTTATTAGTAGAAGTGACTTGGTCTAAATTACAAATTTGGATCATTAATAATGTTTTACATCTCATTTAGTCCATGAGTGTACCGAACAATACAAGAAATCAAAATAAATGTTAATAGGAGCAGCTGAATGTGACATAAATTGATCCCAAAGGTTTAACTTTAGCACTCGCAAATCAGAAAATTCCCAAAAAGCTTGCTAAATTATGTAATAACATATCCAACATCTCAAAGGAGTGTGGGAAGATTATCTTGCTTTGTATCTTCCTTCCCCTCATAAACCGATATTCATGTGATGTTACAAAGTTATGATGCTAGTTTGAAAATTTTTAAATCATACAGTATTGAAGTGTGATGCATTGAGATTTGTTCAGTAGGATGCACATGGAAACACGGCTGTGTAGTTGTGTCATTTGTGTAATGTTATATGTTTTAGCATATGTATTATTTTGATTGGATAGACATATGTATATATTGGCAAGGATTATTGCTAAAATGGGTATTATCTGAACACATGTATGACAGATTAAGGAGACAATGAGAAAAATGAAAGGAAAAATTGTATTTCATAATCTTGTTAATGTAGCTGCAAAAGTAGTCATACATTATTTCCCTTTGTTGCATAATGCATTGTTGTAACATGAGCATATGAGCATCTGAGCATTTCTATCATGGCATACATTTTTCTTTTTCATGGCAAGAATTATTTCATGACTGACTAGCTTTTTTTATTTACTGTCATTGGTGTTACCAACCTCTGAACAAGTTATTCAATCATGCATGTGGACTCGTATGCAACTTCATATTGTTGTATTTGTGTTGGTGATATTAATCGTTAAGTGGGATATATGTGCAGTCGACATTAGCTTTAGAGGGAGGTCTAGCCACTTCTCGAAGATGGGCCTCCTGGATCATATGAACCAAGCCCTCGTTGCTGCATACTGGAAGATGTTGAAGGAAAGTAGCCGACATTAGCTTTAGTACTTCGTTGTGTTTGTTTTAGGTCTAAAACGTTTCCTCCCTTTTGATGACTGGTCCCTTATGTTCTGGATTTATGTATGGATGGTTTTATGGTTGGTTGTTTTGAATGGTGTTCTAACTTCTATAGTTTGTGCTTAATATTGTCTATCCTGTTGTTGTGAAGATTCTGAGATTGAAAAGATCCGACAGGGATTAGTCTTATATTGGCTAAGACGAGATCCGACAGGGGTTACTTCTACATTGGCTAAGACATCGTTGTGACTGGCTAGATAAAAGTATTTACTGGCTAGTAATTTACATCGCAAATTTTCGGGGTTTGCATCTTAGGCAAACAAAATAGACAACCACATACTTTACCTTGAGTTCATGCAAAATAACAAAAACCATCCTTCGCCGACTGAAAAGAAAAGGTGTCCGTACGACGAGCGGCATATGATGACCTTACCATTCCACACTTACTTAGGTTTTAATTGTTTAATCGTTTCCACCTTTTGGATGACTTGTGTTTGATTACTGATAAGGTATGTTGTGGTCTTGTGGTCACTTGTTTATATGTGTTATGGATGGTTATTGTGAATTCTGCGTTATGACGCATTTCGTTTGAGTTTAATGGTCGATATACTTAGGATGAGAAGTTTATGAGATAGATAAGATATGTCAGGGGTTATTATCTTATTGGCATAGACTTTGATTTTATTGGCTATGGAAAATCATATACTGGCTAGTAAACAAAAAATCGCATACATTTGTCTTTTGCATCGTCGACAAACTAAACGGCCAGTTATGTACATTCAAAACCACCAAAACCCCAAAGTGTCATTGAGTTACAAGCAAACTAACAAAATACTACATTCGACTACGCAAAAGAAGAGTTACCCAACTAGACATCAATTTCTTCACCTTGCCACGCCACGCTTACTTATGTCCTCCGACGCTTCCGGCAAAAGAACTCTCCCTAGACGGGTACCTGCTTGTCTCCATTATCTTGCTCCTGACGGACCCAAACGACATGCTCTCCTCTATGAGCATTGCCCCCTCCTCCATGTCCACGTCGGGAGCTTTACCTTTCATCTCCGGAGCAACGATTGTCGGTTCTACCCATTATGATGTTTTGTACTTAAATTGTTATGTATTGGTTAGGAAATTTAGTACTTTGTAGTTTTTGGTTTAGGTCTTAATTGTTTAATCGTTTCCACGCCAGGAGCTTTACCTTTCATCTCCGGAGCAACGATTATCGGTTCTGCCCAAGTTTTCTTGTTTATCTTGCCAGTTGTGTGAATTTCTGTGCCAGCTGAATTGTTGTATTTTCCATCCAAATGATTATCCATGCCATACTCCAAATTGAGATCAAGATGCGATATAGACCAAACTTTACTTCAAAATATTTTTTTTCCATAAACATATACAAAGTGGGTGTCTATAGATAGATAAAATTAAATTAAGTTCAAAAATAAATTAATTTTTTAATTTTAACAAATAAAAATGGATGAAATTTAGTTTAAAACAATTAAAATTTAAGTTGAGTCACTTGTCACCATCTCATTTGCCCCCTTTCAAATTTGGTGGGAAGGAGCCCTGACGTCATTCTTCCTTCTTTTAACCGGGTAAGGGTTGAATAGGTAACTTTTTTATTTGCAAAACTAACCTTCCACTAACACTTCGCAATTTGTGTTATGACAATGTCATTTTTGCAAAGTCCAAATTTTTTTGGTATATTCATGCAAAATGGCCTAAAAATAAAGAGAAGTAAAATATAATAATATACTATATCATTTACAATTCATAAACTTAGTTCTAAATATCTAGGAAAACCTTCTTGGGATGGGAACTATACAATTCTCTCACGTGCTCTCCTTGGGTAATAAAGTGATGGATAAAAAGGCACATCTTAGTTGCTCGATTGACGGATACTCTATATAATGACTTGAATACTCGATTGACGGATACTCTATATAATGACTTAAATATTCAAGAACTAATATGTTCGGAGATTATTATTAATTTTCTTTTTTTTTTTACAAGTAAGGATCCCTACTACACCACCATTCAAGAGCATCCTTGCGGATGGGAATACAAAAATGTCTATCTATCTAAACATCTGAGTTGGCAGCAGTCAGTGTTGTTGCAGGAGGATGGTCAAGTATGAAATAAATATAAAATAAAGATCAGACTGACTTTCCTGTCTCAGCAAATAAATACAAGATTTCCTCCCGTTGTAGTAGAAGGTTGTCAGGATCGAATCCACGAGGAAGCACGTCAGCAGTTCGTAGGTAGCAGTAGATTCTCACAGACAAGCAACAGAAACACAGAAATAAAAGCAGAAAATAACAAATAAAATCAATGAACAAAACGAAGACAGAAAAGACAAAGTAAAGCAGAAAATAAAACAAAGCAACAGGCGTACTCGATCTCGACAAGCTTCTCCTCGAGATCGACAACAGCTAGCAAAAACAGAAACCTCAAAATCGACGACAGAAGCAGAAACTCAACTCGACCTAGACAAAACCGTACTCGATATCGACTAAGGTCCTACTCGATATCGACAAGATGCTCCTCTGTATCGACTAGAAAACTCAGAAAACGTAAATTGCAAATTTCGAACCAAAACTCAACTTTTCGACAGAAATAAATCAATATATGAAAAGACTTCCAAAGCCAGGGTATCAACACCACAACGATAACCATGCAAAGTAACACATAAAGGCATAAAAGATCATGCTTTCCATCAAAATAACTTTCGTTACTAACAAATAGGCATATAGAGGCTTTCGCATAAACCCTAATTGTTACTAACCATTTTCACATAATTAATCCAAGTTGCATTAAGATTACTTTCGCTTCAATAACACAAACAAGGATCACCTTCAACTCTCGCAAAAGAATCATGCTCATAGGGATAGAAGACGAATTGCATAGAAAGATCTGACCTTTACTGCATCATCTCACATGGCCACCATCGGGCTCACCCCAGCCTCAGAAGTGGGTGGACTACTCACGCCTCATCGCAATTGCAGACATTGATGTATAAAAAGAAACTTGCATTAAACTATATCCAAAGCCTTTACAATCCCGACAATCAACTTTCGCAGAATGCCAAAACCCTAAAAACTTTAGAACTCCTAAAACTTCTCTGTGGAACTACTTCTCTCTCCCTAAAATTGAATTATTGAATTGTGATGGAATGAATGAAAAAACCAGCCCCTAGGGCTTTATTTATAGCCTTCTATTCCTTGCTAATCAAGGATAGAATCTTCTATCAATATCTAAAATTATATCTAAAACTTTAATGATAAATAAAAGCGATAAAGAATTTAAATCTAAAATAGGGAAAGATAAATCTAAACTAGGTAAGTCTCTTCATGTTGATAGATCTCCCTTCCATGGATAGAACTTGATAGATCTCGGCCTACTCGACTTCCTTCGGCTCCAAGTAACTCCAACTCGACTCGGACTGCTCACGGCGACGCGTTTCCAGAACTTGGTCTACTCGACATCGACAAGGGCTCGTCGACATCGAGTAGGATTCGTCGTCGACTGATCTTCTCGGGTGACTCTGCTCGACAAACTCGGATCTGGGCTCCTGGGCGTTGTCGATCTCGACTAGGGTTTCTCGAGATCGAGTAGGGGTGTACTCGAAGATGGTTCTCTGGTGATGTCGAGGACTCCTCCTCGGCATGGACTCGGACTAGGGCATGGTGGCTCCTCGATCTCGACAAGGCCTCCTCGAGATCGAGTAGGGTTGCTCAGCGCCTTCGTCCTCGGCTTCTCGATCAGCTTTTCTTCTTGTCGACTCCGGGTGTGGTCTCTCAGTGTCGTCCATCTCGACTAGGTGGTCCTCGAGATCGAGTAAGGTTCCGGGAGTCGGGTTGCCTCGGACTTGGTTTCCTCGACCAGGCTTTGTCGACCAAGTCTGCTCGGAGTTTCTACTCGAGATCGAGTAGGGTGTACTCGACATAGAGTAGCTCTGGCTTCAGCTCAGTTTGTCCTGGTTCTGTACTCTCGGATTCTGGACTTCTGTAGTTGTTTTCCGAGCTTTTCTGACCTTCCTTAAAATTGCTGTGAAGCGTCTCGAATTCTGCGAATTTAAACAGAAACTGGTGTAGATTCCATAATTTGGCAAATAAACATAAACTACATAGATTCTGTACTATCTCACCCAAATGTATGTAATGTATGCAAAAAACGATATAAAAGTTACTGTAAAACATGACAGATTCAGCTCACAACAGTCAGCAGACTCGAAGAGGCGAGAGATGTGGTCGGCGCATCTGTTAATCTCTCGGAAGCAGTGTGAGAGATCAACATGGTTGAAGGACCGGAGAAACATGAGAGTGTCTGTCGTGAACATCTCTATTTCCCATGGAAAGGACCTGTCCAGAGATTATCGATTAAGTCTAGCCAAACCGAATTATTTCATGTTTTAAAAAAAAAAAAAAGCATACCTTTCAATTGATCAATAATGGAATCAGTGGGTGGCGGTTGGTAGTATGTACCATTGAAATTGGTACCGCACGTCATTTATTACTCCTGTCTTCCTCTAAATTGAATTCGGTTCAATAATTTTTGTAAATAATTTAAAAAATAAATATTTTATATATCCTAAAAAAGTTTAATGTTTATGTTGTGGAATATTAAAGTGAGATCTGAAGAGGAGCTTTCAGTTGCAGAGCAACCGACCCATGAGTCCATGACCGACCCACCTTTCTATTCCCCTGTCTTCCTCCAAATTGAAACTCTCTCTCTCTAATCAGATCTCCTTGGCCAGAACCAGAAACGATACAATCATGTTACCCAGGTGAGTCATTGCTTTCAGTCATCCCTTGTGAATTATGATAAGCTTTTCTTCTGCTTCCCTGTAGCGCCCTGAAACTGGTTGATTGTTATAGTAGTTGATAAAAACCGCCCAACTTTAAGGGTTTAAAAGCAGCATTAATTGTATGATGCAATGTAAGCTGTTTTCCCCAATTGTGAACAAATTGAGCTTCAGCTGGTTAATATGCATTTTAATTTGGTGATTGGCGATGTACAGATAAAGTGCACATGTTGGCTAATTGCCCACTGCTGAGCTGAAAATGAGGATTACTGGACTTGCTAGCCAAGCTCCTCCTCTGGTTTTTGGTTCTTTGATCCATGGAAGAAGAGGAAACACACCGATCAACGGAGAAAAATGTTCAGTTGGATCCTCAATTGGACTGCTGAATTGCAGTAACTTTCACAAGGTTTACAGCAAGGGGTTGAAATTACACAGGAGGACCAGACAGAACTGTGGATTGGTCACTGATCAGCATACTTCAGAAGGATATGGCCTGGACTCTTACTTTGTTGATGAAAGCTTCGATTCGAACGGATTTGCTGAAACCACTCTAGAGGGGTATGTCCAACCCTCTTGGAAGAGTGATTCCTCCATTGTGTTTTTGGTCATACTAATCAAATCTTTCACTTCTTGATAGAGAGTTGGAGGAGGCTCGTCCGAGTTTCTTGGGTGAATATCATAATGTCAAAATGGAGCTCATATTGCTTGCATTACCCGCAATCGCAGGGCAAGCGATTGAGCCTCTAGCACAGCTGATAGAGACTGCTTATATTGGCAGGATAGGTAAATACAGGACTACATCTTCTCGTCTTCTTTTACTTCAATTGATGTCCTTCACTTTCGTTTCGACTTGAAATTCTCCACTGAACTAACTGTATTTGATTCCGAAACCTGAAGGTCCTCTGGAGCTAGCATCAGCTGGTATTTCCACGTCGATATTCAACATCATATCCAAGGTCTTCAACATTCCTCTTCTCAGCATCGCAACTTCTTTTGTGGCTGAAGATATCTCAAAGAGTTCCACAGAAGAATCAACTTCAGGTGGCCACTTCATAGAATTCGAAATTCAGAATCATTGAAACTTATCTCTGTCACCAGCATTTCTGAATTATCTCATCTGATAATCTGCTTAAGCAGCTGAAAGGAAGGCACTTCCTTCTGTGTCAACAGCTATAGTACTTGCGTCTTCAATCGGCATCTTAGAGGCTGCTGCAATGTACTTTGGCTCTGGGCTTTTTCTTCATATGATGGGCATCAGTTCAGTAAGTAGAAGATATCTGGCTACCGAGAACTCGACAAGTTATCGTGATTGTTATTATCGATTGTTTGTTTAATTATACTGGTATCCCTCTCCATTCAACTGAATAGACAAGAGCATTGTGAATATTTTCTTCTGCTTTGGTGTTATTCTCTTAACAGGCTTCAACAATGCAATATGCAGCAGGGCAGTTCCTTCGGCTGAGAGCAATCGCTGCCCCTGCGGTTGTTGTTTCGCTTGCAATAAAGGGCATATTCCGCGGATTTAAGGATACAAAGACTCCTGTATTATGTTTAGGTAAGCATTTCACATACTGCTTTCACTTTCTGTATGTTAGTTGTCGGTGGGACGGTCCACATGAGACTAAAGCTACATGTAAAAGAAATTATGCAATTTTACGGAGGTACTTGGATCCTGATGGTCTGCAGGGCTGGGAAATTTGGCTGCTCTACCTCTCTTTCCGATACTGATTCACCACTTCGGCTTGGGTGCAGTTGGCGCTGCCATCACCACTGTGGTTTCACAGTAAGTTCATCTCCTCTCCTTGTTTGTCTCTCTCTTACAATTAAGTTGTACCTATTTTCGAAATGACGGCCTTGCTATACACGGCTATAGATACATTGTAATGCTTCTCATGATATGGCATCTGAACAAACGGACAGTACTTTCGCTGCCAAGAATGAGTAACTTGAACTTTGGTGGCTATCTTAAATCAGGTCAGCACTTCTTCTGTCTTGAGTTTCTTTATGACTTCATCGGCTGCATTTGCTTCCTTTGAATCTCAAGATACAGGCTTTCTTTGTTGTCCTTGTTGTATATTTCCTGTGTAGGTGGGTTTCTTCTGGGGAGAACCATGGCTGCTGTCCTGACCATAACGCTAAGCACGTCAATGGCAGCTCGTCTGGGGCCAATAGCCATGGCAGCTCATCAGATATGCCTGCAAATTTGGCTTTCTGTATCTCTTCTTGCAGATGCACAAGCTTCATCTAGTCAGGTAAAGCGATCAATAAATTGTATGCATCTAACGCCTCACATTCGAATCTCGTATCATTCTACCATTTCTACCTAGGTAGGCTTATAGTGACTAGTGCCACAACTCAACAGATGAGCTCCTCCCAAGTGATAGGGCAATGACATAGTATATGCCAACTGTAAAGTTGCATTTAGCTAAGAGGTATAATTCGTAGCCACACGGAACACACTTTGTGGGGGAGCAGCAACGCATTACATTCTTGGGCAATCATTGTTACTCGTTCATGAGTGATATCAGATTTCACAAGCACCAAAATTTCAGATTATATCAGCTTTGAGTTCTATCTTGCAAGTTTATTGCAATTTAAAACGAATTTATCTCTTGCGATATGCAGGCTCTTATTGCCAGTGCTCTAGCGAAGGGGGACTACAAGATTGTGAAAGAAATCAGCTACTTTGCTCTAAAGGTAAACTCATCGCGTCTTTGAACCAGAGTTCTCCGAGGAGTTATAACCTTGTTACCTTCTTCTCCACCAGATGGGTCTGTTTACTGGGGTTTCGTTGGCCATCATACTCGGTGTCACGTTTGGAACTATATCCACCTGGTTCACCAAAGACGCACATGTGCTTAGGCTCGTTAGATCAGGGGTATTGGTATGCATATTCCCACGCCCATCTTTCGGTTTTGGATTATGAAGTTTCATTCCTTCCAATCGTGCACTTGAAATAACTGAAAGCCTTATGTGCAGTTTGTTAGTGCCAGTCAGCCTATCAATGCTTTGGCTTATATCTTTGATGGCCTGCACTATGGCATCTCGGACTTCTCATACGCTGCTTGGTCTATGGTTAGCCATCTCTAGCCTACATTTTGATGAAATATTAGAACTCTAGTCTTCTTCATATACCTTTTAACTCGGGGAACAATGATCTATCAGATGCTGGTGGGTGCATTATCTTCAGCATTCTTGCTAGTTGCTCCATCTGTTATCGGTCTCTCGGGAATCTGGGCAGGCTTGGTTCTCTTCATGGGCTTGAGGACAGTAGCTGGATATATGAGGTAATCGTTTGTTTGAACTAAATGTATCTTTAGTTGTTCTTTTTTTCATGATCATATTCTGTGATATCTTGAGTTGCTCTTCAGGTTAGTGTCAAAGAAAGGTCCATGGTGGTTCTTGCAGGATGAAGCCAAGCACAATGTTGGGAAATCTGTGGCATTTATTTAAGTCACTAGATTCTGATGGTGTAATTTTGTCTATGAAACTGCTTTCACTTTAAATTAAATTTCAGAACACTAGTGAAAATATATACTGACAGCAGGCAAACATTTGAGCAGAGGCATCATCTAGCTTGGGATTGAGACAATGCAAACAAAGCAAAAATAGCATATCTAACCTTTTTCTAACCAGACCAACCTTTATATAACAAGAAATGCAACATCGCATTCGACCAACACTTAGTAATTAAAACTTACATCACACAAATGACCAAACCGTCTCCAGCTGTAATTCAGACCGCGGTTGTTGACAAGCCAATACCAAGCTAACTCTGATGCAACGGGTTCCTATTTACACAGGGCAGATTTGTTAATGTCCCCATTAGACTAGGACTCACACGATTTGAGTTGATAGGAAAAGAGTTACAAAAGGTTGATATTTACACATTTATTTTGACTGGATAGACTCTCAGCTAACTATGAAATTCTCCACTAGCATGCACTTCGTTCACCGTCTTTTCATACTCATCTTCTTCCTCCTCGCATACTTCTTCCTTCTTTTCGTCACCATCTTCTTCCTCGTCCCATCCAAAGCCACTTACAGTGCGGGAAGCTGAAGGTGGCATTTTAGCCTCTTCCACAATGTGCATGATCTCTTCCACACTCTGAAGAGAGGATGTTCCCGGGTTCTCCCTCCTATAGTACATTGCTTGAGCTGTTTCAGTCAATTCCCTGGGCAAGTTCTTTAGAAACCATGGGTGGCTCTTGATTTCTTTAATGGTGATTCTCTGCAAAGAACCAGAGGCACATGGGAATCATGCACGACTTTGCAAGAGACGATAGTTATCCCATGGTAAGGTTCAAACGGACCTTTCAGAAGATAATCCAGAAAGTAGGCACTAGCAGAAAAATGACATGCAAAAACTTCAAATATATTGCCCCCTACCTTGTCTCACTTGAGACAAGTTAAGCAAGTGTTCTACATGATACATTGATACATGTCCAGAAGTAATAAGAGACAAGAAACTACATGAAATATTCTGCATATGCTATTGAAGAGGATGAAGGTCTCACCTATGATGAAGCTAATAATTTACTACTATTAATCAAGTTTAGAGCATAATAATAATCATAACTCAATTGTCACACATACCCTGGTTGGACTTGCTACAAATATCCGAGAAATGAGCTGCCGACAATCTTGAGATGCACGGACATAGTCAGGAATTTTATACTGAACAGCCATAATTCTCTGCATAAGCGATATAATGGAGATTATTAAAACTCCAAGTTTTATGACCCAGTCATAAAAAGAAGTGTCCAGAGCAAATGAAACATACACTAATAGTTTTACGGAAATTCTTGGGGTCATTTTGATCTTCAAAAGGGTAAGCGCCCACAAGCATGACGTAAAGGGTGACTCCACAGGACCATACATCTGCCATCTGAAAATGTATAGCAAAAATGCAATGGGAAAAAGTTTTTCTTTACTTGCAGGAATGCTAAACTTTTAACACCAAAGCAACTATAACAAAACTTCTAGATGTGCCATACAACAAGAGAAATTATTTATTTATCTGCAGGAATGCTAAACTTTAACACCAAAGCAACTATACCACAACTTTTAAACGTGCCATACTACCAGAGAAATGTTTTAGTGAAGATAGTATAGAAACAGCCCCAATAGATTCTTGGTTGGAGGAAAAACAAAATTATCAGGAATTTGAAGAACTGCATGTGGAAATATTCTTAAGCTAAACAGCCAACACATTCACGTCGGTTATGGAAATTTGTGCATGAAGGCCATTAAGCTGTAGAAGTTTCATCCATTCCACCTAAAACTAGAAGAACATGGCTTAATAGATGAACCTTAATATTAACATCTCAAGGCAAGTTCAAAAGGAGAAAAGTGATCAGCTGTTCCACTGACCTTGCCGTCATATTCTCGCCGAGTAAGAACCTCTGGAGCAATGTATGCAGGAGTTCCAACCGTTGATTTTGGGCTTGAATGTAACAAAGATGACTGTCAAGCACATAGCCAAAATGAAGAGAAATTAGAAAGGAAAAGGTGAATCATGTGTTGTGTATTGAAAGAAGTGAGCTTGACAGCAAATTACACATCAAACAAACACTTCTAATCCCAGTTGTACCTTTGAATACCCAAAATCACATATTTTCAGCCGTGGTGCAGCACTTCCATCCAAGAGAGTATTTTCTAACTTCAAATCTCTATGGCATATTTGCTGCCAGTATGATAAAAATAAGTTTTAACATAGTGAAATCAAGATCAATAAATTTAAGCAGACCATTTTGTGCAGATACTCATCTCATGGTTTAACAAGACAATTCTAAGATAAATAAACAGTATACCATGGAATGGCAAAAGCTGACCCCTGAGATAAGCTGTTGGAAGAAATATCTAGCCTGATTAAGAACAAGATAAAACAGCAATCACAAAACATTAATCACTCAACACAATGAATTCTGCAATTTGAAGTGCGTATTTTAACATAAATTAGAGGGGCCAAAGTTGCTTGGTAACATAAAAACAGCTCTGAAGATTAACCTCATCCTCACTGAATCTTCCAGCATTGCAGATTCGTTCAAACAGCTCACCTCCTGCGGCATATTCCATAACTATAGCCAGATGTGTAGGAGTCAAGACCACCTATTAAGAAACGTCACAAGACTGACTTCATAACCTTGTTGAATTTGCATATACAATAAATTTTCCTGATGAACGATGATTACAGAACAACAATCACATATGAAACCAAAGATGAACCTCCTTAAACCGAATAATATTGGGATGCCTGAGCGATCTGTGGTTTATAATCTCCCTTGCAACATTTTCATCGATCTGCCCACAATCAAACCATAAAAAACAAAAGGAATTGTAAGAATTATATTACGAATCAAGCAGCTGCATATTGATTTTAGAAGGAGCCAAAAAACCTTAGGACCGCGCTCGATGTATTTCATGGCCACGAGCTCCTTGGTCACCTTGTTCCTCATAAGACGAGCAATTCCGAAATTGCCCGATCCTATGTCCTTGACAAGCTCGTACTTGTCCATAATTTCCCCTCAACAAAATCTGCACAAAAAATAATTATAAAAAAAAAAAAAGTAAAAAGTGAGAAACTCCAATCTAGAAGGAATGAATCAAAGGAAAACGCAATCAATAACTGCATCCAACCAGATCAGTCGAAAGTTGAGAAGCAGCTAAACAAAATTAGGGTTTGAAATGCAGAAAGGTCGGAGGATCTAAGAAGCGTACAGGAGAAGACACAAAAGGGGAAGGAGAGATCGAGGGAGGATTAGGGCAGGAAGATTCGAATAAAACTTGATGAAATTGGATTTGGATGTGGATTTGGATTTGGATTTGGATTTGGGGGTATCGGCGGTCCGATTGGAGAGAGAGAATCTAGAAAGAGAGAGAGGGGGGTGAGTTGGAACTTGGGAATATTAATAAAAAGGAACAACGGTTATGGATTGAGCATGGAAGTGAAAAAATGGGGTCAGAAGATCAGAGAATATGTGTATGTGTTGGGTCGTCAAGGGAGGAAGAACACGAAGCTTCACCTGCAACTGCAACTTGCAAGTGAATTATTTTCCGTTTTCTTTCCTTCCATTCCATGTGAGGACACTGGACATGCATATGTCACCTCACTTGTTTTACGTTACCTGCGGACGCCTCATCATCCTTCTTGGAGAGACCCATTCCGGTTCTTAACTTTTAATCCCTCCGTTGCATAATAATTTTTTTTTTTTACATTTATTTTAATAAGATAAAAACTCTATAAAATATTGATTTTTTTAACAAATCTATATACATATACTAAAATCGATGCATAGCGTCCTATATGGCGCGTTGTGGTTGATTCTAGGAAGAAAAATCCTAGATGGCGAATTGTGGTTGATTCTAAGAAGAAAAAAATTAATAAATAATATGTTACCATAGTTTATAAAAAGTCATATAAGCCACAATATATATATAAATTAGTTAATTGACCTAAATATAAATAAAAAATATTTCATAGTCATACTTACCAAAAATATTAATAGATAAATATGTAGTATTTGACAAGTGTTATTTTATTGATATCTAGATTATTTTTTGGTGGAAAAAATTATTTATATCAAAATTAATTATTTAATAATTATTATTTTATTTTTATTTATATTTTTTGAGACCAAAATCATTTATCAAAATATTATGTAGCCACAATCCATCTGTCGATGGATATTTTAGTAAACTAACGTAATAAATATATACTATATATTTAATAAAAAATAATATTAAAGTATTTTAAAAAACAATTATCTATTAAATTACATGAGATTCAATTAATGATAGATTGATTAGGGAAAAAAAGATTTACCTTATAAATGTGAATTTTATTTATATTTTGAGAGAATCTTAATAAAAGATATCTATTTATATTAATGTATACTCCGTACACAGGACGGGGCCTACACTAGTTTTTTTTTATAAGTTTATACCGAGCCTCCCGCCGCCGCCTCCTACTCCTCTTGCCTCCCATGGCTTTCTCCCCTGCACTTCACCGGTTTAGCCATCGGCTCTATCTCCCCGTCCACTTCCAATAGCTATCGGCTTTCACCGCCGCTCACAGCCCTCCTTCGATGGCCACCGCCGCCACCTGTTTCCCTTGGCTCCGCCGTTCGCCCTCGGCTCTCCAGTCTCCACCGCCTCACACCGGCCTCCTCCGGTTTTCTTCTCCTTTGTTCTGCATAGTCCTCGCCCTCTTCGCCCCCATCCCGGCGCCTCCTTGGTATCCGCCTTCGGTTTTGGCGTCCGACAGGTTCGAGTGCTCTCGGCGTTCCTATCGCCGCTCTCCTTGGCGGTGGCCAACGACCACCCGTCTACCTCAATCCCGACCTCAATCCTCTTCGTGCTCTACGCCTTCCGGGCTCTTCCGCGTCTCCATCGAGCTCCTTTATCCCTTCGTTTTGATCTTCCTGCGCCACCAACCTTTTTGTTTGTTGTAGTCCGCTCTTTCAGTCGCTTTCTGGCTCATCTCTGCCCGGTTTCTCTTCCTTGTCTTGTTTTGTATCGCCTCTTTTAGGCTTATCCTTGTGATAGCCTGCCCACGATTTTATTATCGTCCTTGAGGGTTGAGATGAGGTCTTGGGGTTTGATTGTGCATTGGTGTGGTTTGTGGTTGCATTGCGTGTTAGTGTACTGTGCTATTCTTGATGTGTTACAGGCTTCTTGTGAGCGTTGTTTGATGTGTCATGTTCGATGACGTCGTGGACGTGCGATTGACATCTGAAGGCTCTTGGAGTCCATAATCTGAGGTGTCCGCTGGTCCCCAGAGTTCGCTGTGTGCGTTGTCCCTTTGGCCGTTCGTTTCGTTCTTCTTTAGCTTGTGTTGCGCAGTGTAGGATGGCTTGTACGCTCCTTGTTTTTATTTTCTGTCATTTGCTTCTGTTATTTATTTCTGTCATTTGATTCAGTTATTTGCTTCTGTTGTACATGATGGTTAGTCCATCCACCGACTGGTCCGGTCTCTCGGTTCCTCTAGGCTTGTCTAGAGAACGGAATTTCTTATCTTGCTTCAAAAAAAAAAATACTTATGACTAAAAGACATTTATTTTGAAACGGAAGAGTACCTATGTTTTTTCCTGTCACATCAGCTTAAGAATCTCATTCTAGTTTTTTTTATATTATTTGCTCTCTTATTCGAAAGTCTAACTCAAGTGACTTTTTACTATTTATCTATTTCATCTACTCAATTAATGTAACGTCCCAGATATAATACCCGAGTTACGTTTCGAAGGTCGGATACCTTCGTTCGGATCTTGCAATCTAGGTACAGGTCGAGGTTTCAAACCTCTTTAAACATTAGTATGAAAGCGGGGATTTCGAACCTCAACATCATCGTAGGGTCGTTGGGTAGGTTAAGTCGTAGAAATGCATTTAAGGAAGGAGAAATGGAAAACAAAGATAAAGTACAACTCGCCACGACAGAGCCGAGTCAAAACCAAAACCATAAGTGTAATTGATTACCACTTAGCCAAGTTAGCGGGTTAGACTGGTTCTTCGATTTCGCTCACAGAGATTTCCCGTCATAGAAGCATAGAGCAAGCAAAAAGCAAGTACCTAACACTATCCACGAAGTCAGGCCCAGTATTCGCCTGCGGGCCCTAAAGACCGCACCGAGGCCATATAATATGCATATACCTAGAATAAAGGATGGTCTAATGCGGTACATGATTTAAACACACAAGGCATGTTTTATCAAGATATAATAAAATGCAGAAAAAATGTAAAGGCACCCAAAGAATGCCAAGTGGCATATTCCTCTCATACGTCTACCCCAGCCCCCTTTCCGTTAGGGTAGACACTGGCCAGTTCGATGATATAACATATTCATCATCATATAAGTGCACATCAAATCAATCATCATATCATCATCATCATATTCATCATGCTCAAGCCCGATGGTGTTGAGCTATCATAGCGTCTCATATAAGGACACAACGATTCAAGACAAACCCGATGATGCTGGTCTATCCTCTGACCCTAGCAAAAGACTATAGGACTCACAGATAACGACCGTTCTCTTTTCAAACACATACAGAATAGGGATGCTCATTCATAAGTGCAAGTCCTAAGCATGATACTACATGGCATGCTTTTATGCATATGCAACACCTACACACTATATGACACATCAGGAAGGAGGTCCAGGTTGCTGAGTAAGTCTCGTAGGATACTTACCCGGAGAAGCGCGGAATCCAAAGTAATCACAGTAGTAGCAAGCAATCCAATCAAGTCACAAATCACCTAACAATTAATACATAAAATGCATAAGTCTAAGTTCTAAGCATACAAGGGCCATGACTCATATAGACAGACATGACTCAAGCTCATAACATCGTCATCATCATCATCATCTCAAACATCTCATATCTCATCGCATTATTTCATCATCTCAATATCTCAATATCTCAACATCTCAATATTTCATGGGAATATCTGATATATAGAACATGTTCATAACTCACGTCATCATATCATGGCATACTTTCATTTTCAAGAACATATCAATAGTTATGCTTCTTAATAATATAATATAATGTGCTCATATCATGCTTTATAATCAACATATAACTCAACATAACATTATCACATATCCTAATTTATACTTAACAATCATACCACATCATGCTTTTCACACATACAAATCATCAAGCCACGCAACAAGTTAGGCAAAGTAAGTCATTTTCCCAGGATTTCCCAAAACTCCTTAAATCTTCAAGTTAGATCAATTCACCATTCAAAATACTTTCCCAACTCACACTTGACTCAAAATCCATTTACAAAACATTACCCTTTGAATAAACTTATTTTTTATTATTATTTTTATCAAAACAAACTCGCGGAGGACTCGTAGGTTGACAATCCCATTTACAAATATCCAATTCCATTTACAAATATCCAATTCCATTTTCAAATTTCCTCTTTTATATTTTATTAAATCCAATTCCATTTACAAATATCCAAGTCTTTAAGGAATAGATTGACAATCCCAAGTAATTTTACTCCATTCATCAAGTCTTTTCTCGCGTAGGACTCATAGGAGGTGAGAAGGGCCCTTATTCCGTCCCACACAGTGTACTACTATCGGCCCTACCAGGCAACATCTACCTACACAAGCTCGATCAGGACATAGGGAGGACCCGAGTCCCGACAGAAGTATTAAATTTCGATTGTTTAGAGAATCAGATCGGTTATATTAAAGACAAGTAGTATTGATGACCAAGAAAACTCTTCCGAAGAACGAAGCTTCAACGCTCCAACAAACAATTTTTTTTGGGTACCCAAAATAAATTTTGGTGGTGCCTCTTTATATAATAAATGAGAAGTCGTATGTCTCAATTGGTAACTTCTCTTAAATTATAGTGTTTTTAACCAATTGAAAAAAAAATCACTAATCAATATAATATAGTAATATATACTCAAGGTATAACTTTATCTTTTTTTTACACAATCCAATTCTACTTATTCAATACATACATACATACATACATACATACATACATATATATATATATATATATATATATATATATATATATATATATATATATATATATATATATATATATAAATTCATTTATTATGTTCAAAATTAATCACATCTTCTATATAATATACTAATTAAAATAGAGACTTAAAGTCTCATATGGTACAATTCGTCTATACGTGGCTTTCTTGTGCAGTCTGACCTTTTTTTTAACACGTCAATTAACGATCATCCAATATATTTAACCCATATTAGACAACGACCTCATTTATTTTATCAACATGTCATCTTATGTATCCATCCCATATCTTAAGTGGAGTGGCGGATTCTTAAAAAATTTTAGGGGTGGGGGGCTAAATATTGGGGGGGGGGGGGGGGGGGGGGGGTTGTTTTTCATGTATAAATTAAAATTGTATTTTATTTAAATATCTTAGAAAGAAACCTTAAATTTATTATTTAAATAGTCATTGAAAGAAACTTTTTGTTTAAAAAAAACATTAAATTTGTTATTGAAAGAAAAATAAACTTTTTCTTTCAATGACCATTTAAAAAAAACATTAAATAGTCATTGAAAGAAAAATAAAATTTAAAAAAAAAATGAGATTTTTATGTATATATTGAAAGAAACTTTTTGTTTAAATATATTGAAGAAAACATTAAATTTGTTATTTAATTAAGCATATTTTGTAGAAAGAAAGTAAGAGAAACAAAAATTATGGAAAAAAGTGAGCGTAAAAGGGTTTGAATCCATGACGTCCATATAATAAATTCCTCTCTTTATAAACTAAGCTAAGCTATCTTAGTAATTCGTTACTTTTTTAAACTCTTTTATCATTAAAAATTAGTAAAAATTATTTTAAAAAAATGCTAAAATATTTTTTTTCTCGGTTTTTCTTTCGGGTTAGGGGGGCTAGCCTCCCCGAAAGAAAAACCTTCAATATGTTTAGGTCATTCACGGTACATGGGATCTTGCACAAGTATAGTGGACTTTGGCTATTAATATGTATGGTTTTAGTGGCTTCTTGAGGATTTATTTAAGAATTCCTTTGACCCATATAACATCCTTATCTGCTTCTGTAGCAGCCATATACTCAGCTTCGGTTGATGACAAGGTAACAACTTATTGTTACTGAGATTTCCATGACACATAGTTGCTTGCCCGAGTAAAATAGTTGGCGGTAGGGGACTTGCGATTATCTTTATTAATAGCATAATCAGCATCTTAGCCATTCAATCTATCAACAGATTCATGCAGGCCATAATGCAAGGATAGTTTTTAGTACCAGCAATGTAAGAGAGCAAGTATTTCATGGTAGTTCAATTATCATTACCAAGATTGGACATAAAATGACTAAGCACAGAGATGGCAAAAGCAAGGTCTGAGCGGGTGCAAAGCATAGCATACATAACTTATCATACTGCAACATTGTAGGGGAACTTAGCCATTTCTTTCACATCTTTTGGTTTGGTTGGACAACTTTTCTTGGTAAGCTCTAAGTGCCATCCTAAGGGTATGGATGTTGGCTTAGAGGAATTTATATGAAACCTTTCTAGAACTTTAAGAATATTGTCATCTTGAGACAACCATATTTTTTTATTTGGTCGGTCTCTGACTCTCTAATGATATTTACACTAAGAATCTTCTTGGAATTCCCTAAGCCTTTCATGTCAAAGTATTTCTTGAAGTCATTTTTTACAATGTTAATAGGAATTATAGAGCTACAAACAAGAAATATATCATCCACATATAAGAGCACATATATCATAGACTGTTTATAAATATGCTTGAAATAGAGACATGAATCATAACTGCTTATCATGAAACCTAGCTTTCTAATCACATCATCAAATTTAAAATTTCATTGCCTAGGTGATTGCTTGAGTCCATAGATGGACCTTTTAAGATGGCAAACACGATCAGGATATTTCGGGTTGATGAACCCTTTAGGCTGTTTCATATAGATAGTTTCATCAAGAGAACCATGCAGAAAAGCAGTCTTAAAATCCATTTGTTCCAACTCACAATCAAAGTTAGTACACATAGCAAGCATCAATCTCATAGTTTTGTACTTAATTACAAGAAAAAAAGATGTCATTATAATATATGCCTTCTCTTTAAGAGAACTCTTTGGCTACAAGTCGAGATTTAAACATAGGAGGCTCACTAGGGTTTAGACCTTTCTTGAGCTTGAAGACCCATTTAGAGTCTATAAGCCGGGTTTTAGGAGGTCTTGGAACTAACATCAACGTTTTATTTGTGTACATTGATTCCATCTCTTCCTTCATAGTAGCTAGCCACTCTTTGGCATAGTTATTCCTAATAGCAGATTCATATGAGTTTGGAGTAATAGGATGCCTAATATTATCAGCAGATAAGAATGCATATTCCACAATATATATGATGCATATTTCCTATTTGGTATGCTGGTTCTAGGCTCTCTATCCCTAGTCAACTGATAATCATGCAAAGATGGTAAAGTAGGAACATTAGAATCATGCATATCGTAAGGGAAGGAGAATAAAACTGAGGACTCCTTTTGGGAGTCATTGTAACACCCCCTTTTATAATCCAAAATGGGATGTTGCTGTGCTAGTAATTATTCAGACTTGAATGTCTTCTTAATTACCTTAGGCTTATAGGGACATGCAACCATGCTCCCATAAACAAGGCAATAAATAATATATTATAGAAAATTTGAAGTACAGTTCTGATCATTAAACATGGTGCAATGCTTTTGCATATATTTTCTGTAATCTTGCAAGATAAAGTGAAATTTCATACATAAGGTATAGAAATTTGAAAGACTTTATTATATAACAAAATGTTTAAAATCCTTACTTGTACAATGTCAACTCTTCAAGGCCTCCTTACCTAACCTGCAAAATTTGACTCATGTACATCGTATGCAGACGAGGCAGACCAGCCAACTATTTCACAACATGTTCGGTTAGTTCGGTGAATAACTAGCAAATGACGAAACAGAATAGATGATAACAACTTAAAAACTAGTGTCCGTAATATGGTATGGGTTTAAGGAGATATATAATTTACAAAGTAGTAAATTATATAGAATATTTACAATGCACGACTTTCTATTAGTTTACACGTTGATTCCATGATACTGCTTTTTTTTTGATAAGGTAATGATTTGGGTGGGATCAGGCCCTACTGTACCACCACTCAAAGGCATCCTTGTAAACGAGGACGCGCAACGCAGGATCAGCGAGGAGATCCTGCGTGGGCGTTGTGTGGATGAGTTGCGCGATCCTGTCCGCGGTCGAGTTGACCTCCTGGAAAACATGCTCGAATTGCACCATTGTGAAATGTTGGAGAAGAACCGGGGTGTCGAAAATCAGCATCTCAATCTCCCACGAGCAGCACCACAGACCATGCAGACAGACAATTGATGACAGGTCAAACAATGATTACTTAATCCCCACTACAAGGCATTAATGCTTATTTTCTGAAATATTTATTTATTTATCACTCACTTATATTTTTTTTTATTAACGCACGTTGTACTTAACATACAGTAACAAAGTCATACTGACACATGCCTATTAACCACTCATCTGGGTAAAATGTATCATTTTGATAATATTCAAAATGAACTTTTCATGAAAAGCTTATAGAGAAAGACGTAACGAGTCTTGACATGTTATGATCACGCATATTCATGCGCACACACACACGCTTAACACTCCTTTTGTTACTAGATTAGCACCACACACGTGTCACATTATACGGATTCATTAAATGAACTCAAGTAATTTCCCACTATATAAATTTATCTCCTTAGCCGTCAAGCTAGACACTAATTTATACAACTGGCTTAAAAATCAACCAAAGTCCCTACTTGGAAAGTATATAACTGGCTTGAACAAAGAAAGGAATGAACAGAAATTGCAAGAATAAATAGACTTTGCAATTTATTTTCAACGAATACATATACTTGATAATTAACAACTGACACATATTAAAACAAAGACATTGAGTCTTTTAAGAAGAGCAAATGGGACAAAGTCACTTGTCTTGGTTATAAACCCGAAGTTTGCGGATATTAAAGATTAGGATTAATCAAGAGATTTAATTCCTTCTGAAGGCGTAGGATCTCGATTGATGTCACCAACTATATAACCAGGCGCATCCTGCCACGCCGTACATAGCAGACAAATAATAATTTGGGCAATTTGCAAAAATAACCTCTTTTGGGGATATCTTTCCATGCCTAACCCAATCCGAAAAAGATTTGCATAATTCCGGATATCCGGATTTTGGGTGCGACCGGTAGCATGTCATGAGGGGGTGAATGGAAATTGTGGGTTTGACAGCTGGACAAGTGAGAGACAGACAGAGAGAGAGAGACGGAAAAGGGAAGAAAAGAGAGAGAGAGAGAGAGAGAGAGAGGGAGAGAGAGAGAGAGAGAGAGCAATTGGAAGGGGGGCTACAGTAAAAGGAGGGAGCCAGATGCTTCCCTTCTAACGATGGCGCCAAAAAAAAAGAAGGGAAAGAGGAGAGAGGAGGGGGAGGGTATATAAGCATTGAAGAAATTCTAAAGGAAATCATTAGTTCCCATTAATGAACTGTAGGGGAAATTGAACTTGAGGAAGGAGAATGGTCGGCGTGGGATTTGAAGAAAGAGGGTTGATGTCCAATGATGTGGGGGTCTATATAAGGAGATCAGAGGAATGATGGGCGTCATATTTAATCACACTTCCTGGGGAAATGGAATCTAAAGAAAGAGAGAGAATCCATTGAAGAAGAAGCAAGTTGGTCTGGGTTCATTAAACGGTTGACTTATACGAAGCTACTTTTCACTGGACAGTTATATCCTACCCACATGACACGTATTGGAAGTTACTGGACATTTATCTGGTTGGATATAAAATGGGTAAGTGTTGTCTCTATGTATGGTAAGTGTTGTTTATCTGATGAACAAGTTTAATGTCGATGAGAGGAGGAATGATGTGGAGCTCACATATGTAAAGCCAAGAAGGAAGGGTTCAGGTCATTTGCTATCGGAGATGACAAAGACTTGCAGGCCTACAAGTTTGTAAATGGGTTGTTTGGAGAACGAAATTGGCCTATCGACCTCAATGTCTCCCTGCGACGCAAGGTTGGTGGAGACGTGGCAAAGACACAAGGATCGAGAATGGACGAGTCGGACGACGGTAGATTGTATCCTGCAGGGTGGAGAATGTTGTAGTTCCATTAACTGGGCCGCCCGTGACACAAAAAGTGCGGACCCCTCCTTGGGGCTTGATGAAGAAGACGAAGATTTAGGAGCACAAATTGTCCAAGTAAACCAAACAGATGACCAGTTGGAAACAACAGATGTCCAGTTAACCCAAACAGCCGTCCAGTTACAAGAAACTTCTGACCAGTTAGGGATAAGTGAGGAGTTGGAGTTGGAGTTTGCGTAGAGGGAAAAGAATGCCGACGCAGTTAAACGTGGGAAGCAGGTCATTTATGTCAGCAGTGACCTGGAAGATGAAGCCATTGACCTTGGTAGCTCCTTCGACGAGGATGATGCAAGCCCAAAAGTGGTTAAACCTTAGCACAGTAGTTCTGGTCCGACGAAGTCTCGGTCAAAGGATTATGAGGTGGAGCGAGCGGTGAGGGAAGTCGAGGAAGCATACGAAAGAGGAAAATGGAAGTCGGGAGCTTTTCTGAAGCCTGCTGAAAGTGAACCAATGGTGGCAGGGAACACATTGGATCCCCTCCAGTGCAGTTTTAAGATCTGGGAGGGACAGGTGTTTCAAAGCAAGGAGAAGGTGCAGGAACTCGTAACGTGGGTGGGTCTATCTCGGTGCTTTACAACGAAGGTGAAGAAGTCGCGACTATCTTGTATGTTGTAGTGTGCGCTGCTTCCAAGTGCAAGTGGTCATGTCAGGCTTCGACTTACAAGGAATCAGGGTTATAGATGATAGGAAGCTTGTGGACGAGCACACGTGCGAGCTGAACAAGGTAGTCAGACAAAAGCGCAGTGCGACATACACACAGCTGGGCCATCGCCTTATCGACAGGTATGTAAGGCTTAACGTAAGGCATAACTGGACTCTTTCCTCAATTACACTGGACACCATACGATTTGAACTGGACATACATAGCTAGTAACTGGACAAACCACAATTTTAACTGGAGAGATGTGTTTGTGAATGGGCATGTGCAGTTTCGTAGGGTCAAAGAAGCCCCTCGTTCCGGAGCAAGTGCAGTCCCTAATGAAGTCGCAGTTAGGGGTCACATGCAGCTACTGGAAGGCGTGATGAGCCCGGTTAAGTGTGAGGGACAACGTGTACGGAACGGACGAGGAAAGCTATCGGAGAATGTACTCGTACATGTACATGCTGAAGAAAACCAAACCTGGGATGTACACCAGGATAGAACGCGGCACGAAGGGGCGATTCAAGTATGCGTTTGTGAGTCTTGGAGTATAGCGGAGGGCTATCCCCCCACTTGTGAAAGGCCAGTCCTTCTGTAATTGTAACCCGGAGGAGACCACTTTCGGACGTAAAGGACATCATTAGCCGAGAAACATGACGTGCATTTACTTGCAATATGATAGCCACAATAACAAAACATGACGTTTGTTCGATTGTACATTACACCTCTAACGCCTCAAGTTGTTTCCTCTCCAGGTTATATCAGTGGGTGGGGGATTCTTGAAGGGGAAGTTTCTAGCCCATTTCATTAACAGTTTCGTCACCCTACGTAAATATGGGAATGACGTTACAATGACGCCTATATTCTTATACATGACGGTTGTGTATACTAACATGACAAGTTGAACATTTTACCTCCTTCGACTGCACCTCAACATGTTCGGTTTCCTCCACAGGGGTTCCATCCCTTTCCTGCAAGTGTGTCACCTCGTCCTCGACTTGCTTCTTCCCCAACACCGCCCTTTTCAGCTCCTGCATCGACGCCTCAACCATTTGCATCCTCTCGTTAAACGTTGCCATTACGCTTCTCCCCATTTCATCCATCTTAGACAAAATCCTTGACACATTAACTTGGGTAGCCGTCGTACTTCCCTCATCCTGCGTGCCTGACCCAGATGCTTTTGTCATGCTCGACCCATGTCGCGCTTTGAACTCCTCCACGAGGTCGTCGAAGAACTTATCCGACTTCTCTGTCACGAAGATGGCGCCAAGGGCAACCCTCTTCCGCACCTCCTTGACATCCGGGAGGAGGATTGTCCGAACAACGTCAACCTGGTCGAACATGCCCAACTCATCCTTCTACTCCTAGATGAGGGAGGCAACAGAATCGTACATGATGTTGTGCTCTTTCGACTTATTCCGCAGGCACCGAGGGTAAAGTATGTCGTTGCTGCTGGTAGAAAATTGTCTTGCGACTGGGCGTAGAGCCTCGTACACCCACAACTAAAAAAAAACACAGGTGATGACATGTGGACACTTTGCATATAATCGTGTTCAGTTTGCATTTTACATTGCACAGTGACCATGCCTAAGTGTCCAGTTTAAATAAATAATTGTCAAGTGAGCTTCTTATACATAATTGGAATGCAAGGGGGAAGCCGGCTAACAAGTACGACGGGCGAGAGCCGCTGACCCCGTGCTGGAGCTTGCGCTCAACAACTCGGTAGAGGAACTCGTGGGTTCGTTCGTAGCACAGACGCCCCCACTGGAAATGCAAGAACGCCTCAGTGTTAGACACCTGACACCATGTTCACAACCCACCCCTGAATATAGTTTTGGGGTTCCTTCGCGAAGAGCACCCCCTCCACCAGCATTATGAGCACGTACTTAAAGCGCTTGGCGGGGGAACGCTTGGACTTCATCGCCACTTTGTAGGCCAACTCGAAGGCTTCCATCCTCATCTTCTCCATCCCTAATAACTTTAAGTAAGCAGCCCTGCCCGCCCCAGTGTCAACGGTCCGCAGCACGTTAGACGAGCACTTTAGTCCGGTCACCAGCGCGAACTCTGCAATGGAGAATTGGACTATGGAGCCCTAGATCATGTACCGGGTTTCATGCTTCTTTTTTTACCGTAGCTGCCGCTGCAAGACGTAGTGGACTAGCTGTGCTGAAAACTCGACATTGGAACCAAGCCTCGCAATGCCGCCAAACTGGCTTTCAGACAAACGGTTCCAGTCTGAGGTGGTCAGGTACTGATCGAGTTTTAAAAGGACCTGAGGCCGGGCATATTGATTGCACCGACACTTGAAATGCCGGTCCTCGGGGATGTCATATATCGCCTGCACGGTGGGGTGGAATGTTAAAGCCACTCATCTGTAAAACACTCTACCCTTGTTCGACACTACGCAAACCATACCTCGCCTGTTGTGGGTGTCTCCGTAATCCTTCCTTCTGCCGAACTAGCCATGTTCTTCTTTGATACCCTGCAGGTTGGGGAGCAATACATTAGCATTCTGCAAACATTTGTTCATTATCATCACACCAGTCACAATGCACATGACGGTAAGGTTATATAACATGTCACCTGGGCATTATAACATGACAGAAATCATATCTCACCCTATACTTATCACACTCCAAGTAAATTTCTACCCTAACCATATCAGATGTCACCGTATTCAGAGAAAACTTTGTAAGCATTTTTTAGCGTGCACAAAATATACTTCGCGCAAGTTTGCATATTCACATGACAGGGGAAATATTAAACATGCCAACTTAATATTCAAAACATGACATGAAAGAATGTAACAACATTTCCATTCAATGGTGGAAAGTTTTACAAAAGTAATCACACCTAATACCTTGTTCCTGAAATTTTTGAGCCCACATCAACGTTCCCCAATTTCCCTCTCTAATAATCTATCCAATTTCCTCAATCTCACCAATTTCACCAATTTCACCAATTTTCCCAAATTCAAACAATACATGTGTCGATTTCCCCTAATTTAATTCCCCATTCATGGCCTTAACCATATCATCACGGAAATGGTACTTCCCTTCTCTCCCCGTCGCGAACACCCCCCGTTCCCACATTTTCACCCATTGTTTTCAAACTTGACGCCGATTACTTCCTACATGAAAGGGGCAGATATTCCACCCTTTCATCCAACTGCAAACCATTTCAAACAAATTAGGTTCTTCAATTGGTCCCTCCTCCTTTCAATTTCTGCAATCGGTACTAAATCAGTAGAGTTAGGGTTTACTTACTTGCAAACTGTCAGTCCCTCTCTTCTAAACACTGTCGGGGTGGTCTTCTAAACGATGTCGGGTTTACTTGCTTCCAAACCGCCGGCTTCTTCTTCTCCTTACTCGCAGGTTCGTCTTATACCTTGGGCTTTTCTTCCTCTCCGATTTCCTATCTCCAATGGCGGTTTCCTACCTCTTGCCCTCCCTCCTCTCTGTTTTACACAGTTGAAGTGACGAGTTTTTTCAAAAACCGTCCTCTCTCTCCTCCTCCCTCCCACGTTCGCTCTCTCGCTTCTTTAATTACCCCCAACCACCAGTTTCACCCCCTTTTTTCAATCGGGTAGCTTGCAAATTTTTAAGGTGGAATGGGGTGGGGGGGAGGGGGGGGGGGGGGGGGGTTAACCCTTGCAAATTCAACCGGGTAGTGGGTTAGGCATGCAAACCAAACCGGATTGGGGGTTATTTAATTAGCTTATGTCCAATAATTTTATCCTTAAACTTCGACAGAGTCTCCCTTTAAAATAATCTTTAATTAATCTGATAAAACATATACCCTTCCCTTCCTAATAATCATTTGTCCAACACCATTTTTAAAATGTCTAGGCAGTATTAGGACTTGAAAACTTAATTTAGGATTTCCTTTCCTGAATTTAATTGGGCATCATAACTACTTAGAAATGTCATATAATCCAAAATAATTGGGCATTATCTCGACTTAAAAGAAATACCATTTTAACCAATATTATGTCATCTTAAGAAATACCCAAATTTTTTAATAATAATGAGCATCATAACGGCTTATAAAAGTTAATAAGAAAAGACCTTGAATTATATACGGGTATTATAACGATATAAAATATCCAAGATCTTAAAATAAATGAGAGAGGTTTTATCAGTGGGATAATGCCGAATCGTCCCAAAAATACAACGACTGAATAATAATCAACATCGTCGAGGATTGGTGTAGTATCTTGGTTGAAGAAACCGAATTGCTTCCTTTTTTTTTGACGCTGAATAAAGATTAGGTCGGGCCGGCCGCAACAGAAGCCCTTCCTAGCGCATCCTTCCGGACGAGAACAAGTAGTTCTGGATCATCCTCACATCAATCGTCGGCAGGAAATGCATGGGCACTACGAGCAAGATAGTCAGCCGCGACATTTGATTCCCTGAAAATATGACGAATAGCAACATAAGAAAAGGACGAAATATCTAACAAAATATCTGATTGTAGCAGCTCGATAGTCCAGGGGCATTTCCAATCCCCCAGTAAAGGCTTTATAACCAGTAAGTTGTCCCCTTCGATTTGAAGGTTTAAGATCTGCATTTCTTTAGCGCGTAAAATACCCATTTTGAGGCCAAGGTTTTCAGCAAATACAACGGAGACATTAGTTCAAATGGCACGATGTAAAGCGACCACCACACCCCTAGAGTCTCGGATGACAAATCCATAAGACGCCGATCCGCCCGGCATAACAGATCCGTCGAAATTTAGTTTGTAACAATTTGTAGGAGGTTTGTCCCACTTCCCAGATCGTTGTCGAGTATGGCCGGCATGATCAACCAAACGAGTGCCCGGACAAACAGAACGACAATTACCACCTCGACCAGAAGTAGCAGTAATGGGGAGATCGTCCTCCAGATTCTTTGTTTGTTTCTAGCAATGAGTACTTGTAGTATAGAGCAAAATTATTTCGTTTATAGTTACTTTGTTGGTGTTGTTAAACACTAATTGGTTTCTAAAGAACCACAAGGCCCACCACGCTGAGGCTAGATCAATAAAAGATTTGGTACCAATTGCCTGTTTGATATCGGTAAGTGGAAGCACTGCACACACTCCGACACTCGCCGCAAGAGCCCTCGAAATTTGGATATGTAAAGCTTGTAAAAGGTTGTTCGCTATAGGGCACTCAAAGAAAAGGTGAGCCACTGATTCACTAGAGTTAGCACAGAAAACACAACCGGACGGTACGGCCACATGCGACTTTTGTAATCTGAGAGTGGTTGGAAGACCACCAGGAGAGATTTTCCAAAGGAAATGACGTACTTTAGGTGGCACATCCAGATCCCAAATCCAACCACAGTCAAAAGTGGTCGACCCAGCATGTTCTGATAATAAGGAGTTTGCAAAGCTGGTTGAAAACCAGCCATTATTGCTTGGACCCCAATAGAGACGATCTGCCATTGGATTATTATGCAGAGTGATGCTCATTATTAAGTCGATATCTTCTTTAGACAGAAAGTTGGTTAAAGAGGCGGTTATTAATGGTTTGTTCCACTGACCTTCTGTGTTGATAAAGTGAGATACCTTTATACCCGTTAGGGCTTCCGATATAGGTTGCAATATTCTGGATTCCAATGGTTTTAAGAAGGCCCAGTTATGAGACCAGAAGTCAATGGTCTGACCGTTTCCAACACTCCACTGAAGGGCCTGCTGGAACTTAGGTCTGATAGACATAAGACGATTCCACTGCCAAGATGAAAGACCCTTTTTCTGGTAGCTGAGCAGATCGTGCCCTTTAAGATATTTATGTGAGACTACACGGACCCAGATGTTGTCTGGTTTAGAAATAATCCTCCATAGAAGCTTCATTTGCAGTGCTATGTTCATAGACTCAGCTTTATGGATACCAAGACCCCCTTTCATTGTATCTGAGCATATTTTATCCCAACTAATAAGCGGTGCATCTTTAGTACTTTTGTTCCAAAAGAACTGTCTATAAACTTTGTCAAGCTCATGAAGAATATGTGATGGAAGTAAGAAAGTTTGCATTAGAAAAATCGGTTTTGCACTGAGATTTGCTTTGATAAGGACCCTTCGTCCTTCTGCAGAAAGGTTCGAAGCTTTCCATTTTGTCAGTTGTTGTTTCGTCTTGGGGATAACATCAGCGAAGGTATCCCTATTAGTTTTACCATTCACTATGGGACAACCCAGATATTTATCGAAATTATTCGCTTGCAAAATACCAAGCACAACGATCGTAGCCGTAATAGCAGTTGCAGACGTATTGGGTGATGCTTGGAAGCTGGATTTATGCAGATTGACCTTTTGGCCTGAAATGAGGTAGTATCAGTCTAAAATTGACAACACAGAGGTGCAAGCTGAATGTGAAGCTTTATAGAAGATAATGATATCATCTGCAAAAGTAAGAAAAGGAACCTTAACACTCGGTCGGCCGAAAGAGATGCCAAGGTCCGAATTCACTTTCCCATGATGATGCAGAGTATGTGCAAGAACTTCAGAAGCTAAGATAAAGAGGAATGGAGACAGAGGATCTCCCTGTCTGAGCCCCCTAGATGGTTCAATAACCGTGGTCGGTTCATCGTTGACTAATACCGAGTAGGAAACCGTTGAAACACATTCCTTAATACGACTGATAAAAAGCTCGTTAAACCCAAACTTGGCCAAAACTTGGAATAGAAAAGACCACTCAATATGGTCGTAGGCCTTTTCCATATCCAACTTCAAAGCAACCATCCCCGTTCGGCCTTTCTTAAGCCTAAAAGAGTGCAAAGCTTCATGACCAATAAGGATATTATCCTGAATTGATCTCCCTTTTGTAAAAGCTCCCTGAAGTGGGTGAATCAGTTTGTCGAAAATCTTGGTTAGCCTAGCAGAAATAACTTTCGCTATAATTTTGTAGATCGTAGAGCACAAACTGATGGGCCTGTAATGGTTGACCGAAGAGGGATCATCACATTTTGGTAGTAAGGTAATAAATGTATGATTGACCTGTCGTAAGAGTCTTCCACTGGTAAAAAAAGCCTTTACTGCCTTTACTACAGAAGGGCCCACTGTTGGCCAAAATTTTGGTAGAAACCAACCGGGAACCCATCTAGGCCTGGAGCCTTATATGGGCTCATGGAAAAAACTACTGCTTTAATCTCATTGTTGGTCACATGAGCTGAGAGCATTGCATTGTCTGCTTGAGATACCAAGGGCGGGATAACCGCTAAGTCTAAGGACAGATCAGGCCCACCTCCTGAAGCTGACATGAACCGTGATTTGAAATCTTTTACAAACTCTTGTTGAACAATATGAAAGTCCGCCGATGACTCACCATTTGGAAGAGAAATAGACTTGATCAGTTTCCGGCCTCGTTTGGCCGTAGCTATCTTGTGAAAGTAGTTGGAGTTGGAGTCATTCAATTTATCATGTTTTACTTTGGCTCTCTGGCTCCAGTAACGTCGGTGGAAATCCAACATACGTTCTCTCTTATTTAGCAGCTGCTTAAGAATTTGAATATCCTTTGTATTATAATTGGTAATTAATGAAGTTTGTAATTGAAGTAGCTTTTGGTCAGTGACCTGAATTTGGTTGTTAATATTGCGAAAATTCTTTTTATGCCAAGCTTTGGAAAACTTCTTTAGTAACCTTGCCTTTTGTACCAGTTTGAACATAAGAGAACCCTGTGAGTCCAAACGCCAAGCTTGTGAAACCAGATTTCTGTAATCGGCTCTGGAAGCCCATGCTAGTTCAAACTTGAACGGTCTGTTTTTAGGTTGGATATTGTGACGGAAATCAGTAGAAATCGGTGCATTATCAGACCTAGTGAACGGATGAATCTGAGTTCGTAGAGAATCAAATATCGTTAATACATCCGTGTGGATAAGTAGACGATCCAGTCTTTCAAGGCGGGTAACAACACCATTATGTTTACGTTGCCAGGTGAACTGACCACCGTAAGATGCTACATCAAGCAACGAGAGGTTACTCTTTAAATCATTTAAACGATTGAATCTCGCCGCTGAAGGATAAACCCCTCCTAGTTTGTCCGCTGGTGAACAGATTTCATTTAGATCTCCCATGATACAGAAAGGAATGAGTAATGTTTGAATGTAAGCAGAGATAGAATCCCAAAAAATTGATTTTCTTCACTCGTCTGGTGGGGCATAAACTACCAGGAACGCAACACTCCGATGGGAGACATAGTCCGAATAGTAGAAATGGATGAAACGATGGTTAACCGAAATGAGATCTATAGAGCCCTTCACGAGGAACTTTATTTGTCTTGGTTTCTAAGAGTGCCAGAACATTGATATTATTGTTTTTACAAAAAATATCGACATTTGTCCAGAAGTTATGGCTCTGGATACCTAGGGAGTTCCAAGTGAATATATTCATAAAAAACCTTTTTGACGATCTGTTTGTACTGATTTAAGACGGAGGTCATCCAAATAATAGGTACGAGTTGCGACAAACACAACCAGACCAATATTAATGATTTGTAAGAGTATAAATTTGGTTTGGAATTGAAACTCAATTGTTACTAAACCCATTTTGATTGTATTCAAACCTTTGTAAGGAATGAGAATGTTGATTGTAATCAAACCTTTGTAAGGAATGAGAATGTCCGGTAAGGACCACATGAATTGGTTTGTGAAAATATAGAAGAAAGCCCTATAAAAGAGCATATGAATCGAAGCACTAATAATAGTAGGAATTACATGTAATCAAACACGTTTTGGGACAATCATACAGTAGTCCACCCTGCCACTGAATAAGAGGTATATGATTGGGAGATCAGCATACAAGTAAGAGACAACCCAAACCCATATGCGCACATCAGCAAGCAGCAGGAGCTGAGCCACACAGGACAGCAGCAAAGCCACCCCCTGACACCTAGGCAAGCACACAAGCCACCACAAGTCAAAAACAACCCCTCCGTGAGTCAACTCCCTTCGGCAACCTAACCTGCAAACAAACATAGGCAGCAGCAGTACCACAAACAAACACACGAGGAAATCACATTGAGCTAAGAGCCAAAAGAGAGGGGTGCAAGTCATATAAATTATATAGGAACAAACACAGCTTTGGGACAACGGCATTAACACCCTTACAAGGGTAAACAACATGACCTGGGTTGGACACAAATACCAAGCACGCAAGTTGTGATAAACCAAACCGTCGGTGGTAAGGATGGAGGCCGAGCAATACCTGCAGCGAAAGAAGAAGAAACAAGCCTTCCACCACAACAAATAGTACTCCAAAAGAGAGTCCAAAGAGATAGATAGGTAGTAATCCAAATGTTTAAAAAACCAGAAAACCTTGATATATAACCCATATGTAGATAAACCAATAGACTTAACAAACCAAAGATTGTAAATCAAAAAGAACCAAAAGTACAAAGAATCAACCAGTAGGCAAATATAAGACTTAGTAGAAAGGGGGCTAGATATGTAAGAAATGCAAGTTGAAGGAAATAAATCAATCAAAGGATGGTTAAACCTTAAAGAAACCGAACGAATAAACTTAGAATAGAAACTTAAAGGTTGTTTAGCATTTTGATTGGTGAAAATCCAAAAGTGGATTAGAGCAAATCCACTTATAATAATATAAAGGTTAGTAAGCATACAAACTAAATGTACCTTGAGAGTACTAAAATTCAAGCAATTCCAAGTTAAGTGGAAACAGAAAATTACATAACACAAATTTAAGTAAGAAGCAGAGAGAAGGTTGTTTCTACAAACACACCAGCTCCTTTGATTGCCAAGTACGGACACTACAACCGAAGCAACGGACTTAGAAGCCATGATCGAAAGAATGAAGACCAGAGAGGGGGGAGTTATTCACAAGTACCAACACCCTTGGAAAGGAAAACGAACAGGAAATAAAAACTGGATTGAAAACATTAGGAAACTTAGACATCAAGGCAGCACGCCACAAAACCGAAAGCAGACAAAGCCGAGAGAGGGATGGAGTTTCCACAAGTAAGTGATGAAGAAGAAAGGGTAACTTAAGATAGCTACTAGTCAAGTTGCCTTTGGGAGGCCTTAAATAATCCAATTGCGGGGAAGCAGACATAGCACTTGAGTGAAGATTAGTGAGAGAGAGAGCACTTACAGAGAGTTTGAATAGCAGATTTGATGGAAACACACAACAGGCAGACGAAAGAGACCCAAACACCCACCCACACATCTGCGAGGAGCGACCACTGCCGTCCGGCCAGACCCAGCCAATCCCATCCCACAATAAAGCCCCAAAACGGACCCGAAATAACCACTTTAATGACGGATCTCGCCAACAAAAGCACGAATCAGGGGGTGCCGCCTCCCCACAATGAACCTTTCGTAGGTTAAGGGAGATACAACAAACTTAAAAAGAGTTGGCTCAGGTAATTGAAAATATTGAGATATCACGAACAACATATAAGCTTGAAGGGTTACTTATCTCATTGGTAATTGGTTTTGAGATGGAACCCAACGAAGTACGAGATCTAGATGGGTTGGTGATAAGCTTTTTCTACCATAGTTAATGCTATTTTTAGATTTTGAGCTTTAAAATATAAAATAATTTCTTTAAACCTCAAAGAATGTTTTTTTAATTAATCATTATGATTACATGTGAATTTTTTTTTTCTAACCAATAACTTGGAACATAGATTAAGGGATTGTGCTTCAAAATTCTAATTATTTAGTCATTTATTTTATTGAAATTTTAGAGTTTATCTATTAAAACTCAAGAATCATCGGTTCTCTAGACAAGCCTAGAGAAATCGAGAGTCCGGACAAGCCGGTGGATGGACTAACCATCATGTACAACTGAAGCAAATAACATAAGCAAATGACAGAAAAGAAAAGACAGAAGCAAATGACATAAAAATACAAGGATCGTACAAGCCATCCTACGCTGTAAATCACAAGTCAGAAGAGAAACGAAACGATCGGCCAAAGAGACAACGCACTCAGAGAACTCTGGGGAACTAGCGGACACCTCAGATTATGGACTCAAAAGAGCCATCAGGTGTCGATCGCAAACCACGACGTCATCGAACATAATAAATCATCAACCGCTCACAAGAAACCTGCAACAAAACAAGAACAGACCAGTACACCAACCCACAAAATCAAACCCAAACCACATCATTTCCCATTCAAACTCCCGTGCACTCATCTCAACCCTCAAGGACGATAACTAGATCGTGAACGGACTACCATAAGGATAAGCCCAAATAGAGGCGATAAATACGGAGTAGCTATATGGGCTATGAGAGCAATGCTCCAATTCAACAAATACATTCTCCTCCATATATATATATATATATATATATATATATATTGGTGGGCAATCAATCAAATGCATTTTCGTGGATGCAAAAATTTGGACAGCCGTCGTTTGCATAGTCCACCTCCTCCCCGTGTTTATCATCTCCTCATCATTACCTTTAATTTTCCTTTGTGACCCACTTTATATCAGAATTACAAAAATTATCCCGTCTTAAATAAGTTTACATAATTTGTCCTCCTTAAATATATATTTCAACCCTCTTTCACTCTACTACTTTAAAATATTTTACCACCTTATTCTTAGGCATGTCTTAAATATCTAATAAATTTTATAGCCTCTTTACTTAATCTTTTACATGCTAGCAGATCTTCCCTAGATCCCACTATATTCCAAACTTAATAAGACTTCGTAAAATTTTACCTTAAAACTTCATCCCCTGATGTTTTATTAATTTACACAATCCCTTAAAAGGGAAAAATATAATCAGGATATTTCAGTCATTAGAACGACCATTTACATAACCAGAAATAGGAGAGGGAGGCGGAGAAGGTAAATGAGAAACATGTTGAGGAGTAGCAGGTTGTGGCTCTTCTTCTTTAGACTCAACTGGAGCTGGCTCCTGTGGTTTTGCCTTAGAGTCAGGATCTCCTCCTTTATGTCCCCATATAGTGTGGAATATGTTCCTTTATTAGCTGGCAAGGCAAACCTTCCATTGTCGTACTCATCTTCATCTCCATTAGAAGATCAGAAGACTCCCTTTCATTTGGAATTAGCTCTTTTGTCTGTTCAGAGGTACCTATCAGCTCGAGAAATGTTGTTAGTTTAGTTAATAGAGGGAAAATATCTTCATTGAATCTCACACTTCTAGTGGTTATCACTTTCTATAGGCCAGGTTGCAGAAGAAGCACCAACCCTTAACTCCTCCAGGGTAGCCCAACAATATACCTTTCGAAGCCCTATGTTGGATCTTACCATCACACATATAAGGGTAAGCATCACATCCAAAGGGTTTCAAATAGGATAAGCTAGGTTGTTTCCCTATCCATTTGAATTGGGGAGTCTCAAAGTTGATAACACTAGAGGGAGACATGTTGACACGACAAGTGTTTTAAGCCCAGAACTAATCAACATGAATCTAACATTTTCAAGTAAAGTATTCTATTCATCCTTTCAACTGTTCCATGTTGTTGTGGAGTACCAGGTACAGTCAAGTGTCTTTTTATCCCATTCAATTGGAAAAAATCTTTAAATTTTGTATTACAAAACTTTAAGCCATTGTCAGTTTTGAAGCATTTTAATTAGTTTGTGATTAAACCGACTCTCTACCATTACCTTCTACCTCTTGAAGGTGTCAAAGGCCCGATCCTTTGGTTTCAGAAGGCTTACCCAAACTTTCTTGGAATATTGGTCAATGAAGCTAAAAGTACCTCATGCCTCCTGAAGTAGGGACTTGCGAAGGCCGCCAAAGGTCAGAATGCACATATTCTAAAGGAAGTTTAGCAACATAAGTTGTAACACCCCCTTTTATAACCCAAGGAAATGCTACAACAGAGTTATTACTCGGACTTTAATGTCTTTGTAACCACCTTAGGCTTATAGGGACATGCAACAATGCTCTCATAAACAAGATGATAACAATTAAATACATAAATGAAATACAATTAAATAGTGGAAGACTTGGAATAAAAATAACTCTTTACTAAATTCTCCTCTAAAATTGAGGATTTAATTACAAATTGAGAACAATCCAAAGGAAGACTTTTAAATAAAATAAAACAATAAAACTCCTATACAATATAGCTAGGAATTTACAATCTAAATGCTATGTTAAAGATAGTTTAAATGTCTTCTCAACTTCTCTTCTCTTCCCTTCTCTTCTGAGACTCGACCTAAACCTGCGAAAACTAGTTTGGTGGCCGGGTATGATGAAGGACATTAGCCATCCAAATAAAGGATGGTTAGTTCACGAGAACTTGCAAATGATGGCTCAAAAACTATGACTTTTCTGAATTCAAACCAGTGACCATAATATGGTATGAATCTAAACCTAAATGTGATTATTGAGAATATTTCTATGAAGACTTAACATTTTAAAAGACGACTCCTGAGACACGGATAACCCCGAAGGATTGAGTAACAAAAGATGCGAGTGACGAGTACTCTTAGGAATCATACTTCGAGTACGAATGGAATATGATACAAAGCTAATTGTAATCACCGTAAAAAAAAAAAACTTTTCAAAACATTACTTCACTCACTTCCTGACGTTGAATAGTTTAAACACAATTTACACACTTTACACGTTTAATGCATTGTTTATTATTATAAGGTCTAAACTATATTGGCTTAAAAGGTACTCGATGTGGCCCAGAATTGACATAGAGGGCAGAACTCTTCCGGAGAGTTTTAAACTACAGACTGAGACAATCAATTAAGGGTTGATCTTATGCCCCCCAATACCTGGTTCAAACCACGCATATGATAATTATACATATAGTAAACTTCATTTAAAACTCACCTTAGATATATTTCATGTCTTTTATATAGCTTGACACAAATCACTTCTTTATTGACAAACACCAGTCCCACCTGATAGCGACATAAGTCCCATGACTCTAGACGACATTGACGACAAGATGAGACTTCCATTCAGGGTTCCGATTACTAGAGCTCGGGCCAAGATGATTCAAGATGCAACCAAGGCCCTTCTTGTTCATCTAGGTGCTACCATGGACCAAGGGCTCCGACCGTCATGGGTCACGATGCTCAAGGTTCAACCGACGGTTAGTCTTCATCCACATTCTACCTTAATGAGGGGCGAGACTTGATGATTTTTGTGGTAAGGGTCGAACACTCTTGGGTTTTAGGACATTTATTTTCATCATTTTTTATTATTAGTCATTTAGGAATTAAAAGTGAGGAGATATTTTATCTCCTTGCTTATTTATCTATTTTTAGTTATTTTTCTTGGATAGATAAAATTAGGAACATTTATCTATCTTTTATCTTTATTTATTTTTCGGAAATTTCGCGAGGTACCCTCATGGTATAGCAATTTTTGCCGGGTATACAAAAGTTTGACAAATTTCGCGTGGTACCCCTGACATTTGGGTAGATTTCGCCTCGCGCCCTTAAGGGTTAAATTTAACAGGTGTGTCCGTTAGATTTGAATAAAAAAAAACAAAGAAAGACGAATGGCTGTCAGAGCGAGGGAACTGAGAGGCGAGCGAACGGAGGAGGACGAAGTGGCCGGTGTCTGCATCTTCTCGACACCGGCGAACGCATCCCTCCGACTGAGCATATGGGTTTCAAAGGTACTTCTCCCTCCTTACCTTTTTCGAAAATTAAGGTATAATTCATGCATAGGTTTCTATGAATTGGGGCTTCGAGTTCCTGCTTAGGTTTCTATGAATTGGAATCTGTTTTCATTGTGGAATCATTCTTCATCGCTGGATGCAAGTGATGACTAATTTAGGGTTCGAATTGGGGCTTCGAATGTATTGTTTATTGAGTTGTCAATGTCGATGATGTTCTTGTTTGTAGTTAAAATTCGAGATTTGAATTTGCATTGAAACTTGTCTAGATCCAGCTGATGTTCTTGGTTAGTCATACATGGAAAAAATTGGTTTGTGTATGAGTTTGTCTGCAATGAACCTTGGTTTGTGTATAAGTTTGAGTTTTTGTGCTTAAAAGGCTTGAGAGTTATCAATGGCAATCGAAAGTTATGTGAATTAATCATTTTGTGGGTTCTGTAATAATTCTCATGAATTGTTGTCATGGACAAGCTACTGTACTATCAGTATTGGGTCATTTGTGGTGTAATATGTGACCTTATCAATGTTGTAGACAAGATAACTCTGTGTATTAGCCCCACTTGCTTTTTTCTTCCATAAACTTGTTAGAAGATTAACCTCTTAAGCATCAGTATACTAATCTTTCCAGCTAAACTATGTCATTGCAATAAGTGTCAAAAGCTATCTTTGTTTTATCTGGTAGGAGAAGATGTTTAATGCTCCTTAATTGTAAAAATTTCCAAACTTGTTGTTGAATATATGCATGAGATGGTCTCTTAACATTTTCTTATGATAAAGAAGAAGATATTGTTGGATTTGTTAGAGGCAAATAATGTTACTGTTTCAAGATGTACACATAATTTAGTCAGTGCCTGAGTTGCTTCTTAAGAAGGATAATATGATCATAAACATTAAGTTTTTGCTGCACTCGTTTGATTTTGGTATTGGAATGGATGATTTGGGAGATTTAGGAATGATTCTTTAATCCTCAACTAATTGGGTGAGACCGCGAGAGTTTGTTCATTGTTAACAAAAATAGGTTTATCTTTTTTCATTGGACATCTTTAGCCTATTAGCTCAAATGGGAGAAGAATGTGCTCATGCACAAAGAAGTGGGTTCGAATCCCACATAGGCTTATTAAATTGAATTCATGAACCATTTAAGTAATTTAAGACCATGTCCAAGTTCGAATTTTCCTTTATGGCTCATGTAGCTTACGGTTCAAGCCTTTGCTTCTGCTGTAGCATTTGGAGTTTGAAATTGCATCCTTCAACTCCTCTAGGCACTCTGCATTACAATCGACAAATGAGTACATAAAGTCCAATCACAAAATTACAGTAGTAGTATTAAAACTGATTTGCTATGAGATAAGCATATGCGGGATTTGAACCCACATCTTTGTGCATGCACACATTGCTCTACCAGTTGAGCTAATAGACTTTAATTTTGTTATCTTAGACATGCTCTCAATTCAAAGCCTACAAGATTTCTCCCGCAATTCAAGTTCTATATACTTTTTCAACTTCTTACTTTTCCAAATTTTCAATTGAAGGTTAGATTGAAGCGAAGAGCAAGATGAATAGCTCGACATTTCAAACTCTAGACATGAAGAGGCAAATGATTGTTTGCAAGGCGCCAATTTGATTTGGCAATGATTGCATGAATCATCTCATGCAAATAAAGAAGATATCAATAATCCTTTATTTCTAAAACTAATATGCAACAAACAATACCAACACAATAATGGCATACAAAAGAGTTAGCAGCACAAACCACACATTCCTTAATTGAAATCAACACCATACATCGCAAAACAGCACAAAACACCACATGCAGCTGCACATGAAACCTCCATTTCCAACAGCAACAAGACGCAGCAGCACAAATTTCACAAACACCATAAAGCAGCAACAATATACAGCAGCTCAAACAGCTCACGCAAACAACACAATTACACAAACCCCATTCCCTGCAGCGATAACACACAGCTGCAACAATTGCCTACGCAGCTACCAAGAACAACAATACGCGGCAACTCAAATAGCTCACGCAAACAACACAAGACAGCTCAAGCAGTAGCAGAAAATCGTGATGAAAAATTGAAAGGCTTGTTTCTCAAGATCATTCCACAGACTTGCATACAAAAGAGCAACGGTAATTAATTCAATTTGAGAGCTTATAAGATATCTAGGAAATTTATGTAACATTATATCAGAATCAAACATACTCAATAATGAAACGATTTTGGACAAAAGCCCCAACGGAGCCCTAATTTTCAGCAAGACAAAACTACAATTCGAACCCTAAACCCTAATTTTAATAAAATCCCAAATTGGAAATCTCATACCCTCAAATTCAAACAAAAGACACCCTAGGCAAGTTTGAACCATCAGAAAAAAGAGAAGTTCACATACCTGATTGGTTCATCTTTGCTATCAAAGGACCTATTCGCACCCCACAACCTTGTTCATCGATTATCCACTAGAACCGCCGCACAACCTTCAAATCAGGCCTCTTTTAGCATTTGTATTCGGCCTCCCTCCATCAACAGTTGCTGATTTGAACTTATCGATCTTCGGCCTTCCACCATCGGCCTCCCTCCGCCCAAGCTTCGTCTCGATGCGTTGTTTTAATTTGTTGGATTTTTATTTTTTAAAACAACAAACGGATCACGTTAAAATAAACGGAATTGGCTATTTCGTGAAATTTACCCAAGACTTAAGGGTACCATGCGAAATATACCAAACTCTTGTACACCCCGTGAAATACCCTTTACCACAGGGATACCTCGTGAAATTTCCGTTTATTTTTAGATAAATAAGATGACCAGGGTTCCTTTGCAAGGAGTCACTCTCACCATCAAACTCTATTTAAGATTGTATTTTTCTTCATTTATTCTCACGTTGAAATTACAAGAGAAGCACTTGGCTAAGTGCTTTGTCTTCTTCAATCCTAGAAATCTCACGTCTTTCATCTCACGTTCTTGCTTCAAAGTTTCGATTGAGTTCCATCGTTGAATCCTTTAAGATCTTAAACACCACATCCTAATCGAACCAAATCACCCTCTGGCAGATTCAAAATCATCCAAGGCAAAACCGCGAGAGGGCCGGTCGCGAGAGGGCCGCAACCGGCCCTCTCGCGACCGCGACATGCCCCCAATGGCTTGGCCGAGCTCTCCAACCTATGCTTTGGACTTCCTTTGTCGATTTTTAACCCGGTTCTTTTCAAATATATTTTAATAGGGATGGTTCGGGAACGAGCTTTTGGGATGTTATTTTAATATTAAATATTCAAAATAGGATTTCGGCGAAACTTGAATTATCGGATTTTATGTTTGAAAGCGTGTTAAGGGTATCATTTCAAATGTCGGGATTCTTGGTCTTGGTTTTATGATCGAAGTTGGTTTTGGGAAATGAGTTTGGAATTATTGTTGGTGGGATTGACCGATGGTTTTGATTGGAATTTAAATGGTCAAATGGTTTTGTTAATGTTTATCATATCGGAAAGGCTTTGAAATGGTTTTACTGTCAACTGGTTTTGGAAGCGTTTGAGAACTTAGGTTCCATGTGCATGGTTGTTAGTTCAGTAGCTTATGGCGTTCATATGATTATAGGTGTTTATTGCTCGTTTCGACTGTATACACCGCAAATCTACACGTCCTTAAAGACGTGCATGAACGTCCTAGAAGATGTGCAAGCACGTCTTTAAGGACGTGCAAGTTGGTTTAGGGCCACCCGAGCCCGGACGTGCAAGCACGTTTTTATTTTTTTTTTAAAAATGTGCTTGCACGTCCTCAGGGACGTGCAAGCCCGTCTACTAAATCCGAAGCTGACATGTCGCTTCGTCTTCCATCCATTCTTCGTCTTTGTCTTCTCTAGAGAGAGAAATCGAGATCGAGAAAGATAGATCGTCGGAGTGAGAGAGAGAGAGGCTTCCGGAGTGAGAGAGAGAGAGAGAGAGAGGCTGCCGGAGAGAGAGAGAGAGAGAGAAAAGTAGTGAGAGAGATGGAGACGGAAAGAGAGAGAGAGATCGAGGCGGAGCTGCTGGCGGCCGATGGTGGTGCGAGGCCGATGGAGGCGGAGGGTGGTGGTGGGGGTACAGCATCGAGGGGGGGGCGGTGGCGGTTGAGCCGGTGGCTAAGGAGGGAGGTGGTGCGGCGGTGCCGGTGGAGGCGGTGGCCGAGGAGGGTGGTGGTGGTGGATCAGCACCGGCGGCTACGGCGTCTGGTGGTAGAGCAGTGGCGGAGGTGGAGGATCCCATATTACCGCCGCGGAAGCGGCGGACGATTGAGGTGTCTCCGGTACCGACCCCACCGGTATGTTATTTGAATTACTTATTTTATTTGATTTATTTTTATAGTTTTAAAATATAATTTGATAGATTATAATATAGTTTTATAATATAAGTTGATAGAATATAAATGATAGTATATAGTATTTATGATTTGTTATGTTTATAGTATATAGTTTGATAGAAAAGAATATAGTTTTAATTTGATAGAATAGAATTGATAGTATATATTAAAATACATAGAAAAAAATTACAATTGAAAGACAATAAAAAATATTAAAATATATCACAATACATCAAAAGACATTACAATAAATTAAAATAAAAACATTAAAATATATTAAAATAGATAAAAATAAATAGTATATATTAAAATACATAGAAAAAAAATTACAATTGAAAGACAATAAAAACATTAAAATATATTACAATACATCAAAAGATATTAGAATAAATTAAAATAAAAACATTAAAATATATTAAAATACATAAAAATAAATTAATATTGAAAGACAATAAAAACCATTCAAGGTCATGAAAAGACATTAAACATTAAAACATATTTAATTAACATTAAAATATAATAAAAGACATTAAAACATATTAAAATACATCAAAAGATATTAAAATAATATTAAAATACATTGAAAAGACATTAACGGGGGTATTCACTACGTATCATCAGTGTATCACGTATACCTCCAATGTCACCAAGAAATTAATATCTCGATCCTCACATTCACCCACAATCACAGTAGAAGTGAAACTCATACATGAATCATCCCCCCAAACCTTCAATTGATCACACAAAATCTAAAGAATCTTTTGCTTTAGCTCACAAAAAATTGAAGATATGAAATACATGTGCGAGCTCTCCTCCGGCTCCATCGGCGCCGTGTCGGTGGCTATTGGGGTTTGTATGTCTTGGTGGTTGTTGCCTTCATGTCCTCGTCGCCTCCTCCGCCGCATCAGTCTCCGCCGGCGACCATCTCCTTTGGCGTCCCTTAATCCACCTAAATCTCCTTCGGGAGTCCTAAATCGCATTCGGGAGCCCTAAATCTCCTTTGGGAGCCCAATCCACCCCCTCCGGGGGTCCTTACCTCCTTCACCAGCATTCCGCCTTAGTTTTGCTCCGACGATGGGATTTCGCTCTCTTTTGTGGGCATCCTTTTCTCGTCCGGGGAGCCAATCCTCTCCAGGAGCTCTATTTTTGGGGCTTTTGGAGTTTCATGGACTAGGATTTCTTTTCCTCCTGTGTTCCCAATCAATTCGAACAACACTGTCTTGATTTTCAGGTTTTGGGTTCGGCTTTTTCGAACTTCTGATCCTCGTATTGGCCTTTGGTGGCCGTCCCTTCTGGCGGTTCGCCATAGCCGTTCGTCGTCACTACTTTTGTGGTGGCTGATGCCCCTGTCAGGCTGTCCTTTGGGCCCAAGTTTTTTCCTTGGGCCTGGGGCAGCCCGAAAATTAGCCCACATAAAATAAATATATATATATAAATTTCTTACCGGGTTCTTTTATATATATATTTATACGTAATCTTACGAATAAGTTGCACACAAATTTTTTTTAGATGCTTGAATTTCCCTTATTGATCCATTTTTGTTCGTTCGTTTGGCGGTGGGTCGTTGCTTTGGTGTGGTGGCGTTTAGTTTCGAGGTAGGTTGCAGTATCGGGCTGCTAGTATGATCGAGAGGATCGTGGTTGTGTTTGTGGTCTTCGAGGATCCTTCATCTAGGTGAGGGAAACGTCGGTGATCCACACTTCCGCTGGTTTTGCCCTTTCCGATAGTGGGTTATTGTTCTCTGCCATCTCGGCGTCGAGTTGCTATGAGAGTCATTGCACTCCCCCGTGTTCTCAGCATTCGTGGCCCGCTTTGGATCTCCCTCGTCTTTACTGCTGGCGGACGACTCTTTCGGGTTGTTTGGGTTTTTTCTTTCATCTGTGTTTATTTGTGTCTGTTCTCTCTAGTATGTTGTTTGTTGACGGCTAGTCCGTATGCCGATTCGTCGGCCTCTCAAGTATCAGGTTTGCCTGAGCTCGAATTTTTTCCTAATAATATATATATATATATATATATATATATATATTGAAAAAATATTAATAGCTAACTGGATCATAATAACAGGCAGGGAGGCTCTTGAGGGGGGATGGTACCCTCCGGCCTGTTAGGTTCGGCGACCGGGCAGCGGTCAGCCAAATACAGGAGGATACGTACCCCGCGATCAGATAACCACAGTCGATGATCTGCTTGCGTCTGCAGAGGGCTTACAACAGTCGATGGGGACCCCCCAGCCGGCGAGCACGACAACTTCTGGAAGGGTCTGCCATCTTGGGATCCTTCAGGCGATGCGACGAAGGGGCGACAGCCTTCCTTGGAGACCGGTGATGTGCTGAGCAGCTGCATTACTGACGTGGTCGTGGGTCGACGGGCCGACATGGGTAGACCGCCTGCTCGTGTACCACCCACCATCCCCGAGGCGTCTACTTCAGCCGTTCCAGAGGCTTCTACATCCGGCACCCACGACGCCGAGCCTTCGACCTCGCCCACACCAGCGACGATCTCCTTGGCCTCTGCGGATGACGTGATCCCTGACGTCGTTGAGGAGGCAGACGACGGTCAGGAGGGGCAGGTTGAGGGCCAGAGGGGCCAACAGGTAGAGCCCGAGCCTATCCCTACACAGGCTGCCGCACCGACTGTGCAGGTCGATCCTTTATTGCCGCCGGGAGAGCTGCTTGTGTCTTACATGCATCACCGCGCATATCAGGTGTGGAGGGAGCCTACTGTGGAGTTGCCGTTGCTGAAGTTCCACCACCAGGCGACTCACCTGCAGCCTTTCGACCGCTACATATTTGAGGGCCTGGGGACCTGGGTGCAGGATCTTACCCCATCGGGCATCCCGCAGCTGAGGTCCCTCTACTGGGAGTGTGTCGACGAGTTTACCTGCATAGCCTTCCCGTAGCATTGGCACCCGGAGACCAGCTCCTTCCACTTTCCATGGGGTGAGATGACTATCACGCTGCACGATGTTGCCTACCTCATGGGACTTCCGATGGATGGCATGCCCTGTACGTCACATATGCCCGCGGGCGCCTTGATCCCCACCATCGCGGAGTACTACCAGCTCACCCAGCAGGCCCTGAAGGCATACAGACATGTTGGCGGCCCTCCAGTGACTTGGTTGACTGCCCTGTGGCAGCAGAGACACGAGCCGCTCGTCGATCCCGCCCCCGCTGATGACCCAGAGGTCGCGGCTGATCCTAAGCAGATTCGGCTGTGCATGCATGTGAGAGGGGGGCAGCCCCAGGATGACCCTCCACAGCGTCGGTTTCTCCACATAGGGTACCTGGCCATCGCTCTCGCCGCGACTCTGTTTGTGGACAAGTCGCAGAGCAGGATCCCATGGAGGATCTTCGGCCTTATTTGGGACATCCCGCATACGACCACCCTCGCATGGGATGCAGGTGCCCTCGCATGTCTGTATAGGGGCCTAGACGAGGCTACCCGAGCAGGTGCGAAGGGTATAGATAGTTGCACGTCGATTCTACATGTACAAGACCGTTGAATTAGAGTTTTAGTTTTCAAATATTTATATTATATGCTAACGATATTCTTTTTTGTGTCAAGGCTTGGATATGAGCGTACTTCCCTCGCTTCCGAGGTGATTTCTCCAGTGATCTGGCACGCGTCGCATACCCTCGCTTCTACGCGAAGTTCATCGGTCCGAAGGCGCCACAACACATGAAGGACGACTCGCAGTTGAAGAAGGTGTGGCAGCTGCGAGACGAGGTGGACCATCTTACCGTTGCCGATGTATGTATTCGAGACTCTATCTATATGACTTATATTTCTTAACCGTGAATTACGCCTTATTTTTTTTAATTATAGGTCGAGTGGATGCCCTTTGGATGTTATCTGGACTTCGACGGCCAATACCGTCAGTCCACCTATCGGGGCACCATCACCTTCTACGGGGAGGAGGAGCCGTATATGCCTGATAGGTGCCTCCGCCAGTTCGGACGAGTTCAAGGGATCCCGCAACCCATCATCGCGCCGGATCAGGTCTCCCGCGACACCACTTTGAAGAACGCGAGGTACATTGCCGTGTTTGCCCACAACCACAACAAGTGGCAGGACTTGTAGGACGAGGGTCGCTTCTACAGGCTGGCCGAGCACAGACGCACCAGCGAGGATCGCCAAGCCGGTGTCACTGCAAATTACCTGGCTTGGTACGCATCGCAGAGCCGGTCGTACGTGTTGCCGACAACGCCACCCCATCCGGACCCTCCGGCGCCCGTCCACCAGACCGGCTTGGATCCATGGGTGGACCTGCCTCATCCATCTGTCATCCCTCCGGCGTTAGTGGCCCGCCTGCATGAGATGGAGGGTTATTGGAGGGCCTGGGCTACCGACTCTCGCCTTGAGGAGCTGTTGGACGAGGTGACGGGTATTTTTCATCAGGTTGTCAGCAACCCAGTTGGACATTGATGTACATTTATCTTTATATTATACTTTTATGTTACGGATTTTGTATCTATCAGTATATTTATATCTCGAGTAGACTTCTCTCATTTATTCCGAGTCATATTAAACGTAAACATCAAGAACGAAAACGAAAACGAAAACGTTAATATGATAAGGTTGCTCGATAACGAAAACGTGAAGAACGGATGAACGTAAAGAACGGAAATGAACGTGAAGGACGAGTTACGTTAGTTAGGATTTAGGGTTTGGCTAGGGTTGTTAGGGTTTAGGGTTGTTAGGGTTGTTAGGTTAGGGCTAGGGTTAGGGAAAATGCACGTGGTCAACGACGTGCATTTTCCTTAACCCTAGCCCTAACCTAACAACCCTAGCCAAACCCTAAACCCTAGCACGTCTTTAACCACGTGCAAGCACGTCCTTAAGGACGTGCAATCACGTCCTTTTGGATGTGCACTTCCGCGTACCTTTAACGCAACAGTGCCTATTTGAAGCGAAGGGGGACAGCTGGATTCCGCACTCCAAAACAAAGTCCGACTTGTTTCGATATATTTCTTCACCGTTAGAATCGTTATGGTCGAGCCGCAAAGCAATCATCGACTCCAAGTTTGCCAGGTACGGATACGTTTCGTATAGTGAATATATTTCGTATTCCTTCCATTTTGTTCATATTTCCACTAATGTTATTACAGTTTCGAGACTTTACGTTTGAGTTCTCGGACCCAAGGGTTTGGAATGACCGTGACGAAATGGTTACGCATTTGAAGGACTTGGGTCGGAGACACTGCATGATTTTAGTAATCAAGCGGTCTTTGACGAGGGCGTCGAATCGTCCAGGCGGGGTTCTCCTTGCTTGGGAGCAGTATGGGGAGTACCGACCACGCGGGAGGAAGCTCCGGAGCACGCAGTCGAAGATAAACGGTTGTCCATTCTCTCTACACGGGCACGAAGCTCCGCCGGGTCACTGGGTTATGACAGTAACCCACGGTGTTCATAACCACGGGCTTTCCACGAGCTTGAAGGGTCACGCCATCGCCGGAGAGATGACAGAGGGGGAAAAGAAGATGGCCAGTTGGATGAGGGCAATTGGCACTTCTCCAAAATCCATTGGGTATGGATTGAGGCAGTTGGATGAGACCAGCGTTATGTCAAGGAAGATGTTGATAGGAGGAAATCGAGACATGCAATAATAAAATATAAATAAATCACAGCAAACCAGATTCCGTCCCTTGCAAATAATTACAAGACCCCCTCCTGATGCAGCAGTGGGAAGTCAGGATCGATCCACGAGGAAGCGTGTCAGCGGATCCTAGGCAGCGAAGAAATCTCACGAACAGAGGTCGACAACAGGGTCCTCGATCTCGACTAGGGTAGTCGACAGAAGATCGGACAGTCGAACACAGCACAGCAGCTAGCGCAGGGGCTTGTCGATATCGATGAGGGTCTACTCGATGTCGAGTATAGTCCTCGTCGACTTCGCTTCGTCTCGTCGAGTACCTGCACACATAAGCTACAGCGATGCTAGATCGAAGATCAGTAACTCAAGGTCGACCAGGCTTGGTCGAGATCGAGTAGACGGAGAACTAAAATGAAATAAAGAAATAAAGTAAAGGCAAATGCTTCGGGACTTTCGAAATAAACTGTATGTAAAAGGCTTACAAGATTGGGGTTTGCAACAACGATAACCAAGCATGCATAATAAGGCAAAACCAACAAATTATCATGTGAATCGCATCAAAGGACTAAGCTTTCGCATTTTCCAACAATTAGACAACTCTCTCAAGAAACCCTAATTGTCTCTACTAATTTTATGTTTATAATCCAAGTTGTTAGCATGGATCTCCATTAGACGGGTAATAAACACATCAACAAGTAGGAAAATGCTCAAAACATGATAAAGGTCGGATCTTTACCTCAAGCACGCATGGCAATCGTTGGGCTCGCCCCAACCCTAGAAGTGGGTGGACGACTCACGCCTCATCGCAAACTCATACATTGATTGGAAAGAAATAACTTGCATTAACTAAATTCAAAGCCTTTACAATCCTGGCAATCAACTCTCGTAAACTGCCAAAACCCTAAAACCTCTGAACTCCCTAAACCGTCTCTGTGGAACTCCCTCCCTCACTGAAATTGAATTCCTGAAAAAACCAGCCCCTAGGGCTTTATTTATAGCTTTCTATTCCTTGCTAATCAAGGATAGAGTATCTATATCTATATCTAAAACTATATCTAAAATGCTTAACGATAAATAAAAGCGATAAAGAAATTAAATCTAAATATATCTAAATTGTTTCAAAGTTGATAAAACTTCTTCTTCATGATGTAGCTTGATAGAATCGGATAGAATTCGGTCTTCTCGGCTCCAAGGACTCCAACTCCGAGTAGGATTCGTCAAGCCACGTCAACAGCTTCTGGATTCGTCGTCGATGTCGAGTACGGCGTCCTCGTTGTCGAGTAGGAAAGTCGTCGACTGGGCTGGCTTGTCGTCTCGGCTAGCAGGTCCTCGACGTGGCTTCCTCCGCTGCAGCGAGTCCGTCCGTCCGCAGGTGCGAGAACCCCCTTCCGTTGGAGCGAGTTGGCGAGCTCCCTCGTCTTGGTGCGTCCCGCTGGCAGCGAAGATTTCCACGGCAGCGAGCGGTCCGCTGCAGCGAGTCGAGTCGCTGGCAGCGAGTGCTGCCTGGTCGTCCTCGTCCTCGGCTTGCCTCCTCTTCTCGTCGACTTCGGGTGTGGCGCTGAGGCGTCGTCGATCTCGACTAGGGCTTGTCGAGATCGAGTAGGGCTCCGGAGCTGGGTTGGTCTGGCTCCTAGTCGACAAGGCATGTGCTCGGACATGCTCGTCTAGATCGAGTAAGGCCTACTCGAGATCGAGTAGCCAGGGCTCTCAGCTTGATTCGACTGGTTCCGCTGCTTATTTGACCTTGGACTTCTGTAGTGGTTTTCCGAGCTTTTCTGACCTTCCTTAGAGTTGCTGTAAAATGTCTCGAATTCTGCGAATTTAAACAGAAACTGGTGTAGATTCCATAATTTGGTAAATAAACATAAACTACATAGATTCTGTACTTTCTAACCCAAATGCATGCAAAGCATGCAGAAAACGATATTAAGGTTTCTGTAAAATATGGCAGATTTAGCTCACAACAAACACCCCATACTTAAGCTTGCTTGTCCTCAAGCAATACTTTTAATTGTCATTCAGGGGAAGAAATCAAAACTCTCAACATATCAGATTCATTCTTATATAACCCAACAGTCAATTTCCATCCTCGAAAAGGTACTAGTGTCATAAATCCATGCATGTGCAATTATATCAAAGCAACATCTACTCACAAAAGGAGGGTTTAAGCAAAAACATTCATAATTGACAAAGCATTGATAATCAAGAGGACTTCAATTTAAGCTCAAATAAGGAGTAGATTGGGTAAAAGCTAAAAGGTGGGCAATTTCTGGCAATGTGGTGCTAATGATCAGGGGAAACGGAGTATTTCCAAATTGAATTTCCACATTCCTTTTCATAAAATTCATCACCTTTCATAATGCTTTTATTAATAATAATGCTTTTGCCTCTCTGACCTCAGCACTGCCTTCTCGCGAGTCGCAAACATGGGTGTCATGAATGGCCCCGGATACTTAGTGCTTTGGACTCCTCACAATGTGTCCCATCTCTCCAAACTATTATCTCAGAGAGCAGGGTCAATCTATCTTTATCTCCTGAGGTGATTGGATTTTCTTTCACTCATTAAATTTTCCATATTCCAAACAATTTCCTTCCAAACTCCAATAATGATAATAATCACAAACACCATATGTTAATCTCCATAATGTAACATCATTCTCAACATAATCCCCGAATAAGGTAAAGAATGGCAAATATTTAGGTCATGTGGAGCGATAATTGAAATAAGGCATAATATGGCTTTTGTGATGCATAAGCATAGGTAAGGCTAGGATTTCAAGCAATGAGCATTATATGGAAATATAAAGTCCTCCATCATCTTATCATGCAACATGTCAAAAGCAACTTCAAATTTTACCTCCTTCTATGGTTTTCAAGAAAATATGCACTTCATTATAACTTCCCTTTACTAGGCAATTTCATGCTATATCTCTAATGAATCCAATTTTGCATCGTTGAGTCCAATTAAAACTTCCATGACATTATTCAAAAAAAATTCAATTTTAGTGGGGGTCATTTTTCAAACTTTTGTAAATCATGCAAATAAGCACATAAATCAATAATGTATTCCAAAATAGCCATATAGCAATTCCAAGAAAATAATGCACATATAAAGTCAAATATGCATGAAGTAATTTTTTCCCCCACCCCATACTTAAAATTTACAGTGTCCTCACTGTATAAAAATTAAATAAAAACAAGAGTAAAGGAAGGAACTCACAAGATAAAACATCGAGGAAGGCGGATCAGTGTATGTCGAGTAGAGGTTCTCGTCGATATCGAGGACAGTACCCGATATCGAGTAGGCTCTCAGTGTCTGGTGGAATCTGAAGTCGAGGAGCGTCTGGCTGGTCCATGTCGAGTACGTCTACTCGAGATCGAGTAGTGTCTGGGCTGTTCCTCCTTGTCGCCGTCGACTTGGCCTTCGTCGATTTTGACTGTTTTTCAGGGACTTCTTATTCCACTTTTCGCGATCCTTTTATGCTTGCCGACCTAAAAGTGTTAGATTGCACCCAAAACAAGACTATCCACATAAAACATTCTAAAAAAACCCTAAAACCAAAAACCAAAAACAAAACAAAAAGTTCAAAAGTCCCAAAATCATAAAGTTTTATATACATGCTCTAGATTTTAGAGTCGCTAGGCCGACTTCTCCTTTTGCGCTCAAGGACCATTATTGTGGGGCCCGCTCATGCTTGGCCCTTCTCCTGAATCATCTAGGTCCTGCTGGTAGTATGCAAGCTCAGCTGATAGGTTGTTGCTTGCATCATCTCCCTTTGCTTTCTCCCTTTATCTTCCAGCTCTCAGTTTTCGCAGATTCTCTTGCCACGGTGTCTTATCTCCCCTTAAATCATTTATAATTTTCTTTATGGACTGAGGGGGAGTAGGATTCATACCTGAACTTGCCTTTTCGGACCCAAAACAGGAATCTTTGGGCTTGGGGCTAGTCGACATCGAGTACAACTAGTTGACTTTGAGTACAGGGACCCCATACTTAGGCTCTTGGCAAGTTTCTGGATCTGCAGTGGTTGTCGAGGTAGACAAAGGTTTGTCGAAATCGATTAGGTCTCTTGTCGATGTCGAGTAGCGCTTGTCGATCTCGAGTACAGTGTCAGCACCTTCCTCCTCTGTTTGCTTGGTCTCGTGGTTGCTGATGCTTTTCACCTCTAGCCATGAAATTTCCTCTTTTGCAGGGCCAAAAGAGAAATCCAAAACCTCATCGCCTATGGTGAAGGTGAGCGATCTATTCTTGACACTTATTTTGGCATCTGCAGTAGCTAAGAATGGTCTACCAGGAATAATAGGGCTAGTAGGATCTTCAGCATAGTCAATGATAAGGAAATCAGCTGGAATAAAGAATTTACCAACTTGGACAGGGACGTTCTCAACTATACCTGTAGGGATGACCACTGTATTGTTTGCCATGTATAGCTTGGCATCCACAGGTTCTATGCATCCTATCTTTACTTTCCGCCAGATTGATAAAGGCATGATGCTCACACTTGCTCCTAAATCGCACAGAAAATCATATTTATATTGTCTAAAACCCACAGCAACAGAAAACTTACCAGGGTCAGGTCTCTTTTCAGGGAAGTGGAGTACTTTGCCTTCGCCTGCGATCTCTGAGATGGATCGCTTCTTGCTTAGGATTTCCTTGAGAAATTTGACATATCCAGGCATCTCTTGCAGGGCTTCTATAAAAGGAATAGAAACATTCAGTTCTTGTAGCATGTTAACAAATCTGGTGAACCTACCTGCAGTGGGATCTTTCTGTGCTTTTGAAGGGAAAGGCAGTGGCTTTTTCAGTTTCGGAGCCTGATTAGCTGACGGCGGTGCTGCAGAGTCGTCGACGTCAGCTAGACGCTGCTCGTCAATCTCGACAACGGGCTCGTCGACATCGAGTACAGTGGTCGACCTGGAGTTGTTGGTCTGTGCAGCGGAGTCCGAGCTCAGCTTCTGGTCTATGTCGAGTAGAGGCTTGTCGACATCGAGTACACCTTCCTCGAGATCGAGTTGCTGCTATGCCTTGCTTTGCTGTTTTCCGACCTCTGGCTCGTGTAATTGATGTCCACTCCTGAGTTTGATAGCTGCGACGTGTCCGGTTTTCCCCTTAGGATTTGGTTCAGTTTGCCCAGGGAGTTGTCCGGACGGTCATGGGATCTGTGCAGCGATTTGACCCATCTGCGTCTCTATTCCCCTTTTCCAGATGTCCAATTCCCCAAACTTTGTAGTGATATTCTGGAATTGGTTGTTGATGGTGCCCTGATTCCGACGCATCTCCTCAAGGATCAGCTGCAGATCATCCTTCTTTTGATCCCTTTCTGGATGTCCTGGAGCTCTGTAGGGTGGGGGATTCCTAGGAGGACCTTGGTTCCACTGTGGTTGGTAGGATCGTTGGTCTCCCATGTAGCGATTTGGACTCCCAGCGTAGGCTGCCTGCTCATGTGTTTCTGCCATCCTGACTTGCTCGGTGTGTGGGCACTCAGTAGTGGTGTGCCTCTGTGATCCGCATTCAATGCAAGGCTGGTTGACAGATAGATATTTGACTTGCTTGAGGAGCTTGCGATTCTGGTCTCTGTAGAACTGCTCCCTGACATCTGGGTCAATCTCCTTTGCTGGTTCATAGAGTGGCATTGATGGTGTTGGCCTAGCGTAGGAGTTCTCCTCATAGTTTGTAGGAGCCCCATACTTATTGTCGTAGTTAGTGAGCTTTTCTAGCACACCCCATGCGTCGCTTGGTGGTATCGTCAGATACTCATAGCGAGTATAATGGTTGATCCTATCCTTAGTGATTTGATCCAGAGAGTTGAAGAAGATCTCCTGGATGACGTAGGGTGGCTGTCCATGAGTAGGGCAAGATCGCAGCAGTTCTTTGTAGCGTTCCCATGCCTTTGCCAGCGGTTCCCCTTGCTTCTGTTTGAAGGCGGTGATTTTCTGACGGAGAAGTGCTGTTTTGGCGGGTGGGGAGTATTTGTTCAGGAACTCTTGCTCTACTTGGGCCCAGGTGGTGAGAGATCTCGGCTTCAGCCCTTCAAGCCACTTCAGTGCAGGTCCAGCGAGCGACCAGCGAAAAGATTTCATCTTGACATATTCTAGAGTTGTACCTTCTGCAAGAGTACGACACATATCATGAAAGTTAGTAATATGTTCAAGAGGGAACTCATTAAATTTGCCATAAAAAGCATTATTTTTAAGCTCTATCAAAAATTGAGTGCGAATTTCAAAAGAGTTATCAGGGATTAGAATCGCCGATTCAAGCACGACGAGAGCTGGATGCATATAATCCTCTGCAGTAGTTGGATATTGGGCAAGCTCAGCTTCTGCTTGCTCCCTTACTGCTTTCTCAGTGGCGATAGCAGCATCTTTAGTGGCTAGTTCCCTTGTAAGCCTTTCGATCAGTTGCTCTTGTGTTTCAGCGGCCGCCATGATCCTTTTGAGTTTGGAGTGGATGTGTAGGTAACGCTCTGGTTCGTCTAAGGCGTCAAACTCAGGTGGTAGACCAGAACGGCGCATACACCTGTATAATAACTCAAAGCAGATGTGAGATTTAACTACCTAAGGTGCGAATGATAGCTTCCCCAGCAACGGCGCCAATTTGTTGATAGGAGGAAATCGAGACTTGCAATAATAAAATATACATAAATCACAGCAAACCAGATTCCGTCCCTTGCAAATAATTACAAGACCCCCTCCTGATGCAGCAGTGGGAAGTCAGGATCGATCCACGAGGAAGCGTGTCAGCGGATCCTAGGCAGCGAAGAAATCTCACGAACAGAGGTCGACAACAGGGTCCTCGATCTCGACTAGGGTGGTCGACAGAAGATCAGACAGTCGAACACAGCACAGCAGCTAGCGCAGAGGCTTGTCGATATCGATGAGGGTCTATTCGATGTCGAGTACAGTCCTCGTCGACTTCGCTTCGTCTCGTCGAGTACCTGCACACGTAAGCTACAGCGATGCTAGATCGAAGATCAGTAACTCAAGGTCGACCAGGCTTGGTCGAGATCGAGTAGACGGAGAACTAAAACGAAATAAAGAAATAAAGTAAAGGCAAATGCTTCAGGACTTTCGAAATAAACTGTATGTAAAAGGCTTCCAAGATTGGGGTTTGCAACAACAATAACCAAGCATGCATAAGGCAGAACCAACAAATTATCATGTGAATCGCATCAAAGGACTAAGGTTTTGCCTTTTCCAACAATTAGACAACTCTCTCAAGAAACCCTAATTGTCTCTACTAATTTTATGTTTATAATCCAAGTTGTTAGCATGAATCTCCATTAGACGGGTAATAAACACATCAACAAGTAGGAAAATGCTAAAAACATGATAAAGGTCGGATCTTTACCTCAAGCACGCATGGCAATCGTTGGGCTCGCCCCAACCCTAGAAGTGGGTGGACTACTCACGCCTCATCGCAAACTCAGACATTGATTGGAAAGAAACAACTTGCATTAACTAAATTCAAAGCCTTTACAATCCTGGCAATCAACTCTCGTAAACTGCCAAAACCCTAAAACCTCTGAACTCCCTAAACCGTCTCTGTGGAACTCCCTTCCTCACTGAAATTGAATTCCTGAAAAATCCAGCCCCTAGGGCTTTATTTATAGCTTTCTATTCCTTGCTAATCAAGGATAGAGTATCTATATCTATATCTAAAACTATATCTAAAATGCTTAACGATAAATAAAAGCGATAAAGAAATTAAATCTAAATATATCTAAATTGTTTCAAAGTTGATAAAACTTCTTCTTCATGATGTAGCTTGATAGAATCGGATAGAATTCGGTCTTCTCGGCTCCAAGGACTCCAACTCCGAGTAGGATTCGTCAAGCCACGTCAACAGCTTCTGGATTCGTCGTCGATGTCGAGTACGGCGTCCTCGTTGTCGAGTAGGAAAGTCGTCGACTGGGCTGGCTTGTCGTCTCGGCTAGCAGGTCCTCGACGTGGCTTCCTCCGCTGCAGCGAGTCCATCCGTCCGCAGGTGCGAGAACCCCCTTCCGCTGGAGCGAGTTGGCGAGCTCCCTCGTCTTGGTGCGTCCCGCTGGCAGCGAAGATTTCCGCGGCAGCGAGCGGTCCCCTGCAGCGAGTCGAGTCGCTGGCAGCGAGTGCTGCCTGGTCGTCCTCGTCCTCGGCTTGCCTCCTCTCCTCGTCGACTCCGGGTGTGGCGCTAAGGCGTCGTCGATCTCGACTAGGGCTTGTCGAGATCGAGTAGGGCTCCGGAGCTGGGTTGGTCTGGCTCCTAGTCGACAAGGCCTGTGCTCGGACATGCTCGTCTAGATCGAGTAAGGCCTACTCGAGATCGAGTAGCCAGGGCTCTCAGCTTGATTCGACTGGGTCCGCTGCTTATTTGACCTTGGACTTCTGTAGTGGTTTTCCGAGCTTTTCTGACCTTCCTTAGAGTTGCTGTAAAATGTCTCGAATTCTGCGAATTTAAACAGAAACTGGTGTAGATTCCATAATTTGGTAAATAAATATAAACTACATAGATTCTGTACTTTCTAACCCAAATGCATGCAAAGCATGCAGAAAACGATATTAAGGTTTCTGTAAAATATGGCAGATTTAGCTCACAACAGAAGACCCTTACCAACACGCTCAACATGATGGTCGCCGAAGAAAGAGGTAGTCAGACGATGACCCAAGATACCTTGCACCATCTGCGGGAAAGAGGGTACTACTACGACTTTAGACGACATCCGAATGACGATAACGTCTTAAGCGACCTCTTCCTGACACATCCTGATGGGATGCGGCTTCTCCGAAGGTTCCATTACGTCATCGTATTGGACATCACGTACAAAACAAATGTGTAAGTTACTTAATTACGATTACATTATTGCACATCTAGCCAATTTTAAAGTATTTTACATGTAACATATTTACACTTGCAGATATGGGATTCCATTGTGCGAGGTGGTTGGGTTCACACCCTCAGGCAAGACTTACTGCATCGCATATGCCTTCATGTCGCACGAGAACGAAGACACGTACGCCTGGGTCTTGCGTCAGCTTCAGATCTTGCTTGGGACGGTTCAGCCTCAAGCTATCATGATTGATCGGGAGCTAGGTCTCTTGGCGGCGCTGAATGTTGTCTTCCCCGACGTCCACCATCTTCTTGGCTGGTTACACGTGACGAGAAGATGCGATGAAGCTGCTCTGAAGATCACAAAGAATTTAAACCACGCTGGCATCTTTAAGGGCAACTGCTGGGGGTTGTTCGAATCGAGATCGGAGGAATCATTCAACCGACGTCGTCGGGCGCTACACGCTGCATGGCACCCATTCCCAGGTGTGGTGGGGTATTTAGAGGCGGTGTGGCTTCCATACAGCAGGAACATCGTACGATGCTACGTAGATAATGTCTTCCATCTTGGCACCCGTACGACAAGAAGGTACAACCTTACTTCATATATCCCATTACAATATGATATAACATCGAATATTTAGTGGTATGTACTTCAATGTGTACAGAGTTGAGAGTCAACACAAGGTTCTGAAGGAGGCACTTCACTCATCGACTGGTGACTTTCGCATTGTGATCGATGCAATCCATAGAGTCAACGATTGTCAACTGCATGAGCTCCATACTGCTTTGGAGATCGACCGCTTCAAATGGCCAACAGCGGCGTATAAAGTCAACCTTTTTGATGATGTAAAGACTTTAATCTCCAAAAAGTGTTTCGATTATCTGTACAAGATGTGGCAGGATGTCGTGAACCAAAAGGTTCCTCGGCAATGCACGGACCGACATTGAAGGGTTTATTACGGGATCCCTTGTGTCCATGAGATTCAGGCATACGTCAACTCCGGTACTCCGATACCCGCCGAGGACATCCACCCGTTCTGGATGGATTTGTCATGGACTGACATCGACGACACCCCACTGCCGTATGAGCTTTCATCTTCATACACGGCTTCCAACGATGTATGCGACGATGAGCTGCACCAACCCTCATCTACAAGCGTCCGAAGGAAGGGGAGGCCTCGGGGGTCGAGGAATGCCTGCAGAACCAACCCGTTGCCATACGAGGAGTTAAGGGAAAGATTTGAGACAAAAGAAGCACGTGCTGCTTGAAAAGCTGCTCGTCATCTTCCACAAGCAACCTCAGCTCGACGTGGACGTGGTGATGTGTTTGGAGGGTTCAACTGGGGTCGAAACAACGTTGATCCCTTCATGCTCGGTCATATTGAGGGTGTGAGGGACACTGTTGGAGATGGTCATTGTGGATACCGTGCTTTGGCGGCTTTGACATCACCGATCTGTGAGACTGCTTTCCCGGAACTGAAAGCGTTGCTACGCAATCACTTGGAGGATCACGTCGATCTGTACGCCGGTTGTTATACGGGAGAGTACCTATTCCAGCAGTTCATCGACTATCAGAGATGGGCGGGAGCTGTGCATGGTGATAGGAGACAGTGGATAGAGCTACCCATCATGGGTTTAGTATTTGCAACGGTATATCAAATTCCTCTCATCGTCCTAGCTTGGCATCATTCGTTCACATGTCTCCCCATGACCTCTCCGACACCTGCTAACAACCCTCAATCAGCAACCCTTGGTGTAGCCTGCATCGGAAACCAAGACCATTTTGCCGCGGTACGACTTCAAACGTCTTTTTTTAATACCTATTCTTGGTTTTCATATATATGTCAATACTCTAACTCTAACTTTCCGTTCTCATAGATCTAGTTTCGTCCTAACGCTCCTATTCCACCGCCTCCGCTAGAATGGGCCGCACATCATCAACCGAGCGTCGAAGGATGGGATGCTCCATTTCAAGCTCAGTTTGAGCGATTTCGAAACTTACGTGTCGAGTCTGGTCGCCCTTTACTATTTTCCTAGATTTTATTCCACCAGTTTATGAAAATTATGGATGTAAACCATTTTTTCCGTTCCTTGTAACATTATTCGCATATTATCCGAATGAAAACCTTAACAATTATTGCTTTCCATTTAATTATACCCTAAATCATTCAACTCCACTAGCTAAACACTTCAATTTTTTCAATTAACAATACAAAATCCTCGGAAACCCTAAACCCTAAACCCTAAACACGAAACCCTAACTAGGGTTTGCACGTCCTTAACAACGTACATATATTGCACATCCTTAAGGACGTGCGTGCACGTTGTTAAGGACGTGCAAAGGGTCTGCTAGTGGACGTGCATGCATGTCGTTAAGGACGTGCAAATCCTTAATCTGGATTTGCGGTGTATATATCAACACCCCTTCTGGACCTTTGCTTGCGTTATCTTTTGTTGTTCGACGATTCCAGGTAAGTATCCTACGTGACTTACTCAGCAACCTGGACCTCATGTATGACGTGTCATATAGTGTGTAGTTGTTGCATATGATAAAAGCATGCCATGTAGTATCATGGTAGGATTGCACTTGTGAATGAGCATTTGGCTACTTGGTGTGTTTGAAAACAGAACGACCGTTATCTGTGTGTCCTAGAGTTTTTTCTAGGGTTATAGGGTAGCCCAGCCTCATCGGGTTTGTCAGTAGCGTCGGTATGAGGATGATATGATAGCCCAGCACCACCGGGCAAAAGATGAGATGATGATGCTATGTTATGATGATGTGACGATGATGCTATATTATGATGATGAGTTATGATGATGAGCATGCTATGATGATTATGTGCACACATGTATGATGGAATGGGGAACTGTACTGGCCAGGTCCACTCAAGAAAAAGGGGGTGGAGTTAGGAGAGGGATATGCCACTTGGCATTGTCTGGGGCCTTGATAATGCATATTTCATATAGGCATTATAGGTATTTCTTATTGCAATTAGGTAGTGGTTTTCCTATTGTTTGAGTCTAGTTTCGTATATTGCTTGTGAAGTATTCGAGTTCGGAATCTATGCTTTTTTAGTGTTTATTCTGTAGAATTACATTCCGGTCTTGAATGGGCTTTGGAAGAGCTTAAGAGACATGTTTTCGAGCATATAGAGGCTAAGGAGGAAGCTAGAGAGGAGCAAGGAAGCACGACATTAGAGATTATTGAAGATAATTGAGGAAAGTCGGACACTGCCCGCCGCCATTTGCACGGCGCCCACCGTGGGCCGTTTTCCAGCAATTGCGATTTTGGATCCAGAAACATTATTTCCTATTGTTTTATTCCTATACCTATTAGAGCTTGGTCGACTCTTTGAGAGGCTTTATTAGGTTATTTTAGTTCTATTCACCGTAGAAGGAGTTAGGTTATTGTTATTGTGAGACTATGAACACAATTAGAGATAGAGAGAGAGAGAGAGAGAGAGAGAGAGAGAGAGAGAGAGAGAGAGAGAGAGAGAATTGGCCTATGAGTTGCTAAACACATAGTTTCACCTGTGATTCGAAGACATGGTTATTTGGATTGTGAGGATTTGATTCTATTTAGTTATTCATATTTATAGTTATCATCTTGTGCTTAATTATCATATTTGTGTTTCTTTCTATGATTGATCACCATGTTAAGAATTGCATCTTAGCTATGAATTCGTTGTTGTTTTCTTGATAGCAAACAAAGGTATTTAGACAATGATGTTTCTTTGTCTTTGTAGTGGATGATTTCAATTGATCTATGTTGAGGATATTCGATTAGGGCTGAGTTCGGTATGCGTATATTAGTCTTAATTGTGTTAAGTCAATGTGTCAATTGGTCTTAATTACTTGATTCCTTAATGCTATTCTTTAGTGATATTGAATAAGATGAGTGAATCTCTGTAGATCTCTCAACTTTAGTCAAGTAGACCTATATATGAATATGTATAATCAATAGATCAATCCGAGGACCATGAATTCCAGCCATTGTCAGAGAATTACAGGTGAAATGTTCTTTCTACTTTGATATCAATCTACTTTGCAATCATAAATCTGGTTACTTTTACATTCTGGTTACTTGCTACAAATCATTGCTTTGTCATACGAGTCTTTGCTTAGAGTTATTGAACAGGAAATTGCTTCTCCCTGTGGGTTCGACACCGGACTGCATCGCTATACTAGTAGTTATTTGGTTTATCAATTGATTGATTGCCTAATCTATTGGTTTTGTGTTTGAGTTTGGATATTATTACTATTTGAAAAGGTGCGAAACTGCCAACGACGTTCGCCACGCGCCAAGCTCTTTACAGTTTTTCTGTATATTATTATATCTGATAAAAGCATGCTAGTGTGTTTAAATTTTGCATTGCATTAGATCATCCTCCATTCTAGGTATAGGCGTGTTATTGATGTCCATGTTTTATGCCATGTTTTTATACCTATTTTAGCTCCTTATTCTATTATTTTGGGATGGAATTATTAGGAATCTGTGTAGTTATATTTAATATTGCCAAATATGGAGTCTACACAAGTTTGATGTGCTTTTCAGGAGTTTAGAGCTAATTTGGAGAATTTTGGACGCACTTTGGAGCTTCAAGACAAGTCATGAAGACATTGGAGACGCTAAGGAAGAGCATGGGATGGTGCAGCTAGAGAAAACACCATTTTTCACCATTCATCATTCTGAATCAAGTTCTGATTTCTTCATGAGAGTTGTATCCCTCGGAAAGAGCTTTCCAACGCATATTCATATGCGTCAATCGGATGAACGAGGACTCGGGATAATGTGTTTCAAGACGGAGCATAATGATGAGAACTGAAGAGTGGTCGATATCAACCACATATGGTCGATATCGACTAGTACCTAGTCAAAATTTCCAGGACAGACTCGACATGATGTGCAGACACAAAGACAGAAGAAGGACCGGTCGATTTCGAACAGTCTTGGTCGATATCGACCACATCATCACCCGAAATCCCTTGCCAGAGCCAAGTTGAGTGAACAAAATCCAATTCCGAGCAGACTACTCGATATCGACCAACTTTCGTCGATATCGACCAACTTTCTAGATCGAGTACGAGTCGATTCCGAGTCCTATGAAGATATTTTGAGTGAGGATTCCTTGCAAGAGAAGACTTGGGAGTTTTATCTTTTTTTACCTTTCTATCTATCCTAAGGGTGAAACCTTTAATTACCCTTTAGGATTTATCTAGTTTACCATATTAGATTTGTTTCTTTCCAAGTAGAATTATATCTTTAGATAGATGATAGATATTGCTTTCCTTGGATAGCAAGGATTAAGCCCTATAAATAAAGCCTTAGGGGCTAGCTTTTATTCAATTCAATTCTAGAGAGACAATTCCAATAGGAAGTAGAGAGTTTAGGAGTTCAAGGCTTTTAGGGTTTTGGCGCTTTTGCGAAAGTTGGAGTGTCGGGAATGTAAAGGTCGAGAATTTAGTTCAATGCAAAGTTTATTTCTTTCAATGATGTCTTCAATTGCGATGAGTAAGTAGTCACCCTACTTCTAGGGTTGGGGTGAGTCCGACGATAGCCATGCGCGCCTGAAGTAAAGTTTTGATATTTATTATGTTTTGATCATCCACTGCCTTTTATATGTTTATTGCCTACTCGAAAGAATAGAGATTCATGTTTAACAACTTGGATTATAAACATAAAATTGGTAGATACAATTAGGGTTACTTGAAAGGGTTATCTAATTGTTGGCAAAGGCGAAAGTTTGCTCCTCTGATGTGATTTACATAATTATTTATATTTTGTCTTATTTTTTGCGTGTTTGGTTATTGTTGCGTTGATCCCTAACCTTAGAAGTTTGCATCTTTATTTGTTTTATTTCATTATATTTATTTTGCACAGATTCTACCCACCACCATTTCCCGCTATTTCCGAACCCCAAGACCATCTAAACCGAGAACCGCTGACTTCTCTCCCGAGGACGAACCTGACTCCACTATACTATAGCGGGGTCTTAACTACAAATTTATTTGGTCGAGAAACCCTCTCGTCATTTATATGGCCTCAGCACGGTCTTTAGGGCCCGCAGGCGTCTCTGGGCCTGACTTCGTGGATAGTGTCAGGTACTTGCTCCTTCCTTGCTCCATGCTTCTATCACGGGAAATTTCCTCTCGGGCGAAAGCCAAGAACCGGCTTAACCCACTAATTTCGCTAAGTATTATTTAATTATGCTTTATGGTTTTGGTTTTGACCCGGCTCCGCCATGGCAAGTTGTATTTACTTTTGCTTTCCGTTCCGCTTTTCTTAAATGATTTTCCGCGAATTAGGTCTTACGACAGGTTGAGGGTACCCAATGACCCTACGAATATTTTGGGGTTTGAAATCCCCGCTTTAATACTGATGTTTAAAGAGGCTTGAAACCTCGACCCGTACTTCGATTGCAAGATCCGAACGAAGGTATCCAACCTTCGAAACATAACCCGGGTATTTATATATAGGCCGTTACAAGATCCTTCAAGGACGAGTCAAGATCGGCCTTAAGATGTCGCAAGATCCAAACTAAACGAGTCGTTGGGGATTACAACGTATCAACTCGTATTCAGAGACAAGGTTATGCAAGTCTTAAGCCTTGATTCGTTTATTTGGGTGATCAATTTTGTGTCTATTTTTCCAGCCCCTAAGCAGATTTAATTTGGGTATATTTCTCATAATTTTCGCATAAATCAACCCTCAAATTGGCACTAGTTGGTGATTTACTGGTTGGATCTATAACTTGGAAGGTGATTGTGTTCTTCGTTGCAAGTTTCATTACTTTATTTTGCTATATCATGCTTATGAATGAGTTCTTGGATGATTTTCTAATTGATGATCTTGCACCACAAAAGAACCCTAATTTTTCCAATTTTGTTAGTCTTTGCCCTAATTTGTTTATTTTTGCTTCCTTATAAATCATCTTGGCATTTAAATTTTTCTTTTTAGTCTACTGTTGTGTCAATCATCCCACTACTGCTGCAAGGGCTGTTTGACAGTCCTTCATTAAAAAAAAAAGTGAAATCGAGACAAAAAAAAACAAATTTTGATGAAGCATTCTTGTGTGCAAATTGAGTTAGTAACTCATTTCATTGTGAAATTTCATTTCTTTTGCATCCTTTGCTACATATTGATGATCTATTAGGTTTTAAGCTCCATAAAGAACCCTTGATTGTGTGATTTAGGGCCGTCTCAAAACTGGGGCCTTGGTCACACCCATCTCTCTCCGAACTGTGTTGCAACCGTCGGATAAGAGTCGACGAAGTGTGTGCACTTCGTATCCCTTGTTTTGCTCGCTTTAGTTTTCACAGTTGTTGAATTTTTGAGCTTCACATTCTATTACATATTGCATCCTCTTGTTAGTTGCAATTTCTTATTCTAGCCGCATTTCATCGTTTGCATCTCCTTGCTTCCTCTTTTCGTGGCTATACTTTGCACCTTGCTTTGATATCTTGCTACTTTCATCATTGTAAAGTTCTGTGTCCATGGTAGATTGTCAATTTAGTGCCTTGTTTTCCTCGCATTTCTTGTTTTCAAACACTTCGATCACTCATAGGATCAAATACTTGCATTGCTTGTTTCATTGCCTATTTGTTCGGATTACTTGTTTTGTTACTTTGCTTATAGGAACATGGGTGAAAATCCCAACAAGTCTACCACCTCAGGCACACAACCACCATCGGGTGCTATTACGGATGAGCAAATGCGTTTCCTCATTGATTCCACTAGCAGAGCGGTGGAGAAACGATTGGAGTCGATGCTCTCCACCAACAACGCCCAACTTACCGGCATCTTGATGGCATTGATGGAAAGGAAGCTTGCTGAATTTCATATAGAAAGGCCATCTTCCTCAACCGATAAGAGACATGGTAAGGGTCAATTAGATGATAGCTCACTTTTTATTCTTAAACATCGATCAAATCCATTTCCCGGTGAGACCGAGGACGATGATGAAGCTTTTGTAGCCAAGACAACTCGGCAAGAGGGTCATGCCACCACCCCCTCCCCTAGGCGTGGCCACGGGTCAGACCCAGCGGGTCGACGGGTTCGACCCGTCGGATCAAGGGTCGGGGGAAGGCGACTCGAACCCTAACCCGGGATTTCCACGGGTTGGCGGGTTCGGGTCACCCGGCGGGTCATCGGGTCGACGGGTCGACCCGACGAGTTGGAACCCGGGTTGGACGGGTTTGCACTTGTTTCGGACTCGGAATCTGAATTTTCGGATCGAATTTGTCAAGAAAGGGAACGGAAATTGAACGCCTATGTGTTTGACAAATATCCTTTCGTGTTCACAAATCATAACTTGACTCTTTAGTCTTTATGTACAAAATACAATATGTAATATTACATCTTATAATTTTCAAAACTAAAAAGTCTACAACTTATAACTCTATAAGTTTTACAAATTACAAAAAAGTTGTACAATATTTGTATTAGGGAGTGTTGGGGGGGAAGGAAGAAGGGCTTGAATCGGTTTCCCGACTGCCTACGTATCCTCCCGGGGGTGAGGAATCAAAGCCCACGTAGTTCTTTTACCTGTATGTCTGAACCCCGACCCGGTTACCTCCTCTTCTAGTCTTCTTGATCGTCGGATCCTCCACCACCTCCTGAGCCATCTGTGACCGTGCCATCAATGGAGCTCCCAACGGACTCTGTCTCTATTCCGTCATCATCCTCGGAATCAGTCCCCAAGTTATTCTTCTGCATCCGGATCTCCGCCTTCTTCCAATCTGCAAGGCAAACTTGGGCTTCGAGGTTCTCGGGAAGCAACCTTGATCTCTTCTCCGAAAGAATCTGACCTCCGCGACTAAAAAGCTGCTCGACGGCTACGGTGGAGCAAGGTGCCCCAAGTATTTGTCGGGCGATTACCTGCAATGTCAAGAATCTTTGTCTTTCGGGTCGGCTCCACCACTCAAGGACATCGAAATCTTCCTCTTCATCGCTGAGAAAATCAAAGTTGGTGGACAAATATTCGTCGAGCTCCGAGTGGGGGCTCGACGAAGATCTCGACCTCTTTGACCCAAAGATATCTTGGGAAAGTGCCTTAGTTCTAGCGGTGATGCTGGTTCGTGACCCGCTTGAACCGGAAGGCACGGGAGGATGACCGGAGGGCGCTCTATCGCCCGTCGAATATTCATTATATAATCTTTCTAATAATCCTCTAACTCTAGCAACAATAATTGTAACATTGCAATCAGGATCATCCACAATTCCTAAAGTCGGATAATAGTTTTCTAAAAACAATTGAACTCCGCTTAATTTATATCTAGGGTCGAAACAACACGCTACAAGGAAAATGTCGGGTATAAATTTGTAATATGCGATCCATTTCCGCCGCATCTCCATAGTTGCTTGGGAAATGGAAGGCGTGTTAACTCCGTCTTGAAGGGCTAATGCTATGTTCATTGCAATAAAACAAAAAATATTTGATGTAGGCATGTAAACGTGGGAAAACGTCCGAGTTGCGTCGTAAAAAACTTTGAAAACCTCCACAACGTCCCGGGCCTGAGTCCACACATCGGCAAATATGTGTGAGTCCGGGATGTGTAGTGTTGCAAAACCGGAAAGAAGTTCATTGTAAGCGATTGAATCGTAAATCATTGTGTAAGTGGAGTTCCACCGAGTGCAAACGTCCTTGGGGAATGTTTTTGGGCGGGTTTGGTGGCTACGACAATAAGCGCTCCATTGTTGGCGAAGCTGTTTGCTTCGCCAAAGTGCCCGCAAAACAAATCGAATTGGTTCAACAACACTTTGTAAATATAATAAACCATCTTGAACACATAAGTTTAAAATGTGAGGGGCGCAACGGATGTGGAAAAACTTGCCGCCTATCGCGGGTTGACAGTTTTGGATTAAATCGGGGAAAGATGCGGTGTTGGCAGAATCGTTGTCAAAACCGATACTAAAAACTCTTTTAGTTAATCTATATTCTTGTAAAACCGTTAAAAGGACACCTGCTATGTTTCGTGCCGTGTGTGCTTCGTCGAAAACTCAAAAAGCTAAAACATGTTTGTGCAATTGAAAACGTTGATCAACCCAATGACAAGTAACACCCATGTATGAGTGATGTTGCCAATGGTCGGTCCAAATGTCACTACAAATCGAAACGTGTAAATCATGTTTTTTTTGAAAATATTCAATTAATTCATTTTTACGGGTGTTATACCGTCTAAGTATTTTCCTCTTAACCGTGTTTCGACTAATACCTTGCCATGCAGGTTGAACATTTTGCGTAATAAATTCATTGAAACATAAACGTTGTGAAAAACTATAAGCTAAACCCTCGACAGCTATCATTTCCGCATATTGATCATGACAACTATGATAATCATAAGACCATAAACCAGGGGGTTGAGAGGAAGAAGATGCGTACCCGGTTAGTTGAGTTTGCCCTTTAGCGAGGCCGAGCTTCTCGGGATGCTTCGAGCGGATATGTCGACCGTAGTTCCCATATCCGCCTCCCTTCATGTGTTTGTAGACCGTGGAGCAAAAGTTGCACTTGGCGGCGCAACTCGATTCCTCCCAAGCCGGCTCCCTAGGACCCTTCGTGAACCAATACTTGAAAGTAGTGGCTCGAACTTCCGCCGTACTAATAGGGTCGCCATCGGCCGGAGTTCCTTGGCTCCCTTCAGCGGGGAACCCGGACTCTTGGGTCGGAATCGTCGGAGTTCCGGCTTGGGTGGTGGGGGTCCCATCGGCCTCGAGCTCGGCCTCCTCCTCCTCCTCGATCTCGTCGATGTAGTCGGCGAGTAGAGCATCATCTCGACGACGTCGGGATCCGCTCGCCGCCGAGACCGATGCACTTCGACGAAGGCTTGGTGCCGCCGCCGGGTTCGACCCGCCTCCTCCGACACTAGGGGTCGATGAAGATGGGGCTCCACTAACACTCATGCGACCCCTAGTAACTCGGTTGATGAAACCCGATATGTTGAATTGAAGAGACTTAGGAGATTACGAGAGACAAGATCGAGCGATTAGAGAGCGATTATAGAGCGATTAGAGAGATTGAGATGAGATTAGAGGAGATGAGTGAGGTGTGGGTTGGAATTGGGAGGGAAAGGGGCTATTTATAGAGCCAAAACCTAGCCTTTCCCTCCAATAGAGCCGTTGGACAACGGTCGACCCGGCAGGTCGACCGTTAGAAATGTGACCGTTGCCCTCTCGATTCAAATTTATTTTTTATTTTTTTTTAAAATTTGCACTTGGGTGGTGTTTGGCTACTAGTTAACTAACTTAACTTTTAATTAAATTTATATGTTAAGTTTCCAATATATTTTATGTAGATTTTTATTTTTTTAACTTTTTAAATGTAATATATAATGTTTAGGTAATTTTTTATAAGTTGTTAGGTAATTAGTAAAAATATTATCTTATAAAACAATATTATTTGAATCATTCAAACACAAGTTTATTGTAAACCGAAAGACGAATACACATTTACAAATCACGACTCACATTTACTGATTCACATAACATAACATAATAACATAAAAACATAAAACATAAACTCACTAGTCACTACATTACTACAAGTCTACAATACTCACTACTTATTATTAAGACTTAGGACATAGGAATAATAGACTAGTTTTTACCACCACTCGTTCCACTCGAGCCCGAAGCGTCATCGTTCTTAATCTTCTCGGAGTGCTTTTTGGTGATGTGATACTTCAAATTACCATGGCCAAGGTTATTCCGCATCTTGTACCTTTTAGCACAATGACGACAAACGACTACGAATGATCAATCGGCTTGCACATCCGCCTTATCGTAGTGATCTTGAAACAACGCCTCTTTGAGGTTGTCACCGGACATGATTACAACGTACGAGCTTCTGAAAATCAAATTGATAGAATGATAGGTGATTGATGGATTGGATGGGATTTGTGATAGGAGGAGTCGGGTATTTATAGCCCCGAGTCTACTAGCCGTTACAACGGCTATATTTTTTAAAAAAAATTAGCTCCGACCTGTGGGCCCCATCTCCAACGGGTTTTTTTTAAAAATAGGGCAACCCATCAGGTTGACCCGGCGGGTCGACCCGGCGGGTCAACCCGGCAGGTCACGGGTCACGGATCTCCCGACCCTAACCCTAACCCGCTACCCGTCCCTACCCGCCAACCCGGCAACCCGGACCCGGCGGGTCACGGGTTGACCCGTAACCCGTGGCCACGCCTACCCTCCCCCACGACAACAGCCCCTACAACCCTCACAACAACAACATTGGACACCCATTCGAGATCACCCGGTCTTCGAAGATTGGGAAGGGCGGCGGATCGAGAGGACTGTTGATGGCATGCCCCTTCTTGAGGACCCCTTCCAGGAGGCCAATGAGGGCTTTGATGATATTCCTCACCCTAAATTTGGTCGCCTCAACATGAATCACAACAACAATGATCAAGTCGCCCAACTTAGAGATGTTAAGGTAAAGCTTGACACTTTTGATGACGCCAACGATCCGGAGGCATACCTTGCTTGGGGGACTCACACCGATTACGTCCTCGACCACCTCCATTATGATGAGATGGGAAAGCTTGAGGTAGTAACCCTTTACCTTACAGGACTTTCTCGTTCATGGTGGTTCCGCACAAGGGACATGCATCCGAGGCAAGGTAAGAAACCGGTAGAGACATGGCCTCAACTACGTTACCTCTTGAAAAAGAGGCACGTACCCGAGGAATATATCGAGTTTATGAGGCTGAAATTAGCCGTTCTTTGCCAAGGTACCCGGACTCTTATGGAGTTTAGAGATGAGATTGAAAGAATCTCTCACCAATCGAATGTTTTTCTTACTGACAGAGCTCTTTGTAGAAAATTTCTTGCTGGTTTAAATGTTTATATTCGCAATCCTTTGGCTATACATTATTTTAGAGACATTAACACACTTTTTCATAAAGCACAGCTCTTATATGAACAACAACAGGAGGCGAAGAGGTCAAGCCAATCATGGTTCGGTCGAAGGTTTGTTTCTGCACCTACTTCTCCTAATGCTTCTAAGTTTTCTCCTAACTATTCCTCGCATCCCAAGGAAATCTCCGACTCACCTAAATTAGGAATTGAGGTTCAAAAACGAATGGTTTCCGCACCATCTTCTAATGATCATGCTCGAGAGCAACGTTGCTTCATTTGCAATAGCACCGACCACATGCCCCCAAAAGAAGAAGGTGTTGCTCAATGACATTGGAGACTACTATTATGAGGAAGAAGCTCTTGAAAATCCCCCAAGTTCAATCGAAGTGGAGGAGTCGGCTCATATGTCTCATGAGGACAACATCGACATCGACCCCAACTCGTTCGACGATGCACTTTGCTTGGTCAACCAGCACGTTCTAACTCTTTAAGAAGCGCTTGTGGCCGATCAACGGGAGACTCTTTTTCACACCAAGTGTGTGGTTCGGGAAGCCACACTCGTGGTCATCATTGATGGAGGTAGCTGCTGTAATTTGATCAATGAGAAGGTCATTGATTACCTCCATCTTGCTACTACACCACGTGCTACCCACTATGGTCTTAACGGCATCACCGACGGTAACTCCGAAACTTTTGTTACTAAACAATGCTTGGTGTCTTTTCAAATAGGGTCATATAGCGATCAAGTATTGTGTGATGTTGTTAATATGGATTGTAGTCATATCTTGCTAGGCCGGGCTTGGTTATATGATAGGAGTGTCATTCATGATGATCGCTTGAATACTTATTCCTTTAACTATGACGGGAGGAAAGTTACTCTCCCACCCCTTTCTCCTCAAGTTACTTTAAAGGATCAGGTCCGGAAGCACCAACAACAAGCCGAAAAGGCAGCCCAACCACACAGGAAGGATGACGACCAAACAAGCAGCTCGGCTGTGCAGGTCGCGCCCGCATCCACTGCAACGCCAGCCATTACTGGTATCGTCCCGCCCGCGGCATTTGGGGCAGCACACGCGGCCCCCATGATGTCCTTTTCCTCCTCTTCTTCTTCCATGACGACGCCCTCATCCTCCATCAAGGGATCCGTGGAGAAGTGGGCTCTCACGACTCAGAAGTTGACACGGAATTCACATCGACCGTATATCATTTTGCTTCAAAAGGAAGTTCTTCTCACTTCTAGTTCTTTTGATAGTTTGCATGCGCCTGTCTCTCGCTTATTGCAGAACTATTTAGATATGATGTCCGATGAGCTACCCCCTGGCTTGCCACCAATTCGTGGGATTGAGCACCAAATCGATTTCATGCCCGGCGCTTCCTTGCCTAACCGTGCGGCATACCGTGCTAGTGCGGAGGAGACTCAACACCAAGTCTCCGAGCTTATGAAGAAGGGCTATGTCCATGAGAGTCTTAGCCTTTGCGTCGTCCCTGTCATTTTGGTTCCCAAGAAGGACGGATCGTGATGAATGTGTTTTGATTGTCGCACAATCAACCAAATTACAGTTAAGTATCGTCGCCCTATACCTCATTTGGATTATATACTTGATGAACTCCATGGTGCATGCATTTTTACTGAAATTGATCTTAGGAGTGGCTGTCACCAAATTAGGATGAAACAAGGGGATGAATGAAAAACGACTTTCAAAACTAAGTATGTTCTTTATGAATGGCTTGTAATGCCTTTTGGTCTTACTAATGCACCTTCTACCTTCATGAGGCTTATGAACCATGTGCTTAGAAAATACTTAGGGAAGTATGTCGTTGTTTATTTTGACGATATCTTAATTTATAGCAAGAACCTAGATGACCTTGTTCACCACTTAAAGTGTGTATTTGATTGTCTTCGAAAGGAGAAACTCTATGCTAACTTTAAGAAGTGTATTTTTGTTTTGAAATCTACCATTTTCTTGGTGTTATTGTGTCTAGTGATGGTCTCAAGGTGGATACCGAGAAGGTTCGCCCTATTGAGGAGTGGCCGCAGCCATCGACTCTAACCCATGTGAGATCATTCCTTGGTCTTGCGGGGTTCTACCGGCATTTCGTGAAGGATTTCAGCATCATTGCCGCCCCACTCCACGAGATCACCAAGAAGGATGTTGCATTTTGCTGGAATGACACTCATTAGAGCGATTTCGACGCCATCAAGTACCGTCTCACCCATGCACCCGTGCTCCAGCTGTCGGACTTCTCCAAGACCTTTGATCTTGAGTGTGACGCGTCCAATAAAGGGATTGGTGGTGTTCTTCTTCAGGACCGTCGACCCGTGGCCTATTTCAGCGAGAAATTAGGTCCTGCGGAGCTCAACTACACCACCTATGGCAAGGATTTGCTTGCTCTCCCCTCACCCAGACTTAGTGCCGGCGGGTTTTTAAAAAAAAGGAGTTGCTCGCTCTTGTTCGTTACCTGCGCACTTGGCAACATTACTTGTGGCCAAAGAAGTTCGTCATACACTCGGATAACGAGGCCCTCAAGTACCTCAAGGGCCAAACCGTGCTGAGCCGGCGTCTGGCAATGTGGGTGGAGTTCCTGACCTTCTCTTATGTGGTGCAACAAAAGAAAGGTACGGATAATGTGCTAGCCGACGCGCTATCACGAAAGTATGTTCTCTTGAACCATTGTGATGCACATATACTTGGTTTTACTTTAATCAATGAACTTTATGAGCATGATCCTTTCTTTAAGTCTATATATGCTCGATGTGTGTCAAAAGGTGAGTTTGAGTCCCATTTTGTGGATAACGGTTATTTATTTCGATCGGGCAAACTTTGTATCCCGACTTCTTCTATTAGGAGACGTCTCACCTTAGAGGTTCATGATTCTAGAGGCCACAGAGGCCTAGAAAAGACCTTATATAGCGGGGTTAAAAAAACACTACTTTTGGCCAAAAATGACTAATTATTTGCTAAGATTTGTCAAAAGTTGTGTCATTTGTGCTAGGGCTAAGTCTAAACACTAACCACATGGCTTGTATACACCCTTACCAATTCCTAAGGGACTTTGGGAAGATGTGTCAATGGATTTTATTGTTGGCTTGCCTAGGACATCTAAGGGTTATGATTCTATCTTTGTTGTGGTTGATAGATTTTCAAAAATGGCTCACTTTATTCCATGTCACAAAACCGATGATGATATACATGTTTCTACCTTGTTCTTTAGGGATATTGTTAGATTGCATGGTGTGCCTTTGACTATTGTATCAGATCGTGACCCTAAATTTGTGAGATCTTTTTGGAAATCTCTTTGGTTTAAGTTGGAGACTAAACTTTTGTTTTCTACTTCATGTCATCCCCAAACTGATGGCCAGACGAAGGTCACTAATAGGACCCTAGAGGCTCTCCTAAGGTTTATTTTGCGTACTAACCTCAGGAGGTGAGAAGACTGCCAACCTTTTGTTGAGTTTTCTTATAACAGGTCTATCCATTCAGCAACGAAGCGAACTCTATTTAAGGTGGTGTATGGCCGAAACCCCCTTATCCTTGTAGACATGACGCCGCGGCCTTTTAAGGAGAAGGAGAACATTAATGCGGCAAAGCAAACAGACTTCATTCGGCAACTGCATGACCAGACTAGGGCATAGTTGGAGAGGAAGGCGGCCCAATACAAGGCATCTAAGGACAAACATCGTCGGGATGTGCAGTTTGACGTTGGGGACCTTGTTTGGGTGCACTTGAGCTTGATCCCCGAGGAGATGGACCATTCCGTGTGGTTCGGAAGATGGGTCCCAACGCCTACAAGCTCGACCTCCCAACGGACAAGTATGGAGTTCACATCACCTTTAACGTCACTGATTTGTCCTTGTTCGTTCCGGGTGACACTTCCGACGACGATTCAAGGACTAATCGTGCTCAGGTGGAGGAGAATGATAGCGCCATAAGTCCCATGACTCCGGACGACATTGACGACAAGATGAGAGTTCCATTCGGGGGTCCGATCACTAGAGCTCGGACCAAGATGATTCAAGATGCAACCAAGGCCCTTCTTGTTCATCTAGGTGCTACCATGGACCAAGGGCTCTGACCGTCATGGGTCACGATGCTCAAGGTTCAACCGACGGTTAGTCTTTGTCCCCATTCTACCTTAATGAGGGGCAAGACTTGATGAATTTTGTGGTAAGGGCCGAATGCCCTTGGGTTTTGGGAGATTTATTTACTTCATTTTTATTATTAGTCATTTAGGAAATAAAAGTGAGGAGATATTGCTTATTTATCTAATTTATCTATTTTTAGTTATTTTTCTTCGATAGATAAAATTAGGAACATTCACTACTAGAAAAACGTAATTAGACATCTGTTTTCAACAGATGTCTTTCAAAAACATTTTCGATCTCTATGTGCGTGTAGTAAAAGATCAAACTTTTCACATCGGTTTTAAGCAGATGTCTTTTCTTTGTTAAAACATATTTTCTATTTTGAATATAGATATAAATCAACCCTTGAATTTTGTTTATTACATGTTCAATTGTTATTAAACCGTCATTATTTTTCATTTTTAAGCTTTTCAAGATGTTCACATCAAGCCTAAATTTTACATTTACATCACTTTTTTAAAAATAATTAATGTATTAATATAAAATAGAACATCTTTTTTATTATATTGATTACGTGTATATTAATTTCATACTTATAATTTATGATTTTATATTATTTTCAAATAATATACCACATGAAATATGTGCACAACCGATGTATTAACATGATATAGACATCGTTTTAGATTTTTAAAACGATGTTGTTGTTCGAAATATATATCAATTTATATTTACATTGTGATGTAAAAATACATGTTACATATTAATTTGAATTATTTAAACGACGTCTATAATGATGCTAACATCCGTTTTTATATAATGATTTGATTTCATACCTATTAAAGCACTACACTTTTCATCTATAATTAGATGTTTTTTTCGTTTGATATACAACACCTTTGCTCATAAAACAAGATTTTGCAAATGAGAGGAGTTTAATGAACATGTAGATAAACGCGAAATCAACCTTTACAAATTACAAAGGATAGGTACTTGAAAGATACACTTCTACAAATGAAGGGGACTTTTAACTCATAATTGAAGTAAGAGTTGCAGATTAACACTAAGTTTCATCCATATATAGGAAAACTTCAGCGACATCAACAGTAGGTTCAGAGATATCTGGAACTTTAGCTGGTAGAGCACTCCCTTGGGATGCAGGTTCTCTAGCACTAGCTGATTCATGAGAAGCTTATGAACCATAAAAAAACACAGCTGCAGAAAAATATAAGCTTATGAAGAAAAAAAATACAATGACAGCAAGAGCAATAGCAAAAAGAGCAGAACCTTGGTCAACAGCTAAAAAATAAATCCTCCCTCTTTTCTACCTCCTTTACTATCTCAGTTTTGTGCACTGACGTTTCTTCAAAACTTGAACTCTTTACAATATTATTATAATTCATATCAAAACTTGAACTCTTTACAATATTATTATAATTCATATAAATCCTAATCCCTACTTTTCATTCATTTATAATATTATTATAATTCATATAAATCCTAATCCCGCTACTTTTCATTCATTCAAGCAACCAGAGTCACATATATGGAAGACCAAAAAAAGAATGATTAAGCAAGCAAGAGTGGAGAAAAAGGGACTAAATCAGTAAAAATAATAATTAAGCAATAAAAAAGGGACTAAATCAGTAAAAAAAAAAATTATGCTTGATTGCTTGAACATAAAAGGAATAACGCGGACCCTAAAGTTCAATGTATCCTACAAATTCAAGTCTTGCTCACTTTAATTGGCAAAGGATGACACCCCGTTGGTGTAACTCATGGATTTGAATCCCCCTATCATGCTGCATTGGCTTTAATGCCTCCTTATGGAACAAAAAAATCCTAAATATTTTCTAAATCAATGACCATATACAGCAATATGTTTCTTCTTCACATTATACAAGCAAATAATACATTTGCAAAAAGAAAAGGAAGAAGAGTGACTACCTTTCCTCCTACTGTCACCGGATGAATTGGATGTTAATGCAATGATACCTGTTTCACAAGGTCCGTGAACAAGAAAGTCTTTTGACGGGAGTTCAACGTTTTTGCCTATTGCCTCTGGTTGAAGGCAATAGATCTGATCACCGCACTGAACATTACAAGTATTCATCGGATATGGCCCGAGAAAGGCAGGATTTGTGATATTCTAGAATGCCTATCTAGCCTTGACAGCTTTTTGATACGGAAAGGAATCAGTCTGTCATTCAATCTGTCCTCGTATGTCCACTAGGAGACACTTCAGCCTTGCAATGCAAACTCAGCTTCCAATGATGCCTAGCTCTGCGATCTCCTAGGCCTCACAACCTCGTCCTCCAAGGATGCAGCCCATGCCTTCCATCAGCCAAAAAAAGAAAACCAACAGAAACTAAAATTCAAAATGAGAATGTTTCAAAAAACCTATAACAACAAACTGAAAATATGTAGTAATAAAAAAAAATTGCACTATAAAATGTCTCACTTGGGTTTAGATTTGAAGCCGAAAGAATGAAAAATAAAATAAATATTCTTCAATTTCTTCCTAAGCAAAATAGGCATTACCTGCTCAAGTGCACAAGCAAACAAATTAATCAAGAACATGTCCCTGATTTACCATTTGCTTTGAAAGTCCTTCATAAAATTTGAAGGCACCATTTGAACCTGCTGTTGCAAATGTTTAATAAAAAGAGATAGGAAAGCTAAAAGGCGTACACATTATATTTCAAATCCAAGTATCTTACCATGATCCTGATGTCATGATGCGTATTTTCTTCCTTAGCTAGTACAATTTCATCATCTAAGTGCAAAATGTCCGCTATTACAAGGTTTCGAAAGCAATGATTCCTCAGCAACCACTGACTTCTTTGCTGTGTAGTCACAACTTCAAATCGAGTGGGGAGCTCATTCATCAAGTTAAAAAGTCATTTTCTGCATTGCAAAGAAGCAACAACACAAAGATTGTCATTTAAAATTTCTTTTAGTGAGAAGCTCTTCAGGTATCTACACTGTAATGCCAAAAAGGTATCGATTCCTTAAGCATCCACCTCACATACTAGAAAACTCTATTAACCAACCAGTAGAGCAAGCAGCAAACAATAAACTTTTGAATTAAGACTGAATTAAACTTGTATTAAAGAAACAAGTGACCTCACAGAATGATAACTCAGCTGCTCACAAAGGTTGAAGATAATCAAACATTGATAATACACTTGACTTTTTAAGCAAATAGAAGAGAAATGTCATTAGATTAGTAGACAGTACATGTCAACTCTATCAAAACCAAATTTAGAACCGAACCAGAAGGGAACAGAAAGCAACCAGACATTGTTATGAACAACAACAAGAGCTAACCAATCCTTCTCTTGCATGCCGTCTCTAGCAAAATTAATGCCTAATGCCTCCGGAAGTTCGGGAGGGACTTCCTCAACAGGTACGTAGATTGACCTCCTAGTTCTCATTTGGAAAGCCATACAAGCAAAGGCTTTCTTTCTCTGTTCAGAAAAAACAGGTGAATGCTTGATAAGTTTCTTCATGGCCAAATGGCATGAGCATTCATAAAATCACAAGAGCAAGTCTTCACAACAAAAACAACAAAAGATGAGGAAATTCCTATCGAACAATTAAGAGATTAAAACCCTAGATCTGAAAATTAGAGAATGAAATTAGACCATGAAAACCCTAGATCTGAAAATTACGGAATGAAACTAAACCACGAAAACCCTAGATCTGAAAATTACGGAATGAAACTAAACCACGAAAACCCTAGATTTGAATTTGAGAGGAACATTCGAGGTCTCAAAACCCAAGGGAAAGCCGAAGGAAGACGTAGGACGAGAGTGCTTACCAGAGAAGATTACCGGCGGCGGAGGGAGCAAGAGGGTTGAGCGACGAGGGAGGCGGTCATTGTCGTTGTGAGGCCATCACTAGCAGTCGAGACAAGTCACAACTTAGAAGGCATGAGAGCCATCTACAAAGAGTGTGAAAGGGCTTACCGTTTAGGGTTCCAAGAGATAGGGCCGCCATCTTCGTAGTCGCCGACCAGAGCGAGAGAGAGGGAACGAGACAACGAGTGAAGATGATGATAGGAGAATGAAGCAAGTGCTGGGAGAAGGAGGCCGAAGAAGCAGAGAGAAGGAGGCCGGATCTGGAGGAAGGAGGCTGGATCTGGAGGAAGGAAAAGGAGGCAGAGGTGGAACTGTGGTAGAACTGAGAAAGGAGGAGGCCGGATCTGTAGGAATGGATGGGGTAGTGTTTATGTGAGAGGGTGGGTAATTTAATTTTACGGAGTACAAAATTCCCCCAAAATTTGAAATCCATAAAAAAAATTCAAAGTGTTTTCAATACCGCGTGTTTCAACTTGGGAAATCCAAACCCGCGTTTTAAAAAAAATTAGGATTAATCATTTAATATCTGTCGACAAAATTGACGGTTGTCGAATTTTTTTAAAACATCACAAATTTAATAAACGATGTAACAAAATAATTTAATATCTGTTGCTTTTTTGACAGACTTAAATCATATGATGTCTAATTGCAGTATTTTAGTAGTGATTTATCTATCTTTTATCTTTATTTATTTTTAGATAGATGAGAGGTCTAGGGTTCCTTTTCAGAGAGCCACCCTCACCATCAAACTCTATTTAAGATTGTATTTTCCTTCATTTATTCTCACGTTGAAATTAAAAGAGAAGCACTTGGCTAAGTGCTTTCTCTTTTTCAACCCTAAAAATCTCACGTCTTTCATCTCATGTTCTTGCTTCAAAGTTTCGATTGAGTTCCATCATTGAATCCTTTAAGATCTTAAACACCACATCCTAATCAAAGTCAATCACCCTCACGCAGATTCAAAATCATCCAAGGCGAAACCAAGCAGAGAAATCGAGAAGAATTCGCGCGGAAAATCGTTTGTCATCAGGTCGCGCCCGCGGCTCCTACAGGACAACTTTTGCGACAGCTTCTCCGAAGGCTGTTTTAGGTGGTTGTTCTGGTTGTTTCCCTTCTCTACCATCAAGATCACCATTCTCTCATAAGATCCTTCAAGGACGAGTCAAGATCGGCCTTAAGACGTCGCAAGATCTGAACTAAACGAGTCGTTGGGGATTACAACGTATCACCTCCCTGACATAGTGATTATGACCTACAACTGTTGTGGTTGTGTAACGTACCTCATCAGGAGGTGCATTAATTTCATGAAACCTTTAGACCGAGGAGTAACTGCCCCGACCTAACTCTACAACATTACTTTCACTTCACCTTAGACATTGCAGTTCACATTGCTTAACGTTGATTGATACGTTTTATTTGAATTGATCTTGATTCAATTGAGTTCGAATCATCACACACAATCCTCATATTGTTAACTAGTTACTTAAGATGTCCTAGGTACACAACACAAAATAACCTATGCTAATAACCCATTCTATTTATAGGTAATATGGATGCCAAATGAAATAAAAGCAAATAAAAGTAAAAGGACGGAACATCAAAGAAATGGGCATGTTCTATACCTTACCAATTAGCATGAAATAACAAGAATAAATCACGCTTTAAATAAACGGTGGATAACTATCTTATTTATATTAAGGTCACCCAATTATACTTGCTAAATACAAACGGAAGGTTAAATAAATCACACAAGCAGGTGAATTGCAATTTATTTCAAGTAATTTGTCAAGCAACCAAATGAAATAAAACAACTAGACACGAAGACACCGAAATGAGCGAAAAAGTTCGAAAAGTCACTTGCCTTGATTTGAAGTCGCAAGCTTTCACTTAAATGGTTGGCTCAAATTCCGTCGTAGAGGTATAGGAATTGACGAAGCACTACAGAACTAAAGAGATTGAAAACGTTTAAAACAACCCTGAAAAAAGTATGAGATTTTTTCTGAGATTAATTATGCTGAAACAGGGGCATATTTAAAAAAAATGAATTTAGGGAGGTTTAACGTGAATATGGTTCTTCAACATTCAACCCGACACCCGCTTTAACAGCCTCTTTCCGGCGACACCACAACGGACTTCGGTGATAGCTAGCAACGACAACGACCAATGACGGCGCATGAGGGTGACTGATTTCGACTTCTAATGGATGGGTGTTGTAGGAGGAAATCGAGATTGCAATTAAAATACGAATAAAGCAAAGCAAACCAGATTCCGTCCCTTGCAAATGATTAGAAGACTTCCTCTTGATGTAGCAGTGGGAAGTCAGGATCGATCCACGAGGAAGCGTGTCAGCGGATCCTAGGCAGCGGATGAATCTCACGGTAGAAGTCGATAACAGATGCTCGATCTCGACTAGGGTTTAGTCGACAGAAGATCAAACAAGTCGAACAGATCAACAGCAGCTCCCGGCAGTTGGTCGATATCGAGCAGAGGTTACTCGATATCGAGTAAAGATCTTGTCGACGCCGGGTACCTGCACACCAGAAGCTACATCGATCTTCGTCGATCGAATATCAGTACTCGATATCGACCAGAGTTTGTCGATATCAAGAAAACAGAAACTTAAAAACGAAATAAATAAAGAACAAAGCTTGTGGGATTTCGAAATAAGCTATGTGAAAGACTTCCAAGGTCGGGGTTCGCGACAACAATAACCAAACATGCATAAGGCAAAAATAAAACAGATAATCATGCAAATTGCATCGAAGGACCAAGCTTTTGTCTTTTCCAACAATTAGACAACTCTTTCAAGAAACCATAATTGTATCTACCGATTTGATATTTACAATCCAAGATGTTAGCATGGATCTCCATTAGATGGGTAATAAACACATAACAAGTAGTAGAGGCTCAAAACATGATAAAAGTCGGATTTTTACCTCAAACATGCAGGGCTATTGTTGGGCTCACCCCAACCCTAGAAGTGGGTGGACTACTCGCGCTTCATCGCAATCTCAGACATTGATTGAAAGAAAATAACTTGCATTAAACCAAATAGAGCTTTACAACCGATCGAAGCCAACTTGCTCTCGCTCCTTAACTCCTCTCGGCCACTCACTCTTTCTCTACCTCTATGTAACTAATTGTGTGTGTAATTCAATGCTTAGAAATCAGCCCCTAAGGCCTTATTTATAGGCTTCCAATCCTTGCTAATCAAGGAAAGAAATCTCTATCTATATCTAAAGATAAAACTTTAATAAAAGGAACATTTATCTTAAAGGGAAATATATCTAAAAAGCTAAATATCTTCATGTGTGAATAAATCCTCTCTCCATGGATAGATCTTGATAGACTTGATAGATCTCGGACTCCTTCGCTCCCAAGAAAGCCCAACTCGATTCGGACAGCCAAACCGTGTAACGCGGCCAAGGAAGATTCTACTCGATATCGAGTAAAAGTACTCGATATCGAGGAAATGTGACGTCGACTTTGGCTAGCTGGCTTGCTCGAGTAACTGGTTCTCGACTTGGCTCGGACAAGTGCTTCTGGTCTTGTCGATATCGAGTAATTTACTCGATATCGAATAAGTGTTGTCGGTCTTGTCTTGTCTGGTCAACTTGAGCAGCTCCTCCTCGGATCCTCGATCAGGTGTGGCCGCTGGATTTAGTCGATATCGAGGAATTATGTCGAAATAGAGTAAAATGTTGTAACTCGAGTTGGCTTGATCCTTGGTTGTGCTTCTCGATCAGGCTTTGCTTCCTCGACTCCAGATGCGGCTTTGCTTCCTCCTCGGGTTGGCTTTGTCTTCAGTTCCTCGATCTGCTTCTCCTCGACCAGGCACTACTCTGACTTCTTTGGTCGATACCGAGGAAAAGTACTCGATATCGAGTAAGGCTCAGCTTTCGTCTTTTGTTTCTTGGTTTTGTCCTGGAATGGCTCCAAATTCTGTAATATTAAACCAAAACTTATGTAGACCTCTATTTCTTGCAAATAAGCACATATTACATAAATTTAATATATTCTCATCCTGAAATATGCAAAGTGTATAGAATATGGAGCTAAAATGTGCACTTCAACATGGCTATTTTAGTGGACATCAAATCACTCCATACTTAAACTTGCTTGTCCCCAAGCAATAACTTGGATGGTCATTCAGGGGAAGGATTTAAACTCTCAACATCATAGATTCATTCTCATATGTCCCTGCAATCAATTACCATCCTCGAAAAGGTACTAGTGTCACAAATCCATGCATGTGCAATTAAAAGCAACATCTACTCACAAAAGGAGGGTTATGCAAAACAATTTATGTGACAAAGCATTAATAATCAAGAGGAGTTTAATTAAGCTCAATAAGGAGTAGATTGGTAAAAGGCTAAAGGTGGGCAATTTTTGGCAATGTGGTGCTAATGATCCGGGAAAATGGAGTATTTCCAAACTCTTCACACCACATTCCTTCTTCATAAGATTCATCACCTTTCTTAATGCTTTTGCCAATAATAATGTTTTTACCTCTCTAACCTCAGCACTGCCTTCTCGCGATTCGCAAACATGGGTGTCATGTATGGCCCCGGATACTTAGTGCTTTGGAATCCTCACCTGTGTGTCCCATCTCACTGAACTATTATCTGAGTATGCAAGGTCGATCTACCTTTATCTCTTGAGGTGATCGGATTTTTTCTCACTCATTAAATTTTCCATATTTTTCAAACAATTTTCTACCAAACTCCAATAATGATAACCACAACACAAACACCATATGATAATCTCCATAATGTAACATCATTCTCAACATAATCCCCTGATAGGAAATAAGGTAAAGAATGAAAATATTTAGATCATGTGGAGCAATAATTGAAATAAGGCATAATATGGCTTTTTGTGATGCATATAAGCATAGGTATGGCTAGGAATATAAACATATGAGCATTATATGGAAATATAAAGTCCTCCATCCTCTTATCATGCAACATGTCAAAAGCAACTTAAAATTTTACCTCTTTTCATGGTTTTGAAGAAAATATGCACTTCATTATGACTTCCCTTTACTAGGCCATTTCATGCTATATCTCTAATGAATCTAATTTTGCATCGTCGAGTTCAATAAAGCTTCCATGACACTATTTCTTTGAACAATTTACAAGCAATGGGAGATATCTTATAGAACTTTGAGTTTAGCAATTATGCCCAAAATTTTAAAATTTAAAATTTTACTCAAAATTTCACCATGTAAAACCAAAAAAAAAAACAAGAATAAAACATATAATAATGATAATGAGCTCTTCCCCTACCCCATACTTAAAATATACAGTGTCCCCACTGTATAAAATCAAATAAAAGCAAGAGTAAAGGAAGGAACTCACCGAATAATGCGTCGATGAAGGCAGTACAGGGCATGTCGAGGAACTGGGTTGGTCGATATCGAGTACGGTACTCGATATCGAGTAAGCTGTCAGCGTCGAGTGGAATGCTGAAGTCGAGGAGCCTTCTGACTTGGTCGATATCGAGTTGGTCTACTCGATATCGAGTAAACCTGGGCTGCTCCTCTTGGTCATTCTCGACTGGCCTAGTCAATTTCGACTATCGTTCAGGGACTTCTTATTCCACCTTTCGCGATCCTTTTATACTTGCCGACCTAAAAGTGTTAGATTTCACACAAAGACAAGACTTTCCACATGAAGTATTCTAAACTGAAGAACAAAAAACCAAAACCAAAATCAAAAGTTCCAAAGTCCCAAAATTCAAAAGTTTTATATACATGCTCTAGATTTTAGAGTCGCTAGGCCGACTTTTCCGTTTGTGCTCAAGGACCGTTAATGTAGGGCCCGCTTGTGCTTGGCCCTTCTCCTGGATCATCTAGGTCCTCATTGTAATATGCAAGCTCAGCTGATAGGTCGTTGCTTGTATAGTCTCCCTTTTATTCCTTCTTTTTCTTTCCAGCTCTTATTTTCCGCAGATTCTCTCGCCATGGGGCCTTACCTCCCCTTAAATTATTTATAAACTTCTTAATGGACTGAGGAGGAGTAGAACTCATACCTGAACTTACCTTTTCGGGCCCAAAACAGAAATCTTCGGGCTTAGGATTAGTCGACATTGAGCAAGACTAGTCGATATCGAGTACAGGGAACCCATACTTAGGCTTTTGGCAAGTCTGGTGCTCAGCAGGGGAAGTCGATGTCGAGGAATCTTGGTCGATATTGAGTACAAGCTTGGTCGATATCGAGGAGATTTTATCGATGTCGAGCAGAACTTTGGTGCTTTCCTCCGTTGTTTGCTTGATCCCGTGGTTGCTGATGCTCTTCACCTCCAGCCCTGAAATTTCCTCTTTTTTAGGGTCAAAAGAGAAATCTAAGACCTCATCGCCTATTGTGAAGGTGAGCAATCGTTGTTTGATACTAATCTTGGCATCTGCAGTAGCTAGGAATGGTCTACCAAGAATAATAGGGTTAGTAGGATTTTCAGCACAATCTATATTAAGGAAATCAGGTGGAATAAAGAATTTACCAACCTGGACAGGGACATTCTCAACCATACCTGTAGGGATGACTACTGTATTGTTTGCCATGTATAGCTTGGCATCCACATGCTCTATACATCCTATCTTCACCTTTTGCCAGATTGATAGGGGCATGCTGCTCACGCTTGCTCCTAAATCACACAAGGACTCATATTTATATTGTCTAAATCCCACAGTAACAGAAAACTTACCAGGGTCAGGTCTCTTCTTAGGAAAGTGGAGCACTTTGCATTCACTAGCGATTTCTGAGATAGATCGCTTGTTGCTCAGGATCTCCTTGATTGAAAGGAAATAACTTGCATTAAACCAAACAGAGCTTTACAACCGATCGAAGCCAACTTGTTCTCGCACCTTAACTCCTCTTGGCCACTCACTCTTTCTCTACCTCTATGCAACTAATTGTGTGTGTAATTGAATGCTTAGAAATCAGCCCCTAAGGCCTTATTTATAGGCTTCCAATCCTTGCTAATCAAGGAAAGAAATCTCTATCTATATCTAAAGATAAAACTTTAATAAAAGGAACATTTATCTTAAAGGGAAATATATCTAAAAATCTAAATATCTTCATGTGTGGATAAATCCTCTCTCCATGGATAGATCTTGATAGACTTGATAGATCTCGGACTCCTTCACTCCCAAGAAAGCCCAACTCGATTCGGACATCCAAACCGCGTAACGCGGCCAAAGAAGATTCTACTCGATATCGAGTAAAAGTACTCGATATCGAGGAAATGTGACGTCGACTTCAGCTGGCTGGCTTGCTCGAGTAACTGGTTCTCGACTTGGCTCGGACAAGTGCTTCTGGTCTTGTCGATACCGAGTAATTTACTCGATATCGAATAAGTGTTGTCGGTCTTGTCTTGTCTGGTCAACTTGAGCAGCTCCTCCTCGGATCCTCGATCAGGTGTGGCCGCTGGATTTAGTCGATATCGAGGAATTATGTCGAAATAGAGTAAAATGTTGTAACTCGAGTTGGCTTGATCCTTGGCTGTGCTTCTCGATCAGGATTTGCTTCCTCGACTCCAGATGCGGCTTCAAGGCTTGGTCGATATCGAGTAAACTACTCGATATCGAGTAAACTACTCGATATCGAGTAGAGTCCTGGAGTTGGGTTGGCTTTGTCTTCAGTTCCTCGATCTGCTTCTCCTCGACCAGGCACTGCTCTGACTTCTTTGGTCGATACCGAGGAAAAGTACTCGATATCGAGTAAGGCTCAGCTTCTGTCTTTTGCTTCTTGGTTTTGTCCTGGAATGGCTCCAAATTCTGTAATATTAAACCAAAACTTATGTAGACCTCTATTTCTTGCAAATAAGCACATATTACATAAATTCAACATATTCCCATCCCGAAATATCCAAAATGTATAGAATATGGAGATAAAATGTGTACTTCAACATGGCTATTTTTGTGGACATCAAATCACCCCATATTTAAGCTTGCTTGTCCCCAAGCAATAACTTGGATGGTCATTCAGGGGAAGGATTTAAACTCTCAACATCATAGATTCATTCTCATATGTCCCTGCAATCAATTACCATCCTCGAAAAGGTACTAGTGTCATAAATCCATGCATGTGCAATTAAAAGCAACATCTACTCACAAAAGGAGGGTTATGCAAAACAATTTATGTGACAAAGCATTAATAATAAGAGGAGTTTAATTAAGCTCAATAAGGAGTAGATTGGTAAAAGGCTAAAGGTGGGCAATTTTTGGCAATGTGGTGCTAATGATCCGGGGAAATGGAGTATTTCCAAACTCTTCACACCACATTCCTTCTTCATAAGATTCATCACCTTTCTTAATGCTTTTGTCAATAACAATGTTTTTACCTCTCTAACCTCAGCACTGCCTTCTCGCGATTCGCAAACATGGGTGTCATGTATGCCCCCGGATACTTAGTGCTTTGGAATCCTCACCTGTATGTCCCATCTGACTGAACTATTATCTCAGTATCCAGGGTCGATCTACCTTTATCTCCTGAGGTGATCGGATTTTTTCTCACTCATTAAATTTTCCATATTTTTCAAACAATTTTCTACCAAACTCCAATAATGATAACCACAACACAAACACCATATGATAATCTCCATAATGTAACATCATTCTCAACATAATCCCCTGATAGTAAATAAGGTAAAGAATGACAATATTTAGATCATGTGGAGCAATAATTAAAATAAGGCATAATATGGCTTTTTGTGATGCATATAAGCATATGGCTAGGAATATAAACATATGAGCATTATATGGAAATATAAAGTCATCCATCCTCTTATCATGCAACATGTCAAAAGCAACTTAAAATTTTACCTCCTTTCATGGTTTTCAAGAAAATATGCACTTCATTAAGACTTCCCTTTACTACGCAATTTCATGTTATATCTCTAATGAATCTAATTTTGCATCATCGAGTTCAATAAAGCTCCCATGACACTATTTCTTTGAACAATTTACAAGCAATGGGAGATGTCTTATAGAACTTTGAGTTAAGCAATTATGCACAAAATTTTAAATTTTAAAATTTTACTCAAAATTTCACCATGTAAAACAAAAAAAAACAAGAATAAAACATATAATAATGATAATGAGCTCTTCCCCCACCCCATTCTTAAAATATACAATGTCCCTATTGTATAAAATCAAATAAAAACAAGAGTAAATGAAGGAACTCACCGAATAATGCGTCGAGGAAGGCAATACAGGGCATGTCGAGGAACTGGGTTGGTCGATATTGAGTACTGTACTCGATATCGAGTAAGCTGTCAGCGTCGAGTGGAATGCTGAAGTCGAGGAGCCTTCTAACTTGGTCGATATCGAGTTGGCCTACTCGATATCGAGTAAACCTGGGCTGCTCCTCTTGGTCGTTCCCGACTGGCCTAGTCGATTTCGACTATCTTTCAGGGACTTCTTATTCCACCTTTCACGATTCTTTTATACTTGCCGACCTAAAAGTGTTAGATTTCACACAAAGACAAGACTTTCCACATGAAATATTCTAAACTAAAGAATAAAAACCAAAACCAAAATCAAAAGTTCCAAAGTCCCAAAATTCAAAAGTTTTATATACATGCTCTAGATTTTAGAGTCGCTAGGCCGACTTTTCTGATTGTGCTCAAGGACCGTTAATGTAGGGCCCGCTTGTGCTTGGCCCTTCTCCTTGATCATCTAGGTCCTGATTGTATTATGCAAGCTCAACGGATAGGTCGTTGCTTGCATAGTCTCCCTTTTCTTCCTTCTTTTTCTTTCCAGCTTTTATTTTCCGCAGATTCTCTCGCCACGGGGCCTTACCTCCCCTTAAATTATTTATAAACTTCTTAATGGACTGAGGAGGAGTAGAACTCATACCTGAACTTACCTTTTCGGGCCAAAAACAGAAACCTTCGGGCTTAGGGTTAGTCGATATTGAGCAAGACTAGTCGATATCGAGTACAGGGAACTCATACTTAGGCTCTTGGCAAGTCTGGTGCTCATCAGGGGACGTCGATGTCGAGGAATCTTGGTCGATATTGAGTACAAGCTTGGTCGATATCGAGGAGGTTTTGTCGATGTCGAGCAGAACTTTGGTGCTTTCTTCCGTTGTTTGCTTGATCCCGTGGTTGCTGATGCTCTTCACCCCCAACCATGAAATTTCCTCTTTTTCAGGGCCAAAAGAGAAATCTAAGACCTCATCGCCTATTGTGAAGGTGAGAAATCGTTGTTTGACACTAATCTTGGCATCTGCAGTAGCTAGGAATGGTCTACCAAGAATAATAGGGCTAGTAGGATCTTCAACACAATATATAATAACCTGGACAGGGACATTCTCAACCGTACCTGTAGGTAGGCGTGGCTACGGGTCGGACCCGGCGGGTCGATCCCATCGACCCGCCGGGTCAAGGGTCGGGGAAGGGCGACACAAACCCTAACCCGGGAATTCCACGGGTTGGCGGGTTCGGGTCTACCCGTTGACCCGTTGACCTGCCGGGTCGACCCGTTGACCCGGCGGATTCCCGAATTAAAAAAAATAATTTTTTTTTTATAATATTTTCAACTAATAAAAATTAAAAAAAATGATATGTAAAGACTTTTCTACATATGTCTTCTTATATCCATTTCATTTTAATATGAAGTGGAAAAAAACATGAGAAATTTTATATTTTTATAAAACTTCCTTTATCCACTACAATATAAATGTAGGGATATAAAACTTCTCATACTTTACTTCATTTCAATATAAGAAATAAAGCTTAAAGTGAAGAGTGAGGGTTAAGGGAGTATGGGGTACACATATATATATACATCCATCCCTTCTCATTCTAACTCTCAACTTTCAATATCGGACAAGAGTCTTGTCCCACATTGAAAGGTGAGAGAATAGGGGAAGTCTTCCAAATCTATAAAAAGAGTAGGGTGATAGTGCTTTTGACCCACATTGCACATTGCAAACTAGTTTATATTTATATATTATGAATTATTCTAAGAATAATATACATAATAATTATTATAAACATAAAAAAAAAATTTTCAAAACAAAAAAAATTGGGATGGTGGGTTGACCCGTCGGGTCATGACCCGCCAGGTCATCGGGTTCAAAACCCCTGACCATAACCCTAACCCGCAACCCGCCCCCACCCGTTGACCCGGACCCGCCAGGTCAATGACCCGTACAGGTCACGGGTCGACCCGTAACCCGTGGCCACCCCTACCTGTAGGGATGACTACTGTATTGTTTGTCATATATAGCTTAGCATCCACAGGCTCTATACATCCTATCTTCACCTTTCGCTAGATTGATAGGGGCATGATGCTCACACTTGCTCCTAAATCACACAAGTACTCATATTTATATTGTCCAAATCCCACAGTAACAGAAAACTTACCAGGGTCAGGTCTCTTCTCAGGAAAGTGGAGCACTTTGCATTCGCTGGCGATTTCTGAGATAGATCGCTTGTTGCTCAGGATTTCCTTGAGGAATCTGACATAAGCAGGCATCTTTTGCAAAGCTTTTGTAAAAGGAATAGAGATATTCAGTTCTTGCAGCATATTAATAAAACGTTTGAACCTACCTATAGTGGGATCTTTTAGCGCTTTGGAAGGGAAAGGCAGTGTCTTTTTCTGCTTCGGAGCCAGATTAGTTGTCAGCGGTGTTGCAGAGTCCTCGACATCGGCCAACTTCTCCTCGACATCGACAAGGGGCTGCTCGATATCGACAACAGTTGTCGATCTCGAGTTGTTGGGCTGCGCAGATGAGTCCGAGTTTGGCTTCTCCTCTGTATCGAGTTGGTTCTTGTCGATATCGACCAAGGTGTGGTCGATATCGAGTGGTTGCTGCTCGTTGTCGAGTTGCTGCTCTGCTTTGTCTTGGTGCTTTCTGATCGGTCTAAAACCAACACCCCGCAAGCGTACGGTGTCAATTGTAGTAATCGAGTGTCGAATCTCAAGGACTGTGTGAATACCAATTGCAGAACCTCAACTAGTTTACTAAGCCAAATAAGAGAAGTGATTTTTGATGGAATGAGAAAATAAGAAGAAGAAAAATGACAAATTGCAAGTTTTTGAATATATGATGAGAAACATTCCAGAGTCAAGGTTCACCACAACAATGCATCCTCGATAGATTATATAATTTTCATGCCTGAACAAATTGAAAAGAGATATTTGAAGGTAAACTATCTAAAGCCATTATCGCTCAGCCTACGCATGTTGCAATAACTATCCCCATTTCAATCAATTACCACTCAGCTTGCGCTTGTTGTAGATTAATCAATCAAATTGGACTCATTAAGCACTTAGACCCTAGCGAGCAAATTGATCAAACAATCACATGCGCGATCCGCATAATCAACTCAAACCTAGGTTGTCTACGATAGTTTAATATCCTCAAGAGAATTAAATAGATTGCTCATAAACAATTCTCAAGTTCAATCCATGTTTTCCAACAACTTTGTCTATGTATCCAATCTCAATTTGCAGCTGGCGCGTGTTGAATATCAAAAGGATTCCAATCAATCATAGAATTAATCGGATTAAGCACTCATGGATCAAAATCAAACAAATAATAGAATTCATTCAGGCAATCATTACGCACATGTTTATCTCAGCATCGTTGGGATCACCCCAACCCCAGAACAAGGAAATTAGCCAGACATTGATTCAGACATAATCAAAGAATTCATCATGGAAGAATATAAAACTAGATTAAAGGAACTTAACTTAAATCCAGCAAAATAAACCTTCAAGAAGAAATCTCTGAAAAAGCTTAAGTTCTCAATGTCTGCAACTAGCGTTTGTGGAATGAAAATTGGACGTCCTTTGATCTAACCCTAATTATCTCTCTATAGTCCCAACTAAAGTCTGAAAATAATCCTAAAATAATAATAAAACATACCAAGAAGTCGTCCAATAAAAGATAAAAGCGAATAAAAATCCCGAAGTCGTATTGCGAAAAGGAAAGTATAAAGTCGATACTTCAGAGTATCGAGTCGGTACTTGGCTACTGTAAAGCTATTTGGCTCGGAATGTGAAGGTATCGAGTCGATACATGTGGGTATCGAGTCGATATGTGAACGTTCCGGGTCGATACTTTGATTCAGCGTCAGCTTCTTGGCTCGATTCCTCCATTTTTCAGGCCGAATTTGCAAAAGTGCTCTACATAAAAGTTGTAGATATTTGAATCAGCTTTCCAACAAGCTATAGAACATCTCAATCCGAATTTTGTGAAGTGCAAACGACTCATTTTACTGAAATGTCGCCAAACAGGATTTGTCCGGAAAACGTCGATTCGACAATAGGCTCTTCTTAGCTTGATTTCTATCACTTGAGACCACTATGCAAGACTCTTTCGGCGTCCATGGACATCTCAAACTTGGCTTCAATGAATCTTATTCCATCGTGATTCCAAATTTGCATCGAACAAGCTCTAAATCACCTGAAAACAAATAAAGACACGAGTGTAGACATCTATTCTAGAAACTAAACCAAAACTTATATAAAAGACATGTAAACCATATAAAAATGACTTAAAAAATTACTATAAACTATTACCTATAATATGTAGAATATGATGATATCACTTTCCGACCTCTGGCTCGTGTAATTGGTGCCCGCTTCTGAGTTTTTTAGTTGCGACATGTCCTGTCTTCCCCTTAGGATTTGGTTCTGTTTGCCCAGGGAGTTTCCCGGTCGGTCGTGGAATCTGTGCCGCGAATTGGCCCATCTTGGTCTCTATGCTCTTCTTCCAGCTATCCATCTCTCCAAATTTTATATTGATGTTCTGGAACTGATTGTTGATGGTGCCTTGATTCCGGCGCATCTCATCAAGGATGAGTTGTAGATCATCCTTCCGTTGATCTCTCTCTGGATATCATGGAGCTCTATACGGTGGGGGGTTCCTAGGGGCACCTTGGTTCCATTGTGGTTGCTGAAACCTTTGGTCCCCCATATAGCGATTGGGACCCCCTGCATAAGCTACCTCTTCTTGGGTCTCTGCCATCCTAACATGCTCTGTGTGTGGACACTCAGTAGTGGTGTGCTGCTGTGATCCGCATTCGATGCAAGGCTGGTTGACAGAGAGATACTTGACTTGCTTGAGGAGCTTGCGATTCTGGTTTCTGTAGTATTGCTCCCTGACATCTGGGTCAATCTCCTTGGAAGGCTCATAGAGGGGCATGGATGGGGCTGGCCTGGCGTAGGCATCTTCATCATAGTTTTTCGAAGCCCCATTCTTGTTGTCGTAGTTGGTGAGCTTGTCTAATACACCCCATGCGTCAGCTGGTGGCATCGTCAGATACTCATATCGAGTATACTGATTGATTCTATCCTTAGTGACTTGATCAAGAGAATTAAAGAAGATCTCCTGAATGACATAGGGTGGTTGTCCATGTGTAGGGCAAGATCGCAGGAGTTCCTTATACCGTTCCCATGATTTTGCCAGTGGATCCCCAGACTTCTGTTTGAAAGTTGTAATCTTCTGGAGAAGGAGTGATGTCTTGGCAAGAGGAAAGAATTTCTTGAGAAATTCCTGCTCTATTTGAGCCCATGTCATGAGGGATCGTGGTTTCAGCCCTTCAAGCCACTTCAATGCATGACCAACGAGAGACCAATGAAAGGCCTTCATCTTGACATATTCCAGAGTAGTACCTTCAGCAAGAGTACGTCACATGTCAGAAAAATTGGTATTATGTTCAAGAGGGCATTCATTAAATCTTCCATGAAAAGCATTATTATTAAGTTCAATAAGGAAGTGAGTGCGAATTTCAAAAGTATTCTGAGGGATTAGAATAGCCGATTTAGGCACAACGAGAGTCGGGTGCATGTAATCCTCTGCAGTGACAGGATATTGGGCAAGCTCAGCTTCTGCTTGCCTCGCACGCTCAACTTCCTGTTCCCTGGTTGCTCTCTCGGTGGTGAGAGCAGTATCTTTGGTGGCTATTTCCCTCCGAAGCCTCTCAATCAGCTGTTCTTGTGTTTCTGCGTCCGCCATGGCTCTTTTTAGTTTAGCGTGGACGTGTAAAAGGCGCTCCGGTTCATCTAAGCCGTCAAACTCAGGCAGTTGACCAGAACGGCGCATACACCTGTGAAGTAACTCAAAGCAGACGTGAGATTTAACTACCTAAGGAGCGAATGATTGCTTCCCCGGCAACGTCGCCAATTTGTTGCAGGAGGAAATCGAGATTGCAATTAAAATACGAATAAAGCAAAGCAAATCAGATTTCGTCCCTTGCAAATGATTACAAGACTTCCTCCTGACGTAGCAGTGGGAAGTCAGGATCGATCCACGAGAAAGCTTGTCAGCGGATCCTAGGCAGCGGATGAATCTCACGGCAGAAGTCGACAACAGATGCTCGATCTCGATTAGGGTTTAGTCGACAGAAGATCGGACAAGTCGAATAGAGCAACAGCAGCTCCCGGCAGTTGGTCGATATCGAGCAGAGGTTACTCCATATCGAGTAAAGATCTTGTCGACGTCGGGTACCTGCACACCAGAAGCTACAACGATCTTCGTCGATCGAATATCAGTACTCGATATCGACCAGAGTTTTTCGATATCGAGGAAAGAGAAACTTAAAAATGAAATAAATAAAGAACAAAGCTTGTGGGATTTCGGAATAAACTATGTGAAAGACTTCCAAGATCGGGGTTCGCGACAACAATAACCAAACATGCATAAGGCAATAATAAAACAGATAATCATGCAAATTATATCGAAGGACCAAGCTTTCGCCTTTTCCAAAAATTAGACAACTCTTTCAAGAAACCCTAATTGTATCTACCGATTTTATGTTTACAATCCAAGTTGTTAGCATGGATCTCCATTAGATAGGTAATAAACACATAACAAGTAGTGGATGCTCAAAACATGATAAAAGTCGGATTTTTACCTCAAACATGTAGGGCTATCATTGGGCTCACCCCAACCCTAGAAGTGGGTGGACTACGCGCGCTTCATCGCAATCTCAGACATTGATTGAAAGGAAATAACTTGCATTAAACCAAACAGAGCTTTACAACCGATCGAAGCCAACTTGCTCTCGCTCCTTAACTCCTCTCGGCCACTCACTCTTTCTCTACCTCTATGTAACTAATTGTGTGTGTAATTGAATGCTTAGAAATCAGCCCCTAATGCCTTATTTATAGGCTTCTAATCCTTGCTGATCAAGGAAAGAAATCTCTTTCTATATCTAAAAATAAAACTTTAATAAAAGGAACATTTATCTTAAAGGGAAATATATCTAAAAAGCTAAATATCTTCATGTGTGGATAAATCCTCTCTCCATGAATAGATCTTGATAGACTTGATAGATCTCGGACTCCTTCGCTCCCAAGAAAGCCCAACTCGATTCGGACAGCCAAACCGCGTAACGCAACCCAGGAAGATTCTACTCGATATCGAGTAAAAGTACTCGATATCGAGGAAATGTGACGTCGACTTCGGCTGGCTGGCTTGCTCAAGCAACTGGTTCTCAACTTGGCTCGGACAAGTGCTTCTGGTCTTGTCGATATCGAGTAATTTACTTGATATCGAATAAGTGTTATCGGTCTTGTCTTGTCTGGTCAACTCGAGCAGCTCCTCCTCGGATCCTCGATTAGGTGTGGCCGCTGGATTTAGTCTATATCGAGGAATTATGTCGATATCGAGTAAAATGTTGTAACTCGAGTTGGCTTGATCCTTGGTTGTGCTTCTCGATCAGGCTTTGCTTCCTCGACTCTAGATGTGGCTTCAAGGTTTGGTCGATATCGAGTAAACTACTCGATATCGAGTAGGGTCTTGAAGTCGGGTTGGCTTTGTCTTCAGTTCCTCGATCTGCTCCTCCTCGACCAGATAGTGCTCTGACTTTTTTGGTCGATATCGAGGAAAAGTACTCGATATCGAGTAAGGCTCAGCTTCCGTCTTTTGCTTCTTGGTTTTGTCCCGGAATGGCTCCAAATTCTGTAATATTAAACCAAAACTTATGTAGACCTCTATTTCTTGCAAATAAGCACATATTACATAAATTCAACATATTCCCATCCCGAAATATTCACAGTGTATAGAATATGGAGCTAAAATGTGCACTTCAACATGGCTATTTTAGTGGACATCAATGGGCACTCCCCCTGGTGGCGTTTCATGACTCCAGCAGCGGCGGCTCGTGGCGGACGAGGTACTCCGGCAAGGTAGGTTCGAAAATTTTGGGCTTTCGGTTTCAGAATGTTTTTGTGGAAATTTTGTGAAGGGAATTGTTGCTAGAGATGTTTAGAACCCAATTGAATAGGTTAAAAGCTTAGATTTCTTCTATGGAATGAATTTCAACGAACACCGAACCCTAGAATTTATAGTCGATGACAAACGGAGCCGAATTGGATTGAATTGAATCAATAGGGATAACTACAAATCTTCCTAGAAGCTATCTAGTTGGTCAATTGGATAAAATCTATCACGAAATGGCCCAATTAGATAAAACTTCGAACATTAAGGGCCTGTTTGGGAGGGTGTTTTGGGGAGTTATTTGGTGTTGAGGTTTTTTTTTTTTAAAAAAAATAACCTTGGTGAACTGTGTTTTTAGGAGGTGGGGGTTATGGAGGTGAAACGGGGTTATTTTTTGCGGAGAAAACCACCCCCAAAATTGAAGGTGAAGATGGAGGTGGAGGAATTGTGACTTCCTTTCCCTTCCTTTGTTCTCCTTCAGAGCGTCGGTCGGGGCTGAAATCCTTGTGAGGTTGGACAGTAGCAATTCGGGGCGTCGGGTGGGAGGACAACCGGTGTTAGTGAGGAGGAGGCGGTAGGAGTTGCAAAGTCGATGGGAGGCGGCGGAGGGCTCAAGGTGGAAATGGCGAGCATGAGGAATTCCTCAGTAGATTCAAACGGTGGTTGGCAGGATAGGGAGGCGACGCTCAGTGAGGTTTTAGGGATCCGAAGACCGACGGCGGTTGGATGGACTGGGGTGTTGCTGGGCGATGGGAGGAGGACAACAGTAGGCGAGAGAGAGAGGTAGGAGAAGGTGGGGGTAATGGGGTTAATAATCAACAAAAATCAAGGGTATTTTTTACTTTTGGATTATAATCTATAAAAAAAAACTTTATACCATCCAAACACTCAACAAAGTTATTTTTCATAAACAATCTCCACCTCTTCCACCTCCATAACCGATACAATAATCTCCACATCAATTAACTCCTAAAAAATAATCTCCACCTCTTAAAAAATAACATTTTGCCAAAAAGGGTCAAAGTCCCGACGGTGGGGGTGGTAGGGAGGAAGGGGAGAAGTGCGGGGCGATGGAAGTTGCGGTTGCATCCGCAGGCGATGCAAATGAGGGAGATAAGATCGGAATTAGGTTTGAAGGAGGGGCGGGGAGGAATTGGCAAAAGTCATCGAGGGCATGGACGGTGCTTAGCTTGCCGGTCAGCGCTGGAGTCCTTTTCGACACCTCTGTCGTAGCCGCCGCGTACGTGATTGCGAAGTGCAGACGCCGTAAATGATGAAAGTTATGTTACTACTGAAAGTCTGAAATTGAATTCAATTATGCATTACTGTTGAAAGTATGAAACTAATTTTTTTCTTATGAAAATTTTGTTTGGCCCATACCTAAAATTTATTTGGAGACCTCTTCGGAGATCAAATCCATGGTCGGCAATTGCTTGCAGTGATTATCCTCAAATCAAGGTCGCCATGCAAGCACATAAGGTTCTCCGGGAGAGACGATCGACCGAGTCAAGTGGAAGGTCGGGATCTGACTCTCCGCGAGGGATCACTGTTATTTTGTAAAAAAAAAGGACACGAACGTAAATACATAAACTTTATCTTGTCATTAGACGAAACTCATCTTTCGCACAAAAAAAAAGACGAAACTCATCTTGCCGTTAGACTCACCCAACTTCGAATTTAGGGATCGAACCGTTTGGGTTCGTTTGGATTCGAAATCACAAATCGGTTGAAGAAATAGATATAATAAGCGTGGATATCATTTCAGGAAAAAAAAACGTTAAGATTTGAGAGGAAGTTAAAAATTACATTGTTCAGCATTTTCCATTTTATTGGTTGGTTCGGTTCAAGTGAACCCAAAGGAAAACCGGTTCAGCCCTTACCTTTTTTATATAAGGTAAAGATTTGAATAGGACCACGCCCTGCTGGACCACCACCCAAGAGCATCCTGTTGCCAGCCGAGTTGATCTCCCGGAAGACGTGGCCGAGTTGCACCTTTACAAATTGTTAGAGAACGAACAAGGTGTCAGAAATCAGCATCTCCATCTCCCATGGGCAGCTCCACAATCTTTTCAAGTAGTTGATAATGGTCAGACTGTCACCCTCAATCATGATACTCGACATGCCATGTTCTTTCGCCTTGGCGACGCCACCTCTGAGGGCAAGAGCCTCAGCTGCTATAGCGGAAATGTGCCCACATTTGAATCTGCCACAATTGATGACTGAATTGTGGTGGTCCTTGATAATGGAACCTGAAGAAGTCTCACTCGATGGCAGTTTGGATCCATCAAAATTGATTTTGCAAGATCCATTAACCAGTTTGCTCCATCTCAAATTTCTTCTTTTTCTTAGAAGCGACCCAGTTCTGTAGTTGTTTATTGGTATAATTTTCCATATTTTGGATGGATGTTGTGTTTTGGTTATCGAATATATTCCAATTCATGTTTTTCCATAAGCACCAACATGTCGTTGCTAGTCTCCCTTTTTGCTCAGGATTGAGTTTGTTAAATATTTCGCAAACGATGTTTTTTTATCAATGTGTTTCTGGTGTTGATATTTCGAATCACTCTTTCAATTTTTGGGTCAATTCTATGAAACAGTTGTAGGCTCGTAGCATGTGGTTGCATTCAGAAAAGAGATGGGTTGGCTTTTCATTCGCCTGATCACACAATGAACACGTTAGAGGAACATAAATGCCTTTGTTTGCTAGTCTGGTCTTAGTTGGGATTCCATCTTGTGCAAGCTCCCAAATGAAGTTTTTAACTTTTGGAAATGTGTCTAGGTTCCATATCGATTCCGTAATTGCTAGATTCTTCTGCGTTTTGCTTTGTGATGTGCTCTAAGGCACTTGCCGTAGTAAACCATCCGTTTTTGCTTGGTTTCCAATAGATTATGTCTTCTATGTCATGTTCTGGTATGTAAATGTTCTTGATTTTGTTTACCATATCCATCGGAAGGATATACGATACTTCATCAATATTCCATTTCTTATTGTTGTTGATGAATTTTTTCGCCTTTTCATTTTCATTGATTGTGGAGTTGGGATGTTGTCTCCCCTTTATTGGCTTGTCGTCTAGCTAGATGTCTTTCCAAAAATTGATCGTTTTTCCATTTCTTATTTGCCATATTAGTCCTTTACAAAATTCTTCTTCAAGTTCCATTAGTTTTGCCCATTGCTAGGAGGAATTAAATTTTCTTTGGTATTCAAAGAGGGGGGTTTCTTTCAAATATTTTTCGTTAACCAATTGGACCCAGGGGTTGTAAGGTTCAACTAAGATTTTCCATAGCAATTTCATTTGTAGTGCATGATTCATATCCTTTGTTTTATGTATTCCAGTTCCTCCTAATCATTTTTGCTTGCAGACCTTGTGTCAACCAATAAGGGGTGAAAAAGATTGTTCTTTATTCCAAAAGAAACACTTGTTTATTTGGTCAAGTTCTTTATGGATTTTGGTAGGGAGAATGAAGTTTTGCATAATTTAATTCGGCTTGGTCGCCAAGTTTGATATGATTAGTGTTGCTCTACCCTCTTGTGATAAAGAGTTAGCTTTCCATTTCGTGAGTTGTTGTCTAGTTTTGCATACTGTCTCTTCAAAAGTGGTTTTGTTAACTCGACCATTGATAATGGGGCATCCAAGGTATTTATCAAGTGCTATCTGGTTGTTTATGCGGATCGTACTCTGTATCAATTGTTTTTTATTGTTTGAGACTTTGAGGGTGGTTTGGAATGCCGATTTATGAAAATTGACCTTTTGGCATGATATGGCACAATAGTCGTCAATGATATTTTTCACCACCCGACACGAGTCTTGGTTTACCTTTGCAAAAATCATCATATCGTTCGCAAAGGAAAGAAATGGTATTTTTATTTCCGTTCTAGATATTTTGAATCCAATGGAAGGAGACAGATAAGGGGAGAGCGTGTATCCTTGTCTGATGCCTCTCTCTGGTATGAAAAGGTCAGTGGGTCCATCATTAACCAAGACTGAGAAGGAGACAGTCTTGATACAATGTGCAATCCATCTCCGAAAAGTTTGGCAGAAGCCGATTTTTTCTAAAACTTTGAATAGGAACTCCCATTCCACTCTATCATATGTCTTTTCCATATCTACTTTGACGGCAATCCAACCTTCTTTTCCGCGTCTAATTTTGAATGAGTGAAAAATTTCATGGGGTATTAGGACGTTGTCTTGGATGGCCCTTTCAAATACAAAGGCCCCTTGGAGGGGGTGAATAATTTTCTTTAGAATTGGTTTCATCATTTCTGTAATGATCTTGGCTATAACTTTGTAAATTGTTGAACATAACCTTATTGGTCTAAAGGGGTTAGTAGTTGTCGGGTTGTCACATTTTGGGATCAATGTGATAAATGTGTGGTTGATTTCTTTTAGGATTCTACAAGAGTGGAAGAACCCTTTGATTGCCTTTATGATTGATGGGCCTACGGTATCCCAGTATTTCTGGTAGAATTCTGTTGTCATTCCATCAGGGCCTGGGGATTTATCTTTTCCGGTCGAGAAAAAGGCATTTTTGATTTCCTGGTTCGATATCTTTTCAGTTAGCTTCGAATTGTCATCAACAATGATTTCTGTGTTAATGAGTGAGAGGTATTCATTTAAAAAGTTATGGTTGATGGGTTGCATCCTAAACCTTTTTTCGAAATCATTTTTTATTTCTCTTCTAATATTTTCTTCTCCTGTGACTAGTGTGTCATCTGTAGTTTGAATTTCCTTTATCATTTTTCTATTTCTCCTTCCTGATGCCATTCGGTGGAAGTAGTTTGAATTTGTGTCAATCAGTTTGAGATGTTTTGTTTTTTCTCGTTGGCTCCAATACATTTTATGGTATGATAAGATTTTCTCTCGTTTATTTATAAGTCTGGTCTGCTTTTGGTTATCGTTTCCATTCTGGGATATTCCATTTCTGTTTTGAAAATCGATGAGTGAATCATCGATTTCTTGTAGGAATCAACTATCTTTGAATTATGTTAAGATTCTATATCTGTTCGGATGTGGTTCCACCCCTCCTTCTTTTTCTAAGCTATTTTGGATTTCATTAAAATCACCCATGATCATGAATGAGTAGTCCAAGGTTTGGACGTATTGTTGTAGTCCACTCCAAAAGTTTAATTTTTTCGTTCTCATGAGGGGGTCTGTAGACGAAGACGATATTGATAGTAACGTTTCTAAGTTTATTTTCATATCTGATTACCATGAATCTTTGATCTTTGTGTACCATTTCTAGTGATTCGTTCCGAAGATTATGACTTTTCTATAAAAACACACAATCCTGCAACCCTTCTTGTTGCTGGGCCCAAACCATATGATCAAACCCAGCTTTTTTCCAAAATGTTTCCTTTGGTTGTCGATCGGTTTTTGTTTCTAGTAGAGGAATTATTTGAATTTTCTCAATTTTACAGAATGAGTCTATATCCGTCCATAGGTTTTTGCGGCCTATTTTGCATATGTTCCCTGAGCATAATCTCATATTAACCTATTTGATTTGAGAGTTTCTGTTGCACAATTTTTTCTTGGATCAAAGAAGTTGTTCGCAGTGCAAGTAAAAGGATTCACACCAAAAGTTTGATTGTATATGGCCAGTGTTCTTTCTTGCTCGTTGGTTTCCTTTTTCTCAATTGGAGGGCCAACAATTCGTCTAGACGTAATTTCTTCTTGGATGCAGGTTTCATAAATGTCTTGAGTGTGCTCAAAAGTGAGCTTAGCCATTTCAATAAAAAAAAAATCGCGACAAACACTTATCTTGAGGGAGAAGGTAACAAAAAAAAATGGAGGTGAGTAAGAAGTTTCAAGTTTGCAGGCAAGGAAAAATCTATTTCAGTTGTAATTTTTCCTTGCATAATATTTTGATGGTCATAAAAGAATGATTTCACCATCATATCTTTCCATGCTTCCATATCATTCCAATACGAATGATTTTTAGTCAAGTCATTAACGTTTAAACATGAGGGAGCATGTTTCTGTTCACTAAGGGATTTACCATGCTTTGTCCATTGACAGCTCATGTATCTTGCCTGATTTTCTTCGAGATCAGTTTCACTATTGGAGTATTTGTTCTTTACCATATGCAGAAGACAAAGGGGAGCATCAGCCCATAACGCAATAAAAGAGAGTGAGGGAGTTCGAGCGTAGTATGGATTCATGTCATTGGAATAATATTGATTCATTTCATTTCTGATCTTGCAGTGTGTCACAAACAAGAGTTATGACAAAGCATCATGTTTACGAGAGCAATGGTTATCATACTTGACATGTCTAAAACTTGAACTAAGATTAGATAGAAGGGAAATTTGTTTCTTACATTTTATCTCATCTTGTTCAAGATATGTAGCTTCTTGGAGCTCTGTCTGGTCATAAAATGGAGGCTCGGGATGCTAGATCCATTCTGTGATTGGGAAGTAGCCCACCATTTTTACCTTTATGCTCGTGTTTTTTGTTCCATTTGTCATGAGCAACCATACCCCATTCAGGTTCAGCAACATCAAATTCATTCCATGTCATCCACTCGAGTTCACTTTGCTTTTTCCTTGTACAGAGGGGGATCAATCTTGCACATTCAAAACCAAAAACATTGTGCTCACTATTCTTTTGAGTAGATACCCTATCAAAACTCAAGAGATAAATCGTAATAAGGTTTTCACTTAGAAGAGTTAGCGATTCATTTTCTGGGTTGTAAAGCAAATTTAATTTTTCAAAATCATTTCCTTCCCATTCAACAAAATCAAAAGTGATACGGAACGGTAATTTTGAGGTTGAACTGGTCTTTGTGACCTGCTCACCTTTTTCATAGGGAAAGATTTGTTCAATAACTTTAATCCACCTATTCTGAAAAGTGGTGGTTTCTTTCATTTTCCTGGGATTGTGGTAAGAGGGAGTCGGGTCAGGTGTGATGGTTATGAGATCTATCAACTTCCTTTTCAATAGGTATATATGTTCATGATTTCTCTTTTTATGTTTATCAAAGATCAAGGTTGAGCGTTGAGAGGATGTAACAACATCCCAGCCGTGGATCTTCAAATCTGAAATTTCAAAAGACAGAGAGAAGGGGGCGGAAAGATTGAACCATGTTGACCATTTCATTGCTTCTGCTCATCGTGGGATGACTCCCACGGGGATCTTCATATATGTGTTGGGTCTTAGACACAAAGGGGGATGCACGGATGCACGGAGGACGCCCACCCGATCTTCAAGTGGGACGAGGACCCGACACCGCTTCACCCAGAGCCGCCGTCGGAGAGCTGTCTGCAACCACATGCGCCACCAGCCCACAGTCCAGTTGCAATTTGAGTCTGCCTCTTCTTCCTTAAACTTCCATATTCTCTCTTTCTCTTTGCCAGTACCTTTCCTCATTTTCCTTCTCCTTCTTCTTTTAGTTTTGCTTTTGATTTGCCATCTACAGATCTCATTTTGTCCCTTTCTTTTGATTTGGGGTTTTCCCCTCCATCTACAACCCTTACCTATTTATAAAGGTAAAAATAATTCAAATAACTCAAACTTTGGTGGAGTGAGCAGGTAGCACCACGAACTTTATAAAGTGACAAAAATAACTCAAACTTTTACTACTATGTGCTTATATCACCACCAGGAACCAATATCTTTTTTAAAATAAAAAATAACACCTAACTTTTATAATTTTGAAATAAAATCTAAAACAATACTTAAAATAGGATTTTTTTAATCGAAATAACACAAAAGGTAAAAAAAATTTAATGAAAAATAAATTTTCGACTTAAGATAATTGAAAAAAATATCACTAATTTATGTCTTATTTTAAATAACCAAAATTTGGTTTGAACAAATGATATAAGTTAGAAATAATTTTGTAAAATATTTCTCAAATGAATTTTTTAATGAAAGTTACACAAAATATAACTTTTTATGTATATTACCTTTAAATATTTCTCAAATAATATAAATTTTATAATTTTCAAATACGACCTAAAAATATTAAACTAGGTTTTTTTTTATCAAAATTACACAAAATATACATTTTTTTAAATAAAAAATAAAATTTTTTGCTTAAGATAATTGGAAGAAAAAAATTGCTAATTTATTTCATATTTCAAAAACCCATAATTTGGTTAGAACAAATTATATATGTTATAAATATTCTCAAATGAAATACACCTTATATTTTTAATTTGTTATATATTTTTTTATTTATTATTATTTTTAATTAAATAATAAATTAAAATAAATCATTTAAGAAATATTTTATAAATATAATTCTGGGTTTTTAAAATTTTATAAATATAATTCATTTGTTCAAACCAAATTTTGGGTTTTTAAAATATGACGTAAATTAGTGATATTTTTTTCAACTATCTTTAGTAAAAAAAAAATTATTTCTCATTTTAAAAAATTTGCCTTTTGTGTAATTTTGATTAAAAAACCTAGTTTAATATCATTTAGGTTCTATTTCAAAACTATAAAAGTTAGGTGTTATTTTTTATTTTAAAAAAGACATTGGTGGTGATATAAGCCCATGATAGTAAGAGTTTGGGTTATTTTTGTCACTTTATAAAGTTCATGGTGCTACCTGCACACCCAACCAAAGTTTGGGTTATTTGAATCAGTTTTACCATTTATAAATATAAATATATGTATATCTGGAACTTTATGTATTAAAATTCTACACAACTTAAATAATATAATAACAAAACATTTAATTTAAATATATTTTATTTTGTGTAACAACATTTTTCCAAAACCGTATATTAAATACCTTTCTTACATTAAACTAAGTTATAGCTATAAATCTCACTTTATTTTGAAGAGAGAAAAAAAATTGTCTTAAAGTAATATAACTAAAAACAAATTTATTTATTATAAGTGACATAAATAAATAAAACTTTATATGCATTTAATTTGAAAATTTTTCCTTTTCAAAATAAAAGAACTTTTATTAGAAAAAAATATATTTACTTAAAATAAAATACCCAAAAATAATTTGGGGTATTTTATAAGTAGACACGGAAAATTTAAGCTTGACAGATTTGCCTAAAACACAATGCTCATAGAATTTAATATCAACAGGTTTCTTAGGCAATAGGTCAGATTTATGTAATTTGTTTAATCCATTGTTGCCTATGTGTAGGGCTGGCAAATGGTACGGAAATTACCATACCAACCACGTACCAACCACAAACCGACTATGTTGGTAACCACACTTGTGGTAACCAACATGATGGTAACCATCGTGGTGGTAACCACGTGAAAGTGATACGATAATGGTAATGAAATCTAAATACCATGGTTACCGAGTATATATATTAATTTTTTTATATAATGTTTTATTGTTATTACCTTTGAGTTTTAAGTTTTTAATTTATATTTTGTATTTTGATTTTGACCTAAATTAGTCATTTCTATTTTTTCTACTAGAAACAATATGAATATTTTGAATGTTTGAAGACTTTGAACTTGTTTGTTTAAACTTGCAGGAACATTTTAAATGTTTGAACAACTGAACTTTGTTTGTTTCTTCAGGACTTTGAACTTGGTTGGTTTGAATTGGTTTGTACTTTAGGTTGTGGACTTGATTTATTTGAACTTTTAAAAGATGATAACCATATTATTTTTGTAACCATAATTTTTCGTTCAATAACTTTGATGACCACCGAAAGGTAGCCAAGGAGTTTCAAAAAAATACAAACAAAATTAAAGCTTGGTAACCATGGTGATGTACCGATGGTAACCACAAATCGTGGTTACCACATATGCGGTAACCACGACTTATGGTTGGTACGTGGTACGAAAATTTACGTACCACCAGTTTATAGTTGGTACGTGGTAATCGCCATTTTTTCATGGTAACCGTACCATGCCAACCCTACCTATGTGACCAAGCCTCTTGTGCCAGTTTTTAGTTTCATGGAGAGTTATAGAGTGAGACCAAGTAGTAGCATTCAGTTCATGCATAGAGGAGAGCACATAATACAATCTCTTCTTTCTAACGGCTTTAACTATCACCTTAGCATTTTTAGAGATAGTTCTAACACCATTAGTAGAGTTCACATCACAATCTATTTCTTCTAATGCAGACTCAGACATGAGACTTCTTCTTAAATTTGGGACACACTTCACATTAGTAAATATGCTAACAATGCCATCATGCATGAGCAAAGGAACATATCTAATATCTTTGATTTTCAGAGAAGTATGATCACCCAGCATAACATCACCACACACATATTCATTCAAATTTCTAAATAAATGCTTATGAAGTGTGGCATGCATTGTACAACCTGAATCTAAAATCCATGCATCAGAAGAATCAACAGATGATAATGCAACACACATGAACAATTCAGCAGGATATTCACCCATGTTTTCAAGCACAAAAGCATACAACTCAATATTATTCTTTTTAGCAAGTTCTTCAGCCCTTTTCTTTTTCCTACAATCCTTAACCCAATGACCAACATTACCACAATAATTACACTTTGAATTTGGGTCAAATTTCTCATGCTTGGGCTTATCTTTCTTATTCTTCTTATTCGTGTTATACTTAATACTCTTTTTTTCATTCCCTTTAGTAAACAGACCCTCGTATTTGTTTGACTTCTCAGTTTTAAGACCTTTGATCTTAAAAAAAGCTTTCAGGGATCTACATCCTTGATGACAATTCCCTTTTACGGAGGTTTCATCTCAGTAGCTGCGGTTGCAGGTTTGAGAACTGCCTTCCAGCAACCTTCTTTGATGAGAACGGCTCTCATCTTGACTTGCCACATGGCGAAGTCTATAACGTCGTCGAAGGGTTTAATCTTCAGAGCGCTTTACATGATATCAATACCCACGGTATCCAAGAAGCAAGTAAGTATCAAAGAAATTTGTAAGCGGAAACTTAAGCGACTAAAACAAAAAAAAAAAGAAACTTAAGAACCCTAGAATCTTTGGTCACAGAACGAGTCTAGACCATGGTACATCAAACACGAGAGGAATGGCACCATGCCTAAGCTTTTTGAATGTCCCCCCAATGTCTTGTTTCCAATCACGCTCCTTGAAGCCAAGAATGACCCAGGAAGGTAAGGAGAGGGACACCTAAGCTTTGGTACCACTTTGTGATTCAAAGCGATGCTTGACCTTTTCAGATTGAAGATCAAGATCAGGGTTTAGAAAACGAAATCGAACAAATTCAAAAACTAGAAACCAACATAAGATATTTACATGGTTCCGTTGGAGCCTACGTCCACGGAGCCTTGGCCGAACGACTCGAGGTCAGAAATCAACTAATCGGGGAAAAAAAATTACAAAAAAGGTCACTCTAGACTCTCATTAAGGCAAATACAAGCAAGAAACACACTAAACTCTCGTCAAGGAAAATACAGGCAAGAAACACACAACTCTAAACATGCATGCACAAGATAAGAAAGAACGAAGTAGATAAAGGAAGAATAAACCCTATATCTGAATAATCGAGTCTGGTCGTCGCCAGAGTACACCATAAAGGACATCTTTGCCTGGATTGAGGACAGAACACCTTCTTCTTCTTCCCAAAGGTTGGATCTAGAGTCTCTACAAGAGATATGCTCTAGATTGGACCACCAGAGGCTTCTCCAAAGCTAGGAAACCTGATGCGGGACTATCTTCTACAGCTCCAGACACACCTATCATCTTAGGAGAAGGACCTATGACTCGAGCTCGAGCTAAGAAGCTTCAGAGAGACTCATTCATGTTTTTGAGTCACGCATTGTTCTCGAGCAAGGTTCAACTCCCCGAGTCTACATTGAAGACCTATATGTGCATAGGGATTCAAGAACCAGTCGATCCACTTTAGTCATAGCTATGCCGAATTTGTCTAACTGTGGGAACCTATGTTTATGTCTTATTTTAGCAACTTTATTTGCTTAAGTTATTTTAGGAAACTTAGAGGTTATTTTATTAATTACTTTAAGTTCTTATATTTATCTTATTCTATCTAGAATCGGCCAACACAGCCCTTAAGGCCTATATATTGCCGATTCCCCCTATGTACACAACAGGGAACTTAATGAATAGAAATTCTCAAGATTGTGTGAAACACATTGAGTGCAAGTCGATCGATTAGAAGCGAAGCTCATCGATTGCAAGTTGGTTATTGTCTGAGTTTGGTTTGCTTTGTGTTCATCAAATTCGCAAGACTTGGTGATTCTAGTATCCACGAGCCACCTCCTTGTGCCTCTAAGTTGTCCGCTTGGTTGTGTAGGGTTGTAGAGGCGGGTTATATAGTCATTGGTATTGGTTCCTACCCTCTAAGGAGGCCTGGGGTCTTTATCTTGTTCTATATAGATCGACTCAGTCCTTATCGGTCGTGTCTTTATAAATTTCGAGTCTTTATTTACTATTGTCGAGTCTTTGTTTTTTTCTTGTTTAGTCGACATCGAGTTCATTCGTTCTTGGTGTTTCTTGCTTGAGTCTTGATCGATCTTGAGTTCTTCATGGTCGATTCTTTTAAATCTTGCTGCGTTTCTTTGAGTCTTTCTTGTTTCTTGCTTCTGTTCTTTAGTTTCTTGTTTGATTGTCGAAGATCGGGCCATCCTAGTCACCTCAGTTTGGCCATCAGTTTGGGGGTGGCTAGAAGTAGAGAATATCAATCTAGTTCCCAATTTATTCCATAATGCTCGCCAAAAATGACTTAAGAATTTCACATCCCTATCACTCACTATTGTTTTAGGCATGCCATGCAACCTAACTACTTCTCTAAAGAATAGATTAGCAACATTGGTAGCATCATCAGTTTTATGACATGCAATAAAGTGAGTCATTTTAGAGAATCTATCAACCACTACAAATATAGAATCCCTCCCCTTCTTAGTTCTGGGCAACCCAACTATAAAATCCATAGAAATGTCTTCCCAAGGGGCTGAGGGTGTGGGTAGCAGCGTGTATAGCCCATGAAGCATAAGCTTAGATTTGGCCTTTAAGCAATCAATACAACATTTTAGGCAATATGTTCTACATCCCTAAGCATATGTGGCCAATAAAAGTGTGATTTTAATGTATGATAAGTTTTATCTCTTCCAAAATGTCCCATTAAACCACCACTATGGGCTTCACTAACGAGTAATAAGAGAAGAGAACATCTAGGAATGCACACTTGATCCTTTCGAAATAAGAAACCATCATAGATATAAAAATTTTCGTTTGGCCCTTGTTCTTTGCATTTTCGAAAGTACTCACCAAAATCTAAATCATTTTCATACAATTCCTTAATATAGATAAAGCCTAAGACTCTAGAATCCAAAGTGGTTAAAAGAACATGTCTTATAGATAACGCATCAGCAACCACATTGTCTTTGCCTTTCTTGTACTTTATAACATAAGGAAATGTTTCAATAAACTCCATCCATCTACCATGTCTCCTATTAAGTTTATCTTTGCTTTTAAAATGTTTCAAAGATTCGTGATCAGTCCTAAGAATAAACTCTCTAGGCCATAGGTAATAAGACCATGTCTTAAGAACTCGATACAAAGCATACAATTCCTTATCATAGGTAGAGTAATTAAGACATGCACCTTTCAGTTTCTCAGAAAAGAAAGCAATAGGCTTACCTTCCTACATAAGAACTCCGCTAGCGTCACACTCGACCTCGAATGGCCGAGAGAAATCCGGAAGTGCGAGTAGAGGTGTGTGGGTTAGCTGGTCCTTGAGCGTGTTGAACTCCTCTTCTTGAGTTGCTCCCCACTTGAACTCGCACCGCTTCTTTGTGAGCTCCGTAAGAGGGGCTGAGATGGTGCTAAAGTCGGGCACAAAATGCATGTAGAAACTCGCCAAGCCTTGGAAACTGCGCACTTGTCCGCTGTTGGTGGGGGTCGGCCAATCTTGAATTGCCTTGATCTTTGCCTCATCAACACGCAGTCCATTCGAGCTCACTACAAATCCAAGAAAAGACACTTGATCATTACATAATTCACACTTCTTTAAATTAGCATACAAGTGTTCATTTCTTAATGTATAAAGTACTTCTTTGAGATGTGCTTTATGTTCATTAGGAGATTTGCTATAAATAAGAATATCATCAAAACAAACAACAACAAATTTCTCTATAAAGTTCTTAAGCACATGACTCATTAAGCGCATAAAAGTACTTGGAGCATTAGTTAAACCAAAATGCATAACCAACCACTCATATAATCCAAACTTAGTCTTAAATGTTGTTTTCCAGTCATCACCTTCCTTCATTCTAATTTGATGGTAGCCACTTTTAAGATCTATTTTCGAAAATACAGATGCTCCATGTAATTCATCTAGCATATCATCTAATCGTGGAATAGGATGACGATATTTAACAGTTATGTTGTTAATAGCCCTACAATCTACACACATTCTCCATTATCCATCTTTCTTAGGGACTAACAACACAGGCACAGCACAAGGACTTAAGCTTTCTCTAATATATCCCTTATCCAACAATTCCTGGACTTGGGATTGGACCTCTTGGGTCTCAGTGGGATTCATACGATAAGCATGCCTATTAGGCAAATAAGCCCCTGGAATAAGATCAATTTGATGCTCAATTCCACGAATAGGGGGTAGACCTGCTAGTATGTCATCGGGGAACACATCCTTATACTCTTCAAGAAGAGATATGATGTGAGGAGGGAGGGTAGCTCTAAGCTCCTCACTCAACATATCCAACCCTTTGCACCGGAGTATGAGGGTTGTTTCCCCATCCACAAACTCGTCTAAATATGCACTCTTGGAAGCCATTAGTACACCTTTAGGCCGAGAGTGTGAATCCACATGGCTCGACTGAGCCTCCTTATCTAACTCACCTTTACTTACCTTGCGCTTCTCGGTCTCATCAACCACTTGTGTTGGCGTCATGGTCTTGGGAACGACGTTCTTTCCCTGAAAAGTAAAGGAGTAGCGATTAGTAAACCCATCATGTAAGACCTTACGATCAGATTGCCAAGGACGACCTAATAAAATATGACAAGCTTGCATAGGCACAATATCACATAAAACATCATCTTCACAATGTCCTAGTTTGAAATGCACTTTAACTTGTCTATTTACTTTTAAATTTCCACAATCATTCATCCAATGCAATTTATAAGGTCTAGGGTGTTGAACAGTAGAAAGTTGCAATTTATCAACCATTTATTGACTAGCTAAATGACAACAACTTCCTCCATCAATGATCACATTAACAACCTTTCCTTTAACTAAGCAGCGAGTATGAAACAAGTTTTCACATTGATTGTCATCACATGGAGTAGGAACAACACTTAAAACTCTTCTAACAATCAAAGACTCTCCATGTTCATAATCGACACCATCATCATCATCATAAGCTAAAAGGTTAAGGTTTTGATCATTTTCATCATTAGCATGCTCATCACAAGAATTTTCAGATTCATATTCTCCTAAGTGATTAACCATGAGAGTTTTCTTATTAGGACAATCATTCATATAATGACCTCTACCTTGGCATTTAAAGCATACAATATCTCTAGATCTAGTGGTAGAAGGGTTAGGATTACTCCCTTTGGGGCCAGTAGATGCCCCAGACGAATCACGTCCGTTCCAAGGCGCTTTGTCTTGTCGATGGACTGTTGTAGTGTTCGGCTCTCTCCTCTCCCTTGTGGCTGGTTCGGCTTGTCCTTTGATCCACCATCACCATGCCATTGGTACCGATTTGGCCGAGATTGATGCCATCTCTGGGGCTGCCCACTCGACATTCTTCCACCTTGGTTCTTGTATCTTTGCCCTCGTTCTACCTTGATTGCTAAATGTAAAAGCTCAGTAGGCGTAGAATAGGGAAAATAATCAATTTCATGAGCTATGGCAGGGTGCAATATCCTAAGATACCTAGCATTTGTATCTTCATAAGGCTCGACTACATTAGCTCGAGCCATGGTTTCTTGCATAAGATTAAAAGTTTCCTCAACAGTTTTTCTACCTTGCTTAAGATTTTCTAATCGTTGTCTAAGCTCTCTAGCATAATGTTGGGGAACAAACCTACTTCTCATAAGTGCCTTTAGTTGATTCCAAGAAGCGATAGGCGCATCAATGGCTCTTCTTCTTTCTATAACTAGATTATCCCACCAAATTAAAGCAAAACCTTGAAATTCTAGGGAATCTAGTTGCACCTTTTTAGCGTCAGAGAAGTTGTGACAATTCCAGATTTGATCCATTTTAGTTTCCCAATCAATGTAAGCATCTGGATCAATTTTACCTTCAAAGGGAGGAATCTTTATCTTTACCTTACCTATACCGTTCTCGTCAGGATTTCTAGGCTCTCTGTATTGGTATCGACCTCCTCTATCGTTCTGCCTCGGGCGTTGCTCCCAATACTCCTCTTCTTGGAAGTCGTCGTCGTGCTCTGAGTAGTAGAACTCTTCCTGGAAGCCTCAGCCTACCATTTCTCTTCCTTGTCCCTGCACATTAGCAAACCCGTTATTCCTACCATTTCTCTCCCCTCGTGGAGAGTTGTTTTCACCAAATAAAGGGTTATTGAGATTAGGATTAGGATTAGGGTTAGGAATTCGGACTTCCCTTTCGTCGTTAGGCATATTGTTACGCCTTTGCTCACCTTGGCCTCCCATGGTGTTAGAACCACTCGGCCTGGACTCCAAAGCCGCCACCTTTGTCGCCAATGCAGCCAAAGTTTCAGTGACTGTAGCCATGTTCTTCATCATATTGTTGAACATCTCGGGTGTCACGGTGGTGCTGGAGTTGTTGTCGTTATTGCCATTGTTGGCATTGTTATCCTGATTGTTAGACATCACAAAGAAAAGAAGCAAAGAACTATGTGAAATGTTAGAAAAATATAAACAAGCTCACAATGTGTTTCGCTCACACTCCCTCTCTAATTGGTATGTTACGCTTATTGGGGCAGTCCGCCTTGGGCAAATCAACACTCAAGCAAAAACCTAGCAATCAAGATATATGTGAGAGAATGAATGAAACAAGGGACTAAGAGCACTCGACAATCAAGGAAGAGTACTCGACAGTCTTCATAAAGCAAGCAAAGTACTCGACAATTGCAAGATGACACTCGACAGTTGCATAAAGCACTCGACAAAGAGAGACAAGTGCTCGGCAATTGCAAAAGAACTTGAGAGAGCACAAACAAGGGTACTCGAAACAAGACAAGTACTCGACAATCACAAAGAGAACTCGAAAGAGAGAGAGTCATCGACGCCAGCAATAGACAACACAAAGAGAGCTCGACAGCAAGAGTAGTACTCGACAAAAACTGAGAAAATAAAAGAAAACAAAGGAAAGTATGGAAATTTACCTTTTTTGATTGAAAACCTTAAGTTAGGATGTTGTAGTTGCAAGTTAGGGTTTCAATTTTGTGTTTTTGTGGGAGGTATGTGTTTGGTAAAGGGTATGTCGATAGGGCTAGAGAGAAATCACCAAATTATTGTCCTTTGGAGCTTTCTTGCACTAGATAGATCAACAATTTTTATTTTTTTTGACTTACTTTTTCCCCTAGTGAATTGTGTCCTCATAGGTCCAAGTACAATCTCTTTTTTTTTTTTTTGAAGAATTTTGAAACTGATTTTTTTTTTACCTAATGCAAGAAAGACTCTAAACAATGTAAAAGGACTCAAAATCTGAATGAAAAGGTGAAAAGATAAAATTTGTAGCCCTAAAGATAAATATATAGACAACCTTTGGTTAAATTTGATAAGTAGATCTATCTTATGCCTTTTATGATATATGATAGATTTAATGAATTAATCTACCACAAAAAATGTGATTTTTAATTAAGGCAAATAGAATATATAAAACAAATATCCCAAAGATATAAAAAGATAGACGAACTAGGGTTTCTTGTGGTGTGATGGAATCGGCCAAGGTACTCGACTATGGGGACAAAGATTGCCGTCAGCTAGGGTGTTCACAAGGCTTGTGCGCACCACTTGGTCGACTCCACGGTCTCGTCTAGGCTTGTGTTTAGGCTATGCAACTACAAACAATCACAAACAAAAAGATTAGTGCAATAATCAAATAAAGAACAAGAAGTAAAAGACCAAAACAAGAAAATGACTCTTTTGGGGGTTTTTGTGTTTATGAAAAGAAAAGACTCAATCTTTGATGTTGGAAACCAAAGCTCTGATACCAATTTGATACGGGGTTAGTCATAGGATGGCCCGATCTTCGACAATCAAAGGTTGTTCAATCCATTAATCAATAGCAAGTAAACACCATGACCAATGATTTCAGCAAAATCAATCAGATTGGAAGGCTCATAGCAAAATCTCGCTGCTCTCATGCTCTCCCTCTCGACATCTCTCGCTCGCCCATCCTTCTGCACTCCAGATCCGCTAATGAGGTTGCTCCCATGGCAGACGGAAGACGACGCTCCTTTGAACAAAATCAGCGCTATGCTCATCTGAACAAAATCAATAACCAATGAATTTCAACATCTGAACAAAATCAAGAACCTAGGAGATTGGAAATGGAGGGAGACATTTTCTGTTCTTCGTGCGGAATCAGTAGGGAGGAGGAAACCAGGGAGGCGGAGGCGGAGGCTCAGCGGTGGCCAACTCAAAGATCGTTGAAGAGGAAGACCGCTAAAGATGAAGAGCGAGCCGACGGATATCAACGTTTCTCGAGATCTGTCGGATCTCCTCGGATCTGAGCGACGAGCAGGGGGCGCTCCTCGGATCGGAATCGATGGTTGCGAGAGGCCGATTCAGAGGCGTTGTCACCCGGCTAAGAGGAATCCCGTTGCAACAGCGCCGTCGGACTCCACCGTCTTGCCGGATTCTCGTTCGTCTTCTCCTTGGATCCTCATCGGCATCGTCTTCGCCTCCAGATCCAGATCGGCATCGTCATCGCCTCCGCCTCCGACCTTCGCCTCCACTCCACCGTCTCTCCCTTCCTTCACTGACATCGGCCAGCAGGACTCCACCGTGGACAGAGTGATGGCGGCGGCGGCGATCAGATCGAGCAGGAGGAAGGCGCCGATTGTTTTGTCCAGTAGAGAACTGATGAGCGAGGTTTAGGGGAGGGGGGCACAAATTTAGGTGGTAGACTTTTAGCTAATTTGGAAGATGTGGGAGACAATTAATTAATTTGACCTAAAATTTGCGCCTTTTGCGCAAATTTTCTCAAAAATTATTGATGGGGTCTATTTGCTTAACCATATATCGACTTAATTTGGGTGTTCATACACAAATAAAACCCGGTTAAAATTTTAAACACTCAATTGTACTTAGTTTGAAACTTTTTTTTTTTTTTTTTTTGCATCCATACACACCCATATACTATATACTTATATGCTATAACATATATGAGCATAGGATATTAAGTCCCACACTTCTAATATATGCTAAGGTGTATAAGTATATACTATATGTATGTATATAATGTTTATGCCTTAATCTACCAAACTAAGCCTAGGGACATCCAATATTCATAGGTGTATGCTTAGATTAAATAGATATTACACTTTCTAATACTCGTATATAGTTAAGAGATAATATAATAAGTGCTTGAATTGTCATTCTAGTAAAATTATTTTGTTAAAAGTCATTTGAGTGTCTTGTTACAAGAATTCATCATTCATCCCTCCAGAATCAAAATTCAAACGGTCATCATTCATCCCTCCACGTTGTGTGCAGAAAAACTAACATGCTGAGCACATTTAGCCTTGAAGGTGAATCCACACCAAACTAGGTGTGTGGGGCCATTTAGGGGTGTCTTAAGACTATCCACAAAGACAAAACATTGAAAACCTCGATCAGAAACACCAAAAAAGAAGAAGGATCGGAGCTAGGTACGTAGGAGAAAATGGCGATGGGGGCGCCGAGAAGCTGGTTTAGCATAGTGAAGAAGAAGTTCATGATTCGGACCAAGTTCCCGCACACCAAGAACATCATCATCATCCACAACAACACCAGCATCGCCAGTAACGAGGAGGATAACCGCACCAGCTGTGTCGAGGCCAGCAAGGATGCGATCAACTCTACCACCGCCCCTACGAGACACAACGAGGATGGTCATCTCAAGGATGTGAAAAAGCCGGAGGCTGATAATGTCGTGCCTGATGATGATGAAGTTGGAGAAGGGACAGATCATGAAGCCGAAATCCCTCCTGAGTCGGATGATGGCAAGGCGGGTTTAGAAGAGAAGGCTGCAGAAGGGCCCTCTGAAGAAGAGAGGATAGCTGCCGCGATTCGAATCCAATCCTTGTTCAGGGGTCACCTTGTATGTCCCTCTTCTTTTATCATTGTTTGCTCGTTAAGGATGTGCAATATACTGACTTAATTGGTGGTGGTGGTGAAAACGAATCACAGGCAAGGAGGGCGTTTCGAGCGCTGAGGAGCCTAGTGAAGCTGCAGGCAGTGGTTCGCGGGGCTTGCGTGAGGAAGCAGGCGTGGATAGCACTGCGTTGCATGAACGCTCTTGTTCGCCTGCAGGTTCGGGTTCGGGCCAGGCAGGTCCTCAGCAAATCCAGCGACGATTGATTGTAACTGTAACTCCTCCCTCCTTTAAACTCCATCAGGAAACAAGAGTTGGAAGAAATAAACATCAATGTGGATACAGTAAAATCAATGTGCTCAAGACATTCAAGGTTTATGGAATCATGTTGATGTTGGTACAAGTATTGCATTCATTGTACCATGAAGAACATAGTTCCATAAATTGTTACTGATTTTGGCCTTATTATCATAGAGTTACATCAAGCATCCCCATAAATCTCGATCAAGAAATCAAGAACGTAATTTCTATAGTATTGGCAAACTTGAGTTAAAAAGAAGTTATGATTGAAAGCACATCATCAAAACTCGAGAATTAGAGGAGCTCTTACAATTGGACAAGGTGATTGTGAGAAACGGTATAACTGGGCAGGGGTTTGCCACATTCATCAAAAGGAGTCTATATACACCACCCAATATATCTTACGATAAATGGCAATTGTTAAAAAAAAAAGCTCTGTTTAGGAATCCATAAACAAACCATTCAATAGCAGATTACATACATACAACATTAAGCAAACTTTTCCTCTACCGTCTTGCAGTTTGAACAGAATTAGCCTACAGAAAATCTTACAAGCTCATTACCCTACGAGTTAAGCTGCTAACTCCGACGAATTACTATATACACCATCGGAGATGATCAACATTTTGCGGGCGGGGCTCATGTGAAAATCAGAAGTATTCTGTCAAAATTCACAAATTACCCCATCTAAAGACCGGGACAAGGCCGGTGGATGAAGAATTATTTCTTCCATCATTGTTGCCATCCTGCGCAACCTGTTGCAGCAATGCATGAGATCTCTGTAGGAACAGACCGTCAAGAAAATTGTTGCTAATTATGAGAGACGATATACCTCGTAGGCTAATTGTTCCAGGATGTTGATGATTTCAAAGAAGTTGGGTCGAACATAAGGGTCTTGATGCCAACATCTCTCTATCAGCTGTCCAAGCTTCGGATGAGCATGCCCAGGAATCACAGGTCGCAAACCCTGTGAAAAAGTTCAATAAGAAGTTGTTTCTTTTCCACTGGCAACTGAGACTGCACAATTAATCATTAGCTTCAAAATTGGAAGAATTAAGAAATAAAAGAAACCTTCTGCACAACTCCTATGGCAGCTTGTAACGGGCTCAACAACGAGTATGGAATCTGGTGTGCCAGACAATGGAATATTAGAAGGAGAAATTAAGATCGATTTCCCCCAAAACGTTACACTTGGGCAGTGTGTAAAATTAATTGGTCAAGGGAAGAGGACGATGCTTACTTCTCCAGTAAGAAGCTCCCAAAGCACAATCCCGAAGCTGAAAATATCTGCCTTGTAGTCATAAGGTTTGTGTTCAATGACCTTCAGTAGAGATATCCAAAAATATCAGGGAAGTTATGGAAAATCAAAGTAGAGATGAAGTAATCAAAGTAGAGAGAAAGTAACAACATAATAAAGCAGTCTAATCGCAGTTTAGGATTTGTCCTGCTAATTTCTGCAAACTAAAGACAGAAGCACAAAAATACGTGGTGATACTTTTAGGTAACATGAGATGATAGTGATACTGATTATATTGATTAAACTTGGTACTGATAAGTGACAAGTAAACATCTTCTGTGTTAGTCCTGAATCTGTCTATAACTCTAGATCCTGACATGAAGTTTCTCCTGTGATGTCAGTCAACCCCATGTCCATGCCTATCTCAAGAGAGGAAGTTTAGAGTTAAAGACCCTTTGAATTCCACATACCAGACTATTTAGAAATACCAAGGTAGACCTCATACTTCAAACCAAGAAGGTTTCAGAAAGCAGCCAAGATCTGTGAATAGCAGCCAATCAGCGATAAAAAAATAAAAATAAAGACAAAAAAATGACCTGAGACAACAAACGTGTTAAAAATTGAAGCATGAACTAATTCCATGACATCAACTTATCCAACACGTGGGTCAGCTGAACATTTTAAACAATAACACAACTTTCATAATATGTGCCAATAGCAAACATTCTTGGCAGCTAGCAATAAACAATAACACAACTTCCATAACAATTTAAATAAAAACATACATTCTTGGCAGCTAGCAAAAACAAAATAAAACAAAACAAAACAAATGGGTTGGATCGGGATTTTTGGATATGGAAAATGGTATAGTTTGCAAAACAAAACAAAAAATAAACCCAAAGCATAATGAATAAACGAGAAAGTCTGATAACATGTGCCAATAGCAAACATCTTTAAGACTATTTCATCAGCTAGCATAGACGGTGGAGAGAAAATTCTACTCAATATATAAAAGAGACTTGCCTCAGGAGCCATCCAACGGTAGGTTCCTGTTTCAGCAGTCATCACCCCTGATTGAGTCTGTACTCTAGCAATTCCAAAATCAGCCACTTTAGCAACCTGTTCGCATTCAAGATTCCTGGATTAGAATGATTCAAATCATAGTTTCTCAAAACAAAACCAGCATATTTGACAGTAATCCCCTAAACATCCTAATTATCATATTAAGGATTTTCATTACCAGTGTTCAATGTGCACATGGCTTGGCACTTGGCATTGCTAACATTCTTTTCAAAAGGTTACTTTCCAAAACTCACCAGATAGGAGCTACATGCAAAATAAAGAATGATCCACTATCAACTAGATTTTACTGTAATTGTCGTTCTGTAATACCATAATGTAAACCCGTCAAATTTCAAATTAGTTGATTGATTTATTTTTGTTTTTTTTTCATTTCAAAACACTACCCACCTCAACAGCAACAAATCTAATGAAGAAAACCGACCTCAATTTCATCTTGTTCACAACCTTGTTGTATGTAGGCTTGTCCACGGGTCGGACCCGGCGGGCCACGGGTCGGGAAATCAGGACCCGAACCCAAACCCGTGGGATAGGCGGGTCGGCGGGTCACGGGTCGACCCGCCGGTCAACGGTCGACCCATTTTTTTTAAAAAATCGATTTTTTTAAATTTTTACCCAAAATCAACCTTTTTAAAAAAAAAAAAAAATTGTCGACCCAACGGGTGAATATCACAAAATCCTCGACCCTAATCCGAACCCGTAACCCGCCATGACCCTTGACCCGGACCCGCGGGTCACGGGTTGACCCGTGGACAGACCTAGTTGTATGAGACAATTAATCATCCTAGATAGACAAATAAATTAGATTGAGGCCCAAGTCAATTTATCTACAACAGGTTTTATTTATATATGGTTTTGTACATAGTAGGTTTACTAGTGTAGATCCCGTCCCGTGTATGGAGAATGCGTTAATCTAAATATAAATTATTTTTTCCTCCGAAAAATAATATAGGCCGATTTGCAGAAATACACCAAATCGGTGTTCGGTTTGCAAAAGTATACCTGTTTTCTGAGAATAAAAAAAAATAGAATAGGTGGGTCATATGTGCTAAAAAATAGGTTATTTGTGCTAAAAATAATGATTGATTTTACCTTTAAATTTAAATATAAAAATCATTAAAAGGAGTATTATGAATTAAAAGAGGATTAAAAAATTAAAAATATATATATTAAAATAATGTTTTTAATATATTTCTCGGAAATTTAAGAATAATAAAACTAGCCGGATGAAAATCATTACCTTATTTAGATAATCAATTATTGACAAGGATATATTTGTGGTTGACAGGATATATGTTTTTGATGACAAACCAGATATCTAATAATGACAGGATGAGTTCTATAATAGAAAAGAGAATAAAGATACGATTTTATCTATACCATAACTAGAAATTAAAGGTCTGCCCAAGATGATAAAGTTATTTGGTCCAAATGACAGGAAAAATGTTTATAGTGACAGGCTTCATGTTAATTCTGACAGGATTAAACCTATAATCGGGGAGAGAATCAATGAAGATACGGTCAATCATATCTTCGGGATTATTAACCATATTTACAAAATGGTTGTCAATATATATCTTCAGTATAATTATCCATAATGACAGGATAAATGGGGTTTTTGACAATCTTAAATATGAATACTGACAGGATATGATAAAAAATCGGCGGGAGATTGCGTAAAGATACGGTTTTGACCTAAATCATGATCAAAAAGTCGCAGGGTGGCCTGATGGAGCCGGAGGGTTGGTCTGCTCTTGGAGTCGAGGCCGGAGCCGGAGACTCATTACGCCGGATTGCTCGCACAACGACGGAGGGTATGGGCGGCGACGGTCGGGGCGCTTGTTTTTCTCGTTAGCAATTGGGATTGGGTCGGTCGGGGACGCGGAAGTGTAGGTACAGGCGACGGAGCTGGAGACTTGGGCTCTGGTCCGAGCGCCGGATACCTGGGGTTGGGGCTGAGCGTCGGAGACCTGGGGTTAGGGCCGACGGAGCCGAAGAGGGACGGGGTTGTGTGTTTTTTGTTAGGGTTTGGATTGGGATTTGGGGGTCGGGTCTATCAGTCCGGATTGAGGGGATTGAGATTTTAATTTTTTTTTACTTCCAGATTTTTATTATTATTTGATTATTTAATATAATTTAAAAATATCAGAAAATTGAAAAATACTTAAAATATTTAACTTTTATTTTTCCTGATTTTTGGGGTAGTGGGTAGTTTTGATAATAAAATAAGGTATTTTTGCAAATTTTCATATATTGATGCAATTGTTTTCAAACCTAGGTATTTTTGCAAACCAAATATCAAAGTGGGATATTTAGTAGTAATTCCCCAATAATATAAATATAAATAAAATTAGTTCGACAGGTTATATATAATCTAAATATCTTTTAATTAGATTCTCTCAAAATATAAATAAAATTCACATTTATAAGGTACTATGTAAAAGTTTTTTTTTCTAATCTATGGTTAATTAAATCTCGTGTAATTTAATTAGATAGTTGATTTTTAAAAATATTTTAATATTCCTTTTTATTAAATATGTAGTATATGTTTATTACATTAGTTTACTAAAATATCTATGTATGGATGGATTGTGGCTACATATATGGCTATATAAAATTTTAATTATTTATTTTGGCCTCAAAAAATAATATAGATAGATATAAAATAACAATTGTTAAATGATTGATTTTGATATAAATAATTATTTCCACCAAAAAATAATATAAATATAAATAAAATAGCACCTATTAAATATTACATATTTATCTATTAATATTTTTGGTAAGTATGACTATGAAAATTAGTTTTATTGATTATTTTTATTATTACTACTAATACGTTTAATTATATTGATATAGTTTCTTCCTTATATAATATTTACTCGTTTATAAGATATTCCATCTATCCAATTATATGTGTTAATGGTAAAATAAAATAATTATTTTTATGAGATTTCCTTTTTGACGGGAGAAAGCTTTGTGAGACGCACTCACGCGCCACCACGTAGGCAGATTCACTCACGCGCCGCCGCCACGTAGGTTGATTTTGGGTAAAAATTTAAAAAAATCGATTTTTAAATTTTTTTACCCAAAATCAACCTTTTTCAAAAAAAAAAAAAATTTGTTGACCCAACGGGTCAATTTCACAAAATCCTCGACCCTAATCCGAACCCGTAACCCGCCATGACCCTTGACCCGGACCCGCCGGGTCACTGGTTAACCCGTGGACAGACCTAGTTGTATGAGACAATTAATCATCCTAGATAGACAAATAAATTAGATTGAGGTCCAAGTCAATTTATCTACAACAGATTTTATTTATATATGGTTTTGTACATAGTAGGTTTACTAGTATAGATCCCGTCCAGTGTACGAAGAATGCGTTAATCTAAATATAAATTATTTTTTCGTCCGAAAAATAATATAAATATAAATAAAATTAATTCGACGGGTTATATATAATCTAAATATCTTTTAATTAGATTCTCTCAAAATATAAATAAAATTCACATTTATAAGGTATTATGTAAAAGTTTTTTTTTCTAATCTATGGTTAATTAAATCTCGTGTAATTTAATTAGATAGTTGATTTTTAAAAATATTTTAATATTCCTTTTTATTAAATATGTAGTATATATTTATTATATTAGTTTACTAAAATATCTATGTACGGATGGATTATGGCTACATATATGGCTATACAAAATTTTAATTATTTATTTTGGCCTCAAAAAATAATATAGATAGATATAAAATAACAATTGTTAAATAATTGATTTTGATATAAATAATTATTTTCATCAAAAAATAATATAAATATAAATAAAATAGCACCTATCAAATATTACATATTTATCTATTAATATTTTTGGTAAGTATGACTATGAAAATTAGTTTTATTAATTATTTTTATTATTACTACTACTACGTTTAATTATATTGGCGTAGGCAGATTCACTCACGCGTCGCCACGTAGCCACCAATGCATCGGTTTTAGTATATGTATATAGATTATAGATGGTTTTATTTAATAATAGGTTCTAGATGAGATAGGTTATATCATATCTAGGTTTATCTATAAGAGGTTACCTATATGGGATTTCTCTATTATAAATAAAGGGTTTAGGTTTGAATTATGGTGTGACTGTGTATCCATCAAAGCATCACATAATAAGAAATCCTTACGGCTGAGAAGTTTTTCTTTTTTCCCAACAAGGTGTTCAGCGTGGTTCTTATCAAAACACAGAAATCATTTATGTCTCGTTGTTCTTTTATTCTCTTTCTCTTTAGCTATATTCACTCGCGGAAATTTACAACAATTGGTATCAAAGTGTCACGTAAGACGAAGACATCTGATGCGAAATTTGAAGTTCCCGATTTGAAGCTACTGGATATTTTTAGTCTTTGCCAACGGCGAATGAAGGATCTCCTAGCATGGCAGAGATGTTAAAGGGGCCGAAAGAGTGGAAACTCGATTCGTTGAAAGATGATGAATGGGAGAAGATACAAGAGAATGCATCGCTAGATATACGAATTTGTCAATCGGATAAAGTGATATAACACATGATTGACATGGAGTCTTTGAAGAAGATTCAGGTTTAATTGGAGATAGGTATATGTCCGTCTTTATCCAACAAGTTGTATGATCTACTACAAAGATTTTCAAGGTGGAAGATGGTGGAGTGTAGACTCGTGTACCACTACGAGGAAGTTCAAGCAGCGGTATTTGGACTTGATTGACATCGCTTCATGAGATTCAAATAAGGAGCCCTAGGGGAACCACATGCAGAGGATTTGGAGTAAGCAAGGTCTTGGAGTAGATTATTTGTCCGGAAATTGCTGTATGAGACATTTAATCATCCTAGATAGAAAGATAAATTGGATCAGCGCTCAATTCAATTTATCTATAGCAAGTTTTATCTATATATGGTTTTATATATAGCAGGTTTACTATAAATAATTTTATCTATAATAGATTCTAAATAAGATATGTTTTATCTATATCTAAGTTTTCTATAAGAGGTTCTACCTATAAAGAACTCCTCTATTATAAATAGATGTCTATTATCTAGGGTTGAATTATGGTGTGCTTGTGTATTCATCAAACCATCACAATAATAAAGCAAAAAAACAAATCCTAGCAGAAAAGTTTCTCTCAGTAGGGTGTTTTGCATGGTTCTTATCTAACACGGAAATCATTTGTATCCCATTGTTTTTTCATTCTCTCCTACTATATTCACTCACAGGAATTCACAACAAATCTGATGCTTTAGATCCAACTCCAATTTCACTACCAAACATCAACCGCAACAACCGATCTCTATTGCACAACTTCTCAATTTCTTGTCCCTGAAACCCTCACCGATGAAGCAAACCGGGACTCCGGTGAAGTGCAAGCTGTATAGGGCTTTGGCTTTGGCTTGCCACTTTGGCATATAGGCGACTTTGCCAGGCTCAATTTCTCTAATTTGAAGCAAGACGGGGATCACAAGCCCCTCCACCCCTCCGTCCACGCCAAGCTCCGAAAATGGTGCCTCTAACTCGAATCCGATTCTGGATCTCCACTGATCAAGATCGAGCTACTAAAGCGAGGTTGCAACACATCGATCTTGTTTTCTCGTCTTCATTGATCAAGCGGCCTCTAAGCAAAAGAATCTAAAACTAGCTATAGTCAGCGGAAGTAGAACGCCGATTATGTGCAATTACAAGAGCTCGAAGGCACAAAATCGGGCCTCTCAATGCATTCGCAATTGCTTAGATTGAATAGGAGGAGAGGTAGAAGGGAAAGTGAGTTTCTCTCTCTACTTGGAAGGTTAGTGACAACAGTGTAGACATATGGATTAATGGATTATGGAAGGGAAAGGGGAAATTTTATCAAGTTGGATTTTAATTATCAATAATTAATTAACTGGGTAATTGGATTGAAATTGCAATTAATTAAGCTCATTTCAATTCAAATACCGCTATTAAATTTTGCTAATTGAAATAGCAATTGATTATAAATGCCCATCCCTATTATCAACTACTCCGTATGAAGGAGGGGTGAGAACTAGATAAAAAGAAATGAGGAATGCCCATCCCTACCTATGAAGGAAGCAATGATCATTGATTGATCAAATTCTAAGTTCTAATGTTTTCGAGAAAATTGATGGGATCATTGGTAAATCAGATGTTTAATCATTAAACCATTCTTTTCGCAATGTGGTTTAATCAAAATAAAGATGAATGCCTCAAAAAAACACATTTAAGGAGAGCTGGGGGCACTGTCCCAAAGAAAAGGTGTACCGTACTCTTTAACACATAAGGAATGTAAAATTTAGAGAAAAATATCATCCTTTTGCAGTTATGAGTTAGGTTTTTCAACATTTTTATCTAGATAGTGTGATGCTTTAAATTTTATGTAGGTACCTGAAACCCTAGAAATCAATAATAGGGGTGGGCGTGGGACGGGACGGGACGAGGGTCGTCCCGCGTCCCGTCCCGCGTATTTTTTGCAGGACAGGACCGGGACGGGATTCACTACTTTTTTTTCAATCCCGCACGGGCCTTGTCCCTCATGGAACGGGACGGGACGGGCCTTGTCCCTCAAATAAAAATCATTATAAAAAAAATCTAAATTTCCTATATATTTTGCGGTTTTCAAAGACATAACACATATATTTAATGTTTTTCTTATATGTATATATATATATACACACACATATGTATACACTTATATGTATACACTGTATGTACCATATACACACACTGTAAAACTAAAGTGTATATATTCACAGTATATAGAAAGTGTAATATTGGTATACATGCAATGGAAAGTATATACAAATTAAGTGTGTATATATATACACACACTGTGTATATTATTATTATCATTATTATTATTATTATCATTATTATTATTATTATTATTATAAATGCGGGACGGGACGGGATTTGCGGGATAAGGAATCCTCGTCCCGCGTCCCGTCCCGCGTAATTTTTACGGGACGGGATTCACTATTTTTTTTTCAAATCCCACCGGGATCGGGACGGGTCCGGGACGGGCCCAGGATTTGCGGGATTTGTGCCCACCCCTAATCAATATGGTAGGAAAAGACTAGATCCTTTTTACTAGGAAACAAAACACATTTCTTGCATTTTAAATGGAAGTGTAAAAATGTTTTCTAATCTCATCCCTGTTCTCTATACCTTGAATTATTAAGATTTTCATTTTTACCTTTTTTTTTTATAAATAGTTTGTTAAAACTATTTCAATTTGGGGAAAAGGAACTTTAATGTTGCTTTTTTGTGCTTGATTCATTTTTTTAATTAACTTTTAAAAGCTCCTGAATTGAATAGCATTTTCAAAGTTCCAAGATACTCGAATGGACATGCTACAAAAATACGTAGAGCAGAGTTCAAACAGCAGGATAGTGTTTCTATGTTCTGCATGCCACATTCAGAACTTGAAAGAGATTGCAATGCATGCCACATTCAGAACTTGAAAGAGATTGCAATTCATGTTAAAAAGATGGCGCAACGATCTTTTTTTTTTATGTATGACCAATTTTTTTTATACATTAAATACTTGCAAGATATCACATTTCACATTCAGCAAAATATATAGATCAGCAAAGAAAATAGATTCTTACCCCATGGTCATCCATCAATAAGTTGGCAGTTTTCAGATCCCTGTGAATTATATTATTCTTATGCAGATATTCCATCCCCCTTGAAACATCTATAGCTGTTCTAAGAAGGGAAGGAAGTTTGAAAACACCCTTTTGCTTGTGCATGATGTCATACAAGTTTCCTTTACACATGAACTCTGAAAGAAGAGACACATCTATTAGAAAATCATATTCTCCAAACTCAATGGTACTATACATCATTTTCTCTGACTCCAAAAAGACAACCAATAGTCGCTAACAAACAGATATTTTGTGCTAGGGGAACCAATTAAAATTAGGGGAATTTTTTTTAAAGGTTCTAGCTTTCACACACATGACTTCTGGCAAATGCAATTAGCAAAAGCCAAAAACTAACCATTTTTCCAAGGTTGAACAACAATATTAACATTCTAGATCCCGCATATGTTCTACATTCATTGTGCACCAGATTAAGGTGCATAGTTGCACAAAATGGCTCTTAATGAGAATATCTTTACGAATTATGACTCTGAGATTACACTTTAAAGTTCTGCTGATTCAAGAAAAAAAAAACTACAGGAATAAGAGCAACATGCAGAGTTCAACATTCATCCTTCATTCTTGACTCAAGCACTTATCATCCATTTATAATTTGTTTGATATTAACTCAATGTGATATTTTTTGGTTAATAGTATCAACCTGCAAATCCATATCTAAATTCCCAAGTAGAAAGTAACTTCTCGAGCAATATAATGAAATGCATAAGGATGGGAAATATTTTCGGCATGAAAAGTTCTATACTGTACAACCAGAAAGACATCTAAATCTTTATATTCAATCAAGCATTAATATAGATCCTTCCAACTTTACCAGTCAGAATGCACAGGTTCGGAGGCTGGGTGCAAGCACCTATGAATTGCACAACATTCTTGTGCTGAACTTTCCTACAAGGATTGATACAAAATTACAAATTCAATAAAGGAAGCATGAGTAAGCTGTCACATGAGGATAGGCACCGAAAACAATTTTTCTAAGGGCTTTGAAAATAATTGCCTCAGGAAGATGCTGCAAAATACATCCAAATTTACTGATTTTCTAACAAGGAAGACAACAAGAGCAAACAATGAACAAAGAACTGAGGATGTAGCATGCTGTAAATCCAGAAATAGGAATCCACTGGTCATTGAACTGCCAGTTAAACAAAAATCAAGAAAATCCTGAGAGAAACATCATATGAACTATGAAATACAGCTTTACTCGATATAGGTAATAAAACAGGAAACAAGTTGTGATTGTATTATTGGAAAATTCTATAAGGAAATCAGCTTTAAAACAAAACAGTATGATGAGAATATATTTACAGTACATGAAATTGTTTCAACGAAGAGAGTAGCTCAAGAGATGATTATTATAGAAAAGCTAGCCAGGATGAGGTTATGAGAAAAAAAAATTGTAAATTTCCAGCTGGTAGCACAGAAATAAAGGTGGAAATAGAACAGGCAAAACAATTCCCCAAAAAGTAGGAGATATGAAAACATCATATATTGCTTTACAAAATATGTATATAATAAATAGTATAATACTTATATGCTCCATATATTACCAAAATAACTTTAAAAATGTAATACTCACTCCGTTAAAAAATATAAGTCCTTTTAGGCTTATATTTTTGTTTGAAAATATAAGTCCTTTTAGATTTTCTAGGTATTGGGATATGAGAAATGTTACTTTTTAACTTTTTGCTCAAATTTTATTAGTTGATAAGGGTTGTGGATAATAAGTTTATGATTTCCTTAATTTGTGTGTAAATGTCTAAAATGAATTATATTTTTTAACGGAGGTAGTATTATATAAGGAATACGTATACTTTTTTTAAAAGAAATTATCATGGAAACTAAAAACCTAAATCAAAAGAATTTTACATTTTGAGCAAATAAAATCCAAACCATATTCGACAAAGCAGAAATCCAATCTGGTAAAACCAAACATAAAACAAATAAACATTAACCAACCCTGAAAAGATACCCAACAATATAAAACTTATTGTGCCTCCAAAGTTGTCAGTCATACCAAGGAGATAAGAATGGGAAGGAACAAAAGGAAGATAAAAGGATCAAAGATGCCTAAGCAAACAATGCTGCAAGCAAATCAAGAATGGGAAAGGTCGTCTAACAAGCACAGGCATCAATTTGAACAAGGATTGGACGAGCAGTGTTGAGAATTGAGGAGGGTGCGGAGCCGGGAGCAAGAATATGGTTTGGGAGGTTCGAGGTTTTGGCCTCCTTCACTTATTTTCCTTTCATTAAAGTCGGCATACTTTGAGGATGTTTCACATGTCTTTCTCAACAGCCTCCAATAGATGTTTCTATGGTAGATTTCCAATGTAGCCACCCGTAGTGTCAAAGAACAAATCAAAGCATGCATATACATGGAGAGGGAAGGAGGAAGGGAGAACCTCATGATGTTGACTTCCTGGTAGAATTCCTTAAATAACTCCGTATTCAGAAGCTCAGGCTTCAGGACTTTGATTGCTACCTCCCGGCCACAATAATTGCCCTTGTATCTAAAATTGCATATCAAACAACCATAAACGCAGGCTCATGCAAAATAAGATAATGTTTTAATCACACTACTTACAGATCGCCAAAGGATCCTGATGCTACTTGCTTTTGAAATTCCAGAAGACTATAATCAATTTCAAACCCATAGTTGTCGCATGTCGACATTTCTACAATACTGGACGGACACAGAAGTCTTTTCTGCAAGTTCTCATTATTAGGAGGAGAGGAATGTCCTTCCAATTGAGATGGTACCTGCAGATGAAACTTGGCATATCATTACTTCACCCATTGTAAGAAATTTTCTTCTTAGTGGCTATATTACTGTGCCCAACATAGTAATATAATGCGATCCAAAGGGTTGGGCCCATGATGGAGAAAGGTGCATGTTAGCATGCATTATGCAACATGCTTACATGTAATTATTAGGTTGCTAAATGATTTTAGTGTCTTTACTACTAATTAGGTTGCTAAATCCAACTCTCTCATTTCCTAACAGTGCATATATCACTGGCTAGACTACTGTGCCCAAATTAGGAATAAGGAGATACAGAAGGTCATGGCCATGATGGAGAATGGTACGTAACTGCGTACATCAAGTCAAAATAGAATCTGAAGATGGTACAGAAGATAAGCACCAGCATTAAAACAAAAAATCACCTTGGAATTTTTCATCTCCTTCTCGAGTAAGCTCTTAAGCTTGGAGTCCTGAGGGGCATAAAGGCAAGGTCAATATTGATGCAGGTAAGGTTGTGATATTATAGAAAGACAAATGTCAGTAAAACCAAAACCAATTTTTAGAAAAATAATCCATTAAACTAAAGCAAAAAAACGAACATAAAGGAAATAAAGAGTGGAAACAATGTAAGGAATCTCAAAATCCAAAACAGTTTAGTGACACAGCAAACTATTCAGGATTCTGCACAATCACAACTTGTGATTGTGCGGAATCACAGCTCGTTCATTTCCTAAACAAGCCGAGCTTGAACAAAATAAAAAGCTCGTTTAAAAATTAGGCTCGGCTCGGCTCGAGCTCGTTTAATAAACGAACAAGCTTGAACATGCCAAGCTCGGCTCGTTCGGCTCGAATAACACCCCTAATCACAAGGCAATTTTGTTTTTCTAGTTTCAGAACATCACCCAAATTTTGATAAGCTATTGATGGAATTGGAAGCATCCTTGATCATGCGTTCCGCATACAGCTAGATTTAGGTTGTTCATAACTTCACATTTCAGCATTACTATTTCAGCTCATCAGTAAAATAGAAAGCTATATAATCTACAGATTTTCACAAAAACATGTAGTTCAAATATTTTAATGTTATATTAGTTGCTATATCATTTTTTTCTTTACAAAATAAAAAAGAAACTATTTATCTATCTAGAGAAAGCAATCTATTGAGATTTAAGCATCATTTTGACTGGATTGAAAATTTCTCCACTGGAAATTTATTTTTCCTTCACCGGTGCAGTTAAACATGTTTAACTAACAAAGACCACACAATGAATATTGATAACTAATACATGGATTAGAACCTAGATATTTACAGGACATATGTGATTGAATCATTGATTGGTTTTAGTCCATTAACAGTTAAACCTCAATACCATTACCACCATTTCCATTGTCTACACCTCAAGCTTGTTCTATTAATAAATCCTCTCTCTATATATACAGAATCCACCTCTGCCATCCATGAGACAATTCTTATACAACATGAACTAGTGTCAGTAACTAAATTTTTACTGCAAGAAATATCCTTCATTCAGAAGTTGGGATAGAAGATGAGACTATATGCCAAAGTTGGTAAGCAGTGATGGACTCTCCATCAAGAAATAAAGGACAATGACAATATTCATGAGTGCAATGAAGGAGATAATATTTACAAAGAGTACATCAGTCCACACCAAAAAGAAATACAACTAGGTGATTTGGAAAGAAAAAATATTAGCTACATGATACTGTGTAGAAGATAGCTGGACTTACCTCATCATGCCAACCATCAACAACAAAAACATCCAAGGAAAACCCATCCTTTGTGGAGAAGGCGTGAGCTTCTTGGATGTTCAGCCCCATCTCAGAAAGTAAGGAAGTAAGCTAAAAATAAGCAAAAAAAATGAAATTCTCTTGTTAATAAGTGATCGGATGTTAAAAGGTACAAGCCCCTCCAACACACACACAAAATAAGTAAATAAATATGTTAAAGTCGACTGGGCCCGGTGGGGTTAAGACAAGCCAGAGGGAGGTCGTGTGCGGGCCCACATACGTGAGACACGAAGCCACTAACAATTTTCATGCTATAGTTTTCCCCTCACTAAGCCACTAAATTTATTAACTCTCCATCCCCCACTTAAAGCCACTTAAATTAGAACCTCTCCGTGCTCATATAATTCTACCAAAAAATTTATACATATTTTATAAAATTACATTATATTAAATTTTAATTTCAAATAAGTTTACACAAATATTTTTTTTTTTTACTTTTTACAAAGAATAAAAAAGATCTATAATTATGGTAGTATTGATGTAATTATCTTACTATAACTAACAATGATAAATTATAAAATAACTATAATTATATATACACTTTTAAATGAAAATAAGAAATATCACATTAAGGCGCAACTCGCAAGCCTAACACTAGTTCAAATTTAAAACCTACAACCAGAACAACACTGCATGTAAAAAATCACAACCCACTCATAAAATAAAATCATAAACATGTCAACAAAAAAAACATGAGAAGTCATCAATCACCTGGCTAAGGAGTTTTGGTCTGTCAACCGTTGAACAGGTGATTTCATGCATAGGCCTAATAATTTCAAAGAGTAGTCAAACTTTTTGCTTGATAGCAAGATCAGGAATTCATATGCACAAAGTGAACTTCTAAACTCTTACCTTGAGATTTGTTCTGGAGAATGCACTACGCTATCTTTATCTTCAACATCATATCTACTGGATTGGCTGGGAAAGACTTCAAGATTTTGTTGTAAGGAGCCAAAGTTAGGGGGTGCACGGAAGCTGGAAAAGTTAACTTAACAAGGTTACAAGATCGAATGATTTTACAAAAGAGAAAATTTGCATTCATCAAGAACAAAATGCCTCCAGGAAAAGCCAGGAACAACGAGATCAAAATTATTAACCTCTCCAGATTCATTAATTTGGCTCTTGAGTTTTTAAAGATCAAGAAGACTTAACACATGTTTGAATTCTGCACCATTACTCTTGCCTCTTGAGTTTATCAAATGACCACCTTCTCATGGAGTATATGTCAGTAACTAAAGTTACAGAAAAACCCTTGCAGATGCTGGTTCACTCAAGGCTTGGGAGGACCACAGACAGTCTAATAACAGCCCATTCCTAATCAGCTCAAGTACACTTCAGTTGCAGCAAGAAGACAGTGGGACTACAATAGGGGTAATTAGGTAAAAATAACAAAGGTTATGGTATATGGAAAAAGGGAAGGGTATGGACCATATGGTGGTGGAGGCATCCAGGAAAGTTTCTATTGTGGTGGTTTGAGCATCCAACTATTGGTTTAGCCGATTTATCCATTGGCTCGGCTACATGAAAAATGTGAGACTATTTTAAACTGTCTTGACCATTTGGAATCCATCCCACGAGCCATGCCACATAATCTGGATTCTGGTAGCACATGCCATCTGGGACTATAGTAGTGCATTTATAGGCACCATATAGGGATGTGTTCTTCCTCTTTACTCTGTTCCTCTTAAAAAATTTATGCTAGGGATTTTTAAATATTTCATTATTAATGGGGCCAATCCATTACTTTTCCTGGGCAGGAAATTATCAGCAACAAAATGGCTGCCTTGGGAAATTTTATGTTAATTTGACATATGATATTGCAAAATGAAAATGATACAAGAATAATATCCCAACTTGGTGTGGAAATTCAGGATGCGAGTTCTATTGGCATCATACTTTGAAGCGTATGAATGTACCGAATCATCTGCATGCTCTTTTGAGATGGTATTGACCTGCATAATAAAGTTGAAAGACATTAATATATGTATGTTAAATAGTAAAAAATAATTTTCATTGCATTAAAAACATATAGAGGTGCATCAACCTGGAACAGTGCAATAATCAAAATCCAACCCTCACCGCCAAGGCACTAACACACAGTGCAGGCAATAAGATATGATAAAACTAATTGCAGGTAAAAATATCATGAATGATGCTATACTACATTACCACAAACTTTGTCTCAATTCTACCTAATTAGACATCTCCAAGTTCATAACAAAAGAAAAACAAAAAATCCATTACTTGCATCCTGATTATTTTTAATTTTAATAACAAAATAAAGTAGGTGAGTTTGGTGACTTATAAACCCAATAATCACATATGACCTAATGCTTTTTTGATAAAGGAATGAAATCATTCATCCACAAGAGTTATTATGAAAATTTCCACCAAAACTTCATCTTGGCCAAAAAGGTTAGGGTGAATTTTATTCAATTTCAATATGTTTGAAATCAGGTTGATATGATCATATGCCCCATGTCTGATCCATCAATTGTGAACGTGGGCTTTCTGCACACTTACATGAAAGCAGGCACGAATATGTAACAGAAAAAAACGATGGGTTTGACCCTGAACAGTTAGTGATATCAATATAAGAGTTGAATGTGAAAAGTATCAGCTATGGTTTAATGGATTAACATGCGAAGAATAAAGAAGACTTCTGGCAATTAAACTTGCAGCGGAAGAGTACATAGAAATATAAAATCAGAGTCAAGCTTCTAGGGAAAGGTAGAGATCCATATTGCAGCCATTGCATGTGATAATGCTGACATATAATTTTCAAAGATCACACATTTGCTTTAGCCAATTCCATCAAAAAGGTCAAAAACTTTTTAGAAGTGTGATATGCAGTGGCAACAACCCTTAACAATTGAGCTTAGCAATTCTGAAGCTGGTTTTCCCAAGAGAAAGAGTTAACTAGATGTTATGTTACCGAACATTCTAAAGACTCGGAATAGGCAACAGTGCAACCCCTCAACCCTTAAAGCCTTTCAAGTATTGAAATAACTAGCATGAGTACTCTAAAGACTCAGAATAGGCATACAAGCATGTAGTTTCAGCACCAAGGTAACTAGGAAAGGAAGAACAATCAATTTCTTGACATCTGTTAACATGCTAGTTCATTTGACTTTTGATGACCAGAACTGACCTTTATTGTCTGCCCTGCGACTCTTGGATATACTTATAGAGGTAGGCAGGTTATCATAATTATATGCATGGATGAGTTTCCAATAAGAGGATTATCAATATGAAAGCAAATCTTTCCAAAAAAAAAAACCATTGGTTCAGATGTACAATTAATTGTGGAAACGAGTTCTCCAGATGAAACCAGAATTCTCAGCAGAAATAGTCTTACCTCAATTCTAAATCAAAATTTTCAATAGCAATCAACAAAAACCATGGTACTGTAGACAGAAAGAAATATCTAATCAGCACTCCATAACTGATTGACCACCATGAAGTTGTGGGCCTTGACGCTCAGTCCGATCACAGACATATACTATCACTGATTTGCTACCTCTAATTGACCAAAAGCTACAGGTGAACGACACTTTAGGGGTAGGAACCTTTTGACCTTATCAGTTATCACAGTATTCACTATTCAGGGGGAGATTTAAAATAAATAAAAAAACTTGACACCTCAAAGTTCACAAAAATCAATGATCAGAAGAAAAAGGGAAGAATCTTACAGTACACAAGCTAGATTTGCAACTAGTAAAAATCAGAAATGACAGGCAAAAATTGTGAAGATTGGTCATTAATCTTTGTACAGTAGAAAGAGTTTACCTCAACGAGACGAACATCCAGAGCAGGTCTATTAGCAGGATCATTTGCTCGATGCAACAGCCTCATGTGATAAAGCACCTCTTCTGCCCTCTCCACGTTCATGTCCACCGCATATCTACCGATCAAACAAATATTCATCACCACAAATCCTCCCGAACGAACCTCATCAATAGTAAAAGAAAATTCACAAAAAAAAAAAAAAAAAAAAAACAGAAACCAAAGAGAATCAACCTGTCGGGGAGACGGAGGAAGTGAAACCAGAGCTGATCGTCGAAGCCAGGAAGCCTGGTTTCCTCAAAATCGGAGCGCTGTAGCCTGAGAAGAACGTCATTAAACACCTCAACCTTCTTGACATGGCGCGGCGCCCTCGGCGTCATGTCGATAGCTCTGCTACTACAGCTTTCCGTGTCATCGTCGATCGACATTGACGACTCCACGACCACAAATTAAGAAACCACTTCCACCGAAGCAAAGTAAAAATCAAATAGCGGAACTAGGGGATCGTTCACATGCGCAGTGAAATCAGAGCGCTAAGCAAGCAGAAGCGCTGGAATTTAGGCTTCATCTCTAGAGAGAAGGAAAAGATTCAGCGGAGGCGAGAGAGAGAGAATCAAATAAAGCAAGTTGGTGGGGGTGGTTAATAGGACATACTTGGGGAGATGCAGATGCAGATAGAGAGAGAGGGGAAGAGATACCACCGAGTTAAAAGAGTGGGGTCCACATGGCGTGGCAGGATGGTAACAGCTTGCCATTGCTCCTTTTTTCCCAATACAAAAATGATACTGGTATATTTCCTTACTACCCGCATATTTTTATAAAACAAATTAAGTACATTAACTAGCGTAGTATCCGTGCGTAACACACGGAATTTATAAAATATATTATATTTTAGAGAAGATATTACCATAATTTGTTTACATTATATATTAGATATATTATAATAATATGAAAATGATATAGTAGAATAATATTTCCTCCGATTTTTAATATAAGGCATTGGGATATATTTTTGTGCCAATTTGCAAAATAGCCACGAAATAGGGTATAATTTGCGAAATGTCCACGTTTTGAGGCAAATTAGTAAATTAGCCTCTATATAAACCCTTTCTACGCTCCTCCTACGCGTTTCCCCTCTCTTTCCATATTTCTCGTCTCCTCTATTTCCAGAATTCTCGAGACCAAATCGGGAGCTGAGATTGCGCCGGATTTCTCGAGACCAAATCGGGAGGTCTCGATCTGAGATTGCGCCAGATTTCTCGACTCCTCTCCTCTCTCTCCTCTCTTTTCGAATTCCAGTTCCTTCTTCGAAAGATCTGAGATTGCGCCGGATTGGAGGTCTCGATCTATGGCAGCGAAGCCAGACAGCGAAGTTGCGGCATCTCTCTTCCTCATCCGGTGAGATTCGCCAAGATCCAGTGCGAATTTGACAGATCCGGCGAGATTCAGCGAAGTCGGATTCTGCCGTCAATCCTCCTCCGGTCCAGATATGTAGTGGCGCGTCCGAGCGAGGCGGCGATTCGAGCGAGGTCGAGGGAGGCGGCGGCGCGAACGAGCGAGGCGGGGGCTGGAGCTAGATCTCCTCCGAACGACCTGTTCGACGATTTCACAAGATAGAAGATGAAACTTTTATTAAATTACAAAACTGACCCCGTAAATATGGAAATTACAAAAAATTCTATATTTTATTACAAAAATCACCCTACAAATATGAGAAATTAAAAAACTATCTATATTTTATTATGTGATCCATAATCTATATTTTTATTTTTATTTTTGCACAACAAAATGTTGTATTTGCACAACACACTATTATATTTGCACAATTTACGATTATATTTGCACGACAAAATGTTAAAAAAAAAAAAAAAAAACTAGACTTGCTTCAATTTATTCTGAATCACTTACAGTTTATTGAGAAAGTATAAAATTATATTGAGATAAAATAAGATAATGTTGACTATAAATTCACAAGTCTCGATTGTTGTGCAAAAATAACATATAGTTGAGCAAAAATAAAATGATGTTGAGCAAAATTTCACCAATCCCTCATGTTGTGCAATTATTGTCTATTGATGAGCAAAAAATAAGACCATGTTGTGCAAAAATAAGAGCATGTTGAGCAATAATTTATTGAGAAAGTATGAAAATATATTGAGATAAAATAAGATCATGGTGAGTATAAATTCACAAGTCTCAATTGTTGTGCAAAAATAACATATAGTTGAGCAAAAATAAGATGATGTTGAGCAAAATTTCACCAATCCCCCATGTTGTGCAATTATTGTCTATTGATGAGCAACTCTTACAACAGAATCGTGCAACTCTTAAAACAGAGTCGTGCAACTCTTAAAATAGAGTCGTGCAACTCTTAAAACAGAGTCGTGCAACTCTTACAACAGAGTCGTGCAACTCTTAAAACAGAGTCGTACAACTCTTAAAGATAATGTTGAGCACATTTCCACCAATCCCCCATGTTGAGCAATTTTACTCTATTGATGAGCAAAAATAAGACCGTTTTGTGCAATAATCTATTAAAAAATTATAAAATTATATTTACAAAAAATAAGATTATGAGGAGACACAATTTCACAAGTCTCGATTGTTGTGCAAAAATAAAGAATTGTTGAGCAAAAATAAGAGCATGTTGTGCAATAATTTATTGAGAAAGTATGAAATTATATTGAGAGAAAAAAAGATCATGTTGAGAACAATTTCACAAAGTCTCGATTGTTGTGCAAAAATAACCTGCCAAGTATCTAACAACGGATTTGTCGATATTAACCCCACTAAAAGCGACAGAAACGCCACCATGCATCATCTTAAGCTTATCCAAGAACTCAGTCAACTCTTAAAACAAGAGTCGTGCAACTCTTACAACAAAGCCGTGCAACTCTTAAAACAGAGTCGTGCAACTCTTACAACAGAGGCATGCAACTCTTACAACAGAGTCGTGCAACTCTTACATCGTATGTTGTGCAAAATATAATTTTTTTTCCGCTTTTTTTTTTCGTTTCAGAACTTTTTGTTTTGCAAAAATAACTTTACGTTGTGCACATATATGGACTGATCGAGTCGCAATCGACGAGCGACGAGATTCACATTCAGATCGCAGTCCGGAAAACAGATCGTGAGCGATACATGAGTTTTTTTTAATTTTTAATTTTATTTTATTTAACATTTTGTCATGCAAATATAATAAAATATAGATATTTTTTATAATTTCCATATTTATCGGGTCATTTTTGTAATTTAACAAAAATTCCTTCTTCAACCTTTGTAAACTCGATGAACCAGGAGGAGAGCTCGCTCCGGCCACTCGCTACGGCCACCTCCCTCGCTCCGCTCGCCCGCTCCGACTGCTCGGCCTCCTTGACACTCGTGTCCGACTCCACCAGCCGCTGGAATTGGAGATCTCAGAGGAATCGCACAGATCTGGAATCGCGATTTCGCTGGAGTCCACCTCGCTCGACCTGGCTAATCGACGGAGTCCACCTTGCTCGACCTCGCTCAATCGCTGGCTCAATCTCTCGCTTCGCTCGCTCAATTGCTCACTCGCTCAATCGCTGGCTACTCGAAGGAGATATCCGGCCATCACTCGCTCCGAGGAGATGAGGAAATCCGAGTTGTTGCCATCGCCGATTGCCGAATCTCCTCCATCGACAATGAAAACTCAATCAACAAAAGCAAGCAAAATTGATCAATTAAACTTACTTCCTCTCGTCGAAAAAATAGATCCAGATTTGGAGATTGAGATTGGTGAAATTAAGGAAACCAGAGAGTCGGTTCGAGATCGAGAGACCAAGAGACGGGATTGAGAGAGTGAGAGATCAAGAGAGATGGAGATCAACGCCAACCACTAGGAGGAGCGCGGATCTTGGACCGGGAGGATGAGGCAACGACAGATCTGGAACCTGGAGGAGACGGTGAGAGAGAGAGAGAGAGAGAGAGAGAGAGAGAGAGAGAGAGAGAGAGAGAGAGAGAGAGAGAGAGAAGAGAGAGGGGGGAGGTTAGAGCGTCTGATCTTTAGGGTTATATAGTGGACATTTTGCTAAATTGTCCCAAAACGTGGGCATTTTGCGAATTCGTCCAAAAAAAGTGCCTATTTTACAATTTTTTTTCTATATTTTTACCATACTGCCAAAGGTGAAGGTATTTTAATTAGTTTTCCCTTTTTTATATCCAAATTTATACTCCCTCCTTGAATAGGTAAATAAAGAGCGGTCATTCCGGGGTTCGAACCGGGGACCTATGGGTACTACCCACAAGTTCTTTCCGATGAGCCATTCCGGAATGGTTAAACTTATACTCCCTCCGATTGGAAATATAAGGCATTGGGATTTTTTGCACGTAGTTTAAGGAGCTTAAAACTATATAAAATAAAAATATTTTTTATTAATTTTTTTTACATTATAATACTTATTACTAATAAGTACTCCCTCCGTTAATTAAAACTTGACGTTTTACTATTCACGCACGCTTTTTTAGGTGTTAAAAACTATATAAAATATCAACTTTTGTAATAAATTTTTTAAACAATTTCATACTTATTACTATTAAGTATGAATTTATAAAAACAAATGTAAAAAAAAGTTAATATTTTATATAGTTTTTGTCATTCTAAAAAAGCGTGTATGAATAGTAAACGACAAGTTTTAATTAACAGAGGGAGTATTATAATGTAGAAAGAATTAATAAAAAAAACATTAATATTTTATATAGTTTTAAGATCGGGACAGTTTGAAAAATATACAAATTAGGTGGCCAAATTAGGAAAATATACAAGTTTTGGTAAAAATTAGAAAACTATACATCCCTTGTGCCCCTTCTTGCGTGCCCCCCCCCCCCCCCCCCCCGTGTACCCCCCACCCCTCCGCGTCAATTTTTTTTCCCGCGCGTTAGTGCTGACGCCAACGTTGGAAATGCTGACGTCAGCATTGCTGACACCGTTTACAAGGATGCTGATGCCAATGTCGGATTTTTTTTTTTGCGCGTCAGTGCTGACGCCAACGACAGGAATGCTGACTTCAGCATTGCTGACACCGTTTACATGGATGCTGGCGCCAACGTCAAAACTGGTGACATCAGCATTGCTGACGCTGTCTACGAGGATATTGACGCCGACGGTGATGACATCGAAGATCAATATATTTGACGTATTAAGTTATTACCAATTATTTGGATTTCACAAATCAAATAACATTAGAAATTTTATATAAAATATAAAATGGGAAAACAAAGAAACAAATGAATGTTCTACAAAAAAAAAAGAAACAAAGGAATATTTTATTTTATTTTTTCTCCTCCATCTCTTATATTGCGAAAACAATGTCGGCAAATATATACCTACATAAAAATATGCATAAAAACGATGTCAGCACTAAAAAATACGCATAAAAACAATGTCAGCACATAAAAATACACATAAAAATGATGTCAACACCAAAAAAAACAAATTTTAAGGACTGAAGCATACATATATACCTACATATATAATACACAACTAAAAACGATGTCAAGATTAAAAAATATGCATAAAAACGATGTCAACACTAAAAAATACGCATAAAAATGATATCAGCACATAAAAATACGCATAAAACGATGTCAGCACTAAAAAATACGCATAAAAACGATGTCAACACTAAAAAACAAACTAATTTTTAAGGACTCAAGCATATAAATATACCTACATATATAATATCCAACTAAAAACGATGACAACACTAAAAAATAAGTATAAAAACGATGTCAGCACTAAAAAACAAACAATACTTAAGGACTCAAGCATATAAATATACCTACATATATAATATCCAACTAAAATCGATGTCAGCACTAAAATAAATTGGAGACGAATTGCATTACTCACAAAAAAAATCAACAACCTAAAGCTTCAACTTACAGTAAACCAATTCCAATTTATTTATAGAGTACGGAAGTCAAAAACTATATGATTTGAAGAATGGAATAAGGGATAATCATCTACAAGCTATTATGGGCTTGTTAAGCACTCAGAGTTCCATGAAAGTAATGAAACATATATGCTATACATAAACTGCACAAGATTTAGGCATTCAACATTCATAAAAGCATGGATCAGTACTTACATGCTAGCTATGACAACATTAAGCATAATGGTGAATGACTCTCTTCCATTTGCAATGTTCCTGTGAACAATTTGGTGAACCAAACAAGCAACGTCCAAGAAAGAAAAAGCACAGATCACCTAAAGTGATGAGTGCCCAAAATTCAGCAAAGGCGCTTTCAATCAGAGCTCAAATGCAAGACTGTTTGACATTAATCGAGTAAAATTAGTGCCTACAAGCTAAGACAAACATCAATCCTCTAATGTAATGCACAACATTAATCCTCTAGTTTCCTCTTTAATCGATTGATGAGGAGGAGAGATAAAGAGAGAGTACCAGTGTCATAACCAAAGAGGAGGCCGTCGATTCCAGCAGAGAAGGCGAGATGAAGGAAGATGGGAGGCGACCTTGAGACAGCGGCCTTGAGACGGAGGAAGAGTGCAGACATGGAGCTTTGTTTCCATGGATGTCCATATGCTCCGAATCAACAGCCAAAGCAACTCCTTGCAGTTGTACGCCGGCGTCGGCGTTGATCCTTCTCCCTCTTCATCTCTCCACGCTATCGACGAATTGAGTGTATAATGGGAAGAGGAATTGCTCTACTTCTCCAGATCGAGCACCATCGGAGCACTGAATCCAGGAGGAAGAGCACGAAATCGAGTACCATCGGAGCGGACGTCTCAGATTGAAGGGAGTCTGAGGTAGTCGATGTCGTCGGCGGAGTCGAAGGCCGATGCGGAGGAGCGAGAAGGAGATACCATCACCCGGGAAGAAGCTGACGAGGGCAGGGGCGAAGGCGAGGGCCTAGAAGCCGCCCTGGGAGACGCAGAAGTGGTGTGCTCCTTCGTGTCCTTGGCATGGACAAGCTCCTGCGCCTCCTCCATTGTTGACGGAGCTCGGATGAGAGGGAAGGGTTAGAGTTTCGCCGGATTTTCGTAGATCTGTAAAAGGGAGAGAGAGGGAGCGTTCTGAGATTTGGGAAGGGAGCATTATGAGATTCGTAGATCTGTATTAGGGTTTGATGTATAGTTTGCTAATTTTTACCAAAACGTGTATTAGGGTTTGATCATTAAACTACGCGCACAAAATCCCAATGCATTACATTAAAAATCGGATGGAGTATAAATTTGGATATAAAAAAAGGGAAAACTAATTAAAATATCTTCACCTTTGGCAGTATGGTAAAAATATATCCTCAACTTTCAAAAGTACTAAAAATATCCCGACCTTCCGAGTAATGGTAATATATTACCACGGGTTTTCTCATGTGTCAAAAATGCTGAAAATGCAGCATACATGGATTTTTTTTTACAAGGCCGCCTACGTAGAAGCATTTTTACAAATTAACTCTAAAATTGGGTTTTCTTAACGGTTTTCTTAGGAAAACAATAAAGCAACAACAAAATTAAACTCGAAAATTAAAACGAAATTGATTCAACCAAGCAACTAATCCGGTCAAAATTGCCTCAAATTTACACAGCATGGCTATTCTATTCCTAACACCAAACCGACAACAACAAAAACAACGAAGAGGGGGAAAACAAAACTTACTCATTCAAGTCCGTGAATGAATCAAAGAGGAAGAAGATGTGAGAGACACAACTCAAGATAGGCGACGATGAGGGAGAAAGACTGGCATTGAAGAGGAACATATTGAATAGAATTAGTCTTCTCAAATTGTGTGAAACACATTGAGCTGTTTAAAAATAATGTTATGCTTATTAATAATAAGTATATGATTATTTTAATTTAAAAAGTAATAAAAAAGTAAATACTCCCTCCGTTCTAAAATATAGGTCGTTTACTATTCACGCACGTTTTCTTAGGATGATAAAAACTATTTAAAATATTAATTTTTTAATTAATTTTTTTAATAATCTCATACTTCTTATTAATAAGTATGAGATTAATAAAAAAATTAATATTTTATATAATTTTTATCATCCTAAGAAAACGTGCATAAATAGTAAACGACCTATATTTTAGAACGGAGGGAGTATCTTATAAAGTGTTTAGCTCTTTAAAAAACGTGCTAAAAAGTTAAACAACCGATATTTTGAGACAGAGGTAGTACAAAGTTTAGAGTCATCACTGCCATTAGGTAGTACAAAATTATTATACAACAAAATAAATATTTTAAAAATCTAACAAATTATAATTAGCTTACACATGGTTATTACTTATTATTCGGTAAAAATATTGTTTATTATTCATGCATATTTTTTTATGATAATATATATATATATATATATATATATATATATATATATATATATATATATATATATATATATATATATATATAATATCACACACACATATATATAATAATAATTTCATAGTTATTATTAATAAGTTCAAAATTGTTAAGAAAAAATGATATTGTATATGGTTTTTACCATCCTAAATGTACATAAATAATAAAAAAAAATATTTTTTATCATTTAAAAAAACGTGTATAAATAGTAAGCGACATATTTTAATTAATAGAGGGAGGATTAATTAATACTCGTATATAAGATACAATTGTTTAAGGCCATTGTATTTTCATCATTGCCTGCGTCAAATGGTAATGACTGAAACGCATACTTTATAGTGGTTTGTTTGATCATCATATTCATATGTATTCATATATGCATGTCCCTTTCTCTCTTTTATTTTTATCTCTCCATTGGACTTCTCTCTGGGAGCTGACATTGAGACCACAACCTATAAAGGCATGTGACGTTTACATTTTTTTTCTAAAAATAAATAGTTTATATTCACGAACGGATGACACGTAGTTGTTAAAGTAGTTGAAGCTAATAACATAGTTGAAGCGGATGGATTAAGTGTGTTAAATATTTGATAAATTAGAGTATTCATAAGCTAATAAATTGTTTGATAACCTAGTGGATCGAATAGAGTAACTGATACAAACTATAGCCGATAAGATATGAAAAAATAAATAGTAAATAGATTTTTTAATATAAAAAATTATTCTTAAAAGCTTAGAGTGAGTAGTTGTTCCAAATCCAATTTAAAAAACTAATTACTTTAAAATCTTATATTGATAAGTGTCGTTTGACTTTTCGACACATTTTCTAAGGAGCTAAAAACTATATCAAATATTATTTTTTTTCTATTCATTTTTTAAAATAATTTTAAACTTATAACTAATATGTATAAAATTGTAAAAAAAATCAATTAAAAACTTTATATTTTATATAGTTAACTCCTTAAAAAACGTGTCAAAAAGTCAAACGTCACTTATTTCTGAAGGGAGGTAATATATATTTAACTTATTTAAAATTACAAATTATTAAAATCAAAACTCCGATAAATGATATGCATCGCCAAACATAATGATACTATGATAGTCGATAGTAGGATCCGAAAACAACTCTCTGAAGTGGAAAAAAGAATCACAAATCTGCAAGCTAAACTGCCTTGGGGCCAAATATCCAGCTGGGATAATCGAAAACTTATGAACTTGGAAAAGAAAAAGACAGCCATGCTAGATTATAACTACAAATTCTGGAAGCAAAGAGCAAAGACGAAGCACCTTCAGCTAGGTGATAGAAATACAAACTATTACCAAACCATTGTGAAGATTAAAAATTTTAAAAACCATACTTTGACATTCACTTCTAAAGAAGGTGAAAACATCACTGATCCAGAGAAAATCGCCAGCCAAATTACCAAGGAAATGGCTGAGAGGTTTGTTAAGCCAAACTTTCCCAGAATTACAGCTGAACAACTACCTCATCACCTCCCCAGAATCACTCCAGAAGAAAATGAATCCCTCACATCAATACCATCAAATTTGGAAATCAAAAGCATTGTCACCACTATGGCAATTGACAAAACGCCTGGACCAGATGGCTTTCCTCCTGAATTCTTCACCAAATACTGGCACATAGTAGGTCAATCTGTCTGTAAAACAGTTAAAGCTTTCTTCCATTTTGGGACTCTACTTTCGGAGATTAACCAAACTTTCATAGCCCTCATACCCAAAATAGACAATCCTTCTAACATAAACCACTATAGGCCAATCAGCCTCTGCAACACCATTTATAAAATTATTTCTAAACTTATAGCTAATAGAATGAAGAATATCCTCCCTAGACTTATCAACCCCTTTCAAGGTGCCTTTGTTGAGGGACGATCCATTCAAGATAACACTCTAATTGCACATGAAATTTTTCACAGCTTTCATAAACGAAAAGGACCAAAAGGCTGGATGGCTCTAAAACTAGATATGGAGAAGGCGTATGACAAGATTAACTGGAACTACATTAAAGCCACGCTCACTAAATTTGGCTTTGACTCTCGATGGATTAGATGGGTCATGAGCTGCCTAACCACCACTACTTTTTCTGTTCTTGTCAACAACCGTCCAGGTGCACAATTTAAACCAGAGAGGGGTATTAGACAAGGGGATCCCTTAGCGCCTTATATCTTCATCCTCATAATGGAAAATTTAGCAGCTGAATTACAGCAGGAAGCAATGTTAGACGATGCATTGGTTGGAGTTAGGATCACAAAAAACGGTACGCCTATTCCCTTTCTGGCCTTTGCTGATGATACAATTATTTTTGCCCCTGCCTCCTTCACAAGTATCCACACCATTCGTAATATGCTCAACAGATTCTCCAATCTTTCTGGCCTAACGATAAATTACAACAAAAGCTCTCTCCAAGTCTCTGAAAACGTTAGTAACTCCCTAGCAAACTCTTTAGCTAATGAAATGCACATCCCTGTTTCTAGAACTATGGAAAAATATCTAGGCATCCCTCTAATCCGTGGTAGAGTTAAAAATGAAATGTTTCAGGACGCAATCCAAAACCTCAAAAAACAACTAGCCAAATGGAAAGCTTCGAGCTTAACCCAAGCTGGTCGGATGACTCTCATTACAGCAAATCTAAGCTCCAAAACTAATTACCTCATGCAGAATTTTTTGCTACCAAAGGGAGTACTCCATCAGATTGATCAAATAAATAAAAATTTCTTTTGGAATAAACTAGAATCTGAACGCTACAATCCATTGATAAGCTGGAAAAAAATCTGTAAGCCAAAAGACCAAGGAGGCTTGGGAATAAGATTAGCAGAAGAACTAAACATCAGTCTACAGCTGAAACTATTACGGAAACTCTACACTAATGCGGATAATATTTGGGTCAAACTCATTACAGAAAAGTATCTCAAAAACCAAAACATAACTGAAACGACTCCGGCAAACCCATCATGGCAATTTGGCAGACTACTTCACCTTCGTGAAAAATTCATGGAAGGATTACACTAGATAGTTGGATATGGAACAACCATAAACATCTGGAAAGACCCCTGGGTCCTAAATTGTAACCTCGAGAACTTCCAGCTATCGCATAACCCGGATCTCAAAGTTCATCAACTCATCAACCAAAATAAAGAGTGGAATCTACAAACTCTACAGAACCTTTTCCCGAACAATATTGTTGATAAAATCCTACAAATAAAAATTCCCTCGTGGGAAGCCGAGGATAAGCTAACCTGGAAACTTAATGGGGATGGTCAATTCACAACCAAATCGGTTAAACAATTAATCAACACACGCCAACGGAATGAAATACATGGAAATTGGATATGGAAACTCAACATCCCCCCTAGGATTAAGAACCTAGTGTGGAAAATATCTCAAGATGGAATTGCCACAAAAGAAAGACTAAATCGTTTTTTATAACAGAGTGCCCTCCCAACGCTGTCTTTGCAATGATCAAAATGAGGACAGTGATCACCTGTTTCAGCACTGCTCCTACACCAAAAGAATCATAGCGGCTTATGAACAGAAAATTGGGAAGTCTTTAAATATATATGATAACCGAATCTCCCAATTATAAGATACTCTCCAGACTAAACCCTCAAATCAGAACTTTGAAGACCTTTGTTTTGTATGGCAAACAATCTGGGAAAGTAGAAATGATAAAATCTTCAGAAATAAAAATACAGATTCTATCTCTCAAATGGTAACCAAAACTTATATGCAGGTAAGGGATTGGCTGGCTGCCAATCCAGCTAAAGACACAAAACATGAGAAAAAGAGAGTGTGGATTAAATGGAAAAAACCACCTAGGGCCACCTACAAAATTAATGTAGATGGCTCAACTGCGCCTACTGGCTTCTGTCAGGTAGGTGGGATTCTCAGGGATTGTGATGGAAACATGAAGGATACTTTTCAGCAGCAGGTGGGTAGCGGCTCTGCTATCCAAACCGAAGCAGCTGCATTTTGTGCAGGAACAAAGATGGCATTGCAAAAAGGCTTACGTAGAGTTATAATCGAAGGTGACTGCTTAGAAGTAATCAAAGCAATCAATGGTACTCAGAGACCGAGATGGGAGATCTACTGGCAAATCGAGCTACTAAAGAAGATGATAAAGGAATTTGAATGGATAGAGTTTAAACATTGTTTTCGTGGAGCCAATGGAGCAGCAGACTTCATAGCTAGATCTAAAGACACTTGTAATATGGATACTCTCCCTTTGAATAGGGAATTCTGTAACATCATCCGAAAGGATGATCAGGGTTGTGTTCTGTCTTAAGGACTGCCCCCTTTTTGCCTAATAATAATAAAAAAAGATAGTAGGATCCGAAAAGTGTAGTAACCAGAGAGCTAGGAGAGTAGGAGCTGATATTGAGGCCTTGATATTTTACAATCTACAAAAATTGGGTTTGATTCCCATCAAGTTAGTTTTCTCTTTACAAATTTTATTTTTAGGAAAAGAAAAGATAAATTTGGCTGGGGTGGGCCCCGAAGAAGGGGGCAATCTTTACCACTCACTCATCTTTTGATGGTTAGGATCTTTTGAACTTCACCCTACCGTACTTGAGGGGAGCCAAATCCAGAAAAATTACTGTAGTAATTAGCATTGAAAATAGCTGAGTAATATTAGACCCATTTTAATAGGAAAAATATATAAAATAGCCAAATATAACTTAAAAAAATGGACAAGGACTTTTAAAACATCTAAATACCATAAAAAACAGCTAATATATTACATGTGCTGTTAGAGCAAAAATTAACGACCAATTCAAATTGATAAAACTCTTTAAATTTTAATTATTTAGCATTTTAAAAAAATGATTTTATAAAAGTTTATAAATTGAAACCTACAAAAAAAAATGTATATATAAGATTCACTCCTTACAAATATAAGACCCATTTTAAACCATTGGATTGAATTTGATGAATGGATAAGATTGATGATTGTCGATTGATATTAATATTTATGAATTTTTTTTTAATTTTTAAAAAATATATTGACTAATAATTTAATTCCTTAAATAAAAAATAAAAAGATTTTTCTCTCTCCACAAATCTTCCACGTTAAAATTAGGTAAATTATTTGGTATATTCATATTCATATGAATATCCATATTCATTTTCATTTGAATATGAATATAGGTATATTCATATATTCAAATAAATTTTCATTTGAACGAGAGAAATGGAGTTCGTCTCTCCTTTTGCTAATATTGTCTCTCATCTTCATTCAAATGGATATTCATTTGAATATCCCTATTCATTTGATTGAATATATGTATATTCATATATTCAAATGAATATGAATATTAGTTGTTTGAATATATCTATATTTGGATGAATATTGACTTATATTCAAATGAATATTCATTTTTATAGCGTTTAAGTTTTCAACCGTACGTGTTTAACAAATTGGTGAGAGAGAATAAGAGATATGGAGAGAGAATCTAATTAATTTTTTAAAAAGGATATTTTTTAATTTTATTTTTAGTTTAAAATCTAGCCATTCATCAAAACTCATCCAATTGTGAGACTTATATTCAAATGAATATTCATTTTTATAGGGTTTAAGTTTTCAACCGTACCTGTTTAACAAATTGGTGAGAGAGACGAAGATATATGGAGAGAATCTAATTAATTTTTTAAAAAAGATATTTTTTAATTTATTTTTAGTTTAAAATCTACTCATTCATAAAACTCATCTAATGGCTCACAAATGTTCTCATGTGTGTATTGTAAAGAGTGAATAGATGTAAAAGCTCTTATATATATATTAGGGCAATCCTCGTATTATTTGCTAGCATTTCTATATCCCTACTGAACAAGGCAAGATCTTATTAAAAATGTTTTATTGTCGATTGTCTCCTAACAGTAGTTGATCGAATAAATATACATTTTTCTTGGGCAGCTAGTTTTCATTATTATTATTATTATTATTATTATTATTATTATTATTTCTTAGCTTGAAATAGTAAACGAAAAACGGGTCATGTTTCAATTTTCTGTTTTTTTTAATGTTTTTTATATTTTTATTGTCACTAGTCACTAGTATGAAACTTACAATGAGCCCAGTTTCATGGGTAGGACAAAACAATTTAATTTTTTTTAAGAACACAAACAATAGGTAGTGATGTAAGAAGTTTTTTTTTTTAAAAAAAATATAATAATAGTAATATAAATAGACTAAGAAGTAAAAAAAGGTCAAAAGAAATAGAGATTTGGCCTACCATGATACTAATGGAGGATGATATAATCCACAAGAATTATTAATATTATAATATACTAGATCTTAGAAAATAATCATGTGCTTACGTACATCTACATATTTAACTTCAAAATTATTCACATAATCATGTGCTTATGATTTTTTAATATTTGTACGGGAGCTTATATTTTACTTTTTTAGATCTATGCTAATGATAATAATTATATATTTATTTCAAATTATATTAGATGGTGTGTTTGAGTATTATTACTACTTTACCTTATTAAATCATTTTCATAATTTGTATCGTATCTCTTTCAAACTAATTTATAAATTATAAAAAAATATTTTATACATATTTTTGTTGTAAACACGTATATATATATAAAAATTGATGTTCAGATTAAAATGGATCAAACTCTCGTGCCTTCAAGACACGGGTATTACACTAGTACAGTACTAAAATGGTATGCAACCTGCAACTTGTACTGCGGGTTGGGTTGGTAGGTCCATATGATCCAGCGGGTCATGGATCGACCCGTTAACCTGACATGTTGGCAGATAATTTTTTTATAAATATATAATAAAAAATAATAGGAGAAAATAATATATCTTCCTATCGTTTTATTTATCCATTTCATTTTGATGTAAAAGAAAGATATTAGAATATTATATATCTTCATAGCACTTCATTTATCTACTACTACGTATAATTCAATGTGGAATATAAGAGAGAAAAATGTGAGAATATAAGTATATCTTCCTTCCACTTCATTCTCAAACTTCATTTGTAATGTAAGAAACAAAACTTAAGTGAACCGTGAGGAGATATGGAATAATGGGATATATATTTTTTCATGCCTTCTCATTTTTTATAAAGTAACCAATGAATAAGATATACTACCGACATCCATGATCATCTGACAAGATGATGTTCTGGAACTCACTACAACAAGAACCCAAAATAAAATTACAATCCAACTGAGATTTAGCTAGAAAATCATCTGCACCATTCGTCTCTCTATAGCAATGCTGGAATGTAATGATCTCAAAGTCTTCGCTTAAAGATCTGATTTCTTGAACTATTTGCACGACTTCCCATGGTATATTGTTCATCTGATTAATGACATTGATAATGATTTCACAATCACTTTCGACTATGGCTTTTCGTATCCCAAGCTCTGCTGCCAGTCTTATATATACCTGCATATACTGCAAACGCTTCTGCTAGGATGACAAAACTCATCATAACATTACATTTATGAATTCGAATAACTTGATCATAATTGTTTCTTAAAATGCACCCAATCTAAGGCTCGAATCCAATTTTCACCGAAACATCTACATTAATCTTTATCACATTTATTGGGGGACATTTCCAAATCATGCCTTCTCATTTTGACTCTTCATTTTTTATATGGGATAATGCCCTCTTATTCCCAATATTTGATTTTGTTCTACATTAGAAATGAGAGAATGAAAACAAAATTCCAAAACTATAAAAAGATAAGAATAAAGAGATAATACATTAAGTATTGTATATTAATATTAACTAGTACAATTCCCACGACATGAGGCGATTTTTTAAACTAAAATCTTGATAATATAAAAAATAATATTATAAAATATTAATAAAAGTTAAGATAAATTTTATTAAAATTTTAACCATAAATGTATCTTATATGTAAATATCGCAAAAAAATATTTTAAAAAAAATCTCATGTAAAAGTATAATGCATGAATATGGATATTTAAAGCAGTTAGTAAAAATAATAATATCATTGTAACTTTGTTTAAATATGATGTGGTATAAACTAATAGTTAAAATGATATTAGTTACGCCATATTATCATAAAAGTTTACATATTAAGTAGTATATATAGATTAGATATTTATAATATATAAATATTTGCATGCAGATTAATAGTAAGCATTAGATTATATTAAATTCAATGTTTTGAATTAATCCTAATAGCTAGTAAATATATTAAAAATAAAAGAGGAATTGTGATTGGTTTAAAGGGAAGAAGAAGAAAAATTAAAGGAAAAAAATAGACTGATTTAAAGAGATAAAAAAAAAGTAGGGATATCATATAGGCTAAAACTCGTTATTTTAAGAATGTGTATGTGTGTGTATGTATATATATATATATATATATATATATATATATATATATATATATATATATATATATATATATATATATATATATATATATATATATATATATATATATATATATATATATATATATATATATATATATATATATATAGGGAGTGGTTCCCTTGTGTACACCCCTTAGGGTGTACCTTGTGCACAAATCTTGACATTTGATTAAAAGAAATGGAAGGCCAGGATTAAATGAGTGTTTCATTTTTTTTAAATAGAAAAACTGGTAGGACCCATCTAAAAAGGTCTGACGCGCTTTTTTTTTTCCGGATCTGATTTCGCTGTTTTGAAAAACTTGCCCATTCCACTGAATAATGTTTCATATACTACCGAATAATGTTATATTTCGTTTTTCCATCCATTTCAAATCAAATTTTACCAATTATACTGAATAATCTGTTACATATTACCGAATAATGTTTGTTTTTTGTCAATCAATTTTAGTTTTTAACTCCGAGTTAATTTTTATGCATTCAGTTTTGAAATATTATTCGGTAGAACATTTATATTTTTTTGGAAATAGAAACAACATTAGGAATGATTATTCGGCCGTATACGAGAGGTTTTAATGTTGTTTGTCAAACCGAAAGCTCCATTTACCAACGAATAATAATCAAAATTTCACCGAATAATAAACAACTCATTAACACTAACAACCAAAATTCATCTCATTTTTCTGAATAATTAACAAATAATGTTGATACAGATATCCAAATTATATCACACCCACCACCCCCTCCACCCCTAAACCACCCACCCCAGGACACCCCAGGACACCCCCCGACCACCGGCCATAGCCCGGAAATCCGATCCAGCACCACCCGGATCTGAGCCATGGGAGAGGAGGAGCCGCCCCTAGCACCGCCGGATCTGATACACAAGCAACAAAACCCTAATATCAGTTGAAACCAGCAATTCAGAGGCAATTCCACTAAACATGACAAAATTCAGGAAAAAGAAATGGAGAAGAAGGAAATTTCAATGTGAATTTCAATATCTTAGCATCAATTTCAAAAATCTAACAAGCAATTCAGAAACTTACATTTTTCTTCTTCGTACGCTCGTCCACGTCGTCAGAAGACTCCGTCGTTGTGGTGGCGCTAGTTGTAAGTAGGGCTTCGCCGGACAGTCTCCTCCTCCCCTTGGCGTTCAGATACGGCCGCCGCCAAGCCTGCACCCCCATCTCCTCCTCCCCCATATGCGCCGCCGCCATCTCCTTGGCGTTCAGATTCGCCCGCCGCCAAGCCCGTACCCCCTTCGATCTCCTCCTCACCCAACTGCGCCGCCGCCATCGCCCTGGCGTTCAGATTCGGCCGCCGCCAAGCCCGCACCCCCGTCGATCTCCTCCTCACCCAACTGCGCCGCCTCCATCGCCCTGGCGTTCAGATTTGGCCGCCTCTAAGCCCGCACCCCCGTCTCCTCCTCCCCCGTCTGCGCCGCCGCCATCGCCTCCGAAGGCTTCGTCTTCCGATGGACGGACTGAATCAATTGAATGCCCTAACCGCTCACCTCTCATCTTCAACCTCTTCTTCGCCTCTCTCCTCTTTGCCGTCACCTTTGTAGGGTTGTAAACAATTCTTCTCACGCGCTTCACATCCTTCCGAGTGTGTGTGGGCTTATTTTTCAGTTTTTTTTTAAATCAACCCAATGACGTGGCATCATCCCAACCATCAATTTCATATAAATCAACGATCCACAACTGTGCACAAAGTACACCCTAAGGGGTGTGCACTTTATACCTATATATATATATATATATATATATATATATATATATATATATATATATATATATATATATATATATATATATATATATATATATATAGAGAGAGAGAGAGAGAGAGAGAGAGAGAGAGAGAGAGAGAGAGAGAGAGAGAGAGAGAGAGAGAGAGAGAGAGAGAGAGAGAGAGAGAGAGAGAGAGAGAGTGTGGTTATAATGAAAAATGGGCTTAAAATGAAAATTTGACTTAAAACGAAAATGGAAGACAAAACACGCGCGCCCGGTTTATTAAAAAAAAAAAAGTCGAACCGGCCCAACTGAACCCTAACCTTCCTTCTTTCCTTCCCATCAGATGCGGCTCTTCGCTCTTCCCTCATCGTTCTTCACTCTGTTCTCCCATCACCAGTTGTCCATGGCCGTCTGGTTACCGGCCTCTCTCCTCCTCGATCTGTTCGTGAGGATTCGTTGCCACGCTGGTCATCCCCATCACCGGTTGTCCATGGCTGCCGCCTCTTCTCGTCGCTGTCGGGGGACCGCTTTTCTTGTTACTTGGCTGGGCCTTGGCGCTATCATCCTCGTTCAAGGACTTCTTGTTTCCGCTTCAGGTTTTCCCTCTCCAATTCATCCTAATTTGTTGCTCGTTTTCAATTAGCTTGATTCATCCTAATCAATCGATGAATTTAGGGTTTTCGAACATAGTAATTAGTTAGGGGGTTTAGAGCAATTTTATCGGGAGGTCACTGTGCACCGATACTACTGATTATATTATTAAAAAATTGCTACAGGGAACAAATCGATACTACAATGCTGCTTCTCTAGTATCGATTCTAGGAGGTTGAAAATTAAGGCCCACGTCACACGAGCTGGATAGCAATTGAAAAATTTTGGATGCCCCATACTAAACGACGTCGGTTTTGTTAAAACAACAACAACAAGCGGCGTTCCGGGCTCAGCGCATCTGCAACCTTCTGCAGCTGGTAGGACGCGTGTCGGCTCAGGATTGGGCAGCAGGAGGTTAGCCGCAGATGCCGACACCTGTTCGTTGATGGACGACCGAGATGTGATATTGGGGGGGAAGTATTTTACACATTAAAATTAATATTTCGGTAATAAAATATAAAAATTAAAAAATTAAAAAATTACTACAATACTAGATTCATTTTTCTCTATACATAGACATCAACTTTGAATATGTTTGATTAAATTTAAAAAAATCGAATTTGATTATAAATATGCAAAATATAATCCAAAAAATTAATTTATAATTATGGAATAATTTGAAATAATAAATAATGCAAGATATGAAATAAATAATTATTAAAAAATATTTTTTAAAGGTGGGAGTTGAATGTAATAATATAATCGAAAATGGAAATAATTGTTGAAGAGTGGTATATTTGTAAATTGAGTGGGTATGAAAAGATGGATTTTGGGATACTAGGGATGCTATTGATAAAGTGGAAAAAATGAGAATGAGATGTTAGGATGATGTGGCGGAGAGTGAAGAATAAAATATTAGTATTTCTAGTATCCCTAGTATCCCTTGATAAACATGGCCTTAGGGATGTAGATTACCTCGTACTGCTTCCAGATTTCGCATTTGTACGCCTTGAGTTTACAATTTGTGAATATCTCTTCATCTTTGTCTCCGTTTGCATTGCTTCCAGATGTCGCAGTTGTTCGGTTAGAACAACTCTTTGTGTATGTGTTGTTTGTTGACTTAGGTTGATGTGGTACATGTGTTGTATGTAGTGTTTCCATTTTCTATTCCTTATATCCAAATGAACTAGTACATGTGGTATATGTGGTGTTTGGGTGCAAGGACGTGTGGAGAGGCCGGTGTTTGGGGGAGGCGTTGAAGGGGATAAGGGGGTTTGTGAGGTTGTCGGTGGCGTCAGGGCTGATGCTATGCTTGGAGTTGTGGAACTCCATGACCATGGTCTTGCTTGCTGGTCACCTTCCTATATATATATTTGGCTGAATTAATTTCATGATGTAATTTCTGGGTGCAACTTGAACATAAACGAGTATGAAGTGATGTTGTTTGTCGGCATGAGTGCGGTTGTAAGGTAATATATACTCTATGTTTTGAGTTTGATGGATTGGATGTAACTATTTCTATGAAGTTGTAGAAGCGTTTGGTTAAGTAGAAATGTTACACACTCTATTTTTACACACTCTAGCATCAGTATGTAGATCTTTACCTAACTCAGCATGAAGCATATCTTAACATGCAGTACAGAGTATTAGTTTTAAAAGAATCGAAATTGACAATCTATGTTATTTTCCTTTTGTCTCTAAATTTATGAAGTTCTTCCAAATTGTCGATCTTCGTTCTACACTGGCTGGAGATGTCGAAGAAGAGGAGGAGTTCTGCTCTCGATTTGGTCAGTTATTTCTATAATTCCACTTTGTTTTTTCAGGCCAAGGGCTTATAACATGGAATTAACTTTTTTAAAAATATATTAATATTATATATGCACTTTACAATATTTTTTGCGCACTTTATAATCTTATTTTTGCACTTTACAATCATATACTAGCATTAAGATCTATAAGCTCTGATACGGGGTTAGCCGCAAGATGGCCCGATCTTCGACAAACAAGCAAGAAACTAAAGAAACGGAAGCAAGAATAATAAAGACTCAAGAACGCAGCAAAGAAACTCAAAGAAATCGATCAAGATCGGATCAAGACTCAACAAAGAACATCAAGAACAGATTGTTACTCGATGTCGACAGAAGGGAAATAACAAGACTCGACTAAATATCAATAAAGAATCGAAATTGCAATAAAGACACGACCGATAAGAACTGAGTCGATATATATAGAACAAGATAAAGACCCCAGGCCTCCTTAGAGGGTAGGAACCATTATCAATGACTATATAACCCGCCTCTACAACCCTACACAACCAAGCGGACAACTTGGAGGCACAAGGAGGGGACTCGTGGATACTAGGATCACCAAGTCTTGCGAAGTTGATGAACACAAAGCAAACCAAGCTGAGGCAAGATACCAATTCGACAATTGAAGAGCACAACTCTATTCAATCGACAACCACTCAATGTGTTTCACACAATTTGAGAAGACTAATTCTATTCAATATGTTCCAATCGAAATCAATGAAGGGTCTCGACATTATATAGCCTTACAAGGGCTGTTGGGCCGAAATTTAGATAGAAGAAGATAAATCTAACAACTTAAAGTAATTAATAAAATATCCCTAAAGTTTCATAAAATAACTTAAATAAAATTAATACTAAATATAGTAACAAGATGGAGCCCCAACACTTAGGCATATTCGGCAGTCCTATGACTAAGGTGGCTCGAGTTCATCTTGAATCCCTATGCACATATAGGTCTTCAATGTAGGCTCGGGGAGTTGAACCTTGCTCGAGAACAAAGCATGACTCACAAAGTTGAATGAGTCTCTCTGAAGCTTCCTAACCCGAGCTCGAGTCATAGGTCATTCTCCAATAATGATAGGCGTGTCAGGTGGAGCTGTAGAAGATGGTCCCGCATCAACCTCCCCTTCTTGAAAAGGATTCGACCACGAATCCAAGTCTTCATCCACAGCGAAGTAAGGGATTAGATCGGCGACGTTGAATGTAGTGCTCACGCCCATGTCTCCAGGAAGCTCTAGTTGGTAGGCATTGTCACCCACTCTCTTCTTCACCTTGAATGGTCCATCACCACGAGGTGCTAGCTTGCTCTTCCGTGCTTCTGGAAACCGCTTCTTCCTTAGGTGCACCCACACAAGATCCCCAGGCTGAAATGTGACCAAGCAACATCCATTGTTGACCTTGTTAGCATTGTATTCAGCCTTTTGCTTAAGCTTCTCACGTGTCCGTTCATGCAGCTCCTTAATGAACTCGACATGCTTACCTGCTTCAAATGATTCTTTTTCTCTCATAGGATATGGAGTAAGATCAAAAGGGGTTAGTGGATTAACACCATAGATACATTCAAATGGAGTGAGTTTAGTAGCCGAATGCATGGTTCTATTATATGCAAACTCCACATGAGGTAAGACTTCTTCCCAAAGCTTCAAATTCTTCCTAATTATGGCTCTTAGGACATTAGTAAGGGTTCTATTAGTCACCTCAGTTTGGCCATCAGTTTGGGGGTGGCTAGAAGTAGAGAATAGCAATCTAGTTCCCAATTTATTTCATAAAGTACGCCAAAAATGACTTAAGAATTTCACATCCCTATCACTAACAATGGTTTTAGGCACGTCATGCAACCTAACTACTTCTCTAAAGAATAGATTAGCAACATTGGTAGCATCATCAGTTTTATGGCATGAAAAAAAGGAGCCATTTTAGAGAATCGATCAACCACTACGAATATAGAATCCCTCCCCTTCTTAGTTCTAGGCAACCCAACTATAAAATCCATGGAAATGTCTTCCCAAGAGGCTGAGGGGGTCGGCAGTGGTGTGTATAGGCCATGGGGTATAAGCTTAGCTTTAGATTTAATGCAATCTATGCATCTTTTAAGGCAATGTTCTACATCCCTAAGCATATGTGGCCAATAAAAATGTGACTTCAGTGTATGATATGTTTTATCTCTACCAAAATGTCCCATTAATCCACCACTATGGGCTTCACTAACAAGTAATAATCGCAGAGAACATCTAGGAATGCACACTTGATCTTTTCGAAATAAGAAACTATCATGTATATAAAAACCATCAAATGGGCCTGTTTCTAAACATTTTCGAAAAGCATTACCAAAGTCCAGATCATTTTCATACAATTCCTTAATGTAAACAAAGCCTAAGACTCTAGAATCCAAAGTGGTTAAAAGAACATGTCTTCTAGATAACGCATCAGCAACCACATTGTCTTTGTCTTTCTTATACTTAATCACATAAGGAAATGTTTCAATGAACTCCATCCATCTACCATGTCTCCTATCAAGTTTATCTTGGCTTTTAAAGTATTTCAAAGATTAATGATCAGTCCTAAGAATAAACTCGCTAGGCCATAGATAGTGAGACCATGTCTTAAGCACTCTATACAAAGCATATAATTCCTTATCATAGGTAGAGTAATTAAGACAATCACCTTTCAATTTCTCAGAAAAGAAAGCAATAGGCTTACCTTCCTGCATAAGAACTCCACTAATTCCAACTCCGCTAGCATCGCACTCAACCTCAAATGGCCGAGAGAAGTCCGGTAGAGCTAGAAGTGACGCATGAGTCAGCTTGTCCTTAAGCGTGTTGAAAGCTTCCTCTTGAGCTGGTCCCCATGTAAACTCGCTTCTTTTCTTCATGAGCTCAGTAAGAGGTGCCGAGATGGTGCTGAAATCTCGTACAAAACGACGATAGAAGCTCGCCAATCCTTGGAAACTGCGCACATGGCCGATGTTGGTTGGTATTGGCCATTCTTGTATGGCTTTGATCTTAGCCTCATCGACACGCAGCCCCTTAGAACTCACTACAAAACCAAGAAAAGACACTTGTTCATTACGTAGCTCACATTTCTTTAAATTAGCATATAAGTGTTCAATTCTTAAAGTTTTAAGTACTTCTCTAAGATGTGATTCATGTTCTTTAGGGGATTTGCTATAAATCAGAATATCATCAAAATAAACAACAACAAATTTCGCTATAAAGTGTCTAAGCACATGATTCATTAAACGCATGAAAGTACTAGGTGCATTAGTTAAACCAAAAGGCATAACCAACCACTCATATAAACCAAGCTTAGTTTTAAATGCTGTTTTCCATTCATCGCCTTCATTCATTCTAATTTGATGATAGCCACTCCTAAGATCTATTTTCGAGAATATAGAAGCACCATGTAGTTCATCTAACATATCATCTAAGCGTGGAATATGATGATGGTATTTAACAGTAATATTGTTAATAGCCCTACAATCTACACACATTCTCCATGTACCATCTTTCTTAGAGACTAATAACACAGGCACAACACTAGGACTTAAGCTTTCACGAATATATCCCTTATCCAACAATTCCTGGACTTGGGATTGGACCTCTTGGGTCTCAGTGGGATTCATACGATAAGCAGGGCTATTAGGCAAGGCAGCCCCTGGAATAAGATCAATTTGATGCTCAATTCCACGAATAGGGGGTAGACCTGCTGGTATGTCATCGGGAAACACATCCTTATATTCCTCAAGAAGGGTGAGAATATGTGCTGGAAGAGTAGCTTTAAGCTCTTCACTTAACATGTTCAAGCCTTTGCAAAGGAGCATAAGAGTTGTTTCTCCATCCACAAATTCGTCTAAATATGTACTCTTGAAAACCAATAGTACACCTCTAGGCCAATTCTGAGGATCCACTTGGCTCGACTGAGCCGCCTTATCTAACTCACCTTTACTTACCTTGCGCTTCTCAATCTATTCAGACACTTGTGTAGGCGTCATGGGTTTGAGAACGACATTCTTTCCCTGAAAAGTAAAGGCATATCGGATAGTATGACCATCATGTTAGACCTTACGATCAAATTGCCAAGGATGACCTAATAAAATATGACAAGCTTGCATAGGCACAATATCACATAAAACATCATCTTCATAATGTCCTAGTTTAATATGCACCTTAACTTGCCTATTTACTTTCAAGTTTCCACAATCATTCATCAAATGCAATTTATAAGGTCTAGGATGTTGGACAGTAGATAATTGCAATTTGTCAACCATTTCTTGTAGGGGTGGGCGCGGGACGGGACGGAGGTCGTCCCACGTAATTTTTGCGGGGCAGGACCGGGACCGGGACGGGATTGGGACGGGATGGGCCTTGTCCCTCAAATAAAAAAAATTATAAAAAAACTCAAAATTTTCATAAATATATTGAGATTCTCAAAGGCGTAATAAATATATATATATGTATAATTTTTTATATTTTGCGGGTTCTCATATATGCGTACACATATATACGTGTGTACATGTATATAAACCCCGATGCAGTGTGTATATATATGGCCTTACATAGACCTGGGCAAACGCGGGCGCAGGCCGAGCTTGGACAGGGCTTTGCCCGAGATTTTGTCCCGTTGTTGCGGGCACGGGCCGAGCTAAGTACGCTTAACGGGTCGGAAGTCATGTCCAAGCCCGTCCGCGAATGCGGGTGCGGGTAGCCAGTGGGTACCCACAAGCTACACACTGTTTTTATTAAAATTATACGTCTATACATACATACTGTTTTTATTAAAGATATACATACATACTGTTTTTATATAGCTATACATATATACATATAATCAATTTTAATATATATAGGGAAGCTTTAAGATGTAAAACATCCTTAACGTGTAAAATTGTTTAAGGTGTAAAATTTTAAAAAACCGGACACGCAAATTTGATTTTTTTTTTAAAACCGAACCGGTGTTAATTGGACCGGCCAAAACAAAACGTTCTTCCTCCTCTCGCTGGGATGCATTTCTCATCCCGATCTTAGATCTCTCTGCCTCACCGGCGACGGAGGCCAGCGCATCCATGGTCGGCCGCCATGGTCACAGACAATGGTCTAAATATCGTGTATCGGAGTCTTATCGGTTGGGGGTAAAAAGGATATATCGGGGATATATCGGATGTATCGGATTCGCTAATTTTTAAACATAAATATTATATTTATACTTTAAAATTCAAAAATACACATAGAAAATTAATATTTAAATTTTAAAATTACCTAAATCACACAGTAAGTATCGTGGACATTCAAGTATTCAACCCCTCAAATAACACATGTATGCAGTAATGTGTACACAGTAAGTATCATGACATTCAAGTATTCAAGTATCATGGACATTCAAGTATTTATTCAAATAGGCTGCATAACAAATTAACAATGCATAACAATGTACAGTAAGTTCAGTAAAATTAATCACAAATTGAAATTGAAACACAATGTATACAGTAAGTTCGGGAAAATTAATCACAAATTGAACCGACTTGCAAGTGCAGAGGGAGAGAATGGTTGCTGATCTGCTAGGGCGTCCGGAGAAGAAGCAGGGGCGAGTCGGGTCGACCGGAGAAGAAGCAGACAGAGGCGGCCAGATTTCCAAAGCCGGCGGCCGCAAAAGAAGAGGGGACGAGTCAGGCGACCGCTCACCACTGAATCACTGGTTCTCTGAACGCCGGGTGGTCGGAGAGACGCAAGGGTGGTCGGAGAAGAAGCAATCGCCTCTTGCAGGGTCGCAGCCAAGCCGCAAATCGCAACCCTAGACCTTGCCTGGTTCTCCTGTACATACTCGGTTATTCCCTTTTTCCTCATTTTTTTCCATAAAAAAATTAAAAAGAATATTAAAACAACGTCGTTTCAAGGCAACGAAATATCGGTCAAGGTCGTTGACCCGATATTACCCGTTAACCGATATTTTCCAACCGATACACCGATATCGTAGCGGGTTCTAAATATCGCCGATATATCGGCCGATATATCCGATTCCGATATTTAGAACACTGGTCACAGATCTCTCTGCATCCATCTCCGTCATGGTCGGCCTCCGCCTCCAATGGGTGTTTCGCCGATAATTCATCTCGATTCTGCAATTAGGGTTTCGAGATGCCGCAGAGACACTCGATTCTGCAATTAGTCGCCCAATTGCCTCCAGGCTCTGCCGGCTCTCTCTCGCTCGATCTTGTCTCATCTCCCTCTACTTGTCGTCTTTTTGCTCAATCGTCGAATCGAGCTCTCTGCTGTCGTCGTCTCTGTTGTGCACGCCGAGTTGTTGCATCGCTCTCTTCAACACAGCCCTGGTCTCTATCTGCTCTCTTACTCTCGCTCAGCCGCTGCCTCTCAGATCTGCCCTTCGATTCCTGTTCGAAAACCTTGCCCCCTCTTCTTGTTTGGTGTTGGCTCATCTGTGCACACCGTCTCAGTATCACAAGAGCCTCCATCCTCTAGCTGATAATTTTCCTCATGTTTATAGAAAGAAATCCCTTTTTGAAGCATCCCGTTGGTGAGAGCGAACGTGGTTTATTAAAGTAACTTATCTTAATCAGGTTAGTGCTCTATTACATTGATCCTTGCATCATATTGTGCTCTATGTTCTCCCTTGGGATAAATTGAAGAAATAGGTTAGGCATATCAGGATTCTTTTTTGCGCTTTGGGTTTTCTTTTGATAACTCAGCTCCCCCAAGAATGGGACATTTTCCCTTTTTGGGGTTTGCAGAAGCAGAAAGGAAGTTAGAACCTGGATTAGCATAGCATTGTATATGCTGTTATTTTTCTGTGGACTTTAAAGTCTACATTTGGAGAAAACTTAGCCTTTTGTCCATTCATTTAGTATGAAGAGGTGACTAACTGATTTCGTAGACATTGATCTCATATGTGGGGAATTTCACCTTCCATGGTTCTAATTTTCTCTGGAATGTTCTCATTGCCTTTTATTGGTTTGTCTTTGCAAGGTTTGCACAACTTGACTATTCCTAGATATTGCAGCCTTTCATTTCTTTGTTCAAGAGAAATTTAGGTATGAATTGATAATATAAACACGGGAATGTGATGAATTTGGGGTATTTGGCTGATTTCAGGCTTGCAAATGAAGGGTGTTCAGCTTACTGGTAGAGAGAAACATGTTCCAGGTTGCCTGGGAAGAATGGAAAACCTCTTTGATTTGACCTCAGCGCCTGCGGTAGCTTGAAACAGGCTACTTACAGAGAAGCCACATTTTGCTGATGGTGATTTCTTTCTTTCATGGTTTTTTCTTGATCACCAGTTGTTGCCAATATAGTATCAGTTTGCTGATGGTGATTTGAGCACCTAATTTCCCATATTTTAGAATTCAAAAAGTGCAATTTTAGTTTTTCCAGATTTGAGCACCTCATTGGTAGATTTGAGCACGTCATTGAGAATTTGAGCACCTAATTGTCTAGACTTGAGGTTACTTGTGTTATGTGCAATTTTAGTTTGAAAAAGTGCACATATAAAACTGAAAAGTGCAATTTTAGAACTAAAATGTTCTTAGCTTGTCCAGATTTGAGGTTACTTGTGTTGGGTTAGCTTATTACTTGTCTTAAGATCCATAAGCTCAATTAGGAATGAGCGCCTGAACGATTGTAGTTGTTCAGGAGGTCGGTGGTTCGACTCCACCTGGATCTATCTATTGTTTCAATGTTAAAAGTTTGAATGTCCAAAGTTTAGATCTATTATTATTTGTGAAACCAATCATTTTATTTATGAACCTTAAAAATAAGAATTTAGTTTATGCAACATATATCATAAGAGTTCACTCAGAGCGCAAATATATTCAAGCAAATATATTCAAATATTTCTACAGATCCTACTTAATTTGCTGTTATAGACCTTTATTGGTCAGTTGTGACAACGGTTAATCAACCAATTCTTCAGTGAAGAAATCTTACGTGCTTTAAGTTTATAGCCATCAATTGCCCTGATACAAATTTACAATATGTAAAATGCAATGAAAGTAACCCCAATCGTAAATCATATTTTGGATATTTACCTTCGCATCCCTTTTTAAAGAAACGTAATAAAGAGAAAATTAATTGATGTTTGTTATAGAAATGGAATGAGTAGCAGAAAACACCAGGAAAAGATTAAAAAAATGCACTTCACAGTTGCACAAATACACTTCACAGTTGCACAAATGCACTTCACAGTTGCACAAGTACACATTATAATTTTATTTTTGCACCTTATACTATTCACGAAGAGAAACATAATAAGAGATACCACATAGATAGACTATACAGGGTTTGAACCCGCATCTTTGTGCGTAGGCACATCGCTCTCCCATTTTGAGCTAATAGGCTTTAGTGCACATTTAATTTATATTTGCACTTTTTGAAACTTAAAGTGCACATTCAAACTAAAAGTTGAAGTGTTTAAAATTCATATTACAATGCTTAAAAGTGTACAATTGTATTCTATATTTGCACATATTGTATCTTATTTTTGCACAATTGTATTCTAAATTTGCACATATTGTATCCTACTTTTGCAAATTTGTATCATAAATTTGCACAATTGTATCTTACTTTTGCACAATTATAGTTTAAATCTGCACAATTGAATCGCGAGAAACCGCGGTGAAGAAATAAGAAGATTTTTCTATATAAAAATATAAGTTGAAAAAATCATAGTCAAATTCCTGCCGGTAAGAATGTGGAGAAGGAAAAAAAGAGAATGGTTTCGCCTACTCAAGTATTATAAATGTGCACAGTTGTATCTTACTTTTGCATAATTGTAGTTTAAATCTGCACAATTGAAACTTACTTTTGCACACTTGTACTCTAAATGTGCACATTACAGTTTTATTTTTGCACTTTATTATTTTATAGTTGCACAAATGCACTTCACAGCTGCACAAATGCACTTCACATCTGCACAAATGCACTTCATAGTTGCACAAATGCACATTAGAATCTTTCATATAGGTCATAAATGAAGATACAAGCTAGAAGTAAAATCAAAACTTTGTTACCATTACTGAGTCCTGCAAACCTTCAACTGTTCGCATGCATAATCACTCAGTCTGTAATGTGCTATTGCACTTTAGAGCAATAAAAATAAATTTTAATGCATTATTAAAGAATTGTGAATTGATCTACATTATGAGCAGCTTTTGAAGAATTTTGCAGTATCCATATTGTCACAGTAAAGGTCAAGTTTATGACAGTACACACCAACTGCATAAATATCCTCTCCAGTTCATGACACTATACATTGTGAATCTGTGATTACATAAGCCTCCTCTCAGATTCTTGACCACTCATATGACATACTGGAAACTGTAAGGTGTTGATTTTTTTGGTGTTTGGAGCTAAGATTGCACCATGTTCTCTGATTCATTCTCGTGGCTCGATGAGCTCCATAGAAAACTTCGGCTTGTACAACAGTTTTTTTTCACCTTTTAGTGGATGTTGTGGGACGGGAAAAATTGAACTGTGTCTGCTGACAATCACGAGAACGTGTTGAAGGCTTGTGCCCCACGAGCAACTTTGATAAACACATCCTCCAAAGTGGTGTCAGTGAGGCCCTAAGCGTATACTGTGAACTGGCTCTTGGCTTTCTGCACTGCCCGAAACACGTATGAGATTTTCACCTCTTGTTTTGGCAGCTCAAACTTCTGTGTTCCTGAAATGTGGTAAACCTTTTGTGCAGTTGGGGAGAGAGTCCGCACCATGCTTTCCACCTCCTCCTCGTGACTTGAAGAAGTTGTAATTGTAAACACAAAAGAACCTCCATACCGAGCTTTCAGCTGCCATAAACACATTAAAATGATCAACAGTTTGTACAGAAGTAACACAATTGAAACCTGATCCTTTTTTGCAGTCATCTGAAGTGTTTTTGAGCAGCAAATGTTACCTCTTTTGGGTTTCCTATGCACTGCAAGCTCCCATCAACAAAAATCCCCAATCTATCACAAAGCACCTCGGCTTCTTCCATAGAATGAGCTGACAGAAAAAATAAAATTTGAGGTTAGTACTCATTTACAGTCACAGAGAGCAACCATGTGCAAGGAGGAAGAGATTGTTACTACTTACTGGTGAGAATGATAGCTCGGTCTTGCTTTGCCCGTCTCACAACGTTCCACAAGTTATTTCTTGAAGCTGGATCCAGTCCAGTACTTGGCTCGTCCATGTAAACAACCTTCATATTACCAGGTTATTCGTCTTGCAATTAGAATGCTTTGAATATTATGCGTTAAAACTGAGCTAAACCAACAGATGTCATTAGAGGCTGGGGTGGAATGCACATGGTAAAACAAACCTTTGGATCCCCAATCAATGAGATAGCCACACTAAGTCTCCTTTTCATTCCTCCACTGTATTTGCCAACAAATTTGTCACCAACACCACCATGAAATAAATTCACACTTTTAAGAGATTCCTCCACAGCCTACAAAAGCAAATGAAAATTTCACTGTAGACTTCATATTTCAGACTCACTGCACATCACGTCCAAGATATCAACTATATTTCCTATGAAATAACTTCTCCAAATATCAATGAAAGCCCAATAAGAGAGGATTACCTGCTTTAAAGCATCACCTTTTAGGTTCTTAAGCCTACCATAGAACAGAAGGTGCTCCCTTCCTGTTAAGGATTCCCATAGCAAACTGTGGAAGTCGGAATGAGCACGAACAATTAGATTTATGAGATATGAGAATTTGAGATTATTTTTTTACCTTTTCCTAGGAAAATATGTACAAGAAAACAAACACAGAAGCTCATTTAGTTATTTAGACATACTCATGTTGTGGACAAACACCCATGTTGGTGTATATATCGTCCATTTGACTCAGTATCTCTACCCCTAAATCCCTAAATTTAGAAATTGCTAAATCACCATCGAAATATAAAGATGAAGGAACATATACCAATTTCAGAACACTAATTAGAAGACAAAATCGACGATTGATTGATTGAAGAGGGCCAACAAAGAAGCAACGAACGAACCTGAGACCCTAATTGGTCGAAGAGGGCGAAGAGAGATAGTGAACAAAAGCGAAGAGAAGAGGGCGATCTGTTGTGATCTATGAGGGCAAAGAGGGTCGCCGGGATCGAAGATGCTGATCTCGGCTAGCTGTGGCTCTACGTCACTGCCTCTGCTTCTCCGACTCCATTGATAATAAGAGAGGCGAGCGTACCTCTACTTCTCCATTGTTAAGAGAAGAGACGGATGTGACGGAGAGACCTAATAAACAGGCGCAACCCGCGATACACTAATTCGCCCAAAAAAACATTATTTAAAGAAATTTTACACGTTAAGCCTGTTTTACACGATAAGGATTTTTTACATTTGAAGGAATCCCTATATATATATATAGGGAGTGGTTCCAGAGTGCACAAATATTATTCGGTGAAATGTGAAATATTATTCGGTGAAATTTTAAGCATTATTCGGTGAAATGTGAAACATTCTACCGAACACTGTTATGTTTTTTTTTTCCGTTCAGTTCAGATGAAAACGTCCCAATTCCACTGAATAATTTATAACATTCTACCGAATAATGTTTAGTTTTTTTATTTATCCATTTCAAATAAAAGAAACCTCAATTCCATAAACAATAGTTACAATTTATATGGAATGCTTCAAATTTCACCAAATAATGTTTCACATTCCCCTAAACAATACTCACATTTCACCGAATAATGCTTCAAATTTCATTGAATAATGTTTCACATTTCACTGAATAATATTTTGTGCACAATGTACATCCTAAGCCTTGTGCACAAGTTACCCATTCTCTCTCTCTCTCTCTCTCTCTCTCTCTCTCTCTCTCTCTCTCTCTCTCTCTCTCTCTCTCTCTCTCTCTATATATATATATATATATATATATATATATATAGTTACTGTTTTATTTTTTTTTAAATGAATAATTTATATTACATGTATAGCTACTGTTTTGAAAATGAATAATTAATACTATAGTATATATTAAAATGAATACATACATATATAGTTACTGTTTTTTTTAAATGAATAATTATTATTATATATTACAGTGTACGTATGTAATTATATACACACTACTGCTATATATATATATATATAGTATTATACTCTATATCCTAATATTATATATATAGTATTATATTATTATTATTATTATTATTATTATTATTATTATTATTATTATTATTATTATTATATGTGTGTGCGGGAGGGGATTTGCGGGATCCCGCCGGGACGTCCCGCGTTCCGTCCCGCATACTTTTTGCGGGACGGGACTGGGACGGGCCCGGGATTTGCGGGATTTGTGCCCACCCCTAATTTCTTGACTAGCTAAATTACAACAACTACCACCATTAATGATCATATTTACAACCTTTCCTTTAACTAGACAACGAGTATGAAACAAGTTTTCTCTTTGATTATCATCACATGGTGTAGGAACAACACTTAAAACTCTCCTAACAATCAAAAATTCTCCATGTTCATATTCGACCTCATCATCATTATTATCATAACATACAAGGTTGAGATTCTGATCATTATCATTATTAGCATGCTCATCATGTTCATCACAAGAATTTTCAGATTCATATTCTCCTAAGTGATTAACCATGAGAGTTTTCTTATTAAGGCAATCCTTCATATAATGACCTCTACCTTGACATTTAAAGCATACAATATCTCTAGAACGAGTGGTAGAAGGGTTAAGATTACTCCCTTTGGGACCAGTAGATGTCCCAGACGATTCACGTCCATTTCATGAACCTTTACCCTTGTCGAGGGGCTGCTGGGGTTGTCGGCTATCACTCCTCCATTGGGGCTGCTAGGTTCGATCTCTAGAACTCATATCCGAGCGCCCTTGGGGCTGTTGAGGCCGATTGGAGCGCCACCCTTTTTGCTGGCCACTCGACACTCTTCCTTGGTTCTTATAGCGTTGTCCCTTTTCTACTTTAATTGCTAAATGTAACAAATCAGTAGGAGTAGTATAGGGAAAATAATCAATTTCATGAGCTAAGGCGGGATGCAAGATCTTAAGATATCTAGCATTAGTTTTTTCATGTGATTCCACTACATTAGCCATAGCCATGGTTTCTTGCATAAGATTAAAGGTTTCCTCAATAGTTTTGTTACCTTGTTTTAGATTTTCTAATCTTTGCATTAGCTCTCTATCATAGTGTTAAGGTACAAACCTATTTCTCGTCAATGCTTTTAGTTGATCCCAAGAAGCAACAGGTGCATCAAGTGCTCTTCTCCTTTCCTTAACTAGATTATCCCACCAAATTAAAGCAAAACCTTGAAATTCTAGGGAAGCTAATTGTACCTTTTTAGCATTAGAGAAATTATGACAATTCCAGATTTGATCCATTTTAATTTCCCAATCAATATAAGCATCTGGATCAGTCTTACCATCAAAAGGAGGAATCTTTACCTTAACCTTACCTATGCCATCCTCGTCATTGTACCTAGGTGCTTGGTTCGGATCTCCTCTTTGATTCCTTCTCGAGCGTTGCTCCCAATACTCCTTTTCTTGGAAGTCATCATCTTGCTCCGAGTAATAGTATTGCTCTTGGAAGCCTCGTCCTCTTCCCCTTCCTTGTCCTTGACCTTGCACATGAACAAACTCATTATTCCTATCATTTCTCCCACCTCGTGGAGAGTTGTTTTCTTCAAAATTAGGATTATTCACATTAAGATTAGGGTTAGGATTAGGATTAGGATTAACGACTTCCCTTTCACCTTGAGGCGATTCAGCACGCCTTTGTTCTCTTTGACTAGCATTGGTGTTTGAACCACTCGGCCTTGAGCTATCCATAGTCGCCATCTTGGCTTGTAGTGCAGCAAAGGCGTCCGCCATTGTGGTCATATTAGCTACCAAGGTGTTGAATTGTTCGGGTGTCACAGTAGCACTCGAGTTACCCTCACTAATGGGCTCGTTGTTTACTTGGTTACCTGGCTGAAACATTGCAAAAAGAAAAGAAACAAAGAACTATGTAAAGGATTAGTAAAAAATAATAACAACCTCACAATTATGTTTCGCTCACACTCCCTCTCTGGTTGATATGTCACGCTTGCTAGGGCAATCCGCTTTGGGCAAATCAACACTCAAGAAAAGAACTAAGCAATCAAAGTATATGAATCAAGATAATGAATGAAACAACAACCAAGAGTACTCGACAAAGGGCTGTAGTACTCGCCAGAAGCAAAGAGAGAACTCGACAGGGGTCAAGATCACTCGACTCAAGCAAGGTGAGCACTTGATCAAGGAAATCAGTACTCGACACAACCAAAACAGTACTCGACGTGGCCTTTCAGGGTCCGTTTCGACAAAGGAGCACTCGACACTAACAGGAGTGTACTCGACACAATGAAGAAACAAGCAAAGACACTCAAAATCGACAAGAGAGTACTCGACAGGGAGTTCGCAGCACTCAACACAAACTGAAAATAGAGAAAAATAAAAGAAAACTAAGGAAAGTATGGAAATTTACCTCTTTTGATTGAAAACCTTTAAGTTAGGATGTTGTAGTTGCGAGGTAGGGTTTCAATTTTTTGTGATTTGTGGGAGGTATGTGTTTGGGTAGAAGGGATGTGTCGATTTAGGGCTAGAACAAAGATCACCAATGGAGTCTTTAGAGCTTTCTTGCACTAGATCAAACAAACTTTTATTTTTTTTACTTGCCCCTAGTGAATTTTAATCCTCCTAGGTCCAAGTATGTATGTCCTTTTTTTTTTTTAATTTTCGGACTGAATATATATATATATATATATATATATATATATATATATATATATATATATATATATATATATAGAGAGAGAGAGAGAGAGAGAGAGAGAGAGAGAGAGAGAGAGAGAGAGAGAGAGAGAGAGAGAGAGAGAGAGAATGGGTAACTTGTGCACAAGGCTTAGGATGTGCATTGTGCACAAAATATTATTCGGTGAAATGTGAAACATTATTCAGTGAAATTTGAAGCATTATTCGGTGAAATGTGAGTATTGTTTAGGGGAATGTGAAACATTATTTGGTGAAATTTGAGGCATTTCATATAAATTGTAACTATTGTTTAGGGAATTGAGGTTTCTTTTATTTGAAATGGATAAATAAAAAAACTAAACATTATTCGGTAGAATGTTATAAATTATTCAGTGGAATTGGGACGTTTTCATCTGAACTGAACGGAAAAAAAAACATAACAGTATTCGGTAGAATGATTCACATTTCACCGAATAATGCTTCAAATTTCACTGAATAATGTTTCACATTTCACCGAATAATATTTGTGCACAATGCACACCCTAAGGGGTGTGCACACCCGAACCACACCCTATATATATATATATATATATATATATATATATATATATATATATATATATATATATATATATATATATATATATATATATATATATATATATATATATATATATATATATATATATTATACCTAATGCAAGAAAACTAACAATAAGGGAAAAGGACACGAAAATCTGAATGCAATGGTGATAAAAGATAAAATTTTAGCACTAAAGATAAATATGTAGACACACATTGGATAAAATAGGAAATAAAATCTATCTTAGCCTTAAAGAGATATTTGATAGATATGATGAATTAATTCCACCAAATAAAATCTGATTTTTAATAAGGCAAAAAAAATAGATAGAATTAAATATCTCAAAGATGGAACAAATAAACCAAAGAGAGAAAAGATAGAACAAACTACGTTTGTGTATGTGGAGGACTCAATTCGGCCAAGCAAAGGCTATGGGGACAGCTTGCTGCCGTTGGCTTTAGGGTGTTCACAAGGGGTTGTGCGCACCACTTTGGTCGACTCCACAGTCTCGACTAGACTTTGTGTTTAGGCTATGCAACCACGTTTAATCACAAACAATCACAAACTCAAGATTAGTGCAATAATCAATAAAGAATGCAAGAAGTAAAAGACCAAATAAAGAAAAGACTCTATTTTTGTGTTTTTGTGTTTAGGAAAAGAAAAAGACTCAATCTTAATGTCGGAAACCAAAGCTCTGATGCCAATTTGATACGGAGTTAGCCGCAGGATGGCCTGATCTTCGACAAACAAGCATGAAACTAAAGAAACAGAAGCAAGAATAATAAAGACTCAAAAACACAGCAAAGAAACTCAAAGAAATCGATCAAGATTGGATCAAGATTGATCAAGACTCAACAAAGAACATCAAGAACAGATTGTTACTCGATGTCGACAGCAGGGAAATAACAAGACTTGACAAAATATGAATAAAGACTCGAAATTGCAATAAAGACACGACCGATAAGGATTGAGTCGATCTATATAGAACATGAAGGTTCGATAATGTAAAACAAAGTAATATAGAAATACTCTAGAAGGGGGGTTGAATAGAGTATGCCAGTTTTTCGCAGATAGTCTCAAGACTTTTGAAGCTCGTGCAAAACCCTTTGAGATTAGACTTAGTCTTTTCTCTGAAAACCTGAATCACAAAGTTAAACAATCAAACCAAGTGCAGAAATAAGGTAAAGCAGTAAATAAAGGACTCGATGAGTTATTTACGAGGTTCGGCACGAACTTGGCCTACGTCCCCACCTAGGGTTCTTCCACAACCCTAGGATTCAACCGGCTTTTATTGATTCACAAGACTTAGGATCCTAATAGCTCACCGAGAAGCCTCTCTCCTATACAATTGCAATCTAGTCAACTCACGTTCCCTTGGAGTCCTAGACCAATCTAGAAGAGCCCCACCTCTCTATGCTATCTAGTACAATCCTCTTACACTTAGTGAATCAATCGCCTAGTGTTCACTTCCTGAGTTACAAACTCTCGAGTATAACACTATAACAAAATATATCCTATAAGCTCACTGTGTAACTCTCAAATGCTTTGAAATGAAATAACAGACTCTTAAGGACCAGCAGAGAGCACACGAAGAAGACAGATCTCGCTTGAAGGCTTGAGTGTATGAAAGCTTGTGTTCAACAGATGTATGCCTGTCTTCTTATTCCTTTGCTTTATATTGAAACAAATCGGCGCCTAAGGATCTTCACCAACGGCTAGAGAGGATCATGGCTTCAGTTGGATCTTCTATCTTTGGAAACTTCGGAGGCCATGATCTTCCGGTTTGAATCTTCTCAAATTATAACATAAGGAAGGAAATAATATTCGAAAATACTTCCTGAAAGGTTAGTGTATATATAATAATATAATGGAAGCATATAATAACATAAAATAATATTCGAACATAATATCATATAGAACATGTTTTGTGTTTCATAACCACTGTTAAAGCTTCAAGACCTTTGACACAAACAGACTGTCAAGGCCTTTGAAACTTATTCCGATTTTCATCAAGGGAGTGGAGTTATCAATCTCCTCCTTGATGAAAGACAAAACATGTGCATCCTTGCAACTTATTCAAGCATATATAATATAAGTAAAATCGGACTAAGTACCTGCATGGGTTAGACAAATGTTGGATCAAAATTTTAAAGCATGAAAACCATCCAACTAAAAACAAAACCAAGGTCTTCCAAGACCTTTAAATCGCAACAGTTTTAAAAAGTCTAACACCACCACCGATCATCTCCCCCTTTTTGTCTTTCAACAAACGGAGGAGGCAGAACAGTCACCAAAAGTTTTAAAACAGTTTCCAAAAACCAGCAATGTTTCAGATTTGGGGTTAGGGTAGGGTAGGGTAAGGCTAAGCTTCATCGTCCGGAACATCATCAGTGAGCTGCGACCATAGACCTTGCAACAACTTGGTTATCCTGCTCATCTCCGCTATAAACTCCTTGTGCAGCTCCTTGAAATCCAGGCGAACTTCCTCCAAGCCCAACTCCAGGTTGTCCATGCATTCATCAATGGCTGAGGCAGTGGGAAGAGCTTTTGAAGGAGAGGCAAGACTCCAAGTCCCTTGGGGGGACCGAGTGATGCCAATCTTTTCAAGGCTCTTGGAGTCGAACTTACCCATATGACGCTGATGTTCTTCATTTTTAAAATCGATTCCAAAAGCTTTGAAGATTTGGGTTAAAAGGGTAGCAAAGGGGAGGGGAGTTCCTTTCCTGGCTTTTCTAGTGTGAGCCATGGATCCTAAAATGGTGTTGGCCAGATCAAGATCAAGGCCATTGAGGAATCGGTAAAGTAGAACCATGGCATTGTTGGTCAGGAGAGAGTCGGAGTTTAGACGGGGTAAGAGGCAACGCACAATGATGTTAAATATGATATTTGCCTCTAGGGTAAGGGATGAGTGGGTTAGCTGCTTTGAGGTGTTGGTAGATGCTTCGGGTAGAAGATATTTTTATCGGGCAAGGGTAATGCAGTCTTCTTTAGAGAGGTTTTCTTTAGAGGGTGGACAAGGGCTTGGTAGGCCAAGAAAATCAGCGAAGTCAAAGGAGTTGAAGGAGATTCTAACTCCCTTGACGACAGATTCCAAGAACCAACCATCGTCAATGTGTTTGGCTTTGAGGTTTATATAGAACAGGCGGGTGAGTTGGGGATAATAGACGGTTTGAAGATTGAGAAGGGTCCAGGTTGGGGATTTTTTAAGAATAGCAATACATGGTAAATTCAAAGCTTCAAAGAACGCAATATCTAAAAATCAGAACAGTAGATCCTACGAGTTCGAAACTCATCTACCCACTTTCCAGCCGTTTCAGCATTTTCAAACCATGAAGAGGGTAAGGATTGGTTTACCTGGATGTAGGCGGGTGGATCAGCATTCTTCCTGCGAGCAAGTGTTGGAGCAGCTCTCTTGGCAGGCGCCTCAAAGCCTCTGAGGGTGCCCTTCCTGGTGCGCTTGGGAGAAAGAGGCTTGGCTGTAGAGGCTTTCTGCTTCTTTGGAGATGGGGGATGAGGAGGAGGAGAAGGAGAGGGAGCATGCTCGGGCTCCTCTTCCTCTTCTTCCTCTGACCCCGAGTCTTCACCGGACCTTTCAGCGTCGTCTCCACCGGTATCCTCGTTCTCTCCGGATTCGTCTTGCTCCTCGTCCTCTTCCTCAGGCTCCTCTTCAGAAGGAACCTCCTTGAGAGCCTCCGCCTCAGCTTCCTTCCAGATTCTCTCAAGTTCCTCCTCGACCAGCTTCTTTGCAAGCTCGAGATCCTCCTCGGCCTTTTTCTTCCTTAAAGCTTCTTCTTCGGCTTCCTTGGCTGCATCCCTTTCCAGAATAGCATCAAGATCCTCCTCTTCTTCTTCTTCCTCATCCACCTCCTCAACGATGACCTTCTTTTTCCCTTTCTGCTTCGCACTGAGAGGCTTCTTAGCAGAGCGTTTTTGAGAGCCCTTGGTTACTGTAGTCGTGCTCTCAGCGATGGTGCTCTGGACAACAGCAGGGACGATGGCTTGAGGAGTGGGTTTAGGTGTAGGAGAAGTAGCAATGACCTGGCGTCCCTTGGGGGTGGCGCCAAGTCTTTTGGGTGTGGAAGCTTTCTTTGATTTGGGAGCCATAGAGGTAGTCGGCTAGTGTTTCAGGATAGTTTGAGAGGTTGAAGAAGGAGAATTGGAAAAGTTTTGGGTAGTTATGAGGTTATGAGGTAATCGAGTGGGGTTTGAGTTTTAAATAGGAGAGATTTGAGTGATGGGACGGGGTTTAGGGTTCCAATGTAAGTAATGATAACATTGCCAATTTGAAAAATATTTCAATTCAAAATTCAAATCTTCTCTTAACCATTTTAGAATGGGAGGGAAATAACCGAAAATATTTTGTTCCAAAAATATCTCTACGGATAAAATATGTGACATAAATAAAATATTTTAAAATCCAATGAAAATAATACTTGATCAAATATCTAAAAAGATATTAACCAAATATATACGATCCGATATCTGTTTTCTACCATTCAGTTCACAAACCTTGACATAAAACTCAAGGGTCTTGACACTGAGTAGAATTTATCTTTCGTAAAGGGAAAGCCCCCCCTACGAAAGTGCATCCTTGTTAAGCATCCCAATCTCTCGTCTAATGAAGGTGAACCTGTCCTCTGCCAAAGTCTTAGTAAAAATGTCAGCCCATTGATAATTAGTTGAAATAAAGGAAATGGACACATCACCTTTTTCGACATGGTCTCTAATGAAATGATACCTTACATCAATATGTTTGGTCCTTGAATGTTGAACATGATTCTTTGAAATGGAGATGACACTTGTATTGTCACACTTAATGGGAATGCCTTTGAGGTTGATGCCAAGATCTCGCATTGGTTGAGATATCCAAAGGATTTGGGAGCAGCATGCTCCGGCTGCTATGTATTCGGCTTCTGCAGTTGATAGGGCAACTGAGTTTTGTTTCTTAGAATGCCAACTGATCAAAGATGCTCCTAAGAATTGGCAGCATCCTGATGTGCTCTTTCTATCCACCTTATAGCCTGCAAAATCTGCATCAGAATACCCGATTAATGTGAAATCCTTTTGCTTTGGGTACCATAGTCCAAGCTCCTTAGTGCCATTGAGATATCGAAAGATCCTCTTCACAACCACGAGGTGAGATTCTTTAGGATCAGCTTGAAACCTAGAACACATGCAAACACTAAACATGATGTCAGGTCTACTAACTGTAAGATATAGTAAAGATCCAATCATTCCCCGATACTCCTTTTGATTGACACTCTTCCCATTCTTGTCTTGATCTAGGGATAATGTTGAGCTCATGGGAGTCTTGGCTGCTTTGGATTGATCCATCTTGAACTTCTTCAAGAGATCCTTAGTGTACTTGCTTTGGTTGACAAAGATCCCTTTCTTGGATTGATGAACTTGTAATCCCAAAAAGAAGTTGAGTTCACCCATCAAGCTCATCTCAAATTCACTGCATATAATGTCAGAAAATTCCTTGCACAAAGATGTGTTAGTAGCACCAAATAATATATCATCAACATAAATTTGAATAACCAAAATGTCCTTTCCTTTGGTCTTGATAAAAAGAGTCTTGTCGATCAACCCCCTTTGAAAATCATTTTCTAAAAGATATTTTGACGAGCGCTCATACCAAGCTCTTGGGGCTTGTTTCAAACCATAAAGAGCTTTGTCTAGTTTATAAACATGATTTGGAAATTCTGAACTTTCAAACCCTGGGGGTTGAGCCACATAAACTTCTTCTTCTAAGAAACCATTAAGAAAATCACACTTGACATCCATTTGATATAACTTTATGCTCATAAAAGATGCAAATGCTAATAATATACGAATGGCTTCAAGCCTGGCTACGTGAGCAAAGGTCTCCTCGTAGTCAATACCTTTCTCTTGATTGTAGCCTTGAGCAACAAGCCTTGTCTTGTTCCTCACGATCTTACCATTCTCATCTAGCTTGTTTCGAAATACCCATCGTGTGCCAATGACCGATTGATGCTTTGTCCTAGGCTTCAAGGTTCAGACTTTGTTCCTTTCAAATTCGTAAGCTCACTTTACATAGCAATGATCCAATCTGGCTCTTGAAGGGCCTCATCTACCTTCTTTGGTTCAATAAGAGAAACAAACGCGTGAAAAGCACAAAGATCTTTAAGTTTAGAACGAGTTTGAACACTAGAAGTAGGGTCAGAAATGATATCCTTTAATGAGTGTGATGAGGAGTATTTGAATTTTCTTTTACTAGTCTCAGCTCCTTGATTCGTCACACCAGCAGGATTGGTTTGAGGTACATCTGACTCCATAGTCCTGTTAGGTTCAGTTTCAGCAGTTTCTGATGTTTCAACACTGTTGGATTGGACACCAAGGGCTTTGGACGAATCTTCAACACCTTGGGCCAATTCTTCAGTGTTGAGAATCTGTTCCTGCATGTTCCTCTTCTCTGTGTTCTTGGTAGCAGCATCTTCACCTTCCTCGTTCTCTGCATGGATGTTAAGATCTATATTTGCAATACTTTCACTCAAAGAACCGTCATTGTATTCATTAAATATAACATGTATACTTTCTTCAACTAACTGGGTCCTTTTATTGAAGATTCTATAAGCTTTGCTACTTGTGGAGTAGCCAAGAAATATACTTTAATCACTACGCGCATCAAATTTCCCAATGTTATCTTTTCCATTGTTATGAACAAAACAAGTACAGCCAAAGGGTTTAAAATAAGATATAAGTGGTTTGTGGCCTTTGAAAAGTTCATAAGGAGTTTTCTTTAAGATGGAACGAATAAGACAACGATTCAAAATATAGTTAGCTGTGTTAACAGCTTCAGCCCAATAGGTTTTAGGTAATGCATTTTCTAAAAACATAGTCTTGGCCATGTCCTCTAAGGTGTGGTTCTTTCGTTCCACAACCCCGTTTTGTTGAGGTGTCCTAGGAGCAGAAAAATCATGGGAGATGTCATATTTAACATAAAACAAATCAAACTGAAGTTGATCAAACTCCCTACCATGATCACTCCGAATTGACACTATAGGCTCGTTTATTAAAGTCTGCAACTCCTTACAAAGTTTTGAAAACTCAAATAAGGCCTCTGATTTTTCTTTTAAAAATGCAACCCAAGTATATCTAGAAAAATCATCAACAACAACAAGCATGTACTTTTTACCATTGGGAGATTTGACACGCATAGGACCACATAAATCCATATGTAAAAGCTCAAGGGGTCTAGAAGAACTTACAACGTTTTTGGGTTTGAAAGAGCTACGTGTTTGTTTACCTCGTGTGCATGCATTGCACATATCAATACCTTTGAAGTCCATCTCAAGTAGCCCTCTTACAAGCCCTTTGGACACAAGCTTCTGTAGTGTATGTGGACTCACATGACCGAGTCTCCTGTGTCAGAGCTTTGGATCGTTCGTCAAAGCCTTTAGACAGGTTAAGCTTCCTTGTGCCACTTGATCAGCACTTACAGCGTATATATTGTTGTAACGATATGCAGTAAGTATAACTTCACCTGTATCTTCTCTGCACACTAGACATCTTTTCTTGTTAAATCTGATATTGTTGCCACTATCACATAATTGAGAAACACTAAGCAAATTATACTTTAAACTATTCACAAGATAGACATTTTTAATACTATGGTTGGAATTACTCCCAACGCTACCAATACCAACGATGTCACATTTTCCTTTGTCACCAAGAGTGATTGTTCCTGTGGATTGCTCCTTTAAATCATGAAAGAGAGAACTCTTCCCACTCATATGTCTCGAGCATCCACTATCAATAATCCATTTGTGCTCCTTCACCTTGGTGATCTCCTGCAAAACAAACATTAACCTTTGTGGCTAGACCAATAAGCAAATTTGGATCTATTATTGGGATAAACCATATTTGGTAAAATAGTGCCTTTTGGGACCCAAACTTGTGTTATCCGTTCTTTTCTCAAATGAACAGGAAATGTATTGCGAATGATATATGGATCCTTTCTTCTATAGGGGCATGTCTCTTTTACATGTCCCTTTCTAGCACAGTGGTGACATATATGAGAGGTTCTGCTTCCTTTTGCCTTTACAAAGGTGGTAATATGCTGCTTCTTTAAAAATCTTGGATTGTAACCAATACCACTTTTGTTTAGAGAACTTTGTTGCTCCCCCAACATCCTATCAAGGGTGCCTTTGGATTTGGTAAAACTTATGAGGGCTGTCTGTTGGTCTTGAATCTTATTATTCAGGGAGATCTTCTCGTTCTCTAAGTCATGATATTCACTTCTCAGAGACGAGAGATCTTGCTTGAGTTCAGATTTCTCTTAGTCAAGAGTCTTGACTTTAATGTCAAGACCTGAATAAGAAGTTTCAAGAATTTTGACCCTCATAGACAGATCCTCAATAGTTCTTTCCTCGTCCATAGTTCTCTTAATAAGAGTGTTAGTCTGGGCAATAAGTTTCTCTTCATTGGCAATCATATTAGAAAGGAATTTTAATAGTACCTCTTTTGGAGTTGCCATAAGTTCTCTTACAATTACCTCAAGCTTCCCATCGTGGGATTCATCTCCTGAGGCCATAAGACAGACATTGGCCTTCTCATCATCGGAGTCAGAGTTAGAATCGCTCCAAGTTGCCACCATGGCTTTCTTTTTCCATCTATCACCCTTCTTGGATTGGCTCTTCGTCTTTTGAGGGCAGTCTTTCACAAGATGATTTGTTTCACCACATTCAAAACAAGACAACGGTTTAGTCTTCTTATCATTTTTGTTGTATTGAGACTTACCTCGGAATTTAGAAGACTCTGATCCATCCTTGTTGTTGAATTGTTTCTTCATTTTGAGGATTCGAGCAAGGCCTCTTGTGATAAGAGCAAAAGGATCATCCTCATCATCATCCTCTTCTTTGGAATCAGATCCATCTTTGTTGTCATCCTTTTAGATTTGAGCGCCAAGTTCTTAGTGCTTGATGGAAGTTCTCCATCGTCTTCATTAAGGATCATCGCATACGTGATCAGTTTCCCAAGAAGGTCGTCAAGGGGCAGAGTAGTGAGGTCTTGGGCTTCCTCCATCGTCTTCATTAAGGATCATCTCATGCGTGATCAGTTTCCCACTTTTCTTTTGGGAGACACCTCAATATCTTCCTTACTTTCTCAACGTTTGTAAAGCTCTTGCCGAGAGAGTCAAGGTTGTTGGTGATTTCTGTGAATCGTGTGAACATGGCCTTGATTGACTCATCAGACTTCATTTTGAAAAGCTCATACTTTCAAAGGAAAATACTGATCTTGGTGTCCTTCACTTGGCTGGTTCCTTCATAGGTGACGACCAGCTTGTCCCAAATCTCTTTAGCTGACCTACAAGATGAAATATGGTTAAACTCATCAGTGCTAAGACCACAATAAAGTAAGTTAATAGCCCTGTAGTTTTTGGAGACGAGTTCAAGATCCGCTTGGATGTATTCAGACTCCTTCTTTGCGACTTTGGTTTCATTTGGTCCGTCTTTCTCTGGAATCTTTGGCCCATTCTCTATAATGTTCCAAAGTTCCAGATCTTGGTCTATGATGAACATCTTCATCAATGATCTCTAGTGGACAAAGTAGTTTCCTACAAAGAGTGGTGGTCTGTTGGTAGACCTTCCCTCTGCAAATCCTCCACTTGCTTCACCAGACATGATCGAAAACTCACAAGATTGTTAGATCAAAAGCAGTGAGTAAAGCTCTGATGCCAATTGAAGGTTCGATAATGTAAAACAAAGTAATATAGAAATACTCTAGAAGGGGGGTTGAATAGAGTATGCCGGTTTTTCGCAGATAGTCTCAAGACTTTTGAAGCTCGTGCAAAACCCTTTGAAATTAGACTTAGTCTTTTCTCTGAAAACTTGAATCACAAAGTTAAACAATCGAACCAAGTGCGGAAATAAGGTAAAGCAGTAAATAAAGGACTCGATAAGTTATTTACGAGGTTCGGCACGAACTTGGCCTACGTCCCCGCCTAGGGTTCTTCCACAACCCTAGGATTCAACCGGCTTTTATTGATTCACAAGACTTAGGATCCTAATAGCTCACTGAGAAGCCTCTCTCCTATACAATTGCAATCTAGTCAACTCACGTTCCCTTGGAGTCCTAGACCAATCTAGAAGAGCCCCACCTCTCTATGCTATCTAGTACAATCCTCTTACACTTAGTGAATCAATCGCCTAGTGTTCACTTCCTGAGTTACAAACTCTCGAGTATAACACTATAACAAAATATATCCTATAAGCTCACTGTGTAACTCTCAAATGTTTTGAAATGAAATAACAGACTCTTAAGGACCAGCAGAGAGCACACGAAGAAGACAGATCTCGCTTGAAGGCTTGAGTGTATGAAAGCTTGTGTTCAACAGATGTATGGCTGTCTTCTTCTTCCTTTTCTTTATATTGAAACAAATCGGCGCCTAAGGATCTTCACCAACGGCTAGAGAGGATCATGGCTTGAGCTAGATCTTCTATCTTTGGAAACTTCGGAGGCCATGATCTTCCGATTTGAATCTTCTCAAATTACAACATAAGGAAGGAAATAATATTCGAAAATACTTCCTGAAAGGTTAGTGTATATATAATAATATAATGGAAGCATATAATAACATAAAATAATATTCAAACATAATATCATATAGAACAGGTTTTGTGTTTCATCAACACTGTTAAAGCTTCAAGACCTTTGACACAAACAGACTGTCAAGGCTTTTGAAACTTATTCCGATTTTCATCAAGGGAGTGGAGTTATCAGAACAAGATAAAGACCCCAGGTCTCCTTAGAGGGTAGGAACCAATACCAATGACTATATAACCCGCCTCTACAACCATACACAACCAAGCGGACAACTTGGAGGCACAAGGAGGGGGCTCGTGGATACTAGGATCACCAAGTCTTGCGAAGTTGATGAACACAAAGCAAACCAAGCTGAGGCAAGATACCAATTCGACAATTGAAGAGCACAACTCTATTCAATCGGCAACCACTCAATGTGTTTCACACAATTTGAGAAGACTAATTCTATTCAATATGTTCCAATCGAAATCAATGAAGGTCTCGACATTATATAGCCTTACAAGGGCTGTTGGGCCGAAATTTAGATAGAACAAGATAAATCTAACAACTTAAAGTAATTAATAAAATATCCCTAAAGTTTCCTAAAATAACTTAAGTAAAATTAATACTAAAAATAGTAACAAGATGGAGCCCCAACACTTAGGCATATTCGTCAGTCCTATGACTAAGGTGGCTCGAGTTCATCTTGAATCCCTATGCACATATAGGTCTTCAATGTAGGCTCAGGGAGTTGAACCCTGCTCGAGAACAAAGTATGACTGACAAAATTGAATGAGTCTCTCTGAAGCTTCTTAGCTCGAGCTCGAGTCATAGGTCTTTCTCGAAGAATGATAGGCGTGTCAGGTGGAGCTGTAGAAGATGGTCCCGCATCAAGCTCAAATTGGAAAGTGCGTCTGGACAAATTATTGTTCAGGAGGTTGGTGGTTCGACTCCACCTAGATCTATTCATGCGATTCGGAGTGTTATTCATGCAATTTATAGTTTTATTTATACATTTTATAATCTTAATTGTGCACGTCAAAATCTAATTCATGCCCTTCATCATCTTGTTATTGCACTTTATTATTTTATTTTTGCACTTTATAATCTTAATTGCTCACTTCATAATCTTATTCATGCAATTCATAAATTACACATTTAAGTTATAAAATTGCACATTCAAAATAAAATCTAATTTGGTTCTCCCTAAACTGAAAATCTAATTTGTACACTTTATAATATTAGTCTGGCACTATATAATCTAATTTTTGCATTTTATAATATTAGTCTTGCACTTTATAATACCAGTCTTGCACTTTTTTTTTAATTTCTAAACTTTTGATTAGGAATGTTGTGCTTCCCTGAAATCTTGCTTAAATTTTGAAAGAATGAGGAATTAAACTCATTTTCATATGAATTATTCATACACTTCATCATTTTATTATTTATACACTTCACAATCTTATTCATGCACTTCATATTATTATTCTTGCACTTCATGATCTTATTCATGCACTTTATAATCTTATTCTCGCACTTCATCATCTAATTTTTGCACTTTATGATCTTAATTGTGCACTTTAGAATCTTATTCATGCACTTCATATTATTATTCTTGAACTTCATTATCTAATTTTTGCACTTTATAATCTTAATTGTGCACTTCGAAAATTTATTCATGCACTTCATATTACTCCCTCCGTTTGGAAATATAAGTCATTTACTTTTCACACACGTTTTCTTAGGATGATAAAAAATATATAAAGTATCAATTTGTTTATTATTTTTTTAATAATCTTATACTTATTGGTAAAAAGTATTAGATTATTAAAAAAAATTAATAAAAAAATTGATATTTTATATAGTTTTTATCATCCTAAAAACTTTATAATCTTACTCATGCACTTCATATTATTATTTATATACTTCATCGTTTTATTTTTGCACTTTGTCATTTTATCCTTGCACTTTATCATTTTATTTTCGGAAATTTCGCGAGGTACCCCTGTGGTATTACAATTTTCGCGAGGTATACAACTCTTTTACATATTTCGCGTGGTACCCCTGTGGTTTTGGATTTTTTCGCCTAACGCCCTTCCTAGTTAAATCTAACAGATCTTGGCAATGTTTTGTTAGTTTTCATTTTTTTTTAAACAAAAAGAAAGAAAGAAAGAACAGGCAGGAGAGAGAAACGGAGAGAGAGATAGACCAGATCGGAGTCGTCCTTCGGTGTGAAAAAACCCTAAAGAGTTTTTGGCTTGCCGTCGCCGGCCTTCATGCCATAGCATCGGTGCCCAGCAGCACCTTTGGCCACACCCCACCGGTTCATACAACCGTCGCCTCCTACCTTAGCCCTCCACCACCCTTCTTCACCCTCTCCGGTACGCGCCCACCAGCCCCTTGCTGTTTGGATCTCCAGCGGTCTAGCAGTGAGAAGTCGCCGGTGTTGCTCAAGAACGGACACAACGCGGCCGAGCCGCTGTTGCCGCTCCCGAAGAAAGTCGGCAAGATTCTCGTTGCTGGCACCCATGGGAACAACCTCGGATGCCAATCGGTGGCTGGTCCTTGGAATTGCAGGGCGTCAGCGGCAACAACCACAATCGCACAATTCTGAAACCCTAACTCTGCAAAATCAAATTTCTAGGAACGACGATCCTGAGCAAGATCACGTCGGTGGTAGATGAGGAGACGGAGAGGAAGGGAGTCGTCGGTGTCCTCCTCCTCGGCAAAATCGGCCTCCTCCAACACGAATCCTCCTCCGCCACTGCCAAACGCTTCCTCCCCACCGCACTAGACATTGTCATCGTCTTTACCCCTCTCCTCTTCGCCCTCGCCGACACCGCCTTCCTCCGCCAACCCTCCCCTTCCCAGCTCACCTTTGGTCTCTCTCTGCTTCTCGCCGGGGCCAGATCTGGTCATGGGTTGGTCGGGGAAAGAGAAAAGCTGAGAGGTTCCATGTCCGTTCCTTCTTTCTTCTTTTTTTTTCTTTTTTCTTTTTTCTTTTTTTCTTTTAATTGAAAATTAACGAAATCCGTTAGATTTAACTAGGAAGGGTATAAGGCAAAAAAAATCCAAAACCTCAGGGGTACCACGCGAAATATGTAAAAGAGTTGTATACCTCGCGAAAATTGCAATACCACAGGGGTACCTCGCGAAATTTCCGTTTTATTTTTGCACTTTAGAATCTTATTCATGCACTTCATATTATTATTTATATACTTCATCGTTTTACTTTTGCACTTTATCATTTTATTTTTGCACTTTATAATCTTAATTGTGCACTTCATAATCTTATTCATGCACTTTATATTATTATTTATACACTTTATCATTTTATTCTTGCTCTTTATACTATTATTTATGCACTTTATCCTTTTATTCTTGCACTTTATAATCTTATTAATGAATGAAAACAAAAACAAGACACCCATAAATAGCCTATGCGGGATTTGAACCCACGTCTTTGTGCATAACACATCGCTCTACCATTTTGAGCATCTCACATATTGATGCAAATATAGAACACAATTGTGCAATCTGAACTATATTAAGTGAAAAAATAAGACATATTAGTGCAATTTTAGATACCAATTGCAAACACTAGCATGTATTACAATGTGGGATTTCGGTTGAATGCACAACTTGCACAAGCTTAAAGTTGGTAAGCCATAATCTTCAATACGAAGGGTGACTCAACTTTGTTCCTTGGACGTTGGTAATGCTCTCTCAAATACATAAATGGAGTCAAATACATGGGGATTTCGATTGAATGCACATCCTCGAGTGAGCCACCATTTATGCTCATTTTGTCGTCTTATTCCTAGCCCCAATAGTAAGCAAAGTTCTTGCACTCGCACGATCATTGATCCAGTGCTGCTCATTGATGGATGAATGCAGTACGAAATCAAAAGATGCATACAAATAGAACTGCTTTGTCTTCAAGAAAAAGCGAAAGAGAGACCTGCTATGACAGAAGTAGTCGCCATGCTTGGAAACTGTGTCATAGAACTCGAAGGGCCTTCTCAACCTACATTCATATTTAGCAGCAGCAGCTCGGCAACTACTGAACAGTTCATTCAAATACTGAAGCTTGCAGAGTTTGTGAAATCAGACGAAAACCAGAAAGAGCATTCAATCAACATGAAAAGCTTTTAGCGATACAGTAAGAAACATAACACTCGTAAACATAAGAGATACCTCTAGACAATTTCTGAGTCAATATATAACTACTGGATGAAGATGGAAGAGCATCATGGATTCACTGCAGATGATTAATGTTGCGGTTCCCCTTTGGAGCCTACATGGGTCAATCCTCTGACGTCTTCACTCTCTTCAAAAGGCATGATCCAGGTATCTTCACATGTGTAGTGGCTGCTGCTTGAACAAACAAGATCAGTTGGAGCTGGTGTGCCGAAAATCATCTTCATTTCCTACCATTAAGAAATAATCAACGAGCTCATCTGGTATAACATATACTTTGGTTTGGGTAAATTGAATGTCATTCACATCCGCATTAATTGACCATCACTTCACTAAGAGAACATAGTCTCATCACTAGAAAAAAAAAAAAGGTCTGATGCTCTAACTCTAAGAGCCTTTATAGGCAGGAAAAATATGTAATAGAAAAAACATGAAGAAACTAGCATAAAATCACCAATTCAATGCAGAAAGAAGATCAACTTCAATAAGTTACTTTATTAAGCTCAGCAATGGTGGATTCAACACCATAGCCACTCTTGCCACTGAAGAATCTTCTAGACTGAGAAGCCACCACTAGAAGCTGCAGACAAAACATCTCTGCCTGAACTTCACAAGTTACTTACCTACATTAGCAAATTTGATAATAAGAAATGGAAAGTTGGTTGAAGCATTTCGTCAAACACTTGTGGGCACAACCCACACAAATCATCAATCAAGCCTTAACAAGTGATATCTAATTACATCTGAACAACAGGAAATTAAAACGCTCCCTTGGCCAACGCCGCATCCTCATATATACATCTCGACGACGCTTCTTTTGCTAACCTTTTCTAACTCATCGATTTTGAGGTCTCTCCACTCAAGACAGTACCACTTTACAAGAATATAATAAATTGCAGCTCTTTACAGCGAAATGGAGCGTGATTGAAAAGACCATGTATGAGAACAAACTATGTGAAAAAATTGAACCAGCTTTTATGATTCATCTTGTTTACTGTGCCTAACACACCACGATTGGATCAAACACACCCATCTCTCTATTCTCTCTCTCTCTCTCCCCCCCCCCCCCCCCTACTTGAATACTCAACCTATGGCGTTGACGATTCTCAACACAACCAACCAGGTAAGATGGGAGTTGGGCTATGCTTAACACACCACAGATTGGGTAAGAAGCATGAACAGACAATGTATAACATCACTGCCTATTTGCCATCAGAGTTGCAAGGTCCCCAAACCGCACTTAGTCAGAAAATAATCAAGCTCTATAATGAAAATCAATAACAAATGAACAGAATACCTACCTGATTGTTAGATGATTTAATCAACAACTATGCTATGTCTAACAGAGCTATTTAGGTACTTAAGTCAGAATACACTACAATGCAAAAGTCAGTCAGAACCTACATCTTTGTGCGTAGGCACAACGTTTCCCATAATAAGTAATAAAGCATGTGCAACTATCAACAAATTGCCCTCAAAGTAGTTTATATCATTTTCAGCAGAGAGTGAAGTTCTAAATCCACTTATAAAATCTTCACAAAAAATAATTCATCCGCTAATGAAAGACAACCAAAGCAATTTCAAGCTACAACCTTTCCAATCCATTCCAATCAAGCCAAATCAGTATTCATGAAGCAACATCGATTGGCAAAAAACAACAAAACAAACTGCAATATTCAGGCAAGCAAAGCAATCAATAATTCAATCAATTAAGCACAAATTCAGCCTAGCCCTACCAAATGGAATCCTTACCCGATCATCTGAGACACAAGAAAGCCACAAATTCAGCATTATTAGACGTTTAATTCAATGATAAAAATCAAAGCATTGGAGAGAAGAACCTGCACTGGCTGCACTGCACTTACCTGAGGCAAAATCGGGGTTGAATTCGACGACCTGCCATCTCCTCCGCCATTGTCGTTTCGTTCTCCATTCAGGAAAGCTCAAAGATATTAGTTGAGAGAGAGGACGCCAAGGCGCGATATGGGGCAATAAGCAAGGGCGAGTTAGGGAGAGAGAGGAAGCACGAGAAAGGGCGAGACCGAATCAGAGGACGATGAGGGACGACGGAAGGATGACGAGCGTCGGCGAGGGGCGACGCCGTCGTCCACTGCCATGGCTGTGAGGTTTCAAAATCGGGAGAGGGAGGGAGTGAACGGGAGGAAGACGAAGGTTGTCTCTTCCTTTGGAACGATACAGAGATTGGGCTTTTTTTTTTTTAATCACCCCGCGACCCAAAAATCACACACTAGCCCATTTTCACTTTAAGAGGTATTTTTATTTTAAGTTCCATTTTCATTTGAACCATTACCTATATATATAGTAAATGTGATAAAAATAAAAAGAAAAATGTATTTGGTTCGAAAAGACAAAAAGAGGGAGAAAAAAAATAATCAAAGGAAATAAATTTAAGTTAAGCCCAATAGCTATAGTAATGAATTTAGTGTTTTGAATTAAGCCCAGTAGTTAACAAATATGATGAAAATAAAAGAAAGAATGTGATTGATTTAAAAAAGATAAAGGGAAGAATAAAGATAACAATTAACGACAATAATAATTAAATGTAGGAGAGGGGAAATTTTTTTTAAAAAAGTAGGAAATAGGAATTTTTTGAATTAACTAAAATCAAGGAGAAGATGACACGTTAGCAAAGTCTTCTAATTTAAGGTATTATATAGAAGCTATAGTAATGAATTTAATGTTTTGAATTAAGCCCGATAGTTAACAAATATGATGAAAATAAAAGAAATAATGTGATTGATTTAAAAAAGATAGAGGGAAGAATAAAGATAACAATTAAGGACAATAATAATTAAATGTAGGAGAGGGGAAAATTAAAAAAAGTAGGAAATAAGAAATTTTTTGAATTAACTAAAATCAAGGAGAAGATGACACGTCAGCAAAGTCTTCTAATTTAAGGTATTATATAGATATAGATAGTTAACAAATATGATGAAAATAAAAGAAAGAATGTGATTGATTTAAAAAAAGATAAAGGGAAGAATAAAGATAATAATTAATGACAATAATAATTAAATGTAAGAGAGGGGAAAAAAATAAAAAAAGGGGCAATATGTAAAATGTTCAAAAAAATTGCTCTAATTAGAGGAGTGTTAAAAAATTTGTAAAAATTGGTGGAGTGTCCATCCTCCCGGATCCGGATCCTCTCCTTATATTAGGAGACCTGATAAATCAATCCTAACCCTCCAAAAAATTTAATGGTCAAGATTATCTCTTTAATTTAAAACTAAAAAAAAAATTCACCTACAGGCTACAGACCACCGTCTTCTTCCCCCATCCGCAGATTCCGGCCAACGGCCACCATTGCCATCGCCATCGCTCTCCTGTCCACCTCCTTGCTGCACTGCCCTCGTCGCCGCCTGCAATCCAAAATTCGCCGCTTCCCCCTCCCTCCTCTTCAGTCACTCCTCCAAGCTTCACTCCCATGGCGATTCCGCCGATTCGAGCTTTACACTATGCAATGTGATCCCCCGATATCAAGTAATTTCTCTCTTCTTCTAGGATTTCGCTTCCGAGATTCAATGTTTCCTATCTTTCTCGCGTATCTTGCTTTGATTTCCCTGGATCTGGTTACTCTGAGGTCGAGATCTCCTCTTATCTCAAAGTTCCGTCTCGTTTTTTTCTTTGATTTTAAAATTTCAAGCTTTCTTTATCCATTGAAGTGCTGGATTTTGGCCATTATTGGTATTGAGATGTCGGCGGTAGGAGTTGAAGGGAGGAGAAGAAAGTGGGATTTTTTTTTTAATTTTAAATTAAAGAGATAATCTTGACCATTAAATTTTTTGAAGGGTTGTGATTGATTTATTAGGCCTCCTAATATAAGGAGAGGATCCGGATTCCATCCTCCCCCCCCCAGTGCCCCCCTCGTGTGTCCAATTTTTTTTTTTTTATTTCGTTTTTTTTTAAAAAAAAATTTACATGCCGACACTTTCTGTTATGCAAATATAACCCGATGTTATGCAAATATAATATTATGTTATGCAAGCTTAAAGAACCTTATGGAAAGAATATGCACATGCATTTGTATTTTAAAATTGCATTAATATATATTATTTGCACATAAGCACATCACTCTACCATTGATTGACCTAAGAGGCTTTTAAAATTGCATTAATGTCAACGTCGATGTTGCTGACACCGATATTTCTGACTCCGCTGACACTGACATTGTTGACATTGCTGACACTATCACCATTAACATTGCGAACACCACTAAAATTTTTCGTGTCAACGCTGACGCCGACATCGGAGATGCTGATGCTCATGTTGGCTGACGTTGATGTCGGCTAACGCAGACGTCGAAGATGCTTTTTTTCCATGTCAGAAGCATTGACGTTGACATTGCTGATACCGACATCGGAGATGCTTACACTGACATTGCCGACGTAAACATCGGAGATGCTGACGCTGACATCAGAGATGTCGGCTGACGCCGACATCGATGTTGTGGACGCTACTGACGCCGACGTTAGGGATGTTTTTTTTCGTGTCAACACTTCTTTTTTTCGTGTTAGCACTGACGCTGACATTTCTGACGCCGACATCCAAGATGCTGACACTGACGCCGCCATCGGAGATGTTGACACAAACATTGATGTTGCTGATGTCAACATCGGAGATGCTGATGTTGGCATCGGAGATGTCGGCTGATGCCGAAATCGATGTTACCGACGCCGACGTCGAGTATGCTTTTTTTCGTGTCAACGCTTCTTTTTTTCGTGTTAGCACTGACGCTGACATTGCTTACGCCGACATCCGAGATGCTGACGCTGCTGACGTCGACATCGGAGATGCTGACACTAACGTTGATGTTGCTGACGACAACATCGGAGATGCTGACGCTGCTGATGCTAACATCGAAGATGTTGCTGACACCGACATTCCTGACACCGCTGACACTGACATCAAAGATGCTGACGCCGACGTCGAAGATGCTTTTTTCCGTGTTAGCAGCACTGACGTTTACATTGCTGATGCCGACATCAAATATGCTGACATTGATGCTAACGTTGTTGATGTCAACATCGAAGATGCTGACACAACTAACGTTGACATCGGAGATGTCGGCTGACGCCGACATCGACGCTGCGGAGGCCGATGTCGAAGATGCTTTTTTTAGTGTCGACGCTTTTTTTTCATGTTAGAACTGACACTGACATTGCTGACGCCGACATCCGAGATGCTGACATTGTTGACGCCGACATCGGAGATGCTGACACTGATGTTGATATTGTTGATGCCGACATCAGAGATTCTGACGCTGACATTGGAGATTCTGACACTAACGTTGATGTTGCTGACGTCAACATCGCAGATGTTGACGATGCTGACGCCGACATCGGAGATGTCGGCTTACGCCGACATCGATGCTACTGACGCCAACGTCGAAGATGCTTTTTTTTTCGTGTCAATGCTTCTTTTTTTCGTGTTAGCACTGACGCTGACATTGCTGACACCGACATCTGAGATGCTTACGCTGACATCAGAGATGTTGGCAGACACCGACATCGATGTTGCCGATGATGCTGACGCTGACGTTAGTGATGCTTTTTTTCGTGTCAACGCTTCTTTTTTTCGTGTTAGCACTAACACTGACATTGCTGACGCCGACATCCAAGATGCTGACGCCGATATCGGAGATGCTGACACTAACATTGATGTTGCTGACGTCAACATCGGAGATGCTGACGCTGCTGACGCTGACATTGGAGATGTCGGCTGACGCCGACATCGATGTTGCTGACGCTAATATATCTTATTATTGAACATTTAGTAATGCATTTATATTTTAAAATTGCACTAATATATCTTATTATTGAACATTTATTAGAAATTTTTTATAAATTACTAGAATTATTATAAACTTTAGCCTATGTGGGATTCGAACCCACGAATTTGCGCATAAGCACATCGCTCTACCATTGAGCTAAAAGGCTTTTAATTATATTATAACATAACATTTAGAATTTTTTTTCCGATTTAAAAAAAAATAAAAAATTACATGTCATCACTTTCTATTATGCAAATATAACCCGATGTTATGCAAATATAACCCGATGTTATGAAAATATAATATTATGTTATGCAAGCTTAAATAACCTTATGAAAAGAATATGCACATGCATTTGTATTTTAAAATTGCATTAATATATCTTATTATTGAACATTTTGTAATGCATTTATATTTTAAAATTGCACTAATATATCTTATTATTGAACATTTATTAGAAAATTTTGTAAATTACTAGAATTATTATAAACTTTAGCCTATGCGGGATTCGAACCCGCGTATTTGCGCATAAGCACATCGCTCTACCATTGAGCTAAAAGGCTTTTAATTATATTATAACATAACATTCGGATAAACAATATAACCCTACAACAAACTGATGTAAAAAGAAAAAACATCGCTCTACAGAAAAGACATGAAGCTGAACAGGCTCTAATTTGCAAAGAAATTTGAAGAAATTATCAAACCTTATACACATATGTTTTCTTTCTATTTATCTATCTTCAAATCAACATAGTTACACAAATTATACAATATATCAGTAGCTTCTAGCATGAGCAATAACATGTGAACAATAAATGTCAAATCCATATAAAACATAACATAACTAGCAAAGGAATTCATACTTAATAGGGAGAATGGGATAAATATAGCATAACTAGCAAAACAGATCACAAATCCTTGCTATGTTCTCACATAACCAAAAAAAAAGAAAAAAGAAAAAAGAGGAAGTTAATTAAAAAAAAGTGAAAAACAAGAAGTTTATGTTGTGCAAATATAACTTTATGATATGCACATATAACAATCTGCTATGCAAATATAACAATCTGTTATGCAAATTGAAACTGCTAACACCAGATGTCAGCAAGATTGTTATTCCCTCTTAATTTTAAGCAAATAATGTGAAAAATTATATTCCTCCAGCAATAAGTCTAGTAAAGAGTTATGCAATTCCAAATCTCAAAAAGATGACTCATCAATTAGGAATATTACAAAAAATAACAAGGAAAATTAAAGAAAGTGCACTTTAATACAACGTCTCCGCCATTCTTGCATAATTCTCCAATAAAGATTAAAGTACTAAATGAATTTTATACAAATGTCAAATCAATTTAATTACACATTCGAAATTCAGCATGTTATATTTGCACAAGAGACCATGTCAGTACAATTAGAAATAAAAAAGAACCTATAAATTCTAACAAAAAAAGAACTTATACATTCTAACAAAAAAAAGAACATATACATCAACTTGAATTGCACAAAAAGAGGTCATGTTAGCACACAATTTGAAATAAAAAAGAACTTATACATCAACTTGAATTGCACAAAAAGAGATCATGTCAGCACACGTATCTTTTCTTTCTGTTTATCTATTTTCAAATAAGCATAGTTAACAAATTCTACAGTATATGAGTAGCTTTTAGCAAGAGCAATAACATGTGAACAATAAATGCCAAATCAATATAAAACATAGCATAACTAGCAAGAGAATTCATACTTCATAAGGAGAATGAGATAAATATAGCATAACTAGCAAAACAGATCACAAAACCTTGCTATGTTCTCACATAATAAAAAAAAAAGAAAAAAGAAAAAGAGGAAGGTAATTAACTTAAAAAAAAGTGAAAAATAAGAAGTTTATGTTGTGCAAATATAACTTTATGATATGCACAGATAACAATCTGTTATGCAAATATAACAATCTGTTATATTTGCATATAGTGTGAAAAATCTTGCTGACATCCGGTGTCAGTATATATGCAAATTGAAATTATTGACACCGGATGTCAGCAAGATTGTTATTCCCTCTTAATTTTAAACAAATAATGTGAAAAATCATATTCTTCCCAGCAATAAGTCTAGTAAAGAGCTATGCAAGTGTAAATCTCAAAAAGATGACTTATCAATCAAGAATATTATGAAAAATGACAAGGAAAAATAAAGAAAGCACACTTCATAGTACTAAATAAATTTTATACAAATTCCAAATCAAGTTAATTACAGATTGGAATCGAGCATGTTATATTTGCAAAAGAGATCATGTCAGCACACAGTTAGAAATAAAAAAAGAACCTATAAATCTACTTGAATTGCACAAAAAGAGACAATGCCAACACACAATTAGAAATAAAAAAAAACTTATACATTCTAACAAAAAAAAAACATATAGATCAACTTGAATTGCACAAAAAGACACCATGTCAGCACACAATTAGAAATAAAAAAGAAACATGTCAACACACAATTAGAAATAAAAAAGAAACATGTCAGCATACAATTAACCTTTGTAAAGCTACTAGCTAATATCTCTAGATAAGTCAGAAATCACAAGGCACTTCAATGTAAATATACAAACACGTTATTAAATAGGAAAAGTGGAACCCGACCATAGTTGTTAAGCGATAAAAATAAAATTGTTGATATTGTAGAAAAAAACATAAAAACTCAATTTTAAGCCCTGAAATGATCTCCGATGGTCGAAAAAGACCATAGGTCACGACATAGCGGTGAGTTTGAACCGTGGCGCGATTCCTTATCCGAAAAGGTATCATAATAGAGAATCCGACACCGGATGTTTGATATCACTTCTACCGAGACCGCATGCATTCTAGGCAAGCATCTCTAGTTTCAAATTAAGCTTGATGACATGGTTTTTAATAATTTTAAAACTCATGTCAGCACAAAAAAAAATATCAGCTTTTCACCTCAAATATGCTAAGATGTCAACATTTATTTCCAGAAGATGTCAGCATTTACAAGTTTCCAGAAGATGTCAGCATTTACAAGTTTCCAGAAGATGTCAGCACCTTCAAGCACATCTAATCATATATTGTTCACATGTCAGCACTCACAACTATGAGGGAAAAGAATCTGATATAGGTCAATGTCATCTTTTTGCAATGTCAGCAGACTAACACACCAACCTTATAAAAAGAAAAAAAATGGAAATGGAAAGACGTCATTTTAAATATTCCCAAGTTACTAGAAATATCCATTTCAGAAGATGTCAGCATTGAAGATGTCATCATGGAAGATGTCAACATTAAAGATGTCCTCATTTACATGCTTCACAACTACAACAACTACTGCTAGATGTTTGCAACAATGAATAAGAAACAAAACAAGCATTCTAGTGTATATGTGCAAAATAATGCAAGTTCTAGCAGTAACAACAATGGCTTCTTTTACACATTTTCAATTAAAAATCAAATTCAGATCTAAATATGCAAACTTCAGATTCGAGCAAAGGCCTATATTCAGATCCCTACATTCAGATTCGAGCAAATTGCAAGTCCATCGACTTCAAATTCGAGCAAATCCCTAAATTCAGATCTAAATATGCAGATTCGAGCACAAAAAGAGAAGATGTCAGCACAAATCCCTAAATTCAGATCTAAATATGCAGATTCGAGAATATGTATCAACCCTTCCAATTAGTAGCAAATTCGAACAGGAGATGCAATTAGCAGCAAATTCAAGAATTGAAGGAATTGAAGGCACGCAAAATAGCAGCAAGGGCAGCAAATGCAGATGCAATTAGCAGCAAAATTCAGCAGATAGCAGCAAGGCACGCAGAATTGAAGGAATTAGCAGCAAATTCGAAGATCTCTAATTTCACTTCTACTGAAACACAAATCGAAAGCAATGACAGCAAGAAACAGAAATCAAGCAAATCAATGACAACAATCGGAATTCGAAAGTAATGACAACAACTCTCTGCATCAGTCGAAATTCAGAAGCAACGAATTGAAAGAGGGTTACCATGGGACCGAAGCCGACAACTGAATTGAAAGAAATCTGAGACAGGGAAACCTTTACTCGTCGTCATTGATGCACAGATAAACAAGATTGTACAAAATCGCCATGGATTGTACAAGCGACAGGACTAACCCTGTGATGTGAGGAAGAGAGGCTCACCAGCGAAGGTGGACGGCGTTCTTCGCCTCTGTGGCCGACGTTCTTCGCTCGTCAATCAGCGAGATGGAGAGGATCGGATCGATGAGGGTTACCATGGGAAGTTCTTCGCCTCTGAGATCTGAATCAACCTCTACCGCTCCCTCGCCCTACCTCCACCTTCAATCCCTTCCGCCGGCACGGAGAGAGAGGGAGACCATCAGCAACGTCGCCATTGATGGAGGAGAGAGGAGGAGGATGAACCGAGAGGGACGAGATTCACAAATTAGGGATCCTGGCTTCAAATTTCTTTTTCTTTTTCTTTTTCTTTTTATTTTTATTTTTATTTCATATTTTAATTTTAATTTAGGGGGATGGACATTCCACCAATTTTTATAAAAACTAGGACACTCATCAAATTAAAGTGAAAATTTGTTGAATTATTTTTCTCAATAAAAAAAGTAGGAAATAAGGAATTTGTTAAATTAATTAAAATTAAGGAGAAGATAACACGTCAACAATGTCTTATAATTTAATATATACAAAATAATTATAAACTTAGTTTTTGTTTTATAAAAAAAAATAATTTTTCTTTTTATAACTCACCCCACCCGTTGAACCTTGAAGCAGGGATCACTACCCGTTGAATCGCCAACCCGTCCCGAGTCCCGACCCGCCGGATCATATCTACCTCGAATGTCAATCAAACTCCCCACTCTCCTCCACACATCCTATGGATATATAAAATATGTTGGTAGTTGATTGTGAGTTCATTGTTTTAAAAGTACCCTGGAAGAGACCAAGAGCTCAGATTCACTAATTAATTCTATCAAATCAATGAGTGGAGCACTAGACCCAGCATTAACTGACATACGTACCCATCATATATATAATTCATTCATATAAGCTGTTAATTGAATAATTTCACCTTCTTCAATTTATGAGATTCAAATCAATATATTTGGCCAGATTGAAATTTTAGGATGGTAAGTTGCACACCCCAAACGCATCCGGAGTGAATCGCATCCCGTATGTGTTTACAAGTGTCCCTCAGCGACCCTGCCCAGAGGTTATACCGCACCCCCAAATTCAGACATCCACGCTACATCAAAACATTATATTTGCCTGATCATATATTGAATTGAATGTTGATCAAAGTCGGTCTCACCTTCAATTTTCAATTCCATCAACAGCTTACATATATATTATATATCTTTCCAACTTGTTCGAGCTTGACTCTTGACTAAGTCATAAGCAACTAGAGTTGTAAATCTTTTCTAGCAAGTCCAAAATAAACTTAATCTCAGACTTTGGAATTGGTTTACCTCCTCAGTTAGCATTTTCTGACCAAATATTACATCATCATCATTATTATATAATAATAGTGTGAATTATAAGTTACTCTCTCCGTTCGGCAAAACTTGTCGTTTACTATTCATGCACGCTTTTTTAGAATGATAAAAACAATATAAAATATTCATTTTAAAAAATTTTTTTTTAACAAGTTTGTACTTATTAATAATAACTACACTATTGTTAAAAAACTAGATCTTTTATATAGTTTTTAACACCTAAAAAAACGTGCGTGAATAGTAAAACGTCAAGTTTTGCCGAACGGAGGGAGTAATGTCTAGGGATCGAAACAAACCATAAGCTTTTCTTCCTTCTTTTCACATGAACTTTAAATCTCCGTATCAGATCATATGGTAAAAGAGAGGTATTATTGCATAACCAAAACTAAAGCCGAATAAATCATGTAATTTGATCATGGTTCCATGGAAATAGAAGAGGTGAATTCATGACAGAAAAAGAAAAATAAAAAAGCTCCCATCTTCAGGACTTGACAAAGATTGCGAGTTCTGATTAGGATTTGGATGTCAAACTCGACTGTATAAGAAGCAGCTTGCAAGTAAAAGTGAAAGCAAGTAATCTACGATTTTATTTTATTTTTTTAAAAAAGATATTCACAATTTCAAACAAGTATTACTTGTAATTAGGTGAAGTTGCGATTTAATACCATCGGCAACATTACATGTTTGTGGTATGAGTGACATTGTCTATCCATCATCCTTGTATGTACGCTAAAGAGGATGAGCTGCGCGGCCTTGGGAGCTGCTTTAAGAGCTTGATGAGTTCGTAGGTTCTTCTATCTTGCCCAGAATAGAGGCACATCTCCAATGGAGTTAAACCGTCCTGAGATCACAAGTAAATAACACTATATAACGTGGATTCAACAGATCCAGAACTAGGACTTGTGAGACTTTACCAATCTAACCTGCCCGAGCAATGGCAGTGAACAATTTATACACTAAAAACTGCAAAGTTTATCAGACACAGAAGCTGCTGGAATGAAAAGACGAAAAATGAAGTCAGGGATATACCTTGTTTTTCAGGGTCTTGTCTGCTCCTTTTATTAATAAAAGCCTCACTATGTCCGTTCTTTTTCCTTGAACAGCCAGATGCAAGGGAGTCCACCCATCCTTGAAATAGAAGAAGGAACGTTGGTATCAGTGTAATTGATTACAGTAAGGATGGAATATAAATTGACAGCAAACGGTGGAATATACATTGTCCTGAAGATTGATGTCAACATTGTACAGCAGAAGCGTTTTGATAGCATTACTTGATGCAGTTCTGACAGCATAATGCATCAATGTTGCTCCATCCTGCGGTAACCAAGGGAGAAATCGTTAATTTGAAGACAAAAAAAAATGATGCATTTTGAAGACAATCGGAATGCAATTCCATTTTCCCTAGCATGGCAAATTCTGATCAATGAAATGAGAAGGTGTGAACAGGAAGAGTGTTCATTTATTTTTTTTGGTGAAAAGGAAGAGTGTTCATTTATGAATCAGGAGAAGAATTAACTATACACCTTATCTAGAACAAATGGATTGGCTGATTCTCTCAACAAAAAGTTTTGAATAGCTTGTTTCTTGCAGATGATTGCTTTGTGAAGTGCAGTCAAACCATCCTGAGAAAGGAATAGTAAGGCAAAATTTATATTGAGATCTATAAACAGCAATCCAGGACTAGATATGAGACAAGCGGTTTTTCAAGCCACTATCAATTAACCGGTTAAACATACGTTATCCACAGCATTGATGGCTACATTATGTTTTAAAAGCGTGGTAGCAAGATAAAACTCTCCGGATGCAGCCAGTGTATGTAGAGGAAGCCACTTTAACTGCAAAATTGTGTCGGTGTTAAAAAATTATGTAGAACTAATAATATCAATCTGCATGCCATCCTTTAAGCAATAAGAAGCTGTTAGCAATAACAATACAGGGCAAAGAAACTTACAGATGTAGCAGCTGCAAGATTAGGGAACTTTGCAGTTATCAGGGCTTTCTCTTCCTTTGTGAACAACTTGCGACCGCCTATTTCCAAGAACAATTATGTTAGATCTACTATCAATGTGTCGTATTACATGATCAAGCTCCTATATGCAACAAACCTATGCCGCATCAAATTGATACATTTACAAGTCTCCAACATAAAGACCTAGATAAGAGTCATAAGACTAGTTAAGTGTCGGGAAGAATCATGCCACATGTCAATATTTTGACATGTATTAATGATGTCCACTCCTAGAGAGCATAGTTTCATGGAAATGTCGATAAGAGTAATTTGAATAGATATGAAGATACAATCAGAAGAAAAAAAAATCCATTACGCCTTGCTAAAGAAAAGAAAACTCTCTCATTCGAGTGAGCTACCTACATACATGAACTGAATCAGCATTACCTCAGCTCATTTGTTTATGAAATCAAGCAAGGAGGCTGAACACACCATCTCCAAGGTTCATACAGGATCATAAAAAACAAACAAGAAAATCTAAAATCTGCAACTAATCACTCAACATATTTCACTTCATGAGCCTCATTCTCTAGTTGCTCATTTAATCCATAGGTGATTGTGAACGAACACAATTCATGACACAGAATATAGGTAATTGTGAATTGAGAAATGACTCCTTTACTCAATCAAGTAGAGGCAGGGCTCAGCTTGGGTTCAGAAATTTCATCAGAACTCGTTTCATCTTAGAGCTTATGTTACAATTCACATGACAGCAAGTTGCAAAGCAAGAAACTAAGCTTATAACCAGAATTCAATCAATTCATAGCTTCTTAATAGTTATCTCTTCGGTTTATACACAGTGATTCCAGAAGCTTCACAGCTCATTTTCCCCACCACTGTCACAGAAACCACAATTCAGGTATTGCATCATCTAGATTTCATTGTTGGATTGATTGTATTCACAGAAAAAAGATAAAGAAATCCTTTCGATTTCAAAAATTAGGGATGGTTCATTATCTATTCATAAAAGCTCATCTATGATTTATCCAGAAGATTCGAGACCATAGAGAAGTCACCTTCAGAATTGGATTCACTGTCATTAGGCTGATAATCTCCCGCGTTAAAGAACTCAGTGATATCCTCCAAACTCCGACCATAAACCGCCCACCTAGGGTTCTTCGGCTCAACCCTAGCCCCACCCGTATTAGACCCCATCTCCTCCTCTTCCTCCTGGCCAATTTGCCTCTTTTCCCCAATTTCCAACTCAATCGGATTATCAAGAACAAGAGGCTTAACCTGGGAGAGCTTCTCATCCCTGTACTTCAAGTACTTCTCCAAATTAACCCTAAGCGGCAAAGCGGCTTTCTTTTTTCTGTCAAGGCGCTGACCGTACTCGAACTCCTGCGCAATCTTGCGCCTCTCCTTCTTGGTGATGTTGATTTCATCCACGGCTCTTTTCCAATCATCCGGGACCAGGTTCTGGGGATCCACCTCCTGCTTCACCGGTTTCTTCTTGTTTTGGGATTTGAATTGGACCTTGAATTGATCCTCGTTTTCCTCTTCTTCTTGCTTTATAAGATAGGGATCATCGAAAATGCCGTCTTCAAAGACCAAGCAGTCTCCAATGACGTGCTCTTCGTCATAGTATTCATCGTCGTCGTCTTCTGCCTCCTTATGTGCGTACTGCAACCGGTAGGAGGAGGAAGAGAAAGAAGGAGGGGAAACAGGGCGTTTTCTGGAGAGGGTGAAGAAATGGGGGGAGAGGGAAAGGGATGAGATGGAGGAGGACGAGATGTATGGGCATGGATTTCGAGGAGCTGAGCCTGAGAGTGGTATCGTTAGTGTCGACATGACTGACTGTTTTTCTCTGCTACGGCTTTGTGCTTCTTTCAGTTGAGGATGTGAAACCGAATCTTGAAGAAGATGCTAACAACGTACAGCTCGCAACGGGCCGGCCCATCTTCTCTTCCTAATTGGATCACTTACCTTATGTGATAACTCATTTTGATTTTCTTTCAAAAAATCCACAAGATTGTGAAAGTTGATATCATAATATTATTTGTTGTTGTTTGGTTTTCGGGCCTAGCGATTTTGAGCGGTGTTCTTCTCTTTTGTCGATGTGTCAGAGGTTGTGGACGTGATCGAAACTTGATTGTTCATTGACATGAGGTTTCCACTAGTTCCCTAGGGATTCCATGCGTCGCTTCTACCAACTGGCAAACGAGATATCGCACACTGCTACTGTTCCTTCATCGTTTGTGCCATATTGCGTTTGTAACTGCACCATTGTAATTTGAAATTTCTGATATGTTGTTGCCTCTTTGTCTTTAGCATGTTTAACGGTTTGTTTGTCACTAAAAATTTTCGGTCTATCGATCCACCAGACCTATCCGGTGTGTCAAATGTTTATTATTATTTTTTTTTAGAGAAAATGGAAGTAACTAGACCAAAAAAATGACGGCCGGTAGAAGTGTACCCCACCCATAAAAAAATTGCAAAAGTAGCCCACACTCGTGTGAAATAGGAGTTATAGTGTCGGTTACAAAAGAAAGGGAGACGGGTAACACCCGGTGACAATAGTAGTTGGGTAGGGGAAGAGACTCTTGTTAGTTATTAAATCCAACGGTCAAAAGAAAGGGGATAAAATGAGGGTTATTAATTGGAAAGGCTATCTATATAAACTCTTAATTTAGAAGAGTTTAGGATGATGTGTCAAGCTTAGAGTAATTTTAGGAGTCTCGACCAATCATTATTTTTGCCATTTTTCTTTGATTTTCTTTAATTCTGTTTTTTTTTCTTCTTTTTCCTTTAATTCTCTTTTTTCTTTAATTTTACTAACTATCTATATCTATCTATATAAAGTCTTAATTTAGAAGAGTTTAGGATGATGTGTCAAGCTTAGAGTAATTTTAGGAGTCTCGACCAATCATTATTTTTGCCATTTTTATTTGATTTTCTTTAATTCTAATTTTTTTTCTTCTTTTTCCTTTAATTCTATTTTTTCTTTAATTTTACTAACTATTGGGCTTAATTCAAAACATTGACCTTAGCCTAAATTATAATTTTAGTAGTTTTTTTCTATAAAAAAAACAATCTATATCTATATAAACTCTTAATTTAGAAGAGTTTAGGATGATGTGTCAAGCTTAGAGTAATTTTAGGAGTCTCGATCAATCATTATTTTTGCCTTTTTTCTTTGATTTTCTTTAATTCTAATTTTTTTTCTTCATTTTCCTTTAATTCTCTTTTTTCTTTAATTTTACTAACTATTGGGCTTAATTCAAAACATCTATATAAACTCTTAATTTAGAAGAGTTTTGGATGATGTGTCAAGCTTAGAGTAATTTTAGGAGTCTCGATCAATCATTATTTTTGCCTTTTTTCATTGATTTTCTTTAATTCTAATTTTTTTTCTTCATTTTCCTTTAATTCTCCTTTTTCTTTAATTTTACTAACTATTGGGCTAAATTCAAAACATCTATATAAACTCTTAATTTAGAAGAGTTTAGGATGATGTGTCAAGCTTAGAGTAATTTTAGGAGTCTCGATCAATCATTATTTTTGCCTTTTTTCTTTGATTTTCTTTAATTCTAATTTTTTTTCTTCATTTTCCTTTAATTCTCTTTTTTCTTTAATTTTACTAACTATTGGGCTTAATTCAAAACATTGACCTTAGCCTAAATTATAATTTTAGTAGTTTTTTTCTCTAAAAAACAATGGGATTAATTCAAAAGATAAAATTAATAATAAGAAAATATAAAATTAATATTAGTATTCTGCATCTATATCTATATATATCTATATATACTACTTTAATCGTTTTCTCAACCCATGAGTTTAATTCAAAATATTTAATTATCTGAACTTTTACAATTTTATAATATTAATTCAATGTATTAGTAAGATTTTATTTATAAAATATCGCACCATGGAACGATACTAGTTTGTCATTAGAAGCAAAGCGAAAATCCATTGTTGTCCTGTCCGACGACTTGAGCAAGAGAAGGAGGAAAGTCGCCGGTGCAAAAGGCAAAACAGTTAAGTGCTGCCCTCGACTCTCTCCTTGGTTTGTGAATATCTCTACCCCAATTCATGGTTACCTGCACTAGGGTGGTTGGGTAAGTTTTCTCGAAAGGTAAAGCGTTGGGTGGCCTTGGGTTGAAATTCTTCCACTGGAGATGGTTAATGGTCTGTAAAGTGTAGGGATTACGACATTATTGGTATAAATTTGCCAGATTGGGTGATTGAATGGAAGAAAAAGAGAGCGGTAACTCCCAATTTGAGGAATAGATGAAGTTGTTGTCAGGTAAGAGCGTAAGTGAGTATTGGCATATAGGGATGCTACTGCTGACAAACAGTGGCTAAGGGAGGGGTAGAGAGAGTGCTAGTTAGGGCGACGAGGGTGTATGTCCCACAAAGGCCAGGTAATTGGAGAGTTAGAGTTAAACAGGGGAAACTGATGAGAAGGGAGGAGCAGACATCGCTAGTGTCTTGTAGGGATGGCATTAATGGCAGAAAGTGGGAGCGGGAAGGGTAGATGGGATGGTAGTAAGGGAGTGGAGGGTGTATGTCCCACGGAGGTATGGTAGATCGAAGTTGAGGAACCCAACAAGGGTGGGAAGGGTGATCCAGAGGAGAAGGATGAGCATAAGGATGAGGATGTAAGCTCTATGGAAACATTCATAATATGACAGGAAAAAAAACATATGTAGTATTGCACTGACCTGAGCGATACTTACCTTCTTCCTTGCAAGATGGATAAAACTGAGGACAAGGATGATGTGCAGGTAAGGTCCCAACTTCCAGTCTAATTAGTTTTTAAGTATCATGATTAACAGATATATGTGGCTTGAGAGATACATATATAGATGCCATGATAGAAAATGTTAAGGTGACATGAAAACCTACTTGTGGTCGTAGGAAGAACAAAAATAGCAGGAGGATGTCTATTAATGTATTTTTTTATTAACTACAATAGAGTAAAATATTTTCTGAACTCCAAAAGAGTGAAAGATTATTATAAACTCGAAAAGAGTATATGATCTTATTTTAAATATATGTTCTCTACTTCTCTTGAAGAAGGTTATGAAATGTGAGTTTTATCATATCCAGAACTATTTCTATTTGGTTGGTACAACCAATATAAATATCCCCAAAAACGTGAACTGGTTTACAAGACCACTTCCTCACAATCCTTTAAGCATTACCAGAAGCATGCCCCCGGTAGAGGGTGTAAATGAGGTTATGGTTAAGCACTTGACCTAAGTCATTGTTGTGGCTTGTAACTAGGTCGCTTATATATGTTTCGAAGAATATTATTAATAAGGATGAATTGTATCTAAAATATACATATATATGGTTATTAGTCTCACACATGTAGTATGACACTAACAAAAGTTTTGAAAATACTCATTTAATGACATCTAATTTAAATAAATGGATCACTATGTACAATTTTGAATGGATTAGAAATGTGAGTTTATGTAGTGTAATATATAGTGTCATACAATTTTTGAAAACCCAAAGTCTTATAAAAGAATCACGTGAATAGAAAAACCAAGGTGAATATCGTATTCTATATGACTCCAAAAGCGTATCGGTATTGTTACCTTATGTATATATGAATGAGCATGGTATTGAATACCAATTTATCACCTATAATATGACTAGCTAGAAGCAAGTAGTAAAGAAATGGAAATGTACACATCTAGTTTATTTGACACTTATTTATCCCAATGAAACTTATGATATTACTAACCAGAAGTTAGTTAATGATAAATGCATATTTCTTTGTGGTATTCAGTCACTCAAGTGAAACAATGATAGACTGGATTATTGAAATTTACATAAACACCCACTAAATAGGACTAGAAGATCCTAGCACCCGAAGATCCTCAATAAGACATGAATGGTCTGTTTTCTTGGCAAATTAACAACAAGGCTATCTATATTAAGAGTTAATGTAAAGTTTCTTGACTGAATTTAATGAGACACTTACGGACATATCACACTACCATATGGACTAGTATAATTCCAATATTATGTAGATTCCTCAGCACTAGTCATATGAAATATAGAAAGTAGAGAATTGCCTAACACAACGAGGTTGAAATTCAAGCTACATGTACGTAGTCTATATCTTTCATGTCCATCAGTCGATGACTTCCATTGCTTTTGATCTGAAGCGCGTGTTGCAGTGAGAAAATATCTGACGTCTTAAGAATACTCTACTGATGAAATTCCACTTGTCGTTTCATATATGAAGCATACAACTTATCTGTAATTGGCATGTCCGGAAGCATAGAAGTGAGGGTTATTGGGGCTACAATTGGATCAAATATCAATAGTGTTTAAACTATCATGTTCTTGAGTCCTGACAATCTAGATATCGTACTATTTGCTAATCTCTATTTACATCTCTTATAAGTATTGTGTACCTTAATATGTGTTTAGAACGTCGAAGCCTTTCACGGTAACCACCACTACTTAAGTGTAATCTAGTTTTGGAAGCTTCATGATTTGCTGCACTAACACATTCCAATTAGAATATATATATAGGTTTCAGGGTTGGGTAGTTCTGTGACAAATGGTCCTTTTACCACCAAAAATTTCACCAATTTGATCCCTTGAGAGATTCTGGCAAGCTAGGTTCTCGAGCAAGAAAAATAAGCTCTTAATAGCATTCAACACAAATAAGCTCCTAATGGCATTCAGTACATGGATGATGGATTAGTTCATTGACACCTTGCTCTACAATCCAAAATCTTTTAACAATTCAACGAACCACTAAAACTGTTTTTCTTTGGAAATTCTATCAGTGTGCGCATCATCTGTTGAATTTCGTCTGAACTGGATGATCGATCATTGGCTTGCCCTTGAATACAGATCCATTTCCGAGATTCTGCATCATAAAAGATTTCTTAAAAGATGCACACCACTAGAGTTGTTCATAAGAAAAGTCTCAAAGCACGACCAGTAGGAAGAGTTCTGAATAGACTAGCATACTTTTTGTGCAGGAAATAAACCGTAATATACCAAAGCACGACGAGCCAGAACAACTGACGGAAATGGCACAACCGCTATACCCCTCATTCTACCTTCCTGAAATCCAGGCATTCTCATTAGCAGTTGATTTTTGTTAGTGAAAATGATAAGATGCAAGATCAGGGTAATCATCGTATTCCATCATCATCTGATCTGATATAGTGACATTCGTATTTCGTTCAGCTACATCGATTCCTAATTGGCAGACTTAACCAACCTTAAAGGGTTTCCAGCTGACTTTGATGAAGTAGAAGTCATCTATGTCCACTTCCTTTGCCGAGCTCTTTACATACACACCACAAGCTGAAATCATAAAATACACAAGTAAAACAGTAAAGTCTGGCTTTGCTGAGGAAGCAATGCTCAAACCTAAATGGCAAATAACATGTGAGTTGTGAATGTCGGTGTCCCTTTGATCTTGGTGGTTGCCCAGGAACTGGTATCGCTGATAGTGCAGCAGCTGAACCATTCCTAGGACTGCATTCCGCAGATTCAGTTCTTTTTATCCCCTCTCAAGTAAATAGAGCCCCGAACTTTATTTGCCCAAAACATATACATCTATATTGTTTGAGTTTTGTTGCACACAACTGATGTGTCCAACAAAATCTATTCAATGTTATCGATTATAAGAAGCTACCACCATTGATCATCAAACAATTTCATTGGAGGATAAAACAATAGGCAAAGAATAAACACCCAAAAGATTCACATAATACACTGTTCTTATTACGGTTTCAACTTCAACTGATCAGATTCCTTTTCATAATCTAGTTTTTTTTTTTAATTGTATGAGCAAGGTGTATACTGGAGCTGTAACAACGAGACACAGGGAAGACCAAAATTGTGGTGGGCCGATTCGCAATGATATCACTACCAGTCTTCCTCAATCATGGTGGTTACTGGTTAGCATGAAATTGATACTCTCAACATTTTCTACAAAGGATGTAAAGACGGATCTGGCATACAAAACAGAAAGTCGAGCATAAATTGAATGGCCAAAGCCCAATAAATCATCGATGCAAAGGCAAATGCAAGTTATGAAGACATGAATTTAATAGGGTACTGATTTCACACCGGTTGATGGAAAAATCTACTTTGCCAATTTTAACAGACAACAACAATGTAAAATAATGCAAATCAGGCCAAGCCAGAAACCGGCTTCACCTCAACAGACCAAAATTTTGATGACAGATCAGCTTTACGATCAACATAACTGTCAATTGTTAAACTCAATTGGTTAACCGTGGTCCAGAACCACGTCAAGCACCATTACCAGAGGCAGAGACAAGTTGTCTTGATTAGCTCCTATGCATGGAAGATTGGAAGGAGTGAAGTTTTGTTTGGAAAATTTTCTAAAGTAGACCTTTATCGAGCTCTAAGTGGGCATTGTATGTTTCCCATCGACTTGATAGGAGAAAACATCAGCCTTCTAAAGCTAATGAATGACATTTACAAGCTCCTTGTTTTACAGAATTGAGTGACAAAATCAAGAAAGTAGCTTGGACGAATCATCGGGCAGAGTATTATATTTACAAACTTCCCTTTGGTAAACCTCCGGAGATTAAGGTTCAGCCTATTCTATCTCCGGACAAAGCTCATATGGTAGATTCAGTCTTGATTATGAAATAAATGATTATGAAACGAGCACCAGAATCGCAAAACAGTTGCATAAAAGTAAATCTAATCTATTTACTGAACAAAGTCTTGCCTGAAATGGAGCATCTCAAACTTTGTACTCGTTAACACGCATCCATTTGGTTGAGGACCATTTGTTCCCTTTGATTACAGGGCAACCGGCTGCAATAATCAGGGAGCATTTATTTTAGAAAATGTAAGGCATATTTGAATATAGGAGTTCAATGTAATGCTGGAAGGATGATTATTTTCTTGCTGAATTACTAACCATGCAAACTTAAAGGATCTAAACTTGCATCAGGCTTCATACTCCAGAATAGCAAGGCATCACCCGTCTTGGGTCTTACTGAGATTCCTCCTTTACCGCATTCGGATAACTTATCCCAGTATGGAACATCACTGTGGTTTCCTTTGGCATTAGGGAATACAGTTTCACCCCCTTCCTCGACATCTGTGCTGCAGATGAATAAAACCAACGGAATCAATCAAGGGTCCAGTGGCAATCAAGAAGCTCAAGAATATTCCCATCGTTAACGAATCCTCAATTATAGATACGAGAGCTAAACATGAGAATCAGTATAGTATACATACAGGTACATGAGAACTGTAGCTATCCTTTGGCCACCATTCTGGGCGTTGAATTCATCTAGGAAATAGTCAAAGTGAGGTTCATACTTTTGTCCCTCTTCGTAGTGAAGAACTTGTAGACCTTCACCATGATCTGTAGATGGCAAATCAAATAACAAAATGATCGCAACATTAGTAAAAATCGAGGAATGAATTAGATGGACCTCATAAAAGAACAAAATGCTAACGAGTCATCATCAGGAAATCTCCAAGTGTTTGTTAACCTTTAGTCTAATTCTATGGATCTTTCATGTCCATGACAGAGAGAGCATTTAATAAAGAACTGATAAAGACAATATCTCATAATCCCATGTAATTGTAAAAAATGGACGAGATAGCGACTGCGTAGGATTGAAATTGAGTGCTGCAGAGAAAACCTAAAATAACATACCCGCAGGAATGAAAGTCCAATCTGCAATCCTCTGCTCTATTTCCCTAATGGTCTTGTCTCGTCCCCTAGGAAGAAATGTACCAGAACTTGTACGCACCCTAAAAAAAAGGCAAATAAAAGCTATTAGAAGAATGGGAATGAATTGAGAAGATACACAGGGAGGGTGCATCAGTATACACAGGAAGAAAACGACAGAGTCCATGCCTGCTATCAACGCTCTTGCCAGTAGCCGTGTCAACAACTGAAGACTTCTGCATGTGGGGCTTAGCGAGCTCGATAAGGTATTCACACTCTTCCTTTGACTGCCAACAAAAGGGGAAACAATTCATGAGTACCATCACCAAGGACCAGGGAAATTTTCATGCAAACATGCACTCTTTAACTCATCTGATACTCCAACCTTGATATTCATAAAGTGTTACAACTAGATCTATTGGCTAAAATCTCTTGGATGTAACACACCATGCTATCAAGTTCATCCAGTGAAGACGATGGCTTGGTCATCAATGCTTTGATTGCATTGAATACAGCAAGCAACACTTTAATGATCAATGTTGATCATCAATTTACTTGTACATTGTGAACTTGACAGAAAGACACCAAAACCAGTGTAATTATGATACTTGGTTCCTATGTAATTAGCATACAGGTGTAAACATACCATCAAGATAAACGGTAGAAACAATCAAAGTTCAAAGGAATTCCAGATAAGAAATCACAATTCTTCACGAGACTCCAAAGGAAAAGGAAATGGAAGAATAAGCGGTTAAATCTCTATCATCAGTACACTTCAAGATAGCTGATTTTCAAACATTGAGGCGTTGACCAAAACTACAACTTGGAAATTGGAAGTACAGAAGCAGAAGTAGCTGACCAAGAAATTGTGGTAAACAAAGGCTCTGGGCTCCCAAGAGATCAATTCAACCCATTGATGGCCTCTATTACCGCCTACCGCGCCTCTGCAGCACGAAATTCAAAAGTCCAAAAAAGGAAAACAATCACAATCACAATTGAGCAATTGAAGGCTGAGATCGGACATTAGTGAAGTACCTGTGCACCGAGGTGCGGACGATGGAGGTGAGATCGTGCGCGGGAGGGGAATCGCCGGAAGAGCTGGTGGTGGGGAGGGAGACGATACCGAGGCCGAGGAGGATGAGGACAACGAAGGAAATGATGATGAGAAGAGTGAAGACAAGTGTGGAGGGGGAAGATTTTCGAGGCGGGTAACGAGAGTGCCTCCCTCCTTTCGCCATTGATGGAAAGCTTGGAAGCAATTTGGGGGGAAATCAACAGAGTAATGAAGGCGGAGATCTGTGATGGAAGTCCACTTGGGCCTCTTGGGGTTTATAATTCAACGGGTGATATCTACAAGACGAGGGAAGATCATGGGAGCGATCAATAAATTAAATAAAATATTTTTTTTAGGAAGATGAATTTGTTTAAGGAAAAATACTTTAAAAAATAGAAAAAATTGATAGAATATCTATTTAGGATTTGTAATTCGCTTCCCTTAATTCCACCACAAAAGAATTCGGCTTTCAAAAATGTTTTACACTCTCGTGTTCTAAAAACGAAAGTGCAATTGAAATATTGATTTATAACTTTCGTTTTTAAAAAAGAAAGTTGTAAAAGTAAGTTGTACTACCATTTAAAAAAAAAGAGTTGTAAAAGTAGGTTGTACTTCCATTTTTGAAAAACGAGAGTACAACTATTAATTTTGTCTCATGTTTTTTAAACAGAGGAGTTATAAAACTGAGCTGTACTTTCATATTTCAAAAACGGAAGTACAATTTTAATTATATCACCTGTTTTTTTAAACACAGGACCGTTTTTTAAAAATGGGAGTTATAAAGTGGGTATGACTCTCGTTTTTGAAACTATTTTTTATGCCTCCTGTTTTTTAAACCCGTGAGTACAATTTTTAAAGTATTTTGAAAACCTTCCGTATTTGCTTAACAGGAGTTTGATTTTAACTTTTAGCTTAGCCGGAGTTTCGTTGTGATATTTTAAAAAAATTATATAAATTGATCCGAACAAACTCAACCAAACTTTAAACTTGTAAGAGTATATGCGAGATTAACCTATATATTCTCAAACAACAACAACAACATCCCAGTTAATCCCACGTTAAAGCGGGGTCTGGGGGTCAGGATGTATGCACTCTTTCCCCGAACAAATCGAGAGAGTGTTTCTGATAGACCCAAAATAGTAGGACAAATAGGATAATATAACCACATAAAAGTATGTCACAAGAAAGATAAAGGTCAAGAAGACCAATAAGGCACCAGAGACATAAAGGTGGAGAGGATAGAAGTACCAAAGAGTTTAAAGTTCACTGCGTACCTCCCCAAGTAAGAGCCTCTCATAAACAACATCAACCCCAGGATTGCTCAACTGATTATGATATTATGCAACTCTGCAGGTGGTATAAAACATGCATCATAAGCTCATGCCCCTGCTGACGTTGGTAATCCAAAACTATGCCTTCTTGCAGTAATGAGGCAACATGATCATCAACATCTACCTGGGAAACCAATCGAGCAACAAAAGCCATCCCCATCTATATATTCTCAAACAATTAACTTAAACTCTAAAATAAAACTAAATATTTTAGTTGATTCATGGGGATTTAATTATTTTGTTCACTAACTTAAATTCATGGCACAAAAAAGGAAAAAAATAAATAAAATATAAAACCGATCAAAACTTTTATTTTAAATTTAAATGAAGTTCAAAACTTATCTTTGAAAGCAAAAGGAAGGTTTATTTTCAAAAGTTTTAATTTCTTGTTGATTATATTTCATCACAAGCTTAACAAAAATAACATAATCCTCCTTGAATAACAGCAATCGTCGCAAGGACATATCATTTTATCAGCATCAACACCATTCTCCGGGGCAAATGTAATGAATTGTTCATTTCCTTCTTCATATTCATTCAATAAATGACCTTTTGACATCCATGTCCGATCCATCATTCTAGAGAAGAGACATACACAAATCATCACAAAGTTCTTTCACCATGCACTACATTTACTTCACTAAAGAATATACAGAATAAAGAGAAATACATGATGAATTGACCAAAAAAAAGAGGCCATGGTTAACCAAGAAAAGCAAACAAAAGTTGTTTAGGGTGGGCTAAGTGAGAATACCACAAGAAAGATGAAAAAAAAACGTGAGAATACCACAAGAAGACCGTCGAAATTGATGGAGGAAAAATCATTGAATGAGCATAAGAAACTTATTTGTGCTGGTGGGTACATTGAAGTAAGGACAAAAGGTTCCATAAGGTTATTGGGGCTTTTTAGAACTATTAGAAGAAGAGTTGCGTAGGAAACCTGGGATCAATGGACGTGCTAAAGAATCTCGTAGTCACTAGGAAGTACCAACAAAGGAAGGAAAAGACCATGATATAGTTTGGTTGACAATTGTTGGGGTTAAGAGTACAAGACTTGATGCAGGTGAAGAATCGGTCTTCGAACTTGTCGAGATAGAGAGCAAGGTCTAGCTTCTTATATGTCTGTCTTTATATATTTTTTCTTCTCATATGAGAACACATTGGTGCTTGTTTCATTATTGTTGTTGTTATGAACTTACTATTATTATTATTTCTATTCGTGATTTTTAGGGTACTGAGGCACAATCAAACTCCTAAACTAATTCGATAAAACAAACTTTACCTAGATAGGCTAGATTAGACTTTAATGTTTTTATTTGCACCAATCATAATTAAAGAACCAAAACTTTTCCTAGGTTTAGCAACTATCTAAACTCATTGTATGAAAAATATCAAAGAACATCTACCTTTATTTGGGAGATCAAGGCTAATCCTAAAATCCAAACTCACCACTATCAAACCACATCAACACATATAACCCTCATCAACCATTATTTCAACATAATTTCGGCACAAGTTCAGCACAAATACACTTATATCACCACAAATTCACTAAATTGAGTACAAATTCATCGCAAAATTAACCAAATTTTCAACTAAATATAAAAACAATATAGTAAGAAAAGCATTAAAAAACATACCTTGTGACTTTTGTATTCTCGATTCAACAACAATAGAGAAAGAGATAAAAAAGTTGAATCACCCACTCCAGTTCAACACCAACCTACTTACTAATTACGAATTACTATACTATACAGAAATTAAGATCATAAAAAAGACACAACGACAACCCAGAAAATGCAAATAACAACAACAACCCGGAAAAAAATGAACAACGCTTCCTTCAACTTTTTATTCTCAAAAAGTACCATTTAAGAAGGATGTTGCTTTAATCTTACTAGGTATATAGAATATCGATTCCCTTTTTACAATATTTTTTCTTAAAAAATTCAATATATACATGAACCATGACTCACTTAATTGGTAGAACAATCGTCTATTTGAAAGTTCATATTCTTAATCTTCTCTTCGTCTAAGAATATATAAAGAAGGCATTTGATCAATATAGAAAGTTATAGGACAACATGAAACATATCATTTAAAACTTAATGTACCAGATTCGGTAGTGGGTAACCAGAACAATAACAATTGGGGAAAGTCAGGAAAATGAAGGTAAAAAAAACTTAAGTAACTACATAAGGCCTAGAAATCAAATGATAAATCTCCTCAAAAGTTATATGTGAAGCTCCTTCATAAGTTGAGCTCCCCAAAGTTATCAAATAACACAACTTTAATTTAAAAGATACCACAAGAAACAACTTGCCTATTGAAAATCCACTTTATTGGTTGTACAAGAGAATAAATATAAGAGACTTACAACACTGTAGAATCAGAGGTACTGCTGGAAACAAGTTCAAGTAAGTCAATGCGAGATGATTATTCAGCTGGGAAGCAGTCTAGGTTGAACCCCAACTTAAATGCATTAGAACCCCACGCACAGATGGAAACAAGTTTAAACAAGTCAATGCGAGATAATTCTTCAGCTGGGAAGCAATCTAGGTTAAACCACAACTTGAATGCATTAGAATCGCATGCTCTGATGGACACAAGTTCAAATAAGTCAATAAATGATGGTTGTGAGTAGGGCTAGGGAAAATTTCTCACGAAAACCATATCAACACGTGCCAACCGAACCAATTAAATTGGTAATCAATTATATTGGTAACTAATTTAATTGGTTCGGTATACTGAACCAAATGTCAGAAGTCGGCACGGTAATGGTAATTGAAATGGAAAAGTTGGGACTACCATTACCAACCGATTTGCAATTGGTTGGTACGGTAATTACCAACCAACTACTACCAATATACATTTATGATTTTTTTAATTATATTTTAATTGTGTTAAGATTACATTAAGTTGGATTTTTTTTTGGGTTCTAAAACCTGTTGTTTGTTATTGCTGTTTGTTATTCAAGTTAATAAGTACTCCGTATTACCTATTTCTTTTTTATTTGTTATTTTATTTTTGATACTAGTATTACCTATTAACTTGATTTCTTTTTATATTTTATATTTTTATAAATTGTTTTTAATCAAGGGAGGAATACTAGCTCGGCTTTGATTCAGACTAAAACCTAAATTTTATTCGGAAGCTAGTGGACATGTTATTTTGAATATTATTGGGACTATTCAAGTCTGTATATTGCTTTTGTGCTTAAATGTATGAACAATTTAAGTATTTATGTTGTTGCTACTTATAAATATTAAATTTTTATTTAAGTTGTATTGTCTTTGATTATTTGTATGCTTTTTTCATCAACACCCAAAACATGGTAAAACACCATTATCAACACGTACCAACCAACTTAATTGGTACAACCCTTTGGTGGTTGGTACAACTCTTTGGTGGTTGGTAATGATTTGGATTTTAAGATTACCAATTATAATTGGTTGGTACGTGGTAACGACAAAAACTAATTGGTATTGTACCAATTCCACCCATAGTTGTGAGGGTAACAGTGGTAACACAGAGTCTCAATCTTGTAAAAAGGAGTATGTGGTGGTATGTGGCTTAACACAAAATTGAAGGTGTCACACAAAATGTGATCGTTTCTTGAAGAAATATAGCAAGAGAGCACGTTTGATTCTTAACACAAAATTGCTTATGACGGTTGCGTCCTAGGGTACGCCTGTATCAGACTCTGGCCCGAATTAACCCTAATTTCAACTAAATATGAACAAAAGAGTAAGAGAAACATAAACGTACCTTTTATATTCTTAATGCTTCAATTGAGGGAACAACAAAGAGAAATCGAGTCAGGTCGTGGTGGGAGTTCCAAACTGAGGAAGACTCAGTTCGTGGTGGCAACAACAATGAGAGAGTGACTCAGTTAGGGAAGAGGACACCGAGCAGAAAGGCCAAAAGAACTGAGAAGGGAAGAGGGGGAAACGACGCAGAGACGGAGAGGAATGAGAATGAAAGAGGGAGTCGGAGGAGGTACAAACTCGACGCCGAATAGTAGGCCCCGAAAGTGTATAGAGAAGATGAGGCATCAGGTTAGTCTATTCTATCTTCAAATTAAAATATAGGGTCAAATAACCCAGATTTGTGGAAATACTTTTAAGTAATATAACCCGAGCGTCTCCGAATAGAGCTATTTGATTAAAAATGGGTGTCCTTATATCCACCGTAAATCCGCGGATTAAAGCTGTTAAATAGCGTCGGATCCAACGATGTATTGTTAATTACAATACAACATCTGATCCGACGTTGCAATATGGAGTATAAGACGTTGTGCCTCTGAGGCCAGGGCGGGGCGGGTTGGGCACTTTACAACGTTAGATTGGATGTTGTAAAGTGGGCCTGGTCGGGCCACATACCAACGTCTAATTGAAGGTTATGGTGTACATATATAACGCCCAATCTGACGTTATATTACAGTAGTTGTTTTTATAAATACGAAATGTTTCTTTTTCGCAATACAATTTGTGCAATTGAACCTATAGCACATATATAAGTGTTAAAAAAGAAAAATAAAGACAAAGGTAAGTGTATAATTGAACATAGAAAACATAATATGTGGAGTAAGCTAATATGGATGTTTTTATAATAGATGCTATAATTTTATTTTACAACGTCTAACGAAATAGGGCAACGATAACTAAACATCGTGTCACGACTGCTAAACATTGTGTGGGGGACGACCTTCCTGAACCCGCAATGCTCTAAATCTATCAAATTGATCTTGGAAGCGAGCATCCCATCCGTTGACGCTCAAGTGATGGTATGCCATCCATTAATGCGCTAGAGAAGGTAAAAGAGCGTCGGGATATAACCATATCTGCAATAAGTATAGTAGAATGTTAATTTATGTTATTTATGGGTAAAATGCAATTGAAGTGAGAGTAGCACATATCAAACTCACCGCCGCAAAATGATCTTGGTTCCCGATGCATGCCAACCCTAGTGTGGCCTCATGAGGGGTGTTATTCGGTCCTTCGGTGTACATAGGGAGGCATGTAAAAGGTTGATGCCAAGATAAGACGATGAGGGGCACTTAGTAGAGGGTCACAAACACAAGACCCATGATCGGAAGCTCGATCAACCTTTTTATAGGGGTTGTTGAACATACTGAACATACAACGTTGAATTAGACATTTTACTACAACGTCCAACTTGACATTGCAACAACGTTGGATTCAACGTTGCAAAATTCAGTTCAATGTTTTAATACAACGTCGAATCCGACATTGTTCGTCTTTATCCAAGCCCATTCGAAACCATTGGGCTTTCACTCTGCAACATCTAATTTGACGTTATAACAATGTCGGATTCGACGTTGGTACAACGTCCAAATTTTTTTCTCATGTGAAAATGAAAACTCCAATAACAACGTCGAATTTGACGTTCTACAACATCTAATTGAATCTAATTTTTTCGGTTTCACCCTTTAATTTATACAGCATATACGGCACGCCGAGGTTATTTTCCCAATTTTGTAGTAGTGTATTCTGTAGGGTTAAGGTTGAAAATATTTCATCAGTAAATGGGCCATATAAATGATGAGTGTAGACAGTTAAAATCGATCATCATGTGAAAAAACAACCAGGGATTAAAACTAGGAGGTAAGACCCTCCCATCCATGGAAATGAGTCAATTGTCGCTTTTCTTTTTTAACCTAAATTCACTCTTAGCCAAGTAAAACTCCTTCCACATGGAAATTTGGGTATTCAGTAATTCACTCCCATGGTTTCTCCTTCTTACCAGCACCTTGTTACTCTCTCTTTTTCTTTTAAATATGTTGTTAGTTTTAATTTGGATTATGAAATTTCCTCGTGTGAAAACCATGGCAATTGATGATTAAGTCACTAACTGAAAAAAAACAATTTGATATCTGTATTGTGTAGTGAAGAATATGTATCCTGTTGCAGTGAAAAAGGATCTTTTAGATTCATCCCCAAAGAAGGGAAAGTCCATTGATTTTGTATCCAAAAGTCTACCTGTTTGCCCTAAGCCAATACGTCCCATTTCCCCGGTTCCTGAAGTTCTACGGCCCCTCCGATGCCCCAAACATAGGTAGGTTACAAAAAATTCCAGTCTATTATACATGATGGTTGGGTTACACAACCTATTGCCAATTAATTTTTTCGCTATCTTGCAGGCATTCTTGTTTGCCCAATAATGTGATTCTCAATCTCATCGATGCAAGTGTCGTCAATGTTCAAGGCCATGATGGGCACGAGCAATCATCTACGTGCACCGGTTGCTCGAAGCCATGCTACTCGGGGTCTCCACCAGGGCGAACCAACAACCCTTTGATCTACGACGCGGAATTCATGCACCAAATGGAAATGCTCTCTCCGTTTTCATGCAAAACGCTACAGGAGAAATCCAGCTTCACATCGGCTTCTCCAGTGTAACGTAAGATTGATCGAGATTTTGGTAAAAAGGAATAAGATTTGATAGAGGGTAAAGCCAATATAGCACCATTGTACTTGAGAACATTTGGATTCGAAAAAACTCTCATGTATCGGCTTATGATATATATTGGGGTTGTATATACAATGAGAGAAGTTGTATAAATTGGTGTACATGTGGTGGGCCAAATGGTATGTATATGTTTCATTTGTATTGATTTACATGCCTTTTATGTGAACATTTGCAAATTTTTTTTTTATGTTATCAACTTTGCTAACTTTTCATTTCAAGTATTACAATTGTCAACCTCGTTTGCCCCAAACAACATTGGGTCAATTTTTTTAAATGATTCATATTTTATGTTGAAAATGATTGGAATCTATAGTACAATTAAACCAGAACGAGGTAAAAAGTTCTTGGTGGCTTCACTACAAAGCCAATCCACGTGTCATTATATAAGGATTCCACATCATTATATTTTTTGGTTGAATTTTAGTGGTAAGTTTTCAGCTAGCTAGGTAGGTGCAACCATCTCCAAATCAGCCACGTACTTGCAAAGTTTGAGGACTCGACCGAAAACCATGATTTGGATACCTTCATCTCTAGCTTTCCATAAAGTGGTCATGGATGAACCTGATAGTTTTTCCAAAACCACCGGATTCAATTTTATCACTAGTCAAATATAACCGATCTCTATCACATTTCAACCCTTGAAATCTAATAGATTGGCCACTGCCATCAAAATATAGATCATTCGATTACCTCACCACAATGATTTTAAGGCTAAATATTATTTTCCATTTATGAATTGATAGGGTTAATTGTATATATCCTTTTAAATGTGATCCTGATTAGTTGTGATCTCAAATCTAATATTTGTTATACTATTGTAAAGTCTTTTTAAGTACGCTTTGCTTATTGGAATAAATCTATTGAAAAAATAAGACTATCATAGTATCTCAGAGCTCAAATTAATTTTTTTTCCACCATATTGGCCGGTTCATCCTTCAATATACAACAATGGCCAACACCAACACAATTCCAAACTCAAATGATGCAACTACTCATTTCATCATTATTCAATTCCTAAATGTTGTTCGTTTATGCTCCACTAATTACCTAGCGGAGTGAAACCAAATTGAATCGATCATCATCGGTTAAGATCTTTTCAATTATGTTGATGGGAGTCATCCATGCCTGAATGCCACCATTACCATCACTGCTACGACTCTTGTCACCACCCCTAACCAAACCCACAAGACTTGGGTACAAGAGGACAAGCTCATCAATGGTGCACTGATTGGGACTCTAACATCATCGTTAGTTCCTATGCTATACTCCATCTAAACCTCAAAGTAATCTTGGGATCTCTTGTCCAATACATATGCTAAGGGGTCTCGAGCTCACCTTTAACACTTATGTCATCAGCTTTGACAGGTCCACAAAGGGACATCGTCCATCAGAAAACATGATCACTTTTTGTCGGATTTTGAATGAACTTGCTCATATCGGAAAATTGCAGGAGTAAGAAGATCTCACCGATAGAGTCCTCGAAGGATTGGATTATGAGTACCAATCTGTCATCGACTTTGTCCATGCTTGGGACAAACTGATCTCTTTTGATGAATTGCACGAAAAACTCCTCCACAAGGAGTTGTTCCTCCGTCACCGCTCACCACCAACAACCTTCCTAGCCACGACCAATCACACCACTACTCATCACTCTCGTCCATCACATCCACTGCCCCCAACTTCATCCAAACCACAATAAACTCACGTAAACCAACCCTTCTCCGCTGGACCTAAGCCTTACTTAGGAAAGTGTCGGTATTTTGGCACCAAGGGACATTCCCTGAGTTGGTGTCCCTCTTTCCGACAAGCCCATCCAACCATCAACCTCCCCATTGTCCACGCAAATTGGAACCCTAAGCCTAAAACCTTTCATGCTCATCACACTGGTGCATCCCACCTTGTCACTTCGGATCTCGCTAATCTCTCGGTTTATTATTCTTATGATGGGACAAAGAGGATTGTTAGAGGTGATGGTTAAACACTGGTTCAACTTCTATTCCAATTTCCAAAACAAAATCCTTGAAATTTAATTCTGTTTTGCACTCCCCTCAAATTCGTTGTAATATTGTGTCTATTAACAAATTATGTGTTGATAACGATGTCTCGATTGATTTTGACAAGCGCATTTTTTGCCTCAAGGATCAATCCACCAAGATTTCGCTTCTCACCTGTCTACCTAAGGATGGTGTTTATGAATGGCCTACCTGTGATATTCTTCAACAACCCACCGTGCACTCCACCTTTGTCTCCAACAATGCCTGTCACCATAGACTAGGGCATCCATCATTTAAAATATTTCGCTTCATTGCTTATCATTGGAAATTTAGTTTCAATTCCGATTCATGTAATGCATGTTAGATGAATAAAAGCTAAAATATTCCATTTTCTACCTCCACTCCAAAAACCACTCACCCACTTGAAGTTATATAGAATGATGTTTGGACATATCCAACACATTCGTATGACCATTACAAGTAATATGTCATCTTTATTGATCATTACACCAAATACATTTGGCTTTATCCATTGAAATAGAAATTGAATACATTCGAAACATTTCAATGCTTTAGAGCTTTTGTTAAGAAGAAATTAGGCTACCAAATAAACACACAATACTCCGATAATAGTGGTGAATACAATGCACTTTAGTCTTACCTAACTTGCAAGGATATCCAACATCTCACCTCATCCCCCATACTCCGAAGCACAATGGATACACCGAATGACGACATCCTACCCCGTACCAAACCCACCGATACCCGACCTAAACCCCAAATACCACTAACTCTAACCCAACCCCTATTCCCCGTCACTCTGAAGTTGTTCAAGATCATAGCCTATTGATAATGCATGATTTGTATAGGCATTTTGAGTCATCATTAAGTCATTTAAGTTGCATGTAGATAGCTTTTAAGCATAAATTACATCCATTGTCTTTAAAGTTGCAAAGTTCAGAATCTACGCGTTCTATGCATATTTATGTAGATTCTCGGAATTCAAGCTAAAGAAGAAGAGGAAAGCTACATTATGGAACCTTAGAAGCTTAGAGAAGAGTCAAGGAACAAGATAAAAGAAGAAGAGAACAAAACAAGATGAGAAGAAGAAAAAATAAAGAGATTGTAGAGGCGGTGCCCATGGACATAGGATCGGCGCTCGTCGACTCACAACACCCGTTGAAGATCCTACAATGTTCGTTGGATCGACGCCCGCCGCTACCCCATCGGCACCTGCCGATCGTAGATTTTGGATGATTTATTCTCGGCTAAACCTGACCCATTGGGCTTTGCTTCTACCTTAAGAATTTTGACTCCTAGAGTTTTCTATGCCTATAAATACAGCTCTCCTCAGCCATTCCACACATCCAATTCACTCACCACTTCTCTCTCTTTTCCCTTTTTTCGCTATTTTCGGCAAGTCATGCTCAGCTAAACCTTTTGTATAATTTTGCTTATATTTTATACATAGATTAAGGATATGTGAGGGTTGTTTGAATACTATTTTATAGTTTAAATTTGGTTTATTCATATTTGGTTATTCGTTACTCTTGTTCTTTACATGTTTATGATGTTTATTCGTCTTAACTGGCCACTAAGATAGGTAAACAACGTGCTAAGTGATTATAGTTAAATCCCCTATTGCGGACCTTAATCCGATATAGTAGCAAACATATCTTGATGAATAGTTTGGAATTCATGCATATGAAAGATTAATGACAAGTAGTTTAATGTTATTCTTAGCAGATGCGATATCAAGATTGACAACCAGGTGACAACGTTGAATATGCAAGAATTACATGAATTATATGCTTACGTGATTAGGGACTTATTGCATCTCGAACCCCAGGAAAGAGTTTAGGGAGTTGATAGTGATCGAATCATGAAGCTATACAACTCTGTTCATAAACAAACACTAAGATAGTCAAGTATAACCAAACAACCCGATGATCATAGAATTACCCAAGTTGTGAATATAAGTAGAACTATATTCTCATCTTATTATTATCTTCCATTTCAATAATTGTTGTTATTTACTAATCTTTCACTTATTATTAATTACTATTTCTTTTGTTACGAACTGCTTGCTCACTTACTAAGTCTAGCCAAAGTTGTACGCATTCTCTGTGAGATCGACCTGTACTTGCTCCTTGTACTCGTTATTAGTTGAAGGTATAGATTTACTATTTTTGGTGTTAGAACACATGACATTCTAGTGTGCACCACCTACCAGGGCACATACAAGATCTATGAGCAATATCACAAAGCTAATCCAACGCCTAAATCATCACACAACCACTACTGACTCATCACCCCCAACTACATCCTTGCCTCCCATCCCTAAGACCATCACCCAAGCCACAAAAAACCCCGTATGACAAAAGGTGATGGATGACCAATTCCGTGCTCTCCAGTCCAATCATATATGGGATCTAATTCCAATTTTGATAGCACCCAACATTGTTGGTTAAAAGTAGATCTTTCGAACGAAGTTGAAACCCGATGGATCCATTGATAAACACAAAGCTCGACTAGTGGAAAAAGGCTTTCATAAAAGACACGGAGTTGATTATTCCGAAACCTTTAGTCCTCTCATAAAACCTGCTACTATACTCTTGATTTTGAGTATCGTAGTCACTATAATAAAAATCGTGCGGCGCCTGGTCACCACCTAGCTGGTCATCACCTAGGTGCTAGGTGACCCCCCCTCCGCCTATAGCTAAATAGCCGCCTAAGAACGCCTAGGCATCCGCCTTGATCGCCCGGGCGCCGCCTTGGTGCTAGGCGGCCCCTCACCGCCTATGATCCGCCTAGTGCTTTTTAGAACACTTGCAGTGATAAATAATTGGCTTCTGCGCCAATTAGACATCAATGATGTGTTTTTGTAGGGTAAATAAATGGAGGATGTATACATGGATCAACCATCTGGCTTTGCGGAAACCAACTTCTCAGAATATATTTATCATCTCAGAAAGGCCATATATGGCCTAAAACAAGCACCACGGGCCTGGTACAGTGAAATCCACAATCCTCTTCTTGTTCTTGGCTTCATTAACTCAATATTGGACACCTCTTTGTTCCATCGTAAAAAAACAAGTCGGTTCCTCTTCCTACTGATTTATGTTGATGACAATATAACTATAGGTTTAGATAGTTCCGACATCGAAAATATGATTGTCAACATCACTCAGAGGTTCAAACTCAAGGACTTAGGCTTCCTTAACTACTTTCTCGGTGTCGAGGTAAAATTATGTTTTCAAGGACTCTTTCTCTCACAACACAAATATATTTCAGATCTTCTTCATCATTACTCAATACCTCTCGCTTACTCGTCCAAATCATGCCTACAGTGTCAATAAGGTCTCTCAGTTTATGAATTTAAAATGAATTTAAATTGAAATTTTCAGATATTCTTCATCATTACTCAATACCTCTCGGATTTTCAAATCCTAATTTTCCAGAAAAAGGGAATTAAAAATGAATTTAAATTGAAATTAAAACTCATTTAACGGATTTCGGCCGAAATATAAAATTTGACGAACAATTTCCGTCCTTCAACCTCGAAAATTCAAAATAATTATCAGATGGCGATATCCTTTTCAATTTTAAAAAGGTAATTAATCAAGAAAGCGGGATTCGGGGAAACTAACATTCGGGAACTAATTTCGGGATTCGAAATTCGTATATTCGGAAATATTTTATAAAGGTGTTTTAATAAATGACGTTAAAATAGCTATACTATTATTGGGATTTAAAATAAATTATTAGACTTGTCGGTTTATAAGAGAATTTGGAAAATGAATTTCAAGGTTGGAAATGATTAATAAATAATTGAAAAATGGAGTTTAGCTAACATTTTCAAGGGTCGGGATTCTAGCTATTTGAATCGGATTTTGGGAACATATTTGGATATAACTTGAGAATCTGACTTATTCCATGACTAATAGCATGATATTGTGGTGATGCTTAGAAAAGATTAAATGTTTGATACTTATGATGATAATGATATATACTCTTATGGAAAGTATGAACATGAAATAGTAATAGGCGAATTTAGCTAAGTATGATAGGGAGGTTATTTTAAACTGATGAGCTAGCTAGTTATGATGAATGGTATGAGATAAGAGATGGTTGATCGTGATGAACTGAAAGTATGGTTGATGTGAGCTTGTTAATTATCTGCTTGTATGAATGTGTGCTATATGTGTTCAGAGTGGCTAGAGACGTATACTTAGTGTATTATCGTTATGTACTTAGGTGATACTCTGTGATCGTGACTACTGTGTGTTGGATCCTTATTTTGCTGATCTTCTAGCCAGGTAAGTACCTCCGAGGTTTACTCAGTAACCAGTACCTCCTGCCTGATGTGTCATATAGTATGTAGGTGTTACATATGCATAAAAGCATGCCATGTAGTATTATGCTTAGGACTTGCACTTATGAATGAGGATTCTTATTCTCTATGCATTTGAATAAAGAACGACCGTTATATGTGAGTCATAGAGTCTTTGCTAGGGTCATAGGGCAACCCAGCATCATCGTGTTTTCCTGTTAGAGTCCGATAGATATATATATATTTATGGTGCGGTACGACCGAGTGTCCTACCTCGGTTGTGGTATGGGCATGAATGGTTGATTATACTTGGTTCGAGATGATCGTGCGTCCTACCTCAGTAGTGGTATGGACATGTATGATGTAGTTGGAGATCTGGGATATGCCAACTTGACATTATATGTGGATCCATTTAATTGTTTTCTGCATATATAAACTGTCAGCATGCTTGTGTGAGTTAAATTCCAGCACTGCATTAGATCATCCTTTATTCTAAGTATATGCGTATTATATGTCCTCAGCGTGGTCAGAGGACCCGCGGGCGGACTCTTGGCCTGACTTGGTGGTATAGTTTCAAGTACCCGATCCACTGCTTGATTTTGTGCTGTTATGATGGGGTCCATTCTTATGGCGGAGAGTGAGTGGTTGAACCCTGACTTCACCAGATTTATACTTTTGGGATTTCTCCCTACTTATACTCTGTTTTAACCCGGCTCTGCCGTGACACTGATTGTATCATTTTTAGAACTTATGTCCTTTGAGGCATTACGCGTTGTAGACTTAGGACAGGTACATGGGTTTACCTCGGGGTCTCCAACGGACCTTCCGGATTTGGGCGTGAAATCCCTCTTTAACTACAAATCTTCGGTTTCAAACCTTCAACCTATACTTGGAGCGCAAGATCCTAACGAGGGGTTTTATCCCTCAAAACGTAACTCGGGAATCATAATCCCGGGCCGTTACAAAGGTGGTATCAGAGCTGAGGTTTTGCAATCCGAGTACAATAGGCTGAAGAGGTTTTGAAAATCGCCCAATGATTTTAAACAATTTTGGAAAATGTTTTAAAAAGGGCAAAATGAATTTAATTGGACTTAAACATAAATGAATAAAGGGAAACAATCTCGGGTGTAGAGACCAAAGCGATAGACATCCCTATGGATGTAGAACTCAGGGAACGGTAGACAAAATACTAGCTTTTATTTACAAATAGGCCTAGCTCCAAGGAACACCATGGAGGTTGGAGTGTTGAGTTAGGAGGCCGTGAGGTTTTTGCCCCTCCGGTCAGCCGCCCCTCGAAGGACGGCATAGATAGTTTTTGTGCATGTATGTCTTATATCCTCCTCGAATAGGATCATTTTAATCTTGTTGATTGCTTCCGTGATGAGTGCTATTGTGCTTAAGATAACGAACTAATCAGTATGCATTGACTTGAATCATGTGTTGAATAACCGTGCAAACGGGATAGCGGGAGAAAGCCTTGTTCTTATGTAATCAGAATTATTGTCTTGTCGGAATAGCCCTTACATAATTCAAACCCCCTGATGGTTCTGACTCTGTCATCCGCCCTACCAAAACACCTTGGCATGTTAGCAAGGGTCGAGAAGCATCCGCTCTCCCCGTTTTGAGTCATGTTTCGTATCCTACCATCGATGCTTCTATCGAGTCTCGTACCTGGGGTTGGGGTCTTCCACGGGAAATTTGGGTCGGTCAACTAATTACCTTCGGAAATCGTGTCGGATGTGAGGGTTACCTGAGTATGTTAGTGGGGGTGAGGATTTAGATTGTTTCGAGATAGAAGTGAGTTGTCTTATAGAGTCATACCTTTCGATCCTCGTAATGGCCAACCATGTCTTCTTGCCAAAAGAGTCTAAACACGAGTTCTACCCTCACCTCTCATAACCGGCGTGAATGTCCTTGTGTCCTACCCAACGAGTCACACTTGTGTCCCATGGGGAAATGAGGTGGTGAGTCGGTGATTGCCCTTGGAGAATTCTGTCAAGTTATAATGATAGTCTCCTTTTGATTTAATGACATGCTATATTGGTATAATTCAGTATGACTTGCCTGGAACCTTGCATGGTTGCACTTATCAGTGGATGTACGTGTCGTATGTATTGAATTCCCATGATTACTGTCTCCCTATGAATTAGGTCCATGATAGTGTGGTCAACTCTTGTTGTATGTTTAAAACGTGAATCAGATGACTTAGCATGCCAAATTAACCTAATTGGACCTCATGACTGTGTACATGTTTAATGAGTATTGCTAGTATCATGTAGGACATATACCTCCCGGTTATAGGCCCTCGTATGATTGTGTGACGTCCTAGTCTTACTATGCAAATATGGTTGTATATGATGAGATAGCTGCTATACCAACCGTGCATGGATTGGCCATACCCTTAACATGATTTTTAGGGAACATCTTAGCATGTTTTCCTCAACCACGCAATATTATGACTTGCTTATGTGTGTATCTAAATGAGTGATAATTCATGCATATGATATCCTGTGATGTTTGCTAGGTCTTGCATAACTTATGCCATATATGCCCCATGTCAATCTGTGCATACATGTTCTTAGTCTGTCAAGCATGATTGGAGAATGAAATGATAGGTTCCTAGCTTGTTTTGCGCACATATAAAGATGATTATATGAATATGTTATGAATGCATAAATCGATATTCCTTGAGATAGGTGCATACTAGTGTCAAAATAATGTGATGATATCTCTTGATTTTTTTATGTGTTTGCGTGCCACAATTATAAGAGCATCGTTGTAACTCTCGGGTTGGGATGTTATCCTTGGTCTCGTCGTCCCTAGTCCTGGTCCATGTCTGAACCCTTAAGGAAACCGTGTTGTCTGCCCTTGTCTATTCCATATCTCCGTAACTTCTAACCATTGCAATCCTTCGATGAGCGTCGACATGCAAAAAGGGACCGACGACCAAGTGGCACCGGAGCGGCGCAGTGGAAGCGTAATGGGTCCATGACCCATAGACCACAAGACAGACGTCACCAAAGGTAAACAAAGGACAGACACATCTCGAAGATGGTAGTCGCAGACGTGATTCTCTTAGATGACTCAAGGAAGGGCATTCTTCGTTCAAATCGTGAATTCTTCTATATCAATTGGAATGGGCATAGTACAATAGGCCTGGAGCTGACATAAATGGGCGTGCAATGACTGATATGCTAAACTGGTGGCAAGTGATTGTCTAACTAACTTGTTTTTATGATGGTGTGCCTCGATGCTTGGTGTACTGATTTCCTGGTAAATAAATTATGAGTTATATATATGGTAGTGCTTTCTTCTTGAGCTTGAGTCGTGAGATTCTTCGGTGAGACGGGTCGAAAAGTGGCAGGTGGATTGAAGTCTTCGGATTGGGTCTTTGGTTGTGTGAGATTCTTCGGTATAGGAATGATGCGTTATCTTGGGTAGAGCCGAGTGAGTTGGGACTGGTCGGAGATAGTGGTCAGTGAGAATATTTGAGCTTCCAGGCAGGACGTAGGTGAGGAGTGGAGTAGTATGTCGAGCTTTTGAGGGAGATGTCCTATTTAGAAGTGTTGGTAGGTAGTGGGTGCGCGGTGTGAGCGTTCAGGGTAGGAGGGTAGTGGTTGAGGTCTAGACTAGTCCATGAGGGTGACCTTAAGAGTGGGTGTGAGTATAGGCAGTTGGCGTAGTTCTAGAGGTAGATGAGAGAGCTATGAGTGGATCGTGAGGATTGTTGAGGGAAAGTGTTGTGAGGCGGGTTAGTATGCCTAGGGGAGAGTGTCTAGATAGTTTAGAAGCTAATCGTGGGCGACATTGAGGATGATCGATTGAGGAATGTCTAAGAAACCGTAGAATTTGGGGACAAGGTTCTATGCGCGGTGATCGGGAGCGGTTTTTGGTAAATGATGAGGTTGAAGAAGTGCTAAGGAAGAATAAGATAAGATTGCATGGGAAATCATCGGTCTTGGATGTTGATTCTATGATGTATTATCGTTGACAATAGTGAACTGTTAGTACTAACATAGTTATCCCCTGAACTCGATGGAATGCTACTGTATGGAAGTACTTATTTGCCTCTAATGCGATGACGCTTGGCAGTAGCATGAGTATGATGTGCTTACCTAATTGATATGATGTGCTTATCTGTTTGATATGACAAGTTTATCTAATTGATATGGTGTGTAACTTCTGTGAGATAATGTGATAAATCCTACCATGAACGATACAATGCTAGATATATTATGGTATATGACTGTCAGTGACATGAGTACGACCTGGTTAAGAATGTGTGATATGATTGCTATGTTGAACAATTGTTATGATATTGAATACCTTAAATTGGAATTGCTAAGATTATAGAACCGAATTGATGAGATTTGATTTTGACTTGGAACATAGGAAAGAAATATGGGATTAGCCCTTAGAAGTGGATAATTGCACCTCTTGAGATTTGAAAATTGCTTGATGTGCTTACGGGATTAATGACATGATCCTTGGACTCACCAATTCTAAACTTCATCCCCTGTTTTAAAATGATTTTAGTCTCGGGAACGAGACTTGTTTTTAGAGGTGAATGATGTAAAGGCTCAGATTTTCAAATCCTAATTTTATGGAAAAAGAGAATTAAAAATGAATTTAAATTGATATTAAAACTCATTTAACGGATTCCGGCCGAAATATAAAATTTGATGAACAATTTCCGTCCTTCAACCTCGAAAATTTAAAATAATTATCAGATGGCGATATCTTTTTCAATTAAAAAAATGTAATTGATCGAGAAAACGGGATTCGGGGAAACTAACATTCGGGAACAAATTTCGGGATTCGAAATTCGTATATTCGAAAATATTTTATAAAGGTGTTTTAATAAATAGCGTTAAAATAGCTATACTATTATTGGGATTTAAAATAAATTATTAGACTTGTCGGTTTATAAGAGAATTTGAAAAATGAATTTTAAGGTTGGAAATGATTAATAAATAATTGAAAAGTGGAGTTTTGCTAACATTTTCAAGGGTCGGGATTCTAGCTATTTGAATCGGATTTTGGGAACATATTTGGATATAACTTGAGAATCTGACTTGTTCCATGACTAATAGCATGATATTGTGGTGATGTTTAGAAAAGGTTAAATGTTCGATACTTATGATGATAATGATATATATCCTTATGGAAAGTATGAACATGAAATAGTAATAAGCGACTTTGGCTAAGTATGATAGGGAGGTTATTTTAAACTGATGAGCTAGCTAGTTATGATGAATTGTATGAGATAAGAGATGGTTGATCGTGATGAACTGAAAGTATGGTTGATGCGAGCTTGTTAATTATCTGCTTGTATGAATGTGTGCTATATGTGTTCAGAGTGGCTAGAGACGTATACTCAGTGTATTATCGTTATGTACTTAGGTGATACTCTGTGATCGTGACTACTGTGTGTTGGATCCTTCTTTTGCTGATCTTCTAGCCAGGTAAGTACCTCCGGGGCTTACTCAGTAACCAATACCTCCTGCCTGATGTGTCATATAGTATGTAGGTGTTGCATATGCATAAAAGCATGCCATGTAGTATCATGCTTAGGACTTGCACTTATGAATGAGCATTCTTATTTTGTATGTGTTTGAATATAGAACGACCATTATATGTGAGTCACAGAGTCTTTTCTAGGGTCATAGGGCAACCCAGCATCATCGGGTTTTCTTGTTAGAGTCTGATCGATTTATATATTTATGGTGCGAGACGACCGAGCGTCCTACCTCGGTTATGGTATGGGCATGAATGGTTGATTATACATGGTTCGACATGACCTGGCGTCCTACCTCGGTTGTGGTACGGACATGTATGATGTAGTTGGAGATTTGGGATATGCCGCTTGGCATTATATGTGGATCCATTTAATCGTTTTCTGCATATATAAACTGTCAGCATGCTTGTGTGAGTTAAATTCCGGCACTGCATTAGAGCATCCTTTATTCTAGGTACATGCGTATTATATGTCTTCAACGCGGTCAGAGGACCCGCGGGTGAACTCTTGGCCTGACTTGGTGGTATAATTTCAGGTACCCGATCCACTGCTTGATTTTGTGCTGTTATGACGGGGTCCATTCTTATGGCGGAGAGTGAGTGGTTGAACCCTGACTTCACCATATTTATACTTTTGGGATTTCTCCCTACTTATGCTATGTTTTAACCCGGCTCTGCCGTGACACTAGTTGTGTCATTTTCAGAACTTATGTCCTTTGCATGATAAAAGGCATTCCGTGCTGTAGACTTAGGACAGGTACAAGGGTTTACCTCGGGGTCTCCAACGGACCTTCTGGATTTGGGTGCGAAATCCCTCTTTATCTACAAATCTTCGGTTTCAAACCTTCCACCTATACTCAGAGTGCAAGATCCTAACGAGTGGTTTTATCCCTCAAAACGTAAGTCGGGAATCAAAATCCCGGGCCGTTACAATTACCACTTCATTCGAGAGCAAGTTCAAAATGGGGATGTTCGAGTAACACATGTGGCAAATCATGACCAACTTGTAAATGAACTAACAAAATCGTTGCCCCTACCCTGTTTCAATATGTTACTAGACAAGACCGGCCTTTCAAAACCTTCATCCATCTTGCGAGAGCGTATATTATGGATAAATATTAGTTTTCCCATTTATTAATTGATAGGTTTATTTTATATATCCTTTTAGGTGTGATCCTGATTAGTTGTGATCTCAAACCTTGTATTTGTTATACTCTTGTAATTCTATTTAACTAAGATTTGCCCAATGAAATAAATCTATTGAAAGCACATGATTATCAGTGAGAAGGCACTTCTTGAGTTTTTTCCCGTCGATGAGCTACCACGTTGTTCCTAGTCTAGCTACGATGAAAGCAGTGGGGGTTTGGTAGGGTTTTGAGACTATTTTGCTTGCATAATTGGCTTCAGATTTTGTGTTGTAGAGATTTCCACTACCGTTATCGATTTCTATATTGTCAAATCAGTCCATATTGAAAGATCTAATAACATGAATTGCCAAACTGTGTCCCTCTCTTCTTCTAGCAAAAGGCTTGCAAAATTGATGATCCAATTTTCTTGACGCGATGAGTTGGGTAAATCTAGGGATGCGCCCACTGTCCCTTCAAATTTGTTTTTTGAAGATTAAAGAAACCAAAACTAAACCAAGAAGAAGAAAACTAGAAATCGCAGGAAAACTCCCATTGTAGATGAGAAGTACAGATCTTGATTTGTTTGTTACATCTCAAACTAAATTTGGCGCCTCCTAGTTCTACTTATACAGAACCGAGCCCACTTGATCTTTTGCTACATCTACCAAAGTACCCCTGCTACTTCCATATTTTTGCAAGCCAACTAACATATGATATTGATAGCATGCATTTAGAGAGTTATAATAGGTTGCATTTAGCTTAGTTATGATGCATATCATGCATGTGTTAAGTATAATTTGCATATTTGTTCTCTATGTGGTTGGAGTTGGAATCTACATGCTTTTATTGATTATTTCAGGTAATAGTGGATCCGAGAAGGATAAATGGGTTGATAACGCATTGGATGAGAATGTCTAGTTGATCGAAGAAGCTTACATGAAGATCTCAAGAGGTCATGAGAAGAAGAAGCGAACCTAAACGAAGAACAAGTCTGCAGAAGTTGTCGCCAGACATGCTGAACTTGTTTTGCACTTTCTGGAGGCCTCGGTTGCCCGATCGACTATTATGACCATGCGTTGGAAAGATCTTTCAGAGAGCTACAAATTTCATGTTGACGTCAAGAGCTGATTCAAGACGGATTTTCCGTGAAAGACCAATGCAGCGGCCGCCGCATGGTGTGCAGCGGCCGCCGCCAGTACCGTCGCAGAGGAGTTGGAGAAAATTGTTGATGTTGCGGCCGCCGCATCCATGCAGCGGCCGCCGCATCTGCCGACAGCAATTATACGCTGCGTTTTATTAAATGAAAACCCTAGAACCTTTTGATTTCTTTTATGGCCGACTTTGATGTTTTAAAAGGCCAAGTTTTATGTTATTTTAAAAAACTTCTATTCTATTCTTACTTTTCAGACAATTAGAGAGAGAGCGATGTTCGCCATGGGCGACTAAACTCTCTTCGTTCTACTTGCAATTTGAAGCTTTATTTGGATTGATTGTGAGTTTCTGAATCTTGTTCCTTATGTCCTATATTGAATGCTTCAACTTCTTTGTGCTTGATTGTTTATTGTTTTGTTCTATCTTGTCTGGCCAACTAGTTAGATCAATTCAATTGCTAAGGTTTTGTAGATTCCTGATTGCGAACCTTAACCCAAGTAGCAAACTTGTCCCTTTAAGGCTGATTGAACTAATTGGATGGGCAGGAAGTTGGATGTGTTGTTAAATCCCTCTTTAGGGACTGCAAATACCTTGGTTAATCTCTGAACTTAAAGCTATCAATTGGGTTAAATCCTTCTTTAGGGACTGTTCGATTGATAAGGGTTTCTAGGACTGATTGGACTAGTAACTATATTAGGTCGGGACAAGGGCATTCATAGGAAGACTAAAAGGACAAGAGGAAGTTACAATATCAATTCAACCAAATAAAGCGGATAGTTGTAGGTAGATCGATCTTCTCTAAATTGTTTTGCATCAACTTGTTTATAGTTTATTTTGTTTTCTTTCTTATTTCAATCACCCAAAAATCCCCCTTTTCACTAATTGGTAAATACACATTGCAAATGAATACTTGATTCTCTTTGGGATCGACCTCTTACTTGCTTGCTATACTAGGTTGTAGGTTTGAGTTTTATTTTGATACGGTTTACGCGACTAAAAACCGTCCATCAGATATATATTTCCATATGCTTCACTTGGTTCTAGATGATACGACCACCTTTCCACATGTAAACATTTACACAATGGTAAGTTTCTCATCAATGTAGTATTTTTCCCTTCTGCAAATGTTCATTATTACAGAATTTAAGCTCTTACGGCAAGCTACGGTTGCTTCCTCTTGTCATTTTTTTTTGCTGTTGCTGGATTGGAGAAATTGGATTCGGATTTTGTGGCTGCTGCAGCTCTCGGTTAAGAATTTTGGAGCAAAATATGTGTTTATGGTTTTAGGATTTCAGAAATAGAAGATATGAATTGGGTAATTATGGAGAACTTTACCTTACCTTCTGTTTCCCTCTAAATTACTTGAAACCTTTTTTATATATAAATGAAAGGCTTTTTATATATATAAATTACTTGAAGGCATTGGCGCGCTACACGTGACATTGTTTTTTATGTCGAATTATAACCGTTGTATATTAATTTTGCGAGTTGAATTTGGTGTGAGAGCTGGCTGATGTACGATTTTAGGTGTCTAGTTGCATAGGAATTTTGAAAAACTTAAGTTTATAGTCTGATTTTGAGTATGTGAATTTATGTCATGCAATTCATGGTTTGTTTGTCTTGCACTACCTAATTACATGTCTGAAAATGGCATTTGTTTCAGAAAGTTCCATAAGAGGATCCAATGAAAGGTCTGTGGAGGTTTTGAATAACTCGAGGATCAACTCTATCATCTAACTTCTAAGGATGTGAAGAATGTTAAGTTCTGTAAGTATTTTTATATTGGATTTCTATGTTAATTTCTTGTTTCCCATTGGTTATTTGTGTTTTGCCGTTTGGCTGATGTTGCTGCCATGTTTATTTTGGTTTTTTCGCTTTTTATTGTTTGTTTTTTTATGCTCTTCTTTTTTTATTCTCTATTTTGTTGTGTGTATGTGGATTCTTATTTCCAATTGTGCAACTAATTATAGTATACGATAAAGTAGTATGTATGGGCGTATGACTGAAAGTGGGAATATCAGATACTTGTTGGGATTTGTGGATCTTGATATCATTGACGTAAATGAGTCATGCAAGTTTGTTTATAAAAATGAGTAGTAAACAACAATAATATTCAAATGAAATATCAGGATTATAGACTTAATTTAACTATTATTAAAAATCTGTTACCTACATCTTTGATCGCAAGTTGGAGAAGACTTCCTTGAACACAATGTTTTTGGTGTGGTTATTGAATTCTTCAGTACCTTGTAGCATCATGATTTTAAGGCCAGCTGGATTTGTCACCCTAGACATTGCGACATACAACTGACCATGACTAAAGACAGGGTTTGGTAAATATAAGCCAACACAATTCAAAGATTGTCCTTGACTTTTGTTGATGGTCATTGCATAACATGTTTTTATGGGGAGCTGTCTTCTTTTCATGATAAAAGGCCATTTTGATTTGGTAGATGTGAGTGTGATCCGCGGAATCAAAACCTTATTTCCTATATGACTTCCTGTGATAATTTTCGCTTCAATAACCCATTCACCCAAATGTGAAATAACCAGTCTTGTTCCATTGCACAAACCTTGACTTGGATTAACGTTTTTCAACAAAATCACCGGCAAGCCTTCTTTTAAACTGAGAGAATGAGGCAGCATTCCTGGAAATCTAAGGCCATTGAGGAATTCTGTTGGGTACATGTTTTCTTGATCAGCCATATCTGTTGATGCCTTACAAATCTCGTTTGAACTTTTGTAAGTCTTGACCACACCATGCAGCTTCTGGAAAACGTATTCATTGATTTGATCAGCATCTTCGTTGAGTGGCGTCAAGATAGCTCACTGATGGAGGTATTCTACATCATCATGCTTGGATATGAGATCAGGATATATTTCATTCACAATTTGTTGAATTGGATGGTCTGTCGGTTGTAGAATAAGTTCTTCTGGAATTTCAATCCAAGTAGCCTCATCTTTTCTTTTTTTTTTTTGTTTTTTGCTGGGACCTTCCCATCTCCAACTTCTAGCACCCACTTATTGAATCCTTGTTTGAGTAAATCAATGTTTCCGTTTTGATCTATCTTCTTTACTCTTATACTCTGTGACATTATTAACATGTTGCAATGGTCCCACAAATCTGAGCTGTTAATACATGCGTGAACAATGTCTTGTCTTTTTCCTTTTGTTATGACCAGTAAAATCTGCATAAAATCACGTCCCAATAGGATCGTTATTCCACCAAACAATTTAGTTCTGCTTGTTGGGTGTTTGTAGCCACGGATGTCTTTCAGTGTTCGATCAACTGCTTCAAATGCATATCTTTGGGTCATCGGGGCTTCGTCCCATATTATGAGGCTTACCTCATGCATCAATTCTGTCAGATGCGTGTTTTGTTTTATTGTGCATGTACTATTCTCCATTAGGTCCAATGGGATGACAAATCTGTTGTGTGCGGTTCTACCTCCCGGTAGTAGTAATGAAGCAATACATGTGATGTAAGTCGATAGGATGCATTAGAAAGAATTCATAGCAATATAATAAAAAAAATATTAAAAACGGGTGAAAGGTAAATAATGTTTTCAGTAGAATTTGGGCCCGATGATGCAACTACTAGAACAATTTGTCTTTCTGATCTCAACCAAGAAATAATTGCTTGATATAAGAAAGTTTTACCAGTGCCATCAGGTCCATATACAAAGAAGAACCCTCCTTCTTGTTGGGTTATTGATGTAAGGACTTTCTGATAGATTAGTAGCTCGTTTGAATTAAGGGAGTCACGAAGCAGTTGATGCCGAGTTAATAATTCTTTAACATTGTAGCTCAACTCTTCTTGGATCAATCGATTGTCCTTCTTGCTTAATAAAGATGTATCTGATGTTGGCAAGTCTAGATAATCTGCAAGGGATTTCCCATTTCTGTTTAGGATCTCTTGTATTTGTAATAAACAGTAATTTTTTATCTAGTGCTCTGTCAACCGTAAATCTAGGAGCCTGAACTGTTTTCGTTTCTTGTACAAAATGTCCTCCGAAAGTGCATCCCAGTTTGCCTCCTATAATTTTTTGGGGCTGTTGACTTCGCAAAACAATAGTATTGTCACAAACAATTCACGTAGCTAAACTGTAGAAGCCCAGAGTTTTGCTTCAGTAATTGCATTTGTCCATTCTTTGTCATCACTTATCATGCCAAGAGCATAGCATTTCTCTTTGAAAGTGTTGAATACTTGACCACCGAGAGACTTAATTTCTGCAAAAGATCTCGGTCCTCTTACAACATTTAGAAGCATCCGCAAGTAATATCGCTCACCTGATGTAGGATGACTATAAGTAATACGACCAATGCATTTTCCCTGCTTTCGAGGTTTCCATTTTTTCTCTTTTGCATTCCATACATACCTTGTTGGTATCTCTGCGTAAGTCAACTTCCTTGCCTCAACATCAACCATGTTCAATTTGAACCATTCAGTAAACATGGTTTCATTAATACCCTCCCTTTGAAGTAAAGACGACAAGGATTCTGAATCTCGCAATGTTATCATATGTTTGTCCGGCAGATGAAATGTCAATCTAATAATCTATGGATTGCAATAGTGGATGTAATGTGAATAGATACGCCATGCAGCTTCCCAAGGTGACAGATAACGACAATCTAAATACTGCTTGATTTCATCTACTTCTACGATATTCTTAGATGTTGGTCCCTTCATGCTCAAGTCATTTTCTTGAATTGCAACAGTCGCTCTATCTAGCCCCTTGTTCAAGTATTTGAATAGATATTTGATTGCCCTTGATGTGTTGCACCACTCAATAATGATATGCGCTTGGTACTTGAGTAAGAGATACCGATTGTAAGGGACAACGAATCTATTATCAAGTTTTATGTTCCCCTTGACTGCATTGGTTCCATTGTTTCGCCTTCGGTAAACTGGAAACCCCTCTTCATCAATTGTATTTTCTGCATAGAATGGAGTTGGGAAATGTTTAATGCATCGTCCACCAATCATGCATGGGGACTTGTGATTGTCTAAGCCGCATGAACCATGCAACATGTATTCAGTGACAACATTGTATCCTACCGGGTCCTCTTCTCTACATGGTATTTATGCAGATATGATGTCATCAATATCAGCTGGGGTTGTGCATTGGTACTCTTCATCTAGCCATATCAAAATATGTGCATGGGGCAACCCACGCTTTTGAAATTCAATAGTGTAAACAGATGCATAAATAATGGATTTATTGTTATTCGGTGAGTAATATGTACAAATTATTTGCTTAACTAATTTTCTCGTTAAAAGGTTTTCACTAAATTACAAATTTCACATAAAGAGCAATGCAATTGTATGAAACGAAATTGGTATATTATGTAGATGAATAGTTAGTGGTTACATGCACGATGCTTGCCAAAAATATTATTTTTTGTATGTCTTTCATCAGCTGTCCTAATTTCAGTTTGAATACCCTTGCAACAACTTCCGGACGGTCTGTTGCCTTTTGGTCGTTTATCTGTGACAACATTTCTGTGATTTCTGGCCACTTAGAGTTGGAGGTAAAAGTGATGAAAAGAGATGGATTTCCTAATGCTCGACAAATTGCCATTGCATCTTGATAATTTTGCACCATATATCTATGGCTATCGATAAAACTTGAAGGGAGAACTATTCTTTTCCCAATGGCTCTTGCATTTGTGTCTCCTTTTGTGACCGCATCACATATATTCAGGTATAGGTCTGCCCGTAGCTCCTCTTGATTATATTGAACCCAACAAATTCGTTGCCCTTCAATTGTAGTAAAAAAATCCACTAAATATGTCTGAGATAACCTGCCTCCCCTTAGAAGTGTTGTGTCTTCATCACATCTTTGTTGGATTCTGTGAGAGTAATATTCTTTCATGGTGACAAATTCTCTCTTGGTTTTTCGCCGACCTGTGTTGTTGTGATAAGAGATGTTTTCATGGAAGCCATCTTCACCATATGGAAATAGTAGGGGATACTATAATGTCATATACAATGGATGCAATTCTGATATTGTTCGTAATCCAGACGCTTTCATGGTGACAAATTCTCTCTTGCTGCAGTTGCTTGCCTAAACCCCCTACTACCAAGGTTGCTACTTCAGACACACTTGGCACATTGTACTACCTTTCAGTTGGTTGTGTTTCTCTTATTAGCCGAATCTTGAGTTCAAATGAATTGTTGACTTTTCACCAATCTCTTGCCATTAGAAATGTCTTTGCAACACAACTATGGAGATCCAATATCTCTTTGAGTTGTGTGACTATGGATTGGTCAACGCCTTTTATGTCATTGCCAAGTATAGCCAATCTATTTTCAATCTCATTTTCTGTATCATAGAAATACAGGTGAGCATACCTTGGATGTGTTCCTTCTATAGACAACAATTCGTGCTCCAAAAGATGTGAAGCAGAACATTGCATTGTATACTCGTATTTTTTCTCGAAAAGACCCTGCAGAAGGGTTCTCATAATCCAGAAGTTGCTTTAGTGGTGAAGGGGATTCCCTTAGTTTCTTCAAATGATCTTTTCTTTCCAGGCAGCATGTTGAGAATGTGGGATATGTGACTTTAGATTTTGTATTTCTCTCCTCGTACCACATAGTAGCATTGCAGAAAGGACATTTTTGTGAAGGAGGGCCCAATTTATGATAGGTAACCGACTCATCTATTAAACATTTTACATGGTTAGATTGCAATAATGCAATAATTTTTAATACAAATCGAGAAAACATGTTTACTTCTTGTCTTTGATGCTATTACATATGAATGCCATTTTGTGTGAGAGAAGGAACCAACATGTTATGCACAATAAACGGAATTGTAATTACAAACATATATAAATAAATTACTATGTTTTACAATTAATCTTTTGTCACTACTCATTAGTTTGTCCCAAGTTAGGCATGAATAAGTTATAAAAATCTTTGAGTTATTTTGTTATATATGTCGTGCAATTTGAGTATTGAAATATGAATAAATTAAAATACCTGGTTTTGAGTTTGATGGGACTTTTAGTGTCAGTCCGCAATAGCTTTGCACTCTTCCATGAGTATTAGTAATTGTTATTGATTGAATTGATATAGAAGATATTTCTAGGAAATTTGCAGATGGAGATGCTCTTGGAAATCTGTGTAATAAATCTAAAAATGTTTTTTTCCTCTTAGTGATGATATATTCTAATAAGTAATGGATATGAAGATTTGAGGACTGAAATATGAATAAATTAAAATACCTGGTTTTGAGTTGGGTGCCACCTTTAATGTCAAGCCGCGGTAGCTTCGCACTCTTCCATGACTATTGGTATTTGTTTCTGATTGAATTGATATAGAAGAAATTTCTGGGATATTTGTAGACGAAGATGCTCTAGTAAATCTGTTGAATAAATCTAAAAATAGTTTTTCATCTTAGTGGTGATATATTCTAATAATTACTGGATATGAAGAAATTAAGGGAATTGTGTTCAGATGTAGAGAAAGAAAAACCTGAGAGAAATGCGTATAACATACCTTCATCCATTTTGGTTGATGATTTCTCTGATTTTCATATTTTCTACAAAATCAGTGTTCTTGAAATCATATTTCTTTTAGTTTATGACATTTATATGCTAATGAATGCTCGTATGGATGTTTCTTTTGTGTATAGATAAGAGTAATAATATTGTGATGTGTGTAACGGTTTGGAATTAAAGAGTTTTTTGATATGCTAATTATTTTTTGGGATGCTTATTTGCATTTAAATGCTAATGAATGGTCGTATGGAGTTTTTTTATATGCGCGTGTGCATGTAATGATGTAATTGTAAATAGTATTTCTTCTGTTTTTTTTAATCTTTGGTTAAATGCTTTTCATCATAATTTTCTTTTGTAGGTTACTTTATGACGAAGATCTTCTACCCAAACTTGCATCAAATGTTGAGATTTGTGCCAACACGGTGAAAAAGGTTTGGAATCCTAGTTTTGGGTTACGTCATATTTTTCTTGTAAGTTGACATGACAATTATTTATATATATCGCAGAATATCAGTTGTTGTCTTCTTTATTATTTGTTTCATTCTAAAGTTAAGTTTTGTGATATTAGGTGGTTAGATATTTATTGATTGAAACCAAGCTGGCAAGTTGCTGCTTGAAGATTACGAAGAGTGTGCTCGGCATGCCAGGTATGAAATCTCTAAACACTTTCTATTTGTATTTTTACGGTCCCATTCCATGACTTCCATCAAAATAAAAACGGCAGATTTAGTAGTATTTTCACGGACCCATTCATATTGCAATTAATATAAGTTGCCTCAGAGCTTCAAGTTGTGTAATTGAGTAGACATTATTATGCACAATGAAAGGTATTAAAATTGTAAAGGCTCAGATTTCCAAATCCTAATTTTTCGGAAAAAGGAAATTAAAAATGAATTTAAATCGAATTAAAAGCTCGTTTAGCGGATTCCGACCATAATATAAAATTTGACGTACGATTTCCATCCTTTTACCTCGAAAATTGAAAATAATTATCGGATGGCGATATCCTTGTCGATTTTAAAAATCTAATTGATCGAGAGAGCGAGCGTCGGGGAAACTAACATTCAAAAACTAATTTCGAGATTCAAAATTTGCGTATTCGTGATTTGTTTTCGGGTATTGGTTAACCAATTTCATACTCAATCTTCACCCCCTCCAATCACTTGCCATACCCTTCAATTCACCCCCATACCCCGTCATTCTTCATTCATCATCATCACCAACTCCCGCACGTCACCATACCTCCTTCAAATCACTCCCTTCCCGTCTCTTTCATTCACCATCACCAACATCACCTTTGTTCTTTGCCATAACCACATTCACACCATCATCTTCTTCACTTCATCTCCAACGACGACACCATTAGTTCACAGCGCCACCACCGAAGCTCCTCCCTCCTCTATTTCGCGAAGCCTCGTTCCGGTCCGACAAGCCATCGCAAGCCACCGACGAAGCCCAGAACTCCGATCGAGAGCTCCGAAGTCGCGAACATCCTCGGTGAGCGTTCGAACCTCATTCCTTTTCCTTGGTCCGTTTCGATTCTTTTCTTGTCCTCGGGTGGTCGGAGAGTGCGTGAGGGCTGAGTGTGGAGAGGGTGGGCGAGATCGAGAGCTCCGACAAGCATCGAGGGCGGCGAGGCGAGCTCGTGAGAGACGTGAGTTAGCCGGGTCGAGGAGCGAGAGCGCGGGCGAGGCAGAGCAGCGAGGCGAGCGCGGGGAGGAGGCAGCGAGGGCCAAGCTGGGTTGGTTGATCGGCGTGGAGGAGTTGCAGGCGAGCACGAGAGGCGAGCCGGTAGGATCGGTCGAGCACAGCGGGCGCGAGCTCTCAATTTGATTTAGAGGAAGAAAGAGGGTCAACGTGGCTCATGTGGGTCCCTTGGAATATCAGATCGTGTTTTATATATTAAGCCGGTTTGGGATTTATGTTATGGGTTCGGTTCGGTTCGGTTTGGGTTTATCCGTCTATTTATTTAGCTATTTAACGGAATTAAAATTATTATATATATATAATATTATTTTGGGAGTATTATAAGGGTTGGTTTATTAAATAAAAATAGTCAGGATTTTAGGGGATTTGGAAATAATTTATAAAGTTGTTAAATAAATGGTATTTAAAATATCATGTAATACTATTTGAGATTTAAAATATATTATCGGGGGTTTGAAATATAACATTATTTGGACTTGAAGATTTATAAAGAATTTGGAAACGAATTTCAAGGTTGAAAAGTAATCTATAATAATAAATTAAAAGAGGAATTTAGCGAGTATTTTCAAGGGTCGGAATTCATAGCCGTTTAATTTGAATTTGAAACCGTTTTGAAACTAACTCGGGAATAAGACTTATTCGATGACTTACTAGCATGATAATCTGAGCGGTTGACTAATGACATGATATGTGTGACTAATAGCATGACTTGCGGTGAATTACTATAAGAGATTAAATGTTAGATATTATGATGTTGATGATAGATACATCTGTATGCCATGTGTGAGTATGAAACGGTAATATGTGAAATTGGCTAAGTATGGAATGGAGGTTGTTATGAGCTGATGAGGCTGATGTTATGATCGAAATGAGAAAGATGTCAATTTATGAGATATGATGAGACAAGATGAGAATTGAAGATGAGATGATAATGTTAATAATGACGAGATGGTTGAATTACCATATGTGTGTATCTTATATGTTTCATATGTGACTTGTGTGCTTTGTGTAAATTAGACTTAGACATATTATGTTATTTATGGGATTACTAGGTGATCTCTGATCTGTTGGATCGCTTGCCATTGCTTATCATTGTTTGGATCCCGTGCTTCTCCAGGTAAGTACCTTCGGGGCTTACTCAGTAACCAGTACCTCCTGCCTGATGTGTCATATAGTATGTAGGTGTTTCATATGCATAAGAGCATGCCATGTAGTATCATGCTTAGGAATTGCATTTACGAATGAGCATTCTTATTCTGTATGCGTTTGAATACAGAACGGCCGTTATCTGTGAGTCCTAGAGTCCTTGCTAGGGTCATAGGGCAGCCCAGTTTCATCGGGTGTTGTCCTCCTTGAGTTATATATATATATCACGAGAGACGAGATGAGCATGAGATACGAGATGAGCATGAGATGCTATATGATGAGGAGATTTGATATGCTATAGAATCGAACTGGCCAGTCTCCACCCTACCTGGAAGGGGGGTGGTGGTAGAAGAGGGATATACCACTTGGTATTCTTTGTTAACGCCTTACTTAATATTCTGCACATATGAGTTAGGAACATGATAGTGTGGTTAATACTCCAGTATTGCATGAAGACATCTTTATTCTAGGTATAGGCGTATTATATGTCCTCAGCACGGTCAGAGGACCCGCGGGCGGACTCTTGGCCTGACTTGGTGGTATAGTTTCAGGTACCCGATACACTACTTGATTTTGTGCTGTTATGACGGGGTTTATTCTTATGGCGGAGAGTGAGTGTTTGAAACCTGACTTCACCAGATTCATGCTTTTGAGATTTCTCCCTAATTGTACTCTGTTTTGACCCGGCTCTGCCGTGGCACTGGTTGTATCATTTTCAGAACGTAGGCCCTTTGCATGATAACGGATTTCCTGCGTTGTAGACTTAGGACAGGTACAGGGGTTTACCCCGGGGTCCCCAACGGATCTTCCGGATTTGGGTGCGAAATCCCACTTTAAACTGTACATCTTCGATTTCAAACCTTCAACCTGTACTCGGGGCGCAAGATCCTAACGAGGGGTTTCATCCCTCTAAACGTAACTCGGGAATCATAATCCCGGACCGTTACAAAAATATAATTGGTCATCTAAGCTTCGATATTATTATTAAAGGAATAAAATATAGCAGAAAAAAAAAATCAAATGTGCTAATGTATATAAAGGAAAACATAGGCGGTGACAATATATTTGAATTTGCTAAGTGTTTAGCTATGCAACAAATAGGTAGAAAACATAATAAAAGCTTCTAAATCCATAGAAAGTAAAAGACGGGTGGATGACAATTCCGACTTGCTGGGCCTTTAGTTCTTCAACATCAGCAAATTGACATTTTCATGGACTTTCTTCATCATCTAACTCTAACCTGTTCATATATGAAAAATAAAAACAAAAATTTATATTTGTATATACATTGGAAATTGTTTTGTGCGTGTACTTACACAACGTTCTTCCTTTTCATATAAGCCTTTGTTACAATAAGAGAACTTCCTTTTGCAACTGGTTTGCCGTTTGTGGATGGACATTCCTTTTTAACACATTCATCTTCAAAAGCCCTGGAAATATTTGAAATATGGGAGGTTACCTATTATGTGTGATGGTGTGTTTTCAGTTGGTGTCTACATACTTACATAGGTTGTGTCTTGGACATATTAGAAAATTCAGAAGTGGAATCAGCTTCTTCTGCGCATAACCTATTTCTTTGACAAATAAAGAAGTGTTTGTTAATTGATCATGTGTGGTCTTTGTGGCATAAATAGTTTGCTTACATTGTTTTTTGTTTTTCCATATTAGATGATGGAGCAGTAGATGAGGTTGAGGTTCTCTTTAGACGTTTCAATGTGTCCTCAACATCCTAAAAAATGGAAAGGGAATGTTAGATGATGTCTTGCTTTATTAAAAATATTATATGGAAAAAAAAGAGTTTGGGCTGGTTTGCCAAGGCTGTTTGACATGCCAATTTGGTAGCGCTGCAAGTAGGGAGGACCCTACAACATGTGAAGCTTTCAAAACATGTCAAGATGTGTAAAGGTGCAGAGCGAAAGTAGAAATGACCCTTCACTTCTAGGATTTGTGAGGTTTTGATGAGCGCAGTTAGCGCATTAGGCAACACTGTATCATCGGCTCCATCCTGTAAATATAGAAATCAGTTATGGTATACATCATATTTCTTGAAGTTTCTATGTGAATAATTGATGTGCAATTAGTGAGTTTTGTAGGAGGATACATCATTGCACTGTTGCAGAGTTTCTCTGTGGTGGTTTTAAGCAATGGTTCTGCTGTGTCATCAAACATTGTGACAACCATCCCACAAGTTTTGTCCTCTACATCTAACTGCGCCTTGAAGCTATGGGCATGGTTGGAGTAAGGTAAGATTAATATGAGTATATTGAGTAAAACGATATGGAATTGCCCAAAAAGAAAAGAAAATGGGAAGAAAGTACCTTGGTTTGGGGAAATTGATAGTTTGCTCACATGATAGACACCAAAAAATTCCATTGAGACGTTTAATACTTTTCATGCATTTTCCACTCGTACATGCAAAATAATACCAGCTATTTTTCATGCAAATATCATTGACATGACATTGGAAGGTACCATCCTGAGAGGTATTAGATATGAGTAATGGGGACCCAACAAATTCGAGTAATTAGATTTGATTGGAATGCAATGAATAAAATATTAAAAATTGAATATAAGATATTTAGAGTAGAATATTGTCACCTGTAATGCTACTCCAGATGCTTTGAGCAATGCTGCTATACTAATCTTCTGGACTGTAGGATCTTGAGCTACCAAATTCATGTCCACAAACTGATTTGGATTATCTATAAAATGATGTAATAGTATCGGTTATTTGAAGGTATGAAATAGCTATAAGAAATATATTTTTTTACTTACCTCAGGTATGGTAAAACTATATTCAATTACCTAATGCGGTCTTGGAATTCTTGTAGAGGAAGAATCTTATCCTCGTCATAAATCCTTGTCGCTGAAGTGCTTGAGAGGGTCAACTCTTCTACGAAACGAAATGGTCGGTAAGGACAGAGCAAGTAAGTGTACACCGTTATGTAGCACCTTATAATAGGTGAATTTTACATACTTTTGTGTTACTTGACATTCATGGATACCAAGATGATGGCATACAATGTTTGTTTCCGCTCTTTTCTTTTCAGCATGTCATCTCCTAATGTTCCCCATAATGTGACTCTAAGTCGATGCCCCTTGTAAAATATTGAATGAGCATGTCATAATGCTATTTGGTGTAAAACAGGAATGCATTTTTCAAACATATATATGATCAAGTTAGTTTGAAATTAAAATATTAAGGATATATGCATATTTACAATGTCCGGAGACCATAAACAAACCACCTATCATTTATGAGATAAAAGTCAGGGGCTTTAGATCCTATTTTGGTCTGAATTTGTCTTCCAACATTTTTGACATATCCAATGACATCTGCATATTGGTGACAAGAGGAAGTGTTAAATGACAATATATGATGACTATTGACTTGCAGGAAATAATGTAAACAAGAACTTTTACCGATCAGAATTGGCGGATGTGCCAATTTGATGTCATCGAATTGGACCAACTCAAAAGGATGGCGAACAAACCAATCAGGTGGACCACCGACTTTATTCATGATTGTCGACCCTTCCAAATCCAACATGTAATCATTGTTGTTAATAATTATGTATTCCTTTTTGTTGGGTATGACTTTGAAGCCTTTCATGCTATAAATAGCACCTTCTTCTAGCTTATGCATAAAACAATGAGAAATGTTGCCCTTTGCAGTACAATGAATGGTTGCCCCCCGTTAATCGATAGGACAAAACAACTTATAATACAATATATGATTATATGGCATGTGTGTATAGAACAATGATTGCATTACCTAGTCATCAGAAATGATGAAATCCGTGCTGAGGTATTTGCCAAGAACCGTGATAACATCCCATTTTCTACGTAGCATAATTTTGATTTTTGCATTAGATCCTTCCGTTAAGTCTTCAATATGGAGGTAAAGGGTAGGAGTTTGGGTAGCCATTATCACATGCAGATTGTGGCAAATGATTTGGACTTATGGAGGGGATGAAGGTGAATATATAGTGGTGGTGAATGATAATGAAAATATTATTATTATTAATTTCAATTAAGGGGATGTCAGTTTTGGGGCAGCCGTTTCGTCACATATAGATTAAAATGAATTAATATAGGTGCTATAATGATAGGAGTAAACAAAGAGTAATGGGCAACCGTTATTTATTTTGTGAGTTATGGGATTGACCCTCTATGGTACTTCCAATAAAGAGAAAAAACTAATTTTTTTATTAGATGGGAAAAAAAATGACGTTAGAAACAAAGAGTAAATGTACTTTGCAAGAGGCTTAAAAAAATAAAACAAATGATGTAGTTTTCGTTAGTCGAACCCTCATCAAATTCCCTCAGTAGATGACTTCAAACCATGACACCACAACCTTTATTGGTTTCAACTTTTAATATATAGGCAGGGGTGCAGAAAAACCCGACATGACAGACACGACACGAAAACACGATAATACGACACGAAAAAAATACGAAACCGAAAAGACATGATACGAAAATGACACGAAACGAGAAAACACGGTTGTAAACGGTTTGTGTTCGGATCGGGAATTTCCCCTTATCGGATACCCAACACGAACCGTTTAATGTTTTTTTAATTTATAAGTAGACTAAATACAATACTAATATATATACATATCGTATTGGATCAGTAAGATTGACTAGCTCATTTGGTAATGGGCCGAAGGTATCCCAGCGCTTTGCAATGGGTTCGAATTCGGGTGTCTTCTTTTCTTTTCATTTTTTCGACGGGGTGTATATATATATATATATATATATATATATATATATATATATATATATATATATATATATATATATATATATATATATATATATATATATATATATATCTTTTATTATCTTCGAAGCCCAAACCCTAACCTAACCTCTCATTCTCACAATTGGAACAGTCGTCGTCGGCCCACTGTTCACTTCTTCTTCAGTCATCTTCTTCTCCTGCGTCCTTCCATTCCTCTCGGCTCGAATTTGTTGTTGTTAATTACTAGTCCCTCCTGTCTCTCTCAAAAACATCAATCTCGGCTACCCGTTTGTGCCTCCTCCCCTTTCAGATATGTCCATCTCTCAACCAACTTCCCTTGTTTTCAAAGGCAACAAGGTGAGCGAGCCCATATCTGATATTTGAGGCCAAATGAACCCCTCCTTCACCCTCCTATAAAAGCATATGAGTCCATGAATCCCTTCCGAAAAGTAGAAATTAATGGGTTTTTTGGTTGGCCAAGGGACAAACGAGAGATTAAATCTCAAATTCCATCCACTATATTTGAATTAAGCGCTTGAAATTTGCAAATATGAGGCTCGAGTAGTGTAAGGAGAGGCTCGAGGAAACGGCCATCTCTCAAATTTCACTTACCGCACAAAGGAAAAAAAAACAAAAAAAAAAAGCAAACGATTCGTGTCGGATAACCCGAGAATCCGACACGGAACCGAATAGCTTAACCGCGTCGGGTACCCGGGTTATGATGGTTCGTAGACGGTTCGGCCATTTTTGAACTAAACGATTTCGGGTACCCGACACGATTAATCGGTTCATGTCGGATACTCGAATATGCACACCCCTATATATAGGTATATAATTGCTTTGGTTGGAATAATGAGTAATGAAGCAATTAATATGGGCTCAACCCAACTTTATATAGATAGTATAGAAGTATAGATATAGATAGATAGATAGATTTTCTATAACTATGATCGGATAACCGATTTTGTATAATCGGATAGTTATTTATTAGGTACGCATTTATGAGGCTTGCACGCAACTTTTCTTATTATAATATATATATATATATATATATATATATATATATATATATATATATGAGATAGATCCTTTGTAAGCAAGAGTTAGTGTGTAATTTGTGAGCGAGTTTTAACCATCGGATAAAAGTAAACCAAAAGCCGAGATTGAATCAACTATTAATCAAATAAATGCTGACCCACCATAATATATGTCCACCCACCAAATGCAGTGCGTGTACTTCACACATCTGCTAATCAAAATTGGGGCAGTTACTATACATGCCATTTTTTTGCCTATATTAGGAAATTGTCCACCACTCTCTCCATATTAGCAAAATGTCCACCAATGTTGTTGACACTGCTGAAACGAACTTGCTGAAATTGTGCTCCCAAGTAAGCCCCCCTCAACAGTTTTTTTTTTCGCGTTTCCAGAGTTGTTGAAACCCATGTGCCACCCTCTGTTTCAGCGTTTTTTTTATCGCGTTACTATTTTTTTTCGCGTTTCCAAAGGTGTTGAAACCCCTGTGCCACCCTCTGTTTCATCAAGTTTTTTTTGTTTTTTTTTTTCGCATTACTTTTTTTTTTCGCGTTTCCAGAGTTGCTAAAACCACTGTACCACCCTCTGTTTCAGCATTTTTTTTTTCGCGTTACTTTTTTTTTTCGCATTACCGAAATCGGAGTCGCTGAAACCCCGATTCAAGCACTATTGTTGATGCTGAAACCCCCCTAAGTTTCAATAGTTTTTTTTTTGTGTTTTTTTTTTCCGCGTTACTGAAACCCTGATTTTAGCATTGTTGTTGATGCTGAACCCCCGGTTTCAGCAACGTTGTCGATGCTGAAACCCCGGTTTCATCAACTTTGTTGATGCTAAAACTCTGGTTTCAGCAACGTTGTTGATGCTGAAACTTCGATTTCAGCAACGTTGCTGACACCGGGGTTGCTGAAACCGTGTTGCGGGATATAAAATTTAGCCTATGCGGGATTCGAACCCACGTATTTGCACATAAGCACATTGCTCTACCGTTGAGCTAAGAGACTTTTAAAGGAGATTTAAAGCAAGTTCAACAACAATAGAACAATCCAAAAATGATGTGGACAACAATTACGTAGAAACACACATTCACCAAGTAGAACAACCCAAAAAATACACTAAAAAGATGCGGAAAACAATATAAAATTCCAGCATTTCAGCACAAGCCATATTCAGTCAACTAACTAGGTGATCACATTCAAAGTCATGGCCGAAAATCAATTATACGCTCCTGCCACCAATTCTAAAAGCAAAAAATTACACAAATTCTGCAAATGCAAAACAGTGTTTGGAGGAAATTGGTGGCATTCCCAATTCTAATACGGAGTATACCGTATTATATATTTTATGGTCAGATTTGATGGCTATTCTATTCAGCAATTTGAATTAATATGTTCATGAAAATGATTTGTCGAAATTATAAATCAACTTGCTTCACGTTTTGATATAACTCTAAGATTGAACGAGGAGACAGAAATTGAAGAAATTTGTGAGAACTCGAACCTGGAAGAGGCTAAAAACTAAAGACAGTGAGTGGCAGTTGCTGCTGCAGCTGTCGCGCCTGATACCAGCCAATCTAGAACTCGCTGGCGGACGGTGGCTGATACCGGCCAATCTCCCCCTCTCGACCTCCGCCCTCGCTTCAGTGTCGTTGTCTGTCGTCCGCTCTCCCTCGTCCGACGAGGATAGTGTAAGTGCAAATGTAGGGCCGCCGATTGGAAAACGAAGTTGAAACCGTCGAAAACAAATGTTTAGAAAAACCAGAAAGGATGTGGCGTGGTATATGCTGAACCCACTGCCTTAGAAGCGAATTCGCCCCGACCGTAGGTGCAAGTCGGCAACTGGCTTCTCCCCCCAAGGTTACACAGCACACCCTCGTAGTCGTGCACTCGAAACAAGGGTTTGGAATCACAAAGACTTTGCTCAGAACTAAGGTGAAAAGAGAGAAGGTTTTTCTGTGTGTTGAAACTGAAGGGGAGACGTCTGGTTTTAAACTCGAAAAGAGACGCTCCTCCTCGGTAGTGCAGGCGAGGATCTCGGACCAGAAAACGCACCACTTTCAAACGTGGAGAAAATCACGGAACAGTTACAAACAGATAAACTCGAGAAATAAATCGGAAAAGGAAAACGATAAGTCACAGAAATCTTATACAAATATTTTATAACTTATCTGGCCCAATTAATTAAACGAGAACCAAAAACATACCCGACCCCACCGCGCACGTGTCACGAACACGGACCGGCGGCGGCGGTGGTGGTGCGCGCGTGTGAGACCCCTATTCCATCACTCAAACAATGGTGGAACAAGTACCCCTTTTAAATCAACTCCTAATGTCCCTAATAACCAATGTGGGACAAAACTTTTCACCTTCCCTTAAATTCAAGCATTTTCTCCAACAGTCCCCCACAAATGCGAGGAACTGAGGTTTTTCATAATAAAACTTGAAAAAGTACTTAAATGCTGGTGTCTTGCGATTGAACCAACACATAGTGAAACTGAGCAGACATCAAATCAGATAGGTGAACGAGTCTTGAACCTTCTGATTCAAGAGCTGGCATCAGCAGCACATACCTCTTCCATGTTCTTTAGTGATTCCGCGATAATACCTGCAAATTGGTAGTCATCTCTGACCTTGGGTGCTAAAGAGTGCTCTAGAAAGACTACCCGTGTCTTTCATAGAAGGAGACCAACCCTTCACACTCTCGTAGGTGGTTCCATCAAGTCTATCTCACATAGACCACCCTTGTAGGGCTATAGAACCATTAAGAGCATTTCGCTCAACCTCTACATATTTCGGTGAATCCATCAAGTCCTTCTCAATAGGACCACCCTTCTTCCGATACACCTGTCCTGGGGAATGAGATGTGGTGTATCTCTCATCTTATGGGCTTGAGTCCCATCCCCCTAGACGAATCGAGAACCAACCTCCTTGTCAGTCCTTTCGTCAATGGATCAGCCAGATTTCTCTCAGACTTCACATACTCCAGACAGATCACACCAGTCACAATTAGCTGTCTCACAACTTCATGTCGAATCTGGATGTGTCTCTTCTTGCCATTGTATGTATTGTTGTTAGCTACACAGATAGCAGATTGTGAGTCACAATGTAGAGAAATGGATGGAGCTTTGCGCCCCCACATAGGTAAATCAGCCAGTAAGCTTCTTAACCACTCAGCCTCTTAACTAGCTAAATCTAAAGCTATGAACTCATATTCCATAGTTGATCTAGCTATGCAAGTTTGCTTTGATGATTTCCACGAAATAGCACCACCACATAATGTGAACACATAACCACTAGTGGAGCTAACCTCATCATTATCAGTAACCTAGTTTGCATCAGAGTAACCCTCCAAAGCTTGAGGGTACCCTACATAATGTAACCCCCAATCCATTGTACCTTTTAGATATCTCAATAATCTGTGAAGTGCGGTCCAATGATCACTACTAGGGTTATGGGTATATCTACTGAGTCTACTTACATCATAAGCAATATCAGGCCGAGTGTAGTTCATCAAAAACATCAAACTCCCTATTATCTTAGCATACTCATTTTGTGAAACAATATTCCCAAAATTTTTCTGCAATTGCATATTAGCATCATAAGGAGTTTTAACTGGCACAACATCAAAACTATCAAACCTTTTCAACATTTTCTCTACATAATGAGGTTGTGATAAAATGAAGCCATTTTCTTTTCTAGTTACCTTAACACCTAGAATCACATCAGCTTCACCCATATCTTTCATTTCAAACTGAGAAGACAAAAATTGTTTGGTTGAATTTATAGCATTTATGTGGGAACCAAAAAGCAACATATCATCCACATATAGGCATATAATCACACAGTCAGCACCAAACATTTTTGAATAAACGCAAGCGTCAGATCCGTCTACCTCAAATCCAAAGCTAAGTATGGTTTGATGAAACTTTTCATACCATTGCTTCGGCGCTTGCTTTAGTCCATACAATGACTTCTTCAGTTTGCACACCTTGTTCTCCTGTCCTGGAACCACGCATCCTGGCGGCTGTTCCATGTAGATTTTCTCGTTAAGATCACCATTCAAAAAAGTTGTTTTAACATCCATTTGATGTACAAGCAATTTATAGCTAGAAGCTAGAGCAAATAATGCACGAATGGTAGCAATCTTTGTAACAGGAGAATATGTGTCAAAGAAATCAATGCCATATCTTTGAGTGAATCCTCTAATGACTAGTCTTGCCTTATATCTATCCACTGAGCCATCCACCTTAAGCTTCTTCTTAAAGATCCACTTACAACTAATGGCTCTGTTTCCTCTAGGCATATCAACTAGTTCCCAAGTGTGATTAGACATAATTGATTCTATCTCACTATTAATAGCATCTTTCCAGAAACTAGCATCTAATGAACTTATTGCCTCATCATAGGTCTTAGGATAATCTTCTATCATATGAAGACTAATGAACGTCTCATCTAGTTCATTTAAATCATTAAGTTCAACTACAAATGCAGTCACAAAATCAGGACCAAAACTAGTTTCCTTCCTACGCCTTTTACTTTTCCTAGGTTCATCATGATCAGCATGAGCATTAGGCACAACAGTGTTAGGCATGGATGAAGATGCATCATGAGATAAAGAGTCAAGAGCAGGCAATGCAGATTTCTTTAAAGGAAACACATGTTCAAAGAAAACAGCATCACGATATTCACACAAGGTACGATCACTCAAGCACATAAAACGATATGCAGCACTGTTTTCAGCATAACCAATCATAATTGCATCAAAAGTCTTAGATCCAATAGTATCAACTTTGAACGAAGGTAACCCCACCTTAGCTAGACACCCCCACACTTTTAGAAATTTTAGATTAGGCGGATGCCCTTTCCAAAGTTCATAAGGTGTTTTGTCAAGCTTCTTGTGAGGTACCTTATTCAAAATATGATTTGCGGACAATACAGCTTCCCCCCACATATTATCAGGCAAACCAGAACTAGAAAGCATAGCATTCATCATTTCCTTTAAAGTTCTGTTTTTCCTTTCACCAATACCATTTTGTTGTGGGCTATAGGGAGCTGTAAATTCATGAATAATACCATTTTGTTCACAGAATTCTCTCAAAGAATTAGTGACATATTCTCCGCCTCTATCGGATCTGAGCCTTTTTATTTTGCGATTTAATTGGTTTTCTACTTCAGCTTTATACACATAAAATATGCTTTCTGCTTCATCTTTAGACCTAAGCAAGTGTACCTTAGTATATCTAGAATGGTCATCCACAAATGTGATATAGTAGCACTTGCTACCTCTACTCTCAGTGTTCTTAAAATCAGCCAAATCAGAATGGACTAACTCCAGCAATTCAGTTGTCCTTTCATTCACCGTTTTAAAAGGTTGTTTATGAAATTTGGCCTCAACACACATTTCACATTTGCTATGGTCATGTTTGGATAGACTAGGAATCAAACCCATATCATGCAATTGACATATAGATCTCGCATTCACATGTTCTAGTCTAGCATGCCATAAATCAACAGACTCAGCAATATAAGCAGAAGTAGATGCATTCTCATTATTCTCAATCATGGTTTCAAGCACATACAGAAAGTCAACCCTATAAGCCTTTCCTACAAATTCTCCATTTTTGGTTAAAACCATTTTTCCAGCATCAGTCACTTGCTTAATTCCAGCTAACTCAAGCAAACCACATGAAATCAAGTTTCGGCGCAGAGAAGGAACATAAAGCACATTCACGAGGGTAAGAGACTTCCCTGAGGTGAGCTTGAGTGTAACCTTCCCCTTGCCAAGCACTCGAGAGATGCTCGAGTTGCCCGTGGCCCCGCTGTCCAGGAGCCAATCGACCTGGCCGCCCACATGGTTGACTTCAGTGATCATGGCTATCAGCTGGTTGTTGTCCTGGACAACGTTGGCTCGTGCTGAGCTGGGGCTGCGGGCTTGTTGTTCTGCTGCTGTCCTTGGTTCTGGAGATCAACCCGATTGCGACACTGCCAAGCCTTGTGGCCTGGCTTGCCACAAACATAGCATCCAATTCCAGTCCCTCCCTGCTTCTGCTGCTTGTCTGGCTGGTTGCCATATTTCTTGAACTTTTGACCCTTTCGTGGCTTCATGTTAGGTTTAAAGCCACCAGCTTTGTTCCCTGGCTTAGACCTGTCAGCTTTCACAGAGGATTCAACCAGATTAGCTTTCACAGAATCAGCAGATTTAGGCTTGGGCTTGTCTTTGAGGCGGTTTGCCTCCTCTATCTTCATGTGTCCGACAAGCTCCTCCAAAGTCAGATCCTTCTTCTTGTGCTTGAGATGGTTCCTGTAGCCGGCCCACGATTTAGGCAATTTTTCGATGAGAAAGTTTGCCTGCAGCACCTCGCACATTTTCATACCCTTAGAGAGGATATCAGCCACCAGGTTCTCGTACTCGTGGACTTGCTCCATGATTGGCTTGTCGTCCACCATTTTGAACTGCATAAATTTCCCGCAGACGTACTTTTTCTTCCCTGCATCGTCAGCCCCATACTTCTTCTCCAACATATCCCATATCAGTTTAGCAGATTTATGAACCGAAATTAAATCAAATATAGGGTTAGAGACATGGCTGAGGATGTGACCACGGACAGTTTTGTTATCCTGGTCGTACTTCTTCAACAGCGCCGGATCAGCGTCCTCGTCGGCCTTCTTCTTGCCCTTGTCGACGACAACAGAGGCATCAGCAACTGCATCCGGAAGCGCCTTGGCCTCCTTCTTCTCCTCAGCAGCAGCGGCGGAACCAACAGGAGCAGCCTCCAGCAGGACGTAGTCCACCTCCAATTGCTCAAAGAAGATCAGCATCTTCTGCGACCAGCGCTTGTAATTGGTCCCGTCGAGCGGGTCCAACTTTGACAGATCCAACAGCGGCTTGAAGAACTTGAAAGACATTGCACGAACAAACTGTAATTTGCTTCTAAATTGTAAGTGCAAATGTAGGGCCGCCGATTGGAAAACGAAGTTGAAACCGTCGAAAACAAATGTTTAGAAAAACCCGAAAGGCTGTGGCGTGGTATATGCTGAACCCACTGCATTAGAAGCGAATTCGCCCCGACCGTAGGTGCAAGTCGGCAACTGGCTTCGCCCCCCAAGGTTACATAGCACACCCTCGTAGTCGTGCACTGGAAACAAGGGTTTGGAATCACAAAGACTTTGCTCAGAACTAAGGTGAAAAGAGAGAAGGTTTTTCTATGTGTTAAAACTGAAGGGGAGACGTCTGGTTTTAAACTCGAAAAGAGACGCTCCTCCTCGGTAGTGCAGGAGAGGATCTTTGACCAGAAAACGTACCACTTTCAAACGTGGAGAAAATCACGGAACAGTTACAAACAGATAAACTCGAGAAATAAATCGGAAAAGGAAAACGATAAGTCACAGAAATCTTATACAAATATTCTGTAACTTATCTAGCCCAATTAATTAAACGAGAACCAAAAACAGACCCCACCACACCACGCACGTGTCACGAACCCGGACCGGACCGGCGGCGGTGGTGATGGTGCGCGCGTGTGAGACCCCTATTCCATCACTCAAACAATGGTGGAACAAGTACCCCTTTTAAATCAACTCCTAATGTCCCTAGTAACCAATGTGGGACAAAACTTTTCACCTTCTCTTAAATTCAAGCATTTCCTCCAACAGATAGCTCTTAATTGAGGGAGAGGAAAAATAACTTTTCAACGCGATTCGACAACAATTCCTTTTCCTGCTGAAATCGAGACGACGGAGATCCGACTTTCCTTGCTGAAATCGAGCAGATTCAGATGACAAGTAGATCCTGCTGAAATCGAGACGACAAGTAGACGACGGGTCATCGCCGATGCAGAGGAAGACAGTGGCGAAGAACGACAAGTAGAGGGCTCTTCTTGCTGAAATCGAGACGACGAAGATCGGATCTTCCTTGTAGAAATCGAGCAGATTCAGAGGACAATCGGGAAATTGACCTTCAATGGCGCTGGTTTGCAGAGGCCTCGAATTCCTCCGACGACCAAAAAGCACGAATTCACCTTCAATGGCGGAGATCCGATACAGAGGACGACAGCCAGCGCGGAGCACGCCGAGGCGGATCTTGTGGTGGTCATTCCCACCGCCGTTGATTCCGATCCGTCCCCATCGTCGCCCTCCTCAGAGGCGGACCACTGGATCTGAAAATGTTGCCAGATCAAAAATGTGATCAAGGGAGATTGGAGAAGAAGAGGAGAACGGCGGAGAGCAGGAGCGACTATATGGTAGGGGGCACCACTTTAGGTTTAGGAGGCAAATTTTGTCCATAAAATTTTAGGTGGACAAAACCCAAATTTGCCATACTTGATGGAGACTCCCTTAATATGGTCAAAATTTTGCGCCATCTTCAAAAAATTTAATTGCCAGAGGGGATCATGGATTTGAAGGGATTGTTGTAACGGAAGATATATAGGGATTTTCTTAAATATTCAAAACCTTTGAATATTTCAACTCCTTCATTCATATAATCAATTGTAAAAGCTTTTAGTGGAACGTTTCGATCTTCTTGTTGCTCATGCACGGACTATTTCATCTCCTTCATTCATATAATCAATTGAAAACTTTTTTAAAAAAAAAGTTATGTATTATTTTATTAAAATAAAAGTTTTGTTAATGAAAATTATAAATATATGAAAATTTAAGTCTATTCAGCCCATTTAAGTTTTATTTTCTGGTTCCATGCCTATAAGTTATACTTATTCGTACATTATCAAAGAATTCAGACGTGCGTTATAATTATTCATACATAATCAAGGAGTGTTCGTATGTATAGTATGATTATTCGTATATAGTGAATGTTTTATTCACCATATACGCTATACTTATTCGTACATATCAAATAATGTTTAGATGTGCATTATACTTATTCATACATAATCAAGGGGTGTTCATATATATATATATATATATATATATATATATTATGATTATTCGTATATAGTGAAAGTTTTATTCACCACATACACTATACTTATTCGTACATAATAAAAAATGTTCAGATATGTTATAATTATTCATATATAATCAAGGTGTTCATATATATGATATGGTTATTCGTATATCTATTAATATTACTAATTCTGCTAGCATTTTGCTGACGTGTCACGCCCACAATTAAAGTTGAATTTTTTATTCAAATGAGATTTTCTTATTGGTCAATATTATTATGGAAACTTTAAAATATTTGTTTCCTATTTTAAATATGATTTGAATCCATTTCTTTTTTTTTTAATTTTCGGTTATATTGCCGTAAATATTGAGACATATTTCCATTTTTTTTTTCCGATTGCAATATATCTATCTATCTATCTATCTATCTATCTATCTATCTATCTATCTATTAATATCTATCTATTAATATTACTAATTCTGCTAGCATTTTGCCGACGTGTCACGTCCACAATTAAAGTTGAATTTTTTATTCAAATGAGATTTTCTTATTGATCAATATTATTATGGAAACTTTAAAATATTTGTTTCCTATTTTAAATATGATTTGAATCCATTCCTTTTTTTTTCGGTTATATTGCCGTAAATATTGAGACATATTTCCATTTTATTTTTTCTGATTGCAATATATCTATCTATCTATCTATTAATATTACTAATTCTGCTAGCATTTTGTTGACGTGTCACGCCCACAATTAAAGTTGAATTTTTTATTCAAATGAGATTTTCTTATTGGTCAATATTATTATGGAAACTTTAAAATATTTGTTTCCTATTTTAAATATGATTTGAATCCATTCCTTTTTTTTTCGGTTATATTGCCGTAAATATTGAGACATATTTCCATTTTTTTTCCGATTGCAATATATCTATCTATCTATCTATCTATTAATATTACTAATTCTGCTAGCATTTTGCTGACGTGTCACGCCCACAATTAAAGTTTAATTTTTATTCAAATGAGATTTTCTTATTGGTCAATATTATTATGGAAACTTTAAAATATTTGTTTCCTATTTTAAATATGATTTGAATTCATTCCCTTTTTTTATTTTCGGTTATATTGTCGTAAATATTGAGACATGTTTCCATTTTTTCCCGATTGCAATCTCTTTTCGGTTATATTGCTGATGTGTCATGCTCACAATTAAACTTGAATTTTTTTTATTCAAATGGTATTTTCTTATTGGTCAATATTATTGCTGAAATTTTAAAATATCTGTTTCCTATTTTAAACATATTTGTTTCCTATTTTTATACTAAAATATTATTTAATTTGATATGTTGTTTGTCAATTTGTGATCTATTTTAATCGTCTACGTACATTGAACATTCGTCAATTCTTGGCTGATTTTATTCTTGGATATTGAAATTGTTGATTTATCATTTTTAACCGATTGCAGTATTCCCCACAATGTCTACATACAACGAACATGTAATAATCAATTTGTAAATATTTGATTTCAAAAATTAATTATAAAAATCAATTAGAGCCAAATAAGTGTTATTTTATAATTTAATTATTTTAGACATCTTAAATGACTATCGAACAATAAATAATATTTTAAGACTCACAAGCATTACTAATGCTTATTTTACATCTTGGATGAGGCTTCTTAGATCACTTTTCTACCTTTAAGGATCTTTTTTTTTACCATCTTACCTTTATTTTCACTATTAATTTCTCGATCTTTCTAACCATCTTTCTCATGAAAATAATCAATAAGTTATGTACATCTACATATTTAACTTCAAAATTATTCACACAATCATGTGCTTATGATTTTTTAATATTTGTACGGGAGCTTATATTTTACTTTTTTAGATCTATGCTAATGATAATAATTATATATTTATTTCAAATTATATTAGATGTTGTGTTTGAGTATTATTACTACTTTACCTTATTAAATCATTTTCAAAATTTGTATCGTATCTCTTTCCAACTAATTTATAAATTATAAAAAAATATTTTATACATATTTTTGTTGTAAACACGCGTATATATATATATATATATATATATATATATATATAGTACTCCCTCCGTCCTAAAATACATGGTCTTTTAGGCCTTGAAATTTTGTCAAAAATACATGGGTTTTTAGGGTTATAGGGTAATTATTACCCCTAAAAAGCACAATAGTAATTCAAATTAAAAGATTCTCATCTCTATAAAAGTAATGAGATTTAAATATAAATAGGTTTCCTTAATCAACGTGCAAAGGTCTAAAAGACCATGTATTTTTGGACGGAGGGAATACTAGATAGATATATAAAATGATGTTCAAATTAAAATGGATCAAGCTCCCGTGCCTTCAAGGCACGGGTATTACACTAGTATATTCACTATATATGCTATAATTATTCGTACTTAATCAATGAATGTTCACATGTACGATGCAATTATTCGTATATAATCAAGGATTTGTTCACTATATAAAATAATGACGAAAAATTAAGCAAACAATGTCCTTGCCACATGCTAGTGATTTACACGTCCCACTCTAGCCATCCCACTAAAAGGTGTCACTATATACACCGCAAATCCGGATTAAGGATTTGCACGTCCTTAAGGACGTGCAAGTCTGGGACGGTGCACATCCGCTAAAAACGTCTTGCACGTCCTTAACAATGTGCAAGCACGTCCTTAAGGACGTGCAATGCTTGCACGTTGTTAAGGACGTGCAAACCCTAGTTAGGGTTTTGCAGGGTTTAGGGTTAGGGTTTAGGTTTTCCGATGGTTTTGTAATGTTAATTGATAAAATTGTGTTTAGCTAGTGGATTTGATGGATTTAGGGTCAAATTAAACAGAACACAAGAATTGTTAAGGTTTTCATTCGTATAATATGCGAATAACGTTACAAGGAACGGAAAAAAAGGTTTACATTCATAATTTTAATAAAGTTGTTGAATACAATCTAGGAAAATAGTAAAGGACGGCCGGACTCGGCACGCAAGGCTCTAAATCTCTCAATCTGAGCTTGAAACGGAGCGTCCCATCCTTCGACGCTCGGATGATGATGTTCGACCCATTCTAGTGGAGGCGGCGGAAGAGGAGCGTTAGGACGCAACCAGATCTATGAGAACAAAAATTTAGAGTTAGAGTATTGACATATGTATGAAAAGCATGAATAGGTAATAAAAAAGACGTTTGAAGTCGTACCACGGCAAAATGGTCTTGGTTTCCGATGCAGGCTACACCAAGAGTTGCTGATTGGGGAGGGTTGTTAGCAGATGTCGGCGAGATCATGGGAAGACATGTGAACGGATGATGCCAAGCTAGGACGACGAGAGGAATCTGATATACCGTCGCAAATACTAAACCCATGATGGGTAGCTCTATCCACCATCTCCTATCACCATGTGTGGCTCCGGCCCATCTCTAGTAGTCGACGAACTGTTGGAATGGGTACTCTCCCGTATAACAACCGGCGTACAGAACGGCGTGATCCTCCAAGTGATTGCATAGTAACGTTTTGAGTTCCGGGAAAGTAGTCTCGCCGATCGGTGATGTCAAAGCCGCCAAAGCACGGTAGCCACAATGACCATCTCCAACAGTGTCCCTCACCGTCTGAATATGACCGAGCATGAAGGGATCAACGTTGTTTCGACCCCAGTTGAACCCTCCGAATACATCATCACGTCCACGTCGAGCTGAGGTCGCTTGTGGACGAGGCCGAGCAGCATTTCGAGCAGCACGCGCTTCTTCTCTCTCAAACCTTTCCCTTACCTCCTCGTATGGCAACGGGTTGGTTCTGCAGGCATTCCTCAACCCCCGAGGCCTCCCCTTCCTTCGGACGCTTGCTGATGAGGGTGGGTGCAGCTCATCCTCGCATACATCGTTGGAAGCTGTGTATGAAGATGACAGCTCATACGATAGTGGGGTGTCGTCGAGGTCAGTCCATGTCAAATCCATCCAGAACGGGTGGTTGTCCTCGACGGGTATCGGAGTACCGGAGTTGACATATTCCTGAATCTCATGGACACAAGGGATCCCGTAACAAACCCTCCAATGTCGGTCCGTGCATACCGGAGGAACCTTTTGGTTCACGACGTCCTGCCACATCTTGTACAGATAATCGAAGCACTTTTTGGAGATTAAAGTCTTTACCTCATCGAAAAGGTTGACTTTATACGCCGTTGTTGGCCATTTGAAGCGGTCGATCTCCAAAGCAGTTTGCAGCTCATGCAGTTGACAATCGTTGACTCTATGGATTGCATCGATCACGATGCGGAAGTCACCAGTCGATGAGTGAAGTGCCTCCTTCAGAACCTTGTGTTGACCCTCAACTCTGTACACATTGAAGTGCATACCACTAAATATTCGATATTATATCATATTGTAAAGGGAGATATGAAGTAAGGTTGTACCTGTTTGTCGTACGGGTGCCGAGATGGAAGACATTATCTACGTAGCACCGTACTATGTTCCTGCTGTATGGAAGCCAAACTGACTCCAAATACGCCACCACACCTGGGAATGGGTGCCATGCAGCTCGTAGCGCCCGACGACGTCGGTTGAATGATTCCTCCGACCTCGATTCAAACAGCCCCCAACAGTTGCCCTTAAAGATGCCAGCGTGGTTTAAATTCTTCGTGATCTTCAGAGCTGCTTCCTCGCATCTTCTCGTCACGTGTAACCAACAAAGGAGATGCTGGACGTCGGGGAAGACAACATTCAGCACCGCCAAGAGACCTAGCTCTCGATCAATCATGATAGCTTGAGGCTGAACCGTCCCAAGCAAGATCTGAAGCTGTCGCAACACCCAGGCGTATGTGTCTTCGTTCTCTTGCGACATGAAGGCATAGGCGATGCAGTAAGTATTGCCTGAGGGTGTGAACCCGACCACCTCGCACAAAGGAATCCCATATCTGCAAGTGTAAATATGTTACATATAAAATACTTTATAATTGGCTATATGTGCAATAATGTAATCGTAATTAAGTAACTTACGCATTTGTTTTGTATGTGTTGTCCATTATGATGACGTAATGGAACCTTCGGAGAAGGCGTATCCCGTCGGGATGCGCCAGGAAGAGGTTACTTAAGACGTTGTCGTCATCCGGATGTCGTCTGAAGTCGTAGTAGTACCTTCTTTCCCGTAGATGGTGCAAGGTATCCTGGGTCATCGTCCGACTACCTCTTTCTTCGGCGACCATCATGGCGAGCGTGTTGGTAAGGCTCTTCCTTGACGTGACGCTGGTCTCATCTAACTGCCTCAATCCGTACCCAATGGATTTTGGAGGAGTGCCAACTTTCTTCATCCACCTCGCCATCTTCTTTTCCCCCTCTGTGATCTGTCCGGCGATGGCGTGACCCTTCAAGCTCGTGGAAAGCCCGTGGTTATGAACACCATGGGTTACCGTCATGCGCCACTGACCCGGCGGAGCTTCGTGTCTGTGTAGAGAGAATGGACAACCACTTATCTTCGACTGTGTGCTCCGGAGCTTCCTCCCGCGTGGTCGGTACTCCCCAAACTGCTCGCAAGCAAGGAGAACCCCGCCTGGACGATTCGACGCCCCCGTCCAAGACCGCTTGATTACTAAAATCATGTAGTGTCTCCGACCCAAGTCCTTGAAATGCGTAACCATTTCGTCACGGTCATTCCAAACCCTTGGGTCCGAGAACTCAGATGTAAAGTCTTGAAACTGTATTCACATAATTGGAAATATGAACAAAACGGAAAGAATACGAAATATGTTGACTCTACGAAACCTATCCGTACCTGGGATACTTGGAGACGATGATTGCTTTGCGGCTCGGCCATAACGATTCTAACGGCGAAAGAATATATCAAAAGAAGTCGGACTTTGTTTTGGAATGCGGAATGAAGATGTCCTTCATCGCTTCAAATAGGCACTGTTGCGTTAATTGTAAGCAGAACCCTAGCACGTCCTTAAGAACGTGCTAGGGTTTAGGGTTTGGCTAGGGTTTTAGGGTTTGGGTAGGCTAGGGTTTTAGGGTGAGGAAACTGCACGTCCTTAAGCACGTGCCCTATTGCACGTCCTTAAGGACGTGCAAGCACGTTATTAAAAAAAAAAAACGTGCAAGCACGTCCTTAAGGACGTGGGGATTTGCGGTGTATATAGCCGAAACGCCCACTAAAACACAATATATAAAACTTGGTTTAAGAGGCAACTCAATTTATAATGAAGATATCAGAACAAAAAAATATATATATATATATAATGAACATATGGCCACAAATCACGGGATTCATCTATTGCACCTTCCAATTTGGGGGAGATTATGAATCCCCAGATTTCCCCCCAATTGCACTGGTTTAGGGAGATAGCTGTGAATTTTGTTTGCCCCACACGCACCTATCAACGTTTACGCCTCACTTCGGTTGTAGGGTCGGTGGTGGCCTCCACCTCCACCTTGCTCCGATCTGTCTCCGTTTCAACTCCAGCTGCTCACCTTTCTCCCCTGTCTTTCTGGTCATCGTTTGTTTTCCTGGTCAACTGTTCTCCTTTGCAGCCTTGGAGACTTCCTGTGGTCCCCACTTCCAACTTAGGGTTCGTTTGGTTGGCAATGGAAAAACTTAGGAAGTACAAAACCCAGGAAATAGCTAAAATATATGTGTTTGGTTGAATTTTTTTCCGCAGAAAAACCCAGGAAGTTAAATTCCCACGAAGTTAAATTCCCAGGAAGTTAAATTCCCAGGAAGTTCAATTCCTCCATTTCAAAGGAATTTAACTCACCTACTCTCTCCGAGGTAAGTTGCAATTCCCCTATTTTCTATTTAAAAAATTTTCAATTCCCCTATTTAATCCTCTAAACAAAAAAGTTAACCAAACATATTTTCACAATTCTCGTGAATTAGACTTCCTGGGAATTCAATTCCCATGAAATAACTTCCTGGGAATTTGAATTCCCACATTGAACCAAACGAGCCCTTACTTCCGGCCTTTGTTCTTACTTTTTGTTTGATTTAATTTTCTTGAGTGGGTTTGATAGTCGACGAGTACCCTTCATCTGCTACTGATTGTTTTGTGCGCTCTTCCTCCATTTGGCTTGCTGTTTTGAGGGTCGCAGCTTCCTAGCTTGAAATTATACTTTGACAGTGCTTCATCCATCTATTGCTGATCAACTCACTTAGGCGCCATTCCGGACAGGGAGCTTCCACTCTCACCGGTGCTCCCCGTCGGGCCATATACACCGCAATATCTAGTGCTCCCTACCGCAATCGTGTTGATACTACAATATGAGTCTGCAGCTGCCCAATGCCGCACCCGTAGCTCATTCCCTTTGGTCATGCCCTGAGAATGCTTAGGACTAGTTATGGTTATTTTGTAGCTTGACTTTATGTTTGATGGTTGTATGGGGTTCCATGCCTCGATTTATTGACTTTGTCCTTACTTGGGGTTACATCCTTGAGTAGGACCCATGGCTTTTGTTCGATGATGTATGGGGCTTGCACGCCCGCTTATCACATTGTCCTTACTTCGGGGTTGCACCCCCGAGTACGATCCATTGTCGGTTTCTCTAGTTAAGGCCCTTGTCTTAACTAGGGGTGACAATCCCTTACTTTATGCACTATGTAAAAATTATATTATTTTAATACAATTTACCCTCAAAATAAAAAAAAAAAACGTTTACGCCTCACAAAATGTTGCTTTTTAATTCCCATCTATTAAAAAACTAATAAAATCGTGTCCATCCATCTTCCTCTAATCAATGACTAAGATGTGCACACAAAATACATAGTAAGCATTGCTTACACAAGAACCACCCCTATATATATATATATATATATATATATGGGAGGGTTCAAGTGAGAATAATCTGGTCCGGTGAGAAAGAAAGAAGTAAGCCGATTGGTCGGATTTATTAAAATAAGAACTTAAAAAAAATTGGGACGGATTCCCCTCACGCGCTTATGTTCTCCCTCCGTCTCTTTCCTTCTCCTCCCGGATCTTCATTTCTACGACGATCGCTTCTCTGCCACAGTAGAATGGACGAAGTAAACGGCCTCGAGGTTGCTCTTGATGGAGATGGGAACGACGTCGTAGATCGCGCGGAGAGCAGAGGCGCCGGGGAAGTTAACGTGGTGCTGAACGCCGGTGTGGATGTAGACAACGGAGAACGGCTTTTTCTCCAGCACAGGGAAGATCTTCTCCTGCAGGTACTTGTTGACGACCTCGATGCTCAAGTACCGCACTGTGATTTCTGAATCCGGCAGACTCCAGATCAGAACAATCATCGGAGGAATTTGCCGAGACCAGGGAGGAATTTGCCGATGAGGCGGAGGATCTGGCGGCCGCGGTTGTCACACGACTCACACGGGCATGGATCTTGAAGATCTGGAGGCTGTTGATCAACAATTGCTGGTCAGACTCGGACATCGCAGACTCGGACATCGCGAAAAGGCAACTGGGTTGAAGATGAAGTGGATTGGCGGCGGTGTTGGTGGTGTTAATGGTGAAATAGGTTACCGCTTGCGCTTCTGCTACAAATTCCTTCTCAATTTGTGTCAATTGACAATTGTATGAATCATCCTTCAAAAAATTTATTCAATTTGTGTTGGAATTGGTTGGTGCAACCACGTCAAATCTTCCTTTAATCCATGTGTTATTTTGAATTGTAAATGAAAGAAGCAATGTTGTAGATGAATTGAAATGCAGTGATGATGCATGGAAATTGGTTTTCAACTTCATTGCCCACCGCCTGTTTCATATAATTCCCCCTAACCATATATTTTTAGTGGTTCATGGATTTTATAACAAGTGGTTCAGTGTTTTAACCCATATGGTTCATCAAATAAATAATATTAGTTTATGAACTATTTTATTTTAAAAACAAATAAATAAATAACTAAAAATAAACAATAAAAGAAAATAAAAGAATAATGAAAATCTTGTAAACCAAGTGGTTGAGGGTTTTAATAAAAAGTGGTTCAGGGTTTAATACTATGTGGTTCAGGGGTTTTATACGAAGTGGTTCAGGGTTTTTTAATAACAAGTGGTTCAATGTTTTAATACCAAGTGGTTAGGGGTTTTATACCAAGTAGTTCAGTGTTTTTATACTAAATGGTTCAGGGTTTAATACTGAGTGATTCAGAGTTTTTATACCAAGTAGTTCAGGATTTTAGACCAAGTGGTTCAGGGTTTTTATATCAAGTGGTTCAGAGGATTAAACAAAGTGGTTCAGAGTTTTAATACCAAGTAAATCACTACAAATAAAATTGCTGAACCACTGTGAATAAAATTGCTGAACCACTGTGAATAAAATTGATGAACCACTGTGAAGAAAATTGCTGAACCAATGTGAAAAAAATTGCTGAACCAATGTGAATAAAATTGCCGAACCACTGAGAATAAAATTGCTGAACCACTTAGAGTAAGAGGGCTGAACCACTAAGTACTTGTGAACCTTATGAATAACTTATTGTTTTTTTTTCAACAAAACATATACAAAGTGGGTGTCTATGGATAGATAAAATTAAATTACACCCAAAAATATATTTTTTTAATAAGTGAAAATGCCAAAAAATAATTTTTAAAAGTCTATCTCAAGCATTTTTATATGGGTACGTACTTTTTCTAATTAATTAGCAAGGTGGGTGAACAAGCGCGTGCAATTAATTAGTTTTGAGTGTTAATTAGCGCGTGTGCAACTGAGAGTGTGTGTGTTACTAATTAATTTACATGGGTGTTACTAATTAATTTGGAGAGACGCGTCTGAGCTGATTTGTAAGAAGCATACTAAAAATGAGAAAGAAAGAAGGGATTTGATTGGTCCACGTATATTAAATTAATTCCAAAAATATAATTTCTTCTGTGCGCGCGTGATACTCCATCAGTTTAGCGCATATGCCCAGTCGCATGCAAGCCGCGCGTGTGCCCCACACACTCACGCAGTAGCTGCTCTCGCCAATATAGAACACAAAAATGTTTAATTGGTGGGTGTGGGGAATTGAACCCGAGAGCTCGACTCTCCCCCAACAACACTCCAACCATTTTTTTTTTTTTTGATTAGGTAAAAATTCGGGTGGGGCACGGGACCCTCTACCCGAAAGCATCCTGCCGGATGAGGTCAAGGAGACCTGTATCGGTATAAAAATTAGTTCCCCTGGTAGAGTAGCTAAGGTGTGCAACCTTATCTGCCACTCGGTTCCCAATGCGGGGAATGTGAGAAATTTGTACGTTTTCTAATTCCATAAGAAGGGTGAACAACTTCTCTTTCTTATTTTTAATTCTTATTTATTTTATATTACTCTATTTATTAAAGGGTTTTATTTACCTAAAAATTAAATTACGGCTTATAATTTATATTTTTTAATGTTTATTTTTTTAATAATTATAAAATTTTCATTCTTCTTTTATTTTCTCTTAATATTTATTTTTTAATTAATTATTAATTTTCTTTTAAAATAAAATAAATTTGATGAACCAATACTATTTATTTGATGAACCACTACTTTTTATTTGATAAACCACTGCTCTTTATTTTATGAACCACTATTTTTTTATAATTGTAAAATTTTCATTGTTCTTTTAATTTCTTTTAATGTTTATTTATTAATTGATTGTTTAATTATTTTTAAAATAAAATGGTTAATGAACCAATACTATTTATTTGATGAACTAATACTATTTATTTGATGAATCACTAATCTTTATTTCACGAACCACTAGAATTTATTTCATAAACCACTACTATTTTAATAATTATAAAATTTTCATTCTTCTTTTATTTTCTTTTAATGTTTATTTTTACTTAATTATTTATTCTCTTCTTTTAAAATAAAATGATTCATGAACCAATACTATGGGTGTGTTTGGATTCCAAAATACATTAAATATAATGCATTATCTTTACCTCGGTTTATGTGCTCGTTTGTTTACATTACATATTTCACCTCGATATTTACGACTTTTTAATTGTGCAACCAAACATGCACATAAACCGAGGTAAAAATAATGCATTATATTTAATGCATTTTGGAATCCAAACACACCCTATGTATTGATGAACCATTATTATTTATTTGATGAACCACTACTCTTTATTTGATGAACCAATACTCTTTATTTCATGAACCATTACTCTTTATTTTGTTTTTAAAATAAAATGGTTCATTACTATTTATTTCATGAACCAAAAAAATAACTAGTTATAAATATTCTTAAGTTATTTTATGAGCCGTTACTATTTACTTGATGAACCACTTGATATTAAAACTCTTAACCACTTGGCATTAACCCCCTGAACCACTTGGTTTAAAACCTTGAACCACTTGGTAATAAAACCCTAAACCTCTTAGTGTTAAAACCCTGAACCACTTGGTGTTAAAACCATGATTCACTTGGTAATAAAACCCTGAACCACTTGATGTTAAAATCCTGAACCACTTGGTATAAAACTCTAAACCACTTCGTAAAAAAAAACTGAACCACTTGGTATAAAAACTCTGAACCATTTGGTATTAAAACCCTGAACCATTTTATTTATTTATTTGTTTTTAAAATAAAATGGTTCATGAATCGATACTATTTATTTCATGAATCAATACTATTTATTTCATGAACCAATACTATTTATTTGTTGAACCACAATTATTTATTTGGCGAACCACTACTCTTTATTTCATTAACCACTACTATTTAATAATTGTAAAATTTTCATTCTTCTTTTATTTTCTTTTAATGTTAATTTGTAATTATTGATTTTTTTTAAATAAAATGGTTCATGAACCAATAATATTTATTTCACGAACCAATACTATCTACTTGATGAATCCTTACTCTTTATTTCATGAACCACTACTCTCTATTTAATGAACCATTTATTTCATGATATTTACTTCGTGAATCCCTTCTATATATATGTGTTGAACCACTTGATATAAAACTCCTGAACCACTTGGTGTAAAAACACTTAACTACTTGGTATTAAAACTCTGAACCACTATGTATAAAACCCCTGAACCACTTGATATAAAACTCCTGAACCACTTGGTATAAAACTCTGAACCAATTGATATAAAATACTTGAACCACTTGGTTTAAAACCCTGAACTAGTTAGTACTAAAACCCTAAACAACTTGTATAAAAATCTCTGAACCATTTGTTATTAAAATAAGAATCACTTGGTATTAAAACCCTAGTATTGCCGATCAAAAATCAAAAGCCCGCACTCTGATATATAAAAGACGAAATTAAAATTGGCCGATCAAAGGAATCAAAAAGTTATGGATTAATAATTTACTATTTTTGTTCCTTTTGCAGAAAAAGAATGAAATTCAAGATGAAATTCAGTTGTAAGAGCAACTCCAAGAGGTTCCCTATTTTGGAAAAAATTCTGAATTTGGGGGATTTTGGGCCATTTTCAGGTCCAACAGCTTCCCCAGCCCATTCTCCAAAATAGGGTGGGAATGAGAAAACTAGGGTAGCTTCCCCAAATGTGGAGCAACGCTAAAATTTTTGGAGCAACTCTTTTTCCCACGTTCTTCCACTTTCAACTCTAAAAACCGACTTTGAATTTGGATTGCTCTGCTCGACAAGTTGTCAACAAAGAAGACTCTGCTTCTACAGGTGAGCCTTCTTGAACTATTTTTCTCTTCTTCTACCACCTCTGTTGGGTCAATTAATCAAAGAACTTTTTTCATACTCTGGTGAAATTTTTTTCATGCTCTGGTGAAATTTCTAAGTTAATTGAGCCTTCATTGTTAAGCAATTCAAAAACGTTTTTGAAAATTCAATAACCAAGCAATTTAGATTGGGATGCTCTTTTGAACAACAAATCGGAACTGATGGAAATATTTCAGCCTTGAAAGAGTACACCATCAACCAAGCAACGAATCTCAATCAACACAAAAAGAATGGAAAATGGTGGTTAATGGTTATATTGTTCTGATTTGTTAGAGAATGACAATCTGAATGACAATCTGATTTTTTAAACAATCATATAAATCTCAATTTTAGAGAATGAAAATCTGATTTTTTAGAGAATGACAATCTGATTTTATTGAGAATATGGAACTGATTGTTAGATGTGTTGTTGCTGATGAATTTACAGCAGCTCTGCAGTATTGCTGTTGGATTTATATGATCATATAAATCTTAATTTTAGAGAATGAAAATCTGATTTTTAGGTGTGCTGTATTGCTGTTTAATTTACAGCAGTTGTGTATTGAACTATCAATCAGAAATGGATAAAATAAAACAGGGCTACTTGGATTATATGAAACTTTCATTACATCTCAATCATTTAAATCTGATTTTTTTTCGGGTTATATATCGTTTGGTTTGTTTCATATATCTTGCAGATGAATTTCATAGACCTTCTCAACAATGGATCATCCGTTGATGATCTCAATGAACCACAATTAACATATGATTTCTCATCGAGTCAATACCATTCTAGTGGTTTTAACTTGGAAGAGACAAATACTACTGAAGCTGAAACTGATTTGGAGAGTCCATCTACATCTAGCATCAAGAAGTCAGAAAAACAATCTCAAAGAACCGTAAACTTTTCCTGTGAGGAAGACAAAATTCTTGTTGCAGCATGGTTGAATACAAGCTTAGATCCAATCAAAGGCTCTGATCAAAAGAAGAACCAATTCTGGAAAAGAATTACTGAATACTTTCATGAGCATAAGAAAGAAGATGAAAGAAGTGAAAAATCCTTGACAAGCCGTTGGTAAGAAATTAGCGCTAGTGTGAGTAGGTTTAGTGGACATTATGCCGCGGTTGAAAACTTGCACAAAAGTGGATACACAGGAGCAGATAAGGTGCACACTTTTATTATCTTTATTCTCTTCAAATTAAAGTATCCAACTAATTATATGTAGTTGTGAATGCACATATGATTCTCATTTCGTTATTCTTTGCAGCTACAAGACGCCAAAACTGTCTACAAAGAGAAAGAAGGTCATCACTTCGGATTAGACCATTGTTGGAATCTTTTGAGGTTTCAACAAAAATGGATGGTTGAGCATCAAAAATTTGAAGCAAGTAGAAAATCCAAGGCTCCTCGTGCTAAAGATTCAATTTCAATCAATTTTGAAGATGAGAATGGAAGTGCTCCTGAACCTGCACCATTAAAGAGACCTATTGGAAGAAAGGCGGCAAAAGAAGCACACAAAAAGGGAAAATCCAATGAGCAAGGAGAAGGTGATGACAAGGAATCTTCAAAATTACGTTCAGAGTTGGAAGAGTTTAGAGCAAGGAGACTAGAAGCTGATCGTATGAAGGCTGAAAAACTACAGTTGCTCATTGATATCGAGCAAAAGCAGGTTGCTCTAAAAGAGAAGGAAATTGAACTTCAAGCTCAAAGTGAGGAGACTAAAATAATGTCTATGGATACTAGTTTGATGCAACCTCTTCCAGCAGAATATATACTCAGCCGCCAAAGAGAGATTTTAGCAAAAAGAGCCGGCCAGAACGAAAATCACCATTCTACATGATTGCACTTGATTTCCTGCATGAATAGTATGGACTTTAGGTACATCTAATGGTTTTGAATTTGGCTACATGTTATGGTGTCGACTGTAGGTACATCTTATGGTTTTTACAGTTTAATTCGTTTTATGTTTTTTATGATTACACTTGATTATGTGTTTGAATTCCTCCAATTGATTTTTCATGTTTTAACACTTGATTCTGCAGCAGTGATTTATTGGTTTATTCAGTGGATGATATGGTTTTTTCATTCATGACAGCAGTTGTTTTTTCAGCTCTTTTCTAGCTCTTTTATGGTGAAAAAAATAAGATACAATGTCATCGTATTCAGCTATGACCTTTGTCATAACAGTGGCTGTTTTTTCAGCTCTTTTCTAGGACTTTTATGGTGAAAAATAAGACACAATGTCATGGTATTCATCTATGACCTTTGTCATAACAGTGGCTGTTTTTTCAGCTCTTTTCTAGGACTTTTATGGTGAAAAATAAGACACAATGTCATGGTATTCAGCTATGACCTTTGTCATAACAGTGGCTGTTTTTCAGCTCTTTTCTAGGACTTTTATGGTGAAAAATAAGACACAATGTCATGATATTCAGCTATGACCTTTGTCATAACAGTGGCTGTTTTTTCAGCTCTTTTCTAGGACTTTTATGGTGAAAAATAAGACACAATGTCATGGTGTTCAGCTATGACCTTTGTCATAACAATGGATGTTTTTTCACCTCTTTTCTAGCAGTTTTATGGTGAAAAATAAGCTCCAATGTCATGGTGTTTAGCTATGAACATTGTCATAACAGTGACTGTTTTTTCAGATTTTTTTCTAGCTCTTTTATGATGAAAAATAAGATCCAATGTCATGGTGGTTAGCTATGAACTTTGTTATAACAGTGGTTGTATTTTGAGTGTACTTCATAGATTGTGTGGTGTGGTTTTACTATTTACGTCACTGGATTGTTTAATTTTGTGTTCTCAGAATCTAATCAACCCAATCCTTAGCTGATTGCTGTTGTTCAATGTGCAATTTAGCCTCCAGATATCTCTCCTTTACAGTTTGCAAGCTGTTTTTAATTATTCAAACAGCACTGGAATCTATCAAGTGAGTTTGGCCGTTGGAGGAGTTCATGGGGCTGTTATTGGTGATTGTGATCAGCTTAAATCTCTCCAAAACAGCTCCACAATTGGCCTCCTCCAACACCTCAGTTTAAAGAGAACAAGATCTCCTTTCTCTCTGATTGCTGCACTTGCTGTTAATGTACATCAGTTTTTGTGTTTCTGTGTTGCTGTTTTCTATAAAAAAAAGCATTTATTACATACCATGGCAAGATTCTTATGGTTATCACAAGTTAAACTAACCAATCTTTTCACAATTTGAATTTTTTTTCCTGCAGAATTTTTTTTCATGTTATAGCTGCTGCACTTGTTGAGTTGCTGTGAATTTACAGCAGATTATGTGTTGCTTTTTTCTGTAAAAAAATTCCATGCATTTGTTGTTTTGTGTTCTTTGCATAGTTACACTCGTTGCATGTCATGATTGGTTTTATGGCTTTTTGTTTTTATAGTAATAGGAGCTATAATTAACCATGAAGATAGGTGCTTTCTGATATGAAATTTTAAATGTTATTCTTCATATTTTTATTGATAACAGTACAAATAAGTTTTCATAAAAAAAAAAGAACAATACAAAGAAGTTGGAAAAACATGCTATGAATTTAAAGAAAGCAAATTACTAATTGGCTCCATGCTTATTCCATAAGTGCTCAACAAGATCTTCTTGTAGTTGAGTGTGCATTTGTCTATCTCTAACCCGATGACGATTTGCGATAAACTCCATTATTTTTGGTGTACGCTCGAGCGAAAGTGATATGTGTGGAATATCATCAACGTGATCATATTCCTTTTCGATATCATGCATCTTCCTTAGTCTACGAATACACTCATGTCCATCACGCTCATCTTCGGCAATCATATTATGCATAATTATACATGCCATCATAATATATTTTAGGTTCTCCTTATTCCAAAGTCTTGCCGGGTTCCGGACAATCGCAAAACGAGCTTGAAGCACTCCGAATGCGCGTTCAACATCTTTTCTTGCTTCTTCTTGCTCTTTAGCAAAGTGTCGATGCTTATTTCCTTGTGGAGCTGGAATAATCTTTACTAATGTAGCCCATGATGGATATATAACATCGGCAAGATAATATCCCATGTTATATGATCTCCCAATCACTTTATAAGTAATCTGAGGGGCAATGCCTTCATCCAATCCACTAAATACGTAAGAACGCTCTAACACATTGATATCATTAAGAGACCCAGGCAAACCAAAGAAAGCATGCCATATCCACAAATCATATGAAGCTACAGCTTATAAAATAATGGTGGGTTCATGAATATGGCCAGTAAACATACCATGCCAAGCAGTAGGACAATTTTTCCATGTCCAGTGCATACAGTCTATGCTACCGAGCATCCCAGGAAAGCCGCGTTGTTCACCTATTGCAAGTAATCTTCTAAGATCATCACTATTTGGCACTCTTAAGTATTCATCGCCAAACACTTCAACAACTGCCACGACAAACTTTTTGAGACTTTCAATAGCAGTGCTTTCCCCAATCTGCACATACTCGTCAATATAATCGGCCGGAACACCATATGCAAGTTGTCGAAAAGCAGTTGTTACCTTTTGAAGTGATGACAAACCAAGACGCCCCGTAGCATTTCTCTTTTGAACAAAATAAGTATCATGTGCGACAACAGCATCATGAATGCGCATGAAAAGATCTCGCTTCATTCGGAATCTCCTTCGAAAGAGACGAGCCCCGTATTTTGGAGGGTTCCCAAAGTAGTCACGATAAAGTCTTTCATGACCCTCAATTAGATCACGATTAACAGTACGATGACCCACAATAAATCCACGACGCATTTCTCTTGAACTTTGGCTAGTCATGCATTTTTTTTCTATTTGAACAAGTAATAATTCTTCATATTCATCGTCAAGATTCTCCTCGTCATCCATGAACATGTCAACTAGATAACGACTAGCGACCGAACGACGATCCATAAAATAGACGTTCAAAGTGAGACAAATATAAGAAAGCAAATATTGAGAATGAGATGATGACAGTGATGAGATTGAGTGGAGATGCTTAAAATAAAAACTAGATTATCTAGCTTAAATATTGACAAAACTTGTAGCCAAATTGAGATCCCGTACAATAAGGGATTACACTAATACTCAATTTGACTTAATCAATTGTGAATACAGATTTTAATTATCCCTACCAAACCCATTGCCTCTATGAACAAGTCAACAATTAATTATCCTAGCTAGCTACCAAACCGATTCTATGTGTGAACAAGTCAAAAAAATCACAAATGGTGTACAATAATTTTAAATAAATTATTTTTAAAAAAATAAAATGAATGTAAAATTCTCTATTATATATGGAAGGTTTTGGAGTTTGGTCTAAAATAATTTGGAGAAACTTGGTATTGATTCCCCATTTTAGAATAACATTTGGGAAAGCTGTTGGAGAAGCTCTAAGGGAAGCGTGTGGGTTGCACTGCTTCTCACCTACTTACCGGACCGAATTCTTCTCACTTGAAACCCCCCCCCCCACACACACTTTTAGATTAAAGTAACATAACAATTTCTATGTAATGTGATAATTATAAATGATGTTATTTTAATTAAGATGACATGACTTCGATTTATGATAAAACTATGTTATTTTTTCTCCATTAAATTAATAAATAAATAAATGAAATAAACGGGAAAAAATAACAAAATAAGGATATAAATCGCAAAAAATAAATATTGAGTCAATATTTAACTTGTTGTATTCTTAACATATACTCCGTAATAGTGTATAACTAGATATAAAAAATTTAAACTTGCGAAACTCTTTACCAAATTATCAAAATAAGTAATATAACCTATGATTTTGAAGCTCTCGAAATGAATTATAATATGTGAATGTCGGTTTAAGTAAAATATAAAAGTATTATACTCCGTAGTATAATACTTTTCAAACATTCATATCTTCTTACTCAAATGTCGGATTATGGCGTATTATATATCAAAACGAAGCTATCGATGTGGATAATACACTTAGATAATTTATCAGATTAGGGAGGGGGCACTACAAAAAAAAAATTAAATTTGCTTCGGCAAAAAGTAGTGGCAAAAACCCATCCTAGGGTGGCAAAAGGCAGATAGCTTCGGCTTTGCAACGGCTAATGGGGACGTGGCAAATTCGATGGTCGCAAAATTTGGTAGCTTCGGCTACTAGCCGTGGCAAAAAAATTTAGCCACGGCTAAGTGATGGCGTAGCAACCTCTGATGAAAGACACGCCACTTTTGCCACGGCAAACTATTGAATTATTTGAAACATCCACCGACTTCAGCAATAAAAGCTTAAAAATTTAACTTTCAAGGTAAGATAAAGGTGAAAAAGCACACAAGTACTAACAGTGCATTGAAGAAACATGCTAGCCAAATAGATTTAACTTACAATATTGCGGCGGGCAGCTGCGTAAGGTTGTTATCGCTAACATCCAATATCGTTAGCATTGGGAAAAAAGAATGTGTTGGACCAACAAGTACGAGTTATGGAGATTGTCGTATTGGCGTCACATTAGAGTTAGACATGCACTCGATGTTATGCACATCGAGAAGAACGTCTTCGACAACATCATCGACACTACTCTTAACATATAAGGGAAGACAAAGGATGGTCCCAAAGCTCGAGCTGCATTGCAGCAGAGAGGGGTGCGGAGAAGCCAGACACAGAAGAAAGATGGAACACTCCCTCATGCGCCATTCCTGGTGAAATGGGAGGACATACCAGATATATTCGAATGGTTCGGTGCAGTGAAGTACCCCCATGGGTACGCTGGATCTTTGCATAACAATGTCAAAATTGCAGAGAGAAAGTTCCACGGCCTAAAGACCCATGAGATTCATGTTATATTTCAGCGTCTTCTTCCCATTGTTGTATGTGCATACCTGTCGTTGGGTGTTGCCAAGACTTTGGTTGCGCTAGCGAAATGGTTTCAGAAATTGTGTGCCAGAGAGGTGAGAAAGGAGGATGTTCGCCAGATGGAGGATGAGATAGTTCAGATTTTTTGCAAACTGAAGATGATTTATCCCCCGCACTTTTTCACAATCATGGTACACCTTCTAGTTCACCTACCGCAACAAGTGCTAGAAACTAGACCAGTGCATTACACCTGGATGTACCCAATACAAAAGTATGCTAGTTATAGATTAAATTCATCTCACAATTTCACGTCCATTATACCTGCATTAAACTTCTTCCTTTGTTTTCTAGGCAACTTAGCAAATATAAGGCTCAAGTAAAGAACTACTGTTACCCGGAGGGATGTATTTCGGAGCGTTGCGTTTTAAATGAGGCAACAACATACTGCAACTTGTATCTCGGGGGTCGAGATGAGAGCAGTGTGAAATACCCCAAAGTATTTTTGGGAATTTCGTTTTAAATATATATATATATATATATATATATATATATATTAATAAAATCCCTCGTATTTTTAAATTTAGGAAAAAGAGTCTTTGAATTAAATGTAGATAAAGTTTTATATTACTTGGAGACATTTTAGTTGACCTTCTTCTAAATAAGTTAGATTTTAAATTATATTATTTTAAGACAAAGTTGTATATTTTTCTTTCACAATAGTGATAGATTGATAACTATGATTTATTTTAATTTTCGTAAACTATATATTATAACGTTTTAGAAAAATATTTTTTTTGAGGAAAAATAAAATGTATTTAAATTAAATGTGTTGTTATTCTTCTTAATTAATTTAGCTAGCACTTTTTTTTTGGTCTAGATTTAGCTAGTACTTTAAAATAAAAATATTCGGATATATACATAGTTATAAGCAAAACCGGTTTTCTTTTGGGTTCGGGTGAACCGAACCGTGAAAAATGTTGAACCGGGTCCAGGCGAACCCCTCTTCTTCCTCAAGCTTCTGCGTGTTTCACTGTTGGAAATTTCAAGATTTTCGACCTCCTCAAATCTAGCCCGAATCATACCGTTTTTGTTTCTAGAATGTTCTCTGCTCAATGAGGATGAGATTTCCACAACCCATTTGGAGATTCGGGGTCCAACCGCAACCGAACGAGCTTATCCCCAAATTCGGAAATCACCCCAATCCGCTCCATTCAGGCCGAATCTCACCAAATTAAGGATCGGGATAGCGTTAATGGTGATTATCTGATCGATTTGTGGAATTATTTTAATTCAATTCGCCCCCTAATCATCCCCCTATATATACCCCTCTCGGGTTCACTTTCGAAGCACACCACCTCCATTTCTCTCCACCTCCGAGCTCTCAACCTGTCCCATGACATTCTAAACGCCTCTAGCAACGTTTCCCTTCACAAAATTTCCACAAAAACATTCCGAAATCGAAGAACCCAATTTCGAATTCACCCCTCGTCGGATCCGCCGTTGCCGCCCTCGTCTGCCACCATCAGCCGCTGCCGGAGCCACGAGCCACCACCGAGAGATGAACCTCGTCTCCACGAAGCAGTAGCCACCGGCCGTGTGTCATTCCGAGCCCTATCGAGGCCGCTACGATTCGCCGAAGTGGAGCCGTAGGCGCGTCTGAACCTTCTGTTGAAGCACTGTCGAGAGGAAGGAGGAGGAAAGGTAATTACGTAAAAACCCCTACCTTTTATTCTTTCCCAATCATGCCTTTTTCAGTTTTATAAATTTCATATTCTAACCCGTGCTTTTATTTGGGCATAAATTGCTTCCAACTCCGTTAACTCACATAGGCTCGTCAATCCATACGCCCATACGAAGGAATTAGAGTTCGACCAACCGTTAACGCTTGCAACTCCAAATCAAGGCAAGTGATCTTCCGAGCCTTTCTGCTCACTTGTGTCTTTCGTGTCTATAGTTGTTTCTTTCCGTTGGAATGCTTGCCAAATTAATTAAAATAAATTGCAATTCATCTGCTTTGTGCGATTTATATATTCGTTAGTTTGAATTTAGCAAGTATAATTGGGTAATGTTATTATTCGACGATTCTATATAATAATGACATAGATACCCACCCTTTTATTAAAGCATGATTTATTTTGTTCTTTCATGCTAATTGGTTAAGAAAAGGATATGTTTCTTTTATGTATCCATTCTGTTTATTTTGTTGTGAGAAATGTTGTAAATAAGTAATAATAATGTGAGGATTGTTTGTTGCGAGTGAAACTCAAATGAATCCAAACCACTCAAAGTAAAACATAGCAATCATCGAAAAGCAATGTGAATCATAGAGTTGAATTGTAAAGTAAAGTAATTGTAGATTCAAGATCGACTTTCTACCTCTCAGATCGGAGGTAAAAAGTTAGGGTTCGAGTAAGAAAAAACCAAGTAAAACTGTAAAGAAAGCGACACAGCGGATTTACGTGGTTCGATCCGAAGATCTACTCCACGGGGCTTCAGCAAGGAGGCACCGAGTCAAATCCACTAAGTACTAACGGTGTTACAGAGTAAGGTTGTCAAGGCAAGCAAGTATAGAACAAGATACAAGAGAAAAGTGAAGGTATAAAGCAAGAAAAGGTAGAACACTCCCCAGATCTGAAGAACAGGTCAGATCTGTGCAAAGGAGCTCGTCGGAGAAGAAGATCTTTGCCGATGGAGGGACTGAAGCCTTGTTCTTCCTTGCTGTGGACGAGATCTAAGGTCTCGCTAGGAGATTTGCAAGTCACCGGATCTTCACAATCGCCGCCGAGGAGCACCAGAAACCCTAGCTCCCAGAGCCTCTCTCTCTTCTTTCTCTCTCTGCTTTGGCAGAACTAAAACTAGGTTAGAGAAAACCCTAGTAGCGCTTCAGCTTTATAGGCGAAGCTCATTAACCAAAACGCTGCGTCGAAGAGCTAGAGCGCTTCAGCTTTATAGGCGAAGCTCATTAACCAAAACGCTGCGTCGAAGAGCTGGAGAGAACCCTGAGCTTCCGGGCTTCTAGTGGAGCTGGCTTTTGGGCCTTTCTCAGTATGACCTCGATAGAACAGGCCCAACCAGTTAGGCTAAGTCTTCCAACATACATATTATACTACACATAACATATACTTTAACATATATGTGAGCATAGTTTATAACTACACTTCTAACATATAGTTTTAGCATGTAGTATATGTGTATAATATATATTAGTATCTTGTTAAAATTTTGCCTACGTCTTAAAACCGATATTAGTTAATCTACCATCCTATACTCCTAGATCAAATATGCTTTAGATTAAGAAGACTTAACAATTTTCCCTCCTAATCTAGAACATATTCAACCTATTAAAACACTGTTAGCACCCTAGTGGATTTGAGTCAGCACCACATCCCGATTCATCATTGGCCCTGTACCTGTGTGTCTAAGGAAGATCTCCGAGGTGGAGAAAGTCTCTGCAGAAGAGCAACTTGTTTGCTGGGACGATCTTTGTTTCGAAGTCAGCTGGGTTAACGTCGCCTTTGATCTTCCTGACATCGAGCTCGCCTGATGATACCCTCTTTCGAATAAAGTGAAACCGAACGTCGATGTGTTTGGTTTTTTCATGGTACATCGGGTCTTTGCACAGATACAGTGCGCTCTGGTTATCCATGTTTATAACAGGCTTGAACGGCTTTCTTAGAACATCTTGTAGAACCCCTTTGAGCCATATTGCTTCTTTTGCAGATTCAGTGGCGACAATGTATTCTGCTTCTGTGGATGATAATGAAACAATCGATTGTTGATGAGATTTCCACGTTATGCAGTTGCCTGCCCAAATGAAGTAGAATGCTGAAGTGGACTTCCGATTGTCTTTATTACTGGCGTAGTCGGAATCGACGTATCCTTGTAACTTAGTAGCAAATTCATGCAAACTATAGTGTAAACATAGATTCTTAGTACCAACAATATAACGGAGTAAGTACTTCATAGCATTCCAGTGATCTAAACCAGGATTCGACATAAATCGGCTCAAAACACTGATGGCAAAAGCAAGGTCGGGCCTCGTACAAAGCATAGCATACATCAATGAGCCTACAGCTGCGTCATAGGGCACCTTACTCATTTCTTTGACACTTTCGGGTTTGGAAGGACAACTCTTTTTGGTGAGTTCTAAATGCCCTCCTAAGGGAATGGTGGTGGGTTTGGATGTGGACATATGAAAACAGTCAAGGACCTTTTGGGTATAGTCATCTTGAGATAACCATATAGATTTTATATGTCGGTTTCTAATGATATTTATGCCAAGGATTTTCTTGGCACTCCCTAAATCTTTCATCTCAAAGTATTTCTTCAAATTGCTTTTAGCAGTGCTAATAGGAGGCATGCTATCACAGATAATCAGGATATCATCTACATATAAAAGCACATGAAGCATGGAAGATGGAGAAATGCTTTGAAAATAAAGACAGGTATCATAACTGCTTCTAGTAAAGCCTAATTTATGAATCACAACATCAAACTTGAGATTCCATTGCCTAGGGAACTGTTTAAGCCCATATATGGATCTCTTAAGTAAGCAAACATGATCAGGATATTTAGGGTGTTCAAACCCTTTAGGCTATCTCATATGGATGGTTTCATCCAAAGACCCATGCAGGAAGGCAGTTTTAACATCCATTTGTTCCAATTCCCAGTCAAAGACAGCACACATAGCAAGCATTAAACGTAAAGGATATCATTGTAATCTATACCTTCTTTCTGTGAGAACCCTTTGGCTACTAAACACGCTTTATACCTAGGAGGATCTCTAGGGGTTTGACCTTCTTTAATCTTATAGATCCACTTGGAATCTATAAGACGGGTTCTCGGAGGTCTAGGAATCAAAATCCAGGTCTGATTGACCTTCATTGAGTCCATTTCTTCTTTCATGGCATTTTTACAATGAAAAGCATTTGGATCTCTAATGGCTTCAGAGTAAGAGTTTGGAGTGGTTGGGTTCCTAACTGTGTCAGCAATCAACAAAGCATATTCAATTATGTAACTGGTATATTTCCTATTAGGTATACTAACTCTGGGCTCTCTATCCCTAACTAGTTGGTAGTCATGCAGATTAGGTATGTTAGTCACAACTTGATCAGTAGCATGCATATTAGAAGTGGGGGTTGAGGAGAAAACAGAGGATCCCGTTAAGGGATCATTAGAAAGGCCGGTTACATCACCAAAATTAGAAGGAGAAGAAGAATTTAAAGAAGAAGAGGAAGAGGACCCAACAGTAGCTGCTGGAGTTGCTTGAGTGTCACTTTTAGTGGTGACATCTCCTGAGTTGGTGGGAGCAGCTTCCTTGTCTTTGGAAGTATCTTCTTGATCTTCATTTTCTTCTTCTTGGTTGTTCCCCCCTTGATTTGTTGAAGCTGGAACCCTGTGGAGCCTTCCAGTGTCATACTCATCTATGAAGTCATCTTCTTCAGGTGGAATAGAGCTGTTGATTTCTTCAACTTGCTGTGGGGTACCTGTTAACTCAGAAAACGAGGTTAGAGAACTTTTTAGAGGAAATTCCTTCTCATTAAATCTGCAACTCCTAGTGGTTATGACTTTGTAGGCTCCAGGTTGTAAGGGTAACACCCTGAAGCCTTTTACTCCTTCAGGATACCCTAGAAAAATACCCTTCAAAGCTCTTGGCTGGAGCTTACTGTTGGACAAAAATGCGCGATATAATTGTACAGCACATTTTATTTAATTTATAATATTTGAGTTCGACCCCTTTTGGTTATCCTCTTGATTCGAAGTCATATCGATACCAAGATTTTGGTGTTTTTGGTGATTTGGGCTGCACCCGAATTTTAACGGGTTCCCTACGTATCTCTTGGAAGAGGATCAAGCCTCACGCAGTTCAGAGTGTTTTGAATTTGTGTTTGGTTTGGATTTGGTTTCGTTTTCTCGTATGCATCAAATGATGAAGTTCAAGCCTACCTTCTAAGAAGGGTAGCTCGAACAACACTCCACCCGAGTAGCCTAAGCCCACCTTCTCGGAAGGGTAACTCAAGCGCCCGCCTATCATTTGCATAGAAAACAATTTGATGTGGAGTTTGATTTAATTTGATTTGTTTTGACTTAAAGGTCAATGTGGGGGTTGTGATTGAACTCGTTTGTGAGTTTCCTACGTACTCTTTTGGAAGAGATCAAATCATACGTAGTTATTGAGAGAACAATTTGAATTTTTGGTTTGACGATTGTACTCGACGAGCATAAGCTTTATGTCGAGCTACCTACGTACCCGTTTAGACGGGATCAAATCATCCGTAGTTCTTTACGAAAAGAAATTCTGTATTTGGGTTTGATCATGGGATCATTTGAGATTGGTGACCGAACTCGATGAGCAGAAGCTTTATATCGAGTCGGAATGGACAATTTGAATTTGTTTGATTTTAACCTCATATTCATTTAAAGGGAATTTAGAGGTTGACGACTGTACCCGATATATTTTTAGAATTTAATATCGGGTTACTTACGTAACTCGTAAACGAGTATCAAGTCTTTACGTAGTTCTTTTAGAAAAAGGAACCAATCTAATTTATTTGGTTCTTTTAGAAAAAGGAACCAATCTAATTTATTTGGTTTCGACCTCATATTCATTTAGAAGTGAATTTAGAGGCGGGCGACTGAATCCGATATATATTGAATTTTAATATCGAATTTCCTACGTAACTCGTAAAAGAGTATCAAGTCTATACGTAGTTCTGAACGAACCGATTTAATTTGGATTTGGTGATTGAACCCGACGAGCTTTAGCTTTGTGTCGAGCTTCCTACGTACCCGTTTGAACGGGATCAAATCACCCGTAGTTCTTTAAAAAAGCCAAATTTGAATTTGGTATTTGTTTTATGACGTTTTGGTCGTGACCGAACTCGACGAGCAGAAGCTTTGTATCGAGTCGGAGGAGACACTTTGGATTTGACGGAAATTTAATTTTTGGGACGACTTAGAGTCGAAAAGTGAATTTGAAGAGATTTGATTTGAAAGTTTGGATGTGACTGGACTCGGTGAGAATTTGATTTACACCGGGTTTCCTACGTATCCACTTGATTAGTGGAATCAAGTCATCGTAGTTCTAAAAGAACCACTTTAATTGGTTTGGTTTGGCGATTGAACCCGACTAGCTTTTAGCTTTATGTCGAGCTTCCTACGTACCCGTTTGGACGGGATCAAATCGGGCGTAGTTCTGTAGCGAACAAATTTAATTTGTTTGGTTTTGACCTCATATTCATTTAAAGAGAATTTAGAGGCAAACGACTGTACCCGATACATTTTCTAGATTTAATATCGGGCTACCTACGTAATCGATTTTACGATGTCAAGTCTTTACGTAGTTCTTTTTAAGAATCATTTAATTTAATTGGTTTCGACCTCATATTCATTTAGAAGTGAATTTAGAGGCAGACGACTGAATCCGATATATATTGAATTTTAATATCGAATTTCCTACGTAACTCGTAAAAGAGTATGAAGTCTATACGTAGTTCTGAATCGAACCGAGTTTATATTTGGTGAAACTCGATTTGAGATTTTGACTCCGTTTTTATTGAAGCCGGTTTGAGATTGACCCATTAGAATCAATTGACAAAGAATATTTGACGAGTTTAATTTTATGTTTTGATAAAACTCGAATCCTTAATTTGTGCCAATTATAATTCTTATATTTTATGGGTCGATTTCGTAATTAAACCCTCTTTTTTTTAACTTGGACGAAGGCAGATATATACATGTGTATATATCTTTCTCTTTCGAATGACTTCGGACGACAGTTTTCTAATATATTGAGATCCAATTAACTTGAAGGTCAATTGGCTTAGCCCGGCCCAGTCCTCGTTTCATTTTTTGTAAATGTCCATTGAGCTTAGCCCTAACTTTACATTGGCTTCTTGCTGCAGAGCGTTGCAACGCGAATCAGAGAGAGAGCACCGTGTTGGACGAACACTCCGAGATCGGAGACACCCTGGGCGAGCCCTAGCCTGGCCGATCGGAAGAGAGGACAGCGGTTTCGGCTCTCCAACATTCAAGAATAGCCAACGAGCCTCAGATTCAAAGTGTCCCAGTAGGTACGCTTAATTAATCTTCCCTAATTCGATTTCATCCCCCTAAATCTAAAATTTCCTCTCACACCCACCTCCGATTGGGTGCTCAATTGCTTTGCTAAATTCCTTTTGCAATTTGCAATTTTCAGATTTGCGATTTGAGCAATTTGGGGGATTTCGGTTTGGGATAGTCAGAATTCCGGGTTCGGGAAGTCTAACAAGGCCATCGATCGTCCGAATTTGAGCATCTGAGAGGAGGAGCAGTGCAGCGAGGACATGCCTGAGCCCTCGGATGCAGCGCTGCGGTGTCTGAGGAAACCACCGGTTTAGGTATGTCCCCCTTTATTTTTAGCAAAATTCTTCCTAGGTATAATTTGACACCAATTTGGCATAATTTTGACCACATGTTCTTCTGATTACTCCCTTGTGACATTGCCTGTGGAAAATCCAGTTTTGACAAACACCCAGTTTAACGGGTCATAGGCAGTTGATGAGGATTCAATTAATTTTATTTTGTTTAACCAACTGAATCTGTAGAATTTTGCCGAAAGCGCTGAGACGAGGAATCTTTAGGCTCCTGGATTATTTTCGGCAGAGTTTCGCCTTGGTTTGGGGCATTTGATTATTCCGAAATCAGACCACACGAAGAAGCTCGCAAGGTTCTCGAGGGCCAGATTTCAGGAATCGAATTAGGATAAACAGCGTAATTTCGGCAGCAATTCGACCCGGTTTTAGCGATCTGATGATTCCGGAACCCAGGCCATGGGGAAAGCTCTCAAGGTTTTCCATGGTGGGATTCCGAGAATCGAATATAGATCAACCATAACTACTACCTTGTTTTCTGCCTGCTCTTCCTGCTGTTGATTTCTTTTTTGTTTTGGTTTGTGGATGGCTGCAGGTTTAGCAGAGAAAACCATCCGGAACAAGAAACTGCTTTCTTTTTTATTGTTTTGCAGTTGAATAGGCTAAAGAGGTGAAGAAGCCAGCCGGCCAGGAGACCCCAAGGCTCTGCAGCAGAAGCTTTATATGGGTTGGATATGTGGAAGTTACTTGGTTATCTCAAGAAACCTCCCTCCCCACGTTCTACTTCACTGACAATTTAATTTAATTTTTTTTTCTCCTATTAACTGTAATAGAAAGCACTCGGCCCATTTTTATCCACATTGGAGATTATTGGGTCTCTTTGTATATTTTGGGCCTACCATCCAATTCTCATAACCCACTTTTGAATTGTCAAGCTTTATGCTTAAATTGGAGAATTTATCACATTCTTGACATAAAAAAAATGTGATGATATTATTTATTAAATCACGAATTCAATTAATTCATGAAAATTTATTCTCCAACACTTACCCCCATTCACATAAGGGTAAGCTGCACAGCCAAAAGGCTTTAAATAGGATAAATTAGGAGGCTTTCATGCCCATTTTTGTTGAGGAGTAACAAATTCAATAACACTAGAAGAAGATCTATTAATAAGGTGGGTTGCTGTATGAACAGCTTTACCCCAAAGAGAAGGTTTTAATCCAGAACTAACAAGTAAACATCTAACTTTTTCTAACCGGATTCTATTCATACGTTCAGCTGTGCCATTTTGTTGTGGTGTACCAGGTACAGTTAGGTGTCTTTTTATCCCATTAGATTTGCAAAAATTGTCAAAATTAAGATTGCAGAACTCCAAACCATTGTTAGTTTTAAGGCATTTAAGCTTGTGAGAGGACTGGCTTTCTACCATCACCTTCCAAGCTTTAAATGCCTCAAAAGCTTGATCTTTGGTTTTGAGCAAACTAATCCAAACCTTTCTAGAGTAATGATCAATGAAACTGATAAAGTATCTCATGCCACCAACAGTAGGGACTGGTGAAGGTCCCCATAAATCAGAATGCACATATTCAAGGGGAAGTTTAGCAGCATAAGAAGAAGTAGGAAAACTTAGTTTGGATGCTTTTCCTAGCACACAGTTTTCACATAATTCAATACTCACAGGTTTCTTAGGTATTAGTCCAGTTTCATGCAATTTAATAAGGCCTTTGTTTCCTATGTGACCAAGTTTGTTATGCAAATCAAGAGTTTCAGAGAGGGTCATGACATCTTTGGAGGAAACTGTATTCAGTTCCACGTTAGAAGATTGGATATAGTAAAGCTTCTTTATCCTATGGGCTCTTTGGATAACCTTGTTGTTAAAGGTTACTGTCCTAATCCCATTGGATGAAGCTATGGTACATCCAAGTTCTTCCAAAGAGGACTCTGAAATCAGGTTTCTCCTAAGACTGGGAACATATTTGACATTGGTGAAAGCTCTAATAACATTATCATGCATACACATAGAAATATCACCAGTACCAGCAACATGTAGAGTAGTATGATCACCAAGCATAACATCACCACCAACAGATTTATCTAAATGCTTAAACAAATTTTGGTTGGAAGTAGCATGCCTAGTGGCATCAGAATCAAGTATCCACACATCAGGGTCAAATTGTAAAGACACATCAGCACACATGAACAACTCAAATGGGCAATCATTCATGTTTTCAAGCATAGCAGCAGATAAATCAGTATGATTCTTTTTAGCAAGTTCTTCAGCTCTTTTTTTCTTTCTACATTCCTTAACCCAGTGTCCTAGATTGCCACAGTAATTGCACTTAGCATTAGGATCAGATTTCTCGGACTTCTCATGCTTGGACTTATTATTCTTGTTCTTTTTATTCTTTGCCTTTGGTCCTTTTTGGTTATTTTCATTAATCTTAGAAAACATAACCTCAGGTTTTTCAACTTTGTCAGATTTAAGACCTTTAACTTTGAAAACTTTCATGATCTCATTTTTCTCAATGATAGATTCGATTAGTTTATCTTTAGTAAGGTCATCTCGACTGAACTAGATTACATCTTTAAAGTTGTCAAATTGTGTAGGCAAAGAATTAAGAAGCAAGATAGCCTGATGAGAGTCTTTGATCTCGTCCTTACATCTTTCAAGTTCTTGAGTCATTTTTAGAAATTTGTCAAGATTATCATCCAAAGTAAGTGCAGTGTTCATTTTAAAGGTAAACAAACGACAGAGCAAAGAGATTCTGGAGGGCAATGACTTAGATAGAAAAAGCTCCTCCAGAGCATGCCATAGAGAGGAAGCGGAAGAGAATTTTACCACCTGACGGGCTATGACGTCAGTCAACCGTAACATGATCTCGGCGTGGGCCTTCTCATCGAGCTCCGGGTCGATCACTAGTGGATTCTTCAGCACACCTTCTATCCCTTTGAGCTTGGAATCCCCTTCTTTGGGTACCTCAGTGGATGGGGTTTCGTTGCCGTCACCAAGCTTGATCCCCGGAGCTGGAGTTGCCGCTGGTGTGGTTGCCTTTACGGCCTTCCAGCACCCCTCCTTGATCAGTACGGCCTTCATCTTGATTTGCCACATGGCGAAATCAATGATGCCATCGAAGGGTTTTATACGTAGTGCACTGTCCATTTTAAAGTACCTGAGAGCACAAAAACAAATAGTAAGTACCAGATCTACGCAAGCGGAAGCAAGAACTAAAGGTTTCAAGAAGGATCTTGAAACCAGTAAACCCTAGGATCGGATCTGAGTCCTATCAAAGCTCTGATACCACTGAAGATTCAAGATCGACTTTCTACCTCTCAGATCGGAGGTAAAAATTTAGGGTTCGAGTAAGAAACAACCAAGTAAAACTGTAAAGAAAGCGACACAGCGGATTTACGTGGTTCGATCTGAAGATCTACTCCACCGGGCCTCAGCAGGGAGGCACCGAGTCAAATCCACTAAGTAGTAACGGTGTTACAGAGTAAGGTTGCCGATGAACCAATATCAGTCAAGGCAAGCAAGTATAGAACAAGACACAAGAGAAAAGTGAAGGTATAAAGCAAGAAAAGGTAGAACACTCCCCAGATCTGAAGAACAAGTCAGATCTGTGCGAAGGAGCTCGTCGGAGAAGAAGATCTTCGCCGATGTAGGGACTGAAGCCTTGTTCTTCCTTGCTGTGGACGAGATCTAAGGTCTCGCTAGGAGATTCGCCTTTGAAGTCGCCGGATCTTCACAATCGCCGCCGAGGAGCACCAGAAACCCTAGCTCCCAGAGCCTCTCTCTCTCTCTGCTTTGGCGGAACTGAAATTAGATTAGAGAAAACCCTATTAGCGCTTCAGCTTTATAGGCGAAGCTCATTAACCAAAACGCTGCGTCGAAGAGCTGGAGAGAACCCAAAGCTTTCGGGCTTCTAGTGGAGCTGGCTTTTGGGCCTTTCTCAGTATGGGCTCGATAGAACAGGCCCAACCAGTTAGGCCAAGTCTTCCAACATACATATTATACTACACATAACATATACTTTAACATATATGTGAGCATAGTTTATAACTACACTTCTAACATATAGTTTTAGCATATAGTATATGTGTATAATATATATTAGTATCTTGTTAGTTAAATTTTGCCTACGTCTTAAAACCAATATTAGTTAATCTACCATCCTATACTCCTAGATCAAATATGCTTTGGATTAAGAAGACTTAACAGTAATCAATTAAAGTAAAATGTATCAATCAACGAAAAGCAATTTGAAATTGTAAAGTAAAGTGTTGGTAGAGTCAGGTCGGGGCCGTTACTCCTCGGTCTTAAGGTTTCATGAAACTACACTTCCATGCGAGGTGTTACACAACCAAAAAAGGTTGTAGGTCGCTATCCACTATAGACAGATTGGGATCGGTAGTAGTCGATAAAAAGATAAAAGACATAAAATGCATATCATGTGAGTAAGTGAGTGAAGAATAATGTACAAGTAACAAACATGGTTTGAACTAGGTATTGGGGGACACAAGATCAACCCTTAATCGACTGTCTCAGCCCGCGGTTTAAAACTATTCGGAAGAGTCCCGCCTTCTGTGTCGATTTTGGGCCACATCGAGTACCTTTTGAACCAATACTTAGTTTAGATCGTATAATAAACAATGTATTAATAATGTAATGGGTAGTAATCATAACTTGTTTCAAGCTATGTCATATTCCATCCGTAATCGGGATATGATTCCTAATACATTTTTTCTTACTCAACCCTTGAGGGTTATCCGTGTCATAGGAGGATCGGGTCACAAATAAGCCAATTCACTTCAAGTATTCAAATCTCATTTGGATTTAATTCTTACCGTTTCATGGTCACTTGAATCCAAAGTTGTCTCTGCTTTCGTGCCGTCACTTGCTAGTTCTCGCGAACTAACCATCCTTTGTTTGGATGGCTGGTTTCCACAGGTTTAGATAAAGCACTACAAGGTCGAAGGTTGGAAATGTGAGTCGGAATCGTCTTCAAATATTTTTAGTATTTTACCATAGTTTTGATTCAAGAGTCTCTCTTATCATTAGTGTATAAACGTTATCTTAGTTTTGCTATCGAAACATTGTAACAACATTGTTGTACATTTAATTATTTGTTTCACTTAAAGTCTTCCACGATGTAATTGTATTTCATTTAGGTATTTAATATTATCATCTTGTTTATGGGAGCATGGTTGCATGTCCCTATAAGCCTAAGGTGGTTATGAAGACATTAAAGTCCGAGTAACCACTGGCGCTGTGGCATTCCCTTGGGTTATAAAAGGGGGTGTTACACAGTGAAGGGACGAATGCTATGGAGGGGTTGAGCTATGATATTTCTGTCGTTTCAAGCCTCGTGCGTCCTCACGGTGAAATCATGAGAGAAAGGTTAGGAGAACCTATGATTGCAGAGGCTCAGTGGCAGGTTTTAACCAACTACAAGGAAGTTGAGTTCTGTTTGACATCGCATGAGAATCTGTATAGTGAGGCTTACCCGGAGTATGAAGAAAGGGACCGAAGAAGAGATTTTCTCAGTTATTTCTACCTATGGGTAAGAACGACCGTGATGTTTCATTGAACAAATTGCATGTTTTTTTCCCAAAACTGAACTCTAACATGTTATGTTGTATAGGTTTGTAAGTTGCACAGAGATGGAGACACCTTCATGAAACCGGAGGTTCTGAACTTGGCAAAAGGGCCACTACAATGCAAACTGTATTGGGTCTGCTCTGTCAATGGGGTGAAGTTTCACTACAAAAAAATAATAATTTAGCATCGGCAATTTACCGTGGCGAAAAGCTGATTTGGGGTGGCAAAACCTATTTAGCCACGGACGTAGCCACGAGAAACTAGGGGTGGCCAAGTCTGCGGTGGCAAAATGTTAATAGCTACGGATGCTTGCCGTGGCGACCAACCTAGCCACGGCATAGCTACGGCTAGGCGATCCCATATGAAAGACTCGACACATTTGCGACGGTAGGTTGCCGTAGCTAAGGTCTGGGTGGAAAATAAAAAAAAAACCTGCTTTTTAACCCGGATTCTTTAGACCCGGGCTAAAAAGTCCAATATTTTTTAAAAAAAAATTTAAATAATACACACAATTTACCTATATAATAAATTTTCATTAATTATACAAAATTTACATTTATAATGAAATGTCAAAAAACTAAATAATTTATATAGAATAAAAATACATAATTATGCAATATACATATACAATAAAATGTAGAATCGTTTTCCCAAGGCCTATCCAAAGATGAAATAAGCACTGGTTTCTTGTTGTATGCACCTAGAATATTGAGAACCTCTAGTCATCCTGTAAAATAGAGAAGTATAAAACATTAACTGGAACATCATTGTCTGTTTATATCTGTAACCCTTCATGCACATATGATGCAGCTAATAAAGTCCTAAGGGGTTCAATTCTATTTAAACTGTACAAGATTTACTATTAGAGGAACTAAAGTTTAGACTAATACTTTAGTAGCAGATAGACATGTTGCAAGCCTGCTTTCATATTTACAGTTTCTCTTGATCGTCATTTTCTGCAGATATGTGTATACATAAGCAGATTCAATCTTCATAAATGAAATAACAGTCCACTTACCCCTTAAATATTCGGCAGCTTCATCCAAAACAAGGTTCAGCAACTGATCATATCCCTTCAAGGTACCAGTCACTATTTTCAGTACAAAAAAAGGATTAGGTGCTTAGAATGAAAGCAAGACATTATGAATCAGAATCACAAAGACATAAATTACAGCAAAACAGACACACAAAATTGTGAATATAATGTCAGAAGCACAGTTAAAACCAATTAAAGAATGACAACAAAAGGAAAGCAGATAATCTAGCCAATGCCTCACAAATATGCCCAACAAAGCTGTGAAACAGAGATTAAACTATGCACTAGTTAAATACAACTTGCAGCCCGTTACCTAAGATCTTCCCAATATAAGTGCAAGTCCTGTCCATTATATTTTCATGAAAATTTACAGAAGTTCTGAATTTTGAAATTTTTTTAAGATACATAACATTTTTTTAAGATACATATCCCTTCAAGGACCTTATATGGACTAGACGCTTTCTAACTAAACGCATTTTCCCACCCCGCCCCATTTTACTAATAGAAAACCTTAATCCAAGATCTCAGACAGTTATGCTAACCAAACCAATAATTTACAGGAAAGTAATTTACCATCAAAAGCAAATGGAGAACAAAAAATCAATCATAGGCCATGGCCCAGTATTTTGATCCCTCATTTCTCAACAGACAAATGAGAACAAAAAAATAGAATAAAAAAAACACAAGAATACCACCATATGGGAACATGCAAGGGTGGTCAAACTAGCATACCTTTGTATAGACAGATGGACTATTGATGCAAAGTTTAGGGATCAAAGTAAAGAGAAACATAAGATGCTTGACAAGTGTTCTAATCCAAAAAAATATAAAGACTTTATCCTATACACGTGTAAGATATAAATTGTAAGTTGCAATCCATAATTAGAATCCTTAGTAGCTAAAAGCACAGTTAAAACACATTCTCATGTTGCTCCAAAGCAAATCGCAGCACAGAAACCAAAAGCATCTCAACCCCTTTACAGACAAGGCCTCTACTGAAATTATAAATTAATCAAGATTCCAAGTGAGAGAAACATAATCAAGACATAATCTAAAAGCAATTTAATTCATCAACAGTTGTTAATTGCTTAGCAGAACAAAGATATCATCCCTTGCACAAAAATGCAGTTGCTCGTAATCAGTTAAAAGGATAAAACGCAATGGAAGAGTTTAACATAATCATCAATGGAAGAGTTTAACAGAATATACTGAAAAAGTTAAAATGACATCAATTGAGAGAGAACAAAAGAGTGCATTCATTCCAGCAGGGAATGGAAGTATAACACCAAGAAGGAGAACAAAGAGAACTGGAAAAACACCCTATCTTAAGGGTGGTTTTCTATAATTTACCCAAATACAAATGTATATCTATCTAATAAACAAAAAGTTAGCTAATAATGGTGGATACCTATATTTTTCTTGCAGTTAAGCTGAGTGTAATGAATATCCCATATCTCAAATCAAGTGATCAGAATCTAGTTTCATTCAAAAAAGGGGAGAAATTGAATTGAATTGAAGAGGAAATAAAACAGGAATTGAATTGAATTGAAGAGAGAAAAACATAGCTGTGATTAGGCCACAATGAAGCCCAATGATATCATTCAACAAATTCAAACCAGACAATGAAGACAAGCATGAAATTAAGAATATCAAATTCAAAATTGAAACCAACTCCAAACCAGAAACCATACAGGGAAGAAGGGGCGGTAAGTAAATCCAATCAAAACCATAAAAACAAACTAAGACAGACCGAATGTAGGCTAAATTCAAACTTTACTGTAGATAATATATACTTTATTAATTTCTTTCTCCAACCAAGATCTTATCATTGATACGTAAGTCATATGAATATCGACCAAATCCGCCCCTTAAACACCCATATATGGTCAAATCCCAACGAAACTAAACAAACCATTAAGATTTGATTATGCACTAATGACATATGGATGTTAAATTGAAAGTCCAATTTCTAAATCAACTCACAAGATGCAACATCACTTTTGCGGGGTGAACATATCAGGTTGCTTATTTAGTTAAAAATATGAGCCAGTTATTTGCATTATCTTTCTTCGATAATAAAGGACCCCGAGGTAGAGTGCAACAAAGGGAAATAAAATATCTAAAGAGTTACTTACCTTCAAGGAAACTTTGAAAGTGTTCTTATAGAACTTAGACGAGCCAAGTAATTTCTCTCAGCAAAATCATGCAAAGACTTGGTGCTCGGGCACCATTACGTTCAGGCATTTCATTTTCTTCCTTCAACATTTTTCGATGCTCAGCAGCATTCTGGAAAATAACAAAGGATATTACATTTAGGAATCACTGAATCAGGAGTAATGAAGGTTCATCGAGGTTAGAAAGAAGACGATAGTAAAACATACATCAACATATTTTACAGGACAGAAATTCAGAAAATTGACAAGAAAAAAGGTGAGATTAAGAGATGAAATTCTGTTAGGATAAATTTGGAAAAGGAGAGGTAAACCTATTTTTTCCCTTGGTAGATTTCACCATTATTGATTCCCTAAGCACTTGAAATATCGAATGTCCAAAGTTACGATACTTTTCAAAGCATAATATAAAACTTTTATATTTCTACTCCTTGGCACTATGTTTTATTGTATGAGTAGAAATATTTTTAAATGCATTGGAGTACCCTTCCCAATTCCCTATTTCCCCAAATCAAACCCTAACCATACACTAATCAAGCTCCTAAATTGAAAAGAAAGGGATTTAACGAGGTTACCTCAAAATAAAGTTGGAGAGAACACCGGAGATCTGAGGAAGAGAGATTAACAGTCCCTATTCTCGCGCGCGAACCAGCAACACAAGGAGGTAGCCACGTTGAGTTGAGACACACTCAGGCGGAATCAAGGCGAGCTCCTCATCGTGAGCTCTGACACAGGCGGAATCGAAGGTCGACGGTGATGAAGCGAACGGTGAATCCTTCTCTCTCCTTTGTCAGCGTCTATCCATTGATAACTGGTTGGTTCTTTGTCGACAACTCCAGATCTAAATGACGGAGTTTCGGTTCGCCTCTTTGCTGGCAACCTGAGAAGATGAATGAGAACGAAGATGAGCGTGTGAAAAGAGAGAGAGGTTTGCAGATGCAGTAGATCTGAGAGAAATGGGAGGAGCAAGAGCAATAGATCGAATATACATTAGGGTTACAAGTGTGTCATCGGGTGGGTCTTTTATTTTAAGTTTAGTTTTCTCTTTTTTTTTTTTTTAAAAAAGTCAGATATGTTTGCCACGGTAATCCCTTCCCATAGCAAATTTTGCTCAATTATGACAAAAATGAGCCACGGAGACACATTGCCGTTGCAAATCTCAACTACTTCATGTTAACCGTAGCTTTGCCGTGGCAATTATTGTCTTATTGGCCACGACAAATCCATGCCGTTGCTACCAAGGGTGGCAAAATTGTTTTTTTTTTGTAGTGTTTGTGGCATGGGACAAAGACAAAGATTTGATAACACAAAATTCAGGGGTGATGGTGGAAACTTCAGATGCTAAGTACTCTGGGGTACTTGAACAAGTGGTGGAGTTAATATACACTACTTGTATGCCAGTTGTGTTGTTTAAATGCAAGTGGTTTGACACCGACCCTGAAAATAGTGGAAGTACCAAGGTAGATATGGGTTTGCTCTCTGTGGACATGAACAACAGTTGGTATGAGGATTCCCCGTTTTGTCTTGCACGCTCGGCGAGGCAAGTGTTTTACATGGATGATCCAAAGGCGGGTGATGCTTGGAAAGTAGTTAATGTGATGTCTCATAGAAGCATGTAGGATCCTCAAACTCTAGCAACTCGCGGAGATGATCTTACCAATGAGGTGGAAGAAGCTTATCAGGAGATTGGCCCGGTGACCTATTTCGAAAGTTTCAACCTCGCCGTTGATCTTGAAATGGAGGAAGAAGAAGAAGAAGAAGACGATGATGATAAAGATGAAGATGAAGATGAAGATGAAGATGAAGATGAACAAGAGGACGAAGAGGATGACGAAGTGAGTGACGATGACGAAGGTTGATAATGTTTCCGCACTCCATAAATCGTAGATTGTAATCGTCGTTTTTGTGCGACATGGCGGTTATTTTCGTATGTGTATGACATGGTTGGTATCATGGCTAGTGAGAGTATTTTTTTGGGTGCACTTTGTCATTAAATTAAGGTAAACAGGGCAATAGCACATGCAAAGTGATCTTTTTTAAAAAATCTGCATATTTTCAGGCGATGGAAAAATTAATTTCTCGTCGCCTGAGAGTATTCAACAGACGAACTTATTAATAGTACGTCTCCCCAATGAAAAAGTGAATTTCTGTACCATTTTGGCTCGAATAAAATTTCATTTCCCCCCCTTTATTTTCACCAAAATTTGAATTTCTGCCAATTTTTCAAGCGACGGACAAATTAATTTCTTGTTGCTTAAGAGTATTTAGCAGGCGAACTTATTACTAGTATGTCTCCCTAACGAAAAAGTGAATTTCTGTAACATTTTGGCTTGAATAAAATTTGATTTACCCCCTTTATTTTCACCAAAATTTGAATTTCCGCCGAATTTTCAAGCGACAAAGTTTTTTTATAAATGTCCGTCGCCTGAACATGTATGATGTTAATAGACTCGGACTCCTCTCCTAACCCTTAGCCCCAAATCAATTTCTCGAAAAAGCTCTCTCTCTCTCTCCGCCTCTCCTCTCTGGAATCGCTCCCTCTCTCTCCGCTTCTCCTCTCGTCCCTCCTCCACCTCTCCTCCGTCTCCTCCCTCTCCTTCGTTCTTCGTCCCTCCTCCGACCTCTCCTCCCTCCTCAGTTGTCTGAAAACCCTAATCCCCAATCTCTCTCCATGCCTCGTAAATCCCGCCCTGTGAAGGGGGAGAAGAGGCCATCCTCGTCAATTCCAGCCTCGATTCCTCCACCTTTGCAATTACCGGAGCCCTCATCCTCGCCCTCGAACTCAGCGGCTTCAGCGCCTCCGGCCCCGACTCTCCCACTCCCTCTGCAAACCCCCACTCTCACTCCCTCTCCAAACCCGGCCCCAGCTCTCACTCCCACTCCCTCTCCAAACCCGGCCCCGACTCCCACTCCCACTCCCTCTCCAAACCCGGCCCTGATTCCTTCTGCCTCAGCGACTCGTACTCCCTCTCCCACTCCCTCTACAAACCTTGCGCCCCTCCTCTCCTATCTCTGTCCAATGGCAACCCTGGGCCATCCACGGCCATTGTCGGCGCTAACCCAGTAGCTGCGTCATCAGCCGAGGCCCCTCACTCCATTCGTTGTCGTGGTTAGCATCTCTCTCTCCCTTTGTCAGATTCTGGAACATTGTATAAGGATTTAGGATTTAGGGTTTCAATTGTATTTTATTTAGGGTTTCAATTAGATTTAGGGTTTCTATTGAAAGAGTTAGGGTTTCAATTAATTTACTAGTGAACTTGTCAAATTGATTGAAAGAGTGATGAGACCCGAGGACCGGGATCGATCAAGGCTCGAGCTTTTGAACACTCTTTTTGTGGGGCTAAATTTTGGGATTTTTGGAAACTTGAAAAAAAGGATATGTGGAGCAGGATTCGCAGGCTTCTCACCCTTGAACCCCCTACACTCGATCTCAATCCTCTCGGAATCTCACTCCAAGGATCTCGACCCTTTGACACCTTCGCCTCTCACTAAGGTGTCACCCTCGGCCTCTCACCAAAGGGTTCGCTCTTAGCCTCTCACCAAGAACTCGATCCTTAACCCGAAATCATAGGAACCTACTAGTGGCTTAACCTTTAACTCAACTAAAATTGACTTGATTTAAAATGAAAGTTTTACAAGTAATATATAAGATGAAAATATAGACCCCCCAAGCATCTGTAATTGATGTGGGATTTATTTGATAGAAATAAAAGCATGGAAAAACGTCTATGTTGGAGCTTCTGGAAAGAATGTCCAATTCAAGCATCTTCAAGTCTGATTTAGGAGAAATGTTCTTCATGCAAGTTGTAGCCACTGAGAATATCTTTCCAACAAGTGCTCATTTGCTTCAATCGGAATTTTATACAGCCCGGAAGAGTCAAAATACCACAGTGTCGCCATGCTATTTTCTGAAATGGGGGTTGATGTTCGGCCCCGGCAACATAACTTTGTAAGATAAAGGATTCGAGCTCATTGACGACTAGGATCACATCATCCTCCTCCCCTTGAAAAGGATTCGTCCTCGAATCCGTGATGGAAACAAGAGACTCCTTCGGACATGTTTCTTCTTCCTTAAACGGATCTTGAATCCCCTCTTCTTCTTGAATCGTGAAAGGCAAGCAAGACGGAATGAAAGAAGTCGAATCTAACCACTTACTTGACATGGAATTCAGAAAGCTAGGCATGTCGGTTGGCATTCGTTTCTCCTTCATGGAAAGTGCAACCTTGGAAACTTGGATGATTTCCTCATCTTTCTTAAGCTCAGGGTTGACATTCGCAATCTCAATAGGAACATCATTGGACTTGCCTTCTTTAATCTCAAGTGTCTCGCCCATGGCCGTAGAAGATGTCATCTTTGAAGAGAGAGGTGAGGCTGTTGGGGGCTTCGATACCGTTGACCCCAATGTGTTGACGACTCTTCGCATTTCCTGTACTTGTTGCATTGAGTCTTCCACGAGCTTGCAGATCTCTTCCCAAGGTAGTTCAACTTTCTTCTTATGCCAAGCATCATCCTCTCGAGCCCTTCTTTTTTGATATCTCCTCCGGAGCTCTTCATCAACTACATCATATGTAGCACCATCCATGTCGCTCCAATGAAGGTACCCATCTTCATAGGCTCGAACAGCCCATCGGATGTACTATTCGGACAAAAGCTTGGAACTCCTCTTCTTGAACATTTTGACTAGGAAGAAACCACTCAGTTATCGAAGCTTGATGGACTCGAGTCGATTAGCTCTGATACCACTTGATGTGCTCGGGAACTCTCCGAGCCGTCAGGATCGACGACGAGGTTCCTCCTTTATTTAAAGAGATGAACTTTCTACTAGTAACCGGATATGTATGGCAAGATCTGCAGGCCTCTCACCCTTGAATCTTCCACACTCGATCTCAATCCTCTCGGAATCGCACTCTGAGGATCTCGACCCTTCGACACCTTCGCCTCTCACTAGGGTGTCTCCCTCGGCATCTCACCAAAGGGTTTTGTTTTTAGCATCTCACCAAAAACATGATCCTTAACCCGGAATCAAAGGAAGCAAATGTGCTCAACTTTTCTATAAAAAATTAAACTTGTATTAGAAAATGGCAAGCCTTACAAAATATATAGGAGAAAATTGTTGCCTTATAAGTGTTTATAATCGATTTGGGACATTTTTTTGATACAAAAATAAAGGAAAAATCTATGAATCTAGATCACATCAAAGAGTTAGGATTAAATTGATTGACATACTTAGGAATGAAAGACTTAGGGTTAAATTGATTGAAATACTTAGGGTTAAATCAATTAAAAAGACTGCATTTGATATGTCCTTATGAATTTTAGGTAAATATCGTACCATCAAGAGTCACAAAACAGTACTCCTCAAGGCGGCAACGGGGAAGAAGCTGAAGATCGAGTGGTCTTGCTTCCACAAGAGGCCTGGCCTCAAGCAACTACATGACACCTTTGTCTGAGACATTGGGTGTGCTATCAGGGACAAAGTGTCGATGCTTGCATCAACATGGACCAAACTAACAAAGGAGAAACGGTCCCCCGTAAACGATTACTTGGAGGTGGTTTAATTTTTTTATTATCTTTTACCTAAGTACTTATATTACTTATATTACTTATATTACTTATGTGTTGATTGTTATTCTGTATGAATGATGTGTTGATTATGTTGAGATATATATTTACATTTTGATCAAGTGTACAAAGGTTGAGGTTACATAGTATTGTGGTACACCTTATTGTATAGGATCATAGCTCATATAACCGATTTTGTCTTACATATAAACTCATGAGTAATGTGAAAGTGGACAATAATTTACAGATCCAATTTATGATCAATTCACACAATGGTTTTCTCTCTTCCTGAGCTTGTCTTCTAGCTTTGTATTCGTCCAATTTTGCCATTCCTTGCTAGTATTTTGACAGATTGTTATTTTTTATGAATGATGTTGGAAAATTTAGATCTTTTCACTTCTTTTGGGGGTTGAATCAGTACAGTAGATTATGTGTTGATTGTTATTCTGATATGGATTTTCTGATATGGCAACACTTGTTCTTCATTTGAGTTCATGTTTTTCTGATATAGATTTTGTGATATGAGTTCATTTGTCTAGACATTTGTGTAGATTCATTTGTCTACATTTTCTAATATGGATTTTCTGTATTCAGTTCATTTGTATTGAGTTCATTTCTCAACTTTCATTTCTCTAAATTTTCTGATATGGATTTTCTTATAGGGATATGTAGATGTACTATGAGATTGACCCTGCAGTTGACATATGCGTGGAGAAGAAGAGCGGAAAAGCATATGAAGCCTGAAAATATGATTGTCGTCAACACTTCCTCGAGTGGGAGGGGGGGCGAGGACATACCACTTTAGTTTGTCGCGCGCCCTGAGGAGTGGCGGTTCTTGGTTAGTGACTTCACAGACGAAGCGAGAATGGTAATTTCTAATTTATTCACTAACTTGTTTTTTTATTCGATGTTGATCTTATTGTTTAACACTTGTGAATGGCGTTCTTTTTATTCGCTGTTGATCTTATTGTTTAACACTTGTTGATCTTATTGTTTATTCACTAACTTGTTTTTTACAGGCCCTGTGTGAGAGAAACAAGCAAAACAAGACCAAGAACCCGAACCCCATGAATCATAACAATGGGTCCAAGCCCCTGAGCTTCCGAGCAGAAGAGCTCATTGTCAAGGAAAAGCATCCGGCCGCATGGCTTTAGACATCCATAGAAGCCTACGAGAGGTGTTCGGCTGCGTAGGATGGAGTGGTATATCCCCGTCAAACACCATCTAAATTTTACCTAATTTATTTTTCTGTTTTTCTGTAATTTTTCGGTATTTTTTCTGTAATTTACCTAAGTACTAAACCTATTACGTTTTCAATCCCACTCAGCTCTTTTTTTGTTTGTTATTATCTTTTTTAGTGTTGTTACTCTTATTTCTGTTTTGAGTAATATAAGTACTTAGGTAAAATTTTATAATAATGATATATGTACTTGGGTAATATAAGTACTTAGGTAATATAAGTGCTTTTTCACAATTATGGTACTCTTTGTAAGTTAGTTATAACTTGCAAAGAGTGCCATGACTGGTTATTTCTATCTTCTGGAGTTTCGCTTCTCAATAAGCATTCTTTTGTGTTAGCATTCTCATATCTCCCTCGTGTATATGTTGACCTTCTGATTTTTCTTCCATTGCTTCCTAACTTGCAAAGCTGTTATGCTCTTATGTGTATTTTACCTAAGTACTTTCTGTAGTTTTACCTAAGTACTTAGGTATAACAGAAATAAGAGTACCATGAAAGTACTTAGGTAATATGAGTACCATGATTGTGAAAAACAGTTATATAAGTACTTATAATAATGCATGGTACTCTTATTTCTGTTTTTCTGTAATTTTACCTAAGTACTCAGGTTTCTTTGGTTGTACTTATAAATTCCTTTGGTTTTACTTATAATAATGCATTTCTTTCATTATTTCTTTTTCTATATAATGAAAGCAGTAGGTAATAATGCATTTCTTTCATTATTTCTTTGGTTTTACTTATAAATTCCTTTTAGTGTTATTGTAATCAATAGGTAAATTCTAGTGCTATTATAAATTCCCTTCATTATTTCTTTTAGTGTTATTATAAATTCCTTTTACTTATAAATTCCTTTTAGTGTTATTATAAATTCCTTTCATTATTTCTTTGGTTTTACTTATAAATTCTATATAATTATTTCTTTGGTTTTACTTATATATATTTTTTGTGCATACATGAACTTGTAGGCCAAATTAAAAGGCCGTCTTCAGGAATTCCTCACTGGTGGAGAAGGAGCAGAAGCAGTATACCCAAGCCAAATACCACCCCTCCATGTCGAAGAACAAACCTGCATCATCTTGGAATGCCTTGGGGAAAGACGAGGAATAGAAGTTCGAGGTATACCCTTGAATTTTATTTTTGTTTTACAATTTTCAGAAGTTCATAACAAGATTTTACTTGTTATAATTCAATCCCACTCGGCTCTTATTACGTTTTAAATCTTTTTTTTAACGGAATGGGTACAGTTGGAGAGTGGCCTGCAAAGAAACGAGCGGGTCCATGGACAACAAGGGCTGCAGAGAGGGACAAGGAGCTGGAGGAGGCAAAGGCTGAAATTACAAGGTTGAGTGAGAAAGCCACCCAAGCCGAGAGCAAGAATGAGCTGCTGGAGGAGCGTATGGCCAGTATCAAGAAGGTCATGATGGGCTTCTTAGGTGGCTAGTCTAACTCACAGCCATCCGTCACCTTTACGATGTGTCCTCAAGCGTCCCAACATTGAGGTAGCCCTTCAGCCGCAGCTTCTCCTCAGCCCTCCAACAATTCAAGTGCCCTTCAAACAGATTCTCAGCCCTCCCCCCAACCGAAATAGGTAAGGATGCCCTCCTCATATAACTAAGACTTGAGTTTGGTTTTTTGTGAAGTTGTGTAGTGTTTGGACAAACTTTTTGAACTTGTGTAATGTGGAGTTGGAACTTGTGTTGTCTGGATATTCTTCATGTACTTTTGGTATGTTGGACAAGCTTTAGGGTATGGATTACAAGGTTATTAAATTGATGTGTTGAATTGCTTGTGATTGTGTGTTGTTGTTGTGTGATTGTGTGATTGTGTGTTGTTGTTGTTGAGAAAATGCATTTTGAACAGGAGCACAAAATGTGCTATTAGGTACATTCCAACAGGGGGCACCTCCCCTACTAAATTTTATTTTTTTTAAATCAAAAGAATTCAGCCGACGAACAAACAATATTACATCGTCTTATTAATATAAAAAAAATTATCTCTTTCAGGCGACGGAATTATATCAAACTCTCGTCTCCGGAATACTCCAGCTACGGACATACAACTGAGAACGCATCTTTGGACTTCACTCAGGAGACAAAATCATTCTATGTCCGTCTCCTGAAACTATCTAGGCGACGACACACAAAGGAGACGGTCGTCGCCTGGATTCTTTCATAGCATTCCATCACTTATATGCACAGACTCCGACGACGAACCTATGAAACCAAACTCGTCGCCTGAGTCTTAATGGGTGGGCTTGGATGTCCCTTGGCCTCTGACAACATCATGAGTCGACGATCACTGTTTTCGTCGCCTGAGTTATCTCCACCGACGAACATACAGATGCTCATCGACTGAATAGTGAAGGGATGAAAGTTACTGGACCACAACTCAGGCGACGGAAGTTCGTCGTCTGAGATATCCGAGGGCGAAAACCCCATTTCAGGCGACGACCTTCGTCCGTCGTCTGAAACGCCTTCTGGCGTAGTGAAATGTTGTAGATGCGTCAAAAAAGAGTGAACCTGGTTAATTGGAGGAGGACCCTAACGAGGCGCTTTCTGAGATCAAGGAGATCGGCGCCGTTGTTTCCACGCAAAGAGCGACGAGCTCTTCACCGAGCCGATCGATGGTTGTGCCGAACTCATGGCGGCGGCCGCGCCCGAGTCGTCGATGGCGAGTTCTAGTGAGAGGATCAGGCATCATGGTTGACCGATATCTTCCCTACTGAGACAAATTGGAAATCATGCGCACCCAGGGAGGTTCTCCGATCTCCTACACGGATATCATCCAGTTGCGGTGGAGGCCCAATTTGCAAACCACGCTCAGGCAGTTGATGGCGACGAAGGTCCCAACAGCGCCCGCTTGACAACATCTGGATCGAGATCCCTAGCCTGCCGACGTTTCAATCGAGACGCCGAAGGTCTTTCTGGATCCGAACTCTTGCCAACATTAAAGGAGGATGATGGTGAACACGTTTGATGAGCTCAAACCAGTAGCCATGGTGGTGATCCCCGGCAGCCCCTGCGTGCGGGTTCACCTGCGCATATACCATGATGCAAAGGAGCAATTTTCTCTTCCCTGAAATTAAACGTTTTGAAGTTTTATTTTAATTGTCTCTTGCGTCTTGGCTGCCATTATATGTCTCGTTGGCTATTTTAGGACTTATGTGTTCTTGCAAGGGACCTTGGTGGCACCGTGTGCCGACCACCATGGGAGCGGACACGGGTAGTACCGAGAAAAATTTGTGCTTTGAAGCTCCTTTTGCGTGATGATGATCAGAAGAGCGTGTACAGATGCTCATGAACCAGAACATAAGTTGATCGAGTACTGTTAGCTTTCAAGTGGAAGCATCTCGGTTGCAATCGTACCGCGAGGAGTCGAGGGATATTAAGGTTGACATACGAGGACGTAGCAATGTCAACAACAAAAGAGAGGTCATGACTTCCTCCTTTAATGAGTCTATTGATTTCTACATAATTAATGTGTGGGTTGGAGATTAGCTCGGATAGTTGGTCCTTGCTGCTATTCATCATCATGCATGATGCACCAATACTCCCACTATATATGTTCTCTGGAGGGTTCAATAAATTGGCATGACTTAATTGATTTTAGTTTCTCAATTAATTAATTGTCTAGCCCATGACTGTACTATGACCATGTTGTTGCTTACAATAGACTGCTATTTTATGTGCCGGTTTTGATGGTGCAGTGCATTCTTCACATGTTTGTTGGTCTGTCAATGATGTGGAGATATGCCTCTCGATCGTATCCTACCTATAGTGGCGAGAATGGTCGGTCATCGATGTCAATCAATGTTGTTGGATAACTGGATAAGCCATCCCAGTGCACTCGACACCCATAATGTAGAGCCGAGCCATGCCGAAGTTGACCACCGTAAGGCCAAAAACGCAGCCGCGATACTTGATGCAGAGGTAGAGTGGCACTGGGATGTTGGTAGCAAAATCATTTGCTACGGTTGCTAGAGGCAGGAGTTAAAGAAGCTCAGGATGGTGATGAACCAGTCGAATCTTCACTTTGGTCATACGAAAGATCTTCCACTACCGAGAACAATCATGCCGGCCTATTTTGTGAGTTAAGTTTGATGAGCAATTCTTGCTTGACTTATTAGTTTTAACTACACAAAAATGCCTATATGTTGATTGATCTCATGTGCATTTGCGTTAAGTTGATGATATTTGGATATACCAAGTTGCATGCATTTGCTAAGATCAAAGATGTAGTAGGAAGAATTGTTCTTGATATATACATATGTGATATAAAACCAACTTGCATAGAACCAAAAAAATTATTTAGATCCGATAGAGGTAGGAAGTAATTAAGATGCCACAAGATAAGTTAGACAAAACCCCATATAAGATGTGGGAATGACTTCGAGTCTATCTAGTTTATATGAGGAATGTGGGGGTGTTTGACTAAAATGGTTGTACTTTCCTTTAAGTGAGATGGTGTTGGATCTAATATGGTTGATTGTATATATACTTGTTGGTTATGATGAGAACAATTGCGTTGCTTATGTGCTTGGATGATATAAATACGTGTGAATATCATGATGCTGAGTTTTTAGCGATGTTTACTTTTAAGTAAAATCATAATAGTATTCATGCATATGGGCTCAGGTCTGCATCTTTATCTTTACTTGATTCAAATGTTGAGCTTGAATCTAGTGAATCTAGAAGGAGTAAAGGAGTAAACTAGCTAGATGTGAGCTTAAGTTTGAGACAACTTTGTTGGATGAACTCGTTGATGTGACTGAACGTGATTTACCTCTTATTTATGTTCCTAAGTTATAGTAGATGAATTTAGAACACTTAAAGAGGTTATGAGTTCGACCTATACTAGTTTCTTCCAAAAGATGCTATAGACAATGAATTGGAATATATTATGTGTATCCCTTCTTGGGAACTAGTTGACTTGCCTAGAGGTATCAAAACCATTAAGTGTAAATGGGTCTCTAAAAGGAATTTTAGAACAGATGGTTCTATTATAAGGTTTAAGGCAACACTGGGGGTTAAAGGATTCATACAAATATGGAATTGAGTTCTTTAATACATATTCTCTAATGATTAAGATTCTCATTTACATTTATTATTTTCTTTAGCATCTAATTATAAATTGATAGTGCATGAATGGATGTTAAACTGTATTTTAAATGACGATCTAGAGAAAGATATATGTGGAAAAGCCTACGGGCATGTGGTTCCAAGAGAAGAGAATTGTGTGTTCACTTAAGAAATCAATATATGGCTTTAACAAAGCATATTTGAAATGTTATGAGTATCTTACCAAACTGTGTTGAAGTTTTGGTTTTGTGTATATAATGCATGTTTTTTTATGCACCTTTATATGTATATGAGATGTTGATTTTTGGCACTAACATGCATGTGATAAATGAGTTGTTTCCTCTTAGTTTGATATGAAAGATATGGGTGAAGTTGATGTGTTTCTAAGTGTTAAAGAAACTAGAAAAATGAAATTGCTTCATTCCATTATATAGAGAAATGTTAAGAAAGTTTGATAACTTTATCGTTATGCCAGTATGATCGAACATTCTAATTATGATGATGTTATAGCTCCACTAGTGGTTTTGTTTTAACATTATATGGTGGTGCTATATTGTGAAAATCATGAAAATTGTCATTTTTGCTAGATCGACTATGAAATGTGATGTCATAGCTCTAGATTTAGCTAGACAAGATATTGAGTGGTTGAGAATGTTTCTAGCTTACTTAATTACCTCTGTGGGGGCATGAAGCTCTATCTAATTCTCTAAATTTTGACTCACATTTTCTATTTGTGTAGCTAGTAGCAATACATAAACTGGCAAGAAGAGACACACGCAGATTTAACATGAAGCTATGAGATAGCTGATTGCGGATGGTGTCATCTATTTGGAGAATGTAAGGTCCGAGAGGAACTTGATGGTCTATTGACAAAAGGGCTCAATGAGAGACTAGCCTTTGAGATTGTCTAAGGAAATGAGATTCAAAACCATATGAGAAGAGATACACTACTTATCATTCCCATGACAAGTGTATTGAGAAAGTGTTGTAGGAGGAAATCGATCGAGTTCAAAATATAATAAAATAAATCAAACCGGATTATGCCCACGCAAATGATTACAAGACTTCCTCCCGATGTAGCAACGGGAAGTCAAGATCGATCCTCGAGGAAGCGAGTCAGCGGATCTTCAGGTAGCGGAAGAATCTCACGAGTGGTTGTCGACTTCAAGGGTACTCGACCTCGACTAGGGTTAGTCGACAGGGGTCAAGCACAGTCGAATCCGAGCAAGGCAAAGTCACTGCTTTTGGTTGACTTCGAGTAAGCAACTCGACGTCGAGTACGGTTTGGTCGTAGTCGAGTAAGGCTGGTCGAAGTCGGGTTCCTGCAGAGACACAAGCAGCAGCGATCTTTGCTCGATCGAAAGTCAGTAGTCGACGTCGACCAAGGGGTGGTCGAAGTCGAGTAGGATATGGGTTTGTAACACTGATAACCAAACATGCATAAGGCAAGATAAATAACGATAATCATGCAAATCGCATCGAATGATCAAGCTTTTGCCTTTTCCAACAATTAGACAACTCTTTCAAGAAACCCTAATTGTATCTACCAATTTTATGTTTACAATCCAAGTTGTTAACCTGAATCTCTATTGAATAGGTAATAAACATATAAAAGGAAGTGGATGATCAACACACAATAAAGGTCGAATCTTTACTTCAAACACGCTTGGCTATCGTCGGGCTCACCCCGACCCTAGAAGTGGGTGGACTACTCGCTCTTCATCGCAAGGAAAGACATTAATAATAAAAAGAAATAAACTTGCATTAATAAAATAAAATAGAGCTTACAATCGATCAAAGCCAACTTGCTCTCGCTCATTAACTCTTCTCTCTCTCTCTCTCTCTCTCTCTCTCTCTCTCTCCTCTTCTCCTCTCTAGAATTGAATTAATAAAAACTAGCCACATGGGCTTTATTTATAGGTTTCCAATCTTTGCTAATCAAGGAAGGAATTTCTATCTATATCTCTAACATGGAAGATATAATTCTACTTGGAAATAAATCTATCTAAATAAGTAAAACTAGATAAATCCTAGGGTAATTAATTGTTCAATCCTTAGGATAGATAAAAAGATATAAAAAAAAGATAAAATCTCTCAACTCTTCATGTGCAAGGAATCTTCTCTTGGAAATATCTCCATCGGATTCGGGATAGAACCTTAACAAGACTCGGACTAGCTCAAAATCGGCTACTGGTGTCAACTCCCTATCGAGTATCCTTACTCGATATCGACCAACATCTTTTGGCTTCCGCTCTGCTGCTCGATCTTGGCCTCTATGGATGAAAATCGATCTCGGCCTCTATGGATGAAAATCGACCAACTGTTTACTCGATATCGACTTGTGCTTGTCGATATCGACTTCTTCCTTTCTTCTTCAGCTGGCTTGCTCGATTCCGGATCCCTGCTTGATTTTTGGCTTGGTCGACTTCGACCAACTTTGGTCGACGTCGAGTAAAGTCTTGAACTCGAGTTGGCTTCGTCTTCTTTCCTCGAGTTGGTTCTACTCTCAGTGGTAGTCGACTTCGAGTAAGGTCTGGTCGAAGTCGAGTAGAATCCCATCCTTTGGTCTCGTCTCAGAATGGCTCCAAATTCTGCAATATTAAACCAAAACTTATGTAGAACTCTATTTCTTGCAAATAAGCATATATTACACAAATTCAACATATTCTCAGCCTGAAATATGCAAAGTACTACGAATAATGAGCTAAAATGTATATAAAAGCATGGTTACTTTAGTGGACATCAGAAAGGTTGAGTCATGTACTCTTAATGAGTCCATAGCCCGGAGTTGGGTGGTCCTATTGAGAAGGACTTGATGGATTCACCGAATATAGAAGAGGATGAGCGCAAGCCTCTTAATTGTTCCATAGCCCTAATAAGGGTGGTCTATGTGAGATAGACTTGATGGAGCTACCTACGAGAGTGTGAAGGGGTTAGTCACCTTCTATGGAAGACTAGGGTGGTCTTTCTAGAGCACTCTTCAGCACCCAAGGTATGAGATGACCACATACTTATTTGAGGATCCTATCGTGGAATCACCAGGATCATGGTTGAGGTATGTGCTGTTGAGATCACCTCTCGAGTCTAGTAGTTCAAGACTTGTTTCACTTCTATGACGAGGGAGGCACTCAACTTCACTATGTGTTGGTTCAACACTTTTTCACCGACATTTAAGTATCTCCTCCATAAAACCAGCTCAGAACGTTAATTTCAAAGTTGTTTTAGAAAACCTAATTTCTCGCATTTGTGGGAGATTGTTGGAAATAATGCTTGATTAAAGGTTTATAATGGATGCTTAATTAAGGTTTTATGATGGGCTTTATTTTATGCAAACTTATCCATATTTAAAACAAAAAGAAAATGGTTTTTAAATTATTTTTGAGCATTTTCCTCAACTACCTAAGTTGGTGGGAGAGTGGGGTGGTTTTACACGGTCTCTTCAGCTTAAAAAGTGGTTTTTAGGTTTTAGAAGAGAATACGTGGTTCATTTATCTTCTTCCTTTTCTCTGAGAAACGTTCTGAGTTCCTGGAAAGATTCCAAACCTCCTTTGGCGAGTGCACGCGATCGGAGGTGTTGTGTAACCTTAGGGGGCGATGCCAGAAGTCGACTTGCACCGTGGTCGGGGCGAAATCGCTTCTCAGGTCGTGGGTTCGGATATATACCACGCCACAGCAATTCATGTTTTCAGATGAGTTTTATATTTTTATTTGATATTCTTTGATCCAAATTGAAATTGTTAATGGTTTTACTAACAGCAGCAACATATGTGGGTACCGAAAAGCACAATCGCTACCTGCTAATCCAATGAAGTGTGTATTGAGAAGCAAGCATAACAACCGATCGAGGAGAGTGTTGAGGGCCAACAGATAGACAGTTGAAATGTGAGAATGAAAAACATTCAGAAAAATGGGAATGGAAAATGTAATGCTGGTTTGATAGCTCCACTTCCCGATATGCTCGTGTGTGATGCTACGGTGAATTCTGTGTGCAACGGAGTGGGTGTGGGTGGAGGTGAGACTAATCCAGAGATTCAATCTAGGGGACTTGACTCCGAGCATATTAATGATCATACATGCTCGGTTAAGCTCAATTCTCCTCGTAAACAAATTTCCTCAGCATCAACAACTAGTGACAAGAAGGTGATGCGGAGCATCTCGACAAAATATACAAAGAAAAGGATGAAGGTCGCTCGGGAGGTTCAAAGTGAGATCCTCGTATTGCAAATTAAGTCAAGGGGATGATGAGAGCTCGTATGAATTGCCCGACGAGGGGAATGATAATCACTGCTCTAATCGACGGGGGTCTGTAGTTTCCCTTTTGGCTCCCCTTGTTGATCAGGCACTACAGATGCATGTGGCTAGGAGAAGAAGATAACTAACTTGAAATAGACGTTGAATGCATTTTGATAGATTTTTTTTTAATATGAAAGAATTCGGCTGGCATAGGCTAGCCAATCGCATCCTTGCGGATAAGGTCTAATAGGTCAGCATTTGTAACTAATGCATGCCCGCACATCGAGTGGCTAAGGTGTGTGTCCAAATCACTTACTTTATGAACATTATTTTGCGGAATTTTAGATTGGGATATGCTGACTAGGATGGGATAGGTAGAGGAATATAGGAAAATTTTGGAGTGTAGTTAATCAATATTCTAATATGTGTATAATGCGGTTCCACGAGGCCATGTGGCCCTCTGTGGGTCAGCATTTTGTGGAATTTTAGATTGTGCTTTTATATTTGAGTTTATATTGTTATAAGATTTCGTAGTTAATTAATTCAAAAGTTAGATTAAGTGGTTAATCGAATAATATTTCTAAATTGTGATCTTATTGAAGATATACCCATCATTTTTTACTCCCTCTGTAATTAAAACTTTTCGTTTTAGGAAGTAAATCTTGTTAAGAAAAACTTATCATTTTAGGTTTTTTGCCAACTACTTTACGAAATTTTCCTTGTAATGATTAGATAGTTGTTAGTTTTTTTTTTTTGAGAAAGTAAAAAAGTAGGTAATAATTAGGGGTATAAGTGTATATTTTTGTTTGCTTTCTTAATAGGTGTGTAGATTTCTAAAATGACACGTTTTAATTAACAGATGGACTATTTTCTAACTTTTGTATTTTCCGCGTATTGTTAAACTAGAATCCAAAATATTTTTTATTTCAGTAGTTGTGTATTTTCCACATATTTTTTACTTCGAACATGATTTGTTAGTAGGTGCTTCTAAGGTAAATATTTCATATAATGTTTAAAAATTAAAAAAAAAATTAGTTCATCTTATTGGATATCCAATAATCACCCGTACTATCCACTCACCCGCATGGGTTGAATACAAGTGAAGAATTTACTGGTGATGGAGCGGAGCGGTTAAAGGTTTATACCCACGGGGCAGGTGATGAAATGACGATTTTCACCTACAACCCGCCCCATTTAAACCCCTAATCTTATGAGACTTAAGGTATAACTCAACCTTATCATGAGTTTACCATTTTCCATTGTTTAAGACATACGTAGTAATAAAAATAATAATAGCATATATACACAATGATATACAATATCACACTTTACGATTACTAGTCCGTAATTTCATCCTACGTGACCACATAAAGCATATTGTATACTTTAGAAACTATAAAGTGCACGAAATAAATAAAATGGCAAGTATTGATATCCAAGATAAATAATATATCATACTTAACTAACATGAAGAAAAGAAATTTAACAAATCATGTTTTTTAGGAAGTTCGGGCATTTAATGTAATTTCTCCAAATTCATGAGATCAAGTTATAATTGCTCGGGTTTTCATGCTAGGTGAGATTAAGGGGTTCATAAATATAAACAAACATATTTATCTTGCACATTTATCACAAATGCATTCCATAGAATTCAAAAAAGATATGGGAAATAAAAATTATGAAAAAGGCACGAAATTTGCAAAAGTGCACTAATAGAACCAAAACCACTTGTCTTAACTTGACGAAATGGTTCAGCGTGGTTGGGGAGGATAATCTAATATGGAACCTGAGATTTTACAGAATTTCGAGGATGTTAGCAATTTCTCAGAAATTACAAAAATGGCTCTGTAACTTTCAAAAAGTATAAAACTTACCCTAGCTTTTTTTGAAAGCCCGCCCAAATCTGTATCCAACTATCTCAGGAGGAAAATGGAATGCCAACTGCTTCAATGTGATCTATTGAATTATTGATTAGTATAATATCGACTACTTCATCAAAACTCGATAAAGCGTGAAGAACGGAGCAGATCTCATCCAAATGGGACTCGAAAACGTCAAAATTTTGAAAATAAGATCCCTTGCTATGGTATTGATATGAAACACAAGGATTTATGTGAGTTAAGATCCCCTAATAGAAAGGAATTATAAAACGACACCCAAAATAGAGTTTTAGGAAAGCCGAAAAACTGCTCACCGGTCAACTTTGGGGATGTGGTGCGAGCATCTAGAAGCTGTTATGAGCAAGGAGAGAGTTGGGGTCAAAAGAGAGTGTTGCAAGGTGCACTTAGGAGTCAAAATAGAGGGTGTTGGAGGACAATGATGGTGGTGGCGGAGCCCGACATGTAGGTTGTTGATCACGTCTCTACAGGAACTTCCGACAATGATTTCAGGCACTTTCCAGCGAGGTGCTGTATTGGGGCATCCAAGGTCGTCTCTTGGGTGGTGGTAGTGGTAGAGTGTATGGGTGGTGTTCGTTGGCCTTGGGGTCATCGTATGTGTGATCGAGCTCATTTGGAGCGGGCGGAGAACATGTGCTTGGATGGGCACTTTGAGCGGCTGAAGAGAATGACTATGAGAGGGATAGGAGGTGCGTGTGATATGTATGGGAAGCCTGCAATGTTCTCTTTGATGTGCTTAATCGGATCCCTTGAAAATAGGGAATTTTCAATGATAGATTTGGCTAACCGAAGATAAGGATTGATTGATTTTGTTTTTTTATAAAAAAAAAAAACTCCTATTCGTGCACCTTGATTCGCATAGTAGTGAGTCGTGTGATGGTTTGGAATGGGTCGCATTATCAGTTATGGTAGGGTTCGAATGAGAACAACTATATCGGTGAGAACAAAAGAAATAATCTCATTAGTCCACATGAATTAAAATAGTTTAAATCCAAGCAGCGTGCTACCCCGCTACCGATTCACATGAAATTGTAGTATGTAATTAATTAAAAAATGGTATTAACACAATCGGGATCCACTGTCCCTATAATCCCTATTAGGGTTGTTCATCGGCCTAAAACCGAACCGCACTGAAAATCAAAATCCCTAAAAAAAATCAAACCGAAAATGGAATCTAAACCAATAGATTTGGTTCAATTTTCGGCCGGTTCGGCTTCAGTTCTGAACCAAAAAGAACCAAACACGCAAGAGAATTTGTAAACACCACTCAATAAGTATCACCTAAATTGCAAGCAATTCAAGGTAATTTCCAATAGCAACACGGATACAAGTGGGAAAATGATTCCAATAGTAAGTGCACAACTTTGAAAGCTAGAATTTCCAGCCGCAAATCAACATACAAATACAACTATGAAAAAGCAGAAATAATATAGACAGTAATACAGATATATAATATGTTGAATGTACTGAAAGCCGAGAAGGAGAGACGAGAGAGGACGAGCAGTGTGAGAGAGGAGTGAGGACAAAGACAAATATATCTTCCACTGCAACTTCCTGGCATATTACATTGGTCAATGCTTTAAACAACAATATAACACCACAAGATCTTAATGACATAGAAAATGATACAGAAAAGGTTGGAGGCATCCATCCCTCAATCAATAGATTTAGAAGGCTTCAAGAGGTTAAACAAGAACTTAATCTTCAAACAATCCCTTTCAAAGGCTCACCATTTACTTGGAGAAAGCATGCAGGAGCTTTAGATAATACATATGAAAGATTGGATAGGGGTCTTGTTCATCAAGATATTCTTTCAAAATTCAAAGAACTGTCTATGCACCATCATCCTTTTATGTCATCTGACCACTACCTCATTACAACTAAGATAGGTTCAGCCTCAAAGGAAAAGGGCTCTCCTTTTCGCTTTGAGATGGCTTGGACTACATACAAGGAGTATGAACATATGGTAAAGCAAGTATGGAAGAACAAGTTCTCTGGGTCTTTTGGCTTTACACTTATGCAAAAACAGAAGCTCTTAAAAAATAACACTAAGAATTGGTGCAAATCACACAATAACAATCTTCTTAGACAGTTAACTAAGGTTGAGGATCAGATTAAAGAACTACAACAATCTCTACCTTGGGGATCCCTCTCGGCTAAGGATGCCCAAAAACTAACAAGACTAGAAAGCAAAAGAACTCACATTCTTGATTTTAGTCACAAATTTTGGAAACAGAGAGCTAAAGTCAGACATGTCCAACTGGCAGACAAGAACTCTAAATATTACCAATCTTTTGTTAAAATCAGAAACTTTAGATCAACAACAAAATCTTTTAAGACAAAAGATGATCGAATAATTACAAACAAGGATGAAATAAAGGAAAAAATTACCTTGGAGATGGCAGAAAGATTTAAGAACCCAAATAGATTAAACATTACACCAAATAATATACGTTTTATTGATCAAGAAATCACCCCTCAATATAAGACAACCTAATAATAAAGAAATTAAAGAAGTAATATTCAATATGACAGAAGACAAAACACCAAGCCCGGATGGATTCCCACCAGAATTTTATTCAAAATATTGGAGCATTGTTGGTAACTCGGTATGCAAAACTGTTAAAGCTTTCTTCCACTCAGGTTCTATTCTCTCTGAAATTAATCAAACCTTCATAGCCTTGATTCCAAAAATTGAAAGTCCCGAAACTATCAACCATTACAGGCCTATTAGCCTTTGTAATACAATTTACAAAGTCATTGCAAAGATCCTAGCTAATAGACTTAAACATATTTTACCTAAGATCATTAACCCCTTTCAAGGTGCTTTTGTAGAAGGAAGATCCATTCAAGACAATACCTTAATAGCTCATGAAATATTCCACACCTTCCATAGACAGAAAGGTAAGAAAGGTTGGATGGCTCTAAAGTTAGATATGGAGAAAGCCTATGATAAGATCAACTGGAGCTATATTCAAGCAGTTCTAACAAAATTTGGCTTTCACCCTCAGTGGATTTCCTGGGTTATGAAATGTATCACAACAACCACCTTCTCTGTTCTTGTAAACAACTCTCCTGGTAGCAAATTCAAACCAGAAAGAGGTATCCGACAGGGGGATCCCCTTGCTCCTTACATCTTTGTTATAGTAATGGAAGGATTAGCAAGAGAACTCATAGCAGAAGCACAACATGATGATGCATTAGTAGGTATAAAACTAAAACAACAAGGTACCCCGATACCTTTGTTGACCTTTGCAGATGATACCCTGATTTTTGCTAAAGCCTCACATATAAGCCTTGATACAATTAAAAACACACTTAACAATTTCTCAAATCTCTCATGACTAACAATTAACTACCACAAAAGCTCCATTCAATTATCAAAAAATGTAAATCAAAATCTTGCTACATCCCTAGCACAACGTATGAATATCCCCATAGCCCAAGGTATGGAAAAATATCTAGGAATACCTATAGTGAATGGAAGAGTTAAAAATTGTGTGTTTGAAGAGGCAACCCAAAACCTAAAAAAACAATTATCCAAATGGAAAGCCTATACTCTATCCCAAGCAGGGAGAACTACTCTCATTCAAGCAAATTTAAGTTCCAAAACAAACTACTTGATGCAAAACTTCTTGTTATCAAAAGGAATATTACAACAAATAGATCAAATTCATAAGGATTTCTTTTGGAACAAACTGAGATCTGAAAGATACAGCCCCCTAATTAGTTGGGAGAAAATTTGTGCACCAAAATGCCAAGGGGGTCTTGGTATAAAATCAGCAGAAGAAAGGAATATCAGCCTACAACAAAAGCTTCTTTGGAAAATCCAAACCCAACCGGACAACATTTGGGTTAAGATTGTGACCGAGAAATATAACTTAAATATGAATCACTTAAATTTGAATATCCATAACACTTCCTGGCAATTTGGAAGATTAATTCAGTTGAATGATCAGTTCCAACAAGGTCTGCTTTGGATCATTGGGAATGGACAAAAGATTAACGTTTGGGATGATAATTGGATAGAAAATATCTCGTTAAAACCTTTTCAAAACAATCTTGATCCTAAGATGTGTGTTGCTAGTCTATTACTACCCAACAGAAAATGGAACGAACAACTCCTAAACCAAATCTTCCCTACACAACTGGTTAGTCAAATCTAAACAATTGACATTCCGACCTGGGATGCTCAGGACAAACTAATCTGGAAATATAATAAGGATGGAAACTTCAAGACAAACTCGGCTCGAAACCCAAGCCCTTTGAATACAACTATTAATAACAATCATGAGTGGATCTGGAAACTTAACATCCCTCACAGGATCCGTAACTTCATTTGGAAAATAGTCGTTGATGCGCTACCTACAAAGTTAAGATTGAATAAATACTTTAATAGGGTCCCTTCTCAATGCTGCTTGTGCAACCAAGAAGATGAGGACACTACACATCTCCTCCTAAACTGCCAATTTACGAAAGTTGTGATTAATGCTTATGAAGCTAAGACAAAGAAAATTCTTCTTGTATATAGGAATTCCAATCTCAGTACACTAGATGTTAAACAAATAAAGAATAACAACCCAAACTTTAATGAGTTATGTTTTATATGGTAGAACATATGGGAAATTAGGAATAACATTATTTTCAGAAACTGCACTAAAAATAATTTGGACAAGAGTAACTTTGCCCATCACGTAATACAACAAACTATTGATAATATAAAAAATTGGAAAGATGGGGAAAATGTAAAACCACTCAATCAAAAAAGGAGGCAATGAAGAAACATCAAATGGAAGAAGCCACCGAGAGACGTTTACAAAATAAATGTTGATGGATCGGTTAATAATAATGGAGATTGCAAAGTAGGAGGTATAGTTAGGGATTGGAATGGAAATGTAATTGAGATTTTCCAACAACAGGTACCAAAGAGATCAGTACTCTTAACTGAATCCCTTGCTTTTTGTTTGGGGTTAGAACTAGCCCACAGAAGAGGATGGACGCAAGTGATAATTGAAGGAGACAGTCTTACGGTGGCCAATGCAATTAATGATCATGCCAAGATTCCATGGGAGATCCTTAGAACTATTGAGAAGATCGAAAGACTTCGCACGACATTCACATCAACAACTTTCTGCCATTGCTTTAGAGAGGCAAATTCAGCAGCTGATTTTATAGCTAGATGTGATTCTATATGTAATTTACATACCTTCCCTTTGAATAGGGAACTGTCTACCATCATCCGAAAGGATGATTAAGGATGATCTTTTTGCGTAAAGACTTCCTAATTTTTGCCTACTGTAAAAAAAAAAAAAAAAAAAAAAAAAAAAAAACCACAAAATGCCCGTGCAAATATGTTCATTAAATAGTCACTGTCTCGCATTTTCACATGAGAATTCACTCCTCCCGCCTATTTATTTGAAGTGGTACCACCAACAACATCAGAGTGTTATTGACCAGTATTGTTCTTATCGACTTCGCACTTTTTTTTATTTGTTATTTATCTATGTATTACCTTTATAGAAATCTTTAATATATACAACCACTATATTTTGGAACTTTGTTTACATAACTTTACCATTTCACAACATTATATATGTGATGTCAATTGTCAAATGAATTATCTCTATAGAATTGTTTACAAGTAAAAACTCTGTACTACTATTTCACGACATTATACGTGATATTAAAAGAATTATCTCTAATAATATTATTTATGAGTTTATTTATTTAATACAGATATTTTCGCAATAGGTTGCAGAATCATTGTCCTTTTCGAGTTATGTTTGGTTTGATATTGCATTTATTATTCCTTTTGCAACACAGTGCATCAAGTAAAAATTTGTGGTGTATGTATTATCACCCTATATATTTACTATTTACATTTAGATATTTAAAAGAACATACAGATATATACGAGTCGTATCCCGTCTTTGTAACATAGCCGACAAGCCCCCAAACTCACACACACGGTACAGTATAACTTGCCTATTTTATGTTTATGTTTATGATTGCAGCATGTCACATGAGGGACTTCACAGGATAAATGCAGAGTGTTCAACTTTTGCCAGTAACACAGAATTATGTAAGCCATTGCACACATTTGCACAGGAAAGTAATTGCATATTCTATTCCATCCTCATGTTTAAAATTTATCCTTACTTGTCTCTCCCATACAACGACTAAAGCAAGGAATCGATTGACAAGTATCATTGACCCTAACCTAACTAATTGTCACTTTTAATTTGAAGATTTTTTTTTAAAAAAAAAATCGAATTATAATTAGCATGCTAATAGACAAAAAAAGAAGAAGAAAGGGCGAAAATGAGAGAAAGAAAGAGGGGTGATGGAAAAAAGAAGTCTCTAATTGAGATTCCCGTAGGAAGCTAACAGCAACGATATGCCAATCTGTCTAAACGAATAATTGAACCTCTTTTTTTTTTATCAGTCGGTTGCAAAGTTGACTCAACATAAAAAGCAAACAATCATGTGAAAAGGGAAGATACTATCTCAGTACGTAAATTCATGTCTTTTAATTTTTGACACATTTTTTTTAAAGATGAAAACTACATAAAATATTAGTTTTAAAAAAATTAATAATTCCAACTTATTAATAATAAGCTTGTCATTATTAAAAAAAATCTGTATTTATATACTCTGTAGCTTTTAAATCCTACTCCCTTCGTTCGGCAAAATTTGTCGTTTTAGAGTTTTTTTTTGTTCGGAAAAACTTGTCATTTTAGGTATTTTTGCTTATACTTTACTAAAATGCTCTTAATTTGATTGATGTGTTGTGAGTTGTAGTTTTTGATAAAGTAAAAAGTAGAGTAATAAATTAGGGTAAATTAGTAAAAAGATAGTGTAATTATTAGCTTTATTAAAACTTGTGTGGGGAGTTAAAATGACCAGTTTTGCCGAACGGAGGGAGTAAAAAAGAGTGTCAAAAGTTAAAAGATATGTATTTTCGAACGAAGGGAGTACAAAACAGCGGTGACCCAGGGCTTACAAAATAATTACTCCACATATTATTATTATTGTTGTTAATGCTCAAAAAGGTGAAATCGCTCGCCCTGGCCACCCCTCATCCGACGGGGATTGTGAAATGAGATAAATTATGATGACTCAACCAGTAATAAGAGTCTGGACCAGTGCTCACTGCGCACAATGAACCCCTCATTGGAGAGATTATTCCTATTACTACTACTGAGCATATGAAATAATAACACTACCATCTAAATTAAACATTCCCATTCATGGTGAACTCTAGAGCTGGTAAAATCTGACCCGACCCGAAAACCCGACTCGAACCCGAACCCGACCGACACCCGAAAATCTGGAGTTATTCATAACCCGAACCCGAGACCGAACCCGACCCGAACCCGAACCTGACCCGACTCTGAACCCGACACGACTCTCAACCCGATCCGAATTGAAATGGTTATTTAACCGAGTCAAAATCATTTATTTTAAGTAAATTACATATTTAAGTATTCAAACGAGTCAAAATCCTTTATTTTAAGTAGGCGAAATTGCATGAAACCACCCTTTAAATAGGGTAGTTTGCAGGAAACCACCCTTTAAATTTATTTTTGCGGCAAACCACCCTCTAAATGTAGTAGTTTGCAGCAAACCACCCTTTAAAATGCATTCATTTAAAAAAAACCACACATCAACACTTTTAATTAAAATTCTATTAAGTAAACCAAAATTACTCTTTTACCCCCCCCCCCCCCAAAAAAAAAATATAGTATTATATTTCAAGATTGTTAGAGTGAAAACAAATTGTATTTGTATGCTTTTAATTGCAATCTAATGAATGTCATTACATTTGAAATCTCTTCTTTTTCTTTTCTCAAACATTATGTTTGAAATAATTGGAATCTATATTTAAATCTTTATGTATTATGTTAAATCTTTATATGTATTATGTCATCTATATCTACTATTAATAAATAACTCTTTATGATAATTTGACACTAACCCACTTTTTTTGAAAATCCCATAACCAACTTATTTTTAGGTGTTTTAATCAATAAGCTTTAATTACACTTACTCCGTACATTTTTAAAAAATCCTTAAGATATTCTATATTTTTTTAAACCAATGAGTTTAATTCAATACATTGAATTAATATATAATCGATATCTATATATCTATATATTATATTAAGTGATATATCTGTTAAGAGGTAAAAAGGTAATATTGATTTACTTAATAAAATTTTAATGAAAAGTGATAATGGGTGGTGATTTTTAAATGAATGTATTTTAAAGGGTGGTTTGCCGCAAACTACTATATTTAAAGGGTGGTTTCCCGCAAAAATAAATTTAAAGGGTGGTTTCATGCAAACTATCATGTTTAAAGGGTGGTTTCCTGCAATTTTGCCTTTTAAGTAAATTACATATTTAAGTATTCAACTGAGTCAAAATCAACCTAATTATCCAAACAGCTCGAATATGATTCGACCGAAAACTCAACCCAACTATATCGCTATACCCACTTAACACTTTGATTCGAAACTCAAATGAGACCGACCCGCCTCTTGACCCGAAACCCGAACGAGACCGACCCGCTTTGACCCGAACCCGAATGGGCATGACCCGACTTAACCCGAAACCCGACCAATCTAAAATTCATTATGACCGAACTCGACCCGAACCCGACCAATACCCAACCATAAATTTTACCCGAATTAACCCGACCCGAGCAAGCCTGACCCGAACCCGACCCGAACGACCGACTTGCAAGCTCTAGTGAACTCTATGGAATCTAAATTAACCATTCATGGTGAATTGAAGAGTCTTTTACGAACTGAGAAAACCGGAGATGTTTATCATGCCATGCTTTGTTAGCTCAAGCCATACTATAAATGTCCCATTGAAACACCCCGAACTGAATTAAACCCTAAACTTGACCGTGCTTACAGGCTTTATCCCAAACCCAACACCATTCGTCTTACTCGACATATTCTAGGGAGAAATTTTTTTTATAGTTGCATTGGTAAAGGCCAAGTAATACCAATCATGCTATTCTCAGTGAAAGGATATGGATAAACATATACAGCCATAATGATAATAATGAGAACAAATTTGGGCACAAGATAGTAGTTCACCTAATATCTTTCAAGGTTGGGTTAGTGCAAGTCATACAAAGGTACCTTAATGCTGCCAAAATCCCATCTGCCCATTTGTCAATTTGCATAACAAACATACTAGTATTTTATTTATTAGGAAACCAAGATTCGATGCTAAGCATATAACACATTTTACACATAAAATTTATCAACCAATCATCACTCCTTCCATTAATCCCAGCACTAAAATTGGAACCATGCACAGTTTCTCAATAGGTCAGCCTTTTCCAAATTGAAGACAGATCAATTTTGAGGTTTGAGAACAATGTTATGCAATAGTAAATAATAATCACCCAATAGAGCTCCCTAGATTAACGTACGGGTAAGCAATTCTGGTTTGCGTTTAAAAGATACTCAACTCTAACAGTACGATATTTATCTTTGACTAGATTGGGTTATCAGTAGGCTAGTTTTGATCATTCCAAGTCAGGGCCATTGCGAGTTCAGTTTTTTTGGTTTTAGATTAGATTCCTTAAATTCAACTAGAGGGTTTAAGGTTCAGAATATTTTCACTCCTCTAGCTACTGATATGACTGCCAACATAAAATTGATTTGCTAATTACAATGACAAGTCCATCTTATTATCAGCAAGACTTTTGACTTCAAGAAACAAGAGCAGCAGTTTATCAGCCGACAGTTTACAAAAAGAGAATATTAAATCTTACTAAAGATTGTAATCAGTAATAATTCACATCCAAAAAGAGGATATGACTAGCAAATATAAAATTGGGACAGAAGCATGCATGATTTGAGGTAGTGAGTCTAGTATCAGGAAGCTTCAAAATTACTACATTATTTAGCAAGTACGTTTGACCTATTTCCCTTTCTGATTACATGTCTACATCAAGATCATCAATCATGGCTTTCTGGTGAGGTTTGAACTAGTAAATTCAGGTTAGAGTCATTTATGGGTAAAGTAGTTTTGGTTATTGGTTAAAAAGTGTCAATACTTACCCAAAAACTTTGTGGATCAGATAGATGTTCCAACTTGCTAGGTGGGTTTTATAGTTCTAAACAGTGAGCACTTTGGGTTCCTACTTCTTGGTTATTCCAAGTCAAGTTATTTCCGCTAGGTCATTTTCAAACCGTGCAACCTTGGGTTATAGCCTTATGCCCTTGTAAGTCGAGAAGTGTTCAAGACTGAACCTACAGTTCATAGGTCAGTTGGGTTGTCTATAATTTCACATCTGCCAATCCCAAGATAGTCTCTCCTCCTATAAATAAACCATCATGATGTCCTTTCTTATCAGCCATATTTAACTAAAACACTGAGCAAGAAGAATCCTTCAGAGAGAAAAAAAAAGGGTACATACCATGGCTCTTGCTGTCACCCTCCTTTGCTTCCTAGTGGTATGCTTTGCATTTTCCCTTGGAGATGCTCTGAGCTATAACTACTACGATGAGACATGTCCTGGTGCAGAGGCTGCCATTGAAAACGCCATAAAGAAGGCAGTTGCCAAAGACAAGACAGTCCCAGCAGCACTTCTCAGGATGCACTTTCATGACTGCTTCATAAGAGTAATTTCCAAACGCCTTTTGTTATGAAAAAAACTCAACATTCCATAACACTTTATATCTGTCTCAGCCATCATGATGCTAATGTGTAAAAACCTACCGCTTTTTTGAAGGGATGTGATGCATCAGTTCTGCTGGACTCGACTGGAAAGAACACTGCAGAGAAAGCCGGGCCACCAAATCTATCTTTGCATGCATTTTTTGCCATTGACAATGCAAAGAAAGCAGTGGAAGAGATATGTCCCGGGGTGGTCTCTTGTGCGGATGTCTTGGCCTTGTCTGCAAGAGATGTAGTGGCCCTTGTAAGTATAATTACTAGAACATAAGCAAAATATAAGATATACATGGAAAAAGGAGACAGAAATTTGCTACTGACTTACTTTCTATTGCCAATGGCTTGCTTACATTTCCAGTCTGGGGGTCCAAGCTGGGATGTGCCAAAAGGAAGAAAGGATGGAAGAACCTCGCTTGCAAGTGAAAGTACTCAGTTACCCACTCCCACCTTCAACTTGTCTCAACTTCAACAAAGTTTCTCAAAAAGAGGTCTTGGCTTGGAAGACCTAGTGGCCCTGTCAGGTAAGTTTAAAAGTAATTATACATTGAAAATAGAAGATATATTTTTTACTTATTCCCTTGGTTATATGAGTATGATGACTAAAGTATCTCAAGCAAACAAACAGGAGGGCATACACTGGGGTTTGCCCATTGCTCATCATTTCAGAACCGGATTCACAACTTCGACTCAACACGCGATATAGACCCATCACTGCAGGCTTCCTTTGCAGCAAGCTTGCGGAGTAAATGTCCTGCTGGCAACACTGCAAAAAATGCCGGTGCAAATATGGACACTTCCCCAACGACTTTCGACAACATGTACTTCAAGCTCATTCTCCAGGGGAAGAGCCTATTCTCCTCTGATCAATCTTTGCTCACATCTTCAACAACTAAAATTCTGGTGTCCAAGTTTGCTGGGTCACAGGGAGCCTTTTATGATGCATTTGTCAATGCTATGATCAAGATGAGCAGCAACACAGGGGGGCAGGAAGTTCGAACAAACTGTAGAAAGGTTAATTAATGGCCTATTCAGTAGCCACCATCCAAAAAACAGTCAAAACAAGGTCGACAAGGTAAGTGCTAGGAAAGAAAAGCATTTGTTTTCCTAGCATAATGTTTCTGTGACAGTTTCCTGTAGTCTGAATGGTGCAGCTCTGTTGTAAATTATGCTTTGTTGAATAAAAAAATCAAGCTATTTCACACTATGTTTAAGATAAAATTATGAGGAGCTTACCTGAATATATAAATGTATATACGTGAACAAAAAAGGGCGCAGATATCCTCAAGGGGTACCACCTTCGGCCGAAATTTAGTTCCCAATCACATGCTGAACCAAACAAAACCTCCTAATGATGTTCGGGAGAGGATACCCATTTTCACAACCCTGATAAAATTCACTGTAAATCTGAAGTTCTGATTAATATCTTAAGAATTTTTACTGCACAAGAAACTAAGGTTGAGACTTGTGAGCAACTTGAGGGTGTCCCAACTGATAAATAATAACATGATGCACCTCTAAACAGAAACTACAGAGTCCAAGGAAATATTTTAGCCAGCAATAGAACTTGCAGATAGTAAATTTTCAATCATATATTCCGTACATCTTACAATTGATTACAAGGAAGCGCACTAGTAAAACAGCACTTTTGAAGTAGTGGAACTTTGGTAAAACTTACAAGAATCACGCCTGACACCTTAATAATTCATGCTAAATTTCAAAGCTTTTGAAATGATGATAATTTGACAAAATCAGCTTAAAACATCAGTTTACGATCATGAGAAGCCACCAGCATCGATTCTTCTCAAAGTTTGATGTTGAGAAGTTGTAGGGTTTCCGACAGTGTAGATATAGTAAACAAGGTAATTTAACGGCCACTTGGAAAATGATTTCTCTGTATGAAAGAAACATGTAAACAGAAAGCATAAACTGAAGGATCTGGCTATTACACTGATTCAAGGACTCATCATACTGTTCATAACCAGATGACTATTCAACACAATCTCTGCCAGTTGGATATTGACACTTAATCCAGATGCCTTAAATGATGGCAAAAACGAGAAGCCGTCAACAAGCTTTACAACCTTCAATCCCCATTTCACCAACAAAAGCTCTATAAGATGATGCCCACTGCATGGATTTGCAGCAAAAGATGATAAGATATAGCTTTCAACATATTGATTAACTAGACTTCAAACTCACGTATTGATTAACCACAAATGATCAAAGACAAACCTCCTATTGTGATAAGTGGTAATGAAAACTGAACCTGGACAGCTTTCAAGCAAGAATGCCACAGTGCTGAAGAGATCCTCAAAGGCTGGTTTGAGCACATCAAATACATATAAGCATCAAACATTTTCAGGTTTGGAATGGAAAAGATAGCCATGGCAGTGAAAGAGTTGCATACAGCAACTATCAGCTTACCATATGTATCATATAATACATCGGCACCGAGTATAATTTGAGGAGACAAGCCAATTATGAGTTCATCCCAAACTCCCCATGTGAGTCCTACTACCTATATGAATGGCCCAGAAAGCTTATAAAACTGTACACAATGAGATATAAGTACTTGAAGAAAGAGATGATAGAGGAAAAATCCACCAAATAATAGCAATGACTCACTGGAACAAACCTTGACATCAAGTTTTGCTCCAAAAAAATTACTTAAGACTTTATAATTTAACACCAGAAGGGAAAAAATTACCTCACATTTAAGCTTGTTCAGGTCACATGCTCTTCCAATATTGTCCAGCACCTGGATGAAAATTGAGAGCATGGCCACATGGTGACTTAGTGAAAGAATGATGAACAGTATACATGCTCGGGACTCAGGAGCATGGAACATTATAAGTCTGTGGAAAAGGAATGTTGAAAGTTGAAACAATCTAACTGAAACTCTAACACTTGTATGAATATAATTTATTTAGTCAAGCCTAGAGATAAATGCATGAAAAATCCATGCACAAAGTTATATACATGCTGAATATTCTAAAAGTTTAGGACTAAGAAAAATAGATGACAGGTTATGGACAAACTTTGTAGCACTGGATTGTACACCTTGACTTCATCAAAGAATGGCAAAACAAAGATCAAATAAACATTGAAAGATCTGATGCTCGACATGAATAGAAGTCATCTATGCCAGTACATCTCTTTCAAGAAAAATGCTTTTCTTTTTGAAAACCACATCAAAAGCTTGGGGCCAAATTATTCATATCAAGCTTGGGGTCAAAATAACCCCACATACAGCCTGCCAACAAAATGGAATCTGCAAGGTGGCATTTTGAGCATTATAATTTAATCTTAGACATGTTAGCAAGATAGAACTGGCAATTAACATATAGATATCAATTAGCATATAATGTTATTGTGAGCCACTATTTTGAAGTTGGATACAATTCACACCCCTAACCCCCCGCGTCCATCACAAGATCCACACCAGCCAGGCCCTAATGAAAGTAGCAAGGCAATAGTACCTCGGGTCTGTCTAAGTCATCAGTAAGAGTGACATTTGCACCCACTTTTGCAGCAACCAATCCAGGCAAAGAAGTTCCTGCACCAAGCTAAACAAAGTATGAAGTGGCTTGAAACTAACCCTTGATGCAAAGAAAAAGAAAAAAAATAAGTACACATTTCAAAGCAGAATGCAGCTCCATTGGTCTTTTAACCTTCACTTTTAGATATTATTCAAGATGATTTGTTATTAAAAAAATATAAAAAAAAAAAGCTCCAGATGGATTATTTAAGGAAATAGAGTTAACAAAATAAAAGGGAGACATATTTTCTGTATTTTCCCCATTTTCGGCTTGAAAATTGAGGGGGTTGATGCATTTTTGGTTTCATCAAACACAACCTTCAAAATCACTCCAGTCGAAAAGGAAATCAGCTAATCAAGAGTGAATAGGTTAACCATATAATTGTATTAAAATATCAATAATCCCCATTAATTGATTAGATTACAATACCAACCACTTAAACCCACTTTAAATGGCAGAGACTTCACTTGTTAAAATACTAGTAATTCAAAATGTCCACACTTAGAATCAAATACAACTTCTGAGAGAGAATCACTGAAAATTGAAATGTCAATATTTGAATTGACATTGAATTTGGAGCTTAAAAAGCCAGAACATTAAGATCAAGTTTTTTTAATGGAAACTGAAAGCATAATTTTGATAAAAACTAATTTGATAGTACTATAAATTATCAAATTATGAAACTAGACCTCTCTGAATGCAAATTACATGAGAATTACACACAAATGTTGCATCTGTGCTTATAGAATTCAGAATGTATCGTTCCCATTTCCATTACAAGTCTCGATATAATTAAAATTAGAAGCTTTAAGCAAATGAAAATAATTACTAGTACCTCCACAACGCTAATGCCGGCAAAGCGCAACCTCTGTTGCCAGATGTACTCGGCTAGAACTACACTACAGGGCCACACAAACATTCCATATTCTTCTCTCATATTCTGCAATCAATCCTCCCAACCGCGGGAAGAACAGTTCTAATTACACAAATATTCATTTCCATTCCGAAATTCCAAATCGAAAAGATGGAAATTGCAATTTTAATTTTTAACATGAAGGTTTTAGTTTTACCTCGATTATCTGAATCGTAAAGCCGTTTCCGGCACCGTCAAATTCGCCGAAGGAGTGGAGCGAGGTCGTCGTCATGTACTGTCCGCAGCCATCGGACGATAATAGAGCGTCTGCTTCGTCGCCGGAAGCAACTCCGCCTTCTTCGTCGAGAATGGCTGCGTTTTGGTGCTCCATGTGGGGGGTTTTGAGGCTCAAAACGCAACAATTTGACCTGGCTGATTGGCTCTTGGAGTGAGGATATTGAGAAGATGACGAAACAACTATTGACAAGACGATTTCTGCTAAATTGCACATCAATCCTTATGTCGCAATGAATCTCCACTCCAATCACGTCCAGTGGGGCTGTAGGTATCCCTTCCCCTTTCCGCTGACAATTTTGATAAATTCACCATACAAATCTACATTCCAAGTACACCCAGCCACCCTTCGATCGTCCAAAAGCCAAAATTCATTGCAAACGAAGAGGATAAGATTAATGTGTAATGAACCATTTAATGAAGCTGCCCGATTAGATTTATCCTACATAAAACCCTAATTTATGCACAAAGTAATACAAGCTGTCATCAACAGTACATTGTAGACAAATTTGAATCAATTACAATTAATTAATCAAGTGCAACTACGATTAATGGATCAAATGCAATCAAAGCAAAGCACGTCAGAGACGGGAGAAGGCTTCGCCTCGAAGCCGGCTTCGGCTTCGCCGTGTCCGTCAACAATTAATTAAGCCCTAGTTTATCCGTAGACGAATATCTATTTCCTGGTGATTTTTCTCTCCGTGTTGTTCTCGAATCCACTTTGTCAACTATTGGCCCTAAAAAGACGAATTGGGGATGATGATGAAAGTTCCAATATTTGAATTGAAGGAAACCAAATGCAAATATGGCGCCTGCAACTGTAAAAGAGTTCCTCGATCTAGAGATCCCCCCTTCGATCACATCGAATTAAGGACTTTTTTGTGCAATTTTATGAAATTCGTTTTATCAATAGTCATAAAACCTCATTTTTTATTGGGAAATTCCTGATGGTGCCCCCAAGTTTAATGATATTCCGGTTGGTGTCCCACGTGTTTAGTTTTTCTGGATGGTACCCCTTAATTTTTGCATAATTCCGTCCCATGTCCATAGTCCCCTCTATCTTGAACTCCGTTTATTTTATGTAAATAAAAAGGAAAAGTAAAAATAATTTTCTTCACCCTCTGTCATTCGACTCATTCTTGTCGATATGTAGATAGATAAAAGGAGATGGGAAACCCCAAATCCCCAGGCCCAATTTCTACCGCCGCTACAACGTTGTGCCCCAAAGGATATCAGATCTGAGACATTTTCAAACTTTTTGTCCTAGATCTATTATTTATTCATCTGAGAGAGAGAGAGAGAGAGAGAGAGAGATATTAAAAGAGAAATGGGTTAAGGGATTAGGAAGTCATGGATTTGAGGATGAGAAATCAGGTTAGGAGACGAGGAATTGGCTATGAGATACTTGTTATCAAATAGAAAGAGATGAATGGAAAGTCGTGAGTGTGAGAATCCCAATTACAAAGTAGAAAGAATTAGATCCAGATGTTTGAAGAGTCGCCAATGTCATCATCCACATAATAACCAGAAGAAATTTTAAGAAGAGAACAATTTCCTCAACAATGGTGAAGTGGATGGAGATGAAGCAAACAAACGATGACAATGCGACAAATTTTTGCAGATAGTAGGGGTTGGGAACACTGGCGGCGACGATGTGCTTGGGTGCCCATTGAGGGTGGTGTCCCATGGCTGTGAAGGTTTGGTGTTGCCCCGCTTTCCCTTGTTTGTGTCAATGGGGAAGAAGATGGATGAGATGTTGGCTTTAAATGCCACGTATCTTCATTTGAGATTTTGAGGAGAAAGAACAAATGGAATGATTGTCTTTGCCTTTGATTTTTTTTAAATTAAGGGAAATTTCACGACGAACCCTCGTAGTATTGTAATTTTCGCCGGGTGTACAGAAGTTTGACAAATTTCGTGTGGTACCCCTGACATTTGGGGATAATTTGTCTCGTGCCCTCTGAGGGTTAGTTTTAACGGATGGCATCTTTCTCCGTTACATTAAAATAAAATAAAAACAAAGAAAGAAACAAAGAAACAAAGATGAAGGAACGAATTCAGATCGAACGAAGACAGAGGAGGGTGGTGGAGGCTCCGAATTGTTGTAGTTGTTCAGGTATGTTGAGTTTAATTCATTGCTTCGATTGAGTTTTTTCTGTTCGATCGCGAATTGGGGTTTCGAATCAGCTGGTGAGGTATGTCGATCGCGAATTGAGATTTTTCTATTCGATTGCTTGGATGGTTATCCCTTTGTTTGTTTATTTGATTCTTGTTTGCCAATTGATTTCAATTTTGAACCCCTTTTCATAAAATTAGAGTTTCAAGTTCAAATTGGGGGTTTCTTAATTATTTAGGTGTTCTATTTCAAATTTGGGGTTGTCTTAGAAACCCTAATTTTATGAAAAGGGGTTCGAAACTGAAATCAATTGGCAAACATTAATCAAAGAAAAATTGGGGTTGGTTATCACTAAATTTGGGGTCTTAAAGTTCGAAATTGGGGTTTCAATTTGTGTTCATTATCACCGAATTTGGTGTTTCAATTTGTTGGTCCCAAAATTCTGAATTTCAACAGATCAGATCAAATATAGATTCATTTTAATTTATACAAGTGTGGCACCTGAGTTTGTATGTGTACTTGTCACTGGTTCTTAGTTTGAACATAATTGAAGGGATGTTTTATTGGTATACTGAACAAGTGGAGGTCCAAAATTCTCTTGCTAAGGCTTATAAAGTAAGTTGGAACAAAGTATATTATCTAGTATGTTTTTTCTTTGATCTATTTGAATTCATTGTATGCTAGTATGTTTAGAATTACGGGGATGTTGGCAACTCTAGTTTTTTTTTTTTTGACGATTCTGCACATTGCCTGATTTTTTTTTAACAAATTAAGCTTAACAAAAAAATGTTGCGATATCATCTGCCAATATATCTGTCTGAGGTAACGTGTTTGTGAGATTCTGTACTTCTACTACATCCTAGAGTGTTTCACTTGCAGTGAACTCATTTAAATGCTTTATCCAACTGTCTCGAGTAGAATATTATTTTTTGATAATATGTCTGTTCCATAAATATATCAAAAGAAAAGAAAGTTTGTTTCCATGGAGAGACCAACAATTTTTCATTTGGAGAAAGTTTAATATTTTTCTTATATACAATATGTTAGTAGAGGCAATGATATCAATTCAATAGCATCTTTCTATCATAGAATTCACAATTTCACTGATGTGCAACTTGTTGGTATTGATTTTATCAATGAAACCTTAGTTTTTGGAATTCTTTGTTGAATATAGCACATGTTACTTGATCTTTGAGTTGAGTCTTCTCTTGATTCTTAACTAGGTTACTGTTTGGAATGTCTTAACCATTTGCTAGATAGCATCCATCTAGTCTAGAGTTTTCCCTACTGTGCATTTCTTTCTTAATTGCCTATTTTTTTGTTCCTACATCCTCTCAAGTGTTGATTGTCATTGACAACTTGTTAATCAGCATTCACTTGATGCCATATTTTGACAAAACAAAATTGCTAGTATAACTAGCCTATTAGCTCAAATGGAAGAGCAATGTGCTTATGCACAATGATATGGGTTCAATTCCTATATAGGCTACTTATATTGTACAGAAATCGTATGTATTTTACTGATGTCATGCTCTTTTAGTATTCAATCATTGTTGTTGTGACTGCAGACCTTATTATATGGTGGATATATTCAAGTCCCTTAGCTAATTTCGTTTAGATATTTGTCAATATGTTCCAAGAACTTCGATGTATGACAATGGAACAATTAGTTGAGGTATAAATATTTGCTATAAATTCCTATAATGGCTATTGAAGTACTTGCCAGTTTAACAAAGTTAAATATGTTATATAGTAGACAACCTACGCGGGATTCGAACCCACATCTTGTGCCTAAGCACAATGCTCTACCGATTGAGCTAATAGGCTAACAAGTTCATACCAATGCTCACTACTACCTTCTTTACTGTTGACATTGCTACTGGACTTTTTTGTAACATTCAGACTAGTGCTGGCTTCTGTAACGTATGTACAAATCAGTTCCAAATCAATGAAATTAACACATGGAGATACATCTTAAAGTAAATAACTTCCTATTGGAAACATCAGTACCTGCCGTGTTTAACGAATATAATTTGAGAGATTTTGCTACATTAGATCTACAGATTAATTGAATTTTGCCCCATCACTTGTTCATGGTAAACATAATTTAGATTTAGAAAATGCTTTCATGTAATTTCCAATAGAAAATTACACACAACGGGGAAATATACCTATAATAAGAAATAAAATCCTATAACCAAATGCTAGAGCATCTTAGACACTCAAGCTTGCCATGATGGGATGCATATGCAGGTTATTCTTAGTGCTCCACCACTTAAGCTTGCCATGATGTACTATATGGGTAATTAGATAATGATTCTTTGGGCATGCTTGTTAGAGTACACCTCTCTTGTCTCGATTCAACAACCCAATTTGATTCACAGATATTAGGAATCGGTATAGAAGTGTACACCCTATATAGATATCGCTCAATTCGACAATTGAATTTGAACCCGTTCATAGGTATTGAGAATCAATATGGAATTTGTACCATAGATTTTAATACATTTTGAACTTGAATGAGTGGAACAAGGGATTGTTCAAAATTCAAATCCACCAGAGCACTAGGCATACATAATTTTAACAGTGAATCAGCAAAGCATATATACACAAGAATAAGCATGAAATTTCCATGAAACAACAAGTTCCTCAACTGAAAGACCAAATTCCAACCAGATAACCTTATCAGGAACCTATACAAACCCATCTCAGAAGCACTAACCAAATGCAGAAATCCCAAAACCCTTGAATCCCCAAACCCTAAAATCTCTTTGTTTTTTCGCAAAATCTTTTGGGAGAATCCCCTAACCCTAAATTAAATTGAGAAAAATTTACCTCCACCATCGTCACCAAGTCGGCTTCACGAGCATCCACACTCATCGCCACCCTCTCGATAATCGGCATCAGATTCCTCTCATCGGCTCCTCTCTCTCTCTCTCTCTCGAATCGCTAAAGCAAAATATCGAAGACTTCGCCTAAATCGCCTTTTAGTTCGTCGTTGCCTCCAATCACGCAGGACTTGCCGTCCCCTATGTCTCTCTCCATTTGCTCAGTTCGACCTGTGATTTCCTCTCAATTCGCCCTCGAAGACGCCATTGCCTTCGTTCAGTTCGACCAACGTTCTTTCTTTCTTTTCTTTTCTTTTTCTTATTCAAACCTAACGGAGAATTTAAAAGTATGTCAAATTTAACCATAGAAGGGTATGAGGTGAAATAGGAGTAAACGTCACGGGTACCACACGAAAATTGTAAGACTTCTGTACACCCCGCGAAAAACGCAATACCTCGAGGGTACCTGGCGAAATTTCCGTTAAATTAATTTACATGGAGTATATCTTTATTCTTTCCGTTAAAAAAGTAACAGAGTTAGGCGTGTTAGGGTATAATGGGCACAAAACGGAATTTTGTACAAGTTTAGGGACACCATCCGGAAAAACTAAAAATGTTGGACACCAAACGGAATAACATTAACCTCGAGGGTACCATCTGGAATTTCCTTTTCTTATTTATACACTATATAAATAAATAATAATAATAATAATGTGGTCTCACATTCCCTTTTGTCTCATCCACTCTCTCTCCTCCCTTCTCTTTATATCTCTCTTCAATTTGAGCTTCTTGGGTTTTTCTTGGGTTTTTAGATGAGTTGCTACCCAAGCAACTCAAAATTGGATTTTTAACACCTCTTTAATAGTATAATACTTTCTTACCTTAAAAACTGCATTAAAAACTACCAATGTGGGTGCTCTTAACCTTTTAGCATCACCCTTCAAACACTAGGGGTGTGTTTTCTAGTCGTTTTTTTAAGGGTGGAGATTATTTCAAGGGGTGGAAAGGATGAAGATTAATTTCAAAAAGTATCTCATATGATGTTTGATTGATTGAGGTTTATTGAAGATGGAAATCATGTAAAATACCCATATTACCCTTGAACATATATTAAAGGGAAATTCTGGCTGGTGACCCTGAACTTAATGCAATTCCGGATGGTGTCCCACACTTTTTGTTTTTCCATTTGGTACCCTTAAACTTTTAATAAAGTTTGACTCATGTCGAAAACCTTATTTTACATGATTTTTTAATGATAAAACCCATTAGAATATGAAAAGCCAAGAAACAATATTTTTCCCCATTTCCTTATCTGGCTGACCCTCAACAAATTTCTTGAATTTCATCCCAGAAAACCAGGGCCCAATTGTATGTGAGGGGTAACGAGATAAAGTTTTGTGTATGAAAGAAAACTTTCGTATAATTTAAAAAAAAATGGAATAATTTTGAGAAAAAAGAGGACAAATGTAATTTTTTCCTGTTTTAAAAGGTTTTTAAAATAAGAAATCCTAAAAAATAAAATTTTGGGCATGGAACGGACTTTGTTAGAAGTTCAAGGGCACCATTCGAAAAAATAAAAACTATGGGACACCATCCGGAATTGCATTAATCTTGAGGGCACCAAGTGGAATTTCCCTATATTAAACTATCATTCTCCTCCCCAATTCGCTTACGCTCATCCCGACCAGCAACGAGAGCTTGGAACCCGGTGACCTACAGTCCACCCACCCAGATCCTGCGCCTCAGCTTAACCACCGGCGAAGCCAATTAGAGGGGAGGTCGCCACCATCGCTGAGCTGCGCACATGGCGCCTGGAACCAACCTGTCGACCGAGCTCCAGAGCGCCTTTGCCATGTGAGTTTCTCCTTCGTTGGATCGTTTCTTCGAAATCGCTCCTCTCTCTCGATCTCGTTGAAGTGAAGTTTGGAATGTGGTGGCTTCTAGGGTTATGTTCAGATCTTGAGGACAATTTAGGATTTCGACCCTCCTCCATCCACCCCGTCCACCTTAACCCCCCACCCCACCACCCCCACCCCCCCCCCCCCCACCAACCCCGAATCGCCGCCCACCCCCATCCCCTCCCTCCTGTCAAACGGCGCAGGTGCCCTCCACCTCTTTAATGAAGGCAAGAAAACACACCCTAGATCCCATCTCTCTCTCTCTTTTTTTTTTAATACAAGTAAAGCTTAGATATGATCATGCAAATACAAAGGTCCCTGTCCTGGAGAGGAGATTGCAAACCAGCATTATGCCAGAGGATCACAAGTTAATTCGCGCCCCATTTGACCTCACGGAAGACATGAGAGACTTCTACCACCTTGAAACACCGAAGAATAAGGCGAATATCGGTGATAACTGATAAGGATGTCAATATCCCATGAGCAAGACCACTATAAGGGCGTTGATCACCGTCATGTTGTCCTCCCTCGATCAAAACATGCGACAGTCCTAGCTCCATCGTCTTTAGAAGACTAAACTTGAGTGACAAAGCTTCCGACACCATTGCACTCCTCTGACCAAGCTGAGCTCCCCAAGCCACAATAGGATCTCCCAAATGATCACGAATGATGAAGCTTGGAGAGGACATGTCAAAACCCTTTCTGAAATTTATTAATATTATTTCCAAGCTTGCCTTGCAAACATAACCATGGTAGGGTCATGGAGAATTTGGAAAGAGATCCCAGGAAATCCGGGAGGCCTTGGTGCCCAAGGGTGAGCCAAGGGAGGCGGGCGACAGTGCAGCGCACTCGCCGACGGCGATGGTGACGAGACACGAAGTAGTCGGGATGGGACGCCGAATAGAGGGATGGCCAACCGAGACGGAGACAGCGCCACTGAGGCCCGCCGGAGATGGCCAACGGTGAGTGGCCGCAACCCAACTGCCGGCCGCCTGAACTGTCTCTGTCAGCCGGGAAAACAAGGCTTCAGCCGGCCACTTACCCACAATCAAGATGTCGACCGATCGAAGACACAGCACAGGTCGCCGGTCGGAGGTTTGGGGCTGGTTTTGAGCACAAACGGTCGAGGAAAGTAGGTTCTGAAAATTGAGAGCTCGGTCCAACCGATGGATTAGAAGATCCAATTAAGAAGGGATTTGATATTATGATTCTTATCCTTAGAATCATAATTTGGAATTATGGGTCCATTATTTTTGTTAGTCGGGAATTTTTCTCGATTTAAGTTCTTATCATATGTCATTACGACATAGGATAAAAATATCGTTCTTAATTTTGTTATTTTTTTTATAAAGGTAAGAATTCGAAATATCATACAAGCCATTATCTGATAAATAGAGTGACTGTCATGATACAATAAAAAGGAAAAAAAACAACAAAAAAAGAAAGAAAAAAAAAACCACAATCCTTGTGCAAACAACACCATGTTCGAAGTGGAAGGTCCGAAGAAGGTAAGTGAATAATGAGAATATGGGATAACGACAACTAACATGATATCTTACCGCCTGAAAGACAGAGAGCATAAATTCATAGCAAAAAAAGAGACGACCCCTGAGGAAGTGTGGATCGAAAGATCGTTCTTAATTAGTTAAACATAGGAAATGGGCGTACCTTAATAAAATAATTAAATTTGGCTAAAGAAGTTAATTTAGTGGAATATTCCTATATCAACACGCTTAACCTATGCCTTTGAGTATATGTTGAAAAATATTTTAATGATTTGAATTCATGGGGAAAATTGCAAAATTGAAAATTGTAAGTTAGACTTATTGATTTTGTATTTTCTTAGGTTTTATTTGTTCATAATGATTAGTCTATTGTCGATTTATTCGATCTCTCAATTTATCATAGACATGTCCAATGCATTGAATTCTTTCTTATTTTATTTAAAAAAAAAACTTGTTCATCTTATTCGAAATTGTTAGCCAAGATAACACCAACGTCCAAAGGTGAAGAATCAACGGATGTTTATCTAATTGTTGCAAGACAACGGGCTGCTTTGTTTGGTATCAACAGTAATGTTTTTGAAAATTGATTTAACTCGGAAACTTGGCAACTTATGGTAGATTTGCACTTGTACTGGCTCCCAAAAGCTTACAACAACTCACTATATCCCGCAATAAAACAAGATCCGAAGGAAGTCAAGATTTACAAAACCCTTACTCTGAGATGGTCGAAAGGGTGTTTGTTACATTGTTTAAACTTTCTACCTTGTCACAGAGGCAAACACAGAGGAGTATAGACCGGAACCAATCCAAGCAAGGGTGTTTGTTACATTGTTTAAACTTTCTACCTTATCACACAGGCAAACACAAAGGAGTATAGAGTATAGACCGGAACCAATCCAAGAAAACCGGGTTTGTTTCATTGTTTAAAATGACTCGACTGGAACCAATCCAAGCCCATCGGGTTTGTTTCATTCCTTGGTTTTATCTTGTCTTAAAATCGAGGAAATCAAACCCATCAAAGCGTCGAAATGAAAACTAAAGGTTTCAAACCATAAAAAAACAAGATAAAAAATGACAATTGAGTAGGAAAATCTAACACGAAAAAGGTAGGCATAAGTAGGCGATCCACAAACCAAAACATCGATTTCAACGAGTAAACATTCTAAGCTGCCATCGGTACATGTATCAATCCCAAACGCGACTTCCCGTATGGCGGCCATAAACACTAATAGGCAGGTCCTTCAAATTATAAATTGAACTAACTACTACAAATTGGGCAAGCCCTTCCATTAACTTCACCACAGCTATGGAGGGAATTAGAGGATGCAGAAGCCTTTATAATTGTGCATTTCTCAATTCTCAAAGCCTCCTGCCTTTTCCTTTGAAGGGCCGACAGGTGCTTAATAGGGTCGATACCTACGACTTCGGCCTCCTTCATCACCTCCTCCCCTACCTCGAGGTCCACCTGATCCATTTGACCTGTCATTTCTTCGGGGTTGAGCCGGTGGCATTTGCTGCATTCCAGGCTGCTGTCTGCAGAATTCGAGCAAGGAGACAATCTAAGGTCCCATGACAAGCATGAGGAACTTTCCAAAGAGAAACTAGAAGGGGGGGGGGGGGGGGGGGGGAGGGGGAACTTACAAAACATAGCCTATTCGACCATCTGGTAGGACCATGGGAACCATTTGCATGCCTGATGGCATTGGGCCCCGGCCATAAATTACGGGCTGTTATAAAAAAAAATAAAATCAGATAAGCGAAAAATGGGCCAATCAACTTATGATAAGACAGAATATGAAACGGGTATTAAACCAAGTTCGCACGCACCTGCTGGTACCCAGCAGCAACGCCGTATCCAGCTCCCATTGCACCATATGGATTTCCACCAAAGCCATACGGAGCAGGTGGGGCGTAATTCGCTGCAGCACCAAAAGCAGCTGCTTCAGACTTTTTATCAGATTGAGGCTTGGCCATGGTGACCTCCAATACTTGACCTGCAGCATCAAAATTAAATATTAAATAAGCATTTTTCCAGCTCATGACATGTTTGTAAAAAGATGATCGGGCATTACTGTCGCATAAAAAAGAAGGCTTGTCATAATAATTTATGCAATTAATAAAAAGATCACAAGATATCGGAGGAAAGAAGAAGGATATGCTCAGAATAAATAGGATGTAGTACCATATGCATAAACAAGGGTCATTAATATGGCAAAAGGAACCATTAGAATAATTATAAACCCTAATGGCCTAACCTACTTGATTAGTTGATGGCAAAGGTCCAGAAGAGTAATACCTTCAATCTCATACTTTTCCATGTCTTTAACAGCCTTCAAAGCACTAGACCTTTCAGAAAAATGAATAAATCCGAAATTCCCTTTGCCTTGCCCACCTTTAGCCGGTGGGAGGACAACTTTCGTAACCTCACCATGGCGCTGGAAAATCTCTTTCAGCTGCTCAGGGGTAGTATTATCCGGTATGTTCTTCACATAAAGAGCTTTAACCTGGGAGCAATTATAAGATGTTTGACATCCACAATTTTAAACAAAGAAAGAGATATAACAGAAAACATATCGCAAACTACCACCATGAAAATGCCACGTGAAGCAAACGAAACATTGCATGACCATAAAAGAGGAACTTAATCAATTCAACATAAACATGGGACACAAAGGCATTCAGCTAATATGAAGTTTAGGTTCAGATTTCCAACACATATCAAACAGAAAAAATGGAGATGTCAAACGACCATCTGTTGCTTTTGGGTTATAGACAAATTCACTCCTAAGGATACAACAAAGCCCTAGAACAATCGGACAACAAAGCCCTAGAACAACTGCATTTTTAAATGGGGAATTAGATGAAGAAGTTCTTATGGAACAAAACCCCAAAGGCTCACACCAGGGTGTGAGCGAGAAGTGAGAAAGTTAAATCCTTGTATGGATTAAAACTGATTACAAAACAGGGCTAAAACATGACAGAAAAGGCCCTTTGTTGGATTTATTACCTGAGAGGCAGCAGCAGAGTTCTCAGGAGCAGTCTTTGGATCAGCCCAGGTGACAGTCGGTGTATTGCCCTCGAGTTTAAAAGCCCCATTACTCATTTTCTGCCTTGCATAGTCAGCACATGCATTATTGTAATACTCAATGAAAGCAAAACCACGATTACGACCAGGGTTTAACGCATCCTGCAGCAGGTGGAAGGAAACTAATTAAAATGCAGATCTAAAACAATGTGCTCATATCATAAATGGTTCGTCCAAAAAAGAGAGAAACCTGTTTGAGGTCTATCATCTCAGCCCCTGGACCAACATCATGTATAATTTGTTTAAATTGTTCCTCAGACCAAGCCTTTGGTATATTACCAACAAATAACCTGTGTTTTGATTCAGAGAGGGAACACCGCAAAGATTTGCCCTGTAATTTTTTTTTTAAAAAAAAAAAAAGTGGAAAAAATTTAGCCTCATGCAAATGACCATTGAGCATCAGGAGGCACTGATACAACAGAAACATGTAAAAGGAAAGGAGATTCAATGAAATACCTTAAATTCTTTGTTCTTCAGCTCTTCTATAGCTTTTTGAGCAATCTCCTCGGTTTGAAATGACACAAAAGCATAGCCTCGGCTTTCACCAGTATCTTTATTTTTCATTAGCCTAACCTGCAAAAGTTTTTTAAGGCTGAAATGGGAAAGGCAGGGTACTCATTTAATTATAGAAAAGGCAAGATTTTCAAGATCTAACCTCGCAAATTTCGCCAAATGGTTCACAAAGATCTCTAAGGTCCTCTTCTGAGGCATCCTTTGGAAACCCACCAATGAACACTTCAGAACCATGGGGAGGAAGGGATAGAAGTTCTTCATACTTCTCTCTCTCAGCTTCGTCAATTGAAGTTGCATCCTTGTCTTCATCCTCCACATGTTTGTTAGCATTGGGGCTTTGATCTGCTTCTTCTGATGATTGTTCTTTTCCACTACTTTCTCTCAATTCATCATCTTGTTCTTGACCCTTTTCATCACCCGTTCCATCATCTGCTTCATCCTCAATGGGATCAACATCTTCTTCGTCTTCCATATAATTGTCATCTTCAAGATCAACACGGTCATCAACCTCAGGGCCCTCTGTCATGACTGCTTCATGCAGCAAGTCTTGTCATTGAATGTCCAAAGTAAACAAATCCAAATCATGGAAAGCTTGCATAACAACCATGCAAGGTGCAGATAAGGCAACATTTTTTTTTGTGGGGGCATCATGGGAATTGGAATGATCTATATGAGTGCAAAGGGAGTCAAATTATGTGTAATTGTGTAAAGAAGAGGGTTTTCAGGATACTGCACAAGTGGGTTATATAATAATGAGGGCGTATATATGTATATGTAGATTTGAAAGGGTAATATGTATAACTCAAGAGAGTAAAAAGGTTGCATGCATTGATCCATGTACAATTGGATATTTTTGTGGATTGGCAGCACATATGGATGTGGGATCATGATGCAATTCTCAAGTGTTTGGCCTGATTTAATAAATGCCTCATTACAGGATCATCAAGAGATTTGGATCCTGAGCAAGGCATTTTAGTTCAGTGGAATAAACACCAATTATCAATGTTAACAGGCTGTGGTCACCATCACCATTCACCAACATATCCCCAGGAGAGCCTATAAGATTGCCATTAACACTGATGACGGAATTCTGCTTGACTGAGCAACCCATCATTTCCTTGAACCTATATCCCTTTCCTTTTCTAATGTCTGAATAACGAATCATAAATGATATCTGCCATTGGAAAAATACAATGAATAAAAATTCAACATCTCCTTCCTTATTGTCATTCACATCGAAACATGTGGAAGAGCTTTGTCGTCGTTTATGCTCTGCTCTCACACCCCGAAACATCCATCCAGGTAGCCAACTACTAAAAAAATGAGGGAAAGGGCCAATCTTTCATGGGTATAGTGTCTTTCAAAGGGGAATTTCACATACCTAGACCATGAAAAACAAGTTTCTACCACAAGTGACCAGAATCCAGAAACCCTAGAATCATTCAGGTGTTTTTTTATTTTGGCGAGAGGCGATTGAATTGGGATTCACAAAGTAACAAGCGAGAAAGAGATCTGAAGGGGCGATCGAAAGGGGAAATCGTCAATTTCAGATCTAAGAGAAATAATTCACATGTTGAACACAAAATCACATTTGAACAGATCTAGAAATGGAATCGGAACCAACACGGAACACTAAAATCATAACAAAAAAGAAAACGCAATCGAAGCGAAAAGGTAGAAGCCATCAAAACGTACTTGTTGTTTACAGATTCTACTAATTGCTCCCGTTGAAGGACAGAGACATGCTCAGGAGGACAACAAGTTGAAGGCGGTGAGGGAGAGGGTGAGGTTGACGAGAACGGCGGATGAGTGAAATTGGGAAAACAGAAGGCCGAGTAGAGCACTAGTCCTTTTATATTTATATTATTTTTAATAATACATTGGGTTAATTACAGAAAATCGCCCTTAAAATATAGTACCTATAAAAAAAACATAGGGACTTCAGACAAAATGGGAAAAGGGGCTATTGACAAAACTATTTTCATAAAATTACACACAAGTTCTTCCCATTCTAAAAATACAATTATAAATCTGCCCGAGAGAAGAATTGAAAACTAACGCTATTCAACCTCGTTTAACTTGGACGAGCCACAAACGATAGAGAGAAATCACTCATACCTTGTTCATTGTGGTAGATTTGCGAGGGTTTTCAACGGATCTACCAATTTTAAGTCAAGAAGCTTCATTTACAATTGATTTTAATGGTTTTTATTTGAAGAAATTGTGTGTTTTAAGGTTTGAAATTAGAATTGAAATTGATGAAATTGGTTGTTGTTTGTGTGTTTTGTTTGATTGTTGTTGATTTGGGTGTTGTTTGAGTTGAATTATGAGTAGCAATTGTAACGAAAACGAAAGAAATTGCTCGTTTTGTTGCGATTAGAGTTGGTTTTTTTGACGTTTTTTCATGGCTTACTGTTGGGCAAAAGGCTCGTGTAGATCTCACGAGGCGATGATATATGCTCAACTACTGTCACCGAGCCTCTTCTGTACCCTTACTACTTTTTGCCGAGGTTCCTTTATACCCTCAACAACTTTTGCCGAGCCTTTTTTGTACCCTCAACATCATTTGCTGAGGTCCTTTATTTAGCTCGTCCTCTCCGAGTTCGACAGATTTTTCAAACGACGACTACAAATAACCGTTGAATATCATTCGATAATCATCCAAATTGATCGACATACGAAAGTGAGTGTCGGTCAATTCGCTCCTTGATAAATTTCACCGATTTTGGTCAGTTTTCGAGCAAACAATTCATTCGACGGATTTAGGTTTTTTTTCATTCGCTTTGATTCGTAGATGAGAGCTTTGGACCTTTTTGTAATTTGTTTGAAAAAAGTGAAAAGGACTTGCGTTAAATTACTTAAAATTGTCTTGACAATAGTCGTTTTGGAATCTTGTCTAAAGCCTCACTAAAAAAAAAAACCATCCTGTAGATAAACTATTTCATTAAATCACCCTTAAACTTTATTTTCTTTCAAAAAATCACCCTAAATCATTTTTTTCAGAAACACTCCAAGCTTATTTTTTTCTCTAAGCTTAAACACTTTCGTCGCAAATGCACATTGCTATAAGGTTCACTTTAATATGTAAAGGGAAAATTAATTCAAATAATCCAACCTTTTATGAGGGGAGCAGGTAGCACCACAACCTTTACAATGTTACAAAAATACCCTAATCTTAATTAAATAACTACCAAGGTTGCCACAAGCTCTAAAGTAAGTGATGTGTTTCTCATTCATCTCTCTTCATACGTCATACTCATTCCTCTCTTTTCCTCTTTTCACTGTTCAATGATAATTTCCCCCCTATTCAATGGTATTGAAATTTGAAAAAAAAAGTGAATTTGAGAGCAATTATACCAAGACAACAAAGTGGATTTGACAGCATATGTTAAGCAAATTGGTTCATAACAGTAAACTGAATAAGAAAACAAAGAGCGGGTTTTAGCCAAATTGCCGAAATTTTTTTATATATAATATGCATTATATAAGTTAGATAAGTATACTTGGCTTAGTTACATAACAAATCCAACTATCCAAAACCCCAAAAAACTGCCCTGTATAATGTCACAAAATATCAAAACTCAAGTAGTAGCAAAATGTGATGTTAAATTGTTCTTCAATCCACATCAGGGTTGGGAAGATTGTAGTCCCCTAGTAGAAAATGATTATGAATGAAAACTTGGTTGGACCATGCAAGTCGGAGCTTTCATAGGTCTACCTCTTGGCCTTTTAGGCTGGTTGGTTATCTCCCCTTGATGCTCACATGACTTCCTTGGTGGCTGACCATCCTTTCTTGGTCTTCCTCTTGATCTCACCTATGAATGTAACAGTATAATTTGAAGTGTCATAACTGAATTTTGATTTCAAATGAGAAAAAAAAAGCAACCATAAAGGAGTAGAGTAATGCTTGTGTAGGAGCTGATTCTTGTAAGGACGTGTCACCTTTCCGAGGACATGTTCTCTTATTATGATTTTTTCCTTTACAAATTTGGCAAGTCATTTCAATTCCATGCTTGGACAACTTGCCTTTCTTGTCAAATCTCTCACGAGCCTCCTTCCTTCTATTTTTTTGGGGTCTTCCTGCTCTAGTCTTGATTGATGGAGGGTCTAATGCATACTCTACTTCTTCCCAATGCTTCTCCCCCTTCATTGTCTTAATGGAGCGATTATAACTTTGAAGATATTTTTCCTTCTTGAACCAGTCAGATACAAGATTTTCTGAAGGAACTCTTAACCAATTGTAACAAGCTACAGCATGACAGCAAGGTATACCAGTAAGATCCCACTTTCGACAACTACAAATCTTATGCTCAACGTTCACACTAAACATGTCACAATGATGAATCACTTGAAACTCAATGGGGGATGAAGGTTTGACCTCGCAATTCTGAGCTTCTAACTTCTCTAATTCCAACTTTCTTCTAATTCTTGGACAAATATCATCGGAAGTGTTACTCATTAGACAACTTTTGACAAACAATCTTTCCATCAATTTTAACCTATAAGAGGATCATGGGGAAACAAGAATAGTATCATTTAAATGTCTCAATTAATCATTATGTAACGGGAAAAAAAAGTATGACTCGTACCTTATGTCTTCAAGCATGTAAATGAGAGGTTTTGCTCTAGCTTCCAGTATAAAGCCATTAAATGTTTCAGCCAAATTATTGACAATCATCTCACATTTACTCATTGTTCTCAGATAAGCTCTACAAAAGCGTGTTGGATTTTGGTGTAGAAAGTCTTCTGTAGCATGATTGCTCACAATTCTCATCTCATCCAATGCGGCATTCAAATCTGCTTGAGTATATGCTCTAGCGGCTTTCCAGAATAGCAATTTCAGTTGATCTCCCTTGTGTTTCTTGTGCCAATTTGCATAAATATGGCGTGCACAATTCCTATGCTCCACTTTTGGAAAATGATATTGTACATCATTGCATAAACCCTGAAATATATATAAATCTATATAAGTGAATAATATTATTAATTAATTTCACCAAAGGTAATGTCTATAGAAGATGAAGAAAAAAATTACCTTTTGTTGGTAAATCCACTCAAATCCTTTTTCAAATTCTCTAAAAACCAGCTCCATGAGTCATTATTTTCAGCTTCCACAACTGCCCAAGCTATTGGATACATTTGGTTATTTCCATCTCTCCCAACTGCACATAACAACATACCACCCAAATAGGTTTTCAAGAAGCACCCATCCAAACAAATCACTGGCCTACATCCTTTAAGGAATCCCTCCCGTAGGCCAGGAAAGCATGAATACAACCTCTTAAATATGTTTGGATTTGTAGGGATAGTTGGCTGATCAGTGAGCAAATTTATAGTGGTGAGGGGATCTACCTTTCTTAACTCAAACAAATATGACCCTAACTTATTGTAATGTTCATTGGCTGTTCCATATATCATCATATGGGCATGTTTTTTCACCCTATAACATGTAAACCTCTTTAGTTGCACACCGAATCTCTCCATCACTGTTCTTATTAATGCGTTAGTAGACCAACCAGGATCTTTCTTGTATTGTTCCAAATACTCTTTTGCTAACCACCGTGCTTTTACTTGAATATTCTCATAATCTTCTCTATTGCATGTGTGGTTAGGAGTGACTGATTTCACAACAAATGTTCCTCTTTTACCATCCCATGAAGCATAAATCTTCCATGTGCAACCCTCCTTGCATTTGGCTGCTAGCTTGTTATTCTTTTTACTCTTATACCATCTAATGCTATAGCCTGCTACGACGGCATACCTAATAACTTGATCTTTAAATATCCGAGGTGATGCAAAAAACATTCCAACTCTCCAAACAAAATTCTTCAATGCATCATCACATAAAACTTTGAAATGCACTTTCTCCTTCCCCGAATCAATTTCAACATCGTCATCCTCTACAGCCGGCAATGCATAAAGGCTCTCCGAGTTTTCACTATCACTTGCATGTTGTTCATTGTGTGCATTTATGTAAGAAGACCCAACATTCTCAAATGGAGTGTTTATCTCCATCAATTTCTGTCTATTAGCAAGCCATTCATCATCATTGTCACTTGAAGATCCTCCACTTTCACAACTATCTTTTCTCACTATCTTCTATTTCATTGCACTCATCCTCACTAGCCACATAGGTAAGGTCTATTTCCAAGCCAGAATCTTGAAACCATTCTAGATAATCTTTAGATAAGCCTTCATCACCAACCACATAATAATCTTCCATTTTCACCTTAATAAGATATCAAAAGGCAAAAAAAAAAACATTTTTTTTATTAAATTCCCTGAATTTCAACACCAATAACCCTAAACTCATGATCAGACCAAACCCTATCACCAATTCTATGTCAAGAAGAAAACTTTACAAATAAATCATGGAAAAAAATCATACCAAATATGTTCGTCGCCTCGGTGCTCCTGCGCTTCTACAAATCACATCTCTCTACACTATGACCTTGAGCTTTTCCCTCTTTCTTGCCCTCCCCTGCAAATTGATCAGACCTCTCTTGTAAATCAAGTTCAGTGATGTGTTTGCTACCGCAATAGAACCAAGAATCGGGCCCTATTGCTCTCAATCCATCTCTTTTTCTACATGTTCAAGCTCTACCCTAGTTCCCTCTCTGGTTGCTCTCGTTGGTCTACTGCAAAAGTAGATGATACTCAATTACTCATGATATTTATTTATTTAAATAATAATATCCCTCTATTTTATTACTTATGGTATTTATTTATTTATTTAAATAATCATCTCACTTAAAAAGCAATAAGCAACTATCAGGGCTACATCACCCCCTAGTGAAACTAGACTTACTTTAAAGGTGGTGGCAGGATTTGTAATTATTTAATTAAGATTGGGGTATTTTTGTAACATTTTAAAGGTTGTGGTGCTACTTGCTCCCCTCATAAAAGGTTGTATTATTTGAATTAATTTTCCCATATGTAAAGTGATGGTTTAACATTTTAAAACCTTTGTTTACATATAAAAAGGGTTTAAATGATTTTTTGAAAGAAAATAATTGCTATGTGGTTTTCATGAAAATTTTTATTCAGGGTGGTTTTATAAATATAAAAATGCTATACTTTCTCATTAAACCTAACACGTTAAGAGTACTATAGCAACAAATACCTAATAATCATATAATATAGAATGCTCTTGGGGGATGGTCTAATAGCGACCGATCTTGTCCAAATTCTTACATTTATAAAAAAAGAAGCTAATAAGCATATCTCTTGATTTCCTTATACTATGCTCGAAACCTTTTTATGTCTTCTTTGATATCAATACACACCTTCCTTGGTTCCATCTATTCATTATCAATAGCTCAAAAGCAACAAATTGAATATATTACGTCGATTGTCCTACATCGATTCAGCAACCAACATTAATTTTTATAATTTAAATATAAAAGTTCATCTTTCAACTAAATTATAAAATAATCCCTCTCAAATGTATCCTTGATCGTAGATAGATTTTTCGTCCAATAGTGTTGTTCTTTGAAGTGAGAAAGGTTCAACTCTTGCTAAACACCAAAACTTTTTCCCTTGACTTTCATTTTGCAAGCAAATATTACATGAGAGTTAGGCTGTGTTTTCTCATCCCCACTTTCCACCTTCATTTAGATCCTCTATCTCCTCCATATCTCCTACCTCCTCTCACAAGGTAGGAGATTTTCTTCTATCTCCACCCCATTTTCACCCACCTCCATCCCCTCCATCCCTTAAAAAGGGTGTAAAGAAAACAGGCCCTTAGAGTGACAGGATTATCGCACCGAAAAATTGATATTTTCTTTTAGCAAAATTGTATAAAAAAATGTAATTTTTTATTAGGTGTTTAAAAAATAATAGTGGTTAAAATTGCAATTATTAATCAATATATTATCTAAAATATTATGATAAATTAGAATCTTTTATACTTTATATTTATTTTCTCATATATTTAAGATTTGATCTATCCTTATTTGTCATTTATATATCTCTTTATAGAGAGAAAATTAATAAATCGATCAGTGTGGTTCATCCCACCATTCTCAAAATAGTATTCTAGCTTTTAGCCTAAGAGCTTCAATCCTCTACAAAATTACCACAACCTATCTTTGGTTTCGACCACCGCAACAAAAACTTGACAACTCAACAATGGATTAGGCCACACAAAATTGCCTACATGCAAACTTCTTTTGCTTTAGCCATACAAGACTTCTCTTAGCCAAACAAAATTTTAGGTTTCACTAAACAAAATTATATATGGTTCTAACTAAAACATCGACATAGTAAGAGGTTTTGTCAACCAACCTTTCGTGGCTAAAACCATGTCTGCTTAAATAAATATCTATATCTATCTATCTATAATCTATCTATCTATCTATAAATAATACTAAAGCATCTGCGAACTATACACATGGCGGCCTCACGTTGAAAGTGTCATGTGGCAGCCATTCGCTTAACATACCCTATATAAACTTAAAATAAATATCCTTAAAATAAAATTTGATATCATTCCCGAAAAATCAAACTTAATTTTATATCATCTCATACATATATATATATATATATATATATATATATATATTATTTAATAAAATTACAATACACTTTTATACACACCTCATAAATGAAACCTATCTCATTATTTTACACAAAAGTACCTATTACATAAAATTCCAGGAGACTGTCCGCCGATCAAGTTCTAAGTAAGTTCCAAATCTATGGCCGTTAGAAGTTGAAATTGTATGGATTTTTGGGAGTTTCTTTGTCTGATGGTGCTGGGAATTTTACAACTTACAGGACACCCGTGGGTTGTAAGCGGAGGAAACACATGATCCATGGCGGACAACTAAATTTGATCGCTTGAATGAGTATTGTAAATAAGAGGATGAGATCTCTTTGCTGTCGGTTGCTACTTTCGGATTACCTTAATAGTTGTATTGAAAAGAGGAGGAGGATGAGAAGATTGAAATTAGGGTTCGTCCACTATCGCCACATGGATGCTCTTGATCAATATCACCAACTACCTATCACAAAATCAGAGATTCGGATGTTATTGAGATGATTTGAAAATATCATCTTTCTAATAAAAAAAATATATTTTTCTAAAATATCTTTGTAAAATCTGGATGAGCTTAGCAATCACTGACAACCAACGGATTGCATATCCTATATCTAATTAAACAAATAATTATTCAAGAAAAAAAAACCTTAGCTAAATCCGAATCTAACTCATTAAAATAAATTCGGCAAAAAATCAGAAATTTGGATGCTTATCCCTTAAATAATCCAGAAATCACACTACCACAAAATTAAAAATTCGGATGTTATTTGGGTTGATTTGACAATATCATCTTTCTAATAAAAAATATATTTTCCTCAAATATATTTGTAAAAAAAATATTTAATGAGTTAGATTCGGATTTACTTAAGGTTTATTTTAATTAAAACTAAATCAGGTTTTGTTTTCTCATAAAATCAAATCCAATGATATTAATTTGATGCCTAAGCTTGAATAATTTGTTAAATTCCAATATTTATCTATTTCTTTAACAAAACGACTACAATCTTCTTATTCCTATTTTCATCTATATATATTGATAATTAAAGATAACAAGTAATTCACCTATTTTCATCCCATGCAACGATTTACAATCTTCTAATTCATGCTTCATCTTCATTCCTTTTCTACTTGTTCTCAATCCATTTTTACTTACTGTTTTACATTTGTATTTCAGGATCATTGGCAAATCTCCATTGCTTTCCCCTTCTTGCACCCTCCTGGTATCACCTTCCCCGTCGAATCAAAACCCTTACCGTATGTTAATCTTACACCCATTTAATCTTTTCATGTGTTTCAAATCACATTCTTCATACGTTAGTATTGGTTCGATTTTCTATTGTTATTTTAGGTACGAATGACGAAGATCATATATGTCGATGAGTTTAGTCCCACAAATATCAAGGGGAGCATCTGAGTCCATATTGTGTGCATGTTTGACAACATTAGCTTAAAAAATAGACATGAAATCATTTCAACACACTTGATATGTATCGATTGAAAAGGCGCGTGTCATTCGAATTTGTGGATAATAATAACATCTAATGAGATACATAACAAAAAAAAATGATAGCAAACAACAAATGAACATTCCAATAGCACATGGTATGGAAAAGTACCTAGGTATTCCTATCATTAGTGGTAGAATAAAAAAACAGTGTCTTTGAGGAGGTGTTACAAAGTCTAAATAAACAACTATCCAAATGGAAAAACTTCATCTCTTTCATAAGCTGGAAGAGCAAATCTAATTCGGGCGAATCTTAGCTCAAAAACAAACTAACTGATGCAAAGTTTTCTCTTACCCAAAGGAATACTTAACGTGCTCGGGCCCGGGCTCGAGCAAAAGGACCGGCGACGAGAGTTCTGAGAAGTCGGGAAATTGTGGACAGCTTCTGAGGCAACAGATCAATCTTCAAATATTGCCGATTTTCCATCGATTGGCTTGGCTTCTGGGGACGTGCAAGTACTAATTTTGTAGATCTTGAAGTCCCGGTCGCGGATTGGGGAAGATCTCGTCAATCGGAGGTCAGAAAAAGCGGGAAATTGCGTTTTATCGAGACGTCGCCTGTGTAGAGACGATTCCGAACAGGGCTTGTTTGAGAGGGATTGAGGGGCAGCTTTTGAGTGACGTTTTGGGGGTGGTTTGAGGGTAATGATGGGGCTGTGGAAGGCCTTAGAATGGTGGTAAAGTAGGGGATGGAGGTTGAGGGATATGTGATGCAAGATCGCTCTCGATCTCGCACTCCGAGCTTTCTCCAACACTCGATCTTCTGCACTCTCGGCCTCGCAATCCGAGTGTTTCCGACCCTTTGAATCCATTGTCTCTCACTAGGGAATCACTCTTAGCATCTCACCAAGAGGGTTTATCCGGCATCTCACCAAGATAGATTTTTGTTTCTTAACCCGAAACGAAGGAAGCACAAAACTTAGATTTCTCAAATTCAACTTGTCTCCAAAGAAGTTCTTACACCCCCTTATATAGGAAAATATGGATGCTATGAAAAATAAAAGAAATTAAAATAAATCGATAAACTAATGCCGGATAATATGAAAGGGTTTTCCGAGATTGATGACGGAGAGATGAGCAACCATAATGGGGGAACCGAATGGTCTTGGTTGCCATCAAAGAGATGGAAGTTCAGAAATCTCTAAAGCCACGTCATTTAATCCAATTTTACTGATTGCATTCCGTCTTCATTTATTGCATTTCCGACAAGCTTCCTGGTTTTCAGAATGCTTCAAAGATGCCAGATTTCGTCCATCTTCCAAGCTGATTTGATGATTGCATCCTTCAATAAAGTTGTAGCCACTTAAAATATCTTTCCAACAAGTGTTCATTGGCTTCAATCGGAATTCTGTACATCCAGAACGAGCCAAAATACCGAGGTGCCGCCAAACAGTCTTCACAAATGAAAGTTGATGTTCTGCTCCGAAGACAAACCCTTGTTGAAAAAAAGAGTCAAGCTCGGGCGACTACGATCACATCAATAATCAACCAAATAAACAAAAACTTTTTCTGGAACAAATTGCGAATGGAAAGATATAGCCCCTGATTAGTAGGGAAAAAATATGTTCCCAAAAAGAGGCTAGGGATCAAGGTATTAAAACTGCTGAAGAAAGAAACATTACCCTCCAGATGAAACTGCTATGAAAAATACACACCCAACCTAACAACATATGGGTTAAGGTTATATGGGAGAAATATCTGATCTATAAAGATATTAAGGACCTTAATAACCACAATACCTCTTTGCAGTTTGGTAGACTTCAATAATCTCCTTCCCATAATCGTCACCGCTATTGCCCCGCTTCACTCCTTATTGCCCCCAATACTTTACGCATGACCTCCTTGGGCCACCTTCTACCACCAACAATGGCATCGTTCACGTACCACCCAATCTGATCCCATCTTGAGCCTTCGCCACTGTCGCATGTCATCACCATCACCGAACCATAGAGAGAGAGAGACAAATCGAAGACACCACCAACATCTTCGGCGCCCTCATCTAGTTGCCACTACTCCTTGCAGCCCTCATCACCGGGCCCGGTCCAACGGGGTGGGCAAGAGGGGCGGCAACTAGGACCCGTAAATTTTAGGGGCCCATAATAAGTAAATTTGTAATAGTAGTAATATATCTACAAATTATAAACAAATGGTCTAGATAGCCTAGCCGGTATATTTATTGTGATTATACCACATGGTTGTAAGTTTGAGTCTAGAAAGGGCCCCCCTTGTATTTTTTTTAATTATATAAATATTTTTTAGGGGCCTTAATTTCTAATTTGTCCAAGGGCCCATAGATTACTCGAACCGGACCTTCTCATCAGCACAACGAGCAATCCGCGCTTCAAGGAACCGCCCCACTCGCCTCCACAATAAGATGGCTCCGATAACTAGATAAATCGCTCCACCAACTAAGAACGACCATGCACCACCACCCATAGAATCAAGAAAGAGCTCAACTCGGAGAATCAAGAAAGAGCTCTCAGTCAAAACGCTCTCTTCTCTCTCCTCTCCCCCTAGGCGATTCCTTCTCCCCCTCGTTGATTTCCGGCGTTTCCTTGGGAAATCTTCTCGATTTCCCTTGAGAATCAAGGAGGGAGCATCCTCACGAGCTCCTCCTTGTCTAAACATTGTAGATCTGGGAGAAAAGGCGCCATCTTGGTCTCCTCCGAGTGTTTTTCCGGGAGGTCTAAGCCTTAGAGCTTGGCCCTCACTTGGGAGTAGTTGGGTACCATTGTTCAAGTCAACCGACAACTAGCATCCATAGCCAGATCTGTGGTGGAGGCAAGGTTCCCGGACTTAGGTGCTAAGGACGAGTGACCTTTGTGTTTCACCATGGGAAAGAAGACCAAGTTCATACCTTTGGACTTGGGAATGAAGATAGGAGAAGGAGAGACAAGCCTTAAAGCAAGAAAACCCAAGGTGGATGAAGGAAGCTCTCGAAAGTCAGGGGTGTTTGTGAATCCAGCTAAGCAACAAGCAAGATCCATGATAGATTCAAGCTTAGATTCCCAGGAAAAATCGAGTTTTGGGGATTCTAAAGCCGGAAATCCTAAGACAAAACCCAAGCAGGAATTCTGGGCAACATCCGCTCCAGCGGACGGCAACACTCCAGCGCCTGCTGGTCCTCAGATGCCCGGCAAGGGTCAACAACAGTTGACGCAAGTGATAGCGACAACTCCTCAGTCAACAGCTGCAGCGCCTGAACATCTTGGAAAGCCTGCGCCTGGAGACAGCGACAGCTCCCGAGAGCCTGGGAACACCTCTGCTGGGCACCCGCATGATGCCAAGAAGGATGACATCGGCAACCCCACTCCCAAGGTTGCCAGCGATAGGGACCTGGCGCGCAGCGAAGAAGTCTTGGCGCCCAGCGATGGAGGTTTGGCGCCAGAAGTGATCCCTGTGGTGTCCGAAAACGCTAGAGACAAAGGCCAGCTGTTTAGTGGTGGTGTTCTAACGTCAAGCGATAGCCACCAAAACTCCGATAGGCGATCTGGGAAGCAAGTGCTGGGCAATATTGGTGATCATCAAGCTTCCCCCCCCCCCCCCCCCCCCTCAAAGCTACCAATGCGCCACCTCCTAATGTGGCTGGTCCGTCTAAGTGGCAAAAACCACAAGGTGTGTGGGCTAACCGGGCTCCTAGGATGTCCATGAACTCGGGTGTGGGAGGACGATTGGAGTATGTGGAGCCCATAGCTGATCATATTAGCATTAAGCGCTCGGAAGCCCTACCTAGGCAACATGTGTGGAGATGGTCCCTCTTGGGACAATTTGTGGGATTCTATCCGGGCTTTCAAGCAATCCAAGATGTCATGCGACAATGGGGAGTCAAGACAAGATATAGAGATGAAGCGGGATGGATGATTTTCTCGTTTGAGTCCGAGGAGGCTATGAACGGAGTCTTGAGAGGAGGTCCTTACTTCATGTTTGGTAAGCCTTTGATCCTTAAACCTATTCCCAATAAATTTGCTTTCAATAGAAAAGATATTGCCACAATTCCTCTTTGGATCCGTATGTTTGGTTTACCAACCGAGTACTGGAAATCGGAGATCCTTGGACGCATTGCTTCACATTGTGGAAAGCCGTTGTTCATGGATAAAGTCACCGAGGAGAGAAAAAGGGGCTCGTATGCTAGAGTTCTTGTTGAAGTGAACTTTGCTAAAGAATTGTGTAAGGAGATCATGCTAAAGTTTGATGATGGGGTTAGCCTTGAGTGCAAATTTCTATATGAAAATGAGCCTCCCTATTGCACTATTTGTTGCTCATTCGGCCATGGCAAGGAGGTTTGCTCCTTCAAGGACAAGCGGCAATCAGTGGGTACGAAAGCAAGGCCAGCTCGATACAACATTGCTAAGGAGGGGAAGTATGCTACTGGGGGCTCCAAGAAGGGTCCTAAAACTCCCACCATGGGGATTAAGACCTCCAACAACGATGCTCCTAACGGCCATGGTGATTCCTCAAGGGAGGGGTTGGGTAATACTTCAAATTGGTTTCAAGCATTACAAAATGAAACCGAGGAAACACAAGAGCATGTGAGTGAAACTCCTTCCTCAAAAGAGAAGAGTGAAACACTTGGTGAGCCTATGATTCGAAATCCACACTCAATGGAGAAGAGGGAAACACATGGTGAGGAAAGTGGTAAGGGTAAACAAAGAGAGAAACATGGTGAGATTCCAAAAAATGTGTGCATTGAGGAATCATCAAGAGGTCAACAAGGAGTATCGTCGTCGGAGGAGGATTCTAGTGATGTGGAGGAGGATGAAAGCTCGGGCTACTCAACTGAGAGTGGAGACAGTGCATACATTTCGGGAGAGGAGAGCTTGGAAGGACATGTGGAGGATTGGCAAAGTGAAGAAGAGGAAGAAGAGGCTCCGATTGTTGAAGTTAAGCACAACAAGCAAAGGAGAATCAAACCGAAAGAAGCAAGATATGAAGAACCACTGCTGGAAGCTCAAGGCCAGGCAGAAATGACGTCAAAGGAAGGGAAGAGTGCTCGGACATTGGGTGCTCAAATGCCCTATGTTCCAACCCCTCAACTTCCTAAGGACAAGGGCAAGGCAAACCGGAATGATAGTAGCATCATGGAAAGCCAGAAGTTCGTCATGGCACTTCCAACAAACCGGAAAGCAACTAGGAAGGCCAAAGGGAAGAAGAAAGAAGGGGAAGGTACCCATGGTAACTCATGACAATCCTAGCTTGGAATGTTCAGGGGTTATCCTTGCCCCGGAAACAAAAAGGAGTGAAAGAGATGGTTGGTAAGCATGGGATTGCAATTTGTGGGCTGTTTGAAACAAAACTTGATCCATTGATAGATGTAGATGTGTTTGATCAGAGGATTGGGAATGGTTGGAAAGGGCTCTCGAATTTCCACGTACACCCAAGATCAAGGAATCTTGTGCTATGGGATCCTAAGCTTGTCCAGATTTCTGTCGAAGCTATGACTCCACAATTTGTGGCTTGTCGAGTTCTTTGTGAAATCACCAAAGTAACTTATGGGGTATGCTTCGTGTATGGGCTTCATAGCGTTGCTAGAAGAAGGGTCATATCGGAGGAGCTTCGAGTACTCTTCCAAGACAACATCATTCCGAGACTAGTGCTTGGAGATTTCAATAATGTGATGAAGGAAAATGAGAGAATCAACGGAGCATCGGTAACCATGTATGAGATGAGACACATGGTGGAAGGATGCTATACTTTGGGGCTTGAAGATGTAACGACAGTTACCAATGGAGACTACACCTGGCACAAAGGGGCGGTTTGGAGCAAAATTGATAGAGTTCTCGCAAATCAAGAATGGCTGTGCAGAAATCTTGATTGCAAGGTCTCTTATGTTGAGAAATGGGACCTCTCCGATCATATGTGTGGCATTGTGTCTATTGAGGATGATAGCAAAAGAGTTGGGCCTCGACACTTTCAGTTCCTCAATATGTGGACCTCCCACCCGCAATTCCAGCACATTGTTACCCAAGGATGGAAGCGAGATGCACAGGGGACTGCTCAGTTTCAACTTTGCAGATTATTGAAGGGCTTAAAGGCACCGTTGCGCACCTTGAATCAGGTACATTTCAGCCACATTTGTTCTAGGGTGTCCAGAGCTCGGGAAGAGTATGCAAATGTGCTCAAGGAATTGAGGGACAACACCACGTCCTTGGAACTCCTTGAGCAAGCGGCTGAGGCCAAGAGGAAAGCCACTTGGCTTGCAAAAGCCGAATTTAGCTTCTTAGCACAACAAGCGAAGATCAAGTATGTGCTCAATGCTGACAGATGCACAAAGTACTTTCATGGCATCATGAGAAGGAATGCTAGACGCTCGGCCATTTCTAGCATCCTCACCCAGAGTGGAGAATCGACAGATAATTTGAATGAGGTGGGGCAACAATTTGTGGAGCACTTCACCTCTCTTTTAGGCACTTACCATGGTGTCTCTCTTCCAACAAGCCAAGCCTTTGTCCGAGGGGCTAAGCTTAACGAGGAGCAGCAATTGAGCGTAGAAGCATTTGTGAGTGACGCTGAAATCAGAGAAGCACTATGGGATATTAGGGATGACAAAGCCCCGGGTCCGGATGGATTTTCTTCGAAATTCTTTAAAGAAACATGGAGCACCACTGGAAGGCTGTTAAAGGAGGCGATTAAAGAATTCTTTCGAAGTGGGAAGCTCTTGAAACAGCTTAACCACTCGATCATCTCGCTCATTCCCAAGGTGGATCATCTGCAAAAGGGTTGAGCAATTCCGACCCATCTCATGTTGCAACATTGTCTATAAGGTAATCTCTAAGCTCATGGCTAAGAGATTAGCGGATTGCCTTCCTTGTGTTATTGATCAAGTGCAAGCGGGCTTTGTTAAAGGCCGAATGATGCAAGAAAATGTCTTCCTTGTCCAAGAGCTTCTAAGGACTTACAATGTGAAAAGAGATGTCAAAAGGTGCTTCCTCAACATCGACATTGCCAAAGCCTATGACACTGTCTCTTGGGAGTTCTTACACTTTGCCTTGGAAGAGCTTGGTGTGCCCAGCCGATTCATGCAATGGGTGATGGAATGCGTTTCCAGCACCTCCTACTCGATCAAGGTCAATGGTGCATTACATGGTCATTTTGTGGGAAGAAGGGGACTACGTCAAGGTGATCCTCTTTCTCCTCTTTTATTTGTGATGGTCATGGAAATGCTAAGTAGGCACATCTGCTTAGCAACTCTGAGCCCCGCTTTTGAATTCCACAAAGGGTGTGGAGCACTTAGAATTTCTCTTCTAGCCTTTGCCGATGATATGGTTCTTTTCTACAAAGGCAACCTTGAGTCAGTCCGAGTTCTTATGGGATGTTTGGCTCGGTTCCGAGATATGTTTGGCTTGTGTGTCAATGTGGACAAATCGTCCGTCTTTCTTGCCTCTGTACCTGATTATGATGCAAGGGTTATAAGACGGGAAACTGGCTTCAAGGAAGGGAAATTTCCCTTTAGGTACCTTGGCGTACCTATTACTCCACACAACTTGCGAGTGGTGGATTATGAGCCACTACTTTGGAAGATTAGAGGGATGCTCGATGGATGGGCACGCAAAACCCTCTCTTTTGCTGGAAGAAGAGAGCTGCTAGCTTCGGTTATAAGGGGTGTTGAAGGCTTCTGGCTCGGGGTTCTTCCTATCCCCAAGAGCGTTATTCAGAAACTCAACACCATATGCAGAACTTTCTTGTGGAGATCTCCTGGTGTTGCTTGGACCAAGGTCAATTTGCCGAAGAAAGAGGGAGGCTTAGGACTGGTTGATCTTGAGGCATGGAACGTTGCCTTTATGTGCAAGTACTTCTGGCATATCCAAGCGGAAAGGGACAGCTTGTGGGTTCGCTGGATACATCACAAGTACTTGTCGATTGACACATCCGAAAGCTGGACACCCAAACGCAGAGATTCCAGCCTTGTGAAGGCACTTCTAGGTGCCCGTGATAAGCTGTTGGCAACTGATCAACACAGCCGAACAGTGGATGACATTCTCAGCACCTGGGTACTAGACAACCGTTTTCTTATTGCCAAGGCATATGATGTGCATGAGTTATCTGGATAAAAGGAGGGGTTCCTAAGCACTCCTTCATTGCTTGGTTAGCTTGAAATCAGCGCTTGCCAACAAATGATAGACTACTGTTCCTCGATGAAGATCCAGTTTGCAGATTCTGTGAGGATGCGCTAGAGTCTCACGAACACCTCTTCTTCAAGTGCCCATACTCTAGAGAGGTTTGGAACAAGGTGTGTGCTCGGTTCAAAACCGCATACTCGGAAGCCCTTACTGAACTTTAGAGCCAACCAACATCAGACAACCTCAGAGAAAGGGCTATGAGTGCAAAGAAAAAGGTTGATTTTCTTTGTAATGTTGAACACAAATTCAATGCACATCTCACCAAATCTGCCTTTATCCTGAATAGTGATAAATGCTCCAATTATTTTCACGCATTGATGAGGAAAAACCATAAAAGAAACCACATTGCTTTCCTCATCAAAGAAGATGGCTCAAGAACAACATCTATGGAAGGAGTGGCTAGGGAATTTGAAGCATATTATAAAGAGTTGTTGGGTATGGCCGAGCCCATTGATCTTGCTACTGTAAGGGGTGTTCCATGCATTTCTGAGGAATCACAACAGGAATTAATGGCCCCTTTTTCTAATGAAGACATAAAAAATGCCCTTCAGACCGATTGCTTGTTGTAACGGCTAAATTTTAAAAAAAAAATCTTGGAGCATTGTAGGGGCGGATGTCTGCGCAGCTGTGTTTGAGTTCTTCTCTACAGGAAAGATGCTCAAGCAAATGAATCACACAAGCATAACTCTCCTTTCCAAATCTGCGAATGCTGCATCAGTAGGCGACTTCAGACCGATTGCCTGTTGTAACGTCTCTCATAAGATCATCTCTAAGCTACTGTCCAGCCGACTTAGCACATGTCTGAGCAAATTAATTCATCCTTCCCAAGCCGGCTTTATTAGTGGTAGAGTAATGGGAGACAACATCATGCTTCTCTAAGATCTCTTCAGGAAGTATCTTAGGAAGAGATCGTCGCCTCGTTGCATGATTAAAGTGGACCTCAGAAAGGCCTTTGACATCATATCTTGGTCCTTCTTGGAGCAGATGCTTCATGGACTGAATTTTCCTCGAATTTTCATCTTATGGATAATGGAATGCATCACTACCACTTCATACTCGATCAACATCAATGGTGGTTTACATGGCAACTTCAAAGGAGCGTGAGGACTTAGACAGGGAGATCCTCTTTCCCCTCTTCTCTTTGTTATATGTGCTGAATACTTATCTCGTCTCCTTGGAAAAGTTTCAAATTTATCTAGCTTTCAATTTCACCCCAAGTTTCATGTATTAAACATTACTCATTTGGCTTTCGCAGATGACATCGTCCTCTTAAGTAGGGGTGATGAAACATCGGTTCAATGCCTAATTGATGCCTTAGACGCTTTCAAAACCTGCTCGGGTCTATATGTCAGCCCCCACAAGTCGAACCTCTTTTGTGGGGGAGTTAGCCCTGCGACAAAACAGCAACTCCTAGCCATTACTCAATTCGCAGAAGGCTCCTTTCCCTTCACCTATTTGGGAGTTCCCATCTCTTTCCAAAAACTGAAAATTTGTGAATTTTCTCATTTTCTTAATAAAATTTCAGATTGCATTAATTATTGGACTGGGAAGAACCTTTCCTATGGAGGTAAACTAGAACTCGTCAGAGCTGTCATCCAAGGAATTGAAGGCTTCTGGCTTGCGATTTTTCCAGCTCCCATGGGCATCCTAAAGACTATTGAAGGACTTTGCAGAAGGTTCATCTGGAAAGGAAAAAAGCTCAAATGGGAACAATGCTGCGCTCCAAATGGGTGTATCACACATACTTACAATATCGAGACATATGGGATTGGAGAACCAACAAGCATGAAGACTCGCCGCTGATCAAGAAGATCCTCCAAATTCAAGAGTTCCTTGCTGAATATCATGGAAACTCAGCGGCTGCAAAACTTGAACTATTCTCCTGGACGTTTGAGGAAAAATTTGACATCACCAAAGCTTATGAAATCATGAGAACAAAGCAACATCGGGTCCATTGGGCGCATACTTTGTGGGATCCTGCCATAATTCCGAAGCACTCTTTCTCTCTTTGGCTAGCTACCAGACAAAGGCTACCAACAAAGGATAAAATTGACTATCTCGAACTTGATCCTATTTGTCTTCTTTGTAGAATTGATAATGAATCCCACTCCCATCTGTTTTTCTCATGTCCTTACTCGAATAGTGTGTAGACGCAGGTTAAAGATTGGATCGGGCTTAGAAGAAGGATGTCAACCTTACCAATTGCACTCAAATGGATGAAAACAGAGGTTAAAGGCAAAGTTTGGAAATCGAAAGCTAGAAGAGTTTCCTTCGCATCCACCGTCTATAGCATTTGGAAGGCAAGAAACTCCATCACCTTTGAAGGGCGTGTCATCCAAGTTGAAGAAGCTGTCAACGGGGTGAAAACTTTGGTGTACAAGATCATCTTCAACTTGTACCCCCTAGTTTTCAACTCCTCTTCCACTTCCCAACTGGTTATGCCGCATCAGTTAGGAGTAAACCAACGTCTTCTTCCATGAAGGCCGCCCATGATGGCTCCAAGAGGCCACTCTCGACGTAGAAGCAAGCCTGGCGTCCTCTCATAGGCACTCTAGATTTGACGATGGGCTACTCATGATGAAGGGTCTTGTCTTTGGAGAATATTTAGGCCTCCTTGGGCTGTTTGGTGCTCTCTTAGGCCCACTCCACTCATCAATGCAGTCCATCCACGATCTTTGAAGAGAGGTCTGATTGACAAGCTAAATGGAGATCTTACAAAACGGTCACATACTACAAAAATGTCAAAAAGCGAGCCCACTTTGTTGACTTTCTCTAATTGCTTTACTTTGGTCCAAATTTAAATTGCTTATATTTTTTGGACTTAGGCCGGCCCAAACTACTAAATTAGGCCACCCTTACACGGGCTTGTCCCATTTGTTTCCTCCCTGCATAGAGATGAGTATTTTTGTAATAATTTAGTTTGCAGCCCAACCTAGATTCCAAAAGGACTCTCTAAACCCAACTTAGGTGGGGCTTAGATGATCGCATTTGCAAGGCAATAGGTGGGCTACACTCATGGCCTTTTAAGACCATCTTTAGATTAGCTTAGTGTGCTAACTCGAATCTTATATCCCTATGGGTGGCTCAACCGGAAGTAGGGGTTTATGTATTTTGAGTTAGTGTTGTAGGAGGAAATCGAGACTTGTAATTCAAAATATAAGTAAAGTAAAGCAAACCAGATTCCGTCCCTTGCAAATCATTACAAGACTCCCTCCCTATGCAGTTGTGGGAAGTCACGATCGATCCACGAGGAAGCGTGTCAGTAGATCTCAGGTAGCTATAAATATCACAGATAGAATAACAGAAAGACAAAAAGAAATAACAAACAAAAGCAGAAATAAAAGCAAGGACACAGAAGCTACTCGATATCGAGCACTAGTCCTCGATATCGACTACAGCAAGTCGACAACAGAAACTCAGCAAAAGCAGTGTCGAGTAAACCCTCCTCAATATCGAGTAAAATCAACTCGATATCGAAAAAAACCTGCTCGACGTCGACAAACACAGAAACTTAAAAATGCAAACTTTCGAACACAGAACTCAGATTTCGGTGGAATAAATTCAATAAACTAAAGACTTCCAAAGCCAGGGTATCAACACCACAACGATAACCATGCAAAATAACACATAAAGGCATAAAAGATCATGCTTTCCATCAAATAACTTTCGTTATTAACAAATAGGAATATAGAGGCTTGTTATTGCAGGAGGATGGTCAAGTATGAAATAAATATAAAATAAAGATCAGACTGACTTCCCTGTCTCAGCAAATAAATACAGGACTTCCTCCCGTTGTAGTAGAAGGTTGTCAGGATCGAATCCACGAGGAAGCACGTCAGCAGTTCTTAGGTAGCAACAGATTCTCACAGACAAGCAGCAAAGACAGAAATAAAAGAAGAAAATAAAAAATAAAAACGGAAAATAAAAGCAAACGAAAGTAAAGAACAAAGCAAGGCAGAAGCGTACTCGATCTCGACAAGCAGTAACTCGAGATCGACAAAACTCAGTAAAAACAGAAACTTTCAACTCGACGACAGAAGCAGAAACTCAACTCGACCTAGACTAAAGCCAACTCGATATCGACTAGGGTCCTACTCGACATCGACGAGATTCTACTCTATATCGACAAGAAAGACAAAAACTTTAAATTGCAAATTTCGAACACAGAACTCAGATTTTCAACAAAAATAAATCAATATAATAAAAGACTTCCAAGGCCAGGGTATCAACACCACAACGATAACAACGCAAAGTAACACATAAAGGCATAAAAGATCATGCTTTCCATCAAACAACTTTCGTTACTAACAAATAGGCATATAGAGGCTTTCGCATAGACCCTAATTGTTACTAACCCTTTTCACATAATTAACCCAAGTTGCATTAAGATCACTTTTGCTTCAATAATACAAACAAGGATCACCTTCAACTCTCGCAAAAGAATCATGCTCATAGGGATAGAAGACAAATTGCATAAAAAGATCTGACCTTTACAACACCTCCTCACATGGCCACCGTCAGGCTCACCCCAGCCCCAGAAGTGGGTGGACTACTCGCTCTTCATCATCAAGAAAGACATCAAATAACAAAAGAAACTAACTTGCATTGAATTAAATAAAGAAAGCTTACAACCCACACGACAAATCCGCTTTCGCCTTTCCACCTTGCTTGCTACAAACTCTCTCTCTCTACTCCTACTTACTGAATGGAATTGATTGTGTTTCTAAATGAATGAAAAACCAGCCCCTAGGGCTTTATTTATAGCCTTCTATTCCTTGCTAATCAAGGATAGAATCTTCTATCTATATCTAAAATTATATCTAAAAGGCTTAATGATAAATAAAAGTGATAAAGAAATTAAATCTAAAATGGAAAAGATAAATCTAAACTAGGGAATATCTCTTCATGTTGATAAATCTTCCTTCCATGGATAGATGATGATGTATCTCGGCAATCTCGGATTTCTTCGGCCCCAAGGATTCCCAACTCTACTCGGACTGCTCACGGCGACGCGTTTCCAGGACTTGGTCTACTCGACATCGACAAGGGCTCGTCGACATCGACTAGGATTCGTCGTCGACTGGTGTTCTCGGGTGACTCTGCTCGACATGGGTCAGATCTGGGCTCCTGGGCGTCGTCGATCTCGACTAGGGTACCTCGAGATCGAGTAGGGGTGTTGTCGAGGATGGCTCTCTGGTGATGTCGAGTAGACCTCCTCGGCACGGACTCGGACAGGCGCTAGGTGGCTCGTCGATCTCGACAAGGTCTCATCGACATCGACTAGGGTTGTGCTCGGCGCCTTCGTCCTTGGCTTCTCGATCAGCTTATCTTCTCATCGACTCCGGGTGTGGCGTCTCAGTGTCGTCGATCTCGACTAGGTTGTTCTCGAGATCGAGTAGGGCTCCGGATCTGGGTTGGTCTGGCTCTCGACACTGCTCCTAGTCGACAAGGCCTGTGCTCAGACATGTTCGTCTAGATCGAGTAAGGGTTACTCGAGATCGAGTAACCTGGGATCTCAGCTCGATTCGACTGGTTCCGCTGCTTCTTTGACCTTGGACTTCTGTAGTGGTTTTCCGAGCTTTTCTGACCTTCCTTAGAGTTGCTGTAAAATGTCTCGAATTCTGCGAATTTAAACAGAAACTGGTGTAGATTCCATAATTTGGCAAATAAACATAAACTACATAGATTCTGTACTATCTAACCCAAATGTATATAATGTATGCAGAAAACGATATAAAAGTTACTGTAAAACATGACAGATTCAGCTCACAACAAACACCCCATACTTAAGCTTGCTTGTCCTCAAGAAATACCTTTAATTGTCATTCAGGGGAAGAAATCAAAACTCTCAACATATCAGATTCATTCTTATATAACCCAATAGTCAATTACCATCCTCGAAAAGGTACTAGTGTCACAAATCCATGCATGTGCAATTTAAAGAGCAACATCTACTCACAAAAGGAGGGTTATGCAAAAACATTCATAAGTGACAAAGCATTGATAATCAAGAGGACTTCAATTTAAGCTCAAATAAGGAGTAGATTTGGTAAAAGGCTAAAGGTGGGCAATTTCTGGCAATGTGGTGCTAATGATATGGGGAAATGGAGTATTTCCAAATTGAATTTCCACATTCCTTTTCATAAGATTCATCACCTTTCATAATGCTTTTATCTCAATAATAATGCTTTTACCTCTCTGACCTCAGCACTGCCTTCTCGCGAGTCGCAAACATGGGTGTCATGAATGGCCCCGGATACTTAGTGCCTTGGACTCCTCACAATGTGTCCCATCTCTCCAAACTATTATCTCAAAGAGCAGGGTCAATCTACCTTTATCTCCTGAGGTGATTGAATTTTCTTTCACTCATTAAATTTTCCATATATTTCAAACAATTTCCTTCCAAACTCCAATAAATGACAATAATCACAAACACCATATAACATCTCCATAATGTAACATCATTCTCAACATAATCCCCGGATAAGGTAAAAAATGGCAAATATTTAGGTCATGTGGAGCAATGTTTGAAATAAGGCATAATATGGCTTTTGTGATGCATAAGCATAGGTAAGTCTAGGATTTCAAACAATGAGCATTATATGGAAATATAAAGTCCTCCATCATCTTATCATGCAACATGTCAAAAGCAATTTCAAATTTTACCTCATTCTATGGTTTTCAAGAAATAATGCACTTCATTATGACTTTCCTTTACTAGGCAATTTCATGCTATATCTCTAATGAATCCAATTTTGCATCGTCGAGTCCAATAAAAGCTTCCATGACATTAACCAAAATTTTCAATGGGGGTCATTTTTCTCAAATTTTGGAAAACATGCATATAAGCACATAAATCAATAATGCATTCCAAAATAGCCATGTAGCAATTTAAAGAAATAATGCACACATAATGTCAAATATAGTAAATATGCATAAAGTAAGCCCTTCCCCCACCCCATACTTAAACATTAAAGTGTCCTCACTGTATAAAAATAAGGGTAAAGAAAGAAACTTACTAGACAGGTGTGCAGATCGTCTAAATTTCGAATGGAAGCATCTCCAGGGCCGAGTATGAATGTTGATATAGCTTGCCTCTATCCATGGACTTGAAAAGTGTAGAGGACATATACCTACAATAGAAAAACTAAAAGTGTTCAAAACCAAAAACAAAAACAAAGTCTCAAAAGTCCTAAAAAGTTTATGTACAAGCTCTAGATTTTATAGTCGCTAGGCCGACTTTTCCATTTAGCTCAAGGTGGCATCTGCAGGGCCCATGTAGCTTGAGCCTCAAATAAGACTCCATTCTTGTCCATCAGCTGTAATCCTCCAGAATGGATCTTGTTCACCACAAAAGGTCCCATCCGCTTCTTGTTGAATTTGTTAGGGAACCAATGATCCTTTGATTTAGAGACATAGAGCTTGTCTCCAACTTCATACTCCTTGGGCTCATCATTGGATATCCTACATAAGCGCACATACCAAGGCAAACCTCTCCCATGTATAGATAGATCTTTAATGGAAATAGGAGAAGAGAGATCCATACCTTGGCTTACCTTCGCAGCGACGGAATCGGGGACCACTGTGTTTGGTCGATCTCGACTAGGGCTAGTCGATTTCGACGAGTCTGCAAGTTCTGGTGGTGGGCTGCTCGAGGATGCACACGCTGGTGAAGTCGAGGGCTTGTCGACATCGAGTGGACTACTCGATGTCGAGTAGGGTTCTGCTCCTGGTGGCTGCAGCATCGAGAAAGCAGGAGCTGGTGGAGCTTGGTGGTGGTCGATCTCGACAAGCCTAATCGAGATCGAAGAGCCTGATTCGTCTGGTGGAGTCAGCGTCGAAGAAGGCGAAGTCGAGGAAACCGAGTGGTGGTCGATGTCGAGTAGTTTACTCGATGTCGAGTGGCCCTCAGCTTCTGTGTTGCTGCTCGATGACGCTGGTGCTGGTGGAGGCTTCCGTTTCTTGTCGAGATCGACTAGGGTCCTCGATGTCGAGGAGTCTTGGTCGATCTTGACCCCATACTTAGTTCCTATCAAGGCATCCGAAAAATAATTAATCCTTAACGACGTACCTTCATTTGTGTCGATTGGATTTTCTGCGTCCTCCTTTAGGATTGCCATGATCTCCTCCACCTGGGCCTCTATGTCCCTTTTTTCCAGCTCCTCAGGGGTCATATTTCTGACCTTGGGTTCCCCGCAGGTGATGTAGCCAGCTAAGATAGATTTCACCTCTTCCATTGGACCTGTATGCCTTTCAGTTTTATTAAAGGAATACTCAATTACCTCATCGCTGATATTGAAGGTGAGCACTCCTTTCCTTACGCTTATGTTGGCATCCACCGTCGCCAAGAAGGGTCTCCCTAGAATAATTGGACAAGCAGGATCTTCTTGCATATCAATAACTAGGAAATCAGCAGGGACAAAGAATTTACCTACTTGTACTGTCACATTGTCCACCATGCCTGTTGGAATGACCACCGTGTTGTTGGCCATATAAAGTCTAGCATCCACAGGCTCTAGGGCACCTATCTTAATCTTGGACCAAATTGTTAAAGGCATTATACTCACACTAGCTCCAAGATCACATAAAGCATTAATTTTTTATGGACCAAATCCAATGGTTATAGCAAACTTACCTGGATCTGGCCTCTTCTCCAGTATGTCCAAATGGCTGCATTCCTCTGTAATTTCAGCCATCGATCGCTTTTTGCTCAAAATCTCCTTCAGGAACTTGACATATGAGGGCATTTCATTGAGAGCTTCAGTGAAAGGGATGGTGACGTTGAGTTTCTGAAGCATCTTGATGAAACGCTGGAATTTCTTTTCTGCCGGGTCCTTTGGAGATTTTGTGGGGAAAGGCAGCTTCTTTTTCGGATTCGGAGCCAGAACAGATGTCGGAGGTGCTGCAGCTTTCTCGATCTCGGGTTGACCGTCGTCGATGTCGAGTAGCCCCTCGTCGATCTCGACTAAATTGGGTGCAGTCGAGTTGCTGTGCAGTGCAGACGAAAGTTTCTGAAGTTTCTCCTCTACGTCGACTAGGCCCTCCTCGATGTCGACTACAGTGTTGTCGATGTCGACTTGCTGTTCTTCGTTGTTCTGCTGCTTTCCGACCTCTGGCTCTTGCAGTTGATGTCCGCTTCTGAGTTTTACAGCAGCGATGTGCCCAGTCTTTCCCTTAGGATTTGGTTCTGAAGACCCAGGGAGCGCACCTGACTGTCTGGGGATTCCTGCTGCCAGCTGACCAATCTGTGTATCAACTGATTTTCGCCATATATCAATCTCCCCAAGCCTAGAGTTGACCCCTTGCATCTGAGTGTAGACGGAGTTGAAGGAATGCCTAGTTTCTGAGTGATTCCTCCGTATTTCCTCCAGGACTGTCTGTATATCATCCTTTTTCTGGTCCCTTTCCGGATGTCCTGGAGCTCTATAGGGCGAGGGGTTCCTAGGGACACCTTGGTTCCATTGTGGTTGTTGAAACCTTTGGTCTCATATGTAGCGATTGGGACCCCCTGCGTAAGCTACCTCCTCGTGGTGCTCTGCCAGCCTGACTTGCTCTGTGTGTGGGCACTCAGGAGTGGTGTGCCGTTGCGATCCGCATTCAAAGCAAGGCTGGTTGACAGAAAGATACTTTACTTGCTTAAGGAGCTTCTTGTTCTGATCTCTGTAGTACTGTTCCCTTACATCCGGATCAATTTCCTTAGGAGGCTCATAGAGGGGCATGGATGGTGCTGGCCTGGCGTATGTGTTCTCTTCATAAGTTGCAGTAGACCCATACTTGTTGTCGTAGTTGGTGAGCTTCTCTAGCACACCCCATGCGTCACTTGGCGACATTGTCAGATACTCATAGCGAGTATAATGGTTGATTCTGTCCTTAGTGATTTGATCAAGAGAGTTGAAGAAGATCTCCTGAATGACGTAGGGTGGCTGTCCATGAGTAGGGCAAGATCGCAGAAGTTCCTTGTAGCGTTCCCATGCCTTTGCCAGCGGTTCTCCTTGCTTCTGTTTGAAGGCGGTGATTTTCTGGAGGAGATGTGCTGTTTTGGCGGGTGGGAAGAACTTGTTCAGAAACTCTTGCTCTACTTGGGCCCATGTTGTTAGTGATCTTGGTTTCAGCCCTTCAAGCCACTTCAGTGCAGGTCCAGCCAGCGACCAGCGGAAAGACTTCATCTTGACATATTCCAAAGTTGTACCTTCAGCAAGAGTACGACACATGTCAGAAAAGTTCGTAATATGTTCAAGAGGACACTCATTAAATCTACCAAAAAAGGCATTATTTTTAAGCTCTATAAGAAATTGAGTGCGAATTTCAAAAGAGTTTTTAGGGATAAGAATCGCCGATTCAGGCACGACGAGGGTTGGATGCATATAATCCTCAACAGTAGTTGGATATTGGGCAAGCTCAGCTTCTGCTTGCCTCGCGCGCTCAGCTTCTTGTTCCCTCGCTGCCCTTTCATTGGCTATAGTGGTATCCTTTGCGGCTAGCTCCCTTGTAAGCCTGGCAATTAGCTGCTCTTGTGTTTCGGCGGCCGCCATGATCCTTTTGAGTTTAGAGTGAATGTGTAGGTAACGCTCTGGCTCGTCTAAGCTGTCAAACTCGGGTGGTAGACAAGAACGGCGCATACACCTGAAAAGTAACCTAAAGTAGACGTGAGATTTAACTACCTAAGGCGCGAATGATAGCTTCCCCGGCAACGGCGCCAATTTGTTATTGCAGGAGGATGGTCAAGTATGAAATAAATATAAAATAAAGATCAGACTGACTTCCCTGTCTCAGCAAATAAATACAAGACTTCCTCCCGTTGTAGTAGAAGGTTGTCAGGATCGAATCCACGAGGAAGCACGTCAGCAGTTCTTAGGTAGCAACAGATTCTTACAGACAAGCAGCAAAGACAGAAATAAAAGAAGAAAATAACAAATAAAAACAGAAAATAAAAGCAAACGAAAGTAAAGAACAAAGCAAGGCAGAAGCGTACTCGATCTCGACAAGCAGTAACTCGAGATCGACAAAACTCAGTAAAAACAGAAACTTTCAACTCGACGACAGAAGCAGAAACTCAACTCGACCTAGACTAAAGCCAACTCGATATCGACTAGGGTCCTACTCGACATCGACGAGATTCTACTCTATATCGACAAGAAAGACAAAAACTTTAAATTGCAAATTTCGAACACAGAACTCAGATTTTCGACAGAAATAAATCAATATAATAAAAGACTTCCAAGGCCAGGGTATCAACACCACAACGATAACCATGCAAAGTAACACATAAAGGCATAAAAGATCATGCTTTCCATCAAACAACTTTCGTTACTAACAAATAGGCATATAGAGGCTTTCGCATAAACCCTAATTGTTACTAACCCTTTTCACATAATTAACCCAAGTTGCATTAAGATCACTTTTGCTTCAATAATACAAACAAGGATCACCTTCAACTCTCGCAAAAGAATCATGCTCATAGGGATAGAAGACGAATTGCATAAAAAGATCTGACCTTTACTGCACCTCCTCACATGGCAACCGTCGGACTCACCCCAGCCCCAGAAGTGGGTGGACTACTCGCTCTTCATCATCAAGAAAGACATCAAATAACAAAAGAAACTAACTTGCATTGAATTAAATAAAGAAAGCTTACAACCCACAAGACAAATCCGCTTTCGCCTTTCCACCTTGCTTGCTACAAACTCTCTCTCTACTCCTACTTACTGAATGGAATTGATTGTGTTTCTGAATGAATGAAAAACCAGCCCCTAGGGCTTTATTTATAGCCTTCTATTCCTTGCTAATCAAGGATAAAATCTTCTATCTATATCTAAAATTATATCTAAAAAGCTTAATGATAAATAAAAGTGATAAAGAAATTAAATCTAAAATGGAAAAGATAAATCTAAACTAGGGAATATCTCTTCATGTTGATAAATCTTCCTTCCATGGATAGATGATGATGTATCTCGGCAATCTCGGATTTCTTCGGCCCCAAGGATTCCCAACTCTACTCGGACTGCTCACGGCGACGCGTTTCCAGGACTTGGTCTACTCGACATCGACAAGGGCTCGTCGACATCGACTAGGATTCGTCGTCGACTGGTGTTCTCGGGTGACTCTGCTCGACATGGCTCGGATCTGGGCTCCTAGGCGTCGTCGATCTCGACTAGGGTACCTCGAGATCGAGTAGGGGTGTGGTCGAGGATGGCTCTCTGGTGAGTTCGAGTAGACCTCCTCGGCACGGACTCGGACAGGCGCTAGGTGGCTCGTCGATCTCGACAAGGTCTCATCGACATCGACTAGGGTTGTGCTCGGCGCCTTCGTCCTTGGCTTCTCGATCAGCTTCTCTTCTCATCGAATCCGGGTGTGGCGTCTCAGTGTCGTCGATCTCGACTAGGTTGTTCTCGAGATCGAGTAGGGCTCCGGAGCTGGGTTGGTCTGGCTCTCGACACTCCTCCTAGTCGACAAGGCCTGTGCTCGGACATGTTCGTCTAGATCGAGTTAGGGTTACTCGAGATCGAGTAACCTGGGATCTCAGCTCGATTCGACTGGTTCTGCTGCTTCTTTGACCTTGGACTTCTGTAGTGGTTTTCCGAGCTTTTATGACCTTCCTTAGAGTTGTATGGAAATATAAAGTCCTCCATCCTCTTATCATGCAACATGTCAAAAGCAACCTCAAATTTTACCTGCTTTCATGGTTTTCAAGAAATAATGCATTTCATTGTGACTTCCCTTTACTAGGCAATTTCATGCTATATCTCTAATGAATCCTATTTTGCATCGTCGTGTTCAATTAAGCTTCCATGACATTAATCAAAATTTTCAATGGGGGTCATTTTTCAAACATTTGGAAAACATGCATATAAGCATATAAATCAAATATGAATTCCAAAATAGCCATGTATAAGCAATTTAAGAAATAATGCACAAATTATGTCAAATATGGCAAATATGCACAAAGTAAACCCTTCCCCCACCCCATACTTAAACATTACAGTGTCCTCACTGTATATAAAAAATAAGGGTAAAGAATGAAACTCACTAGACAGGTGTGCAGGGCTTCATGATATCGATTGAAAATGCCTGGGCCGAGTCCGATTTAGCTTGCTTCTATCCCCATGGACCTAAAAATATAGAAGACATATACCCACAATAGAAAAACTAGAAGTGCAAAACCAAAAACAAACAAAAAGCAACAATGTCCAAAAAAGTCCAAAAAAAAATGTCCATGTACAAGCTCTAGATTTTATAGTCGCTAGGCCGACTTTCTCCATTAAGCTCAAGGTGGGATTTGCAGGGCCCATGTAGCTTGGGCCTCAAATAGGACTCCATTCTTGTCCATCAGCTGCAATCCTCCAGAATGGATCTTGTTCACCACGAAAGGTCCATCCTCTTCTTGTTGAATTTGTTAGGAAACCAATGATCCTTTGATTTGGAAACATAGAGCTTGTCTCCAATTTCATACTCCTTGGGCTCATCATTGGAAATCCTACATAAGCGCACATACCAAGGCAAACCTCTCCCATGTATAGATAAATCTTTAATTGAAATAGGAGAAGAAAGATCCATACCTTGGCTTACCTTCGCAGAAACGGATTCGGGGACCACTGTGTTTCATCAATCTCGAGTAACAGTACTCGATATCGACGAGTTTTCAGCTTCTGGTGGCCTGCTGCTCGAGGATGCTGGAGTCGAGGAAGGCGGTGTTTGGTCGATATCGACTAAGGTAGTCGATATCGAGTAGTCGTCAGCTACCAGTGGGTTGCTGGTCGAGGAAGGTGAAGTCGAGACAGCGGGGTTTTGGTCGATATCGAGTAGCTTACTTGATATCGAGGAGTGCTGTGCTTCAGGTTGGCTGCTTGACGACGCTGCTGCTGGTGGAGGAGGCTGAGTTTGGTCGATATCGACCAAATTACTCGATGTCGAGTAATTTTGTCCGACTTTGACCCCATACTTGCATCCTATCAAGGCATCCGAAAAATAGTTAGTCCAAATCGACGTACCTTGGTCTGTGTCGAGTGGATTCTCAGTGTCCTTGTTTAGGATGGCCATGATCTTCTCCACCTGGGCTTCCATATCCCTCTTTTCCAGCTCTTCAAGAGTCATATTTCTTACCTTAGGCTCCCCACAAGTGATGTAACCAGCTGAGATAGATTTTACCTCTTCCATTGGACCTGTATGCCTTTCATTTTTATTAAAAGAATACTCAATTACCTCATCGTTGATGTTGAAAGTGAGTACTCCCTTCCTTACGCTTATGTTGGCATCCACCGTCGCCAAGAAGGGTCTTCCTAGAATAATTGGACAAGCAGGGTCCTCCGGCATATCAATAACTAAGAAATCAGCAGGGACAAAGAATTTACCTACTTGTACTGGCACATTGTCCACCATGCCTGTTGGAATGACCACCGTGTTGTTGGCCATATAAAGCCTAGCATCCACAGACTCTAGGGCACCTATCTTAATCTTGGACCATATCGTTAAAGGCATTATACTCACACTAGCTCCAAGATCATATTAAACATTAATTTTATATGGACCAAATCCAATGGTTATAGCAAACTTACCTGGATCTGGCCTCTTCTCAAGTATGTCCATATGGCTGCACTCATCTGTAATCTCAGCCATTGATCTCTTCTTGCTTAGAATCTCCTTAAGGAACTTGACATAGGATGTCATTTCAATGAGAGCTTCTGTGAAGGGAATGGTGACATTGAGCTTCTGAAGCCTCTTGATGAAACGCTGAAATTTCTTTTTTGCTGGATCCTTTGAAGATTTCGTGGGGAAAGTCAGCTTCTTTTTCTGATTCGAAGCCAGAACAGATGTCAGAGGTGCTGCAGTTTTCTCGAGATCGATGTGATTCTCCTCGACATCGACCACATTCTTCTCGATATCGACCAGATTCTTCGATGTCGAGTTGCTGTCCTCTGCAGACGAAGGATGGTCCACTCTGTCGTCGATATCGAGTTGTCCTTCCTCGATATCGAGTTGCCTCTTCTCGATATCGACCAAGGTCTAGTCGATATCGAGTTGATGTTCTCCTTCGTCCTGCTGCTTTCCGACCTCTGGCTCGTGCAGTTGGTGGCCACTTCTGAGTTTTACAGCAGCAATGTGTCATGTCTTCCCCTTGGGATTTGGTTATGAAGATCCTGGGAGTGAACCTGACTGTCTGGGGACTCCTGCTGCTAGCTGGCCAATCTGTGTATCAATTGATTTTCTCCAAACATCGATCTCCCCAAGCCTAGAGTTGACACCTTGAATCTGAGTGTATACGGAGTTGAAGGACTGTTTAGTTTCTAAATGATTCCTCCGTATTTCCTCTAGGACGGTCTGTAGATCATCCCTTTTCTGGTCCCTTTCTGGATGTCCTGGAGCTCTGTAGGGCGGGGGGTTCCTAAGGGCACCTTGGTTCCATTGTGGTTGCTGGTACCTTTCACTACTAGAATTTTGTTATTTAACATCGGGTGATAGCCGATGACTTTCAAAACAAAAATCGATGTCTACGTGGGGGATGTAAAAAGTCAAAACTTTTTAACATCGGGTAATAGCCGATGTCTTTTTATGTTATAACATCGGTTATATTTTTAAATCCGATGTCTTTGATATGGTATAGCATCGATTATAAAATATATCCGATGTTATAACATACAAAGACATCGGCTATTACCCGATATTAAAAAGTTTTGACTTTTTACATCCCCACATAGACATTGATTTTTTTTTTGAAAGACATCGGCTATTATCCGATGTTAAATGACATATTTGCATTTTTTTTTTATTATCGTAGCCTATGCGGGATTTGAACCCGCATCTTTGTGTTTGAACGCAACGCTCTACCATTTGAGCTAATAGGCTTTAAATTAGATATAATGTTCTTACATAATAGGAAAAAGAGCATGTGAAACGTAAGAAAGACATTTATTAAACCTTCTGAGTAAATAGAAAATGAAATTATAAGAGTACCTCCTTGGTAGGAAAAAGTGGAATCCAATAAATCAAATTAAGCCTTGTCAAAAGGTGAATGGTGAGGCTATCTACATAATACCGAGTCACTGACCCATTGATGAATCAAATCAGCTACTTCACACTATGACCGGATCTAGGCAGAGTATACAAACTTTACTAGAATGTTAAAGCAAATCATCAAACTTATATAACCTGCTTTCCTGAAGCTCGAGAAACTTGTTCATGTTCTTGAAGTGTTGCTTCTACTCTTTGAACCGCGCAGATCTTGCATTCTCAATCTCTGTTAGGGCTATGTGCACGTCGTTCCTCCTCAACAAGCTTCTTTGCATCTTTAGAGGCCTAAAGAAGGAACAAGAACAGCAAAAAAAAAAAACTGATTTTAACATCCACACTAACATGTCTTGTAGGTGATATATATACTCATTTCTAAAGAGATAATATGCTATGAGTTTTTTTTCAAGACATAAGAAATACTCAAAAGTAACAGAAATATGTCAAAAGACTCAAAAACATTGAACAACACTCCAAGGAAACAAATAATAGACAAATAGATACATGGGTATTCAGCTCACATACTTCAAGAAAACTGGCCAACTTTTTCACCTCTTCATTTTCCATGAGTAACTCCCCTTCTCGTTGGGCCAACTGAACTGCTAAAGCTTCAACCTGATTAAATCATACCAAAAGGAATCAACCTGCTTCAAGGAGCAGGTACAAATCATCTAATATACTACCTAAGAAAATGCCATCACACTTCAAATTTAGCAAGTTTTGGTTAGTTTTATCACGTGCAAAGAACAGATTGTCCATGAAGAACCGATAGAACTAAAAGAAACATTGACAAAACAAATACTCAAATAATGAAATAACAGGAAAATTTAAGCCTAACCATGGCAAATGAAACGCAAATGAAACGACTCTAAAATTTTGATGCTTTGGATACTAGAACAGCTAGATTTGCTAACTGAATGGATTAGTTACTCACTGGCAGCAAATGAAACTGTCGTTGTCACCCTAGTACCAAAATAGGAATATAAATTTTCCATACGTCACCTCTGTGTGATTGTGTGTTCAAAATCTTCACTTTGATATGATCAGACACCAGTTGATCTCACACCCAGTTATCAAGCACAATGAGCCATCTTGAAGTGAATACTGAATACCCCCAATACAGAAGTTTATTACATCCATTAACAATACATGAGAAATTCTGTATTTTAAAACTCAAAACCTGTACCCATTCAACAATTTATGAAATAATAAAAAGAAGACAGAAAATTTCTACTCAATGACTCATCAGTCCAAAACCATTTACAATTTTACACAAAAAGAACATAGAAAATTGGGAAAAGATGAGAAAAAGAATGCAAGTTATGTGGCATTATCATAAAGAAGATGCAGAATGCAAGTTATGTGAGGTAACATACAGACTCCCACCCTCATAATTACGAGCACATAGCCTAAAGGATATATCTGATGCAAACGTACCAAGAGAAGGAGTGTATTCATTATTATTGTCACTTTCCAGTTCCAAGTTCGTTTGTGATATCCCTCCTCAGGCTAATTTGCAGAGTGTTGTGCCCTGAAAATAAGGTACGCGTGACTGGAAGCTTTCTTCGAAGATCCTGCCAATCACAATTTAGAGACCTTGAAAGTGGTATATGTTATGCTATTGCCACAAGTGGAGAGATTGAATACCTTGAAAGTGGTATCAGGGAAATTCGCATATGAGACCTGTAAATTGGTGAGCAATGTATCAGTTGAGGACATTGGAAATTCAGTGTGTTGAGGATATAGTAACAGACAGAGCATGATAAAGTACCTCAAGTGATGTCAAGTATTCTGCCAATCACAATTTTGTAAAATTTGATCGATTGCTTGTCAAGTATTCTGTTTCATGGTGGCGAGATGTCAAGCTTACAGAACAATCGATCAAATTTTAAAAATATGTATTGAGGATATAATCAGTTTAATCACAAGCTAAAATGAGAAATCAAGCAATTATTTTAAAAAACATGACAGATCATATCTTGTAACTAGTAGTAGGCCTGTTCATCGGCCCAAAACCTATCCGAACCTAGCCAAACCGAACCGAACCAAAAACCGAAATTTCAAAAAACGTAAACCGAACCGAAACTAATAGTTTTGGTTCGGTTTTTCACCGGTTTGGTTTCGGTTCGGTTATAAACCTAAGTAAACCGATTTTATTTGAGCATATTTTATACCGATGTTATTTGAGCATTAAAAAAAAACTCATGGTCTAGTGTCTACGTAATACACCTACACATGCATGAGATGCCCTTTTTTATTGCATTTGGGCTACCAATTACGGAAGGTACTCTTATGATGCCGTTCCAATCATATTACAAGGCACAAGCAAAAGTAAAACACAAGCCTAATTGGCAAATGGATGTTCACAGGAATCACAGCCTCATGGTCTACGTACGTACTAGAGTAGACAGCAATACATTGTACTGCAGTAGCACATAGCAGATCAACACTCAACTGAACCTTGCACATGCGTACAACAGTAGGCAGTAGCACCTCATAACCGTTCGATCTTCAACCTTGTACAACAGTAGCACATAGCAGCTGAGCAAATAAAGAAATGTAAAGCAGTTGCTGTGCATAAATGTGCAACAGTAGGCAGTAGCAGCTGCGAACAACAACAATGCACAAACAAAAATTGGATAACAAGTAATTTTCCGATCCATGTGAATGCAAGTCTATTGACTCCGGTTGATTGAGCTGATCGATTTCATTATTGGGGTCACTGCTGGGCGTTCTACACCTTTTTGATGTGGAGCTCGACATCTACATAACAAATACAAAATCAAATAACACCATTCCTACTTCCTAGTTTCACTTTCACACATACAAAATTACTCCAATCAAACAATTAGAATGTGACAATAGACATTACAAAATTGGAAATCAAATAATTTGAATGTGACAATCTCCAATCAAACAATTAGAAATCACACATATATATACAATACAATCGCTCTATTTACTTACATTGCTTGAAAGCCTATCCGTGGTTTCGATTTCCAAATTCGACTCTACCTGCTTGACAACCAATCTGAATTCAATGAAGAAAAATCATTGCATCAACCAATTTGATTTCCAAATCATGATGATTTCCAATTCATCTACTAATCTACCAAAACCTAACACTATTCCAGATTCAATCTAAGACTTCAACAATTCATTTACTATCTAAATCACATAATTTCATAATTTCATATTCAATCAGAAAAAACAAACCCTAATCTTACAGATTACTGAAGGGTGAAGGTTGACCTGAACAGATTACTGAAGCCTGAAGGCTCACGGCTGACCTGAACTAAAGCCTGAAGAAGATTAAGAGAATTCGAGAACGGGAAGTCTGACGGCTGACCTGAAGCCTGAAGAAGCCGAAGCTCAAGCCGGTGGTGGTCACGCACGATAAATCGAGAACGGGAGAGAAGGAGAGAGAGAGGACGAACTTACCAGAGCGGCGGCGCCGGCCACCGGCCGTGGCTGGAGCACGGTACTGGAGGTCCAGAGGAGAATCAGGCGTGGCGACAAGCGTAGAATCGGAAGTGAGGCGAGTGCGAGATGGAGACGGCACCCTGCCTGACGGGAGAGGAGAATCGCACCTAAACCTAAGGGAAGAGAAGGGACGAACTGGGAAGGGTAAATTAAAACATTTAAAAAAAAATATTTCGGTTTTCTCTCGGTTTAACCGAACCGAACCTAAAACCGAAAATAAAAATTCCCTGAACCGAAAACCTAAACCGAAATCAATAGGTTCGGTTAGGTTCCGGTTTTTTCGGTTCGGGTCGGCCTAAAATTTCGGTTCGAACCAAAAATGAACAGCCCTAACTAGTAGCACTATATCGTTTCACCAGATGACTAGAGCACTAAATCTACATCATGCAAATCAAGTATAAGCTTCGATTCTTGTTATTCGGAATATTTCATTTACCTCATATGAATCTTCATAATCATCATGTTCATCAAAACTGATAGAGCCAGCACCATAGCTTAAAAGCGATTCTGACGGCTGAGAGCATGCCCAAGAACCCACAAACAAACATTCACCAAATTCAGCGGGAAAATAAAAACTGAACCAAACCAATTCACAAAAACAAACATTCATCAAACCTAAACCCTAAATAAAAACTGAATATCAACATCAAGTCAGCCACACTAAATCAAATCAAATCACACAAACCCTAAATCAAAAATATTGAAAATTGAAGGCGGAATTTCGTACCAGTGCCAGAGAGGAAGTGAGGGAGTAGGGTTTCGACTGCTGGATTAGGGATTTTGATAGCATCCTCTTGTTTCCCTTCTAGCATCCTCTTGGACTGCTCAGATCTGGTGGGGTGGTGGACTGTGCCTCTTGTCTCCCTCTACCATCCTCTTGTCTAGTTCTCTAGCCTCCGTTCTCTTTTGAGTTCTTCTGCTAGCGGTGGGGTGGCGGCAAGCCTGTGATTAGGATGAAGCACCGAGAAAGAAGAGATCTGGCGTGTATGGGTTTAGATCTGAGAAGGAAGAACAGATCTGGGCGGATTTGCGAAGGGAGGTGGCGGGAGGAGGAGGTGGAGCGAGTCGCTGGCGAGAAGAAGGTGGAGTGAGTGAGTCGCCGGAGAAGGAGGTGGCGAGAAGGAGGTGGATCGAGTGAGTCGCCGGAAAGAAGGAGGTGGATTTGCAAAGGGAGGTGGCGGGAGGAGGTGATGGAGCGACGACTCAGTTTCTGAACAAATGAAGAAAGAAGAAATCACCCTTCTACAATATTACACATATTTGCTTGGGCGGGTGTTCAAATGAATTCAAGTGTAATTACGCGCCTTTAAATTTTTTTTAAAACACATACGGAATATTTAACATCGGTCAAGTAAATAGGACGATGTTTATGATTTTATTTACATCGCAAACTTAGCAACCGATGTTAAAAAACTGTATAACATGGCAGGTTTTTCTGACTGATGTTAATGAGCCGATGTTAAATAACAAAATTCTAGTAGTGTTTGGTCCCCCATGTAGCGATTGGGACCCCCTGCATAAGCTGCCTCTTCGTGGTACTCTGCCAGCCTGACTTGCTCTTTATGTGGGCACTCAGTAGTGGTGTGCTGCTGTGATCCGCATTCGATGCAGGCCTGGTTGACAGAAAGATACTTGACTTGCTTGAGGAGCTTGCAGTTCTGATCTCTGTAGTATTGCTCCTTGACATCTGGGTCAATCTCTTTAGAGGGCTCATAGAGGGGCATGGATGGGGCTGGCCTAGCATAGGCATTCTCTTCATAGTTGGTTGGAGTCCCATACTTGTTGTCATAGTTAGTCAGTTTGTCAAGGGCAGCCCATGCGTCATCGGGTGGCATTGTCAGATACTCATAATGAGTATATGTGTTGATCCTATCCTTAGCAGCCAAGTCAAGAGAGTTGAAGAAGATCTCTTGAACTACGCAGGGTTGCTGTCCATGTGTAGGGCATGATCGTAGCAGATCCTTATATCGTTCCCATGCTTTTGCAGTGGCTCCCCAGGTTTCTGTTTCAAAGATGTGATCTTCTGGCGAAGGAGTGCTGTCTTAGAAGGATGAAAGAACTTGTTGAGGAATTCCTGCTTTACTTCAGCCCATGTCGTGAGGGATCGCGGTTTCAGCCCTTCAAGCCACTTCAATGCTGGATCAGATAGGGACCAACGAAAAGCCTTCATCAAGATGTACTCCAAGGTGGTACCTTCAGCAAGAGTACGACACATATCAGTAAAGTTGCTAATATGCTGAAGAGGACATTCATTAAATCTACCAAAGAAAGCATTATTTTTAATTTCAATAAGGAAAGGAGTGCGAATTTCATAGTTATATTCAGGGATTAGAATGGCTGATTCAGGCACGATGAGAGTCGGGTGCATGTAATCCTCTGCAGTTGTAGGGTATTGGGCAAGCTCATCTTCCAATTGCCTTCTTCGCGCAACTTCCTGAGTAATGCGTGCTCTCTCAGTGGTGAGAGCAGTTTCTTTGGTGACTAGTTCCCTCTGAAGCCTCTCAATCAGCTGTTCCTGTGTCTCTGCGGCCGCCATGACTCTTTTTAGTTTAGCTTGGATGTGTATAAGGCGCTCCAGTTCGTCTAAGACGTCAAACTCAGGTGTTCGACCAGAACGACGCATATACCTGCGAAGTAACTCAAAAAAAAAGTGAGATCTGACTACCTAAGGCGCGAATGATTGCTTCCCCGGCAACAACGCCAATTTGTTGTAGGAGGAAATCGAGACTTGCAATTCAAAATATAAGTAAAGTAAAGGAAACCAGATTCCGTCCCTTGCAAATGATTACAAGACACCCTCCCTATGCAGTAGTGGGAAGTCAGGATCGATCCACAAGGAAGCGTGTCGCGGATCTTAGGTAGCTGTAAATCTCACAGACAGAATAACAGAAAGACAGAAAGAAATAACAAACAAAAGCAAAAATAAAAGCAAGGACACAGAAGCTACTCGATATCGAGCAACAATCCTCGATATCGACTACAGCAAGTCGACAACAGAAACTCAGCAAAAGCAGTGTTGAGTAAACCCTCCTCGATATCGAGTAAAAGATCATTCTTTCCATCAACTAAATTCAATAAACTAAAGACTTCCAAAGCCAGGGTATCAACACCACAACGATAACCATGCAAAATAACACATAAAGGCATAAAAGATCATGCTTTCCATCAAATAACTTTCGTTATTAACAAATATGAATATGGAGGCTTTCGCATAAACCCTAATTGTTACTAACCCTTTTTCACATAATTAACCCAAGTTGCATTAAGATCACTTTCGCTTCAATAATACAAACAAGGATCACCTTCAACTCTCGCAAAAGAATCATGCTCATAGGGATAGAAGACAAATTGCATAGAAAGATCAAACCTTTACCGCATCATCTTACATGGCCACCGTCGGGCTCACCCCGACCCCAGAAGTGGGTGGACTACTCGCTCTTCATTATCAAGAAACTCATCAATAAACAAAAGAAACTAACTTGCATTAAAATAAACCAAAGAAAGCTTACAACCGAACAAGCCAAATCCGCTTTCGCCTTTCCACCTTGCTCGCCACAAACTCTCTCTCTCTAAGTAACTACTTACTTGAATTGAATGTGTGTTGGAATATGATGAATAAAACTCAGCCCCTAAGGCTTTATTTATAGGCTTCCAACCCTTGCTAATCAAGGTAAGAAAGTCTATCTATATCTATATCTAATTATCTACTTAAATAAATGGCATAAAATAATTAAATTCAAAAAGGTAAATCCTCCATGTGTGGGTAAATCTCCTCTCCATAGATAGAACTTGATAGACCTTGATAGAATCGGACAGCTTCGGCCCCAAGTAATCCCAATTCGACTCGGACAGCTCACCGTGTAACGCGGCTCCGGATAGATCTCCTCGATATTGAGTAACTGTGTCGACGACTTCGGCTGGCTAGGCATCTCGAGTAGCTGGTTCTCGATCTGGCTCAGACAGGTGGTACAGATCTTGTCGATATCGAGCAAACTTCTCGATATCGAGTAGCTGGTGCTCGGCATCTCCAGGTCTTCAGCTTCTCGACTCAGCATTCTTCCTCGATTCCGGGCATGGCTTTAGGGTGTTGTCGATATCGAGTAAACTACTCGATATCGAGTAGAGCTCCGGAGTCGGGTTGGCTTCGTCTTCAGCTACTACTCGACCAGGCACTGCTCGACTTCTTTGGTCGATATCGAGTAAAGGTACTCGATATCGAGTAACTCTTGGCTCCAGCTTGATTCGTCCTAGTTCCGTCATTCTTTGACTTTGGACTTCTGTAGTTGACTTTCGAGCTTTTCGTCCTTTCTCAGAACTGCTGTATATTTCCTCGAATTCTACGAATTTAAACAGAAACTGGTGTAGATTCCATAATTTGGCAAATAAACATACACTACATAGATTCTGTACTATCTTAGCCCAAATGCATGAAATGTATGCAGAAAACGATATAAAAGTAAGTATAAAACATGGCAGATTCAACTTACAACAGTTAGCGTGATCACCAGACGACTGATATCCTTGGCTTGAAGTGACAAGGGGATCACCTTGATGATCATTCATCATGGCACGAAAGCAGTACACCAACCCTCTTTAGGGTTGTGCGGGGAAGCGGGGCGCATCTTGACCCTCGCTGGGTATACTTTTGTCTCTTACTAGTTTGCTACATTTTCCAATGTATCCTCCCCTGGCCCTTGCCCTACTTTTGTATAGTTTATTTTCATATTAATATATTTTTACATTAAAATAAAAAAAAAAGAGCTCATTCCAAGAAACCTCCCTGGAAGACGAAGGCCAAGAGTTCGTCGAGCAAGGCGGGCGGAGAATCCTCGAGCACCGCTACCGGGTCCAAGGTGTAGAACAACACCATCGCTGGGGAGACCATCAGACATGATCGGGCTATACTCTCGGACGTTGACGAAGACGAGGAGTTCCCGCCGCTGGATCGCAACGCTTCGTCTTCGAGTGGTCGGGGTGCCCCGGGAGGCCGGAGCAGGTCTTGTGATCCTCGGGTCAATACTCGCAAGGCCAAGGGAAAGTGGGTGACTGAGGATAAGGTGCCGAGTAGCGAGGAAGTACCGAAGGCTCCCGACGCTGAAGCCGATGCCGCTCGCGAGCACGGTAGTAGCGACATGAACCCAGAGCCTGGCAAGCAGTCCAGCGAGAGCGATAAGAACGCTGATGCTAACGCTGTGATCCCGGATGCCAGTGAAGTGGTGCCCGATGTCTCGGCACCCAATGACGATGCAAACCCGAAGCCCAATGGTTCAGTCCAGGCGCCTAAAGGTAATCCTACTCCTAATGCTTGGGCTAAGAAGTCCCCGAAAATCTTCATGAACTCCAGCCTAGGAGGCAAAGTTTAAATACCATAAACCCGAGGGGAAGCTTGTGTTCAAGCGTGCCCAGGCTCTTCCTAAGGAGACGGTATGAGGTTGGTCAGTGTTGGGGCAATACGTGGGATTCTACCCGGGTGGCTTCTTGATCAACCACTTGAAGATGTCATGGGGAGTGAAGTGCCGATATAGGGTTGAGCATGGATGGATGATCTTCATGTTTGAGTCGGAGGTCGATTGCAACGATGTGTTGAAGGGTGGTCCATACCTTATCCACGGTAAACCACTAATCTTGAAGCCCATCCCCGACAGATTCACCTTCAATCCCAAGGACATTGCCACTGTGCCTTTATGGGCCTGCTTCTTCAGCATGTCGAGGACATATTGGACTGCCGAGTGCCTTGGTCAGTTGGCTTCCTATGTAGGCACGCCACTCTTTCTTGACAAGGTCACCGAGGAGCGATAAAAAGGTTTGTATGCTCGTGTCTTGGTTGAGATTAATTTTGCCCAGGATATTGGCCGGGAAGTGCCTATCTACTTCGAGGACCCCGAAGGATGCATCGTGTGTAAGGCACTGATCGAAAACGAGCCACCATATTGCAAGCATTGCTGCGTCTTTGGCCACGAGGAGACACATTGCTCGTTCTTGAAGAAGACCCCTCAAGTAGGTGTCAACAATAGGCGAGAGAAATCCAAGGCCCCGAGGAATGATATTCGGAGGGACAATGAGTCAACCGGGAAGGGTGACAACTTGGGTGGAGGTAAGGATGAGGCACCACCACCGAATGACACCAATGAGAAGGGTCACACATCCCGAACTATGGGTGAGAACTCCTCTAACAACGAGGCTCAAGACGGTACTAGTCATCCTTGGAGTGGAGAGGAAAATGATCATAAGGGTGGGGAAACACAAAAGAGTGATGGTTCATTCCCTCCCAATTCGGAGGAGAGGAACCATGAGATTATCCACACAAACTCCGAGAGTGATACACGTGAGGACTTGGGTGGGAAACAAAATGAGAGTGTTGGTAACGATGATGATCAAGGTGAGACATCTAGTGAGAACAAGGATGACAATGTACCTAAAGAGTCCTTGTCAGAAGTGGAAACTCCACGAGTTGAGGATGATGATGGAGGCTCGGACGATTCTGCCGAGGTTGGTGGAGGTGGTGGTGAAGAGGTTCCGTTTGAAAATGTGATGTCTCAGTCGGCTAGGAAGAAGGCTCAACGTGAGGCTCGTGAGAAGGCTCAGCGTGAGGCACAAAGGGAAGTTATAATTGGGCTCCTGGTCGAGGATAAATGGCCTCCCAAGAAGCCTAAGAACAATCGGCAAGGGCAAGGAGGCTCTGGGCAATCCAAGCGCGATGTGCACCTATGATAGTCCTCTCATGGAATGTTAGGGGGGTTAATCATCCCCCGAAACAAAGTGATGTTCGGAAGGTTATCCGAGATTGTAAGGCGCATATTTGAGGTTTGTTTGAAACCAAACTCAAGCATGATGTCGAGGGTAAAAGGTTTGTAGATGCCTTAGACGATGGTTGGAGGTTTACCACAAACTTTCAACAACATGCTCGTGGCCGGATCTTGGTTTGTTGGGATCCATTCATGATTGATTTCGAGGTTCATGGAGCCTCTTCTCAACACATAGCAGGACTTGCTCGTTGTAGAACCTCGGGGCTCCGATTCGGAATTTGCTTTGTGTATGGCCTCCACTCGGTGGTGGAGAGAGGAGGCATTTGGGAGGCTATTTCGGACGTCCTTGGGATGTTCAATACTCCTTGGATCATTTCTAATGACTTTAACAATGTCATGGGGCCAGATGATAGGATCAATGGGGAACCCGTGAGTATGTACGAATGCAAGGACATGATCGAGGCTTGTCAAGGCCTTGGATTGATGGATGCGCATACTACGAACTCTAATCTGTTTACTTGGACGGACAAGAACATTTGGAGCCGAATTGATAGCGTTCTTCTCAATGACGCCTGGTTGAACTTGGGCACTTCATGCACTACCGATTTTAGAGAGGAATGGTTGCTTTCGGACCATAAACTCTCGGTTACTATGCTGGGCTCGGAGATGCATGGGTGTAGAGGATCTTTCAAGTTTTATAATATGTGGGTTGACCATGAGAGCTTTGAACGCATTGTGCGGGAGAAGTGGACGACTAATGCAAGGGGATCCTATCAATATCGTCTTTGCAAACTGTTGAAGGGCATGAAGGCTCCTCTTAAGGGCCTAAACCAAAAAGAGAATTCAGTCATATTTGCACTCGTTCGGAGAATGCCAAGCGAGACTATGCTTTGGCCTTGGAAGAGCTCCGTCTACACCCGAGCCGGGAGACTCATGGGATCAATGCCGAGAGAGCGAAAACCAGGGCTCAGCGCTTGCATATAGCCGAGAGATCATTCTTGTCTCAAAACGCAAAAGCCAAGTACATTCTGGAGAGCGATCGAGGGACTCAGTATTTCCATGCCTTGATGCGTGCTAATGGAAAGAGGAAAGCCATCACGTCTATTGAGAAATCATATGGGGTCTAGACGTCTACCGAATCTGAGGCGAGTCATGAGTTCGTGTCATACTTTCAGTCTCTATTTGGTACGGATGTGGAGGTGTCGGGGGATCTAAGCCGGAGGTTTGCTCCTGGACCCATGGTTCCCCCGGATGATGGCATTATGCTTGAGTGCCCGGTCTCGAATGCGGAGATCAAGGAAGCTTTTTGGTCCATGGGGGATGAGAAGGCCCCGAGACCGGATGGGTACTCGGCTAGGTTCTTTAAGGCGACTTGGAAGATTGTTGGTGGTGAGGTTTGTGCGGCGGTCAAGGAGTTCTTCAGAAACAGAAAGCTCCTCCGCCAACTAAATCACACTACCATTGCCTTGATTACCAAGGTGGACAACCCACATCGAGTTGAACACTTTCGACCAATTGCTTGTTGCAACTTGATCTACAAGATCATTACGAAGATCATGACGTCTAGACTTGAGAGATGCCTTGGGAGTGTGATTGATGATGCCCAGAATGCCTTTGTCGAAGGACGTCTTATGTCCGGCAATGTATTTCATGTCCAAGAATTGCTCCGACGTTACAACGTCAAAAGGGACACTAGGCGCTGTTTTCTCAACGTTGACCTTGCAAAGGCCTACGACACCATCTCCTAGACCTTTCTCGAGTTTCCTATGAAGGAGATCGGGCTTCCTCCCAAGTTCATTACATGGGTGATGGAATGCGTCACCACTGCTTCCTATTCGGTCAAAATCAATCAGGGCATATATGGATTCTTTCGGGGTAAACGAGGCTTACGGCAAGGTGATCCTCTTTTGCCCTTATTATTTTTCATATGTATGGAGTTCCTTTCTAGGATGATCAAGAAGGAAACCGCAAGGGCTGAGTTCATATTTCACCAGCATTGCGACAAGATGAGGCTTACACATCTCATCTTCGTGGACATTGCTTTTGTTCGTATATTAATGGGTTGTCTGGCGTCCTTTGAAGAGATCTCAGGCCTTAAGATCAACATAGCTAAGTCATCAGTATTTCTTGCGTCCGTCCCGGACTCGGAGAAGGCCCCTATACTTGATGAAACCGGCTTTAGGGAATGATCATTTCCTTTCCGATACTTGGGCATCCCGAAAAGCCCACATGGACTTTGAGTCATACACTAACAACCGCTTATAGACCAGATCGGCCGGTGTCTCACTTCTTGGGCCAAGAAAATTATATCTTTTGCCGGTAGAAAGGAACTCATTGCTTCGGTTTTACAAGGTAGTGAGGCGTTATGGCTTTCCTTGCTCTCTGTCCCGGCGGTGGTAATATCAAAGCTTGAAGTTCTCTGTTGTAACTTCCTTTGGAGAAAGCCCAAGGTTCGCTGGAAGCGGGTTTGCTCGCCAAGGGATGAAGGAGGTCTTGATCTCCGAGACCTTCACACATGGAATCTCAGCTTCATGGAAAAGCATTTCTGGCACATCTCGTCGCTTCGTGATAGTATGTGGGTTCGGTGGGTTCACCATCGATACTTGGAGGTTATTGACGATGCGGATCTATGCATAGGATCTTGGGATGCTGCAGATCCGGATCGGGATCTATGTGGGTTCGGTGGGTTCACCAGCGTCTCAAGGGATCTTTAGAATCCCAATCCGGATCTATGCATAGGATTTTTTTTAGTAGAATCTACAATGGAATCTTTAGAATCTTAATGGATCGATGAGATCTTACGATCCCACACGATTCTAAAGATCCTATTTTTATTAACAACATGTATTTTTTAAACATTTGTTTTGTTTTCTTGGTTGATTTTAGGGTGTTTAAATGTACACATTCATGTAAGGAACATGAAAAATAGCTTTGAGATAATTGTTTTCGAGTCTTTTAACCAATATTACACTGTCTAAGGTCGTAAACGTAGATTTTTATGTCTTAAAATCAAAATATATTGTATAAATAACATTTTTTCCCTCATTCTAGAACTTTAAATTAAGCAACTTTGTTATGTATATTATTATTTTATTATTTAATTATATTTCGAGGATCTTACGATCCCCTAATGGGATCTTACGATCCGATCCACGAACCCTATTGTGATTCGATCCTAGAATCCAGATCTTAGTAACCTTGGCTGGATCATTTGTTGTTCGCTTGCCCATACTCCATGAGCATATGGAGCGCTATTCGTAGCAGATTCGGGATCCCATCCTCCATCCTCTCGCTTCATGGTGCAATTCAGTGGATGAAAGACACCGTCAAAGGCCAAGGAGTTCAAGCCCAGGTGCAACGCTTTGCTCTTTCCTCGTCGGTCTACTTTATTTGGCATGCTCGGAGCGCCAAGGTGTTTGATGATAACCATGTTCCTCATGAGGTTGTCACTCGATTGATCTCTACTCATGTTTTTCGCCTCCTGCATGATACCTTTCCTTTGGACATTGTGGAGATCATTTAGGGGTTACTTATGGTTTTGAGCGCTGATTGGTACTGTTATTTGTAAGTATTGCCAAGGGGGTATATGTACCTCTTTGGAATACTCTTTATGCTCTTTCCTATGTTTTTAGCTTTGATTATACTCGCCCTTTTGGGCTTATTTACACATATATTTACATACACCACCCCCGCTAAATGGGGGTCGGTTTCGCAAAAAAAGAAAGAGCTCTCGTTCTCAAGACACGCTCGCTATCTTCTCTATCCTTTAGGCGATTTCCGGCCATTCTTTCACTCCCACGCCGATCATCTTGGATTTCCTCACGAGATCCTTGATCCGTGCAAGAACTCATCCTCACGAGGGTTCTTGCGAGGATCGGCGTATGGATCTCTAGGTTTTCCGTTCATCCCCTTTCTCCGACGATTTTCCATCCATAACCGCTTGGTAACCACCCTGACCGATCATATTCCGATGGAGAACCGCCCTCAACCGCTCCCAACCGCCATGTTTCCACTATGTAACCGCTCTCTTGGCATTGTTCCATTGTCTCTCCATTGATTTTATAGTGTATTGATCGATATACCCGGCCCTAGCCATCGTTATCTAGTGGTTGTGGTCTATCGGTCATGGCTTCCAAGGCCAAGGGGCGCACGGACGAGGAAGTGCCCAAGAACGCTGATGGTTCCAATGCTACCGGGTCGAAACCCCCTACCGCTGAGGGTGATGGACCCAAAGGTGCTAAAAAACCTCCCCGGAAGACCAAAGCCAAGAATTCATCGAGTAAGGCGGGTGGTGACTCTTCGAGTTCCACTACCGAGCCCAAGGTGTAGGGCAACCCCATCGCTGAGGAGACCATCGGACACGAACGGGCTCCGCTCTCGGACGTTGATGAAGACGAGGAGTTCCCTCCGCTAGACCACAACACTGCGTCTTCGGGCACTCGTGGTGCCCGGGGAGGTCGGAGCAGGTCTTGTGATCCCCGGGTCAATATTCGCAAGGCTAAAGGTAAGCGGGTGATTGATGATCGAGTTTCGAATAACGAGGATGTGCCGAAGGCTCCCGATGCCGAAGCCAACACCTCTCGCGAGCACGGTGGAAGCGACAAGGACATGGGGCCTAGCAAGGAGTCCAACGAGAGCGACAAGGCTAATGACGCTACCATTGTGAACCCGGGTGGTGCCCGATGTCTTGGCACCCAATGATGGCGCTAACCCTAAGGCTAATGGATCTTTCCAGGCGCCTAAAGGGAATCCTACTACTAATGTTTGGAGCAAGAAATCTCCGAAGACATTCTTGAATACAGGGTTGGGAGGCAAGGTTGAATACTTCAATTCGTTTGAGAAGCTCGTCTTCAAGAGGGCCGATGCTATCCCCAATGAGGTGGTGTGGGTTGGTCATTACTGGGTCAATTCGTTAGCCTTCATCCCTGCAATTTCTTGGTCAATGAGCTTAAGAGGTCATGGGGTGTCAAGTGTAGGTTCCGGATTGAAGACGGGTGGATGATCTTCAACTTTGAGTCCGAGCATGATTGCAACCAAGTGTTGAAGGGTGAACCGTACCTCATTCACGGTAAACCCCTCATCTTGAAGCCTATTCCGAACAAGTTTGCGTTCAATAGGAAGGACATTGCTACAATCCCGCTATGGGTCCGATTCTATGGTCTTCCTAGGAACTATTGAACCCCAAATGACCTTGGGTGATTGGTGTCTTATGTTGGTAAGCCGCTATTTATGGATAAAGTGACCTAGGAGCGCAAATGGGGCACGTATGCTAGGGTTCTTATCAAGATTAATTTTGCACATGATATTATGCGTGAGTATACCATCCACTTTAATGATGCAAGTGATCCTATTGTGTGTAAGTTTGTTGATGAGAATGAACCTATGTATTGCAAAGTTTGTTGCTCGTTTGGTCATGCAGATTCGAAGTGCACCTTCAATGCTAGAAGAACCCATGTTGGGGGTCAACAATAGGCGCGATCCCAAGGCCCCAAAGAGTGACACTCGGAGGGGAACACAACCGATCGGGGAGGGTGGTGACTTGGGAAATGATGGTAACGGTGGTGTGCCACCATCAAATGACTCTAGTAAGAAAGGCCCTATGTCCCGAACCAATGGTAGTGATTCCTCCAACAATGAGGAGCATGACGGTGGTGATCATCAAAAGAGTGTTAGAAATGCCGATCCATTATGGGGGGGGGGACACTTGGGAAAGAGGATGATCTTAATCCTCCTAAAGATAATAAAAATCAAGAGGAAAGTTCTCAAGAGAACTTGAGCGATACACATGACGAGGATGGGAATGGGAAACACGAGGGGAATGATTCACATGCTAACCCACACGGCATTAACATTGATAGTGAGAAACTTGATGAGCAACCACTTGATGCGTCTTTGTCAGAGAAAGACACAAATCGGGTTGAGGATGAAGACGATATCTCGAACAATCATACCGAGCCTAGAGGAGGTGGTGGCACGGAGGGTGAAGAGGTGCCATTCGAAGAGTTTAAGTCCAAATCAGTGAGGAAGAAGGCTCACAAGAAGACTCAACGAGAGGCTCAACAAGAGGCGCAAAGGGAGGTGATTGTTGGCCTTAAAGCCGACCACAAATGGGCTCCTAAGAAGCAAAAAAACAACAAGAATGGCCGGAATATGCAGGAGGATTCCGGACATGATAAACACCAGTTTGTGCGTCAATGATTGTCCTTTCATGGAACGTTAGGGGGCTTAATCATCCCCCGAAACAAAGTGATGTCCGGAAGGCTATAAGGGAATGCAAGACGCACATTTGTGGTTTGTTTGAAACCAAACTTAAGGGTGATGCCAAAGGAAAGAAGTTTGTTGATGCTTTGTCCGATGGGTGGAGGTTTGTTACCAACTTTCAACATCATACTAGGGGTCGGATCTTGGTTTGTTGGGATCCACTTTGAGGTGCATGGAGCTTCATCTCAACACATTTGCAGGGGTTGCTCGTTGTAGAACCGCGGGGCTCTGGATTGGCATATGTTTTGTTTATGGTCTCCACTCGGTGGTGGAGAGACGAGGCATTTGGGAGGCTATTTCAAACATCTTAGGGCTGATGAACCTTCCTTGGATCTTTGCCGGGGACTTTAATAACGTCATGGGGCCGGGTGAGAGGATTAATGGTGAACCGGTCACAACTTATGAATGCAAGGATATGGTAGAGGCTTGTCAAGGCCTTGGCTTGGTGGATGCTCCTTCCGTAAGTTCAGACTTGTTCACTTGGACGAACAAGACAATTTAGAGTCAGCTTGATAGGGTCCTAATCAATGACGCTTGGTTGCACTTGGAGACGTCCTGCTCCACGAAATTCAGGGAGAAATGGTTGCTCTCTCGGACCACAAACAGTCCATCGTCACTTTGAGCACCGAGAGGCATGAGCAAAGGTACTCGTTCAAGTTTTATAATATGTGGGCTGATCATGAGAGCTTCGAACGCATTTTGTGGGAGAAGTTGAATACAACTCCTAGAGGCTCGTATTAATACCGGCTATGCAAGTTGTTGAAGGGCTTGAAAGCGCCTCTTAAGGGACTGAATTCTGGAGAGTTTAGCCATATTTCATCTCGTGCTGGAAGGGCTAAGGAAGAGTATGCCACGGCGTTGGATGAGCTCCGATCCAATCCTGATTCTGAGGACCTTCGAAGAGATGCCGAGAAGGCCAATAGTTATGCGCCTTTGTAATGCCGAGAGATTATTCCTTGCGCAGAACGCAAAGGCCAAGTATATTCTTGAGAGTGACCGGGGAATGAGATACTTCCATGCTTTGATGTGTGCTAATGGAAAGAGGAGGATCATTACTTCTATTGTGAAAGCGGATGGAAGTCGGACGTCTTCGGAGACTGAGGTAAGTCTTGAGTTCTTGATTACTTTCGGTCTCTCTTTGGTATGGATGTGGAGGAGTCCGAGGATTTAAGCTGGAGGTTTGCTCATGGAGCCACAGTTTCCTTGGATGATGGTAGTATGTTGGAGAGTTCGGTTTCTAACACAGAAATTAAGGAGGCGCTATGGGCTATGAGGGATGAGAAGGCCCCGGGACCCGACGGTTATTCGGCTAAGTTTTCCAAGGCATCGTGGGAGATTGTTGGTGGGGAGGTGTGTGCGGCCATCAAAGAGTTTTTCCGCAATAGGAAACTCCTCCGTCAACTCAACCACACCACCATTGCCTTGATTCCCAAGGTCGACAACCCTCTTCGTGTTGATCAGTTTCGGCCGATAGCTTGTTGTAACATCATCTACAAGATCATCACGAAGATCATGACCTCTAGACTTGGAAGATGTCTTGGGAGCGTTATTGACCAAGCCTAGAATGCATTCATCGAGGGTTGTCTCATGTCCGACAATGTGTTCTTTGTTCAAGAGTTACTCCGGCGTTACAATGTTAAAAGGGACACTCGGCGTTGTTTCCTTAATGTGGATCTAGCGAAGGCTTATAACACCATCTCTTGGAGATTCTTGGAGTTTTCCATGAAAGAGATTGGGTTACCCCCAAGTTTATTTCTTGGGTAATTTAGTGCGTCACTTCCGCTTCATATTTGATCAAGATCAACCAAGGCATCCATGGCTTCTTTAGAGGCAAACGGGGCTTGAGGCAAGGTGATCCTCTTTCACCTCTTCTCTTTGTTATATGCATGGAATTGTTTTCGAGAATGGTCAAGAAAGAAACAGCCCGGGCTGAGTTCCAATTTCACCAACATTGTGGAAAGATGCGCCTATCTCATCTCATATTTGCAGATAACGTCGTGATGTTTTCCCTAGGTGATTTACAATCGGTAAAGATTCTGATGGGTTGTTTGAAATCCTTTGAAGAGATCTCGGGCCTCAAGGTCAACACAACTAAATCATCGGCGTTCCTGGCCTCCGTCCCGGACTCGGAGAAGGCTCACATTTTAGCAGCAACCGGGTTTCGAGAAGGTTAATTTCCTTTTGTTACTTAGGCATTCCGATCATCCCTTATGGTCTCCGAGTCATACACTTCTATCCCCTTATTGATCAGATTGGTCGACACCTCACTTCTTGGGCAAAGAAAAGCATCTCCTTCACCAGAAGGAAGGAGCTCATTTCCTCGGTCTTACAAGGTACGAAATCTTTTTGGCTCTCAATCCTTTCGGTTCCCGCGGTGGTTATCTTGAAACTGGAAGCTATGTGTCGGAACTTTCTTTGGAGCAAACCCAAAGTTAGTTGGATGAAGGTTTGTTTACCGAGGGATGAAGGGGGGCTCGATCTCCGGGACCTTAGCACTTGGAATCGTAGTTTCATGGCCAAGAACTATTGGCATATAGCATCACTCCGAGATTCCATGTGGGTTAGGTGGGTACATCATCAGTACTTCGAAGTGATTGATGCATCGGAGTGGAATGCGCATAGGTGTGACTTGCCTTTGATCAAAGGTATGCTTGGCGCCTGGGACAAGATTGAAGCCCTTGAGGGTAGAGATTTTCCCGTCTTGGAGCTGTTGGAATCTTGGTGCATTGATGGTAAGTTCAGCGTCTCAAAGGCATATGACATGCTTAGAGACAGGGTTCCCACGGTACCATGGGTTCGAGAGGTATGGGTGAAACGTATCACCCCTAAGCACATGTTTATTTTGTGGTTGGCGGTGCTGGGATGGCTTTCCACTTTCGACCGACTCTATTTCTTGGATATCGACCATTCATGCCGGTTTTGTAACGAGGAGCTTGAGACCCTTGATCATGTGCTCTTTACATTTTCTTACTCCATGTCTATTTAGAGCGTTACCCGAAGCCGGTTCGGCATCCCCTCAGCTATCAACTCTCTTCACGACGCTATCCATTGGTTAAGAAGCTCCGTCAAAGGGCATGGTGTCCGTGCTCAAGCCCACCGTTTTGCAGTCTCCTCATCGGTCTACTTCATGTGGCAAGCCTGGAATGCGAAGGTGTTCGATGACAATCATGTTCCCTCGGAGGTGGTCACTCAGTTGATTTTTACTCATGTCTTTCGGTTGTTGCATGATTGCTTTCCTTTGGACATTGTGGAAACTATCTAGGAGAGTTCTTGTTTGAGCGTGATGGACTAATGTATGTATTTAGTATTGCTTTGGGGGCCTACGTGCTCGCTGGGAATACACTCTATGGCTCTTTCTCATGACACTAGTTTGATTGTACGAGCCCATTAGGGCATATTTACTATCTATTTACATACGCTACCCTCGATGATGGGGGAGGTTTCGCAAAAAAAAAAGAGCTCTCAAGAAGTGTGGGTGGTTAGAGAGTGCGCTCTCAAGGAAAAAACCTTTTTTCCTTTGCCTCCCCAAACTCGTGAGCCCCCGTTTACATTTTGATGCGTTGAGTGATTTCAATCTTGATTGATCTCATGCATTAAATGTTCACTAGCTTTCTTGGAATCTAATTCCAAGAGATCGTGCTTTCCCAAACACATTTGATTTTGCTTTTTCCATTCCACAAAATAGGTTGAGCAATTTGGTCTTGCACTGTGGGAGCCTCAGATCGTCTTTTTCTAGCCCTTAATCCACACAATAGGGGTTGACTTTGGAGATCTGATTAACTTGTCTTGTACATTATCCAATCAAAGTCTTCCTCTACGAAGATGTTTCTTCCTGATCTAAAGGGACTTGCTTTCATGGGAGGGTAAGCTTTCTTTTATTCCTCTTCTTAACTTAGATCTGTGCTTTCTCTTCCATCTCTCGTAGATCCGGGCTCCCCTTGTTGCAGATCTCTCGGATTTGTTTTGGTTGTGCCATCCCTTGTCCGCTTTTCTTAGTTGCTTGTTTTTTTATGGGAATTTCTGGTGTCATCGTCTACTCAGGAGGGTGAGGGCTCTCCCCCCTCATTCTTTGTCTTTTCTTCTTGCTTCTTGGTAGATCCAGCATCCCTTTGTGTGGTTCTTGATTTCTTGCCTTCGTTCTGGCTGGATTCCTTCTTGTTATGGGGTAATTTCGCGTCCTTTGGGTGATTCTCGTTCCCTTGTTCTTGTTCTGTTTTTTATTTAGAGCTGCTGTTTCGGTGGGTTCTTCATCATTGTTTGTCCGGGGTGAGGTCCTTTGATGGGGTTTTCAACCTCTTTCGATCGCTGTTTTGAGAGTCGGGGCTTGTAGAGGGCGTGTGTTCTTTTTTCCCTCCCCTTTTTTGATATTTTGAGGGTCGTTTAAGCACCCTTGCTCAAGTGTTTTCAGCCTTGTGTTCCCTTTGTGTCTCTGCTGAGTATTTGTTGTCCGATAACCTTCCGTCGGGGAGCTCGAACCTTGTTTCGGGCTCCCCGTCAGTCCTCCTTTAGGTTTCTGGGCATTTAGTTGGTCTTCTTCTTTTGCTTGTCTCTTTTTATTTTTATTTTTATGTCTTCCCTTTATTATGTTTACGTTTTGCTTGAGTCTCCCAGCTCCTTTCATGTCTCTCTCGATTGAGTTCGGGGCGGTTTCGGTGGGTCTCTTGCTGTCGGGACGTGAGTTAGGCACCTTGGGTTCACTCGAATCTTGTCTCGAGTCCTTGATCTAGAGTCTTTTGTCTCCGGTCTTTGCCGTTTGGGAGCTCTTGCCGCTTGGGTCGCCTGGTCCGGGCTTGTTCTTACACAGTTGCATCTCAAAATTCTTAAAGCTTTGCTGCAGATCTGTTTTGGAGCTCATTTGACATTTGAATTTTGTTAGTGGATTGCCGACATCACCATGAGCTGGCCTGCTTACATCACCCTGACATGGGTTGCTTTTTCTTTCCTTAAAGCTGGTCAAATGTTGACCCCCAGCGGCTACATCCTTCACGTTAATATGCAGACCCTGCGTTTCCATGTGACGCTGCAGCTTTTTGGTGGGCCACGACCGTTGCTTTTAAGAGCTCGTAACTTTGCATTTGGATGAAGGTCTTCACTTTTGGTCCATTTGGAAATGGACTATACTTTGGGCTTTCCATTTGCATCAGGTCCTATTGGGCTCTTGGAAGAATGGACTTCAAATATAATATCAATTGCTTCCAAATTGTGGGCCCATTTTGGTAGATCAGACCTTGTCCATTTTGATAATCTATATTTAGATGATAGAGTGGTGCTTGCATGTATCGAACTTTATTGTAATATTTTATTATAGTTCTTGCATGCACCTTAATAGTTCAAAGGGTCTCCCCAACTTGGACCCCTTGGACTATGTTTGGATTTTACTTGGTATTAGGAATAGCCTTTGGTGTCTGGATGGGGCTTGCACACCTCGGGTTATTGCATTAGTCCTCACTTAGGGGTTGCATCCCTTGGGTAGGACACATTGCATGCGCTTTAGGTCTAGTCCTAGGATTAAGACTAGCGCCATTCCCCCTCTTACTTTCCTTATGTAAAAGCTATATATTATTAATACAATTTTTACATTAAAAAAAAAGAGCTCTCAAGAGATTCCTATTCATTTCCATGATGGCGAAATTATTCCATGTAAGTTATTGATTGAGAATGAGGCTTTTATTGTAGGGAATGTTGTGCGTTTGGTCATGTAGGGGGTACTTGCCCTTTTCTTGAGAAGAGGGTGAATGTTGGTGTTCATACTAAGTGAGACTCCAAGGTTCAGAAGAGCTTTGCTCAGAGGGATATTTTGTTAGCCAGGGATGGTAACACCTTGGATGTCGAGGCTCTTGACAAAATTGTAGCAATAAAGGATCCCAAAGGGAAGGGCCCTATGTCTCGAACTTCGGATGCCAAGGTATTTACCGCCGAGGCTCATGAAGGTGAGGTTCATTCGGTGAGAGGTAAGGACACCGAGCATGTGGGTGGGGATTCTCAAACACATATAGACTACGTTCCACCTACAACTAGGGGTGGTTCTCGAGTGCTTATTCCACATTATAAGAGTGTTAAGGGAGGTAATAGGGGTGAGAAACACGGTGAGGGTTCTTCTCGTGCTCAATCTCAAGGTGTCCAAAGTGAGAATCCGAATGGTACTTCACTTGATGAGTCCTCGTCGGATGAGAATGGTGACCGGGTTGAGGATGATGGTGGTGACTCGGACGTCTCAGTCGGGTTTGGAGGATATGCCACTTGTTTGGAGGATGAGGATGGGTTAACTCAATACCTTTCTAAATCGGCAAAAAAAGAAGGCGAAGTTGGTGGTGGTGCAAGCTCTTAAGGCTCAAGGTAAATGGCCTCATAAGAGGATTAGAGGAGCTAAGAATGCACGTGTTGCTAAGGTGAATGCCGAGAAGGAGGGGAGCTCTAAGGAGAAACCATGATCGTCCTTTCTTGGAATGTGAGGGGGCTTAATCATCCCTCGAAACAAAATGATGTTCGAAAATTTATTTTTGATAATAAGGTTAAGATATGCGGTTTGCTTGAGACCAAGTTGAAAAGCACTACCAATCTTCATACTTTTGTTGAACGGTTGGTTCCCGGGTGGAGGTTTGCTACGAACTTCCATCTCCATGAGCGTGGTCGAATTATGGTATGTTGGGATCCCATAGACCTTGATATTGACTTGTGTGGTGTCTCAGCTCAGCATTTGGCTTGCTTGGCGAAGTTTAAAGCCTCAGGGTTTCGGTTTGGGCTTTGTTTTACTTAAGGTTTGCATTCGGTTGTGGAAAGACGACACTTGTGGGAGTCGGTTTCCGTGGAGCTGGGTATGGTATCTCTTCCATGGATAGTTTTGGGCGACTTTAATAATTTCATGGCGTTGGATGAGCGAATCAATGGGGAGCCCGTTACTATGTATGAATGCAAGGATATGATCGACGCTTGCCATGATCTAGGCCTTGTTGATGCCCCTTCTAGGGATAAATCTATGTTAACTTGGACAGATCGCCGGGTCTGGAGCCGTTTGGATAGGGTCTTATTTAACCATGATTGGGTGAGTTGTGATATGACTTGCTCGATTCATTTCTCGGATATGTGGCACACATTTGATCACAAGACGGCTTTGGTTACGTTGAGCAAGGAATTGTTAGCTGCGAGGTCTTGCTTCAAGTTCCAAAACATGTGGGTTGATCATGCTAACTTTAAACGCATTGTGCGAGAGAGTTGGGTCACCCATTTTCGTGGACCATACCACTTTCGTTTGTCTCGCTTGTTGAATGGTATGAAATATCCTTTGAAGGTGCTTGATCGTCGGGAGTTTAGTCATATTTCTTCTCATACGTGTCGGGATATCTTCGAGTATGCATCAATGTTGGATGATTTGAGGGACCATCCTCATTCGGATGTGATCCGGGGACTAGCCGATAGAGCTCGGTTGCAAGCGCAGCGTATGACCCGGGCCGAGAGGGTATTTCTTGCTCAAATGGCTAAGGCCAAATATGTACTCTATTCGGACCGAAGAAGTAAGTATTTTCATGCCCTCATGAAGACCAATGGGAAGTGCCGCCTTGTGTCCTCTATTGATCGAGATGATGGGAGTCACACCTTGAATGAGGCCGAGGTTGCCCAAGAGTTCGTCACTTATTTTACTTCTTTGTTCGGTAGAGACGTTGAGGTTGCCGAGGACCCTAGTGGCAGATTCGCTTTAGGTGCGTTGATTTCGCAAGAGGACGGTATGATGCTAGAGCAATTTATCTTGAATGCGGAGATCAAGTCCGCTTTGTGGTCTATGGGGGATGAGAAAGCTCCTGGTCCCGATGGGTTTTCTGTAAAGTTCTTTAAGGCTTTGTGGAATATTGTTGGGCCGGAAGTATGTGGCGGTCAAGGAATTCTTTGTGAATGGTAAGCTTCTCCGACAATTTAATCATACTACTATTTCTCTCATTTCAAAGGTGGCCAACCCTTGCCGAGTTGAGCATTATCATCTTATTGCTTGTTGTAATGTTATTTATAAGCTCATAACGAAGATCATGACAGGGAGACTTGGGAAATGCTTGGGCCAAATTATTGATCAGGCTCAGAGCACCTTTGTGAGCGGCCGCCTATTGTCCAAAAATGTTTTCTTAGTGCAAGAATTACTTCGCCGGTATAATGTGCATCAGGACACTAAAAGATGCTTCTTAAATGTTGACCTTGCGAAGGCTTATGATACTATCTCTTGGAGGTTCCTTCGGTTTGCTATGGTGAGTATAGGGCTGCCTCCAAGATTTGTTGCATGGGTCATGGAATGCGTTTCTACTGCTACTTATTCTATCAAGGTCAACAAGGGTATTCATGGCTTCTTTCATGGCAAGCGAGGCCTCCGACAAGGTGATCCGCTTTCACCTTTGCTTTTTGTGATTTGTATGGAGTTTTTGTCTCGTAAGATTCGAAAGGAGACTGCCCAACCGGCCTTTACTTATCACCAACATTGTGAGAAAGTGCGCTTGACTCACCTTATTTATGCGGATGATGTGGTTATGTTCTGCCGAGGTGACTTGGGTTCCGTTGGGGTCTTGCTATATTTTCTTAGATGACAAGGCCGGGCTGAAGGTTAACATTGCAAAATCCTCCGTCATCACAACTTCTATGTCCGAGGATGACAAGGCCGCTATCATTGCGTCCATTGGTTTTGCCTAGGGTCGATTCCCATTCCACTACTTGGAGATTCCAATTACCCCTCATGAGCTCCGAGTGATGCATTACCAGCCTCTCCTGGACCGTAAATCAACTTCTATTGGTGCATGGGCTAAGAAGTCACTCTCTATTGCGGGGCGAAAGGAGTTGTTGGCATCGGTGTTGCAAGGTAATGCAGCTTTTTGGTTATCTATGTTACCACTTCCGACTTTTGTTCTCTCAAAGTTGGTATCGCTTTGTCATAATTTTTTGTGGAAGAACCCCAAAGTGAGATGGGGTAAGGTCTATACTCCCATAGCCGAGGGCGGTCTTGGCCTGAGGGACCTTCGAAAATGGAACGATAGCTTCATGCTTAAGCATTATTGGCATATTCTTGATTGTTGGGAGTCTTTATGGGTTAGGTGGATTCATCATTGATATCTAGAGATCATTGATGCTCCATCATGGCTCCCTCATAGGCGTGACTCACCGCTTATCAAAGCGGTCTTGCGTGCTCGCGACTTGGTTGACACTCTTGATGGTGGAGATCGTTCGACATGTGAGCTCTTGGCCTCTTGGGGCTTTGTTGGTAGATTTTGTGTCTCGAAAGCGTATGATTCATTGCTTGATCGGCTCCCAAAGGTTAGGTGGACTAGAGAGGTGTAGGTGAGATGTAACACACCCAAGCACATGTTTGTGTTGTGGTTAGCGGTACTTGGGAGGTTATCCACCTTTGATAGGCTTTTCTATCTTGACATAGATCACTCTTGCCGGTTTTGTGGCCTTGCTCTTGAGACACATGTTCATATCTTCTTTCAATGTCCTTATGCCAAGGAGGTTTGGAGTATTGTGGGTTGTCGATTTGGGATACCCATGGTTGCATCTTCCTTGGATAGATCCTTGGATAGATGCTTGAGGTTGCCTATTTGGCACATAGATTTGCCCTCTCCGCTTCGGTGTACTACCTATGGCATGCTAGGAACGCCAAGGTTTATGACGATAATACAATCCCTTCGGAGATGATAGCTCGTCTAATATTGACTCATGTTTTTCGATTGTTGCATGATTTGTTTCCTTTACATGTTGTTGAGACAATTTAAGTCCTTGGTTGTTTGTTTCGCTTCTCCTTAGTTTGTACTTTCAGTTGCCTGTTTGTGGTCGGAGTACTCGTTATGACTTAGGTATTGCCGAAGGGGTCTGCGCACCTCTTGGAATACTTTGATCTATTTCTTGTTGTTCACTTGTTTGTACTAGCCTTTTTGGCTTTATATCTTTTTCTATGAATTTAACCACCATTCCCCTTTGGGGTTTGGATTCTCAAGAAGGAAGAGCTCTCAGTGGGGAAGGGTGTTAGAGAGAGAATCTCTCAATGGAGGTGGGAGGTTTCATCCCTCTCCATGCTTCCATCCTCTCGTTTTGGCCTTTCCCCTAGCTCACAATCGTATACCGGCACAAATCATCAACTAACCCACTTCATTAAATGAATCTATTCCATATCTTGCCAAATCCTGCGCTTTTTCATTTAATGAAATGGTAAATATTTTTGTCGTTGAATATTCAACATCTTCAATGGGATGGCTTAGTTTTTGGCCACTCAAAGATGTAGCTGGCTCATCCCATCGGCTTTTTTGAGATTCTCGGCTTTCACCTCCAGATTTGGGCTTTTATCATCCAAATGTTTTGATTCTTAGAGGTTTTGCCTATTTTGGGTGAAGGTGGGGTTGTCCTAGCCTCGCAAATCTAGGCTTCCACTCAAATCTAAGGTCCTTTGTCCTCCTTCAGCCAAGATCCACCGCTTTTGCAAGGTTTTTGCTCAGATTTGGGAACTTTTTGGTCATTCGTTGTAGATCTACAGTCCAAGTTGTGTTTTTCTCCAGATCTGAGCTCAGATTGAGTTCGTTGGTAAGGGTCTCTTTCAGATCTACTCCCTCCTTTGCTATTTCTCTAAATCTGGTTGGGTCCCTTCGGTTGTTTTTTATTTTGGAGTCTCTCGGTTGGTTTAAGGTCTTGTTCCTTTATCCCTTCCCTCATGGTCGTTTGTTTCAGTCCATTGTTCTACACGGTTGTTCACCATGGGTACTCCTTTTCTCGTTGTTGATGTTCTCTTTTTGTTTGAGTTCGGTCGAAACCGTTCCTTGTTCCTTATTTGTTTTGGTGGCTACAGCTATGTCGTTCTTCCTTGCATTCACGAGGCTGCTTTTGGGGTCTAGTGGGTTGGGCTTGTTTGATGAGTCAATGTATAGTTGCCCATCCTTTCTTTTGTAGCCAGCTTGTGTTCTTGACAATTCGAAGGGGCGTTGTCTTGGGTTTCTAATTTTTTCATTGTCTACTTGAGGAGTTCAAGGGTGGGGGCTGATTGGAGGATATTGTGCACTTGTTGAGCTTGACCATGGCTGTTCCTAATTGCTTCCCCATGGGTTCCAAGTAGGCTCTTGTTAGTACTGCTATTCCCATGCCTTTGGTTTGATTTCGGAGCTGTTTTGATCATAATTTGGAGCTCCTGATGCTGCTTTGCGAGCTATGTTTTTGCAGTTGGGCGTCACTGATTTTATGAGGTCTTGTGCTGCGTTTTTTGTTGCCCTCTTGGAGTTGTCTTATGGCTCACTGTTTTGATCATGGGATGTTTTTGATTGAGTTTCGATGGCTCGCAGCTCCTCTTTGTTCTGAAACGATGCATTCTCTAGGGCAGTTGGGGCTGCGAGCTTACACCTGATGTGTTTCGAGGGCTTCGTTAATGTAGCTTGGGCTGATTTTGAGCTTAATTTAAGGAGCTGCGGTCTTGGTTGTTTTCTTAGGGCTGTTTAATAGTTGCTTGAACCCCACATTGGCAGAATTTCTTGTCCGAGTTCGTGGCGTTTCAGGGCTGTTTTCATCCCTTCGTAAGCAGTTATGGGTCACCTGTGCTACTGGCCTCCTTTGCGCCTCTCTTGGAACTTAAATCAGGCTGCTCTCTAGTGATATTGGAGGCTGTTTCGATTAAGTTGATCCTCGTTCGTGACTTTTTTTTATAGAGGTTCTTGGTGCTATTAATTTGTGGGTTGGCCTTGTACTTGTTATTAATTTCCCGGCAGTTCGTGTAGCTCTCGACACTAGGTTCTCTGCCTCTCCCGAGCGCTACTTGGCTTGCACTTTTGAGGGTCGACAAACTGGGACTGATTGCTTAGCTCGCCCGAGCGCGTTCCGAGAGATGGTTTTGCTCTAGCTTCTTCTACGCATGTTCAATTCCGGGTAGGATGGATTGACTCCGCCGACTCACAGTATTAGTACATAGAGCTACCTCCCATGAGTTGCTCGTGTGGGGATCACTTGGTCGAAGCCCTTCGACGTCTGCTAGATGCAGTTGCTGTAGTTTTAATTGCATCCGGGTACCTTCCTCCTTTTAGTTGAGTTCCTTTGGTGTCCATTAGATGAGGTTTGTCCTTTGTCCGGGTGATGAACTCCACTCCCTTCCTCACAGCTCCGAGCAAATTTGATGAGATCCTTGAGCTTGAATTGAGCTACCTCCTACTTGCATATCTACTTACACTTTGTAGTAGCTTGGGCTTTCACGATGAAGTAAGCTTGTATGTTGGCCAAGAGATGGGGAGTTGAGGGTGTAACACCTCCTTTTATAACCCAAGGGAATGTCACAGCGCCAGTGATTACGCGGACTTTAATGTCTTTGTAACCACCTTAGGCTTATAGGGACATGCAACCATGCTCACATAAACAAGATGATAATATTATACATAAATAAAATACAATTAAATCGTTGAAGACTTTAAATGAAACAAATAACTAAGTATACAACAACACCATTACAATGTTTCGATAGCAAATACAAGATATATGAAGAAGGAAACTCTTAAATCAAAACAATAATAACTACTAAAAATGTTTGAAGACGATTCTGACTCACATTTCCAACCTTCGACTTTGTAGTGCTTTATCTAAATCTGTGAAAACCAGCCATCCAAACAAAGGACGGTTAGTCCGCTAGAACTAGCAAGTGACGGCACGAAAGCAGAGACAACTTTGGATTCAAGTGACCATGAAACGGTGAGAATTTAATCCAAATGAGATTTGAATATTTGAAGTGAATTGGCTTATTTGTGACCCGACCCTCCTATGACACGGATAACCCGAAAGGGTTGAGTAAAAGATGTATTAGGAATCATATCCCGATTACGGATGGAATATGACATAGCTTGAAACAAGTTATGATTACTACCCATTACATTATTAATACATTGTTTATTATACTATCTAAACTAAGTATTGGTTCAAAAGGTACTCGATGTGGCCCAAAATCGACCCAGAGGGCAGGACTCGATCTTCCGGAGAATTTTAAACCACGGGCTGAGACAGTCGATTAAGGGTTGATCTTGTGTCCCCCAATACCTAGTTCAAACCATGTTTGTTACTTATACATTAATCTTCACTCGCTTACTCACCATGATATACATTTTATGTCTTTCATCTTTTTATCGACTACTACCGATCCCACTCTCTCTATAGTGGATAGCGACCTACAACCACTTTGGTTGGGTAACACATCGCATGGAAGTGTGTTAGTTTCATGAAACCCTAAGACCGAGAAGTAACGACCTCGACCTGACTTTACCAACACTTTACTTTCGAATTTCAACTTTATGATTCACTTTACTTTACAATTTTCACTTTATGATTCACTTTACTTTACAATTTTCACTTTATGATTCACTTTACTGTACACTTGTAACCTTATTATTCACTTCACTTTAAAATTGTAACCTTATGATTCACTTTACTTTTCGATGATTGATATGTTTTTTTCCTATTATATATGATATAATATAAAATTGTATATGATCAATCAATTCGTCGTTACTTCTCAGAGGATAGGTAGGGATTCACTTTACTTTAAAATTGTAACCTTATGATTCACATTACTTTTCGATGATTGATATGTTTTATTTTGATTGAATTGGATTCAATTAAGTTTCACTCGCAACAAACAATTCACATTGTTACAACTTAAACGAAATAATCAAAACGGATACATATCCCTTTCTTAACCAGTTACAGTTAGCATGAAAGAACAAAATAAATCATGCTTTACTACAAAATGTGGGTATTTATGTCATTATTTTATAGAGACGTCGAATAATAACATCACCCAATTATACTTGCCAAATTCAAACTGAACGGTAAATAAATCACACAAGGCAGATGAATTGTAATTTATTTTTATTTAACTTGGCAAGCAATCAAAGATAGGAAAACAAACAAGACACGAAGGCACCAATTGAGTGGAAAGGCTCGGAATGTCACTTGCCTTGATTTAGAGTTGCAAGCGTTAACGGTTAGTCAGCCTCGAATTCCTTCGGATGAGGGCAAGGGTAGCCTAGTCTCTGCGAGTTAACAAGATTGGAAGCAATTTATGCCCAAACAAAAACAGGGTTAGAATATGGAATTATAAAAATTGAAAAGGGCATAATCTGGAAAGAGTGGAAAGTATGGGAGGTTTTACGTAGTTGTGCTCCTTTAAACTCCCTCCCGACAGTAGCGCTTCGCAGAGAGTTCCCGGGAAGCTTCAACGACGTTTCGACGAGACACTAGAGGCGGCACGGCTCACGGCGGCGTACGAGGGTTGCGGCAACGGACTTGTGGTTGCTGGGCGCTCCTCCGGGTGGCGAATGGTTGCTCCAGCAATGGCGGACGAGGGATACCGAGTTGCTCCGGCAAGGTTATTCAAAATTGGGGGTTTTGGATTCGGGATGATTTTCTGAAAACCTTGTGAGGGGAAACGTTGCCGAAAGGGTGTTTATAGGGGGAGGATTGAGGGACGGATTTGATTAAAATAATTCCATAAATCGATTAGATAATCAGTCTTAACGCTATTCCGATCCTTAATTTGGTGAGATTCGGCCTGACTGGAGCGGATTGGGGTGATTTTTGAATTTGGGGATAAGTTCGTTTGGTTGCGGTTGGACCTCAAATCTCCAAATTGGTTGCGTAAATCTCACCCTCATTGAGTCAAGAACATTCTAGAAACAGAAACGGTAAGATTCGGGTGAGATTTGTGGGAGGGAAATCTCACCATTGTTCAACCGTGAACGCAGCGGGAGGTTGAAGGAGAAGCGGTTCAGTGAAACCGGTTCACAGATTTTTTTCTTTTTTTGATGGTTCGGTTCAAGTAAACCCTAAAGAAAATCGGTTTTAAACCTATATCTATATATATATATATATATATATATATATATATATATCCGAATATTTCTCTTACATATATAAAAGAGAGAGTTTCGGATGAATAGTGACATTTTTTTTTTCCGATTTTGCCCTTATTATTACATCAAATTGCAATTTCATCCCTAGTTGAGATTTTCAATTACAAGGCTAATGCCATTACACACATCTCGGGCTCGGTCACTCACCCTCTTCTTCCTCAAACCTACCCGCTTCTTCCCCGTCAAAATCGGAGCTCAAGCTCTCTACCATGGCAGCCGACACTTGCTCCTCTCTTGTTCTCGCTATCTCGCTGCTCAAACTCCCTCCCTTCATGGTCTTCCTTCTTCCTCGCGCGAGCAGCAGGCCTTACGAGCACCTTGCGCCTCGCCCGAGCAGCTAGCAGCACCCGCACCAGCCGAGGCCAGCCCAGTGGCAACTTCCAGCAGCGTCTGTGACCACCTTTCTTTCCTCATTCCTCCATTGAAGCCCTTGAGGTGAGAAATTTGGGAATGTTTCCATGAATTTGGGTTTTAAATTGTAAGGAATTTATGATTGGAATAAGATTGATTGAGAAATTTGACTTGGATTGTGGCTTGCTTGTTATTTTGAAGGAAAATAAAATTTAGCTTTCATTAATATTGGGTAGAGAGTTAGGGTCCTTGGTTGAGATTTGGTGGATTTAAGTGGTTTGGTTAAGTTTTTTGGTTCAACTCAAATGTTTTGATATTGCGAAGGGTTTTGACTTCCAATATGAAAAATGTATTTGAATAGATTTTGGGATTTAGTTGATTGATATACATATATTCATTTGATCTTTTATGGCTTTGTTTAAATTATCAGTTTTTATTCGGTGAAGTGGGAACTCTACTAGGATTCATGATTAGGGCTTTGATTGAGCAAGAGATAGAGAGTGGGTTCATCAGAGGACCTCCTCGCTCCTCGAAGTCCCTCATATCGCCACCGGAGACCTTCTTCGCAACGAGCTCTCCTCCTCCGGTCCTCTTTCCCAGCAGGTTACTCATTCTACCTTTGATTTACGATTTCAGAGAGTCGATTGGTGGAGGTAGCTAGCCATTTTTGGAATTGTGTGTTCATGTTTAATTTTCTGAAATTTGGATTTAAGATTGATTAATTTTAGGTAGCATCCAAACTGCCAAAGAGCACATGCATATACTAAAATTTGAGATAATGAACACTTGAAAAGTGAAATTAGCTATTTTTTCTAAAATAGCCACAGAGAATATGTAATTGTTGATTCCTATCCTTCACCAACTTCTTCCCTCGCCATCTTTTTGACCAATACATGTACAATTTCAAGTTGAACAATTTTTAGGGAAAAACAAAACTGCATTATAAGATGTTGTAAAAATCTTTGTACATTATGCCCATTTGTGTACATTAGAATGATTAGTCTATGGTTTACCGATTCTTGTTTAGGCTTCATGTAATTTCTCTATTATCAAATGTCTTAGCTGAATCAATATTATTAATCATGTAGTGTAAGGACTTAGGGTTTAGGTCTCATCGAATTATAATTGCCAAGTTTCATATGCTTGACTGGATCATTCTCGTATCTTTAATGATAATAGAAGTAGTCTTAAATGTTATCGAGTCGTTCACCGCTTTATTGGATAAGATTTATAATAGATCTAACATTCCCATTGGAGTCAAATATTTTTCCCTTTCTTATGTTTTTTTTCTTCTTATAGATAATACTTATTGTGCTGCCTATTGTGTAGCCTTCGGCGCAATGTACTCCAGTACTTCAGAAGGAAAAATATTTATGATATGTGCATCATATTGCATTAAATTGCCTTCTTCTTCTACCCATCTTGATTTTAATTTTAAGGATGCTAAATTAATAGATATCCCAAATGTCCAGGGATTATGTACTTCGTCTTGGTTACAAGAGTTACAACTGGTGCTATTAAAGATGAAGTTGGGAGGTCATGCCCCAATTTTTTTACCATTATTTTCTAAATAGAACAGTGGTGTGTATATTATCTATCATTCTGTAATAATGTTGCTAACTTTGTGATAAGTTTGGCTCATTGTTTTCATCATTGAGTACATTTTATGTTCAGAATTTTGATCCAATAACCAATGGTGTGTGTTTAGAATGGAGATCTAAATATTACGGAGTATAAAAGAAGTTCATAAAATAAATTCCATGTGACTTCCCACATGCGAAGCACTAAGAGATGTTACTAGTACTTTATAAAAAGTCTAGCTAAATTAATTAGATGTTATAATATTATTATTGTTATGTGGATGTAAATATACACTTTACTAATATAGAGTTTTGTCTATAGATAGATTTACAATTGCTTGGAGCTTAAGAAGTTTTCTCTATATATTGTATCGGTGTAATACCAAGAGGCATCAATTGAATACAATCTCATATTCTCCTCCTCTTGATCCTTCTGTTTTATAATACGTTATCAACACGATATCCTCTAAAACTAAAACCCTAGCCGTCAACGTCTCCTCTCTCACTGATTTCGGTTACTTATTGCTGCGGGAGCAGAGGCGCATTGACATGGCGAAGAAAGCTCTGAATTGGTACAACCTGGACCCCGATTACCGGTTTCTCCATGAAAGGATCTCCAATCTGTTCGCCGATCGCCTCAAATCAGACCTCGAAAGCCTCAATTCCGGCCACATGAACAAGATCGGCCTCGCGGCGAAGTGGTGCCCGTCGATTGACTCGTCATTCGACCGATCGACTCTCCTATGCGAGGCGGTCGCTAGGAAGGTGTTTCCGCGGGAATCGTCGCCGGAGTACGCCGACATTGAGGAGGCTCACTATGTCAACCAGATGATGCAAAGGGAAGTTTTTCGATTGTTCTTCTTCTTAATTATCCATGGTTTCTTTAAATTTGAGGTAATTGAGTCAATAGTGTTTTTATTATTTACAGTTCTATACTATGATTTGATTGAATTGGTTTGATTCTTATATATGTTGTCGTGGTTTGAGTTTGTGATAAAGCGGTGCCATCGAGATTTCGAGACCCTCGTCTTTATCTCCAAATCAACCAAGAAAGATCGAATCTTTCGAGACCCTCGTCTTCATCTCTAAATTAACCAAGAAAGATCGAATCTTTTTCCCGTTCTTCCAAGATGGGGAGTGCAGACAGAGGTGGGTTTGCTATCGATGACAAGGGTGGAGTGACTGAGTACAATTTCAGATTGGGGTTGAAGATGATGATAATGGCCAATAACCATCAAATCCCTAACGATGAAATCTCCGCAAGCATTGATTTTTCGGCGACCGGGATACTCCTGCAGCTAGCGGTCGCTCCGATGGCGCTCTCCGCAAACTCCATCGGAAAATATGAGTGGAATTTGGGGCAAATTTGTTTTAATTATAAAACCAGCCCCAGAGTTCTAAAGAAATTGCGGATTGGTTGGCACTTTTCAATAATTACATAAAAAAGACCTAAATTTTTAGGGTTACAAGTTTTGATGAGTGGAAAATCTCCCGAAGTAGATTAATGTCCACGTCTCCTGAAGTAGACAGATAGAGAAATCACATCCCCGTAGAGATGATCATTTATTAGTCCTAGATTTCTGCGCCGTCGTTGAGGTAAGGGAGGTAAGTGTAATTTAATTTTTCTAATTTATTATTTTATTTATAAATAATTTAACTGGTTCCCCGAAGTAGAAAATATTAAATCTCTCGAAGTGGATGAAAGTATTTAATGTGATCGATAAAATTCATCCCAGTAATGATGAAACAACGAATATCATCCACGTAGTGATGATCAATGATTATTATTTTATTTAGTTTATTATATTTTTATCATTCATCTCCCGAAGTAGATGAAAAGATAATTCTTCTGAAGTAGATAAAAACACATAAGAGGTACGACTGGTACATTATAGTTTGTTTGAATCTGTTTCGGTGTGTGACTATAAGAGGTACGTTGATTTTACTTGCTTGATTAATTAAATTGATCAATTAGAATTTAAAAGGATTTAAGACATGTACATAAGGATGGATAGAATTATGTTATATGATATGTGTTTTAAATGAACCATGATTATAATTTCTTAATATTTTTGTTTTGGTGAGAGTGGTTTGTCTACGGATCCACACCAAGATATCATGGTAAAATGAGGCGAACCTTAGAAGATTGAACTCTACTTGGTAGTGAGCCTATCTATTTTAATTAGGCTCGACTTTAAGGCTCACGATGGAGTTGGACCGATTTCTTAATACTGGTATATGCAATCGGGGTTGCGGTCAGGTAAGCCTAAACATCATGTACTTGAGTTATGATTTTTGTGTCTCTTGATCATAAGTGAATATATATGTGTGTTGTGAGTTCATCTCATAAATTAAATATGGATTGCCATTTAGTTGAATTGCTAATTGCAATATGACGTTATTGACTGCACATGTAGATTTTATATCATAAATCATGTCATAGTGCTAATATACTTTGATGTATAAGAATTTAAAGCATTGATAAATTATGTGCGATTTGGGGTTGACGATCCATATATGATATAGATATGGTTATTTGATAAATTGACCATATATTGGATGGATACATGATAAATTATATCTAAATGAATTGATACATTGATAAGTTGATAAATAAATAACGTCATCATGCATCGATTAAAATATTAGCCTCATCTTTGTAGATATGAAATAAGATGATATTGTTGATTTCATTATGTACTTGTACCTATTTGTTTCATAAATGATTTATTTCATAGAAGGTGAAATATAAACTCCTGAAGTGGTTAAACTTGTTTGATTCATGGTCACCAGAAGTTGACATTATTTATGTGTCATGAAGTTGATTTGTATATGACTTAAATTGTATGAAATTGAAATTTGAGATAGTTATTTTTTTTTGAAAGCCAAATTTGAGATAGTTATTGAACCTATACTATTTGTGGATGATATTGTTTATTGAAACAAATGATAAATATTTGGATCGATATCCACCTGAAGTGGCCAAATAAATTTGTGATTGATATTGTTTATTCAGATTATTTTTGTTATTTACTTGTGAGGTGTATATATTTACTTTTGCACAAAGCTCAAACTGTTTCCAAAAGAAACAACTTGTTAAGAGTTTTTATGCCATAAACATATGTGGTTTTATGTTGATAAATATTATTTATGTCATTAGTGTTAATAAAGGCTATCTATTGAATGAAAAGCCTAAATGATCCAACACCTTTGATTATGTAAACGCTACCATTTTTTTTGGTTTGTTATTAGTTCAATTTGGCTATTTTAAGGTACATGGAATCATTATTTTATTTATCTATTTGATTTGATTTGCATTTTATGTATACGAATATGCATTGGAAATGTTTCTTGAAGAAACAATTATGGGTAGATAATGCCAATTTTATTCAACAAATGATGATCTGGGAGAAGAGTTTGTAGCACATCCTTGTTAAATTGTGTGAAATTGATAAAATTAGTTCACGAGAGCCCGAATACTCTTTATTTTGGAATCTTGTTCAAAATCTACTTGGGTATGGTATAACTTAAATAAATAGCTAGCTAAATGATCTATGGTTCATAACAACCTCTCTTATTGGTAGATGCAATATATATTGTTTACCCCTAGCAGAGGACATAAAGAGGATACGGTGCACGCGACCGTTGTTAGGATACTGGTCATAATTTTGAAAATGATTATAGATAATCATGTATGAGTCGACTCCCACATCAAGGAGAATGTGGAAGAACAAGTCAAAGATGATGGTTTACCTATTGGATTTGTAATCTCCCAAACTGTGAATGAATCATCGCATGAAAATGTTAGAATGGTTTAGAGCTTGGTACTTGATGATATAGAAAACCTGGAGTTTTCAAGATGAAATAACTAATGAGTATTTGTAGTAAGTCTATACTTGGCATAATTAAACCTTATACATATCTCTAGAAGAGCGTCAAAACACTCTAAAGGGAATGAGTGATGATAGATAAATTGGGATCGTCAAAGCAGATAATTACCAAAAGCGGTGGTTTTCCTCTAGTTGAGGATGTCAAAAGAAGATCCAACACATAATAAATAGATTACCCATATTGGCAAGATAGATGATATATAGATATGTTGGATAAATGCGCATTGAGAAGCTGGCGATTAAATCGACAAAGTGAAATTGTTACTTATGAAATTATTGTTTAGGATAATGCTAACGCATGGGATGACCCAGTAGAGTCATCAATAATAGTTAATAAGCAGGCATGAATATCAAGAGCTTGATTCGATTTCGGTCAACAATAGAGTAAATTCTCCTTCTTGTAATGTATTTCCAGTAGAGCTTGGTATTTACATGTCCAATATAGGCACCGAAATCTCCCCAGATTACACTAAGTTGTTCTAAATCAAGAAAGTTGATGTATATCGAGGATTGGGTCCCCATAGATGATCAATTACCTAGATTTTATCACGGTGATAAAATACTCGGTATTTAGGGGGAGAGGAAAAGGAAATCAAGAAGTAATATATTGCATGATTTAGATCGAAGTTCTAGTAATAGTTTCAAACAATGGTGATATGTCCACTAGTATAAAACTCTTGAAGAGATTTCATGAATGTTGACAATGTTAGAATTGATTACGAGTTGTCTTGAAATGACTAGATCATTGATTATCCAATAAGTAGAGAATTAGTTGGAAATTAGTTGAAAGCTCTACAAATATCTCGACCTGTAGTTCGAGTGTACTAAGAGAGATATTATAATATGAAGACAAATGATCTTTTCATCTTTGATTAGATTGGGAGATTATATTATGTCCATCTTTATAAAATTGGTGATGTATATGCTAAATTGAGAGGGGGGGGGGGGAGTTGTACTCTTTTCCTTAACTTTGGTTTTTGTCCTATTTGGGTTTTTCCAAAGCAAGGTTTTTAACGAGGACTCCCCTCACAAGGATACATGATATATCCTAAATTCTAGAAAGAAATAATTCATGTAAAGATGGATTATTTAAGCATGAAGTTTTTGGACCTGTAGCTCCAACATTGAAAAGTGCAGTATAAATTGGTTTTAAGTGGGTGTTCGTAAAAAAGAAAATATAAAGTCAAATTGATTGGACAAAAGCCTATTAAAGGTTACATTAGAATGTATTCACTAGGAGTGAATATAATTTTTGCTCCAAATGTAAATGACGAACGTTGTAAATGCATACCTATAAAAATGGAAGGGATCAATTAAAAATGCCTGAAGCATTATTATCAAAGTCCGGTCATATGCAGTTGGTTAAAGATCCTTATTAGATTACATAAATTACCTATATTGGTGAAAGTGGTGACCTTTAATTAGGTTCCAAAGTACCATACAAAGTTGTACTCTTTTCCTTAATCTTGGTTTTTATCACACTGGGTTTTTCCAAGATAAGGTTTTTAATGACGCAACTTAAGCACCATTTAATACATCAGATCCCCAGATCAACAATTGAAGGCACACTAGGTCCTGAAGTACTTTATACTTGTGCATCCAAAGCAGATCAACACCAATACATGCAAGTCAGGCACGCCAAAGTTAATCATGAAGATATTCCAGCTATACACATCAAAGACAATGTTGAGATTCGACCATAAGCTCATGAAAATGGCGACATCAAGATGAATGAGAAGACTTCGAGAAGGATGTTGAATTCAGGGGGAGTATACACGCACTGCACTCTTTTTTCCTTCGATTTAGTTTTACCCACTGGGTTTTCCTGACAAAGTTTTTAATGAGGGAGTACAACAAGTCAACAAGAGCGTACGTAGAAGGTTGCACTCTTTTTCCCTAAGCTATGGTTTTATCCCATTGGGTTTTCCTAGCTAGGTTTTTAATGAGGCAGCTGAAGGAACAAAGAATGTACATCCAAGAGGCGTCAATTGAATACAATCTCATATTCTCCTCCTCTTGATCCTTCTATTTTATAATATTAGGGAAATTTTGGTTAAATATCACCTTTTTGCTAATTTAATTAGGTTATTAGCATCATAACTTATTAAATTGGCCGTGCTAGCACCCCTTCAAAATTAATTAGCCCCTGTTCTCTTCCTCTTTCCCGTTCATTCTCTCCCATCTCCATCTCTCGCTTGCAATCTGCTGCTAGCCCCGTTAATGGCGTTTTTTGAGCTCTTTCAACTCCGATGGCCTACGTTCCCTTCTCCTCTCTCGCGTTCATCGACCTTGATCTGCCTCCCTCGTTGTCGCTCCTTTCTCCCTCCCTCCCGGTGAGATTGTCCTCCTCCAAACAGATCTTTTCTATTGTCCTCCCTCATTCATTGACCCATAACCCTCATTCTTTTCGATTTTTCTTCAGATCTGGTATGAAATCTCACTCTTAATCTATTTCCTTTGGTTGTTCTTTTTTTATTTGGGATTTCGAGTTGGATTGGAACAACCTAGGGTTATTGGGTGCGAATATATGTGGAAAAATTGGGGCTTTTGTTATAGTTCTCCTTAATCTATTAATCTTCGGTTACAGAATCAAGATTCTACCGATGGGAATTTGTGTGAGAGTTTGAGCTCATGAATCTTAATTCTCGGCTCTCCCCAACCGTACCCCCATCACAACCTATGTGGATTCCTGTGCATCGTCCTCAGAGCCCCGTCGGAGTTTCCCCCCAATTCAAAGTCCCTTGAACTCGTGCGGAACGTTCTCTGATGGAATTCCCCGCCTTAATTTCGCGCCGGTGCCGGCTCGCAATTGCCCTGCCTCCGCTTCTTCCATCGCCGCCGCTCACTCCGTAAAGTTCCATTCTCTTTATTTGGTTCAGTTTCGGCCCCTAAATTACCTATTTGTTCACCGAAGCTCCTAACCTCAAGCTCTCGTTTTCTGTGATATCCTCTGGTTCAGGACTGCGTGAGAGTGCACATGTTAGTTTATTTTAATTAGGTTCCAAAATTGTTTAAATCAGAGATTGAACAAACAAGCAGCTTGAAAGTGGATTTGAGTCCGATTGATGAGCTGCTCAATAGAGTGATTCAGCGTCGGTTACTTTATTTTGATTAAAGAGGATGAAGTTTGGAATGAAACAAAATGCTACTGTAACACAAGGAATATTAGATAGCTACGTACTTATACAAAGGGTTGTTTGATTTTATTTATATTTGAAATTCATATATACATGCCCAATAAATTAGGTAGACAAACAGCTTGAAAGAAATGATGAATTTTGAAGATTAAAGGTTGCTGTCACAACAGGTTCAAAGGGGCATTTATATTGCTATCATAGCTTTATGTATTCGGCTACATGGTGTTTGGAATATTCATTATATATCATATGTTCAACTTGTTTGCCTCTTTAAAATATTGTCATAGGTAAGGGGGGTTTGACATACTAGGTATGATATGATCTAGGGGAGTTATCCTAGCTTGTGGCCATTTCATTACTAGATTATCATCTTAGTGGAAAATGAATTTGAATGGTTGTATGGATCACAAGTTTCTGTTTTCATTGATAGGATCTTATTCCTCTATATATAGTTGGAGTTGAAGATAAGTAATCTATGATAAATTTGAGGGCAAAATTTATAATGAACTGATTGTCTTGTTCTTGGGAATCCATGTCCAACATCAGATCAAGTAGGGTATAAATACAAGGTACATAGATGCAAATTTTTGGAAGCTTATCAGTAAGTTCTGAGGTAATGCAATTTGTGCCCCTTTTAGTTTTCAGTTTCATAGGAAGAAAGATTCACTGAAGCGCTGTAGTAACTCTCATGCTTGGCTGCTGGCTAAGATTTCGTAAGTTTTCAAGGCTTTCTTTTGAACTTTTTACCTGAATTAGTTTTATCTGTTTATTTCAAGCTGTGCGCATTCCTAGTTTTCTCTTCTTACACAGAAAGTTGTATGTTTTACTAATTTTTTTTTTTTTGAACTTTTCCAGGCTTATTTACAACAAGGACGGACTCAAAAGCTACTATCATCACCAACACCTGAACTGGGGGATTGGGAACGACTTCCATGGTTACATTGTATATAATTCTTGGATGGTTATATCACCTTGTATTCATTCATTTCATTGATTCCACATTATATTACTTACATTGAGGCACTTTTTTTAGTTGATGACATGTTATAATAAGTGTTTTTATGTATACAACCAATATTAATGTCGTAGTTTTAAAAACCATGTGTTTTTATATGTGCAATAAGGTGACAATATTTTGTTATACGTTTTAAGCTCTTATGTCGTCAATTATATAAAATTGTCACCATAAACAGTTGTGATTAATGAAGTGTGATAACAAATGTTATCAATGAATAAAAATATAATAAACATGTCACCACAAGTGATTGCATCAATAGTCAACGTGAACAAAAAATGTCATCACGGTAAAAATATCATCAATGGTCACCGTGACATCACTACTTTGAAAAAATATGGCATCACGGTAAAAAAAATATCATCAAACATTTGACATAAAAAAAATGTTATCAATAGTCAACAGCAAAAAAAAGGCATCAATGGTCAACGTGACATCACATTAAACAAAAAATGTCATCAAAGTTTGAAAAAAGTAGCATTTAAAAAGTGTCATCAAACCATTTCATTATAAAAGTGGCATTAAAGCGAAAATAAAATGTAATAAAAAAGTGGCATCAAAACAGCAAAAAAATGGCATCACAAAATTTGTCACCAAAAAAAAATCCGAAGGAGTTGGTCAACGGTCAACGTTGACCGGTCAATGGTCAACCGTTGACCGGTCGATGGTCAAACAGTTGACCTTTGACCATTACTACTCCATTTGGGAAGGGTGCTAGCTTACCTAATTAAATTAGTTTGAGTGATAATCACCTTATTAAATGTTCAAAATAGGCTAGTTAGCAAAAACACCCAATTAATTAAGAAGAATAACCACACATTTAATTTAAATACATTTTTGCTCAAAATATATTTTTCTAAAACGTTATAGTAGTAATATATAGTTTACGATAATAAATCGTAATTATAAATCTATCTCTATTGTGAAGAAAAATATATAACTTTGTCTTAAAATCAAATACTTTAAAGGCTAACTTATTTATAAGAAGGTAAACTGAAATATCTCAAAATAATAAAAATTTTATATACATTTAATTCCAAGACTCTTTTTCCTAAATTCAAAATACGAGAATTTTTTATTTATAAAAAAAATATTCACTAAAAACGAAATTCCCAAAAATACTTTGGGGTATTTCAGGGGGCTGGACTTAATGAGGTCGTCTGATCATTTTTCCTTGGTGCTACTGAGCTATGGGGTCAGGTCTGTCCCTTGGCTTAAGGATTGACCTTGTCTAGTCGGCACTACTGGCTTGTCTCAAGTGGAAGCTTCTCGGATGGGGCTTATGCTGCAACATGGACTTTGTCTCCTTGAGACGTCTTGGATGGGAACCAGTTGACGCTTACGTGGCTTCCAATCTTCATGGAAATTCTAATTGCATCCATTTTACTACGTGGACTTTGCTTCTTAGTAGTGGCCTAGTCTTTTTGACTTTTTGCTGAGGTGGCGATCAAGGATGTGGGTCCCCAATGCTTCATTTATGCCTCCTTGAACAATCACCAGGCTGTAGCAAATCATGCTTGCATTTGCCCGGTCAAACAAATATATTATATTGAGGCATTATGAGGGTCCACCACCGGCTGACGAGGCAGTCAAGTGTTTGGTCTCCACGCTTACTTCACCTTCTGCCCGTTGGACCTTATGCATTTTAAATCTTGGTGTCATAGAACGAGTTGCTTCACACGTGGGTACCCTCTTGCTCTTGGACAAATTTACGAAGGAGAGAAAAACAATAACATATGCTCGAGCCCTAGTTGAGGTAAATCTTGGTGAAGAAATCACCCGGGAGATAAACATGTATTTTGATGATGATGTCCTTTTATGCAAATTTCTTATAGAAAAATGAGCCTAAATTTTGAAAAGTTTGTTTCACTCTTGGTCATAATACTAATGAGTGTAAATTCAATGAGAAAAAAAAATCAAATCCTAGCAAGGATAATAGCAACCAAGGAGTAAAGGGCCCAAGTTCTAGCGGGAAGGATGCAAATGATGAAAGTGGAATCCCTTCAAACAAAGATCAAAACTCCCTAGATAACCACAAGCCTACAACCCCTAACGACACTCATAATGTCAAAAATGAGCACCATATAGTGAATGAGGATCGTCGACTCAACAAGGATGCTAGCCCTAATGCAACAAAGGAGGTGTGCCCCCTTTTGCTCCCCCTTTCAATATAAGTTTTTCCGGTACTCTTTTCCCTATTTTTTCTTCCTTGGACATCAATGGTCAAGCATCCACTAGCTCGGGTCACAAAAAGAAGGAAAGGAGGAAGGCTAAGTCATCGGCAAAAAAAGCAAAGGAGAATGAACAAGAAACCCATGTGCAAGGCGAGCCTAAGGCCCAAGATGAGGTTAGTAACTTAGCCCCTATCCATGATTTTACCTTTGAAAATGATATGAACAATAGGAAAGGGAAAAGGAAGGGTATTGGCCTCGTAGATGAGCCAAATAAGCTAGATGTCTCTTCCTCGAAGAAGGACTCAGGACAAGCCGAGAGTGAGGATGGAAATGATGTGGATTCGGATGATTCCACGTCGTTCACCAAGGTGCTAGCTAAGGCGCAAAAGAGAAAAGGTACGGCTCAAATTACTAATGAAAATACTATTGTCTATGCCCTTAAAGCCGAGAACAAGTGGCCCTCAAAGCCAACCCAAACAAGCTCTCGTGTTACTAGAAGCAAGGATGGTGGAGGAAGTAAGAATAAGACCAACTATAGGTCTTTATGAAGATCATCACATGGAACATAACGGGGTTGAACCATTGATGTCTCCAAAGTAGCCATGCCTTTATGCATATTTTAGTTCCATATTCTTTACATTTTGCATATTTCGGGTTGGGAATATGTCGGAATTATGTAGTATATGCTTATTTGTCAAAAATAAAGATCTACATAAGTTTCTGTTTAATATCGCAGAATATGGAACCATTTCGGGAGAAAACCAAGAGGCAAGAGCCGGCGCACGAAGCTACTCGACATCGACTACCCTTAGTCGATCTCGACAAACCGTGTCTAGACACCTGCCAGGATCGAGGAGGATCACGTCGAGAAGCTGAAGACGAAGAATCCGACTCCACACCGTCCTCGAGATCGAGTAGGATCTACTCGATGTCGACAAGACTCTGAACACCCACCCAGAGTTGAGAAGAAGTTACCCGACCTGACCAGGAAGCCGGAAACCCTACTCGACCTCGACGAGAGTTAGTCGAGATCGACGAAGCTCGGAGCCCAGACCCCAACCTATCGAGCAAAGCCACCCGAGAAGACCTAGTCGATAAGGCCACCCAACTCGACATCGACAAGGAGTAGTCGAGATCGAGTACACCTGTGAGCCACACTCGAGCTTGTCGAGCACCAGCTAGCCGAGACGACGAAGCCGAGCCAGTCGACAACAATCCTACTCGAGATCGACAAGACCATTGTCGAGATCGAGGAGACTTCCAGAAGCCGCGTTATTCGGCTTGACGAATCCTAATCGGTGTGGGATTACTTGGGCCCGAAGATTGCCGATTCTATCCAAAATCATCAAGACACATCATGGAAGAGAAGATCTATCCATTAAAGACATTTAGATATATTTAGATTTAATTTTCTTGTTGCTTTTATTTATCCTTAAGCATTTTAGATATAATTTTAGATATAGATAGAGATTTCTATCCTTGATTAGCAAGGAATAGAAGGCTATAAATGAAGCCCATGGGGCTAAGTTTTAATCATTCAATTCCAGTTAGAGAGGTAGTTCCACAGAGACAGTTTAGGGAGTTCAGAGGTTTTAGGGTTTTGGTGTTCAGCGAGAGTTGGATCGCCGGGATTGTAAAGTCTTTTGAATTTAGTTTAATGCAAGTTGTTATTTCTTTCCAATCAATGATGTCTGAGGTTGCGATGAAGCGCGAGTAGTCCACCCACTTCTAGGGTTGGGGCGAGCCCGACGATAGCCCTGCATGTTTGAGGTAAAGATCTGACTTTTATCATGTTTTGAGCATCTACTACTTGTTTATGTGTTTATTACCCGTTTAATGGAGATCCATGCTAACAACTTGGATTATAAACATAAAATCAGTAGAGATAATTAGGGTTTCTTGAAAGAGTTGTCTAATTGTTGGAAAAGGCGAAAGCTTGTCCTTTGATGCAAATTACATGATTATCTGTTTATCTCTACCTTATGCATGCTTGGTTATCGTTGTTGCAAACCCCAATCTTGGAAGCCTTTTACATTAAGTTTATTTCGAAGTCCCAAAGCATTTGCCTTTACTTTATTTCTTTGTTACGTTTTATTCTCTGTCTACTCGATCTCGACCAAGCCTGGTCGATCTCGAGTTACTGATTCTCGATCTAGCATCGTTGTAGCTTCTGTGTGCAGGTACTCGACAAGACAAGTCGAAGTCGACGAGGACTCTACTCGATATCGAGTAGCCTCTGGTCGATATCGACGAGCCCCGGTGACACGCTTCCTCGTGGATCGATCCTGACTTCCCGCTGCTGCATCAGGAGGAGGTCTTATAATTATTTGCAAGGGACAAAATCTAATTTGCTGTGATTTATTTCTATTTTAATTTGCAATCTCGATTTCCTTCTACTACAACAAATTAGCGTCATTGCCGGGGAAGCTATCATTCGCGCCTTAGGTAGTTGAATCTCACATCTGCTTTGAGTTATTATACAGGTGTATGCGCCGTTCTGGTCTACCACCTGAGTTTGACAGCTTAGACGAACCAGAGCGCTACCTACACATCCACTCTAAACTCAAAAGGATCATGGCGGCCGCTGAAACACAAGAACAGCTGATTGCCAGGCTTACAAGGGAGCTAGCTACAAAGGATACCACTATCGCCAATAAAAGGGCAGCGAGGGAACAAGAAGCTGAGCGCACAAGGCAAGCAGAAGCTGAGCTTGCCCAATATCCAACCACTGATGAGGATTATATGCATCCAACTCTCGTCGTGCCTGAATCGGCGATTCTAATCCCTGAAAACTCTTTTGAAATTCGCACTCAGTTTCTTATAGAACTTAAAAACAATGCTTTTCATGGAAGATTTAATGAGTGTCCTCTTGAACATATTACCAATTTTCATGACATGTGTCGTACTCTTGCTGAAGGTACAACTCTGGAATATGTCAAGATGAAAGCTTTCCGCTGGTGTCTCGTTGGACCTGCACTGAAATGGCTTGAATGGCTGAAACCAAGATCACTCACAACATGGGCCCAAGTAGAGCAAGAGTTTCTAAACAAATACTTCCCACCCGCCAAAACAGCACTTCTCCGCCAGAAAATCACCGCCTTCAAACAGAAGCAAGGGGAACCGCTGGCAAAGGCATGGGAACGCTACAAAGAACTGCTGCGATCTTGCCCCACTCATGGACAGCCACCCTACGTCATTCAGGAGATCTTCTTCAACTCTCTTGATCAAGTCACTAAGGACAGAATCAACCATTATACTCGCTATGAGTATCTGACGATGCCACCAAGCGACGCATGGGGTGTGCTAGAGAAGCTCACTAACTACGACAACAAATATGGGGCTCCTACAAACTATGATGAGAACGCCTATGCCAGACCAGCCCCATCTATGCCACTCTATGAGCCAGCAAAGGAGATTGACCCAGATGTCAGGGAGTAGTTCTACAGAGACTAGAATCACAAGCTCCTCAAGCAAGTCAAATAACTATCTGTCAACCAGCCTTGCATCGAATGCGGATCACAGCGGCACACCACTACTGAGTGCCCACACACTGAGCAAGTCAGGATGGCAGAGACACATGAAGAGGCAACCTACGCTAGGGGTCCCAATCGCTACATGGGAGACCAACGGTCCTATCAACCACAGTGGAACCAAGGTCCTCCCAGGAATCCCCCACCCTACAGAGCTCTAGGACATCCAAAAAGGGATCAAAAGAAGGACGATCTGCAGCTGATCCTTGATGAGATGCGCCGAAATCATGCACAGAACCTGCAGGCTACAAACACCATCAACAATCAGCTCTAGAATTTCAACACAAAATTTGGGGAACTGGATATCTGGAAAAGAGGAATAGAGACCCAGATGGGTCAAATAGCTGCACAGATCCCACGACCGTCCGGACAACTCCCTGGGCAAACAGAACCAAATCCTAAAGGGAAGACCGGACACGTCGCAGCTATCAAACTCAGGAGTGGGCATCAATTACACGAGCCAGAGGTCGGGAAACAGCAAAGCAAGGCAGAGCAGCAACTCGAGACAGAGCAAAGCCAACTTGATCTCGAGGAGGGTGTACTCGATATCGACAAGACCCTACTCGACACAGACCAGAAGCTGAGCTCGGACTCCACTGCGAAGCCCAGCAACTCGAGGTCGACAACCCAAGTCGAGATCGACGAGCCCCTGGTCGAGATCGAGGAACAGCATCTGGCCGACGTCGACGACTCTACAACATCTCCGACAGCTGATCTGGCTCCGAAACAGAAAAAGCCACTGCCTTTCCCTTCAAAAGCACAGAAAGATCCCACTGCATGTAGGTTTACCAGATTTGTTAATATGCTGCAAGAACTGAATGTTTCTATCCCTTTTACAGAAGTCCTGCAAAAGAAGCCTGGATATGTCAAATTTCTGAAGGAAATCCTGAGCAAGAAGCGATCCATCTCAGAGATCGCAGGCGAATGCAAAGTACTCCACTTCCCTGAAAAGAGACCTGACCCTGGTAAGTTTTCTGTTACTGCGGGTTTTGGACAATATAAATATGATTCTCTGTGCGATTTAGGAGCAAGTGTGAGCATCATGCCTTTATCAATCTGGTGGAAAGTAAAGATAGGATGCATAGAACCTGTGGATGCCAAGCTATACATGGCAAACAATACAGTAGTCATCCCTACAGGTATAGTTGAGAACGTCCCTGTCCAGGTCGGTAAATTCTTTGTTCCAGCAGATTTTCTTATCATTGACTGTGCTGAAGATCCTACTAGCCCTATTATTCTTGGTAGACCATTCTTAGATACTGCAGATGCCAGAATAAGTGTCAAGAATAGATCGCTCACCTTCACCATAGGCGATGAGGTTTTGGATTTCTCTTTTGGCCCTGCAAAAGAGGAAATTTCATGGCTGGAGGTGAAAAGCATCAGCAACCGCGGGACCAAGCAAACAGCAGAGGAAAGCGCCAGCACTGTACTCGAGATCGACGAGAGCTACTCGATCTCGACAAAGGCGCCACTCGATCTCGACCAAGACTTGTCGATGTCGACAACCTCTGCTAAGCCACTGACTTGCCAAGAGCCTAAGTATGGGGTCCCTGTACTAGAGGTCGACCAGCAGTACTCGATCTCGTCTAGCCCCAAGCCCAAAGATTTCTGTTTTGGGTCTGAAAAGGTAAGTTCAGGTATGAATTCTACTCCCCCTCAGTCCATAAAGAAAATTATCAATGATTTAAGGGGAGATAAGGCACCATGGCGAGAGAATCTGCGAAAACTAAGAGCTGGAAGGAAGAAGAAGAAAGAGAAAGGAGATGATGCAAGCAACCACCTGTCAGCTGAGCTTGCATACTACCATCAGGACCTAGATGATCCAGGAGAAGGGCCAAGCATGAGCAGGCCCCACAATAATGGTCCTTGAGCGCAAACGGAGAAGTCGGCCTAGCGACTCTAAAATCTAGAGCATGTATATAGAACTTTATGAATTTTGGGACTTTTTGAACTTTGTGGTTTTTTTTTTTTGGTTTTGGTTTTATGTCTTTTAGAATATTTTATGTGGATAGTCTTGTTTCTTGTGCAATGTAACACTTTTAGGTCGGCAAGCATATAAGGATCACGAAAAGTGGAATAAAGAAGTCCCTGAAAATAGTCAGAATCGATGAAGGCCAAGTCGACTATGACAAGGAGGAGAAGCCCAGAAGTTACTCGACCTCGAGTAGACGTACTCGACATCGACAAGCCACCAGAAGCTCCTCGACTTCAGATTCCACTGGACGCAGACGAAGCTACTCGAGATCGAGTAACATGTACTCGAGATCGACAAGCTTGTCTACTCGACCTGCACTGATCTACCCTCCTCGACGTGTTATCCTGTGAGTTCCTTCCTTTACTCTTGTTTTTATTTGATTTTATACAGTGGGGACACTGTAAATTTTAAGTATGGGGTGGGGGAAGGGATCATTATCATTATTATATGTTTTAGTCTTGCTTTTGGTTTTACATGGTGAAATTTTAAATTTTTATGTTATGCATTTATGTTTAAATTTTATGCCTTTTAAATCTTTCGTCATACTTTAGTTTTGATTTTTGCATAAAAAAAAATAAATAGAAAATGTCGAAAAAATAAAAAAAATATGCATGTTTAAATTTTTGCATTGTTTCAAGTTTTTACACCCTAACTTAGATGTCCTATGATGATGAATAATGACTGACTTGATCATATAAATCCTATGGCGTGTTTGGAAGGTTTAGCCTAAGTCCTCAAAATGGTTTTTAGGTGGATTGTGAACTTGTGATGAAATTGAGCACATATGATCCTAAGCTAAAGGTTAAAATCCAACAAAAATTGTCTCAGTGAGAATTTTGGCCTTATAGGGAGAACATTAAAAATCCATCTGCTTTCTTGAGTGTATTTACTCTTCCTAAGCATCTCTAAATATTGTGATAGTTATTCAAAACTAATGCATTTATATGTTTATATTGATGAGAATTAAATGATGAAGGCACCTTTTAAGCCAATTTTATCCTCTCTTTACCTACCCTACATTATCCCTGCTTGAAGCCAGAACATTAGCCTGAGACTTTTATTGTGAACTCCACAAAATTATCCTTAGCCAAATTGAGCCTGACCCCCAGTTGGGAATTAAGACTTAGAGTTGGTTGAAATAATGGTTTGTGGAAGAAATGAGCTTATGTTACAAGTAAGGAGGGATTGTTGAAATTATTGAGATATGGGATGGTTTTAAATTTTTTATCTTGCTATGCATATTATGTTAAAGGATTTTTGGCTCACATTATAAATGCTCTAGTATTATTTTATATTTTCGTTTAAAAAAAATCCGAAAAAAAAGAGAAATAAAAGAAAGTATATGTGTTTGTGAATAAAGTGCATGAGCCAAATTTACCTTATTTCTTTCATTATTTTGCAAGATACATATTTTGGAGAGATTTAGAAAGTTTATATACTCCATTGAGACAAATTGGAGAGTTTGGTTGATGCATATGATTGGGAAGTTATGGTTCGGTTGTGTTGGAAGATTTAGGAGTCTTGATTCCCGAATTTTATTTAGCACCACATGGCCAAATAATTCCATCCCTTATTATTTCTTACCAAGCCCCATTACAGCCCCGCCGAATGGAATCTTCTTTGAAGACTTCTATTGAGCGAAGTGCTCCTGATAATTCTTGTTGCATTTTCATAATTGGTTGTGAAGTGGATTCATGTTTAAATTGCAATGTTTATGAGATTGTGTATGGAATTGAGTTGAGAGTTGATCTTCATAGCCTAAACACATTTGAGAGTTGAGTGTAAACACATTATTCCTGTGAGGTTGGATTTATACTGCCTATGCCTATGGATCGCTCATATATGTGTGATGACGTTAAATTCACTTGTCTTACATTGCTACTATTTAAGATGTTGCTTTTGACAAAGGCGAAGACTTGAAGGCTGTGTTGTGGGTCTTGGTTATTGTTCGGTTATTGCTTGAGGACAAGCAAGTCTAAGTATGGGGTGATTTGATGTCTCCAAAGTAGTCATGTCTTTATGCATATTTTAGTTCCATATTCTTTACATTTTGCATATTTCGAGTTGGGAATATGTCGGAATTATGTAGTATATGCTCATTTGTCAAAAATAGAGATCTACATAAGTTTCTGTTTAATATCGCAGAATATGGAACCATTTCGGGAGAAAACCAAGAGGCAAGAACCGGCGCACGAAGCTACTCGACATCGAATACCCTTAGTCGATCTCGACAAACCGTGTCTAGACACCTGCCAGGATCGAGGAGGATCACGTCGAGAAGTTGAAGACGAAGAATCCGACTCCACACCGTCCTCGAGATCGAGTAGGATCTACTCGATGTCGACAAGACTCTGAACACCCACCCAGAGTCGAGAAGAAGTTACCCGACCTGACCAGGAAGCCGGACACCCTACTCGACCTCGACGAGAGTTAGTCGAGATCGACGAAGCTCGGAGCCCAGACCCCAACCTATCGAGCAAAGCCACCCGAGAAGACCTAGTCGACAAGGCCACCCAACTCGACATCGACAAGGAGTAGTCGAGATCGAGTACATCTGTGAGCCACACTCGAGCTTGTCGAGCACCAGCTAGCCGAGACGACGAAGCCGAGCCAGTCGACAACAATCCTACTCGAGATCGACAAGACCTTTGTCGAGATCGAGGAGACTTCCAGAAGCCGCGTTACTCGGCTTGACGAATCCTACTCGGTGTGGGATTACTTGGGCCCGAAGATTGCCGATTATATCCAAAATCATCAAGACACATCATGGAAGAGAAGATCTATCCATTAAAGACATTTAGATATATTTAGATTTAATTTTCTTGTTGCTTTTATTTATCCTTAAGCATTTTAGATATAATTTTAGATATAGATAGAGATTTCTATCCTTGATTAGCAAGGAATAGAAGGCTATAAATAAAGCCCATGAGGCTAAGTTTTAATCATTCAATTCCAGTTAGAGAGGTAGTTCCACAGAGACAGTTTAGGGAGTTCAGAGGTTTTAAGGTTTTGGCGTTCAACGAGAGTTGGATCGCCGGGATTGTAAAGTCTTTTGAATTTAGTTTAATGCAAGTTGTTATTTCTTTCCAATCAATGATGTCTGAGGTTGCGATGAAGCGCGAGTAGTCCACCCACTTCTAGGGTTGGGGCGAGCCCGACGATAGCCCTGCATGTTTGAGGTAAAGATCTGACTTTTATCATGTTTTGAGCATCTACTACTTGTTTATGTGTTTATTACCCGTTTAATGGAGATCCATGCTAACAACTTGGATTATAAACATAAAATCAGTAGAGATAATTAGGGTTTATTGAAAGAGTTGTCTAATTGTTGGAAAAGGCGAAAGCTTGTCCTTTGATGCAAATTACATGATTATCTGTTTATCTCTGCCTTATGCATGCTTGGTTATCGTTGTTGCAAACCCCAATCTTGGAAGCCTTTTACATTAAGTTTATTTCGAAGTCCCAAAGCATTTGCCTTTACTTTATTTCTTTGTTACGTTTTATTCTCTGTCTACTTGATCTCGACCAAGCCTGGTCGATCTCGAGTTACTGATTCTCGATCTAGCATCGTTGTAGCTTCTGTGTGCAGGTACTCGACAAGACAAGCCGAAGTCGACGAGGACTCTACTCGATATCGAGTAGCCTCTGGTCGATATCGACGAGCCCCGGTGCTTGCTGCTGCGCTGTGTTCGACTGTCCGATCTTTTGTCGACTACCCTAGTCGAGATCGAGGACCCTGTTGTCGACTTCTGATCGTGAGATTTCTTCGCTACCTAGGATCCGCTGACACGCTTCCTCGTGGATCGATCTTGACTTCCCGCTGCTGCATCAGGAGGAGGTCTTGTAATTATTTGCAAGGGACGAAATCTGGTTTACTGTGATTTATTTCTATTTTAATTTGCAATCTCGATTTCCTTCTACTACAACAACCATCCCCGGAAACAAAATGGGGTTCAGAAACTACTGAGGGACAACAATGCGAAGGTATATGGCATTCTTGAAACTAAACTCCATGAGGGAAGTTTTAAACTTAGCAATTTTATGTCCAATTACTTCAATGGTTGGGATCACGTATCTAATTGGACTTGGGAGATAGAGACGTGTTCAATTACTTGAATGGTTAGCAATTTTTGAAGAAATTTTATGTCCAATTACTTCCATGAAGGTATATGGCATTCTTGATCACCACTGGTTACTTCAATTGTTTTTCGAGTGCCCTTACTCCAAGGAGATTTGGAGAAGAACTCGGGCTATTTTTGACATTCCAGAGGAGGTCAACACTTTGGCTAGAGGGCTTAGATGGTTGAGGAGACAAAAAAAAAACTTGCAGTATAAGAGGCAAGACCTATGCTTTTTTGGTAGCTATATACTTCACTTGGCACGCCCGAAATGCTAAGATTCATGATGACAACCACATCCAGGAGGAAGTCGTTTCCAAGATCATAGCTACCCATGTGTTCCGATTGCTCCATGCATCCTTCTAGACTCATGAAGTTGAAAATATTTGATAAATCAACCCCCATGTTTCCGATGATGTTTACTTGGATTGTTTTGCATGTTTTTGGGATGTGTCCTTGGGCTTGTGAACCTTCGAAACTTACGTGCTTCTGGGAACACTCCCTAGGTTTTGTATGAGTGTTTTGTGTCTTTGAAGGACTGTGTCCCTTTGGAAGAAACCCCTTTGGTGTTTTCTTGGTGTGGCCTATGAGACATGCGAGTCTTATGTACACCCATGGTTGTTTCCTAAGCATTTTTGTATGTATTCCAAAGGCTTGCATGTTGGACGGAACATACACCCATGACATTTTATTTTGGCTATCTACCTTTGAGAGTCTAGGTTGCGTCTTTGCTTTTGAATGTGATAACTAAAGTTGTAGGGTCTTTTAGACCCCCCATTCTTCCATTCGAATTTACTTGAAAATATCCCAACTCGGACTTGGTGCCTGATGGGAGGGAGTTTCTAAAAAAAACAGCTCTCAAGCTACACTTTGATCCTGATGGTCGTGAAGAGGTGTTTGTGGAGAAAGAAGAAATCTTATCAGTCGAAGAGGTGTGGGGCTATACTCTTATTGGTTACTTTGCGGGGAACCTTTCCTCTGAAGGTGCCATTGAGGCCATGATAAGTAAGTGGAAGGTTCACTGCAACATTGGAAATGAGAAGGGCTGGTTGGTGTTCAAGTTCGCTTATGCGCAAGATCAAAACAAAGTGCTATGCAATGGTCCTTACCTTCCTAGTGGAAGGTTGTTGGTACTTAAACCGATTCCAGACTGCTTCAATTTCGACAAAGATGACCACTCTTGCTTCCCCACTTGGATTAAGCTATCGAATCTTCCTGCCTAATTCTGGATGCCAACTATCCTTGCAAAAATTTGATCTAGGGTGGGGACACCTCTCTTTGTTGACCCGAAAACCGAGTCGAAAGAAAGGAAGGGTTTTGCTCGCCTACTTGTGGAAGTGGACTACACGACAAAAAGACTGGATATTGTTGAATTGATCTGAAATAAGGGATCTTCAAGGACAATTTATATGTAGTACGAAAGACTCCCCTACTTCTGCTCCCCCTACAAAATGTTTGGGCGTGAGTTATCCCGTTGTAGAAAAGCCAAGTCGAGCAAGACTAACAACTGAGAAACATCCACACCCAACCCCCACCCCTTTCTCTACTAACAACAAGGCTGGAGACCCTCTCGTCGACCCATCCAACCCTAAGCATCACAATAACTCTCCTCCTCCTGGCCATCAAGCCAACAACAATGCTCCTGATCAGGGTTCCATCCACTCTGACGTTGGGGGTGCAACCACTCCCACTAATGAGAATCCTACTGCCAGTGGTGCACCTAACCCTGTCCAGACTGCAGTCCCACCACTTCACCCTCACCACCTCCTTCCCACCCTCTACAACCCCAATCATCGATCACCAAGGGAAATGAGATGCAACCTGATAGGCATGCTCCACCCTTGGTGAATCCCCACACCCCTCCATCTAGTCATGCCCTTGCAGCTGATGCACCCAACCATGATAGCCCTCCTCTTAATCCCATCACCTAGTCTGACCCCCTCTCAACCCAATCGTCCTCACCAATCCCTCCAAACTTCTTTACCCAATCGGAAGGCTCTTATTCGACTAACGACCCGCCTGTAAAGCTTGATTTTCAAGGTAAATTCCAATGTGTTAGAAGGAGTAAACGGATTCAGAAAACATCTTCTCAATCAGGATTGGGTGCTCGAAAAAATTCTTCCCTGCTGAATAAGAAAAATCTAGAAAACAGGATTGTTCAATCAGTTAGCAATTTCATCCAAGACCAGCTTGGCTGATCTGACATAACGTTACTCAAGCCACCCCGCAAGCAGTGGTGAATCCCACGAGAAGAGTAAATCACCTCTGAGAAGCCACAAGGTGGTGCTAGGTCTAAGCAATCGTCCACCAAGAAAGGTCAAGATCGCAACTGCGGCCAGAAAAGAAAATGACCAGTTAAAAAAGAAAGCCAAGGCGGGGGCAGACCCCCTACTTCTATGATTTTCGGACCTTGGAACATAAAGGGCTTACACTTCCCCCTGAAACAAGAGTGGTGAGGAGGGCGTTGAGGGATAATGCTCTTTCCCTCTTAGCCTTGATTGAAACGAAGCTCAAACCGAATCGAATTGATGAAATTATTAAAGATAGCTTTAAGGATTAGAACTACATTTCTAATGCTGATTGTAGTGACAAAATATAGATAATTATTTTGTGGAAAAAGGACTTGATGGACCTTGTGAAGATTGGATGCACAGATTACCTGGAAAATCACGGGGTTGTGGTTTTATTATGTTGCAATTTATGGTGTTCACATTGTAGTGGCTCGAAGGGCTCTATGGAACATCATCTCTGGGATGTGCACTGATTTATGTGGCACGTGGCTTGTCATGGGAGATTTTAAAGCCATCACGAGGGATGATGAAAGAAGTAATTGTTTGACTGCAAACTCAGATTATTACAACCGCGATATATGGGAATGTTGCGCATAAAACAACCTAGTTGATGCTCCCTACACAGGGTTCACCTACTCGGACCGCATTATGTGGAGAAAACTAGATAAAGTACTAATTAACCATGAGTGGATTCAACTTGACTTCATATATAATATTGTCTTCCATGAGATATGAAGGGATTCAAATCACTCTTTGTGTGTGGCAAACATCCTGAAATCGGCTCCTACAAGTACTAGGCCTTTCAAGTACTTCAATATGTGATGTAGCCATTATGATTTTCTCGATATTGTTCAATCTAACTGGGTGTTTTCAAGGATGGGGCACGCATCAGTTTAAGCTTTGCAAGTTAATGAAACAGATGAAGCGCCCCATTAAGAAGTTGAATAGTAAGTAATTTGGGAGTATTTCTGATAAAGCTTCGAGGGAAAAGATTGAGTACACTAAAGCGCTAGCGAATCTTCAGCAGGACCCTGACTCGGTTTTACTGAGAGAAAGGATGAGCAAGGCAAAACATGAGGCATATTTCTATTGTAAAACTGAGCACAACTATAATGCTCAGTTGGCCAAATCGAAATATATTTTGAAAAGCGACAGATGCTTGGGCTTCTTCCACGCCTTGATGACGAAAAATCGAAAGCGCAACCACATAGCCTTCCTTATAAAATCTGATGGGATCAGAACATCATCAATTGAAGAAGTGCAACAGAAATTTGGATCCTTCTACAGGAATCTGATGGGCGAATATTATCTCACTAATGCCATTGATCAATCGGTGATTAATTGTGGTCCTTGTATTTCTGTTGATCTCCATCAGATGTTAGTTGCACCATTCTCTCTGCAGGATATCAGGAATGCCCTTTGAGGATATAGGGGACAACAAATCCCCCGGGCCGGATGGGTTTTTGTCAAATTTCTTCAAGACCTCATGGAGCATCGTCGGGCCTGCTGTCATTCTTGCAATCTCTAAGTTCTTCGATTCGGGCAAGTTGTTCAAGAAAATCAACCACACGAGCATCTATTTACCAATTAAGTTATTTCTAAGTTAAGTCTATTTACCAATTAATAGAAAATGGGGTTTTTGAGTTGTGAGAATATGAAAGAAAATAAAATTAACTACAAACAAATTAACGGAGACAACAACTAAAGGATTAGTTTCATCTATAAACATCCACTTTAGTTTGACCGGTTGATCCTCGATTCTTCTTCAAGTTCTCTTTTCGTCCTATTATTGTTCCTGCCCTGATCTTGTGTAAATAACTAGTCCTACGAGTCCTAGTAACCCTTACTAATTAGATAACCTTAACACGGTCAAGATTTAACCTAATAGTAACATTAAAATTAAGGATTAACCAGGATATATGCAACATCAAACTACGAGTCAGCATTTAACATATAATTGATTCTCTACACGCCAGTTTAGTCCTACCAATCTTAAAAAGGGATGATTGCTACTATGGATTAAGGTTCGCTACGAAGAATCTACAAAATCCTAGCAATAATCTCAACTAGTTGTACGGACTAGAAGAAATTAACAATATTCGCAAAAGAATCAATACGAATCAATAGGAATAGAACAAGAATAGAAATCTCACAACTTTATCAAATCAAAGCTTCAATCCATAGACGAAACGGAAGAGTTTAGATCTCCATCTAAAACTAAAATAAAACAAAAGAGAAAGAGGTTTAGGGTTAAAGTCGGTCAGCTACGGTCTCCGTTCACCCTTTACAGCCGTATGAATGTATGAATATATAGCAAATAGAAACTAAACCTAAACTATCTAATCTATAAAATATATAATATAAATATATATAATGCATTCTATCTATCCAAATTTACTTCAATTAAAGTAACGGTAGCAAATTCATGAAGCATTGTCCCCTTCCGGATACAATTCGATCAGAGCCCAGTTCTGTGGCCTTAGCCCAACTGTAGTGTAATTTGCGCAATATGCATCTCTCTCCAATTCAACAAGGCACCCGTACGAACATAGCTCGGCCATCATATAATTTGTCCAATGCAATTTATTCTCAATTCGCTCTAAAATACCTGAAATCAATAAAAAACGGGTGTAGACTCCGAAAACTAAATAATACCAAATTAACTAAAAAATAAGTAAAATATCCATCAAAATGATCTAAAATAATATATAAATATATGACTAAAATACACTCTATCACCACTCCATCTTATTCGATCAACATCAACGGTGGATTGTTTGGCAACTTCAAAGGAGCTCAGGGACTTCGACAGGGAGACCCTCTTTTGCCTCTCTTTTTTGTTATTTGTGCTGAATATCTCTCCCGTCTCCTTTGCAAATTCTCTAAATCTCCAAATTTCAATTTTCATCCCAAATGTCAAGCCCTTAAGATCACGCATATAGCATTCTCTGATGACATTGTTTTTCCTTGCAAGGGTGAAGAAGTGATGTCCGCCTATTTTGCCATGTTTTGCATTAAATTTTGTATCGATTTCTGTCTACATTTTATATTTCGGGGTTAGAATAATACAGAATTTGTGTAGTTTACGTTTATTTTCAATATATGGAGGTCTACACAAGTTTTTGTTATATTTCGCAGAAATCAGACGCACTTTGGAGCTTAAAGGAAGATCATGAAAACATTGGAGAAGCTAAGGAACAACAGATGATGGTGCAACTGGAGAAAACGCCACTTTTCAACATTTATCATTTTGAATCAAGTTCTGATGTCTTCACGAGAGTTGTATCCCTCGAAAAGAGCTTTCCAACGCATATTCATATGTGTCAATGGGACGAACGAAGACTCGGGAAAGTGCGTTTCAAAACGCAACAGAATGCTGGAAACTGTCAAAGAGGTCGATCTCGACCTAACTTGGTCGATATCGAGTGGAGCAAATCGACCACAAATATCAGAAATCGACTAGAGAAACTCAAGTTGCACAGAAGAGGTCGATATCGACCTAAGGTGGTCAATATCGACCTAAGGTGGTCGATATCGAGTACAAGCATGGTCGAAATCTACTCTAGAAGCCGAGATCGAGTGAAGCTGAGAAGACAGGTCGATATCGACCTAAATTGGTCGATATCAAGTGGACCATCAGAGCCAATCCGAGTCAATTTCGAGTCAAGATTTTGAGTGAGATTTCTTAAACATGAAACAAAGGATATTCTATCAAGATGGAAGATATTTATTTACTTTAGTAATTCCCTAATTTACCTAGGGGGGAATTTTATTTGTTTTATTTCTTTTATTTATCAAACATTTATCTTAGGAAATAGATAGATAGATTTAGATAGAGATAGACTTGCTCCTTTCTTGGATAGCAAGGATTATAGCCCTTAAATAAAGCCCTAGGGGGCTGATTTTCATTAATTCAAGTCAAGTCGTGTTCGGACGCAATAAGGTGGGTAGAGAGGAGCCGAGTGGGAAAGGAAGAGGAAAGTTTAAAAGTTTTTGTAAGTTTTAGTTTTAGTTTAATGTTAAAGTTAGTTTATTTTATTATGTGTTGTTTCTAATTTCCCTCTTCTAGGGTTGGGGTGATCCCAACATAGACATGTGTGTTTGTTTTATGAATTTATAATTTTGTATCTCTTTATCATCATCTACCTATATGTTTAATCCTTTGCGAAAGTTGAGGAAATTCCTTATTTGTGATATTGAAGCAAAAGTGATCTTATTATGAATTTAGATAGTAATTAGGGTTTATTTGTTAATGCCGACTAATCCTAATTAAGAATTTGGATAGTAATTAAGGTTTGTTGCGGTGATCCCTAACCTTGGAAGTTTGCTCTTTTATTATTTTATCTTTGTTATTTTAATGTTTCCTATGCAGCCACTCGACACCAACCATTACTTCTCCCTTCATCCCTCGACGTCGACCAATTCTCCTCGACATCGACAGCAACCTCCTTACCTTTTTTCCCGCTATCCCTGAACCCCAAAAAACACTAAACCTAGAACCACCGACTTCTCTCCTCAAGACGAACTTGACTCCACTATCCTGTAGCGGGGTCTTGGCTACACATTTATTTGGTCGAGAAACCCTCTCGTCAAATTGGCGCCGTTGTCGGGGAGATATCAATCGCGCCTAGTTTAGTTATGTTTAAGATTCACGAAAGCCCATCCCTTTTTCTTACCACATACCCTACCACCACTTACCTCATCGATACCAACTAGGTGCCGAGCTTTTGCTACTAATTTGTGTTCTTGATTGTGATTTCAAAGCTTAGGAACAAAGATGGAAGACTTTGTCGAAGGGAATCCCGAATGGGAAGAATGGTTCCAAGATTTGAGACGGAGAAATAGGATCGCAGTGAAGGAGGCACGATTAAAGGAAATAGCTCGGCTGGAAGACGAAATTCGAAGGCTTGAGGCTTCCATTTAGTCTAAAGGACCATGCCCTTCTCCCGACGAACCAATTTACCCATTCGATGTCGACAACCATGTATGTCCTTCCTCGAATTTCATCCCTACTTTGCTACCTATTGTTGATGAATCATATGAAGGATCACAAGACGAAATAGCACTAGAAAAGAAGAAGTTGGACATTGTTGCCTAGGGCATTGCAAGGTCGCTTTTACCTTACAAGGTGAAGGCTATCCCCGATGATTTTGAGCAACCGATGTTCATATTCAAGTATGGGGTCCTAGCAAAGTGGCATGAAGCTCCGCAGGTTGAGGAGGAAATATCTCTTCCCGCTCCACCGTTCTGATGTGGTTGAGATACACAACCAAGTCAACCTATGAAGTGGAATAGGTATGATAACGAGGTATGTATCTTTTCTTTATGTCTTCCCTTATGCAGGCCAACTGAAGCTCGAGAAGATGAATGGGTGAAGCCATGGAGCATTCACTCGGGGAGGTTTAAGCTTCTTCACATAATGCCCCCAGATGACATTCAACGTTTTCCACCACCGGAGGAACCACCAGATCCACCAATACCTCCGGACAAAGATGAGTCAGGCTAAGACTTAAAGGGAAGTAGGTCAAACTAAAGACTTAAAATTTAGCACTTACGGGAGGCAACCCGCTATTTCATATTTCTTAGGGTTTTAAATACTGCTGGTTTTTGTTTTAAATATTATTTTTGGATTTGTTATTGTGGATTATGTCTTTCTAACATAAACTGCAGGTATACGGAGCTGCAGAAGTACTCGACGTCGAGTAATCTACTCGACGTCCACAAAACATGTCGAGCAGAGGAGCCTATGGTCGAGAAGAAGACTATCATCAGGCTTCAACACACTCGTTGTCGAGTAGGAGTAGTCGACATCGACCATTCTGCTCAAGATCGACCACTCTATAGTAAATTTCAGCACTCGATTCTGACCTTCTGCACATCTGTCTAGTGAGTCTCTTTCTTTAACCTTGTTTTTTATACAGTGAGGACACTGTAATGTTTAAGTATGGGGTAGGGGAAAGGCTTACTTTGTACATATTTGGATTTAATTATCGAATTGCTAATGCATGGTTACTTTGGATTCACTATTCATATATGTGCTTATATGTTGTTTTCCAAAGTTTATTTTTATCACCCCCATTGAAATTTTTTGATAAGTGTCATGGAAGCTGAAATTGAACTCGACGATGCAAAATTGGATTCATTAGAGATATAGCATGAAATTGCCTAGTAAAGGGAAGTCACAATGAAGTGCATTATTTATTGAAAACCATGAAAGAATGCTAAATTTGAAATTGTTTTTGACATGTGCATGATAAGAGGATGGAGGACTTTATATTTTCCATATAATGCTCATATGTTTATATTCCTTATCCATACCTATGTTTATGCATCACAAAAGCCATATTAAGCCTTATTTCATATTTGCTCCACATGATCTAAATATTGCCCATTTTCTACCTTATTTCCTTATCCGGGGATTATATTGAGAATGGAAGTTACATTTATGGAGATTATTGTATGGTGTTTGTGTTGTTATTATTATCACTATTGGAGTTTGGCAGGAAAGTTTCAACATGATGGAAAATTTAATAGGTGAAAGAAAATCTGGTCACCTCGGGAGATAAAGGTAGATCGACCCTGCCTGCGTTGAGATGTTAGTTCCGCATGATGGGACACCAAAGTGAGGAGTCCAAAGCACTAAGTATCCGGGCCCATTCATGACACCCATGTTTGCAAATCGTAAGAAGGGAGTGCTGAGGCTAGAGAGGTAAAAGCATTATAGTGAAAAAAGCAATGAGCGATGAGAGAAAGGTGAGAAATCAAAGGAAGAAGGAATGTGGTATGAAAAGTTTGGAAATTACTCCATTTCCCCGGATCATCAGCACCACATGGCCAAAAATATATCCCACCTTATGACTTTTACCAATATACTCCTTATTGAGCCTAATTAAAGTCCTCTTGATTATTATTGCTTTGTCACATAAAAATTGTTTTTGCATAACCCTCCGTTTGTGTGTAGATGTTGCTTTTATTCACATGCATGGATTTGGTGACACTAATACCTTTTCGAGGATGGTAATTGATTGTAGGGACATATGAGAATGAATCTATGATGTTGAGAGTTTAATTTTTTCCCCTGTTTGATCATTAAAAGTATCACTTGAGGACAAGCAAGCTTAAGTATGGTGTTTGATGTGCGTCTATTTTTCCATGTTTTGCATTAAATTTTGTATCGATTTCTGTCTACATTTTATACTTCGATGTTAGAATAATACAAAATTTTTGTAGTGTATGTTTATTTGCAATATATGGAGGTCTACACAAGTTTTGGTTATATTTCGCAGAAATCGGACACACTTTGCAGCTTAAAGGATAGTCATGAAAACATTGGAGAAGCTAAGGAACATCACATGATGCTGCAGCTGGAGAAAACGCCACTTTTCACCATTTATCATTTTGAATAAAGTTATGATGTCTTCATGAGAGTTTTAGCCCTCGAAAAGAGCTTTCCAACGCATATTCACATGCGTCAATGAGACGAACGAGGACTCAGAAAGGTGCGTTTCAAAATGCAACTGAATGCTGGATATTGTCAAATAGGTCGATCTCGACCTAACTTGGTCGATATCGAGTGGAGCAAATCCACCAAAAATATTAGAAATCGACTGGAGCAACTCAAGTTGCACAGAAGAGGTCGATATCGACCTAAGGTGGTCGATATCGAGTACAAGCATGGTCGAAATCTACTCAAGAAGCCGAGATCGAGTGAAGCTGAGAAGACAGGTCGATATCGACCTAACTCGAGTGGACCATCAGAGCCAATCCGAGTCGATTTCGAGTCCAGATTCCAAGTGGGATTTCTTCAACATGAAGCAGAGGATATTCTACCAAGATGGAAGATATTTATCTACTTTAGTAATTCTCTAATTTACCTAGGGGAATTTTATTTCTTTTATTTCTTTTATTTATCAAACATTTATCTTAGGAAATAGATAGATAGATTTAGATAGAGATAGACTTGCTCCTTCCTAGGATAGCAAGTATTGTGGCCTATAAATAAAACCCTAATGGGCTGATTTTCATTAATTCAAGTTGAGTCATCTTCAGACGCAATAAGGTGGGTAGAGAGGAGTCGAGTGGGAAAGGAAGAGGAACGTTTAGAAGGTTTTGTAAGTTGTAGTTTTAGTTTAATGTTAAAGTTAGTTTATTTTATTATGTGTTGTTTCTAATTTCCCTCTTCGAGGGTTGGGGTGATCCCAACTTAGACATGTGTGTTTGATTTATAATTTTGTATCTCTTTATCATCATCTACCTATGTGCTTAATCCTTTGCGAAGGTTGAGGAAATTCCTTATTTGTGATATTGAAGCGAAAGTGATCTTATTATGAATTTGGATAGTAATTAGGGTTTATTTGCGAATGCCGACTAACCCTGATTAAGAAAATGTAGTAACACTTAGGGTTTATGTGAAAACCTCTATATTCCTATTTGTTAATAATGAAAGTTATTTGATATAAAACATGCATCTTTATGTGATTTATAATCTACACATATGTTTATTGTTGCGGTGATCCCTAACCTTGGAAGTTTGCTCTTTTATTATTTTATCTTTGTTATTTTAAAGTTTCCTACGCAGCCACTCGCACCAGCCACTACTTCTCTCTTCATCCCTCGACGTCGACCAATTCTCCTCGACATCGACAACAACCTCCTCACCTTTTTTTCCCGCTATCCCTAAACCCTAAAACACACTAAACCTAGAACCGCCGACTTCTCTCATGAGGACGGACCTGACTCCACTATCATATAGCGGGGTCTTGACTACAAATTTATTTGGTCGAGAAACCCTCTCGTCAAGAAGCATCTGTACAAATCCTCATGGAGTCATTAGAAGCTTTCATGAGGTGTTCTGGCCTTCAAGTCAACCCTCAAAAATGTATTATATTCTATGGTGGTCTGGACTTGGACGCAAGAAGGAGGCTAGAAGAAATCTCCCACTCTGCGGCCGATTCTTTTCCTTTTTACTTACTTGGGAGTTCTAATCTTTTCTCAAAAATTAAAGACTTGTGAATTTGCCTCTTTTCTGGATAAAATTGCGGATTGTATTAATGCTTGGTCTGGTAAGAATCTTTCGTATGCAGGTAAACTCAAGCTCATCCGAGCGGTAATCCAGGGGATTGAAGGATTTTTGCTCACTATCTTCCCCGCTCCTATGGGAATTATCAATACGATTGAAGGCATTTGTCGAAGGTTTCTTTGGAAAGGAAGAAGAGTTCGATGGGAAGCATGTTGCAAGCCCAAAGAGGAAGGTGGTCTCGGGTTAAAGAGCCTAAGGGAATGGAATGGCGATTTCATGTGCAAATTGCTTTGGAGAATTGCTCTCAAGAAGGACTCGTTATGGATAAAGTGGGTGCACCATACTTACTTACAATCCAATGACGTGTGGGAGTGGAGAATCAACAAGCATGAAGACTCCCCCCTCATGAAGAAAGTGCTCATGTTAAGAGACAAGCAGGTGGGGCGCTATGGAGATGTGGCTAGAGCTGAATTGGAGCTGTCGAAATGGATCAATGATGGCAAATTCGACCTCCCAAAAGCCTATGAGGAGCTGAGAAGCAAAGAGCGACCGATGCTATGGGCTAAAACAGTGTGGGAGCCAGCTTCCATTCCAAAGCACGCCTTTACCTTATGGTTGGCGGTGTGGAAGATGCTGCCCAAAAAAGATCCTATTGAAAATTTAGAGCTCGACCCGGTTTGCTTACTTTGTAGACAAGAAAGTGAAACACACGACCACTTATTTTTCTCTTGTCCTTTCTCTTGCAGGCTATGGTCTCAAATCAAAGAATGGTTGAACTTGCCTCGACGAATGTCGACCATGACAAGTGCATTCAAATGGATGTAGAGGGAGTGCAAGGGTAAAGGATGGAAGACAAAGGCTGGAAGAATGGAACTTGTTGCTACTGTGTACACCATTAGGAAAGCTAGAAATAGCATCACCTTTGATGGGCTGCACATGAAGGTGGAGGATTGTACAAGCAAAGTGAAAACCATGGTGTATAATGTTATCCAAGCATTATATCCCCTGGTCTTTACCCAACCTACACTCCTCCAAGAAAAGCCTCGCTGCACAACTTTTGTCCATCTGCAACCTCCTACTTCAAGCTAAAATAGGGGCTGGCATTTTAATCTTCGCAATTTGCCAGCTACTTTGTTTTGTTTGCAGGAAATTGGCCTCAAGAAGGGTCTTAAGATGATACCCGAATATCTCTTTTATCATGCTTCAAAGAAAAATGAATGGGCTTCTCAATCAAGACTGTACTTGAAAATTGGGTTGGTCAACCCACCATTAGGCCCACCTACTCATGGGTCAACAAAGAGCATCATTCTGCCCACATTGGTTCATAGCAGCGTCAAATGAAGACTTCAAGTGGGATCGGCAATTCTAGTTGCATGGGCCTTCCAACATGGGCCTATGTCAACTTGGGCCACCAAGCCCAATCATCTGTTCAAAAGGAAATCATGGACTGATCGCATTTGGTTAATATCGCCTCATCTTTGACCAACGAAAAGCCCAAAGGAAAGGACCATTGAATTTCTTCTCATTGGGCTTTAACTCTTTGTTTTAGGCCCAACTTAGCTCGGTGGAGGTTTGCTTTTATGCCTTAAGACTTTCTTCTCATTTGGCTTTAACACTTTATTTAGGCCCAAGTTTTTGGTGGTGACAAACTAATTTCCTCCCTGCGTGGAGTTGATTTTTTTTAATAAAAAATGAGTGATGACACATCCTAGGTTCCAAGGGTAACCCCAAAGCCCAAATAATTTGGGTTTTGATGATTACTTTCTTGCAAGACAATAGGTGGGCTACCCTTTATTCTTTCACGAGGGCTAGCCTCGTTGAGCATTGTGTGCAAGTTCATCCCTCTATCCCTATGGGTGGCTTAGCCGGAACTAGGGATGGATGGTGTTTGAACTTGCGTGTTTACCCGACTACTGATAGCCTTGGCTTGAAGTGATAGGGGGAACACCTTGGTGGGAAACCACCATAGCACAAATGCACACCTTAATCCTCTATTGGGATTAAGTGGTGATTATGGAGACCACTCGAACCTATATATCGATTAAGTGGTGATTTTGGAGACTCATGATCATGTGTTATTTGAGTGTCCATACTCCAAGGAGGTTTGGAGCATTGTTCAGGAGAAATTCAACATTCCATCGATAGTTAACTCCCTTCCCAAAGGGCTAAGAAGGTTGAGAAGGTTTGCTAAAGGACATGGTGTTTGTGCCCAAGCCCAGCGGTTCGCCCTCTACTCGACGGTATACTACTTGTGGCACACCTGAAACGCCAAGGTCTTCGAGGATAATTTTATTACCCCGGACGTTGTATCTCGATTGATGATCACTAATGTATTCCGATTGTTGCATGATAATTTTCCATTGGCTGTTGTGGAAACATTATAGAGGCTTTTGATTGTTTAAGCGTGGAAGACACTGATTGCTCTAGTATTTTCGGGAGGCTTGCATGCCTTTCCGAAATACCTTAGTTATTTTATTACCTCGTATGACACTAGTCGGGTTTACTAGCCTGCTAGGGCATATTTACCTATTTATTTACATACCCCACCCCCGTATTGAGGTTTGGTTTCACAAAAAAAAAAAAATTATCAAGGGTGTGCACGATGATCCAATGTCAAGCGATGGTGCCCAGGGTGTGCCTAACCCGAGCGGCGACAACCCTTACTCTAGAGACAAGTCTTCAAACTCTAACGATCCATTGGTTAACGATGGCTCGAGTGTTCCTAAGGATGATGGAGGGCTTCAAGCACCAAACGGGGATAATGTAGGGGGAAACAACATTGCTTCAACGTCTAAGACCAAGGGTGGTAAGTGGCCTAATCCTAGGGCCAATGCTGATTATGGCAAGTCGGCAGCTTGAGTACATTAAACGGGTGGAGAGGCTTGTGTTGAAGTGTGCCGAGGCTATTCACAAACAAGACGTGTGGGGTTGGTCCCTCTTGGGGCAATATGTGGGGTTTTACCCCCCGACAATTTCTTGATCGGCGAGTTGAAGAAGTCTTTGGGATATGATTGAAATATGATTGAAATAAAGTCTTGAAGAGAGGTCCTTACTTCATCCATGATAGACATCTTATCTTGAAGCCTATTCCCGGCAAATTTGCATTCAATAGGAAGGATATCGCAAGCATTCCTCTATCGGTGAGGTTCTATGGTCTTCCTAGGACCTATTGAACCCCGAATGTTCTTGGGCGTTTGGCTTTATATGCGGGTAAGCCCCTTTTCATAGACAAAGTGACGGAGGAGAGAAAGAGAGGCACTTATGCTCGGGTTTTGGTAGAATTGAACTTTGCTTATGACATTATTCGTGAGTCTCCTATATACTTTTAGGATGCTGATCATATTATAAAGAGTGTTGTTCCTTCGGTCATGCAGAAGCTACGTGCACCTTCAAGGAGGAAAGGACCCAAGTTGAGGTCAATAACAAGCGTAATCCTAAGGCCCCGAGGAGTGAGACTCGGAGGGGCGAGGAGCCAGCCGGGAAGGGTGGTCACTTGGGAGGGGAAGAGAATGGTGGTGTGCCACCACTGAATGGTTCTAATGAGAAGGGTTCTATGTCCCGAACCATGGGTGACAAGTCCTCCACAACAAGGCTCATGACGATGACGTTCATCCCACGAGTGGAAAAAATGTCGAGCATATGGGTGGGGAAACACAAGGTAATGAGGGTGATCATTCCCCTCCTAATGAAAGAGAAAATCGTGAGCAACATCCTCAAAAGGTTGGGAGCGAAACACAATGTGAGCAACATCCTCAAAAGGTTGGGAGCGAAACACAAGGTTGGGAGCAACATCCTCAAAAGGTTAGGCCTATAGTCTTTTGCTGGCCACGGCCACCGGTGTTTTGTCCTAGCAACTCAAAATAGATAGCTTACGTAATTGGATCTTTGGTGTGCTAAGGTTGAGTTGGTTTAAATCTCTTGATGGCCGAGCCGAATGGAGATTTAGACTAACTCAACCTTAGGGTGCGGGTCCGACTTCCGATAGCCGAGGCTTGAAGAGATAGGAGTTGCACCGAACTTTGTGTTCAACACACCCATATCGATTGAACTTACACTATGTAAGGTTCATGATTTTGGTAGGTTACTACAGCAGCCCACGGGCGCAATAGGCCTTACTTGCACTTTGTAAACATTTCCTTTATTTTCAATATACTTACCCTTAAAATAAAAAAAAAAGACACAATGAGAGTGAATCACATTCTCATGCCCACGGCAAGACCAATGGTAGTGAGGATATTTTAGTTCAAAGTTTGGGGTTGGTAGCTTGACCCACTGGTTGTTTATTGTTATGGGAGTTGCTGAGATACATGTAATATGTATTTAGACGTTGAATCATGTGGTTGCCTAGTCTATTTTATCGATGTTACCTCAATGTTAATGTATATATATAGTATAAACTAAATTATCGATCTGTTCATTTTCATAAGCAAAATCATATCTTATATCGAGCAGAGCAAAAGTTGTATACGAAAAAACATCGGATTATAAATGAAAAATGTAATGTCTTTGTAGCTTTAAAATCAGACCATTATATACAAATGGATATCGATATCATTAAAGACATTATCTAATTAACATAAATCAATGGCTAGCACATGTTTTTACATTACAAGGCTAACATAAACTGATATATATTGATACCAATGCCATTGCTAGAAAACGCAAAAATGACGTTGAAATAATAAAAAGACATCATTTTTCCAAAAACAAATTGATATCAATATGAATAAAGATATTAGTTTTATACACATATCATATAGTACATTACTTTAAAACAATATAAATTCATAAAATATGTATATGAAATTAATACACATAATAAATACAATTAAAAAAAGATGTCTATTTTGTTTTAATACATTGGTTATTTAAAAAATAGTGATGTAAATGTTAAATTTTGGCGTAGTGTAGACAGATTCATAAGCTTTTAAATGAAAAATAACGAGGGTTCAACAACAAGTAAATATGTCATAAACAAAATTAAGGGGTTGATTTATATCTATATTTGAAATAAAATAGACGTTTTAACCAAAAAAAAAGACATCGGCTTAAAATCGATGTGGAAAAGTTTGATCTTTTACTACATACACAAAGAGATCGGAATTTTTTTTCAAAGACATCGGTTGACAACAGATGTTTAATTACCTTTTTCTAGTAGTGGGAGGTGGATGAACAAGCAATCGATGAGTCCTCGTCGGAGGAGGATGTTACCCAGGTTGAGGATGATGGTGAAACCTCGGACACTCATGACGAGTTTAGAAGAGGAGGTGGCAAGGATGATGAAGAGATTCCTTTTGAGAGGGCTAAACTGGAGGCTCAACACTTGAAACGGGTTGAACGCTCCTTTTTTCTCACAAATGGTCAAATCAAAGTATATTCTAAACGGTGATCGGGGAAGCAAGTATTTCCACTCGCTGATGAGAGCTAATGGCAAGACGTAACACATTACGTCTGTGGAGAGGAGTGATGGCAGTCAAGGGCGAGTGCTTCTCCACCGCCTCCTACTCCATCAAGATCAACAAGGACATCCATAGGTTCTTCCGAGGGAAAGGGAGCTTGACGCAAGGTGATCCGCACTTGCCCTTGATCTTTGTTATATGTATGGAATTCATGTCCAGATTGATAAAGAAAGAGACCGCTCGGCCTGTGTCCAGATCCGCATGGGCTGCTTGACATCCTTTGAAGAGGTCTTGGGACTTAAGGTTAATCTGATGAAATCCTCGGTGTTTCTTGCCTCAGTGGGACTGATTGCTTAGCTCTTGTACTGCTGGATGGCTTGCGTGCCTTTCCGGGGTACCCAAGTTATTTTATAGTTATTATACTGCTAGAAGGACTACGTGCCTCTCTGGAGTACTAGTAGGGTTTATCCCCTCTTATGACATTAGTTGATTGTACTAGCCCTTTAGGGCATATTCATCTATTTATTTACCTATCGACCCTCTTCTAGGGGTGGTGTCGCAAAAGAAAGAGCTCTCAGTTAGTCGTCATCTCTCTCTATTCTCTCTCCTCCCCTAGGGCGATTTTCGGCCACTCTTTCATCCCCACGTCAATCTTCTTGGAGATCCTCACGATCTCTTTGATCCATCCTCATGAGGGTTTATCGCTTTGATTGACGTGTGGATCTCCTATTTATGGCCGTCCTCGGCCTCCTCCCGGTCAGTTTTTCACCCATAACTACCCCCAAATGCCCTAAACCGCCCAATTTCTTTCGGAAAACTGCCCTTAACTGCCCTAAAACCCCCTTCTCCCTTCCCTCATTTTCGGTTGCTCTCTCTCTCTCTCTCTCTCTCTTGTTGATCGTGCGTTGTGATTGAATCTCTAGTGGGTTTGATCGGTTTCTCTCAGCCCCGCCCATCCTTGGTTGGTGGTTGTGGAGATCTTGGCCATGGCTCAGAAGCATAAGGGCTAGGAAGAAGAGGATCCAAAAATCATGAAGAAGGGTGATGGTTCTTCCACCGAGCAAGCCCCTAATGGGTTATCCATGTTGGATGGTGGATCTAAGAGCAAGCCCCCAAAGCTCCGAATGCATGGGCAAGCAAATCAGCAAATATCTTCATGAATTCTAGTCTTGGTGGCAAGCTTGAGTATGTCATGCCCACGAAGAAATTTGTGTTGAAAAAAGAGGAGGCTTGTCGAAAGAAGTTGTTTGGGGGTGGTCTTTGTTTGGCCAATATGTGGGATTCTACCCAGGGAATTTTTTTTATCAATGAGCTCAAGAAATCATGGGGGGTCAAATGCAAATTTCATATTGAAGTCGGTTGGATGATCTTCACATTTGAATCCGAGAGCGATTACAATGAAGTTTTGAAGGGTGATCCTTACTTTATCCATGGCAGGCCAGTCATTTTGAAGCCAATTCCAAACAAGTTCGCTTTCAATCGGAAGGACATAGCCACCATTCCATTATGGGTAAAGTTCTATGGGTTGCCGAGAACCTATTGGACTCCGGAGTCCCTTGAGAGATTGGCCTCTTATGCCGGGAAGCTGCTCTTCATGGCAAGGTGACGGAGGAAATGAAGAGAGGGACATATGCTAGGGTTTTGGTGGAACTCAACTTTGCTAATGAGATCATTCATGAGGTCCCTCTATATTTCCATGATGGTGACTCCATTCCATGTAAGTTGATCATTGAAAATGAGTCACTTTATTGCAAGGAGTGTTGTTCATTTGGCAATGCAGCATACTCTTGTTCATTCTTGGAAAAGAGGACTAAGGTTGAAGTGCCAGAAGGGTGAAGTGCCGGCCGGGGATGGTTGCACCTTGAAAGGAGATGGGAAAAAGGCTAAGACATCACCGAATGACTCCAACGTGAAGGGTTCTATGTCCTGAACTTCAGAGGACAATGTCTCTAACAATGAGGCTCAAGACGGTGAGAACCATTCTTCTAGTGACAAGGACACCGAGCATGCGGGTGAGGAAACACATCAAAACACAAACTTTAACCCACCTCCTAGAGGGGGTGAAAGCCGAGAGCATCTTCTACAAAACGAGAGTGGTAAGGTATAGGGTGGGAAACACATGGAGAGTGATCCTTGTGCTCAAGCTAAATTTGTTCTTTTTGTTTCTTTTTGGTCTTATTGCATTTAAGTAGCCATATTGCATATGTTTTGGTCTATTTCCATATTGTTCATGTGAAGTATTCGAGTTCGGAATCTACGCATTTTTAGTGTTTGTTCTGCAGTTTTACAATCCGAGCTTGAAGGGTATCTTGAAAAAGCTTAGAGACTGATTTTGGAGCATAAGAAAGGCTAAGAAAGAATCATCAAGGGAGTAAGAAGTTACAACGTCGAAGCAAAGGAGGAATCGCGGAGCTTGAATAGTGGCACCCTCTGCTTTTCCATCGGCGTCCGCCGGTGCCCCATGTTCAGCAAACGCCAATTTTAGTCCAAAGATTATGTTTTATTATTATTATATTATTATTATTATTATTATTATTTTCTCTATGGTTTTGCAAAAATCTATTTAGGTTATTTTCATTCTATTGTTGAGAGGGAGGCTAGTTTTGTCGTAACATTGGAGGCCGTTTGAGAGACTTAGAGAGAGATGAGCATTACTTAGGCTAAGAGTTGCTAAACTCATAGTTTCGTCTGTGATTTGAAGACATGGTTGGATGAATTGTGAATATTTGATTTCAATTAGTTATTTATGAGTTTATTTATCATCTTGTTCTTATGTGTGTGTATGTGTGTGTGTGTGTGTGTTTGTATATATGGGATAGATCATATGTACTCAAGGCTTAACATGTATCATGTGAATACATCCTAGCCATTGATTTAGTGTAATTGAATGGCTGGCATTAATTGATAAATTAGATTAATTTAAACAAAAAACCAACCTACCTCTTAACTTCAGCGCGTGTGTTATCTCAAACCCTACAAAATCCCACTATCTCAACCATTGAAGAGAGAGAAAACCAATTGGGGACGATCGATGAAAGCAAATTCGGAGGCAGTCGTTGAAGTAAAGGTGACCGGAAATGGCGGCGTAGGTGAACGGCGAAGGCGAAGCCTTAAGGTGCAATGATGGAGGAGTCATGAGGTACAACCATGGCGGTCGGTGAAGGCGGGCGATTGATGGAGGTGATGGCAAGTCAGAGGAGAGTGATGGGGAGAGCAAAGGCAGCCGGGGATGATGGCGAAGGGGAACGAAGGTGAGCGGACGATTGATGGTGGAAGCAAAGCCCTCTCGATTTGGCTTTTTTTTCTAGAAGTGGATCAATGATTTGGAGATGGTGATGGCTAGCGAAGGTTTCCACCATCTTCTTCTTCAATGCGCTAGTCTCAATCCCCCAAATCTAGACTCGATTCTCCATTGCCGAGCTTCCACTGATTAATTCTGGGCGGTGGCGGCATTTTGCGTTGCAGATCTGGGCGCCGATGGTTCTGGTGTACAAATGATTCGGGCGGTGGCGGCGTTTCTTCCCCTATTCTCAGATCTGGGCGCCGGCGAGGAAGCCATTGGGAGTTTTTCCAGTGATTCTGGTGGTCGATCTGAAGTGGGCAGATTTTCCGATGCTGGTGGATTTGCAGTCGGGAGGTTCCCTTGGTGGTGGATTTGGAGTCTAGGGTTTGCAATAAGTTGAAATCTTTTTTGTTTGCTTGACTGAAAGAGATATTAGGAGTAAATTCGAATCTGAATTATTCGATACTATCGAATAATTCAAGTGATACCATCTAATAATCCATTGATAACATCGAATAAATTTTAGTTATTTGGTACAATGAGATAAGTAACCGAATAATACTAATATTCTAGTAAAATGCGGGTTATTCAATTGTGATAACTCCCTCCCTTGATGAAAATCGGAATAAATGTTTCAAAGGCCTTGACAGGATATTTGTGTCAAAGGTCTTGGAGCCTTAACAGTTGATGAAATACAAAACCTGTTTTATAAGTCTGAATATTATTTAATCTTATTATATACTTCCTTTATATTATATATATATATGACTAATCTTTCAGGAAGTATTTCGAGATTATATCTTTCCTTATGGTGCATATTGAGGTGATCCAATTCAAAGAAGATCATGTCTTCAAAGTGTCCAAAAATAGAAGATTCGGGCGTGCCATGATCTTTACTAGCCATTGTTGAAGATCTGATGTTGAAGAACCTCACGCTCCACATTACTTCTATAAAGGAAAGGAAGAAGAAGACAGAACATACAAGTGCTACACGAGCTTTCATTCATTCAAGCGAGATCTGTCTTCCAAAGTGTCTCTCTGCTAGCGCTCAAGAGTTTGTTGTTTATTTCAAAGCCTTTGAGAGTCACTGTGAGCTTATAGGATATATTCATTTATAGTGTTACTCGAGAGTTTATAACTCGGGAAGTTGCACTAGGCTATTGATTTGTGAGAGTAAGAGGATTGTACTAGATAGCTGAGAGAGGTGGGGCTCTTGTAGATTGGTCTAGGACTCCAAGGGAATGTGAGTTGACTAGATTGCAATTGTATAGGAGAGAGGCTTCTCGGTGAGCTATTAGGATCCTAAGCTAAGCGAATCAATAAAGCCTTTTGAATCCTAGGGTTGTGGAAGAACCCTAGGCGGGGACGTAGGCCAAGTTCGTGCTGAACCTCGTAAACAATTACTCGTGTCCTTTACTTATTGCTTTACCTTATTTCCGCACTTGGTTCGATTGTCTAACTTTGTGATTCAGGTTTAATCTCAAAGGTTTTGGTACAAGCTCCAAAAGTCTTGAGACTTTCAGCGAAAAACGGGCATACTCTATTCAACCCCCCTTCTAGAGTATTTCTAGTTTACATTGTTTTATATTATCGAACCTTCAGATTGTATCGCTCAATTATTTGACGGTATTATGAAATTATTCGATTGTAACGATAGATTTTCGAAAATTTTGATTACATAATCTTAATAAATCAAATTTATTCACTAGAGTTTAAACCAATTTTTTTTTAAAAACTATCAATCGGGCCCACTACAGCACTACCTAAACAACTAAACAACCCACAATTCATTTGGAAGTAACTGCACACACGCGCCTCATGTTGGCAAGTAAGCCAATATAGCACGTGGGCCCCACGTTTTTTATTATAAAAAAATCAAAAAATTCCCTAATTACCACATCCATTCGATCAACTAAATCAACGGTCTAGATGTGTTCACATGATACATGTTAAGGCTTGAGTGCGTCGGAACCAATTCAATTGACTATGTTTGATCACCATGTTAGGAAGTTGAGTACAGCCATCACCATCATACACACACGCGCGCGCGCGCGCACACACACACACATATATATTTGTGTTCTTTTCTATTTTTTATCACCATGTTAGGAATTGCATCTATGGTATGACTCCGTTGTTGGTTACTCAATAGCAAACAAAGTGATTGTTTTAGTGATATTTCTATTTCCTTTGTAGTGGATGATAACAATTGATCTATGTCGAGCAGATGCTATTAGGGTCGAGTAGGTTGTTCCCTTGATTCCTAATTGCATTGAATTGATGTGTCAATTGGTCTTAAGTACTCAAATCGTTAATGCTATTCTTTAGTAAATGCCACATTGAATAAGAGATTGTATCTTTGTGGAGCAATCGATATTAGGTTAGTTGACATAAGCCTATAAATAATATTGAAATCAATACAAGGATCATGAACCCTAACCATTCTCAAGAATTACATGTGAAGCGCTTTTCTATCATATTATCACTACTTTGCAATCATTACTCTATTTAGTTTATCTTGCTATTTAATTAGTTTGCTACAACCTATTTTCTATTGTCATAAGAAATCATCAATAGAAATATATACGCGAATAGTCTTCTAAGTGGGATTGACTCATTACTTGTCTATTGTACTAATCTTTTGGTTAAGCATTGAGTTAGGATATTATTACTATTTGGCGAGGTGAGACCTCACGACATTCACCCCACCAGCTTCCCTTGAACATGGTTTCGATTCATCCTCCATGGAGTCAAAGAATAAGGGTGCATTTAATGAAGTGTCTTTGGAACCCATGAAGAATTCAAACAATGAGAGTGCAATTAATGATGGTCAGGCACTCAAGGCCCTGGACTAGGTGCTCACAAGGATTCCCCTGACACTCAAGCTTCTCCCGAGGCTACCGAGCGCCTGATCAAGAGCCTTATTCACATTACGAGTGGGAGCACACTTATGAAAGAGATTCGGTCGAGCTTGAGTGTCAACCTTCGCAACCTCCTCCTGATCCAGAGCCTTATTCACATTTGTCCATTGATGAGCTAGTCGCTAGGATAGCAGAGCTCAAAGCTCAATTAGTGCAACACAGATTGAGTCCTCTAGCCATTCCTGAAATCCCAAGCCAAACAGATGTTAGTGACAATGAAAATTTCATTGGTGTTTCTTTTGAGATTGAGGAAAGTTTGGAAGAACATGTGCATGAGTTGATGGAGCCAGAGATTGATTTTGAGGAGGATAAGCCCAAAGAAGAGCCCCGATTGGTTGTTCACCAAGCATACACGATGCCGTCACTATTTTCTGAAGGGATGGTTCAAGAGAATGTTGATCAACAAATTGGGGCATTTGCCAGAACGCTTGCAAAATGGCACAAGGAGGAAATAACAATTAAAGTTCTTGCTGACATATCACCTCCCATCAAGTCCCAAGAGGTGATCTTATTATTTGAAGACGGTGGTGACAATCAAGGCACAAAGGGCCAATGGGCTACGAAGAGCAGGAGCACACGCCTATGGAGCTTGAGCGAAAAGCGATCTAAATCATGTCGCTCCAAGAAGACTCTACTGAATGGATGGGACGAGCTATGGACCGTTCATTCGGGTCGATTTAAGCTTCTTGAAGGTAATAAGAGTCGGCTTCAGACATTAAACTAGCGCTTCTCGGGAGTCAACCCGAGATAAGTTTTATTTTCTTCGTTTGAAAAAAAAAACAAAAAAAAAACAGTTTTTATTTTTAGTTTTTAGTTTTGTTTTTCTTGTTTTTTTTTTAGCTGATTTGCAAAAATGAAAGTATGGGGTGGAGAGTGTGTTATATTGAGAATATTGATTATGTTCGAGCTGAGTTGAAGATGTTTTGACACCTATCTACTAACCCCCATCTTGCCCAAGTTTGTTGTTTGTTGATGTTTGCCTTGGTTCAGTTTTGAAACAGATGGTTTTGGCTTGGCCACCTTCAAGACACTCATTCTACATGTTGAAATTGAGAGTATTCATATCTCTTCCTTGATTGTTTTGCACATTGAGGACAATGATTTGTCTAAGTATGGGGTGGGGGTGAATACTTCACAATTTTTGTAGTTTTTGTGTCTATTTGGCCTGCGCTTATTGGAATGTTTGATGACTTCTTGAGCATTGAGCCATTGCCTTGTTTGACTAGCTAGATTGTATACCCTCTTGCTTGATCTTATGTGTATCTTTCCTCATACTTAGATACTCGAGCTTGACTTGATACCGCATTATTGGGTTTGTGTGCACAAATTGAAATATGATTGAGGCAGTTTTGTCATCCCATTTATCCCTGCCTACCTTTGCTTTTGACCATCTGCTTGAAGCCTTCTGAGCCTTAGAAGCATGTTTCTTTGGTAGCACTCCACAAGATTTTCATAACCACTACTTGCCTTTCCCCAATCTGGGATTTTGGGTCATGGTAGTGTATTTTTTTGTGTGGATGTGCTTCAAGTATGAGATGATTTCTCTTGATTATGACTGAAAGAAGAAGAAGAAGAAAAGAGAAAAAAAGTCTTGGGATAAGAGGAGGATAAAATTCACTCTTGTGCAAAATTCAAAAAAAAAATATGGTTAGTAACCGATCCTGCTTGTGGAGAATAAAATTCACACAAGGAGGAAGAAGTGCAAAGTGAGGAGACCAAGACACTTAGTAATCGGGTACATTCATCACAAATGTTTATATTCGTGTAAAACATTGTTGAGGCTAGAGGGGGGGGTTAAGAAAAAGAGTGAAAAAAAAAATTCATTGAAGTGGTTGAAAAAAGTGAAGATGAAAAAGTTGTTGTGATGGAGTTTGTTTGTTGGATCGGTATGAGTTTGATTATTTGAAGTGGGTGTTTTTCCAGTTGTTCTCGCATGATCCTTTTTCCCGGATTCTAACACCACATGGCCTAAAGTTATCCATATCTTGCTCTCTCCACCTTTTCCCTATCATAACCCTATAAAGTCCTCATGATTTTGTTCAGTGCATAATTCCAAGCGGTGGATATTATCCAGGTTTTCAAGCTTTGTGGATAATGCGCGAGTATTTAGATTGAGATTTGAGGGAAGTGTATTAGAGGATTTTTGTATTTTGAAGAGCTAGTCAAGCTTGGTTGTTGGCTATGATATGCTAAGATGGCATTCGTCAAATATTTTGATTTAGTAGACGCTATATTGTTGTCTATTGTCTTAGTCTTGCTTGGGGACAAGCAAGGTTAAGTATGGGGTATTTTGATAGCGTCTATTTAGTCATGTTTATAGGACACCCTTGGTTAGAGTTTAGGGCGTTTTACTCAAGCATTTGCCTATTTCTTAGCTCTTAGTGTCCCATTTCGAGGAATCAGTGTCTACCGCTAGTTTATTATGATTTCAAGTGCTTTTGAGTGGTTTTGGTGCCAATGAGAGAGCTAAAGGAGAATGTGAATGTGATCCTCGACGATGGTAGCTTGTTCGACGAACCTAAAGGAGAATATGACACCGTTGATGGTTCTTGGAGGGATGAACATGTGATCCTAGCCTTGAGAAGGCAGCCTCGGAAGCTCTTACCTTGGACGACATCATATTTTCGGAAGAAGAAGACATCAAAGTCTTATAACTTGATGAACCGACATTTGCTCGTTATTTTGGCTCTAACTGGAGTTGTATTTTTCAGAAGAACACGCAAGAGGACTCGTTGGAAAGCTGATTTCGAGGGTTGCGACATTGTTCAAGACGTTTCCCACCAATTCTACTCCGAAGATGGTCATAAATCTCGTTATTTGAAGCAGCTCTAAGCTGAACGAAATTTGAAGTCCTTTTTTTATCCCACACCAATTAAAAACACATGGAGATGTCAATAAACTCCTATATATGTGTAAACTCTTTTTCATTTGAAAATAAGTTGAATTTGAGAAATTTAAGCTTTGTGCTTACTTCGTTTCGGGTTAAGAAACAAAAATCTATCTTGGTGAGATGCCGGATAAACCCTCTTGGTGAGATGCTAAGAGAGATTCCCTAGTGAGAAACGACGGAATCAAAGGGTCGGAAACACTCGGAGTGCGAGGCCAAGAGTGCGGAAGATCGAGTGTTGGAGAGAGCTCGGAGTGCGAGGCTGGGAGAAATCTTGCATCACATATCCCTCAACCTTCATCCCCTACTTTACTACTATTCTAAGGCCTTCCAGAGCCCCATCATCTCCATCCATTCACCCCCAAAACGTCACCCCAAAGCAGCCCTTCAATCCCTCTCAAACAAGCCCCGTTTGGACTCACCTCTGCACAAGCGACATCTCGGTAAATCGTGATTTTCCGCTTCGTCTGACATCCGATTGACAAGATCTACCCCAATCCGCGACCGCGACTTCAAGATATACAAAAGTATTACTCGCACGTTTCCAGAAGCCTAGCCAATCAACAGGAAATCAGCATTATTTTCCGACTGATCTGCTGCTCCAGAACTGCCAACAACTTCCCGACTTCTCGGAACTCTCATCGCCGGTCCTTTTGCTCAAGCCTGGTTCCGAGCACGTCAAGTGGTATCAGAGCAACGACAAGGGTTCCTCAAGCTTTCGGGGTACGAATTACTACCTCTTTCGTTTAATCTTTAGTCATTGCAAAGTTTGTTTGATTAAGCCCGAGAGATTGCATTATTGTTTCTACTCATTTCACTCAGTCATTCATCCAGAAAAAAAAAGGATCTATCTTCTAATCTTTTCATCTTTCCAATTGATGAGTTGAGTGATGAGTTGAGTTACGGGTTGTTGGGTTTCCTTTGTTCCTAATTGTAGCTGACTCTTGATCTTTCTTGAGTTTATGTTGAAGGTTACCCAAATCTCTCATTATTCTGAGAAAAATCCAGCCTCGCTAGTTCAATAAATAAAGGGAGGTGAAGTTATAAGTCTTTAAGGCTGTAAAAAAAAAGAAAAAAAAAAAGACAAATCGGCTTAGCTTAAAAAAAAAAAAAAAAGGAAGACTATTGCTGAGTTTGGAAGTGTGATACGCAGCTACTCATTCCCATTACATATTTTCCATCCACTTGCCTTGAACTTTTTATTTTACATTGCAATTTCAATTTTTATTCGGGCTAGATCACTTGTTTTGCATTGCTTAAGGACCATAGCGGGTTTTGGTAAATACTCATCGAAAGGCCCTTGTTGAGTGCTCGAAGGTTGCTTGTTCAGCTTATTTGTGCTTGCTATTGTGTATTAGTGTTTCATTGGGTGCTATTGATCATTTCGTCATGAGTAATACTCCTAGCTTGCTACTTCTGCTAGTGGATTTCAGGTGTTGCTTACTATTGTTGGTGCTAGTTGCCGCTAGCGATTATTCAGGTTCCTGAGTGTTGTGCCCCTGCACTGGGAAAAGGGGAGTTGAGAGTGTTGCCTGCTGCAACGGAAAAAGGAGAGGTGAGAGCAATACTGAGTGGTGTTGAAAAAGGTGAGTGAGAGGAGAGTTCCATCTAGAGTAAGGAGCGGAGAGCAAAACACCGAGGATGTCAAACACTTGGAAGCCTTTTTTTATACTAACCCTCTCATATATGTTGTTTGCTCATTTTGCAGGTTCTCGAGACTCTTTCTTTCATGGAGTACATTATATATAGTGAGGCAAACACTTTAAACACACGAGCGGAGTGTGTGAGAGAGTGTGAGCGTCCACCAAAGTGAGAGAGAGATTTACATTTTCCCTAACTTGACTTGTTTGCTTGTTTTGTATGATGTCGCATCATTTAGGCCAACCTAGTATGGTGCATGGTGGAGTAGGTACCACTACGGTCAAGGCGTTAGCAACCCGAATTGGACGGATGGAGGATGATGTGGCTGAGATCCTACGATGTCTGCCTCCTACAACAAATAACAAGGTCAGTGGCGTCAACATACATAATGATCCTCATCAATTGGGACGAGATCGAGAAGGACATAGTGGAAGTCATCATGTGCACTATAAGCCTTGACGTGAGTCATCTACATGCTTTGAGAGCACTCCTTCTAGAGAGCACCGCCGAGCTAGGCGTGGAAAAAAGGTTGACATTCAGACATCATTGCCACGGATTGAGATGCTAAGACAGGGTCCTCGCTCTCTTGATGATTACTACAAACATCTTCATGCTCTCCTGCAATCTTCTGGGACAAGGTATGATGAGGCTTATAAACTTGCTAAGTTTCTTGTAGGGCTTAATTCAGATGTGGCAGAATTTGTCCTACGCTATCGTCATACCCATGTTGTTGATGCTTTGAACCATGCTACTCATGTCTATGAGAAAGTTCTTGAGAAGACTATCGTTGCCCCTCCTTCTCAACGTTGCTCTTGTGGAGATAGCACCACCAAGCATCCTTCTGGCCTTAATTCACAACGAACAAAGACATTGTTGGCCACCGCTCTGAATTTTCTCCCTATAGCCACACCGATCCCTAAAACACATGTTGTTAGACCCAAGTCTAGTGGTGTTTACGAGGACCACCCACCTAGCTCCAAACTGGAGGTCATCGAACCCCTTGTAAAACAGAAGGAGCTAGGGATCACACCGCACCTTGCTGGAGAGTTATATGAAGCTACAAGGAAGAGGGAGATGGACACTTATTCCCCCGTAGGGAGACAATTCTTACCTAAGGTCGACAATTCTTGCGACATACGAGATGTTATACAGGGGAGTCGAGTTTGTGTACTTATTATGCTTCCTAGTGATTTATTTTTGTTGTCCTCATCTTATATGGCTAATTTGGTTGCTAGGGAATACTACATGCGAGACAAGGAAAATGCTTGGAAGGTTGTAGAGCCACTGAAGCTAGTTTTAGGGCCCTCAAAGGACCCTGGGAATCAACTAGTCACTCGTTTGCAGGATGTTAGCCGAGTTACCAAGTGGAGTGGTGTTTCTTACTCTTTTAGTGATGTTTTGTTTTGTCAAGTGTTCTTTGCTGCTTCTTCTATGAGTTTTCTTAGGATTCGTGCAGGTACATGTTTGCTAGGCGACCCACCGGATTTGAGGTTGAATCCTTTTAAAGGGAGGGAGGATGATGTGATCCTTGATGATGGTAGCTTGTTCGACGAACCTAGAGGAGAATATGACAACGTTGGTGGTTCTTGGAGGGATGAACATGTGATCCTAGCCTTGAGAAGGCAGCCTCGGAAGCTCTTACCTTGGACGACATCATATTTCCGGAAGAAGAATACATCAAAGTCTTATAACTTGATGAACCGACATATGCTCACTATTTTGGCTCTAAATGGAGTTGTATTTGTCAGAAGAACACACAAGAGGACTCGTTGGAAAGTTGATTTCGAGGGCTGCGACATTGTTGAAGACGTCTCCCACCAACTCTACTCCGAAGATGGTCATAAATCTCGTTCTTTGCAGCAGCTCTAAGATGAACGAAATTTGAAGTCCTTTTTTTATCCCACACCAATTAAAAACACATGGAGATACCAATAAACTCCTATATATGTGTAAACTCTTTTTCATTTGAAAATAAGTTGAATTTGAGAAATTTAAGTTTGGTGCTTCCTTCGTTTTGGGTTAAGAAACAAAAATCTATCTTGGTGAGATTCTGGATAAACCCTCTTGGTGAGATGCTAAGAGCAATTCCCTAGTGAGAGACGTCGGAATCAAAGGGTCGGAAACACTCGGAGTGCGAGGCGGAGAGTGCGGAAGATCGAGTGTTGGAGAGAGCTCAGAGTGCGAGGTCGAGAGCAATCTTGCATCACATATCCCTTAACCTTCATCCCCTACTTTAACACTATTCTAAGGCCTTCCACAGCCCCATCATCACCCTCCATTCACCCCCAAAACGTCACCCCAAAGCAGCCCTTCAATCCCTCTCAAACAAGCCCTGTTTGGACTCGCCTCTACACAAGCGACATCTCGGTAAAACGCGATTTCCCGCTTCGTCTGACATCCGATTGACAAGATCTACCCCAATCCGCGACCGCGACTTCAAGATCTACGAAATTAGTACTCGCACATTTCCAGAAGCCTAGCCAATCGACGGGAAATCAGCATTATTTGCCGACTGATCTGTTGCTCCGGAACTGCCAACAACTTCCCGACTTCTCGGAACTCTCGTCGCCGGTCCTTTTGCTCGAGCCCGGTTCCGAGCACGTCAGAATGAAAAAGCTTCGAGGTTTTTCGGTGCACTCAGAAGGCGTCAAAGATGAACTAGGAGGGACGGAATCATGGATGTGGAGCCCGGAAATCGAGGCAAGCTTGGCAAAAGACAAAGAAATAAGGAATGTCACACACTCGGTCGAGTGAGTTGGTACTCGAGTTATGCTCGAGTCTGACCTCCAGAAGACGGAAAAGAACTCCACTCGACTGAGTGCTCTCAACACTCGACCAAGTGTATGCTCGAGTGTCCCTCAACACTGGCCAAAGTTCAACACTCGGCCGAGTGCCCTATCCACTCGAGATGTGTTATGCCCGAGTGTCGATCCTGATTCCATTTTCTGCCATTTCGTTTTGCATTATTTTTCGAATTTTTCTGGTTGGGTCTTTTAAGGACTTCTGGGAGGGATAGAAAGGGGGCATCACCTGATAGTGTGGAGAGGTTTTGGAGAAGGTTTTGAGATCTGTAATCGAAGACGGGATCGGATCGATCGAATTTCGGTAACTCTTCTACTTTATCAATGGTTGTTTTGTTGAATTTGATTGATTCAAGCATGGTTCCTGTTATGGGTTGCTAGATTTCATTGTTCTAGGGTCGGGGTGATCCTGACGATGCAAAGATAGAATTGTGCTTAGTATTGTTTGAATGATATTTGATTCTATTTTGTGATTTAATCCTATCGCGCCAGCCCTAGTTGACGAGAGTCAATTAGAACTGATTTTGGGGTTTGAAATCGAGAGACTAAGACCCCGAATTGGAACCTAGATGGTGAATTTAGGCCAAAAAGTTATGGAACCATAGGATTAAGCCCGAAGTTTAGTTGATCGAAAGATAAATTGAACTTCTTGTGGATCTCTAGATCGTCATAGATATTTTAGGTGATAATTGTATCGACTAAGACCGAGATGGTTATATTTGCATGATTATTATCTAGAATTCTAAGCACGCAAAGGGTCTAAATTGGTTGGTTGAGACCGAGAGGCGATCATTAGCCAATTTAGACACATTCGCTTTGATTCCGAAAGGAGATTTGCGATTACTTTGGACGATCTACCTTCACATTTGAATTAGATATCATTCAAGCAGGAAAATATTATTGATCTATCGATGATGCATTGTTGGTAATCCCTTGTCCTAGAACACTTTCCATAATTATATTTCTCTACACTTGATCTGTTTTCATTGTTACTTTATACACAAGCACTCTCAAATCTGCTTGTTTATTCTGAATTTGGTCGAACTAGCTTGAAATTACAATTGATACTCCTCCGTTCCTTGTGGATATGACACTTGATTACTACAGCTGAACTCGTACACTTGCGGGGTAGGTTTTTAGCTTATCATAAGACAAGCTTTCACTATCACCAACATTGTGAGAGCTTAAGGATAGCCCACCTTGCTTTTGCGGATGATATAGTCATGTTTAGCTGCGTTGAACTTGGCTCGGTGAGGATCTTGATGAAGTGCCTGCAACGATTTGAAATGGTGCCCAGGCTCTCAGTCAACAAGGAGAAATCCTTGGTGTTTTTTGCCTCTGTCCCGCCTAATAAAGCTCATGCCATCAAAGCTGCCATGGGGTTCAAGGATGGGGAATTCCCTTTCTGATACCTTGGGGTGCCCATTAGCCCGCATGGTTTGAGAGTGACTCAATATGGCCCCCTCTTGGACAAGATCGGTAAGAAACTTAGCTCTTGGATTGGGAAAAACTTGTCTTATGCAGGACGTAAGGAACTCATAGCCTCTGTGCTTCAAGGGATTGAGGGGTTTTGGCTCTCGGTGCTCCCATTGCCGGAAACCATCATGCAAGTGCTTACTAGCTTGTGCCGCTCTTTTTTTTGGAAAACACCAAGAGTAAAGTGGGAGAAAGTTTGTATGCCACGACAAGAAGGTGGTCTTGGGCTGATCGACATCCGTATTTGGAACAAGACTTGCATGATCAAGCACCTTTGGCATATCCATGAGAAGAAAGAGAGCCTTTGGGTCCGATGGGTACATCACAAGTACCTTGCTATTTGTGCGGTCATGGAGTGGGAGGCTCATCGACAGGATTCACCTCTTATAAAAGCTATTATCGAGGCTAAGATAGAATTTCTTATTTGAACACTAACCTTAATAAGTTTGATGAGTGGTGTGAAGAAGGTAGGTTCAAGGTGAAGAAGGCTTATGAGGAGCTAAGGGATAAGGGCGAGACGGTCCATTGGTATGAGGAGGTGTGGGCTAAAGGCAACGCGTCTAAGCATAGTTTCATACTTTGGCTCGCTACTTTGGGTAAACTTCCAACTCTTGATAGGCTATTCTTTCTAGACATTAACCATGGATGTAGATTTTTTTGGTGATGATGTGCTTGAAACCCATGAGCACCTCTTTTTCGGATGTTCCTACTCTATGGACATTTGGAGAAGAACTAGGGAGCAATTCTCCATCCCGGACGAGGTGAATAGCTTGGCAAGAGGCCTTGGGTGGATGCGAAGAGACAAAAGGAAGGGAAGATGTGATTCCAAGGCAAAGACTTTTGCTTTCTCGGCTGCCATTTTACTACATTTGGCATGCTAGGAATGCGAAGGTTTATGATGACAATCATATCCCCAAAGAAGTGGTTGCTAGGCTCATTGCAACCCATGTGTTCTGGCTTCTCCATTCGACATTCTCGCTCCTTGATGTTGAGAAGCTCTAAAAGAAGTCTTTCCCATGGCTCCTCCTTGATATTATTGCTTTGGTTTGTCTTGGTTTTTGGATTGTGTCCTATGGCCTATGTGCCTTTGGTGCCTGCGTGCACCTGGGAGTCGTCCCTCAGCATGTTGATTCTGGACTTGTGTCCCTTGAGGGCATGAGTTCCTAGGGAACATCTCATTTTGGTGTATTATGGATTGGCTTATAGACCTGCGATTTTAAGCCTCTCCCCTTGTGTGTTTTTCTTGATGACTTGTATGTGTCCGGACAAGCTGCATCTTGGATAGAGCATACACTTGCTCTTTTTTATTTTGGTTTTGTGTCCTTGTTAAGCTAGGTTGCACCCTAGCTTCTGAGGGAACAAGCCCGAATGTTTGATCATTTGGATCCTCCATTCTTTCATTTTTCATATTTACGCGCACCCCAAACCTGGATTTAGTGCCTGGTGGGTTTTCTATAAATGAATAAAAAAAATGACTCCGATTATGTGCATGACCAGACATCGAGTTCATCAAAAGGAGATTGTTTGCTTGAAATTGATTTCACCCCCTTAAAAAAGTTTTGTTTTTTTCTTTATTATTTATCCGATTTTCGATTTACATTTAGGTCTCGTTTGGTTAGTCAGTTAAAAACACAAGAAGTTTAAAAACCTAGAAATTATGATATATTCCTGTGTTTGGTTGACAAAAAAAACATAGAAATTCAACTTCTCATGAATTTTAATTAATTCAAATTGTATGAAGTTCACTTACCTAGAGGACTAGGTAAGTTCAACTTTCCCTTTTTAATGTAATTTTCTTTATTTTCCTATTTATATTTCTAAAAATCAAAATTCAATCCAACAACTTTTTTCAATTAATGGGAAGTACATTTCATGTGAATTCAACTCATGAAAATTAAGTTCCTGAAAATTGTACTTCCCGCCTTCAACCAAACGAGCCCTTAACTCCGCTTCAATTGTGGGCAAATATTAAGATCAATTCAAATCTTGTAGATTTTAGATTTATTTTCTTATATGTTTAAGATTTAATCTTATCTATATTTATTTATCATTTATATAGAGAGTAAATAATTTGGTTCATCCTCATCTTATATGTTTAAGATTTAATATTCCGGTTCAGACAAATTATACCAGTTGAGATAAAAACGCAATAGTCAATTTCATATCGTGTAACTATTTAGAAATGTTATTAGTAATGAGTTAAGTAATTGTTGTTGTAACGATTTTTAAAGAGTTAAAAATTATATAAAATATAAATTTTTTATTTAATTTTTTTATATAATTTTATACTTTTATTATAATTGCACGTAGTATTATTATATTAACTAAATCAATTCTACTTTTTAAAAAATACAATCCTTTATTCCTTTTTTTTTTGGTGACATACAATCCTTTATTCCTTTTTGCATCAACTAATGCAGTCGTTGAATGTTGGAAATCAACTGAGGGAATACAGACTAACAATACTTGATAGATTTTCCCACAACTATAAGTCTATAACTATCATTTTACTTACATTCACCAAAAAAAATATGAAATGGTGATTTAAATGAACAATTAATTCACAAGCCAGCAATTGTTGAGCTGCGATCGAGTGGACTCCGTGAAGCTCTTGACCTTTACCAGAGAGAAGTGTGTGCAATTACAAGAAAGCCCTCCCCTGCCGAACCCACCTCGTGTAGTCTTCAGCAAGTAACTGGCGGGCCCACCTTCCTCCCCTCTCCCCATCAACAGCACCCCCCAAGCCTTCGTCTGTGAATTTACCAAATTGCCCTCCTCCTCCTCCTCCTCCTCCGTTTCTTCCCTGTCCTTGAGCTCCTCCACCAGTATTATCCCCTCCGGCGACGGCTCCTCCCCACTCCCCCACCTCCCCTTGATCGCGTTCCAATCCCCCGGCCCCGCCCTCTCCATCCTTATCCTCGACTGCTCCGCCTCATCCCCGCCGTACACGTGTACGAGCAGTGGCGCCGCTCCCTCCCCCGATCCCAGGCTCCTCACGATCTCCACCACCGACTCTCTCATCCAGTGCTCCAGCCTCTCCACCACCCTCCCCGCTGGCGCAGGCGTTGATCGGACAACCGATGCCGCCGCTGAGATCGCTCGATTGCGAGGAAACGAGAGGCTCACCGGCCGATTTCCGACCCGACCTGTTTCCTGGCAGGCCGACCCGAATCCTCGCCGGGACCCGATGCAGCTGCCTCCGGCGATGCACGTTGACATCTTTGCAGAGATTTTCCGACTCGGATTTTGGGAAACGTCGTATGGTCGGTGTTACGAGCGGTTTCGGGGATGCGCGTTTTTTTTATTGGTTGAAGAAAGAGTACGACATCGGGCCAGATATTTATATGGAGGTCCGAATAGTCGTAGGAGACGGCGTCGTTTCATTGACCGACTTGGCCTTCTCACTTCCGCGAACGCCTGAAGGTTTCCAAGTCAGCAAAATAATTTCCTTTTTTTGGAAAAAAAAAAATTGAAGAGGGAGCTTGTTCGGGGACATCCGCATTCCACGTGGCTTGAAGCGTTTGCGATGCACAGTCAGCAAATTACCATTGCCACGTCGACTGGTTCATTAGTTACATTATACAACGAGCATGGGTGCCATATTTGAATGACAACCGTACTATAATTATTATGTTCGAATAAAATAAAAGTACTGAAGGGATTTTGGAACCTTTTAATATATGTAATAAAGTTATAATCCGTTCATATAATTTTTTCAAAAAAAAAATTAAGAAAAAATGTACACTAAAGATAGAAATTTTGGAAGTCTATACAACAAATAAAACAAGTTTAGAGGTTTAGAAATGTTTGGTCTGTCCATTGTCCACTTTTTAAAAAAATAGAGTTAAACATTTTTTGTTTTGAAATTTTTAACACTATTTGCATTATTTTTTTAAATTGAATGAGTTTATGATTCATTTGTGTTATTTTTAAAATTTCATAATGATCGTTGAACACGTGTTAGTTCATGAATTAAACGAATCATAGATTCTACATATATGAGTGTGTTTAACACCTAAGCTCAGTGCATATAGCAACAGTTTTACATTACAGTATATTATTTTCTCAAGGATACTAAGATAAGAGTATTTTCCATCTCGTCTCTGTGTAATATGTTTTGTTCGTTTTGAGGGCTTGCTTTCTTTTCTTAAGTAAGAAAAATAATTATAATAATCAATTTTCTAAGAATAATAAGTAGGATTATTTTATTTTGGGTCTCCTAATAGATGGTTAATCGATTCATTTTTTTTCTAAAAAATCAATTCAAGCATTGAATAAAATAAATTTTCTAACATAAAATTACTAAGAAATAGATTATTTATCTATTTTGAAATTGTTTTATGAATATAACGATTTTTTTTTTTTATTAAACATGTATCAGTTATTATGAAAATAATGAATCTTAAAGAAGTGGTATATTGGAAAATAATTTCATAAATAATTATGAAGGAAAAAAAAATTATGGGACATGGTATACGTTTTTTAACCTTTGAATCAAAGACATGTTAAGTAATTTTAATTTGTGTAGAGTTAAATCTTATGGTTTTTTTATCTTCAGTAAAATTATTTTATAGGATTTTTTAAATTTCAATATTTGAAATAATTCAAAATCAATCATATTTACTTATTCTTTTAAGATAAACTAGTATAATTCCCGCGCCATGGCGCGATTTTTAATAAATAAAATTTTAACAACATAATAAATTAATATTATAAAATATTAATAAAATTTTGGATAAAATAATGAAGGTAGGCTTGAAATCTTTAAGAAAATGGTAAAAATAATTACCATAAAGTTAGGCTTCATCAAAAAAGTTTTTAAATATAGCTATTGTATTGATATAGGTTATTATTATTATAATATATAAGTATATATATATATATATTTGAATAGTAGACATTCGATTTAATTCAATATTTAGAATTAAACCCAATGGTTAGTAAATGGGTAAAAAATAAAAATGAGAAAATGTAAATGTGTGAAGAGATGAAGAGAAAAAAAAAGAAATAATAAGAGAAATTAATAGTAGACATTAGATTTAATTCAATCTTTTAAATTAAACCCAATTGTTAGTAAATAGGTAAAAATCTTAAATATAAAAACTGATTTAAAAGTTACTTAATTATAATTGGAAAAAAATGCTATAATGAAGGGGAGGACGACACATCAGCAATGTCTTCTGTTTTAAAGTATTATATAGATGGTTAGTAAATGGGTAAAAAATAAAAATGAGAAAATGTAAATGTGTGAAGAGATGAAGAGAAAAAAAAAAAAGAAATAATAACTGAAATTAATAGTAGACATTAGATTTAATTCAATCTTTTAAATTAAACCCAATTGTTAGTAAATAGGTAAAAATCTTAAATATAAAAACTGATTTAAAAGTTACTTAATTATAATTGGAAAAAAATGCTATAATGAAGGGGAGGACGACACATCAGCAATGTCTTCTGTTTTAAAGTATTATATAGATGGTTAGTAAATGGGTAAAAAATAAAAATGAGAAAATGTAAATGTGTGAAGAGATGAAGAGAAAAAAAAAGAAATAATAAGAGAAATTAATAGTAGACATTAGATTTAATTCAATCTTTTAAATTAAACCCAATTGTTAGTAAATAGGTAAAAATCTTAAATATAAAAACTGATTTAAAAGTTACTTAATTATAATTGGAAAAAAATGCTATAATGAAGGGGAGGACGACACATCAGCAATGTCTTCTGTTTTAAAGTATTATATAGATGGTTAGTAAATGGGTAAAAAATAAAAATGAGAAAATGTAAATGTGTGAAGAGATGAAGAGAAAAAAAAAGAAATAATAAGAGAAATTAATAGTAGACATTAGATTTAATTCAATCTTTTAAATTAAACCCAATTGTTAGTAAATAGGTAAAAATCTTAAATATAAAAACTGATTTAAAAGTTACTTAATTATAATTGGAAAAAAATGCTATAATGAAGGGGAGGACGACACGTCAGCAATGTCTTCTGTTTTAAAGTATTATATAGATGGTTAGTAAATGGGTAAAAAATAAAAATGAGAAAATGTAAATGTGTGAAGAGATGAAGAGAAAAAAAAAAGAAATAATAAGAGAAATTAATAGTAGACATTAGATTTAATTCAATCTTTTAAATTAAACTCAATTGTTAGTAAATAGGTAAAAATCTTAAATATAAAAACTTATTTAAAAGTTACTTAATTATAATTGGAAAAAAATGCTATAATGAAGGGGAGGACGACACATCAGCAATGTCTTCTGTTTTAAAGTATTATATAGACTAGAAAAATAGTTGATAAAATAGGTTGGATATTTTTGTAGATTGAAAGAAAGGTAAAAATGAGGTGGAAGGTTGATAGGCGGGAGGTGGGTGAGGAGCGTGTGGAGTGTGTCCGTCGTACGCCGAAAGAACGCCTCCCACGGCAATACACGCGCTCCACACTTTCAAAGGTTCAACCTTTCGGGGCCTTTCCGTAATTTCATCTCATTTTCACCACGTGGAGGAGTTTCTGCAACATGCCTTCAATTTATTTGCATTTTTTTTTTTTTTTTTTTTTAAGCAAGATAAGAATTTGATTCACTAGACAAGTCTAGAGATATCGTGAGACTTGTTAAAATCAGTGGCCGATCTAAAAATTTTTGTAAGGGGGGCTGAATTTTTTTTCTCTGAAATGACTGTTTGAAATGTTTGAGTTTAAAATTGTACCTATATACATCTTTTTAACACCTTCAGTCCTGCTTATATGTTGAATGATACTAAAAACGTCACTATACTGTTTTGTGAATTCAGAAACCTACATCACCAACTGTAATCTAACACCGAACTTTAAAATTTTACAGCTAAACTACAATATCATTTAATTAATTTTTTGAAATATGCAGAACCACTGCTCCCACGAGCACAAGTTTCTGACAAACCAGCTCTGAAACTTTGTGCAAAATTCCAATGGTGGTTATTCATAGGAAAGTAACAAATTCATTCTCACAACTACAATCCCAAACCACAATTCTGAATCATAAACAACCGGAGATTCACAAATCTATTTCTCACCACAACCATAAACCATAATTCCGAATCACAAACAACAAATTCACAAATCTATTTCTCACCACAACCACAAACCACATTTTCAATTTTCAAATTACAAATCAGAAAGCCACAAATTTATTTCGCACAAATCACAAACCCTGATCGAAAATCCCCCAATTGATTCTCATTTCTCAAATCTCAAATTTTAACTCCACAAATTCTAATCAAAATTGATTCACACTCAATCAATTCAACTTAAATACAATCAAATTAAAATAAAGAGGAAGAAAAATAACACAAAACCACAAAATTATATCTCACAAATCACAAACTCTAATCGAAAATCCCCAAATTGATTCTCATTTTTCAAATCTCAACTCCAAAAATTCTAATCAAAATTGATTCACACTCATTCAATTCAACTTAAAAACCATCAAATTAAATGGAAGAGGAAGAAAAACAAATTACCTTTTGAAGGTTATATTGAAGGATTGTTTCGACCAGAGGTGGGAGATGACAGCAGCGCCGGCGGGTCGTCCGGAGGTGAAGATGACAACGGCGCCAGTGGGTCGGCCGAAGGGAGAGGCAGCGGCGGCCTGCGACTCGGAGAGCTCTCACGCTCGCTCGCTTTGTCGTTGTTCGGTCACTGTCGACTGTAACGATATAAAAAAAAAGAGGTTGGTGTTTTTTATTTTATTTTAAAAGAGGCAACAAAGGCAAAAATCGGAGAGCTGGAATCGAACCGCGGTTGTCCCACTCCTCTATTAACCACATCCTGTGTCTTATCCGCTGAACTAACTCGTCTTTATGATTCTATCTTACTTCACTTCTATATATTACTTTATTAACAGATAAATAAGAGTATACATATACCCTTATTTTGCCCAGCGGGGGGCTTCAACCACCCCGAGCCCCCCCACAGATCCGTCACTGGTTGGAATGTGGTTGTCCCACATCGGTTATATAGAGAATACTTTAACAACATATGATGTTGAAGGGATACTCCTCTCATTACCAATTGGTTTTGAGATGGAACCCCGTTCGGGTTTATGTGTTGTTCGAGTCTCCCGTATGTAGGCCCGCACACATGATCTCCCTCCAGCTTGTCTTAGCCCCATCGGGCCTAATTGACTTTAACAAGACCAGACAAGCAAGTAGATAGACTAACCAGCATGTACAACGGAAATACAAATAACAGAAGCAAATGACAAAATCAAAAGACAAAAAGAAAATTACAAAAGCAAGTGACAGAAAGAAAATTACAGAAGCAATCTCAATTTGTTAGCTCCAAATTTTCTCTCTCTTTTTCTCATTTCTCCATCTCCCTTTCCATTAATTTTATTCTCAACTCTTCTCAATTTCTTTCTCCCTTCTTAGATTTTTCAATAATCTATTTTATCACTTTTTCCATACCCATTATATTTTTCTTATAATTTCAATTGTTAACAAATTGAATTCAATATAAAAAAAATTAATTATTTTTTAATTATGTTGATAATTGTTTTTAATAATTTAAAATATTTTTAAATAAATTGTTAATAAATTTGATAATTCAAAAAAATTATTAAATTAATATTATATTTATATTTTATAATTACTTCTAATACTTTAAAATATTTAAAATAAATTTTTATTTAATTTGACATTAAAAAACTATTAGTTTAATTTTTCATTATATTTGATAATCACTTTTAATCATTTAAAATGTTTAAATTAAATTGTTAATAAATCCGAGAACTACAAAATATTAATTTAATTTTTAATTATAATTAATAATTGAGATGATTATTTCCACGGTGAAGCTAAGATGGTTTACCATTTCATCTGTTGTGGCCAAATTCATTAAGGCTTATTCGAGCGCAAAAAAAACCGTCAAAGTAGTGGTGAAAATGACTATGATGTAATGAGGAATGCACGTGCTATTTACAAATGTGATATTGGCCAAGACTTTTTGTTTGAGCATGCATGGCGTGAGCTCAAGAGTAAGCCAAAATTCCACATATGGATTGCATCAAATGCTTTGCATCTAGTGGAGACTCGAAGAGGACCAAGGTGAATGAATTTGGAGTGTACACATCAAGTGAAGGGTCGGGCACCCCTTCAAGTGTTTATAGAGGGGAGAGTGCTCCAGTGCGGCCTGAAAGCATAAAAGCAACAAAAAGGAAGGGCAAGCATGTTGTTGGGAGTTGCTCAAGTGATCAAGGTGCCAAAGAGGCTGGAGAAGCAGTGAAGATCTATTTGAACAAGGAATATGAATGCCCAAGCAGAATCTGATAAGGCAAAAGTTACACATGGGTACGCAGTTGGACAAAAGGTTATCTTGCTTAGTAAGCCGATCATGGAGCCTAACTTAAATGATGGACATATCTTCACAAGGGATTCCCTCATCAAAGAGCTATTTGGTGAAAAGTAAAGGTCGGAGGACATGGACGGGTGATTGTTGTTGTGATTTCAGTTGTTTATTTTCCTAAGTGAAGACTAGCTTCACATGCCCAGGTGAATGTTGGCTATTGTTATTTCATGTTAAATTTTTGTTAGTGAAGACTAACTTCACACTATTGTGTATGTTTTATATTAGTAAGTATTGTAATGCTAGTTTATTTGTAGCAATGGTTGAGTTTTTTATTAAAAACATGTGCTCCTTTACAATTAACCCTCATTTTATTAATCATCACTAGTACAAAATATATATTATAAGACGCCACATAGACAACGGTTTCTATAAAGATGGTGTCTATGTTGAAAAAAATTAGAGATTTTTGGGACGGACAAGGGTTATAAATTTAACCGTTGTCTTTGAGTGTGTTTGTATTTATAAAGACAACGGGTATTTAAAAAGCCGTTGTTATATATATATATATATATATATATATATATATATATATATATATATATATATATATATATATATATATATATATATATATATATATATATATATATATATATATATACATAAGACTTCTCAAAGAAAACGGTTCATAAAATCGTTGTGTAAGACCGATTAGAATTGTTGTCTGTTAGGTTATAAAGACAACGAATATTAAAAAAACCGTTGTTATATATATAGAATACGTCTCAAAGAAAACGGTTATTAAAAACCGTTGTCTAAGGCTGAATAAAATCGCGTTTAGTAAGTTGAAAAGACAACGGATATTTAAAAAACCGTTGTTATATATACAAAAGATTACTCAATGAAAACGGTTCATTAAACTGTTGTGTAAGACCGATTAGAATCGTTGTCTATTACGTTATAATGACAAAAAATATTTAAAAAAACTGTTGTTATATATAGAAGATGTCTCAAAGAAAACGGTTCTTACGTGTCTAAGGTTGAATAAAATCGGTGTTCTGTAAGTTGAAAAGAAAACGAATATTAGTAAAACCATTGTTATATATATAAAAGACGTTTCAAAGACAACAATTAATAAAACCATTGTATAAGACTGATTAAAATCGTTGCCTATTACAATAGAAATACAACATATATAAATAAAACTATTGTTATAGATATAGAAGGCACCTAAAAGAAAACGGTTAAAAAATCGTTGTCTAAGACCGATCAAAATTGATATCCACTAAGTTAAAAAGACAACAGATATAAATAAAATTGTTTTTATATATATAAGATATTTCAAAGACAACGGTTCATAAAGCCGTTGTTTAAGGTAGATTAAAATCGTTGTCGAATACATTATAAAGACAAAGGTTAATAAATCCATTGTCTAATGCTAATTAAAATGGCTTTCCATAACATTATAAAAACAATGGATAAGAATAAAACCATTGTGATATATATGGAAAACATATCAAAGACAACGGTTAATATAGTCGTCGTCCAAGGCCAATTAAAATCGTTGTCTATAGTATATTCTAAAGAAAATGGATAATTTAAAAAAAAAAACCCGAGATGACCTATAAAATAATTCCCTTTCCCGCGTTTTATCTCGAATTAAATACACCCGAAGGCAACCCTAGCTCCCAAATCGATCAACTCGAACTAGATAGAAGTCTGGAGATCAACTACCATCGATTGTGCTTGAAGAAGATGATTGTCACCAGAATTCATCTTATTCAACCATCAATTGCATAAGAGGGTTGCGGATTATAGACGAATACGATTTTCGCCTCTGAGACGATTGTAACCACTATCTTTTCGTTCGCATATGAGGGTTGCGGTTAATCTATCTGTCTTAGTACGTTGTTTGATCAATAAGCGAATTCGTTGCTTGCAAGGTTGATTGGATGCCTTTGTATTCAGCCTCTTATGTAATTGATTGTCGATTTTGTGTTATCCCACTATTTAGGGCTCGCTGCTCTTTCCATTGCCCTTAGGTACGCATGATTACTCGTTGCCTCACAGATCTAGGGTTTCTCATGATGACTCAATCGAACCTCTGCTGCCTTTTTCCGTTGCCGAACTCCTTCTGGTAAGTCCCTTCCCTCCTGCCTCCTTTCAATTTCAGAAACATCCAGTAACCCTAACCCCTTCTTTGAACTTTCCCCTCTTTTTTACTTTAAACTCCAACAGGTAAATTGCTTGGCTCGCGATCATTCCTCTTGAACTGTTGTGCATCCACTATTAGGACTCCTCCTTTGGCAGAACCTCTGGTGTCCCAATGTTCACCAATTCGAAGCCTTTTGGTGAGTTTCTCCATCAAATTGCAATCTGATTTTGATGTTGAATGTAGGTTTTGATTTCGCACTCTTATGTTCAATGCTAATTCAGAACTACTTTTGACTATTGTCCATATATTAGCAAGGAAACATCGTAAAACCTTTATATATAATAGATGGAAGTGAGATTGATGAGATATAGTTGTTTTTGTAATGTCATGTTTTTTATGGGGGGGAATCCTAATATAATGAATTCAATAATAGAATTATATCGATTGGGCAATGTGAACTGATTTCTTATTTAACAATATATATCTGGTGGTATTTGGTTACATATTAACATCACTTCTTATCTACAACTACTTATAGTGTAATTAGATTTTTACTTGATTTTAGAATCCATCAAATAGTTTTAGAAACCCAAGTTGATCTTTATAAATAGATTGATGTTAAAAGCTAGTTGAAATGATGTTTCCCTGTTAAGGTTTCTATGTGCAGAGTTTCATTTGTAGAATGATTCACATTCATGCTTGTATGTGATTAATCAGCTACCACTTGTATTTTAAATGGAGTATAAGAAACCAATTGCCACTTGATTTTAGATGTTTCTTAATGGTTTAGTTATCTGGTGGTATTTTTTTTTATTAGGTAAGATTTCGGGCAGGAGGGTCTACCCGATAGCATCCTTTTGGATGAGGTCCTGAAGACCAGATGAAAACCTCTCACCCCTTAGATGAGTTATCTGGTGGTATTTGGTTTCAGGTATGCTTGTCTTAAATTTTCAATAACTACGTAAGCAAATATACCTTTAATTTACGTACATCATCATGCAGATTGTGTTGTAGGTAGTCGATCGAAAGATACATTTAAGCATTATATATAAAGCTATAAGATCAATGGAGTATGAATCAAACTACAGGAACTTAAATACATGTATTTTCTTTCATGAAAGACAGATTTTGTTTGTTGTGTGACTCATATTTGACTCTACTTTGCATATTTGTTAAGTTGAATGAAGAAATGTCTGTATTTTGTGCCATATATCGGTTGTGCTTGATATATCAAGAAACAGGTGTGTATACATTCTAATTACTTTGACAATGGTTAATGATTACTTAGTCAATGGTTAAAGCGTACACAAACGACGGTTAAATATATTTAGATAACGGTTCTAAGACATTTAGCCGATACTTAAATGGTACTTATACAACGGTTGAAAGTTACTTATAGACAACAGTTTAAGCAAATCTAACCAACAATTTTTTGAATTTAAACAACGGTTAATGATTATATAAACAACGGTTAAAAGATTATATATAACGGTTTAAAGGAATATAGACAATGGTTAATGGTTGCTTAATCAACGGTTAGAGCATGCATCGACAACGGTTACAATATACTTAGACAACGGTTATAGAGTATTTAGACAACGGTTAAAAGTTACTTAGACAATGGTTGAAAGTTACTTAGACAACGGTTTAGCGACTATAGCCGATGATTTTTTAATTTAGTCAATGGTTAACGATTATATAGACAACGGTTAAAATATACTTACACAACGGTTGCATTTGTCTTAGACAACGGTTAACATGTACCTAGACAACAATTACGATCACCTTAGATAACAGTTAGAATGTGATTAGACAACGGTTAAAACCGGATATCCTAACTCAAGACAACGGTTATATTGACCTTATACAACGGTTAGAACCGATTAATATGATTCGGAACCAATTTTGGAGTTGCATAGACAACGGTTATCCGGAATCTATGACAACGGTTATAACCGTTGTCTAAGTGAACCTTTGTGATAAACTCAACCGTTGTATTTTCAAAAACCACACAGGCTGATGCAACGGATCCAAAACCGTTGTGCATTTTGTAAAATAACCGTTGTGTAAGGGCTTTTTTGTACTAGTGCATACACTCAAAGTTTCTCATTTTTAAAGCTTTAGAAGAGAAGACAAATCTTTTTAGTCGAGGATCTACAAAGATGCTCCGTGATATATATAAGACGAAGCTCTACAGTCGAGGCTTTGCAAAAATGCTTTGTGAGATAAGACGAAGCTCTACAGCAGAGGCTTTGGAAATATTCTCTGAAAGATAAGACGAAGCATTTCAATCGAGGCTATGTAAAGATGCTCTTCAGAGTAAAGACGAAGCGTTGCAGCCAAGATTCTACAAAGATGCATGCCCTTTGACATAGTAAAAAATCAGTTGGGAGCTTCTCCATTCACTATCCTACCTTTCATCTTTATCTAATTTAAAAACACAAACTTTCCATGGATCCTCAAAAGATATATGAGTACCTCACCGAGTCATCAGGTCCATCCTCTAATGAGCTTACCCTAGCTTACGTCAAATTGTTGTATCTATCTAAAAAAAAAAAGTCAAATGTCGAGGCGGGAAGTTCTATACCAAGATGACCTCGAGCTTACGCATTGTTAACCAACTTGCATGTGAGTGTATCCAAATATTTATCGGAGGACCCTCTCCAGTGTATCCAGATGTTGTTTTTACGCATTGTGAAGCAACTCGCAAGCGAGGTCGATTATCTGATGCAAAATCCTAATGTCGCCGGTAGGCTTGGGCTATCTACATTACAAAAGTGTATTGCGGTTATGCGCATGTCGCCGTATGGCGTGGGTTCAGACGCGGTAGAAGAGTATCTCTGACTAGGAGAAAGTACAACCACACCGTGCTTATCCAACAAAGCTATGGCCGCAATACAAAAGTGTATTGCGGTCTTAGCTTTGTTTGGTGATACAATATTGTTAAAATATCGATTCGATCCTATGATTCCAATGATTCTAAGATCCAAAAATGGTAAAACGATCCCGATCTTGTTTTTTCTATTCTAACGATCCTATAAAATGTCTGTTATAAGAAATTTTTAATATTTGCACTAAGAAATTTATAATATATTTAGTTAATATATATTATATTTAGTTTAATATAAGTTTAACAATCTTTATGTGTATTTTTTATGATTTAACATAATATTTATCTAATATTAAACATATTAACCTCATTTAAAAAAAAATATCCATGTAGTGGGATCTTACGATCCTACGATTCGATTCTACTATTCGATCCTTACTCTTTTTTACAAATCCGATTTAGAATCTCAATTTTCATAACATTAGTGATACTTATCTCAGAATTCCAAATGTCGCAGATATACAATGCCTTCTTCATATCGGAGCACAACGAGGGTTCCCGATCGGCAGCATCGATTGTCTGCAATGAGAATGGAAGAATTGTCCAACTGCATAGAAAGGGCTATTACAAAGGCCAAGACGGGAGATCAAACATCGTATTAGAGGCGGTAGCGTTATAGGATTTATGGATTTGGCATGAATTCTTCAGCACCCCGGGTACATGTAATGATATTGTTCTTAATCGTTCTCTTGTGTTCGATGATGTAAGGGATATATCCACCTATTAACTTTGAACTCAATGGACATCAATATCATTTAAGTTACTATCTCGTTGGGCATTTATCCGAATTAGGCGACTTTCATACCATCGATCAAGCTCCTGTAAAGACAGAAGGCTAGAATATTTGTTCAATACCAAAAGGATACTCGAAATGATGTAGAACGAGCTTTTGGAGTAATACAAGCTCGATTTACAAGCTCGATTTTCCATAATAAAGAATCTACCACTTGCATGGGATATTACACCTTGGTGGGATAATGAGAGCTTGAACATTAGGGGTTCCCTAATTTGTTCGAAAATTATGACCATTGTTTGGCTGTTCTCGAATTAGGGTTTGCATCGGTTGAACATAGGGGTTCCCTAATTACATTTTTTTTAAATTTTGATATCTATATACCTTCCAAACCGCGGATATAAGATATACTCCCTCCGTCTCGCAATAGTTATTGTTTTATAGTAAACTTGTATAAAAAAACTTTGTTTTAGCTATAGATATTACTTAATATGTGATAATTGCTCTTTTTACATGTAATAATTACTATTTTTAGGTATTTTATCCTACAAAAGTAAAGCAAATTTATTAACAAATATGCATAAAGCTAAAACAAAAAAGTTTTGTAAAGCGAGAAGATATCAATCTCAAATCCAATACTGATATAGCCTATCCCCGTACCTTTAAGCCTTCCAGGGGGGATTCGCCATGAAGATCCCTTATCCCCATACCTTTTTTTTTTAGGAAACCAACCTCCATCATATGGGGTGTGGTGGTAAATTCATAGATAAATATGTGCCCAAGAAAAGGCTAAGCACAAGCAACTAATGTCATATGCATAGTAATATCATAGAGGTGTTTTGGGGAAGCACGCAGGCCTTCCGGCAACACAAGAGCAAATAGATCAGTCACGCTCAAACAAATGTGACAAAACGATGACAGTTGGATTCAAGATGACCATAAAGGGACCAACAATCCCCTTTCCATCCTTTGTTGTGTAAGGGCTTTTTTGTACTAGTGCATACACTCAAAGTTTCTTATGTTTTTAAAGCTTTAGAAGAGAAGACAAATCTTTGTAGTCGAGGATCTACAAAGACGCTCCGTGATATATATAAGACGAAGCTCTACAGTCGAGGCTTTGCAAAAATGTTTTGTGAGACAAGACGAAGCTCTACAGCCGAGGCTTTGGAAATATTCTCTGAAAGATAAGACGAAGCATTTCAATCGAGGCTATGTAAAGATGCTCTTCAGAGTAAAGACGAAGCGTTGCAGCCAAGATTCTACAAAGATGCATGCCCTTTGACATAGTAAAAAATCGGTTGGGAGCTCCTCCATTCACTATCCTACCTTTCATCGTTATCTAGTTTAAAAACACAAACTTTCCATGGATCCTCAAAAGATATATGAGTACCTCACCGAGTCATCAGGTCCATCCTCTAATGAGGTTACCCTAGCTTACGTCAAATTGTTGTATCTATCTAAAAAAAATAAGTCAAATGTCAAGGCGGGAAGTTCTATACCAAGATGACCTCGAGCTTACGCATTGTTAACCAACTTGCACGTGAGTGTATCCAAATATTTATCGGAGAACCCCCTCCAGTGTATCCAGATGTTGTTTTTACGCATTGTGAAGCAACTCGCAAGCGAGGTCGATTATTTGATGCAAAATCCTAATGTCGCCGGTAGGCTTGGGCTATCTACATTACAAAAGTTTATTGCGGTTATGTGCATGTCGGCGTATGGCGTGGGTTCAGACGCGATAGAAGAGTATCTATGACTAGGAGAAAGTACAACCACACCGTGCTTATCCAACAAAGCTATGACCGCAATACAAAAGTGTATTGCGGTCATAGCTTTGTTTGGTGATACAATGTTGTTAAAATATCGATTCGATCCTATGATTCCAATGATTCTAAGATCCAAAAATGGTAAAACGATTCCGATCTTGTTTTTGCTATTCTAACGATCCTATAAAATGTCTGTTATAAGAAATTTTTAATATTTGCACTAAGAAATTTATAATATATTTAGTTAATATATATTATATTTAGTTTAATATAAGTTTTATAATCTTTATGTGTATTTTTTATGATTTAACATAATATTTATCTAATATTAAACATATTAACCTCATTTAAAAAAAAATCCATGTAGTGGGATCTTACGATCCTACGATTCGATTCTACTATCCGATCCTTACTCTTTTTTACAAATCCGATTTAGAATCTCGATTTTAATAACATCAGTGATACTTATCTCATAATGCCAAATGTCACAGATATACAATGCCTTCTTCATATCGAAGCACAACGAGGGTTCCCGATCGGCAGCATCAGTTATCTGCAATGGGAATGGAAGAATTGTCCAACTGCATAGAAAGGGCTATTACGAAGGCCAAGACGGGAGATCAAACATCGTGTTAGAGGCGGTAGCGTTATAGGATTTATGGATTTGGCATGAATTCTTCAGCACCCCGGGTACATGTAATGATATTGTTCTTAATCGTTCTCTTGTGTTCGATGATGTAAGGGATATATCCACCTATTAACTTTGAAGTCAATGGCCATCAATATCATTTAAGTTACTATCTCGTTGGGCATTTATCCGAATTAGGCAACTTTCATACCATCGATCAAGCTCCTGCAAAGACAGAAGGCTAGAATATTTGTTCAATACCAAAACGATACTCGAAATGATGTAGATCGAGCTTTTGGAGTAATACAAGCTCGATTTACAAGCTCGATTTTCCATAATAAAGAATCTACCACTTGCATGGGATATTACACCTTGGTGGGATAATGAGAGCTTGAACATTAGGGGTTCCCTAATTTGTTCGAAAATTATGACCATTGTTTGGCTGTTCTCGAATTAGGGTTTGCATCGGTTGAACATAGGGGTTCCCTAATTACATTTTTTTTAAATTCTGATATCTATATACCTTCCAAACCGCTGATATAAGATATACTCCCTCCGTCTCGCAATAGTTATTATTTTATAGTAAACTTGTATCAAAAAACTTTGTTTTAGCTATAGATGTTACTTAATATGTGATAATTGCTCTTTTTACATGTAATAATTACTATTTTTAGGTATTTTATCTAGGGGTGGGCACGGGACGGGACGGGATGGGATTGGGCCGGGACGGGACTCGTCCCGCGAACTTTTTTCGGGACGGGATCGGGACGGGATTGACATTTTTTTTCGAGACGGGATGGTGTCTGGACGGGACGGAACGGACCTTGTCCCGCATATAAAAATAATAAAATATTATATAAATTTGCAAAGTGAAAAATGCTTTCATAATTCATTATTTAGTATAATATGTTGAATACGGTATTATTCTCAACTATATTATTCAATAATAATAATAATAATAATAATATTATTATTATTATTATTATAATACTATTATTAATTCATACAATGATTGTATAATTAATTATAATGTTCAACATATTTGGCTACATTATCTTACTAGATCAGGACGGAAAGGAATTGAGACGAGATTTACCAATATTGTCTAATTATCGATTGATAGTTAGGAAGAATACCGTATTTAATTAGCTATTTGCTTCTTGTAACTCTAAATGGGCGGGATGTGTGTGTCGATCTGATGGGATCCTCTCCATTGACTCAGTCTGGAATTTCTGACTTTATGCCTGATCGTGCTGTTGTTGATGCTGCTCGACGTAAGTGTGTCAAGTATTGAGATTTGTGTACGGCGGCTGGTTATGGTTTCCTACCCTTCTCATTCTCTTCATTGGGGGAGTTGGATACAGATGCGGTTGCATTGCTGAAGCGGATTCAGAAATTCTCGGTATCTCAGGATGCTGGGGCTCGTGCTGCACGTTATATTTTTACTAGACTTGGCTTTGTTATCGCTAAAGGAGTGGGTGCCCAGATAGTATCTCGGTTGCCCACTAATTTCTTGTAATCCGCTAGGGCAAAGTGCGATCAGGCGATTGGGCGATCGGTGATGGCGTTTTTGCCGGCTCATCCCGGCGCTGGGCGCCGTTGCAGAGGTCTCCTTCTTCAGACCGTTGGGCTCGACATCTAAGCTTGATCAATTCGGCGTCGCTGCAGGTTCGGTGCTCTCTTCCTTCTCCATCTTGGTACAATCGTTGTCCTTCTTATCCTTGTTACGTTCGGCGTCGATTCCGTTGTCTTTCTTCTTCCCCGACATTGTACTTCCACTTCTTCTTGGACTGGATTTTTGGCTCTTCGGCTTAGTGTTCGAGTTGGTTTGGCGTCTGGATTTAGTCGGGTTGTTGTTCGGTCGAGCGTTTGTCGATCGCACCTTCTGGATGTTGTGGGCTGTTGTGGTTCGATCGAGTGTGGTTGAGCGTGGTTTGGCTGCTGGTCGGTTGGGCTGTTAGCTAGTGCGGTTATTTGCTGCTGTTAGCTGTTGTTTGCCATTGCCGTTGTTTGCTATTTCCTCTTGGCGTTGCCTCCTTAGTGCGTTGAGTGAAGCAATTGGTTTGTTATGGCTCTATAGAGATTGCTCTTAATTAAGGCTACTTGTTATATATATTTAATTGCATTCAATCGTTGTAGATTGCAGTAGTTTGTTCTATAATAGAAACTACTTGTGTGGTTATGCCGGACCTTGTTAGGTATCATTGTCCTTTTGTGGGTCTTTGTGGGTGCCTTGATGGTGGTGGTAGAGGTCTTGTTAAAACCTCCATGCTCAAGCACCTTCGTGATCGGCATTGTAGTGGTGATGCTCAGTTACTTACTTGTCAAACTCTTTCTGATAGTTTGACTATTTATTCTGCTGCTGAGATTACTTTAAAGCGTATGGGTGTATGGTTGTGTGGGGTATGCCTTAAAACTCATACCTTTCGTGCTCGATGTCGGCATAGTCAGGATGATTCGGGGGCGCCTCCGGACTGTGGCAATGGCCTTGTTCGCTTTATTATTTACGATATACCCAGACCCCAATCTCTGTCTCCATCGGCTCCCTTGTCTGAAGTTGAGGTTGTGCCTGTTGGTTTGTCTATATCTTTGCTCAACCGTTTGTTCTCTATGGGGTTACGCACCGTGAAATCCATCCCTCCTAAGTGTCGCCTAGGTTTCTCACGAGTCTTAAAAGGGGCATTAGATGGTGTGGTTGACTCTCCTGGAGATCTCTCCTGCTGGATTCGCTTGCTTGTGATGCCTATTTGTATACTTAAGACCTTCCCCCCCCCCCCCCCCGGAGCAATCTTGAGAGCAGGTCTGCTATCAAGCGTCAACGTCAAGAGGAGAGTATTGCTAGTGCTATTCGTAGTTGGGGTGTGCCTGGCGGCAGTTTGCAGCTTGTACAGGAGACCTTAGCTGAGGTTTCCCCTTCTTTTAGTGTCGAGGAGGACCTTGATTTGAGTGAGCTCAATCTCCGGCAATGTCGGAGGAAGATTTCTAATGGTCACTACACTACCGCTGTTCGAGTGCTTTCTTCATCAGGTATTGCCCCGTATTCTGATGCCACTCTTGAGGCTTTGAGAGATAAGCACCCTACGGCTGCGTCTCCCAACTTGCCGCCTTTGCATGTTGACCACCATCCTCTCGTTGCTTCTTCGACCATTGTTTTGGATATGATTCGAAGTTTTCCACGTGGCACGTCATGTGGGAGGGATGGGTTTCGTGCTCAGCATCTTCTCGATTGTTTGGGTGGAGCTGCGGTTGCTATTTCGGATGATTTGATATCCTCTATTACTCGGGTGGTTAATCTTTTCCTTGAGGGTCGCTGTCCGCAGGCTCTGGGTGAGTACATTGCTAGTGCCCCGCTCACGCCGCTTGTTAAATCAGGTGATGGTATACGCCCTATTGCTGTTGGCACTATTTGGAGACGCCTTGTCTCTAAGGTTGGTGCTTGTTTAGTCGGTCCTTCTTTGTCGGGTTATTTTGCTGGTCTTCAGTTTGGGGTTGGGGTATCTAGTGGAGGAGAGGCTATTCTGCATGCCTTGAATCGTTTCGTTGAGGCTCGTGGTAGCGAGATGGGTCTTTCCATGTTGTTGGTCGACTTTCAGAATGCATTCAACTTAGTTGATCGGGGTGCCATGTTACAGGAAGTTCGCAGTCACTGCCCAGCTTTGTCCCGATGGGTGGAGTTTTGTTATTCTAGTCCTGCGCGGTTGTATTATGGGGAGCATAGCTTATGGTCTTGTCGAGGAGTTCAGCAGGGGGATCCTTTGGGTCCTCTGCTTTTTTCTTTGGTGTTGCATCCTTTGGTGTGCAAGATCAGAGACTCTTTTGATCTTAGTCTGCAGGCTTGGTACTTAGATGATGGCACTGTTGTTGGGGACACTTTGGTTGTGGGGAAGGTCTTGGATCTGATTATGGAGGATGGTCCCCGATTTGGCCTTCATCTTAATGTGGATAAGACCGAGGTTTTTTGGCCTATAGAAGACCCCTGGAGTCGTCTTCCTGGTGTCTTCCCCCCCATCTATCGCTCGGCCTTCACGCGGCGTCAAAATTCTAGGTGGGCCTGTGAGTGTATGCCCTGCTTTCGGCAGCGACCTTGTGGCGAAGAGGGTGACTAGAACCATAGAGCTTATGGATTCTGTCGCGAGGATTGATGACCCACAGTGCGAGTTGCTTCTGCTTCGGGCTTGTATGGGTATTTCTAAACTTTACTTTGCTTTGCGTACTTGTCCCCCGCGTGTCTTTGGGCCAGCTCGGCATTCTTTTGATGTGGCACTTCGTTCTAGTTTAGAACGTATTGTCACTGCGTCTGGGCCTGGATTTGGAGATTGGCAGTGGCGGCTTGCTACCTTCCCTTTTCATTTTGGTGGGCTCGGAGTGTATGCTGCTGGGGATGTCTTACATTATGCTTTTTTGGCGTCCCGTTTGCAGTCTGTTGAGTTGCAGGCTAAGCTCTTACGTCATTCTGGTGTCATGGTTGTTGGCCCTACTTTCGATGATGCTTTGTGCGTTTTTAATGAGACCACGAGTTCTGATCTTCTACGCGACCCTAGTGAAATCGCTGCCCCTAAACTTATGAAGAAATTGGCAGATATATATTTCGCAAAGGTTGCTGCTGAATTGGATTCTGATTTCTTCTTAACTCCGCGACAGACGGCATTATGGAAGTCTCAGCAGGGTGCCCACTCCTCTGATTGGTTGCGTGCAGTTCCTATTTCTGGGCTGGGGCAAACTATGAATGGAAGGACCTATCGCAGTGTGCTTAGCTATCGACTAGGTGTTCCATTGTTCACGTTGTCTAGGCCTTGTCCCGCTTGTTCTCGAACCTTCGATGGTGATGTATATGGTGATCATGCTGTGTCCTGCGTTGGTACTGTGGGCATTAAACATCGCCACAACCTCGTTCGTGACACCTTATTGGATATTTGCTGCAGGTCCGGGATTTCTGTCGGTAAGGAGGTTGACATCGGGTTGGTAGATGGGCATTATAAGCCCCTTCGGCCAGCAGATTTGCTCCTTTATTCGTGGGACAGGGGGCGAGACGTGTGTGTTGATCTGATAGGGTCCTCCCCCTTGACTCAGTCTGGGATGTCTGACTTTGTGCCCGGTCGTGTTGTGGTTGATGCTGCTCGGCGTAAGTGTGTTAAGTATCGAGATTTGTGCACGGCGGCTGGTTATGGTTTCTTACCCTTCTCCTTCTCTTCGCTGGGGGAGCTGGACACGGATGATGTTGCTTTGCTGAAGCGGATTTAGAAATTCTCAGTATCTCAGGATGCCGGAGCCTGTGCTGCAGTCTATATTTTTACTAGACTTAGTTTTGCTATTGCTAAGGGGGTGGGAGCCCAGATAGTATCTCGGCTACCCACTAATTTCTTGTAGTTTGAATTGAAAGATAATAATAATAATAATAATAAATAATAATAATAACAATAATAATCCCACGTTATAATTAAAAATAAAATAAAATAATATTACTTATTTTGATTGTTATTATTATAAAATAATTATACTTTACAAGAAAAAAATATAATATGATATAATAATATAATATTATTATTATTATTATAAATTAATATTATTATTAAACTATATTATAATATTATATATTATTATTATTATAAATTGAAAATTATTATTATAGTTATAAATAATATTTGCTCAAAATAATAATACTAATAATATATTATTATTATTATTCTATAATATTATAATATTATTATTATTATAAAAATTATTATTATTATTATTATTATATGCGGGACGGGACGGGATTTGCGGGATCCCACCGGGATCGTCCCGCGTTTCGTCCCGCACAATTTTTGCGGGACGGGATCGGGATGGGATTCGCTATTTTGTCCTAAATCCCACCGGGATCGGGACGGGATCGTGACGTGACCGGGACGGGATCGGGATTTGCGGGATTTGTGCCCACCCCTAATTTTATCCTACAAAAGTAAAACAAATTTATTAACAAATGTGCATAAAGCTAAAACAAAAAAGTTTTGTAAAGCGAGAAGATATCAATCTCAAATCCAATACTGATATAGCCTATCCCCGTACCTTTAAGCCTTCCAAGGGGATTTGCCATGACGATCCCTTATCCCCATACCTTTTTTTTAGGAAACCAACCTCCATCATATGGGGTGTGGTGGTAAATTCATAGATAAATATGTGCCCACAAAAGGGCTAAGCACAAGCAACTAATGTCATATGCATAGTAATATCATAGAGGTGTTCTGGGGAAGCACGCAGGCCTTCCGGCAACACAAGAGCAAATAGATCAGTCACGCTCAAACAAATATGACAAAACGATGACAGTTGGATTCAAGATGACCATAAAGGGACCAACAATCCCCTTTCCATCCTTTGTTGATGACATCATGATATTTGCCAAAGCAAACCAAGAAACATGCACAACTGTGAAAAATACTTTAGACGAATACTGTCTAATCCCGGGACAAAAGATAAACTTCCAAAAATATGCTTTGCAGGTTACAAAAGGGGTCTCTCCTAGAAAAAAAAAACAAATGATCCAAAGTCCAAACGACACTACAAATCATGAATCAAACAGCGATAGAAAAATACATGGGATGCCCGATTATTAATGGAAGAGTAACCAAGAACACCTTTGAAGAGGTGCTTGGAAAAACGAGAACCCAACTAACAAAATGGAAAGTATATGTATTGACGCAACAAGGGAAGACGGTACTAATCAAAACAAACCTGGCAGCAAAACTAATTTTGTAATGCAAAACTTTATGTTTCTGACAAGCATCCCTAAAGAACTTGACCGACTAAATAGGTTTCTTCTGGAACAAAGATCAAAACTATAAACAACTAATCGGATGGGACAAAATATGTAGACCAAAAAATGAAGGAGGATAAGAAATAAACAAGGCAAAAGATATAAACAGGGCTCTGTAGAAGAAACTGCTATGAAAAATCATAGCCGAGTCGCACAACGAATGGGTATAATCTCCAAAAAATACCTAAAAGGAAAAAAAAACATTTGGGACTATAAAAGAACAAAAAATACCTCTTGGCAATGGGCAAACTCATGGAAATAAAATCTGAATTCTGCTCGGGTTTAATTTGGCAGATTGAGAATGGAAAAACCATTAGATTCTAGAAAGATAAATGGATAAACAATGATATAAATCTGATAGAAAGTTGGATACAAAATAACATAAATGAATGGGAAACTTTTGACCAATATATAAACTCATACAACACTTGGAAAGTGCAGAAACTAAAGGATGTCATCCTCATGGACATAGTGTAACAAATTTGTAGTATCCATATACCACTGAACAAATTCGAAGATAGACTCTATTGGAAGTAAAAATGAATTGTTCTCGATGGCTAGTGCCTTAGACTATACCACCAGATTGCGAAGAAACACAACTGAATTTTTCGAATGGATATGGAAAACAGATCCACCAAAGGTGAAAAATTACTTATGGAAAAATATTTTAAACATCACTACTACCAAAAGGCGAATACGAGACAAAAGAATTCATATACCAATTTGTAACCATCCAGATGAAGATGCAATACACTTGTTCACATAATGTGAGACCACACTCTCGATCATTCAGAAAATGAATCAACAAATTGAAAGAATAATCAATAATACAGACAAAAATAACGTAACATATAAAGACATTATTATAGACGTATTTGCAAAACTAACTCAAGAACAAAGATCAATCCTAACTTTCTCCTTCTGGGGCATCTGGTCTCTAAGGAATAAAATTCTCTTCAATGATCACATTTACCTTGGTTCAGACGAGTAGATAAACTGCATCAAGAAAGAGTGGATAAACTATATCAAGCAACAATGGGATAGGAGGAAGAAAGCACAATTTGAAGATCTTGATGAGCAAGAGATAACCAAAGAATAGAGACGTAGAATGGAAAAAATCACATGAAAAATTCATGAAATTGAATTTCGACGGTGCTAGGACTACCCAATGAAAACGCTGATTTTCGTCATCCGCGACAACCATGGTAGAATTCTCAAATGTGGAATGGCGGTATAAGTCCTCAGGTTTGGAAGGGTTTGCTCTATGGGTTGCAAGAAGCTCATTAGTGAGATTTATCATCTCGAGGTGAAAGACAATTGCCTAACGAATGTTAACGTCATCAAAGGTATGTTGAACTGCTCATACAAACATAGATATGACTATGTCGGACACACTTGCCTTCAATCGATACTTTAATAGTGTGTCAAAGAGGGCAACCACATTGCGGATTATCTGCCTCACCTCAGTCTACTGCCGACACCTACCAGCTGGTCTACAAGGACGCATTTGGGGGGGGGGGTTCAACCAAAAAAAACTGATATAGCCTATATCCTATATATAGAGGATTTCCAAACGAGCCCATAATGTTTCATAGATATTTATTCGATGGTAGTTTTCTGCTCTCTTTGTAAGCCACTGGTGGTGTCTACTGTTGTCTACGTCTAGTTCATTTCTCTGTTGTATGAAATAGGAAGTAAACTTAACGTGATCTTCTGTTGACAAAAAGATAGACCCGAGCTGCAATGAAATGATTTCAGTAATCCAACTGTTAAATTTCTTCAATTATGCAGGAATATTCAATTAAATAGCAATTGAGACAGATATCGGCAATCAAAGATAATGGGTTTTAGGGAAGATAAGAGGCCTCAGACATCCAAGGAAGGATATAAACAGCATAAGCTCTCAAGCCGGCGAAGGCGAAAGCTCTTAGGCGGCAACTGCAAATGTTCTCTTGAGAAACAAGTCTTTCTGTTTATCATCATCAGCCTCGTTAAAATATTGAGCATACGATCCGGCTAACAACCTAACAATCGAATCCAAAAAAAAACCCAAATTTTGATAGAGATCTCAGACATCCAAGGAAGAATCAAAACAACACAAGCTCTCAAGCCCGGCGAAGGGCGAAAGCTCTTAGGTGGCAACTGCGAATGTTCTTGAGAAACAAGCCTTTCAATTTATCATCATTGATCTCACCAATTTCCGAACCTAATTGCGGTTTTTGTTTTGAATTAAAAAAATGAATTGATTAGAATAACAATGAAAAAAAGAGTTCAAAAGACGGGAAATTTATCATCTCTAAATGATCAGCGAATCACGGAAGATGAAATCTCGCTGACAAAGTGACGGATGAAAACGATTTCAGGACGTCATCATCCCGAAAGCAATCCACTAATGTTTACCTGCTTCCAGGGCAGACGATAGTCCCTAAACAAGAGTCTATCTAATTCAAAAGTAAGAAAAATTCATTAAAAAAAACAGAAAAGGAGATTGAAAGAAAGTCTCAGATATCCAAGGAAGGAATGAAAGCAGCACAAGCTCTCAAGCCATGGCGGTGGCGAAAGCTCTTAGGCGGCAACTGCGAATGTTCCATTAGAAACAAGCCTTAGATCGATCATCATCAACCAGAGCAATTGAAGGATATGAAGAAATTTCGCAAAGAGAATGGAATGAATAATAGAAGATGAATGGAAATTGAGATTGAAGATGAGTCGTAGATTGAGAAACCGAGTAGTAACGTATGAGAGGAGCCGTAAAGAGTATATATGCAGGATAGATTGGAGGGTTTTAGGGTTTTGAGGGAAACCAGTGGGATCTTGGGCTTCTTGGCCCAATCTAGATCAGGTTATTAGGCCCAACGTTTATAGTTAATTGAGGAATAGGTGCACTGATTATTATTAGGGATTTAGGGGGCAAAATGACACGGTTAAAATATCGTCTATACGTGTATTTGAAAATCGCGAATATTTTTGCATTTTTAGTTTAAAAAACCGTGGTAATTTATGTAACAACGGAGTTGAAAATAGTGGAAAATATCACGGTTTGTCAACGTCTTGAAATAAAAGTCCCAGGGATGGTTTGTGTTTTGAAAAAAAATAAAAAGCCTAACGTTTTAAAATACAAGACCCAAAAAATGTGATCAGATTGCAAGTCATTTGGCCCAACACAAGGATGACCACGACTTTGAAAATCGTGGGAAGAGTTCCCATTCAAACAACTCTGTCCCGATGCCCTAGCCCTTCTTCCATAGACAGTAGCCCTGCCCACTATGCGCCTGGAAGATTCCGCCATCGGTGCCCTCCTGAACCGAGAGGCCCTTTGAAGTCCCGATGCAATAGCCATGTCGGCGGCTGACCTACTATACCCTACGTCGGCCATGGTTTTGTAAAGCGTGAGAGACTGAGAGGGCTCCCCTATTTAAAACCCCACTATTTCCATCTTCTTTCTCCCTACTACTCAACAGGTGAAAACTGCCAGGGTCTTCAACCAAAAAAAGTCATCGGTATCCTTCTAGTGCATCGTCACCACACCTCCGATCATCTTTACTTTGCCAATGATGTGGAAGCCATGGAAAATAAGGATTCATTGGCCTCCAAGGTGGTTCCGGAAATAGTGATTCACAACCAGTGTCCGACTCGTATATTGTGGAGAGGACGGAGGTTAGATTTGATAATTTTTTAAACTATATCGAATTTTAATGATGTACCATTTATTTAATTTGTTGAAATCAAATTTGAAGAATAGGAAAACAATTAGATAGTTACAAGATACTGGATTTGGGAAGATAATTTCGATTTCGCATACGATTGCGTATTTTGTTGTTATTTGTTTAGAGGTTTGAAATCGATTAGATACGTAATTTTGGTTAAATGAGTGTTGATTAATCTTGTTGGATGTAAAATGGATGAATCTTGCTTGGATGTAAGGGATTCTTGCTTGGATGTAAGGGAGTCCTGCTATCTGCAACTTCGATGAAGACATGTGTTCATGTCACCCCATAAGCATCCCGCCAATAACAATCGCGACAAACACCACCATTGTATGTTAGACTTATGGACTTGTTGTAGTTGACTAGCAGCAGGTCAAAACACTCTCGGGTGACCTTCATCTGGAGGCGAGCAAATATTGGGTTGCTGGACACACTAACCTCTGTCTTCAATTGTGACTTTTCAAGGGATCCCTTGATCTGGCCAATCTATTCCTTGATCATGGTGTCGATGCAGTTGGCAACATCAAAAAAGTCGCCAACGGATGTGTTTAACATTGACTTCAACTTCGAATGAGCAGACTCGCATCTAAACAATATAAATATAATCGTGATTAGTTTATGTGGAAATCGGGGATAACTACTTGTTTATATTCGATAATATAAAATGAAGCAACTTACATGTTTGTTGTCCGAGTTCAGAAGTGAGGGTAGCAATCAAACCATGCTCGAACAAAGAGCCTTTTGTGGTCCGTCAACCAAGTTGATTGTAAGTAAGACATAAGTCCCCATTTGGCCTCCCGCTTTTGAAACATGCTGGCTAATCGACCCTCATAACTATCTTCTTTCTTGGACTCAAATAAGGCATAACAGTCATTGTAAAATGAATGATGTCGACCAGCTAAGTTTGTACTCCTCGCCCTCAGCTCGATGTTGCACATAATATGCCACCTACATAGCATATGCTTCACTATGAGAAACACCTCATTTAGAGCCTTAATGAGACCCAACTCACGATATGTGACGATAATATCTGGTAGCCTTTGTTTACACAAATTCTTTGGTCGTCTCATTGCCCAAACATAGTGACCGCATTCTCCCTTGCCATGAATACAAATGCAATTGCAAATGTCTTATTCATGCTTTTTATGCCTACGATCTCAAGCAAGGGCATTTGGTACCTACGAAGACCATTTCCACAAGTTAACCACATAATAGCATCACAATTGAAATTAGTATTGGCAATGAATACAGTGAATCTTACTAGTTAGTTTTGTATGTTGTGTACATCACGATGACATAAGGAAACAACCTCAAAAGATAGCGTGAGTCTGGATGTGTCAATATTATGTCGCTAACATCGTTACTTTTCGGAATAGGAGACTTCCTTGACACAACGTTGTAACCTTTTTTTATCAAGTGAGTGTAATGCTTGTGGTAGATACCTACGTCCCTCTGTCTCCTCTCTCTTCATCTTCCCCATGGCATTGTACACTTGTCGAATATCAGTAATACATTCAGTTTCGTCAATTTTGAGACCACGCAAAACATTGCGAGGCCTTGTCCCGATCATAGCATCACGATACACCGTTGCATGTTGTGTGGCTGTCAAGCGACCGGCGTAAGCATGGCCGAAAAAGTTTTCCGTGTCATATGATATGACACGTATTGTCCAATTTTCATCCCCGTGTTGTTGACCCTCGAGCTTGAAGTCACAACCTTTTTTCCCTGGACGTTATTACCCTAGTCGATGATGGGGGGGAATCCAAATCGATGTCGGGTTCCAAATCTCGTCCGTTCGTTCTTCCATGACCGGTGTATCATGAGAACCATGTTTTTCGCACCACCCACATAACGAGCCCACCCCTTCATATTCTTCATGTCATACCACATCCCGACAAGCATAAACATAGACGAATAATCGGTGCCCTCTTCCAAAGGTTGGTGTTGACTCTACATTATAGTATATTATAACATTTAAAATTTATTAATGATTATTTCTCAACCTGTACTATATAACATTTAAAATTTATTAATTATTATTTCTCAACCGGGTCAAATGACACCACATATATATTTCTCAACTATATCAAATATCATTTCGCAAACCATAAACTGTAATGATAGTAATACGGTAACGATAACAATATATCATTTCACATCTATATCAAATATCATTTCTCAACTATAACCTTTGTTTTCCGATTATTCTATACACTATATATCATTTCAAGGCCATAAAATATAACGATAGCAATACGGTATGTAAACTGTTATAACGAGAACGATAACAGACGAAGAAAGACATAGAGATTTAACGTGGTTCGGCAACGGTGTGTTACCTACGTCCACAAGCAGAAAAATAGGGATCTTTATTATGAAGGCAAACAAGAAAGTTGATTACAAATTGTTAGGTTTCATGAGTATATACAGTGTCTCAGGAAACTATAGTCAGACAATGAGCCTAAACCCAAAACAAATAATAAGCCCAATTCAAGGCATATTAACAAATCTCCACCTTGACTTGAATCCTCTCAGGTGTACCAATCGCATTACAGCGCCAGACGTACCAAATGTAATGCCATGCCAGATGTACCAGATATGCTTCAATGCTGGATGTACCAGAATTTACTCTCAGAAACAGATGCACTATGAAAAGTGTCAGACTTGTCCTCGTAGGAGGACCCAGATTGCCCCGCAGGGCAGCTTAAAAGTTGGTGATATTAAACAAGTCCAAACAGTGTTGGAACTTGCTCTCCGGAACTGACTTGGTGAACATATCATCAGGATTATCATATGTTCCCACCTTTTTCACCCTGATTCTCTTCTCAGCTTGCCAGTGTACTTACTCACCTCTAGAAACGGCAACCTTGTAGTTGGATGGAACACCATCCTCCCCCTTCTCGGCTACATGCAAAGCATATCGCACCAGATCGTCAAACATGGATCTTGCAAGCCCTCTGATTTCAACCCTTCTTGGTCGATCTAGAGCAATACTCCGATGTACATGTTGGAGGGTAAATTTTCATGAATTAAATAGATTCATGATTTCATATGCAAAGTCTGTCACATTCTTTTTACATTGAAAAATGTGATGAGTTTACTAAGTTTAATTAAACTCGAAATTGGACTTCGTAAAATAGGCTATAAGGCTTAAATTATAAAAAAAAAGGCCCAATCAGCCCATCAACTAGTTACAACTGCTTTAAAGTGCAGTTAATACAAAAGAAAAAAAAATTGTCAGTACGTGGGATTAAAGGTGGTTTTCTTCAAGTAACTATAAAAACTACTAGTACAGCCTGGGCGAAGTTTTTCATCTTCTTACTCCGGGGCGGTTACTTGCAAATACACACAAATCATCACTGCAGATACAATCAGGTAGCGATCCTAATTAATTATGGTTCGATTCTTGAAATCAGGCACTCGAGAACCTTGCGAGCTTCGTCGGGTGTTTTGGTTTCAGAATCATCAAATCCCTTAACCGGACTGGGTTGCTGTCAAAATTGAATCAATATGTGGAGACGTGTTCCCTTTTCGATTCCAGGAATCCCACCATGGAAAACCTTGCGAGCTTTCTCCATGGCATGGGTTCCGGAGTCTGTTAATCGCTCAAAACTGAGCAGATATGCTGCCCAATTTTGATTAGGGGCGCAACTGATATCAGCGGAAGCTCCAAATTGAGAACCTATGTATCTTGCAGGCGGAAGAAAAGAGAGGCACCCCAAACTAATTCAAATTAATCCCAAATCAAATAAAATGAAAATCGAATTTCAGAGGAGATAATCAAAGGTCTGAAATCATAATTTCTTAAATTACACTTACGGACTAAATCCGGGTGCTCAGAATACACGACTCAGGACCAATCACAAGTTGGTGTAGTGGTTATGGGGCTACATCCCATGCCTCGAGGTTCGAAGTTCGAATCCCCGTGGAAACATGGAGACGCTTGTGAGTGGGAGGGTCAACCCCTTAAATGGGCCTACAGTAACCCGATCCAGATGTAGAGTGGGCAAAGCCCACTTGAACTGGAAAGGATCTAAAAAAAGAATACACGACTCAGGAGGAACCAAAAGAAAGGAAAACAAAGAGAGCCCCCGCCTTCTCGTTCCGGAAGCTGCTCGCCACCTTGCCTCTTTGGTTTCACCGTCTCCTGCTTTCCGTTTTCGTTTCAGAGCTCTCGTCATTTGTGACCTCGGTTGATTAGGGATCTGATGCCGCTTCAAAGAGCCGTCTACTGAAACAGATCCACATGCTGATCTTAAAAGGAATAGTAGGAGAAAAGACTTGGGCTAGGTTACCAATAAAAATGGGAAAATTAATTGGGCTCGGGTTTTTTTTTTTTTTTTTTTCTAAATGAAGTTCAAAATGGGTTAGTTAAAATCAAATGGGGCTCAGCCCGTTGGCTTTCAACAAAATTTTTTTGATGTTGATGAAATAGATTTGCAATCAATCGAAAGAAATTTCATTTAAATTACAAAACCAACCCACTAAATTATACAAATTATAATTGGCGCAAATTAAGAATTCGAGTTTTATCAAAACATAAAATTAAACTCGTCAAATATTCTTTGCCGATTAATTCTAGTGGGTCAATCTCAAAACGACTCCTAAATAAAAAACGGAGTCAAAATCTCAAATCGAGTTTCACCAAATATAAACTCGGTCCATTAAGAACTACGTAAAGACTTGACGCCGTAAAAACGGCTACGTAGGTAACCCGATATTAAATCCTAAAAATATACCGGGCACAGTCGTCTGCCTCTAAATTCACTTCTAAATGAATATGAGGTCAAAACAAAATAAATCAAATGGTTCTCTTAAGAACTACATAAGATTTGATCCCGTTCAAACGGGTATGTAGGAGGCTCGACATAAAGCAAAAAGCTCGTCTAGTTCAATCGCCAAAAACAAATTCAAATTGTCAATTCTGACTCGATACAAAGCTTCTGCTCATCGAGTTCAATCATCCCTCTCAAATGCTCTCACGGTCAAACTCAAATACAAAATTCATTTTTTTCTCGAACTACGATGACTTGATTCCACCAAACAAGTGGATACGTAGGAAACCCGGTGTAAACCAAATTCTCACCGAGTCCAGTCACATCCAAACCTTCAAACAAATCTTTCCAAATTCATTTGTCGACTCTAGTCGTCCTAGATGTTAAATCTTCCATCAAAATCAAAGTGCCCACTGTAACTCGATACAAAGCTTTCACTCGTCGAGTTTGGTCACGACCAACATTCAAAATCAAATTCCACCGTCCCCAAATTGACCTTTAAGTCAAATCAACCTCCACATCAAACTGTTTTCTATGCAAATGATAGGTGGGTGCTTGAGTTACCCTTCCGAGAAGGTGAGCTTAGGTTACTCAGGTGGAGTGTTGTTCGAGCTACCCTTCGTAGAAGGTGGGCTTGAACTTCATCCTATGATGCATACAAGAAAACGAAACCAAATCCAAAACAACCCAAACACAAAATCCAAAACACTCTGAACTACGTGAGGCTTGATTCTCTTCCAAGAGATACGTAGGCAACCCGATAAACTTCGGGTGCAGCCCAAATCACCAAAACCATTCAAATCTTGGTATCGGTACGACTTCGAATCAAGAGGATAACCAAAAGGGATCGAACTCAAAATATTAAAAATCAAATAAAATGTGTTGTACGATTATTGCGCATTTTTGTTCAACAGTACAGCTCCACCTGTTCCTGTGTCTAGTGGTGTATTCTTTGTCTCACCAGTATCTGGCTCAGTAGTACCTGTCTGTGATGATTGGTCAGTGACCAACTCAGGGGCCTGAGTCTCTGCTGGAGTGAAGTTCAACTCCACCTCCTCAGCAACAGTCTCCTTAACCTTGACTGAAACAGCATCTGCAGCACCCGTGACTGCTGAACCTTGTAGGATATACAAAGTTCCCTTTCCCTGCTTAACTCCTTGCAAAACCACATTAGAGCCCTTAAACACGTGCAACTTTCCACCATAACCTGTTTATCTGAAACCCTTGTCGTCTAACACAGTTAGGGATATCAGATTCTTCGTCATAGATGGGACATGTTTGACTTCCTTCAATGTGCGAAACTTCCCATCGTTTTTCTGAAGCCTGACTGAGCCGATCCCAACAACCTTGCAGATGACATCGTTTCCCATAGAAATGTTTCCCTTGTCTACACATCTATATGTTGTAAACAACTCTCTTCTAGGACATACGTGACATGACGCACCTGAGTCAAGAAACCACACATCATGATCTGTGCGATTGCCTGCTAGTAGAACAATATCTTCCTCAGAAGTATTTCCACCATGAACTACTGCTACAGATCCAGATTTATGCTTTTGTTGCCTCTTTTTAGGAAAGTCATTCTTCCAATGACATTTATCCTTACAGTAGTTACAGACATCATCTGGTTTGGGACCTGATTTGCGACCTTGCTTCTTGCCCCTTCTACCATCAGAATTGCCTCCGCTGGCCATAAGTCCAGAAGCCTTATTGTCTATAACCGACGCGGTTGCCTTCAACCGCAACTCTCTGCTGTGAAGCGACAATCTAACCTCTTCCAGCGTGATGGTATCCTTCCCAACGATGAACGACTGAATGAATTTCTCGTATGTGGGGGGCAGGGATACCAGCAAAATTAGGGCAGCATCTTCGTCCTCCACCTTAACATCAATATTACGCAATTCAAGTAATATCGTGTTAAGTTGATCAAGATGATCTCTGAGTTGTGTACCTTCCTGCATACGCAGCCCGAACAACCGTTGTTTCAGAAGCAACTTGTTTGTCAAAGACTTTGTCATGTACAAACTCTCCAACTTCAGCCACAAGCCGCCAGCAGTTTCCTGATCTGCAACCTCTATTATGACATCGTCTGCGAGACACAACATGATCGTCGAATGAGCCTTCTCCTCTAGAAGGCCGTACTCAGCGGTGGTTGTATCTGCCCCCCTATTGTCAGCGGTTAACGGTGCCCATAAACTTTGTTGCTTCAGCAAAGCTCGCATCTTTATCTACCATAGACTGAAAGAGTTTCTTCCAGTAAACTTGTCAATCTTCACTATAGATCCAAACATCATTATCGACAGAAACCGCAACCAAGCTCTGATACCAGTTTGTTGGGGGGATTTGCTGGGACACTTGTGAATCCCACATTGGAAGTGGGATGATTCTGAACCTAACATAAAAGTGGATATGCTACTCCACCTAATGCCAATTGGTTTTGGGATGGTGCCTCAGTCTGGCTTACATGTTGGGCTTTCTGGTCGGGCCCAACGAGACTTCCCCATAACAAACTGGTATTAGAGCCGGGTTTGGTAGGTGGACCGGTTGCACCGAAGATTTAGATGGACTCCACATCTGTATCGATGATGGGTTAGTCGAACTCGTTGCATGGAGGTCGCGATTCCAACCGGGCCAGACTTGTGATGGATTCGCAAGTGAGAGGGGGATTTATTGGGACACTTGTGAATCACACATCGGAAGTGAGATGATTATGAACCTAACATATAAGTGGATATGCTACTCCACCTAATGCCAATTGGTTTTGGGATGGTGCCCAGTCTGGCTTATATGTTGGGCTTTTTGGTCGGTCCCAACAAGACTTCCTCCACAACATAAACTATAATATTATGTGTCATATTTACACCATATTTATTTCGAATATTCTTCAAACTCTTATGGAAATACAGTAGGTAAGCTATATTACACAATATTCATAATTTTGTACTTGGAGGTTCCGCACAAGTTCTTCGGGGTCGTTGTAACCGTGTGGGTTGAATGGCACCTCCTCATTTGATACTTTTGAAGATGACATGATCACTAATAATATAACCTTTACGTGTTTTCGATTCTCTATGTGTGTAGAAACACTTTGTATTCAAACTCTTCTGCTCTCCGTTGTTTCAAAGTGTGCCAATCGCTTTCTATTTATAGACGTTTTGAAGTCGGGCTCGAACTTTCCCACTATTTAGGATATCGTACCAGTCTACATTACAACGGTTTTCAAAACTGTCGCCTGAAGCTTCCTCACGGTTTCTGAAACAATGGCAGTCAGAGATCCCACGGTTTGAGAAACTATGGCAACCATTTTTTACAGTTTTAAAAACTGTGATCGCCACCGTGTGCCTGGTGATGAACGGTTTTTAGTCACATAAACCGTATCAAAATAAAACTCAAACCTACAAACTAGTATAGCAAGCAAGTAAGAGGTCGATCCCACAGAGAAACAAGTATTTCTTAGCAATGTGTATTTACCAATTAGTAGAAAGGGGGGTTTTGGTTGATTGAGATTGAAAAGAAAATAAAATAAAATAAAAACAAATTGATGCAAAACAATTTAGAGATAATCGCTCTACCTACAATTATCCACTTTATTTGGTTGAATTGATATTGTAACTTCCTCTTGTCCTTTTATGATTCCTATGAATGCCCTTGTCCCGACCTAATATAGTTACTAGTCCAATCAGTCCTAGAAACCCTTATCAATCAAACAGTCCCTAAAAAAGGATTTAACCCAATTGATAGCTTTAAGTTCAGATATTAACCAAGGTATTTGCAGTCCCTAAAGAGGGATTTAACAACACATCCAACTTCCTACCCATCCAATTAGTTCAATCAGCCCTAAAGGGATAAGTTTGCCACTTGGGTTAAGGTTCACAATCAGGAATCTACAAAACCCTAGCAATTGAATTGATCTAACTAGTTGGCCAGACAAGATAGAACAAATCAATAAACAATCAAACACAAAGAAGTTGAAGCATTCAATATAGGAAATAAGGAACAAGATTCAGAAACTCACAATCAGTCTAAATAAAGCTTCAATTTGCAAGTAGAACGAAGAGAGTTTAGTCGCCCATGGCGAACATCACTCTCTCTCCAATCATCTGATAGAACGTAGAATAGAATAGAAGTTTTTTAAAATAACATAAAACTTGGCCTTTTAAAACATCAAAGTCGGCCACAAGAAACAATAACATAAACTAGGGTTTTTAAAACCAAAACGGTGTCGCTGACGACCCGTGCTGCGGCCGCGGCATATGCTGCGGCCGCAGCATCTTCCAAACTCGCAGCATCGGTTCTGGCGGCGGCCGCGGCAAGCATGCTGCGGCCGCGGCATACTGTCATTCACGGAAAATCTGCTTTGAATTTGATCTTGTTGTCAACAGAAAAGTTGTAGCTCTCTGAAAGACCTTTCCAACGCATGGTCATAATAGTCGATCGGACAACTGAGGCATCCAAAAAGTGGAAAACAAGTTCAGCATGTCTGGCGACAACTTCTGCAGACTTGTTCTTCGTTTAGGTTCACTTCTTCTTCTCAGGACCTCTTGAGATCTTCATGTAAGCTTCTTCGATCAACTAGACATTCTCATCCAATGCGTTATCAACCCATTTATCCTTCTCGGATCCACAGTTACCTGAAATAATCAATAAAAACGTGTAGATTCTGACTCAACCAACATAGAAAGCAAATATGCAATTTCTACTTAAATCATGCATGATATGCATCTTAACTAAGCTAAATGCAACCTATTATGCCTACCTAAATGCATGCTATCACCTGGCGAGATATTCATCGTGCATAAAGCAAAACTGTTATTATTATTAACCCAACTCGGCTGCAAAATAGACTTCCCTCCCAACCTGATGATTAGTCCGCTGTTGAAATCCGATTTAAGGTATGGATATTTTTTTAAATTTATTGTTAGATACACCGGAAATTTAAAATGCACTAATCAATGTCAAATCCGACGTGGTAGACAATTCAATTAGACGTGGTATTTTACACCTTAATCATACCAGCAACGTTGAGATACAATGTGTGGGACACGTCCGATCGAACATTGAAATTAGGGTTGAGTCATGCTTTAAATGTTGCATCAGACATTGCAGTGGAGGGTTGTGTTGGGCCATATTTTTTTTAAATAGGCGATAATTTGAGTGAGGTTAGACTTTGTTGGACCACCACCCAAGAGCGTCATTTCGGACGAGAACACGAAGTTCTGGATGAAACATTAATCTAACCGCGTCCATTGAATGTCGTAGATGGACCACCTTCTCAGCAACCATGTTGATTTCTCGGAAGATGTGTTCACATGAGGTTGAAGCTAAATCCTGAAGGAATAGAAGAATGTCAAAAATAACAAATTTCCACTTCCTAGGGACACTTTTACACACTTGTGACAAAGTTGATAATGGCAAAACTATCACCTTCAATTTCAATGTGATGCAGACAAAGGGATTTTGCAATCAGGAAGGCCGAGAGCTTTAGCCATGAGCAAAGAGATAGACCCATAAAGCACCGCATCGCAAGCCACCACCTCCACAACCTGATCATGGACGACGAAACTCGTTGAAGCTTTACTAGAAGGGAGTCTAGAGCCATTAAAGTTGATTTTAAAGCTCCGACGTAACTCTTGTTGTTGGCGTCGTTGTTGTTTAGCACGTTCCAAAGCAAAAAAAATCAATCCAATGGATCAGGATCATCTTCCCAATCGCCCCAAATTTCCCACGCCGTCAAATCAAAACATCAGTAACATCAAACTCAAAGAAACAAATAGTGTAGCATAACCTGGCTCTGATACCAATTGATGTATAACAACTGGCTAGGCCGGCCAATTGCTAAAACAAAAGCGCAATCTTGCTTATGGCTCCTTGATTTTGTCTTGATGAGGCTGAACTCGTAACTTATTAGACTTCGTAAATAGGCCGATCAACACTAAACACTTCGAAAGAACCCGGATGTGCGAGAGGGATATCCGCTCCTGTTGAACAAAAATGCGCAAATAATTGAACAATAAGGGTCCCACTGGACGTGCCAAAATAAATAAGTAAATAATAGTATCAAATAAAACTAAGAGAAGAAAAGGCAAAAATGGTCCCACTGGGCGTGCCAAAAACATGTTGAGTTCGACCCCTTTCGGTTATCCTCTTGATTCGAAGTCATATCGATACCAAGATTTGCATGGTTTTGGTGATTTGGGCTGCACCCGTAATTTAGCAGGTTGCATACGTATCTCTTCGAAGAGAATCAAGCCTTACATAGTTCAGAGTGTTTTGGATTTTGTGTTTGGTTTGATGTGGATTTGGTTTCGTTTTCTTGTATGCATCATAGGATAAAGTTCAAACCCACCTTATACGAAGGGTAGCTCGAACAACACTCCACCCGAGTAACCTGAGCCCACCTTCTTGGAAGGGTAACTCAAGTAACCCGCCTATCATTTGCATAGAAAACGATTTGATTTTAATGTGGAGTTTGATTTAATGTGATTTGAGATTTGACTTAAAAGGTCAATTTGAAGGTTATGATTGAACTCGTTTGTGAGTTTCCTACGTACCCTTTTTGAAGGGATCAAATCGCACGTAGTTCTTGAAAATGACAAATTTGAATTTGGTATCTAGATTTTTTGACGTCCTGGTCGTGACCGAACTCGACGAGCAGAAGCTTTGTATCGAGTCGGATGAGACACTTTGGATTTGATGGAAATTTGATATTTGGGACGAGTTAGAGTCGAAAAGTGAATTTGAGGATATTTGATTTGAAAGTTTGGATGTGACTGGACTCGGTGAGAATTTGTTTTACACCAAGTTTCCTACGTATCCACTTGTTTAGTGGAATCAAGTCACCACAGTTCGGGACAAAATAAATTTTGTATTTGGATTTGATCATGAGATCATTTGAGGGGGATGATTGAATTCGACGAGCAGAAGCTTTGTATCGAGTCAAAAATGGACAACTTGAATTTGTTTTTGGCGATTGAACTCGACAACTATTGGCTTTGTATCGAGTGTCCTACGTATCTCTTATAAGAGAATCATATCACCCGTAGTTCTAAAACGAACCAATTTAATTTGTTTGGTTTTGACCTCATATTCATTTAAGGGGAATTTTGAGGTGGACGACTGTACCCGATATATTTTTAGAATTTAATATCGGGTTACCTACGTAGCCGTTTTTACAGCGTCAAGTCTTTACGTAGTGGTACCGTGAACCAATTTGATTTGAATTTGGGATGGGCGACTGAATCCGATGTATGTTGAATTTGACACCGGATTTCCTAGGTAACTCATAAAAGAGTATCAAGTCCTTACGTAGTTCTTTTTTTAGAACGAATGATTTATTTTGATGGGATTTAACCTCATATTCATGTAAAAGTGAATTTAGAGGTTGACAATGGTACCCGATGTATTTTTAAGATTTAACACCGGGTTACCTACGTAGCCGATATAAGGCGTCAAGTCTTTACGTAGTTCTGTTGGGACAATTTTGATTTAATTTGAGCCGGGCGACTGAATCCGACATACATTGAATTTTAATATCGAATTTCCTACGTAACTCGTAAATGAGTATCAAGTCTTTACGTAGTTCTTTTAAATGGAACGATTTAATTTGACCCGATTTAACCTCATATTCATTTAAAGCTGAATTTAGAGGTTGACGACTGTACCCGATATATTTTTAGAATTTAATATCGAATTACCTACGTAGCCTGATACGAGGCGTCAGGTCTTTACGTAGTTCTTCCGGAACCAATTTTATATTTGGTAAAAGTCGATTTGAGGTTTTGACTCCGTTTTTATTTTAGAGTCGATTTGAGATTGACCCACTAGACTTCATTGGCAAAGAATATTTGACGAGTTTAATTTTATATTTTGACCAAACTCGAATTCTTAATTTGTGCCAATTATAATTCGTATATTTTAGTGGGTTAATTTTGTGATTAAACACATTTTAGTTTTACTGATTTTTTTGGAATCACCTGGCATTGATTTCAATGGGCCAAATTGTCACCAAACTCCAGGAAAGGCCCATTTCAATTGTTTATTTCCAACAATTGAGCCTAAAACGATAAATTCAGCCCATAATTTTTAGAAAAGCAAAGACGTCATTTTTCTTGATCTTTGCAGGTTCGACGTCTCCTCGGAGCATCCCTAGCGCTTGCAATGGCCGAGCACGGTGATCCAACGGTGATGAGCGTGACTGGAAATTCGAGCCTTCAATTCGGGCATGCAATTGGAAGACAATGGAGGAAGGATCCGGCGACTTCCTCACGAAGAAGCTCGCAAGGCCGAGGTTCTCGAGGGCAGAGTTTCAAGAATGGAACAATTAGGAAAATTTCAGCAGCACCTCCCCTTAATTTAGGGTCATTTGATGATTCTGAAACTCAAAACCACACGAACAAGCTCGCAAGGCCAAGGTTGTCGAGGGTGGAGTTTCAAGAATCGAAAACATAACCAACAAGGATTGCTACCTCATTAACTCTCTTTTTTTTCTTGTGTGTGAGATTGGCACTAATTTTGTTTGTAAGTGCTTTGTTCTCTCTTTTTTCTTTTGCTTCTTGCTGATGTTTTGTTTTCTGCTTTCTTTTGATTTTGCAGATGGGAGTGTCGTCCCCCAGTAGCCCAAAGTTATGAACTCATACTCTTTCATAGGGGAGAAAAAGGTGAAGGTGATGGCCTTCCTTTTACAGATGGATAGATGGGAGCAGTTGGGATTTCTCCTATTTTTTGTGCGTTTGAAATCTGTTGAATGGCAGCATGGGTGTATGTAGATTGATAAGGGGATTTGATGGGAACAGTTGGTATTGTAGAGAAAGACCATCCCCATCACACATCAGTATTCATCTGTATTTCTTTTTTTTTTTGTAATTCCATTTCTTTCATTTTTTATGAGGAATTAAACTTGAATTGATTTGGGCTTTGGCATGGGCTTCAATTCGGCTTTAGTTTAGACCAAAGCTTGGGCTTCGATTTGGGCTTCAACTTGGGTTAAAAAGCCCGCCCACTTAGAGTCCATTTCGATGAAATTGATTAGTTAAATTAATTTCATGATCTCCAAGAAATTATGAGTAATAAAATTCATGAAATTTTACGACTCAACGGCTCCCACACTCAAAATTATGCTTCCGGTAACACGTTATGGCGGAGGATTGCTAATTAACAAGTTTGTTAATTAATTGAATTTGCCAACTGCACTCACTTTGAAAGCCCTCAAAATTTCTTAAGTAAATAAATTGCAAGGTAAGTGATTCTGAAACGTAATGGATTTTGATCGGATGAAACGATTGAAAGTAAGTAAGCAATGGATTTTGGGATTGATAATTGAAGAACCCTTTAGCCAAAGGGTTTCTTCAATTCTATATTCTATCTGATTAATTCAAAAGGGAATACAATGTATAAATAGGTAAATAACTAGGGTTTGGTTGGCTTCCTTAGAGGCTAAAGATTTCTTTACCAAACTATATCCTAATTAGACTGTCAAAACACAGCCCGACCCAGTCGACCCGACCCGAACGCCCGAAAATTTTTTGACCCGAACCCGGGAATTTCGACCCGTACCCGAAACACCCGGAAATTTTCTGGGTAATTTGGGTTTCGACCCGGTGACCCGATAATTTTGACCCGATTTACCCATTTGATCCGGTGAACCGATTGATTTATAATTATATATGATTCATTTTTTTATGGAGATTCCAATTTATTACATTTTATAATTACAATCACTTGATCTTTCATTTTCAAATCAACTTTTATATTTATTTGTATTGTGTAATACTCCGTCCGATCGATAGCATTTGATTTTTTATTTTTCAACGGACTTTTTTAAGAAGATAAAAATTCTTAAAAATATTAAAATATCAAAACAATTCTATGCTTATTACTAATTGCATGAAATTATTTTAAAAAAATTATTTGAAAATTTGATATTTTATATATTATTACATTTTATTAAAAATTACGAGAAATAATAAAAATCAAATATTTTAGATCAAATACAGTACATAATTACAAACACCAGAACTTATGAACAACGTCTTAAATTTAGAATTTTAAATTTATCGCAAAATTATCAAATCATGATTTTTTTTAATTTAAAAAAGAAAAAATTGACCAACCCGAAATCGACCTGAAAACCCGGTCAAACCCGTATTACCCGGGACCCGAAAATACCCGAAACATGTATTACTCGGGACCCAAAGTGACCCGACCCGAATGACCCATTTGACAGGTCTAATCCTAACTAAATAAAACTTAATCTAATATCCTAATATCGAAAATAATAAAATATGATACTTAAGAAAGCCTAAATGATAGACTCTCCTAATCATCTTATTTGACCTAAATAAGAAATACTAAAATAAGCAATTCTATAATTAGACTCCAACTAACATAGAAGTTACTAAAAATATAATATATACATAAAAAATAAGAAATATAAATAATAAAATAATTAACGTCGTTTCTTCAACGACTCTCAAGGTGGAGCCTTCTTCCGCTTGAGGATGACATCGCCAAACCAAATCCGACCTCCAAACAAAACCAAAATCAATCTTAAGTGAAACTGAAGCACAAAAACCACATAAATAATGAGAGTTGATCCGTCCACAAAATCAAAAATAACCCTCAGAACTCCAAAAAAGAAGACAAATCAGAGCCGGAAAGGAAAGGAAAGTCGAAGGTGGATTGGATTCGAGGGAAGAAGAGGAAAAGCGAGGAGGAAATCAAAAGGAGAAGAAGAGATTATAGGAAGAGGAAAAAGGTTGATTCAATCGGAGGTTGGCTAGTGATTCCCTACTTCTGACGACATCGATTTCTCTCTGTGGGTTGCTCGAAGGCATCCCCTCGAGTGGAAGTTTCTCTCTGGCTTTGGAGTTCTTTTCTCTCGCCTCTTTGGCAACTTTGGTGGAATCTCAGGATTCCTGAAGTTTTCAAGGTAAATGCAAGTGAAAAAGGTAGTTTTTGAAGCTTTGTAAAAGACCTTGAACAAACCCATGCTCGAATGCTCAAATCCAAGTATACTCTCTACCTCCATCTAGATCTACTACCTTGGTAATCCTTCGACAGATCAGATCTGAGAATACATGAACTAAAACTGAGAATAGATCTAGAAAAACAAAGCTTTGAAAAGGATAGATATGAACATACCATTGAAAAGACCAGGAAGATAGATCTGAAAATTGATAATAGAAACCAAGAATGGATGGAACAAACATTGTTGTGAATGCACCTTCACCCCTTATGACAAAGCCCGTTTGGACAATCCTGTGGTTATGGGTTCCAGGATCGAGTAGAGTGCGGGCAACTCTGGGTGATCGGGCTTACCTGAGATGCGCGACGAGATTTTTATCCGCGCACCACAACCTAGGTAGATCTAAGTCTGAGCTAGCCGCGAACTATCATCCTCCCTTGGACTCCATCAAATTGTCAGCTCCCGCTGTCCGAGACGAATCCTGCCCGGGAATGTTCTTAGAGCCATGAAACCTAGCCTTAGCCTTTCGAGATTTCAAGTACCGACCCCTTGAACCCTTGCTTTCATCCCCTTTTATAGGCTAATTTCAGGTTGCCTTGTCATGATTTTGTTTTTACAAGCCCGATGCCTTCAGGTTAAGCCAAGTGGCATTCGGTGTAAGCCAAGTGGCCTTTTGTTGGAGTTAGTGGGTGTTGAATCTTTTCTCAACTTGCACATGAGGTAGAACAATAGTTGTGTAATTTTGGTGGTTACTCTATGTTGCGGATGAATAACATGGTCTTCGCAAGAGCTGGGTGCAAGTTGATCGAATGGAATGGGTATGTCAATTCGGTTTGGGCCACGATAGGATAAGTCCCTGATAAATATAATGATAAAAAAAGGAAGTGCGCAACTATTAGCTTCCTCTCAGTCACGACTATGACCACATTGTCTTACATGCATCAAGTATATTATTCGCGAGCCTGAAAGAGCTCATGTGCCCATCCTCGTCATTTTCCATGTCTGCATCGTGTTTGCAAGGTTGTATTTATATATTGGGAACCTCTTTTACACTCGTATTTATTCATTTCTATTTATAGCTTCATCACCTCGATCTTGTTTATGAATCTGAAACAAACCCTAGAAATATAAGGAAAAGAAAGAAGCGTTGTGTTGATGAAATTTGTGTTGTCTATTCAACTGGCAATCTATATGTTGGACTCCCTTCAGTCATCATCTTACATTCATCAAAATAAGTTGGAACAAAAAATATGGTGCTAAACTAGATCAAAAAAGGAAATTTGACATTATTGTGTGGCCTCTTCAATGTATCAATTGCATGGGAATTGCAAAAAAAATCACTTGCACAGAAACTACTACAATGAAATCTACAATTCTAAAATGATAGAAGGAGAATATAGGAAACAATACCTAAAGCAAAAAATGGAAATAATATCCAAACAAGTTGTTGACTTATGGCCTGATTTATGCTCGTTATGGAAAGACAATGCAGCGACCCTAGAAATAAGGAAGAAAGAGATTGAAGAAGATGCTTAGAACCTTCTCAGAAAATCAGGTTACATCTGAAAGCCTAACTGAATTCCTGAAGTGGTTTTTTTTTCCAGAATTCAATATCAAGGAAAGTATGTGTTTCCTTTGTGACTATTACTGCGGGAAACGGTTAAACAAATGGAATGACTTGATGATATATCTTACTAGCCCACGAATGTATTCTATACATGGATGAAAATTTTAGAAATAAACATGATGCAAATTACAATTATAAACTAAAAAATGAAATAGCAAATATTGATGTAGGAAGACGTTTATGATCATGACTTATTTTGTTCACATTCATGCTTGTTATGTTTTATTGAAACTTACTGAACTAGATACTCTGTTTGAATACACTGAGCAGAAATGGAAAAACGATGAATGAAAAAAAAAGGACATGATAGTGTGTGTCTGTCAAGTGATTACAGTTGCATAGGAAAACAAGTATGGCATAATATATTATCATTGGATGTCTTCTTATTTTATTTGAGATTACTATCATTTGATGTCTCCCTTTTTTTAAGTAGAGTATCCTGTCCTCTTTGGTTTCCATTGGTTTGCCGAGAGATGATTGTCCGGCTTTTGCTCTTATACTTCAAAATGATCGAATAAGTACTTTGAGCATCAGATTGATCCAGGAAAAAAAATCAATTAAGATGGATACTTGGGTTTCCTTTGGAAGAACCATGTTGAAGCCCTTATTCAAGACAGATTTGATCATTTATTTGTAAGCTATAGTGACTTGAATAGAAATCATAAAACACGAAGTCAAATAAGTCAAATGATTAGAAATAAGATAGATGGCTTTATTTTAGAAAAGTAAGAACTGAATCTCAACATGAATCTAAAACTGAAAAGAACGTTCGACCATTCCCAAAAGGTTTCTCATGAAGATATGTGCCTGGAATATATGTGGACTAGGCAGAAAGCACCCATGGACACAAATTGATACCACTTGTAAAATCGAAAAAATAAGGGTTGTTATTTTCACCTCTAATTTTTACTATCTTCACCGTTAACCACCGCAGGATGGTGGGGTGGTCTAATTACCCTTAATCAGGTCCACTGCAGCCTGCAATGGTGGATATGATCCGGTATGTGAACCGGTTCAAATCCATCGCAATGTAGTATGGTGCAATAATTTTCCAACATTGCATGTAAAGGAATAACAAATCATTTGTTTTTTTATATATATTTAACAATATTTCCAACGCTAACTACTATTGGAATAATTTTTCAATAGTATCGACCCCTTGGAAATAGGGTTCCAACACTTTTCATCCTTGGAAAATATTCCAACATATTCCACCCTTGAAACATGACCGTTGGAATAACTTGCGTTTCTAGTAGTGACATGAACTCGATTTGTCGATGACCCACAAGCACCAAGAGGCAACCGCATCATCCGGTCCGGTTCATTTCACCGCACCATACAATGGTGAGTTCGGTTATCCGTAATTAACTCACCGCACCGTGTTGCGGCGGTTAGCGGTGGAGATAATAAAAATTAGTAGTGTAGATATCAATTCAAATAGCATTGACTGAGACCAAAACAAACGGACCCTCTACAGAGGTAGTGTGGAGAAAACTAGGATTTGACAACATGGCATGGTAAGGAGGACTTTTGATTGTTTTGTCTTGTTGGTAATGAGGAAACATGTTATGATGACACTTGTGTTGAGATTTTGATTGCATTATTAATTAATTTAAAAAAAATGAAATATTAAAAAATAAATAATAAATACAATACATTGACTTTATAAAATAAATGAAATAAACATAAATAACAAATAAAATAAAATCATTTATTTCTAAATAAATAAGTTTATAAATAAAGAAATTTATTTTTATATTTCTTTATAGAAAAAATAAACACATAAATAATAAATAAAAGAAAATAATTTAGTTATATAAAATAAATAACATTAATACATAATAAACAAATAAAATTGAGTTTTATTTTAATTTATTTATAAAAAAATTATAATGGAATACAAACATACATTACACAATCCTAAAAAAATTAAATGAAATATATTAATTAATTTATAAAAAACAAATCAAAACATTAAACAATAAATAATAAATAAAATACATTGACTTTATAAAATAAATGAAATAAACATAAATAAAAAATAAAATAAAATCATTTATTTCTAAATAAATAAGTTTAAAAATAAAAAAGTAATAAATACATTTATTTTTATACTTATTTATAGAAAAAAAAACATACATAATAAGTAAAAGAAAATAATTTAGTTGTATAAAATAAATAACAATAATACATAATAAATAAATAAAATTGAGTTTTAAATTAATTTATTTACAAAAAAAAAATTATAATGGAATACTAACATACATTACACAATTCTAAAAAATTAATTAAAATATATCTATTAATTCATAAAAAAACAAATCAATCTATTAAACAATAAATAATAAATAAAATAAATAAATGTAATTTATAAAATAAATGAAATATACATAAATAAGAATAGATTAATCGGTGACAGATCTAACCATATTGTCATGCCTAGTCAGAGAGTTCATTTGTTCTCATTACAACTTCAAGGAAATCACATGTAGGTGACGATCGTAAGTAGTTATGTATACAGAAAATCTCAATCTAAAGGTGACACATCCTGAATACGCAGGATGTTCTCACGCATCCTAGATGCGTATTGTCGAAGATGGCATTTTATGTACACATAATCATTTTCAAACATAAAGAACGTGTATGTACACACTGATTTAGTCTAGTTAAATACTTAGATATATCGCCGTTCAATGTATTCTTATCGGCTATATTATTTAATAATTATATACATAAGTACATAGATGTAATTTTTGTGTTCTTATCGGCTCATTCTGTACATATTCTGCATCAAACATAGTATGTCTCGCAACTTATAACTCGCACAAAAAAAGCTAAGAGCAACTAGTAATATAAGCAAGGGCAAGTTATTCACACTAAATGTCAAACTGGAACTGTAAATGTCATGCAAACACTTTTACATTGAGCTTCATCATAATATTAGGTACATAACATAACTGCTAATTATTTTAAACCCTCGAGCGACCACTACATTCACGATTTAGTTGGAACTCTTCAATGCTAACAGCATACTGCGCATCCATTCCGTCAACGCTGGGATCATGATTCTGTATCCAGTACTCCGTGATGGGAGGAATGAGAAATTCATTCATCATTGTCAGCTGCACAGTATGATAGATGGTTAGAAAAAAAAAATTGAGTAAACTGTAATTGGAACAAGTGATGGAGAGAAGTCGAATTCATTCTTACTGACACGTAATGATGGCGTGATCCAAGAAAGCTTATTACAAGGATTGACCCAGGCGGGGGTGCTCCCAGAGCAGGTTCTTGTGCGGTGAGTGGAAGAAACGTCATGGGCGAGCTGTAACTCAAGTGTACAAGGGTACACTGGTACGCGGTCGCAAAGACATGTCCGTCCTCTGGCAAACTCAACCAATATTCAGGAGGTGCGTTGTTGGTCACGTTCGTCCAATTGAAATGCATCTTGTACATCGCCATTTGTTTACTCGGCTCTGATGCTGGCCCGTATTAACCAAGCAATGGTATGTAAAGATGTGCATTTCTCAATCCCTCAACATCAAAAGTTGTACTTGGAGCCATGCTTCTTCCCCTAGTCCCAGCGAGAGCGCAAGCGCTCGAAATCCGCAGTTTCCATCAGGCCTCACATCCAGCACGTGGTCAATAAATCCGACCATGAAGGGATCTGGATTGTCTTCGCGAAAGTTGAAAGGACGGCTGATATTCGAGACCTCTGTGCGCGTAGAAGGCGTACCTTTGGATGACCCACGACCTCGACGCCCACCGGCGTACCCCTGAGCCATCGCGTACCGGCGTACAACTATTGGAGATTGGAGTGACTGGTTTTAGGGAAAATAATACAATTTCATATTATTTATAAAAAATAAATAAATCAACTAAACCCCAAAGTTTGTCTTTTTAATTAAAAAAATAAATAGGTCTTTTTAATTAAAAAAATTCCATGTAAGCACCCTCACTAGTCCACATTAGCGAGATAGGGGGTATACGTGCCACTGGCCGCAACTAAACCCCAAAGTTTGTGATTATTTTTGTATTTCTTTAAGTTTGTGCCACTAAGTGCAACCACCCATAAAGTTCGTGCTATTTTATGCAATTTGCCCTTTAAGTTATAAGAGAGTACACATCTAGGATGTGTTTGAACCGTATGCACATTTAGGATGTGCACACTCTATCCTTATGCGCATTCAGGATGTGTAGGGTTTACCGTTTAGCGATTAGGGTTAGGGTAGGGTAGGGTTTAGGAAGGTTTAGGGTTTAGGGTTTAGGCTCTAGCTTGAAATGTTTTGCATACAGAACTATTTACAAATGTCAACGAAATGTGATTTCACTGAAATTATAATGAGAATAAATAAACACATTGAGTAGGCATGACGATATGCTTAGATATGTCACCGATCGATTTATTCTTATCAGCTATATTTTTTAAGAATTATTATTTTGTGCGTGTCATGAGGAATAGGCGGCGTGTGGTGCATACGTGTCATCAGGAATTTAGAGGTAGAGTTGTCAGAGAGTGCGAGAGAATTTGAAAACTCTTGTAATCTTTGACAATTGAAATATCTCACCATTAATAAGTAATAATCTGTGAGTAGTGCAATCTCCATTCTCCAAGCTTGAGTTTTGTGTACATAATTGGATCGAATCACAGGGACCAAGAAGTTGGAAAGAAGAGTTCGCCAGGAAACGGGAGAAGTTGACGACTTGCAAAAAGAAAGTGCCTTGTTGGTGAGGGAGATTCGCCATTTGGAGTGGAAGAAGGACGACGAGATCGATAGGCTTTTGAAGAAGAAGAGGGGGTTGGAGGCTGACTTGGACAAGGTGAAGGGCGAAGAGTGACGAAATTCGAAGAAGTCTCAATTCATTGGGCTTGTACCTCATCAACGAAACTATAAATGTTGATCAGAATGTTACAAGTACATTTCACCATTATAGACTGAGAATTATTCTTAAATAATATAGGCGATAAGAATAGATCACTCGGTGACAAATCTAAGTATAGAAAAATACTCAATCAGTGTGTTCATTTATTCTCCTTACATTTTAAAAGAAATCACATGTATTTTACGTTTGGAATACTTCTGTATAAACAGAAAATGCCCCCTTATAGATAACGCATCTAGGATGCGTGTACACCTTGTGCGCATTCAGGATGTGTAAGGTTTAGGGTTTGGGGTTTAAGGTTTATGGAGGTTTAGAGTTTAGGGTTTAAGGTTTAGGGAGGTTTAGGGTTTAGGCTCCAGCTTGAAATGTTTTGCATACAGAATTATTTACAAACGTCAATGAAATGTGAAGACGAAGATTTTTGGGTAAATGGAATGAAATTGGAAAAATATAAAGACATATAGTCATCTAAATTAGACAAGTAAAGGGAAAAAAAACTATATAAAGACAAATAAATAAAGAAAAAAAACTCAGAATATGCAAAACCAGAAGGTGATCTCGGTTATATTTTCGCATGTGATATGTTTCATGTTTGCATCCCGCTCGTCCTCACCGACACTAGTCAAACTAAAATCGAAAGCACCATCAATCGATGGGAATGGTACTGTTTGGTCAAGAACAGGATAAAACCATTGAATGTGCTGTAGATTTTAGCTCGACTAATGTTATCGAGGAGGCTGAGGGAGGCTTGTTAGGATATGGAGGTAAGTTCTGGCCTCCCCTAAGCATCCGGATGTGGAATTGAATAAGCTGCAAATCGATCTCATGACTGCGAGGAGAGTCATGGAAGGTGGCGGTGAGAATGGTGCAATTGTTGTGCTTGAGCGGAAGTATGAGGCTTTAGAGTAGGAGAAGAGGAAGATTTAAAAGGAATTGGTGGATCGTGTCATCAAACTGGAGGAATTAGTTGCGACCTGGGTCGGGACAGAGGTTAAGGGGAATGCTGATCACTACTAGAAAAATGCAATTAGACATCTGTTATCAACCGATGTCTTTGAAAAAAAATTCCGATCTCTTTGTGGGTATAGTAAAAGATCAAACTTTTTCACATCGGTTTTAAGTTGATGTCCTTTATGAGTTAAGACATCTATTTTATTTTGAATATAGATATAAATCAACCCCTCAAATTTATTTTTGATATATTCACTTGTTGCTAAAGCCTTGTTATTTTTTATTTATAAGTTTTTGAAGATGTCCACACCAAGCTTAAATTTTACATTTACATCACTATTTTTAAAATAATCATTGTATTAAAACAAAATAGACATCTTTTTTATTATATTGATTTTGTGTATATTAATTTCATATATATAATTTATGAATTTTTATTGTTTTAAAATAATCCATCGCATGAAAAATGTACATAACTGATGTATTAATATGATATGGATATCATTTTAGATTTTTATAAAGATGTTGTTGTTAGCAATATATATCAATTTATATTAACATTGTGATGTAAAAATATATGTTACGTATTGATTTAGATTATTTGGACGATGTCTATAATGACACTGACATCCATTTTTATGTAATGATTCGACTTCATAGCTATTAAGGCACATCACTTTTTATCTATAATTCGATGTTTTTTCGTTTGATACACAACACCCTTTGCTCATAAAATAAGATTTTGTAAATGATGGGTACTTTAATGAACATATACAATAACATAAACATGAAACCAACATTTATAAATGTTTTACAAAGGATACGTACTTGAAAGATACACTTTTACAAATGATGGGTACTTTTAAATCATAATATATCAAATTTCAAAGTACTTGATCCAAATAACAAAATATGCTACCATGGAGGCAAGATCTTGTAGTTTGTAACCCTTAATGTTATAGCTCTTATCATTCTCCGAAGAACAGCTTCAATGAACACTAAAAAACAGTGGACAACACCATAGATTCAGTACGAAACAAGGTGTATATTGCTGCTGCCCAAACAAGGATGCCTACCATAGGTTCAGAACAGGACTGAGCAGCAACACCAATGGTGGTTATTGAAACCAAAAAGGCCATGTAACAGCCCATAAACAACCCAAAACAACATCAGTAGCAGCAGCCCCAAAAACAGCCGCAAACCAACAGCTAAAATAGCCAAATGTCACTGAATTACAACTGAAATAATAAAATAGGGAGACAATAATGAAAACTGAAATAATGGATTCATAAGGACCTTTTTAGAGGATGGCAACCAATACCCTCTTAATCTGGCTCAAAATCAACATCTTCAGGATCATCTCCTACAAACAATGTCAATTTACAAATCAATTCAATCGCAATGTGAGAATTCATACACCAATCATGAAATCAAATAAAAGTGAAACAAATGCAAACCTAAACTCCAAATATTCAAGAGGGCGACATAAAAATGAACTGATAAGTCATTCAAACAAGTAAAACACAAATTTGAGTTCATTTCAGAAACCTTGATTGAAGGAGATGAGGTTTAAGAAAATCATTGCTTTGAGTTTTAAGCCCTCGAATTGTATACCCCTCAATTGGTCGAGAGAGAAAGGACATGACATGAATGAGAAAAATGAATAAGTTAGGCCCAAAATCATATGGTCTGCTTTAATAAAGCCCGTGATCCACCAATACCATGTGGTCTTCTTAATAAAATTGAAGCTTCAATTCCATTAAGATCACAATTTGTAAGTAACAGGGCAGACTAGAACAATTGATAAAAAAGAGCCTCGCCAGAAAGATGACAAATTCCACTGCTTCAATGAAATAGTGCGAATACAAACACAAAAACTTCAGCAAGAAAAAAAGCACAAACATATGTTTTTGGCGCTGAACTATAATCATAAGACAGATTATACTACGCATTTGGGGGTAACGATTTATAGTAGTAAAATAGACCTTACATGTTAGCCAGCCCATTATGTCCAATTCCATAGGAGTTTAGGTTCAAGCTCTCCAAATTTGTAAGTTCTTTTCCAATAAAGAACAAAATTGGTCATCCAATCAACTCGAGCTGATTTTTTAAAACAAAAACTATTTTCACTCTATTTTCCACAACTTTTGTTTTGGGCAATAAATTCTCCACCACTAATCTTTAATTTCTCCACCACTAAGCAACATCGTGACATGTGGTGGGGTGAAACACTATGTTAATATATCCAACACCATAGGCAACGCATCTTTGTGTTGGAGAAATAAAAGATAGTGGTGGACATAGCTCTCCCGTTTTGCTTTATAGTCCATAATATCCTATCTTGCAATACTAGATTACACCAACTATGCATATGTATAATAAATAAACAAAAATATCAGGATAATGCTCTGTAAAATTGTCCATCCCTGACTAGCATAGTAAAAAGATAATAACCTTTCAAGTGCTGCAAACATGCGGCTGTAATGTCACAAAAACTCAAATTCAGTGCCTTTAAGCTCTTTAATCCTGAGAAAAAGTCCAAATAACAGAAACTTAGCACTTTGTATTTGTCCAATGACATAACAAGTGTTGTGCAAATAAATGACCAAAAGCCACTAGTCCTACACAACCAAAAGAAAGCTCATAGTATCTTACCTAAAAATTTTGCAAACCCATTATTAGATGCATCAGACCTGTTGAGCTTCAAGGGAAAGGCATTGTAAACTACTCTCTTACCATTCATCTGACCAAGCAAAATATCCATCTAATAATGGTGTGTGGTTTTATGGATTCCATCAAAACACACACCTTCGTCCTTCTTAACTCCATGAATGAGTTCATGGTGTGTCGGCATGGTCAGCCATACCACTTCCAAATGATGCACTGAGCTAAATAACTTAAATAACTTAATGAGACTCTAGCCCACCAAATAAACCAAAAAACTAACCTAAGATGAAATAAAGTAAATATGCATCAAGCATGACAAATAGATTCATTAGATAGATATCGTAACATTCAAACAGAAATGATAATTGACGGGATCTTGAAAAGAACATGATTATATATTAATTCTCGCTAAGAAAGGTTAGCCAATGTATCTAGAGTTTGTCTAATCCATCATCTACAAGTGTTCCTTAATATTGTAAGCAAAATGTGAAGTGTATAACAAGTATAAAACTCAAAAGAAAAAGTATTGCATCAAACATTATTGTTGTAACTATAAAGTTAGTATTATCCCTTCATAGAACCAAAAGATTAAAAGCTCATAAAGCCCATTTTTCACAATTGATAATTTTTTTTACCAGAAACTTCAATTCCAAGGCTAGAGCAATTAGATCCAAGTGCACCTACAAAAACGAAACATTAAGATAATCTCGCTTTTACTGGAAAGGAAAAAATAGACTTATTGTGCAAGAAAAGCATGTTGCCACAACTAGTGTCAACAAGTTAAACCACACTATCTAAGTATATCTTAGGCATTACACAGTTTATTTGCAGATTTTTTTTGTGATCCTCACTTTTTGTTTTTAAGATAAAAATTGAACACTTTATTCATTAACAGTAATTGGAAGCCTATCAAAAGAAAGCAACAACTTATCAATAATAATCGTACTAGACAATAAGTAATTGGTAATGAAAGATTATAAATGTTAATAAGAGAACAAGCATTGAGCTGCAAGGGAAGATAAAACCTAGAAATTTCATTTGCATTTAAGAGCTCTTATCGATCTTATATTGTATACAGTTCCAACAGATTTCATCAAACAACAAAAACTCTAGATTTAATCGGCATACGAAGAAATTAATCAAGCAAATCAAAACTAAACAAGATGAAACCTAAGTTAGGGTTTTGTAAAATTCCAAGAGTTCAACAAGAGAAGTCAAGAACAAACGAAAATTAGGACAAACCGTAAAATATCTTGAACGAGAGAATGAGACTCGCCATTAGGATTTGCAAACAAGGGATGATGATCGAGATGGGCGGTGGTGCTTGTTGATGAGTGCTCTCGAAATTTCTGCTATGGTGTTTAATAGGAAGGAGAAATTCAAGTCTATTAGAAGTTCAAGTCCTGCTCTCCGGATCTGGCTCCTTCGCTGGTGGTGGCATTGGCGGAGGAGGTAGGGTAGGTAGAGCCATGAGAGAGGCAGGGTTTTTCTCCGGCGGGAGTGTGTGGGGGCGATTTGGAGTGAAGGGAAGGAAGGGTTAAGGTTTGGGGAGAGAGAGATAGTGGTGAGGTTTGGGGTTTCGGGAGAAAGAGATCTCAGATCTGTGGGCGGCGGAGGCGGCGGTGGCAGCGGTGATGGCGGCGGTAACATTCAGGGAAGGGTGAGACGGAGAGTTTGGGAGAGAGGAGAGGTTTGGACTCTTGTTAAAGTGAAAGTATGAGGAAATAGCTTCAGTTTTAGGGGGCGGGTCTTTAAAAAAATTTCAAGTATGGGCGGGCATTCAAATACTTACAAAATTTCACAAGGCGCGCCTTTTAATTTTTTTCAAACTAACAATTTAACATCGGTCAAAAAATTCGAATGTTGTCTTAAGTCTTTTTAACATCATAAATTTATTATTTAATGTAATAAATTAATTTAACATCTGTTGCTTTCTTGACAGACTTAAATCATATGATGTCTAATTGCAGTATTCTAGTAGTGTGATTTCAAAGACTCGAGTATATAACACAATTTGTTTCATTGCCAAGTTTAAGATGTTACTTAATCTGTTCTACTTCTTAAATTAATGAGATCCAACACGTTTAATTGAAAAAGATCATAAAAAATAAAATAAATTTTTTAATTTATAAAATTAAAAAAATATGTAAAACAATAAATAATAAATAGAATAAATTTATTTTTTACACCAAAACAAATACAATTATAATAAAGTAGCAAAATAAAAATAAAACAAATAAAAATAATATAAAATAAATTTATTTATGACTAAAAAACAAATAAAAATATAAAACAATAAATAATAAATATAATAAATTAATTTATTTACAAAAACATAATAAAATTATGAAACGATAAAAATTCAATGTAATAAATTAATTTATTATTTATTTATGTTTTATTATTTCTTACCATTAATTATAGATGTCTTTATGTATATTAAATAATTATTTATATATATATTTTTTATTAACTATTCATTTATTTTTTTACTGTTTTTATTTATTTATTAATTATGTATATTTTTATTTACATAAATAACCAATAAAATTTAATTTGATTTTCATTATTTTTTTATTATTACCTAATTTCATTATTTAATTAATTTTTTTTATTTATATATGTTTATTTGTTTTATTATATTTAATTGAGTTTTATATTAAAAGAATATTACTAAAGATTTTAAATTAATATAATTTAATATTAATTAATTTATCAATGAATAAATTTAATTTATTTATCGATATTTGTGATTATATTATTTATATATATATATATATACATGTATATATAGTAATTATAGTAATTATATAAATATATTTTTATATTAAATATATTATTGTTTTTATCTATGTATTGATTATATATATTAATATTGTTTTTATCTATGTATTGATTATATATATTAATATTAATATTAATATTTTTATTAATTTATTAATTTACTAAATATTTATTTGTTTATTATATATATATATATATATATATTTATTTATCTATGTATTAATTATTTATTTATTATACTTTTTTTTCATTAATTATTGATTTATTTATGTACATAAACAAATTATTTTTATTTTATTTCTTTATTATGTATTATTTTTATTTATTTTATATAACTAAATTATTTTCTTTTATTTATTATTTACGTTTTTATTTTTATTTTAAATTTTCACTTCACACGTGTGGCAACACGCGGATTTTGTCCGTGGGCGTGCCACCCCCTTGCGCACCCTGGATGTGTGTGCGGGTGTGCACATCCAAGATGTGCTTGCGGGTGCCCAACTTACCACCCTATTATACATGTTATAGGCTACATTTTATATTCATTTTATGTCATTTTTATAAGTTTTGCATGTCTTTTTTTTTATATATAGTTTTGGTTTTGTTTTTAGAATAGATATCTACATGCGTGTTGTATGTGTTTTTAGGTGATTTGGAGCTTTTTCGAGGACAATTTGGAATCACGATGGAATAAGATTCATTGAAGTCAAGTTCGAGATAGTCATGGATGCTGGAAGAGACTTGCGTAACGATCTCATGTGCTAAAAAGAGCTTATTATCGAATCGATGTTTTCCGAACAGTTTCTGTTTGGCAACGTCTTGGTAAAATGAGTCATTTGAGCTCCAAAATTTTTTCTGCAAAATGTAGAAATTGAGCGAAGAAGCTGATGTCAACTCAACGTTCCGACCCAAAACTCGCAAGTATCAACTCGATACCTTCACATTACAAGCATAGATCTGAACAGAGGCAAAGTATCGACTCGATACTAAAAATATGGACTCGATACCTTCCTTTTCCGCGTTAGTATCTTCGGGATTTGGGCGTATCTTCTATCTACTCATATCTTCTATTGAATATCTTTTAGATATATGATAAGAGATATTTTGTATAGGCATTTTGGGTAGTCTTAGGTTGCATTTGATATAGTTTTATAGCTAAGTCGCATCTTTATCATTGTAACGGCCCGGGATTATGATTCTCGAGTTACGTTTCGAGGGATGAAACCCCTCGTTAGGATCTTGCGCCCCGAGTACAGGTTGAAGGTTTGAAATTTTACTCTAACATTTTCAAGTGGGATTTCATACCCAAAATTCGAAAGGACCGTTGGAATCCCCGGGGAAGTCCCCTGTACCTGTCGTAAGTCTAAGCGTGGAGAATCAGTAGTCATGCATATAGCGGAATCAATGTGTAATACAAGAGGGTGCCACGGCAGAGCCGGGTCAAAACCAAATCAATAAGCGTATTTATCAAAATGTAAGGTTAGACCATTTCTTTGCAATCGCCTAAGAGAGTGCCCACGTCACAGAAGCAAAGAATAATCATGTTGCAAGACAACCTAAAAAATTATGTATGCAGGGCGGTGTCAGATCGAAGCCCTACGCAAAGTAATCCCAAACCAGTAGACACATACACACGTTAGTCCTAATAAAGATGCTTCTAGGTGCAAGGAGGAATATTAACACACTAACATGCTCCTAAGATCAAGTGCATAAATATAATAAGGCCTTAGCATCGAATACCAAGTGGTATATCCCTCTCCTACCTCCACCCCTCTCCGATAGGGCGGAGACTAACCAGCTCGTGAATGCATTCCATTATAATCGGGTGGCACGCATGCCCAACCCGCTCCACAATAAAGCCCGCATGCATCTCATAGTATAAGGAAGTTCATGACTCGATTGACTCAGGACGGGACCCGATGGGACTAGGTCGTCCTATAACCCTAGCAATGACTCTAGTTACTTCACAGATAACGGCCGTTCTGTTTACAAAAGCAATGAGTAAACGAATGCTCAATCATGAGTCCAATCCTAGCAGGATACTACATGGCATGCTTTATTATGAATGCAAGCACCTAGTATGCACATGGCTACAAGCAGGGAGATCTCTTTTCGAATCTGAGTGAGCTCATATAGGAACTCACCTGGCTATGCAGAACGGCATAATAGAAGATCCGGCATGCATCATTCATAATCACAAAGTAACACCTAGATACACATCAGAACATATATGTATAAGTCTACGTCTAATCATCCAAGCACTCAAGCATATCAATCAACGGGAATAGCAACCATATCGCAATCATCACTTCGTCAAGTTCAGTCATTCATCATATTGCCACATTCCACGAGACCATATCATTCTCATCATTCCATTCAGCCACATTCATGTATTCGCCACACTATATCTGCATATCACATATATCAAGTTCATCATATTCATCATATCTCGAAAGCATAAATTAACGATACACAAGTCTAACACTTCATCATGCCTTTATTCAATCAATCATGTCATTAGTACACACCAATCATGATATCAGTCAACCATTCACATCAATCATGCTAGTTAGTCACCAATCACATAATTCCCGAGTTAGTCCCGAAACCGCTTTAAAATCCGAATCAACTAGTTAGAAATTTCGATCCTTGACAACGCTCGACAAATTCCTTTTTAAATCTCCAAATCTCATAATATTATAATTTCTTTTAATCGCCATAATATTATATCTTTAATCTTAAAATAATAATTTATATTTTAATCCCAATAATATTATATAATATTCCAAATACTATTTTCTTTAAACATTTTCATAAAATATTTATAAATACTTTAAAATCCCAATCATTTTATTTATTTATTTAATAATATCAGCCCCTTCCTAAATTACCAAACCGACCCTTTTATTTTGCTAAATACAAAAACCGATCCTTTATTTTATTTTTCTACCCAAAACCGAATTAATTTGTGAAGAATATCCAATCTATTTGATAAAATAGGCCCAATCCTTTAATTCATTAAAAACACAATTTCAGGCCCAAGAAAATTAGGCCCAATGACCATTTCTATCTTCCATTTCTCAAATCCGAATGCTGGAGGCTTTTAAAAGAAGGATGAGGGCCCAACTGAGGTGGAAATGTGAGGCCCCACACCTCTTTCTTCTTCCTCCCCCATTCGAAAAACAGAACACATGGAGAGAGATCTCGTCGTTCGGAAAACGATGGAGGAGGAGGTTTGGCCGGCGGCGACGCGGGGCTCCGACAACCCAACCCGACTACCGACACACACATAAACGGACAGGGGAGGGAAAAGGAGTAAGGAAGAAGCTCATCGATGGGTTTGTCTCGCCGGGAAACCTCGTCGGTGCGCGATTGGGCTTCACCGGAGATGGAATCGCGTTGGAGGTTGCCGCGGTCGGAACGAAACGGAGGAGAAGAATGCGGTGGAGCTGCGCTCGGCGGTTCCGGGGACTCTCCGTCGGCGCTGCTGCTGCCGCCGGCTACGAGGAGGTGTCGAGGAGGCTGCTGCTGGCGTTGTCTCGGGAAGAGGAAGGGAGCGAGAGGGCGGAAGCTGCCGTTGCGCTTCTCTCGGAAACGGAGAAGGGGGAGCTGCGGTTTCCAGGGGCGGCTGGGTGGCCGACGGTGGCGGTGACGGTGACGGTGACTCGGGGAGATACGGTGGTGGCCACGCTGAGCAAGGAGGAGGAATGGTTGGCGTTGGGAGCTCACGGCAGTCCTCAAAGGAAGAGAGATGTTGAAACTTGAAATGGAAAAATGAAATGTGGTGTTTGGGGGAAGGCTGTGTTTCTGGTTTGTGAAGATAAGGTAAGTTGCAGGGTCTTTGTCTCATTTCTAAAGGCTGATTTCAAAATAGAAGTAAAAGTGTTGTTTGTTGTGATTGGGAATGAGTCAAAAGGGACCTGATTTTATGCACATTGGGTGGGGAAAGGGGGGGTTTTCCAAATAAAAAGGGAATCAAGGAAGGGAGTGAGAGGAGAAGATGATAGGATTTGTCAATTAGAGGGGGAGATGAGTTGGAATTGGTCAAACAAGGGGACCAATTATAGAGATTTGATAATAATTGGTGATATGAGATGGAACTTGTGGTCTCGAGGTGCGTTTCGAAATTAGTTTTCGACGTTAGCTTCTCAAATCCCGCTCTCTTTCTTTCGCGCAATTAGGATTTAAAATCCAAAAATCGAGGTTGTCATTTTTTTTTTGTTCTCAAATTTTTAATTAGGTCGGAAATCCATTTTACGAAATCAAAGTTCGAGCCAGAGAATTTTTTTTTTCCGCTAAATTCCGCTTTAAAATTCGTTTTGATTTTCTTTTTCCGATGTATTAGGATTTAAAAATCCGAACCTTTACAATTATTTTATATTCCAAGTTCGGAATCTATGATTTTCTATGTCAATTATGCAGATTCACAAATCCGAACTCGAGAGATGGTTCAAGAGGGTAATGCTGGAGCCCAAAAGCTGCTAGAAGTACTTAGGATGGCTTGAATATGAAGAGAAGAAGACCCAAGAAGGAGCTATAAATGAATCCACATGGAAAAATGGAGAAAACACGAAGAAGCAGAGGCAGCGTCCGCAGAAGAAGATCCGAGGCTCATCGATCCTTGTGTCCGCGGACACAGTTTCAACACTTGCCGATGCTGGAGTGGCATCTGCCGATGCAGATAAATTTTATGATTCGCATGTTTATCCAACGAAGATTTGTTTCTATCATTTGGAGATCTTTGCTTGGCCATTATGCACGACACTTCTAGGGTTTTTTTGCAGCTGATTTGAGGCCTATAAATACCCATTCTTTCTAGGGTTTCTACACACCCCATCATACACGACACCACTCAAAGACCTTTCATAGTTTTCATATTTTATTAGCTTTCCGAGGTAAGCCATGCTCGGCTAACCTCTTTTGTAGTTTTGCTTACATTTCAAGACATGGTTACGAACATGTGAGGGTTATTGCCTTTTGTTCTTTCATGAGTTATGCATTATGATTATTTCAATTCTCTTTGTTCTGATACAGTTTCACTCCGCTATTGTGGGCCTCAATCCTTAACTATCCATCACATCAATGTAGAACACAGGTAGGAACTCTTGATGTTGTAGGAGAATTGATAGGTAAATATTATCTCTTTTAGAGAAAGTGATGCTTAGATTGACAACCAGGATGATATTTATTTGATACGTGTTAGGGACTCATTGCTACTCGCCCCCATGCCAGAGTTTAGGGATTTAGATGGTGTTATCGGCAAGTTTTGCCTGTCTACTTTTGTGCTTAATCCGACCCTATAATAGTCTGCATAACAACCCAACGATCATGGAATTACCATTGTTGCGAAAGTGAGTGGTGCTATATATTCATCATCATTATTGTTATTCAATCAATCATTACTAGTTTAGTTCTTTATTGCTTTTCATACCATTGCTTTACTACTTTGCTTACAATCACATTTAGAAGTCATACGCGCTCTCTGTGAGATTGATCATTTACTTATTCGCTATACTACCATTAGGTAGTTAATAGGTTTGGGTATTATTATTTGAGGATTTGAACCAAAACATTCGACATTCACCACTATATTATTATTATTATTATTATCATCATCATCATCATTATTATTATTATTATTATTTTTATTATTATTATTATTATTAGGGAAAACTAATTAAAATACCCCCACCTTTGGGGGTGTGGTAAAAATATATCCTCAACTATCAAATGTAATTAAAATATCCCGACCTTTGAATGTAGGGGTAACATATTACCACGAGTTTTCTCATGGGACAAAAATGATAACAAGCTAGGCAGCCTACGTTGTTTTTGTTTTTGACAAGGTAGCCTGCGTGGACGCCTTTTTACAAATTAGTAATAAAATCGGGTTTTCTTAAACGGTCTCCTTAGGGGAAAAATGCACCGACAACAAAATTAAACCCGAAAAAATGAAATTGATTCAACCAAGCAAATAATCCGATCAAAATTGCCTCAAATTAACACAACACGATTATTCTAACACCAAACTGACAACTATAAAACTAAACCGAAAACAACAGCAACAACAAAGAGGGAAAAAAACTTATTCGGCAATGTCCGTGAACGAATCAAAGAGGAAAAAGATGTGTGATAGGCAACTCGAGATAGCCGACCACGAGAGAGGGAGACTGTCATTGAAGAGGAACTATGAGCTGTCTTGAAGATCGGAAGACAGCTCAAGAGGCGATCACGAAAGAAGGCAGGAGAGGGGAAAAGACGTGGTGTATGAACCCGGTCCAACTCTTTATTTTTTTCCTAAGGAACCCGTTAAAAAAATCCTTGTAAAAAATCAACGTAGGATGTCTTGTCAACATTTTTGACAAGTGAGAAAAATCATGGTAATATATTACCACTGCTATCAAAGGTCGGGATATTTTTATTACTTTTGAAAGTTGAGGATATATTTTTACCATACCTCCAAAGGTGGGGGTATTTTAATTAGTTTTCCCTTATTATTATTATTATTATTATTATTATTATTATTATTATTATTTTATAAATATTTTTAGATTTTATATATTATAAATAGATTAGAAGGGTTGGATTATAGAGGATCCAATTCCACGTCGTTAACCCTAGTTTTAGACATTCATAGTTTTAGACTTTTGGAGATTTCTGATTGGCGACTTTTTTGCTAGATTGAAGATAAATTCTTTCAATCTAGTTCTATATTTTTCTATAATGATTTCTTTGATTGAGTATGAATCCATGTCTGGCTAATTTCTTTGTTCTAGGTTGAAAGACATGCACGTGATTATTACTTGAATAAGTTCTATTATTTGTTTGATTTGATTCATGAGTACTTAATCCGATTAATTATGTATTGATTAGAATCCTTCTGATATTCAACATGTGTCTGCTGCGAACTGAGATTATATATATATATATATATATATATATATATATATATATATATATATATATATATATATATATATATATATATATATATATATATATATATATAAGGTTGTTAACTTTGTTGTAAAACATCAATTAAACCCGAGAATTCTTTATGAGCAATATTTAATTCTATTGAGGATAACAAACTAGCGTAGATAACCTAGGTTTGCATTGGTTACGCACGTGAATGTTTGATCAATTTTCTCGCTAGGTTCTAAGTGCTTAAAGAGTTCGACTTGATTGATTCTACAACTTGGGCAAGCTCGGTGGTAATTAATTGAAAAAAAAACATGTTTATTTCAACATGCGTATGCTGAGTGATAATGAATTTAGATAGTTTAGCTTCAAATATATCGATTGAATTTGTTCAAGCATGAAAATTTCTTTGGTCTATCGAGGATGCATTGTTGTGGTGAATCCTAACTCTGAAATGTTTCAAATCATATATTCACAAAAATTACAATTTGCTCTTTTTCTTATTTATTCAAAAATCACTTCATTAATTTAGCTTAGTTGACTATTTGGAGTTAATTGATATTTACATGGTCTTTCTGATTCGACACTCGATTACTACAATCGACATGATACACTTGTGGGGTGTTGGGTAGATTGATCAATTAGCATGACATATTCAAAATATATGTAGAACTTAATGAGTCACACAACTTTTAAATATCCTATAACTCCTAGATAAGGTGACATCTCTCATATAGAAACCGACAACCTCTCACAAGAAAGATTCTTTTGTCTGTGATTGAAACAAACCCCAATGGTTAACCCTTGAAGATAGTGGCGTAATGCGAATTATTGATGATCTTAAGACACACCTCTTTACATTTCCTTGTCACATTCAATCATCAAAGCATATGTTGCACATGAGGGAAGACTACCTTCAATGCCAATAAAAGACCAAACTCTTGATCTATCACAATAGTTTTAGGGATATTATTCCCCGACATAATTTATAGCTGGCTAAAGACTCGGGTGAAAGCTTCTTCATTCTCATGTGACATGAAGGCGTACGCGATGCATAAATTGTTTCTCGTAGGTGTAAATCTAGTCACCTCGCATAAAGGAATGCCATGCCTATGGATACAAACCCATTCCACTATTCCCAAAAGTGCTCAAAAGGTCTTGCAAGACGAAGGACAACATTGAAATATTCAAGGCATTTATGAATTGCGAGGTAAGTACCCCTTTGCTTAATCTTGTAAACCATGTACCTAAATATGCCGGAAAAATGCGAAGATCCGGGCATATTTAGCATTTCATGTGAAATTGGAACACTTCGATTTGACAAGGCCATGTTCGATTAATTAGGTGCTTCAATAAATGTTTTGCCCTATTATTTGTATTCTTCATTGGGTTTAGGTCCTTTGCAGGAAACACAAACAAACATCCAACTGACATATTGTTCGATAATAAGCCTGAGAGGAATTGTTAAGGATGTCTTGATAAAAGTCTGTAAACTTGTTTTTCCTGCTGATTTCTTGGATGTAGACATGGCTTATGTTGTGAAAGCAGTCCCTATACTCTTAGATGAACTGTTCCTTCAAACATCTAGATCTAGGACAAAGATAGATTGTTATGATGGATCACTCTCTATGGAGTTTGAAGGGGAAGTTGTTAGGTTTAGAGTTGAAGAGAATATTAAACCACTTTCCTCTGTTTATGACTTATCCGATTTGAGATTGCTAACCCACCATTGTAGGAGAATCTTCTTGTGTGTTCAACTATCTTGCCAAATCTCAAAGAGAAACCATTGGATCCAAGATGATAGCCGTCATCCCCGTGGTCAAAGGAGGTGTTTGAATTAGCAAGAGCCCCACAACTAAGGCCATGGATACTTGGGTGCCTTAGAGGAGAGAAAGAGAAGGTCGCAAGAAATGTAACTCTCCGGGAACTCGATCTAGAGACTTGAACTTCATGGACGTCAAGCCAACGACATGATATAAACGTGTTGCTTAGGAGGCAACCTGAGTAGTTAGGTGAGTAGGTAGGTTTTTGATTTGTTATTCTTTGAAAAATAAGTTAAAATGTTACATTTTTTGGCTAACACACAAGGGAGAAAATGAATAATGGGGTTGTTGGAAAAGCCACTAGCGAGGTCGTGCCCACGACCAAGCTACCTTGGAATTTCTCAAAACTCGAAAGTGAATCTAGTTAGCCAAGTGTGGTTTTTCTTATATTGTCACACTATCAACATTGGTTTCTTATTACTTTTCTCCTTTAATTTTCCTTGCATAAAAACTCAAACTTTCTTCCATCTTCTCATCTTTTGCGCACTTATTGAATACTCGCAGATCACTGAAAGATTCAGCATAGAGGTATTGTAGAGGATGTGCTAGTTATGGTAGATGAATTAATATTCCCTACAAACTTTTTTTGTCTTAGATATGGAACATGGTGCACCTAACATCCTGGGAAGGCTATTCTTAAGGACCGCAAAAACAGAGATTGACTGTTGTGAAGACTCATTGACTATGGAGATTAACGATAAGAAGGTAGAGTATTCCCTCTTTGATACTATGAACTCACCTTCTTAGAAGCGTCCCTTGCATTTGGTGATCAAATATTTCAAATACTAGACCTATTGATTGCAACAAGGGTTCGCAGGTTATTTTAGAGGTTCCTCGTGCTGAGGACCCCCCCTCCCCCCAAAATTCTATTTTGACTACCAATTTGCAGGAGTTATCTTTGGAGAAAGAAGTCAAACCTAACATTGAGAGCTTAAATGAAACACAAAAGCCTATACTTCTTCCTTGTGAGGAATTGTTTCTAAATAGTGTGAAGGCTTTTGCAATTGCAGGTCAACCACCAGGGCCAACTCAAGAATATGAAAAAAGGCTAATTGATAAGTTAGATGAACATATAGATAACATGAAGTATCTCTCAAGGGTCCTTGCACTTGTCAAGAAAATGATAGGCCTGGGTGACCCAGGTGGATGATCTTAGCAAGAAATCAAGTATGTCGGGACAACGAAGTGAGACATAGGTGCTTATCAGGAGGCAACCTGAGGTAATTAGTTAGGTTTTCAATTCTTACACTTGATTTTCCCTTTCAATAAAGTAGGCTACATTCCATATAGTTTTGCATCGTCGTATGATATTCTTTATTGAACTAAGTTGCAAGAAATGAATGGGTTAGAAAAGAAACGAAGGAAGAGGCATTGGTGAAAACAGCGCCCGCCGCTCTGCCAGATGACCACAACACCCACCGCCCACCTACTCCATTCAGTCAGGCCTCTCTCTTAAACATTAGTGTTTTGTTCCTCACGACTCTGTGTGTGTGTGTGTGTGTGTGAGTGTGTGTGTGTGTATTCACCCCTTTCATCTCGGCACTCTGGCTCACACCTCATAAGTCACACTCGCACCGGCCACCGCCAGTTTCGACCACCAGCTCCGCTCCAGCTTCCATGTTCGTCTGCTTTGCGAAGACGCGAACCTTCCTTTGATCCTTGGCCGAGTCTCCACGTTGATCATTTTCTCGAATCTTCAATTCTTCCTCTTCTCCCTATACCTCTGCACCCGCGCTTCCCTGTCGATCGCTAGTTTCACCCACGCCTTTTTCTCAACCTCTTCCTCCAAGCAACCACAAAACCCTAAACCCTACAGCCACCATCACCACTGGCGATCTCCATCCATTCCGGCTACATCCGCCTAGAATTCAACAAAAAAGTCCATCTTTTCGGACCCACCACTATCCATTCACCCTATATCAACCATTTTCATCACCACCTTCATCATCCCTAACCACATCTTTATCACTTTCAAACTTCAAACACAAAGCCACCACCAATCTCCCTCCTTTTCACATCCACAACCACCACCACCCATCCATCACGTCCACCAAAGGTTCTAAGGTCAATTTTGAGCACAACAAAAGGCTTTTGGAAAGATTTTGAAGTCCTTGCACCGACGTTGGAGTTTAAGTATCACCACATACGCTGCCCAGAAAAAATCGGCGCTCGTTGCCCGTAAATCGGCGCTCGCCATTCCCTGTAGTCGTGGTTATTACTTCGGTTTTCTGAGTTTTTCTTGTCTATTCTATTTGGCTCTCCCACCATGACGACTGTTTATGACATGGTTATGCCTAGGGTTGGGCAAAAGCTGGATCGGACCGAGATCAGACTGGGACCAGATAAGAAATTACGGTCTTGGATCAGACTGGAAATTTTATTGTTTGGTCCACGGTCCAAGAAAAAGTAGATTTAGGGTTCCGGTCCAGACCGGATTGGACCAGGTTTTGTTAATTAAAAAAAAAAGAGGTGCACCGTGCACTCTCCTCTCTTTGTCTGTATTCAACCTTGTATTATTCAGCCATGACTCCCTGACCTATTCCTTTCAGTCATGCCTCTCTCTTCAACTTTAGTGTTTTGTCATTCACGGCTCTGTGTGTGTGTGTGTGTGTGTGTGTGTGTGTGTGTGTGTGTGTGTGTGTGTGTGTGTGTGTGTGTGTGTGTGTGTGTGTGTGTGTGTGTGTGTGTGTGTGTGTGTGTGTGTGTGTGTGTGTGTGTGTGTGTGTGTGTGTGTGTGTGTGTGTGTGTGTTTATTCAGCCCTCTCAGCCGGCCCTCGGTCTCACACCTCATCATCGCACTCGCACCGGCCACCGCCAGTTCCAACCACCAGCTCCGCTATTTCTTCCATGCCCGTCCGCTTCGCGAAGACGCGAACCTTCCTTTGATCCTTGCTCGAGTCTCCACGCTGATGATCTTCTCGAATCTTTAGTTCTTCCTCATCTCCCTATACCTCTACACCTGCGCTTCCCTATCGATCGCTAGCTTTACCCACGCCTTTTTCTCAAACTCTTCCTCCAAGCAACCACCCTACAACCACCATCACCACTGGCGATCTCCATCCATTCTGGCCACATCCACCTAGAATTCAATCAAAAAGTCCATCTTTTTTTACCCACCATTATCCATTCACCCTATATCAGCCCTTTTCATTACCACCTTCATCATCCCTAACCATATCTTCATCACTTTCAAACTTCAAACACAAAGCCACCACCAATTTCCCTCCTTTTCACATCCACAACCACCACCACTCATCCATCACATCCACCAAAGGTTCTAAGGTTGATTTCAAGCACCAAAGAAGGCTTTTGGAAGGATTTTGACGTCTTTGCACCGAAGTCAGAGTTTAAGTTTCGTCACAAATGTTGTCCAGAAAAAACCAGCGGTCGCCGCTCATAAATCGGCACCCGCCATTCCCTGTAGTCGTGGTTGTTACTTTGGTTTTGTGAGTTTTTCTTGTCTTTTCTCTTTGGCTCTCCCACCATGACGGTTGTTTATGAGACGGTTATGCTTAGGGCAAGGCAAAAGTTGGATCGGACTGGGACTAGACCAGAAATTATGATCTTGGATCGGACTAGAAGTTTTACGGTCCAGTCCACAATGCAAGAAAAAATAGATTCAAGGTTTCGGTCCAAACCCGGGACCAGATCGAAATTTGACTGGATTTTGTTAATAAAAAAAAGGTGCATTGTGCACTCTCCTCTCTCTCTCTCTAGCCTTCTATTATTCAACCATGAGTCCCTGACCTAGTCCTTTCAATCAGGCCTCTCTCTTCAACTTCAGTGTTTTGTTCTTCACATATCTCTCTCTCTCTCTCTCTCTCTCTATCTGTTTCTATTCAGCCCTCTCAGCTGGCCATCAGTCTTACACCTCATCAGTCGCACTCGCACTAGCCACTGCCAGTTCCGACCACCACCTCCGTTCTAGCTTCCATGTCCATCCGCTTCGTGAAGACGCGAACCTTTCTTTGATCCTTGAACGAGTCTCCACGCTGATCATCTTCTCGAATGTTCTGTTCTTCCTCTTCTCCCTCTACCTTTGCACCCGTGCTTCCCTATTGATCGCCAACTTCACCCACACTGATGGCATCTACTTCTCCAACCCCACCAACAAGACGTCATTCTCGATCCCTCCGATGTCCGGCACCACTCCAATGTCCATAAAAGATGATGATAATTGTATATCGATTGGGAATTAATAGGATTAGATATAGATTTTAGGATTTGTTGATCAAATTGAAAGTGGAGAAGCTAGGTTTTGGAATTGGGGCTGTTGGGAAACGGTCTAACCGATCGTAACATTCCGTAGACCGGAAAACCCGGGACCGTATTTCTTGGTCTCGGTCCGATCCACGATCCATATCCTTAAAGTATCTGGTCCGTCGGTTTTGGATCGGACCGGAAATTCCGGTCCGATCCAGACTGGAAGCCCAACCTTAGATATGTTCGTGTACCTCACCGGGGCATAAGAAGAGTGATGGATCAATTTTTTTTTGGGGGGGGGGGGGGGGGGGGGGGGTAGAAAGTACACCTCGATGATGTTTTTCAGCGTAGACACATTGCAAATCTTTGGATTGTTTAGCTCTTGATGTCCGTGTATTTGACCATGTTTTGTGCTTATTTTTATTCCAAATTATGTCTATATTTGATACTTTGGGTTGGGAATGCTAAGAATTTGTGTAGAATATGATTATTTGCAAGATATAGAGGTCTACACAAGTTTTGGTGAAATTTTGCAGGATTTGGAACGAATTTGAAGCAATTTGCAAGAAGAGGTTCACAAGCTGGAAAGGAAAAAGCTCGATGTCGACTGGCTTACTCGATGTTGACCCAACACTTAGAAGATTTAAGGAAATGAAGCTAGTAGAAAGGAGAGGAGGATTATCGAAATTCAGCCTTTTTGTCGACCATCACTTGACCTCGACCACGCATATTGGAGCCATCGACATCGACTAGCACTCCTCTATGTTGGAGAAGATAGCCGCTTAGAGGCTAAGGAAGAGAATATGTGTGTTGGCCATCACCCGAGATCGGCCAAAGTTGAGTGCTCAACGTCAACCAAAGATCATGCGCCTGTAGAAACGAGTGGATCAGCCAGGATCTTTTAAGGATAATTATACACGAGATCTTTACTTATCTTCCATAGTTAGATAGAATACTTCCCTAGGGGTAATTTCCTTTTACCCTTAGGTGATTAAGACTTTTTTATTATTTTATTAGTTTATTTTCTTAGAGAGCAAGTTTATGTTTAGCTTAAATAAAAGTATTAGGCTTAGGATTTGAATCATCCATGGATCCCGCACTTGAGAAATCAAGCATAGTTAGCATAGGGATAGGGAGACAGCCAAGTGGAGGAGAAAGACAAGTTGGAGGTTTCGGTTGTAAGTTTTATTTTAATTCAAGTTATATTTCCATGTTTATGATGTTTTTCATTGCGATGATGAGTGAGTAGTCATCCTACTTCTAGTGTTAGGGTGAGCCCGACAATAGGCATGTATGTATGTTCGAATCTATGATGCTCTTATGTGATTGTCATATTCTATCTCATTCTTAATTCCGTTGCATAAGTAGAGGAAATTCATTGTTTGCGATTATGAAGCGAAAGTGAATTGATTGCGAATTTGGATAGTAATTAGGATTGATCTGCGAAAGTTGATTAAACCCTAATTATGAAAAGATGGAAACAAACAGGTTTTTATGCGAGAGCCTCTATGATCTATTTGTTGAAGTATGCGAAAGCTATCTTTTGATGATAAAGAATGATCTTTTCTATGATTCTTGTTTATTGCATGCGTGGTTGTTGTCGTGGTAAACCCTAACCTTAGAAGCTTTTATTATATTGTTTGAACCCCAACCATTTTATGTGTTATGACCAAACCCTTTAATATTTCTGATCATCGCATCCTTTACCATCCTTCTATTCTTTGACCTTTCTTTGTCGGTAAATGTTGTATTTTTTGCGTTTTAGTACTCGACATCAACTACCTTTGGTTGACGTCGACTGATTTTGTGTTTGTTGCTGTTGTGCTGTGCAGGTTACCACTCGACGTCAAGGTTTTCTGGTTGACGTCGACCGCCTCTGAAACCTATTATTGCTAAAGATCGACTGCCCCAGTTGACATCGACCACTCCTAGGTCAACGTCGAGGACTTTTGGTTGATACAAAGAACGTTTTTGAAGGCTACTAAGGAACAGTTGACACGCCTCCTCGTGGATTGATCTTGATTCCTCTGTACTAAAGCGGGGGAGTCTTTTAATTTATTTGATTGATTGAGTTGATTGTGTGTGTGAGCTTATTTGATACGTTTGGAATCCCCGATCCTTCGCCTGTGGGTTCAAGATCAAGAACCCCAAACTATTGATTGCCCGATCTTGCAATATTCTTGATATCCTTGATGTTTACAAGTAGTTACAATAAAAGGGTTCGAACTATTGCGAAAGAATCGAAAACAAACAAACAAAAACTAAGGGAAAAAGTAAAACAGCGACAGAACTGGTGCCGCAGCAGCGACGGCGCTAGGATGGCCGCGGGGCGGCCAATGAAGCCACGGGGCGGCCCAGACAGTGGCGACGGTTCTGGGCAGACTCAGCGACAGCTTCTCTGATCCAGCGACGGTTTCTTAGGATGGGTTTCTCCTTTGTGCGTGGTTTGGGATTGTGTTTAGATCTTTGTTTGGTATCGGATGAGCAAGAACATAAATTGATTGCAAAGGCTTTTGGATTGGGAATCAAGGGAACCTTTTAATCCTTAAAAGGGTTCCTCAATTATAATTCCAATCTAATTTTATTGAATTTAGAAAAGTGTTTAAATAACAAAGCATGCCAATTCTATCTTTGCAAAAGATAGAGTTTTGGCTTAGATAAATAAATATTAAATCCTAATAATACTAATAAATAATTCCTAGATAAATATTCCTACTTAGTGGCCAAGGAAAATATCTAGAAGAGATAAACTTTCATTTTCCCTTTTATTCACCTAACTAAGTATTACTAAAAATAAGACATTCCATAAATAGCCCCAACTAACAAAGGAGTTACCAAATATGGAAAGAATATAAAAACTAATAATAATAATAATAATAATTAAATAAATAAAATATCTTTTCTTAAATCCATGGTGCCGCCTTCTTCTTCCTCTTGAGGAAGACACTCTTTGCTATCAATGGCCTTCGAATCGTTCTTGAGAGCTCGCCTGGATCAAGATCATTGTTTAACCCACAAAAGGCCATCTTGATCCGCATCATTCTCCCCTTCTTAGCTTCGATTCGTCCTCGAATCGAGTCGTTGATGATCAAAGGGGAAGGAGCAACCACCAAAAAGTAACTTCCTTGACAATCAACTTGAGATGGCGCCAGTAGAATTTGAGGCAAAGGAACCTCAAAAACAACACCTGTCATAGGGAACATTGAGCAATCAAGAGGAACAATATCAATAGGCTCAATAACCATATGAACTTCAGAATTCTCAACATTAAGAACATTCTCAAGAGGTGCAATAGCTAACTCAAGAGAAGTGTTCCCAACGTCCTCATCGTTGTCGTCAGAAGCAACCACATCATCTTGCATAAAATTACATCCATCTTGCAGATCAGATTCGGATGCCTTCCCTGAGGAATCTTGCAGCGTGTGACCCACCGTTGGAAAGCTCGTCGAGTCAGCTTCGCAACAAGACTGAGTTGACTCAATTCTGAGGTCGGAGTCAACGGGAATTTGCGAAACAAGTTCGACGCACTGTGCTGTTTTCTGGGCAACGAAATCAACAGAATGCTCCTTAGGCTCAATTACCTCGTCGTCGGTTGAGGCAACTATAGCCGCTGGAGTAGGGGTGAGGGCTGAAGCAAGATCTTGATAAATTCTATCCGAGATGGCCTTCGCCAATTCCTCCAAGTCCTCCTCTCGGCGACGTTCCTCCTCCTCTTGTCGTCGTGCCTCCTCAGCCTCTCTTTGTTGGAGAAGCCGAATCTGATAGCGTTGTCGACACCTCTTATCTTCGATCTCCAATTGACGTTGTTCTTCCTCTTGACGTTGAAGCCAAAGTTGGCGTCTTTTGACTTCGCGTTGACGCTTTAGGGTTTGTTGTTGTAGCCAAGCTCTCCGACGTAACTCTTGTTGGCGTCGTTGTTGTTTAGCACGTTCCAGAGCAAAAAATCCATCCAATGGATTGGGATCATCATCCAAATCTCGCCAAATTTCCCAAGCCATCAAATCAAATTGTGAATAACATCAAGAAAAGACAAGAACTTGCGAAACCTACGGCTCTGATGCCACTTGATACGTTTGGAATCCCCGATCCTTCGCCTGTGGGTTCAAGATCAAGAACCCCAAACTATTGATTGCCCGATCTTGCAATATTCTTGATATCCTTGATGTTTACAAGTAGTTACAATAAAAGGGTTCGAACTATTGCGAAAGAATCGAAAACAAACAAACAAAAACTAAAGGAAAAAGTAAAACAGCGAAAGAACTGGTGCAGCAGCAACAACGGCGCTGGGATGGCCGCGGGGCGGCCAAGGAAGCCACGGGGCGGCCCAGACAGTGGCGACGGTTCTGGGCAGACTCAACGACAGCTTCTCTGATCCAGCGACGATTTCTCAGGATGGGTTTCTCCTTTGTGCGTGGTTTGGGATTGTGTTTAGATCTTTGTTTGGTATCGGATGAGCAAGAACATAAATTGATTGCAAAGGCTTTTGGATTGGGAATCAAGGGAACCTTTTAATCCTTAAAAGGGTTCCTCAATTATAATTTCAATCTAATTTTATTGAATGTAGAAAAGTGTTTAAATAACAAAGCATGACAATTCTATCTTTGTAAAAGATAGAGTTTTGGCTTAGATAAATAAATATTAAATCCTAATAATACTAATAAATAATTCCTAGATAAATATTCCTACTTAGTTGCCAAGGAAAATATCTAGAAGAGATAAACTTTCATTTTCCCTTTTATTCATCTAACTAAGTATTACTAAAAATAAGACATTCCATAAATAGCCCCAACTAACATAGGAGTTACTAAATATGGAAAGAATATAAAAACTAATAATAATAATAATAATAATTAAATAAATAAAATATCTTTTCTTAAATCCATGGTGCCGCCTTCTTCTTCCTCTTGAGGAAGACACTCTTTGCTATCAATGGCCTTCGAATCATTCTTGAGAGCTCGCCTGGATCAAGATCATTGTTTGACCCACAAAAGGCCATCTTGATCCGCATCATTCTCCCCTTCTTAGCTTCGATTCGTCCTCGAATCGAGTCGTTGATGATCAAAGGGGAAGGAGCAACCACCAAAAAGTAACTTCCTTGACAATCAACTTGAGATGGCGCCAGTAGAATTTGAGGCAAAGGAACCTCAAAAACAACACCTGTCATAGGGAACATTGAGCAATCAAGAGGAACAATATCAATAGGCTCAATAACCATATGAACTTCAGAATTCTCAACATTAAGAACATTCTCAAGAGGTACAATAGCTAACTCAAGACAAGTGTTCCCAACGTCCTCATCGTTGTCGTCAGAAGCAACCACATCATCTTGCATAAAATTACATCCAGCTTGCAGATCAGATTCAGATGCCTTCCCCGAAGAATCTTGGAGCGTGTGACCCACCGTTGAAAAGCTCGTCGAGGCAGCTTCGCAACAAGACTGAGTTGACTCAATTCTGAGGTTGGAGTCAACGGGAATTTGCGAAACAAGTTTGACGCGCTGTGCTGTTTTCTGGGCAACGAAATCAACAGAATGTTCCTTAGGCTCAATTACCTCGTCGTCGGTTGAGGCAAATATAGCCGCTGGAGTAGGGGTGAGGGCTGAAGCAAGATCTTGATAAATTCTATCCGAGATGGCCTTCGCCAATTCCTCCAAGTCCTCCTCTCGGCGACGTTCCTCCTCCTCTTGTCGTCGTGCCTCCTCAGCCTCTCTTTGTTGGAGAAGCCGAATCTGATAGCGTTGTCGACACCTCTTATCTTCGATCTCCAATTGAAGTTGTTCTTCCTCTTGATGTTGAAGCCAAAGTTGGCGTCTTTTGACTTCGCGTTGACGCTTTAGGGTTTGTTGTTGTAGCCAAGCTCTCCGACGTAACTCTTGTTGGCGTCGTTGTTGTTTAGCACGTTCCAGAGCGAAAAATCCATCCAATGGATCGGGATCATCATCCAAATCTCGCCAAATTTCCCAAGCCATCAAATCAAATTGTGAATAACATCAAGAAAAGACAAGAACTTGCGAAACCTACGGCTCTGATGCCACTTGATACGTTTGGAATCCCCGATCCTTCGCCTGTGGGTTCAAGATCAAGAACCCCAAACTATTGATTGCCCGATCTTGCAATATTCTTGATATCCTTGATGTTTACAAGTAGTTACAATAAAAGGGTTCGAACTATTGCGAAAGAATCGAAAACAAACAAACAAAAACTAAGGGAAAAATTAAAACAGCGACAAAACTGGTGCAGTAGCAGCGACGGCGCTGGGATAGCCGCGGGGCGGCCCGGACAGTGGCGACGGTTCTGGGCAGACTCAGCGACAGCTTCTCTGATCCAGCGACGGTTTCTCAGGATGGGTTTCTCCTTTGTGCGTGGTTTGGGATTGTGTTTAGATCTTTATTTGGTATCGAATGAGCAAGAACATAAATTGATTGCAAAGGCTTTTGGATTGGGAATCAAGGGAACCTTTTAATCCTTAAAAGGGTTCCTCAATTATAATTCCAATCTAATTTTATTGAATGTAGAAAAGTGTTTAAATAACAAAGCATGACAATTCTATCTTTGCAAAAGATAGAGTTTTGGCTTAGATAAATAAATATTAAATCCTAATAATACTAATAAATAATTCCTAGATAAATATTCATACTTAGTGGCCAAGGAAAATATCTAGAAGAGATAAACTTTCATTTTCCCTTTTATTCATCTAACTAAGTATTACTAAAAATAAGACATTCCATAAATAGCCCCAACTAACATAGGAGTTACTAAATATGGAAAGAATATAAAAACTAATAATAATAATAATAATTAAATAAATAAAATATCTTTTCTTCAATCCATGGTGGCGCCTTCTTCTTCCTCTTGAGGAAGACACTCTTTGCTATCAATGGCCTTCGAATCGTTCTTGAGAGCTCGCCTGGATCAAGATCATTGTTTGACCCACAAAAGGCCATCTTGATCCGCATCATTCTCCCCTTCTTAGCTTCGATTCGTCCTCGAATCGAGTCGTTGATGATCAAAGGGGAAGGAGCAACCACCAAAAAGTAACTTCCTTGACAATCAACTTGAGATGGCGCCAGTAGAATTTGAGGCAAAGGAACCTCAAAAACAACACCTGTCATAGGGAACATTGAGCAATCAAGAGGAACAATATCAATAGGCTCAATAACCATATGAACTTCAGAATTCTCAACATTAAGAACATTCTCAAGAGGTGCAATAGCTAACTCAAGAGAAGTGTTCCCAACGTCCTCATCGTTGTCGTCAGAAGCAACCACATCATCTTGCATAAAATTACATCCAGCTTGCAGATCAGATTCGGATGCATTCCCTGAGGAATCTTGCAGCGTGTGACCCACCGTTGGAAAGCTCGTCGAGTCAGCTTCGCAACAAGACTGAGTTGACTCAATTCTGAGGTCGGAGTCAACGGGAATTTGCGAAACAAGTTCGACGCACTGTGCTGTTTTCTGGGCAACGAAATCAACAGAATGCTCCTTAGGCTCAATTACCTCGTCGTCGGTTGAGGCAACTATAGCCGCTGGAGTAGGGGTGAGGGCTGAAGCAAGATCTTGATAAATTCTATCCGAGATGGCCTTCGCCAATTCCTCCAAGTCCTCCTCTCGGCGACGTTCCTCCTCCTCTTGTCGTCGTGCCTCCTCAGCCTCTCTTTGTTGGAGAAGCCGAATCTGATAGCGTTGTCGACACCTCTTATCTTCGATCTCCAATTGACGTTGTTCTTCCTCTTGACGTTGAAGCCAAAGTTGGCGTCTTTTGACTTCGCGTTGACGCTTTAGGGTTTGTTGTTGTAGCCAAGCTCTCCGACGTAACTCTTGTTGGCGTCGTTGTTGTTTAGCACGTTCCAGAGCAAAAAATCCATCCAATGGATCGGGATCATCATCCAAATCTCGCCAAATTTCCCAAGCCATCAAATCAAATTGTGAATAACATCAAGAAAAGACAAGAACTTGCGAAACCTACGGCTCTGATGCCACTTGATACGTTTGGAATCCCCGATCCTTCGCCTGTGGGTTCAAGATCAAGAACCCCAAACTATTGATTGCCCGATCTTGCAATATTCTTGATATCCTTGATGTTTACAAGTAGTTACAATAAAAGGGTTCGAACTATTGCGAAAGAATCGAAAACAAACAAACAAAAACTAAAGGAAAAAGTAAAACAGCGAAAGAACTGGTGCAGCAGCAACAACGGCGCTGGGATGGCCGCGGGGCGGCCAAGGAAGCCACGGGGCGGCCCAGACAGTGGCGACGGTTCTGGGCAGACTCAGCGACAGCTTCTCTGATCCAGCGACGATTTCTCAGGATGGGTTTCTCCTTTGTGCGTGGTTTGGGATTGTGTTTAGATCTTTGTTTGGTATCGGATGAGCAAGAACATAAATTGATTGCAAAGGCTTTTAGATTGGGAATCAAGGGAACCTTTTAATCCTTAAAAGGGTTCCTCAATTATAATTTCAATCTAATTTTATTGAATGTAGAAAAGTGTTTAAATAACAAAGCATGACAATTCTATCTTTGTAAAAGATAGAGTTTTGGCTTAGATAAATAAATATTAAATCCTAATAATACTAATAAATAATTCCTAGATAAATATTCCTACTTAGTTGCCAAGGAAAATATCTAGAAGAGATAAACTTTCATTTTCCCTTTTATTCATCTAACTAAGTATTACTAAAAATAAGACATTCCATAAATAGCCCCAACTAACATAGGAGTTACTAAATATGGAAAGAATATAAAAACTAATAATAATAATAATAATAATTAAATAAATAAAATATCTTTTCTTAAATCCATGGTGCCGCCTTCTTCTTCCTCTTGAGGAAGACACTCTTTGCTATCAATGGCCTTCGAATCGTTCTTGAGAGCTCGCCTGGATCAAGATCATTGTTTGACCCACAAAAGGCCATCTTGATCCGCATCATTCTCCCCTTCTTAGCTTCGATTCGTCCTCGAATCGAGTCGTTGATGATCAAAGGGGAAGGAGCAACCACCAAAAAGTAACTTCCTTGACAATCAACTTGAGATGGCGCCAGTAGAATTTGAGGCAAAGGAACCTCAAAAACAACACCTGTCATAGGGAACATTGAGCAATCAAGAGGAACAATATCAATAGGCTCAATAACCATATGAACTTCAGAATTCTCAACATTAAGAACATTCTCAAGAGGTACAATAGCTAACTCAAGACAAGTGTTCCCAACGTCCTCATCGTTGTCGTCAGAAGCAACCACATCATCTTGCATAAAATTACATCCAGCTTGCAGATCAGATTCAGATGCCTTCCCCGAAGAATCTTGGAGCGTGTGACCCACCGTTGAAAAGCTCGTCGAGGCAGCTTCGCAACAAGACTGAGTTGACTCAATTCTGAGGTTGGAGTCAACGGGAATTTGCGAAACAAGTTTGACGCGCTGTGCTGTTTTCTGGGCAACGAAATCAACAGAATGTTCCTTAGGCTCAATTACCTCGTCGTCGGTTGAGGCAAATATAGCCGCTGGAGTAGGGGTGAGGGCTGAAGCAAGATCTTGATAAATTCTATCCGAGATGGCCTTCGCCAATTCCTCCAAGTCCTCCTCTCGGCGACGTTCCTCCTCCTCTTGTCGTCGTGCCTCCTCAGCCTCTCTTTGTTGGAGAAGCCGAATCTGATAGCGTTGTCGACACCTCTTATCTTCGATCTCCAATTGAAGTTGTTCTTCCTCTTGATGTTGAAGCCAAAGTTGGCGTCTTTTGACTTCGCGTTGACGCTTTAGGGTTTGTTGTTGTAGCCAAGCTCTCCGACGTAACTCTTGTTGGCGTCGTTGTTGTTTAGCACGTTCCAGAGCGAAAAATCCATCCAATGGATCGGGATCATCATCCAAATCTCGCCAAATTTCCCAAGCCATCAAATCAAATTGTGAATAACATCAAGAAAAGACAAGAACTTGCGAAACCTACGGCTCTGATGCCACTTGATACGTTTGGAATCCCCGATCCTTCGCCTGTGGGTTCAAGATCAAGAACCCCAAACTATTGATTGCCCGATCTTGCAATATTCTTGATATCCTTGATGTTTACAAGTAGTTACAATAAAAGGGTTCGAACTATTGCGAAAGAATCGAAAACAAACAAACAAAAACTAAGGGAAAAATTAAAACAGCGACAAAACTGGTGCAGTAGCAGCGACGGCGCTGGGATAGCCGCGGGGCGGCCCGGACAGTGGCGACGGTTCTGGGCAGACTCAGCGACAGCTTCTCTGATCCAGCGACGGTTTCTCAGGATGGGTTTCTCCTTTGTGCGTGGTTTGGGATTGTGTTTAGATCTTTATTTGGTATCGGATGAGCAAGAACATAAATTGATTGCAAAGGCTTTTGGATTGGGAATCAAGGGAACCTTTTAATCCTTAAAAGGGTTCCTCAATTATAATTCCAATCTAATTTTATTGAATGTAGAAAAGTGTTTAAATAACAAAGCATGACAATTCTATCTTTGCAAAAGATAGAGTTTTGGCTTAGATAAATAAATATTAAATCCTAATAATACTAATAAATAATTCCTAGATAAATATTCATACTTAGTGGCCAAGGAAAATATCTAGAAGAGATAAACTTTCATTTTCCCTTTTATTCATCTAACTAAGTATTACTAAAAATAAGACATTCCATAAATAGCCCCAACTAACATAGGAGTTACTAAATATGGAAAGAATATAAAAACTAATAATAATAATAATAATTAAATAAATAAAATATCTTTTCTTCAATCCATGGTGGCGCCTTCTTCTTCCTCTTGAGGAAGACACTCTTTGCTATCAATGGCCTTCGAATCGTTCTTGAAAGCTCGCCTGGATCAAGATCATTGTTTGATCCACAGAAGGCCATCTTGATCCGCATCATTATTCTATATTTTATTGCATAGTAAAACTCCCTCAATAGCCCTATCTCTTCGCTAATTGCTCAGGGCAGTTTGGGAGACTTTATTGAGGTTAGCACACCGACCTATCCAGCATTGATGTGTGAGTTTCTTGCTACCCTGGATGTGCATTCTAATAGTGAGATACACATTTGTATGAGAGGAAGAGAGTTTTTGAAGACCAAGGACACTCTAGCTTGTGATGTTGGGATTACTAGGAGCTAGACCAATGCCTGGTAGTACGCTTTGATCGAGCATCCATCACATATTTTAAGTAGGTCAATGATTAAGTAGATCAATGTTGGGTGAAAAATATATCACTCATTATCCGACCCACCATTTGTTTCACTTGAATATCATCCGTTTTTTTGAGTTTTTACCCATATAATCATGTCGGGCAAGTCGAGTTAGTCGGTTATCTTTTTGTGATTTCCAACACTATTCAATATTTTTTTTGAAGTAATGAAATAAATTAAAACAAAGCTACCGTCTCCTAGCAGAGCTCCATCCTAGAACGTTCTTTTGGACGAGAACACAAAGTTTTGAATCTTCCTCCAAGCTTTCATCGATAGAGATACTACATGCGAGATAAACAATCTTATCTGCAACACTATTACTTTCTTTGAAAATATGACGAATTGAAACACGCTCAATATTCCAAAGGCACATCTAGTGTTGGTTCCTCCCGTCTTCAAAACATTGATGTTGGTTCCTTCAAAACTGTTAAATGGAAAAAAACACATGTTGACACTTATAAAATAAATTTCGATGGATCCACACTTAATAACAAAGATAGCATTGGATACATCATTTGCAATTGGGGAGGGAGAACGATACACATTGGTTGTGACAGAATTGATAACCAGGTCCCGTTGAAAACAGAGGCATTGACATTTGACACTAAGACATGGTTTAATCCATATCCGCGCATTGGGTATAAACAAGTTACAAATCGAATGGGACTCCCTTATAATCATAAATCATTCAAAAACAAATTCTACATGCCATGTGAAATTGAATTAGTGATGACTGATATCAAAACATTGTTGTCGAGTGTGAGAGAAGTTTCCTTCTCTCACGTGCCTTTGGCAATAGAGTGGTTGATAAGGTTGCACACCTTTAACGCTGTGCTAAGGGCCTCGACATTTACTCTGATTCAGGTCTTCAAGAACTCATCCGCAAGGATGCTCTCGGATAGGATTATTCATCCCGAATTATTACCTGATAAAAAAAACCGTTTTTTTTTTTGGAATAATAAAATTGTTGTTATTTAGTGTAACTTTTGAAAGTTGATGACATTTATCGTAATATTTTTGAAGCAGAAGGGTAGAAAAATGAAAAATATGCGTATTCTTTTTTTTTTTTTTAAGCAAGATAAAGTTTAGGTCGGGTCGGCCGCAGTAGAGGCCCTTCCTAGCGCATCCTTCCGGACAAGAACCCTTAGTTATGGATCATCCTCATAGCAGACGTCGGCAGGGGAGACATGGGCACTACGCGCAAGGTAGTCAGCCACATCATTCGATTCCCTGAAAATATGACGAATAGCAACATGAGTAAAGGACGAAATATCAGACAGTATATCTGCTTGTAGCATCTCGATCTGCCAGGGACATTTCTAATCTCCTAATAGTACTTTTATCACCAAAAGATTGTCTCCTTCGATCAGAAGTGCAGACATGTTCAAATCCTTTGCCCGCAACAGTCCCATCCTGAGACCGAGAATTTCGACATAAACGACCAAAATATTTGTGCATACATATCTGCCAGCCGAGACAACTAAACCATCAGAGTCGCGGATGACGAAACCGTAAGACGAGTTACCATTCTGGATCACCGAACCATCAAAATTGAGCTTGTAACTATTCAGTGGTGGTTTGTCCCACTTCCCGGACCGATCCTGAGGTCTTGCGTTCGACGCTCTATTCCTATCTGGCTGGTGGGGATTGCCTCTACGACATTTAAGTAAGGGAATCAATGGTCCAGACGGATCATCATCTAAAAGCTTAGACTGTTTCCAAGAATGAACAGTAGTACTGTGTAACAGAAGAATGTCATTAACTGTTACCTTATTCGTATGATCGAAAACAAGTTGGTTTCTAAAGAACCACAAGGTCTAGCAAGCTGAGGCTAGAGAGGCAAAGGAGCTAGAAAAATTGCGTATTCTAGCCCCTCCCAAACATTCTCTTTTTTTTTTTTTTTTTTTTTATTAGGTAAAGATTCGGTTACCCACAAAAGAGTGAGTTTAACCGAAAGCATCCTTTCGGATGAGGTCCATAAGACCGGGATCAGTTGTATATGCTCTCATACTAGAGTGGTAGTGGTTAAGGTGTGCAACCTTATCAGCCACTTTATTACCACTACGGTAAATATGAGAAAAGGAGACGGACTTAAAGTGTCGGAGAAGCGTTTCACGTCCGAAAGCAAAATTTCAATTTCCCACGGACATGCAATTCCTTTTTTGAAATAGTTAATTATTATTAGAGAATCTCCTTCGATAATAAGATTTTCTATGTTAAGATCAATTGCTCGGAGTATACCTTCTCGAAGGGCCAGTCCTTCGGCCATAATTGGGGTTTGTATACCAGTATGCTTTCCTCGTATTTCTACCGGATTTCCTTTAGCGTCCCGAATAATGAACCCTATGGAAGATTCTCTGTTAGGTTTTGCCGCTCCATCAAAATTTAGTTTATGATATCTATTTGGCGGTTTTCTCCATTTGGCTACTCTTTTAATTGGTTTATCTCGCAGAATTTTCTCGTTAGTTGGTTTAAATATCTTCCTTCGATTGAACTCTTTATTTTCTTGATTAGCCGACTCCCAATTTGATTTTTGTGTATAGACTTGCTTATTAAAACCATCCAAAGATGGCAACTTTTCATTTCTGAAAATGTATCTATTTCGTGTATTCCACACCGTCCACCAGCTGAATGCTAGTTCAGTCTTTTCCTTACCAGAGAGGGATTGTCCAAAGTAGGTCATCACTTGTCTGAGGTTTCTAGACGTAGATATAATTCTGTTTACTTGGACCATGTGTCGTGGATGTAGGTTATGGGAACACTGACAAAATCTGCACTCAAAAAATAGGTGAATCGCATCTTCATTGTGGTGATTACATATCGAGCAGTATGGGGGAACCGCAACTCCTCTAGCAGCAAGTCTTCCGGCGGTTGGGAGGCCATTATGGCCCAGTTTCCACAGAAAATTTTTAATTTTTGGGGGAGCATTAACCCCCCCAGACCCAAGCACATTCATCTTTGTATTCATTTGAGGATTGTGTACAATGGTTGTAAGCACTAGATGTGGTGAACCAACCTTTTTTTGCAGGCCCCCAGTACAGCCGATCCTCAATCGGGTGAATTGGAAGGGGAGTCGCTATGATTTGGTCGGTAGTTTCTTGGTCCAAAACTGATCTCAATTTATCATAATTCCACTTATTATTGGTAATGTATTCACTGACTTTCTCATTGATGTCAATTCTATCTAGGCAGATGCAATTCTGTATTAGTTTTGATTTTTGTAACCAGTTGTCCTTCCAGAAACAGATCGTCCTTCCATTGCCCACAACCCATGCCAGCCCCCGCTTAAATTCTGGTATAAGTGAACTTAATTTGGCCCATTGCCAGGATGAGTTACCAACCTTTTTATAATTTAACAGATTTTCAGTTTTGAGATACTTATAGTGAATAATTTTTACCCATGTATTGTCTGGCTCTGCCAATATTTTCCAAAGAAGCTTTAACTGAAGTGCATCATTCATGTGTTTTGACTTTCGGAGACCCATTCCTCCCTGATGTTTTTGTTTACAAATTTTGTCCCAGCTAATGAGCGGTTTGTAGCTTAGATCCTTATTCCAAAAGAAAGACCTATTAATTTGATCTAATTTGTTATGAATGTGGGATGGGAGCATGAAGTTTTGCATAGCATAGAGGGGTTTTGATGATAAATTCGATGCAATAAGCGTCGCTCGTCCTTGCTGCGATAGGGAATCAGCTCTCCATTTTGTTAGCTGGTTTGCGGATTTGATGACTATTTCTTCAAATGTAGATTTGTTTACTCTACCGTTTATTATGGGACACCCTAGATACTTATCCAGATTTATCTCCTTTGATATACTCAAGCATCCTTCAATAAGCGGGATTCTGGTTCTGGGTATACCGGTGGTGACTTGGAAAGCCGATTTATGATAATTAACTTTTTGTCCTGATATTGCACAGTATTGATCGATAGTGTCTTTAACCTTTTGGCAAGCAGTTAGGTTACCTTTTGGCAAGCAGTTAGGTTACCTTTAGAAAAAATAATTATTTGTCGTAATAATTTTCCAGAGTGGAAAAAACCTTTCACTGCACATATTATGTCATTTCCAATTATGTCCCAGTAATTTTTATAAAATTCTGCTGTCATGCCGTCCGGTCCCGAAGATTTATTTGATCCTAGATTGAATACATCCCTTTTGATTTCGCCATTGGATGGTGACGCAATAAGGGACTCATTTTCTTCATAAGTGATTTCGTTACTAATGACGTCAAGATATGGGATTAGACTAGTAGTGTTATCCATACTGCTTGTAAATCGTCGTTCGAAATCTTTCTGGAGCTCCTCCCTTATATTAGTACTCCCGGTAATGTGTGTCCCATCTGCCGAAGTAAGGCTTTTGATTATTTTTCTATTTCTTCTCCCTGTTGCTACCCGGTGATAATACGCAGTGTTAGAATCGGCTAGCACGAGATGCTTTGCCTTGGCTCGTTGGCTCCAGAAAGCTTTTTGATATTGCAGTAAACTCTCCTTCTTTTTAATAAGCATTTTCTCTTTTTGAGTTGTATTTCTCGCTTGGGATGTATTGTCCGTACGTTGAATCTCAATAAGTTTTTTCTCCACTTCAGCTAATTGACGGAATATATTCCCAAATGTTGTCTTATTCCAATCTTTTGCCTTCTTTTTTAGAATCTTTGTTTTGTATATTACTTTAAACATTGCAGACCCCTGACACGAGGCCCGCCATGATTGTTTGACTATATTCTGAAATTCTTTTCTTTGCATCCACATGTTCTCAAATTTAAAGGGTGAAGGTTTAAATTCATTCACTGTTGGTATCTCTATATATATAGGGCAGTGATCAGATAAGGAGAAAGCACCGTTAATTGTTTGTAGTTCTAGAAATGTTTCTAGCATTTGGTGGTGGACCAGGACTCTATCCAGTTTTTCCAATATGTTGTCTTCACCGTCTACTTTCTTTCGCCATGTGAATAAATTTCCGGTCGTAGGAAGATCAATAAGAGAGCATATATTTTTAAAATTTGTAAGTCGTTGAAACCTTCGTCCATTATTCTCTGCTCCACCCGATTTCTCTATACTTGATCCTATCTCATTTAAATCCCCAATTATCATACATGGTCTTGTTTCATTAACTATTAAGTTTGTCAAAGTATCCCAGAAGGAGTCTTTGTTGTTTTCTTGTGGAGGCCCATACACAATATAAATAGAACAGAAGAAGTTTTTCTCAGAATTTTCGTAGTTAAGACTGATAATACGCGACAGATGGATGTTTATTGAGATCTGTTCATTTGAGAGCTTGTTCTCATTCCATAGTACGCCGAGGCCACCTGCACAACCACACGCCGGGGACCAAACGACATTAGTAAACCCAATATTCCTCCATGTTTTCTCATCCGGAATTTTTTCTGTTTTAGTTTCTACGAGGGCGATTAATTGTATGTGGTCATTGATCCGCATGGCTTTGAGTTCTGCCCATAGGTTCTTATTACCGATTCCTCTAGCATTCCAGAAGCAGATTTTCATGATAAACTACTCATAAGCCCATACCTACCCGGATATGTAGGAACATGGGCCAGAAACATTTTCCTCAATAAGATTTTAAATTTTTGCGAATTTTTGAAAACTAATTTTATCTTTATAACAATAAATCTGGTCGTATGGTTTTTACTATTTATTACTTTGCACTCTATTTCTTTTGAGGTATACATATGTTTTAATCTTTGAAATTCAATTTTTGCCTTTATACAATCATTTGAGTGATTGTGGATGTTAAGAGTATCGTCTAAGTATATTATATTTTGCTTATGAGGGTAATAATTGGTGATGTATGTTACGTTTCTTCTTTTCAAGTGTTGTTTGGAGATTAATGGATATAGAGTTTTAAGGATATATTGGACAATGAAGCAATAACACTGGTGTTTTAGCCTTTCAAGGTGTGGATAACTATTATACTTAGTTATGCTATGAGTAATTGACTTTATAAATTTTATCTTAAGCTGACTAGCCCAGAGCGGGTTGATTTCAAGCAAACTACCAATGTGAATTGTCCTGTTACCTCTTTTGAATAAATCTAAACTGCACAAGGGATCAGATACAATTGAAGAAATAAACTTAGCTCGAATAAATACCACTAGATTCTCCATTTTTGATTAATTACTGATAGAGAACACATCTCACAAGTAGCTACATACTTCTTATCTAGATAATCTCGGGTGAACATCAATTTACAAGCAAAAGATACCCAAGACACATTGCAATTCATCATACGCTTCCCAGACTCAGACTTAGAGTTTCCTCCCATATCCAGCTGCTCAAGCTCTCTCGCCACTGATGGGGATGCATTAGGAGTATGGAAATGCTCCTGGATGGATGCAGCAAGGCGATCCGGCCTGGACAGGTCAGGCAAAGTGAATTCCACAGATGGTGGTACATTCAGAAGCAAGGCATCATAGTCGGCCTGGGTTAATCCAGGATCAGCAAGTCCATCACCCATCAGTATCTCATCCATAAACTCATCCTCATCAAACTCCATGTTGTCATCATCGTCGGCAGCCCAAAAATAAGGATCGGGTTGCAATTCCGCTTTTGGAGGAGGAAGCTCATCATCTGGGGGAACAACCGCTAATGGGAGGGGCAAGACCATGGGCAAGGTTGGGGAGATAGCAGTAGCATCATGGATTTCCTCTTGAACAGCTACAGAATTGGTCCTAGAAGCATCAGCAGATCTTCCGGAGGACCTCGAGGGTGATGAATCAGAAGATATAGGCACATTCATCCCAAAGCATGACAATAGCTCAGATTTGGGATACCCAAACATGGGAGGAGGAATAGAGACGGGCTTCTTGGAAGCCACTTTGATCCACTCACCAGCAGTCTCCCCATCAGGCTCGCCATCATTGGCCACCTACTCCTGCGCAGGCGGCTGCACAATAGGAGCAGGGGCATTGCAGAGGTTCCTCCTTGGACACTCATCAAAGGAGTGGTTAGCATCACCACAACTTCCACAACCTTGAGGAAAATCCTCAAACCAAATAGGGAACGACTCAACCTCTCCCAGCTCATTAACAACAAACACCCTTTTTCTAGAAATCTGAGTAATATCAACCGATACACAGACACGGGGGTACCTGTACCTCGCCCCCTTAGAGTTGAAAGCAGCAATTTTGATAATCTGACCAAGGTTATTCTCCTCAACAATATCACGTAATATATCATCATGGACATATTTGGATGGTAACCCAGGAAACCGAATCCACAAATCTAGGATAGTGACAGGCTCCGCCCATGGATCAAATTCCAGCCTCCATGGACGAAGGAGGATTAGTTGGCCCGAGACATGGTAGGGGCGATTGTCCCAAACCATCGAGCGATCCTCAGCCATATCAAATCGCAACTCAAACCAGTTGTTTGCAACTGGAATGAGTTGGAAACCACCCGATAAAAACTTCCATACATACCTGATACGCGTTCTCACCTCCTTTGCCTCCATAGGGTCTCCAATAATGGTGGCAAAGAGGGAAGAGTGGTTTAAAGCCGAGATGTTTTCCTGGACCTTCCCTTGGAGCGCTATGAGCTTTTCTCGATTGATCGTCCTTCTCTTGAATCTCTTCTCAGCTTTTGACTTCAGGCTTTCCTTAAGAGCCTCATTGGAGACTGGAATCTCCTCAGGGAGTTTAGAGCCCTCCGGCATAGATATCCCCTTTTGGGTTTTAGACTTTTTAGGAGCAGGATCTTCTGCCACCATTGGTTTTTTCCCCTTATCAACACCCGATGGTGCCATGAACAGAAACACAACAAGAAAACAATTAGAAGTTGATTTTTCAGAGAACTGTAAGAAGAAGAAAAGAGGAGTGAAGGTGCAAGGAATTAGGCACCACCACCGCTCCCTTAAATAGAGAGAATCAGAGAGGAGAAGCGAGAAGGGAAGATCAGAGAGAAGACGCACCCATCCCGTACTGCGAAGCAAGCCCCTCAACGCAGCAGAGCAACACCCCATCAATCCATTCGAAAGTACATCGATCGGCAAGGAACCAACCAGAAACCCCCAACGCAGTTTGGATCTGACGTCCGTACACTGAGGATTTGGCCAAGGCGGAGGGCGCAGAGACCAGATCCAATAAATCATCATCATCAGAGTGCTCCATCCGATCCGGAGTATGCACAGAGGCAAGCGATTTGGGATTTGCCCAAAATCACAAGTTAACCGAGAATTAGGGATAACAATGGGAACCACTGAGTATTTGCCAGCATAGTACCTATGGAGGTACTTGCAATCACAACATAGAGGGATGCTAGGCCAATCATGGTTAGAGTTGGTAGAGATTGAGAAGTGAACGAAGATAAGGATCCACCATAGACGCCAGAACTCTGAAAAATTAGATTTTCTTTGAAAGGACTGTTCATAGTTAATTTGGGAAAGTGAAGGGGTCTTAGCGCGTGAGGCGCGTTCTAGACGGGATGGGTTTCTCATTTTTTCCCAAACATTCTCTTCTGTATATCTTTATCTTTTTACTTTTCGTTTTGAATTTTGAAATATTTATTTAAAAAAAAGGAGAGAGAGAAGCTATCAGGCAGCGGAGCGCTGGCAATCAATTAATTTTTAGTAAGCCGCTTTCTCTTTCTCTCTCTCACTCAGTCACTCAGCCTTTCTCTCTCTTCCGCCTTTTCACGACTTCCGATACGGAGGGGTGGTGCTGAGAATGAACGCCCTCCATTACCACCATCTTCAACTACTTCAAGCTTTGAATCTCCTCTTCTCTCTTTGGCTGTTTGACAGTTAGTCGTTTCCTGCTTTTCATCCTCCTCCATGGCTGGGGAGCCCAAGCGTGTCTATCAAGCTTGGAAAGGAAGCAACGTGAGCTGCTCTTTCTCTCTCTCCCTCTCGCTTGTCTTCCTATTTGTCTGTCCCCCTTTTGAATTTCACTGTATAGCGAACCAATTTTACCTTTTTCGTAGTTTAGGGTTTTCTTTTCCCCTTATAGAGTGTATTCTAATTCCTGCTTGCCTGATTTTTCTGTTCATCTTGATTTGGGTGTTCGTTTTAGTTTGGTTTTATGGAACCTGATACTAGTTTCTGATTTTGGGATATCTTTGGCCACTTTCGCTATTTTTTCGAGTTCCTGATTTGGGAATGAATTTGATCATGTGTTCACTTTATTGACGGTGAGTGGTTTTGGGAATTTTACATTTCCCTTTACTCTCAAATGTTCAGCGGGCAATAGGTAGATGTATAGAGGCTGCTGCCTGCCGGGTTAGTTTCCTGCTATTTGCTTCCATAACTGGTGCCCTTTGCAGTGTCAATTTGCGCCTATTGAGAAGGGAATAAAGTGATTACAGTATTGTTTATAACCTAGAATCCTAGATATAGGTGTAAATGTGAAAATTATTTTTGAACTTGGAAAAGATGAATGAACAAGTGTTTGAGCTTGTGGGAATGTATTAGGACTAGGAGGATATTGGCTGTTGTGCCATGGGAGAAGTAATTGTATAATTTGTATTAAAGGCTGTTGTGTGCTGGATCTGGTATTTTCAGCACAACTCATGGATTGTATTGATTAGTTTCGGTTTCACCGCGACCATACACGTGGCTGCTCGTGCCTCTTAAGATTGTAGCTCAGCTCCATGGTAGCTCACTTCTGATAGGATACTATACTAGGATCTATGTTTAGCTACTGATGAGAAATTTGAACTTAAACATCATGTGGCAGGGCCATGAGCTCTTTAGTAACTGGTCTAACCTTCTTTTAAATCTGTTCATGTTAGTGATATATAGAGGATATCATAAACAGTGATATTTGTACGCTAGGTGTAATTTACAGGGTTTGGAAGGTCATGTGCTTGAATTAGTGGTGGGGATCGAACCTCTCCATTTTACTTTTTTCATCCGATTTGGGCAACCTGATCATTGTGAACAACCTACCCACTTTTCGGGTGCCTCTTGGGAACCTTCCCAAATGAGAAACCAATCAAATGATCCACGTGTCCCAATAATAAATCGTTTTTCTTTCTTTTTTATTGGGTGTGATGGAAAAAGTGATTTGGGGAACCCGACTATTGTAGAAATGAAAAATGAATTGAGGAGGGTTGAGAATAAAGTTAGTTGAAAGGGAGGTGGATGAATGAGGAAAGGAGAGAGAAGTTTTCGGGCACCCCACCATTGGAGATGCTCAATATGCTAACTGGGTAAATGAACTTGAATGCTGCTTCAAACTCATTGATTTAATCAATCACAATGAGTAGCTTTTTATTGAAGTGAATTGTAATGAATGAAATAGCCAAACAGCACATCAATGTAGTTGTGCGGATGAGGCTTGTCACGTTAATGTATGGTTAGGATGCATTTAACATTAAACTTGATGCTCTGCGTATTATCTTGCTGCTTTTGCACTGTTTACCATTACCAATATGAATCATATGATCAATTCATCATGTGCTTGTTTATGCTTTGAAATTCTATATGATCTCCCCTTATGAAGTACTTGTAGTTAATGCACATATTAATCATTCGTTTGATGTTGTCAATTCATGTATCCTATTTCATACCATTCTATGACTTATAATTGACTGTTCACTGCAGATATTCTTACTCAAGGGGAGGCTGATATTTGGACCGGATGCTAGATCCCTCATTGCGACCATATTGCTTTTAGTTGTTCCTGTGATTATCTTTTGTACCCTTGTGGCAAGGCATCTTCGTCATAAATTTCCAGATTATAATGCAGGATATGCGATTCTGGTGGTGACAGTTGTCTTCACTATATATGTTAGTCTCCACCCTTCACTTGGAAAATAACCTGTATAAGTTTCTTTCTTATTCTGAATCTGATAACAATGATGACTTCCAAGAACTTGTTAATGGCCTGTTTGGCGCACATGCTTGTGCACTATAGGCAACATATATATGCCTGGCCTGATAAGATAACAAAAATGGTTATAATGTGTTGATACATTCCAAACCAATGCCAAAATTTGTCACCACATTGCCATCGTAGATGTCATATGGTCCCTTGCTATCTTATCTTATGATACGAAGCTAATGACTGTTATCATTTCTTAATAAAGCTTTTTTCTTTTGCTGAGCGCAAGATCTTTGCATTTTCTAGCCATCCTTAAATCTTTGCTCCTTTAATGTAGGTATTGGTGCTTCTTTTAAATACTTCAGCTCGGGATCCAGGAATCATTCCTCGAAATTCTCATCCACCAGAAGAGGAGTTCTGTTATGAGTCTTCAGCAACTGGAGAGGGTGGTGGGAAGCCTACGCCGAGCTTACAGTTTCCTCGTACAAAAGAATACATGGTTAATGGCATGCCTGTTAGAGTGAAGTATTGTGAGACATGCATGCTATACCGCCCACCTCGATGTTCTCATTGTTCTATATGCAATAATTGTGTGGAGAAATTTGATCATCACTGCCCATGGGTCGGCCAATGTATTGGGATGGTATGTGATTCAAGCTTCAACCCCCCCAATTCTACTTTCAAAGAAACTCATCCAGTCGCTATATCATCCACCTTGTATACTGAGTGCCTGAACAGTCATAGTTGAAGTCATAAAAGTTGGCGGATGAATTTATTCTTAATGATTCGTCATGTAATTGATAAGGACCAAGCAAGATAGAACAATCCAGTATTTCATCAGACCTATGGTTTTATGAGTTAGAAAAGTGAGGCAAACTCTAAAGGAAAGTGCTTGCGAGAGTTTAAATAATAAATATGCCTAAGAAAAAACTAGAAGATGGGTTTCCTTTTCACTTTCTGCTAACATTTTCTATTTTCCTGATCCAGCGGAACTATCGGTTCTTCTTCATGTTCATTTCCTCTTCAACTCTTCTTTGCATCTTTGTCTTCTCAATGTGTGCTCTGTACATAAAGTTCCTCATGGATGAGCATGGGACTGTTTGGAGGGCAATGAAAGAGTCTCCTGCATCAGTGGTGCTAATGTTCTATTGCTTCATTTCACTGTGGTTTGTCGGTGGTTTAACTGGCTTCCATTTGTATCTTATCAGTACAAATCAGGTCTGTCTCTTGTTTCCACTTTATACTAAAATGGTTTTTATATGTGAATGTTCTATTGATAGCAAAAAATTCAAGTTTCTTACACAGTGAAAAACAATACTTCACTACTCTTGTGTGTTAGTTTCATTTACTTTTCTTATGGTGGGATATGGCATATTTGGGGAAAAGGTGCCTGTTCTCACTGGGACAGTAGTAGATGTGTTCGTCTTGCATTGATCTTTGTATACTGAACAAATGATTGATTTTCTTTTTGGTGATCACTAATACAATTCACGGCTTCAGACCACTTATGAGAACTTCAGGTACAGAGCAAACAATGGTCATAATGTCTTCAACCTCGGTTGTTTGAACAATTTTGCTGAAGTCTTCTGCTCCAAGATACAGCCTTCAAAGAACAAGTTCCGTGCATTTGTACAAGAAGAGGCACCAAGGCCTGCCCTCAGGCCCATACCAGGAGCAGCTGAACAACTAGGTGATGACCGCCGGGCTAAAGTAGAAATCGATGATTTAGAAATGGGGGATGATATCCTGAAAATTTCTCAACGCCATAACTTCAATGAAGCTGAAGACATCAAGATTAGGGGTGGTGACAGGTTATCTCAGAGGTCCCCTGAATCAGACTTTGATTTCGACCCAGAATCACAAGCTCACCAATTTAGATCCGAGTTTGACTTCGACACAGAATCACAGTCTCACCAATTTAGATCAGACAATGGACACGCATCCAGATCTAGAGGAGCTGCTAGTTTTGAGGCATCACCACATATCCTGGCCTTCAACTCCATAGTTTCAAGTCGGAAAGGATAGGACATCCACATGTAAGTTGGTAATCAGTTCTCTTTGCGCCCGACGAAGCCCAAGGCACTAGTATAACTTGGAGTATAACTGGACATGCTGATGTGAATCTCATCTCCCATCGAGCATCTGGTTCTTTTACCTTCTTCTGGGCATTTGTCGGTATGTCATATATATTCTTCAAGAACAAAATATTTGTACCCCTACTTGAATAGTTAAATCATGTATTAATACACAGCCCAGTTTCCAATCAGTAGCTCTTGCTCCCGTCAAGATACAGGCCAAATTGATGTGCATATTTGTGCTACTTTCCTGATATGGGCATGTTGTAACCATTCCGGAATGACTTACTCGAAAGGGCTTGTGGGTAGTACTTAAAGGTCCCCAGTTCAAACCCCGGATATGACCGCTCTTTATTTACAAATTCCAAGGCATGTTGTGTTTGAATGCATTTTTTTATCTCTTCAGTCTTTCTTGGCAACTATTGTTCAGCATTTGCTGTTTTTAGCTGCTGTAGTGTTTCCAAAATATGGTTACTTTGCAATTTAGTGCTGCATAGTGGCCTGAATTTGGTATGAGATTTCTGCTTTTTACATGGATGAAGTCACATACTACCGAAAAGCCAATGCTGGTGATGAGCTGCTTACTGCTTAGGTATAAAGTGTCAAATGAATCTAACATTTTTGGTGGTGAGATTGATCGAGGTGGTTAGATTTATATAGTTTTTTTTTCTTTGTATAAACATACTATCATAATAATTGTATATAAATATGAAAATAATTATTTAAATTCTAATTTTTTTTTCCTTGAACATTTGAAAGGGGACGTCAAAGCTTACGTCTAAACGCGCATACTATTACGGAGTAGTTGTTTGCCTGTTTCCGTATGAAAGATCTGAACTTGACTGCAAATGCAGCCCCATCTGTAAAATTTAGTGTACTACTTTTCTACTAAAATCCACTTTAATTATATACCTAAATTTATATGAAAGAAATAATCATCAAACATGATAACTTGAGTAGGATGAATAAATTAAAAGGCACTGATGAAATATAAAATGAACAATCCAACAAAAATATATAACATATAATCCAACGGCATGAAAGAGCTAGCGTGTTTGCAGATTTGATAATTGAAGTAGGAATCAGATAAATGATTTGGTATTGATTGCAGTAAGTGCAGCAGCTATTTTGTATAATCATTCATTTTGATGTAAACTGATGGATCAAGTCATTTAGAGGAAGTGGAAGGCGGCCAAAACTGTTGATTCGGTGGGGGAAGATACTGATACATATTCATTGGTGAGGATGAAGAATTGGACAACACCATCTGATCCTGCATCGAAGCAGATTCCGATGGCCTTATAGCGACGTTTTCAGGGAAGTTGAGCTTGGCCTTGCTTCCCCTGAAGCGGAGGGTTGCTTCATCGTAGGCCCTTGTTGCAGCCTCCGCGGTGTCAAAGGTACCCAGCCAGACTCTGGCTGCCTTTTGAGGGTCTCGAATCTCGGCAGCCCACTTCCCCCATGGCCTCTGCCTCACTCCCCTGTATTTTCTTAATGGCATCACCACTCCTCGGCTAGTTTCAGCTTCAGCCTCAACTCCTGCTCCTGCTGAGTATGTCAATGTTGTGGGCCCTCTCCATTCTATTTCTGTCATACAATAATAAACATATTCTTTCTTTTTACATGATTCAAATTAAAAGTTCCATACTGTATCAATTCAATTTGGATTTTACATATTTTTCTTATTTCTTTAAACTGTACTATTAGTCTATTTTTATTGAATTGACCTGACTAAGGTCTGATGCGAGCCCTCATGCAATGAATGCAATAAACCTTACCAATATAATCTTCAAACTGACCAACATTTATCAACTATGGATGCAACTTGAAAACCAAGATACTTACATGTGTATGTACATCCACAATGGTGGGAACTATCTCCCCATTTTATTTTTTGGACAACCCAACCATGGACAATTTCTCTACTTTTTGGTTGCTTTACCAAACAACCTCTAATGGACGAGTTCCCCATACTTTCTCTCTTTTTCTCATTTGTTCACCTCACTTTTCACTAACTTTATACTCAACTTTTCCCAATTCATTTCTCACTTCTCATAATGGTCAATTCCTCAATAATTTATCTCATCACTTTTTTTCATATTCATTACATTTTTCATATAATTTCAAATATTAAAAAATTGAAATTATTTATCAATATAAAAAAACATAGTTTCATTTTCTAACTCTATTTGATGATTGATTTTTAATAATTTAAAATATTATAAAAAATTTTTTTAATAAATTTTACAATTCAAAAAAATTATTAATTTAATTTTTCAATTACATTTTATGATTACTTTTAATAATTAAAAATCTTTAAAGTAAATTTTTAATAAATTCGAGAACTAAAAAATATTAATTTAATTTTCAAATTATATTTGATAATTAATTTTAACAATTTAAAATATTTAACTAAACTGTTAATAAATTCAAATTTTTTTAAAAATTATTAATGTAATTATATAATTATATTTGATAATTAATTTTTAAAATTTAAAATATTTTAATTCAATTGTTAATAATTTTGAATCTTTTAACTAAAATCTATTAAGGAAAATTAAAAAACATAAAATGATTTATTAAGTTGGACACAATTCATCATCTATATCTATATAATACTTTAAATTAGAAGACTTTGATGATGTGTCATCTTCTCCTTGATTTTAGTTAATTCAACCAATCCTCTATTTTCTACTTTTTTTTTTATTATTTCCTCTCTCCTATATTTAATTATTATTTCCTTTAATTATTATTTTTATTCTTCCCTTTATCTTTTTAAATCAATCTTATTCTTTCTTTTATTTCCAACATATTTGTTAACAATTGGGCTTAATTCAAAACATTGAATTCAATTTAATATAGCTTCTATATAATACTTTAAATTAGAAGACTTTGATGATGCGTCATCTTCTCCTTGATTTTAGTTAATTCAACCAATCTCCTATTTTCTACTTTTTTTTATTATTTTCTCTCTCCTATATTTAATTATTATTTCCTTTAATTATTATTTTTATTCTTCCCTTTATCTTTTTAAATCGATCTTATTCTTTCTTTTATTTCCAACATATTTGTTAACAATTGGGCTTAATTCAAAACATTGAATTCAATTTAATATAGGTATTGAGCTTAACTCAAATTTATTTTCTTTAATTATTTTTTTCTACTTCTTTTTATCTTTTCAAACCAATTACAATTTTTCTTTTATTTTTATCACATTTACTATATCTATATCTATATAATAATTAAAATTAGAAGACTTTGATGATGTGTCACATTCTCCTTGATTTTAGTTAATTCAACCAATCCCCTATTTTCTACTTTTTTTTTTTATTATTTCCTCTCTCCTATATTTAATTATAATTTCCTTTAATTATTATTTTTATTCTTCCCTTTATCCTTTTAAATCAATCTTATTCTTTCTTTTATTTCCAACATATTTGTTAACAATTGAGCTTAATTCAAAACATTGAATTCAATTTAATATAGCTATTGAGCTTAACTCAATTTTATTTTCAATAATTATTTTTTTCTCCTTCTTTTTATCTTTTCAAACCAATTACATTTTTTCTTTTATTTTTATCACATTTACTATATATATTCTTAAAATAAAAGAGTTTTAGCCTATGTGATATCCCTACTTTTTTTATCTCTTTAAATCAATCTATTTTTTCCTTTAATTTTTCTTCTTCTTTCCTTTAAAAAAATCACGTTTCTTTTTTTTATTATTTTTAATATATTTACTAACTATTAGGCTTAATTCAAAACAATAAATTTAATATAATCCAATGCTTACTAATAATCTAGATATTAATATTGATATATTATAAATATCTCATCTATATATACTACTTAATATATATAAGCCTTTTTGATGATATGGCATAACCAATATCATTTTAGATGACTGTTATACCACATTACATTTAAACAAAGTTACAATGATATTATTATTTTTACTAACTTACAATGATATCCATTTTTTTAAAATAATTTTTTGAGATATTTATAAGATACATTTATGATAAAGATTTTAATGAATTTTATATTAACTTTTATTAATATTGTATAATATTATTTTTTATATTATCAAGATTTTAGTTTAAAAAATCGTGTCATGGCACGAGAATTTTACTAGTTTTATTGGTTTCGGAAGAGGCTCTGTAGGTTGTAGATGCTCAATGTAAATAAAATTGCAGGTTCAATGATAATAATAATAATAATAATAATAATAATAATAAAAAATAATAATAATAATAAATAAACTTAAAATGAAATTCATTTTGTTGAGGAGTGGGCGCAACAATTTAAAGGAGATTAGGGATTTCTCTAAATTCTTAAAATAAATCCACAGTTTAGTTAATCAATCTATACAAATATACGAAAACTGATGCATAGCGTCCTATATGGCGCATTGTGGCTGATCCTAGAGGGGAAAAAAAATCATATGTGGTACGTTGTGGTTGATCCTAGGAAAAAATTAATAAAATAATATATTATCATAGTTTATAGAAAATTATATAAGCCACAATCTATCTATATATATTTTAGGTAATTGACAAAAATATAAATAAAAAAAAAGGAATATTTCATAGTCATACTTACCAAAAATCTTAATAGATAAATATGTAGTATTAGATAGATGATATTTTATTTATATCTAGATTTTTTGTGGAGAGAATTATTCATATCAAAATTAATTATTTAATCATATTATTTTGTTTATATCTATATTTTTTTTTGGTGGGAGAAATTACTTACATTTAGATTATTATTTTTAAAAAATAAATCATTAAAATGTTATCTAGCCATAATGTGTAGCCACAATCCATTCGTGTATAGATATTTTAGTAAACTAACATAATAAATATGTACTACATATTTAATAAAAAATAATACTAAAATATTTTTTAAAAATCAACTATCTATTATATTACATGAGATTTAGTTAACGATAGATTAGATTAAAAAAACATTTATATATAATATGTTGAACTAATTTTATTTATATACATATATATATTATTTTTTGGTGGGAGAAATTATTTACATTTAGATTATTATTATTTATTTATTAGAATTTATCTAGATTATTTATAATATTGTATTAATGTATTCTCCACGCACGAGACAAGACCTACACTAGTAGACGATATAAAAAAAATCAGTTTTATGTATATAAGAATCAGGGGCATAGAATAGAAAAATCTTAAAAAATCTATATACATATACTAAAACCGATGCATTGAAGCCTGCGTGGCGGCGCGTGAGTGAATCTGCCTACGTGGCGGCGCGTGAGTGCGTTTCGCAAAGCTTTATCCCGTCAAAAAGGAAATCTAATAAAAATAATTATTTTATTTTACCATTAACACACATAATTGGATAGATGGAATATCTTATAAAAGAGTAAATATTATATAAGGAAAAACTATATCAATATAATTAAACGTAGTAGTAGTAATAAAAATAATTAATAAAACTAATTTTTATAGTCATACTTACCAAAAATATTAATAGATAAATATTTAATATTTGATAGGTGCTATTTTATTTATATTTAGATTATTTTTGGTGAAAAGAATTATTTATATCAAAATCAATCATTTAATAATTGTTATTTTATATCCATCTATATTATTTTTTGAGGCCAAAATAAATAATTAAAATATTATATAGCCATATATGTAGTCACAATCCATCCGTATATAGATATCTCAGTAAACTCTATATAATTAGATAGATGAAATATCTTATAAAAGAGTAAATATTTTATAAGGAAAAAATCTAATTTTTCTAATTAAATAATTAGGTACGTAGTTTCAACTTACATTAAATTAAACTAATAGTTCTATCTTATCACATACTCCGTATAAATATAATTGATTGGATAGATGCAATCCTATAAAAAAAATATCCAAGTCTATATATAAAATTTCCCACCCCCGAAAAAAATTACTCCCTCCGTTCGGAAAAACTTATCGTTTACTATTCATGCACGCTTTTTTAGAACAATAAAAACTATATAAAATATTCATTTTTTTATAAATTTTTTTTAACAAGTTTCTACTTATTAAGAATAACTACGAAGTTGTTAAAAAAATTATTAAAAAAACTACATATTTTATATAGTTTTTATCTCCTAAAAAAGCGTGCATGAATAGTAAAGTGTCAAGTTTTTCCGAACGGAGGGAGTATACTATTAAAATAGTTAAATATAATTGATTTATGTGTATCTTATATATTTGTGGACTATATCGACTATCATTTATCAATATCTTAGTATAATTTAAATAATGTAGATATATCTTATATATTTACATATGGAAATGTAATTACCTATTAGTTGTCTTTTTTCTTCTTTTCTTTCCTTAATTGAAATATTTGATAATTGCATTATATATTCTTATATATACAAGAGGTATTGATTATGACCCTCCATTGAATTAACAACTCATTACAAGTATGTAGTTGAAATTCTTTAAATTTCTATGTGACTCAAATTCTATTTTTTTGTATGTTTGATATATGCATGTTTCTTTTGATTTGTTGCCATGCTATTATATAGATTCTAATTAGTTTAATTCTACTTTTATACACCACAATATCATTTTTTTTTTCATTCTGTGATGTATATAACGTCTTTGAATTATTTGGAGCAAGCCATATTGACATTTAGATTATTTGTATGTTGTCTTATTTCCTATAATGGGCGTAGACAATGTCACAGGTAATGTCATCATTATGGGAATTCATTTTTTTTTTTTATGGGCGAGCGGACTTTGCAGATTTAACTGACCTTGCGATCCTTACAAGTAAGTATCTTACGATCAAAGTTTTAACTTATTTACATCAATCAAAATTAAAAGGATATTCTTTCAGAGGAAAATTGGCCTAATCGAAGTAAGATGTTTAAATTTATTTATTTGTCGCTTTGCGTGTTTGTGTGTGTATATATAAGGTATAAAGCTTCAAACTCTCAATATATACAGATATCAGATTATGCATATGGTTATCATTACCGTTGTTATTGGGGTATTACGTTTATATATAAATATATATAATATATATATAATTGGATTTGTTGTCGTATTATATATGGATTAATCTAATTAATGTTATTATGTTGTTTTGGTTGCATTTTGAACTTTAAGATACCATGCCATCAAATTTGTTTAAGTTGTTCAATTTCATATTCATTTTAGAATGGTTCAAATGCATATTAGGATTATAAAATAACAACCTTTGCAAACATTATTTGGCCTATCGAAATATAAAATAATCAACTTTACATTTTAACCTGATGTTTTCTCCTCTCTTTTTTTCAGGTGGAAAGATTCAAGGTGTATTAACCAACTTTATACAAATTCTTCTTGCAATGTATATATATAGAGAGAGAGGTAGAATTATACAAATATAATTTAATACAGTATCACATCTAAAATAAGGCAAAGTTATTTAATTTAATGAAAAAAATAGATATATTTGTATAATACTACATGATAAATAATATATGAAACTCACCCCTTATTGCTCCAACTCATCCCGAACATTCCTATATATGGATTTTTTTATATATTTTTATATAAAAATAGTCGATTAATAAAAATAATTGGGAATTGTATTAGGATAATAAAAAAATTTAGTATTGGCTATGAGATATGAACTATTGATGGCAAAATTGTACTTGCAAAAAAAAAATTATGGAACATTGCAGACAAAATATACTTAAAAAACTATTTCAGAACTGTACTTACAAAAAAAATATTAATAAAAATTTGTACTTGATAAAAAATTAAATTGGATTAAAATAAATTTAAGGAACAAACTGATGAAAAAATTAATTAATCTATTTTAATCAAATAAAAAATGCATTGCAAAAAATACTAATTAAAAATTTAAAAGACTAAGGTATGCATTGTATAGAAAAATTTTGGTTTAATTTATTATAAATTTTAATCAATAAAAAAGGACTTTTAAAAAGTAATGAATGAAGAATAATTTTTTAAAAAAATTATTTATAAATAGTTATAATTCTAAAATAGTGTATTAACATGTTCCCGTACATGGAACGGGCCTTGCACTAGTCTTCTATATACATATACTAAAACCGATGCATTGGTGCATGCGTGGCGACGCGTGAGTGAATCTGCCTACGTGGCGGCGCGTGAGTGCGTCTCACAAAGCTTTCTCCCGTCAAAAAGGAAATCTAATAAAAATAATTATTTTATTTTACCATTAACACATATAATTGGATAGATGGAATATCTTATAAGAGAGTAAATATTGTATAAGGAAAAAACTATATCAATATAATTAAACGTACGTAGTACGTAGTAGTAATAATAAAAATAATTAATAAAACTAATTTTCATAGTCATACTTACCAAAAATATTAATAGATAAATATGTAATATTTGATAGGTGCTATTTTATTTATATTTTGATTATTTTTTGGTGGAAATAATTATTTATATCAAAATCAATCATTTAATAATTGTTATTTTATATATGGAAAAATGACCAAAAATAATACAAACTATCACACGTGAACCGAAAATAATACGAACTTTAAAAATAACTAATTCGTATACAAACTATGACATAATAAACCAATTTTGATATAGCTATCAAAATTCCATTCAAAGTGCTGATTTTGCAAACGGAAATAAACTTTGGGCTTGAAATTAAATTAACTTAAAATTGAAATTGCAGTAAACCTGCAAACTTGTGAAAATCATGAACGCTTGAAGAACTGTCAAACTGGGGTCTTCTGTGTTCGATCTGGATCTTCCGATGAAGAACATGGTGGATGGACGAAGGTTGAAGATGAAATGGAGAGAGAGGATGGAAACAAAAATCAAAGAAATTCCACATCACCATCTTTACTCAAACATACTCACAAGAACACACACGAAAATCATAAGAATTTAACATCAAATCGAATATAAATCATCAATTTTTTATAGGAAATAGATAGATCTGAAGCATATCATTATTAAACACATAATTTGCAACATCAATTTCTATTAAATCGATTCAATTTTCTGGATCTGAATTTTTGGGTTCAAGAACCCTAATTTTTTAAAACCCAAATTCGAAACTGATTTCTTCTACAGAGAGGAGCACGAGAGGAGGCGAGGTGAGAGATCGAGGAAGCAGAGTTGCTTCCATGGGTAGTTCAGTGCTTGACGTCGATTCAATTTCGGAATGAAGGCCACTGGTTTCTAGTCTTCCATGGCAACGAGAAAGGCCAAGAACGTGGGAGGAAGAAGGTCATTTTTTTGTTTCAACACATTCTCCCAATATTTTATGCTAATTACATTTTAAGTCCAAAGTTTATATCCGTTTGCAAAATAAGCACTTTGAATGGAATTTTGATAGCTATATTAAAATTGGTTTATTATGCCATAGTTTGTATACGAATTAGTTATTTTTAAAGTTCGTATTATTTTCGGTTCACAGTTGATAGTTTGTATTATTTTTGGTCATTTTTCCTTTTATATATATCTATATTATTTTTTGAGGCCAAAGTAAATAACTAAAATATTATATAGCAATATATGTAGCCACAATCCATCCGTACATAGATATTTTAGTAAATTAATGTAATAAATATATACTACATATTTAATAAAAAGGAATATTAATTTTTTTTAAAATCAACTATCTAATTAAATTACACGAGATTTAATTAACCATAGATTAGAAAAAAAAACTTTTACTAAATACCTGATAAATATGAATTATATTTTGAGAGAATCTAATTAAAAGATATTTAGATTATATATAACCTGTCAAACTAATTTTATTTATATTTATATTACTTTTTGGAGGAAAAAATAATTTATATTTAGATTAACGAATTCTCCGTACACGGACGGGATCTACACTAGTTATATATATAAAGATATAAAATAGTGAAATTAGGGGGAATAATTTGAATTATGTCCTAAATATGGAACTAACCATTCAAAGGTGGTGATGAAATGGACAAATTTGGTTGAGAGGTGAAGCCACCATGAAATGGGTTGCTAGCTGCTGCCGCCACCACCACCGTCTCTGCCGTGTTCAAGTTGCCACCAGCGTCCCTCTCCTCCCGCCGCCTCTTCTGTCCCCCTCCACCACCGTCTCGGACAGACAGTGGCGGTGGCCCTGCAGGAGTGAAGTGGGTGAGAGCGGAGACCATCTCCATCATCTCCCTCTCCCTGTTGTATCCCACCATCGCCATTGGAGTCAAGAATTCCACAATTTCTCCGTCCCCACCGCCACCGCCACCGCCATCATCTCTCTTGTTAGCGTCTTCCGCCCGGCCGCTTAGGTTCGCCACCTTCAGTAAATGTAGATATTAACTTTATATAAATATATCGATATGAAATCCGCGCGGGGATGAGTATACCGGCCGTATACTTGTAGTCCTACGCCGCCATAAGCCTAGCAACCAGCTAATTTCACGGTTTTCACATATATGTAATATATATAGAGGTGACGGTCGAATTCCTGTGTGTCAAGCTGCACGACGGTTTATAATTAATTAATATGTTTTTATATTTTACATTCTTCTGAACTTTTGGGGTTGCACTTGATGGACCAAAACTAATTTACACAAACAAGACAACGGAAGCATGCAGGGTTTGAAGAGGCCGGCGCGGCATGGATTGGGAATGCCTGAATTCAAACCAGATAATGACAACACATATACGTACATACAGACAGGGTCAACCCTTGTAATTTTAATAATTAACTATGCATTAGAGCATCTTTAACTAACCTATTAAAAAAATAAAAAAAATATAAAAGTGGGGGAGAACCAATAAAATGGGTACCATATATATGATACCCATCTCACATAATTACATTGATTTACTAAAAAAATCTGACATTTAATTTTATTTTCTATTTTTCAAATTAGCTATGATACTCATAGTACAACCATTAAAGATTGTCTTAGGAAGGCATACCCGTGCTACATTCGAGATATACATTTTTTTTTTTTTTTTACAGTAGGCGAGAGCGATTACTAGGATTGTGTGGTGGTAAATGAATTATCATACCAACCGAGTATCAACAGAAGTTTGGTACCACATAGTCGGTAACCGAAACTTCGGTACGGTACACGGTAATGAAAATTAAAATCTCATGGTACCGTGGTATCGAATATAGATATATATAGTTTCAGTGGCGGTACCATCGATACGTACCGACGGAATCCCTATATATATAGTTTTAGTGTGGGAGGTACCATCGGCTACCATATATTAAATCACGTAAATGATAATTGAATTTTGTTCTGTTTGTAACCACGGTACCGACACCTTCGGTCCCAACCACTTCGGTTACCGAAACTTTTGGTTGGTGCATGGTAGGGAAAATTGCATACCGAATGGTATCTGTATGGTACGTGGTAATCGAAAATTTTTCATGGTACTGTATCGTGCTAGCCCTAGCGATTACACAAGTTGTAATATGGTTCCTTGATCATATCCTTAAGGATGATGGTACAAAGTTCCCTATTAAAAGGGATAGTAGAGCTATTACAAATAATACCCTTTCAAGCTATAAAGTCAAATACTTGATTCGCTTCTCGGTAGCAGTGTCTGTATTGAACAAGGTCAAAAGCATATTCCAGTTGCTTCATCTTTTCAATGTGATCTATAATCTCTCATCTAACATTATTTTTGTTGGTGATGGCTTTGATGAGGTGTAGATTGTCCCCTTCTATTATTACTCTTCAAAGTCCTTTCCTAATTGCTTGCTCCATACCTATCTGAATAGTGATAGCTTCAGTTTGAATGAATGAGATTTTGACAATTTCCTTGTAAAACATATCAATGACATGACCCCAGGAGTCCCGAGCAACCCCTCCCACATGGGAAGTGCTTGTGGGATTAATAGAGCCATCCACGTGGATTTTGTAGACATCCCCTGATGGTCTGCTCCATTTAGCTTTAGTTATCTTGTTTGTAGTTTTATTCCTATGATTATCTTTTTCAATTTGGGTCCAATCATATATGTTTGCAATGATTTTTTGAATGATATTTTTTATTGGAGCCGGAGTTTTGTTCCTAAAGATAAGTTCATTTCTGATTTCCCAAATAATTTGCCAAATGAAGACTAGCTCCTCAAAATTTTTGTTTCCAAGTCGAATTTCATCTATATTAAAAGGGTGAGATTCATTTATATTCATATGTTGGAAGTATTTTCCTATTTGTAGCTCAAAGTGGTCAATTATTTTCCTAGTGAATAGACATCTTCTCATTAAGTGTTCCACATCTTCTTCCGCTTGATTGCACACTGGTTGGGAACTCAATTAACGTATTTATTAAGCCTTTGAGTGGTAGGATGACCATCTATCATTATTTTCCACATAAAGGTTCTAATTCTAGTAGGTAGATTTAACTTCCAAATCCAGTTAAGAAAATTTGAAGCTTGAGTTATGTTATAAGTCATGCGCTTGACCGATTTCGTAATGAAATTTCCACTTGGGTCTAGCTTCCAGATAAATTTGTTTGACATATCCCAATTTGGTATTTGTATTTCTAGAATTTTACAAGAGACTTTCGGGGGGAAAAGGCTATTTACTAGTGGAGTATTTCAACGTTTTTGTGAGTTAAAAAGTTGGTTTACTTTCATATCCGGATCATGGTTCCCTCTAAATTGTTCAAGATCTTGATTTGGGACCTAGGGGCGATACCAAACATTTATGCTATTTTTGCTCCCAATTAACCAAAGGAGACCTTGTTCTAATTTGTTTCTTAGGGAAAGAAGTCGACCGAATTGCCGTGATGTAAAATGATTGGAGAGGTTTCTAATATTTTCCTTTTGAAGGTACTTTTCATTTATAACCTGAACTCATATATTGTTCTCGTTTGTGCTGAGCTTCCAGAGGATTTTTATTTGTAAGCTTTTATTGAGCTCTTCTGCTTTCCTAATACCCAGTCCTCCTTGGCATTTGCTTTTGCAGATGTTATCCCAACTTACAAGCGGTGTGTACCTTTCTGATTGTAGCTTATCCCAGAAGAAGTTTTTGTTGATCTGGTCAATTTGTTCTAGGATTCCTTTCGGTAGAAGAAAATTTTGCATAAAGTAATTTTTTTTGGGGCTAAGATTTGATTGGATAAGCACCGCTCTACTTGCTTGTGAGAGGGTGGAAGCCTTCCATTTAGAGAGTTGTTTTTTTAGATTTTGAACTGCATCTTAAAAAAGACAGTTTTTTATTCTCCCATTTATAAGAGGAATACCTAAGTACTTCTCAAGTGTTCTCGTGATGGGAACCCCCATATGTTGTGCAACATCTCTTGCTAGAGTTTGAGATACATTTGTTGAACACTGAATTGAGCTGTTTGAATAGTTTATGGTTAATCTTGATAGGTTTGAGTAGTTGTTTAGCGTGTTTTTGATAGTATTAAGACTGGTGTGAGATGCTTTTGCGAATATTAAAGTATCATCTACAAAGGTTAGGAAGGGTATGGGGGTGCCATTTTTAGTTAGTTTAATCCTTACTAGAGCATCTTCTAGTAAGGCTTCTTTGTGTAATTCTCTAGAGGGAGGCCTTCTATAACTAGTATAAATATATAAGGGGCTAAAGGGTCTCCTTGTTTAATCCCTCTATTAGGTTTGAATTGTTTTTCAGTGATGTTGTTTACAAGCACCGAGAAGGAGGTTGTTGTCAGACATTTCATAATCAATCACATCCATAAGCTACGGAATCCAAATTTGGTGAGAACCGCTTCAATATAGCCCCAATTTATTTTATCATATGCTTTTTCGATGTCCAGTTTTAGGGCCATCCATCATGTCTTTCCTTTTTTCCGGTTGAAGCTGTGGAATATTTCATGTGCAATGAGAATGTTGTCTTGAAAGGATCTACCTTCTACAAATGCTCCTTGATATGGGTTGATTAGTTTGGGGAGGATGGGTTTTAGTCTGTTTGCTAGAATTTTCGAAATGACTTTGTAGAGTGTATTGCATAGACTAATTGGCCTATAATGATTTATATTTGTAGGATTATTCGTTTTTGGGATAAGTGCAATAAAGATATGATTTGACACAGATAGTAGTTGCCCAAAATGAAAGAAGGCTTTGATAACTTTAAAGCAGGAAGTCCTAACTATATGCCAATATTTTTTATAGGATTCTGGAGGATAGCCATCTAGCCCTAGAGTTTTATCTTATGTCATTTCCCAAAAAGTATTTTTAATTTCTATTTCAGTTGGTTGGGCTATCAAAATTCTGTTTTCTTCAGAAGTAATTTGTGGTTGAATGTTTTAGACGTCATGTGGTTGTATATTCTTTTGATGGTTTGTAATGAATCTTTCTGACACTTCAAGGGTAATGTGGTCGGATATAGCCTCTTGTTCAGTTAGTATTTGTCCGTGATTGGATTCAAAGTAGAGCATATTTTTTCCAAAGTTTTTAATTTTAGCAATCGTTTGGAAATATTTTGTGTTACGATCAGATAGTTGCAGATGCTTGATTTTAGCCATATGTTTCCAGAATTTATGAGTATATTCTAGTATTCTTGATCTCTTATGTTCCAATCTAGCCAATTTTGCCTCTTCACATGCTGTGATCCTTCCCCAAGGCGCAAATGATTGCCTCCCCGGCAACGACGCCAATTTGTTGACAGAGGAAATCGAGATTGCAAATAGAATGTAAATAAAATAGGCAAACCAATTCCGTTCTCGGCAAATAATGTTCAAGACTCCCTCCCGTTGTAGCAGTAGAAAGTCAGGTTCGATCCTCGAGGAAGCTGGTCAGCGGATCTCAGGTAGCGGAAGGATCTCACGGACAGAAGTCGACTTCAGGGGTACTCGACCTCGACTAAGGTAGTCGACAAGGGCCGAGCAAGTCGAATTCAAGCAAGCACTACTACATATCAAGACCTAATGTATCACCAATAGTTGTTACATTACACCTTAAATATGTTATATTAGGGGAAAATGTAACACCTTTTGTGGATTACATTTGCGGCTGTTGCATTTGACCTAATGTAACAGTTTTCATTCGCTAGTTTAACATTGTTTCATTGATGAATCTAAATGTTACATTTGATTCCAAAACTACTACATTTGAATTTAATGTTACATTTTCAAATAAGTGTTACCTTAATAAGGTGTTACCTTTAACCAAATATGTTACCTCTAAAGAACATTTGAAGAAAAGTGTTACTTTTAATTCCAAGTATTACATTGATCAATTAAATTTATTATAATAGATATTTATCAATTTATTATATTAAAATTATATAATATACAATATATAATATATATCACATTTCATATATAAGAATAATCTAAAATATTGAGTAATAATAACACTAACATACATTATCCAAAATTAAAGTTCAATTAAAAAAATATCCAAGAGAGTTTATTGAGCATTGCATGTGCAGAATTATATATACACACTAGTTTTGTCCTGCTAGGCATGCAACCCTCAACATTTATTCAAATAGCATGTCAAAACTAACAATGATAGAAATAACATAGGTAGATAATGCCTCCAATAGTTACTTATTGTTGTTCTCCTCTATTTCGAGGTATCTCGAGCATTATAATGTCCTTGCTTGCCAATCCTTCTTTGGAGGTTTCCTATTGTGAAACCCTTTGTTGGCTTTTTAATTTGCACATCTGTGAAAAGAAGAACCTAAAATGCAAAAAAAAAAAAATGAAGGGAGTGGGACAGACTATATATAGTCTTGTAGCTACTTTCAAATTTATCCACACAGTTAAATTTACCTGTCGAGCTTTGCAGAAGATCACTTAATCCAGGAATGGCCTTAAGCACCAACATGTTCTGCTTGCACAACCAACAAAAACCGAATCAATCAAAGATAAGGAAATTCAAGATACGAGCAGGAAAAATATAAACAGGTCGATGTCATCACATTTTATTCTCTTGTGAGAACATTCATTTTCCCCTGATCCATCCCCAATTGTCATATATCTGTTTGTGGACATGAACTTACTATAAAAAGAGAACAATAAATGAAACATTCATTTGAAATAGCACCAAGTAATTAGATAAACCAAATATAAAGGAATGTGTAACTGAAGTTTTAAGCTACAGTATATATGTTATCCACCCTTTTTAATAACCCAACACTTTCACTTCAAGAAAAGCAAGGATTAAGATGAACCAAAAGTCAAGAATTGCAACCACCTCTGGTTAGGAAATATGCTCTAGCTGAGATTTTCACCCGGCTTAGTACTTACACTAAAACTAAAGTGAAACAAAAAAATTCTTGTATGCATAAAAAAGCAAGGGTTCATTTGGAGCTGATATATTATAAGTGTCTTAACAACATAAAAAGCTATTTATCAAAAAAAATATGTACAAGAACATAAAAAGCTCTTTTATAAGCAATCAGCATGGAGCGACAAACCAACCCATTTATGAAGAAGCATGACAAATAGAAATAATGAGCATGACAAAGAAATAAGCATGACATACCGGCTGATAGATCTCACAAGTTAAATCCCTTTACTCATTGCAGAGCTCTGAATGTAGTTTCTGTGAGCGTATTGTAAATACAACCAATTTCAGTTCGTTTTCTTTCAATCACTGATTACATAAAGGGAAAAAGAATAACCAAATGACAGGGAAAAAGAATAAACAAATGACACTTTTTTTTAATCACAAATCAAGACAAGTCATGAAAACAAAGGCATTATCACATATCAATGCCAATAAGGAATACTTCCTTCCTATCAAGGTTGTAAGACAGCACACAAGGATAATACTATAACAAGATTACTATGCGGACAAGGGAACATTCTGATAGAAAGTTTTTGCTAACAACTTACTTTCGGTTGTGCAAATTATGAGCTGACCAATATCGATCGTTTCCTAAAAAACAGAGAGACAACTGTAAATAAGTAATCAAGCCTCCATAAAATTGTTTACTGAATATTAAGTTAATGACATGTGCAGAGACAACATTGAGATTGAAGATCACAGTTAAATTTCCTAAAGAAACTGCAAAATTGAATTAGTTATCAAACATGTATTGAGATCTACTGCATAAGAAAACACAATCATGTCCAAATATGAAAGGTGACGAGAGGGTTTCTCGACCAAATAAATTTGTAGTCAAGATCCCGCTATAGGATAGTGGAGTCAGGTTCGTCCTCAAGAAAGAAGTCAGCGGTTCTAGGTTTAGTGTGTTTTGGGGTTCAAGGATAGCGGGAAAAGGTGAGGAGGTTGCTGTCGACGTCGACTAAGACTTGGTCGATGTCGAGGGAATGGTAGGAGAAGAGGTGGTCGGTGTCGGGTAAATTTGCAGAATAAAAATAATGAAATAAAACAAATAAAGATGCAAACTTCCAAGGTTAGGGATCACCACAACAATAAACATATGTGCAGATCATAAATCACATAAAGATGCATGTTTTATATCAAAGAATCGACTTTCGTAAATTCCAACAATTTAGGTGATAGAGACTCTCGCATAAAAACCTAATTTGTTTCTACCTTTTCTTAATTAGGATTAGTCGGCTTTCGCAAATAAACCCTAATTACTATCCAATTCATAATAAGATCACTTTCGCTTCAATATCATGAATAAGGAATTTCCTCAACTCTCGCAAAGGATTAAGCACATAGGTAGATGATGATAAAGACATATAAATTCATAGATTTATAAATTAAACACACATATCTATGTTGGGATCACCCCAACCCTAGAAGAAGGAAATTAGAAACAAAACATAATAAAAGAAATTTACTTTAACATAAAATAAACTAAAACTTACAACAGTTCGTCTCATTCCTTCTCCTTCTCTCTCGCCTCCTCTCTCCTCTCTCTCTCTCTTTCCTCTCCCTCCTCCTCTATCTCTCTCCTCTTTCCTTGCGCCCGAAGACGGCTTTGCTTGAATGAATGAAAATCAGCCCCCTAGGGCTTTATTTATAGGCTTCATTCCCTAGCTATTCTAGGAAAGAAATTATATCTATATCTATATTTATCTATCTAATAACATTAAGATAAAACTTGAAAATAAATAATTATATCTAAAAGGAAATAAAGCTAATTTGTGGATAAATCCTCCATGGAGTTGATAGATCTTGATAGAATTTCCTCCGGCCTCTAGGAGCAAAGTCGACTTGGGTTTTCCTCGACATCGAGTAACATGTTCAGCTCCCAGCTTCACTTGTCGACTCCGGGGTCCCTGACTCTATATGGCTTACTCGATATCGAGTAAAACAACTTGATATCGAGTAACTTCCTCAGCTTTGCTCGATTCTTGACAACTCTGGTGAAAATCGAGTAGAATTTGGTCGATATCGACCAGTTTGGTCGATTTCGAGTTACTCTGTCGGCTTTCAGCATTCTGCTCCCTTCTTGAAATGCACTTTCCCGAGTCCTCGTTCTCCGGATTGACACATATGACCATGCGTTGGAAAGATCTTTTCGAGGGCTACAACTCTCATGAAGACATCAAAGCTTGATTCAGAACGATGAATGGCGAAAAATGGTGTTTTCTCCAGCTGCACCATCCTTAGCTTCTTCATGACTTTCCTTTAAGCTCCAAAGTGCGTCCGATTTCTACGAAATATAAAAAAAACTTGTGCAGACCTCCATATATTGCAAATATACATAAACTACACAAATTATGTATTATTCTAACCCAAATGCATGAAATGCATGTAGAAATCGATATAAAAGTAAGTGTAAAACATGGCAAATTAGGCTCACATCAAACACCTCATACTTAAGCTTGCTTGTCCTCAAGCAATACTTTTAATTGGCATTCAGGGGAAGAAATTAAAACTCTCAACATTATAGATTTGTTCTTATATGTCCTTTCAATCAATTACCATCCTTGAAAAGGTACTAGTGTCACAAATCCATGCATGTGCAAATAAAAGCAACATCTACTCATAAAAGGAGGGTTTTGCAAAAACAATTTATCTGATAAAGCATTAATAATCAAGAGGACTTTAATTAATCTCAATAAGGAGTAGATTGGTAAAAGGCTAAAGGTGGGCAATTTTTGGCAATGTGGTGCTAATAATCCGGGGAAATAGAGTACTTTCTAAACTGAATTTCCACATTCCTTCTTCATGAGATTCATCACCTTTCATATTGCTTTTTTTCAATATTATGCTTTTACCTCTCTAACCTCAACATTGTCTTCTCACGAGTCGCAAACATGGGTGTCATGAATAGCCCCAGATACTTAGTGCTTTGGACTCCTCACATGTGTGTCCCATCTCGCCAAACTATTATCTCAGCGAGCAGGGTCGATCTACCTATATCTCCTGAGGTGATCAGATTTTCTTTCATTCATTAAATTTTCCATATATTTTTCAAACAATTTCCCGCCAAACTCCAATAATGATAACAACAACAACACAAACACCATATGATAATCTCCATAATGTAACATCATTCTCAACACAATCCCCAGATGGAAATAAGGTAAAGAATGGCAAATATTTAGATCATGTTGAGCAAATATGAAACAAGGCATAGTATCGCTTTTGTGATGCATAAGCATAGGTATGACTAGGGAATATAAACATATGAGCATTATATGGAAATATAAAGTCCTCCATCCTTTTATCATGCAATATGTCAAAAGCAACATCAAATTTTACCTCCTTTCATGGTTTTCAAGAAATAATGCGCTTCATTGTGACTTCCCTTTACTAGGCAAATTCATGTTATATCTCTAATGAATCTAATTTTGCATCGTCGAGTTCAATATAAAGCTTCCATGACATTAATCAAAATTTTCAATGGGGGTCATTTTTTCAAATTTTTGGAAAACATGCATATAAGCACATAAATTAATAATGAATTCCAAAATAGCCATGTATAAACAATTCAAGAAATAAACTTTAAAATATGCACATATATGTCAAATATGTCAAATATGCATGAAGTAAACTCTTCCCCCACCCAATACTTAAACATTACAGTGTCCTCACTGTATAAAAAATAGACGTAAAGAAAGAAACTCACTAGACAGATGTGCAGGACTTCAAAATATCGAGTGAAAATGTTGTTGGGCCTAGTCTAATCTTACCTTGCTTCTATCCCCATGGACCTGGAAAATGTAGAAGAGAAATACCCACAATAGAAAAACTAAAAGTTCAAAACCAAAAACAAAAGCAACAATGTCCAAAAATCCCAAAAATAAATGTCTATTTACAAGCTCTAGATTTTATAGTCGCTAGGCCGACTTTCTCCATGAAGCATTAGCCTGGCTCATTTTTTTCCGGAGGTATATGTGGGTCTAGTGGTTCCTCCGGTGGTGGGAAGCGTAGGATGTCATTCGGGGGCATCATATGAAGAAGCTTAAACCTCCCCGAGTGGACGCTCCATGGCTCCACCCATTCATCTTCATGGGTTTCAGCTGGCATGCATAAAGGAAGATATAAAGAAAATATACATACCTTATCATCATACCTCTTTCGCTTCATATGTTGATTTGTTTGCGGGTCTCCACCACAACAAAACGGTGGAGTGGGAAGAGATATTTCCACCTCATCATGCGGAGATTCATGCCACTTTGCTAGGACCCCATACTTGAATATGAACATCGGTTGCTCAAAATCATCGGGGATAGCCTTCACCTTGTAAGGTAAACGCGATCTTGGAATGCCCTGGTCAACAATGTCCAACTTCTTCTCTTCTAGTGCTATTTCGCCTTGGGATCCTTCATATGATTCATCAGCAATAGGTAGCAAAGTAGGAATGAAATTCGAGGAAGGACATACCTGGTTGTCGACATCGAGTGGGTCAATTGGCTCGTCGAGAGGAGGGCATGGTCCTTTAGACTAAATGGAAGCCTCAACCCTTCGGATTTCGTCTTCCAACCGAGCTATTTCCCTTAATCGTGACTCCTCCACTGCGATCCTATTTCTTCGTCTCAAATCTTGAACCCATTTTTCCCATGCAGGATTCCCTTCGACAAAGTCTTCCATCTTTATACCTAAGCTTTGAAATCACAATCAAGAACACAAATTAGTACCAAAGGTTGGCACCCAGTTGGTACCGGCGAGGTAGGTGGTGGTAGGGTATGTGATAGGGTGAGAAAAAGGGATGGGCTTTTCTGGACCTTTAAACACAATTAAACTAGGTGCGATTGATATCTCCCCGGCAACGGCGCCAATTTGACGAGAGGGTTTCTCGACCAAATAAATTTGTAGTCAAGACCCCGCTATAAGGTAGTGGAGTCAGGTTCGTCCTCATGAGAGAAGTCAGCGGTTCTAGGTTTAGTGTGTTTTGGGGTTCAGGGATAGCGGGAAAAGGTGAGGAGGTTGTTGTCGACGTCGACTAAGACTTGGTCGATGTCGAGGGAATGGTAGGAGAAGAAGTGGTCGGTGTCGGGTAAATTTGCAGAATAAAAATAATGAAATAAAACAAATAAAGATGCAAACTTCCAAGGTTAGGGATCACCACAACAATAAACATATGTGCAGATCATAAATCACATAAAGATGCATGCTTTATATCAAAGAATCGATTTTCGTAAATTCCAATAATTTATGTGATAGAGGTTCTCGCATAAAAACCTAATTTGTTTCTACCTTTTCTTAATTATGATTAGTCGGCTCTCGCAAATAAACCCTAATTACTATCCAATTCATAATAAGATCACTTTCGCTTCAATATCATGAATAAGGAATTTCATCAACTCTCGCAAAGGATTAAGCACATAGGTAGATGATGATAAAGAAATATAAATTCATAGATTTATAAATCAAACACACATATCTATGTTGGGACCACCCCAATCCTAGAAGAAGGAAATTAGAAACAAAACATAATAAAAGAAATTTACTTTAACATAAAATAAACTAAAACTTACAACCGTTCGTCTCCTTCCTTCTCCTTCTCTCCCGCCTCCTCTCTCCTCTCTCTCTCTCCTCTCCCTCCTCCTCTCTCTCTCTCTCCTCTCTCCTTGCGCCCGAAGACGGCTTTGCTTGAATGAATGAAAATCAGCCCCCTAGGGCTTTACTTATAGGCTTCATTCCCTAGCTATTCTAGGAAAGAAATTATATCTATATCTATATTTATCTATCTAATAACATTAAGATAAAACTTGGAAATAAATAATTATATCTAAAAGGAAATAAAGCTAATTTGTGGATAAATCCTCCATGGAGTTGATAGATCTTGATAGAATTTCATCTCGAAAATATCACAATCGGATTCGGGATAAAAACTTAACAAGACACGGATAGCTCGGAATCCGCCGCCTGGAATCAACTCGATATCAAGTAGAATTGCTCGATATCGACTAGCAATTTTCTCGTCTTCCGCTCAGCAACTCGATTCCGGCCTCTAGGAGCAAAGTCGACTTGGGTTTTCCTCGACATCGAGGAAATTTCCTCGACGTCGAGTAACATGTTCAGCTCCCAGCTTCACTTGTCGACTCCGAGGTCCCTGATTCGATATGGCTTACTTGACATCGAGTAAAACAACTCGATATCGACTAACTTCCTCAGCTTTTCTCGATTCTAGACAACTCTGGCGAAAATCGAGTAGAATTTGGTCGATATCGACCAGTTTGGTCGATTTCGAGTAACTCTGTCGGCTTTCAGCATTCTGCTCCGTTTTTGAAACGCACTTTCTCAAGTCCTCGTTCGTCGGATTGACGCATATGACCATGCGTTGGAAAGACCTTTTCGAGGGCTACAACTCTCATAAAGATATCAAAGCTTGATTCAGAACGATGAATGGCGAAAAATGGCGTTTTCTCAAGCTGCACCATCCTTAGCTTCTTCATGACTTTCCTTTAAGCTCCAAAGTGCGTCCGATTTCTACGAAATATAACAAAAACTTGTGTAGACCTCCATATATTGCAAATAAACATAAACTACACAAATTATGTATTATTCTAACCCAAATGCATGAAATGCATGCAGAAATCGATATAAAAGTAAGTGTAAAACATGGCAAATTAGGCTCACATCAAAAGGCAACATGGCAAACAACTTAAGATTGGTAGTGGTTCCATAATATTAAAAAAATCTTAAAATGATATAAATTGATGCAACTTAACCCAATCCCCCCTCCCCCCCCCCCCCCCCCCCAAAAAAAAAAATTGAATGTTTCTATCTGGCTTTACTAATTTCAGCTATACCAAAGCCCTTAGATTGGTCGTGATAAAGATAATACTCAACCAATATTAAGAGATCATGAATGATAAAACAGGAAATCACATGCACATGATACCAACAATGGAAAAATGTTCAGATCAAGGTTATTTTCTAGCTCTTCAAGAACAATCACAAACATACAAAAGTCAAAAACAGCAAGCATACACAGAAGAAGTAACAAATTTATATATACAGAAGAACAAGATGAATCTTAAAAAAAAAAAAAAACTACCTTGGATAGAATCATATCAAGGAGTTCTCCCAAGAACAAGATGGATCTTAAAAAATGAAACTACCTTGGTTAGAATCATATCAAGGAGTTCTGCCCCCACAACTTTCCATGAATATTTCTGTTCAAATAAAAGAAAAACGTCCTTAAGAATTTTTTTTTTTTATGAAAATCAACCAGAAAAGGAAACAAAGTGATGCAGATCATCAATCAGCAAGAGAAAATAAGATTATATCTCAATCATAGTTAAGAAACAAAAAGAACTCATCTCTTGCACCATAGTACACCAATTATGAGCATAAAAAATTGAATTTAATTAAACGGACTACAAAAGTAAGTCAAATTAGAAGGCTTACATGTGGACAATTTAAGGTTCTGGATTCCAATAGAGTTAATTGCTAGGTGAAGATCCATATGGCAATGAAAGTGAGTGAGAAGTAGTTTCACAAGGGATGCGAGTCAAGAGGTAGGCTGACAGGAATACATACTGCATAGCCCCATATACTTAATGCATTTTTTCTCTCATCTAATGATTTTTTGTTAGCTTTTCTTATATCTAAGAAAGGTCGTTGGATGAAAATGAGGTTATAGTGCCTGAACCATTAAGTTTAATTTTATAGCACAACATTTATATTCATATTGCAAAGGACCAGCTTAGAATAAAGTTAATAACAACTAAAAGAAACCATGTTAATAAGTGACAATTTCAAAACGATCATCAATAAATTTCCTAGAGTTTGTGATACAAGCAGAAACTAATAAACAAATTCGACAACCTAATCAGATTTTGACACAAAAAAAAAGTAGCTAGGCTAAGTAAGTTCTGATGACCTAATCAACAAATTCGACCTAAAAAAATAAACTTTCCCATTTTCGCGAAATCATACCCTAATTGAGATCTCGCTCTTCCCAGATCCCTATTTCCCCAAATCAAACCCTAACCAAACACTACCAAGCTCCTAAATTGCAAAGAAAGGGATTTAACGAGGTTACCTCAAAATAAGGTTACCTCAAAATAAAGTTGGAGAGAACACTGGAGATCTGAGGAAGAGAGAGAGAGAGAGAGAGAGAGAGAGAGAGAACGATCCCTATTCTCGAGCGCGAACTAGCAGTACACGGGGACATCCATGTCGAGTTGAGCCGCACTCAGGCGGAATCCTGATTTGAAAAAAATTGAAGAATGATAGAACCTTCAAATTCCACCAATTGAAGGTTATAACTAGCAACAGAAGATTCCAATTTACCTTAGACCTTGGAAAAACTGTAATTGAACTTCCATCTTCACTAGTGTTCCTTTCCCACCAAATCTGGTAAGGGTGACGAGAGAGAGAGAGAGGGAGAGGGAGAGGGAGAGGGAGAGGGAGAGAGAGAGAGAGAGAGAGAGAGAGAGAGAGAGATGGCCAGGGAAGCTAGAGGAGGAGACGACATGAGCTTGGGGCGCTTCCGACATGAGCGACCACAAAGGGCTGACAAACAGAGTCGTGACTGCTTCTTCGATTTGCAGGTTTGGGAAGGAGAGAAGAGAGTTATACAAGCTATGCAGCGCGACTGCGGGAGTAAAATTTTAGGTTAAAGCTTCTTCTGTCCTTTTTTTTTTAGCTTTGCCGCTCGTTGGCGCTCAATAATTTGGCCCAAAATTTTGGACTAAAAATTTGCCTCTAATATTATGAAATTTTAAAAAACTTACTGAAAAAAATCTGAAATATTCCCCAATAGGGACGATAATGTTTTTTCAAACTTTATAAATTTGAGATCGAAAAATTTAGTTTTAATAAGGTAGCGTTTGCAAATGTGATAAATTTTCTGACGTTTTCAAAACGCCATAAATAAATTGTGTTATATAAATTTACGATTTTTTTTTGTAGTTAAATGCCATAAAATGTATCTTTAATGGCATTTTTGTGAAAAACATCATTTTTTAAACATCGTAAATAACACCATGTGTAGTAGTGATATATAGTATACTTTTGTGATAAAATAAAAGAATTAATATCAATTAAGTAATTTCATTCCCTTAATTTTAATAATTAATAAGAAATCCCAAATTTGATTTTAAAAATTATCAACGGAATTTGTTAGTTATAGATACATGAATTAAAATCATTAATAATTCTAATTTTAAGTAGACAATAAGGTTGAGGGAGTTGAATTTATTTTTTTTAAACGTATAAAAAGAAATGAAGGTGGATAAGTTATGATTCATGAAGAAAAAAAATAGTGAACCAAATAAACATAATAATAATAATTTAAAATATTATTAAATTTAAAATATTTATTCATGGAAATTGAATTTATGTTGGAAAGTTAGGTGACGAAAAATATTAATTGCCACCTTCAGCAAATTTATATATTAAAATTTTAATTATTCTATTTTATAGATGTTTTTACCTTCACATAGAATTTTTACTTTTTTAACATGTGTTACAATAGAATGTAAAAGGTGTTGCATATGCAAAAGGGTTACATTATTCTAAATGATGTTACATCCAATGTAACATATTTTGTGCTAATGTGACAATTTGTTAATAAAGATTCAAATATGTTACAATAGATAGATATGGTAACACTTTATAAAAATGTTACATAAAAAAATGTTACATTAAGGCCAAAAATGTAGTAGTGAAGCAGCAGCCACTGGAGTTGGTCGATCTCGAGGAGTCAACTCGACGTCGAGGAAGTTTTGGTCAACTTCAAGGAACCTGGTCGATTTCGAGTAACTTGCAGAGACAGAAACAATAGCGATCTTGCTCGATCGAGATCAGTAGTCGACGTCGACGTCGACCACAATTGGTCGAAATCGAGGAGAAAGTCAGAAACGTAAATAAAAGACAAATCTTGCGAATTTCAGAATAAACAATGTATGAAAAAGAACTTCCAAGATCGGGGTTTGCAACAACGATAACCAAACATGCATAAGGCAAGATAAATAAAGATAATCATGCAATCAATCAAAGGAACACGCTTTCGCCTTTTCCAACAATTAGATAACTCTTTCAAGAAACCCTAATTGTATATACCGATTTTATGTTTATAATCCAAGTTTGTTAACATGGATCTCTATTAAATAGGTAATAAACATATTACCCAGTGGATGATCAAAGCATAAGAAAGGTCGAATCTTTACCTCAAGCACGCTTGACCATCGTCGGGCTCGCCCCAACCCTAGAAGTGGGTGGACTACTTGCTCTTCATCGCAAGGAAAGACATCAATAATAAAAGGAAATAACTTTGCATTAATAAACTAAATAAAAGCTTACAACCGATTAGAGCCAAATTGCTCTCGCTCTCTTGCTCCTACTCGACCTCCACTCTGTCTCTCTTTCTACTCACTACCTCTTCTCATTCTCTAGAATTTAATGAATAAAAAGTAGCCCCATGGGCTTTATTTATAGGCTTCCTCCCCTAGCTAATCTAGGAAAGAAATATCTATCTATATCTAAACTTCCTATCTAATAACATTAAGATAAAACTTGGAAATAAAAGAATTAAATCTAAAAGGAAATAAAGCTAAAGTGGATAGATCTTCCTTCTCTTGATAGAACTTGACTTGACTTGATAGAATATCTTGAATCTTGGCTTGCAAGTAATCTCTTAGGCTCGGATTTCTCCTCGATCTCGACTCGGATAGCTTCTGGACTCTCCTCGACGTCGACCAAATTCCTCGACGCCAAGTAGAATTTGTTGTCTCGAGTGGTCCTATACTCAGCTCGTGCTTGATCTCGTCCTTTGGAGCAAACGTCGAGCAAAAGTTGGTCAACGTCGACCAGTTTGGTCGACTTCGAGTAATTCTGCTGGCTTTCAGCATTTTGCTCCGTTCCTGAAACGCACTTTCCCGATTCCTTGTTCGTCGGATTGACGCATATGAGCATGCGTTGGAAAGATCTTTTCGAGGGCTACAAATTTTATGAAGGCATCAAATCTTGACTCGGAACGATGAATGGTGAAAAAAGGGCTTTTTCTTCCGCTGCACCATCCTTAGCTTCTTCATGACTTTCCTTTTAGCTCCAAAGTACGTCCGATTTCTGCGAAATTAAACAAAACTAGTGTAGACTCCATAATTTGGCAAATAAGCATAAACTACATAGATTATGTATTAATCTAACCCAAATGCATGAAATGTCTGCAGAAATCAATATAAAAGTCAATATAAAACATGGCACAAAACATGGACATCAACTAATTGTTTTAACAGGTTGTTCGTTTGATTTTTGCACCAATTTCTTGTATTTTGCTTAAGAAGTTTTTGCTTTTGCATTAATTTGTACATGAAGGATACAGAGAGTTTATTACTCCAGACTTTCTTGACTATATCTTCATAGACTTTGTTTGTGGTCCAGGCCATTTCAAATCTAAAGGGGGTTCCTTTCTTTGACTTATTCTTACCAATTTCAATTGTAATGGGGAAATGGTCAGGGAAAGAGAAGGAGTGATGTTTAGTTCTGAGGTTAGGAAAGAAAGAGATCGTGTGTTGCTGGGCTACAACTTTGTCCTGCCTTTCATACGTATTATTTGTGTTTGTGTTATTTTTCCTCCAAGTGAAGGGTGAACCACTAAAGGGTATAATATGTAGATTGAGATCTTCCTTCACTTGTTTTAGCCTTCTGAATCTGTAGGAAGTGGGAATAATGCCTCCTACATTTTCTGTATCATTTTCAATATCGTTTAAATCTCCTATTATAATGATAGGAAGTTGATTTTTGTGGGTTAATGCATAGATCTCTTTCCAGAAGTGATCTTTCTCAGACTCAATTGAAGGAGCATATACAAAGATGATAACAAATTCATGGTTTTCTTGTTTTATGAGAGCATATACAAAGATGATAACAAATATAATGTCTACTTATGCACAGTTGTGTAGGACCAAGACTGAAGTTTTCTTGTTTGTTGAGAGCTATTTGCATCTTGCAGATCCAAGTGTAGTGCTAACTAGGAAGGAGATCCTTGTAGTGACAGTTTCTTCTTGATTTTGTTTTGATATAAAAGTTTGTAACAAGGTTGTGTAGGGTATGTTTATTGATAAAGTTTGGATCGCTTGCCACCACCAATCCATTAAAGAGAGAAGTGGGGCTTGGCTGAAGGTTTGAAGTGAAAAGGATGAGGAAAGGCATACCTGAACTCTAATCAAGGTCGAAAACCTGCAGATTAAAAAGATCCAATCCAAACAAGGAGAGCATAGCAGCACTCCCATCGAGCAACAGAGACAAGAGGGTGATACTCCGGGAACAAGAGCACCAGCAGCAGCAAACAAAAAACAAACAAGAGCAATACAGAGAAGAATAAAGAAGGACATATAAAGCATAGATAGAGCAGCTACTCCCAAAAGCTTTTGAAAAATGTTTGGGAGTGGTCGTGGTTCAAAAGATTCTAGTTCCAACAGTTGCAACTTAAAACATAGGTACTAATCATAAAAGAAACATAGATATAGTTTTTAGAAAGATATAGTTGGGAGGTATTATTTAGGCAAGTGTGAGCATAAGAATGCTCATTCCCAAGCAACTGCAGCCACGTCTTGATCATCATTAATTCTTTTTCTTCCGGGACTTGTTAGTGGCTGGAGAGGAGGCTTCACTGGTGGCATCTTCATCCTTACGCTTAGTTAGATCTCCATCACAGTTATGGGTGTCATCTTTAGCTTGCTTGATAACAATGCCTCCTAGCTTTCTGACCTCAGAGTGATCAGACCTCGTGGACATGTGAGATTCTTCAGTTTCATTTCCACTTTCCACCATCTTGCCTTCTATTGGTATTTGATCAGATCATCGAGGGTTCCTTCCATTAAATAGTTAGCATTGGTAGTGATAGTGTTGCGAGTAACAAGGATGGTGTGTGATGAGAGGGTTTCTCGACCAAATAAATTTGTAGTCAAGACCCCACTATAGGATAGTGGAGTTAGGTTCGTCCCCAGGAGAGAAGTCAGCGGTTCTAGGTTTAGTGTGTTTAAGGGTTCGGGAATAGCGGGAAAAGGTGTACGGTTGCTGTCGACGTCGACTAAGACTTGGTCGATGTCGAGGGAATGGTAGGAGAAGAGGTGGTCGGTGTCGGGTAACTTTGCAGGATAAAAATAATGAAATAAAATAAATAAAGATGCAAACTTCCAAGGTTAGGGATCACCACAACAATAAACATATGTGTAGATTATAATCACATAAAGATGCATGTTTTATATCAAAGAATCGACTTTCGCAAATTCCAACAATTTAGATGATAGAAACTCTCGCATAAAAACCTAATTTGTTTCTACCTTTGCTTAATTAGGATTAGTCGGCTCTCGCAAATAAACCCTAATTACTATCCAAATTCATAATAAGACCACTTTCGCTTCAATATCATGAATAAGGAATTTCCTCAACTCTCGCAAAGGGTTAAGCGGATTGGTAGATGATAATAAAGACATAAAAATTCATGGATTTATAAATTAAACACACATATCTTACCAAACCTTCCAATCTTTCCTCCTCTTCCTTCCTCCTTCTCTCGCCTTCTCTCTCCTGCTCTCTCGCCTCCTCCTCCTTGCGTCCTAAGACGGCTTTGCTTGAATGAATGAAAATCAGCCCCCTAGGGCTTTATTTATATGCTCCAGTCCAAACTATTCTAGAAAGGAACTATCTACCTATATCTAAATTTATCTATCTAAAGCTTAATAATTAAATTTGGAAATAAAACAAATAAATCCCAAAAGGAAACTAGAACTAATGTGGATAGATCCTTCTTGACTTGATAAATCTTCTCTTGAGTTGATAGAATATCTCTTGCTTCATGTGGAAGAAAGCCAACTCAGAATTAGGACTCGAAATCGACTCGGAATCGACTCTGGTGGTCACTCGATATCGACCAACATTGGTCGATATCGACCTGTCTTCTCAGCTTCACTCGATCTCGGCCTCTAGAGTAGATTTCGACCTGTGTTTACTCGATATCGACCAAAGGTGGTCGATATCGACCTTTAAATGTGTACTAGATGTTTCGGAGCAATTGATGTTTCGAAGCAATTGATATCGCTCTAAATTCATGGAACTTTGAGCGAGCATTAAATGTGTACTAGATGTTTCGGAGCAATTGATCACGCATGTTGTTCTTGATGGAAGTAAAACGCAAGGCCATCTCAAAAGAGAGCTCTTCGGCTTTAATTGTTTGTGGTTGTTGGTAGAAGTGTTGGGTTTCTAATAGCATTTTGTTGGGATTTTTTGGAGATTGAAGGTTTATACTTGGGGTTTTCCATTTGGTTGAACAGAGTTGATCAAAACAAGAAACATACCTCCGAGGAGGGATGCAGCAAGTTCGATCAGAAGAAACCCCAAATCTACCCAGAAGAACCAAGAAAGAGGAAAAATGAACAGAAATAGAGAGTTTTTTGTTAAGTTTGATCAACTATACATACATTTTTTTCATATAATAACAAATATATAAGGATAATATTCCAACTATAAATAATCTCATAAATAAAATGTAGAATTAACAGTTGTGGAACTGTAGATCCGAATAAAAAACTTTGTCAATGACAAAACATTCTCTAAGAAAGCCCACACGATCTCTTACAGTAAATTTTTGTTAACATATTAAAGATGTAATTAATTATACTCCCTCTGTTTCTAAATAAGTGACATTTTTAAGTCAAATACGTATTTTTAGGAGTGTAAAAACTATATACAATATTACTATTTTCATTAATTTTTTTTAATAATATTATACTTATTATTAATAAGTATGAGTTTATAAAAATATTATTTAAAAAATTAATATTTTATATTGTTTTTATCACCTTAAAATACGTGAATGAAAACTAAAAAATCAGTTATTTGGAAACGAATGGAGTAATATTTTTTTTGGTGTAAATTAATTATAATATTTTATATACTCAAACTACTTGAATTTAATTAGTTGTAATTGTATTATTGTGACTAAAAATCAATTGATAGCCTTAAACTCCTGGTAAATTTGTCGTATATTGATGGGTATGCTGCATGTCCCATGTAGTCATGCTTCATTTTTATGAGATGGTATATACTATATATATATATATATATATATATATATATATATATATATATATATATATATAGGGGTGCGCTCCGGTGAAAACCAAAATTGTGGTAAAAACCCGTGAGGACCGGCTTTTTAGTCCGGTTCACTTGCTTTATAGCCCGGTTATGAATAGAACCGATCTATAAAGTCATAAATTTTATCCCGGTTTTGAATAAAACCGAGTTATAAAGTCACTATGTAATTTTAAAACATGAGTTTTTTAGCAAGATTTTTAGGCTTGCCGAACTATAAAGTCATGTGTTATTTTAAAATTGGAATTTTTAGCACAGTTTTTAGGTTGAACCGAGTTGTAAAGTCACCGTGTGATTGAGGCTTTTAGCACGGGATTCAAATAAACCAAGCTATAAAGTAGTCATCACGGTTTTTACTACAATTTGAGGTTTTCACCGGAGTCAATCCCTATATATATATATATATATATATATATATATATATATATATATATATATATATATATATATATATATATATATATATATATATATATATATATATATATATATATATATATATATATATATATATATAAGGTTGTTATGCAAAACTAGCCTATTTTTTTGGACGGTTTGCAAAAATGTCCGATTTTGGTGAAATTAGCAAGGTTGTGGGTGGGGACTATTCCTGCAAAAAAAAAAAGCCACAAGCTGGGCCAGTTGTAGGTGAGAGATGCTAGAATTTGGGGACAAAAGTTTGGTGCCAAAACAGCTTGACAATACAGCAATCAAGTACAAAGGGATTTTGAGATGTGACTAGGGGATTTCCCTCCCTTTTGCAACATATAAAAGGAGAGGAGGGTAGAGACCACTCAACATATAAAAGGATAGAAAGGATTGCCACCATGAAGAGAAGTAGTCGACCTGAACTTCCAATTGCAAACCACTTGTCGTCCTTATTCAATGTCGTTGTCAGTGATCAGAATCTCTCGCGTCACTTAGGTTTCCCAGAAACCTTTCTCCTCAGATGCAATGGATAAGTTTATTTCCCGTAGCACTCCTCATCTATGGCGAAAAATAGAAACCCAAGACGCGAATCTCGTCCCTCGTTTCATTTTCTGGAAAAGGTTTGGTCTGCGTCACTCATATTTTCGATGGTTGTTGGGTGTTCGAGGGAGGCGAATGGGTGTTTATGGGTGGGAACACGCACAAGAATGTAGTGATACAAGAGAGCGTCGACTTCGCATCTCTGAAAAAACTCATCAAACTCAAGGTTGCCAACAGGGCTATATGTGAAGAGTTGGCATTGTCTTAAGTGCCAAAGTCGAAAGAGGGGGGTTGGGTCATCTAATCATGATACCCGATGATGATGATCTTGATGCATTTAAGTTCTTGAACTCAAAGTATGAAGAACATCCATGCCCCAACACGGTGTATGTTTGTCCATTGCAGAAGGAGAGCTTTGAAGTAAAGTAGCCCGTCGGGGACAATGCTTGTGTTGGGGAACTACGCTTGAGTGGGCCACTTACTTCCCAAAAACTGGATGAGTTGGTTGAGATTGCGATATGCGAAGCAGACAGTGAGGCACCACCAAACCCAGTTTCTGTATATGATGTGTTATATGTAGGGGGGAGGGGAGGGGGTAGTGAGGCTATAGGAATGACCACCGAGTACGCAAATTTGATCCATTTGTTGTTGTCTTCTACTAGGATGGAAATGAATCGATCTTCCTTTTTCATAAATTTTATTTTCCCGCTTGCAATCTAGTATTCTTTCCATAAAATGCAGATACCCCCCGACCTACCCTGAGTCAGTGCCCAACAAATAGAGTCGAACCCCGCCTTTTCCAAACTATCTCCTAGGGTTGGTTCTCCATCTTTGTTTCCATGAGGGCCAAGATTTGAATGTTTTCCAATTTACAAAATATTTCTATTTCTATCCCGAAGTTTCTTTTACCGATTTCGCAACAATTTCAAGTGCATATTTTCATCCTTTGACAATTGTTTCGATTGTTGTCAACTTTTCTTTTCTCTTTCCCTGTTTTCTTTGATTGTAATACGATGTTCCAATCTCGAGTCAGCGTGTAGTCATTTTGATTTTGTTACTAAACTGAGCATGAGTTGCAAAATGGATATTGTTTTTAGGCCAGTTTTCTTTATGTGTTTTTTTTTTTTCTTACTAATAATTGTGATCCTCCACTCAAAACTAAGGGATTTACTTTTTCCAACAACGTAAGGCTTAAAGCAATAGACAATTGCACTTTACGTGCATAACGAGCCAATTAGGCAAAAGGTAACTGAGATCCTAAAGTGCTCCAAGGCTATTTTTCATTCTCCCTATCTAGTTTGCTTGGTTCTACTCGTTTGAGTTTCGATACAACCAAGAACATACAAAGGGCACCCAAGTTCTTGTTTTCACCGGGTTGCACGATCTTATGGTAAGCACTAGCGACGAATCAAATGTCGAGATCTGGCTGGTGAGGGCCGATATATCAGACAGAGGAGAAGCAACCCACTGCCCATAGACACGCACTAGCAGTACACTCTATGTGCAACATAGTACCTCGGACTTCTGCCCGCAATAAATATTCAATTTGCACCCATTAGAATTTTCATATTTTAGTCATTCATGCACTTGAAAGGAGTGGTTCTATCATTCCTCTTCCTTTTCGTTTGTTTCTCAATTTTTTTCCTTAAGATCAGAGTGGTTCAACATGGGTATACAGATTCCTTGATTAGGATCGAAACCTTTATTAGGGATCAACGATCCAGGATTCAAACTCCTCTCTTTCATCAATTGAGCAAAATAGATATGCAGACAAACAAGGCAAAAGCCAAAAAAATAGAACCACAAAGACAAACAAAGACAAGATATGACAACACGGAAATAAGCACTCCAAAGATAAAGCGGACGGTAATATGTTACAAGCCTTTTCATCAACAGCAATACATAAACGTCTAGGGAACGAAAGAGAAACAACAACAAAGATCATGGCCATACCACCTCATGCGAAAGGGGCCATAAAAAACAACTAAACTATAAACCCAACAAATTAGGATAAAAGACAACAAGATAACAAGAGGTGGTAGGATCATATGAGTGTTCTAAGGCTACATAGGGGTGACGATGCTAGATTACTAGAGTTTTTAGAGGACAAAAGGGGGCCTAGGCCACATGACAATACTAGTTTCTTCATCTGAGCTTCATCTTCTTGATGCTTGGGTCTTGCTTCATGGACACAGTCGACTCACCTTCTCCAACTTCAATTTTTCTTTTTCTCGATTCGGAAGTCGAGTACGCTTTCTTGTCAACTTCGAGCTTTCCTAGCTTAGTAGCGACCGAGAGGTGTGAGGACTTCTCGGATTCCATTTGCTCTCGCTGCTCCTTTGTGAGGGAAATGGCCAGCCGACCTTCCTTTTCAGTGGTAACCATATTATCATCCTCATCTTCTTCCATTCGATCTTCTTCCTCTTCATCCTCATGTGCCTTATGCAGCTCGTCCTCATTGCCTTCATCTTCATAGTTTTTATTTTTCTGGTTTTTAGGCCTTTTAGAGTCCTTTCCAAGAGCCTTTTTCAGAGGGTTTTTCGTCCCCGTTTATTGATGCCTTTGGATTCATATTTTGTTTTCCTTTGTCAATGGTCTTCTCATCCAAAGAGCGGTTATCATCCTTTTTCCCAAAGGTCTTATAGCTACCCTTCACACTTGCATTCGAGGATCGAGACTCCTTGCTAGCCAAGTGAGAGGATCAGGAGTTTAAGACAACTTGAAAGATTTTGTCGGTTCTATTTTACGTTTTTCCATAGTCCTCTCTTTTTGCTCCATATATGTTTGAGCGCTTATTAATTCTTTGCCAACCTTGAGATTCCTTCTCTTTCTCCTTATTGTGATAGTTTCCGGGCTTAACTCTCGGATTCAGTCCCTTTGGGAGGCTATCTTGCACTGGTCTAAATGAGTGGTTAAAAAGCGGGAAATATTTGAAGAGATGATCAAGCTCACCACAGTTTTTGCATCCCATCGGAAACTCTTCAAACCAGACCATGAAGGCCTTAACATCATTAGACTCATTAGATGACTATATTGCCACCTTGTATTTTGTTCACATCCATATAAATGCAGATTTTGGGGAACCGGATATTGATTCCTTTTTCAATGTAATAATCGAATCTTATGAAAGTGTCAAGCTTATTTTTTGCACAAAATTTTCAAGAACTTGCTACTAATCAATTCCGGTATGAGTTGGAGGATTCGAATCCATATATCGACCACCGTGGTTGATTCAGTCTTGGGTTCGAAACTCGAAGTCAATGGCTTAAGAAGAAGAAGATTGCCAAAAATATGGTACGAGCGACCATCCCACACCGATCGGGTAGTTGAAGCGGAACTCGAACCAACCTTCTGCCTTTGGAGGCACCATGTATCGGCCATCAGCAACCCACCAACAGTCTTTATCGAGCTTGTTTTTCAGGGTTTCCATGTCCAAGTAATCTCCGATGACGAAGCCGAACAGCGAAGTCTCCTTCAAAATTTCAATGTTTTCCTTGACTCCCATCAATTCTGCTCTGAACTATTGCCACTCCTTTTCATGAATCTTTAGCTTCCCTTTTCCTTTGTCTTGTTTTTTCTTTTTTCTCATGGCTGCCTTCTTTGTTTGTGGATCCTTGGTCCAACGGCTAGGACTTTTTCTGAGCTTCCTTTTTCTGTGTCAGCTTGTCATTACTCTTCAGAGGGGTCTCACTCTCACTTCTCTTGGTTTTTTTTTAAGTTTGTTCTTGCTCTTTGTTCATGTTTTTTTTGTCGGTGTTGTTCGGTGCAAACTCCTCCTTCTTTTCCTTTTTCTCAAGTCTTCTTTCTTGGGTGCAAATTGCTTGCTTGAATCATTTTTTTTCTCTCTTTCTTCATTCTTCCATGACAACTAGAATGCCATAAAGAGGGTTTAGATGAGTGAGGAGGTTTGAGATTGGGTCAAGAGCACTTTTGGATGTTCATGGTAGCCGGGGTTCTCCGCCTTTTATACATCAGGATATAGGTTGATGAGAGACTAGGGGGTGAGATGCAGGGTATTCGAGAAACTCGGTAATTGTTCATAGGCCAAACAAGGATAATCGATTGCTCAGGCTTGTAGAGGGAGACGAGGGACGAGACAGAAGAAACCTCCTCCCCACCAAATCCGACCGGAGCTGAATAGGATCTTCGAACAGAGACAAAACAGAGTACGTATCACCATTGGATGTTAGAGCTATCCAGAGAGAACGAGTACAAGGCCATGATAATCTAAGACTCCTTTGCCACAGGGTTCGTTCGGATTTCGTATATTTTAATCTTTTACTTTTCATACGCTCTTCTTGCAGCCGCCCATTGTTCCTTCTCCATCTTTAATAGTATTTTTTGTCCCCATTTTATGCTTTTTTTTTGATGGGGTCTATTCCATCTAAAATAGTAGCTAGCCGAAAGGAAACCTCGCCCTCTTAATGTGGTACTTAATTTGTAGATCCCTAGGTTGAGCTCGAGGTGTTGAGAGGTTCCTGGGGCAAGTATGGGGGATAGTTTTATGAGGATAGGAGCTTATTGTGGGTATTTTTCAGTGGATGAGCAAGGGCGATGCTAGGGTTTTTGGCTTAGGGTTGACGGCGGCGCAAGAGTCGCCCTTATCTTTCTCTCTCGCTTTCACTCTCATTTCGTTTTTCGATCAAACGTACACGTGTTCCTTCCTATATTATCCAACCTTATGTTTGAATGGTTAAAACTCACAACACATTTTAATATATAATGAATGTGATTACATCATTTATGAAATCATCAAATGTTACCCTCCAACAAGTAAAATAGAAAACATCATTATCCTAGTCTTGCTTGAAACTATGACAGACAAATGCCCCCAAGAGAAAAAATGGAAGAAAATGGGATTCAACTCAATTGCTTGGGTCCCGATGATAGGACGGTCTAGTGGATTATGTATTATTTGGAAAGAACATTAACTAAAACAAAGAACTCTTGAAATCTTTGTCTATGACCCAGCTAGGATAGATGAAATACACAAACAAAACTAATGATTCAGTTTTTGTTATTTGCTTTGTCTATGACCCAGCTAGGATAGATGAAAAGGACAATTTTTTGGAAGAATTTTCGACATACGTTCTTAACCTCCCATTCCCTTGCATTGTCATGAGAGATTTGAACGAGATTCATGGGCTTGAGGACAAAACCGGGGGGGGGGGGGGTGCACCGAACCAAAATAGATTCACAAGACTTAATAACTTGAAATCCCTTAACTAGGGAATAAATTCACTTGGCGGAGGAAAGAGATAAATGTCGACAATACTTATGAAAAACGGGATATGACACTTGTGTCTCGTCCTGTATAATCTTTATGGGAAGAAACCGAAATGAGATTTATTTTCCCACCCTAATACTTATTAATTCAGAAGTAGAGTCTTTGTTAAAAATTAAGCCACGTGGCTATCTTTGGGCAAAATCTATGCAATTACTTTCAACCCTACTCAACCCACGTACGTTCTCTTCTCTTCCTTTTTAATCATTTCACAATCTTCTAAAATATTCAGCATTTTCTCTTTCTTTTTCAACTAGCAGAACTCGGGAATATTGATGGTCGGACATCGGAGTGGAGGCACGTTTTGAAGCCTATGCTACATGGAAACAGAAACAGAAACCGGAAGGGAAACTGAAACGAAAACAGGGAAACGACAATCCAAATTTTATAGGAAACGGAAATGCCGACGAAACAGCAATATGAATTATATGTTCATTTAAAGGTCTAAATAAGAGCAATAAACATATCACCAAGTTATACACGTAGAATGCAACATTAGGCTATAAATTGAAATGTTCAATACTGTGATATATAATGTCCTTTACTCCATCAGCTGCAGATCGAGTCGGTTTGTTGGCTTTGTTCAACACTATGACTTCCGCTAGAACCACTACTCGCATTTGAGGATGGCATAGTTAGAGCCGAGAGGGAGAGAGCATTGAGCAAGTGAGAGTTTACCTAGAGAGCACACCGAGCTGAGAGAGAGAGGGTCGTCAAAAGGGAGGAGAGGAGGGAAGGCAAAAAATGGGAGAGAAGGAGGTGGCAAGGTTAAAGGGAAATGAGAGTTTCAGACGAGATGAAGTGGAAGCATGTTTTAGAGTTTGGTTGTTTATTTTTTTTCAATTATAAAATTAGTGGAAACGCCATCTGGCAAGACAGAAACGTTTCTGACCAAGCGGAAACGGTCAAGATTTCTGACTTTTTTGGTCAACGAAACGGTCAAAGTTTCTGACCTCTCAGAAACGTTTCTGAGGTGTTTGAGCGGAGTTTCGGAGTTTCTTCATATCAAGAAACGGGAAACCGCTATGAGATGGAGTTTCGGGGTATCATAGTTCGAAACTAGGTGGTAAATTGGAAGCGACAATCCATTTCGATAGTTGGCGGGTTCGTTGGGTTGAAATTGGGTATTTTAAATAATCAATTTCCGCCAAAAAAAGATACAGTGACAGGGAAGAAGCGAAGTTTAGAGAGGATGGAACTGGGACGACATCCGTGATGGTGGTTGTTAGGAGGAAAATCAATTATGAAATAAATATCAAATATAAATTCCAAATCGACTCCCTGAACCACGCAAAAATGACAAGACTTCCTCCCGTTGTAGTGGAAAGGAATCAGGATCGTGTCCACGAGTAAGCGTGTCAGTGCTCTCCTTTTTAGTCTAAATTGCTCTCGTAATCGACCAGCAGAAGTCCTCGACGTCGAGTAAAAGTACTCGAGATCGACTACCTCAGTCGAGTAAACCTACAGCTCTGCACACAAAAGACGGAAATAGCCTATGTTGAGTAGAAATCTCCTCGACGTCGACTAGTAGTGGTCGAGATCTAGTAGTCAGTGCGGATCAAAAATCGTAACTTTGCTATGAAATAAAGACAGAAATAATTCAAAATTGGTTGGATTGAATTCAATAAACTAAAAGCTTCTAGAATCGGGGTTTCAATGTCACAATGATAACCATATAAGAATCATGCTAAAGGTATAAAAGATCATGCCTTTTCATCAAATAATTGTCGTTATTAACAAATAGGAAGATAGAGGCTATCGCATAAACTCTAATTGTTACTAACCTTTTTCACATAATTAATCCAAGTTTTCATTAAGATCACTTTCGCTTCAATAACACAAATAAGGATCATCTTCAACTGTTGTAGAAGAATCATGCTCATAGGGATAGAAGATGAAATCGCATTAAAAGTACCTTTATGGCTTTATCGCATTACCTTACATGGCTACCGTCGCCCATCGGGCTCACCCCGACCCTAGAAGTTGGGTGACTACTCGCTCTTCATCATCAAAACACATATCAATAATTTAAAGGAACTAAATTGCATTAAATCAAAACAAAGCTTACAACCGATCGAAGCCAAACCCGTTCTCGCCTTTCTAACTTCCTACTCGGTCACAAGCTCTCTCTACTCGCTATCTATATGTGTAAATTGTGTTGTGGAATAGAATGTCTAAGAACCAGCCCCTAGGGCCTTATTTATAGTATTCAATCCCCACTATCCTAGGAAAGAATAATCTATCTATATCTAAAACTATCTATCTAAAAGCTTAAGATAAAACTTGGTAAATAAAACAAATAAATCCTCTTGGGTGTATATGGGAACTACTCTAGTGGATAAATCAGTCTTCTTGTTGATAGATCTTCGTGCCTTGCATTGGAAGTAATCACATATCCGGAACTTCACTCGAATTCCACTCGGACTGGTGCTGGGAAATACCCGACATCGACCAAAGTAGTCGACGTCGAGTAGAGTTGTGTTTTCCTCGGATCCGGACTCGAGCTTGACTTGAATTGGGTGCTCGACTGATACTCGACATCGAGTACACTACTCGACGTCAAGTAGAATTGTGCTACTCGAGTGATTTGCTGCTCGACCTTGTGTTCTGAAGTTGTAGCCGACTAATTATCCTCGACATCGACCAGTCTGGTCGACGTCGACTAGTTCTGTCGAGTGCTTTTCTTTTCTTTTTCTGCTCGATGCGTTCTAGTTTAGCTGCTACTCGACCTTGGACTTTCTGTATTTGACCTCGAGCTCTCTCATGGTTTTCTCCCTTCTCTGAATTGCTGTAAAATGTCTTAATTTCTGCAAAATTAAACAGAAACTAGTGTAGACCTCTATAATCGGCAAATAGGCACAAACTACATAGATTCTGTATAATTCTAACCAGTGATATGAAATGTATGCAGAAATCAATATAAAAGTTAATATAAAACATGGCGAATTAGGCTCACAACAAACACCCCATATTTAAGATTGCTTGTCCTTAAGCAATACTTTTAAGGCTTTTTTTGCTAATTGTCCATTTTGTGATACCCTTTTTTGTTAAATGTCCATTCTCATAAGTTTTTAAATAATTGTCCTAAAGTGACAACTTTCCCTATGCTATAATCCCCCCTCACGTTCTCTGTTCTTCTTCTCCCCATTCTCCCCTTTAGGGTTCTCATTGACATTCGAATCACCTTCTTCTTTGACCTCCGGGAAGCAGGTGGACACGTCGACGAATGCTGACGTTGCGGAGCCGGAAGCTCCTCTTAGAAATCACCGGATAAACCAGTCATAGGGCTTGATTAACCTCCATGAGTACTTTGATGCCTCCACGCAGAACGACGAGAAACGGCACCGTCAAAGGAGCTAAGCAGATCGGATATTTCACTTCCACCATCGGATTCAAGCCCGAAGACATTAGGTCGCTCGATAACCTCGCACCATCCTCATCCTCAGCGAACCAGATTGTCCGTCGGACCTCTGCAGATCCTCTGCTTCCCATAGGCGGGAAGATGAAGCCGGCATCGATACTATAGTCGTTGATATCGTGCGGGGTTGCCGTCTTGCCAAGCACCAAGTAAACTTCTCTTTTCATGTTCCCTATATTGTCAATTTGTACGCAATTGCATTGCTAAACATGATCATTGTATCATCCTGGTTAATTTGGATTGTTTCAACAGATTCCATTATTTTAAACTATAATATAGATGAAATGTGCAATAAAAGACTGGAAGTAGATTGCAATTTATGAGCATGTGAACTTTGAGAATCCAAATTAGGCCTTGGACAAATGTTATATAGATCTAAAATAGATGAACCCGGGTTTACACGTTCTATGCTAATTATGACCAACTTAACTGTTCATGGAGTCTTTTGTGGTTATAAGAAAAACTCCAATACTTATTTCATTTTTCAGATGCATGAACGAATATTCAATGTTTTGTGTGGGCATGTCTTGGGAATATGAATTCAACCAAAGATTTTAATTCTTATAGATTTAAGATTTTATAATTATAGGTTAAAATGTTATTAGTGGTGTCATCACAATAAAAACGGTGAAACTACTACTATCATCAGAGGAAATACCTAGGACAAGAGGAGTAAAAAACCTTATAGGAGTCAATGCTAAGAAATGAATATGTAACACAATATAAGTCATGACAAAGTTCAAATATAATTGTCACCATCATTAAAAAAAATTGTAACCATTGTTGTCACCAAAGAAAAGTGTTATTAGTGGTGTCACCAGAATAAATAAATAATGTCACCACTGCTATCACCAAATAAAAACAGTACTTCGTTAAGAGATGAATGACTAAGTATGTTAATAATGGCGTCACCAACATAAAAACAGTGTCACCACATGTGTACCAAGTGTTGTCATCACCAATGTACCAAGTGAAACAATGACAAAGTGTTATTAGAGGTGTTACCAAGATAAAAATAGTGTCACCACTGTTGTCACCAAGGAGAAACCCTAAGACAAGGGAAGCAAAACCACTATTGTCACCAAAGCAAAAACCTAGGACAAGGGAAAATGTTATTAGCAGTGTCACCACAATAAAAAAAATTAAAAATTTAATCACTATTGTCACCAAATGAAAACTCTAGGACAAAGGAAAATGTTATTAGTAGTGTCACCACAATATAAAAAATGTAACCACTGCTGTCACCAAAGGAAAACATTACTCCATTAAGAGATGAATGATTAAGTGTGTTAATAGTGGTGTCAACAATACAAAAACAGTGTCACCACAAGTGTTCAAAGTGGTGTCACCACAAGTGTATGAATGGAAAGAATGATCAAGTGTTTATTAGTCGAGTCATCAAAGAAAAATAGTGTCACCATTGCTGTCACCAAAGGAAAACAAAGTTTTATTAGTAGTATCACCACAATAAAAAAAAAAGTAACAACTGATGTCACCAAAACAAAAATCTTAGGACAAGGGAAAGTGTAATTAATAGTGTCACCACAATAAAAAAAAAGTAATAGTTGCTGTCACCAAAAGAAAAATCCTAGGATAAGGGAAAGTGTTATTAATGGTGTCACCATAATAATAAAAAAATGCAATCACTGCTGTCACCAAAGGAAAACACTGGGACAAGAGAAGCAGAAACCCTAGAGGGGCAAATGTTAAGCAAAACTACTTCTGTCACCAAAAGAAAAATCTACTGGTGACAACTTTATTTTTTAAGTTTCTTTTTACGAAGTCAGTGTCACCACCCTTATGAGTGTGACACTATTGGTGACACATGTGGTAAAAAAAAAATTTTTTAACAAGGTTCGTGTCACCACTAATGATGACACAGATCTAGTGACAATTTTTTTAAGTACGTTTTTTTTAAAATAATAGTGTCAACAACTTTATCGGTGTAATCACTCCTGTCACCAAATTAAGGAAAACCCTATGATAAGAGAATCACAAAATCTAAGAGGGCTAATGCTAAGCAAAAGAACATGGGGTATTCAATATATATCATCACAAAGTTCAAATACTAGTGTCACCACGTACTGCTGTCACCAAAGGAAAAAATCATGACAAGGGAAGCACAAATTCTAGAGAGGCTTAATGCTAAGGAAAACTATTGTTGTCAAAAGGAAAACACCTAGAATAAGTGTTATTATTTGTGTCACCACTCTTGGTGACAACTTTTCTTTTTAATGATGACAGTGTCACCACTCTTATAGTGAGTGGTGTTACTTCTAGTGACACATGTGATGACAACTAAAATTCTAGGATAAGGAGAGTATAAATTTTAACATTGTGTCACCAATAAATTTTAAAGCATGTAACCGACAAGCGACATGGTTGGTGACACTTTCTTTCTAGATTAGAAGTTTCATTTTTTTATTGACAACTTTTTTTTTCAAAATTATATTAAGAGATCACTGTCATCACCATTATTAGTGATGACACATGTGTTGACACATTTTTTTACAATTTTTTTTTTAACGAGATCATTGTCACCCTTATAAGTTATAAGTGATGACACCTACATATGTAGTGCTCGGTCATATTTTGAATCTTAATACTACGTAAGATATAAGATACACATCCCTATCTCATGTCAATTATATTTTGAACCTTGTATTATGTTTTTAACGAGGTCATTGCTTGATTGGTATTTCAACCCAAATTTATTTTGTGTCACTGACATTTTAAAAGCACCATAGCCTGATTACACCGATAGACCACCTCATGGAGTCCTACAAAGCCTGATTACTCTGCAATCAACATTTTAAAAGCAGTACAGCCTCACCTCATGGAGTCCTAGAAAGCCTGATTACTCTGCAATCAACATTTTAAAAGAAGCACAGCCTGATTGCTTGATGCAACTGCAATTAACATATCAAGGAGACTTGCAAAACCTCAACAGCGAGATTTTTCATCAAAGCCTGATTACTCTGATAGACCACCTCATTGTTCACATCTGATGAATCAATTCCCAATTCATGTCATCAACATCCAAACCCCCTTTTTTCAAAATACAAAAATGTACCTCTGGCTTTGGCTATTGTCATCGCACAACGGAAGAGACAGAGAAGGGGATGGGAAGTTGCGAGAGGCACTCCTCGCAGGCGGAGTGGCTACAGGTCAACAACGAGGGGTGACGGCAGCGCGGTCTTAGGGTTCGAGGCAGATCGGGCACTTCGGCGCCTCCATCGACGGAGCTCCGGATATGGCATCGAAAACGTTCGAGTTTGGTCTCCAATGGCAGATGGAGAGAAGACGGAGGACAACGATGGGGCTGCTGGATGCTGCGCAGAATGGAAGCCACGAGCAACATCCTGGATCTGAACTGTTGCAATGGATGACCTCCGGTGAGCCGCATATATATATATGAAATATCCATCAGATCTCTCCCTCCTCCCGCCGGTGCTTCTTTCTTCTTCCCTTCTCTATCTGAGCGCCTCTCGAAAATAACCGGAGGAGATCAAAATGGGGGTAGAATCAGAAAGAACGGGGAGGGTACAAGGGATCAATTAAAATGAGGGTAGTATTGGTATTATGAAAATATTTTGGACATTTAGCAAAAGGGTAATTTTAGGTGGACATTTTGCAAAAAAGGGTTGACAAAATGGACCTTTTGCCAAATATCTTCTACTTTTAATGGTCATACAGGGGAAGAATTCAAACTCTCAACATCTTTGATCCATTCTTATATATCCCTGCAATCAATTACTATCCTCAAAAAGGAATTAATGCCATAAATCCATGCATGTGAATATAAGCAACTTCGCGCACAAAATGAGGGTTATGCAAAAACATTTCATGGGTGACAAAGCAACAATAATCAAGAGGACTTTAATTAATCTTAATAATGAGTAGATTGTTAAAAGGCTAAAGGTGGGCAATTTTTGGCCATGTGGTGCTAATGATCCGGGGAAATGGAGTTATTTCCAAACTTTCATACAACATTCCTTCTTTATTCGATTTCTCACCTTTCGTTCATTCGCTCAATGCTTTTTTCAATGTTATGCTTTTACCTCTCTAACCTCAGTGCGGCCTTCTCGCGAGTCGCAAACATGGGTGTCATGAATGACCCCAGATACTTAGTGCTTCAGACTCCTCACCTTGGTGTCCCATCATGCGGAACTATTATCTCAACGCAAGCAGGGTCGATCTACCTTTATCTCATGAGGTGACCGGATTTTCTTTCACTCATTAAATTTTTCATAACTTTCACTCATCCTGCCAAACTCCAGAATAATGATAACAACACAAACACCATATAATAATCTCCATAATGTAACTTCCATTCTCAACATAATCCCTGGATAGGAAATAAGGTAAAGAATGGGCAATATTTAGATCATGTGGAGCAATACATAAAATAAGGCTTTCATGATGCATAAGCATAGGTATGACTTGAAATATAAACAATGTGAGCATTGTATGGAAAATATAATTCATCCTCTTATCATGCATATGTCAAAAGCAACATCAAATTTACCTCCTTTTATGGTTTTCAATGAAAATATGCACTTCATTGTGACTTCCCGTTACTAGACAATTTCATGATATATCTCTAATGAATCCAATTTTGCATCGTTGAGTTCAATCAAACCTTCCATGACACTAATAAAAAAATTCAATGGGGGTGATTTTTAATGAACTTTGGAAAACAACATGAAGCATATAGATGAATAATAATTCCAAAGTAACCATGCATGAGCAATTCGATAAATGTAATATAAGTAAGCCTTTCCCCCACCCCATATTTAAACATTATAGTGTCCTCACTGTATAAAAAACAAGGGTAAAGAAAGAAACTCACTAGACAGATGTGCAGAGTGTCGGAATCGAGTGCTGAAGTTGCTGCAGAAGTACTGGTCGATATCGACAAGTTTAATCGATGTTGACTAGAACTACTTGATCTCGAGTAAACTTGAAGCCTCGATCAGGGTGATCCTTCCTCGACCACGTGCTCTTTTGCTCGTCATGGGTGGTCAACATTGAGTAGACTACTCGACGTCGAGTACTTTTGCAACTTTTTCGTACCTGCAAGACTTGTTAGACCGATGATATCCACAATAGCAAAACCCAAAAATAGTGTTTTAAAACCAAAAACCAAAAGTAAATGTGTCTAAAATCTAAAAACTGATTGTTTTGTTACAAGCTCTAGACTTTATAGTCGTTAGGTCGACTTCTTCCGTTTAAGCTCAAGGTGGCATCTGCAGCGCCCATGTGGCTTGGGCTTCAAACAAGGCTCTATTCTTATCCATCAGTTGTAATCCTCCGGAATGGATCTTGTGCACTATGAAAGGTCCCATCTTTTTGTGATTGAACTTGTTAGGGAACCAATGATTCTTTGATTTGGAGACATAGATCTTGTCTCCTACTTCGTACTCATTAGAATCTTCATTGGAAACCCTGCATAATCGCACATACAAGGCAAACCTCTCCCATGTATAGATAAATATTTTATGGAAATAGGGGAAGAGATGTCTTTACCTTGGCCTACCTTTGCAGAATCGGCATTTGGGACCTCCGAATCCACTCGACATCGAGTAAATGTACTTGACGTCAAGTACGTCTGTGCTTCTAGTGGATTGCTCGAAGAGGGAGGAGAAGTCGAGGACACCTGCTTATGGTCGACGTCGAGTACTGCTTGACCTCGGGTGGGTTGCTCGACACGGGAGGAGTTGATGGAGGCGTCTGAATTTGGTCGACGTCGACTAGAGTACTCGACGTCGAGTACTTCTGGTCGACATCGACCCCATACTTAAAACTTGGCAAAGATTCTGAATAAAAGTTATTTGACGTCAACTTACCTTGGTTGATGTCGAGTAGATTCTCTGTTTCCTCGTTCAGAATAGGCATGATTTCCTCCACCTGGGCTTCTATTGCCATCTTTTCCAGTTCCTCGGGAGTCATATTTTTTACCTTTAGCTCCCCATAAGTGATGTACCTGGATGAAATTGATTTGGCCTCCTCCATACGACATGTATGCCTTACATTTTGATTAAAAGAATACTCAATTACCTCATCGTTGATATTGAAAGTGAGTACTCCCTTCCTTACGCTTATGTTGGCATCCACCGTCGTTAAGAAAGGTCTTCCTAGAATAATTGGACAATTAGGGTCCTCTGCCATATCGATAAAAAATAAATCATTAGGGACAAAGAACTTACCTACTTGTACTGGCACATCGTCCACCATGCATGTTGGGATGACTACAGTATTGTTCGCCATATAGAGTCGGGCATCCACATGCTCTAAAGCACCTATCTTGACTTTGGACCAGATTGATAAAGGCATGATACTAACACTGTCTCCTAAGTCACATAAAGCATTAAACTTGTATTGACCAAATCCAATAGTTATAGAAAACTTACATGGATCTGGCCTTTTCTCTAGTAGGTCCATTTTGTTGTACTCTTCTGCGATCTCAGTCATCGATCGCTTTTTGCTTAGGATGTCTTTGAAGAACTTTACATATGACGGCATCTGAGGAAGGGCTTCTGTGAAAGGAATGGTGACATTGAGCCTCTGAAGCCTCTTCACGAACCGCTGGAACTTCTTTTCCATTGCGTCCTTCAAAGATTTTGTCGAGAATGGCAGCGTTTTCTTTTTCGGAGGTGCAAGAGTGTGGTCGACATGGTCAGAAGGTTGGTCGACGTCATGTAGAGTGGTCGACTTTTGGGCGGGCTCCGTGTTCTGGTCGACATCCACCACATAGTCCTCGATATCGACCAGATTTTGGTCGACGTCGACTAGACTAGTCGATGTCGAGTAGTCTCCTGCAGCTTCTTGGAGTTCCTGCTCCGTGTTCTGCTCAGGCGTTTGCATTTGATGCCCACTCCTTAGGTTCATGGCAGCTAGTTGTCCTGTAGATTTACATTTAGGGTTAGGTTCAGAGGATCCAGGTAACGTACCTGATTGTTTAGGGACGGATGTAGCCAATTGACCAATCTGGGTCTCCATAGTCTTCCTCTAGATATCAATTTCCCCAAGTCTAGAATTGATGCCATGCAGCTGAGTGTGGATGGAATTGATATACTGTTTGCTTTTTGTATGATTCCTCCGCATCTCTTCGAGAATAAGTTGCAGGTCATCTTTCTTACCTTCTCTGTCAAGGTGACGAGGAGCTCTGTAGGGCGAGGGGTCTCTTTGATACAGGGGCTAGCTATAATGGCTCTAGTTTTATTGTTGATGCTGCCTTGAATAGTCCCCCCCCCCCGTATAGCGCGCCTCTTCGTGGGTTGCTGCAAGCTGTACTTGATCGGCGTGTGGGCACGCATTAGTGTTGTGTGTCACAGACCCACACTCCAAACAAGGTTTATCATGAGTAAGAAATTTAGCTTGTTTGGTGAGAGGGCCTACCTAATCATTACAGAACTGATCCCTAGCGTCCGGATCAACTTCTTTAGGTGGCACATATAGGGGCATAGATGGGGTAGGCCTTTCATACATTTCTTTAGAGGTCGCAGAAGTCTTATATGTGTTGCCATAGTTTTTCAGCATCTCAAAGGGTTCCCAAGCACGCCGTGGGGTGTACTCGAGATATCTGTAAGCAGTGTAGTTGTTGATCCAGTCCTTTATAGGTGCATCCAAGCAGTTGAAGATGAGCTCCTGGATGACATAGGGTGGCTGTCCATGCGTAGGACAGGACTTCAGCAACCTTCTATAGCGCTTCTAGACCTTGGCAAGTGGTTCTCATGGATTCTATCTCAAAGTCGTGATTTGTTGTCTAAGTGCAGCTGTTTTGGCAAGAGGAAAGAACTTGTTAAGAAAAAGTCCTTTAGTTCGTTCCACATGTAAATTGATTATGGAGGCAAACCCTCTAGCCACTACGAAGCTACTCCTGCAAGGGACCAACGAAAAGCCTTTAGTTTAAGATATTCTAGATTGACATTTTCTGCAATAGCTTCACATAAATCTAGAAAAGTAGTAATATGCTCTAAAGAACACTCATTGGGTTTCCCCTGAAATTGATTCCTCCTAATTTCATAAATAAAAGAGGGTCGAATTTCAAAGTTAACGCGCGGGAGGACGATTGGCGATTCTAGAACTTCCAGAGTAGGGTGCAGGTACTCCTTAGCGTTTGTAAGGACATGCTAAAACTGTTCCGCAAGCTCCCTTCGGGCATTGATTTTGCGATCCACCCTTGCTTCCCACCTTTGCTGATTTTGTTGATATTCCGCCTCTCCCTAGGCGTACTCTGCTTCTTTGGTGGTGAATTCCTCAATCTGTTTGCGGAGTTGCTCAAGCTCCTGCTCCGGTGTGAGCTGAACCTCATTCTCGTTGGTTGTCAACATTAGTCTCCTCCTCAGCCTTTGTTGAAGGTGGAAAAAGCGTTCAGGTTTGAGAACAGGATCGATAGGTGTGCGATAAGTTTTTCGCATGCACCTGAAAAACAAAAACAAAAACAAAAGAGTAAAAAGGAATTAAAAAGGGCGCGATTGATTACTTCCCCGGCAACGGCGCCAAAATTTGTTAGGAGGAAAATCAAGTATGAAATAAATATCAAATATAAATTTCAAATCGCCTCCCTGAACCACGCAAATAAAATTACAAGACTTCATCCCGTTGTAGTGGAAGGGAATCAGGATCGTGTCCACGAGGAAGCGTGTCAGTGGTCGCCTTTTCAGTCCAAATTGCTCTTGTAATCGACCAGCAGAAGTCCTCAACGTCGAGTAAAAGTACTCGAGATCGACTACCTCAGACGAGTAAACTTGCAGCTCTGCACACAGAAGACGAAAATAGCCTATGTCGAGTAGTAATCTCCTCGGCGTTGACTAGTGTACTCGACGTCGACTAGTAGTGGTCGAGATCGAGTAGTTAGTGCAAAACAAAAATCGTAACTTTGATGTGAAATAAAGACAAAAATAACTCGAAATTGGTGGGATTGAATTCAATAAACTAAAAGCTTCCAGAATTGGGGTTTCAACGCTACAACGATAACCATATAAGAATCATGCTAAAGGTATAAAAGATCATGTCTTTTCATCGAATAACTGTCGTTATTAACAAATAGGAAGATAGAGGCTTTTGCATAAACTCTAAGGAAAGAATAATATATCTATATCTAAAACTATCTATCTAAAAGCTTAAGATAAAACTTGGTAAATAAAACAAATAAATCCTCTTGGGTAAATATGGGAACTACTCTAGTGGATAAATCAGTCTTCTTGTTGATAGATCTTCGTGCCTTGCATTGGAAGTAATCACATATCCGAAACTTCACTCGAATTCCACTTGGACTGGCACTGGGAAGTACTCGACATCGACCAAAGTAGTCGACGTCGAGTAGAGTTGTGTTTTCCTCGGATCCGAACTCGAGCTCCACTCGAATTGGGTGCTCGACCGATACTCGACATCGAGTACACTACTCGAGTGATTTGTTGCTCGACCTCGTGTTCTGAAGCTGTAGTCGACTAATTGTCCTCGACATCGACCAGTCTGGTCGACGTCGACTAGTTCTATCGAGTGCTTTTATTTTCTTTTCCTGCTAGATGCGTTCTGGTTTAGCTGCTACTTGACCTTGGACTTTCTGTATTCAACCTCGAGCTCTCTCATGGTTTTCTCCCTTCTCCGAATTATTGTAAAATGTCTCGATTTCTGCAAAATTATACAGAAACTAGTGTGGACCTCTATAATCGGCAAATAGGCAGAAACTGCATAGATTCTGTATAATTCTAACCTAATGATATGAAATGTATGCATAAATCAATATAAAAATTAATGTAAAACATGGCTAATTAGGCTCACAACAGTGGTGGGGGTGGATACTGAATTGGGACAACATTCGTGAGGGCGGTGGAGCCGCTAAACCCGACCAAGTGATGTAGTGTTATTATTGAGGGTCGCCATATGTCACTTCATTCCACTCGCTCTCGCTCTCTCTCAGTTGCACAACCCATACGTACATACTCTCTTTGTCTCTATGCTCTATTCATTCTCCCAATTGTAAACACTACGTTGATTACATGTTTCATGAAGAAAATCTTAATTTGTGAATGATTTCTGATTTTTTATGAATGATTAGGGATTGGATATTTGGAAGAAATGAATGTTTTTAGTTTCTCAATTTTCCTATAATAGAACGCCTCTAAGGTGTTCGATACAATGCCTAATTGATCACAAACAAAATCAACAGGTCTAACATCCCAAAGATTTATGCCTTTCGATGAACGATTAGGGATTTAAAATTTGAAAGAAGTTAATGTTTTTAGTAATTGATTATCCTGATCTTCAAGGTCTTATGGGAAGAACTAATTTGGAGTTGCTTTTAGCCTAACATCCCAAAGAACTAGAAATAATGTAAAATAGTTTCAAAGAGTGGGAATTTAACTCTTTTTATAGGTAGAAATGGGTTTATACTAAAACTGTAAAACACGGACATTCCAAAATCAAGTAAATTTAGAACTTTTGAATTCGAATAACAAAAATAACTCATTTAAACTATTAAATATTTGTTTGGTTTCTTTTCATGTCTTGGAACAACAAGTACACCAACTTATCCCAGTTGAAGATAGATCAATCAAACATGTATGTCTAACATTTTTGTCTCACCATAAATCTTTTTCCTTGTAGAAGGAAGTAACCAACCTAATCAACATGTCGCTTAGAGAACGAGAGAGGGAAATTATACGCCATTTCTATGGTTTGGATAACTAATGTCTTACTATCGTTTTTTATTCTCCACCTTGAATAGTCAAATGCCAATACGCTCAAAGACTAGGTTCCTCTCTAATCCTTAGTTTTATACGTGTAAGTTTTTATTCTTTTGAATTCCTTCTAAAATTTTGGAGCTTATGTCTATTGAATTTGAATGTGATTCACTTTGGTGATTCAATTTTACAGGTTTGATTCAATTAAGAGGAGAATGGTTGATTTAATTTATTCACTTTGGATCATCCTGACGGATGATGGTACAAAGATCTCTTTTAAAAGGGACTGTAGATCTATCACTAACGATGCCCTTTGTGTCTATATAATCTGCAACTTTGTTTGATTCTCTGAAAATGTGTTTGAATTCAACCGATTAGAAGTCTGCTCTCATAATATTGATTTCTTCTACTTGACGCATAACTTCCCATCTAATGTTGTTTCCTTGAGTGAGAGATCTCATTAGCTCTTGATTATCTCTCTCTAACGTAATCTTATGTAGTCCCATTTTTTGAGCTTGTTGCATGCCTATCTGGACTACTGCCGCTTCAGTTTGAATAATCGTACCTTGACTTACTTCCTAGGGAAAAATATCAATTACATGGCCCTTAGAATCACGAATGATTCCCCCTAGACCTGGGCAAACGCGGGCCGGCCCGCCCCGCCCACCCGCTTTATTGGACAGGCTTGGGTAGAGGGAAAAGCCCAAGCGGGCCGCTAAGCCCGGCACACAGCGGGCATAGGATTGGGTATGGCAATCTACCCGTTACGGGCCGCTAGGCCCGTAACGGGTACCCGCCTTTTTTATTAAAATTAAAATATATATATGTAATAAATAATATTAATTATTTATTTTTAAAATAAAATAAAAACAGTAACTATATAAACAATAACTATATATATAGCTAATTATTTATTTTTAAAACAGTAACTATATAATAACTATAAAACAGTAACTATATAATATTAATTATTTTTTTATTTTTAAAATAGTAACTATATATATATATATATATATAAACAATAAGTATATATAGCTACATATATATATATATATATAGCTTACTTGTACAGTAACTAATACGTAGTAGCTAATTACTTATATAACCTAATTACATTTATAAAAACAGTAACTATATAGCTAATTACAAATGTGTGATTAAATATATAAAAATAGCTAATTACCTATATATTACATATATATGTAATAAAAACCTAATTAGTGTAACTTTGATAAGAAAAATTGAATAGGTTTGCGGGTACCCGCGGGCTACCCGCACCCGCATTCGCGGACGGGCTTGGACACGATTTCCAACCCGTTAAGCGGGCTTAACCCGGCCCGTGCCCGCAACAGCGGGACAAAATCTCGGGTAAAGCCCGTCCCAAGCCCGGCCTGCGCCCGCGTTTGCCCGGGTCTAATTCCCCCCACCTGCAGATGCCAGTGGGCTTAACAGAACCATCTACATTGATTTTGTAGATGGTTCCTTGTGGTCTAGTCCACTTAGACATAGACCTTTTTTTTCTTTTCCGACCTCCTTATTTTTGTCACTATTTGTCTGTATCCAGTCCTGTATTTCTATTTTGATCCGCCTTATTACATTCCCAAACGAGTCAGGATTTGTTTTTCTAAAGATTAAATTGTTCCTAGTTTCACAAATCATTTGCCAAATGACCACTAGATCTTCGAAGTAATTATTTGTTAATTTGTTTGATTAGGTCCATATTCTCACAAAGAGGACCTTGCATAGATAGGTTGTTAAAGAATTTACCTATAGATTGTTCATATTGCGCTATTAACTTCTTTGCAAAGGAGCATTATGAAAACAGATGAGTACAGTCTTCATTACTTTGGTCGCATAGGGAGCAAATGCTAGGTACTCTGTTGACATACCTGTTTAGCCTACTAGTTGTGGGGAGGGCGTCAACTTTAATTTTCCAAACAAGATTTATGAATCATAGTGGAAGGTTTAGGTTCCAAATCCAGCAGTGATTGTCAGTGTTATGGTTTTAGATATTGGTAATTTTCTTCGCATATTTTTCCTGTGGAATCAGGCATCCAAGTTAGCTTGTCCGATGTTTGCCAAGTTGGGATTTTGAGAGCTAGAATGCTTTTAACAATATTTTGAGGAAATAGGCGCGCAATGAGGGGGCTCATTCCAACGCTTTTGAGGAGTGAAGAGTTGGCAAACTTTCATATTTGGGTCATTATTGTCCATCAAAGATTTGAGATTTATGTTAGGAATCCAAGGATCGTTCCAGGTATTTATGGAGAGTCCATCCCCTATAAGTCAAATGCCACCTTTTTCAAATTTATCTCTTAGGAATAATATTCAATTTAGAGGGTTGAACCATTTTTTTGAATGGTTTTAAGTTGATAAATTGATGCAATTTTATAGGGTAGATGTAATTTTGGTGATGATGATTATTAATTGTTTGAATTGAATCATTTTCAGAGCTTAAACAGTTAACCCTACTTGTTTCCCTTCTGAAATTGGCAGGCATCCGACTCTGCACTTCATATGCTTAAAATCAATGAAAATACAAGAGTTTAATTAAATCAATGAAAATACAAGAGTTTAAATAAGGAACTATACCAATTCTATCTTTGCAAAAGATAGAGTTTTGGCTTAGATAAATAAATATTAAATCCTAATAATAATCCTAGATAAATATTCCCACTTAGTGGGCAAGAAAAATATCTAGAACAGATAAACTTTCCTTTTCCCTTTTATTCACCTAACTAAGTATTACTAAAAATAAGACATTCCATAAATAGCTCCAACTAACATAGGAGTTACTAAATATGGAAATAACTGAAAATAATAATAATTATTATTATTAAATAATATCTTTTCTTCAATCCATGGTGGCGCATTCTTCTTCCTCTGGAGGACGACACTCTTTGCCGTCAATAGCCCTCGAATCAATCTTGAGAGCTCGCTTGGATCAAGATCATTGATACGTTTGGAATTCCCGATCCTTCGCCTGTGGGCTCAAGATCAAGAACACCAACTTGTTAACGGCCCGATCTTGCAATTATTCTCGCTATTCTCAATGTTTACAATCAATTACAATAAAGACTTTGAGCTATTGCGAAAGAAACGAAAACAAACAAATAAAAACTAAAGCAAAAGACAAAGAACAATGAATAGCGACGGAAGCAAAGCAACAACGACGATCGATGGGATGGCCGCCCCCAAGGAAGCAGCGAGGCGGCCCGGACGCTGGCGGCGGTTCTAACAGACTCAGCGACGGTTTCTCAGGATGAGTTTGTATTGTGTTTGGCCGAATTGAATTGGTTGAGTGTTTGATCTTGTTTTTGCCGATGGAACCAAGAGCACTAGAGAGTTTGATAGCTTTTGGATTGGAGGAATTGTAGAAACCTTAAAATCCTATTAAGGTTCCACAATATAATTTTCTAATCTAATTAAATCAATGAAAATACAAGAGTTTAAATAAGGAACTATACCAATTCTATCTTTGCTAAAGATAGAGTTTTGACTTAGATAAATAAACATTAAATCCTAATAATAATCCTAGATAAATATTCCTACATAGTGGAGAAGGAAAATATCTAGAAGAGATAAACTTTCCTTTTCTCTTTTATTCACCTAACTAAGTATTACTAAAAATAAGACATTCCATAAATAGCTCCAACTAACATAGGAGTTACTAAATATGGAAATAACTGAAAATAATAATTATTATTATTATTAAATAATATCTTTTCTTCAATCCATGATGGCGCTTTCTTCTTCCTCTTGAGGACGACACTTTTTGCCGTCAATAGCCCTCGAATCGATCTTGAGAGCTCGCTTGGATCAAGATCATTGTTTGACCCACAAAAGGCCATCTTGATCCACATCAACTTTTTGGCAAGTTGATAAATTACCTTTGGATAAAATAATGAAATCGTCTGCAAATGATAGGAATGATATCCGAGGGCTTTGCCGTCCGAAGGGGAAACCAATCAGTTGCTCATCGGAGTGTACTTCTGATTGAAGTTTTCTTGCTAAAACCTCCGAGCCGGGGAGGAATAGGAAAGGCGAGAGAGGGTCGCCTTATCTAATGCCTCTAGATGGCTTAAAATTTTTTGTAGGTTCGTTATTGACAAGGACTGAAAAGGAGACAGTCGTTACACATTCCATAACTAAGTCAATAAATTTATGATGAAACCCGAATTTTTGTAATACTAGTTTTGTGAAGTTCCAATCCACCCTGTCATATGCTTTCTCCATATCCAACTTGATTGCAAGCCATCATTCTTTTCCTTTCCTACTTCTAAAAGAGTGAAATATCTCATGGGTGATGAGGACGTTGTCTTGAATTGTTCTGTCTGCAACAAATGCTCCTTGAAGTGGATGGATAAGTTTTCCCATGACCAATTTCAATCTTTCCGTTAAGATTTTTGAAATAATTTTGTATAGCGTAGAACACAGACTGATTGGTCTATAGTCCGTGGTTTTGCACGGATTTTCACATTTTGGGAGAAGTGTAACAAATGTATGGTTTACTTGGCACAGTAATTTGCCAGAATGGAAAAAACCTTTGACCGTTCGAGTTACGTCATTCCCAACTATTTCCCAATAGGTTTTATAGAATTCAGCTGTCATTCCATCAAAGCCTGGGGATTTATTTGAACCAATCCCAAATACCGCATTCTTGATTTCACTATTAGAACGAGGAGTAGTAATGATTTTGTTATCTCCATCAGAGATGGACAGGTTAATAGCATCCAAATAATGATAGACCTTCCCTGCTAACCGTAGACCCAGTAAATCTCATTTCAAAGTCCTTTTCCAGTTCGACCCTAATATTTTCATTGCCTATGATATGAGTGCCCTCAGTTGAGTATAAGCTTTTGATTATCGTCCGATTTATTCTCCCCGTTGCCACCCGATGAAAGTAGGCAGTATTAGAGTATGCAAGCTTAATATGTTTAGCCTTGGCTCGTTGGCTCCAGAAAACGTTTTGAAACTGAAGTAGGCTTTCCTTCTTTTTAATGAGCATTTTTTCCTTCTAAAGGGATTTTCTCCTAAGATCGGGGTTACTCGAGCTTTGTATATCCAGTAGACTTTTATCCACCTTTTCTAGTTGTCGGAAGATATTTCCGAAAGTGGATTTATTCCATTCTTTTGCCTTTTACTTTAGATTTTTTTGTCTTGTATATGACATTAAACATGGCAGAACCGGGACAAGATGCTCTCCATGCTTGTTGCACAATGTTTTTGAAGTCTTTCCTTTGCATCCAAACATTTTCGAATTTAAAAGGTGAGGGCCTAAATTCGACTGCCACTGGTGTAGATCAATGTAGATGGGACAGTGATCTGAAAAATAAAAAGCTCCGTTGAATGTCTGTAGTTCTGGATAATTGTCTAGAAATTGGTGGTGGACTAGTACTATGTCAAGTTTTTCCCGGATATTTTCCTCCTCTTCAACTTTTTTCCTCCAAGTAAATAAGTTTCCACTTGTGGGTAGATCAACCAAAGAACATGCATTTTTGAAAGCTGTCAGTCGCAGGTATTGATTTCCATGGTTATCTGCTCCACCGAACTTTTCATCGCTCGACCCAATTTCATTTAGGTCCCCAATAACCATGCACTGTCGTCGATATTGTTTAATTATTTATAATGTTTGTGAGAGTGTCCCAAAATAGCGTTTTATCTTTCTCATGTGGTGGTCCGTAAACAATAAGAATCATTCCTTCAAAGCTATTGTTTGTATTATAATATTTGAGACAAATAATATGAGGCAGATGAATACTTACCGAGATTTGTTCATAAGTAAGGTATTTTCGTTCCACAAAACACCCAATCCACCGGCTCTGCCAGTAGCCGGCGACCAAACGGAATTCGTGAACCCAATGTTTTTCCATGTTTTCTCATCTGGTATCCTTTCAGTTTTAGTCTCTGCAAGTGCTACTAATTAGATATGTTCGTTAATTCGCATAGCCTTTAGTTCTGTCCACAGAGTCTTGTTACCAATACCTCTAGAGTTCCAAAAGCATATTTTCATGATAAACTCCTTAATAGTTCATGCCTACGAGGTTGTGTAGGAGCATGAACCGAGTCGGGGTTTCGCGTTAGAATTTTTGTTAGTAAGGAAGGTGAGGATATAAGAAGCAAAGCTCATTCATTACAAATAAATCGGACTATAGGATAACATGGCTTCTTTTGATGATTGGTTTTGATTCTCCATGAAAATTTATGCCAATATATTTGATTTGTTAAAAGGGAGTTAATCTTAGAAATTTTCCATGTTTTGTCAATCAAGCCTTGTTTCATAGCTCTCTTCTTTCTATAATAAAATTCAAAATTGCACGAGCGAATTCTTCTTTGGTTATTTTTTATCTTCCGAATTATCCACATAGGCAAACTAGAAACCCATGTCATGAAGACAAAATTCCACAAGCAAGATACACCATTAAAAACGGACCTATAATATAGAATTATTTGTCCAAACGCAATATCACTATAAATGTTACAGAGATGAATGGCCAAATAAATCCATAAATAAATAAAACATAACAGAATGTTTCTCATATACATAACTGAGGATAGCAGTTTGTGATTTCATGTCTATCAAAAACTCGGAGCCACTGGAACCCCAACAGGCCACTGAGAAATGATAATTTTCTACACACAAATTATCAAACAAATCGGAAATCCTGAGACTCACGTGAATGTTACTCCAACAGCCTGAGTATGCTTGTTTTGCACTCTCAATAGATGGTTTTACATCGACGAATACTATCTTGTCAAGTGTTGAGGTAAAACCGCACCTAATAGAAATAGCTGACACTCCATATATTCTTGACCATACACCATTACACTCATGTAACATGCAATTACACACCGTAGCTATAAGAACATTACTCAAGCAACCATAGCTATGTTTACCAGAACTTAGCCTCTTCCAGCACAGCGCAAACCTACACTGTTTGTTAGTTTTACCCTTCAGCAAGGACGACACCACACTAGTTTTTCCTGAACTGTTCACACACCACCTGGGTTCACATTTGGAAAGCTCTTTCATCCTTGCCAACCTCAACTGATAACACTCTAAGAGAGCAGTACCAGGAGCAGCAAATGGATTACTCGTAGGGAAATGATTCCGATTTGACTTGGCTTTGTGTTCCAAAAAGGCATCATAACCCTTTGTGAAGTGTAGAACAACCACATGAAGAACAAGAACAGCAAGGCCCTTATTAACATCATCAGGGATTCCAACCGGTAGTTTCACCACACAGAAGGCATTCTTCCAAAGCTTTGTATACAATGATATGAAATTCAATAGCCCCACATGGAAGAAAGGTAGGCCAAATTGAGTCAAGAATACATCCCAAATCAAACAGTACATAATAGGTACTCTGCGGTTTCTAACCAGTTTCATATATGTGTTGGTGATTCCTTCAACCAAATTAGAGCCAAGAAATCCCTTCAAACTTTTTCTCCTTAACCCGACATCACTGGAGAAAGAGATCTTCCCAGTCTCGTTGCTTTTGACAAAATTCAGTTTGTCCCTTCGGATATTCTTCTCAAAATCATATTGTAAAATGAGCCGGATAAAAGATTCAGAGGTAGACTAACACTCATACCTGATCCAACACCGAAACATCTTGGCCTCAAAGGGTTTGCCAATGAAGGCTGCCAACGAAGCCGTTTTAAGCTTCAGGGTTTCCTCGTGGTCATCATGGGAGATAAATATCTCCTCATAGAGTTTAGAGCCCTCCGGCTGGGTTTTAGCAGCATATGTTGCAATGCTTCTTTTACTGATTTTTTTTTTTGGCAATTTGTGTTGATTTTCAGTTGAGAAAGATGGATGAAAAAGTACAAGGCTCGAGTTTGGGCTAATTGATGGCTACTGGCTAGGTTGGTTCTCCAAAATACTACCAATTATTCATGATTGATGAAAATGTGTGTTGCATTTGGCCAGTTGCTTACTAAACTGAAATTGGATTTGTGTTGAATCCTGAATTTGTGCTAGAATGCTTTTTCACTTGAGTTTGAGACACCTTTTGTGTGTTGATCGATAGGTTTCAGAGGGTAATGATTTGATTAATGGAATTAACCAAACAAAACATGAGGTTAATAGCTTCCATTTCCATTTCCTTCTCTTTAAAGGAATTATTGTCTTTCCTTTCCCTTCTTCCAAACAAACGAGCCCTTAATCTATTAAATTATAAAGCTTATCTTTGGTCCTAATTGGGCTAATATCCCCTAATTGAATTAAGCATACCGTCTTCTTAAAATTTTTGTGTACTTTTAATTCAAACAGAGGATAACAATAGAGAAACCATTCCGGAATGGCTCACCGGAAATGACTTGTGGGTAGTACCTATAGGTCCCCGGTTCGAACCCCGGAATGACCGCTCTTTATTTACTATTCAAGGGGATAACAATAGAGAACTAATGGAAAAAATGACCCGTTTATTTAATAAAATAGTCCACAAAGTCCTCAAAAATTAAAACATAGCGAATCCATAGCATAAATCAAGATACTTTGATTAATAATAATAACAGTAATACATAAAGTCACAAATATAAAAACCATTTATCAAAAGATCTGTGGGAAAATAAAAATAAACAATAACGTTGATCTTGTCACAAAGATTTTTGTACTGGCCTATTTCTACAGTGTTGATTGTTTGATTCTAGCGGTGGTATATTTTTGAGCTCTGTTGTCTTGTGTTTTGCAGCCGTGCGAGAGGTCGTGAACGTGATTGAGATCTGACGGCTCGTTGACGATCGAGTACAAATTTGAGGTGTCCACTTTTGTTCCCCAGGGATATCTTGCGTTGCCTCTACCAACTGTTAGAAGAGATGACTCACATTGTTCCGGTTCCAACAACGTTCGCCTTTGCTAGTATCGGCCTTCGTTCTCTAGTTTTCCCGCGGTGTGATTGTCTTTGTTGATTTATCTTGTATTTTTCAGTTCTTTCCATAACGGTTTGTCCGTTGCTGATCTTTTCGGCCTCTCGACCCACCGGACTTGTCCGATGCGTAGAATTCTTTCCGGCTAAAAAAAAAACGAAAGGAGTATTTTTTTGGTTAAATTTGAAGTATTGATCATCTCGAGAAAAGAATTTACTTCCTAAAAGGAAAAGTTTTAATTAATAGATGAATTATTTTTTTTTTGTTAAATTTGAAGTATTGATCGTGTCGAAAAAAGAATTTACCATAATAACCAAATATTTCAAAGAAAGACATGACAAGAAACATGAGCAAAATGACATATTAGTAGAAAAGTGACGGGTCGAGTATTTTGTTTAAGAAATCAAACTCAATAAAAAATATTATGAAAAACTCGAATACAGTTAAGGAGAAACACTAGTTTTTTTTTTCCAAATCCCATCGATATCGGGGTGACGGAACCGGGACTTGTGCCGAGTGCCGACCCTAGGTTTTTGTAAAGTTTCCCCTAAAACATGGGAAAGTTTAACCAAAAAAAAAAAAAGCCGCGACCCTTCAAAATCCAAAATGAGTGTTTAGGGTTTCATTGGTTTGGACTTTGGAGGGTTGCAATATCTATTTCTAGGGTTTCAAACTCTTCCCCACACAAATTGCCCTTCAATCTTCGAATCGTATCAAGGAGGAATCGAAAATTTCTCGATAAAAAGTCGGCAGCTCAGATGGATTTCGACGAGTACGAGTACCTGGAGAAGACAGTAGAAGAAGGCTCAGAAAATCGAAGTGGCTCGTCGAAGAAGAAGGAGAGCGGGGAGAAGAGGGAGAAGGGGTATCGGAGGAGGGAGGAAGTCGATGACGACGAGCAGAACGATTCCGAGAGGAGGAGGAAGAAGTCGAAAAGCGAAGACGATAAAAATGGAGACAGGAAGCGCGACGACAATGGAGAGAGGAAGCGCGATGACAGAGAGCGCTCCGAGAGGAGGAGGGAGAAGGAGGATAGGCATAGGGATGAAAGGGATGGGGATAAGAGGGAGAGAGAGAAAGATAGGGAGAGGAGGGACAGAGAGAGGCGAGAGAGGGATAAGGAGCCCACAGATAGGGAGAGGCGTAGTAGTAGCAGGTCCCGGCGACATGGCAGCCGCGAGCAAGAGAGGGAGAGGGAGAGGGAACCCAAGGAACGGGCGGAGATTGGTACCAGAGATGGCAGGTAACCTCTTCTTGAAGCTACTTTTCTTCACAGTTGTTTGAGATGCAATAGCTTGGGTATTTCACAGTAGAAATTGTGGATTGGATCTCAAGTTCTATAACGAGATTGCTCTATTTGCTGGTGTTATGGCCATGTTTTGATCCTGTGAAAATTGAATTTTAATTTTGTTAGCACTATATTGCTGGTGGTTTTGATTAGGAATTGCTTGATGTTTGGTTTGATTTAAGCAATAATTTTTTTTTGAGGATGAATAGAAAGGGAATATACCTCTGCTTTTAGCTGGGAATCAAATTCGAGATCTCTTTTCTGGTGTGTTATCAGCTTTGCACATTAATGATGGGTTAAAACCAAATAGAAACCCTCTCACATTTGTTACTGGATTGCAAGTGAGGTGTTATAACGTGCTGATGAATTAGAGTTTTAAGGAGTTACTTTCATATGTTTATTGAATATGCAAGCAAATGAGGAGCTACTTACATATGCTAGGGGCATTATTTTGTTTCTTTTGCCTAATTTTTCCATGCCTTAATTTATCTGCAACTGAGGGTACATACACATGAGAAGATACAAAGAGAAAAGAATACGAAGGTACTGCCTGTTTGAGAGATGCAAGTTTGAAGAAGAGTTTCATGAATTATGAACCCAGTTTTCAGGGGATGTTTTGTGAAGATAATTGAGTGGCTTTGGCAGAGTACATGGAAATATAGGCTGTTTGCCACTTTTACTATAGCATCCAGTGCCTTATTTATGGGCTGTAGCCCCTTTCTACTCGGCACTTTTTTGTTGTTGTAGTTGTCTATACTACGAGTTTCAAGCTATACACGTGATCTCTGATAAAATGTAAGATTTGAAAGTAGCAAGGAAAATCAGATTATCAAAACTAAGTGGAACACAGATTGTGATTGTGCTTTGGGAAGCATGCATGTGTGTTTGATTTCATGAATGCCAAATATGTGGCTTGCTCATCAATCCAATTGATTTTAATATTCTTTCTATGTGCTCTGTCATGCACCTACTTATGATGTGAGAATGTTGATAGTTGCTTATTGATCGCTGTTCTTTGAAGGAGGGTGGAATGTTGATTTATGGAAGAAAGCTTATGGAGGGGAGAAAATGTGTATTGAACTAATTGTGCACCTGTGAAAGCTCAAAATCCTGACAGTAATTTTTCTTGTAGAGAATTACATTGCCAGTGCTAATTTTGTTTTCTTTTGAGGGGCTAAGCTACTTGTTTCAGTGGAAATAAGCCATTGCAATTTTGATGTTGACCCAGACTTGCAATTATTTTGATGGGGAGAGGTTTAATGCATGCTTCATTGGAATGTTGTTTGTTACCGTGGTATTTTTTTCTTTTTACTTCAAAATTGTCTTTATATTTCTAATATTTGATTTGGTTCTTTGAGCTTGCAGACGATTTAAAGACAAGAAAGATGGAGTTGAGCCTGAAGTCGACCCAGAGAGAGATCAACGGACAGTGTTTGCTTACCAGGTTACACCACGATTCCTTTTTTCACTCCTATTAGTTTGAAAATGCTATGTATTTATATTTTTCTAACACTCTTCTTTGTGTCCTATCCATGCCATGGTTACAGATGCCCCTCAAGGCAACAGAACGAGACGTTTATGAGTTCTTCACCAAAGCGGGAAAGGTAAGGAGTCGGTTTCTATACTTTTGAGCGAAACAAAATGCTCGGATTCTCCATTTTAGCTCAACAGCATCATACATGTAGTTTTTGTCAAGAGCAGTGTTTAAAAAAGCTAGAGGCAACACAAGGTGATAGGCACATCTATAGCTTAAGCGGGCTTTAGAAGCTAAGATGATGGCTTTTCAATAAAAAAAATCTCAAAACATCTTAAAATTCAAGTTAAATGCTATAAAACCATCTTTGATGAAATAAAATCAGATTGAAATCATATTATTGTACTAAAATCAAGTTTTAGGTAGTACACAAGTAAAAAAAACATATTCGAGGCTGAGGCATCACAAAGTACTAAATATAAGTCTAACAATAGAAGATTAAAAAATAGAAAGAAATTAAACAAACTAGCAACTATTATGTACTAAACAACGTGAACAGAAGGCTGAGAACCCGACAGCAAAGACTCAGCAGCACAATAGCAACTCCAGCAAAAAGAAGAAAGGCAGAGAAAGGAGGGAGAGAAGTAGAGAAGAAAGGGAGAATAGGAGGCAGACGTGAATGAAGTGAAGAACAGAAGACTAAAATCAGAAAAATCTTCAAAAAAAAATGAGAAAGTTGGTAAAATCTTTTTAAAAAATCAGAAAAATATTTTCCAATGAAAAAAAGATGTGGAAAGATTGTGTCCAAAATAAAACAAAGATTGCAATATATCCTAATCAACGAAAATAAGGAAAAAACAGAAAAGCCCATAGCTTTGAGCTTTGATGCGCTTGTGGCTTAACCTATGCTTGGGCGCTTTGGGTGGGCTTTTCCACCCTTGATGCACCGTGGCCAAGGCAGGCGGTGGCAGGTGCGCCTTGGGCTTAAGCAGGCTTAAGCGCGCTTGTGCTTCGCTTTTTTAATCACTGGTCAAGAGGTAACATTTGTGGGAGGCAGGGTAGTCAAATAACCTGGGAACTTGATAAATCGATGTGTTGTTTTGGTCATGTGTGTTTGAGGGATATGGGGTTAATTGATACATAAAATGTTTTTAGTTACTGTTCATTTTTTTTCCTGAAATATTTTTTGCCTTGCTTGCAGGTAAGGGATGTGAGGCTGATCATGGACAGAAACTCAAGGCGTTCTAAAGGAGTTGGGTATGTAACTCTTTGCTTACTTATCTACCAATATATGCATGCTTGTTCTTGGTAGAACTCTTGGCCTATCTCATTTCAAGAAGTAGACTTAACATCATTTTTAAATGAACTAGCAATGCAATAAAGAAATCCACGATGAGGGATGATGGGAATACCTTGGTCTCATGTTTAATCAATTCATGCAGCAAGGTCAAGGTAGATAACATGAAACCAAGTTCACTCTTTTCTCTTCCCTTTTCACCCTTTTTGCTCATTGCGTTTCCAGTCCACGAGAATGAGGGCTATGAGCACCATATAGTATTTGTTTGTTGTTTGAGGCATTCTTCATTTCTAATGGGGCCTTGTTTCCATTTAGGTAAGTTTTATTTTGGACCCATCATAATAAGGTGGATTGGACTGAGAAAAGACCATTCTAAGATGATATATGAAGACTTTTGAGGAAAAACAAGGCGGTGCCCAGATAATTCTCTACCTCTAAGCTCTCCAAATTTTGAGCACATAGTCTGAGTAGTTTAACATCTAAGCATTCATTTTTGCAGTTGGCACCCTTCACGTCTGCAGCATTGGGACTTCTCTTTAAGCTTTTGTTGTTTCCAGTCTATGTTTGAAACACATGTGTCATTAGTTTTCCTTGATCTATTATAATATCCGTTTTCAAAGTTTGGAACTTTTAAATATACTTCCTAAAGATTCTGGATTTTGTAGAATATGATTTTCAAAATATTGCGAATGGTATTTGTGCAGTCTCTGTTATGATTAGTGTCATTTCCCCTTTCTTCCTGGCTGGTTTACTAGTAGTCTGGAATGAATTTTAGTGGATGTTGAATGAAATATGGAATGAGAGAAATTTCTATTTCTATTAACTAGAGGGAAACAGGTGACACTTTATACTCTTTTTATGCAGTGCTCCCTCCATTGAAAATTTCTATAAAATTCATTTGTAACGTAAGCAGAGATCCTTTCAACTTTCAAACTCGCTCCTCAATTCTTTTTCTAGAACTTCATACAAGTTCCGAAGATGTAGTTTGCCCCCTAAGCTTCTTTCTTTTCTTTCCCAATCCTAGAATTTTCCAAGGTTGTAGAGGTTGAGGGAGTCTATTTTTAATGGTTTGCGTGTTTATCTTAGCTTCTGACATACTATTCCGTGCTTCTCTGTTTTTACCTTGAATTCCATTACCCTTCGAATTTTTATTTATATATATATATATGTATATATTAGCTAACATTTTCTTTTACTTGAGAAATCAGATTCATGAAAAGAATCCAGCTCAGCTATGCCACTTATGGCTTTCTTCTCCTACAATTTTAAACTAAAATGCATCGTAAGTTCTGTATGATTTTTAATCTTTGTAAGACACTGCTGTCCTCATAGAAATCATTTAATGATGAGATGCAGGTATGTTGAATTCTATGATGCGATGTCTGTGCCGATGGCAATAGCGATGTCTGGTCAGTTGCTGCTAGGACAGCCTGTTATGGTAAAGCCATCCGAAGCTGAAAAGAATCTTGTTCAGTCTACGGCTACGGCTGGGGGCTCTAGTGTCACAGGACCATATGGACCAACCGATAGGAAACTGTATGTTGGGAACTTGCACTTCAACATGACAGAACAGCAACTGCGTCAGGTTAGACATTCTTGTTGGCATTCCTAGTTACATTATTGGTTTGTTTTTCATCTGTAATCTGGAGTACTGCTAAAAGCACCAAAAAAAAAAAGGCCAAAATACCAAATTGGTTTTTAAAACTGGCAATGTTGGACATTTGGGTATTTAAAAAGACACCGGTGCCAAATTGATATTTAAAACTGCACCGATGGACAAATTGGTATTTTTTCTAGTCGAAATTTCGGTTTTTATGCGCGTGACTCCCGCGTGTATACTAAACCTTTTTTTGTTTATCTTGGACCGGTTTAATTATAATATTATTCAAACAAAAATTGGTTCAATATTTTTTAAAAAAAATCGATTCAATAGGGATTCAGATCTTTTATTAGGAGAAATAAACCGGTCCAAGCTAAACAAAAAGGGTTGAGTATACGTAGGAGTCACGCGCATGAAAACCGAAATTCCGACAAGAAAAAAATACCAATTTGTCCATCGGTGCAGTTTTAAATACTAATTTGGCACCTGAGTCTTTTTAAATACTCCAATGTCCAACACTGTCAGTTTTAAATACCAATTTGCTATTTTGGCTAAAAAAAATGTTATTTTAATGCACCAATTTCCAGACTACAAGTAAACCAGCCAGAAAGAAAGGGGACCTGATGTTGACTCTAATGGAGTAGTGTCATTTCCCATTAGAGTCAACCTGAAGTAGTGTCATATCCCATTTGTAGTATATGATTTCCAAAAAAAATGTTATATTAATGGAGTAGTGTCATTTCCCCTTTCTTCCCCATTAGAGTCAACCTGAAGCAAGGAAATTGGTTTGTTTTTCCTTTTGTAATGGCCTATGTGCCTTCCTCTGAAACCAAAAAAAAGTTACTTTATTTGCTAAGTAGTTTTAAACTTTTAATGTGCAGTTGGATGCCACTAATTCTTGTTTGCTCTTTTTGGTTAGATTTTCGAACCTTTTGGTCCTGTGGAGCTTGTGCAGTTACCTCTTGATCTTGAAACTGGACAGTGTAAAGGATTTGGGTTTGTCCAAGTATGTTTTAGTTGCTTCTCATTTTCATTGACTTGTTATTTTCTAAATTATGTTTGCACATATAACTTATTATGAATTATTATAGTTTGCTCAAGCCGAACATGCAAAGGCTGCTCAATCCTTAAACGGAAACTTGGAAATTGCTGGTCGAGTTATTAAGGTGAGTGAAATTTATGTCATAAATTTTGCTATTGGGAACCTCTGACAATGCTTACATCACACGATAATATGATTTTGTCAATGTGTTATCTTATTATTAACACAAGTAAATTTTCTTCAGGTTTCTTCTGTTACTGAACATGTGACTAGTCAAGAAGGTGGAACAGCCACAGCAGATTTTGATGATGACGATGGGGGTGGCTTGGTGAGACCTTTCTCTTTCACATTTTAGATTGCGTTAATTATATTAGAGTTGATTTGACTTTTTAGGATCCTTCCTTCTGTGCTAATTTTAGTATTATACATGAGCAATTGTGAGTACTTAGTAAAATAAAAAAACATGCATGGATAAGCTTTTTGCAGTGAAGTTGCAGATCTCCATAACCAAATGGAAGGAATTATTATGCAAAAAAGTTGTTCTGGGCCTTAGAGATGTGCAATTGTGCAAATTTCTCTAGGTTCTCCTGTCAGTACCTGACTGCTGTTGCAATTGTCCACTACCTACTTTTAAAAAAAGAATTCAGGTTCATTAAAATAAGTAATAATTTGGAACTATTATTTTCTGTTTTGTTGATTGCATGTCATTTCTCATGTAAATTTGAATGGTATATCTTGGTGCCTGGTTTCTGAAATTAATTCGTAATGTAACAAATGCCTTCACTCATTTTACTTTCTTAGGTTTCTACCTACATTTACAAAACCTTCATGTATATCACTCTTGACTTAAGTCAAAGCGCTCGTGTTTTTTGTCTAGTGTCATTACTTATCACAAGCCTCTCTTTTCTGCCTAGATATGTTCAAAACATTTAGGACCTGAGGTTGACTCTAATGGAGTACTACTCAAAGCACCAATTTCCTTGCTTCCGGTTCTAGCAGTTAATATACACTTTCATGTAAAATATGGATGTGTTGGGTGCGGCACTGCTGATCAGCCAAGCTATTTAGAAATGCATATTAAGATATTATATTAATTTTTCTCTCACCGTGTTTGGATGTTGTATGAACTATAACGTCTGATGCCGTTGTTGCAGTCATTAAATGCTCAGTCAAGGGCATTGCTGATGCAGAAGTTGGATCGTACTGGCACTACTTCAAGGTTAGTAATGTTTCCATTTTTTAAAATTAACTGGAGTGTACTGTCCAAGCCAGGCGCAGTCCAATCTTTTCACAACATTATCTCTTAATTTCTGTAGCATTGTGGGTACACTCGGCGTGCTTAATAATGGTTCAGCTCCTGTTCAGTCTGGTATTACCATGCCTATCAGTGGCCAAGCTGTATTTCCTGCTGCAGCTCTTCCTGGCCAGTTTCTTGCTTCTGCAACGACCAAAATTGTTGGGAGCCCTACTGAATGTTTGCTGTTGAAAAACTTGTTTGATCCAGTTGCTGAGGTATGAGTCTTGCCTTTTACGAGTGTTTCCTGAAACTACATTTTCTCAATAGAGATAATTGCCACTGAACTGGGGATATATTGCAGAATGAACCTGAATTCTATTTGGATGTCAAAGAAGATGTTGAACTCGAATGTTCAAAATTTGGAGAAGTGAAGCATTGCTACCTTGATAGGTTTGTGCTTAGTGCTTATAGTGATTTGCAATTGTATTCTGCACAAATCCAATTCAACTAGCATGATTTCATGTAGTCTCGACACGAGTTTATACACACACTGGTGTATGCCATGTGTGTTTGCAACTATTATGTTTGTATATTATATTTCCTACCCAGTAGGGCTCTAAACACATTTTGCTTTTTTTTTTTTTTAATACAGGAATGCTGCTCAGGTGTACCTACGTTTTAATAGCAAGGAAGCAGCCTCAAGTGCTCAACGTTCAATGCACAACAGATGGTTTGCCCAAAGATTAATTTCGGCCGTCTTTATGGTAAAATCCACTCTCAACTTATATTTCATGTTATTTACACTATTAAGGTGTGCACCTATTGTTTATGTCTGAACCGTGTTGTTTGTTGTTTGCAGCAACCACATGATTATGCAGCCAAGTTTGGAGATGCAGTTTGAGGAGCTGAATCTGATTGAGCCCATCGCCTCGTGGCAATTGGGATGCTTCCAGTCGGATATTATATTTTCATGGGGTTTAGTGCAATCAAGGTTTTTGTTTCATTTTGTAATCAAACATGGCAATTACAATGCTTTTTTTGATCTTTCACTGTTTTTCGCATCTCGGTATTGTATGATAGCATAGTATCTTCTGTTTCAGTTTTGTGTCATATCATTTTAAATTTTGTCTAGCTGGATACTTTGAGAAGATTACTTTGTGATATCCATTTCCTCTACTCTATTGTAAGGAATTGAGTGCAATTTTTTTTTTTTTTTTTTTTTTTTTTTTTTTTGTTTTTTGATTAGGTAAGAATTCGGATTCGCCGAGGCGCTATCCGATCGCATCCTTGTGGATGAGGTCTAGAAGACCTGGATCAGTAAGCAGTGCTGGGTTTCTAGTAGAACGGGCCATTCGGGTAATAAAATCGGCCACTTGATTACCTTTGCGAAGTATATGAAAGAATCTCACTTCGCGAAACCCACGAAGTAGGCAAGATATTTCTGTCATTATCATTTCAATTTCCCATGGGCACTTCGTCCCATGTTTAAGATAATTTATAATAATTAAGGAGTCCCCTTCAATGATGATTCTATCGGTACATAGCTCATATGCCGTTTTTATTCCTAAAAGTAGGGCCCAGGCTTCTGACATTAAGGCTGACTGTTTTCCGATTTCTTTTACCCCTGCTCTAATTGGTTCCCCTTCCCCATCTCTAATAATGAAACCAGCTGTACTGTTGTGTCTGTTTGGTGCTGAACCATCAAAATTTAGTTTCAGAAATCCTAATGGGGTTTTTTTCCCATTTCTGAACTATCTTTCTTTGCTTTTCATAACGCAATCGTATGTCCTTATCCTTTACTCTCCCTTTTCCCTCAACCGATTCTCTGGTAGTCTTATGCCAGTTACTCAGATGCATTTTCACAATCTGTTCATGGTTGTCGATCGATGTCTGTTTTTGTTGCCGGAAAACCACTTGGTTTCTTGTATACCATGCCACCCACCAGTTGTACGCCATTTCCTGCTTCTGATTGCTGTTTAGTTGTTCCGCTAGTTTATTCATGATGGGTTTAGTCTTCCTTGATGATTCCATTACGTCCATTATTGACTTTTGAATCTTCCTATCTAGTTTCTTAAAAAAGGAATTGTACTTACATTCCAAGAAAATATGTGCCGCATCTTCTTCACGGTGATTACATATTGGACAATACGAAGGTATGGCCACACCACGTTTTGATAGTAGTGCCGCCGTTGGTAATCCTTCTTGTACCACCTTCCATAAAAAAAATTTAACATTTGGTGCCACATCAATTTTCCAGATCCAATTGTTGTCATCTACCGTTAGGTCGGTGTTTTTTGTTACTAATTTATATGCGCTTGATGTAGAAAACCAGCCCTTACTGTCAGCCCACCAGTAAAGTCTGTCTTCCAGAGATACTGACGGAACATGTATTTGTGCTATTTGCTCCACAATGTCATTAGGAAGAACTGTCCCCAGTTTTTGGATATCCCAGTTACCATTGGTCAAATACGTCTCCACCTTTTCATTTATGTTTATCTTGTTTGGTTGTATGCAATGTTGTATAAGTGGTTGAATATTAGTCCATCTATCTTGCCAGAACTTAATCGTCTTACCATTACCTATTGTCCAACTCAATCCAGATTTGAAAATCGGAAGTAATTTCCGCAGTTGAGACCATTTCCACGATGCAGACCCTCTTCCCTCACACTGGAGTAAGTGTTCTGTTTTTAGGTATTTATGATGAATGATTTTCTAGCCCATAAATTAGCCGGTTCGGCCAAAATTTTCCATAGTAGCTTAAGCTGCATTGCCTCATTCATGTCTTGAGTTTTTCTAATCCCCACACCGCCGGCCACTTTTGGTTTACATACTCTATCCCACCCGATTAGCGGTTTGTGTTTACTATCTTTGTTCCAGAAAAAAGATCTATTAATTTGGTCCAAGTGTTTGTGTATTGTTGGTGGTAGCATAAAGCTTTGCATAGCATAAAGTGGCTTTGATGCTAAATTTGTGTTAATTAATACTGCCCTTCCTTGTTGGGATAGTGCATTTGCCCGCCATTTTGATAACTGGTTTGAGGTGTTGGTTATTATATCTTCAAACGTTGTTTTGTTTACCCTACCATTTATAATTGGGCAACCCAGATATCTATCTAGCTTGGTTTGTTTAGAAATGCCTAGGCATCCTTCTATATCTGGAATGCGGGTTCTTGGTATGCCTTTGGTAGTTTGAAAGGCCGATTTGTGATAGTTGATTTTTTGACCAGAAATTTGACAGTATTCATCTATAATCTTTTTGACTTTTGAGCATCCCGTCATGTTTCCTTTCGAGAAAATGATTATGTCATCAGCGAATGCCAGGAAAGGGATTTTTGGACAGTTCCTTCCAAAAGAGAACCCCACTGCATTGTTTGGTAGGTTCGCCTCATTGGAAAGTTTTCTAGCCAAAACTTCCGCCCCAAGTAGAAACAAAAATGGTGACAAGGGATCCCCTTGCCGTAAGCCTCGTGTTGGAGTAAACACATCTGTTGGGCCATTGTTTATGAGTACTGAGAATGAGACCGTGGTTATACATTCCATTATTAATTCAATGAACTTGTTGTGAAACCCATATTGTTTTAACACTTGTTCTGTGAAGGCCCAATCTACTCGGTCATATGCTTTCTCCATATCTAATTTGATGGCTAGCCATCCATCCACTCCATTCCTATTTTTGAAGGAGTGGAAAATTTCATGAGCGATTAGGACGTTATCTTGAATAACTCTGTGTGAAACAAAGGCGCCTTGTAGAGGGTGAATTAGTTTCCCCATCACTTTTTTTAGCCTATTTGTAAGTATCTTTGATATAATTTTGTAGATTATTGAGCAAAGGCTTATGGGCCTGTAATCTGTTGTTTTAGTCGGATTGTCACATTTTGGCAGTAGAGATATAAATGTGTGATTTATTTGTTTTAAGATTTTCCCAGTGTGGAAAAAGGCTTTAATTGCTTGAATTATATCTAGTCCGACAATTTCCCAGTAAGTTTTATAGAATTCTGCCGTTATACCGTCTGGCCCAGGGGACTTATTACATCCCAGGTTAAACACTGCATCCTTGATTTCGCCATTTGTTGGTGGAGAGATAAGGAGCCAGTTGTCTTCATCAGTAATTAGCTTTGGCAGTAATTGCACGTAGGATGACATGAGACTTAGATTACCAGACTCTTTTGTGAATCGTTTCACAAAGTCCAATTTGATTTCTCTCTTTACATTATCTTCACCTTCAATCAGGGTTCCTCCTTGGGAAGTAATACTTCCGATATATTTCCTATTACGTCTCCCGGATGCTACTCTATGAAAATAAGCTGAGTTTGTATCTGCTAGTCTTAGATGTTTGGATTTAGCTCGTTGGCTCCAATATTCTTTTTGAAACATCAATAGTTTTTCCTTCTTTTGTATCAAATTGGTTTCTTTGGTTAGTGTCTCATTATTAGCTTGAGTGTTATTATCCGCTTGGACTCGAATTAATTCTTGTTCTACTTCTGCTAACTGATGAAAGATATTTCCAAATGTGTTTTTGTTCCAATCTTTTGCCTTCCTTTTGAGAATTTTAGTTTTATGCATTATTTGAAACATATGTGACCCAACGCATTTTGCTCTCCAAGATTGTTTTACTATGTTCTTAAAATCTGGTCTATGAAACCATATATTTTCCATCTTGAACGGGGGTGGTTTAAAAACCCCCTTTGATTCTAACTGTACAAAAATTGGACAATGATCTGACGTCGAGAATGCACCATTTTGTGTACTTATGTTTGGGAAGACATCAAGGAATGGTTGCTGAACTAATACCCTGTCAAGCTTCTCTAGAATATTGTCTTCTCCGTGTTGTTTCTTTCTCCAAGTAAATTTATTTCCTGACCATGGTATTTCACTTAGGTAGCATGGATTTTTGAATTGATTTAGTCTGTTGAATCTGTTTATAAGAGGCACCCCTCCACCCTCTTTTTCACTACTATGGCCGATTTCATTTAAGTCTCCAATCACTAGACATGGTACTTTTTCATGTGCTATGTGGCTCGTAAGTGCTTCCCAAAACTCATTTTTGTCTCTTTCTTGGGGTGGACCGTAAACAGCGAAAATCATCCCTCTAAAGTTATACTCTAAATTTACATATTCCATTCCAATTATTCTGGGCATATGTAGCTTAATTGTTAGTTGTTCATTTAGCCGGTGGTTATCATTCCATAATACACCTAAACCGCCTGAACGGCCAACCCCGGGGGACCAAATTGCCTTATTGAATCCACTGCTTCTCCATGATGATTCTTCTGGAACAGTGTCTGTCTTTGTTTCTGCAATAATTAGGACATTTAGATGGTTATTTATCCTCATAGCATTGGCATCAGTCCAGAACGTTCTTTTTCCTATTCCCCGCACATTCCAGAAACATACTTTCATTTTTCACTTTTCCATTCAGTAAATAGGCTATAATATCCAAGCCCATACAGAGAGTTTGTTTTCTTTGTTATGGTTATGTCATTCAGTCTTTTATGTTGATCAAAGATCCAGTTTTTTCCTTTTTGAGACAATCGGTAGCACACATATGGGCTAGGCAATTGAGTTTTCTAATTCAAAGCCATTTGATATTGTAATTGTATTGAAATAACTTTGATTCTTTTTAACTTGAACGTTTGAATCCTTTCCTTTTGGTAAACTTGTTGAATTATTCCAAGACTTTGGTACATCGGTGAACATTTTAGCACGATACTTTCTCTAATAGTTTTGGTTCGTTTGGATAGCCAACAAAGCTTATATCTCAACCTTACAGGACTAGCATCAAAACTACTTTCTTTCCCACAGCTAATCTTTTCCTTAGTGCTTTGTCGGTTTACATTTAAACTCTTAATATGTGGTCGACATTGCTCATACGTACCTATCGCTTTCATCCCTGCAATATCTCTTAAAGACCCAGCAAAGCATATGCAAAGTTTAGATTGATGTTTAAATGTTTGCCTTCTATGTTTAGTTATTTTGACCTTGGCATTCAATTTATTATCCTGTCTAGTGACACCTCTAGTGTATTTGGGAATAATATATGAGCGTTGACAGCCCTTCTTAAACATTCCGATGGAAGGCCATAAAGGATTGAAGAAGTTTATGAGCACAATAGTTATCATACTGAACATAATACCCCATTTACAAAGATTTTGACTTACATACCATTTATCATCTCCAATTATACTCCATAATAGACTACTGTTACTACACTGCTTCCATGCATTCCAACAATACTTCCTAAAGCAAGAAAGGTCCCAAGTAATTTTACATGTCAGTACACCCTTTCTAACAAAAAACCCTACAGATTTCATGACCCCAAAATGCCATACAGGCTGCAATTCAAACCTGACCTCCAAGCACATATAGGTCAATTGGAGGGAGATAAAAGATTCATGTTCACTAGCCTTACTAACTTCTTCAACAAAATACTTACTTGATGGTTTTATTTCCATTAGAGGCAGACAGCGCACCAAACCATCCCACTGCACTGCGAGCCCTTCCTCCTTAAGCTTGCTACACATGTTTCCCCTTCTTGCTTGTGCCACCCATCAGAGTCAGAGTAGAACAAGCAGAGTCGGGAACATTGAGTGCAATGTTCCCGACTAGGCTAGAAAATAAAATAAGTTCAAGATAATGCATTTAATTTACTAATTTCAACTCTAACATGTGCTTTGATTGTTGGATTAATTAAATCGTTCATGAATTTAACAAAGCCTATGTGCGAATCGAACTCATGTGCATGAGCACTTTGTTTATGGCCAACGATAATCCATGTCTTCTAAATGATGATTAAACTTATTTTGATATTGTATGAAAAACTATGACAGTAAAGTAGAATCGTAAAATATTAACACATTGTTTCAGCATAACACAGAAGAGAGAAAGCATGTGAATTGAAATAAATGACTGTAACAGAATCCATTTACAATGGTTCAACTTCAACAGCTACCACAACACAAGGCATTAACACCACCAAATGACTAGGTTGTCTCCACCGAATGAACCACCACCTATTCTGCATATAGATAGGCAAACCTCCCAGGCTATGAACAATGATTCTAGATAGCTAGGCAATCCATTTGAAATGCTAGAAATCATAATGCAAAACAGCAAAAACCGGTAATCAGAATGAGTGATTACGGTTTTGCTGTTTGGTACGATAAAACTCGGAATGAAATCGATGAACGGGTAATCCTCTCATCCCCAAATTTGGGCATTTTTCATGCCTCCCCTAAACCCAAGGAATAAGCCATTCACAATTTCCTCCCTCCCCAACTCAAACCCAATAGCCCCAATCTCCATCTTTCTTCGACCGTTTGCCGCTGCTACAACCACCACCACCATCATTGTCACCGCTTCTGCCACCGTCTAAAGCCACCGCCATCGTTCGACGCCGCAACCACCGCCACCGCTACCGTCTCTCTATCTCTCTCTCTCTCTCTCTCTGACCTGGGATTGTCGCCGCTGCCACCATCTGTAGTCGCTGCCACCATTAGTGTTCTACCATTCGAGCATGATCCTGGCGCCACCATCAGCGTTCTCCCTTCATCGCTCTCTTCTATTGCTCGAGCTTAACCCCAGTGCCACCATCGGCGTCCTCCCTTCTCCGGCCTTCATATCCGACCTTCAGACCTCCAATCCGCCACCAATTTCAGATCTACTACCCTTCTAGCCTCTTATTTACAGTCTATCTCCTCAATTTTAGATCTACAACACCCATGACTTCTTTTTATTCCGACAACCTACCAAACAACATGTCTCAGCAATAGTTTATTCCAATTATTGATTCTCATTCCCATTCCGATTACTATACTCGTGATTCATGATTACTGAGAAGCTAAAACACGAAGCACAAAAACGTTTATGGATCTATTCCAATTCCACAAAATTGTATTCAACAAATATGAACACAAGAAGCACAAAAACGAAATGAAAGCCGAATTGAATAAAGTGAAATAGATCCGAAAACAAACAATCATGATTCATGATTACTAAGAGCAAGTTGATCAGCCAAATTTTAGTATCGATACTTATAATAATATTAATAAAAAAAAATAGAAGAGAGGTAGCAACGATACTTGTGGGATACTTAATAAGTATCGATACTATAAGAGGAGAGAAAAAGGTTGTGCCAGAAAACTTTTTTTCCTAGAAAAAAGGGGTCAAAAAACTGTCGTTTTGGGTAGGGTAGAAAATGAAACACACCATTTCAATGTACAAGTTCTGCATCATATTTGACCAACGATGGGACTAGTGTCGACATTCCATTGGTAGTAGAAGTGAGTGGTTGTGATTAATTTACATGGATGGCCATGATCTCATCTTGGTTTAACTAAAACACAATTAAAATATGTAATTTTTTACATTAAAAATATAACAAATGAAAAATAAAAAATTGACATTATACTAGATTTCTTTTTCTCTATACATAGACATCAATTTTGCATATGTTTGACCATATTTTTTTTAAAAATATTTCCTTTGGAGACAATTATACTACATCCATCCAAAAATACATGGACTTTACTATTCACGCACACTTTTTTAAGAAGGTAAAAACTATATAAAATATTAACTTTTTTATTAATTTTTTGTTAATAATTACAAACTTATTGATAATAAGTTTGTAATTATTCAAAAAAAAGTTAATATTTTATATAGTTTTTTAGCTCCTAAAAAAGCGTGCATGAATAGTAAAAGTCCATGTATTTTTGGACGGAGGGAGTATATATATAAACAAAATAAGTAGTGCTTATTTATTTTATAAATAATAATAATTGTCACAATACTTGGATTAATTTTTCTCTAAATTTCATTATCTTTTGTGTAATTTCCTTTTGTTTAATCAATATAATGGAGTTTGTTATTTTATTTTAAATCTCAGAAGTGGATTGTGTATACTTTTACTTATCATTTTATATATAAATGATCTAAATTTCATAATTCAATTTTAGTTATTAAATACTAATATAATATTATAATCATATTATAAACATGTTGGTAAAAAAAATAATAATAATTTTATGATAGAGATGGATTGTGATATGATAGAGATGCTATTGTTAAAGTGGAAAAAATAAGGAAGAGATGCTATGCTGATGTGGCGGAGAGAGATGATTAAAATAATAATAATTTTAGTATCTTGAATAATAACTGATAAATATGGTCTGAGAAGCTAAAACACAAACCTTTCCAATTCCACTTAACTAACAATCATAATTCATGAACCAAAATGAATTCAATAAAATAGATGTTCGGATTTATTTAAAAAAATTGAAATGAAGGTCATACCCCTGATTCCGATAGGGTGGTCGGGTTGCTGGACATATCTTCGGAGAAGCCCCAATTCAAAGAGAAACGAAGAACCCTAGTAGAAGAGCTAGGCTACCGTGCACACAACGTCCAAAGGTCAGATAGTTAACTTAAAGAAGGTAGAGAGAAACCTAATATACGCCGCAAATCCGCGTTTAGCGCTGCTAATGCAACGTTGAATGTGACGTTTTAGCAACGTTGGATTAAACGTTTCAGCAATGTTCGTTTCGACGTTGTCATTTGTCCTACACAACGTTGTTAATTGGAGGATGGTGAGCGGGTCAGACACTTTAAAAATGTCCAATCCGACGTTGCTAAAGTGGGCCTCGTCAAGCCAGACAGAAACGTTAAATTCAACGTTGCAATATGAAAAATAGAGGTTATACAACGTTAAATCGGACGTTGTTAACAACAACACTGGATCAACTTGAAAGTTCTATTATCTTTGTTTTTGTTGGGTAGTATGTTGGTGAAAATTTAGTGTGATGTCTGCACCTTTTATTTTGTTGGGGCGTTTTACCTCTCGCGGAGTGTTTTCAAATATCATTTGTGGTTATTTCAGGGAAAACACGTTACTTGAAAACGTCTAGATTGCCTCAGTTCTCATATTAATGATAGAAGATTACAACTAATAACTTAGTTAAGAAGTTTTTTCGGGTCGCCACCGTGTCCCACCTCAGAGGGAATCATTGTTGTTCTCTTCCTCTGATGGTGAAACATTCTTCGGCGGCACTACGACGACCCGGAAGTGAGCGTTGCCTAAGTAGCTAAAAACCAAACCCGCGCCTACCCGCACGCCACGCGATCTCGCGAACGTATTCCATCCTTGTGCGAGCCAGAGTGCCCCGGAGCTGTTGCGCTCTACCCAGATGCTGGTGCCTCTCCTCTCGGGCCCATTAGTCAGCGTTATTCTTTCGACGCCCGCCAGCCCGTATTCTTCCTCGAAGTTGGATGGCAGAGGCTGCATATGTCAAGATCTATTTATTGAGTTGGGATTATTGTAAATCGGATGTGAGACCGAAGGGGGCTTACCAGTATTTGTGTGAGCGAGAAGTCTTCTACCCACCAGAAAAAATCCCTAGGGCTGCTCCCTGTGACCGAGAAGAAAGGTCTTGGTGTGTTACCGACCGCCATCTCTTCTTCCCTCAAACGAGATGTTGTAATTTTGACCCTCTCATGGCCTAATTTATAGTGGGAAATACATTCTCGTTTTTTGTGAGGGTTCCTTAATACAACGTTGAATATGAAGTTGTTGAAACGTTACATTGACCGTTGCAGCAACGTTCAATTTGACGTTGTTACAACGTTACATTAAACGTTGTGTTATGAGAACTCCCATAACAACGTTTAATTGGACGTTGCTAATTAGGCCATCCATAAATACATCAATATTTGCGTTTCATTATTGGCATACACGAAACACAGGTAATGGCATCAAGCCCAAATTGCTTTGTTAAATATGGCATGTTCAATGATGGAACCCGTTTCATTGTTGAAGTAGGGAGACACAGTCGTCCGCCGAAGGAGGATGCTTGCAACTGCAAGCACATTAACTATACACATTATTTTCGATGCAATCTATTTTCTGTGCAGGTTTGCCGCTTCATGCATTATAGTATACATAGATGATTGAGCAGATAACAGATATATTGATCGTTTTGTACGACGACGTGTCTCCGTCGCGCTGTCGCAGAGTAGCACAGTATGCAGTTGATAATAGTAGTGCGCCCTGCCCAAGATCTGATGATGACATATGCATTCCAGCAGGTGCAGATTCGGATATACCCAAACATTCCTGAAGAGTCGGTCGGTAGTTGTTCTGTTCAATACAACAACCCTTGCTGAAATGTAACGTTTAAAACCGTTTGTAATTTTAGATATGGGACCAACTGATGTTCGTTTTGGTTGATTGATTGCTTTTTTTATATTGTCTCTACGTCTTCATAACAAAAAACATTCAACTGTCAACTCTTAACTTCATAGACAAAAAAACAAACAAATACAACATGGATAATTCCATCTATCATGACTCCTAAACATGGTGTAGAGGTCGACCTTCCTGAATCCGCAATGCTCTAAATCTATCAAATTGGTCTTGGAAGGGAGTATCCCATCCGTTGACGCTCGGGTGATGGTATGCCGTCCATTCATGCGTTGGAGTAGGTAAAGGAGTGTTGGGATGTAACCATATCTGCAAAAAGGGCAAAAAGTATAGTATAATGTTAAGTGTGGTAATTTATGATATTTAATTTATGGTTAGAGCGAGAGTAACAGATATCAGACTCACCGCTGCGAAATGATCTTGGTTCCCTATACAGGCCATGCCTACTATTGTTTCGTGAGGTGCGCCATTTGGTTTTTCGATGTACACAGGGAGGCATGTGAACGACATGTACCAAGATAATACGACAAGGGGCACCTTGTAGACGGTTGCGAACACAAGACCCATGATCGACAACTCGATCCAGTATCTCCGGTCACCTCCCACTATGCCGGAGTAACTCTACAGGCCGACAAAGTCTCGCACCGAATACCCTCCCATGTAACAACCAGCGTAAAGGTGATAGTTATGCTCCAAATGGTTGCATAATAACCCTTTCATATCTGCGAACCGTGCGTCCCCTGGTTGTAACATCAGTTGCGCCAAAGCTCGATATCCGCAGTGACCATCTCCCACGGTGTTGACGGCTGCCGCAATGTGCCTGAACATGAAAGGGTCCACATTGTTTTTGCCCCAGCTAAAACCCCAATATTGTGCATCAGAGGGAGGTCGGGACTGTTGGTCCCGACCGCGGCGACCTGATCTGGCTTCCTCCCTTTCAAAATTCGCCCGATATTCCTCATATCGCAAGGGATTCGTTCTGCACGGGTTCCTCCTCCCTCTAGGTCTTCCCTTTGGCCGTATGCTACCCCACTCCGGTGGGTTCAGATCAGGGTCACAAGTATCATTGGATGCAGTGTACGAAGCCGACATGGCATAGGGTAAGGCCGCATTGTCTGATTCATCCCACGTCAGATCTCTCCAAAATGGGTGGATGTCGTCAGGTGTTATTGGAACTTCTTCAGCAACAAAAGGTTGAACATCGCGCACACACGGCAACCCATAACATATTCTCCAATACCGATCGACGCACTATGAAGGTACTTTTCCATTGACATCTTTCCTCCAATGAGCGTAGAGATGTTCGAAACACTTCTTCGAAACCACGTGCTTAATCTCGTCGAATAAGGGGACTTCGTGTGCGTTAGTTGGCCACTTGAAACGATCTATCTCCAACGCAGTCTGGAGCTCATGCACCTGACATTCATTCACTCGATGAATGGCATCCACCACGACACAGAAATCACCTATGGACGAGTGTAATGCGTCCTTCAACACTTTATGTTGGCCTTCAACCCTACGCGATGCATCATGTGCTCGAGGTGAACGAATGTCGAAATGTAGTAAAGGGGTGACAATGGTAACAGCGGCAACGATATGCGTACCTATTGGTTGTCCTTGTTTCAAAGTTCAGGACGTGGTCGTTGTGAAATCTGACAATGCTCGTCCGGTGGATCAGCCACACTGTTTCCAGGTACCCCATGACACTGGGCAATGGCTGCCATTGGGCATGAAGCCATATACGCCGCCTCTCGAACGACTCCTCCATTGAAGACGAGAATAAACCCCACACGCGATTCTTGAATAAAATTGGAAGTTTAAAATTTTTTGTAATCTTCAAAACGGCCTCTTCACACTTGCGAGTTACATGTAACCAACACAGTAGATGTTGCACATCGGGGAAGACGACCCTGAGCGCAGCGAGAAGGCCCAGCTCCTGATCTGTCATGATCGAATCGGGCGCTTTTCCCTGAAGAATAACACATAGGTTGTTGAGCACCTAAGAGTACGTGTCCACGTCCTCGTGATCCATAAAGGCATATGCGATGCAAAAGTTATTTCCTGTTGGCGTTAAGCCGATTATCTCGCACAGGGCGACGTTGTACACGTGGATGCAGTGCAACAACGTACGAACATTAGCATAGCACTTTATATGGAAGAAATGTACGAAGACGTAGGATATAGTACTTATGCGTTGGTCTTGTACGTACTATCCATGATGATGATGTACGAGTATTTGTTCAAGAGTCGAATCCCATCCGGGTGTGCGAGAAAAAGGTCATTCAATATATTGTCATCGCCTGGGCTTCTCCTGAATTCGTAGTAGTAGCCCCTTTCTCGAAGAAAATGGAGGGTATCCTGGGTCATCGTTCAATTACCTCTCTCTTCAACGAAGATCTTGTTGAGGGTGTTCTCCAGTGATCGCGCTGAGGTGACGCTAGTCGCATCTGCTTGCCGTAGACCGTACGAGATGGCCTTCGGCGGAGCTCCTGTATCTTTCATCCACTTGCACATTTTCTTCTCCCCTGGTGTCATCCTTCCAACGTAAGCATGACCCTTCAATCGCTGAGGGAGGCGATGGTTGTGCGTTCCATTTTGCACGTTCATCGTCCACATACCCGGTCCCCCTTCATGACCAAGTAAGAAGAACGGGCAATTTCTTAGTTTGCTCTGTGTGCTGCGAATCTGCTTCCCTCTTGTATTGTGGGCATCATATAAGGCCCCTCCGGTACCCCCGGAGCTCCTCATTCTCACTCCAAACACCAAAAGGCCTCCTCTACCATGCCTTCAACTCTGTACAGTTTCGTCAAGACAATTGAGTTCTCGGATGGCACCCGTTACACTATTAGAGTGACGAGACACAGTGTGCCGGCTGAACGTCACATTTGCAACTGCAAGCACAGGAAGTATCGCATTTTATTTCCATGCAATTTATTTTCTGTGCAGTGTCGTTGCAGGTCTAAGAGGTCAAGGGAGGTCTATTTCTGCTGTATGGAGTCCGACATTGACCCTGAGTCGTACTATACTCGCGTGTTGGCGCAGACAAAGGATAATATCAGAAGTCTGTACAACGACCACTACTAGAATTCTGCTATTTAACATCGGCTAATTTACATCGGTCAGAAAAACCTGCCATGTTAAATAAACTTTTAACATCAGTTTATAAATTTGCGATGTAAATAAAAGTATAGACATCGTCCTATTTATTTAACAAATGTTAAATATGTGTTTTAAAAAATATTTAGAAGGCGCAGAAGTAAAATTGAATTCATTTGAACACCCGCTCCATTTTAGAAGCGCTTCTTTCTTCATTCTCATTTCCTCAGAAAACCGACACCCCTCCACAGCCTCTCTTCCGAGTCCCGTCGATGGAGCTTGAAGAACCCTGACATCTCCAACAACCAGTTCTCGTCTCTAGCCTCTTCCTTCCATCTCGTTGTTCGCCTCCCTCATCGCTCCCCTGACCCGTCTCTCTCGTCGGCTCGCTGTCCTCCTGGAGGCTGGATCTCGCCATCGTCGAACACCTTCGAAGGCTTTGTCTTAGCGTCTTACCATCTCCTTCCCGCCGCATCATCCTCTCGTAGTCTGGCTCTCACCGCAGTCGGTCCTTTTTTCTATGGAGGTAACATATCTCTCATCTTTCCTATCCGGGCTCTCTCTTTGCTTCCCAAATTCTAGGGTTCGAAATTTTGGGATTCCAAACTCGAAATTGTTTATTTCACTTCCTGATTCGATTGATTTTTTATTGTGAATTGATTGTTTCATGTGGTCGTCTTCTTCTGAATCACCGACTTCATCCAAAGCTTGGATCTCGTTGCTGCGGTTGCAAGTAGGTCGTGCTTACTTTTTTTTTTTTACCAATGCAGGAACTTCAAGACTCGAATAGTTGGTATATTAATCCCCGCTTGTTTCGCTTCCTCGCACTTCGTTTTTGCTGCTGATTGTATGTGAATCTAAAAAGGTAGATAGTAAAACCCAAAGCAGCAGAAGGGGCAAGACATAGCTAAAAGTTTGAAGATCTTCGACCCTGGGATTGTTGGCGGCCTCTTCCTTCCCAACTATGTCTGCATTTATTTTTCCAGTGAATTATGGTCTCTGCTTCAACTTTTGGTGTTTCGAGTGCTACTGAAATCTTGATTCTTTCTGCAGGTTAAAAAGTCACCATACGCTGCTGCATCTGCTCAACAGGTTATCCTTTTTGTCAATAAGACTATATCCCAATCCCCTAAAACCCACCCTACCTTCACAGGGAGGGGTTGTTAATCAGTTAAAATTGATTGGCTAACTGGCTTAATGATACTCTTTGCAGGAAAAGAAAGCTTTGGGAATCCTTCGTGATGTATTTATTGCTCATGTTCCGGTATTGATTGGCTAACTTGCGGATGCATTGCCCAGTAAGTAGTGGACTTAGTAGCGCGGCCCGCTCAAGAAACTATGGAGACTTACGCGTTCCAGCAAGCGCTAATCGAGATTCAACAAGCGACACCTGCTGAGTCGGTTGGGAGCATCTGATCAAAATGTTTCTATGTATTCAATGTATGATGTATCTGCGATGTGAAATCTATGTTTATTCTATATGTTATATATTCGGCAATGCATCCGCAATGTGTAATCTATGTAATTCCCTTGATTTTAAACGTATTACTTCAAGAAGTACAAATAATGACTCATATTCATATTCGGTTGAATGAAATATAATAAGAACATACCCATTATTTTAAAATTCGCTTGAATAGATACATTGACGTGTGTTCATATTCACTGGATATTGGTTTAATTAACTCGACATCAACTGAGGTGAGTCGATGTCGATGAGTAATGCAGATCAAAATGCAACGTCGGATAAAACATTTCTATACCCAATGCAACATTGAATAAAACGTTGCTTAACCCTAGCAACGTAGGGTTACCCTAGGGTCTTCATATGCAACGTTGGTTTCAATGTTTTAGAATCCTATGCAACATTGTTTCCAACGTTGCTTAACCCTAGCAACAACCCTACATACCCTACTCCTAGGGTTCCCCAGGGGTGTCCCTATGCAACGTTAGATAGAACGTTGCTTAACCCAAGTAGCGTCGGATCAGACGTTGCTTAACCCTAGCAACGTCTGATACAACATTCTATTGTGAAGTGCCTATAAAAGCCTCCCCACACGGACTTATCCATCCACCCCGACCCCTTTAACACTTATGCTACCTAATGTCTAATCCCAATAGGCAACCCACTTACTTCACAAAGGACGAAGTAACGTCCGAGGGGATCGGCTATCAAATTAGAGGGACGAAACACCGTTATCCACCTAAAGAAAGCGACTGCAACTGCCAACATCGGAAGTACAAGCGGGCATTCCCATGCTGTCTTTTCCGAGTCGTATGTCAAAGTGGCTCAAGGAGATCGGTGCCGACAGATATCGGATGCCACCACGACGCCATGATGTATATCAACGACCGAGAGGCCTACCTATCCGAAATGGGAAATAGGATTACGGAAATGCTAGACATGTTCTACCGTGATGTTTGTCGGCATTGTATCCGTGAAGTTACGACGTTCGTGATTGAGAGGGTAGTGGGTCCGGGAAACGATAGGTTGCGGCAGTACGCGTTCATCGAGGTGCAAATCGACATTTCTACCACTCTAGATGAGTCTGTTGGTAGTTGTACACCCAATTACGTTAGTAGCCCGTAACTGGTTATATGTAGACTCATTGTATGTAATATATGCATGTATTATCATTTTCACATTTGACAATGACAGAAGGGTTTAATGGAGATGGAGGTGCCCGAAATTTAAACCATTATATATATATATATATATATATATATATATATATATATATATATATATATATATATATATATATAAGATGAGGCGTCGATCAGATACAAGTGTGAACGTACGCTTTCATAAATTTATTAATTCATACTAGTTCCATTACGAGTAAAATCCATCCGCCAAAATTCAAAATCAAAATTTGCAAGTTTAATTTCAACGGTTACAATTCAAAATTTGACAGTTTTTAATTTAGTTTACATACTGTATGACAAGTTTAATTTATTAATTCAAGTTTAATTTATTAATTCATACTGTAGATTTGTCCTATGGATTGTATGAAAAGTTCAACTTCAATTTACAAAATTCAAATTACATCGTCCAAACGAACGTTCTAATAATTACAACGTCCAAACAGACGTTGTAATTTGAATTTTTGTAAATTGAATTACAACGTCCAAACGGATGTTGTAATTTGAAGGGACACGGATGGGACGTTGTCCACCTGTCAACAACGTCGAATCCGACATTGTGCTTCTTTTTATAAGAAGTACAACATCGGAAGCGATGTTTCGCTTCTTCCTCCACAAACGTGACCGATTCGGGAGAGCGAGCGAGTAGGCGATTTCGGCGATTCGGGAGAGAGAGTGAGATAGAGCGAGAGAGCGATTCGATTCCGGGAAAAGAGATCGATGGTGAGATCCAGTGGAAGAGGTTATGGAGGCGCAGACGATGGCGGATCTGGGCGAGGTGGGGGAGAGGAGACGGTGGCCGTTGGTGGAGGCGGCCGAGGAGGAACTGGCCGAGGTGTTGGTCTAGGCGGCGGTCTTGGGGGATTAGGGCCAGGAGGCGGTCGAGGAGGTGGTGCCCGAGGTGTAGGGCGCGGCGACGATGGCGGCTCAGGGAGAGGAGGCGGTGGACACGGGGTAGGTGGATCTGGTGGTGGTGGCGGCGGAGGTGGATCTGGGCGAGGTGGTGGCGGTCGAGCAGCAGGGGGTGGTGATGGTGGCCGAGCAGCAGGGGGTGGTGGTGGTGGCGTCGGGACTGGTGGTGGTGGAGGCCGAGGTCATGGCGGTGGTTGCCCCGGGAGGGCCGCCGGTGATGGGGGTGGTGGTGGGAGAGCCGGTGCTGGCCGGAAGAGGCGTACTCAGGAGGTTTCCCCCCTGACGAGTACTCCATCGGTTAGTATGAAATTATTTAATTTTTTTTTATTTCATCGATTTAATGTTTCATTTTACCTTGATATTTTATTGTTTAATCTTATGTCGAATAACTAAATTGTTACAAATTTAGAAGTTCTTAAAAAATTATAGACACAAATTATATAAACATACGAAAACAAATTGTATAAATAAATTGTTACAAGATAGAATGTTTAAAAAGAAATAGATTGTCGAAACAGACAAAAAGAAATTACGTCGAAGAATTGTTAGAACTGAAATGAAATAAAATGAACTACTGTAAGCTGATCGAAAATTAAAATTATCAATGACATAGAACAATTCAACTTAAATGAAATAATATATTTAAAAAGTAGTTCAAAATTTAATAGGATTCTCGGATGAGGCGGTTTGAGGGGACCGTTCGCATCGTTCTTGGGTGAGACCGCAATGCGTCTTCACAGGCGGCGATGGGCGACGATTCGGCGGAGGTTATCATCACTGACTCGTCTTCGCAGATGGTGTTAGATCTCATGGCTCTTGTGGACCACGCGGAGCAGGAGTCTATGACCATGAGGGATACGGCGGTTGAGCCTGGTACACACCCGACGCGGTCGACAGCCGTGGATCATGTGGAAACTGGTGGTACTTTCTTTGGCATGACTACTGGGCTTTTGGATCACAGGGCTCGTTCCAGTACCTCTGGACACGCTCATGGAGACGCTGATTGGGCTGAGATCCTCGCAGCCGCCACTCTCTGCTACACCCCCATTGTGGGAGACACACGACAAGATGGATCGCAGGATCTTCATTTCGATTTGGAGGATATCGATGATGACAGTGATGAGGAGGTTGGGGAGGATCATCTGGTGGCTGGTGAGGAGGAGGATGGGGGAGGACATGTGCAGGAGCCGCCACCCCAGGCGGCGGGTCCCGGGGAGGGGGGCCAGGTGGAGGGGGCCGAGTAGCAGGGGGGCGAGGAGGAGGAGGACGGGTTCGAGGAGGAGGAGGAGGGGGGCGAGCAGTAGGAGGGAGGCGAGATAGAAGGGGGCAGAGCAGGAGGGGGACGATGAGCTCCCCGATGGCGCCTTGCCTCCAGGAGATCTTTTGGTCTCGTTTAGGCACCATAGGGCTCACTAGCTCTGGACGGGCTTCACACCTCCTTCCGTTCCGGCACTACATGTACGAGGGTCCCGGGACATGGGTGCAGGCGGCAACTCAGTCTGGTCTACTGGGGCTGCTTGATTTGAACTGGGACGGAGTGGATGCCCAGCTGTTGACTGTTTTCATTGAGCACTGGAAGCCGGAGATGAACTCTTTCCACTTCCCATGGGGCGAGATGACCATCACCCTCCACGACGTCGCTTGTATGATGGGGCTGCCGATTGAAGGACTTCCTTGCGCGCCTCTCCCTGACTATCTTGGGGAGAAGGAGTGCTTGCTGACTATCTTGGGGAGAAGGAGTGCTTGCCTTCCTCTACCAGGGATTAGGGGAGACCACGAGAGGCGATGCTAAAGGGCTACGTGGGTGTGCTGCACTCTTGCAGGTAACCTGTTTCTTTAATACGGTAAATATGTTCCTCTGCTTGCGAGTTACATTTAATAAGTGCTCTAATGGTTTATAATTTTCAGGCTTGGATCTGGTCGTACTTCCCTTGTTTTGCGGGTCCGCTATGCCCGGACAAGGATGCACTTGCTGATCATCCCTGATACATGGCACGCTTCGACCCGTCGAAGGCCACGAAGAGGGGGAACGATAGGGAGAGGCGCAAGCGTGAGAGGAGGCTTCGAACACAGCTGGAGCGCATGACCATCGATCAGGTAACCTGTTTCTCACTTTTTTTGATTTTAACTACAGATGTCGAGTAAACTTGTTTCCCTTATATCAGTTTTTGAACATAAGTCGAGTGGATGCCTTTTGGCATAAACCTGGATTTTACAGGACAGTTTCGCGCCTCCACCTATCGAGGCACCCTCAGATTATGTGGCGTCTTTGAGCCGTACATGCCAGACAGGGTGCTCCGACAGTTCGGCCGCGTGCAGGAGCAGCCATTGGTCGTCATCTCTCCGTCCTCCGTGCAGCAACCATTTCGCCTGCAAAGGCGTTACATCGTGACGTTTGACCTGCAGCACCACCGTTGGGCAGATCAAGACGATGAGAGATTCTACCCTGTCACCGGAGGATGATCGAGAGCTGCCAGGGAGGCGTCTCAGCTGACTACCTCGCTTGGTTCCAGCCCGGCCTTTCTATCCCGCCAATCGGTTCAACATCACCACCACAAACCATGTCGAGTGTTTGAACTCGGTATTCCTTGAACCTCGTGACCTGCCCGTCACTGACCTGATGGACACCATACTCGACACCGTGGGTGGGTGGTTCGTGAAGCGCCGGGAGCTAAGTTCAAATTCAGACAAGGTTGTCACTAACCATGTGGACACCGTTTTGAGGCAAAACGCCATGTAGGGTATATGTCTTCAATTGAAGACTTTGAGCAAACACGAGTATGACGTCCGTAAAGGGTTGTCCGCCTGGCCGGTCAACCTGTCCGCTCGGAGTTGCACATGTAAGCACTTTGAAATTGATCAGATTCCATGTGCACATGCTCTCGCCGCGGCCAAGGTACGTCGGATCGACCCATACTCCCTCGTCCATCCTCTATACAGGGTTGAGGCTTGGCGCGCGTGCTACGTAAATATCGTCTACCCAGTGCCACCTCGTGACACATGGGCGGTGCCTCCAAAAATAGCTGCGAGGATTTACTTGCCCCCGGTGGTGAAGCGTGCGCCGGGAAGGCCGAAGACCAAGCGCTATCCGTCGAAGGGTGAGGCCAGGGGGGCAAAGCTCCGTCGATAGTAGTGTGGTTTGGTGGACGTTCAGGGCAGCTGACAGAGTTATTTTGGGCAGTGATCGGTACACGCTATAATTTTTTGCCATGTTTATGATATTATGGAGGGGCTAACTTCTAGTTGCGCCAGTATTTTTTGCCATGTATATGATATTATGGGGTTATTATGGGGCTAATTGTAATGGATACTTGTAACGGATGTCATGTTTCGGCCACAGTGACATGAATTATCGGATCTATTATGTATTTCTCATTTTGTCCTACCACTATCTTGTTTTTATCTAGTGATTAGTTTCTACTTATCCTACCATTAGTGTACTGTTATCTTACCAATACCTTCTCAACATTACTGATGCACTTAGGAAAGTTGTTGTTGTAGGAGGATAGTCAAGTATAAATGTAAAGTATAGATTAGAATGACTCCCCTGTCTCATCAAATGATTACAAGACTTCCTCCCGTTGTAGTAGAAGGTTGTCAGGATCGAATCCACGAGGAAGCACGTCAGCAGATCTCAGGTAGCGGTATATCTCACAGAAAAGCAAACAAAAAGATAGAAACAAAGAAGGAAAGACAGAAATAGAAAACGAAGACAAGAAATAAAGTAAAGGCATAAACTTTACTCGATCTCGACAAGCTGTTACTCGAGATTGACAAAGGACAGCCGAAACAGAAACTGAAAATCGACGACAAAAAGCAGAAACTCAACTCGACCTAGACAAGACCCTACTCGAGATCGACAAAGGGCTTACTCGATCTCGACAAGCACTGCTCTAGATCGACAGAAACACTGAAACTTGTAAACTTGCAACTTTGAACACAGAACTCAGAATTCGACAGAAATAAATCAATATATAAAGAACTTCCAAAGCCAGGGTATCAACACCACAACGATAACCATGAAAAGTAACACATAAAGGCATAAAAGATCATGTTTTCCATCAAAATAACTTTCGTTATTAACAAATAGGCATATAGAGGCTTTCACATAAACCCTAATTATTACTAACCCTTTTGACATAATTAACCCAAGTTGCATTAAGATCACTTTCGCTTCAATAACACAAACAAGGATCACCTTCAACTCTCGCACAAGAATCATGCTCATAGGGATAAAAGACGAATTGCATAACAAGATCTGACCTTTACCGCATCAACTCACATGGCCACCGTCAGGCTCACCCCAACCCCAGAAGTGGGTGGACTACTCGCTCTTCATCATCAAAAAAGACATTAAATAACAAAAGAAACTAACTTGCATTGAATTAAATAAAGAAAGCTTACAACCAACAAGACAAATCCGCTTTCGCCTTTCCACCTTGCTTGCCACAAACTCTCTCTCTCTACTTCTCCTTACTTGAATGGAATTGAATGTGTGATTGAATGAATGAAAAACCAGCCCCTAGGGCTTTATTTATAGGCTTCTATTCCTTGCTAATCAAGGATAGAAGATATCTATCTATATCTAAAAGACTTAAAAGATAAATAAAAGCAATTTAGGAATTAAATCCATAAAGGGAAAATAAATCTAAATAGGTAACTCTTCTCATCTTGATAGATCCTGTCTTCCATAGATAGAACTTGATGTATCTCGGCAATCTCTGATTCCTTCGGCCCTAAGAACTCCCAAAGCGTGTAGGACAGCCAAACCACGTAACGCGGCTTCGGGACGCGGTTCGTCGATCTCGACCAAGGCTCCTCGACATCGAGTAGGATTCGTCGTCGACCATGGCTGGCTGGGCTTCTTGGGTAGCTCTGCTCGATCAGGCTCGGACTAGTAGCCCCTAGCTCGTCGATCTCGACAAACTCTCCTCGAGATCGAGTTGGGTGTAGTCCAGGATGCGTGACCTGGTGTGGTCGAGCAGCTGGTGCTTGTCACGGACTCGGATTGGCGCCATGGGTTCCTCGATCTCAACAAACTCCTCCAGATCGACTAGGGTTTTGCTCGGCGTCTCCGTCTTCGGCTTCTCGACATGGCACAACTCGTCGATTCCGGACATGGCGCTCCTAGTGTTGTCGATCTCGACAAGGGATACTCGAGATCGAGTTGGCTTCCGGAGTCGGGTTGTCTCTGACTCAGTGCCTAGTCAACAAGGCCTGTGCTCGGACACTCTCGTCGAGATCGAGTAACAGTACTCTAGATCGAGTAACTCTGGGTCCTAACTTGATTCGATTGGTTCCGCTGCATCTTGACCTTGGACTTCTGTAGTTGATTTCCGAGCTTTTCCGACCTTTCTCAGAACTGCTGTAATTTGCCTCGAATTCTGCGAAATTAAACAAAAATTGGTGTAGATTCTATAATTTGGAAAATAGGCATAAACTACATAGATTCTGTATTATACTAGCCCAGATGCATGAAATATATGCAGAAAACGATATAAAAGTTACTGTAAAACATGGCAGATTCAGCTCACAACAAACACCTCATACTTAAGCTTGCTTGTCTTCAAGCAATACCTTTAATTGTCATTTAGGGGAAGAAATCAAAACTCTCAACATCTTAGATTCATTTTTATATATCCCTGCAATCAACTACCATCCTCGAAAAGGTACTAGTGTCACAAATCTGTGCATGTGCAATTTAAAGAGCAACATCTACTCACAAAAGGAGGGTTATGCAAAACATTCATTCGTGACAAAGCAACAATAATCAAGAGGACTTTAATTTAAGCTCATGAAGGAGTAGATTGGTAAAAGACTAAAGGTGGGCAATGTTTTGCAATGTGGTGCTTTATGATCCGGGGAAATGGAGTACTTTCCAACTGAATTTCATACCACATTATTTCTCATAAGATTCATCACCTTTCATAATGCTTTTCTCAACAATAATGCTTTTACCTCTCTAACATCAGCACTGCCTTCTCGCGAGTCGCAAACATGGGTGTCATGAATGGCCCCGGATACTTAGTGCTTTGGACTCCTCACAATGTGTCCCATCTCTCCAAACAATTATCTCAGAGAGCAGGGTCAATCTACCTTTATCTCCTGAGGTGATTGGATTTTTTCTCACTCATTAAATTTTCCATATATTTCAAACTTTCCTGCCAAACTCCAAATAATGATAATAACAACAACACTAACACCATATAACATCTCCATAATGTAACATCATTCTCAACATAATCCCAGGATAGGACATAAGGTAAAGAATGACAATATTTAGATCATGTGGAGCAATAATTGAAATAAGGCATAGTATGGCTTTTGTGTAATGCATAAGCATAGGTAAGGCTAGGATTATAACAATATGAGCATTATATGGAAATATAAAGTCCTCTATCCTCTTATCATGCAACGTTTCAAAAGCAACTTCAAATTTTACCTCATTTTATGATTTTCAAGAAAATAATGCACTTCATTGTGACTTTCCTTTACTAGGCAATTTCATGCTATATCTCTAATGAATCCAATTTTGCATCGTCGAGTTCAATATAGTTCCATGACATTTTTTTTTTCAATGGGGGTCATTTTTCTCAGACTTTTGGAAAACATGCATATAAGCTTATAAATCAATAATGCATTCCAAAATAGCCATGTAGCAATTCAAAGAAATAAATTCTAAATATGTACAAATAATGTCAAATATGGCAAATATGCACAAAGTAAGCCCTTCCCCCACCCCATACTTAAACATTACAGTGTCCTCATTGTATAAAAACAAGGGTAAAGAAAGAAACTCACTAGACAGTTGTGCAGGGCTCCTTGATGTCGGATGAAAGAATCGCTTGGGCCGAGTATGAATATGGCTCATCCATGGACCTAAAAAGTGCAGAAGACATATACCCATAATAGAAAAACTAAAAGTGTTCAAAACCAAAAACAGACAAAAACAATATTCAAAAAGTCCCAAAAATAAATGCCTATGTACAAGCTCTAGATTTTATAGTCGCTAGGCCGACTTCTCCATTTAGCTCAAGGTGGCATTTGCAGGGCCCATGTAGCTTGGGCTTCAAATAGGACTCCATTATTGTCCATCAGCTGCAATCCTCCAGAAAGGATCTTGTTCACCACGAAAGGTCCCATCCGCTTCTTGTTGAATTTGTTAGGGAACCAATGATCCTTTGATTTGGAGACATAGAGCTTGTCTCCAACTTCATATTCTTTGGGCTCATCATTGGATATCCTACATAAGCGCACATACCAAGGCAAACCTCTCCCATGTATAGATAGATCTTTAATGGAAATAGGGGTAGAAAGATCCATACCTTGGCTTACCTTTGCAGAGACGGAATCGGGGACCACGGTGTGTGGTTGATCTCGAGTAGGGGTACTCGATCTCGACGAGGTTTCAGCTTCTGGTGGTGAGCTGCTCGAGGATACAGGAGCTGGTGGAGGTGAGGGCTGCTCGATCTCGAGTAGATCTGGCCGTCTGGTGGAGTCAGCGTCGAGGAAGGAGAAATCGAGGCAGGGCTGTGGTGGTCGATCTCGAGTACTGTACTCGATCTCGAGGAAGGCTCGGCTTCTGTCTTGCTACTCGACGACACTGGTGCTGGTGGAGGCTCCTGGCTTTGGTCGAGATCGACTAGAGTCCTCGATGTCGAGGAGTCTTGGTCGACCTTGACCCCATATTTAGTTCCTGTCAAGGCATCCGAAAAATAATTAGTCCATAACGACATACCTTGGTTTGTGTCGATTGGATTCTCTGTGTCCTTCTTTAGGATTGCCATGATCTCCTCCACCTGGGCCTCCATATCCCTCTTTTTCAGCTCCTCAGGGGTCATATTTCTTACCTTGGGTTCCCCGCAGGTAGGGGTGTGCATAAAAACCCGACACGACTGACCCGACACGAAAACACGACACGAAAAAACAAGAAACCGAAAAGACACGACACGAAAATGACACGAACCGCTAAAACACGACATTAAACGGTTCGTGTTCGGATCGGGCAAATGCCCTTGTCGGGTACCCGACACGAACCGTTTAATTTTTTTATTTTTTTAGGTACGGTATTATAGTTATAGTACTAGTATTTTATAGTCTCAGTTGAAACATATAAGTGGACTTGCCCATTTGGTTTGGACTCCGAGGATCCTTTTGTCAAAAGCAATAGGCGTGGGGTTCGATTCATATTCCCATCAATTTTTTGTCTTCAAAGCTGCATTTTTTTTTTAAAAAAAATCCCTTTTTCTATTGAAAACCCTAGCGAAAGGATGGAGAGGCAGTCACAGCTCACACAGACACAAACTCAAACTCTTCTCTCTCTCCAATTCTCCAAATCCAACCTCTCTCTTTCTCTCCAAATCCAAATCCAATGAAGCGGCGGAGGCGAATCGACTCTTTTGTCCATAGATCTGCCCTCTCTCTTTCTCTCCAAATACAACGAGCCTCCAGATCCGCCGTTGTCGGGATAGCCCAAGGCTGACTCAGTGCTCAGCGTCAGATCCGCTCGTCCTGGCGCGCGACAGGTTAAAGCGTTGCTCTGTCCTCGAGGACTGGTGCCGGCGTGCCGCTTCAGAGAGAGTCGAAGTGAGCTCGAGGACTGGTGCCTCTTCAATTTCTACCCGGAAGTCTCCTCCCTTCTCTTCCTGGATTCAATACCATGTATTTCTCTCTTGTTGATTGCATTTTTGGGTGGAATTTGTAGATATTAGGTTTTTGGTCAAATTGAAAAGTTTTCAATTTAGTGTAGATCTATCATACAGTAGGCTATTTTGAATATTTCAATTTGGTTTGGATGGAATATGTATCAAATTATTGTTTGGTGCTTGCAGTTTACAAATCAGTAGAGGTAATGACTTGCTGTTTGATAATCAGAATTAGTACAACATCTCAATTTTCGGTTCGTGGCGGATAACACGGGTATCCGACACGGAATCGTTTGGTGTTTTCATGTCGGATACCCGGTATTAACCGGGTCGTGTTCGGATCGGCGTTTTCAAGCTAAACGGTTTCGGGTACCCGACACGATTAACCGTGTCGTGTCGGGTACCCGGTTATGCACACCCCTACCCGCAGGTGATGTAGCCAGTTGAGATAGATTTTACCTCTTCCATTGGACCTGTATGCCTTTCAGTTTTATTAAAGGAATACTCAATTACCTCATCGCTGATGTTGAAGGTGAGCACCCCTTTCCTTACACTTATGTTGGCATCCATCGTCGCCAAGAAGGGTCTTCCTAGAATAATTGGACAAGAAGGATCTTCTTGCATATCAACAACTAAGAAATCAGCAGGGACAAAGAATTTACCTACTTGTACTGGCACATTGTCCACCATGCCTGTTGGAATGACCACCGTGTTGTTGGCCATGTAAAGTCTAGCATCCACAGGCTCTAGGGCACCTATCTTAATCTTGGACCAAATTGTTAAAGTCATTATACTCACACTAGCTCCAAGATCACATAAGGCACTAATTTTATATGGACCAAATCCAATGGTTATAGCAAACTTACCTGGATCTGGCCTCTTCTCCAGTATGTCCAAAATGGCTGCATTCCTCTGTAATCTCAGCCAGTGATCGCTTTTTGCTCAGAATCTCCTTCAGGAACTTGACATAGGATGGCATTTCATTGAGAGCTTCTGTGAAGGGGATGGTGACGTTGAGCTTCTGAAGCATCTTGATGAAGCGCTGAAATTTCTTTTTTGCCGGGTCCTTGGGAGATTTTGTGGGGAAAGGCAGCTTCTTTTTCTGATTCGGAGCCAGAACAGATGTCGGACTTGCTGCAGTTTTCTCGGTCTCGGGTTGGGTGTCCTCGATATCGACCAGCTCCTTCTCGATCTCGACCACTGTAGTCGACTTCGGGTTGCTGTGTAGTGCAGACGAGGGTTTCTGTATATTCTCCTCGAGATCGAGCAGTCCCTCCTAGAGATCGACTAGGGTGTTGTCGATGTCGACTTGCTGCTGGTCGACTTGCTGTTCTTCGTTCTGCTGCTTTCTGACTTCTAACTCTTGCAGTTGATGGCCGCTTCTGAGTTTTACAGCAGCGATGTGTCCAATCTTTCCCTTAGGATTTGGTTCTGAAGATCCAGGGAGCGCACCTGACTGTCTGGGGATTCCTGCTGCTAGCTGGCCTATCTGTGTATCAACTGATTTCCGCCATATATCAATTTCCCCAAGCCTAGAGTTGACTCCTTGCATCTAAGTGTAGACGGAGTTGAAGGACTGTTTGGTTTCTGAGTGATTCCTCCGTATTTCCTCTAGGACTGTCTGTATATCATCCTTTTTGTGGTCCCTTTCCGGATGTCCTGGAGCTCTGTAGGGCGAGGGGTTCCTAGGGGCACCTTGGTTCCATTGTGGTTGCTGAAACCTTTGGTCCCTCATGTAGCGATTGAGACCCCCTGCATAAGCTACCTCTTCGTGGTATTCTGCCAGCTTGACTTGCTCTTTGTGTGGGCACTCAGTAGTGGTGTGCCGCTGTGATCCGCATTCTATGTAAGGCTGGTTGACAGATAAGTATTTGACTTGTTTGAGGAGCTTGCGATTCTAGTCTCTGTAGAACTGCTCCCTGACATCTGGGTCAATCTCCTTTGCTGGCTCATAGAGTGGCATAGATGGTGCTGGTCTGGCGTATGGGTTCTCTTCATAGTTTGCAGTAGACCCATACTTGTTGTCATAGTTAGTGAGCTTGTCGAGCACTCCCCATGCGTCAATTGGTGGCCTCGTCAGATACTCATAGCGAGTATACTGGTTGATCCTGTCCTTAGTGACTTGATCAAGAGAGTTGAAGAAGATCTCCTGAATGACGTAGGGTGGTTGTCCATGAGTAGGGCAAGATCGCAGCAGTTCCTTGTAGCGTTCCCATGCCTTTGCCAGCGGTTCCCCAGGCTTCTGTTTGAAAGCGGTGATTTTCTGGCGGAGAAGTGCTGTCTTTATAGGAGGGAAGAATTTATTCAGAAATTCTTGCTCTACTTGGGCCCATGTTGTGAGGGACCTTGGTTTCAGCCCTTCAAGCCACTTCGGTGCAGGCCCAGCGAGAGACCAGCGAAAAGCCTTCATCTTGACATATTCCAAAGTTGTACCTTCAGCAAGAGTACGACACATGTCAGAAAAATTGGTAATATGTCCAAGAGGACACTCATTAAATCTACCAAAAAAGGCATTATTTTTAAGCTATATAAGAAATTGAGTGCGAATTTCAAAAGAGTTTTCATGGATAAGAATCGCCGATTCAGGCACGACGAGAGTTGGGTGCATATAATCCTCTGCCGTGGTTGGGTACTGGGCAAGCTCAGTTTCCAGCTGCCTCACACGTTCAGCTTCTTGTTCCCTTCATGCTCTCTCAGTGGCGAGAGCAGCATCCCTGGCGGCTAGATCCCTCGTGAGCCTCTCGATCAGCTGTTCATGTGTCTCTGCAGCTGCCATGGCTCTTTGCAGTTTAGCTCTGATGTGTAGAAGGCGCTCTGGTTCGTCTAAGCCGTCAAACTCAGGTGGTTGACCAGAACGGCGCATACACCTGTAAAGTAACTCAAAGAAAAAGTGAGAACTGACTACCTAAGGCGCGAATGATAGCTTCCCCGGCAACGGCGCCAATTTGTTGTTGCAGGAGGATGGTCAAGTATAAATGTAAAGTATAGATTAGAATGACTCCCTTGTCTCAGCAAATGATTACAAGACTTCCTCCCGTTGTAGTAGAAGGTTGTCAGGATCGAATCCACGAGGAAGCACGTCAGCAGATCTCAGGTAGCGGTATATCTCACAGAAAAGCAAACAGAAAGACAGAAACAAAGAAGAAAAGACAGAAATAGCAAACGAAGACAAGAAATAAAGTAAAGGCACAAACTTTACTCGATCTCGACAAGCTGTTACTCGAGATCGACAAAGGACAGCCGAAACAGAAACTGAAAATCGACGACAAAAAGCAGAAACTCAACTCGACCTAGACAAGACCCTACTCGAGATCGACAAAGGGCTTACTCGATCTCGACAAGCACTGCTCTAGATCGACAGAAACACTGAAACTTGTAAACTTGCAACTTTGAACACAGAACTCAGAATTTGACAGAAATAAATCAATATATAAAGAACTTCCAAAGCCAGGGTATCAACACCACAACGATAACCATGCAAAGTAACACATAAAGGCATAAAAGATCATGCTTTCCATCAAAATAAATTTCTTTATTAACAAATAGGCATATAGAGGCTTTCGCATAAACCCTAATTGTTACTAACCATTTTCACATAATTAACCCAAGTTGCATTAAGATCACTTTCGCTTCAATAACACAAACAATGATCACCTTCAACTCTCGCAAGAGAATCATGCTCATAGGGATGGAAGACGAATTGCATAACAAGATCTTACCTTTACCGCATCACCTCACATGCCCACCGTTGGGCTCACCTCAGCCCCAGAAGTGGGTGGACTACTCGCTCTTCATCATCAAGAAAGACATTAAATAACAAAAGAAACTAACTTGCATTGAATTAAATAAAGAAAGCTTACAACCAACAAGACAAATCCGCTTTCGCCTTTCCACCTTGCTTGCCACAAACTCTCTCTCTCTACTTCTCCTTACTTGAATGGAATTGAATGTGTGATTGAATGAATGAAAAACCAGCCCCTTGGGCTTTATTTATAGGCTTCTATTCCTTGCTAATCAAGGATAGAAGATATCTATCTATATCTAAAAGACTTAAAAGATAAATAAAAGCAATTTAGGAATTAAATCCATCAAGGGAAAATAAATCTAAATAGGTAACTCTTCTCATCTTGATAGATCTTGTCTTCCATAGATAGAACTTGATGTATCTCGGTAATCTCGGATTCCTTCGGCCCCAAGAACTCCCAAAGCGTGTAGGACAGCCAAACCGCGTAACGCGGCTTCGGGACGCGGTTCTTCGATCTCGACCAAGGCTCCTCGACATCGAGTAGGATTCATCGTCGACCATGGCTGGCTGGGCTTCTCGGGTAGCTCTGCTCGATCAGGCTCGGACTTGTGGCCCCTGGCTCGTCGATCTCGACAAACTCTCCTCGAGATCGAATTGGGTGTAGTCGAGGATGCGTGGCCTGGTGTGGTTGAGCAGCTGGTGCTCGTCACGGACTCGGATTGGCGCCATGGGTTCCTCGATCTCAACAAAACTCCTCGAGATCAACTAGGGTTTTGCTCGGCGTCTCCGTCTTTGGCTTCTCGACATGGCACAACTCGGTGACTCCGGACATGGCGCTTCTGGTGTTGTCGATCTCGACAAGGTATACTCGAGATCGAGTTGGCTTCCGGAGTCGAGTTGTCTCTGACTCAGTGCCTAGTCGACAAGGCCTGTGCTCGGACACTCTCGTCGAGATCGAGTGGCAGTACTCTAAATCGAGTAACTCTGGGTCCTAACTTGATTCGACTTGTTCCGCTGCATCTTGACCTTGGACTTCTGTAGTTGATTTCCGAGCTTTTCCAACCTCTCTCAGAACTGCTGTAATTTGCGTCGAATTCTGCGAAATTAAACAGAAACTGGTGTAGATTCCATAATTTGGCAAATAGACATAAACTACATAGATTCTGTATTATACTATCCCAGATGCATGAAATGTATGCAGAAAATGATATAAAAGTTACTGTAAAACATGGCAGATTCAGCTCACAACAAAAGTCCGTCATGAAATTGACATCCTTCCAATATTCTGTTTCTATCTTGCCAAAGGTGTCGTGGTATCTGCCTAATAGTATCGTATAATCTTATCAATTCTAACATTCATGTAAACATAGACTTAGCACCAAAAACATTGCAACCGTGGGTGTAAGTTGGAGACATTGACGCGAAGCATAAATACCAGTTTAAACCATTACAATCACAACACATTAAAACCATTAACAAAAGACATTACAACCAACAACATAAGTTTTAAAACAAACATAAGTTTCCACACCACCGAAGTTTTCAAACGACAGAAGTTTCCAAAACAGCAACATCACAATCCAACAACATAGAAAACCAGTATATAATGTCTTGACAAACCAAAAGCCATATACAACGAACGTCGACAGGTTGGGGAGAGACCTACAAAGTACTTCAGCAGCGCCTTCGACACATTGCGACTTGTAATGCGGCTCACATCCCCGCTCCCTGCATCCAACTGCTTCACCACTGTGTCCTGGCAGTAGGGGTTGAGCACGACGATGCCCGACTTCTTGTCACCCTCCCGGGCCTCCAATGCCTTCCGTACCAGAACCAGAGACTGCTAGATGAGCTGCATTAAGGGGTACGTTCCAAATTCCCATTAGCGTTGATCACATGACGTAAGTGAATAAGGAAACATGTGGAAGAGGACGAATGTTTGCGTACCTCGGTGGATGTCCATACGTCGGGTGAGATGAGGACATTGAAGAAGTCCTTGTTCAATTGGGTCCCATCAGGGCTATTCACCTGCGCCGGGAACTTCTCAAGCCACGCCAAGAACTCGTCTCTCTGTGCATCCGTGATCATCCCCTCCGCATCCGCGTCGGTGGCTGGACACGTTGCCTTTGAACCCTTCTTGGCCTGCTTAGAGGGTTGAGTGACCACGCAGTCCCTTAATCTGGCTGGTTGCTTCCTATCGTGCTTGCCTCTCCGCAGCTCCAACTTCATCTCCTAACAATCAAACACACACTTGAGTTATTTTCAAACAGTTGTCATTATCCTACCAAAACAGCTTAAAAAATCCAACCAAAGGGTAAATATATCCTACCAAACTAGGTAATTCTATCGTACCACAAAAAACTAAATTTCATATCCTACCAAACAGCTACATCTATCTTATCAAAAGGGTCAACCTATCCTACCAACAAGTAAGGTTTACCTTTTCCTCCCTAGCCTCTGCATCAGGCTCACCCCTGGCACCCTCCCCTGCAGATTGTTTTACAGCCTCCTTGGCCTTGACGTCCCCACCCATGTCTCCCTTGTTACTCTGATCCTCAGGCTTGTCCACTTTATCTCCCTGGTCCTTGTCGTGATCATCCTCGGTGGAAGCCTTGTCCTGGACCCCCTCATTTGCATCCTGCTCGAGCTTTTCCTTAACCTCGTAAACAATGTCCTTGCCCTGCCCCTTCAGATCAGAGTTCAACTATTCTTTCTCCGCCATCTTATCCTCAACGTTCTCTCCCTGCTTTCCCGGCCCCTTGTCAACAACGTTCAACTCTTCTTTCTCCCCCGCCTTGTCCTCAACATTGTCAGTCTTTCAGGACTTCTTCAATGTCCTCATCTCACCCGCCTTGTCATCAGGGCTATCCTTCCTCGTCATCCTTGCCAAAATCCTTCTCAACATCCTTCTCAACGTCATCGTCATCCAAAGACACATACTCATGCAAGGGGATGCAGTCTTTCAGTCGCATATTATGGGGAATCCAACACATCAACACTACCCTACCATTTGCACATATATATCATACCATTTCGCTTACTATGGTATAACAACACATCAACACTATCCTACCAATTGCACATATGATGGGCAAAGAAGCACTTACCTTGCCCTTGCCGCCCCTCTCAGATAAAGCCTTCTTGCAATATCTAGAAACCTCACTTATCCTCTCCTCAAGCACCTTGAACCTGCTCCCCATTTCCACCATTATGCCTCTGCAGATAGCCTCAACCTTCGCCACAATCCGGGCCTCCAAACCGACGCTCGACGCGTCTGACCCTGACTGGCTGGTTCCCTGACTGGGTCCAGCAGTGGCATCCTCTTGACGTCGCTTCTCTCTTCGGGCCCTCATGTGCTCGACCACAATCTGGTCAAAGAAGACGTGTGGAGAGTCTTTCTTGTACGAGGAATGCGGGTAGGCATCTTTCTCCTTGTGGGTTGGGTGCAAGATGGGCTCTGGCTTCGCGAGCCTAACGTGTTCATCTATGAAGTCGTCGGCGGGGGCGTCCAGGTTCAGGAAGGACTTCACGTTCTCATATCGGATGTGGCTGTTTGGGGTTTCCCATCTCAGACACCTCGGGATGATGGTGTCGTCAAGGTTATGCCCGAACTTATTCCCAATCTCTAGAAATGTCTCATACACCCACAACTGCATATACAATATGGTAAGATATTAGAACACAATTTGCATGACAAATTAAGATAGTTAGTAAAATTGCTTTTTCCATTTGGTAGGATATTAATACCCCATTGGTAAGATACAAATATCCATTTGGTAGGATATTAATACCCCATTGGTAGGATATAATTATCCATTTGGCATGCCACACCAACACATTTTGACAATTGGCAAAAGATTATAACATTTTCTAAAACTTCACTAACTTGGAAGGTCATGGCGAACCCGTACAATGTGTAGGTCGGCCTGTCTTTCAAGTGACTCTTTGCAGCCACCATCTCCTTCATCGTCCCATTGAGGTATTCATGTAGCCTCTCGTACACCAGCCTTCCCCAAGCGAACTCCAGAAAACGGTTTGTGTCCTCAAGCGGCAGCTTTACAACCCACCCCCTTATTTGCATCTTCTTCTCCAACCCAAACATAATGCCCTCCACTATGACTAGGAAGGCAAGCTTGTACTTTTTCATCAGTGACCCCGAGTTCGTCTCTTTTTTGTAGGCCCACACTCTTTTGACATCACTGGGGGTGGTGAGTAGTTGAGCCCCGTTATCAGCGCGAACTCATGAAGAGAGAATCGCACGTGATGCCCCTGGAGGGAGTACCACGTCTCATGTGTCTTTCGAGTCTTCAATTGCCAGAGAAGGCAGTAGTGCACCAAATGTGCAGAGAATTTGTTTCTCGACCCCATCTTGACAACGCCCCCAAACTGGATCTTGCTCAAGGCTTTGTAATCGTACCGATCAATGGTGAGGTACATGCCTTCCAACAACTCGAAACTTGCATGGGACAACGCCCTCCCTGAGAAGTGTTGTGTCTCTGGAACAACCAGGACAACCTGCAAAACATGTAAGAATCTTAGGTTTAAACATTTTTTCCCACCTTTACAACCACAACCATGTAATTGTCTCAGTTTCCTTACCCCCTAGCTGCTTGGTCCTGCACGGGCTTTCTTGTTTCCTGACTTCGTCATTTTATATGATGTTTAAAGTGGGGGTACCTGCTACACAATCACCAAACATAAATTCAGACATTCAGGTCACCTAATCTGTCATACATACCAACAGTGTAAATTTATTCTACCAACTTCATTTTCCTATCTTACCATTGTTGTTATCCTCTTCTGTCCTACCAATTTCGCATTTCAGACAAGTTTGGTTCATTTTACCTCTTTCACAACACAACATATAGGCAAGGATATTCACAACAATCAAATCACCAAATATTGATCATATATATAAGCTTTTCATCAAACACTTGGTGGGCACTAACAGTTTCAGCAGTACATAACCAATCAACCAAAAATTCTTACCCCCACTCGGCATACCAGTTGTTAAAATTTATCCTGCCAATTTCTTTACCGGGTCCTACGAAATCTGCTACCACAATTTCAGACACAACCTTCGATAATCTGTCCTACCCATCTGACCCCCTCCTTTCCCTTTTGTCCCCAATTTCTTACCCAACATCACCTAACCCTTACCCATCCGTTTCCTGACACCCACAAACCCTAATCGCACCCACCTCCCCAAAATCGACTCACAATGGCACCCCTAACCCCCCTACTTCATTCCTCTACTGCTAGGCAACTGCAATGGCACCCCGATGTCTCAAACTGCTAGTAACCGCACCCCCATTACCCCAAATTCGCAACTAAAAAAAAAAAAAAAACCTCCACAATTGCTTACTTTCTTCTTCAACCTCTTTCTTCTTCCTTGGTAGTGTTCTGGCCCTTCTTCTTCAACCGCTTCCTTCCTGTTGTCGCTCCTCCTTTCTCTAGTTTTGGTTTTTCGTCTCTCTCTCTCTCTCTCTCTCTCTCTCTCTGTTGCTTCAATCTGGAATGCATAAACCGCCTCTCTCCCTCCTCGTTTTAATTTGAGAACTCCCGCACTGGTGTACCTTCTACAACCGGTTCCCAACAGTGCCAAAAAATCGGAATTTTTTTTGCTTGGGGTAGAGGGGTCATTTTGGCCCATTTTTTGGCCTGCTAGTCTAGTTTTGCAAATAGGCCCGATTTTTGGTATATTTAGTAGCATTTCCTCATTTTTTTTAATTAAAAAGACATATAGGGAGATATGAATTAGTAGGATGCTTACATAGATTTTTTTTTAAAAAAAAAAATGCATAAACGATGTGCTCAAATGATAAAACTAGTTGGGTTCCATTTTTTTATTTAATGTAATTCCAAATCAAAGATAATTTTGACAAATATAACATTTGCAAATTAAAATAACTAGTACCAATTGTCACGTTCATGGTAAACATTTGAGTAACAAAATGACATAAATAGAAAACAAATATGTGGTTAGCATAAACCAAACTTGAGAAGGTCCAGCGACCCCGGATGATTAGCATCCAGTTTGTTTTATGCAAACCAAATGTTGGTTTTCTATTTATGTCATTTTGCTACTCAAATGTTTACCATGAACGTGACTAGTTATTTTAATTTGCAAATGGTATATTTGTCACAATTATCTTTGATTTGGAATAACATGAAATAAAAAATAAAAATGGTATCTAGCTAGTTTCACAATTTGAGCACATCTTTTATGCCTTTTAGTTTTAAAAAAAATCTATGTAAGCACCCCACTAATCCATGTCTTGCTATATGTCTTTTTAATTAAAAGTGGTACGTGCCACTGACCGCAACTAAACCCCAAAGTTTGTGATTATTTTTGTATTTTTTTAAGTTCGTGCCACTGGCCGCAACTATACCTAAAGTTCGTGCTATTTTATGCAATTTGCCCCTCCAATTGTAGAAAAACAAGAGAGCCATACTTACAATTCACTCCGGCGTTGCTCAAGCGAATGAAGGTCTGAAGTCCAAACGGATGAACACTGGGAGACAGGATATCGGATACATCAGTGAAAGCCCTACTCGAGTGAAGTTTATCAGGGATTCAAGCCTTGACCAACTCGGAGATGTCGAGAGGGAGGAGTCGAAGACAAAGAGAGAGTAGAATTACAGAGAGTTGACAATGTGTAGAACAAAATCGACCACTTTAGCTGTTCCTTGAATTGGTAAATAAAGAGCGGTCATCCGGGGTTCGAACCGGGGCCCTATGGGTACTACCCACAAATCCTTTCCGGTTGAGCCATTCCTGAATGGTTAAGTTGTTCCGCTAACAAGCACTTTCCAATTTCTATCCTTATTTTCCCTAGGGGCAATTTTGGGAAAGAGCTCATTTTAAGTTCAAATTCAGCTTGTTTAGGTTGGTGAACGAACTGAAGTTGAGTTTTTTCGAGCCGATCCTGAGCTATTTAGTTCACATACACTAGTCCTAGCTACAAGAGATATCTTGCTTTATGAAGTTGAAGCAAAGTAGTTAGCTCGAAAAACTCGCATCCAGATGCTGTCATTGATCACGAAGGGAAAGCTAGCTGTCAGATTCATCACATGGGAGAAGATAAATCTTTCCGCTAACCGTCTCCAAAGCGAACCCATCCAGCTGTTTGAAGCTATAATTTCACCGAGGATCAACTATAATCTGGCGAGACCAGAGAGAAATTCTCATAAACTAAAAGACAACATATAACAATCAAAACTGCACTGCTATCAATCAAAAACACCATTGTTTCATGTAGCCATCTGTAAGTAGAAGACAAGTTGACAGCATTGTTCGCAACAGAGACCAGAAACATCAGATAACAGAGTATGTAGAAAAAAACACTGACTACAAAAAACCTGATATAGCCAAATCCTATGCTTAGGCCTTGAGACGACCATAGAACTTCTGCTTCTCTTGTGTAGTTTGAAACCGGCCATGGCCAAACTTGGAGGAGGTGTCAATGAACTTGAGGTTGATCTCCTCGAGAGCGACACGGGATGTCTGCTTAAGAAGAGACTGCCTGAGAGTGACCACTCTCTTCTTTGGACCAACACAGCCACCCTTGATCATAATGTAGTCGTCCTTCACTACACCATAGTGAGCGAAGCCACCAAGGGGGGTAACATCTTTCTCGGTTCTGTTTTTTAGATGAAATTATTTCAAATCAGAACTAATGCACAAACATGAAAAGTGCACAACTGTAGAATGATATAAATATAAAAAGAATGGTTTGCTCACCTGTCATAATCAGTAAGGGCTTGGTGTGATTCCTCACCAGCCTTGCCGAGCTTGTAAATCTTCTTGTTCATTTCAGTACGGTGGTGGTAACCGTTCTGACCAGCCCTCGCAACAGTGTAGGAGACCCTAGCAGGATGCCACGAACCAATACACGCAACCTTACGCAGACCCCTGTGAGTCTTGCGAGGAAGACGAGTCACACCCCAACGGGTGACCACACCTTCATAACCCTTACCCTTTGTAACACCAATTATATCAACCATTTCATCCTTCTGGAAAATAGCATCAATTGGGACTTGCTTCTCAAACAATCCGTAAGCAAAGTCCACTTTCTGTGCAATGCTACCGCCATTGACCTGGATTTCCATCAGGTGTGCCTTCTTTTGTTTAAGACCCTTCATTTTCCTGATCTGTATTTCAAAATAAGGACATGAGTAAAGATAACAACTTCAACAAGACAGCCAAACTAGTCACTAAATTTAACAATTGGAAATGATTAAAAAAAAAGGGCATCATTTTAAGATCCAACAAACATTTGGCAGTGAAATTTAATTCACAGGATACAAATGTCATGAAACTAAATACACAAATAAAAATTAGCATTGCTTTCCAGACAATACAGGATTATCAACATCAAGCATGGAACAGGGCATACCTGAGTGTGAGCCAAAACACGGACAACAGTGGCATACTTCTTGATCTTCTCAAGCTGTGACTGAATATCCTTCTTTCCATCATCTGAGTCGTACTTCTTGGAATACTTGGTGAAAGCCTTCTTCTTAGATTTGCACCAGTGCTTGTAGAACCTTCTCTTAACCTCTTCACTCAAATGCTGTGCCCAAACTGTGTTCAATGAGCGCAGACCACGAGGTGTCTTGACATAACCAACCACTCCTACAATCACCATTGGAGGAGTTTCAATGATGGTCACCGCTTCGCATGTTTCCTTCTTGTGAAGTTCTACAACAATGAAAAAAAAGAGAACACAAATTTCATGTTGAAATTATGGCTTCCACAAAATTAATAAACAGTCAACTGACCATAATGCTAAAAAGACCATGATATTTCTTACTTGATCCAGGTTTCTCCACATCTCTAACAATGTGTGTCATCCCAGCCTTGTAACCCAAGAAGGCGGTGAGCTTCGGCGGCTTGCTTTGGTCATCTGCAGGGAAGGCCTTCACTGCAAACAGCAAAGGAAAAATCTACTTAGAACAGTATTCTGAAATACTACGCAGAGTAAGGTTAATAGGTAAGAGAATGTGAACCTCGAAACCAACCCTAATTTCATACCAAAATTTTAAACTATTGAACCAAACAGTCCCTTTATGTAACAGAGCTCGAAAGACAATCCTTACAGCATTAGGAATAAATGCAAATCCTCAATAATTGATGAAGACTGATTATGCAAAATAACATGACATCAATAAGTGGTCTAAAAATGTTAGTTAACCGTGATTATTAAGTGGATACAAAAATCATATTGGCAAATCACCATTCACCTAATTAGCTGATCAACATTAGATCAATAATGACAAGTGGAAAAAATCTGAAACTAATGGAAAATTGAAATTACAATGGCTATAACGGACAACATAATGCAGTGATCTTGCAGAAAACAAAAACCTAAAGAGGAGAGAAGAAGGAATCAAAACCTTTTCCTCTTTGACGAGAAGCTCTCTTCCTTGGAAGGAACCCTAGGGAACCATGTCTAGGATGCTCGAACTTCCTGTGCGACATCTTCTTGCTCCTCTACCGTAACTTACCTGATCAAAATCCAATTTCAAATCAACAGACGTCAAACGAGCAATGCATGTCTAGGATCCATGAAACATGTGAAAGAATCAGTAAAGGCGAAAACACTTTTTTTTTTTTTTCATGAATAGGTAAGATTCGAGAAATCCATGTCGAATTTGTTGTGGCACTCGCAATCAAATGCAATCAAAATTCGCATGAACAAGCAGAGAAATTAAAAACAAAAATGGAAACCTCGAAATTTGTAGTGATTGAAAGATGAGAAGATGGAGAGGAGATGGAGAACCTGCAATGCTGAGCAGCAGCTGCGACACCAGGAGATGAGGTTGAGCACAAGCAGCAACACGTAGATTCGCCCGGAGATGTCGATTTTATACATTTCCTCGCTGGACTAGATTGGACTCTTTAGGGTTTCTTCAATCCCCTGGGCCTTACTGTTCGACGAGTTAATGGGTTGGGCTTCTCCTTCCTCATTCTTATGTTTCGGCTCGTTGAAAGGATGCGGTTGGACTGGTTGACAGACCATTAAAAAAAAAAAAATTGTTTTTTGTTTTTAAATTTTTAACTAGGAAACAAAATTGTGAGAGCATCATTAATATCTTGGCTAATTAACATGGTTATATCTATTTATATCTATCTATCTATCTATCTATCTATCTATCTATCTATCTATCTATCTATCTATATATATATATATATATATATATATATATAGGGGAGGGTTCAAGTGAGAAGATTGTGGTCCGGTAAGAAGGAAAGAATGGATATGATTGGTGGAAAAAGAGTCTCATTAAAATAATTAATAAAACACCTCACGCGCCTTTCCTTCCCATCTTTGAGACTTCTATCCCTATCCTCCTCTAGCCGATCTTGTCGAATTCAGCTCCCTGGACGCCGGAATTTGGGATGGAGAAGAGGAGGAAGCTGCTCGGGGCGCTCGCGAGCCCGCGCTGCCGGAATCATCCACCTCCGATCCCCTCGCCCTCTTCCTCTCTCTGATCCGCCGCGCCCTCTTCCTCTCATCTCGCCCTGCTCTTCCTGTCATCTCGTCGGTTCTGAGAAGCGGTGGAGGTGAGGCTGCCCGTTTCTTCGTCGGCGGTGTTCAGGCGCCGATGACAATGACGATCCGACCGCCGATCGCGATCCAGTGCTCCTGATTCCAGGTATTGTGGCGGTTCGATTCTCAACGCGAATGAATTCAAAATTAAACAAGCAAGTGGGTTGAAAATCGAGGGCGTAAACGACATAAGAATGAAAATTTGAGAGAAAATGAAACCTGCCTTTGGAGAAAGAAGAAGATCAAGATCAGATTCAGAGACATGAGGGAACTTGTCTATGAGATTCTTCCTAAATTTCTTCCTGCCACCGCCTGACAGCCTCTGTAGTGATTTTGGCTCTGCCGATTTCTTAAACATTCTCAGGCACGGTGACTGCACTACTACTCCTACTAACTACTCTGCTCCTCGTTCGGAACCAAATATGCTCACACCGCCCAACTGCCAATGTATCAATCAATTGAATTTTTTTTTTCGTTGGTCAATTGACTTGACTGATGATGAAATGATGTGGTTTTCGGAAATCAGAGGCCAACCACTCCCAATTTTAAACAAAAAGCTACAGGTAAATTTTTTTTTTTAATGAAAAAAACTACGGGTAATTAGGTATATAATGTTGCTTAAATGGACAAAGAAACAATTTGAAATAATGTTGCCTAGATTGGTTCATTAATAATGACTAAATAGATGTTGGTTTAGTGATTAAATAGATGTTGGTTCAGTGACTAAATAAAGGTTGGTTCAGAGGCTAAATAGGTTGGTTCAGTGTCTAAATAAAGGTTGGTTCAGTGACTAAATAGGTTGACTCGGTGACTAAATAGAGATTGGTTCAGTGACTAAATAGAGGTTAGTTCAGTGAATAAATAGGTTAGTTCAGTGACTAAATAGAGGTTGATTCAGTGACTAAATTGATGTTGGTTCAGTGACTAAATAAGTTGGTTCAGTTATTAAATAGAGGTTGGTTCAGTGAATAAATAGAGGTTTATTCAGTGATTAAATAGAGGTTGGTTCAGTAACCAAATAGAGGTTGATTCAGTGAATAAATAGGTTGGTTCAGTGAATAAATAGATGTTGGTTCAGTGACTAAATAGAGATTGATTAAGTGTGAATAAAATTGTTGAACCGCTGTGAATAAAATTGCTGAACCACTGTGAATAAAATTGCTGAACCAATGTGAATAAAATTGTTGAACCACTGTGAATGAAATTAATGAACCATTGTGAATAAAATTGTTGAACCAATGTGAATAAAATTGCTAAACCACTGTGAATAAAATTGCTGAACCACTGTGAATAAAATTGCTGAACCGTTGTGAATAAAATTGCTGAACTACTTCTTATCATTTTTTTTTCAACAAAACATATACAAAGTGGGTGTCTATGTGTAGATAAAATTAAATTACACCAAAATATATATTTTTTATACTTTTTTAACAAGTGAAAATGCCAAAAAATGATTTTTAAAAGTTCATGTAAACACTTTTCCATGTCTCCGTAGCTTTTCTAATTGGCGCGTGCAATTAATTAGTGTGTTTGATTTGACGTGTGTACAGTGAGAGTGGGGGTGTTACTAATTAATTTGGGTGAGTGTCACTAATTAATTGGGAAGTTGCGCGCGCCTCGTATTTTTAAATCAATTTTGTACACGTGGACCAATCAGGAGCTTTCTTTCCTTCTCATTATTGGAGGTGTGTGTACCCGAACCCGACCCTATATATATATATATATATATATATATATATATATATATATATATATATATATATATATATAACATAAAAAGTTGTGTTCAGGGCCTATTTAATGCTCATTTATTTAATTGTTCATATTTTATATTTTTTTGTTTCAATTCCATAAAAGATCACAAATATCTTCATAGCTCAATGGTTAATACTTAATAGAGTTGTTTGGTAGGACTTAAGGTCTTGAGTTCAAATCCTATTAGTTACACATTGATCATATTTTGCAATTTTTAAAATTTTATCTTAAATTTTCATATTTGCTATACATATTTTTTGTACATAGAAATAAAATAAAGGTGTATAAAGAAAAATGAGGAAAACATTATAAATTCTTTTCTTTGTATATACATTAAAAAAATTGAATTTTTTAATCAAAATTTATCACATAGTAGTATAGTTTATACTATGCAAATGTGTGAATGAGATAATTTATTATACCATCGTCATAATCTTTGTGTTACTATTTATTTTCAATTAATTTCAAAACATTATCTTTGTTCACATTCTTTAAAGAATTATATGTATGTTATTTTAAAAATTAATTGACCTCTTTTTTTTTGTCATGAAATGAATTATAAGAATCATCAATGTAATTATAATATCCAATAAACCCTAAACGGCTACCTTACAGGATAATTATGTATAATTACATTGAATTCCAAATGGTTATAGTAATAATTATCTAAATTATTATATGCCGTTTAATTTTCTAACCTTTTGCATTCTCACTATTAAAGGCATAATATGTACAAAATCATCTAGCCACCTTCTAATCTATCTATAATCAGTTATATATTTTAGTATTAGACCCTTCATATGTTTTGGATCTCATAACCTCCATTAATTTCAATAGCAATTATATTACAATATATACATATTTAAATGTTTAAAACCCCACCTTTTCATTTTCTTCCAATTTAATCACACTTTTTTCATTTAATTAATTTCCCAAAGTGAGTATAAATAGTTGGGAGAACATATTCTCTAGCTTATATGGTGAAAAGAAATGGGTTTCCTCTTCTATGTTCGATTCATCTATTTGTTTGGTGTTCTATGTCCATAAGATTTTTTTTAATCCCTCTTCTACCTTTCATTATTTGATTAATCATTTGGTGTTCTATGTCCATAAGAAACATCTTTTTTTTTGTTGCATATTTGCATGAGCCTACGATTGTAACTTCATTTTAGGGCAACAAATATATTCAATTTAGTGGCACAATTGTTGTAGTCCATTTGTTGTATAAACATTATATACTCTAAATCATTTTCAATTATGATGTAAGCATAAAATCATTTTCAATTTTTATACACAAATATTTTAAATATATATAGTGGCACAATTATTGCATAAAAATTTAGTGGCACAATTGTTGTAGTCCATTTGTTTAGGAAATTTTGGAAACACTTTAATATAGTTTGTTTTAAATATATATAGTGTATGATTCTAAATCATTTTCAATTTTTATATACAAATATTTTATTATGATTTTTATTAGCATTGATTTGTTTACATTGATGACGCAACTTCTACTATTTCTAATTTTTATTTTAGAGGATTCCTTTTTATTTTATTTTGGGATTACTATTTTATGTATTTTTTTTAACCGAGTACATTTATTTGTAAAAAGACATCTATGTTATAAGGAGTCTATTATATTAATTTAATCATTTGATTCATGTCTACAAAAATATTAATAATGAAATAGAAAAGAAAAAATAGATGCAATAAAAGTTTCACCATATACGAAACATCTCGATTGAAGCAAATTGATATGCTTAATTTAAAAAAAGAATATTATAAGTTCAAGAGAGTGCATCTATCTAAATATTTTACCGATTGTAACTTATGCTAATAAAAATGAGTAATTAAAAAAGTATGGTTAAAATTTGCTAAATAATCTTTACCCTATTATAAAATTTATGCCATGTTAATTTTTGTGTTATTCACCAATTATAATATTACTCATTTATTTGATATAAAATCATGTCCCGGGCGTAGCACGGGTCTGCTACACTAGTCCAAAAAAAAAGAGTTATAATTTAGGACAAAAGAAAGGGAGAGAATACGAGATTGTATTCAATTGATTTCTCTTGGTGTTACACCGGTACAATATATAGAGATAAACTCCTTAGACCTCAAGCAATAGTCAATCTATCTACAGACAAAAATCTATATAAGTAAATATTTTTTGTACATAGAAATAAAATAAAGGTGTATAAAGAAAAATGAGGAAAACATTATAAATTCTTTTCTTTGTATATACATTAAAAAAATTGAATTTTTTAATCAAAATTTATCACATAGTAGTATAGTTTATACTATGCAAATGTGTGAATGAGATAATTTATTATACCATGGTCATAATCTTTGTGTTACTATTTATTTTCAATTAATTTCAAAACATTATCTTTGTTCACATTCTTTAAAGAATTATATGTATGTTATTTTAAAAATTAATTGACCTCTTTTTTTTTTGTCATGAAATGAATTATAAGAATCATCAATGTAATTATAATATCCAATAAATCCTAAACGGCTACCTTACAGGATAATTATGTATAATTACACTGAATTCCAAATGGTTATAGTAATAATTATCTAAATTATTATATGCCGTTTAATTTTCTAACCTTTTGCATTCTCACTATTAAAGGCATAATATGTACAAAATCATCTAGCCACCTTCTAATCTATCTATAATCAGTTATATATTTTAGTATTAGACCCTTCATATGTTTTGGATCTCATAACCTCCATTAATTTGAATAGCAATTATATTACAATATATACATATTCAAATGTTTAAAACCCCACCTTTTCATTTTCTTCCAATTTAATCACACTTTTTTCATTTAATTAATTTCCCAAAGTGAGTATAAATAGTTGGGAGAACATATTCTCTAGCTTATATGGTGAAAAGAAATTGGTTTCGTCTTCTATGTTCTATTCATCTATTTGTTTGGTGTTCTATGTCCATAAGATTTTTTTAATCCCTCTTCTACCTTTCATTATTTGATTAATTATTTGTTTGTTACTTATTTTTTTTGTATATATTCTTACACTTTCTCATATATATGTAGCATTGGATTTGATGTGTTGATCTATTCTTTTCTATTGTTATCAATCACGATTCAAATTTTTATGCTTATATCATAGTTATTTTTCTAATTTTTATTCTTTTCTTTTATTTTGCAGATTAGTTGGGGAGAGCTATATACATCTTCTCTCGATCATTCGATGACCCATAAGAATTTTTTTTGTTTCCTTTTCGATCTTTCATTCTCCGATTAATCAATTTGTTTTTGCTCTATTATTTAGCATTGGATTTGATGTGCTTATCTATATATTCTTTCTATTGTTTAATTTTATCATAATTAAAAAAATTATACCTATATCATAGTTATTTTTCTAATTCTTTTTCTTTTTTTTTGGTTGCATATTTGCATGAGCCTACGATTGTAACTTCATTTTAGGGCAACAAATATATTCAATTTAGTGGCACAATTGTTATAGTCCATTTGTTGTATAAAAATTATATACTCTAAATCATTTTCAATTATGATGTAAGCATAAAATCATTTTCAATTTTTATACACAAATATTTTAAATATATATAGTGGCACAATTATTGCATAAAAATTTAGTGGCACAATTGTTGTAGTCCATTTGTTTAGGAAATTTTGGAAACACTTTAATATAGTTTGTTTTAAATATATATAGTGTATGATTCTAAATCATTTTCAATTTTTATATACAAATATTTCATTATGATTTTTATTAGTATTGATTTGTTTACATGGATGACGCAACTTCTACTATTTTTAATTTTTATTTTAGAGGATTCCTTTTTATTTTATTTTGGGATTACTATTTTATGTATTTATTTTTTATTTTTTTAACCGAGTACATTTATTTGTAAAAAGACATCTATGTTATAAGGAGTTTATTATATTAATTTAATCATTTGATTCATGTCTATAAAAATATTAATCATGAAATAAAAAAGAAAAATGGATGCAATAAAAGTTTCACCATATACGAAACATCTCGATTGAAGAAAATTGATATGCTTAATTTTAAAAAAGAATATTATAAGTTCAAGAGAGTGCATCTATCTAAATATTTTACCAATTGTAACTTATGCTAATAAAAATGAGTAATTAAAAAATTATGGTTAAAATTTGCTAAATAATCTTTACTCTATTATAAAATTTATGCCATGTTAATTTTTGTGTTATTCACCAATTATAATATTACTCATTTATTTGATATAAAATCATATCCCGGGCGTAGCACAGGTCTGCTACACTAGTCCAAAAAAAAATTGAGTTATAATCTAGGACAAAAGAAAGGGAGAGAATACGAGATTGTATTCAATTGATTTCTCTTGGTGTTACACCGGTACAATATATAGAGATAAACTCCTTAGACCTCAAGCAATAGTCAATCTATCTACAGACAAAAATCTATATAAATAAAGTGTATATTTTGTACATCCACATAATAATAATATTATAACATTCCCCCCTTGGATGTACATTTCTTGTTCCTCCAGCTGCCTCGTTAAAAACCTAGTTGGGAAAACCCAATGGGACAAAACCATAGCTTAGGGAAAAATAGTGCAGCCTTCTACGTACGCTCTTGTTGTACTGCCTCGTTAAAAACCTTGTCAGGAAAACCCAATGGCACAAAACCTGATCGAAGGAAAAAAGAGTGCAGTGCGTGTATGCTCCCCCTGAATTCAACGTCCTTCTCGAAGTCTTCTCATTCTTCTTAATGCCGTCGTCTTCATGAGCTTATGGTCGAATCTCAATATTGTCTTTGATGTGCATAAGCTGGGGTGTCTTCTTGATTAACTTTGATGTGCCTAACTTGCATGTATTGGTGTTGAGCTGCTTTTGATGCACAAGTATAAGGTACTTCAAGACCTAGTGTGCTTTTCATTGTTGATCGGGGGGATCTGGTGTATTAAATGGTGCTTAAGTTGTCTTGCTAAAAACCTTAACTTGGAAAAACCCAATGAGATAAAAACCAAGATTAAGGAAAAGAGTACAACATTGTATGATACTTCGGGACCTAATGCAATGTCACCATTTTTACAATTATAGGTACTTCTGGTACTCTAAGGATCTTTAATTAATTGTATGTGACGGGACTTTGATAATAATCCTTCAGGCATTTTCAATCGATTCTTTTTCATTTATATGTATATGTACTTCATTTACATTTGGAGCCAAAATTATATTCACTCCTGGTGAATGCATTCTCATGTATCCTTTAATAGGCTTGTGTGGAATCAATTTGGCTTTATATTTTCCTTTGTACGAACATCCACTTAACCAATTAATGCTACACTTTTCAATGTTGGAGCTACAGGTCCAAGAACTTCATGCTTAAATAATCCATCTTTACATGAATTATTTCTTTCTAGAATTTAGAATATACCATGTATCCTTATGAGGGGAGTTGCGTCGTTAAAAACCTTGCTTTGGAAAACCCAAATGGGACAAAAACCAAAGTTAAGGAAAAGAGTACAACTTCCCCCCCCCCCCCTCAATTTAGCATATAAATCACCAATTTTCTAAAAACGTGGTACTTCTGGACCCTTAATATCCTATCACAATCTAATCAAAGATGAAAAGATCATTTGTCTTCATATTGTAATATATCTCTCTTTGTACACTCGAACTAAAGGTCGAGATATTTTTAGAAGCTCTAATTATTCTTATCAAGCACTTCAAGTGCAAACGTAGATATGTGTCATCAACGATAATCAAGGATTTGGTCAATTCAAGACAACTCATAATCAATTCTAACACTGTCAATGTTCATGAAATCTCTTCAGCAGTTTTATACTAGTGGACATATCACTAATGTTTGAAGTTACTACTAGAACCTCGATCTAAATCATGCTAGTGCATTATTTGTTATAAATGTGACTTTTGTCACTATCTTTTGCATTTACTAGCCTGTTTGCTACATAGTTCATTGAACTTCTGGTTCACTTCTCTTCCATGCAAGATATTACTTCTTGATCTCCTTTTCCTCTCCCCCTAAATACCGAGTATTTTATCATCCGTGATAAACTCTAGGTATTTGGCCATCTATGGGGACCCAATCCTCCATAATCCATATACATAATCTTTTTTTGATTTATAACAACTTAGTGTAATTTGGGGAGATTTCGGTGCCTGAACCGAACATTTAAAAACTTGTAAATATAAAGCTCTCTTCTGGAGATAAATTAAAAAGGAGAATTTATTCTATCGTTGACCGAAATCGAATCAATCTCTTGATATTCATGCTTGTTTGTTAGCTATTATTGACGACTCTACTGGGTCATTCCATGTGTTAGCATTATCCTAAATGATAATCTCATTAGTAACGACTTCACTTGGTCGATTTAATCGTCAACTTCTCAATGCTTAACATATCAATTTCATTGATAACATTTCCATATCACATCCATATTGCCAACATGGGTAATCTATTTATTATGTTGGATCCCTCTTTTGACATCCTCAACTAGGGAAAAACCACTGCTTCTGGCAATTATTAGTCCTCCACTGACTTTTATGATCCCAATTTATCTATCATCACTCATTCTCTTTAGAGTGTTTTGATGCTCTTCTAGAGCCATTTTCTCATATGAATTTATTGTTTGATTATATCAACAGTCCTTCGAGGACTAATTTTGACACTCTTTTGGAGATATGTATAAGGTTTAATTATGCCAAGTATTGACTTTATACAAATGCTCATTAGTTATTCCATCTTGAAAACTTCAGGTTTTCCATATCATCAAGTACCAAGCTCTAAAACCATTCTAACATTTTCATGCAATGATTCATTACCAGTTTGGGAGATTACAAATCCAAATTAGGCAAACCATCAACTTTGACTTGTTCTTCCACATTCTCCTTGATGTGGGAGTCGAATCATACATGATTATCTATAATCATTTTTAAAATTATGACCAGTATCCTAACAACGGTCGCGCGCACCGTATCCTCTTTATGTCCTCTGCTAGATGTATCAATATATATTGCATATGGCAATAAAAGAGGTTGTTATGAACCATAGGTCATTTAGCTAGCTATTTATTTGAGTTCTACCATACCCAAGTAGATTAAGAACAAGATTCCAAAATAAAGAGTCTTCGGCATCTCAAGAATAAATTTATCGATTTCACATAATTTAACAAGGATTTGCTTCAAACTCTTCTCCCAAATCATCATTAGTTGAATAAAATTGGCATCATCTACCCATAATGGTTTCTTCAAGAAACATTTTCAATGCATATACATATATATAAAATGCAAATCAAATCAAATAGATAAATAAAACATAGATTCCATGTAGCTTCAAATAGCCAAATTATACTAATAACAAACCAAATACGAACAAGTTTGCAGAATCAAATATGTTGGATCATCTAGGCCCTTTCGTTGATAATCTTTATATGTAGAGATAAGTTAATCTACTTCAGACAGGGTGGAGACTGGCCAGTTCGATGTTATAACATATCAAATCTCATCATCATATCATATCTCATGCTCATCTCGTATCTCGTGATATATATGTAACTCAAGGAGGACAACACCCGATGAAACTGGGCTGCCCTATGACCCTAGCAAGGACTCTAGGACTCACAGATAACGGCCGTTCTGTATTCAAACGCATACAGAATAAGAATGCTCATTCGTAAGTGCAATTCCTAAGCATGGTACTACATGACATGTTCTTATGCATATGCAACACTTATATACTATATGACACATCAGGCAGGAGGTACTGGTTACTGAGTAAGCCCCGGAGGTACTTACCTGGCTAGAAGATCAGCAAAAGAATAATCTAGCACACAGTAGTCACGGTCACAGAGTATCACCTAGGTACATAACGATAATACACTGAGTATATGTCTCTAGCCACTCTGAACACATATATCATACACTCATACAAATAGATAAATAAACAAGTTCGCATCCGTCACACTTTCAGTTCATTATGATCAATCATCTCTCATCTCATACTGTTCAACATATATATAATCCACCATCTCATCAGCTTAAGATAACCTCTATATCATGCTTAGCCAAATTCGCATATATTATTATTTCATGCTCATACGTAAGAATATATATATATATATATATATATATATATATATATATATATATATATATATATATATATATATATATATATATATATATATATATCATCATGATTGATAACCAATATTTAACCCTTTATAATAAATCACCACAATAGCATGCTATTAGTCAAACATATCATACCATAAATCAACCGATCATATTATCATGCTGGTTAGTCATCGAATAAGTCTTACTGTTAGGTTAGTCTCTAAACCGTTTCAAATTCGAATTAAACATTTAAGAATTTCGACCCCTTGAAAATACTCGTTAAATCCCTTTTTCAACTTATTTTTAAAATTCATAAGTCCAAATAATATATTTTAACCCCCAATAATATTATATTTTATTTTAAATACTATTAAATATTTAGATAAGTAAACGGTTAAACCCGAACCGAACCAAACCCGCAATTATGAATCCCAAAACCGGTTTAATCAAACAAAATATATAATATGGCAGGGGGCTCCACAAGCCACGTTGGCATCTTCATCTTCCCGAATTCAAAAGCAGAAGTGCCGCCTGCGCCACCTTCCTCACGCGATCCGCCGGCGCTGCTCGCTCAGGCCACCCGTGCTGGTTGTCGGAGCTCGACGTCGCGCCAGTCTCGCTCTCCCACCCTCGAGCTCATCTCCAGCCTCACCCGGAGCTTCCCAGCCTCGCAGTTCACTCGACGCTCGCTCGCCTCGCGTCGCGCTCGCTGCGCTTGCTGCGCTCGTCCTCGCCGAGGGCCTCGAGCCCACCCGAACGTCCTGCACTCAACCCACGCTCACTCCCGACTAGTCTCTACATCGAAAAATGATGGAAATTAGATGCGCAGCGGAAGTTTTAGAAATTATTTTCTATCATCTAATCGCAAGGATCTTCATGCATAAAATCGATAGATCAAATCATTGTTCATAGGAGATACCTCTTGATGCGTGAACCGGATCTAAACGGGGAGGATTCGGAAGAGAATTAGAGCCCCACGTGTTGCTCCTCTACTTGGTCCACAAGAGCCCGATCTAGATCTCCTTTTCCTTCGACTGCTAGGACGAAGATCGAAAGGTGAACAATCAAATTGCTCTTGATTGATGATGGTGGAATTTAGCCTTCACGAACCAACCAAAGATGAGATGTGCTATTGCAATCTCCTTCTTCAATTGCTACGGCAAAAACCCTACGTACTTTTTGGGATGTTGTGGTTTTGTTAAGTTACACTAAGCCCATCTTTATAAGCTTATATTTATACCTTACTTAACTAATTATTTATTTCACAAATAAATCTTATCCCATTATTATTAATATATATCTAATATACACTAATAATAAAATCATCTATCTTTTGATCAAGCCCGTCAACTCTAAGTGTGTGACCGCATAGGACCCGTTTATAATAGCCATGGGTTTAACCCATTTAAGCCCATTAATCGTAGTAGAATCGGCAACTGTGTCTTGTTTAGAGCTCTTCCAGCTCACAGCTCCACCATTAAGGACGAAAACATATCCCGATTGAGACTCAAAGCCATCTCGGTCAGTCTGGAAGCTCGCATCAATATAGCCTTGCACGATCAAGTTGTCATCGCCCCCGTATACTAAGAAATCATCCTTAGTTCTTCTCAAGTACTTCAAGATGTTCTTAGCTGCACACCAATGTGCCTCTCCTGGATTCGATTGGTATCTGCTACACATACTCAAAGCATATGCAACATCAGGTCGTGTACACACCATGGCATACATGATAGATCCTATAGCAGAAGCATAAGGAATCTTACTCATCTTTTCTAGCTCAGTAGGTGTCTTAGGACACTGCTTCTTACTGAGATATACACCATGTTGCATAGGTAGAAACCCTTTCTTGGAATCTTGCATTTTGAATCTGTTGAGAATCTTATCTATATAAGTTCCTTGACTCAATCCAAGCAATCTCTTAGATCTATCTCTATAGATCTTTATTCCAAGTATATACTCTGCCTCTCCCAAGTCTTTCATTGAGAAACATTTCTTCAGCCATTCCTTAACGGACTCTAGCAACGGAATGTCATTCCCAATAAGTAGTATGTTATCCACATACAAAACTAGGAAGACCACTTTACTCCCACTAAACTTCTTGTATACATAAGGGTCCTCTTCACATCTGGTGAAATCAAACTCTTTGATCTTCTCATCAAATCGAAAGTTCCAACTCTTGGATGCTTGCTTAAGTCCATATATAGATCTCTTAAGCTTGCATACCTTCCCGACATTACTTGGATCTTCAAAACCCTCTGGTTGTGTCATATACACATCCTCTTCCAAGAATCCATTCAGGAAGGCGGTTTTAACATCCATTTGCCAAATCTCATAATCATAATAAGCGGCAATAGCAAGGATTGTCCTAATGGATCTTATCATGACAACTGGTGAAAAGGTCTCATCGTAGTTTATACCATGAATCTATTTAAAACCTTTGGCAACTAATCTTGCCTTGTATACAGATACCTTTCCATCCTTATCTGTCTTAAGTTTGAAAACCCATTTGCTCCCTATGGGTTTTACCCCATCTGGCAAATTTATCAAGTCCCATACTTGATTTTCAAACATTGAATCCATTTCGGATCTCATGGCCTCAAGCCATTTCTTGGAGTCTGGACCCGTCGTTGCTTGCTTATAGGTATTAGGCTCATCATGTTCTAGCAGAAGAACATCAAGGTTTACATTCAAGATGAAATCATCATAACGTCTTGGTTGTACCCTTGGCCTATCTGATCTATAGGTGGGTTCAACTGGTTCAACAACTGGAGCTGGAACAGTTTCCACAACTATTTGTGGATCCTCTTGTTCCGGTTCTTGGATGATTTGGGGCCCTTGGCCTTCCAAAACCATCAACTCATCTTCGACATCATCTATGTCATCTCGTTGTTGAGTTTGTTGCTCTTCATCATGAACTGGTTCAAGATGAATATTTCTCCCACTTGACTTATTGGGAATGAACTCTCTTTCCAAAAAGACACTATCCCTTGCAACAAACACCTTTTGTTCAGCGGGATTGTAGAAGTAATATCCAAAACTACCTTTTGGATACCCTATAAAATAGCATTTATCTGATTTAGGGGCAAGCTTATCCGTTTGTAAACGCTTTACATAAGCTTCACATCCCCATATCTTCATAAAAGACAATTTTGGAACCTTTCCAGTCCATATCTCATACGGAGTTTTGTCTACAGCTCTAGACGGAGTCCTGTTTAGTGTAAGTACGGAAGTTGTGAGGGCATATCCCCAGAAGGATACCGGAAGGTCAGCAAAACTCATCATAGATCGGACCATGTCTAACAGGGTCCTGTTTCTCCTTTCAGATACACCGTTAAGCTGTGGTGTTCCTGGAGTAGACAACTGTGTTACTATCCCACAATTTTTCAAATGATGATCAAATTCATGGCTCAAGTACTCACCCCCACGATCTGATCGAAGTGCTTTTATTTTCTTGCCAGTTTGAGTCTCTACCTCATTTTGAAATTCCTTAAACTTTTCAAAGGATTCCGATTTATGTGACATAAGGTAAATATATCCATATCTACTCATATCATCAGTAAATGTGATGACGTATTTATAACCACATCTAGCTTCTGTACTCATTGGCCCACATACATCAGTATGTATAATGCCCAATAGCTCAGTAGCCCTTTCATTTGTTCCTTTGAAAGGTGACCTTGTCATCTTGCCCATCAAACATGACTCACATGTATCAATGGATTCACAATCCACGTCTTTTAGAAGTCCATCTCTATGGAGCTTCTTCATGCGGTCTAAACTGATGTGACCCAAACGACAGTGCCATAGGTAGGCTTCACTCAACTTACTTGATTTTTGCCTTTTTGTATTTATGTTATATGATTCTGTTGTAAGGTCGAATACAAATATTCCATTAATATCTTGAGCACGAGCATAAAAGATATCATTCTTGTGAATAATTATACCTTCATCTGTAGTGCTAAAATTAAAACCTTCAGAATAAATTACTGCAGCCGAAACAAGGTTCTTTGTAATGCTAGGAACAAAATAACAATTATTTAGTTCTAAGATTAAACCAGAAGGAAGAGATAAACTAAAATCTCCTACGGCAAGTGCAGCAACGCTTGCTCCATTTCCAACGTGTAGCTCTATCTCCCCTTTCTTCACTTGTCTCCTATGTCTTAGTCCCTGCACATTTGAAATAATGTGAGCACCACATGCGGTATCTAATACCCAAGTAGGACCATTATCTAATGTGCAAACATTGGTTGACAGTAATTCAATAACATAAATACCTGAAGTGTTGGAACTCAAAGTCCCATTCTTCTTGTCTTCCAGGTACTTGGGACAGATTCTTTTCCAGTGTCCATTCGCCTTGCAATGGAAACAATCATGGTCTGCAGCCACTCTTGGCTTCTCACCTCCTTTAGGTTTTGCAACTTTCTTGCCTTTCTCTTGGGGATTGTTCCTATTCTTGGCTACCTTTTTAAACCCTTTCCCTTTATTGACATTAAGAACTTCTTTCTTGTTGTCAGTAGGAGTATTCTGCTCAGCAGCTTTGAGCATACCATGGAGTTCATTCAGGTTCTTCTTGAGACCATGCATATGATAGTTCATCCTGAATGAGGCAAATCTATCATGCAATGAGTGCAACACGATATCTGTGGCCAACTCTTGGTCATATGGGGTGCCTAGTGTCTCCATACGGCTAAAAAGGCCAATCATGTTAAACACATGAGGACCTACTGGCTTCCCCTTCACAAGCTTGCTATCGAGTATAGCCTTGTGAGTTTCATATCGTTCAATCCTTGCTTGTTCCTGAAACAACACTTTCAGGTTGGTGATGATTGTGTAAGCATCCTGATGTTCAAACCTCTTTTGAAGATTAGGTTCCATGCCTGCTAGCATCAGACAAGTGACAGGCAAAGACTCACTCATAAGCTTTACTTCATTAGCCTTCTCCTCATCTGATGAGGTATCAGTAATGACAGGGATAGGGGTTGATAGGACATCATCACGCCCCTCAGACCTGAGGACGATTCTCAGATTCCTTTCCCAATCGAGAAAATTCGTTCCATTCAATTTGTTTTTCTCAACTATTGAGCGCAGGGTGAATTTCAAGTTATCGTTCGACATAATGCCTATATAAAAAAAAAGAAAAAGGAAATGACATACAAATCAGTTTATGTTCGAAATGCAAATTACTTAGGATTAAACACCTTTAAAATAAGTAAATACGCATTTTATTCAAATTGTTATTGTTCCTGGTGAATAAAATGATTCCAAGATCCCATTACACACAAGACCCAACGTACTTTTGCACTGCCTTGAGTCTTGTATGCTCAAGGTAAGTAACAATTACTAATTATAACTCCTTATAATTCTTGGTTGATGATCCACATCCCATGTAAAATCATCCTATGCCTCAAGATCCAAAACTTTGCCTTTTGGTCTCTCGTTGGGTACGACCATATCAAAGCTTATGAACCCCTTGTATAGATTCACCCTCATTAGCCCAAGATTATGGAAAGACACCCTCACTTTTGTGAAGCCCATCCAACTTAAGTCTTTTATTTGTCCTAATTTACCTTAGGAACTTAAGTCTTTTATTTGTCTTTATTTATAAGTGAAAAAAATATCATAAATAAAAACAACATAAAACTTAAAATAAGGCATTCAAAATGCAATGAAATTGTGATCCTAGTATGACCCCTACGATGCATAAAATAAAGATCTAATCTTCATGGGTCTCCATCATCGCGTCCTTCATGGATCTCCATCCTTGAACTTATGTCTTCTTGTCTTCTTGTATCAATTACAATATTTTCTAATAATCTAACTACTGAAAATTAATTACAAAAATACATAACGATACGCAGATCGTGTACAAAAAAACATAACGATACGCAGATCGTATTTATGGGCCATACTAGTCACCTTATGTATGCAAGCAATATATCATAATATAAAACAAACATAATAAATCCATGAACATTCTTAATATTTTAATTCAAAAACTAGCAATAATATATATGGAATAAATTTTATGGTAACTATTACCTTGTATAATTGGATAGAATTTTTTTTATTAGGGATAAGATATCTACCAAATCTAATTAAGGTAATTTAAGATTTTACACTAAAATCATAAATATCTTCGATAACCCTAATTCCCGCCGCATCCACCCCCACTCAAATTTTGTAACAATTACAAACTTTTGACAATTGTAGAATTAAGACGATAGGTTTTCATAAAACTTAAAATTTTGACAAATTAATATATGAATCAAATTCACACAAAATCTATCAAAAGATCGAAATCAAAACAAACCCCCTTTTTTTTAAATCCGATCTTGTTCCACTACGAAAGATTTCGTAATTCAAAGAATTCGTCATCATCTCAGTGGTAGACTTTCATACGAAATTCAAAGAATTCAAAGATTACGTACAATTCAGTGGTAGACTTTTAGCAGTTGTTAAACTATTTAACATACATATAAAAGTTTGCGGCTAGATCGAAATTTTAATTTTTGACCGTAAATTAACTTCACATGTCAAATGTTCTTTATCCAGTCGATCAAACTATACGACTTATTTCATATATCAAATATATTACTAAATTGAATCAAAATTAACAAGAAAATCAATCGATTTTATCAATTTATGCAAGATGCTCTGATGCCACTGATGGAAATTAGATGCGCAGCGGAAGTTTTAGAAACTATTTTCTATCATCTAATCGCAAGGATCTTCATGCATAAAATCGATAGATCAAATCATTGTTCATAGGAGATACCTCTTGATGCGTGAACCGGATCTAAACGGGGAGGATTCGGAAGAGAACTAGAGCCCCACGTGTTGCTCCTCTACTTGGTCCACAAGAGCCCGATCTAGATCTCCTTTTCCTTCGACTGCTAGGACGAAGATCGAAAGGTGAACAATCAAATTGCTCTTGATTGATGATGGTGTAATTTAGCCTTCACGAACCAACCAAAGATGAGATGTGCTATTGCAATCTCCTTCTTCAATTGCTACGGCAAAAACCCTACGTACTTTTTGGGATGTTGTGGTTTTGTTAAGTTACACTAAGCCCATCTTTATAAGCTTATATTTATACCTTACTTAACTAATTATTTATTTCACAAATAAATCTTATCCCATTATTATTAATATATATCTAATATACACTAATAATAAAATCATCTATCTTTTGATCAAGCCCGTCAACTCTAAGTGTGTGACCGCATAGGACCCGTTTATAATAGCCATGGGTTTAACCCGTTTAAGCCCATTAATCGTAGTTGGCTTCTAGCAAAGCATTACGACTCCTAAAATAATCGGATTGAATATCTCTATCAATTGTCCTATTCCATAACTAGTCATTGCACATTAAATTAAAGGACACAATTCCTTCAAAAAAGACTCAGAAACGAATCGAAACGAGGATAAATTCGGAGCTCACCGAGATGGATTTTTTGCGACTTCGGAGCTCTCGATCGGAGTTCTGGGCTTCGTCGGTGGCTCGCGATGGCTTGTCGGACCTACACCGGATGTGGATGAGTGTGATGGTGAAGACCGCAAGCAATTTCAATCAAAAACGAAGGAGGGACGCTTACCGGAAGTTAGCTTCGCGATTGATCGAAGATTAGAAAGGAATGGGTTGCGGTGGCTCCGTGGCGGTTCCAGTGGTGTACGTTGTTGCTGCTGGTGGCTCCGAGGGATGTGTAGGACCTTCCGCTGGTGGCTCGAGGTGGAAGGATAGAAGGAGGAGGAGGAGACAGTGGTTTTGGGATGAAGACGGTGGCGACGATGGTGATGGTGAAATGGTGATGGAGTGCAGTAGGAGGGATGGAGTGCAGCAGGGGAGATGTGAAAGGGTGGTGATGGGTTTATAGGGGAGGGAAGGCCGAACCACAGCTAGCTAGGAGGTAGGGACTTGAGTGCAGCTAGGAAATAGGAGGAGGAGGTCAGATCCTGCAGCCATAGGGTGGCTCGCATGGGAAAGATATTAAATGGTGGTAGGTCAAATTAAATACCTGGTAAAATAATCTCAAATACGTGAATTTCGAACCCATAAGTTAGTTTACGAATGTTAGTTTTTTCGGATTCTGCTAAACGAGTTTTAAAACCGATTTAATTTCATTTTTAATTCTCTTTTTTCGAAAAAATAGGATTAAAAAATCCGAGCCTTTACATTTATCATGTATCCATCCAATATACGGTCAATTCACCCAATAGCCATATCTATATGCATCGTCAACCCTCAATCGTACATGATTTATCAATTCTCTAAATTCTTATATATCAAAGATATTGGCAATATGGCATGATGTAGGATATAAAAATTAAACCTATATGTGCAATCAATAACGTCATTTTGCAATTAGCAAGAGGCACAAAATCATAATTTAAATATATGATGTTTAGGCTTACCTGACCGTAAGCCCGATCGCATATACTAATATTAAGAAATCGGTCCAACTCCTTCACGAGCCTTAAAGTCAAGCCTAACACAGATAGACTCACTACCCAGTAGAGTTCAATCTTCTAAGGTTCGGCTCCTTTTACCATGATCCTCGTGTGGATCCGTGGACAAACCACTCGCATGACACAACCCATCACCAAATCAAAATATTAATAAATTATAATCATGGTTTATTAAAACACATACGATATAACATAATTCTATAACATAACTCTTATGTGATCAATATGTACATAATCACACTTCGAAATATTGAGAGATCTATCTTTATTTACTATCAACTTCGAGAGATGACTTTTCATCTACTTCAGGAGATGATGATAAAAATATAATATATAAATAAAAAAACAAAATAATAATTATTAATATACATATTAATATACATGGATGATACTTATTGTTTCATCACTACGAGGATGAAGTTTATCAATCATTCATAATATCAATTTCTTTACTTTCATCCACTTCGAGGGATTTAATATTTTCTACTTTGGGAGACCAATTAAATTATTTATAAACAAAATAATAAATTAGAAAAATCAAATTTTCCTTACCTCCACTTACCTCCATGACGGCGCACTTTGGGGATTGATAAAATTTATTCATACATCCTCTTCGGGGGATGTGTTTCACTGGCTAAATCTAATTGCTTTTATCATATCATCACTACGGCGATGAAATTTAATGGATATAAAGTAAACTATGTGAATTCATCATCTTCGGGGGATGAGACTAATTTATTCAATTGATTCAACCACTTCGGAGACTGAAATTTATTCAATTGATATAGCCACTTCGGGGATTGAAATTTGTTTGATTAATTCAAACACTTCGGGGTTGGTATAATTTATATTTACACATCATCTTCGGGGATGTGTTTATACTTCACAGGGGCAAAATATGCAGCCCTGAAAGTTTTAGAACACGTTATGTAATTATATAAAACGTGAAGGCCAAAACTGTGATTTTAAGAAATACCGGGCCAATTTCGTAATTAAAACAAAACCTGCAACTTTACCTTCTTTCCTTGCTTCGGAGTTCACAGAAGCGGTGATCCACGATCGATCGTTGTTCCGACTTGGCCGAGGTTCAACCTCGAGAGATTGTGGTCGGCGATTGTGATCGACGGTTTGCAGCCCTGGGAGATTGTGGTCGGCGATTCAATCCGAGACGGGGATGGACGAGTGGAGTCGTGAACGACGGTCGACGGGTGGAGTTCTGCGGTTCCGGTCGGCGACGGCGAGGCTCTCTGTCCCTGGTTCTGCTCGTTACGGGGAATTGGAGAATAAGGGGGTTGAGGATTTGGATGTCGAAAGGCGGTGAACCAAACAGTGGCTCGGCAAGGATGGTGAACAAAACGGTGGATCGAAGGATTTGATGGATGTCAAACCAAAGGGGTAAATTAAGATGAACTATTCCCAATTTTAACATCTGCATTCAATTCAATTTCAAATTAAGAAGTATGGATGTAATAGATAATTAAACATGGATAATTAAACATGGATAATTAAAAGGAAAGAAAATCGAAAACTTCCCTCGTATCATCAGCAATATCGAAGCCATTGAATCAACCGGGATAGAAGTTCCATCGTTTGCCCAGTTGGTGCGGTGATCTGGGACTCTAGTTGGGGAAACAAGGTCGTACGCCAGGACGAGCATCGGCCGGCCACCGATGCAGCGTTGTTTGAATGGTGGCAGTAGGATAGAAAAAAGGGATTAGGGTTTTGTCTTTAAAGGCTATCGTGCTGATAACGTGTAATAATCTAGTACAAAATAAAGAGAGAGAATATGAGATTGTATTCAATTGATTTCTCTTGGTGTTACTGTTGTAAGCCTAATTTGCCATGTTTTACACTTACTTTTATATCGATTTCTGCATACATTGCATGCATTCGGGTTAGAATAATACAGAATCTGTGTATTTTACACTTATTTGCAATATATGGAGGTCTACACAAGTTTTGGTTATATTTCGCAGAAATCGGACGCACTTTGGAGTTTAAAGGAAACTCATGGAGAAGCTAAGAATGGTGCATATGGAGAAAAGGCCATTTTTCACCATTCTTCGTTCTGAATCAAGCTTTGATGTCTCCATGAGAGTTGTAGCCCTCGGAAAGAGCTTTCCAACGCATGGTCATATGCGTCAATCCGACGATCGAGAACTCGGGAAAGTGCGTTTTAAAAACAGAGCAGAAAGCTGAGAGATTTACTCGATATTGAGTAGTTTTACTCGAGATCGACCAAAAATGTCCAAGGAGTGCCTGGCCGAGGAGGAGCTGATCGAGAAGCCGAAGACGAAGACATGCCGGGTTACACTCTACTCGAGATCGAGTAAACCTACTCGAGATCGAGGAACCCGGAAGCCGGCACCCGAGCCATGTCGAAGAGAGGTTGCTCGACAACACCAGAAGACCTAGTCGATGAGCCACCCAACTCGAGATCGAGTTGCTTACTCGAGATCGAGGACGCCCAAGAGCCCATGTCCGAGCCTGTCGAGGACCAGCAACCCGAGAGGCCGAGCCAGCCCAGTCGACGTCACTTCTACTCGAGATCGAGTAGACTTACTCGAGATCGAGGAAGCTTCGAGAAGCCGCGTAACGCGGTTTGAGTTGTCCTACGCGCTGTGGGAGTCCTTGGAGCCGAAGGAATCCGAGATGGCCGAGTCTATCCTACATCTATCTATCAACTATCCATGGAAGGCAAGATCTATCAACAAGAAGATATTTACCTATTTTAGATTTATTTTCCCCTTTATAGATTTAATTCCTAAATTACATTTATTAATCTTTTAAGCTTTTTAGATATAGATAGATATCTTCTATCCTTGATTAGTAAGGAATAGAAGGCTATAAATAAAGCCTTAGGGGCTGGTTTTTCATCATTGAATTCAATTCAATTCAGAGCAAGAGAAGTAGTTCCACAGAGACAGTTTAGGAGTTCTAAGGTTTTTAGGGTTTTGGCATTCAGCGAAAGTTGGATTGTCGGGATTGTAAAGACTTTGAATTTAGTTTAATATAAGTTTCTTTTTATACATCAATGCCTGCTATTGCGATGAAGAGCAAGTAGTCCACCCACTTCTGGGGCTGGGGTGAGCCCGACGGTGGCCATGTGAGGTGATGCGGTAAAGGTCAGATCTTGTTATGCAATTCGTCTTCTATCCCTATGAGCATGATTCTTTTGCGAGAGTTGAAGGTGATCCGTGTTTGTATTATTGAAGCAAAAGTGATCTTAATACAACTTGGGTTAATTATGTGAAAAGGGTTAGTAACAATTAGGGTTTATGCGAAAGCCTCTATATGCCTATTTGTTAGTAACGAAAGTTATTTTGATGGAAAGCATGATCTTTTATGCCTTTATATATTACTTTGCATGGTTATCGTTGTGGCGTTGATACCCTGGCTTTGGAAGTTCTTTCATATATTGATTTATTTCTGTTGAAATTTGAGATTCTGTGTTCGAAGTTGCAATTTGAGGTTTTATGTGTTTTTTGTCGATCTAGAGGAAAAGCTAGTCGAGATCGAGTAGGGGTTTGTCGATCTCGAGTAAGGCCTTGTCTAGATCGAGTTGCTGTTGTGCTTCTGTCGTCGATTTTTAGTTTCTGTCTTTACTGTTGTTAGTCGATCTCGAGTTAGGCTAGTCGAGATCGAGTTGGTTGTTGTGCTTGCTTTTATTTCTTGCTTTCGTTTGTTATTTCTGTTTTCGTTTGTCTTTCCTTCTTTGTTCCTTTGTTTCTGTCTTCTGTTTGCTTTTTTGTGAGATTTACAGCTGTCTAGGATCCGCTGACACGCTTCCTCGTGGATTCGATCCTGACTTTCTCTTACTGCATTGGAGGAGTCTTGTAATTATTTGCGTGGGCCTAAATCTGGTTTGATATATTTTGTTATATTTCATACTTGATTTCCTCCCTACAACAAATTGGCGCCGTTGCCGGGGAAGCTATCATTCGTGCCTTAGGTAGTCAGATCTCACTTTTTCTTTGAGTTACTTTATAGGTGTATGCGCCGTTCTGGTCAACCACCTGAGCTTGACGGCTTAGACGAACCAGAGCGCCTTCTACACATCAGAGCTAAACTACAAAGAGCCATGGCAGCCGCTGAGACACATGAGCAATTGATTGCAAGGCTTACAAGGGAATTGGCCGCTAAAGATGCTGCTATCGCCACTGAGAAAGCAGCAAGGGAACAAGCGGAAGCTGAGCTTGCCCAGTACCCAACCACGGCAGAAGATTATATGCACCCAACTCTCGTCGTACATGAATCGGCGATTCTTATCCCTGAAAACTCTTTTGAAATTCGCACTCAATTTCTTATAGAGCTTAAAAATAATGCTTTTTTTGGTAGATTTAATGAGTGTCCTCTTGAACATATTACCAATTTTTCTGACATGTGCCGTACTCTTGCTGAAGGTACAACTTTGGAATATGTCAAGATGAAGGCTTTTCGCTGGTCTCTCGCTGGACCTGCACTGAAGTGGCTTGAATGGATGAAACCAAGATCACTCACAACATGGGCCCAAGTAGAACAAGAGTTTCTAAACAAATTCTTCCCTCTTGCAAAGACATCACTCCTCCGCTAGAAGATCACATCTTTCAAACAGAAGCCTAGGGAGCCGCTAGCCAAAGCATGGAAACGCTACAAGGAACTGCTGCGATCTTGCCCTACTCATGGACAACCACCCTACATCATTCAGGAGATCTTCTTCAACTCTCTTGATCAAGTCACTAAGGACAGGATCAACCAGTATACTCGCTATGAGTATCTGACGATGCCACCAATAGACTCATGGGGAGTGCTCGACAAGCTCACTAACTATGACAACAAGTATGGGTCTACTGCAACCTATGAAGAGAACCCTTACGCCAGGCCAACACCATCTATGCCCCTATATGAGCCTCCTAAAGAGATTGATGCAGATGTAAGGGAGCAGTACTACAAAGATCAGAACAAGAAGCTCCTTAAGCAAGTAAAGTATCTTTCTGTCAACCAGCCTTGCATTGAATGCGGATCACAGCGGCACACCACTACTGAGTGCCCACACACAGAGCAAGTCAGGCTGGCAGATCACCACGAAGAGGCAGCTTATGCAGGGGGTCCCAATCGCTACATGGGGGACCAAAGGTTTCAGCAACCACAATGGAACCAAGGGGCCCCTAGGAACCCCCCGCCCTACAGAGCTCTAGGACATCCAGAAAGAGAACAGAAAAGGGATGATATACAGACAGTCTTGGAGGAAATACGGAGGAATCACTCAGAAACCAAGTAGTTCTTCAACTCCGTCTACACTCAGATGCAAAGTGTCAACTCTAGGCTTGGGGAAATTGATATATGGCGGAAATCAGTTGATACACAGATTGGTCAGCTAGCAGCAGAAATCCCCAGACAGTCAGGTTCACTCCCTGGATCTTCAGAACCAAATCCCAAGAAAAGACCGGACACATCGCTGCTGTAAAACTCAGAAGCGGCCATCAACTGCAAGAGCCAGAAGTCGGAAAGCAGCAGAATGAAGAACAACAAGTCGACCAGCAGCAAGTCGACGTCGACCACACCTTAGTCGATCTCGAGGAGGGTCTGCTCGATCTCGAGGAGAAACTACAGAAACCATCGTCTGCACTACACAACAACCCAAAGTCGACTATAGTGGTCGAGATCGACAAAGACGTGGTCGATATCGAGGACACCCAACCCGAGATCGAGAAAACTGCAGCACCTCCGACATCTGTTCTGGCTCCGAATCAGAAAAAGAAGCTGCCTTTCCCTACAAAATCTCCAAAGGACCCAGCCGAAAAGAAATTTCAGCGCTTCATCAAGATGCTTCAGAAACTCAATGTCACCATCCCCTTCACAGAAGCTCTCAATGAAATGCCATCCTATGTCAAGTTCCTGAAGGAGATTCTGAGCAAAAAGCGATCAATGGCTGAGATTACAGAGGAATGCAGCCATTTGGACATACTGGAGAAGAGGCCAGATCCAGGTAAGTTTGCTATAACCATTGGATTTGGTCCTTATAAAATTAATGCTTTATGTGATCTTGGAGCTAGTGTGAGTATAATGCCTTTAACAATTTGGTCCAAGATTAAGATAGGTGCCCTAGAGCCTGTGGATGCTAGACTTTACATGGCCAACAACACAGTGGTCATTCCAACAGGCATGGTGGACAATGTGCCAGTACAAGTAGGTAAATTCTTTGTCCCTGCTGATTTCTTAGTTGTTGATATGCAAGAAGATCCTGCTTGTCCAATTATTCTAGGAAGACCCTTCTTGGCGACGGTGGATGCCAACATAAGCGTAAGGAAAGGAGTGCTCACTTTCAACATCAGCGATGAGGTAATTGAGTATTCCTTTAATAAAACTGAAAGGCATACAGGTCCAATGGAAGAGGTAAAATCTATCTTAGCTGGCTACATCACTTGCGGGGAACCCAAGGTAAGAAATATGACCCCTGAGGAGCTGGAAAAGAGGGATATGGAGGCCCAGGTGGAGGAGATCATGAAAATCCTAAAAGAGGACACATAGAATCCAATTGACACAAACCAAGGTACGTCGTTATGGACTAACTATTTTTCGGATGCCTTGACAGGAACCGAGTATGGGGTCAAGGTCGACCAAGACTCCTCGACATCGAGAAGTCTAGTCGATCTCGACCAAAGCCAGAAACCTCCACCAGCACCAGCGTCGTCGAGTAGCAAAACAGAAGCCCAGCCCTCCTCGAGATCGAGTACCGTACTTGAGATCGACCACCACCTCGCTGCCTCGGCTTCGTGTTCCTCGACGCTGAAGCCACCAGAACCAGAACCCTCATCGAGATCGAGTAGCCCACTTGAGATCGACCAAAGTCTAGCTTCCCCAGCTCCTGCATCCTCGAGCAGCTCACCACCAGAAAACTCGTCGAGATCGAGTACTCCTACTCGAGATCGACCAAACACCGTGGTCCCCGATTCCGTCTCTGCGAAGGTAAGCCAAGGTATGGATCTTTCTTCTCCTATTTCCATTAAAGATCTATCTATACATGGGAGAGGTTTGCCTTGGTATGTGCGCTTATGTAAGATATCCAATGATGAGCCTAAGGAGTATGAAGTTGGAGACAAGCTCTATGTCTCTAAATCAAAAGATCATTGGTTCCCTAACAAATTCAACAAGAAGAGGATGGGACCTTTCGTGGTGAACAAGATCCATTCTGGAGGATTGCAGCTGATGGACAAAGATGGAGTTCTATTTGAAGCCCAAGCTACATGGGCCCTGCAGATGCCACCTTGAGCTAAATGGAAAGTCGGCCTAGCGACTATAAAATCTAGAGCTTGTACATAGACATTTATTTTTGGACATTGTTTTGTTTGTTTTTGGTTTTGAACACTTTTAGTTTTTCTATTATGGGTATATGTCTTCTGCACTTTTTAGGTCCATGGATAGAAGCAAGCTATATTCAGACTCGGCCCAGGCAGTTCTTTCATTCGAAATTAAGAGGCCCTGTACACCTGTCTAGTGAGTTTCTTTCTTTACCCTTGTTTTTATACAGTGAGGACACTGTAATATTTAAGTATGGGGTAGGGGAAGGGCTTACTTTGTGCATATTTGATTTATTTGACATTATTTGTGCATTATTTCTTGAATTGCTTATGCATGGCCATTTTGGAATTCATTATTGATTTATATGCATGTTTTCCAAAGTTTAAAGAAAAATCACCCCCATTGAAAATTTTTGAATAATGTCATGGAAGCTTATATTGAACTCGACGATGCAAAATTGGATTCGTTAGAGATATAACATGAAATTGCCTAGTAAAGGGAAGTCACAATGAAGTGCATTATTTCTTGAAAACCATGAAAGGAGGTAAAATTTGATGTTGCTTTTGACATGTTGTATGATAAGAGGATGGAGGACTTTATATTTCCATATAATGCTCATATTATTATAATCCTAACCTTACCTATGCTTATGCATCACAAAAGCCATATTATGCCTTATTTCAATTATTGCTCCACGTGATCTAAATATTGCCCATTCTTTACCTTATTTCCTATCCGGGGATTATGTTGAGAATAATGTTACATTATGGAGATTGTTATATGGTTGTTGTGTTTTTTTTATCATTATCGGAGTTTGGTAGGAAAATATTTGAAAATATGGAAAATTTAATGAGTGAAAGAAAATCCAATCACCTCAGGAGATAAAGGTAGATTGACCCTGCTCACTGAGATAATAGTTTGGCGAGATGGGACACACAAGTGAGGAGTCCAAAGGACTAAGTATCCGGGGCCATTCATGACACCCATGTTTGCGACTCGCGAGAAGGCAGTGCTGAGGTTAGAGAGGTTAAAGCATTATTATTGATAAAAGCATTATGTAAGGTGATGAATCTTATGGAGAAGGAATGTGGAAATTCAGTTTGGAAATACTCCATTTCCCCGGATCATTAGCACCACATTGCCAAAAATTGCCCATCTTTAGCTTTTTACCAATCTACTCCTTATTTGAGCTTAAATTAAAGGCCTCTTGATTATCAATGCTTTGTCACGAATGAATGTTTTGCATAACCCTCCTTTTGTGAGTAGATGTTGCTTTTGTATATTTGCACATGCATGGATCTGTGACACTAGTACCTTTTCGAGGATGGTAATTGACTGCAGGGTTATATGAGAATGAATATAAGATGTTGAGAGTTTGAATTCTTCCCCTGAATGACAATTAAAAGTATTGCTTGAGGACAAGCAAGCTTAAGTATGAGGTGTTTGTTGTGAGCATAATTTGCCATGTTTTACACTTACTTTTATATCGATTTCTGCATACATTGCATGCATTTGGGTTAGAATAATACAGAATCTGTGTATTTTACACTTATTTGCAATATATGGAGGTCTACACAAGTTTTGGTTATATTTCGCAGAAATCGGACGCACTTTGGAGCTTAAAGGAAACTCATGGAGAAGCTAAGAATGGTGCATATGGAGAAAAGGCCATTTTTCACCATTCTTCGTTCTGAATCAAGCTTTGATGTCTCCATGAGAGTTGTAGCCCTCGGAAAGAGCTTTCCAACGCATGGTCATATGCGTCAATCCGACGATCGAGAACTCGGGAAAGTGCGTTTTAAAAACAGAGCAGAAAGCTGAGAGATTTACTCGATATTGAGTAGTTTTACTCGAGATCGACCAAAAATGTCCAAGGAGTGCCTGGTCGAGGAGGAGCTGATCGAGAAGCCGAAGACGAAGACATGCCGGGTTACACTCAACTCGAGATCGAGTAAACCTACTCGAGATCGAGGAACCCGGAAGCCGGCACCCGAGCCATGTCGAAGAGAGGTTGCTCGACAACACCAGAAGACCTAGTCGACGAGCCACCCAACTCGAGATCGAGTTGCTTACTCGAGATCGAGGACGTCCAAGAGCCCATGTCCGAGCCTGTCGAGGACCAGCAACCCGAGACGCCGAGCCAGCCCAGTCGACGTCACTTCTACTCGAGATCGAGTAGACTTACTCGAGATCGAGGAAGCTTCCAGAAGCCATGTAACGCGGTTTGAGTTGTCCTACGCGCTGTGGGAGTCCTTGGAGCCGAAGGAATCCGAGATGGCCGAGTCTATCCTACATCTATCTATCAACTATCCATGGAAGGCAAGATCTATCAACAAGAAGATATTTACCTATTTTAGATTTATTTTCCCCTTTATAGATTTAATTCCTAAATTACATTTATTTATCTTTTAAGCTTTTTAGATATAGATAGATATCTTCTATCCTTGATTAGCAAGGAATAGAAGGCTATAAATAAAGCCTTAGGGGCTGGTTTTTCATCATTGAATTCAATTCCATTCAGAGCAAGAGAAGTAGTTCCACAGAGACAGTTTAGGAGTTCTAAGGTTTTTAGGGTTTTGGCATTCAGTGAAAGTTGGATTGCCGGGATTGTAAAGGCTTTGAATTTAGTTTAATGCAAGTTTCTTTTTATACATCAATGCCTGCTATTGCGATGAAGAGCGAGTAGTCCACCCACTTCTGGGGCTGGGGTGAGCTCGACGGTGGCCATGTGAGGTGATGCGGTAAAGGTCAGATCTTGTTATGCAATTCGTCTTCTATCCCTATGAGCATGATTCTTTTGCGAGAGTTGAAGGTGATCCGTGTTTGTATTATTGAAGCAAAAGTGATCTTAATACAACTTGGGTTAATTATGTGAAAAGGGTTAGTAACAATTAGGGTTTATGCGAAAGCCTCTATATGCCTATTTGTTAGTAACGAAAGTTATTTTGATGGAAAGCATGATCTTTTATGCCTTTATATATTACTTTGCATGGTTATCGTTGTGGCGTTGATACCCTGGCTTTGGAAGTTCTTTCATATATTGATTTATTTTTGTTGAAATCTGAGATTCTGTGTTCGAAGTTGCAATTTGAGGTTTTATGTTTTTTTTGTCGATCTAGAGGAAAAGCTAGTCGAGATCGAGTAGGGGTTTGTCGATCTCGAGTAAGGCCTTGTCTAGATCGAGTTGCTGTTGTGCTTCTGTCGTCGATTTTTAGTTTCTGTCTTTACTGTTGTTAGTCGATCTCGAGTTAGGCTTGTCGAGATCGAGTTGGTTGCTGTGCTTGCTTTTATTTCTTGCTTTCGTTTGTTATTTCTGTTTTCGTTTGTCTTTCCTTCTTTGTTCCTTTGTTTCTGTCTTCTGTTTGCTTTTCTGTGAGATTTACAACTGCCTATGATCCGCTGACACGCTTCCTCGTGGATTCGATCCTGAGTTTCTCTTACTGCATTGGAGGAGTCTTGTAATTATTTGCATGGGCCTAAATCTGGTTTGATCTATTTTGTTATATTTCATACTTGATTCCCTCCTTACAACAGTTACATCGGTACAATATATAGATATAAACTCCTTAGGCTCTAAGCAATAGTCAATCTATCTACAGACAAAAAGCTATATAAGTAAAGTTATATTTTGTAAATCCACATAATAATAATATTATAACAAATTGCCCGTTATCAAAAGGCTATTTTGCATAGTTATACCAAAAAAAAAATCAACTTGCAAAAATGTAGGTGACATAGCATAAGAAGAGAGAGGGTTAGTGTCTAGCCCAATTTTTTTTTTTTTACATAATTGTAGAGGCTAAGAAGAGAGAGAAGGGAATGTGGATTGAGCTCTAATGGTGAACATTAAATGCTTATAGGGCACCATTAAGGGTCACAACTTCCCGCCAAAAAAATGGAGGGAGATTGGCGCCACATAGGACGAGTTTGAGGAATGGCATAAAACCAGACATGGTGCACATACATGTGGATAAATTTCTAAAATCTTGCAGGGGGAAAGAATCTTGAAAGGCGGCCATTAAAGAAGGAGTTGGAAGGACAGACAACCCAATATTATAGTTACTAGCTTGTAAAAAAGTAATCTGGTACAACAACGAAATATTTCGTGTCATATAAAGAAAAAAAATGTGCCAATTTTAGCCATTACATAGCAACGAACATGAGTAAGTATTCTTCTAGTATTTGATTTACATCCATGGATACTCCCGACCCTCTTCTTATTGCCAACCGAAAGGGATAAGACCATCTTATTCTCTTCATTGGGTAGGGGAGAAAGGGGTGTTTTCCCTCACTCTCGTGTCCGATGGTCGGTGGGAATGTGGAGGAGAGGGTTGGGTGTTTGAAGGGCGAAATTAGCACAGAGAAATGCTCATAGAAAGACTATGTCGTTTAGGGCGGTGAGGACAAAGATCATGGTGAAGCTCGTGGTGGACCCAAGTTGCTACGAGTTGGAGTTAAAATACCTACTTGATACGAAGGAGGGATGTCATCCAATTCAAGTGGATGATGACACTTATTGGGATGCTTTCAAGTACTGGAACTCATGGTGTGAAGATGGGTCTTGACCCTTTCCGTTGTACGCATCAGTAAAAAAATTGGAAGCCAAAATTGCAATCGCTCCATGGTGGTGGATTTGTCTCGACCAACCAAATCACCCAAAGGAGACATCGAAGCTAACATGATGGAAGAAATAAGGGATGACATGGTGGTGGATGCATCTATGTCACATATTGATCTGAATACCGAGAATGTCCTGGAAAATGATGTGGATGGCATGAAAAACAATTCATCTGCCATAGATATTAACACAACTGGCATAAGAAATATGTGTCAGTAGTGATGAGGTGGACCATGGGAAACAGGTAATATGTGTCAGTAGTGATAACTATTTCTCCCATTTCAAAATCCACCAGTTAATCGAGATATTCAGTTCGATTCACACACATTCAGACCTTCAATTTCAACTTCGTCTTCCCTTCCCTAATGCCTTCCATGACCATTTGCACTTCACAACTTCCTTAATTCCCCAATTATTACTTCCCCCAAATCTTCCAACTCCCACAAAGTTAGGGTTTCAAAATTTTTTTAACCCAATTTCTCCCCAACTAAGCTGACTACCTATAATGGGACAATCTACAACGTTTTAGGTTTCGAGAGAGGGAGGGTGAGTGCTTACATGCTTTTCAATTCGCATCCACCTTCTTCTTCTTCTTCTTCTCTCTCTCTCTCTCTCTCTCTCTCTCTCTCTCTCTCTCTCTCTCTCTCTCTCTCTCTATGTAGACAGTTCTCACGGGCAAGGGCGACCATTGTTGTTTCACTTGATTCTCTCTTGCCGAGTTTAAACCTCTCTCTCTCTCTCTCTCTCTCTCTCTCTCTCTCTCTCTCTCTCTCTCTCTCTCTCTCTCTCTCTCTCTCTCTCTTACCGGGGTGGGGTTGCTCTTTTTTAAAACTCCGATTTCTCTTCCCTTCATCGTTGTCTTCTTTCTTTACAGTTAGCCTCCTCCTCCACCTCATCCTCTCTCTGTGTGTGTGTGTGTGTGTGTGTGTGTGTGTGTGTGTGTGTGTGTGTGTGTGTGTGTGTGTGTGTGTGTGTGTGTGTGTGTGTGTGTGTGTGTGTGTGTGTGTGTGTGTGTGTGTGTGTGTGTGTGTGTGTGTGTGTGTGTGTGTGCGTGTGTGCGTGTGCGTGTGCGTGTGTGCGCGCGCGCGCACGCGCTGATGGTTCTCATAGGCACGAGAGACCTTACCTTCCATAAGCAGTTAAGGCAACCAGACATTTTTGCAATATTTAGGGCATATTAACTATGTTTGCAAATTTGAGAAGGGGAGGGTCAGTTTCTTATACGGTTTTTTTTGGTATATTTAGTACTAATAGCTGTTGCGAAAATGGTACTGTCATTGCACAATTTGATGACCACGCCAGTCGGTTGAAGATAATCCAAAGAAATAAAAAAGGAATGGGGGAAGGTAGATGTAGGGGAAAGGTGTACACTTGTCGCGTTGTGAGAGGCGATCGAGGAAAAAAATACAAAAGGACAAACACTGCAGATGGTGCAGCAGGGGAGAGAAGGGAATGAGGTGATGAACATTAAATGCTTTGCAGAGCATTTAATGCTCACAAATTCCCGCCCAAAAAAACAGAAGGAGATTGGCTTGGGATATGAGGAGTTTGGAGAGAGCTTATAAAAGCAGACAAGACACATAAACAGATGGATAAAAAATTCCAAAAAGCTGAAGAGGATGAGGGAGCATTGAAGGGCATCCATTCAAGGTGGAGTTGAAAGGACAGACAACTCATGCTTACAGTTACTACCCACTCAAAAAGTAATACGGAACAACAACATAATATTTCGTGCCAGAAGAAGAGAAACACGTGCCAACTACGGACATTATATAGTAAAGAAATGAGTACGTATGCATGTGGTATTTGATTTATATCCATGGCTACTTCCCATCGATCCTATTCTTGTCCCCAACCAATATCTTCTTCTCTTACTTTTGGGCCTTAACATCTATCTACGTATGTACAAATCTTTTTATATGCAAACTCCATCCATGCCTCACATTTTCCTCTTTTGTATGCAGACCAGTCATTTTGCTTTCAATACAAAAATTTGGGCTAAATTTCGATTACAGATGGATGGAGGCCAATACGGTTGTCTATGCATAACATTGCAAGTTGATGACAATTTCTTATGTGCCAATCAATACGTTCTTTGTGCTACTAACTTCTATCATGACAGATAAACTCAAGGCCGAATATAATAATTATCTTAACATCTATCATGATAGTCAACTACGTATATGAATATTCTGTATCAACTCTCACAAATCCGACCGAGACACCTAAGTCAAAATAGAACAAGCAAGGACAGGTCTTTATGAGTCTTAAAATCAACGAAAGCCAACAAACTCCTGAAGTTATAAAAAAAACAATATGGAGTTTCTTACGAGTCCTAAAACCATAAAAAAACGAGCAAAATTTACAAGTCATAACACAACAAAAAACCTGCAGTCCTAAACCAAACAACAAACAAGCACATCACCCCCCCCCCCCCCCCCCAAAGGGGGCTGCCCAGGAGCCTCTTCCAATCTGCAGTGGCAAGGACGTCGTCCATATGGCGAAGGAGCCCCATCTTGGAAAAATGATTGGCCCTCACAATCTTGGAGAAATGGTTGACCCTTCAAATCTTGCTCGACGATGTCGACACGACCTTTCCTCTTTTAGTTCTAACCATGACTCACTTGTTTTTATACCTGAGATACAAGTGTGTACACTAAAGGTTATAGGTTGCTAAATTAAGTGACAGTAATCGGGATTTTCAATTCGATTCACACACGTTCAGACCTTCAATTTCAATTTCGTCTTTCCATCCTCGATGACTTCCATCACCATTTGCACATCACAACTTCCTCAATTCCTCAATGGTTACTTCCCCTAAACCTTCCAACTCCAAAAAAATTAGGGTTTCAAAAAAATTTCAACTTGATTTCTCCCCAACTTGGCTGACTACCTACAATGGGACAATCTACAACATTTTCAGGTTCAAGAGAGGGAAGGTAAGTACTTACTTGCTTTTTGCGTGGGTGGGGGATTGTTCTTCTTCCTCCAATATCTCTTCCTTGTCCTTTTCGTTTTGGAAACTCCTCTCTCTTTCTCTCTCGCAGTCGAATGGGGGTTCATATGCTTTTCTCTTAACCGCCTTCAACCCCTCTCCCTCGCTTGAACTTGCTTCCAACTGCCCCGTAACCACCTTCGATTCCTCCCCCCCCCCCCCCCCCCTCTCCCTTTCAACTTTCTTTTTGAAATGGGTTTTCCTTTGTCAGTTAACTTTAAGGGGCTAATTAAATAAAGGTCATGATTAGGTTAACTTGGAGGAAGCAGTTAAATAAATGTCAGGGTTAGGTTAACTTGAATTGAATTTGGTTTTCCTGCAATTTTTTGGGCCCAAATGTTACTTTTGCAAATTTTTTAGGGGGTTCCCTTTTGCACACAAAGTTTTTTTAGTATATTGATATCATTTGTTGTAATATCTTTTCCATTTTAGAGATCCTTGCCTTGCTCAATCTTCCTTTTTTTATTGAAAGTAGAGAGCCAATTTTGAGCTATGTTTTTTAGTTTAATAGGATCTCTATCCCGTTTACTAAAATAGTAAAACGTAAAAGCTATTGACAAGATCGAAAAATTACTATTGACAAGATAAATTTTAGTAATTTGCACAAAGATCCCTTCTTTATGGAAACCACACTCCCTTTTCTTTTCTCTCTCCACCCCTCACCGCCCCTCCCTCTCTTTCACCACTGCTCATCCTTGACCCAAAAACCGTTCGCCGTTGTCCACCATCCCCACTCCCGTTCTCGAGCATTAGTGACCTTCCCTCTTCATTAGGTCAAAGCATGTCCTTTGCATCCCTCTACTCTCAACCTTCCTCCAATGATTTTCAATTGAATAAAGGTCATCGTCATCGCAAATGGCAGATGAGAAACCCTAACTCTCGATCACTCCTTTCACTGAATCTCTCTAGTTATATAATTCTTTATTGTTTTGCAATGAAAACAAACTACAGTTTTATTTCTCTATTCACTTTCTGGCATTGCGTTGGTGATTTCAACATCAAATGAATCCACTTGAATTATTGTCAATGAGGGATCATTTGGAATGGGGTATATGAATATCAAATATCATATTTGGATATCGGATATGGGTATCAATGATGTATGGTATCTTATATATCCTACTTGGATGCAAATATGAGATATCAGATTGATATGAGATTTGAAAAAAAAAAAAATTCTAACATAGGAAGAATCGAACATCCAAAATTGAATAAAAATCTGACTCAAACACTGATTCCGCCCCATCCATGAAGAAAATCTCCCTCAAAATGTTCACACATCCCAATACAAAAGAAGCATGAGAAAAGAAAGGGGCAAGTTGACAAAGAAGCCACTGAACCAGCCGCACATAATAAGCGACTCAACACGAAAACCCTAGATCTGAATTGAGGAGAAGAGGGGAAAGTCGAAAAGGAAAACAAAACGAAGTAGTGAGCAGAAGTAGCATCACAGAAGAAGCAGTTAGCGCACATAAGAAGCGAATCAACGAGCGAGCGAGAGGAAAAAGGAGTCCTACGATATGCCCCAGTTTGTTAGGATATCAGGAAGCCAAAAAAAAAGCTTAATCTGTATATCGGGATATCAAACTGATATCCATATACGTTTTTACCAAATACCCTGTATGGATATGAACCATTCCATACCCCTATCTAGAGTAATGGGATATCAAACAGATATCCATATACGTTTTTACCAAACACCCTGTATGGATATTAACCATTCCATACCCCTATCTAGAGCTGGCAATTCCTGACCCGACCCGAGAAACCAGACCGACTCACTTGAACCGAAACCCGACTGAATCAAAAAATTTGGCGTTATGCATAACTCGAACCCGAAACCGAGCCCGACCGATGTTGACCCGAAACTCGAAGTGACCTGAATACAGACAAAACCGACTCAACCCGGACCCGACCCGAATTCCAATCCGACCTGAATTTCAACCCGACCCGGCTCCCAACCCGACCAAACTCCCAACTGACCGACTTCCAACCCCACCCGAATATCCTTGAATATATATATATATATATATATATATATATATATATATATATATATATATATATATATATATATATATATATATATATATATATATATATATATTATTGAGAGGGAATGCACTTTATGCACTAATGGTTTTGAGTTTTCATTTTGATCAATGAAAATTTTCTTTTGTTATATATATATATATATATATATATATATATATATATATATATATATATATATATATATATATATATATATATAACAAAAGAAAATTTTCATTGATCAAAATGAAAACTCAAAACCATTAGTGCATAAAGTGCATTCCCTCTCAATAAATTTCATTCATTCTCTCCTCAAATTTCACTCATCCTATATTTTTCTCCATTCCCTCCTCAAATTTATAAATTTTATTCCTTCCATCCTCAAATTTCATGCGTCCTATATTTTCTCTATTCCCTCCTCAAATTTAATTCCCTCCCAATAAATTTCATTCATTCATTCTCTCCTCAAACTTGATTCCCTCTCAATAAATTTCATTCGTTTCCTCTTCAAATTTCATTCCCTCTCAATAAATTTTCATTCCCTCTTATTTTCATTTCCTCATAGTTTATGAAATTTCTTTTGTAATGAATAATCTAATTAACAAAAATAAAATTTGACGAGACAAAAATAAAATTTTACTTATGTAATAATCTATTTAACAAAATATAAAATCATATCTTTATTTAGACGTAAAAGATAATGATTTGTAATGAATAAAATATGAAATTATGAATTATGAATATATGATAGTTTTATAAGTTGTATTCGTAATTTCATATTACCTTGTTTTCCAAGACTTGATGAGGGATGAAAGGAATACTTTAAATGCATCGAATATTCGAATCCATCGAATAATATAATTCATCAAATAATCGGAAATGAATTTATGTATGAGGATTAAGGTAATCTTGTTTAGTTATTTTCATATAGGCAAAAATTTGTTTACTTTATCAGTATTTAAGATTAACTCACAAAAAAGTCGGTTTACTAGATTACCCAAAACTCCAAAAGTCATCAACTCATAGTATATTCATATAGATTGATTTAAAAATTCACAAGCAGCTCTCCCGATGAGAGAGCCCCAAAAACCTCCCCTTGCAAACCCTAAACATCCAGCCCCCAAATTCTAGTTCGCTGGTGTTTCTTTATCAAATCGGTGTGTAAAAAACGTTGATTCGATATGGATTAGCGAGAATGATCAGTCCATCTCGCACAAGTTTCCCCAAAACCTGTAATCCCCCTAAATCCAAAATCAATCCTCTCTCCTTTGTCTGGTACTTCTGCCTCGTGGTTCGTTGTTGGTGGGGGTGGCTGAATCGTTGGGTCCTCCCTCAGCCTCCTTGGCCGGACCCTACTCGGGGAGTGGTGCTCTTGTCATCCATCTATTATGGATGTCGAGAACCTGCTTTAAGTTTTGCTTCGCCAAATCGGCGCTCAGTCGCTGTTTCTCTCTCGTTATTCCCTTTAAGGCTGTTGTTCAGTGCCTTGTGTGGTGAGTTTTGGATTCTGTTCTTTCCCCCTCTCAATCTCCCTCCTCTTCTTCTGTTCATTTTTCCTTTTTGCCAACGGTTTTCGTTTGGTGTTCTGTTAAACACGGGTGATCCTCAATCCCCGTCCACGAAGGTTGGAAAAAACACAATGGGGTCAGAGTACTTTGCTCTCTCCCCACCCAAATCCCGAAAGGGCCCACATCCTCGTAATGAGGCAAAACAATCAGTTGGTGTTTCACTTCCTGGTGCAGGAAACATTCATTTGATGGCTGGCACAAGGAATCTCAAACAGGAAAAACAATCCCTATTTCTAGAAAAACTTAAATGTTCACACGAAGGTGAAAGGAGAGATCTGTCATCTAAGTCTGCACAGAAAATCCAGTGGAGATCGATCGATAAAGAGATGCTCTTGGCCCTGCAGTGCCGTGATCAGCACAACATTTTCTTGCAATCTGATTTCTTGTCGGTTGGATGTTGTCTTGGTAATTTTAGTTTTAAGGTTATACAACTTGTTAAAAATAAAAACAGCTCCTCCATTCATCTTGTTATGTTTAACTGCCTTTCCAAAAATCTTCTGATATATCCAAGATTGGATAATGATGCGTACTATCCTCTTATTTCAGCAATCTGTAAACAATCTATTACAGCAAGATAAAATTCCCTAAAAAACCAATCCATTAGTATACATCTGATGTATTTATCTTATCTTCAAACTCACTCCTCTTTGTATGAAATTGCCTACTATGATTTTTGTGGGTGTGTCTGCTGTTGGTTTATTTGCTTCACTGATGTGTTCCCTTTGGGTGGGTTGTTCATGTCCTCGGCCGACCTGAGCATCCCCCAGCTCTATGTTGATGTATGTTCTACTTGGGTTTGTCTGCCCGGGTCTCTTGCCGGTTGGCCTGTCCTCTTTCCTCCCATTATTGGACAGCTTGTGTCCAATAAGTTGCAACCAAAATCTGGCTGTATTGTTAGATCGAGTTGGACTCCTTGTATGCAGGTGTATGATAATCCATGTGCAACTACCTTGTTGCTTGTCCTCACCCAATTTCTTCAAGTTAGAATTTAAATTTGGGGTGCAAATTACGACTCAGAACATTTTCAAATCGAAACTAAACAAAGAGCTTTCATTTGCCGCGCCGATGTCCAATTCGTCTATAGCTTGGATTTAATTAGGGCCTTGCTTGTTGGGACTAAAGTAATTTCATACTTAGTTAGCCCCTTTGATATACACCTTTATTTTAAGGGCAACAACTACCGTTTGTGTAATTGCAAGCTTCCACCGTGGATGGGTTTAATCTCTTTTAGGGGTGTTGATACATATATTTGGTTTTTAAATCAGTACATTTGGTATAAAGATCAATTTAATAGGAATCCTATATATCAACTAACTTCCTTCAAAGGTTGCATCCGTTCTTTGGCTGCAAGAATAAAAGATTTGATGTCGAGGACACTTACGGGCATGTTTGATCGTTCCCTTTGTACAAAATTGGTGAAAGTGCTATTGCACTTATATAAAAAAAAAGGTATTGCCGTTATGTAGTCGGTTACTGTCATACATCTATATAATGCCTAAGCTCGATAAGAGTAACTTCATACAATTTCATCAAAAATTGTTCGATTTAAGGACTTGAAATCTCGTCCTTTTATCTTCAAAGGTTTTTTTATGAAGATTTGTTTCTGCAATTGTCGAGGGATAGGAAAACGTACGTTCTGGATGGAAATCGACTCAATGTGTAAAAGATAACACATTCAAATCATAGCGCTCGCAGAAACCAAATCGGAAAACATTCCCGATGACAAGTTGTGGAGAAATATCGGATTTGATGAAGGGGTTTGGTCGCCATCTATCGGGAGATCCGGTGGGATTGGAGTCCTATGGAAATCTCACCAGCTAATCAATTTTTTTATATCCATTGCAATCCACACACCTCGTATCATAGGACTTAGATTGGACAGTTCACATGCTGGGTTTTTTGTTCTGGTCCTTTTTGTCTATGCACCACCGACTCCAAATGATAAAGATGTATTCTGGGAAACGCTAAAAACAATTGTAAATGAATCCTCTCTACCATATATTGTGCTTGGGGATCTAAATGAGATTCTTTGTAGTACTGACAAGCTCGGCGGGGCATCTACCCGGACATCCAGGTTCTCTCGTCTTATTTCTTTCAAAAACGAATGCTCACTTATTGATCTCCCCACCTTTGGAAATCCGTTCACTTGGAGGAAAAACCCGGAGGAAAATTTCAATATCCGTGAAAAGCTTGATCGGGTGCTTGTCCAGCAACAGGTCATTGCATCCTTTCCTAATATGATAACCTATAACAGTGCATTCTCCTCTTCGGATCACTGCCCTATTTCTTTCTCCCTTGAAGTTAATACTAGCTTCAAAGCCCCGCCTTTCAAATTTGAGAATGCCTGGCTACTTCGGAAAAACTTTCGTAACATAGTGAAGCAGTCATGGCGAGCGTCTTGCCCTGGCTCGGCCATGTTTCAATTAATTTTCAAACAGAAAATACTGAAAAAAAGGCAAAAGAATGGAATAAAACAAGCTTCGGCAATATATTCCGTCAGCTAAAGGAGGTGGATACGGAGCTCCTGCGTATTCAGTCTGCAGGACCCGGTGTTAACTACCAAACATACCACAGCAAGGAAAAACGGCTTATCATGAAGAGAGAAAAGCTCCTACTATTTCAAAAATCGTTCTGGAGCCAAAGGGCTAAATCCAAACACCTCAAACTCTCGGATTCCAACACAGCGTACTTTCACCGGGTGGCTTCGGGTCGAAGACACAGGAAACAAATTTGGAACATAACCTCCTCTTCTGGAACGGTGATTGTGGATGAAGAAAATGTTAAGAATGAAATAAAAAGGGATTTTGAGACAAGGTTCAAGAAAGAACCAATTGATGACAGGCTACTTACTGAAATGTTAGACTTAATACAACCTTCTATCTCGTCAGAGGAAAACAACTTTCTCATAGCACTCCCGTCTAATTCAGAGATTAAAAAGGCGGTTTTTAATCTAGGGAAAACAAATCTCCGGGGCCGGATGGATTCACAGTTGAATTCTACACAAAATATTGGGATATCGTCGGAAAATCTGTTATTTGTGCAGTCAAAGGGTTTTTTCACTCCGGAAAAATGCTCAGACAAATTAACCATACTTTTATCTTTCTTCTCCCAAAAATGGATAACCCCACGGCCACTAGTCATTACCGCCCCATTAGTTTATGTTCCAATATCTACAAAATAATTTCCAAAATTCTAACAGATAGAATGAAAAAAGTTGTTGGTAAACTCATTCATCCGCTGCAGGGCGCCTTTGTGTCTAATAGGGCTATACAAGACAATGTCCTTATAGCCCATGAAATCTTCCACTCCTATAAAATTCGTAGGGGTCAAGGAAGGGTGGCTAGCAATAAAATTAGATATGGAAAAAGCATACGACAGGGTCGACTGGCATTTCCTTAAGAGCGTGCTGCATAAGTTCGGATTTCACTATAAATTTATCTCTTTGGTTATGGAATGTATAACGTCTGTTTCATTCTCGGTACTGGTAAATAACGACCCTACTGAGCTATTTCTTCCATCAAGGGGAATTCGTCAGGGCGATCCTTTATCTCCTTTCCTATTTATTTTAGGTGTTGAGATTTTGGCTCGGAAATTGGCTGATGAAGCTAGCCTTGAAAGAACTCACATTGGTTTTCCGATTGGACATAACGGGCCTCGGGTTCCGTTCCTTTCCTTCGCCGATGATATCATCATATTCTCAAAAGGAAGCGTGGATGCAAGGCGAAAAGTGAAAATGATAGTTGATTTATATTGCAAAGTATCAGGCTAGAAGGTCAATTACCACAAATCTAGCTTCCAAGCAACCAAGGGTATTCCGAATCATAGGATCCTAGAGCTGTGTAAATGCCTCAATATTACAAACGAACATTCAATAGAAAAATATCTAGGTTGTCCAATTATTAATGGAAGAGTCACCAACAACACATTTGAAGACATCATCTGTAAATCCAAACAGCAATTGACTATGTGGAGGGCTAATGCTCTCTCTCAACAAGGGCGTGCCACCCAGATAAACTCCAATCTTTCTGCTAAGCCATTGCATGTGATGCAGAATTTTATGCTTCCTGCTTCTTTGCATAAAGAACTGGACCAGATAAACCGATCTTTCTTTTGGAATAATGACCTCCAGTACAGGCCTCTGATTGGCTGGGATAGGATCTGCAAACCGAAGCAGTTTGGGGGTCTGGGAATTCGTAAATCTAGTGATATGAATGTCGCTCTCCAGATGAAGCTTCTGTGGAAATTTCTGGCCGAGCCTAGCAATATCTGAGTGTCCGTGATCAGACATAAGTACATGCGCTCCACCAGTATTTTCGATTACAAAAGATCCGGGGCTAGCTCCTAGCAATGGTCCAAGCTGTCCGACTTAATTGACACTTTTAAAGCGGGCTTGATTTGGTCGGTAGGAAATGGATACGCTATAAAGTTCTGGACAGATAACTGGATCACAACCTCCTCCTTCTTGGCAAGGGTTGATTGTCCACAATTTTTCAATCCGGAAGAGACCGTCAGTGACTATATTTTGGGAGGTAAGTGGTGGAGTGAAAAACTTCATGGGATTCTGCCTACTAATATAGTACAAGAGATTTTATACATCCCTCTTCCTTCTTAGAATCTGCAAGACCGTCTATACTGGTGGCCGGATAGAGAGGGATGGTTTACTACTGTCAGTCCTTACAAATTGATAACAGCTCAGTCCTTACCATCTCCTAATTGTAATGTCTGGATTTGGAAGATTAATATCCCTCCGAAAGTTAAGAATTTCCTATGGAAGATTGCGCAAAACGGCCTGCCAACTGCATCCAAGCTGGCGTGTAGGGGTTCGGGAGTTCCACCCATTTACTCCCTGTGCAATTCGGCACCCGAGGATGAGGTCCATTTATTTTTGGAATGTTACTTCATCAAAGCAATATACAAATTTCCAACAACGAATCCGAGTGAAAACGTTGGAGAACCGACGTCCACTCCTCCAAACTTCAACTTTCTCGAACAACTTGGTTTCAAAAAGTTCTTTTGTGATAGGTAAGAGAATGGAATGGGTAAATATTGATTTTTGTGGATGTAGGGTAGTGGTGGAAAGTGTTTTGGCGGATTGAATTGATTGAAACGCAAGGTTTTAGGTAGTTGGATTGGATTCCAATAGACTTTTGGTATTCTTGAGATTCCTTTGAGCAAGTTTGAGTGATCCACAAATAAGGAGAAACATTATATGGTGAGTTGGAAGGAAATCTATCAAAAAGAAAAGGGAAAATATTAGATCTAGATAGAATAGAAATAGAAAAGATATAAATCTAGTCCTAGTAAATAATTAAACTATTCCTAAAAAGAAAAATCTAATCCTAGAACCAAAATAAAATAAAACAATCTAATCCTATAAAACAATCAAATCTAGTCCTAGTAAATAATCAAAATAAAAAGATAGAAAATTCCCTTCCATGTTTACCAAAATTCAGATTCGTCAAGCGGACACACGGGCGGCGGGCGCCGTGGCTGGGGCAGCGGGCGCCGTGTCCACGGAATGTAACTCCGTCTTTTAAATCAGTCAAAACTCAAACCCAAAATCAGTTTCACTTACCGTAACTTCCAAAATCCTTTCACACAATTGATCCTACTTTATTGAATTGAAAAACAAATGCAAAAATAGAAATACTACCTAACTACCTTAGGTTGCCTCCCAAGAAGTGCCTTTGTTTCACGTCTTTGGCTCGACATGATGCGATCTTGATCAAGTTATTTCACCATGATCCCCCACACTTGTTCTTTTCAGAACAAGCGGCGGAACTTTAGGAACTTTTCCGACATAGCCATCAATAACATCCATCGATTCCTTCTTGAAATGAGTAACTCCAAGAGGTTGTCATGCAATTGCAAAAACCTCAACATTATTAGGAATCGCATTTTCATGGGGAATAGCAATAGAATCATTCGAATGGGACACATTTTCATGCGAGTTAAACAAATTCTCAATTTTCTTTTCAATGTCATCTTTACCTAAACCAATTTCATCTTTGTTAGAAAACTCAAGATTCATAGATTCAATTTCAGCAGAAGCATCTAACAAAGCATTTGATTCATTCATGTGATTAATTTCATTAGAGTCAAGAACATCTACGAAATCATTGTTTTGAAGGTTCTCTAATTATGGAATTTGATGGTAAGAAAACTCAATCTTCTTACCATCAAACTCCATAATTAGAGAACCTTCAAAACAATCAATCTTAGTCTTAGCCGTTCTCAAGAATGGCCTTCCCAAGATAATCGGGGTTTCATGCGTACCTTGTTCCATGTCTAGAATGAAGAAATCCGCTAGAAAAATCAAATCATTTACCTTAACTAACACATCTTCAACAACTCCTCTATGCTTAATACTAGAACGATCAGCGAGTTGTATAGTAACACTAGTTTCAGAACTCCTCTATGCTTAATACTAGACCCAAAAACATGTATAAGCTATAAGAAATGTTCCAAAAAACACTTGGCGGTAGGGTAAGGTCAATGGTCTAGGCGCGGTGTAGGCGGGGTCTAGGCGGATTTCATGGCGGAGCTTTGCTATCTAGGCGGGTTTTGACGACATTGACGGCCTTGGCGGTGGGGCGAGTTCAAGGGTTTAGGCGGGGGTCTATGCGGGTCTTGAAGGATCTTTTTAGAACAGTGGTTATAAGACATAACATTAATTGAAGCACCTAGGTCTAACATAGCTTTGGTGAAGCTAGCATTACCTATCGCACATGGTATAGTAAACATACCTAGATCTCCACACTTTTCAGGCATTCGTTTCTGAAGCAAAGCAGAAACATTCTCACTTAAACTTACCTTTTTCTTCTTTCTCATCCTTTGCTTGCGCTTCATCATGCATAGCTCTTTTAAGAATTTTGCATAACGAGGCACAGTTTTAATCAAATTAAAAAGTGGAATATTTACCTCACAATGAGCAAAGGTGTCGTAAAGAATTTGTTCATCTTAGCACTTATGATCAGATCTTAAGGCGTGAGGAAAGGTGGTGCAGGTCTTAAAACCTCATAAGACCATTCTTTAGAAGCTTTCTTCGGGGATTGAACAACGTTAGAAGTCAGATCCGTCGAAGGAGATGGCGGCGGGCGCCGTGGTGAGGGGCGATGGGCGCCATCTCCGCAGTGCGTCTCCAATTCCGTCTCTTCATCCTTATTTCCCAAACCAACTTCTTCCCTAGGCCTCTCTTCAACATTCCTAGTGGGTCATGGCGCTGACATTTTCCTTCAAATTCACCACCACTTGCGATGACAACTTTCCCAAATCCTTCGCTTTCAATTCACCAATCTCCTTAGCCATTTGACTCAGCAACTTTTCTTGAACACTCATCTTGTCCAATAACAACCTCAATGTCTCATCTCTGTCATCTTGTTGAGTATTTCTAGGACGATTCTCATATTGTTCTCTTTGAAAAGGAACTTGTTGTTGCTGGCCTTTCCCGTTGAATCCACTTTGGTAGTTTGAGTTGTAGCCTTGATTGTAATTGTTACCAAAGTAGCAGCGAGGTCCATAATCCATAATATTCACTTCAGCGGTGCCCTCATGAATAAAGGGACACTTATCATTCGGATGAGTTGGATCTCCACAAACTCCACAAGGTCTAGACTGATGGGGTTGATTCATAACCATCTTGTTCACCATCTCATAAGCCTATTGATATCGTCCTTGTGTCCATCTCTCGAACTACCCAACTTGTGAACTCCTCTAACTCCTTAGTGTCTCCCATATTGTTGCGATCCATTAGCCAACCCTTCAAAAATCTGCATTGCTTCCTGAGGTATTTTATCCAAAATATCTTCTCTGCTAGTAGCATTGATGAAACTCCTATCGGTATCAAGTAAGCCTTCGTAAAGATATAGAACTAGATCATACTCGAGTATACCGTGTTGTGGGTAACTACCTTTAAGCTCTTGAACCGCTCAACATACTCATAAAGATTTTCTGTAAGTGATTGCTCAATATTGGACAACTCCTTCTTAAGTTTGTTGAGGCGAGTCACAGGAAAGTACTTTTGCAGGAAAGCTTTCTTCAATTGCACCCAAGTAGTAATGCTTTCTGGGGGTAGGTAGTAAAGTCGATCGCTTGCAGCATCTTTTCGAGTAAAGGGGAACACTCTGAGCATCAATTGGTCATTAGACAGGCCTTGAGGTCTCAGTCTATCACACACACTCACAAAGGTAGCAAGGGTGCTTGTTTGGCTCCTCCCCAGGCAATCCATGAAAGTAAGGGAAAATAGATGACCAATTCGACTTGAACTCAAATCTTGAACCCTCAGGGAGATCCGGAAGACTAATTGCAAGTGGTTGAACATGCAAATCGCCTGCTCTTTTAGGTTTCTCAGGGTTCTTCTTGACGGATTAACAACAACGTTTGTCATTTCTTCATCTGTCTCAAACGCGAGCCTCCTCTTCAATCGAAAAGATCTTTCAACCTCGGGATTAAAAGATAAAGACGATGAATTAGAAGATCTAGTTTGAACCATGCAAAGACAAAACAAACATAAAATAAAGATTAATTGATAGAGTCAAAGAAAAGCAAACTCATTTCTTCTCCCCGGCAACGACGCTAAGAATTTGGTGCGGGACGAACGTCGTTGGCACTTTCGCCCTTTGCCAAATAGTAATAAAAATCCAAACTTAAACACACAAGCAATAGATTAGGCAACCAATCACTTGATAAACCAAATAACTACTAGTATAGCGATAAAGTCAGGTGTCGAACCCAGATGGAGAAGCGATTTGCTATTCAATAACTCTAGATAGGACTCTTTAAAGCAAAACAATAACCTTCTGAACAAATAGCAAATATAAAAGTAACCAGATTGCAAATCACAAAGCAAATTGATACCAAAGTATACAGAACATTTCACCTGTAATTCTCTGACAATGGTTGGAATTTATGTCCTCGAATTGATTTATCAATTATACATATTCCTAGGTCTACTTGACTAAAGTTGAGAGATCTGCAGAGATTCACTCATCTGATTCAATATCACTAAAGAATAACATTAAGAACTCAAGTAATCAAGACCAATTGGCACATTGACTCTATTCAATCAAGACAGATAGGCGCATACTGAACTCAATCCTAATTAAATATCCTCAACATAGATCAACTGAAATCATCCACTACAAAGACAAAGAGACATCACTATCACCAATACCTTTGTTTGCTATCGAGAAAACAGCAACGAATTCAAAGCTAGAGATGCAATTCCTAACATGTTGATCAAGCATAGAAAGGAATACAAATATAAATTAAGCACAAGATGATAACCAAGAGCATGAGTAATCAAATAAACTCAAATCCTCACAATCCAAACAACCATATCTTCGAATCACAAGCGAAACAATAAGTTTAGCAACTCATAGTCCAAATCTCTCTCTCTTTCTCTCTCTCTCTCTCTCTCTCTCTAATGAATTGAAAAACAACTAAATAATGCCTCATATGGTCGGCAAAATCCCTAGAGGAATTAATAAGAAATAATATAAAATAATATTCTTCGGATCCAAAACGTGTTTCCAGGATCTGGGCAACGGCGGGCGCCGTGCAAGGGGCGGCGGGCGCCGTTCCTGTAGTGCTCGACATTCCTCATTTCATTCAACGAATTCCAACGTCGTGCCTCCTTGCTCATCCTTAGCTCTTCTTCAGCCTCCATATGCTTCAAAACATGCTTCTTAAGCTCTTTCCATAGTCCATCTAAGGTCGGAATGTAATTCAGTAGAATAAACACTAAAAACGCATAGATTCCGAACTCGAGTACTTCACAAGTAATAAACGAAACTAGATTTAAAACATAACAAAATCAATACCTAATAGCAATAAGAACCACGTACCTATAATACCTATATGAAATATGCACTATCAAGCAACGATAGGAGCAAAGAGCGTTTCAGTGGGACTAATTTGAACAACATTCATTAAGATTCCATAAAGGATTTTTCTTAATAGCTTAACAAAGCTACTGGACATCAGTCCAACATCATAATCAGACCAGAATCCAACCACCCCGTAGTCACTAAAGATGAAAATCAAGAATCTAACCATTGTTGACCCCCGATAAGCATCAAAAGGGAAATAAACCTGGAAGATATGTGTTCTAGCTAAGAGACAGCAGCACTTAGAGCCAAGTATTAGGACAACAGAAACGAGACACAAATTTTCAGAAACCGGATTTGAGACAGATACTTCTTTATCAGAATTGAGGATAGTTGTTTTCTCTCTTTTGGTTGGTTGCTAGGTTAAATAAAACAAATTACAATTCATCCGTTTTGTAAAATTTATTTTACCGTTAGTTTAGATTTGACAAGTATAATTGAGTGGAGTTATTATTTTACCTTAGGGATGGAAATCACTTGTGGGTAACCGACTCACCCGACCCACCTGACTTGATTACACGGGTTAAAACCCGAAAAAAACCAGGTGATAGATGGGTGATGGGTTAGGTGAAATTGGTGATGGGTGATATGTTTTACATCTGTTACCCGACCCACTTAACCACCCGTTCATATATAAATAATATAATATATTTAACCTAACTAACATTTTTCTCTTTTTCCGCCTCTAGTTTCTTCATTCTTCAATTGCTCCCTTCTTTAAGATCTAAAAGAATATAAACTTACATTATTTAACTCCAGATTTTTTATAAAATTTCTTTTATTTGTTTTGCATACACTATTAGAGTGTAAGCAATTTAATTTACAACGACTTTGTGAGCATTTAGTATATTAATGCATGATTAACCAAATCTTATTTTCCCAATTTGGTAAGAGATTTGTAATAATAATCCTTTTCATATAATTAAATATATTAAAGAAATGACACATTCGTCAGTTTTCTATTATTTTTTTTACTATGAGTTTCGCATCTAGTTTGATACGGAGTATTAAACATCAAATACTAATTTTGTAAGTTGAGGATAATGATATAATGTATGAATGCGCCTTTTAGTCATTGAGTAAGATACATACGTTGACGTGGTCTATAAGATTATCGAATATGAATAGTTATTAAGTATGTTATGTTAATCATTTTATTTTAATTTACTTCACCCGATTAACCACCCGATTCACCCGAAGAATCGGGTGATTGGTGAAACATTAGGCGGGTGAGTGATGAGTCTGGTGAAATTTTGGTGTGAAGGGTTGAGTGAAAAAATGGTTCTACCCATCCATGACCCTACCAATTCCCACCCTTATTTGACCATAATATAAAATAATAACATAGTGCTCACATTTTTATTAAATTATGATATATTTTTGTTCTTTCACACTAAATTGGTTTAATAGTATGAAATGTCATTTCTTTGATGTTTCCATTCTTGATTTTACATTTTTTTATATAATTTATTTGGCATCTATATTACCTCTAAATATATAATATGGGTTAATTTTGTGTTATGTGATCCCCTAGGATGACAATAATCAATAGTGAAAAATGTGAGGGTGGCGTGTTACTACTGGGAACTCAATTGAATCAATTCAAGATAATGTAAAAGAAAGTGAAACATAAATGTGAGGATTTTGATATTTTGAATCTTTTGTACAAATATTGGTAGTGGCACGTACCTTTTGCAGTTAGTTAAATCTGCAAATTAAGTCTATATTCCTACATAGAGCTCTACTTGCACTATTATCTATCATTCTATCTTGGTGGCTGGTGCACTTAAAGTTGCTAGTATGTTTCCTTGGATGAGGATATAAGCTCCTAACCAATGCAGTATATGTTAGGTTTAGGAAATTCCCCCTTGGGGTTTGCCTTTCATTAGATAGAATATATATAGAATACAAAGGACTTGGGCCTTGGGCTCCAAGGAAACTAAAGATATGTACATAACAATCTAGGATTCTATCTATATCTATTAATAGACCCCCGCAGTCGGAGCGGGAGGAGAACGTACGGTCAGACTGTCCCGAAAGTCAAGAAACAACTGACGTGGCAAACCCTTTGTGAAGATATCAGTGTACTGATAGGCGGAGGGAACATGAAGGACCCGAATAGCACCAATGGCCACCTTTTCTCGGACAAAGTGGATGTCCATCTCGATGTGCTTAGTCCGTTGATGCTGCACCGGATTGCTGGCTAAATACATGGCGCTGACATTGTCGGTGTAGACAATAAAGGCACGCGGCAGAGGACAATGCAGTTCCAGGAGGAGATTGCGCAAGAAGCAACACTCAGAAACGGCGTTAGCGGCTCCCCGATACTCTGCCTCCGCACTGGAGCGAGACAACGTAGGCTGACGTTTGGAAGAACAAGCGACGAGAGAGTCATTGAAGAACACACAATACCCGGACGTTGAACGGCGGGTGTCAGGGCACCCACCCCAATCAACGTCTATATATGCCACAAGACCTGAAATAGGCGCTGCTGTCAACTGCATACCAAGATGAAGAGTGCCCTGAAGATACCTCAGAATACGCTTGAGAGCGTTGTAGTGAGGCTCACGTGGGTCGTACATGAAAAGGCAAATCTGCTGAACTGCATAGCTGATGTCCGGGTGAGTGAAAGTGAGATACTATAAGGCTCCAGCAAGACTGCGATACATGGTAGGGTCAGCAACTGGCGGACCTGCAGAAGCGCTTAGCTTGGAGCTGGTATCCATGGGTGTGACCACTGGTTTACAGTCAGACATGTGCGCACGGGCGATGATCTCAGCAGCATACTTCGATTGGGAGAGGAAGAGTCCGGAGGAAGTTTTGCGAATTGAAATGCCGAGAAAGTAGTGGAGGGGCCCCAAATCTGACATAGCAAACTCAGACGAAAGAGAGGCAATCAGCTGGCGACGCAGAGCATCAGATGAGGCTGTGAGAACAATGTCATCGACATACAATAACAAGTAGGCCATATCTTGCCCCCGCTGATAGACAAAGAGTGAGGAATCACTGCGAGAGCTGACGAACCCAATGCGAAGAAGATAAGCAGCAAAGCGCTGGTACCAAGCGCGCGGTGCCTGCTTTAGGCCGTAGAGGGACTTGCGAAGACGACACACCTTCTTTGGAGTTCCAGGCTCAACAAAACCAGGCGGCTGAAACATGTAAACCGTCTCATGTAAGTGACCATGGAGGAAGGCATTCTTGATATCCAACTGATGTATTGCCCAAGATTTGGAGAGGGCAAGCGTGAGAACTGTAAGGATGGTGGCCGGTTTGACCACTGGACTGAAGGTTTCGTCGCAGTCGACACCGACCTGCTGAGACTTGCCGTTGACCACAAGGCGCGCCTTGTAGCGCTCAAGGGAACCATCAGACCTGAACTTGTGATGAAATAGTCACATACAACGGATAATATTGACGCCTACAGGCCGGTCTACAAGCTCCCAAGTACCATTTCGAATAAGAGCCTGATATTCGTCGATCATGGCGGCCTTCCAATTGGGATCAAGGAGGGTAAGCTTATGGGATTTGGGGAGGGGGGATATATGTGAAGGTGAGGCAGAGAGGTTAAATATTTGTTTCGGCCTGAAAATTCCGCTTTTGGATCAGGTCTGATAGGCTGCGGGCGGGGCTGCGGGTGCTGCGGGCGCCGCTGGAGTTGTTGCGGGCACCGCTAGAGGTGCTGCGGGCGGCGCCAGGGGGGCTGCAGCAGGGGGTGTGCCGGGGACTTGAGATGGCGAAGTACCGAAGAATCGTTGTAGAACCATGGGGGATAATGAAGAATCAATGGAAGTATGAGAGGGAGGAGACGATTGATGGGAAAAGGGGAATGTATGCTCATCGAAGGTGACATGGCGGGATATGATGAGTTTGTGTGTCGTGAGGTCAAGGCATTTGTACCCACGATGGTTGTTGGGGTAGCCTAGAAAGACACAAGGTGTGGATCTAGGGGAGAGTTTGTGAGGCATGGTAGCGAAGAGGTTAGGGTAGCATAGGCAACCGAACACGCGAAGGTCTAGATAGGACGGAGTCCGATGAAATAGACGGAAGGTGGGAGTTTGATTGTAGATAGCAGTGGATGGGAGAATGTTGATGAGGTACACGGCGGTGGTGAGGGCATGGGGCCAATAGGATGGCGGCATGCTGGCGTGTAGGAGAAGGGTGCGCATCATATTATTGATTGCGCGTATAGAGCGTTCGACTTTGCCATTTTGGGGAGATGTATGAGGGCAAGAGAAGCCAAAGGTAATGCCTTGTGTTGAGAAAAAGTTATGAAATTGGTGGTTGTTGAATTCACCGCCCATGTCACATTGAAAATTTTTGATACGCCGTTGAAATTGGGTAACAACGTAAGCATGAAATCGGACAAATATAGGAAAGACTTTTGATTTGTATTTAATTGGAAAGACCCACAAGAAATGTGTGAAATCATCTAATAAGACAAGGTAATAACGAAAACCATCCTTAGACACCACAGGGGATGTCCAAAGGTCGGCATGCACAATGTCAAAAGGAAAATAAGTAGGAGTAAACGAACTAGAGAAAGGGAGTCTAATGTGTTTCCCAACTTGACACGAATGACAGGAACGTCGATTCGAGGCGTGATTACAAGCAACAGGTAAAAAAGTTTTAAGAAGACCAAAGATGGGGCCGCTAGGATGGCCGAGACGAGCATGCCAGATGGGTGGAGCCATGGCTGCGAGGGAGACATGTGAGGAAGATGGCGAGACGGAAGGTGACGCGAGAGGGTAGAGATCCCTGGTACTATTGCATCTCAGACGACTGGTCCCCGTGCGAAGATCCTTGACAATAAAACCAAACGGGTCAAATTCCACCGAAACAGAATTATCAATGGTAAATTTTCGAATGGAAATAAGGTTCTTTATAATTTGGGGAGTGAGGATAACATTTTTGAGGTGCAAAGGGTGGTTGTGGGTGGGGATTGTGGTGTGGCCTTGTCCCAAAATTGGAATGCTAGAACCATTGCCGACTATAACAGAATTTGAAGGACTCTTAAAAGAAATAGTTGAGAGACTACCTGGATGCTGGGCCATATGAGACGAGGTGCCTGAGTCCATGTACCATGTCAGATCCGGGGGATTGAGGCTCATGGACGAAAACTGGGAGTTCAAGTCAGTGGGCTGAACACCATATGTCGAGTAGTACGCAGCAAGGTCATGAGGCGGAGGGCGAGGGGCGGAGCCAAGGATGCCGACGCTCGGGTGCTGTGGCGGCATCGAGGGGTAGGGACAGGGCGGTGCAGGCCACTGCGGGAAGCCCCAATAGTTCGGCCACTGCTGCTGTTGCTGGGGACCCCTGCGGCCGCGGCCGCCGCGACCACGTCCTCTGCCGCGACCTCGCTGGTTGCTGTCGCGATTGTTGTCGCGAGAGTTGTCGCGATTGTTGTCGCGACCGCTGCGTTCTCGGTTGGAAGGTGCAGAAGAGGGCGGCGTCTGATCGGTGGGCGGTGGTGGAGTGGTAACGGTGAGAGCTTGCTGAGACGACGGCTTGTCCAGTCGAGCCCGACTAGTCTCCTCAAGAGCCAGCATAGAGCGGGCTTTGTCAAAGGAAGGGAGAGGATCAGACTGTTGGATGAAGGTGGCGACGGACTAGTACTCGGATGTGAGGCCGGCGATGAGTTGCAAGACCAGGCGACGATCGGAGATCGAGGCGCCTACCGCTTCAAGTTGATCAGACAGAGATTTGAGGCGTGACAGTAGGCTGCAGCGTTCGGGAAAGCTTCGAGCTTTGTGGTGGAGAGTTCGTTCTCCAATAGGACCGTGCGGGTACCCTTGTTGTCCTGGAAAATATCAGCAAGGCGATTCCAGGCTTTCTGAGCCGTGGTATTGGGTTTGAGGATGGTGAGGAGAAGGTCGGACGATATGGTGTCGTAAATCCATTGAAGGATAATGGCATCAAGTTGGGTCCAAAGATCATCGTCGATGTTGTCAGGGCGTTTCTGAGTAGGATCGATGTGGTCAATGACTCGGTGAGCACGAGCATTATTTTTGAATAACTCACACCAGGAAGTGTATTGAGAGTTTTCAAGGTCAAGGATGATTGGAATGGAATTGCGGATGTTGGTGACGGAAAGGGCCGAATAAAAAGGGGTTTTGGTGGAGGTTTCGCCGGCCATGGTGGGTGTCAGAGAGGCTGCCAGGGGGCGGCGGGCTGGGCAGGGAGGCGGCAGCGGCGGGTGGGAGAGCGGAAGCTAGGGTTAGGAAAGAAATTATCTTTAAAAGATAATTAGGCTCGATACCATGTTAGGTTTAGGAAATTCCCCCTTGAGGTTTGCCTTTTATTAGATAGAATATATATAGAATACAAAGGACTTGGACCTTGGACTCCAAGGAAACTAAAGATATGTACATAAAAATCTAGAATTCTATCTATATCTATTAACAGTATAATGATTACCTTATAAAAAAAAATGTATATGCCAGAACTTAAAAAATTTGAACCCCATTATATTTTGGGGGGTGGAGGTGGAGGCTTGTTTAGTCTCTCTCAGGTCTGCCCTGTAATGTGAAGCTGTCAAAATTGGAGATAATCAAAGTGAGTTTGTTGACCAAGTGAATTATACCAATTCGTAATTCGTAAGCTTAGCTCGTGTATAAACCTATAATAATACCTTCCTTAGCATACAAGTAGAGAAGAAGTAATCAAAGTAGTAACATCATTCAATTTCATTCATAGTTGGCTGCTTCAACTCCACTTGGGGCCGGGGTTCTTCATTTATTAACCAATTTTCCTAACGTGTAAATATGGACACATTATTATAAAATTAAATTTTGACCAAAAAAATGCATTAATTTTTTATTTATTTTTGGATTTATAAATTATAATGTGTGCTCGTAGATAAACACCGGTTGATTGATTAAGGATTAATTTAATTGTGTGTTTGACCTAGTATTTATTCAGGCACATCATACCATTTCTGTTTCCACATGCGACAGCAAGGTTGATAGCTACACTTGTTAATTTATAACATGATTAAAAAACTACCTTAAGTTGACCCCATGAATGTTAACTCTTAAAGGTAGAAATGCAGGATTGATGATGCTACGTGGTGATAGTTTACTTTTTCTTAGTTGTCCAGTTGTTTCTCATGATGGTTTGTTTATTTATCGGGTTGTTCGGTCTCTCTAGCTTAGAATATTAGACATAGTTATCTGATGTATTGAATCTTTACTTATATAAAAAAAATATACAAGATTAATATACACACGGTTAAAATCTACGCAATGCGCAGATGGCTATGTATCTGGGTGCACAGTCAAGGCGTCCGGGAAATTGTGAGAATCTCGCAGACTAGATGCGCATTACGGGTGCACGTACAGGGGGCATCCTCACTTATATAAAGCCAAGAACCCTATTCCGCTTTGCATATCGTCTTTCAATTTTGGTTTACGCATTCCACTTTGCATATCCTCTCCTAATTCTCTCCATCGCTTCGCCCCCCAATCCGCCTCACATATTCGATATCATCCGCTTTGTATCAATTATCAGTGACAATTGCATAAAAAATGGAGAAGGTAGCGAGCAACGTTGCGAGTAGTGCCATGAGCTGACTTCGAGGAGATCGATCATCGGAAGAAAAGGATGCGCGTCGGAAAGCTTGAGGAGTAAGTTAATTATATTGTTGCGCACTACTAGAATTTTGTCATTTAACATCAAGTAATTACCGACGTCTTTAAAAAAAATCGTTGTCTATGTGGGTGATGTAAAAAATCAAAACTTTTTAACATCGAATAATAGCCGATGTCTTTGTATGTTATAACATCGATTATATTTTTAAATTCGATGTCTTTGATATGGTATAACATCGATTATAAAATATATCCGATGTTATAACATACAAGACATCGGTTATTACCCGATGTTAAAAAGTTTTGGTTTTTACATCACCCACATAGACATCGATTTTTATTTGGATTAACATCGGTTTTTAGCCGATGTTAAATAAAATATTTGTTTTTTTTTGTCGTAATAGCATATATGGGATTTGAACCCACACCTTTGTGCTTGAACACATCGCTCTACCAATTTGAGCTAATAGGCTTTAAATTAGCAATAATAAAGATCAAAACATTAACAAAAAAATCCCTTCTAGAGTTTCAAATAAAAATTTAACTATTCTCATAATTAAGTGTTCCAATTTAAAATCAATAATTATATACAACAATTTTCAAACAAGCTCTTAGCATTACCATATCCAAGAGTGAATACTACATAGTTACATGTGAGAGATTTGATCCGGCTATAATTGATGATCAATAAACTCCCAATGACAGCATATTGCGGAGTAAATAGTGAAAACAAAATGAATAAGAGACGTAACAATTCTGAGGGCATTAGTGAAGCGTGGGGTCACCCTGTTGGGTGTCAACCACAACAACCCAACTGCAAAGATTACATCTAGAGCAAACGGTGCTAGTGATATCCGATTTGACTCCTCAAGCTTCCCTTCATACTCCTCATTCTGCAACCATCAATTGATCACCAAAGACATATATTAACGAAACTAAAACGGGCTAGACAAAAAATCAAATAAAAAAAAAACAAGTGAGGGATATAAATCAACCACTATCCAAAATGGCAATCGCAAAAAATATCTTCCCTGTTGTTGGCATTGGATGTAGGTTCATATGACTTATATCAATCAAATAAACTATTTTAAAAAGAAAATAACAAGGTAGGAGCAAAACATGTTTCAATTCTGGTGGATTAGAATATTGAGCCACAGAATCCAAGATCTTCTGGAGATCAAGTTTAGACAGATCACGAGGTAATGATTTCTGGAACTGACTGTGCGTTGCATCGCCAGTTGCAAGCTTACAAATAAGCTCTCTCTGTACACTATCAGTAGATCCAGAATATCGTCTTTCTTTAACAATCTAGATGATTATAGCAAGCATTTGTTGCACCAAAACTGGTTCAAACCTGAAGAAAAATCAATAAACAAGTGAACCAAAGGAAATCTATCAAGAGCAGAAAGATATTTTTTTAAAAAACCTTTCACTTCTTTGATCAAAACAGAGAATGAAAGAGAAACATGTACATACAAACAAGATATTTTTATCAGAATCCATGCTTAACGGTATAGGATCACTACAATATCTTTCAAACAAGCCTAGACCCATTTAAACAGCTCAATACTTCATATTCAGATCTTTCCACAATTTTTTTGATAAGTTGGAGCATGTTCAAAGTGTCATAGTATTTAACCTATTAATTTTATATTTTGTATTTTTAACACTTCAAAATCCTTACCCCCATGCTCACACACAACATGTTCCTTAAAACAATGTTATATCTGTAGTTTTACTTAATTTAACATAATCAGTCTGCAACTGTCTTGCCAACTTAGGCTATCATATGAATAATCAAGATTTTTAATTGTGCAATACACTACAAGGCCTATATTTTAGTTTACTTTTTTTGTTATTGAATAAAAGGATAATAATTTGCTCAAATGATCACAAAAGAGGACACTGAGCTAGATAATTAACAGAAAGGTTTCGTTGCATCACCTAGTATCTGATAGCTTCTATAAAATGTGTGTAATTTTTGAAACCAATTGAAACATGCAAAACAATAGAAGAACAACTACTCACTAGAATGCTGCAGACCTAAAGAGATGTAGTTTGTGAGTCTAAAGCGGTCCAGGATTCTCCTGGCATAAAGATCAGGTGGAGCAAATGCAACAAAAATTTGTAGTAGAAACATATCAAGCTCTAAAGTATTGAAAGACCTACAATGTCATGGGAACTCATTTAAACAGCTCAATACTTCATATTCATGAATATCAATATGAATGTAATTATATAGTATAATGTTTAGAATCCCTATAATGTTTAGAACCTATCTTAGGGAAATGTAATTATACAGTATAATTATACCTATTTAAACGGCCTGAACCCATGCTTGATTGTAAAGGATCACTATAATAATGTTTAGAAGTTGACATCTAGTTTAAACATCACTTCGCGTAAGGGTGCTAGCCGGGCTGACAACCAGGTGAGAATGCGCTAATACTGGATAAGTACTGCCTCTATGCCATGTATATTGGGAATTTGTGCTATTCTTAGGGAACGCCGATCGGTTTATAAGACTATTGTTGACGATGTCATGGAAAATAGACCTATTAATTAACAAGGATATGGCATCATAAGTAGACTACCCAACACGAATTAAACAACCTGCTCTATACGATACGCTTCGTGAACAAGACACTTCGTTACACCCGGCCAAACCCTATACTTAAGTATTGTTAATATAAGGTACATCGCAATCAGAATCTTAACACAGGTAAGCACATATCTCATAAATCAGGACCCACTGGAACCTCATGGCCCTATTAGGGTAAAGGCAGGCAGCTCGCTGGTCAAGCACCTCTCCTCTAACAGTGCCACGTGTAATTCCTAGTTCCTTAGCATGAGGGCATGCGTTACACGTGTCCCCTGTTAAAACCATGAGGACACCAACAAGCTGCTCGCTTGACCTCCCTATAAATACCCCCATCCGACCCCCAAGAAAGGGATCCGATTTCAAGAGAAAAACAGAAGAGCTCTGAATATCTCCACGACTGAAAAACCCCGGAGTTGAGTTCTTAAGGTTTTTGATCGGAGAAGAACATTCTTGGAATAAGAACATCATCTAACTTTCTCTAAAGATGACGATTGAAAATTAAATTATCTCCTCGCGAGACGAAAGCACTACCCCGATCGCTTGGTCCAATAAGTATATAATCTGATCGCCACCCTTCTTGACTAGGGCTTGCAGGTAAATTAGGACATTTTGTCGTCACCCTGAGGTAATAAGTATAGATGAAATTCCACGATCGCTTCATTAGCACCGTCCGTGGGAACCTTTCACGATGAGAGGTTCTGCGTATCTATACGCCCTTTTACATTACGCTTTTCTTATTGTCATTTCTTATTATTTATTCTATTCTTCATTTTTTCTTTTTCCATTAATCCCATTTAAATTAATAAACATACCTTATTGTTTACTTTTAATACTAATAAATTTTGCAGGAATCATGAATTTTACAATGTTCGGTGAAGAGTTTGGAAATCAACATCATGAATTGAAGAAACTGACGGCCTCAACCTCAACAATCCCCCCAACGAGGAAGCTTGACACCACAATGACGAAAACATCCCTCAACAACCTCCCTGGGACGCGGCCCAGCCTCCTCCATTTGCCCCCTATGGAATGTGGGGTAGTTACCCCCCGTATCAATTCTTCGCGGGGAATTACCCACAGAATCCATACTTTGGCCAGCAAGCGAACGAGATGCCACTCCAGCGCGATCCCCATGTCCACTATCAACAGCAGGGTCTCGTGCCTACGACGGTCAACCACTTCCCTAACCCTGCTGACGACCCTCCTAACCCCGGTCTACAACACAAGGAGAACATGGACAACATGGACAACACAGTCAGCGACCACAACATTAGGGACGTGTTATCGTGCTCTAATTCACCGAGGCATCTGGCCCCACCAACAAAGGCGAGCCAACTTTCCCATCTGCCTTCTGCAGACAGATACGCGAGGCGCCTGTTCCTAAGAGATGGAAGGACGTGTCCATCCCCAAATACAAAGGATACACTAATCCTAATGATCACTTAACCAGTTTACGACGTCGATGGGAATGAATGAAGACAATGATGTTATGTTCTGCCACTCATTTCCATCCACATTAAGCGGAGTAGCTCTCATGAGGTTCACTAATTTGGTCTGGTTGTCCATCAATAACTTCGCGCAATTGTCAATCACTTTTTTCGCCCATTTTGGTAGTGCCCGTACAAGAAAGAGGACCATGATGGACCTCAATTCCCTCAAACAGGGATCATCCGAGTCTTTGGGAAGCTTCTTCAGTAGGTTTACTAATATGGCTGTGCAGATCCTGAAGTTTAATCAAGAGTCCGCGAGCACGATACTAATGGGCAACCTGGCTGAAGAGGATTTCAAGATCTGCATGTTCCGAAAGGAAACAGAGAGTTATGACGATCTGTGAAAGCTCGTTGCAAAGCAAATCCACGCTATGGAGGCTGCAAAGCAAATTCTCGAACCAGAGGGTTCGAGAATCAGCAACGCTATAACCCCCATAGGGAATACCCCGTCACTCCACCAAGGCCTCCCCAACAAGAAGTGCAATACAACCAGTGGATAGGATCAAGCCCTCACGATGCCCCGATAGATGTAATGATGGCTCATCCTGACCATATTTCGCCCCTGTTTATGGGATCCCACCGGCTCTCCCCTAAAAGGAAGTGCCTTTGCAGATATAGGCCCCGCCAGTGAATCCCAGCTAGCCGATCGTGACGCCACAATAATACAAACCTCCTGTGATCCCTCCTTGACAATATAGACCATCTAATGTCCTACCTCGGCCTTACAATCTCCAATATGCAACTAGGGTAAGAGGAAGGGGGACTTATCCTCAGGACAGGGGAGAAAGAAATGGGAACATAGGAGGAGGCTACCGACATCAACCAAGGGACGCGATAAATGCCCCTGAAGCAAGGTCCTCATCAAATCGATTTGAACATTCCAAAACGGATCATCGAAACCCCCCCCTCCCCGGACGGATGTATCAACACTATCGCAGGGAGACCCACTTCATCTAGAACCAGTAAACAGGAGAGGAAAAACAACGAAAGAGAAGCCAGATGTCCCCCATCTGAAACCAGCTTCAGACAATCATCCATTGAACATGCGGTACTAAGTTTTTTTGTTTCTGACTCTCGTGACCTCAAGATGCCACATTCGGATCCTATGGAAATTCATGTGCATATAGGGACCAAAATGGTCAAGCGAGTGATGGTAGACATCGGTTCATCAGTAGACGTCCTCTATTGGAACGCCTTTGAGCAGCTTGGCATAGTGGAAAGTGCTTTGCATTGCTACTCAGGAAAGCTAGTCTCTTTCTCAGGGGATGAAGTTGACGTGTCTGGAATGATTGAATTAGCTCTAACGTCGGGGACGACTCTGAATAGAAGAACTCACATGATCGAGTTCACGGTGGTCCGACTACCATCCATTTACAACGCTATCATTGGCCGGGTGAGTCTTTTTAAATTTCAAGTAGTATGCTCTATCTATCATTTTAGCATCAACTTCCCATGAGCTGATGGAAAGGTAGGCGAAGCCCAAGGGGAATAGGCAGAAAGCAGAGTATGTTATTTGGCCTCACTGAAAAAAGGACACGGTCGAGTGTTCACGATCGACAAAATTGGTCAGGGTCATTGAAAATAGAAGAAGCTAACGAAGACGACCAGGAAGCCACGTCTGAGAAGCAACAAAGCAGAACTGGAAGTGAGACCCGAAAAAGCGGCAAAAAAAATAGTCGAGGAAAGGGTCGGCTTTTTCCCATTCCCAAACGAAACTGAAGCCCTTTACCACGGCCATAGCTTGGTAGGCCCAACTTTAGATCGTATTAAGCATATACTGAAGGGATCGCGAGATGTCTTCACATGGCTACCCTAGGATTTAAAGGGTTTGCCTCAAGAGATTGCGGAGCACTCGTTGAGACTCAACCGCAATGCAAAGCTCATGTGCCAAAGGAAAAGGAAAATGGCCGTCGAGAAGTCAGAAGCAGCCAAACTAGAAGTAAACAAGCTTTTACCAGCTGGATTCATCTGCGAAATCAATGACTCAACATGGTTATCGAATGTGGTATTGGTAAAGAAGAGTAATGGAAAATGGAGAATGTGCGTGTATTTCAAAGATCTGAACAAAGCTTGCCTGCCCCAAAGACAATTACCCTTTACCTTATATCGACGAACTAGTAGACACTACTGTGGGGCACGCAACATTGAGTTTCCTTGATGCATACTCAGGCTAAAATAAGATCAAGATGAGTCCCCGCGATGAAAAAAGTACCGCCTTCATCACTAACCAATGAACCTTTTGCTATAAGGTCATACCCTTTGGACTCAAGAATGCTAGTGCTACCTTCCAACGAATGATCGAGAAATTCTTCAAGCCTCAGATTGGAAGGAACATCGCAGTTTACGTTGATGACATCGTGATTAAAATCCTCACAAAAGAGAGCCACAACAATGACCTCCAAAAAACCATCGACACTTTAAGGAGGAATCGTGTTTGCCTGAATCCGGATAAGTGTGTGTTCAGGGTGGATTTTGGGAAGTTCTTGGGTTTCATGATAAGTCATCTCAGAATAGACGTCAATCCTTCAAAATTTCAAACAATACTTGTCATGCCCCCCCCCCCTCCCTAGAACATTGAACGACATCCAGAAATTGAATGGATATGTCAACTATCTGAGTAGGTTCTGCTCGCGATTAGCTGATCACTCCTTTCCTTTCTTCTAGCAACTAAAAAAGAAAGGACCGGTTGAGTGGACCGCCGCCCTGGATAAAGCTTTCAAAAGTATGAAGGAGTACCTAGCAACGCTACCCACCCTTCATTACCCACCGAGCATGAAACTTTGCAACTATATCTCACGGTGGGGTCAACCACCATCAGTACAGTACTCACCAAGAAATCCAAGTTTCCCATCTATTTCGCCATCAGGGTCTTACAACCGACCAAATCCAGATACGCTCCCATAAAAAAAATGGCGCTATCGGTAGTCTTCGCCGCACGAAAACTAAGACCTTATTTCTAGATCCATACCATCGAGGTACTGTCTAACCTGCCCCTGCATCAAATCCTCCACTCGCCATCCATTTCGGGAAGGATGGTAAAAGGGGTAGTGGAGCTTTCGGAATTTGACATTCACTTTAAACCTTGAAAGTCTCGTCTAGCCGAGGCTCTGGCCGATTTTGTTGTCGAAGCTGTTTTTACAGATTTCCAAGATTTCAAGGGAGAATATTAGGTTATCAATGTGGATGGCTCAGTATCGGCAGAGGGATGTGTGACAGAAATCACGATCACAAGTCCTAATGGGGAGGTAACTGATCTGTTCTTTCACTACTATTCAAGGCTACCAACAACGAAGCCGAGTATGAAGCCCAGATTACGGGTATTGAAAAGGCACTGATCAGCGGGGCTCAACAAGTTCAAATTTTTATAGACTCAGAAGTAGTCGCTCTGCAAGTCAAATGAGAGTATGAAGAAAAAATAGGAATGTTGCCTGAATATCTAGCTTGCGTGAAAACGGTAACCGCGGCCTTCGGGAAATGTTCTATTTCAGTTATCTCTCCCAAGAAAAACGAACACGCTGATATCTTAGCTAAAATCGGAACTACACTACCCCCCAGGACTGGGAGATCGCATGGTGATTGAGCAAAAGCATACAAGAGGAACCCACAAGGGGGTTTTCATAATATCCAACCTCGGAGACCGTAAAATACCTCTTTTGGAATACATAACTAAAGGCGCATTGATGAGCGAATTGTAGGATAGCCAGAGCACCAGAAGATGAGCAACCCGATTTCGAGTCAGGGATGGTCGCCTATACAAAAGAGGTTTTAACCTCCCGGATCTCCTTTGTGTATCAAACCAAGAGGGTCTTGATCTTATCCGCGAACTTCACATAGGTCTGTGTGGCAATCACCAAGGATGGAGAGCTGTGGTGTCTAAGATCACATGTCTAGGCTACTACTGGCCCTCTCTCGGAGCTGGTGCTGAAATGATTATTCATATATGTGACCCCTACCAGCGACACGTGTCACTCAATCATCGCCCTCCTCATCCTTTGAAATGCATATCGGCACACTATCCTTTCGCGGCATGGGGAATGGATATTTTGGGTCATTTCCCAATAGCACCAGGCCAACTACGCTTCATCATTGTAATAGTGGATTACTTTACAAAATGGGTAGAAGTCGAGCCCATGGCCACCATCACGATAGAAAAAGTACGCAAATTCCTCTAGAAAAATATGATTTGTCGGTTTGGAGTCCCACAAGCTATCATCACCGACCACGGTCCCTAGTTTGACTGCGAGGGCATCCGAGATTTCTGCGCCAGACTCCACATCGATCTCAGATTCTCATCGGTGGCTTGCCCACAATCCAACGGGCAAGCCGAAACCACAAATCGCCAGATTCTGAATGCCTTAAAGAAGAGACTAGGGACAACGAAAGGGGAGTAGGCCGAAACCCTGCCACTGGTATTATGGTCATACAAGACCTCGGTCAAGAGCCCAACCAGGGAAACACCATTCGCAATGACCTTTGGAGTCGACGCGGTTATCCCAGTAGAACTATTGGTACCATCAGCCAGAATTGTTGACTTCAACAAAGACACCAACGACGAAGCCCTTGAATTGGAGCTCTACCTACGAGAAGAAAGAAGAGATACGACTGGTCTCAAAGCAAACGAATACAAGCATCGACTGGCTGTGGGGTACAACAAGCGTGTTTTCCTACACCCAATTCAAAAAAAAAAGATATGGTCCTTCGAAAAACAACAACATGGGGAAAACTTGAACCCAAATGGGAAGTTCCTTACGCTATCCACAAGGAAGTAGGCAGATGTTCCTTCAAACTTCAAAATTCAAAGGGAGCTATCCTCGCGAAGTCATGGAACGCAAGAAATCTTAGAGCTTATTTTACGTAAAGATTAAGAATATTGGAAACTTGGTGACTTTGATTTTCAGTGTATAGGAGTCGCCAGGATTCCCGATTGGGTGCACCTCTTCATATATATAAATGAAAGTTCCAAACTCAAAAGTAAGTGTCGCTATGCATAAATTTAGCGAACACAGATGTGGAAACAATCCCCCAAGGAGAATAAATTTAGCAATCGCGTGTCTTTCGAACACGGATATGAAAACAAGCCTCCAAGGAGAATAAATTTAGAAATCGCGTGTCTTTCGAACACGGATGTGCAAACAAGCCTCCATGGAGAATAAATTTAGAAATCACATATCTTTCGAACACGGATGTTCAAACAAGACTCCAAGGTGAATAAATTTAGCAATCATGTATATTTCAAACACGGATGTGCAAACAAGCCTTTAAGGAGAATAAATTTAGCAATCGCGTGTCTTTCGAACATGGATGTGCAAACAAGCCTCTAAGGAGAATGAGTTTAGCAATCGGTGTCTTTCAAAAACGGATATGCAAACAAGCATCCAAGGAGAATAAATTTAGCAACCGCGTGTCTTTTGAACACGGATGTGCAAACAAGCCTTCAAGGAGAATAAATTTAGCAATCGTGTATCTTTCAAACACGGATCTGCAAACAAGCCTCTATGGAAAATAAATTTAGTGATCGTGTGTCTTTCAAACACAGATGTGCAAACAAGCCTCTATGGAGAATAAATTTAGCAGTCGCGTGTCTTTCGAACGCGAATATGCAAACAAGCCTGCAAGGAGAATAACTTTCGCAATCGCATGTCTTTGGAACACGGATTTGCAAACAAGCCTCCAAAGAGAAGTGATCGATGGATGAGATCCTTAGCAAGAAGCATTCAATGGCTGAGATCGTAGATGAATGCAGTAAGATGGACCTACAAGAAAAAAGGCCAGATCCAGGTAAGTTCTCTATAACTATTGGATTTGGTCAATATAATTTTAATGCTTTATGTGACTTGGGAGCCAGTGTTAGTATCATGCCTTTATCAATCTGGTTCAAAGTCAAGATAGGTGCTTTAGAGCATGTGGATGCCCCACTCTATATGGAAAACAACACAGTTGTCATCCTAACAGGCATTGTGGACTCGACGTCGACCACCATGATGAGCAAAAGAGCATGTGGTTGGGGAAGAATCACCCTGAGGCTTCAACTGTACTTGAGATCGAGTAGATCTAGTCGACGTCGACTACTCTCCTAGAGATCGACCACTTCTGCCGCAACTTCAGCACTCGATTCCGACGTTTTGCACATCTGTCTAGTGAACCTCTTTCTTTACCCTTATTTATATACAGTGAGGACACTGTAATGTTTAAGTATGAGGTGGGGGAAGGGCTTACTTTATGCATATTTGACTATATTTGACATTATTTGTGCATATTTTCCGAATTGTTCACACATGGCTATATTTGGAATTGTTATTAATCTATGTGCTTACATATTGTTTTACAAAGTTTCTTTTTATCACCCCCATCAAAATTTTTGAATTAGTGTCATGAAAGTTATATTGAAATCGACGATGCAAAATTGGATTCATTAGAGATATAACATGAAATTGCCTAGTAAAGGGACACTAGTACAAATTAAGTAATTAACGGCGAAAATTTAAGAGCGCTTATTCAAAACTGCTATTAATGTATGGGAAGCATAGCGCTTTTTCTAAACAAGCGCTGATAATATATTTACTTTATTATATATATATAGGGGAGGGTTCAAGTGAGAAGTATCTGGTCCTGTGAGAAGGAAAGAAGTAATCTGATTGGTTAATTAAAAATATTAACACGCGCTTTTTTTTTTAGGTGAACAATACGCGCTTCTCGGACTCCTTCCTCCTCACTGCTTCGTCATGGATTCAGATTTCAGCCTCCACCGACTCCGATAAACCCCGCCGGCGCCGACTTCGATCCTGCTCCTCCTTCCCTCCCATCGTCGCCGCCCCTGTCTCCGCCGCCCCTGTCTCCTCCAATATCGTTTACAGATCAAGATTTCAGCCTCCAGGAAGAACTGGATACGAACCATTAGGGACGGATTTCTCCGGCTAATGAACGTGAATGATGCAGATCGAGCTGTCGGCGCGGTTTTTCAGAGCCTAAAGGAGAACCGACTTGCTCTCGGTGACGAAGATGCTGATGATTCAGATGATGAAACGCGGCTGTGACTGAAAATGCGTATCCTTCTCCTTCTCCATATCCAAAACTATGACTGAAAATGTCTGCTGAAATGAAATTAACTTGAAATCGTATTGAATTGGAATGGAATGGAGTGGGATGTGTCTAGAAATGGGAGTATAGATTGACATTTGAGAGAAAGTGGAATCCTCGACTGAACACACCTATCAATTTGTAATTAAAACAAGTTGAACGAACCTAACCGGTTACGTTTTTATACCAAGTGAAATTGGAACGAACCTCTTTAATTTGTTTTTTTTATACCCGGTTTGTCGTTTTTATATCAAGTGATTCAGAGTTTTTATACCAAGTGGTTCATGGTTTTTATTACCAAATAGTTCAGGGTTTTTATATCAAGTGGTTCAGAGGTTTAAACCAAGGGGTTCAGGGGTTTTATTCCTAGTGGTTCAGAGTTTTTATACCAAGTGATTTAGGGTTTTAATACCAAGTGGTTGAGGGTTTTACAATTATTAAACAGTAGTGCTCTATTATTAAAAAAAATTATATATGATTATATTTGTCCTTATAAAATCAATATTTATTTGAAATCGATATATGACTGAACCACTACGAGTAAAATGAGTTTTATACAAAGTGGTTCAGAGTTTTAATACCAAGTAGTTCAGGATTTTATACTAACTGGTTCAGAGTTTTTAATACCAAATGGTTCAGAGTTTTTATACCAAATGATTTAGGGTTTAATATCAAGGGGTTCGGGGTTTAATATCAAGTGGTTCAGGGGTTTTAAGTCAATTGGTTCAGGATTTTAATACCAATTGGTCCAAGGGTTTTAAACCAATTGGTTAAGGATTTTAATACCAAGTGGTTCAGGGTTTAAACCAAGTGGTTCAACACATATAAATAGAAGTTGCTCATGAAATATAGAGTAGTGTTTCATGAAATAAAGAGTAGTGGTTCATCAAATAATTAGTATTGGTTCAGGAAATAAATAGTATTGGTTCATGAACTATTTTATTTCAAAGCAAACAAATAAATAATTAAAAATAAATATTAAAAGAAAATAAAAGAAGAATGAAAATTTTACAATTATTAAATTGTAGTGTGGTTCATGAAATAAATTCTAGCGGTTCACGAAATAAAGAGTAGTGATTCATCAAATAAAGAGTAGTGGTTCACCAAATAAAGAGTATTGGTTCATGAACCATTTTATTTGAAAAAATTTAATTAAAAAACATTAAAAGAAAATAAAAGAAGAATGAAAAGTCTTTGTTAATGAAATAAAGAGTAGTGATTCATTAAATAAAGGGTAATACGTGGTTCATCAAATAAGGAGTATTGGTCTATGAAATAATTTAAGTGTGTTCGTAGCTAGTTTTTTTTTTGTTCATGAAATAAACAGTATTGGTTAATAAAATAATTTAGAGTAAATATATAGTGGTTCATGAATTAAATATAAGTGATTCATGAAGTAAATAGAAGTGGTTCATGGATTTTACAGTTATTGGTTCAGCACATATAAATAGAGCGGTTCAGCACATATAAATTACACTTGGGAAATAAAAAATAGTGGTTGATGAAATAAATAGTAGTGGTTCATTAACCACTACTATTAATATATGACATATAAATAGAGAATGGATCAATTACTAAATATATATTGGTTTATGAATTAAATAGAAGAGGTTCATGAATTTTACAGTAAATGGTTCAGCAAATGTATATAGAGTGTGGTTCAATGGTTAAATATATTGTGGTTCATGAATTAAATAGAAGTGGTTCATGAAGTAGATAGAAGTGGTTCATGAAATAAACCCTGAACCATTTAAGTTAAAATCCTGAACCAATTGGTATAAAAACTCTTAATCACTTGATATTAAAACCTTGAACCACTTAGTATAATCGAACTATTATGTGTAAAATGATTGAATCATAGTATAACTTGGAATATATGTGAGAATATTCATTCATAAAATATTAATATTTCAATTATGTGAATGCGAAATTGACTAGCTAGTCAAACTAATACTACTATAGATTAGTATAGTGGGCTTGAGGATGAATTATATTACTGCAGAACTTGGTTGGTTATGTAATTGCAATTTTTTATTAACTACCTCCACTAGTCAAACTGTCAAAGGAGAAGTAAAATTGAAAGTGAATTTTTCTGCTAAACTTTTTATTTGCGAACAGACCAATCTATCAAACTCTACATCCACAGGTTGATGAGAACATTTCTCCAAGTGCAGGAAGCAGGTGCAGAGGTCATGTTTAGAGTTCCTTGCTACATCATGTTCTCTGCAGGTAAAAAAAGATTGTGCTTATACATGCTAAAGTGAAAAGCAAGTTATTTTCAGATAAACATGAGAGATGGATTGCTAAAGAATCCCAGTAGTGGAAAAAGCTACCTGATCATGCCATAATCGATAAGGTCTGTGCTTTCATCCAATCCGTACGGCGTGGTCTCAAAGAATATTGAAACTGCTGATATATATCTTCTTTTCCGTCTGCGAAATTCCACTCAAGGACATGACTTTCTTCAGCCATTGGAGCCGAGAGGACGAAGGATCTCTTTACCAACTTTCTTCTTCCATTGGAGCGCCGAATTCGCACAATCCAAAGCAAAAAGAAATTCAGAAACCTAAAATCCTCTGACAACCACAAATTAACAATTCAAGCCACAGAAGGATAGTTACGAGTGCGAATTGGCTCGAATGGTTGTCTGGATGAGATTGCACCGCCTCCTGAAGGCGTATGAACTGAGATGCATCATCTTCTGCCTGAAATTCCTCCCGAAATCAAATTGAAGAAAAAAAAACAATAAAAACAGAAATTGAAGCGAGAAGGGGACGAGGGAGAGAATACCGTCGAAGACATGGTAGGCGAAGCCATTGAGGTCCAGCGGCGAAATCTGGAGGTGAACGGAGGTGAGATCTGGGCGGAGGAGCATGACAGAGGATTTTTAGTCGCCTTAAATCCTATCAAATATAACCGACTAACCTAACTAATGTAGTTTGGCAAGTACGGGTCGAACCCACAGAGAGTCATGGATTTGTATGCAAGTCAAGTGTGTCAGCAAAAACAAGAAACAAAGAGGGGGGATTTTGATGGTTTGAACTAACTAAATTAAGAAATAAAAGTAAACAAAGGTAGCAAACTAAACAACTTGAGGAAATTAATATGAGAAAAATAGCTTAGGTCAACCAATCTCAGCAATCAGGTTTGTTCATTGATCATCGAAATCGAATAGATAACTTCCTCTTGAATACTTTGTTGTGGAAAGACTAGGTCTTTTGAATCCAATTCCTTATCAAATCTAGTTAACAGGACAACCAGACCCTGAAAACCCTAATTATCAAAAATTCTTGAAACTATCAAGATTCAATTCAATAATCGATTAACCTTAAAGGAAATCAACAAAGACAATCGACACGCACAACCAGTTATTGCATCAATTGCAAATCAATTTTTTATATAAATCCCTAAATCAACCAGTTTCAGAGATTCATACTTTGCTACTCAAGACTATAGATAATTCAACCAGAAATTACCTATATCTAGCTATAGATTATTATGAAAAGGCATTAGTTGATCAGACTAACGGAAATTCACGAGAACCCTAAACAATCTAAGCAAAGAATTGATAATATTCAAAGAAGAGTATTAAGAACGGAAATCTCACAATGAAATAGAAAACCTGAAGCTTCGATTAATTTCCCCAAGCAAAGGAGTTTAGATGTTCATAGTTGGAGAGAAATCACAAAAGTCTCCCATGGTTGCTATATACAAAAAACTCTCTGTTCGTCGTTTCCAATTGAAACTAAAACAAGACCCTCTTTTGTGTTCTCGGCCAGCCACCGTTTCCTGTGCTTCTAATTAATTAAAATCATCAAAGGAAAAATTACATTCTCTGTGAATTGAATAACGTAACAGCTTTTTCTTGAATGCACAATAAAACTCGGGCTCGCCATAGCACAACTCGGCCGAGTTTGTCTTGCTCCACCCGAGTTCCTGTTCAACAGCCAACTTCATGTCCAGATTTCGCTATTTTCAGAGCTGAATTTGGAAAAGTCGTAAACAAGAAAGTTGTAGGTCTTCGAATCCTCTTTCCAACAAGTATAAGTACGCCCCAATTCGATAACTACAGCCTTCGAATGACTCATTTTAGTGCAGCGTCGCCAACTTGGACAGCTCCAATCCTTTGTAGGTTTAGCTCCTCGATATTCCGATTTTTTCTTGCTTTTTACCCTCTTGTTCGATGTTAGGTCATTCCCATGTCATCAATTGGCTTCACCAATGCCTGAAAGTATGTGCAAACATATGTAGATTCCGACTCTCTATATAATTAACTAAAATACGAAAACTACTCTAATTCATGCACTTTATTATATCTAAACCTATCTAAATGCACATGTTAACACTACCTAAATGCGTCTTATCAAACTCCCCCACACTTAAACCTTTCTTGTCCTCAAGAAAACAAAACTAATCCAATTAAACATCCCACAAATACACTCTTCATGCATTCACCTCGTCAAAACACAATCCAAATCAAGTAGGGGACATAAGACAATAATCAACATCATCACATGTATGTGGGCGACTCAAAAGCTTAGGCACATTTCAATCCAACCTCACCGGGTGCATAAAGTGTTTCACTCATCACTCTTGTGTTTAGGCTAAGTCAATTCCGCTCAAACTCAATACAATGCAACTAAGCTCCATGAAAATTGAAATCCACATCAAAATGTCCACCATGAGTGACATTACAAGCAATAATCATCATGAGATCTTGTAAGAGTTGCAATGGGGCTCGGTAAGAAAATTAAAGTAGAGAATGTTTTTGGCTTGTGGTGCTCATAATCCGGGAACTAAGCTCCTAGTAACCAATTACAAACTCAACCAAAACTTATCACAAACCATCAAACTCAAGCCTCAAGCACAACACAATACAAGACTTTCTTTAGACCAAACAATACTCCCAAATCATTTCTAAAGGTGATGAAGAATGGTTCTTTTTATTGAAACTCTTTTTTTTTTCTTTTTTTCTTTCTTTCTTTTTTTTTCTCTTTTTTTTTTCTTTCTTTCTCGACTTTTACTCCTAAGTGAATTTTATTCTCCTTAGGCCCCGAGTATACATATATATACATAAATTCATAGAACCAATCATCATAATAAGCGCCAAATGATTCAACACAATACATCAATCCCATTCTCAGAGCACTCACTCAACTCAAACCATCATTTTACCAATTCTAAACCTAATTCCTGGATGGGTTAGGCTACAATTGGCTAAGGATAATTTTTGTGGAGCTACAAAGATAGGCTAATAGGCTCGGTTTGGCTTCAAACAATGGATAATATGCAAGGGAAGATAGGGAATATCATGGCTTAGTAACAATCATGCGAAAATCACAAGTAATGAGCAACATATACAGCCTTGACATAGATATCAATCCCAATTCTCAGAGGTAGTCACATTGGAGAGTATCACACACAAGAAGCAAAGAGGACATCCATAAAGCATAGTCCTAATAAGGCTAACAAAAACTCACAAGGTAAATTTTCGCTGGATTTCAATGCCACCTAAAATGTAAGAGTTATACATGCTTAATCAATCCATTATCTCATGCTCCCATAGATCAAACAAACTAGACGAGGATCAACAATTCAAGCATATCATGGGACTTATAATTAGATTAAGAAGACAATTGGTACAGATGGGGTTATCTAGAATGTCATGCATTTTTTTTTTTATATGATTTTTCGGTTTGTTTTTTTTTTTTTTTAATATGCAAGACTATGAATAATAAACATGAAATGCAACCTAAATGCAAACATGTAAATGTTCTCTCCCCCACACTTAATTCACACATTGTCCTCAATGTGAAAAATAAAAGAGAAAGGAATAAACACTTACAGAGTCATCTACATGTCAGGCGGAGGTGATGAATTTAAGCACAAAAGTGTGATGAACCATTGTTCTTTCTCGTCTCGACCTCAAGGATACACCACAACCTAATCTCTACAAACAAGAGACAAGGCAACACCAACAAGAAAATATTTGTTGTCCCGACAAGGACAAGTCACAATAACAATCGATGGTGTTAAACCACTTACAATAATACACAACAAAGCCACAAACATCAACAATTTGCAAATCAATAACAATTAAGCATAAATTGATCAAAACTATAATCGATAAACTCAACAAGAGACTCTTATCAAGTTTAATATCAAAAAGCAAGATCAATTCAAATGCTCAAGACTCATGATTCCCAAATTTGCAATTCAACAATTAAGCACAAGAATCCCAATCCAATTCACAAACCTCAATCAATCTAATTCACCCCCGAATTTCTCTATCAACAAGTTCCTAATTCACCTAATTTGGCATCCCAAACTACAAATTCAATCCAAGTCCTAATTCAATCACTCTCCAATAACAAAGCTAGCACAAATAAGGTGTAATCTCACCCAAACAACCCCTAAATCACACAAATTTATTCAATTTGAGAAAACCTAGAAATTGGGGGTTTTTTAAAACTTACCTCAACACTTCAATGGAGGAGAGAAAGAGGAGCGAGGCTGACCGGCTGGTGGTCGGTGTTGGGGCCGGCGATGGCTGAACGAGGGCGGCGCTATGGGGGATGGTTGCTGGCGGCTTGGTGGCTGGAGACGAAGAACTCGGGCGCTGGGGAACTCGGGAGAGAGAGACGGGCGCTGAGGGCTGCGTTGGAGGGCGGCTTGAGGGCTTCGGGACTCACCGGGAGGGCCACTGGTCGGAGCTAGGCTCGCGCCGGCGTCTGCTGGTGAGGTCGGCGATGGGATCCTCGGGAGTGCGGCAGTGGCTGGAGAACTCGGTAGTGGCGGCAGTGGCCAGAGGGAGGACTGACAAGACGCGTTCCTTTTTCTTTTCTTTTTTTTTTCTTTTTTTTAACACAGTGATACAATATAGCTCGGGTGAGCTTTTGGAAACTCGATCGAGTTCTATTGCCCCACCCGAGTTCTATTTTGAAGACCTGTTACTCACTCGGGTTTGGCTTAAAACTCGACCGAGTTTATTACCCGAGTTTGCTACTGTAATTCTCATGCTTTTTGGCCCTTTTTTTTCTTTTTCTTTTTCTTTTTTTTTGCAAAAATACTAGAAAAATAACTGAAAAATAATAACAACTACCTAATAAAATTATGAAAAACATGATAATATGAAATACTAACATTGGGTTACCTCCCAAGAAGTGTCATTGGTTAACGTCATAGACTCGACGTTTTGGTTGTCTATTTAGGACTCACTCAGACATCGTTAGTGCCCTCAGCAGCAAATCAAACTCTTGTGCACACCATCTAGGTAGTCGGAGATTACATACGAATAAGTTGAGGTCAAAGTATGTCATCAATTCTTCATACGTCCGAGCTTGACTCCCCGCCGCGGGTATGTAGAACCACCAATTCAGTTCCATTGGTGGTATGTCAAAATAATGAGCCCAAGGGTCGACATAATCACCGAACTTCTCACCATTGCAGAGGATATCAATTCTTTGTTCAGGAGCCACAGAAATCAGCTCCGGACTTAGTTCCTTGATAGGCGAGTTTGAGACAATCTCATCGAATGAAGGGGACAATAAATCACATGGGATCTCATGCGTCGACTCATGACACTCCATATCAGGAAGTAGTTTACTCTCCTCTTCATCGCTGAAGAAATTGTCATCGTCTGCGAACATATCCTCCTCCGCCAAAACATTATCATGCTCATAGCTCAAGGGTAGGGGAGGCAGCTGAGTAGACTCGGATGAACTCAATGAGGGGGGAATAGAAAGCACACACTCACCTTTATCTTCATGACTTTCTAAGCTTCCCTCGAGTGTGACAAACAAGTCCTTGCCACTCCCTAGGGTGTTCGTGGTGAGGCTCTCTATCGGGTTAACCACCGGTTTAGATGGTAGTTCACTCGCGTCACATGCTAGAATATCATTCCCCACTTGGACCATTCGGTGCACTCGTTCATCTAATTCAATGATCTGCTGACACAATTGCTCATTCTCCTCGTAAGAAGCCTTAGATAGATCCTCCAAAGGTGCGTCAAAGTAATCCATTGGTTGAGGTTCTTGGGCAAAGGATACTTCCTGCAACGCTTGGTGACCCATGTAGCAGATAAGATCCCAAATTCCCAACAAACCTAACCGTGCTAGACTTCCTCCGCTCATGTATATAGCACGCGCCTTTCTCTCAGCAGTCATACCCTCTACAACGCAGACAACCATATCTCGCAAACTATCGTGGAAACCCCGCACATTGCGGATGTCCACACACCTCTGCAACCTAGTGAGATATAGGTGAAAGTTTTCACCTTCGAACTACAATAATCTCAACATCTTAAACTGTTAGTAGCATATGTACTGTGAACCGTAAGATAGGTTCACAACAAAAGTTAGTAGCTAAATTAACACACAAGACAAACACACAAATAACAACTTGACTCCCCGGCAACGGCGCCAAATTTGACAGAGGATTTTCAGTCGCCTTAAATCCTATCAAATATAACCGACTAACCTAACTAATGTAGTTTGGCAAGTACGGGTCGAACTCACAGAGAGTCAACGATTTGTATGCAAGTCAGAGCACTTGAGGGAGGTCGCCGGAGTACGGGAAGAAGAGAAAGAGAAGCACGTGTATAGAACGCGCGAGAGAAGCTGGGGCGCGTGAGATAACTAAACGCGCACGAAAAAGGAAGCGAACGGACCAATGAAATCGCTTCTTTCCTTCTCACTTTTAGAACCCTGTGTACCCGAACTCAACCCTATATATATATATAGGGTTGGGTTCGGGTACACACACCCCTAAAAGTGAGAAGGAAAGAAGAAACCTCATTGGTTCACGTGTACAAAATTAATTAAAAAAAAGACATACTCGGATTCTCAAAATTAATTAGTGACACTCATCCAAATTAATTAGTAACACCCCCACTCTCACTGTACACGCGCCAAATCAAATACACTAATTAATTGCACGCGCCAATTAGACAAGCTACGAAGACATATAAAAGTGTTTACATGAACATTTAAAAATCATTTTTTGGCATTTTCACTTGTTAAAAAAATATAAAAAATATATATTTGGGTGTAATTTAATTTTATCTACACATAGACACCCACTTTGTATATGTTTTGTTGGAAAAAAAATTTGACAAGAAATGGTTCAGCAATTTTATTCACAGTGGTTCAGCAATTTTATTCATAGTGGTTCAGCAATTTTATTCACTTTGGTTCAGCAATTTTATTCACATTGGTTCAGCAATTTTATTCACAGTGGTTCAACAATTTTATTCACATTGGTTTAGCAATTTTATTCACATTGGTTCAGCAATTTTATTCACATTGGTTCAGTCTCTATTTAGTCACTGAACCAACATCTATTTATTCACTGAACCAACATCTATTTATTTACTGAACCAACCTCTATTTAGTTACTGAACCAACCTCTATTTAATCACTGAATAAACCTCTATTTATTCACTGAACCAACCTCTATTTAATCACTGAACCAACATCTATTTAGTCACTAAATCAACCTCTATTTAGTCACTGAATCAATCTCTATTTAGTCACTGAACCAACATCTATTTATTCACTGAACCAACTTATTTATTCACTTAACCAACCTCTATTTTGTCACTGAACCAACCACTATTTAGTCACTGAACCAACCTCTATTTATTCACTGAACCAACCTCTAGAGGTTGGGTGTCAACTCGAACATTCATAGATGGATCTGCAACAGACATTTTGGGTGTATTTAATCGTAATAATCCAATAGAATAGCTTAAAAAGGATAAACATTAATAATATATAGTTTTTACAAGAAAAAAGATATAGGTGAAGGATTGAGAATCCTTACTTTCAATTATTCCATTCAATCTTGGGAGATGTACGGGGTCAGGTGCGGGTAGTTGGATGCGTGCTCTTTTTGGCACAATAGCATCTGTGTATGCCCATAAAGTTTAGTAGTCAATGAGTACATAGTGTGAAGTGTGTAAATAAATAAATAAATACATATATCTAATTATATAAATGCCCAAGTTTCTAAAGTGAATAATTGATATATGATGATGCGTACTAGCAATGGCCTTAGTTGTATTGGCCACGAAATGATGCGAGCGTTTTTTGTTTCCATCGGTGTTAGATTGTTTGTCTATGGCCTTTTGTGCAGATTTGCTCTTAGATTGAGATCTTGTTCCTTCCATGAGTCTAGAAAAACATAAAATAAAATAGTTAACATAACTAAAGAGAATTCAAAATTAAAGGTATTGAACATTTTTCACAAGTAAAATATAAGTTGATACATTTTTTTATTTTAAGGTTAAAAATTGTATAAATAATATAATATTTTTACATAAGAGAGACTAAGATGGGGAGGGGAAGAGCACCCAATGTGACATCCAAAATCATAAACAACAGAATTAAATCACAAGTAATACCATCATAATTAAAGCATAAGCTAATACTATCATAATTAAAGTATAAGCTAATACTATCAGATGTAATGTAGCTCCCCGCCAGCAAAGTTTTGAATGAGATCGGATCGTAATCAATGGAGCGTATAATGGGCAATTTTCCTAATTCTCAATGCCATGAATGGCTAAAACTATGCAAGATCAAGTATATACAGGAAGCATATATACAATTAATGTTTTAGGAAATGTTCAGTATTAATAGGGAACTAATAAAATTGACAAGGTATGCCGAGACTGTGAACAGGAAAACTTGAACTTAACCCGCCAGAAATGAGGATCACCCAAGTCGAGAGTAGAGATGCAACAAATTAAATCGAGTTCAAGCTTCGGCAGTAAGATCCTTACTCAAATGGCTATTCAAACACACAAATTGGGAAGGATGGAACCGAGTCAAAGGCTGATCAGGAGATGCAAACAGCACTAACAACTTACACAGACAACAGACAGGGGAACCAGGAAGGAGAGAGCCTTTTGAGGTGATCAAGAAGGGTCAAGGACGTCGACGACTCTCAAAATTGCACCTTAATGACACTCAAAACAGTAGGCTTGGGACACCAAACGAAGGGGGGAGGGACTAATGTGCGGCCCCCTTCAACGATCGACACTCAAAACGGAATCATAGAACATCGCCGGAGAAAGGCCGGGAACAGGTAGAGGAAAGCAAGTAGAGGCCTTAGAAGGGAGGAAGAACAACACAAGAAGTGGATGCAAAGGGGATGACAGGTTCCGAACGAGCATCCGAGAGATCAGGAGGATCGCTTACGATGCCAGAGATTTGATGGATTTCTTCATCCTTGAATCATCCGCAATGAGACGTCAAAATCCCTTGAGGAGGTATGTGTTCATGTCTCCACATCTTAATTCAACCCCCTCCCCCAAAAAATTCAAATGCCAACACTAGAAAAACTACAAATTCAACCATAATATATGCCTTGATTCGGAAGAGCAAGAACCCACAACTAATGTAAACAACAATTTCTGCACTTGTGAGACCCAATTGCGATAGCCTCAATCCAATCACAGACAAACACAACAAAGGGAGAGGAAGTGTACCTGAATGTGGTTGAACCAACCACTAACGATTCTGAAGGGGAAAACTTTTCGAAAATCACTGGCCTTGGCGTTGGATGAGAGGCATCGTCAATGCTCGATTACCACCGGTACACTGTCACAATTGAATTTGAGAATAGGGTTTGTGAGAATGGGGCGTATATTAGCTCGACGTATGTAGGCGGTAAACTCAAAAGGATTTGCCGCCCTTAACACCCAAATCTCTATAAAGGAGGAAGTTTCCTTAAAGTAAGGGATTTTTCTTGAATTATTTCAATTTATATAAAGTTAAAAAGGGTAAATTTAAGGTATAAAACTAAGCGTAATTTGTTACAAAAGTATTTTAATATTGATTTATCAATTACAGATCCGGTTATATATAAAATGTAAAAGTCTATTATGTACTAGTGTTTTGATAGTTGTATAAAATTCGTACATAATAATATATTAATTTATTATGATGTTTTTATTATTAATAATTTATTATTGAACAAAAAATGTTAACACAAATATATTATAATTCTTATGGATAACTTTAATTGATTAAATGTTAAAAGTGTGTAGTTTTCCATTGTCATATAATTCATATGCATATTAAATATCGATATATTATTATTAAAATTCTACTAAAAATATGCAAATAAACATAATAAATTTAAATTATAATGCGAGAATTAGAGAAATGATCGTCAACAAATCTATCAAATGATATGGAATTAATGTTCACTTTTACTTTTTTTTTTTTTTTTTGATTAGGAAAGAATTCGGGCGAGCGAGCTCTACCCGATGGCATCCTTACGGATGAGGTCTAGAAGACCAGAATCGTTGTTAATATCGACACCCCAGGCAGAGTGGCAAAGGTGTGCAACCTTATCAGCCACTCTATTGCCTAATCGGGGAACATGAAAAAAGGAAACTTCTTTCAAAGTCGATAGTAGAAATTTGACATCTGATAGAATCAGTTCGATTTCCCAAGGACATGTAGATGTTTTATTTAGGTGGTTTATGATTATCATGGAGTCACCTTCAATGTGGAGTTTATTGATACGGAGTTGTAGAGCCTTTTGGATTCCCAGTTTAAGAGAAAGCGCTTCCGCTTTCAAAGGACTTTGCTTGCCCAGTTTTTTATAGCAGATGTGTATCGGATGTCCTTCCCAGTCCCGGAGTATGGCTCCAGCCGTGCTATCATTGTTTGAAATTGTGGATCCATCAAAATTTAACTTGAAAGTTCCCCTAGGGGGTTTTCGCCAAGTAATGTTACCATGCTTTCTTTTCGTCCTTGGATGCTTGGAGATTCGTGTGCGTAAGGGAAAGTCTTCAATAAATTACAGCAGATGTGTTCACTTTTACTATTTAGATTGAAATTTTATTTATTAATTATATTGTTAATGACAAACATATAGTTTTTTTTAAGTTGTTTGAATTAATTTTCACTTTTACTATATCAATAAATTATATATAATCTATCCATATCTGTATCAAGTCAATATATAATGCTAAAACAGAGACATGATAATGGTAGAGTAATTTATTGAAATATGGTTTCACTTTATTAATCATATTTCACCGAGCCCGTATTTACTAATAAATACAAATAATTAAAAGTCATCTATAAATTAGTATTAAAATTCTTTAGGGGTTAAAAATAAAATGTGCACTAGATGGTAAGATTTTTACTTAAATATATAATTTTATTTATGAAAAATCTCATGAAAAGATTATGGGTGTGTATGGCTGCATATAAACCAGTTAAAATGTGTGAAATTATTAGCTATTAAAAAAATAAATGGGTTTAAACGGTGTATGAGAACAACAAATAAGCTATAGTCAGTTAAAAAAAAGGGTTTATAAATAAGCTGCAGATTGAAGCTTATTTTGAGGTTTATATTCCATAATTACTATTTTACCCCTTCTCTTTTATCTTATTTGGTTTGAAAGTACCACAATACCCCTAATAAAAACCAAATAAATTCCACTTTTTACAAATAAACTGTTTTTCGCCCCATACGGAGTTTATATTTTTTCATAAATTTTTAACTACTTTTACCAACAGTTTATAAATTTTTACCCTGTTTATAAGTTTAGTCAGTTTATTAACCCCGTCCCATACGAACCCTATGACTAGCTCTTTGAAAGAGCTAATTTCAGCCATGGAATTATTAAAATAATTCTTATTGATTAAGATAAAAGTAGAGAAAGAAAAAGAAAACAAACTATTTTAACCTTCTACGCGTATAATGGACCATTTTCTGTTCAGAATTTCGGTTTTCTTGCTCCTAATAAAATATCTAAATCCCTATTGAATCGGAGAGTTACGCGCATAAAAATCGAAATTCCGATCAGAAAAAATACTAATTTGTCCATCGGTTCAATTTTAAATACCAATTTGACATTGGAGTCTTTTTAAATACTCATATGTCTAACCTCGCCAATTTTAAATACCAATCTGGTATTTTGGCCAAGATATAATAATAAAATAAATCAAATTCTTCATTTAAGATCCCCCATATAACTCAATGTTTTATGGTGAAATACAATTTATTAAAAAAAACGCGAAAAAACGTTATTTAATCCAAACCTATCAATATAATTAGTTATTAAATCAATTTAAAAAATTTACCATAAAATATAATAGTTATTCAAAGTAAACTAGTGCTACGCAAGTGTTTACTTTTTAAAAATTTTAATAAAATTTGATATTATATATTCAATATAAACAATAATTTATATTGATCATGTTAATTTATATAGTTTCAATTAATTATAATTTCTATTTTATTTTAATATTAGTTTAATACATTAGTAGAAAACATAAATTAACCTTATAAAAATTACATTCTATATATTAAAGTAAACTTTTGAGATAATTTATTTTTAAAAAAATGTTAGTAGGATTATCAGATTATGGTAGTAAAAATAAATTTTTATTAAATCAATAAAATTTAAAAAAGAAAAAAATTTAAAAAATAAAGAACTTTAGTAGTAATATATATATATATATATATATATATTACATATTGATTTTAATAAAGTGGATCTTTATTTCTTTGAATTGGTAAAGTGGATATTTATCTCACGTAGACTTGAAAGCCCAGCGAGGGTCTCCTTCGGTCCGCGGGTCGGGGACCATCGTCAACCTTCTTTCAGCGACCGTCTCTCCTCCTCTTCTGCGCCTTCCCAGAGGTGACACGGTGGATTCCATGGCTGCCACTTCTTCCCTCTTCCACTCCGACTCATGCCCCATCATGCCGGTCGACGGTAACCTACTCCCCCTCTCCCTTTCTCTTTTCCCCTTTCATTCAATTTCAGATTTTTAGGTCTTCAATCTCGTTGATTTCGTTCCCAATTGATTCTAGGTTTGCTCAATTGAAATTGAAATCAACTTTTTTCCGTGATCTGCTCCTAGGCTAGAGAAAGTGAAATCCAGTATCTCTCAAGCTTTATGGGGCGTCATTTCAGTTCAGTTGGAAAATGATTTTTTAATGACAAGATTTTTGTTGTTTTTCTGAGAAGGAATTGTATTGCTGATGCTCCACTGGTATCCTTCAGGAGGTTCAAGGGACCTGGGCTGATCAGATCATATCTATCCTATGTGATGAGTGGAAGAATTGCAAGAAAGGTATCCATATTGATAATTGATTACATTTTAAAGTCTTAAACCATGTGTTGTTTGATTACACTAGTTGCACTTCTCGCGTGAACTGTGCCAAACTACAGAAAAGTAAAAGCAATCAACAAAAAAAATATGAAATTCTACTCTATAATTTATATCAGCAATTTATAGTAGAAGCATATATATGTTAATTGATAAATACAAGGGGAAAACCCCAGCTTTGCATTTTAGGCAATTAATAGGAAATTTGGTGTTGCTTGCCTTTGCTCATAGCCTAGCAACAAGCCCGAGCTATAAAGCCAAAATCATACATTGTCAATAAGGGTGATATTTTTTTTTTTATCAAGTTTGGTTTTGTGATCATATTCGGCTTGCGAGTAATTAGACAAGCTCAAGCAAGGGGCTGTATACTAAAACATCTAAACTCAAGCAAAAATCAGGTTTCAGAACCCAATTCCTAGCTGATTTTAGGAATGAGTTATGGATATATCTAAACACAAGCAAAAATCAGGTTTTTAAATCTCCACCAAATCCTAATTTCCTCAAAGCCATGAATCGTATGACACCTTTATTTAGCTAATTATAATCGGTAGCAAAACAGATTATTCAATCTAGTCTAGTTGCTGAATATATAACACTTCCAGTGCATCTGCCAAATAACTTAAATGAATTGAAAAACGTGGGATGGAGTTGAAAATGTTTCAGCAACAAACATGTCTATTTTAAATTCATCACATAAACTCCAAAACTAATCACATGGAAACCACCAAAATTGTCATAAAATGTCAATGTCTAATCGATAAACATATAGATGTGTAAGTGTAACCAAGTTGCAAAAGGTCGTAAGTCACCCTCAAAGGGAACAAATCACAAAGTATCAAACCTACTCACAATGCTCTATGAGTCTGTTTTAGTTTCCCTAATCCATAAGGACCTATCAAAGACAGTGAGGCCACGCAGGACCAAGGAAATCTCACATTCCTGGGCGGACACAAAAAGCTCAGCACACAATGTGTCCTAACCTCCATTCCCACACATCACCTAACGTCTTCGACGGTCATGAACTCGATCTCAATTATATGAAGCAAATGGTTTACCAGTACTTCTCATTTTCCAGAATTCAACCTTGAAAAAAAGACATTGTATGCATATATATATTAGAACCCCAACAGCCACATATTCCCTTTTACTGTGACAAATTAAAATACCCACCTAAATAAGTAGACAAAAAAACAACATAAGCTAACATATATATATAGGCATTTTAAATACCTCAAAAGAAAAAATAAGTATTTGCTCAGCTGTCAGGTCAATTTAGCATTGCTCAATTTTATTATCTGGACTGAAGCCATGCCATTTGCGGCATCTATTACTTGTTTTTAACTTGTAGTTTGTAATTAAGAATAATTAATTGAGCATGAGAAACCCACTCCTAATTTTGGACTATAACATAAGTGGGTAAAATGAAAACTAACCAGGTTAACGAAAACTTGCATATATGTCATCTTTTATTTTTGAAATTAACAGCACTTACATGAATCTTTGAAACATACAAACTAGATGAAAAAGCTCAAAACGAAACGAAAAAAAAGCAGTCAAGCTACAAGCTGAGTTCATATCAAAAGGGCATCCGTGTGTTTTCAGTGTAAAAGGGTTGCTGTCAATGTCATATAGAGAAGGGAGGGTAGTTGTTTTTAGGCAATTGGACAACTTGTGTGCATTTTAGTTTCCAGCACTTGCAAATCTTTAAACTGACTTTTATATAAAGAAAATGCATTTTTAATTATGACAGTTAAATATCAATCCGTTATTCAGTCAGTGTCAAGGAATTGTGGAGGGAAAAGAACTAAGCAAAATCACAAGGGCGCCTATGGATGATGTCAAATGACAGAAATTTCGTCTTCCCATTTCATTTACTCCTTTCATTTATTCTGCAGATTTTCTACTAGCTGATGAAATTAAGTATGCGAGTAAATCAGCAGTTGCGAATCAAGCTTGGCTGCACAATTCACAATGCCAGTTAAGAACACCTAAAAGAGTAATCCATCAGGTATTAGACAAATGTTTGATTTGTATAGATGTTGGTGTTCTTTTATTTGTGCATTCGTTTATGAGCAAATGCCATGTGCGGGTTCTTCGATCTGCGTATGAATTGTGTGGTCCCATGGACAAAGTTAGAGGTGAAAAACAATCCTTAGAAATTATAGAAGCCAAAGACAATCCCAAGAAAGTGATAGACTGCCCAACTGATATGCACAGTGATGAGAGCCCACAAGTTTCAGAAAACAAGCATCTAGGTATATATGGTTTCTTCCTGAGGCTCCTGAAGTGTGCGTATATATGGTTGGAATTATCATCATGACAATGTTTTGTGGTTGAAATAACAAAGTCTATTATGCCAATTTTTTAAAGCCTATTAGCTCAAATGGTAGAGCGACGTACTCATGCACAAAGATGTAGGTTCGAATCCTGTATAGGCTAATCTATACTTAATTGAAAATGCTTGTGCAAAGTAATAGGCAAATGGTTAATTTGATATGCCAAAACAAAAACAGCAAATGCTACAAAAAAAAACAACCTATCAAATGCCAACACATCCAGAAAATATTAACATATATGGCAATATCAGGAAAAAAAAATCAAACTGTTATAAAATATCCAAAATAGAATATAAAATCAAACTGTTATAAAATATCCAAAATAGAATATAAACAACTAAAATCTATAATAATAGGAGAAAAAATCCAGAACATAAATTTAGAAAACTCTAGAAACAACTATGAAAACCACTAAAAAAATACTAGTAACAAACAACCCAACCACACATTTAATCACTATAATATTCATCGATCGATGCACTTTCTTCCTCACTATCCTCGTAAGCATTATCATTGTCTTCCTCGTCATCACTTGGGACATCATTGATGGTGCTATCCCCAATGATTCTATCTATGTCTGTATCAATTATTTCAGGCTCAACATCTTGTTGATGCAGCTGAGGATTTTCCAGATCTTCTTCTGCAACCACCCACTGAACTTCATTGAACTCATCTTGTTGAGTAACTCTACCACTATCCACTGGCTCAAAATCATCCACAACCACCTCTGCGTTTTCTTCTTCAGCATCCACCTCTGGGACATCCCACACATTTCGCATTTGCACTTTTTGGACAACTTTCCACCCATGCTTCAACTTTGGATCTTCAACATAAAACACTTGTTATGCTTCATTTGCTAGAATATATGGTTCATTCTCGTACCACTGAGAGTCTGTATTAATGCTCAGCAGATTATAATCCCGTTGTATTCTTTTATTGACGTTTCTCCCTTTCTCATTTGTGTTGTACCACTTGCACTTGAATAGATAAACATCATGCATATCAATATAGCTCAATTTGATGATACTCAAAAGAACGCCATAGTAATCATCCGTTCCCCCATTATAAACTCCAGCGACATAAACCCCACTATTTTGAGTAGTGCGTCGATCATCAAGATCTGTTGTGTGATATCTACATCCATTGACAACACAACCAGTATATGTGTGGATGCGGCTATCAGGTTTACATGACAAACAATAAAGTGCATCAGTTGACGAAACTTCTCCACTCTGGACTAATTTACTCATCTACAAAGATAATATAAAAAAATCAAATTAATACACTAACATAGATTAAACAAAACCAAATAATCCACGCATATACTAAATACTGATAGATTAGTACATACTCTTTGGCAAAACCAATTCGGAAATTCCTCTTTCTGTCTATTAAATAAATTATCATCATTGGTTATTTGTTTCAACTCATCCTCGTGTTCCCTGCACGTGATTAAACACAATAAATAAAATAAAGTTGTATTCTAAAAATCTAAAACTCTTCAACATAAACCACACGTACTTAAACTCACTTACTTCATATATGGTTGGACTTCATCACAACTGTTGAGCACGTACCAGTGAGCTTTATCTAAATCATGTTGCTCAATCACTACGAATTTCTTCCCGCTAAATGGACGAACCCTTTGGAAAAAAACTGACAAGCCACCTTCATGTTCAGTTTGAAGATCATCATTACGCTCCACTTGATTGAAACGTGTCTCAACTCCGCGAAAATACATCGAGCAAAATGTAATTGCCTCGTTCACATCATATGTTTCAGCAATTGAACCTTCAGGCCGAGCTTTGTTTGAAACATATTTTTTGTAAGTCCCCAAATATCTTTCAATGGGATACATCCACCTATACGAGACAGGCCCGCCTAGAATAGCCTCCCTAGGTAAATGTACGGATAGGTGAGGCATCACATCGAAAAATGCCGCTGGGAAAATTCTCTCCAGTTTACAGAGTATCAAAACTATCTCAGTCTTCAACCTTTCTAATTCTGAAACTTTTAGAGTCCTTGCACAAATTTGTTGAAAAAATATGCACAACTCAACGACTGCAGTGCACACATCTTTGTCCAAGAAAGGTCGTATACCCACAGGGATAAGGCGTTGCAATAGAACATGCCAGTCATGACTCTTAAGTCCAGATATCTTTCCGTCAGTAATGCTCACATTTTTTGAAATATTTGCAGCATACCCATCAGGGTATTTAACATTCTTCAAAAAGTTAGCAAGAAGTCGCCGATGCTCGACTTTCAGTGTGTACCTAGAAGGAGGCTTCTTTAGATGATTTCCATGTTGCTTCAGATGCAGCTCTTTCCTTATGTTCATATCTGCAAGGTCTAAACGAGCTTTGTGCGTATCTTTTGTCTTGCCCTCAATATCCAGCAATGTTCCTACAAGACTTTCACCGACATTCTTCTCACAATGCATCACATCAATATTATGCTGTAAATCCAACTTTGACCAGTACGGTAACTCCCAGAAAATACTTTTTCTACTCCAGTTCAATTCACAGGCCTGTCGTTTTCTTTTCAAATCTGGATTACATGGAGATTTACCTGGTTTGCCTTTATGAACCCGGTCTAACTGCTTTAACTTATCCTTAGCAGAAAAAATCCTTGGAGGTGCCCTATGTTCAACCTTTCCATTATTTTCCTTACTCCTTCTCCACACGTGATTTTCTGGTAAAAAATGTCTATGACCCATATAGCATAGTTTTCCTCTCAACCTATCTGAAGTTACGTCTTCATTGCATGCTGGGCAAGCTAAATACCCCTTCGTGCTCCAACCTGATAAATTCCCATAAGCCGGAAAATCATTTATAGTCCAAAGGACACATGCTCTCAAGGTAAATCGTTGATTAGTAGAAACATCAAAAGCATCAACACCAACTTCCCATAATTCCTTTAGCTCGTCTGTTAAAGGACGAAGATATACATCGATGTCCTTCCCAGGTGCCCGGGGACCAGGAATCAGCAATGACATCATGGAAAACATCCCTTTCATGCACTTCCATGGAGGAAGGTTATAAGGCACCAAAATCACAGGCCACATACTGTAACTAGTGCTCATGTTCCCAAATGGATTGAACCCATCTGTAGCAAGCCCCAACCTGACATTTCTGTACTCCCTAGCAAAATCGGGATACTCTAAATCAAAAGTCTTCCACTGTTCAGCATCGGCAGGGTGTCTAAGGCAACCTTCTTCAGACTGACGTTTCAATTTATGCCATTTCATATCTGTAGCTGTATGTCTAGACATATATAGTCGCTTTAGTCTGTCCTTTAATGGAAAATAACGCAACACCTTCTGTGGGATTTTGTTGCCTTTTCCTTCTTTCGACATGTATCTAGGCTCATGACACACAGGACATTCTTCAAGCTTTGCATTCTCTTTCCAAAACAATGCACAGTCATGCTTACACGCATGTATACATTCATACCCTATGCCTAAATCACGCAACATTTTCTTTGCTTCGTAAACCGATGAAGGGATAGCTGCCCCTTCTGGGTGAGAATCTTTCAATATTTTCAATAAAGAATTAAAACTTTTATTGCTCCAGCGACCTAATACTTTTGTGTGCATGAGTTTTAAAATAAAACTCAATGCAGTGAACTTTTTGCAACCCGGATACAACTCTTTCAGGGCTTCACCAAACATATCATCATATCTGTTTGTCTGTGTACTATCCCTTATATCATCTTCATCCATCTCCGTCCCTCTCTGCACATCATCTAACATGTCCATCATCTGCACATCTTCATCAGAACCATCATCAAACCCAACATCATCATCATCACCGCCATCATATGAGTCGTCGTCTCCATCATCCCTATTCAGGTCTTCCCCATGGTCAGTCCATACTGAATAATTAAATTGAAACCCTTTCAACATGATATGTTTACGAACTTCTTCCAATTGCAAGAGTTCTTCGTTTCTACACTCACGACACGGGCATCCAGTCTCACCATTTTCATTAACATGATCCTTGGCTGCTTCCAGGAATTTTTTTAAACCATTGATGAAGGCAGGTTGAAATCTGTGTTGCAAATACATCCAATTTCGATCCATCCTAAGAACAAAAAAAATTATATAACAAAGACAACCTATATGCCAGAACATTGATAGCAGTTGTGCACAATCATATTACTCTAACCACGAACAACGAACGTGCACCACGCTAATCACTAACAAACATGACAAAGGATTTTAAAGCCTAATATACTCACCTGAATGTCTTGTACGGTGTGATAGTAGTAGATGGTCAAGGCCTATTCCTCGACTTGATGATTGATCTAATGCAATTGTGCTCAATTCATAACGTCTTCAATTCTACAATTTTTGAACTTTAAAAAGTAAACATCTTTGTCATCTATGTAAACCTTTGATATTAACCTAACGCTAAATAAACTATCTAACTATATATATATATATATATATATATATATATATATATATATATATATATATATATATAAGTTGGGTTTCTTAGACAATAGAATTATAATACCTTTTTTGGACTACTCGATGATGATTGATAAAGACTACGATGATGCCATTGATCGATATAGCGAGGTCTTTGTCTTCTGATCTTAGAATCACCAATCTGACTCTTCCAACTTAACACAGTTTTGATTTTATAAGCCTAAATTTGTTTGGACTGCTGCAAGATTGACCAAGAGACCTTGCATCACTAAAAAGGGCTCAATTGCTATGCGTTCAAAGCAGACAGCCAGATCGCTCTCTCGATCTTGTATATCTTATTCTCCGGACTATCCCAATTCTTTATTATTATTATTATTATTATTATTATTATTATTTATATCTTTCTATCCCTTTATATCTCTTTTATCTCTTTCTTTATTAATTTATTTTATTATTATCCGACTATCCCAATTCTATCTTTTCCTCAAATCGACGACCTCTTTTCTCCTTGTGCCAGGGACGGTGGACGATGCCTTTGTCGAAGAGCCAGTCGGCTTCCTCTTTCTCGACTGCCTGTCCTCAAACTTCCCTCTTCTTCCCTTTCTCCTTTCTCTCTCTTTCTCTCCATTGTAACCCGAACGAACACCTTCACCCTATTTTTTGCAAGAACGAAGGCCCGAAATCGAAGGCGAAGTCGAACTGCACAACAGGCAGCACAGGGCGACGGCCCGAAATCGAAGAAGACAGCCGTCAGACTCCACGGTGGGGCGCAAGTAGCCGGCATCTGGCCTCCAGGGCCTCCCCGACCCCGTCTTCAGTCCAGCCTCGCCGGTAGGCAGTCGATCGCAAGTGTCTTCTGTTCACAATCGAAATTAGGGCGAAATTGTAAGTTGCTCTCCGATTCTTCGATTTTGATATTGTTTGTTACTGAAATATTGAATTGAAATGATGTTATTGATTGGTTTATAATTGAAATGTTGAAATTTAAATTGATTTGGAGAATTGAAATTTTGTTACTTGTTAGGTTTTAGGGTTTGAGATTTGAAGTGTGAAAATTGGAGATTTTAATTATTATAATTGGTTTATAAAGATTAGGGATTTGGGGAATTGAAATTTTGTTACTTGTCATTTTCGATTTCCCTAGATGTGGTTCCACTCGTTGTCTGATAGGCATGATGTTCATCTTGTAGGAGACTAGTCAACAAGTGTTGCTGTATACATGTAATCGGTATGGTGATTCATATAAGGGTTTGTATCAGTGTTGTGTAGAAAGATATCTAGGCACCATTTTAGAACTCTTGTTATCAATTTTCCTGAATCGGAACAATGTAATTCAAACCATTTAGTTGTTATTGCATAGATTGTATTAGTTTCTTTGCTAAAGCTTCTTTCGAGTTCAGTTCTAACAATCTAGGAACTATTAGAACACCAACAAGATGAAGCCCCCTATATGGGTGAAGTCTTTTATGTCTCTAGGCAAATGGATCCTTGGGTTAATGTCTTTTTGCAATGCGGGAGCCGTTGAGATATCCTTTTGCTCATCCCTTTCGATTTTTTTGATCCAGTGCTGCATTCTGTTATGTTGTATGCTCTAGGAAACCAAATCTGCATTAAAATCTATGTTCTGTTACATAAGAGACATTTGCTCAATTTGAAGAACTTCACCAATCTGTTAGAATTGCATTTCTGATTGACTTATTTGGTACTTGGACTAGTGATAACATTCTTGCTTCAACTAGCCATCACCTCTAAATTTTGGTACTTGGACTAGTGATAACAGTCCAGGTATTTGATGGTCTAATCTATTTGAATTAGTTTGCATCCTTGGAAATGACTTTGGAAACTTGCCTAACATAATAATATGGAAATATGATGAGCCATTAATCAATCAGAACCTGGATCTGATGCCTCTCACTTGGCAATCATTATTCAACCTGAAATATTTCCCTATGATCTCCGGCCTTCATTGCTCAACTCTTCTCTTTTTTTATATACCTTCCATCTCATTCATCACGTCTCTGAAATTTTATTATACTTCTTATTTGCTTTTAGCTTATTGTGACTATTGAATTTTTTCTGAAGCTGTGTGTTTGGAGCATGGATGGATGGGAAAAATTGACATCTAAACATGGGTTCCGCAAATCCATTTGACGGGGGTAAGATTTGTTGTTTCAAGTCGTTGATTTTTCCAATTACTTGTCGTGTCTAGTTTTTTCTTTTATAATTTTTATGCCTATTAGGTCAATTGGTAGAGCAATGTGCTCATGCACAAACATGCGGGTTCAAATCCCGCATAGGCAAATATTAACTTAAATGAAAATATTATGCATTTGTGCCAAAGTTTTCTCCATACCATTAGTGACGAAATTGTTATTCCTTGTTGTATGGTTCTTTTAAGGAGAAAAATGTTCCTCGTAAAATATAAACTATTGGCGAGGAATTTAAAGTTTTCTCACAATTGAATTTGGGACATTTTCTAAATTTTAACACAAACAAATAACAACGAAATGGAATGTCCTCACTAATTGATATTTTTTGCGACAAATTATTTTCTCTAGAAACACATAATTTTAGCGAGACATTCAAATATTTATTGCTAATAACTTTGGCAGAGTTTGCATAATTCCCACCAAATATTTAACGACAAAATTGAACTTTCCTTGATAAATGTATTTTTTGCAATGAAAATATTCCTCAATAAAAAAATTTAAATTTGTCGCGATTGCTCTTATACTTTAGACGACTACAGGATGACAACAATTAGTGATGAACCGAAAAATTTGTTGTTGATTGTCATTTGTAGCAAGGAATATAGGTTCCTCGCTAATGTTCTCGTCCAATTTTATGAGGGGTGGTTATGTTCGTCGCAAAATACAACATTTATCGAGGAATAATAATTTGTCACTAAAACTTTGGTCGCTAATAACCCTTTCTGTTGTAGTGTCTAGAATCCTACCCTTGGTATAAAAACCCTTGAACCCCTTAGTATAAAACTCTGAACCATTTGATATAAAACCTCTGAATCATTTGATATTAAAAACTCTAAACCACTTGTTTAAAATCCTATACTTGGTATAAAAAAATCAATTTTTTTTCCAACGTTATTGAATTGACTCTACTGTTGTGTTTGATAAATTGGAATGTATATTATTGCTAATTGAACAATTAATTGAAAGAAACTTGAATATCCCTTTCCAGAGGCCTCCATGCCGATTCCTTCCCAAACTTCTCCGGTATGTTCTTGATTTCTCGAATCTGTAGGTTGTGAATATATATATAGTACGTGATTGATGTATGTATTGATTGATGGTTTGGTGCTTCGATTTCTATTCTGGTTTTTGTGCAATTGATCGGACAAGAGGAGTTGATGCGGTATCGTCTACTGGAGTCCAGGACCAGAACACCGGCCTCGCCATCGTCAACGTCAAGCCTCAACGACCGAGTCAAGTGGAAGATGGTGGTGAGGAGGTTCCGCCGACCTCCGTCGCTGTTCATCTCCTCCAGTCGGCCTCCGTCGTCATTTGCGGAGCCCCACCTTCTCTAGTCGCCGTTTGCTAGTGGTCACCATTTCTGATCGAATCGAAGTCGCAGAGATCGAGAGCAAGAAGAAGACTAAAACAACGAAGGTGGTCGCCATCTCCTCCAGTCGTCATTTGCTGGTGGTCGCCACTGCTGAGGGTGAAGGTGGTGCCGTGGTGCAGCAGCGAGCATGTCATTCCTCCGGGTTCGGCTCAAACGCCGACGATTGTGTGGGCGAAGGTGGGCGGAAGGAAGCGGGGGAAGAACTAAGGGAGCAAGAAGAACGAGAGGGTTGAAAGGAGTGGGAAGCCATGGAGGAAGGAGGGAGAAAGGACTTTCAAATCTAAGGCAGAACGGTGGGGAAGAAAGCGCGTGAGACATTTTTCTTAAAAAAAAAAAAATTATATCCATATCAACCAATGAAATTGCTTCTTTCCTTCTTACCGGACGGAATCCTTCTCACTTGAACCCTCCCATATATATATATATATATATATATATATATATATATATGGGAGCATAGCGTTTGTTTAAACACAATCGCTATTAATGTATGGGAAGCACATCGTTTTTTTAGAAAAGCTCTATGCTTGTTCAAACAAGCACAACGCTTTTTAAAAAAAACGCTATTAAATTTAATAATAAAAAAATCAAGAAAATCTGAATCCTTCTTCATATATAGCACTTTCATTAGAATCATTTTAAAAAAAAAAATTAATGAATTAATAATAATATAATATAATGCTTTGGAAAATAAACCCTAGTCTTCCAAGCCGACCTGCCGTTTCAATTCATTCCAAGTTCCCATTCTCTTCAAAGTTGAAATTAACCTCCCAAGTCCCACCTCCTTCAAATTAATCAACAATGGTGTTTTCAAGTTCCCTAAAGACCAATCCCTCTCCTTCGATCTCCATCTTCAAGTCGACCCACCGAACCAGGCCACTTCCGCTTCCGACGCCACCGAGCAAGGCAGCTTTCGGTGGGCTGAGCTGCCCAGGTTCATCTCCTTCAATCTCCTTCGCTTCCGCTTTAGACGCCGGCCGGCCACCCAAGTCCATATCCTTCGATCTCCTTCGCCACTTCGCTTCCACTTCTGACGCCGGCCACCAAGTCCATCTCCTTCGATCTCCTTCGCCACCTCGCTTCCGCTTCTGACGCCGGCTTGGGCGATCTCCTTCGCCACTTCGCTTCCGCTTTTGACGCCGGCCACCCGAAGTCCTTCTCATGATTTTTCGATCTGTGTTTCGACCTCTAGGGTTTGTAAATAATTGAGGGTTTTCTGGTTTTTTCGATCTGTGCTTAGATCTGTGTTTCGACACCATGTCCTTCTCCTTCGCCACTTCAGTTTCTATGATTTTTTTTAAAAAAAATTTGTTAGATTGCTAGGGTTTGAGAACATGAGAAGGATGAGCCACTGGCCGGCAAAACCATTGGCAGTTTGCCAGTGACCAGAGAAGGATAAGCCACTGGCCGGCAAACCACTTGCCGGCAAAACCATTGGCAGTTTGCAGTGGTATTCATAAGATTTTTCTTTAAAAAAAAAAAATATTGCACAGTGGTTGTTTTAGAAAACTGATGTGCATATGCAAAAATAAAAGAAAAATAAAAGAAAAAAAGAAACACAACGCTTTTTACAAATAAGCGCTTTCCTCGTGCTTTTTACAGTGCTTTTTTAAAAAACGTTCTTACATATCTCACATCGCTACCTCAATAAGCGCTGTCCTTCCCTATAAAAAACCGCTCTTAATTAGCCGGTTTGTACTAGTGGGAAGTCACAGTGAGGTGCATTATTTTCTTCAAAAACCGTAAAATGAGGTAAAATTTGAAGTTGATTTTGACATGTTGCATGATAAAAGGATGGAGGACTTTATATTTTCCATATGAGCTTATTCTATATCCTAGCGTTACCTATGCATATATGCATCACATTCCATATTATGCCTCATTTCATATTTTGCTCCATATGTTTTATATATTGCCTATTTTTTTACCTTATTACCCATCCGGGGAGTATGTTGAGAAATTGATCTCATATTATGGAGATTATTATATGGTTTTTGTGTTGTACTATTATTTTGGTGTTTGGAAGGAGAATGATTTATATTTTATGGAAAATTTAATGAGTGAAAGAAAATCCGGTCACCTCAAGAGATAAAGGGAGATTGACCATGCCTGCGTTGAGATGTTAGTTCTGCAGGATGAGACACAAAGGTGAGGAGTCCGAAGCACTAAGTATCCGGGGCCATTCATGACACCCATGTTTGCGACACGCGAGAAGAAAGTGCTGAGGATAGAGAGATAAAAGCAATATAAGTGAAAAACGCAAAGAGTGAATTATGAGAGGATGAGTGATATGGAAATTATGAAGGGAGAAAGTGCATCAAAGCTAGAAAGCAAGTTGGAAGATTTCTCCCCGGATTTAGCACCACATTGCCCAAATATAGCCCACCACTTTATCTTTTACCTTTTCTTCACCATGAGCTTAAATAAAGTCCTCTTGATTATTAATGATTTGTCACGTATGAATTATTTTTTGCATAACCCTCCCTTTTTGCGTGAAATTGCTTTTATTCACAGGCGTGGATTTGTGACATTTGTACATTTTTTAGGATGGTAATTGATTGCAGGGACATATGACAATGGATCTGAGATGTTGAGAGTTTGAATTCTTCCCATGTATGACCATTAAATGTATTGCTTGAGGGCAAGCAAGCTTAAGTATGGGTGGTTGTTGTGAGCCTAAATTACCATGTTTTACATCAACTTTTAATTCCGCAGAAATCAAGGCATTTTAACGCAGTTCGAAGAAGGAAGAAAGATCATGGAAAAGCTCGATGTTCAATACAGAAGGTCCAAGATCAAGTAGTAGCTTAACCAGAGCTAATCGAGCAGAATTCAAGAATAAAACACTCGACAATTCTAGTCGATATTGACCAGACTAGTCGATATCGAGTGTTTTTGCCTGGATCACCACACGAAGTTGAGCAGCACCCACTCGAGGGCACAAAAGTACTAGATGTCGAGTACTCTTGTCGACGTCGAGTACCCATGTCGAGTCCAGAATGTAGCCGAGCTCGAGTACAATTTGAGGGTTAATGAAAGCCACAAGACAATTGTGTTCCACCATAGTTAGAGAGAGAATTTCGAGAGAGAGCTTCGTCGAGAAAGGTTTTGTTTTGCGAGAGTGAAATTTGCTTCGATCGGTTGTAAGCTTTGTTTTATTTCATTAATGCAATTTAGTTCCCTTTTGTTATTGATGAGTTTCTTGATGATGAAGAGCGAGTAGTCACCCAACTTCTATGGTTGGGGTGAGCCCGACGGTAGCCATGTAAGGCAATGCGATAAAGGTACAATCTTTTAGAGCGATTTCGTCTTCTATCCCTACGAACATGATTCTTTTGCAACAGCCGAAGGTGATCCTTGTTTGTTTTATTGAAGCGAAAGTGATCTTAATACAACTTGGATTAATTATGTGAAAAGGGTTAGCAACCATTAGAGTTTATGCGAAAGCCTCTATCTTCCTATTTGTTAATAACGACAGTTATTTGATGAAAAAGCATGATCTTTTATACCTTTTGCATTCTTTTATATGGTTATCGTTGTAGCGTTAATACCTCAATTCTGGAAGTCTTTTAGTTTATTGAATTTCCCACAAATTTTGTGTTGCTTCTGCGTTATTTCTGTCTACGAAAGGGTAATGTTTTTACATTCTGCAGTACTCCATTTTGACAAGTCTACTCGACGTTGAGGAGTCTAGTCGACATCGAGGACTCTTGTACGCGATTTGGTTCGTTTTCGCTTCTGTTGGTTTGTTTTGCAGTTTCTATCGACAGGTTTGGTCGAGATCGAGTACCCTACTCGAGATCGAGTAACCTTCTGGTCGAATTCGAGAGTTTTCTGGACTTGAAAAGGCGAGCGCTGACAAGCTTCCTCGTGGATACAATCCTTAATACCCGATTACTACAGCAGGAGGGTTTCTTGTATTTTATTTGATGGGACAGGTAGTTAGTTTGATTTTATATTTCATATTTATTTTCATACCTGAGTTCCCTCCGCATCAAATTTTGGCGCCGTTTCCGGGGAAGCAATCCATCGTGCCGTTTCCGGGGAAGCAATCCATCGCATCAAATTTTGTTTTTCAGGTGCATACGAAGAACTGATAACACAACTATCGATCCTATTCTCGAGCCTGAATCCTTCTTCCACCCTCGACAAAGGTTAAGAAGGATGTCGCAAACTAGCAATAACAATGAGAACGAGGTCTAGCTCACACCAGCGCAGAAGCTTGAAGTAACTCTGACTACGGATTGAGGAATTCACCACCAGAGAAGCAGAATATGCCCGACGAGAGGCAGAATATACACATAATTAACCAAAGGTGGGAAGCAAGGGTAGATCGCGAGGTCAACGTTAGAAGGGAACTTGAGGAGCAGATTGGGCATGTCCCAACCAATGCAAAGGAGTATTTGCATCCTACTCTGGAAGTTCCAGAATCACCGATCGTTCTTCTCCCTATTAATTATGAAATCCATTCTTCTTTTATTAATGAAATTAGGAGGAGTCAATTTAAGGGGAGGTCCAATGAATGCCATTTAGAGCATGTTACAACTTTTCTAGATTTATGCTATGTGATTGCAGATAATGATAATCTAGAATATTTAAAACCAAAGGCTTTTCGTAGGTCCCTTGTAGAAATAGCATTGCAGTGGCTCGAGGGATTGCCTACACGATCAATCCGCACATGGCATGAACTAAAAGACTTGTTTCTTAACAAGCTTTTCCCTCCTATCAAAACAATTGCACTCAGATAACAAATCACGACTTTCAGACAGAAGCTAGAGGAAACATTAGCACAAGTATGGGAGTGCTAAAAAAGGCTTCTGAAATCCTTTCCTACACCTGGACAGCAACCCTACGTGATCTAGGAGATCATCTTCAACTGCCTGGATGCACCAACTAAGGATAGGATCAACAATTACACCGCTTATAGGTATCTCGAGCACACCCCACGACGTGCTTGGGAAACCTTTGAGACATTGGAAAATTACGACAACACTTATGGGACTTCTGCGGCCTCTGGAGACGAAAGGTATGAAAGGTCTGCCCTATCTATGCCTCTATATATGTCACTTTAGAAGATTGATCTAGACGTCAGAGACCAATTCCATAATGACCAGGTACATCGTCTTACCAACCAAGTCAAATTCCTTTTTAAAGATAAAATTTGTTTGGAATATGGGTCTATGAGGCACAACACTACTGCGTGCCTACACGCCGATCAAATATTAGTAGCTGAGATCCACGAAGAGGCGCGTTATGCGGGGGGAAACTACTCAGGGCAACATCAACAACAAGACTGGAGCAACTATCGCGAGCACCAGTATCCAAGAGATCCCCCGCCCTACAAAGCTCCTGGTCACCCTAACAGAGAAGGTAAGAAGGATGACATGCAGGTTATTCTTGATGAGATGCGAAGGAATCATTTAGACAACAAACAATCAATCAATTTCATCTACACTCAGCTGCATAGCATCAACTCTAGACTTGGGGAGATTGATATTTGGCGTAAATCAATGGAGACCCAAATGGGTCAATTAGCTCAATCAATCCCTAAGCAATCAGGTACGCTTTCTGGATGCTCTGAACCTAATCCTAAAAATAAATCTACAGGACAGGTAGCCGCTATGAATTTAAGAAGTGGGCGTCAGATGCAAACGCCCAAACAGAACACAGAAGAAGATGTTGTTGAGGAGTCCTCGACGTCGAGTAAACTAGTCGACCAGACAGTACTTGACGTCGAGGAGCCAACAGTCGATGTCGACCACCCCCCGTTGATGTTCACCAGCCTTCTAACAACGTCGACAAGACTCCAGCACCTCCGAAGTAGAAAACACTGCCATTCCCAACAAAATCGTTGAAGGACCCAGCAGAAAAGAAGCTTTAGCGATTTGTGAAGATGCTTCAAAGGCTCAATGTCACCATTCCTTGCACATAAGCTCTTCACGAAATGTCGTCATATGTAAAGTCCCTCAAAGAGATTCTAAGCAAGAAGCAGTTGATGGATGAGATCGCAGAGGAATGCAGTAAGATGAACATTCCAAAGAAAAGGCCAAATCCAGGTAAGTTTTCTATAACCATTGGATTTGGTTAATATAAATTTAATGCTTTATGTGATTTAGGACCCAGTGTGAGTATAATGCCTTTATCAATATGGTCCAAAGTCAAGATAGGTGCTCTAGAGCTTGTGGATGCGAAATTAAACATGGCAAACAACACATTTGTCATCCCAACAGGCATGGTGGATGATGTACCGGTACAAGTAGGTAAGTTCTTTCTCCCTGCAGATTTTCTATTTATTGATATGGCAGGGACCCTGCTTGTCCAATCATTCTAGGAAGGCCCTTCCTAGTGACGGTGGATGCCAACATAAGTGTAAGGAAGGGAGTGGATGCCAACATAAGTGTAAGGAAGGGAGTGCTCACTCTCAACATCCGCGATGAGGTAATTGAGTACTCTTTCAATAAAACTGAAAGGCATACAAGTCACATGGAAGAGGTCAAGTCAATCTCAGTCAGATACATCACTTGTGGGAAGCCAACGGTAAGAAATATGACTCCCGAAGAACTGGAAAAGAGAGATATAGAAGCTCAGATGGAGGAAATCATGGCAATACTGAACGAGGAGACAAAGAATCTACTCGACATCGACCAAGGTAAGTCGACGTTGACTAATATATTTTTATTCAGAATCATTGCCAGGGTTCAAGTATGGGGTCGATGTCGACCAGAAGTACTCGACATTGAGTACTCTAGTCGACGTCGACCAGATCCAGATCCCTCCATCGACTTCACCTTCATCGAGCAACCTACCCGGAGCCGAGGGGTACTCGACATCGAGTACTTTCCTCGATGTCGACCAGTCTTCCCAGCACTCGACTTCTCCTCCTCTGTTGAGCAGTCTACCAGATGCACAACAATACTCGACGTCGAGTAGTTCTACTCGATGTCGACCAGATCCCGAGGTCCCGAATTCAGATTCTGCGAAGGTAAGCCAAGGTACAAACATCTCTTCTCCTATTTCAATCAAGGATTTATCTATACATGGGAGAGATTTGCCTTGGTATGTGTGCTTATGCAGGGTTTCCTATGACGAGCCTAAAAAGTATGAAGTTGGAGACAATGTCTATGTTTCCAGGTCTAAGAATCATTGGTTCCCTAACAAATTCAACCACAAGAAGATGGGACCATTCACGGTGCATCAGATCCATTCCGAAGGACTACAACTGATGGATAAGAATGGAGTCTTGTTCGAGGCCCAATCTACTTGAGCACTGCAAATGCCACCCTGAGCATAAACGGAAGAAGCGACCTAGCGATTATAAAGTCCAGAGCTTGTGACAAGACAATTAGTTTTTAGGATTTTTAGACATTTTTTCTTTTGAATTTGGTTTTGAAACATTATTTTTGGATTTTTCTATTGTGGATTATTGTCTTTCTAACGAATCTTGCAGGTAAAAGATGGTGCAGAAAGTACTCGACGTCGACCACACATGACGAGAAAACGAGCCTGTGGTGGACGAGGATCACCCTGGAGGCTTTTACAGGACTCGATGTCGAGTAGTTGTAGTCGATGTCGACTACCTTCCTCGAGATCGACAACTTCTACAACATATCAGCACTCGATTCCGACGTTCTGCACATTTGTCTAGTGAATTTCTTTCTTCACCCTTGTTTGTATACAGTGAGAACACTGTAAACTTTAAGTATGGGGTGGGGGAAGGGCTTACTTTGTGCATATTTGACCATATTTGACATTACGTGTGCATATTTTTATGTTATTTCTCGAATTGCTTATGCATGGCATCTTTGGATTTTTTTATTTATCTATGTGTTTATATGTTGTTTTCCAAAGGTCATTAAAATCACCCCCATTGGAAATTTTGAAATAGTGTCATGGAAGCTTTTATTAAACTCGACGATGCAAAATTGGATTCATTAGATATATAAAATGAAATTGCCTAGTAAAGGGAAGCCACAATGAATTGCATATTTTCTTGAAAACAATGAAAGCAGGTAAAATTTGATGTTGCTTTTGACATTTTTCATAATAAGAGGACGGAGGACTTTATATTTTCCACATAATGCTCATTGTTATATTCCAAGCCATACCTATGCATATGCATCAAAGAAGCCATATTGAGCCTTATTTCATATTTTGCTCCACATGTTCTAAATATTGCATATTTCTTTACCCTATTTCCTATCCGGGGAGTATATTGAGAAATTGATGTCATATTATAGAGATTATTATATGGTTTTTGTGTTGCTATCAATATTTGGTGTTTAGCAAGATGATTCATATTATGGAAAATTTAATGAGTGAAAGAAAATCCGGTCACCTCAGAAGATAAAGGTAGATCGACCTTGCTCGTTGAGATGTTAGTTCAGCGAGATGGGACACCAAGGTGAGGAGTCCGAAGCACTAAGTATTCGGGGCCATTCATGACACACATGTTTGCGACTCGCGAGAAGGCAGTGTTGAGGTTAGAGAGGTAAAAGCATATAAGTGAAAAAAGCAAAGAGTGATTTATGAGAGGATGAGTGATGTGGAAATTATGACGGAAAAAGTGCATCAAAGCAAGAAAGCAAGTTTGATTAATTCTCCTTTTATGTGTGAAGTCCCTTGTATTCACATGCATGAATTTGTGACACAAGTACCTTTTCAAGGATGGTAATTGATTGCAGGGACATATGGAAATTGATCTAAGATGTTGAGAGTTTTAAATTCTTCCCTTGTATGACCATTAAAAGTATTGCTTGAGGAAAAGCAAGATTAAGTATGGGATGTTTAATTTGAGCCTATTTTGCCATGTTTTACACTGACTTTTATATCGATATATGCATACATTTCATGCATTTGGGTTACAATAGTACAAAACCTATGTAGTTTATGCTTATTTGCCAAATTATGGAGTCTACACTAGTTTTTGTTTAATTTCGCAGAAATCGAGGCATTTTACAGTAGTTCGAAGAAAGAAGAAAGATCATGGAAAAGCCGATGTTCAATACAGAAGGTCCAAGATCAAGTAACAGCTGAACCAGAGCTAATCGAGCAGAAATCAAGAATAAAGCACTCGACAATTCTAGTCGATATCGAATGCTTTGGCCTGGATCACCACACGAAGTTGAGCAGCACCCACTCGAGAGCAAAAAAGTACTCAATGTCAAGTACTCTTATCGACGTCAAGTACCCATATTGAGTCCAGAATGTAGCCGAGCTCGAGTGCAATCCGAGGAGAAGAAGAACCACTCAATGTCGAGTACCTTTACTCGATGTCGAGTACTCACCTGGGCCAATCCGAGTCGAGAACGAGTGGAGTCCGAGCATTGTGGGATACTTGCAAGCCAAGTCATGAGATATTCTATCCAATCCAAGCCACAAGACAATTATGTTCTACCATAGTTAGAGAGAGAATTTCGAGAAAGAGCTTGGCCAAGAGAGGCTTTGTTTGGCGAGAGCGGAATTTGCTTCGATCGGTTGTAAGTTTTGTTTTATTTCATTAATGCAATTTAGTTCCCTTTTGTTATTGATGAGTTTCTTGATGATGAAGAGCGAGTAGTCACCCAACTTCTAGGGTCGGGGTGAGCCTGACGGTAGCCATGTAAGGGAATGCGATAAAGGTATAATCTTTTAGTGCGATTTCGTTTTCTATCCCTACGAGCATGATTCTTTTGCGACAACCGAAAGTGATCCTTGTTTGTGTTATTGAAGCGAAAGTGATCTTAATACAAGTTGGATTAATTATGTGAAAAGGGTTAGTAACCATTAGGGATTATGCGAAAGTCTCTATCTTCCTATTTGTTAATAACGACAGTTATTTGATGAAAAAGCATGATCTTTATGCCTTTTACATTCTTTTATATGGTTATCGTTGTGGCGTTGATACCCCGATTTTGGAAGTATTTTAGTTTATTGAATTTCCCTCAAATTTCGTGTTGCTTCTGCATTATTTTTGTTTGCAAAAGGTTACGTTTTTACATTCTACAGTACTCGATTTCGACAAGTATACTCGACTTCAATGACTCATGTACTCGATTTAGTTCGTTTTCGCTTCTGTTGGTTTGTTTTGCAGTTTTTTTTGATAAGTTTGGTCGAGATCGAGTACCCTACTCGAGATCGAGTAACCTTCTGGTCGAATTCGAGAGTTTTCTGGACTTCAAAAGGCGAGCGCTGACAAACTTCCTCGTGGATACGATCCTGAATACCCTACTACTACAACAAGAGGGTTTCTTGATTTTATATTTCATATTTATTTTCATACTTGATTTCCCTCCGCATCATCTTCCACACTAGATAGCGAGTTTAGAGAGTTTTAGAGAGCTGGGAGCCGATTGAGGTAGAGATTTGTGAGAACGGTTTTGGCTTCGATTGGTTGTAAGTTTTTATTTCTGATTTAATGCAATTTAATTTCCTTTTATTATTGATGTGTGTTTTTATGATCAAGAGTGAGTAGTCACCTAATTTCTAGGGTCGGGGTGAGCTCGACGGTAGCCATGTAAGGTAATGCGACAAATATTGTACAACCTTTAATGCAATTTCGTCTTCTATCCCTATTTGCGTTATTGAAGCGAATGTGATCTTAATACAACTTGGATTAATTATGTGAAAAGGGTTAGTAATAATTAGAGTTTATAAGAAAGCCTTTATCTTCCTGCTTGTTAATGACGTCAGTCATTTGATGAAAAGGCATGATCTTTTATACCTTTAGCATGAATCTTATATGGTTATCGTTGTGGCGTTGAAATCTCGATTCTTGAAGCCTTTTATATTATTGAATTCGAATCCCACCAATTAATTTTTATTTTCATCTCTGTTTATTTTTGTCGCAAAGATCACGTTTTTACACTGCACATTACTCGATCTCGACCACTAGTTAGTCGACGTCGAGGACTCTTGTCGACATAGAGTACTCTGTACTCGACATTGCTTCGTTTTTGTTTTCTGTTGTTCTGTTTTACGGGTTAACTCAACCAATGTTCTAAAAGGTGCTATGCGGCTGCTAGGCGGTGGGTGGCCACCTAGCGCCTAGGCAGCGAGGTGGGTGCTTAGGCGGCGCCTAGGCGGATTTAGAACAAACTTGATCATTTCTCTATATTTTAACGTATAACACATGTCAGTAACTCATATAATGTAATAATAATTCAAAATATCACTTATAAACCCAAATTTGGGGTGCTTAACTAACACTAGGTTCGACTCGTGAATCTAAACCTCCTAAAATCTATAACAATAGGTTCGACTCAATGACAATGGGTGATAAAAAACCTTAAGTCGACTAATCACATGCCTAGAAGCTAAAATTGAATAATCGTTGGGGTAGGTGGTCTTAGGCGGCGCCTAGACGGGCCTAGGCAGAGTCTAGTCAGTGCCTAGGTGGGACTAGGCGGTGCATAGGCGGATTTCCACCTAGGCTTAAATATTCCTAGGTGCCCTCCCGCCTAGCGCCCAGGCGGCGGTGCCTAGGCGCGATTTTTAGAATACTGAACTCAACTGAGGTAGTCGACATTGAGTACCTTTACTCGACGTCGAGGACTTCTGCTGGTCGAAACGAGAGGATTTTGGAACTAATCAGGCGAGCGCTGACACACTTCCTCGTTGATACGATCCAGAATACCCTACCACTAAAATGGCAGGGTTTCTTGTGTTTTATTTGATTGGATAAGGAGTTGTTTTATTTTAATTTATTTTGATAACTAGTTTCCCTCCTAATAAATTTTGGTGTCGTTGCGAGGGAAGCAATCATACGTGCCCTTTTTAGTTCCTTTTTACTCTTTTATTTTTATTTTTGTTTTTCGGGTGTATAAGAAGAACTGATCGCACAACTGTCGACCCAATTCTCGAACCTGAGCACTTTTTCCACCTTCAGCAAAGGCTAAGGAGGAGACTAATGTCGACAACTAACAACGAGAACGAGGTCCAAGAGTGCAAGGGACTCTTAGTGCGCTTTTGGCCTATTAGTCTATTTAAACCAATATCAAAATAATCAATGAGAAACCTAACAACTATAGAGAAGCTCGAGGATCGAGAGATCAACCATTGTTGCAAAATTGTAAGTGAAACCCTAATTATCTTTATTGTTTCTACATCACTATTGCTTTTGTTTTTGTTACTCATGCTTTCGAAATTTATCTTTTCTCATAATTAGCCAGGAAACACATAAGAACGCACGCACTCTCAGTGGGGATCGATGATGTCTACTAAAATAGCCATGTTGAAATGCACAGTTTAGCTCCATATTCTATACACTTTGCATATTTCGGGTTGGGAATATGTCAAATTTATGTAATATGTGCTTATTTGCAAGAAATGGAGATCTACATAAGTTTTGGTTTAATATTGCAGAACTTGGAGCCATTTCGGGATAAAACCAAGAAGAAAAGACGGAAGCTGAAAGCTACTCGATATCGATGAGTTTTACTCGATATCGACATAAAATGTCCGGGCACATCACTGATCAAGGAGCACCAGATCGAGGAACTGAAGGCAAAGCTCCCCGACTCCAGAGAGTTACTCGATATCGAGTAAATCTACTCGATATCGACAAGAATTGAGAGCCAGCCCGGAGTCGAGCAAGAGAGCCTGATCGAGGAGCCGAGGAGCGCTACTCGACCTGACCAGACAACCCGATGCTGAGCGACACCACTCCTCGATATAGAGGAAGTTCGTCGATATCGACGAACCCAGAATCACCTGACCGAGCCAGTATCGAGGAGAGGCTGCTCGACAACACCAGGCCAACCATGATCGACGACACGTACTCGATATCGACAAGACCTGAGAGCCAGTGTCCGCGCAGATCGAAGACCAGTTACTAGACAACACCAAGCCAACCTGAAGTCGGCGCCAACCTTACTCGATATCGAGTACTTTACTCGATATCGAGGACATCAATCCTGGACCGCGTTACGCGGTGAGCTGTCCGACGCGGTTTTGGCTTTCTTGGATCCGAAGGTTGTCCAAGTCTATCAAGTTCAATCCGAGTTCTATCCAAGTCTATCAAGATCCATCCATGAAGAGAAGATTTATCCACACTCGAAGATATTTTAGCCTTTTAGATATATTTCCCTTTTAAGATAAATGTTTCTTTTATTAATGTTTTATCCTTAGATATAGATAGAGATTTCTATCCTTGATTAGCAAAGATTAGAAGCCTATAAATAAAGCCTTAGGGGGTTGATTTTGATTCATTCCATCACACAGACAATTTGTTACATAGAGGTAGAGAGAGAGAGAGTGAGTGGCCAAGAGGAGTTGGTGAAGCGAGAGCGGAATTGGCTTCCTTTGGTTGTAAGCTCTGTTTGATTTAATGCAACTAGTTATTTCCTTTCATTCAATGTCTGCAATTGTGATGAAGCGCGAGTAGTCCACCCACTTCTAGGGTTGGGGCGAGCGCGACGATAGCTCTGCAGGTTTGAGGTAAAGATCCAACATACTTTTATCATGTTTTGAGCATCTGCTACTTGTTATATGTTTATTACCCATTTAATAGGAGGTCCATGCTAACAACTTGGATTGTAAACATAAAATCGGTAGACACAATTAGGGTTTCTTGAAAGAGTTGTCTAATTATTGGAAAAGGCGTAAGCTTGGTCCTTTGATGCGATTTACATGATGATTTGTTTTATTCTTGCCTTATACATGCTTAGTTATTGTTGTTGCAAACGCCAATCTTGGAAGTTGTCCTTGATAAAGTTTATTTCAAGTTTCACCAAGCCTTTGTCTTTATTTTATTTCGTTTTAAGTTTCTGCCTTCCTCGATATCGACAAATTCTGGTCAATATCGAGTTACTGATTCCCGATCCCAGATTGTCATAGCTTCTCTTGTGCAGGTACTCAACAAGACCTTACTCGACATCGACATCTTTACTCGATATCGAGTAGAGCCTTCTCGATATCGACAACAATTAGTGCCTGCTGCTGCGTGAATCGACTTGCCCGATCTTTTGTAGACTAACCCTAGTCGAGATCGAGCACTGTGGTCGGCTTCTATCTATGAGACTTCTATTTGTGAGATTTCACCGCTGCCTAGGATCCTGAGTTTGACGCCTTAGACGAACCGGAGCGCCTTATACACATTCAAGATAATCTAAAAAGAGCCATGGCGGCCGCAGAAACACAAGAACAGCTGATTGAGAGGCTTACAAGGGAACTAGCCACCAAGGATACTGCTATCGCCGCTGAGAGAGCATGAAGGGAATAGGAAGCTGGGCGCGCAAGGCAAGCAGAAGCTGAGCTTGCCCAATATCCAACCACTGCAAAGGATTATATGCACCCGACTCTCGTCGTGCCTGAATCGGCTATTCTAATCCCTAAAAATACTTTTGAAATTCGCACTCAATTCCTTATAGAACTTAAAAATAATGCTTTTTATGGAAAATTTAATGAATGCCCTCTTGAACATATTACCAATTTTTCTGACATGTGTCGTACTCTTGCTGAAGGTACTACTCTGGAATATGTCAAGATGAAGGCCTTCCGTTGGTCCCTCGCCGGACCTGCATTAAAGTGGCTAGAAGGACTGAAACCAAGATCCCTAACAACATGTGCCCAAGTAGAGCAAGAGTTTCTCAATAAATTCTTCCCTCCTGCCAAGATAGCACTCCTCCGCCAGAAGATTACAGCTTTCAAACAAAAGCCTGGGGAGCCGCTAGCAAAAGCATAGGAACGATACAAAGAGCTACTGCAATCTTGCCCTACTCATGGACAGCCGCCCTACGTCATTCAAGAGATCTTCTTCAACTCTCTTGACTAAGTCACTAAGAACAGGATCAACCAGTATACTCAATATGAGTATCTGACAATGCCACCAGCTGACGCATGGGGTGTACTTGACAAGCTCACCAACTATGACAACAAGTATGGGGCTACCACAAACTATGAGGAGAACTCCTATGCCAGGCCAACACCATCTATGCCCCTCTATGAGCCTTCCAAGGAGATTGGCTCAGATGTCAGGGAGTAGTTCTACAGAGACCAGAATCACAAGCTCCTCAAGCAAGTCAAGTATCTCTCTGTCAACCAGCCTAGCATCGAATGCGGATCACAGAAGCACACTACTACTGAGTGCCCACACACAGAGCAAGTCAGGATGGCAGAGACACACGAAGAGGTAGCTTACGCAGGGGGTCCCAATCGCTATATGGGGGATCATAGGTTCTATCAACCACAATAGAACCAGGGTCCTCCTAGGAACCCCCCTCCATACAGAGCTCCAGAACATCCAGAAAGGGATCAAAAGAAGGATGACTTACAACTCGTCCTTGAAGAGATGCGCCGGAATCAAGGCACCATCAACAACCAGTTCCAGAACATTAATACAAAATTTGGAGAGCTAGACATCTGGAAGAGAAGCATTGAGACTCAAATGGGTCTATTCGCGGAGCAGATTCCACAACCATCCGGACAACTTCCTGGGCAAACAGAACCAAATCCTAAAGGGAAGACTGGACACGTCGCGGCTATCAAACTCAGGAGTGGGCACCAATTACAGGAGCCAGGGGTCGAAAAGCACAAAGACAAAGCAGAGCAGCAACTCGACAACGAGTAGCAACAACTCGATGTCGACCAGCCCTTGGTCGATATTGACAAAAACCTCCTCGACACAGACCAGAAGCCAAGCTCGGACTTCACTGCACAGCCGGCCAGCAACTCGAGATCGACAACCCTTGTCGATATCGAGGAATCTTTGTTTGATATCGAGGAAAAGCTGGCCGATGTCGACGACTCTGCAACACCTCCGACGTCTGTTCTGGCTCCAAAGCAGAAAAAGACACTGCCTTTCCCTTCCAAAGCACTGAAAGATCCCACTGCAGGTAAGTTTAAACGTTTTGTTAATATGCTGCAAGAACTGAATGTCTCTATTCCTTTTACAGAAGCTCTACAAGAGATGCCTGCGTATGTCAAATTCCCGAAGGAAATCCTGAGCAAAAAGCGATCCATCTCAGAGATCGCCGGCGAATGCAAAGTGCTCCGCTTCCCTGAGAAGAGACCTGACCCTGGTAAGTTTTCTGTTACTGTGGGATTTGGACAATATAAATATGAATCCTTGTGTGATTTAGGAGCAAGTGTGAGCATCATGCCCTTATTAATCTGGCGAAAGGTGAAAATAGGATGTATAGAGCTTGTGGATGCCAAGCTATACATGGCAAACAATACAGTGGTCATCCCTACAGGTATGGTTGAGAATGTACCCGTCTAGATTGGTAAATTCTTTATTCCAGCTGATTTCCTTATAATAGATTGTGCTGAAGATCCTACTAGCCCTATTATTCTTGGTAGACCATTCTTAGCTACTGCAGATGCCAAGATCAGTGTCAAACAGCGATTGCTCACCTTCACTATAGGCGACGAGGTCTTAGACTTCTCTTTTGGCCCTGCAAAAGAGGAAATTTCATGGCTGGAGGTGAAAAGCATCAGCAACCACGGGACCAAGCAAACAACGGAGGAAGGCACCAGAAGTCAACTCGATATCGACAAGGGCTCCTCGATATCGACCAAAGTTGTACTCGATATCGACCAAACTTCATCGACATCGACTTCCTCTGCTGAGCACCAGACTTGCCAAGAGCCTAAGTATTGGGTCCCTGTACTCGATATCGACCAGTCTGACTCGATATCGACTAACCCCAAGCCCGAAGATTTCTGTTTTGGGCCCGAAAAGGTAAGTTCAGGTATGAGTCCTACTTCTCCTCAGTCCATTAAGAAATTTATCAATAATTTAAGGGGAGGTAAGGCCCCGTGGCGAGAGAATCTGCGGAAACTGAGAGCTGGAAAGAGAAAGAATGAAGAAAAGAAATATTATGCAAGCAACCACCTATCAGCTGAGCCTGCATACTACAATTAGGACCTAGATGATCCAGGAGAAGGGCCAAGCACAAACGGGCCCCACATTAAAGGTCCTTGAGCACAAAAGAAGAAGTCGGCCTAGCGACTCTAAAATCTAGAGCATGTATATAAAAACTTTTTGAATTTTGAGACTTTTGGAACTTTTTATTTTTGGTTTTGGTTTTTGTTTTTTCTGTTATTAGTTTAGAATACTTCATGTGGAAAATCTTGTCTTTGTGTGCAATATAACATTTTTAGGTCGGCAAGCATAAAAGGATCACGAAAGGTGGAATAAGAAGTCCCTGAAAAACAGTCGGAATCGGCTAGGCCAGTCGAGAACGACCAAGAGGAGTAGCCCACAAGTTCATCGATATCGAGTAGGCCAACTCGATATCGACCAAGCCAGAAGAAGTTCCTCGACTTCAGATTCCACTGGACGCAGACAACCTACTCGATATCGAGTACTGTACTCGATATCGACCAAGAAGTTTCCTCGACATGACCTGTTATGCCCTCCTCGACGCGTTATTCGATGAGTTCCTTCCTTTACTCTTGTTTTTATTCGTTTTTTTTTACAGTGGGGACACTGTATATTTTAAGTATGGGGTGGGGGAAGAGCTCATTATCATTATTATATGTTTTAGTCTTGCTTTTGGTTTTACATGGTGAAATTTTATTATTATGTTATGCATTCATGTTTAAGTTTTATGCATTTAAGTCTTTTGTCATACTTTAGTCTTGTTTTTTAGTTACATAAAAAATAAATAAAAAATAAAAAATGGCGAAAAAAAATAAAAAAATGCATGTTTAATTTTTGCATTGTCTTAGTTTTTATACCCTAACTTAGATGTCCTATGATGATAAATAATGAATGACTTGATCATGTAAATCCTATGGCATATTTGGAAGGTTTAGCCTAAGTCCTCAAAATTGTTTTTATGTGGATTGTGAACTTGTGATGAAATTGAGCACATATGATTGTAAGCTAAAGGTTGAAATCCAAAAAAAAATTGTCCTAGTGAGAATTTTGGCCTTATAGGGAGAACATTAAAAATCCCTCTGCTTTCTTGAGTGTATTTACTCTTCCTATACATCTCTAAATGTTGTGATAGTTATTCAAAGCCAATGCATTTATATGTTTATGTAAATGAGAATTAAATGATGGAGGCACCTTTTAAGCCAATTTTATCCTCTCTTTACATACCCTGCATTATCCTTGCTTGAAGCCAGAACATTAGCCTGAGACTTTTATTATGAACTCCACAAAATTACACTTAGCCGAATTGAGCCTGACCCCCATTTGGTAATTAAGACTTAGAGTTGGTTGGAATGATGATCTGTGGAAGAAATGAGCTTGTGTTTCATTTCAAGTGAGGAGGATTTTTTATTTTATAAAGATATGGGTTGGTTTTATATTTTTATCTTGCTATGCATACTATGTAAAAGGATCTTTGGCTCACCCTATAAATGCACTAGTTTTATTTTATTGTCGTTTAAATAAAAAAAATAAAAAAAAAAAGAAGAAAAAATCGAAAAAAAAAAGAAGAGAAAAATAAAAGAAGAAAAGTTTGTGATTATGAATAAAGTGCATGAGCCAAATTTATGTTGTAGGAGGAAATCGAGACTTGCAATTCAAAATATTAAATAAGTAAAGCAAATCAGATTTCGTCCCTTGCAAATGATTACAAGACTCCCTCTCTATGCAATAGTGGGAAGTCAGGATCGATCCACGAGGAAGCGTGTCAGCGGATCTCAGGTAGCTCTAAATCTCACAGACAAAATAACAGAAAGACGGAAAGAAAGACAGAAATAACAAAGCAAAGCAGAAACAAAAGCAAGTAACAGAATTAACTCGATATCGATAACAGTAACTCGATAACGAGTACAGCTAGTCGACAACAGAAACTCAGAGACTCAGAAAAAGCAGTGTTGAGTAAACCCTCCTCGATATCGAGTAAGATTAACTCGATATCGACGAAAACTTCCCCGAGATCGACAAAGACAGAAACTTTAAAGATGCAAACTTCGAACACAGAACTCAGATTTCGGTGGAATAAACTCAATAAACTAAAGACTACCAAAGTCAGGGTATCAACACCACAACGATAACCATGCAAAATAACACATAAAGGCATAAAAGATCATACTTTCCATCAAATAACTTTCGTTATTAACAAATAGGAATATAGAGGCTTTCGCATAAACCCTAATTGTTACTAACCCTTTTCACATAACTAACCCAAGTTGCATTAAGATCACTCTCGCTTCAATAATACAAACAAGGATCACCTTCAACTCTCGCAAAAGAATCATGCTCATAGGGATAGAAGATGAATTGCATAAAAAGCTTGTACCTTCACCGCATCACCTTACATGGCTACCGTCGGGCTCACCCCGGCCCTAGAAGTGGGTGGACTACCCGCTCTTCATTATCAAGAAACTCATTAATGAACAAAAGAATTGCATTAAAATAAACCAAAGAAAGCTTACAACCGAACAAGCCAAATCCGCTTTCGCCTTTCCACCTTGCTCGTCACAAACTCTCTCTCTATGTAACTACTTACTTGTTCCCTCTGAAATTGAATTAATAAAACTCAGCCCTTAAGGCTTTATTTATAGGCTTCCAACCCTTGCTAATCAAGGTAAGAAAGTCTATCTATATCTATATCTAAATATCTAAAGACTTAAAGATAAATAAATGAAATAAAAGAATTAAATCCATAATTATATCAAATGTGGATAAAATATCTTCTCCCTTGACTTGATAGCTCTTGATAGATGTGGATAGAATTTGGTCTTGAAAATATCTCCATCGGATTCGGGATAGAAACTTAACAAAAGGTCAGTTAAGCTCGGAATCCGCCTCTGTGGGTCCAGTCGATATTGACTAAGGTTACTCGATATTGACCTGTGCTTCCTCGGTTTCTCTTCAGCTGCTTGCATTGGGCCGACTTCTGGAATATTGACTCGATTTGCGTACTCGATATCGACTTTGGGTAGTCAATATCGACCTCTTCCTTTCTTCCTTAGTCGATTCTAGCCAACTCTGAGTCGATTTGGAGAATTTCGATCTAAATCTGGTCGATATTGAGTGTGCTTGGTCGATATCGACCAGTCTTCTCAACATCCTGCTCTGTTCTTGAAACGCACTTTTCCGAGTCATCGTTTGTCGGATTCACGCATATGACCATGCGTTAGAAAGCTCTTTCTGAGGGCTACAAGTCTCATGAAGACATCAGAACTTGACTCAGAATGATGAATGCCGAAAAATGGCCTTTTCTCCGGCTGCACCATCATTAGCTTCTTCACGAGTTTTCCTTTAAAATCCAAAGTGCGTCCGATTTCTGCGAAATATAACAAAAACTTGTGTAGACCTCCATATATTGCAAATAAGTGTAAACTACACAGATTCTGTATTATTCTAACCCAAATGTATGAAATGTATAGAGAAATCGATATAAAAGTAACTGTAAAATATGGCCAATTAGGCTCACAACAATTTACCTTATTTCTTTCATTTTCTCAAGATTCATACTTTGGAGAGGTTAATTAAGTTTGAAAGGATACATACTTCATTGAGATAAGTTGGAGAGTTTGGTTGATGCACATGATTGAGAGTTATGGTTTGGTTGTGTTGGAGATTTAGGAGTCTTGATTACCGAATTCTATTAAGCACCACATGGCCAAATAATCCCATACCCTTTTATTTCTTACCAAGCCCCATTACAACCCCGTCGAATGGAATCTTCTTTGAAGACTTCTATTGAGCGAAGTCCTCCTGATAATTCTTGTTGCATTTACATAATTGGTTGCGAAGTGGATTTATATTTAAATTGCAATGTTTATGAGATTGTACATGGAATTGAGTTGAGAGTTGATCTTCATAGCCTAAACACATTGAGAGTTGAGAGTAAACACTTTACCCTGGTGAAGTTGGATTTATATTGCCTATGTCTATGGATCGCTCATATATGTGTGATGACGTTAAATTCACTTGTCTTACATTGCTACTACCCGAGATGTTGCTTTTGACAAAGGCGAAGACTTGAAGGATGTGTTGTAGGTATTGGTTATTGTTTGGTTATTGCTTGAGGACAAGCAAGTCTAAGTATGGGGTGATTTGATGTCTACTAAAATAGTCATGTTAAAATGCACAGTGTAGCTACATATTCTATACACTTTGCATATTTCGGGTTGGGAATATGTCGAATTTATGTAATATGTGCTTATTTTCAAGAAATGGAGATCTACATAAGTTTTGGTTTAATATTGCAGAATTTGGAGCCATTTCGGGATAAAACCAAGAAGAAAAGACGGAAGCTGAAAGCTACTCGATATCGACGAGTTTTACTCGATATCGACATAAAATGTCCGGGCACATCACTGATCGAGGAGCACCAGATCGAGGAACTGAAGGCAAAGCTCCCCGACTCCAGAGAGTTACTCGATATCGAGTAAATCTACTCGATATCGACAAGAATTGAGAGCCAGCCCGGAGTCGAGGAAGCACTAGTACAAAAAAGGTCTTAGACAACTGTTAATTATCAACATAGACAACGGTTATTGCAATGTTGTCTATGTCATTGCGGTTTTTGGTAAAACAACGGTTAGATCTATGACAACGGTTCATTTAGACAACAGTTATATCTGTTGTCTAAGATGCCCAACAACCGTTGTTTATGCGTCTCCAAAATTCAGCACAATCAATATTAAATGGTTATAACCGTTGTCAGATGATGCATTAACCGTTGTTTATGGATCATATAATCGTTGTCTTAATACAATTGAACCGTTGTCTAAGTATACTCTAATTGTTGTATTGATGAACTATAATCGTTGCCTATGTACATTTTACCCGTTGTCTTAATTCCTCTTAATCGTCGTCTATGTATCCTTTAGGCATGGTTTAGGTACCCATTAATCATGCGTGGTTTAGGTACACATTAATCGTTGTCCAAGTACTTCTTTGTGTAAGAAGAATTTCAACGTTGTCTAAATACGCTTTAACCGCAGTGTAACGCTTTTTAGCGTTATCTATAAATACCCTTTAACAGATGTCTAAATACACTAGCTTTAATTGTAACATGTATCCAATTGACTAAGTGATTCAAGATGCATAAGCAACTTTACAGGAAAAAAAAAAAGCAAACAAACAAGTTGAGAAACAAAACATACAAGGTTACGGATGGTTTGGATTCAAGATAAACTCAACAAATTCGATTGAAGCCAAACTAAATCGATTGAAGCAAAACTAATTAAAATGAAGAGAAAGATCGGCGCATGAAATTATTCCCCGATCCCGAAGAGGCCACAGATAGTTTGAATTCAAAGACTTGGCTTCTTGGACGGTTACCGGCTCGACTAGGGCAAGGACGTTCCGCTAGCTGGCTCTACAACTCTCATCTTCGGGTTCGCATCGACTTTGCAACTAAGCTGCTCGGCAAGGGCTGTTTGGTATCGATTCTGAACTACGAGGCACTCAGGACTGAATCTAAGGTACTCGGTTCGCAGACCGACATCATCAAGTGGAGGCGAGAGATGCTCGATCGCAGGGGCTCGTTCATCAATGGGACGGCTTGGCCATCTAGGCTCGTTCGTTCTCGGTTCATGTCCATTGCGACTACTCCTCTATGGTGAATGAACGAGATGTGCGCAGGCCGGGGAAGAGGATGAGAGTTGACATGAGCAGGGAGAGGATGGGCGAAACAAAGAGAAGGGCAAAAGCTTCGAGCTCTCTAATGGCGGACGAAAAGAGGCAGTTGAGAGAGGGAGACGGCGCTGGGTTTTCAAAGAGAGTGCGTGGGCGAGATTTATATAATAGCTAGGGTTAGGTCAATTAAGTTGCGAAAAATTACAAAATGAGTTCGTAGTTTTTAGGTTATAAAATTTTCACCATATTCACTTACGAAATACCTCCCAATAGATTTTAGTTATATTGAAAACATCCTAAGAATTCCTCAAAACCATTTTGACATGTGCACATTAAAGATATATTTAATTATATGTCTTGAAAATTATTGAAACGTTTAATATATTTATATCAAAGTTCCCTAAAATCAATTTATTAAATATCCAATTAAATTCAAATTCTGAATAAAAATATAATTAAGATTATTAGTGTGATATAAGTATTTTTAAATAAAACCTAAAAATTTAGGTCATTAAATTAATTGGATTAATTGGACATAGAGAACAGTTTTCACAATCGTATTCTTTGAGATGCCTTCTATATCTATAAAAATGTTGATTATATATTCATTGTCTTTGTAATTACAAAGAAAACAGTTTCAATTGGATATAGATAACGGTTTAGTCAACCATATTATTTTAGATATCTTCTATATGTATGACAACGGTTCTTTATATATTCATTGTCTTTGTAATTACAAAGACAACGGTTTCGATTGGGCATAAATAGCGGTTTTGTCAACCATATTCTTTGCGGTATGTTCCATTCTTCCATATGTATGACAACGGTTTTTTTTATATATTCGTTGTCTTTGCAATACAAAGACAACGTTTTTCGATTGACATAGACAACAGTTCATCAGCCGTATTATTTGCGATGTCTTCAATATCTATAGCAACGGTTCTTTTTATATTCATTGTCTTTATAATTACAAAGACAACAATTTTAATTGGGTAAAGACAACGGTTCTATCAACCATATTATTTGAGATATCCTCTATATATATGACAACGGTTCTTTATATATTTGTTGTCTTTGCAATTACAAAACCAACGGTTTTAATTGGGCATAGACAACGGTTTTGTCAACCGTATTATTTGAGATGTCTTCTATATGTATGACAACGGTTCTTTATATATTCGTTGTCTATGTAATTACAAAGACAACAGTTATAGCTAATAACCGTTGTCCGTCCCCAAAACTCTAATTTTTTCCTATATAGACAACATTATTTTAAAAACCGTTGTCTATAAGGCGTTGTCTAAGACCTTTTTTGTACTAGTGAAGAGAGCCTGATCGAGGAGCCGAGGAGCGCTGCTCGACTTGACCAGACAACCCGATGCTGAGCGACACCACTCCTCGATATCGAGGAAGTTCGTCGATATCGGCAAACCCAGAATCACCCAAAACCACCCCTTAAATATTGGTCTTTTCATTTAACCACCCCTTAAATTTGAAATTACAGTAAACCACCCCTTAAATGCTTTCCATTAACAAATCACCACCCATCACCAATTTACATTATGTTTTCGTTTAATAAATTATATTTTAAACATTTTTCAACTTAAAATATGCTTTTAATTATTTTAATTGCGAGTAATAACCTATATTTTAAAGGTTATTTATAATTTTTCTCCTAGTGTTAATTATTGAAATAAAATTTTTAAAATACAAATAAATAGTTTTAATATTATTTTTAACTATATAAATGGAAATTATTATTTATAATCATATTATACTTAAAAAATAATTTAAATAATGTTTACAAAATTATTTTAAGACATAAACTGGAAGATATTTCTAAGTTATATTTCTAAGTTTTTTTTAAAAATGATATCTATAACTATGCAACCCCTTCAATTCAAAATTTAAATATATTTATACATAAATTTTGAGTTTAAAAATATTAAAATATAATATATCTAAGGATGGCTTAACAAAAATAGACCAAGGGTGGTGATTTGTTAATGGAAAGCATTTAAGGGGTGGCTTACTGTAATTTCAAATTTAATGTGTGGTTAAGTGAAAAGAACAACATTTAAGGGGTGGTTTTCTGTAAATTTCCCTAATATTTATAGGAAGCTAGTTTAGCATGCCAAAATTGGCCTACAAGAGAACGAAAAAAATCGTGTAATAGGTCAAAAGAGAATATTATATAGAATATTCTCTTTTGTTAGGTCATTTCCCCTAGCAATTATGGCCTACAGCCCGACCATCTCCAATGGTTGGCTAAAAATTGGGTTTTGGCGTAATTTTGCTCCCACCCTAGGCCAAATTCCAATTTAGCCTTTTTGTTTTTTGCCTATTTTCAAAAGAAAGCCCAATTTAGCTTCCTCTTTTGGAAGGCTAAATGTTACTCCCTCCGTTTCACAAAACTTGTAGTTTTGTTTTTTTGACACGCTTTTTAAGGAGCGAATAACTCTATAAAATATTAATTTTTTTAATAATTTTTTTTAATAATTTCATAGATAATTGTATTAATAAAATCATTTATATTTTATATAGTTTTTACCGTTCTTAAATGACGTGCCAAAACTAAAACTACAAATATTTTGATATGGAGGTAGAATTATTAATTTATAATTGTTTAATATTTATATAAATCTAAAAACAATACAGTTATAAACCTATATATTATATAATTATGATTTTTAATTAAAAATAAAATTTGTAGTATTGTAAAGACATTCAAGAGTTCTTCGATATGACTATAATATTGGATATATTTGAATTATCAATGCATAAATAATATTTTTAGAAAATGATATTAATCTTTTTTTATTATAGATTCATCAAAATTATAATAAAAAAATAAATATTAAGTTTCTTAAAGTACTAATGAAAAAAAAAACAAGTATAAAATGAAACTATCAACTATTGAATCATAATAACATCTAATATATATTCTGGTAGATGTGCATTACTCTATTTGTAACCATTTACTTTTCCGAAGCCACAACTTTGATCATCTTGATTCACATATTTTTCATTCCTCGTTCGGAAGTTAACATAGTCATAATTTTCATTACCAAAATTTTTATTATCACATGCAACTTCTGATTGACTTTGGAATTGGTTAAAGTTACCATAACCAAATGTAGTCGGTGGTGCCGAAGGAGATGGATTCATTGTTGATTCAAATGGAAAGGTTGAATATAGGATTGAGTGACGAAAATGAGATGTGAAAGTTCATAATTACATTAGTATTTATGGGAACTTTAACCTACCAAAATTGGCCTACGGGGAGAGCAGCAAATTCGTATAATAGGTCAAAATATAATATTCTATAAAATATTCTTATTTGGTAGGCTATTTTCCCTAAGCATTATGGCCTATGGATGAAGATACCTAAGGAACTTTAACAAATTATTTCAACTTTTGCTATCTAATTATTTTATTTCCAATGAATTTATTTAATTAAATCTTTAAAGTATTATTTTTTAGCATTGGCACCTTAGGTGTGTGTACAAAACTTTTGCTATCTAATTATTTTATTTCCAATGAATTTATTTAATGAATGGATTATTTAATTGAAACGGTAGACCCAACGGTAAAAAGAAATTGTAATTGGGATCGGTACTAGACGCACAACAACATATGTTTCAGGAGTCGTAGATCATCCAACCAACAAACCAATTGTAAACGTAAGCTAAATAATGATACAAGGAAAAATATCAACGGATTATTTTTATTTGTCTTAGCTTATGTATATATTGTTTAACAAGTACAGTATGAAAGTTGTCACGCGATCTCACACGATAATTAACAAGAAATGAAAACAACTGCAACGGCAGAACAGGGAAATTGAACAACATACGTATTTTGAAACCACTAATTTGTTGGAGTGATCGAAGAGTATCATGACCGTCCTCCGCATCCACCCAATCGAGCCCAGATGACACTACTCGATACACAATTAAAAGAAGCCAATGGAGAATGAATCGATCAATGGCTTTTTTTTGGATATATATAGCGCGCTTAGAAGCACTTCCTGTGGACTATGGCTGGACCACACTCCTCGAACTCATCCCTTGATATCCACATCTGAGAACGGCAGAATGTACAATTAAAGTTAGATATTCGATCTTATAAAAGTGAAACAATGATCGAACATATCCCGTGATTTTACCTGCTGGAAGGTGCTAAGAGAAGCGAGGATGGAGCCTCCGATCCAGACACTGTACTTCCTCTCGGGTGGAGCAACTACCTTCACCTTAATGGAGGTCGGAGCAAGGGTGGTCATCTCCTTGTTCATCCTTTCGGCGATTCCAGGGAACATGGTTGACCCGCCACTAAGAACAATGTTACCATACAATTCCCTCCTAATATCGACGTCACACTTCATGATGGAGTTGAAGGTAGTCTCGTGGATTCCGACCGCTTCCAATCCGATGAGAGAAGGCTGGAACAGAACCTCTGGGCATCGGAACCTCTCTGCACCGATTGTGATCACTTGTCCATCAGGAAGCTCGTAGTTCTTCTCGATGGCCGAGCTGCTCTTGGCGAGTTCCAACTCATGCTCGTAGTCAACCGCCACATACGCAAGCTTTTCCTTGATGTCACGCACGATTTCCCGCTCAGCGGTCGTGGTGAACATGTACCCTCTTTCGGTAAGAATCTTCATGAGTGATTCGGTGAGGTCTCGCCCAGCAAGATCCAACCGAAGAATGGCATGTGGGAGAGAAAAGCCTTCGTAAATGGGGACGGTGTGACTCACACCATCACCGGAGTCCATAACAATACCTGCCATGCCAGAGTACGTTATCTCGTTATACAAACTAGCTAGCTAGCTAACAGATCGAGAAAACATCGATAGAACGAGTTAAGAGACGTGGATGCAAACCAGTTGTACGACCACTGGCGTAGAGGGACAAAACAGCCTGGATGGCAACATACATTGCAGGAACATTAAAGGTCTCAAACATGATTTGAGTCATCTTCTCGCGGTTAGCCTTGGGATTGAGGGGGGCCTCAGTAAGGAGCACCGGGTGCTCCTCAGGAGCAACACGAAGCTCGTTGTAGAAGGTGTGATGCCAAATCTTTTCCATGTCATCCCAGTTGCTTACAATACCGTGCTCAATCGGGTATTTCAAGGTAAGAATACCTCTTTTGGACTGAGCCTCGTCCCCAACATAAGCATCCTTTTGGCCCATCCCAACCATTACACCGGTGTGCCTAGGCCTCCCCACAATGCTTGGGAAAACCGCCCTTGGAGCATCATCGCCCGCGAACCCAGCCTGCACGTACAACGCAATTCGAAACAATCGCATCAACTTTTTTGTTCCTAGGTAGGCGGACATATGATTCAAACTCGAGGATATGAACATGATGACAGTTACCTTAACCATACCGGTACCATTGTCACAGACGATAGGCTGAATTTCCTCACCATCGGCCATAGCTCTCAAACCTGAAATTAATGAAATTACGTACTATATACACATATGTACATGTGAACGAACATGAAATCATAGCTAGCCACAAATCTTCGATACGATGTTTCAAGTAGCAAGGTGGGTCTACAAATTGTAATGGAACGCACGTTTTGAGTGTGTTTTTGTATCAATCAATTAAGCCCATACATACCCATTAGTCCAATACCTAGTTTTTGAAATGGCCCGGAATCGGAATGACTCGTTTGAGATCCAATTAAGAGGAGGAAGGTATGGCTTACTTTGAGACGGGTAGACCTCACCTATGCCTAGCTAATGTGTTCCATCGACAAAGAGAGTTGACAATGTGACTTGTCATTATAAATTTTTTTTTTTTTTTTTGAGCTGGTTAAGGGAGGAAAGTGGTTGTCAACTCACTTTGCGTCTAACTCATGCAATCTCTTAAAATATTAAGATATCATGAACAACAAATAAGTTTGGCGTGCCACTTGATCCTCTCATTCCAAAGTGATTATATGTTGTTCGTTTCCCTTGTATGTGGGCTCGCACATGACCTCCCTCCCTTCAACTTTTCATAGTCCTGGGAATCCTAATACGGATCGTGTTTGTTTAACCGTGAGAGGCGAATAGCCTAAAACACCAAAGGATCTAAAAACAAATACATCTAATGAAGTCAAATCTTGAAACAGGTTTCGATTTAGACTCCCCCCTCAACAATATTATGCTAATCGACTACAAATTCACCTAATTGGAACCAAACATTGACCACTGAAACTCAAATATATTTTATAATCACCAAGAGAGAGAGAGAGAGAAAACAAGCACAAAGATTGAAATGAAGCAATGACGCAAAGCAAGTTGAGGACGCACGTACCTTTGAGGAATGGGAAGAAGGTAGATTTTGAGAAAAATGGATGCCTCAACTATTTGTGTTGACAAACCAAATTAAGGAATCGGAAAGAGGGTTTGTTTTGAACGATGGCAAGGGGGTTTTATACACGACTACGTACACGCCAGCCTCCCAGGGAACTAGTCAAAAATAATTTAATATTTTTGGACCAAGTAAAACCTTACACAAATTATTTTTATTTAAAAAAATATGTATTGTGGAAGAGGTAAAATAATAGATCGAGTTGATATATATAATGCAAGCAAAAATGGAGTTGATGTTGTGTATGTTGGAATTAGTTTGTTCAACCTGCTGTATATTTATATAGAGTTTAGCCCATCAATTTTTTTTAAAAAAATTAAATACTCCATCGATTAATTAAATCACAACATTTACAAGGAAAGAAATTAAGACAAGACGACCACAACATAGCTATCTGTATCTAAAAGTATCCTTCCGAATGAAAACGCAAAGTTATGAATCATGCTGTAAATCCTCGTCGTCTGGAATCAGTAGGTCAGGTGCGCAGTCTTATCTGCTAATGTATTTTTGTTTCTCTGAAAATATGACGAATATAAACCATATCATTTTATTATCTTCCACATTTATAATTTTAAAAAAATGAATGAATATATTATGATATTTTTCTTGAAGTGGTATATTCTGATATTTTTATTTATTCTAAAAAACATACTATCATTTATTAAGCATACCTATTGTTTAAGATGGTAAAACCTATATGAAATTTCAGTTTTGTATTAATTTTTGAATTATAATTTTATGCTTATTATTAATAAATATAAAATTATAAAAAAATAATAATAAATATCTATATTTTATAGTTTTTAGGACTTGTTTGATATGGGAATATATATAGATATAGGATATCGTCATATGGGTGTAGGAGGCTCAATATCAATATTCTCTGTTTGGTATATCCGAACAAATTAGTATATGAATAGCAATCCTATATCCCCATATTCATATACTAACTATAGAGGTTTTTTTTTTAGTTTTGGATATGTGAAAAAATTGGGGGATATAAGAGATGTTTTCCACACAAACCCCTCCTCCGTATATTGAACGAGCGAAAGAGCTTCCCTCTTCCCTTAAAGGGGTTCTTCTTTATCTCAGTCTCGATTCCTTAGTCTCTTTCTTCCGTCTTCAATCTTCCAAAGCCTAAATATCTTAATCAACCTCAAATCAGTCAATTTCTTCAGTCTAGATGTAAAAGGTGAAGGATAGGGCTGATATACGAGCTAACGAGCTCGAGTAGTGGGTGTTCAAGCTTGGCTCGTTTACAAACGAGCCGAGCTCGAGCTCGAGCCTCATTTTCTCGAGTCGAGCCGAGTCGAGCTCGAGCTACTCACAAAATGTAGATATGTGATTTAAAGTGAATGGAGTCCAAAAGGCAAAGCGGCTGACAGACTCTTTAGAAGAAGAGGTTAAATAAAACCTAGGGACAGAACTGTAATTTCACCTACGAAACGAGATATACGCTCTATTTACAAGGGGTTAAATAAAACCTATTTACATGGGGTTAAATAAAACATAGGGAGAGAACTGTAATTTCACCCATAAAATGAGCTATACGAGCTACTCGAGCCGAGCTCGAGCTCAGAATTCTGCTCAAGTTTGGCTCATATTTAATTCGAGCGAGCCCGAGTCGAGCTTTTTCCGAGCCGAGCCCGAGCCGAGCTCGAGCTACTCGGCTCAAGTAACAGCCCTAGTGAAGGATTAGAGGGAGTTGGTGGCTATGATTATGGGGTAGATCGAGGGCGGACTGAATCGCATTGGCTTCGACTGACTGCAAATTTTAGTGTCGTTGGTGATGTGTGTCTTCGGTAGAGGGATCCTGCGAGGAGGACAATGAAGAGAGAGAGAGAGAGAGATATGGGTTTGAGAGAAATGCGACGGTGTTGGTTATGCGGCAGGGTGTGATGTCGACGAGGCAAATGGGTTGGTTGTAGGTAGCCCAGTGTTGGTGTGGTCGTCCGGCGATGAGGCAGAGGAGTGGGGCTGGTGCTTTGGCAGTGAGGGGGAGGTGTGATTATGGGTGTTGGTGTGGTTTTGTTCGAAAATCAGATTTATGCGTGAAGTTTTACTAGTGTATGAAATTGAGGAAGATTTTTATTGTGATTTCTTGATTCATTACGCCACTGTACAATAGCATATATAGGAAAATAGATGCAAGGATCTAGTGACACTTGTCACAATCTTTAATGGTTGAGTGAGCCCCAAGGAGGATCCTTCTAGAATAGGACACCTTATAAACATGTGCAAAATGATATGTAAATGTTATGTATAATGTAATGAGTATTATGTGCTAGTAACCCCCCACGCTATCAACGGTCGAAGGCAAAGTTGAGAGCGGATTGAAGCAAAGCGAGCAGAGGTGAGCGGTTTGGTCAACAAATCAGCAATTTGATCTTTGGATGATATAAACGCAACCTGCAGGGTCTTGGCTTGCACTTGCTCCCGAACAAAGTGGTAATCCAGTGATAGATGCTTGATCTTGTGGTGTAAAACAGGATTGCTGGCAAGGTATGTTGCTCCAATATTGTAACACCACAAAATAGACGATTGAGGCAGAAAAATCTGAAGGCTTGACATTACCGATTGGAGCCAGAGAATTTCATATGTGGCTTGAGCTAATGCTTGGTATTCTGCTTCTGTGGAAGAGCGAGACACAATATCTTGCTTTTTTGAAGACCAAGAGATGAGGTTAGGGCCATGATAAATGCAGTAAGCACCTACTGATCGGCGATCACTCCTATTAGATCCCCAATCTGCGTCGGAGAAGGAGGACAGTGTGTGCTGCCGTTGAGAGAAGATGTGGAACTTCATTGTAGTTGTGCTATTTAGGTTTCGAAGTATCCTCTTGACAGCTAACCAATCAATATCTCGAGGACGATGCATATGTTTACAGACTTTGTTGACGGCAAAGCAAACATCTGGACGAGTGAAGGAGAGGTACTGAAGAGAGCCAACTATGCTTCGATACAACTGAGCATCAGAGAACAAAGGTGCGTCAACAGATGAATCATAGTCAAGAGCCATAGGCATGGCGACAGGCTTGCAATTCGTCATTCCTGCACGGCTAATGAGATCAGTGATATGTTTAGTTTGACACAAATTTAAGCCAGAGGAATCCCTTGAGATTTCAATGCCAAGAAAGTAGTGAGCATGTCCCAAGTCTTTGACAGGAAATTTTGCACCTAGAGATGTGATGAAGTAACTCGACAGTTGACCATTCGTGGCAAACACCAGTAAATCATCAACATATACAAGCACAAAGACACAATGTGACCAAGGAGATGAACAAACATATAGGAATCGGTAGAAGAGGAAGTAAAGCCCATTGTAATCAAGGCATCACTAAGTTTGGCAAACCAGGCTCGGGGAGCCTGTTTGAGGCTGTAAAGAGATTTGGGGAGTTTACAAATGTAAGAAAGGAACTGGGGATGAGAAAAACTTGGAGGTTGCGCAATGTAGACGTCCTCTTCAAGAGTCCCGTGAAGGAAGGCGTTTTGCACATCCGATTGTCGGACCACCTAATCGTTCATAGCTGCAAGGGAAAACAACAATCGAATCGTCGAAGGCTTTGCTATGGGGCCGAAGGTATCTGTGTAATTGATGCCATGGAGTTCATGGTAGCCTTTGGCGACAAGGCGAGCCTTTCTTCTCTCAAGAATGTCGTCTGATGTGCGCTTGGATTTGAACACCCACTTCACCTCCAGGACATTGGAAGAGGTGGTAGGAGGTACCAAACTCCATGTGTTGGTGAGCATCAGAGCCTTGAACTCGGCCTCCATAGCCGCTCTCCATTCAGGGAATTTTACCGCCTCTGTATAACAAGAAGGCTTCTCAGGTGTGCAGTGGGTATGGTTAGGAGTGGGAGGCTAGGGTATGGTACCATCGGTGCGAACCAGGGGTCTATGAATATGATCTCGATGCCGGGTAATCATTGAATGAATGGATTGGTTCGGTTAAAACATGGGTGCTAGAGATTCTGGGGAAGAAGGTGGTATGGTGAAGATGGATGATTCTGAGGAGGAAGGATCATATTCATTTGGCAAATTAAAAGGGATAAGGGCTTGATGGTGTGGGTTGGGCTGAGGGAGGCCGGGTTGAGAAATAACTGGGCCTGTTTGTGGGGCTATATGTGGTGGGTTTGGATATGTGTGTTGGAGGAGCGGGGTAGGAAGATGGTTTTGTAGAAACGTTGCGGTTTCAAAGGCATATTCCCAAAAATGCAATGGCACGGAGGCTTGTTTTAGGATAGTGAGGCCCTTGTCAACAAGGCGACGATGACGACTTTCAACTCTCCCGTTTTGTTGGTGAGAGTATGGACAAGTGCATCTATGGGTAATTCCCAAGTCTTGAAATAGAGGAATAAGAGGTTTAAATTCGGTTTCATTTTCGGTTTGAATTGATTTGATGTTTGTGGAGAAGATGTTTGTGACGAGTTTTATAAAGGTTTGAATCAATTTTGAGACATCCAACTTTGAGGTAAAGGGAATCAACCATACAAATTTGGAGAAGTCGTCAACTATAGAAATAAAATAACGATATCCATTAGGATTGTTCATAAGAAGGACCTCAAACATCAATAAAGAGCAATTAAAAGGCAAAGGTGGATCGGGTTGGGCTTGAGGGATGGGGAAGGGCATGTGCTTTGGCCCAGCTACAGCTCTCACATTGTCGGTGGCCTACTTCTTTAGGGCAAACAACTTGTAGACGGCGAAGAACCTGAGAAACGAATCTTGATGAGGGATGGCCTAATCGACGATGCCAGTCAGCAAAAGATAACACAGATCGAGTAGTGTGGTTGGTGGATGGTGATGTTGATGAAGCAGGTGGTGGAGCGACAGGGAGGATGTACAAACCGCCTTCAACGGGTCCCGTGAGAAGAGGTGTCCGACTCTGTTCATCAAGCACAGAAAACCTAGTTTTGTGAAATTCAAATATGGCATTGTTATCTAGACACAAATGATGAACAAATAGGAAATTTTTGGTAATAGTAGGTGTATGTAAAAGATTAGATAGGAAAAGAGAGCGAGAAGGAGTGGAGATTGTAGAGGAACGGTGATGTCGGATTGGGATTTGTGATTCTGGAGACGCAGGTTCGAGAGGTCTGGTGTAAAGTAGTGTGTAAAGGCTGTGTCCGGATACCAATTGGAGCTGGTGGTGTGTGCCTGGAAAGTGCGAGGATGCGGAGCTTGATAAGCCTAATCGAATCTGCTCCAGCACTTCAAGGCGGTGTGGCCCTGTTTGTTGCATATCTCACAAATTGGTTTGCTATCAGGTTCACTGGTAAAGGTAAACCCACAACCATGCCCTTGAGAAAAACCACGGCCACTATCCGTGCGTCCTCGACCTCGACCACGTCCTCTGTCGCTGGATGTATAGTTGGCCTCAGGAGGAGCAGAAGAAGACTGGGTGGTGGTGTTGTTGACGGTGACAGGAGGGGCCCCGAGTATCGAAGTGGTCTGGCGATTGAGACGAGCTTCAAAATTTAAGAGATGGAAGAGTACCTGATCAGGAGTAGGGGTGATAAGTTGTGTCGAGATCGAAGTGATGAGTGATTCGTACTCATTTCCGAGACCAGCGAGCACATAGACGATGAGCTCGGAGTCGGAAGTGGGTTGTTTAGCAGCTTGTATGGCATAGACCAATGTTTTAGCTTTGTTGAAGTATTCTGAGACAGAGTCGGATCCCTTTTTGAGGGAGTGGAGTTGAAGACGATTCTGGACCACCTGGGCACCAGACTGAGCAGCAAACAGGGAATGGAGGCATGTCCATAAGGAATGAGCTGTCGGACAATCCAGGATTTGCGACATAACCGGCTCTGTGAGAGAGGCCTAAAGATTGGTGAGAGCAAGATTGTCTCGTGTCTGCCATTGTTGATAGGTAGGAACATCAGTTGAAGCTGGGCAGGGAAATGATCCATCAATAAGGGAGAAAAGTGGATTGCCTTGAGATAAGATGTGAGTTGCTTTTGCCAAAGAGGAAAATTGGAGGTATTGAGTTTGACTGTGTTTAAGCTGTTAAAATTTGGAATGGAAGGAGATGACAGTGTGGATGATGAAGATTGGGAAGGAGGTGTCTCAATCGGAAAAAAAATCAGGGAAAAGGGATAGAGTATTCGTTGGCCTTTGAGGCTCTAGATACCATACTAGTGTATGAAATTGAGGAAGATTTTCATAGTGATTTCTTGATTCATTACACCATTGTACAATAGCATATATAGAAAAATAGATGCAAGGATCTAGTGACACTTGTCACAATCTCTAATGGTGGAATGAGCCCCAAGGAGGATCCTTCTGGAATAGAACACCTCGTAAACATGTGCAAAATGATATGTAAATGTTATGTATAATGTAATGAGTATTATGTGCTAGTAAGCTTTTTTTTTTCAGCCTTTCTTCACCTAATTAATTTTTGGTTCATTTTATTATAATTTCTATTTTTTTAAAAGAAACTATCTCATACCCAATACCCGTATCTTAATCTATATACCTTTTTCAAATGGGCCCTTAGAGCATTTTTATCGGGTCGTTTACGGTTTAAGGTACTAGCACTTTTAACAATATAAAATTGGAATAGTGTGTCTTCCGATACTAGCCCGATCCTTGAGTAGCATCGATACCAACCCAAAATAAATTCAACTTATGTCAAGCCAGCTGGAAAGCATTTGTCTTTTCCGCTTCAAAAGATTCAAAACGGCGTCGCTTAGGAGGCGGAACAAGTGAAATGCCGTGTTGCTAGGAAAGATGGCGTCAGCTAGTGTGAAAAGAGTTGGACACGTGTCGCATAGTGAGAGGATGAGAGCTAACGGTTGTGATTGTTTGGCAATGAATGAATGCGATTTAGTTTGCCAGTTAGTTATTTAAATTTATAAAATGCAATTTTCGACAATGAAAATGTAAATAATAATAATAATAATAATAATTACCAAAACACTGGATTCATTTTTCTCTACATATAGACATCACCTTTAAATATATTTGAACATATTTTGAAAACAAATTATTTTTCTTTAAATACAATTATGTATAAAAAAATACCCAAAAAATTTAACTTTAAATAGTAAGAATAAATAATGTAAAGAAGTTATTTTAATTTTTTAAATAAAATATTATTTAATATTTTGAAGTATCTTTCATTTTGCATCTTATATTATGTGTTGGAGAAAATGAGTCGAGAGAGGGGTATAATCGTAAATTAATTTGCTAGTAAAGGATTGAAATAATTATGGAAGAAGGGTATAATGGTAAATTGAATTGATAGAAAAAAGATAAGTTTTGAGATACTAGGGATGCTATTGATAAAGTAGGAAAATTGAGAATGAGATGTTAGGATGATGTGGCGTTAAGAGAAGAATAAAATATTAGTATTTCTAGTATCTCTAGTATGCATTGATAAACATGACCTTGGTTATTCATATTTTTCCAAATGAAAGTAAGTATTATTCTGTTTTTTTTTCTTTTAGAAAAATCAAAGGGGGATTTTGTAATCTAGACAAAAAAAAAATTGATTGCACCAATGTCCCCAATTCTTGAGATTTGCGAAAGTAGGATTAAGAATGATCGAGTTTATAAAAATAAATGTAAAAAGCTAATATTTTATATAGTTTTTATAATTATAAAAAAGTGTGCATAAATAGTAAACAACAAGTTTTAATTAATAGAGAGAGTATGTTACTTCTTATTGTTTATATTATCTTTTAATATTTAAATTGTTTTTTCTTCGTATTACATTATATTTAGTTGATAAAAAAAAATGTGTCATAGGTCCAAGAAGGCATTGTTAGAGAAGGTTGGTGTAACAAGCACATTAAGTTCATTTCACTTTGGTTGTGCATAGTGGCGGAACTTAGGCTGTGTTTTCCTGCGTGTGAAATTTTAAGAAGTGGAGATTATTTTAAGAGGCATTTACTAGGATGACCATATTTAAGGTCTTTATTAGTAAATTGTTTGCCAATGTTTCCAAACTAGTAAAATGTTCAAATCCCTCCCTTCCTCTGCCCCCTTCACCCCTGTGCCACCCACGTGTGCCCCTTGTGCCACCTTTTGTTTTAGCAGTTTTTTTCCGTGCGTTGCTGAAACCGGAGCTGCTGAAATTAGTTGCTTGTTTTATTTTCGCGTTAGCACTTCGACACCGGAGTTGTTGAAACTGGAATTGCTGAAACCGTCTTGCTGAAACTAGAGTTACTTTTTTCTTTTCGCGTCAGCACTTCAACACCGGAGTTGCTAAACTAGTGTTGTTGAAACCGGAGTTGTTTTTTTTTTCCCGCATCAGCACTTCGACTCCGGAGTTGCTTAAATCGGGGTTGCTGATGCTGACATTGATGAAACCGAAGTTGCTCAATCACTTAATTTTGAATTTTTGCCCAATGTCAACAATTTCAGCAAAAAAGCCCACCCCAATTTCCGCAATTACAACAATAATTTCAACAATTTTCCATAAAATAAAATGAAATTTTAATTTTTTCTGCAGTTTTGACTTTTGACTAAGCTTCAAATTGGTATTCATTTCAACAAGTCAATACAAAAATTTAAGCAGTGAAGATAAAAATTGTGTTATCATTCGCAAATCAATCAAATGGTGTACAAAAAACTGCAAATCGAAAGCAAAAAAAAAAGCATCATTTAAACCTTCATTTTCCCTCAAACCGCTTAGAAGCAACAAGATATAGAGCTGGTAAAACCCGACCCGAACCTGAAAACCCGATCCAGTCGATCCGGAGCCGATTGTCCTGAACACCGACCCAACCGACCCATTTTGGACCTGAAATTTAAATAACCGATAACCGAAACTTACCCAAATCCGAATGAACCGAATCCGATTCGACCGAAACCCATTACCCAAATCTACTATGTGATGGAATTACTACCGGAAATATGAGAAATGCCTAGAGCGGTGGGAGACCGGAAGAGCGAGAGCAAGAGGGAGACGATCTGCCGGAGCCGATTCGGAGGATCTGCCGGAGCGAGAGGGAGACGATCTATCAGACCGAGAGCGAGAGGGAGACGAACTTCCCCAGTCTATTATATGGGAGGCCGATTCGGAGGACGACAAAGACGATCTTCCAGAGCGAGAGGTAGACGAACCACATGTTGGAGGAGAGGAGGATTTCTCCTAACTAGATTTACAGATGGAGGCGTCGTAGCCTAAGGCGGATAAACCTTCGGTGACCGTTGGTCTCAAATCATCCTAGGCGCGAAAGGGGGGCACATGCGGTATGTTTTGGGGGAGATGAACAAAACCCTAATTTAATAAGTTTGGTGGACATCCCCCAATAAAGCCCAAAAAAATGGCCAGTTTCGCAAATTAATTCTTATTTTAAAGGGGGGATTGGATGAAGATTATTTGTAGGGATTAAGAGGATGGGAATTATTTGGACAAAATAATCCGTAGCTGTTTGACTAATGGAAGATTATTTTTTGAGGTTACATGGGATTAAAGGAAATACCAATTTTATCCTCAAATCTTTATCTTGAACTTTGCCCAAATTAGTGGGCTCCTTCGTTTTGAATTTTACCCAAATTAGTGAGCTCAGCTGAGGTCATCAAACGTGTCTAGATCTCGCGCCGGAGCGACACCACACAACGCCGGCAACGCCGCCTGTGCCCATGCGGTGAGCTCCACTGCTGTCGACCGAGCTGACCAACTCCGATAATCACGATGGTGGAGCGGTTCAACAGTCGAAATCAGACCTGGTTAGGATTGTTGGTGGAGTGGTTCAACAGTCGAAGACAGCCAACCGGGGTCGGACGAGGAGAGGAGGGACTGGATTTGGTCACCATTGCTACCACGAACGCAATCATGGAAGTCGACAGTGGTGCTGCTGGGAGAGGGACATTTGTGGATCTTAACTCCTTCCAACCCCTCCACCTTTGATTGCCTGGGTGGGAAAAATGGGGTATGTCCACTCCCTTCCACCTCCTCTACCTTCCAACCTCCACCCCATGTATCCCGAGCAGTGGCGGATCCAGGATTTTAGTTGGGGGGGGGGGGGGGGGTGGGGCTGAGCATGGATATATCATTGACCTTAATCTCAACAAGAGTAACGTTTTAAGGGAGGCCGGCCACTAACCAATAGCTCTTTTCTACCCAATGTATTAAAATAGATCCTCTTTGGTGTAGCAGAAGCAACTAAAGAAATATAAACATGAATAATGTTTTAATGGACGTTTTGTTGTCAGTGTTGCAAAGTATTGTAACAGAAGACCATAAAACACATGCAAAAGAACAAATTTCCAGGAATATCAATAGAAGACCTTAAAAAACCCGAGAGAAAAAACATATTTGGAGACAAACCACAATTCCAAATCACAAATTTAATTTTCAAAACCACAAACTAGAATTTCAAATCACAAACAACCAAATTCACAATTTTATTTCTCAAAACGATAAATTTTAATCACAATTTCTTGAAATTTACTATCAAAATCTCAAACCCTAATCGAATTTACCCCAAATTGATTCTCAAATCCACAAATTCTAATCTAAATCGATTCTCATCTTAACCAATTGAACTTAAAAACAATCAAATTAAAAGGTATAGGAACAAAACTAACCTCGGAGAGAAGAAGTGAAGAAGAAGGACAGTGAAAAGGCCAGCTTTATGGGGCTGCGGGAGACGAGAGTGCGGGGCTTCGCACACTGCCGAGAGGCTGGTTTTGCGGTGGTGCACCGGTGCCAAGGTCGGCTGGAGAAGGAGCAGGCAGCGGCGGTCGCTCAGGGGCTCGGGGTTTCGATGTGAAAGTGCGTTGGGGTTGCTGTCTTGCCGAGTTGCTGTAAAAATTCGAGTCTGTGTAAAAAAAAAAGGGGGGCTTTTGATGTTTAAAAAAGGGGGGAAATAAATGATTCAAAAAGATAAAACATGGGATTCGATCCTGGGTTTAGGGCGCTCCAGATTAAATTCCTTCCGTGTCTTTACCACTGTGCCATTACGCCTTAGTGTTTACTCTCCTACTTCAGTTTTAGTTATTACAAAAATACAGATACATAAAAAATATATACACAATTTTTTTTTTTTGGGGGGGGAGGGGGCTTCAGCCATCCCGAACCCCTCCGTGGATCCGCCACTGATCCCGAGTAAAACACCAGTGCGCGAATCATGGAAAATAATCCCTAACCCGAGTACCCCTTCCATCCCTTAAAAAGGTTTGGAAAACATGGCCTTAGTTGAGGTGGGGGGTGGTCATGGCCTCCTCGGACGGAAAAAATTAATGGCAAGCACATTAAGTTCATTTCATTTTGGTTGTGCATAGTGGCGGAACTTGGTTGAACCATGTCTGAGCTCGAATTTTCACATAATAATAATAAAAAGTTTATTCTTAATTGCTCTGGGGGCAAATTTGGAAATTCATTCACTGCTCGAGCTTTTGAGCTCGAATGTCGTTCGGACTTGACTTGTTTTACGTTCAATCCCGAGTGAGGCTAGCGCTGCGGCGAAAGGAGCAGCGTTCCATGTGTACGGCTAAAAGGAGGGGCATTCCCGCCAATCCGAGCTTCTGGAATCCCGTTATGGCGACGGATTATTAACCCACCCTGCGTAATGGTTTTTGAGATTTTAGTTTTCGATTTGGAGGACGAATCCAGACCTGCGACAGGTAATTGTATATCTACACTTGTTTCCATTTTCTTTTCCCCTCTCAATCTCCGAATCTCTACAATCGTCTCATTTCGTCCAGACCTTCAATCCTAGGGTTAGGTGAATTGATCGTGATTGTCATTTGTTGTGCATCCCTTTCCCCCCTGATGCGGTTCAGACAACGGAGTTCATTGCGCCTCATTTGCGATCTTTGATGCTATGTTGTTCCGTAAAACATTTCATGCGATTAGAAGCCTGATATTACTGTTCAGTTCAACTCAATCTAATTGATAAAGCTCGATATTGGTCTGCACATTGACGTTCCTGATGTGAATTCCCCATCTCTTTGTTAGTTTTATGCTTTAACCCTGTACTTCACCTAACTGCTCATGGTTGATTTTATTGTCTCAATTCTCATCTATGATATTTATATGTGTTTGGCGGTGCTTTCCACTTTGTTTGAGATGTACATTGTGGTGGTGCATTTCCCTTTTTAGTTTCAGCGTTCTTAACATGCTAAGTGGTTATTTTTTTAATGCCATTTTTGTTAAAAATGTTGCTTTAAAGTTGTTTGACAAGCTGAAATGAGAACCTGAGAGAGTAAGAGGCAACTCTATGTTGGTTTCATGGTTATGCACTTTGCCAAATGCTGTCTGGCATTATCCATGTTTCTTTTCGTTTTACTGAACATGTTTACTAGTGTTTGTGCTATTCTTCAGTCTTCACTATGATTCCCAGAACATTGTTACCAAACTGTACTATAAAGTATATATTCGAATCTCGTCTAGGTCAAGAAAGTTAAGTCTATGTTTGGTAGCTAATCTCCCTTTCATAGCCGATAAATGACGCCTTAGGAGTATGCACCCATCCCATATACCTTAGTCCAGGGCAGTCAAAAGCACCTTGCAAGTAGAATTTATCAAGGAATCCCCATGACAGCAGCTCATGACAAGCATTACTCGTGATAAGAATGTTCTACACATTATCCGTGTGTGCAAGCTCTTAATTCCCAATCTACCCACTTCCTTAGGTTTACAAAGAAAATTTTGAGCCTTGCCATAAGAATATTCTACACATTCTCTGAGCTTTCTTCATCATCATCTTTGGAATAGGCAAACTTGAGACCTGAAAACTCTATCCCTTGGATGATGGCTCAAATGAGCTCTAGGCTTCTAGCTTCCCAGCATTGGAAAGCTTGGCAGCAGACCAGCAATTCACCGGATCAGCCACCTTATCCATGAGAGGAGCAAGTTCAATAACTTAACTTTCAACCTTTGTGAGGAGTATTGGAAATACCAAGTAGGTGGATGAAAATATCCCTTCTTGGAAGTCAATGATGGACATGATGCTGTTCTTAGTGTTGCCAACCACTCTGGCAAGGAAGGCATAAGATTTGGGTGTATAGTGTACTAACCTGCAGCCCAGAGCAAAGTTTGAACTTATCTAGGCATGTCATCGTCAAACTCAACGAGAACATATCTCCTTTTGAAAAGAGCACCACAACATGAACAAAATCAAGGTGGAATTTGAACTTTTTATCTCTAGGTTTCTTCCTCTGTAACTCTAAGAGGTAGTCCATGCATAGCAAAAACAAGAGAGGGGATAGTTGATCACATTGTCTTATTCCTTATTCTCCTTCGATTATTCCAACAAGACCACCATTAATAATATTCAAAGAATAGCTTGTAGTTATGACAAACTGATTGATCCAGGAGATGAGCAAGTATGGTAACCCCAGTCAATGTAGAGTCTGAATCAGAAAGCCCCAATAAACGGAACCATCCACCCTCTATAGATCCACTTTCAGGAAACCTTGGAGATGCACTTGCCTTGCATATTTCCTATACAACTCAGCCATCTGCTGCCCATTTACAAACCTCACTTGTGCATGATCAATCAGACCTTCCATGATTTTGGCTAGCCTACCTAGGGCTGGTAAATGGTACGGAAATTACCATACCAACCACGTACCAACCACAAACCGACTATGTTGGTAACCACACTTGTGGTAACCAACATGGTGGTAACCACGTGAAGGTGGTACGGTAATGGTAATGAAATCTGAATACCATGGTTACCAAGTATACATATTAATTTTTTTTATTTAATGTTTTATTTTTATTACCTTTAAGTTTTAAGTTTTTAATTTATATTTTATATTTTGATTTTGACCTAAATTTGTCCTTTCTACTTTTTCTACTAGAAAACAGTAGGAACATTTTGAATGTTTGAAAACTTTGAACTTGTTTTTTTTAACTTGCAGAAATATTTTGAATGTTTTAACAATTGAACTTGGTTTGTTTCACGACTTTGAACTTGGTTGGTTTGAATTGCTTTGTACTTTAGGTTGTGAACTTGATTTATATGAACTTTTAATAGGGGTAACCATATTATTTTTGGTAACCATATTTTTTTGTTCGATAACTTTGATGATTACTGGAAGGTAGCCAAGGGGTTTCAAAAAAATACAAACAAAATTACAGCTTGGTAACCATGGTAATGTGCCGATGTCGTGGTTACCACGTATGCGGTAACCACGACTTGTGGTTGGTACGTGGTATGAAAATTTACGTACCACCAGATTGTGGTTGGTACGTGGTAATCACCATTTTTTGGTGGTTACCGTACCATGCCAACCCTAAGCCTACCGGCTAAAATCTTTGAAATAACTTTGTAAGTCACATTACCATGAGATTCTCTACAGAATTACTTGTCTACTTAATCACCTAAGCTTTGCTTGCCATGTATAGACTTTCAATATGCAGTCTATCATTTTGTTTGTGAGATCACTTGCATTTTTCTTTGGATAATAAGAGTTAACCGTTTCCAACACAACATTCTAGGTAAAATATTGCTCTAGTATGCACTCCTGAGAGAGTAATTGACGCAGGTGCCAATTGCAAGAAAACATCCTTCCTTCCTTCACATTAGAAATCTCTGCATTTCCTCAATCTCAATTGCCAATTATAGAACCTGTTTGGAGAGAACAGTATGATGTCCATAAGCATCTATAGTTCGTTCTTTTTATTTGCATTCATATCTATACATTCATACAAGGAACAAATGATAGACAAGATTGAGTGATCAGCTAGAAAAATAATGACTTAGCACTACCTTTTTTCTTGCTATATGTGCATCTGTTCTCATTTGTTTATAGGCTGTATAAATCATATAAAAACCAGCTTGTTGCTCTTTTATATATTTCCATTTGACACAATCGGTACATAGAAATTGAGTTATTCAAATAGCTTATCACATCTCAGTGGGTGGAAAAGTCAAACTGTTGAGTGGAGCACCATATACTTTATCCATATCAAATTCTTTCATTATTAATTATGTTATTTCTTGATTCCCATTCTCTGGAGTTCTCCTTCATCTTCTCCATTACCATAATTGCAGAAAACACGTGAATGAGTCCTAAATGGGTCCCATCTATAGTGGTGACTTTTTAAGTTTTGGGATTTAAGGATGAGAATGGAAACTGCAGTGGCTACAGATTGATGTTTGAGCAGCATTCTAGGAGATCCCGGATATAAAACCTATTATTACTTGCAACCCACTAAAAATTGACTAGTGCAATAATTCTAGTAAATACCAAGTGCTTAACTTTTACAGTATTTACTTACTAAGTTATTTCTTTCTATATATATTTATACTAGTATAGGTCCCGTTCCTTACACGGGGTAATTTTAATATTCAATTGATATTAATTATTATGTCATATATTAAAAATAAATAAATTTGATTATTTATTATTATAACTTTTATTGAAAATAGTATTTTTTTTTGATAGAGTAAGGATTTGGCTGGTAAAACCTAGCCGATTGCATCCTTTCGGTTGAAATCAATGAGATCTTTGTTTGATTCTAGTGCAATCCCATAATAAGAGGGACTGAGGTGCAACCTTATCTGCCATGTTGTCTCCTTCTCGGGGCACATGGGAAAAAGTTGTTCTCTGGAAAGATTTGGTTATCCATTTAATGTCCCCCATTAGAAGTTCTATTTCCTAAGGATAGTTACCCAAATGTTTTAAATTTCAGATAATTGTAAGGGAGTCTTCTTCAATGACCAGGTTGTGGATATTTAGTTGGATTGCCTATAGTAGACCTTCCCTCAAAGCCAGAGCTTCCGTCATGGCCGAGGTTAAGATTTATTAGGTTACCACACCAGTCCCATAGTAATAACTGTAAATAGGATTATATTGTGTAAAATTAAAAGAAAAATTGACTCAAAATTATACCAACTATTAGATATGAACAAAAAAATAAGACGAACTAAAAAGAGTCTCAAAATAATACAAACTATCCACATATAAACCAACAATAATAAAAACTTTAAAATCAACTAAACATAATACAAACTATGAACTTTTAACGCAAAATAATATAAACTTTTGAAGTTGGACTAGGAGAAGAATCAAAATAATACATTATTTATCAAAATTACAAAAACATGTGTATATAGTCACACTTTGCACAAATTCATCCCTTTATTTTTAAATACACCAAAAGCACTATTTATTTATTCAACTTTACAAAAAACCACTTTTTATTTTGAAATTAAATTAAATGAAATCCACTTTTTCCATAATTATTATAAAAAAAATGAATCATATCCTAGAATTCATGTAATTTTGTGTAATTTGTAAAAATTGGTGTTGTATTGCACAAAGTGGACAACCAAATAGTGGGTTTGATCTATTTAAAATATAAAAGGTGGATTTGTGCAAAGTATGAATAATTATAGATTTTTTTTATATAATTTTGACAAATAAAATTTTGTTTTGAATCTTATCCTAATTTAAGTTCAAAATTTTGTATTATTTAAGTCAAAATTTCATTCATTGTATAATTTTTTTTTTATTTTAAAGTTTATTTTTGGTTTATAGGTGAATAGTTTGTATTATTTTGAGACTTTTTTTTAGTTCGTATTATTTTTGGTTCATATCTAATAGTTAGTAGTATTATTTTGAGTCATTTTTCCAAATTAAAATAGTGACAAACTATATAATATTTATAAGGGAAATTTAAATATGTGTGTTTTCACTTAACCACCCCTTAAATTCCAAATTACTGAAAATCACCATTTAAATGGTTTTTACTTACAACTCACCACCCATTCATCTATTTTCATTAATTTATCATTAAATATGTTATATTTTAATATTTTTAAACTTAAATTTGATTATACATATATTCAAAATTTTAATTTAAGGGCTCGATTATATTTTAGGAATAATTTTATTTATTTTTAAAAAACAATAATAAATATAGCCTACAAGGCTACAATTATTATCTTAATAATTATATTTAAGTTATATGATTAATTGATAACCTAATTTTTCAAAATTTAGGTAAATTTAAAGAAAAAAGTTACATATAACAAATAAAGTGGATCAAACTCATATTTTAAGTTTAAAATTATTAACTATTTATTATTATTTTTTAAAAATAAATAAAATGATCACTAAAATATAATCGAGCCCTTAAATTCAAATTTTGAATATATTTATAATCAAATTTGAGTTTAAAGACATTAAAATATAATATATTTAATGATAAATTAATGAAAATAGATGAAGGGGTGATGAGTTGTAAGTAAAAACCATTTAAAGGGTGGTTTCTGAAATTTTAAATTTAAAGGGTGGTTAAGTGAAAACACCCATATTTAAGGGGTGGTTTTCTGTAAATTTCCCTATTTATAATAAATACTCAATTATATATTTTAACTCCTACTATACACACATATGTGTGTGTATGGGTTATTCTTGTTAAGATGTTTAATATAACATATAGTTCATCTTGCCATTTTCTGAATGTAGCATTTCCTATACTTCTTAGAATTGGCATTTCCCTGTTCTCATATCATTTCTATATCTGCGTAACCTATTATTAGTAGGCACGTATGCTATTTCTAGTGGAAATTCTTTTCTCCTACTCCATGAAAGAATAGTAGAATGTCATAATTCTAAAACTTTGTATATCAGATTTGGACTTCAGCTCTTGATAAAAACCTAGAAAGCTGGTTTCTGCGCTTATCACAAATGTTACTATTACGAGATGAGCATCTTTAGGTCGCTGAAAGCAATGAACGAAAAGGATGGATGCTTGATAACCTTTGAACCTGTTTGCTGCAGGTTCGGTGGAAAGCAGCATTGGTGATGTGGAAGATAACTGCAAAGTATATCATACAACAATACTTTTCTAGACTTTTAATCGTGAATATCAATTATTCGTGAAAGATATTTCCCCACAATCTCTCTTTTTATCATGTTACATCTAATTAATATGTTTTTGTCTCAAAGCTAGATGGTTGCATACCCAGAAAGGATCTAAATATCCGTATCTACAATAGGCCATTAATAACAGTCTTTTTTTTGTGTGTGCATGTGATTGAGATATGAAAGTTGCTTCATGTGCAATTGCAAATGCTTTTTTTCATTTGTAGCAAAAGATAACTTCTTTGTACTCTCTTAGTGCGATCATTGTCCTTCTCCCTGGCCCAGCATTTCAGTTACGGAGAGTTACTGGAAGCCCTGATGAATAAACTTTCACTAGTTCAGCTCATTGTATTTTAGGACAACTTGGCCTGTCGCTTTAGGTGAGTTACCTTACCGCGATTCCAGTTTAAATTTTGTCACACTCACACAAATGTTTGATCAGATCAAAACTCATATGTCGGTAGTATTAGACGCTAGTGGCTTCACTATCACAGTCCATTCATCTTTTCCTAGTCACCTCAAGGAATTCATAAGAGGAGTTTTACATCTTTAAGTATGCTATCAGGAGGGTCTGTGGAAATCTGACAGTATAATCTTTAATCTTTTATCCACTTGGGATTCAAGAGCTTAGTGCAGTGATTATTTATGGTTTTTCTGAATTGGACTCCCTCTTTGAAGGCATCAAGTGGTATTGAATTTCTAACCATTGTAACTATAAAAACCTCAAAAATGGTCTCCCCACCCACCTTTGAATTGTTCTACTGGACGTAGTCACTATTGACCTCATGTTAAAGATTGATCTCAATATTTGTTTTGTCTTATATCAACTGAATGCAATTTTGTATATTAAAAAAAACCTTTGTGAACAGAGCGTCATCTTTTGCTTAGTCATCAACTTATTTTATACAGCCTACCATAGATCCAAGAGCATTGACCCATATTAATTAGGGTGGCCATATGTACAGGAAGTAATTGATGCTTTTGGCTTGGTTTAAAAAAAATAATTTATTCCACTGTACTAAATCTATGGTAATGCTCTTATGAATATCTCTAGTTATATTTTAATTGTTTCTTTTGTTTTCTTTTATGAAGCTAATTGCATAAAGTTATCTACTTATTAGTAGTTGTTTACTAGTGCTTTGTCATATCATATGGGCTAGCTAGCTAAGATGTTGACCTTGTCTACCTTCTTTTTCGGGTTTTCTTTTCTTTTAATTTTTTCTAAAACTATTTTCTTAGGGAAATTTTGCACATTCCGTGTGGTAACCACTTAGGCTAAGGGAAACCTTTTATTTATATTTTTACCACATGGAAACTGAAAACACCTTGTGTACCACCCAGAATTTGCAAGTATATGTGGCTACATTTCCCTTGAATTTATTAGCTTTGTGATTCCTGCTTGGCTTGAATCTGGGTCTCTCTCACTGGAAAATTTTGCAACACATGTGAAGGGCCCAATGGCACAAGTATCAGTAATAGTCTGATACTGGTATGAAAACTATGCCACTGGGTGAGCCATTCATTGAGCCAGATTTGGACCAACTTGTGCAGAAATGAAAGATCTATATGGTTGAGTTGAGTTTGTAGCCCTCCTGAATTTGATGAGTCGCTGAAAAAGTAACTCTTCCTGATATTCAAAACTCTGCATAATGCAAAGTGTTGCCATTTTGTTGCTTTGGGTCCCCTTTCAGTTGATTGAACTCCTTTGGGACCTACCTTTTTGGGCACATCCAGTGGTTCACCTTAATCCGTTTTAGTGCTGCATTATTGATCGTTTCGATGGTTTTGATCTTGAACCATGGTTTGAGGAGAATCTGCTTTTCATACTCGTAGTTGGCAAGTCCATTCCTTATTGTGATTTTTCACTTATGCACCACTCCTTGCTAATTTGATATGAAACACATGAAGACTATCAAGTCTAGACTTTATACAATTGTTGGATCTGCACAGCTACAATTTGCCAACTCGATCAATCTCCTAACCTGAAAGACAGTAGGAGCCTAACAAACATGTTTGAGGTATATGATATGCCTAGCTATTCGCACTCCTGTGGTTATGCATCATATCTTCACGCTCTAGGGGCGCCACGTTTATGATGGTTTCTTGTGGCAGTGGGAGTACTGGTGGCGGCGGCGGCAGGGATGATGGAAGAGGTGGCTGTGAGGAGCTAGCCTGGCTGCATCCGACAATCTTTTGGCAAGTCTCAATCAAGCAGTGCCTGCAGGTGGGGCATGAGGAATGGGAGTTGAGCCACTTGTCGATGCAGCGGACATGGAAGCCGTGGTTGCACTTGGGAAGCAGCTTCACCCGCTCACCAGAAGTGAAATCCGACAAGCATATGACGCATTCGGTGCCTAATCCAGGCAGCTTCAGGTCAGGTGAGTAGCTCACTGTGGGAAAGGTCTTCAAGGCCTTTCTCTTGATCCCTGTATTGGCTAATCGAGCAGAAGCCGTGCTGTTGCTGTTGCTGCTGCTGTTGTTTTGATTGGAGTCGCTTGCCACCAAGGTTGAGCACCTGAGCGCGCACCTAATGATGGAGTTGAGGCCCAGGGAGCAGATAAGGGCACATAGGAGGACCGAAAGCACCATCACCACATTGGCATCGAAGCCGTTGCTGTGGGCAGCGTATGCCTCTGTGGTGTCATGCTGGGTTGTTGTTGTGGGCAGCATAGGATTGGCGGTTGTTGCCGGAGAATGGTATGGTGGTGGTTGCAATAGCAGCCTTCTGTTGCCAAGGCTCAAGTGAAGGTCATGGGAGAAGGAAGTGGAGGGAAACATTTTCTGTATGCTTTCCGTTGTAAACTTGTAGCTGGATTTTGGTAATGGATTGGAGACTGCTTTTTGTAAGCTTCTGTGCTTCAGTGTAGATTATATATAGGAAGGGAAAATAATAAATACAGTAATAAATACTTTTGATGTGCCCTCATTCGTGGGCCCCATGCATCGTTTATGTATTGCATTGCATTCATTATTTAGGAAGTAACTAAGTTTCTCCATCTTTGGAGTAAGAAACACTGGTGGAGTAGGATCTTTTCCTTGGTTCCTTCCAGTTGGGGACCAAATTGGTTATTGGGTGGTCAAAGACGGGCTAAAAGGTTTTGTGATCAACTCCTACCCGTTATAGTTTGGTGGGTTAGGTTTATGAGATATTTTAGTAGCCTAACCATCCAATATCTCATGTTTTCTGTTGCTATAGGTAACCAACTTAGTTGATTTATCGGTTGACCGGTCCAACTTAGCTATCAGTTATATATATATATATATATATATATATATATATATGGATAATTTGCACCAATATACCAATTCACACCCAACTTTGCAAAAATAACCATGGAGTGGATTATTTGTATGTGAATGACAAAATGTCATTTTTGCAAAATTTTTGGGCACCTTCCCAATAGGTTGAAGGTGACCAAGGGGAGAGAGAGGAGGAGAGAGGGAGACCCACTTTAATTGTTTTAAACTAATTTTTGACCATTTTTATTTGTTAAAATTAAAAAATAAATATATTTTTGAACTTAATTTAATTTTATATATCTATAGACACTCACTTTATACATGTTTATAAAAAAAAAATATTTCGAAGTAAAGTTGGGTCTATATCGTATCTTAATCTCAATTTACGATTTACGCTTACTAGCCAGTAACTATTTTTGCCTAGCCAGCAACTACTTTTGCCTAGCCACTGACTACGATCTCTTAGTCAATATAAGACTAACCCCTGTTCAACCCTCCGCTTCACCTTGGTGTCCGACGAGGCAAAGAGCTGCATGTCGTGGCCAGAGGGAACCCCCTTCATCCATCTCTACCACCCTTTCTCCACAAATCTCCGTCCATCTCCATAAATCCGACTGACCTCCACACATTTCCATTTTCCCTTTCACAAAATCCAAAAAAAAAAAAGAGAAGAGAAAGAGCCACCACGACCGCCGCCCTCCACCCCGCCGTCGTCAACCTTAGGCCTCAACTTCCCCTTCTTCCTTCTCCTGTTCGGCTGTTGTGAACCCTCTCTCTCCCTCACTCACCCTCATTTGCTTTATCTTAAATCCCGCCTAAACACACCTCCAAAATTTCAAACTCCCGCCAAAAAAAAAAGAAAAAGTTGCGATTTACGCTTACTAGCCAGTAACTACGTTTCCCTAGCCACTAACTACGATCTCTTAGCCAATATAAGACTAACCCCTGTTAAACCCTCCACTGTTCAACCATTTGCTTCACCTTGGTGTCCGGCGAGGCAAAGAGTCGTCGTGGCCGGAGTGAACCCCATCCATCCATCTCTACCACCCTTCCTCCACAAATCTCCCTCCATCTCAACAAATCCGACCGACTTCCACATATTTCCATTTCCCCTTTCACAAAATCCAAAAAAAAAAGAGAGAGAGAAGAGGAAGAACCACCACGACCGTCGCCCTCTACCCCGCCGCCGTCAACCTCAGGCCTCCACTTCCCCTTCTTCCTTCTCCTGTTCAGTTGTTGTGAACTCTCTCTCTCTCTCCCTCCTTTGCTTTGCCATAAATCCCGCCCAAACCATCTCCAAAATTTCAAACTCCCTCCAAAAATTTTAACCCACTATAATGGATAAGAGTGACTTGTTATTTTTGCAAATAAAAGTTACTTTTTGACATTTAACTAATTTTGTATGGGGGAGAGACATTTTTGCAAAGGGGATGATAAAGTTGTATATTGGGTACCATTTTCTCTCTCTATATATATAGATTATAGATTACAGAAGCTTGCGTTTAAGAGCATAGGTTACTTGAAATTGTTGTCGAGAGAGAAATGATCCGTCCGTATCAACTCAATCTAATCTAAAAAAGAACCTTTTTGTTATCTGTACGGCGCTATATTGCCACTGGCACAGTGCCGGTGCCGGACTCCCAACTCGGCAGCCTCGGATGCAGGTGCCGGACTCTCAGTGTGGCATAGTCCATGGAGGTGTCGAGCTCCCAATTCGGCATCCAATGCCCGAGGTAAGTTCGAAAGTCTATATAAAGAATCGATGCCCTGGTTCAACTACAATGTTTTCGATTCAAAATCCATATTCTAACATCGGAGGAAATGGCGTTACCGGAAGAAGATGGCGGAGGCGGTTTACCGTTCGACATTTTTAGCTATAGCGATCCGGAGTAGCTCGTGAAGAATCTCGGGGTAAGTTAATATTGTTACAGCGGATCGACAGGTGAGGTGACATGGCGTGCTGCAAAAGCTGAAGAATCCCTCCAGCGACTGCCGACTTGGGAGTCCGGCACCGGCATAATCTTTTGCCGAGTTGGGAGTCCGGTACTGGCACCGTGCCGATGGCGAAATTTTCACCGTGCAAATATCAGAACCGAAAAAGAAAAGAGAAACCCACCTTGGCAATGGTATGTGGATGTGTAGATGGTAAATAGGTTGTGAGTGGGAATAGGGAAAGGTAACTCTTAAGCCGGCCCTTGAATGAGATTATAAAGAGATAAGGAATAGGTGTGGTACGTGTAGGTTTGCCTTTCGAGTAGGATTTGATTTTGATTTGAGAGAATCCGCTGGTGCCCCACTCTCGTGCGACGTGAAAATCTACCTTACTCTACTTTACTCGTGTGTATATATGTATGACGGTGAAATGCCACTTTGGAGTTTGGAGGTGGGTCTCAACTCTCAACTCCTTACTCCTTTTTTAAGCCTTACCCATACCAGCAACACCAACTCACCATGGAAGGAAATTTCCTATTCTGCTTGCTGTACAAATGACATGGACTGCAGCCGGGTGGGGTTGCCCAGTTGGGTTGTTTTTGATAGATTACATAGGTCTTATGTTGTATAGTGGGCTAAAAGCCCGTTAAGGCCCAATACTTTTGTAACCTATATATATATGTTATATCAATGAATGGAAATCCTCAAGGAGGACTTTACCTCAATTCTATAATCCTACATGGTATCACAGCCTTTTCTTCCTCACGGAACCCTAATTTGATCCTCTCGCCCCACCCTTTCTCTTACCATCGCCGGCGTCGTCTCCTCACCGCCGCTTTCTTTCTCTCCCCTTGCATCACCGCCCCTTCCCGCCGCCAACCGGCCTCTCTCTACTTCCGATCTCAACCCCGCGTATTCCCTCTTGTACGAATTGCACCGCCACCAATCGAATTCCTCACGAATTTGATTGTCAATCTCATGATTAATTATCCTCACGAGATTAATTCATGATCGGTGGAGTACTTACGTTTCTCAATTCAAATTCCCTGTTCGATTCCTTCCATTGTACGTTGGCAAGAAAGTCAACACGCTTGTTTTGATTTATTTCCATCCGATTTCAATCGCGAGGAATCCAAAAAAAAAAAAAAAAAAAAAATCCAACCTTTTTCTTGCCCCTTCGAGCCTTTCCCTTGCTTTCTTGCAAAATCCGAAACCCTCCCCCTAATTTTCTTTAATTTCAGATTTGACCCACCTCCTTGTCCTCTCCTAAAAAAAAAAAAAAAAAAAAAAAAATGCACCGATACTCCGGATATCCTACCTCTCGACATGGCGGTCCTCAGGCCTATCTGACATCGTCTGATCAAGGATATGTTTCGCTGGTTGGGTATCACGCCTTCTCCTCTACGCAGCCGACATCTTCAGACTCTTCTTGGTACATGGACACTGGTGCCACCTCCCACATGACGCACTCCTCGGGTAACCTCTCATCTATTTCTTTTCAGGGCCCTGCCCACTCTATTATCGTCAGAAATGGTGGTCGTCTTGCTACTTCGGAAATTGGCCACGCCAATTTACAGACCCTAACCCACCCACTACACCTCAACAATGTCCTTATTGCCCCAAAGATTGTCAAAAACCTTATCTCTGTCCGTCGGTTCACTACTGACAACAACGTTTCCCTTACGTTTGATCCCTATGGTTTCTCTGTCAACGATCTTACTACGGGGGTTACTCGCATGAGATGTAACAGCACCGGGGAGCTCTACCCTGTCACACCACCTCCTACGTCCAGTCAGTCGTATCCAGTCGCCCTCTCGGCATCATCGTCCAGCCTGTGGCATGCACGCCTGGGCCATCCCAGCGCTGCCGTTCTAGATGTCCTCCGTTCCCAGAACCTGGTCACCTGTACTAAAGACCCACGCTCTGGTTTATGTTCTTCCTGCCAACTAGGCAAACATGCCAGACTGCCGTTCCAACGGTCTTTGACCTCTACCCTTGCTCCCTTTGATATCATTCACAGCGACATTTAGACCTCTCCCGTGCCTAGCAAGGAGGGTCACAAGTACTACCTTTTGTTTCTTGATGATTACACTCATTACTTATGGGTCTTCCCGTTGCATTTCAAGTCCCAAGTGTTTCCTATCTTTGCCAGATTTCATACCTACATCAAAACACAGTTTCACATGTCCATCAAATGTTTCCAATGTGACAATGGCCGTGAATTTGACAACCAAGACTTTCACTCCTTCTTTGCTGCAAATGGGATCTTCTATCGCTTGTCTTGCCCCTATACTTCTCAGCAGAATGGCAAGGCAGAAAGAATCATCAGAACCATTACCAACATGATGCGCTCTCTTCTCTTCCACGCATCTATTCCCCTTCCCTATTGGCCTCACGCCTTATCCACCACATGTTATCTCCTCAACATTCTCCCTTCCACTACCCTACACCATCGCTCGCCAGCTCAGACACTTTATTACGCCGAGCCGAGGTATGATCACCTTCGTACCTTTGGTTGCTTGTGCTTCCCTAATCAGTCATCCACCGCCCCCCACAAGCTTCACCCACGCTCCACCCCTTGTGTCTTTCTTGGCTACCCGTCTGATCATCGCGGTTACATTTGCCTCGATATCAAGACTCACAGGATCATTCTCTCTCGTCATGTCACCTTTGATGAGTCGCGATTTCCCTTCGCGTGTCCCACACCCCCTGTGTCGTCAAAAAAGTCTGAGTCACCATTTCCTCACTTCATTCTTCCCCAGAGCTCTCCCGGTGCTCCTGCGTCTCCCCCTCCCCCACCTCCCCCCCCCCCCCCACCATCTACCACCAGACCACACACCCGCAGCGTCTCCGGTGTCTTCAGACCCCGATAGATCATCTCCATGACCACCGCCCATCACCCCGCTATCCACCTCCCATCCCCTCAACAAACACCAACGCCTCCCCTACGCGCGGCGGCCGCAGCATGGCATGCTGCGCCCGCCGCAATCCAATTTGCAGCGCCCGCAGCAACAAACCCGTCCCTGGCGGCGGCCGCCGCAGGCTATGCTGCGCCCGCCGCACCCCATACTGCGCCCGCCGCCCCCTCCTCCCCTTGCTTAGCCTCTCCTGCCCCCGTCCTTCCCGACTCCCATTCACCCTCTGCCTCCACCCAGACCCCCCTCTCCCCCGTTCCCACCTCCCACAAAACAGCCCTCCTCGACCCGAATTGGCAGGCGGCTATGCTCGACGAATACAGGGCCCTTACGAAGAATGGTACTTGGGTTCTTGTTCCTCGCCCTCCTGAGGCGAACGTCATTCGCTGTATGTGGCTCTTCCGTCACAAGTTCCGCTCTGATGGGACATTGGAGCGCTACAAGGCCCGTCTGGTGGTGAACGGTAGATCTCAACAGGCAGGTATTGATTGTGATGAGACCTTCAGCCCTGTGGTCAAGCCTGCCACTATCCGAGTGGTCCTGAGTCTGGCTCTGTCGCGCAATTGGGCCATCCATCAGCTGGATGTCAAGAACGCCTTTCTGCATGGTCATTTGAATGAGACGGTTTACATGTTTCAGCCGCCGGGGTTTGCTGATGCTGAGCGTCCAAAGCATGTCTGTCTCCTCAAGCGCTCTCTGTATGGTCTGAAACAGGCTCCACGGGCATGGTTCTAGCGTTTTGCCTCTCATCTGCTCCGTTTGGGTTTCACTGGCAGCCGATCGGATACGTCTCTGTTTATCTATCGCAGAGGCTCGGACTTGGCTTTCCTGCTGCTCTATGTCGACGACATCATTCTCACCGCCTCTTCAGATGCTCTTCGAACGTCCATAATCTCGCGATTGAGTGCGGAATTCGCCATGTCTGATCTGGGTCCGCTGTCTTACTTCTTGGGAGTTGCTGTTCAGCGGCATGCGTCTGGTCTCTTTCTCTCACAGAGTAAGTATGCTGCTGAGATTGTTGCTCGGGCTAAGATGGTCAACTGTAATCCCGTCGCCACCCCAGTCGATACATCCAACAAGCTCAGTGCTCATTCTGGTCCTTTGGTTGACGATCCGACATTGTATAGGAGCCTCGCTGGTGCTCTTCAGTATCTCACTTTCACCAGGCCTGATATCAGTTACGCCGTTCAGCAGATCTGCTTGTTCATGCATGCCTCTAGGGAACCTCACTTTCATGCTTTGAAGCGGATCATTCGGTACATCAGCGGCACCCTCGAGCTCGGCACCACCATCACTCCTTCCTCTAAGCTTGATCTTGTGGCTTACACTGATGCGGATTGGGGTGGTTGTCCAGACACACGTCGCTCCACGTCTGGTTACTGTGTCTTCCTCAATGACACTCTTGTGTCCTGGTCAGCTAAGCGTCAGTCCGTCGTGTCTCGCTCCAGCGCTGAAGCCGAATACAGGTGTGTTGCCAACGTTGTCTCCGAGTGCTCTTGGCTCCGCAATCTCCTGCTTGAGCTACGATGCCCCTTGCAGAAGGCCACTCTGGTCTACACTGATAACGTCTCCGCCGTCTACCTGGCTAGCAACCCAGTCCAGCATCAACGCACGAAGCACATTGAGCTTGATCTCCACTTCGTCAGGGACAAGGTTGCCATTGGACATGTCCGCGTTCTACATGTCTCGTCCTCCTATCAGTACGCTGATATATTCACCAAGGGTTTACCTAGACAGTTGTTCATTGATTTTCGTTCCAGTCTCACTGTACGGACACCTCCCGTTTCGACTGCGGGGGTTTGATAGATTACATAGGTCTTATGTTGTATAGTGGGCTAAAAGCCCGTTAAGGCCCAATACCTTTGTAACCTATATATATGTTATATCAATGAATGGAAACCCTCAAGGAGGACTTTACCTCAATTCTATAATCCTACAGTTTTCATGTATATGTGTCAGTGGGTTATAAGTGTGATCAATTCAATCATAGAGTGTGAGTTATCATCATTTTGTTTATCTTATTCATTTCATTCCTCTTTTTTGGGTGTTGCTTTTCTTTATTATCTTATTGTTACTTTTCCGTTTGGTACCCCCGAGTTTTTGACAATTCCGGATGGTGTCCAACACTTTTTTTTTGTCCGGATGGTACCCCTGAGTTTTGTCAAAAGTCCGGCCCATGCCGAAAACTCATAGTTTCTTCTTTTTAATGAATAAAACCACCCATTATTTTTATTTTTTCATAAATATGCCCATTTACTTTTAACATTGAACAAAACTATATATTAATTAACAAAATTCAACACAAAAGTGACAAAACCAACTTTATTTTTTAAAATTTTACAAAATCACATATTATTTCCAAAAAATTTATTGCAATATTTGTAAATGTGATTGATCAATATTTCCAAAATTTTTATTGCAATATTTCCAAAAAATTTTATTGTAATATTTTTAACACATATTATTTTTCAAAACAATATTTAAATTATATCTCATTAACTTTAAGCATTTGTAAATGTGATTGATCAATTTAACCAAATGCTTGATTATAATTTTTTTGAAAAAGAAAAGTAAATTTTATTTATTTATTTTTCTTCTTGTAAAAGAAAAATATAATAAGAGATTAATCATTCTTATTTTATTAGGTTTTATGTATTCCAAACAAAAGAAATGAATAACACCTTCTTTTATTACACAAGAAATGATTTTGTGCATTTTTTAAAGCATAAAGGGTGGTTTTACACAAAGTATGGTTTTACAAAGTATTTTTTTATAATGTATAGGTTAACTATTTTTGTTCACATAATAAGATAGTGGATTTGTGCAAAATTTTGTAAATAATGGGTGATTATGTACATGCAATATTTGACAAATAATGAGATTTATTTTTTTATAAAATATGAAAAATATGTAACGGATCTTTTGTGTAATGTCAAAAATAATAGTTGATTTTCTTCAAAAAAATTTTTGGAAAGAATGGGTATTTTTTGCTACAACTTTGGCAATAATGTGTGATCTTATTAATTTTAAAAAATAAAGGTGATTTTGTCAATTTTGTTTTGAATTTAGTTAAATGATAAGTAGTTTTGTTTAATGTTAAAAGTAAATGGGCATATTTATGAAAAAATAAAAATAATGGGTGGTTTTATTCATTAAAAAGAAGAAACTATGAGTTTTGGGCATGAGCCGGACTTTTGACAAAACTCAGGGGTACCATCCGGACAAAAAAAAAGTGTGGGACACCATTCGGAATTGTCAAAAACTCGGGGATACTAAACGGAATTTCCCAAAAATATATCTTCTTCTTTTTTACCGGCAGTTGCAGTTGCCGTTGAAGTTTGCATGACTACCTCCACCATGTCCAGTCGTTTCGATCCATGCAAACTCAGTTGGCTCGATCATCCCTTCGTTCTTGGGGGCTAAAATATATAAACAAACCCTACCATACCAAAGTATCAAGATATACTTTGGTATGGTAGGATTTGTTTATATACTTTAGTATTGTAGGGGTGCGCTACGCTGAAAACCAAAATTACGGTAAAAACTTGTGATGATCGACTTTTTAGCCCGATTCACTTGCTTTATAGCCCGGTTTTGAATAGAACCAATCTATAAAGTCACAAATTTGAGCCCGGTTTTGAATAAAATCGAGCTATAAAGTCACTATGTAATTTTAAAACATGAGTTTTTTAACAAGATTTTTAGGGTTGACCGAACTATAAAATCGTGTGTTATTTTAAAATTAGAGTTTTTAGCACGGTTTTTATGTTGAACCGAGTTGTAAAGTCACCGTTGACGATGCCATGGAAAATAGACCTATTAAATTATACAAGTATGGTGTCATAAATAAGCCACCCAACGCAAAAGGATGTCCGGTCCCACAATTGGATCCATCATGAGCAAGGTATCTGATCAAGACCAAATAACTGGACCTAGAGCCCCCAAAAACTTTTACCCCTATTTCCCTCGCGACCTGAACCCCGTGTAAGAATCATAGTGAATTCTCCAAGTATCTCGTAACCCTCCGAAATCCTAGCAAGCAGCTCGCTAGCTCAAGCATCTCACCTCTAATGGCTCCACGTGTATTGCCTATGCCTCTAAGCGTGTGGGCATGCATTACACGTGTCCTACATAGAACCACGAGGTTGCCAGCCAGCTGCTCGCTTGTTTTCCCTATAAATACCCCACTCCGACCTCAAAGAAAGGGATCCGATTTCAAGATAGAAAAGCATAAGAGCTCTGATTATCCCCCGGACTTAAAGCCCCCAAGTTGAGTTCTAAAGATCTTTGATCGGAGAAGAATGTTATTTGGGATAACAACCCCGCCTAGCTCCCTCTACAAACGACCACTCAACAGTAACCTAATTCATCGCGAGCCAAACTCTTAATCCTCATTGCTTGGACTAATAAGTACATAATCTGATTATCACTCCGTACCACTAGGTCCCGAAGGTATTTTAAGACATTTTGTCGTCATCGTGAGGTGATAAATATAGGCGAAATTCCATAAACGCGTCACTGGCGCCGTCTGTGGGAACCTTTTGCGACGAGAGGTTCCGCGTAGCAATACGCTTTCTTTGCATCACTTTCTTTCTTTCTTTTTTATCCTTTTATTCTTTTTTATTCTACATAAATTCTATCTAAAATAGATTAATAATAAACGTTTATTTCCCTTATAAACACTAATGTTTTTTCGCAGGAATCATGAATTTTACCCTTTTTGGGGAGGAATTTGGGAACCAACACCATGATACCGAGGAAACAAACGGCCTCGACCTCAACGCTCCCCCCAACGAGGAAGCCCTGCAAAGCGGCAACGAGGCTGCCCCCCAACAACCGACATGGGACACTGCGCAACCACCTCCGTTCGCTTCCTACGGAATGTGGGGCGGCTACCCCCGTACCAATTCTTCGCGGGGAATTACCCGCAAATCACGTACTTCAACCAACAAGCAAACGGAGTGCCACTCCAGCACGACACCCTTTTGCGACCCCCGTACCTACTATCAACAATAAGGTCCAATGCCCATAACGGTCAACCATTTCTCCAACCCCGTTGGTTGCCCTCTCAACCCCGGTCCAGAACTCGACGAAAACATCAACAAGATCGTCTGTTTTGTCAGGGCCCGGGATGTATCTTCGCGTTCTAATTCCCCTGAGGCACCTGGGCAAACTCGCAAAGGTGAACCAACTTTTCCATTGGCTTTTTGCAGACAAATACACGAGGCGCCCGTCCCCAAGAGGTGGAGGGACATCTCCATCTCCAAGTACAAAGGAGATACTGATCCCAATGATTACCTTAACCAATTCACCACGGCAATGGGAATGAACGAGGACAATGATGCTATGTATTGCCGCTCATTTCCATCCACGCTGAGTGGGGTAGCTTTAACATGGTTCACCAATTTGTAAGGTACATTCGTCGCTCATTTCGGCAGCGCTCACACAAGAAAAAGAACCATGTTAGACCTCAACTCCATCAAGCAAGGGGCGACCGAGTCCTTGGGAAACTTCTTCAGCAGATTCACTAATATGGTGGTACAAATCCCGAGATTCAACCAAGAATCCGCAAGCACAATACTAATGGGTAATTTGGCCGAAGGAGATTACAAAATTTGCCTGTTTCGAAAGGAAGTGGCAAACTACGATGTTCTGAGAGAACTTGTAACCAAGCAGATCCACGCCATGGAAGCCGCAAGCTCTAGCTCGCGACCTGTCGAGTATAAGCAATTGTTCCATCAACCGTCTTACCACCGGCTCTCCAACAAACGCCAAGGAAGAGAAAATTTCGGGGATCAGCAACGTCGCAATCCTCCTTGGCAATATCCGGCCAACCCACCGCGCCCTTAAATTCAAGAAGTACAATACAACCACAGATCAGGACCAAATCCACTTGGTGCCCCAACCAACGTAATGATGGCTCATCCTGACCCTATCTCACCCCCGGTCTATGGGATTCCACAAGGTCTTCCTCAAAAGGAGGCGCCCCTTCAAATTTGCGCCCACTAGCAAACACCATCCTCCTGAGGTCCCTCCCAGACAATTTAAGTCGCCTAATGCACCACCAAGACCCTACAATCCCTAGTATGCAAATGGGGGAAGAGGTAGGGGAACTTACCCCCATAATAGGGGAGGAAGGAATGGAAACAGGGGAGAAGGGTATCGACCTCCGCCCAGGGAGACAAGAAACGACCCTGCGGCAAGGTCCTCATCCAACCAACCTGAGCACTCCAACCGAGATCACCGGAAGCCTCCTTCTTCGGATGGGTGCATCAATACCATCGCAGGAGGACCCACGACATCTGGGACCAGTAATCAAGAAAGGAAAAACTATGAAAGAGAAGCCAAAGGCCCCCCATCCGAGACCAGTGTCAAACAAGCATCCACTGCGCACGCTATACTGAGTTTCTCTATTTCCAATACCCGAGACGCTCGCGATCTTAGAACGCCTCACTCAGATCCTATGATCATCCATGTACAGATAGGAACCAAGACTGTCAAGCGGGTCATGATTGATACGGGTTCATCTGTAGACGTCCTTTACTGGGACGCTTTTGAGCAACTCGGGATCGCTGAAAGCGCTCTACGTCGCTACTCAGGAAAGCTAGTCTCCTTTTTCGGAGACGAGGTTGAGGTAGCTGGAACGAACGAGTTGGCCCTGACGCTAGGGACCACGCCAAATAGAAGAACCCACATGATTGAGTTCACGGTGGTCCGACTGCCGTCCATCTACAACGCTATCATGGGCCGTGTAAGTCTATTCAAGTTCCAAATAACATGCTCTATATATCATTTTAGCGTCAAGTTTCCATGCGCTGACGGAAAGGTGGGCGAAGTGCGAGGAGAACAGGCCGAAAGTAGAGTTTGTTACTTATCCTCACTACGAAAGGGCCATAATCAAATATTTACGATTAAAGAGGGCGTTCGAGGATCTTTAAAAGAAGAAACAACCGACAAGCATGAGCAAGAGGGCACATCCGAACAATAACAGGTGGATTTGGAAGTTCGACCCGAGAAGATAGCTGACAAAATCGTGGAAGAAAAAGTCGCTTTCTTTCCCTTCCCAAACAATACCGAAGCCCTATACCATGATCATAGTTTGACTGGCCCCGCCTTAGAGGGCCTCAAGAATTTGTTGCAAGGATCACGAGACGTCTTTGCATGGTCGCCACAAGATTTAAAGGGGCTTCCCCGAGAGACCGCGGAACATTCCCTGAGGCAAAACCCGTGTGCCAAAGAAAGAGAAAGATGGCCGCCGAAAAGTCAGAAGCAGCGAAGTAGGAGGTACACAAGCTTCTGCAAGCCGGATTTATTCGAGAGATTAATGACTCAACCTGGCTATCAAATGTGGTGTTAGTCAGAAAAAGTAGTGGCAAGTGGAGGATGTGCGTAGACTTCAAAGATCTGAACAAAGCTTGCCCAAAAGATAGTTATCCTTTACCGTCCATCGACGAGCTAGTGGACACCACGGCAGGACATTCCACCCTAAGCTTTCTAGATGCTTATTCCGGCTACAATCAGATCAAGATGAGCCCTTGCGACGAAAGATGGGTCCTCCTGTGATGGTATTGATGCACCCATCTCGGGTATCGGATGGGTGCATCAATACCATCGCAGGAGGACCCGCGACATCTGAGACCAGTAATCAAGAAAGGAAAAACTATGAAAGAGAAGCCAAAGGACCCCCATCCGAGACCAGTGTCAAACAAGCATCCACTGCGCACCCTATACTGAGTTTCTCTATTTCCGATACCCGAGACGCTCCCGATCTTAGAACGCCTCACTCAGATTCTATGATCATCCATGTACAGATAGGAACCAAGACTGCCAAGCGGGTCATGATTGATACGGGTTCATCTGTAGACGTCCTTTACTGGGACGCTTTTGAGCAACTCGGGATCGCTGAAAGAGCTCTACGTCGCTACTCAGGAAAGCTAGTCTTCTTTTCCGGAGACGAGGTTGAGGTAGCTGGAATGATCGAGTTGGCCCTGACGCTAGGGACCACGCCACATAGAAGAACCCACCTGATTGAGTTCACGGTGGTCCAAATGTCTTCCATCTACAACGCTATCACGGGCCATGTAAATCTATTCAAGTTCCAAATAACATGCTCTATATATCATTTTAGCGTCAAGTTTCCATGCGCTGACGGAAAGGTGGGCGAAGCGCGAGGAGAATAGGCCGAAAGTAGAGTTTGTTACTTATCCTCACTACGAAAGGGCCATAATCAAATATTTGCGATTAAAGAGGGCGTTCGAGGATCTTTAAAAGAAGAAACAACCGACGAGCGTGAGCAAGAGGCCACATCCGAACAATAACAGGCAGATTTGGAAGTTCGACCCGAGAAGATAGCTGACAAAATCGTGGAAGAAAAAGTCGCTTTCTTTCCCTTCCCAAATAATACCGAAGCCCTATACCATGATCATAGTTTGACTGGCCCCGCCTTAGAGGGCCTCAAGAATTTGTTGCAAGGATCACGAGACGTCTTTGCATGGTCGCCACAAGATTTAAAGGGGCTTCCCCGAGAGACCGCGGAACATTCCCTGAGGCAAAACCCGTGTGCCAAAGAAAGAGAAAGATGGCCGCCGAAAAGTCAGAAGCAGCGAAGCAGGAGGTACACAAGCTTCTGCACGCCGGATTTATTCGAGAGATTAATGACTCAACCTGGCTATCAAATGTGGTGTTAGTCAGAAAAAGTAGTGGCAAGTGGAGGATGTGCGTAGACTTCAAAGATCTGAACAAAGCATGCCCAAAAGATAGTTATCCTTTACCGTCCATCGACGAGCTGGTGGACACCACGACAGGACATGCCACCCTAAGCTTTCTAGATGCTTATTCCGGCTACAATCAGATCAAGATGAGCCCTCGCGACGAAAAAAACACCGCCTTCGTCGCCAACCAGGGAACCTTTTGTTATAATGTAATGCCATTTGGGCTCAAGAACGCGGGAGCCACTTTTCAGCGAATGATAGAAAAAATGTTTGTATCTCAGATCGGAAGAAATGTTGTGGTTTACGTTGATGATAGCGTGATCAAGAGCCCTACAAAGGAGGACCATTGCAAAAACTTGCAGGAAACCATCGATACGTTGAGGAGAAATCGCGTTTGCCTGAATCCAGAAAAGTGCGTTTTTGGAGTAGATTCCGAGAAATTCCTAGGTTTCATGATAAGCCACCGGGGAATAGACGTGAATTCCTCAAAAGTACAAACCATCATCGACATGGACCCTCCAAAGACGCTGAATGACATCCAAAAGTTGAATGGGTCAGTCAACTACTTGAGCAAATTCTTTTCACGATTAGCCGACCACTCACTTCCTTTCTTCGAGCAGCTAAAAAAGAAAGGTCTGGTCGAATGGACTACCATTTTGGATAAGGCTTTCAACAGCATGAAGGATTATCTGGCCACTTTGCCCACTTTACATTTTCCACGCGAGCACGAAACTTTACAGTTGTACCTCGCTGTCGGATCCACCACTATTAGCACGGTGCTCTCTAGGGAATCCAAGTTCCTATTTACTTCTCCAGCCGAGTATTACAACCCGCTGAATCCAGGTATATCGCAATAGAGAAGATGGCTCTATCTGTGGTTTTCGCAGCGCGAAGACTGAGACCCTATTTCCAGGCTCACACCATTGAAGTGCTCTCTGACCTGCCACACCATCAGATCCTACACTCACCATCCCTTTCAGGAAGAATGGTCAAATGGGAAGTAGAGCTTTCCGAATTCGACATTCATTTCAAGCCTAAGAAGCCTCGTTTGGCCCAGGCGTTGGCCGACTTCGTTGTCGAAGCCGTCTTTACGGACTCTCAAGATCGCGATGGAGAGGACTGAGTGATTAATGTCGATGGATCGGTATCAACGGGAGGATGTGGGGTAGGAGTCACCATCACTAACCCAAGCGGAGAGATAACCGATTTATCTTTCCAATTATTATTTGAAGCCACCAACAATGAAGCAGAGTATGAAGCCTTGATCGCGGGTATTGAAAAGGCCTTGGTTAATGGGGCCAGACAAGTTCGAACTTTTACAGATTCAGAGGTGGTTGCCCTACAGGTTAAGGGGGAATACGAAGCAAAGATCGGAATGCTGCCTGAGTATTTGGCCCGTGTAAAAACACTCACTGTCGCCTTTGGGAAATGTTCTATCACGTCCATACCTCGTGAGCAAAATGAGTGCCCCGATACATTAACTAGAATGGGGGCCACACTGCCCCTAGGTTTAAGTGATCGCGAGGTAATCGAACAGAGGCATGCCCGAGGAATCCATCAGGCGGCATTTAGAATATCTAACCTCGGAGACTGGCGTATACCCCTCCTGGAATACATAACTGAAGGGGCAATAGCAGGCGAAGTACAGGACAACCAAAACACCAGAAGAAGAGCTGCCCGCTTTTGAGTCAGAGATGGCCGACTATACAAAGGGGGTTTCAACCTTTCGGATCACCTATGTGTCTCAAACCAGGAAGTATTTAATCTCGTGCAAAAACTGCACGCGGGCCCCTGCGGCAACCACCAGGGATGAGGAGCCGTAGCATCTAAAATCACTCGCCTAGGCTATTATTGGCCCTCCCTTAGGGCAGACACGGAAATGGTCATCCATATATGCGATCCTTGCCAGCGACACAGGTCACTCAATCATCACCCCCTTCATCCTTTGAAAACCATCTCCGCACCATGTTCATTCGCAATGTGGGGAATGGATATTTTGGGCCCTTTCCCAACGGCACCAGGCCAGCTGCGCTTCATCATTGTGATAGTAGACTACTTTACGAAGTGGGTAGAAGCTGAAGCCATGGCCAACATCATAGTGGAAAACGTGCATAAATTCCTATGGAAAAATATGGTATGCCGATTCGGGGTCCCTCAAGCTACCATCACATATCACGGTCCCCAATTTGACTGCGAGGGAATTCGTGATTTCTGCGCCGGCCTCCGTATAGACTTCCGATTCTCATTAGTGGCTTATCCGCAATCCAACGGACAAGCCGAAACCACGAATCGCCAAATCCTGAATGCCTTAAAAAAGAGGTTGGGGATGGCAAACAAAGAGTGGGATGAGATCTTGCCCTTGGTATTACGGTCATATAGAACCTCACCTAAGAGTACCACCGGAGAAAAACCATTCATGATGGCTTTTGGATTGGATGCTGCCATACCAGTAGAGCTACTAATTCCATCAGCCAGAATTGTCGATTTCAGCAAAGAGTCCAACGACGAAGCCCTTAAGTTAGAACTCCATCTACGCGAAGAAAGAAGGGATACCGCTTGTCTCAAAGCAAATGAGTATCAACGTCACCTGGCGGAAGGATACAACAAGCGTATTTTCGTACGACCCCTAAAAAAAGAAGATATGGTCCTTCACCAAGCAACGACTGGGGAAAGCTTGAACCCAAATGGGAAGGCCCATACGTCATTCACAAAGAAGTAGGCAGGGGTTCCTTCAAGCTCCAAAATTCGGAAGGCGCGATCCTCGTAAAATATGGAACGCCAAGAATCTCAAGGCTTATTTTGCGTAATGCTGGAAATATTAGAAATCTGGTGACTTAGATTTTCTATGTATAGGGGTCACCAGGGTTCTGGATTGGGTATACCACTTCATATATATAAATGAAAGTTTCAAATCCAAAAAACATTGTCGATACGAATAAATTTAGCAAGCACGTGTCTTTCAAACACGGGGATGTGCAAGTAAGCCTCCAAGGAGAATAAATTTAGTGATCGCGTGCGCTTTAAGCACGGATGCGCATGCATGTAAGCCTCCAAGGAGAATAAATTTAGCGATCACGTGCGCTTTAAGCACGGATGCGCATGAAAGAAAGCCTCCAAGGAGAATAAATTTAGCAATCACATGTCTTTCGAACACGGGGATGTGCAAGTAAGCCTATAAGGAGAATAAATTTAGCGATCACGTGCGCTTTAAGAACGGATGCGCATGCCAGTAAGCCTCCAAGGAGAATAAATTTAGCAATCACGTGTCTTTCGAACACGGGGATGTGCAAGTAAACCTCCAAGGAGAATAAATTTAGCGACCGCGTGCGCTTTAAGCACGGATGCGCATGCAAGTAAGCCTCCAAGGAGAATAAATCTAGCAATCACATGTCTTTCGAACACGGGGATGTGCAAGTAAGCCTCCAAGGAGAATAAATTTAGCGATTGCGTGCGCTTTAAGCACGGATGCGCATGCAAGAAAGCCTCCAAGGAGAATAAATTTAGCAATCACGTGTCTTTCGAACATGGGATGTGCAACTAAGCCTCCAAGAAGAATAAATTTAGCGATCACGTGCGCTTTAAGCACGGATGAGCATGCAAGAAAGCCTCCAAGGAGAATAAATTTAGCAATCACGTGTCTTTCGAACACGGGGATGTGCAAGTAAGCCTCCAAGGAGAATAAATTTAGCAAACGCGTGCGCTTTAAGCACGGATGCGCATACAAGTAAGCCTCCAAGGAGAATAAATTTAGCAATCACGTGCACTTTAAGCACGGATGCGCATGCAAGCAAGCCTCCAAGGAGAATAAATTTAATAGCTGTGTTTTTCTCTCTACCAAAAAAATCCAGTAAGGGTATTCAATAAACAAAAGAACAGTTAACATCAAAGGTTTTACACAAACAAAGGAATAAACACAAATTTGACTAAAAGTCTTTCTGAGTTCACTCATTCGCCTCTAACACGATTACAGTGAAATGACTACCCCCTTCGTACTTAAATATAATAAGGGACCCGCCAACACGCAATCCACTGTCCATAGCAAAACCACGCCAACCTTCAGTAAGGATATAATGGTCTTAGCTGTCTCGGAACACCCTTAATCGAAACTCTCACCCAGTAGGAGAAACCAAACAAACGTGAGATAATCCCTCGCGAATGTACTGAGCTCCAAACGATTCAGGCAAAAGCTGCAAGCCACAAGGTCAAATATCGACCAAAAACCACAAATATCGCAAAAAAGGGGATAAAGAAAGCTACCATATATTCCATCTTCTCTTCAAAATCAATATAACGGAAAAAGTCACGTCGACGAGGATGAGGGGATGTCATGATTCCTCACTACAAAAAACAACAACAGCTAAAACAAGCCACAAGGACGACTGCCGCAGATTTTATCCAAACATCTGCTATTTATCAGCAAATAAAACAAACAGGGCAACGTTGTCTCATCACCGAAAAATAATTCACATCCGTCCAAAACAATATTTTCAGAACCAACTGCATGCCAAGCAAGTGGCAAAATTACAGAGCCTCTGCTACCCAGAAGCGCTAGTGTCACGCTAAAGAGAGGTCACATCGGAGTTGAAAAAAAAGACAAAACATAAAAGCCCAGACCATATCTTTTAATTCATTAAGATAATATTACATATATATTCGCAATTACACATAACAACATGCATAGTTAAAGTTAACAAAACAAGGATCTTGAAGAACAAGGATCTTGAAACGATGCCCTCCTACATATTGAAAGAGCACCATCGATGCTCCAACCTTAATGCCGTTAATGGTCGCAAATCTATTCCAACAACCAGATAACCACCAACGATTCGAGCAATCCTTTGAGATATCGACACGAAAGTTTTCACCAGTTGCGGAAACTAAACAAACATAGTCGGATAAAACATGACCATACATCCTTTCAAAAGCATCGGGAAGAGGCTACGAGCAAAATAGAGCGTTACTTCACAAACAATTCAAAAAATATAAAAATATGACCAACGAATAAAACTTACAAGACGATGCATCCTCCCCTCTACATCAACACAACGATAAAAATCTCGCATCTCAGGCTTAGGAGATGCCATCCTCTTGCCAAAGCAACAATACTTAAAAAAGCAAGCCCACAACTGCAAACTTCACAAACATCACACCTTCTTATACCCAGAAGAAGGTAATACATACTTTGGAACTCGTCTAAAGCATTTATTGCATACGTTGAAATTAGACAAAGAATATGAGAGAATGATTTCCCAAGATACTCTACATGTCATACACGTGACAAAGAATCCCTTCAAAACCCGACCAAGTACACTGGCGCATTTCAAATCCGAAAATAGTCATTTACCACAAAAACATTTTTCAAATCAGTTGAAACCACTATAAAAGCTCTTCTTCCTTACAACATAAAAGGCACAACCTTCTCATCAGTGGTCCTTCCAAAAAATACAAATATGGCAGCAAACATCAACGATTAAAACCCAAACAATCCCTTTATTTTCGATATTTATTTAGTAGGGGACGAGCAATACATACACATAGAGCTGGAAAGTCGGTCGTTCGGGTCGGGTTCGGGTCAAGCTTGCTCGGGTCGGGTCAGTTCGAGTAAAATTTATGGTCAGGTATTGGTGGGGTCGGACATTAGTCGGGTCGGGTTCGGTCATAATGAATTTTAGATTGGTCGGGTTTCGGGTTAAGTCGGGTCATGCCCATTCGGGTTCGGGTCAAAGCGGGTCGGTCTCGTTCGGGTTTCCGGTCAAGAGGCGGGTCAGTCTCATTTGAGTTTCGAATTAATCAAAGTGGGTATAGCGGTATAGTTGGTTTGAGTTTTCAGTCGAATCATATTCAACCCGTTTGGAATTTGGATAATTAGGTTGATTTTGACTCGGTTGAATAATTAAATATGTAATTTACTTAAAATAAATGATTTTAACTTGGTTGAATACTTAAATATGTAATTTACTTAAAATAAATGATTTTGACTCGATTGAATACTTGAATATGTAATTTTGACTCGGTTGAATACACTCATTGTTATTGACTCATCGGTTGTCGACCGATTTTCAAAAAAGTCATAATCGGAAATTCGATATTCGGCAACATCGTCCTTTTTTAAACATTTAAACCAATTGATCTGTGCTATAATTAAATCAAATTAATTGTACATTTAGGTTTTAACCTTATTTTAACTAGAAAGTTGCAAATGGACTTATTTGTGGTTTGATTATATCATTGGCCCATATCATTTTCAATGCCCATTTCATTTTTAGCTTTTGGCCCATTAGTTTTTTTTCATTATTATTATTAGCTTTTGGCCCATTTAGGTATTGTTGATTGTTGTTGGTTCCGAGAAGGATATTTTATTGGGTTGTTAGTAGTTGTTGGAAGGATATGTTGTTGGGTTGCACGCTATATCATCTGCAACGATGAATGAACTTTTAGCACTTCTGACTCGTAATATGTATCGATGTTTTGATTTAATGTATGGCGGTTGGCTTACTTAACTCATTGACTTATCTGCTTATCTATTGATTTTACTTGGGTTCTTATTCATATTATCACAATTAACAAAAATAATTGTTGTTTTATATGTTAAAGTATAATCATAAACTTGTGTTAAAATAAAATAAAAACATTTAACATTCAAGTATTAAAATGTTAATGTTAAATAACCATTTCAATTCGGGTCGGGTTGGGTCGGGTCGGGTTGAGAGTCGGGTCGGGTTTAGAGTCGGGTCGGGTTTGGGTCGGGTCGAGTTTATCTGTGCTCGGGTCTGTTTCGGGTCGTATCAAATTCGGACCGGGTTCTGTCTCGGGTTCAGGTTATGAATGACTCCAGATTTTTGGGTCCCGGTCGGGTTCGGGTGAGTCGGGTCGGGTTTTCGGGTTGGGTAAGATTTTGCCAGCTCTACATACGCATGGTGTTGCCTTACGAATTTGGTCAACATTTCCAACCCCATATTCCCGAGCAGATCTTTTTATCCACCCGCGTCGTCAAAGATTTCCTTGTCCACATCGTTGGGGGCAGTTACGGATCTCACTGGGTAGCACGTGGATGGAAGGATTTTGTCGAGTTACACGGACTAGAGTTGGAAACATCAATAATGTTCACCCACCTGGGAGAAGCAAGGTTTGAAGTCCACTTCTTCAACAAACAAGGCCGCTACATAGAAGACGAACTCTACGATAGTGACTACGATGGTCCGACGACAAATGGTTTCCACTAGATCCCAGGAACAGTTCGATGAGCAAAGTTGTCCCATTTCAAAAAATTTAAGAAAAGCTCGGCCTATCAATAAAAATTCGCTCCTTTAAGATTCGAATTATCATCAATCTTTGTCTAACGATTCGAAGAAAAACCCTAGTGTCTAAGGACGCTAGAGATTGAAGTCTCTCCATTCGTGAACATCGCGCTAGAGATTTCTTGATTTCTTCCTCCACATCATCTAAGGATGCTGAAAATTGAAGTATTTCTAGTCGCGAACATCACGCTGGAGATTGGTATCTCTAAATCGCGAATATCACGCTGGAGATTGATATCTCTAAATCGCGAATATCACGCTGGAGATTGAAGTTTCTCCGTTCGCGAACATCGCGCTAGAGATTTCTTGATTTTTTCCTCCTCATCATCTAAGGATGCTGGAAATTAAAGTTTTTCCAGTCGCGAACATCACGCTGGAGATTGGTATCTCTAAATCGCGAATATCACACTGGAGATTGTGATCTCTCAATCACGATTATCACGTTGGCGATTAATTGATTTATCGGATCATCCTCTCTTTACGATAAGCTCAAAGGAGCAGCACCACAATAACTTAGAAGTTCATTAATTATACACCAAACACAACCAACCAACGACGGCTAAACGATATAACCACAACAAACATAATAAACACGGAACGTTCAACACCGAACTGAGAAATCTACATCACCATTTTGGTCAGGACCATGGTCCACGGCAAGCAAACTACAATAAAGACATGGTCCACGACAAGCAAAATACACTTGGAATGTCAACTGGCGTTGTAAACATCATTGTCACAAGCAAACTACAATAAGCCTTGGGTTTCTTACCTTCTTATACTAACCTATGCAAAGAAAAACAACAAAGAAACCGTCTACCACCCAGTTCCACCACGAGGGCAACAAATATCGGATAACACAACAAAGAGCATCTGATAAGAACAAGTTCAATCCAGGCGGTAAAGAAAGTTACAAGAAAAATTCGTACGCCGAGCTACACGAAAAACAAGCGGACAACACGCACCTCCTTGCTTCATAGTAATTTAGATATAACCCTGCAGAACAACATCCATATCCACTACACATAGAACTGGTATAAATGAAAACATCAGGAGTACAAATTGAATTACCTAAAAACAACTATGCCAAGTTTCGACATGGTTTCAGGAGAACTCTCTCCACCAGAAACCCCTCCACCAACTTTTATCACAAACACTATGCTTTTTCCAAATCCTAAATTCTTAAGAATAATCCTTAGGGAAAGCCACTTACACAGGCTCCCTATACCGTATATCTTTGTAGAATTCGGAAAGGAAATAATAAACCACATCTATCTATGTTCTCCCTCGAACCAAGAATTCTTAATCCTAGTTGAACGAGACGAGGAGGATTGGTTCTCCCTATCAGAAGGGTGGAGATCTTTTACGAACATTACGAACCTAATAATAGGGAGCTGCCTTACCTAGGCGTGGCCACGGGTTACGGGTCAACCCGTGACCCGCCGGGTCCGGGTTACCAGGTTGGCGGGTAAGGGCGGGTAGCGGGTTAGGGTTAGGGTCGGGGGATTAGTGACCCGTGACCCGCCGGGTTGACCCGCAGGGTCGACCCGCCGGGTCGGCCTATTTTAAAAAAACGACCGTTGGAGTTGGGGCCCACAGGTCGGAGCTATTTTTTTTTAAAAAATATGGCCGTTGTAACTCGGGGCTATAAATACCCGACTCCTCATATAACAAATCTCATCCAATCCATCAATCACCTATTATTCTATCAATTTGATTTTCAGAAGCTCCTACGTTGTAATCATGTCCGGTGACAACCTCAAAGAGGCGTTGTTTCAAGATCACTACGATAAGGCGGATGTGCAACCCGATCGATCATTCGTAGCCGTTTGTCGTCATTGTGCTAAAAGGTACAAGATGCGGAATAACCTTGGCCATGGTAATTTGAAGTATCACATCACCAACAAGCACCCCGAGAAACGATGGTGCTTCGGGCTCGAGTGGAACGAGTGGTGGTAAAAACTAGTCTATTATTCCTACATCCTAAGTCTTAATAATAAAAAGTGACTAGTGAGTATTGTAGACTTGTAGTAATGTAGTGAGTTTATGTTTTACGTTTTTATGTTATTATGTTATGTTATGTGAATCGGTGAATGTGAGTCGTGATTTGTAAACGTGTATTCGTCTTTCGGTTTACAATAAACTTGTGTTTGAATGATTCAAAGAATATTGTTTTATAAGATAATATTTTTACTAATTACCTAACAACTTAGAAAAAATTACCTAAACAATATATATTACATTTAAAATGTTTAAAAAATAAAAATCTACATAAAATATATTGGAAACTTAACATATAAATTTAATTCAAAGTTAAGCTAGTTAACTAGTAGCCAAACACCACCCAAGTGCAAATAAAAAAAAAAAAAATTTGAATCGGGGGCAACGGTCACATTTCAAACGGTCGACCCGGCGGGTCGACCGTTTGACCCGCCGGGTCGACCGTTGCCCAACGGCTCCATTGGAGGGAAAGGCTCGGTTTTGGCTCTATAAATAGCCCCTTTCCCTCCCAATTCCAACCCACACCTCACTCATCTCCTCTAATCTCATCTCAATCTCTCTAATCGCTCGATCTTGTCTCTCGTAATCTCTTAAGTCTCTTCAATTCAAAATGTCGGGTTTCATCAACCGAGTTACTAACCGAGTTACTAGGGGTCGCAAGAGTGTTAGTGGAGCCCCATCTTCATCGATCCCGAGTGTCGGAGGAGGCGGGTCGAACCCGGCGGCGGCACCAAGCCTTCGTCGAAGTGCATCGGTCTCAGCGGCGAGCGGATCCCGGCGTCGTCGAGATGATGCTCTTCTCGCCGACTACGTCGACGAGATCGAGGAGGAGGAGGAGGCCGAGCTCGAGGCCGAAGGGACCCCCACCCCCCAAGCCGGAACTCCGATTGCAATGTTACAATTATTGTTGCTAGAGTTAGAGGATTGTTAGAACAATTATATACTGAATATTTGACGGGCGATAGAGCGCCCTCCGGTCGTCCTCCGGTGCCTTCCGGTTCAAGCGGGTCACGAACCAGCATCACCGCTAGAACTAAGGCACTTGCCCGAGATATCTTTGGGTCAAAGAGGTCGAGATCTTCGTCGAGCCCCCACTCGGAGCTCGACGAATATTTGTCCACTAACTTTGATTTTCTCAGCGATGAAGAGGAAGATTTCGATGTCCTTGAGTGGTGGAGCCGACCCGAAAGACAAAGATTCCCGACATTGCAGGTAATCGCCCGACAAATACTTGGGGCACCTTGCTCCACCGTAGCCGTCGAGCAGCTTTTTAGTCGCGGAGGTCAGATTTTTTCGGAGAAGAGATCAAGGTTGCTTCCCAAGAACCTCGAAGCCCAAGTTTGCCTTGCAGATTGGAAGAAGGCGGAGATGCGGATGCAGAAGAACAACTTGGGGACTGATTCCGAGGATGATGACAGAATAGAGACAGAGTCCGTTGGGAGCTCCATTGATGGCGTGGTCACAGATGGCTCGGGAGGTGGTGGAGGATCCGACGATCAAGAAGACTAGAAGAGGAGGTAACCGGGCCGGGGTTCAGACATACAGGTAAAAGAACTACGTGGGCTTTGATTCCTCACCCCCGGGAGGATACGTAGGTAGTCGGAAAACCGATTCAAGCCCTTCTTCCTTCCCCCCCAACACTCCCTAATACAAATATTGTACAACTTTTTTGTAATTTGTAAAACTTATAGAGTTATAAGTTGTAGACTTTTTAGTTTTGAAAATTATAAGATGTAATATTACATATTGTATTTTGTATATAAAGACTAAAGAGTCAAGTTATGATTTGTGAACACGAAAGGATATTTGTCAAACACATAGGCGTTCAATTTCTGTTCCCTTTCTCGACAAATTCGATCCGACAATTCAGATTCCGAGTCCGAAACAAGTGCAAACCCGCCCAACCCGGGTTCCAACTCGTAGGGTCGACCCGGCGGGTCGAACCCGTCGACCCGCCGGGTCTGACCCGTAGCCACGCCTAGCCTCACCTTTGAGTACCAAGGAGAATCCCACTTTGATGTGGCAATAAAGCAACCAGGCCCCGCGCGAGAACGGAGATATTTTGTCTGACTACTTATGCTACGAAGAAATATAACTACAAAAATATAGCACACGTTATTTCCTATTATCTTTCATCACTAAGAAGTTCTTAGTCCTGCCTATCATTTTGCATAACATATAAAAAATATGCGAACCCTACTTTTTGTCATCTCACGATTCATTTTACAAAACGTTCAATGACAAGATATAGGTAAGGGTATTGCGAATTTACCTTCAAATAGAAAAAGTGGATAGATCGAATTCTGGTCACGAAAAAACATAAGTAAAATCGACGAAGCATAGCTGTTAAGAAAAACAGGCAAAAGGCATAAACGAAAATACGGTGGATTCAAAGATAAAAGTATTCACAAAACACCACAACAAGGCATCACTTGTCATGGGTTGAAATGTTCACCATCCCAAAATACGAACGAGTAAACCATAGCAGAGTGTGAAACTCTTGTTGTAGGTAGAAATGTTTTCAAACTTCCATACACAAAAACTTCGTCAGGAGCAAAGAGGCGGTAAGTCAGACGTCGGTAGGAGGGTTGTCATCTTTGAGAGCGGGCTCAGGGATTTTCCCACCTTCAAGGGGAGGGTCGTGATCGGCTTAAAACCGAAACGAACCGGGTCAAACCAAACCAAATCAAAAATCGAAATTCCATAAAAATCAAACCGAAAACCGAAAACCAAACCTGTTAGGAACAGGTTTAGTTCGGTTTTCAGCCGGTTCGGCTTTATTTCGATTGTTTATGAACCGAAAAGAACCGAAAGGAAAACGAGGTCATTTGTCTATTTAATTTTCATCGATAGTAGACCTTGCATTTAGTTTAATTTTCATTTATCATCTGTGTGTCTATAATTATACAGTGATTATAATCTCACTCTCACAAAGGATATATAAAGTAGTCATCATATCTCCATAATTAGGAGCGTACCTTGTAAACAGGTCCAAACCCGCCGGGCATTTCCACTCCATTTTCATATGCTCCATTTTCACCGGGTCACAACTTTGATTTGCTTCAAAGTGTAGCCACCGGGCATTTCCACTCCATTTTGATATGCTCACAGATTTAAGAGAGATGAAATCTTTTCAAAATTCAAGGGAATGATGTGATAAATAAGATATCATCTTTCAGCACATAAAAACAACACATTTACCATTTTTTGACAAAATAGAATACAGTATGTATTATTCTGTATCAAGCATTTTGCCAATGATTGGAATTCATCAATTAATGCTTCTTACATTTTGCCAATGCTTGTTTTTTTTTTGTTTTTTTTTGTTTTCCTGTTTAACTGAACCGAGTACAAACCGAATCGAAAAATTTCTTAAACCGAAACACGTAGGTCCAATTTAGGTTCAGTTTTTCGGTCTACTTCTGTTGAAAAAATCAGTTCAAACTGAAAAATGAACAGCCCTAGAAAATAGGTGTATGACTTTCACAATTTGGTTAAAGACCCTTTAAAAAGAAAAGAAAAGAGGGGTACGTTGCTAGGGTGTTGTTAGATATCTCGCAAATTCAGATTAAGCAGATACAAGTCCTTATTGACATTGTACCACATTCATATCAACGTGGTGCTCTAAACTTGATTTACAATGTATTTAGTTTTTGCGGTAGCTAAAATTTGAGTAAACTACTCAAGTATTTGTGCAAGTGAATTCAGGTTGGGCTGTTAACAAAATAATGGAATATGAGTTGTCGAATTCTAAAATAATAAACGGATTTTTTACGAGGTAACCTTATGGTTTAGCTTAATTCGGGTTGTAAACAAGAATTTCGATATTTTTGCCGGGTAACCCTGGGGTTCGAAACGTTTTGTCTCGCGTCCAAAACTTGTGTTTTCGTTAAAAAAGTGAGTTTGAACTTCTATAAGGATATTTTCTGTAATATTCATAAATCATGTGGGGTTTTTAAGAAATAAATCTCTTCTCTCCTTCATTGTTCCAACTCCGAACTTATCTCGTCGAAGAGAAGTCGGATATGGCGCTTCTCACTCGATTTCACCAGATGTAAGCGTTTCACTTCAAATTTTGGTGGTTGAAGTTCAATTTCAAAGGTGCTCGCCCCAATTTGGTTCAAGAGATGCGGTTCCGTTCTTCTTCAAGGGGTCTCGATTCGCCTCTATCCTTCTAGGGTTGGGTTCGTTGATGGTCCTGGTGTTGTTTTGAGATCTAGCTGAGGTAAAACTGTCAGCATTTGATTCGGATTTGATGTTGGGTGCTGTGTTTCTCGAAAGCGGCGGCTCAAGAAGAGTTGATGCTTGAGTGATGTTGATGCTTGATGTTTTTCGTTGTTATGTATGTTGAGGTCGTTGTTGCTTGCCCTTCATGTTGGTGTTAGGTTCTTCTCCAAGGCTTTACTGCTGCTAGTAGAGGAACCCTCGACAGAGGTTTTGGATGTGTTTGATCAAATGATGTGCATTTTTTGATTGAATTTTAATGTCTGATTGTAGATTTTGTTCCTTTTCTACCATTGGATTTCTGGGATTGTCCCCTAAGCTGAATTGGGGGTTGATTTTGATTGAAATTAAAGCTATTAGACTTGATTATATATGTTATTGTTGTCAATGGACTATATCTATGGGTATTAGATTCGCTAAACGTTTATTGTTGATTTTAATTATTGATGTCAATTGAACCTTTGCTGCTGCTGCTGGCGCCTGCTGGTTACCTTGCTGCCATTGATTTTAAGGGTTTGTGGCTGACCTAGGAAAAGGTACAAGTATATTTGATTTATTTCTTGAAAAACCCACATAATTTCTCAATATTGCAATAAATAACCCTAAAAAAGTCCAAACTCACATTTTCTAATAGAAACACAAATTTTGGGCACGAGACAAAACGATTCGAAACCCCAGGGTTACCGGGCGAAAATCTCAAAACCCTTGTTTACCACCTGAAATAATCTAAATCATAGGGTTACCTCGTGAAAAATCCGAATAATAAAAGTAGCTAAAATTTAAGTAAACTACCAAGTATTTGTGCAAGTGAATTCATCTTGGGCTGTTAACAAAATAATGGAATATGAATTGTCGAATTCTAAAATAATAATAACAAAAAATATATACAAAAGCACATATTTATCGAAAAAAAAGTGCACTTTTTCAATATATAAATATGTATATAATGTATACAGACTTGAGTGTTTTGAATGATGTGGTGAAATGAAATATTAGAAGGGACAAGCCTTGTAGGGGGTATTGATATGTGAGACAAGTGGATTCATGTTCTTGGAAATGTTTGTTTATGGTTATTTATAAACATAAGTCGATCGTTTCTTCATGACCCTTTCAGCCTAGCTAACTAACTAGCTATCGATCCTCTCCAGGGACGGTCTATCGACAAAGACAAGACTACAGAGGTCGCATGTCGTTGTACCTGCTGGTTGCGCTTTCTATGACAATACAAATGAATCGAGGGATCACATTCTCCTTCGTTGTCCTATGACTACTGCTGTACTTAAAGCTTTAAATATCCAAATCCCAAGGCGTATCTTTGCTGGTGGCATGGGTAATGTATTCCCCCTTACTGCTATTAGATGTGCGATTGGGTCTAACTCCTTTGCCAAACTAGCCTCAGCTTGGTGGGCCATGTGGTTATTTAGGAATCGACTTGTTTTCGATCACACGAAAAAGGTAACAGCTCATGAAATTCTACTGTTACACAGCACTACCCCTCACTGTTGGAAACAATCAAAGCTCTTAGATGATGATCCGTCTGGCCCTTTGACCCCCTTACATAGTTGTCGTAGGGGCATTATCGATCAGCCATATAAAGCTAAAGCGTCAAAAGCCAGGCCACATGATCGGTCCGAGAAGTGGGACAAACCACCGAGGAATTGCTACAAGCTCAATTTTGATGGTTCGGTGATCCAGAATAGTAAATCGTCTTATGGTTTTTTCATCCGCGACTCTGATGGTTCAGTTGTCTCGGCTGGCAGATCTGTTTGCACAAATATCTCGGTCATTTATGCTGAAAATCTCGGCCTCAGGATGGGACTGGCAAGGGCTAAGGAGATGAACCTATCTACACTTCTGATCGAAGGAGACAATCTTTTGGTGATAAAAGTACTTCTAGGGGATTGGAAATGTCCCTGGTCGATAGAGATGCTACAAGCGAATATAATGTCTGATATTTCGTCCTTTACTCATGTTGCTATTCGTCATATTTTCAGGGAATCGAATGTTGTGGGTGACTACCTTGCGCGTAGTGCCCATGTCTCCCCTGCCGACGTCTGCTATGAGAATGATCCAGAACTGCGAGTTCTCGTCCGGAAGGATGCGCTAGGAAGGGCCTCTGTTGCGGCCGACCCGACCTAAACCTTATCTTGCGTCAAAAAAAAAAAAAAACTAGCTATCGATCCTTGATTGGTTTCGGATATTGTGGAAGATGTGCAATGATACATGCAGGGCCGTCCAATGAGTTTTGGAGGCCCGGTTCATAAATTCACTATTAATAAGTTTTTAATAAAATTAAGATTAACAATATTTTTTTAATGATAGTATATCATCGTATTAAATTATTTGTATTATACGTAGTATATTTTTGCATTTGAAGTAAACTTTAAATTATTAGCAAATTTGTTTTAACTTGTGAATACTTATTTTGGATAAATTATTTTTAACTTTTTTTTTTGACAAACGAGTTTTAGTTATGAAAAATATAAATTAGATGTAATTTTTGAGTAATTATTTTGAAATTAAATATATAGGTCAATGGTGTTTTGATCAAAATTACATAAATTTTTTTAATATCGAATACAAACTATACAATATTAATCTAGGTGGTTCAATTTATTTCAGAATATTATATAATATGGTTTTATAAGAGAAAATATACAAAAGATAGTTTGTTAAAAAAAAAATAGTTCATCTAAAAGGGATTTTTGAGAAATAACCCTAAATTTTACATATAATTTTTTTAAAATTTTATCATCTCGATAGAAAATTTAGATTAGGTTTATGAACATTTGATTAACATTTTCTAGCACAAAAAAGATTACTACGGAGTATATTTTTTTATTGGTGGGCTAATAAAAATTAAAGGAGGGGATCAAGAACTCTAAAAAGGGGGAATAAAAACAAGAGAGGAGGGGATTAAGAACTCGGTAAAAAGGGGGGAATAAAAAGAAGAGAGGCGCGCCTGGTGGGATTCGAACTCCTGCCAACTAAAACACGCAGCTCCAATTCCACCCGTCAACCAGTGAGACAAGGAAGGCTATCTGATATTATTCTAAACGTTTTATAATATATACTAAAATTACTAAAATGAGGTCCTATAAAATCGGAGGCCCCGTGCGATCGCCCACTTCGCACTTGCCCAGGGCCGGCACTGGATACATGAATTCAGTGACAGACTTGGGCTTGGGGTGACGTTAGTTCCATAGCTCAAAAGAAAAAGCAAAAAAAAAATTATGTTTTTTGATATATAATTTTTTTTACTAATTTTAGGGATAAAAGAGTTAAAAAATGAAAGAATTATAAAAATAGCTTTGCTTAGTTGGTAAGGATGGTTTTTTTGTTACAAGGGGAAAATTTGGAGACGAGAGTCTAGAACTTAAGGCCGGAACTCCAAAGGAAAGAAACGAAATCCAAGGCTAGGTGAGTAGACGATCGGCTGCCCTGTTGGTCTCCCTCAAGAATTGTGAAATAGAGACCGTCTCAAAGGAACTGAGTAAAATGAGAGCATCCGAAATAAGCATTTCGATCTCCATTAACCTCACTTTTGTTTTTATATATTTTTCTTTCTTCTTTGTTTCCTTCTACTAAAAATGTTTAATTAAATAACAAATTCAATATTTTCTTCAATATATTTAAACAAAAACATTCTTTTTAATAGATTCATATAAAAAAATTCTCATATCTTGATAATTTTTTTTTCTTACTTTTTTCAACTAAAAATGACTATTTAAATCACACGTTTGAGGTTTTTCATAACATATTTAAATAAAAAATTAATTTTCATATACAAGTGCAAAAAAAAATATTCTTGCCCCCCCTCCCCTCCCCCCTAAAAATTTGTCCGGGTCCGCCACTTGATACATTTCACATTAATAATATAAGGAATCCAAACCTTGACTACTCCTTCTAATGACAATTAGTTTTAGGATGAAACATCATTGGTCTTGTATGCTCGACTTAGTTAGCGCATGGTGCGCTTGAGAAGTGTGACCCCTACGTTATATGATCCACCGAAATGTAACAGAGATTGCTCATGTTCTAAAAATTACGTGATAGACACCAGTGGCGGAGCCAATATTTCGGTCAGCGGGGTGCTATAAAAATTTGATGAAATACTTTTTTTGGTGTATACCTAGAAGATTTTTTAAAAAATATTGGAAAAACACTAAAATTGTGATTTATTTATGATTTTTTTATTCAAATAGTTGAGATAAACAAGGAAAATATAGAAAAAAACTTTAAATATATTATTTAAATATAAACATGAGAATTATTTTTATTGAAATAGTTTAGAGAAACAAAAAATATAGAAAGAAATCAAGAAGGATTATTTTTAAATAAAATACTCAATATTTTCTTCAGTATATTTAAATTTTTTTTTTAATATATACATATAAAAAAATTCTCATATTTTGATAATTATTTTCTTAATTTTTTCAACTAAAAATGACGATTTCTTAATATATATATATATATCGTTTCAGGAAAACATGTCGTTGTAGGATGTAAATCTTGTTAATAAAAACATACCATTTAGTCATTTTTCTATTCAATTTACAAAATTACCTTTGTAATGATTAAATGAGTGTTAGTTGTAGTTTTCAAAAAAGTGAAAAGTAGAATAACAATTAGAAATATAAGTGTATTTTTATTTATTTTGTTAAAAAAATGTGCAGATTTCAAAAATTACAAGTTTTAAATAACGGAATTTAAACTCATAAGCCAAAACTAAAAACTTTATAAAATAGAAAGGTAGGGCCCAAAAAATAAATAAATAACCTCCGTTAATTCAGCTTTTTGTTAAACATTTTTCACTTTTAAGTGTCCTTCCTTGTTCTCGATCTTCACCCATCGGTTTTTGCGAAAATCTCATAGGCAATGGATCGATCGTGTAATGGAGGCTAATTTTGTTGAACTGAATAGTTGTCGCAATTTTTAGCTGCCAATTTTGATGGTAAACAAAGCAGTGGCTGCTAATTTTGTTGAAGCAAGCTGTTAATTTTTTAAAAAAAAATAATTTTATTACAATAGAGACCTTTATGTAGGATTATAGAATTGATGTAAACTCCTCCTTGGGGTTTCCATTCATTGATATAACATATATATATAGGTTACAAAGGTATTGGGTCTTAATGGGCTTTTAGCCCACTATACAATATTAAGACCTATGTAATCTATCAAACCCCTGCAGTCGAAACTGGAGGGGGTCGTACAGTGAGACTGGAGCGAAAATCAATGAACAACTGTCTAGGTAAACCCTTGGTGAATATATCAACGTACTGATACGAGGACGGGACATGTAGAACGCGGACATGTCCTATGGCAACCTTGTCCCTGACGAAGTGGAGATCAAGCTCAATGTGCTTCGTGCGTTGATGCTGGACGGGGTTGCTAGCCAGATAGACGGCAGAGATGTTATCAGTGTAGACCAGAGTGACCTTCATAAGAGGGCAACGGAGCTCAAGCAGGAGATTGCGGAGCCAAGAGCACTCGGAGACAACGTTGGCAACGCCCCTGTATTCGGCCTCAGCGCTGGAGCGAGACACGACAGACAGACGCTTGGCCGACCACGACACAAGGGTGTCGTTGAGGAAGACACAGTAACCAGACGTGGAGCGACGTGTGTCAGGACAACCACCCCAATCCGCATCAGTGTAAGCAATAAGGTCAAGCTTAGAGGAAGGAGTGATCGTGGTGCCGAGCTCGAGTGTGCCGCTGATGTACCAAATGATCCGCTTTAAGGCATGAAAGTGGGGTTCCCTGGGTGCATGCATGAACAAGCAGATTTGCTGAACGGCGTAACTGATATCAGGTCTGGTGAAGGTGAGATACTGAAGAGCACCAGCAAGGCTCCTGTACAATGTCGGATCATCAACCAAAGGACCAGAGTGAGCGCTGAGCTTGTTGGATGTATCGATAGGGGTGGCGACAGGATTTCAGTTACTCATCTTAGCCCGAGCAACAATCTCAGCAGCATACTTACTCTGTGAGAGGAATAGCCCAGACGCATGTCGTTGAACAGCAACTCCCAAGAAGTAAGACAACTGACCCAAATCTGACATAGCGAATTCAGCACTCAGTTGTGAAATAATCGACGTCCGAAGAGCATCAGAAGAGGCGGTGAGAATGATGTCGTCAACATACAGTAACAGAAATGCCATGTCGGAGCCTCTGCGATAGATGAATAGGGACGAATCCGAGCGGCTGCCAATGAAACCCAAGCGGAGCAGATGAAAAGCAAAGCGCTGGAACCAAGCTCGTGGAGCCTGTTTCAGACCATACAGAGAGCGCTTCAGGAGACAGACGTGCTTGGGACGATCAGCATCAGTAAATCCCAGCGGCTGAAACATGTAGACTGTCTCATTCAGGTGACCATGCAGAAAAGCGTTCTTGATATCCAGCTGATGAATGGCCCATTTGCGCGACAGAGCTAAGCTCAATACCACTCGGATAGTGGCAGGCTTGACCACGGGGCTGAAGGTCTCATCACAATCAATACCTACCTGCTGAGATCGACCGTTGACGACAAGACGTGCTTTATAGCGCTCCAACGTCCCATCAGAGCGGAACTTGTGACGGAAGAGCCACATACAGCGAACGACGTTCGCCGCTGGAGGGCGAGGGACAAGAACCCAAGTACCATTCTTTGTAAGGGCCCTGTATTCGTCGAGCATAACCACCTGCCAATTCGGGTTGAGGAGGGCTGTTTTGTGGGAGGTGGGGATGGGGGACAGGGAGGTCGAGGTGGAGGAAGGGGTTGAGTGAGAGTCGGGAGGGACGGGGGCAAGGGGGGTGGAGCGGGGTTGATTTGCGGCGGGCGCCGCAAGGGGTGCTGCGGGCGCCGCAAGGTGTGCTGCGGGCGCCGCCAGTGTGTGGGACGGAGGGTAAGGATGGTTTAGTTGATTGGCTGCGGGCGCCGCATTTTGCGGCGGGCGCAACATTACAATATGGTGATCCGACGGAGGGATGTAGGCATGGTGTTGAGCGGCGGGGTGATGTGTGGTGGTCATTGAGACGATTTGACGGGGTCGGAAGACACCAGAGACGCTGCGGGTGTGTGGCCTGGTGGGGGGTGGTGGTGGTGGGGGGGGGGGGGGGAGGGGGAGAGGTAGGAGCACCGGGAGAGCTCTGGGGAAGAAGAAAATGCGGGAATGGTGACTCAGACTCTGATGGAGACACGGTGGGTGTGGGAGACGCAAAGGGGAATCGCGACTCATCAAAGGTGACATGGCGAGAGAGAATGATCTTGTGGGTCTTGATATCGAGGCAGATGTAACCGCGATGATCAGACGGGTAGCCAAGAAAGACACAAGGGGTGGAGCGTGGGTGAAGCTTGTGAGGGGCGGTGGATGATTGATTTGGAAAACACAAGCATCTAAAGGTACGAAGGTGATCATACCTGGGTAAAGTGAAATACAGTGCCTGAAATGGTGAGCGATGGTGGAGGGTGGTGGAAGGTAGGATGTTTAGGAGGTAGCACGTGGTGGCTAAGGCATAAGGCCAAAAGTGAGGGGGAATGGATGCGTGGAACAGGAGAGTGCGCATCATATTGGTAATGGTTCGGATGATTCGTTCGGCCTTGCCATTTTGTTGGGAGGTGTAGGGGCAGGACAAGCGATAGGAGATCCCATTGGTATTGAAGAAAGTGTGAAAATCTTTGTTGTCAAATTCGCGGCCATTGTCACATTGAAAGCACTTGATAGAGGTGTGAAACTGTGTTTTGATGTAAGCGTGGAATTTGGCAAAGATAGGAAACACTTGAGATTTAAAGTGCAAAGGGAAAACCCATAAGAAATGTGTATAATCATCCAGAAACAACAGGTAATACTTATGACCCTCCTTGCTAGGCACAGGAGATGTCCAAATATCACTATGAATAATATCAAAAGGTGCAAAAGTAGTGTTTAAAGAACGCTGAAAAGGAAGTCTGGCATGCTTGCCTAACTGACAAGAAGAACATAAACTAGAGCGATGCTCTTTACGACATTGGACAAGACTTTTAGAACGAAGTAAATCTAAAATTGCAGGACTGGGATGACCAAGGCGTGCATGCCAAATGCTGGATGATGATGCCGAGAGGGCGACCGGACACGACTGACTGGACGCGGGAGGTGGTGTGACAGGGTAGAGCTCCCCGGTGCTGTTACATCTCATTCGAGTAACCCCCGTAGTAAGATCGTTCACAGAGAAACCATAGGGATCAAACGTAAGGGAAACGTTGTTGTCAGTAGTGAACCGACGGACAGAGATAAGGTTTTTGACAATCTTTGGGGCAATGAGGACATCGTTAAGGTGTAGTGGGTGGGTTGGGGTCTGTAATGTGGCGTGATCAATCCCCGAAGTAGCAAGACGACCACCATTTCCGACGATAATAGAGTGTGCAGGACCCTTAAAAGAAAGAGATGAGAGGTTACCTGAGGAATTCGTCATGTGGGAGGTGGCACCCGTGTCCATGTACCAAGAAGAGTCTGAAGGTGTCGTTATGTGGGAGGAGAAGGCGTGATGCCCATCCGGCGAAACAACGCGATGATCAGACGATGTCAGATAGGCCCGAGGTCGCGGGGCAGGAGAGCCGGAGTGTAGCCAATGAGGGTTGAAGCCAGGCACCGGGGACCATTGAGGGGCGGCGGTCAAAGGAGGAGGGCCGCGAGTGACGCGGTGGCCGCTGCGGATGTGGATGCCGCGGGCGCAGCAGAAAGGGTCGGACATTTTTTTTTTTTTTTTTTTTTTTGCGGAAGGAAGCGAGAGCGAGAGGCGGCGAGAGGGAGAGAGCCGGGCTCGAGAGCGAGAGCGAGGGGGGGAGGTAGGACGGCGGCGAGGAGGAGCCGTGAGGCGAGGGGAGAGAGAGAGGCGGCGAGGAGACGACGCCGTCGACGGTAATAGGAGGGGTGGGGCGGGAGGATCAAACTAGGGTTCCGTGAGGAATAAAAGGCTGTGATACCATGTAGGATTATAGAATTGATGTAAAGTCCTACTTGGGGTTTTCATTCATTGATATAATATATATATATATATATATATATATATATATATATGTGTGTGTGTGTGTGTGTGTGTGTGTGTTACAAAGGTATTGGGCCTTAATGGGCTTTTAGCTCACTATACAATATTAAGACCTATGTAATCTATCACTTTAGTCTGATTTTTAGCCTAGAACCTCTTAAAATTATAAGAAAAATTATAAGAACGGTCCTGACTCGAGCTCAATATATAGGACCTTCTATAAGGGATTTGACCATCTTCGCTAGCTTGTGTCGTTCATATATACCACACAAATTAAGGGTAATATATGTCGTAATCAAAGAATATCGCGAGAGGTTTTCTTGATAAAATTAATGTACCCAATTATATGAACAGTTGGTGTAGATTTCATTAGTAGGTCTGGATTTTGTGCATTTTTTTAACCACTTAAACCTTATTTATTTATTTTTCCTATATTTCTTTTTCACTTTTCTAATATATTTTAATTTAAATTTGGATAAGTTTGAAAATTGCAAGCATTATGTTAAAGATATGCCCTTTATTGCCGGCTAAAGGTTTCCACCATGTACAACATTAATCTAACGTTATATTCAATTAGCTATTTTTTTTTTTTTTAAAAAAAAGCAAAAAGACCAAACATTGTTTACTATTTTTGTGGTCTTTTGTTAAGGTGGGAGTTTGTATGTGGTTCTTGGTTAAAGGAGTGCGATGCAATGCAACCAATATAATACAAAGTTTAACAGAGGTGCAAAATAGATTACCACTAATTTTAGTTTAAAAAAGTTTATCTTCCTTATGTACAACCTTCATCAGTGCTATATATCTCCCATTAATATTCATGAATACTATTATAAGCAAAAATATTATATAGATAACAACAAAGAACTTAGCATTATATAGATAACAACAAAAGTGTATCTTCCTTATGTTCAACCTTCACCATTTCGATATCTCGTAGACATGATCTTTATGACCCTTTAAGAGAATTAATGACGGTCAAATTATCCCTTTCAACCTCAATCTCACAAAGCCAAGCTCTTTAGCTGTTAGAAGTGGCCGAAGTGTCAAATTCCCCACCAAAGTGTGGCTGATTTTGCCTTTTGTGTCGCGATGTCCACATTTTTGTTATATAGCTTAATTTATTTCGAGTGCATTTGCATTGCATTTAGATTAGAATCGAATCGTTTTTGTTGGATTTTAGTATTGTTTGAGATATAGACATCTACAAAAGTGTGTTGCATGTTTAATGGGATTTTGGAGCTATTTCGAAGGAGATTTGATACATTAAGAAGCTTAGAGGATGATCGAGTAAAAGTCCGGGAAGCTAAGGAAGGAAAGAGGCCGGCTAGGCTCGCAACAAGGCAATACAAGGAAGATACAAGTGCTACCGAGTTGGTAGGAGCCAGACCGAGTCGGTAGGAGCAGAGCTGAAGAAGAAGAAAAGAACAATTATTGTATCGATTGAGGTGATACCGAGCACTACAGTGCTCGATACCGAGCTTCCCAGTGAAGAAATACAAAATGCTGAAAAATCACCATCATACTGACCCATTACCGAGCCCCTACCGAGTCAGTGCAAGGCACACCGAACTGATCAATTTTAGTTGATTTTGGACCGGAAGTTATTATAAACTTAATATTTTTTTATTATTTTTATTTTAACCCTAGTAATATATATAGAGTTATTAGGTTAGACAATTAGGAGGATTTTAGGAAGTGTTTTGCAGCTGCATAGAAGAGAGAAGAATATATGTGCGGTTTTGGAGTTGGTTTTGGCGTGACGTTTTTGAGATTCAATCATGGTGTTTTCTTTCCTCTATGTCTTTGTTTATATTTTTGATGATGAATTGTGAGTAGTTTCCTTCTTTGTTAGGGTTGGGGTGATCCAAATTATAGTAATGTGTGTCGATTGATGATGAATGGTTGATTTCTTCGCTTTTATCTCTCTCTATCTTGTGTGCTTAATTTAAATGATATTTTTTTTTATATTTATGTTAATTTAAACACACAATAAAATAGATTAAACAAATACTTTGGAATCCAAACACATCCTTACCCATAATGCCCTTCTTATATCAAATGGAAAAGCTTTTAAAACGTTGTTAACAAAGTGTGCTACAAAAAGTTAAGTGATCATTAGACCTTAAGTGGGGGTTTTCTTGTTAAAAAGTAGTTACATTTAATGAGTAATTTAGCATGAATAAAGTCGGGGATAGTTTTAATAAATGTATGCGCTAAAAGAATGATTTAATAATAACTTCATTCACCACAATATGAGGCTCCATTGCAAGTGAGGTCTGTGCTTGCACTTGCCCAATGTTGAAATTGATCAGTATCGGAATTGTTTCGTCAATATCAAGTTTCTAGCTGCACGATTGTATAATGGTGTATATCTCCATTCATACGATTTGGTTAAAATAAATAGGGTGATTACAAGATAAGATACCCATGATAAGATTATATCACTAATTACTGTCTAAATTACAAAGATTACGTGAGATTACGTTTATCTAATACCCCATGCAAGCTCAAAAATACGTAGTGACCAGAAACTTGAGACGAATACTAGTGTAAAACCGGCCAGCAAGTGCCTTCATGAAGATGTCCACTACCTCATCAATTGCTGGGATATGCTTGACGATGAGCTATTTGGAGTCAACCTGTTGACAAACATAATCATATATAGTTGAGTTGTATATATATGCTTGGACCTGGTGGTAATGGTAAGATTATCCGCCAAGAAGGTTGCCGACAGGTTGTCACAAAGAAGAACGTGTGTGAGATACATCGAAATGAAGTTCATACAGTAGCTAACTGACCTAGGCAAAAATGGCGGTGAAAGCAAGAGCCCTATACTCGATCAGCATCATGCTAGAGCAAGCAAGAGCCTTCTGCTTGCGATTTCACCCTCACCCAGTCCGTCTTTACCAGCCACTCCGACAGCTGCTCTGACTCCTCCATTTCTCTTGCATGAGCAGCACCAGATTGGGCCGGCAGAAGGGTCATAGGAGCGGCGGCCTGGCCTCATCCTCGGCCACAGTCACCATGACCACGATCATGGAAGGAGGAGTGTGACTGAGCCTGAGTTTCGTTGGAGACGTTGTTAGTGACCGGGGAAGTGGTGGAATCTGTGACTCTTGGCGGAGGCACAACGATGTTGTTGGCACCAGTGGGTGGAGCAGATTCATCATGAAATCTCTCTTCCTCATGAAGAAGGTCGGTTAACTCGTCATAAGAAACAATCTCAATAAGAACATCGATGGTTGCTTTAAAGGGACCATAGGATGCATCAAAACTATGGAGGAGCGAAGCGACGAGATCGTCATCTTGAACAAAGTGATGGCATTCAACGAGTGCAACAACAATGAATCATTTCTTCTCGATATAATCGAGCATGACAAAGATCTTTTTGACAAATTCTGAAGTTGACCTTTCAAATTCATCAGGCGAGCATAAGTTTGAAACTAAAACATGGGGGAGATCATCATCTAGGCATCATAGGACGTAGATCCCTTGGGAACATAACATAGAAGCTTGTTAGATAGAGTAGGGCGTAGCTAGACCAAGACAAAGTGGTTAGCTTTCTGCCAAGCAATGTACTCAGTAGAGAGATCAGCGCCATCTTTTGGAGCGGGTTTGAACTTCTGAAGCACATAAGAGTCAAGGTTATGGGCTTCAAGGATCGACAGAATAACACTACGCCACGAGCAATGCTCTAAAATATGCTTGGTGTTGGGATACCATCAAGCTCCAAGACGGTTTGGCGGCCTTATTGGCGGATTCTCGACGGATAAAATGGTTTTTAGTTATTTTCTTATATTTAACTCTTGAACATATTTAAAACCCATATAATGTAATAAAATATGCATTTTCAAAGTTATTAACATCTTTAAATAAAAAAATATCTTACAAATAAAAAAAAAAACATCACAATCATTTTAATTGTTGCTAGGTTCAAACATAAAATCAAATATAAAATCTCATAAATTAACATGTTCAAATAAATATCACAATACATAATTTCTACATTAACAAAATAAAAACAACAAAAATCAATCTCAAATTCTAAACAAATCTTCAAAGTGCCAAATATCAAGCACCTTTGCGGTGTCTTGGCGGCCAGCCTACGCCATGTCTTGTCGGTGTCTAGGCGGACGCCAAGATCGTTTTTTAGAACAGTGGCCACTAGTAAAAGTTGGTACAATCGAGTTTGATCAAAAGATTGGCAAACTGTATATTTGTGGTGCTATCAGTGGAAAGGAGGATGTTGTTGTTAGACTGGGAAGTATACATGGTGATCGACTATGAGGAGGGCTTCAGGCAAATCGATGGCTAAGGAAGGGGAAGTCGAAAAAAAAATTAAGAGGAGAAACCCTAAGCCCTAGATGTACCATCTAGAGTGTGTAAATCCCAATTCATATGGTTTAGTTACAATATATAGGGTCATTACAAGATAAGATACTTTCAGAATATGAAAACTCAATCGAGAACAAAAACGGAGGTTTTCATTGAAGTAACACAGATGAGAGTTTGTTACAAACGCTACTTGATCTCGATTGAGCAACATAGCTCTTATTTATACACAGAGGAGAGGAGGAGCGTCTAACAACCTTCAACAGATTTACAAAGAGTTGAAAAGACCAAAATACCCTCAAGCTAACACTACTCTACATACCCCCCTCAAGCTTGACTTAGGGAAGAACAAGGCCAAGCTTGGCACACAGAATATGATGTTGATGCGCCCCAAGAGGTTTAGTCATCACATCAGTTGTTTGCAATTGTGAAGAAACATGTGATGTGGCCAGAAATCCTTGTTGAATAAGCTCTCTGATGAAGTGACAGTCGATTCGAACGTGTTTAGTTTGCTCATGATACATGGGGTTGGATGCCATACTTTGTGCTGCTTTGTTATCACAAAATAGAGTCACAGGCAATGACATATTGAGTTTGAGATCAAAGAGCAAACCTTGAACCCCAAATGAGTTCACTTGTTGCATATGACATGCTTCTATACTCACTTTCTGTTGAAGACTTAGAAACAACCTTTTGCTTTTTAGATTTCCATGAGATTAAGGCACCTCAAAGGAAAACGCAATACCCTGATAATGACCTCCCTGTGTCTGGGAAATTACCCCAATCTACATCACTGAAAGCTAAGAGTTTAAAGTATGATATATTAGGATAAGATAGGGCAAGATTAAAGCTTCCGTTCAAATATCTAAGAAGGTAAACAACTGCATTCCAATGAGGTTTGCATGGACATTGCAGAAATTGACTCAATTACTGCATTGTAAATGATATGCCATGCCTAGTGAATGTCAAGTAAAGAAGGCGTCCCACTAACCTTCTATAAACCTCTGGATGGTCAACTGGCTCCCCATCATTAGCAAAGAGTTTGATGCCTCGTTGCATAGGAAAAGATGCAATTTTACACTCCATCATATTTGCATCTTGTAAAATGTCAAGGACATACTTGCGCTGGTTCAACAGGATTCCTTGAGATGATCTAGATATTTCCATACCTAAGAAATAACGAGCAATCCCAAGGTCTTTAATGGTGAAAGTTGAGTACAAAGCATGCTTAGTTAAGGTGATTTCTCTGCTATCATTTCCCATCAATAACATGTCATCTACATATACCAAAGCCACAGTAAATTACTCACCCGCTACCTTTGTGAACGAAGAATAATCATGTAAGGACTAAACAAATCCAAGCTTTCCCAAAAACCTTATGAGCTCCAAATTCCACTGTTGGCTTGCTTGTTGAAACCCATATAATGATTTGTGAAGCTTACAAACTTGTCTAGGAGCAGCTTTAGTATACCCAAGAGGAGGTAACATATACACTTCTTCATCAAGAAAACCATGAAGACATGCATGGTTAACATCCAATTGGTGTAAATTCCACCATTTTGCAGCTGCCAATGCTAAAACAATGCGTACCGTTGAGAGCTTTGCCACATGTGAGAAAGTTTATTTGTAATCTTTGTCCTCTCCACTTGGTTTATACTTAATTTTGTAAATCCACTTGGTTTATACTTAATTTGTAAATCCACTGAGAGCCTATAGCCTTTTTTCCAGGAGGCAGATCTGTAATGGACCAAGTGTAATTGTTTTCCAAAGCATCAATCTCAGCTTTCATAGCCAGCTGCCATTTCTTATCATCTTTGGCTTGACAGTAGGTTCTAGGATCAAAAATAGTACACATGTTGATCAAAGATTGCACATAAGAAGATGACAAATGAGCCAAGTGCTGAATTGAGAAAACTGAAAATGACTGAGAAATAGAATCAGATTGAGTAGGCAACTGTGAGCAGATATATTCTTATAGCCTGTGAGCTCTGTGTATATGCCTCTTAGTAGGCAGATCAATAGCAACATCAACCACTTGACTATCCTAAGATGGAGACATATGAATGACTGGACTAGCAACCTCAGTACTGGATTCCATTCTCAAAGGGGACTGAGTATCATCAACATCAACAATAGAATCATAATGACTTTCAGTATGGACATCTGGCAAGGCAGTAACATGAACAAGAGGACATGGGTTATCAACAGAAGCAGGATTGACTAAGGGCAGCTTATGTTGATGAGGAATATGATTGCCTGATTGAATATGATTCTTATAAGGAAACACAAGCTCTTGGAACTTCACGTGCCTCCTTACTATAAGCACCTGCCTATCCATGTCAAATACTTTAAATGCCTTTTGATTAGGAGGGTAACCAAGGAAAATACACCTTCTAGCCTTAGTTCCCATCTTGTCTTCACATCATTAGGTGGATAAGCATAGCAAAAACATCCCACTATTTTCAAATTATCAAATGTAGGAGGTCTACCATTCAAAATCTAAAAAGAAGAGTTCCAATTTAACACAACATATGGCATTTTGTAAATTAAATAGGTTGCACTAAGCACATATTCACCCCAAAATCTAATAGGAAGTCCTGCATAATGTCTAATAGCACGAGTTGTTTCAATTAAATGACGATGCTTCCTTTCAACCCTACCATTTTGTTCAGGAACTCCTGGGGCAGATCTTTGATGAACAGTTCCATATTGTTCAAATAGAAATGCACATGATCTTTGAGTGAATTCTGTTCCATTATCATTCCTTATGCATTTGACATTGGCATGGAACTGATTTTTCACCATTGCAATAAAAGTTAGAGTCATTCTATACACCTGAGTCTTGTCTTGAATAAAATCAACCCAAGTGGCTCAGGTGTGATCATCAAGAACATTAAGGAAATACTTAGCTCCCACATAGCAACCTCTTTGTAAGGGCCTCATACATCCATATGCACCAATTTAAAAGGAGAATCAGCTATTGAATTACTTGAAGAAAATGACAACTTGTGATGCTTTGTCATATCGCAAGAATCACAAGAAAACTTGTTGAGATCACAACCCTTACACAAATCCAACTGTTTCATCTTAGACACTGAGAGATGACCAAGTCTAGCATGAATCAATTCTAAACTTGCCACTTTATTACAAACACTCTGAAAAGAGTTATTTAAAGTTGAATCAAAACAACTGTCAACATCAAATCTACTAAACTGACTTCCAACTACATTGTCTCTAGCCTTCAAGTAGTATAGCCTTCCATCTTCAATCCCTTTAGAAATGAAGCACTTAGTGGTAAGGCCCTGCAATATGCAGGAGACCGAATTAAAACTAAATTCCAATCTCTGTGCCTTCAAGATCTTTGACACAGACAACAGATTATGTTGAAACTGAAGCATAAACAATATATGAGTCAAACTCAAATATGTAGATAGAATAACAGTGCCAACTTCTTTAACTAGAAAAGAAGTACCATCTGGCAATCCAAGAGATACCACCTTATCCAGAGAGTGTATCTCACAAAAAATGCTTTTGTCAAAACCAATATGATTTGTGGCCCCGACTCTATAATCAAGGACAATTTATTAGCTTTGTGATTGCCAACAAGAAAAGAGAGACTCACTTTACCTACAAAATTGACAAATGCATGATTGACTAATGTATCACCTCCATCCATTGGAGCTTTGCCTTTCATCATTTTCACAATCTCATGAAAAATAGCACTCACCATGCTAGGGTTTGGCTTAACACCTTCTGTCTCCAAGGGATTGTCATACTGATATTCCAATTGTTGTCTCTCTGAAGTAGCTGCAAACTTGCTAGAATTGCTAGAACTACCTTTCTGAAACTAAGCAACACAAATGAGAGTTTGTTACAAAAACTACTTGATCTCGGTTGAGCAACATAGCTCTTATTTATACAGAGAGGATAGAAGGAGCGTCTAACAACCTTCACCAGATTTACAAAGAGTTGAAAAGACCAAAATACTCTCAAACTAACACTACTCTACAAATACGATATGCACAAGATAAGATTATATCACTAATTGCCTAGCTAGATTACAAAGATTATATTTATCTAAGATATACTAGCAAATCTGAACACAACAAAAATCAACGATAGATAACGAGCTAGAAAGCTAAAGACAATATTTGCGTAGCAAGGGATATCGATGAAGCCAACACAAAAACAATGTAATTAACCACATGGCCGAAACTCCCAATGAATATATATACATGTTAGTTATGAATGATCACTCTAGCAATTCAAACAAGAGAGAAAAACATACATGCATACATAGATTGATTGCTTGAGGCCTCCAATAGTAGCAACATCAAAACACTTAACACGCACGCAATGCCTAAAATAGATTTTGAACTACCACTCGAAAACTTCCTTAGGTTCTTGTATAGTTTTTTTTTTCATTAGAAAAGCATATTTCGTAGTTCTTTTGAGAAACATAGACCAATTCTTAAAACCAAACAAAACTTGGAATGAGGACAAATTAAAAGAGTTCCTCCCTGTGGACATCGTCGAATGAATCCTGGAAGTTCATATTCCTACAAATGAAATCGATGATAGACTATACTGAAAACCAAGCAGAAATGGATGGTTTTCAACTGCGAGTGCTCTAGACCATGTCACGAGAACTAGAAGAACCAACCCTGATCCACTCGGTTGGATTTGGAAAATTGATTGTCCGCCAAAAATTAAAAATTTTCTTTGGAAAAACCTACTAAATGGGACTCCCAAAAAGGTGAGATTACAAAGTAAAGGAATTCATGTCCCACTCGAGTGCCCTCTTTGTAACTACAATGGTGAAGATGCTACCCACATCTTTACCGAATGTCAAACGTCTTTAGCCTTTATTGGAAGAATGGATAGACAAATTGAGAAAATAATCCGGAACACGGACAAAGTAGACAAACCTTACAAGAATATAATCACGGATATTTTCGCAAATATCTCGACAGAATAGAAATTGGCCCTTGCCTTTTCCCTTTGGGGCATTTGGTCAATGAGAAACAGAATTCTATTCGACAACAATGACTTTAGGAATCAAGAAGAATGGATAAAAAATATAAAACAATACAAGATAAGTTGGAGAAAAGCACAATCAGAGGAAGAAGAAGATGACACACCCCTACAAGAGTAAATACCCACCAAAATAGAACCAAAAAACCGAAAACTGTAAAATGGAAAAAGCCTGCCGGCGACTTTGTCAAACTCAATTTTCACGGTGCTATGGTTAGTTCGGGCATTGCTGCCTCTGGATTTGTTATTCGTGACAGCCAAGGGTCAGTTCTCTCTTGTGGTGCCCGAGGCCACGATAGGTTGTCCGCGGTGCAAGCAGAGTGTCTCGGTCTTTTGTTTGGACTCCAATAAGCTACGAAGAGGGGATTTTCTCAGCTCGAGGTGGAGGGCGACTGCTTGACGCTGATCAACGTCATGAAGGGGATCTGGCGGTGTCCTTGGGAGATTGAGATGATGGTATCGGATGCCCTCAGCTTCTGTCGCGCTTTCGAGAGGGTCTCCTTTTCGCACACCTTCCGCGAGGGGAACCATGTTGCCGATAGACTGGCGCATATCGGTCTCTCTTCGTCATTCACTGCGGAACGCGTTCCTGCTGAGATTGCTGACATCGTCCGTTTGGACGCTCTTGGGCGATGGGTCAACCGCGGTTGACCATCCCCAAATCCTCGCCTTGTGTCATATATATATATATAGGGAAGCTTTAAAATGTAAAAACTCCTTAACGTGTAAAATATGCTTAACGTGTAAAATGTATTTTTTTTAATCAAAAGGCGCGCTCACCATCGGATTTCAAACGGAGACCAAATACCGGCCTTCTCTCTCGGCCTCCCACACCCACCTCGAGCCACCTCCGGCCACCAACCCCTAGCCGCACTCGAGCCCGCCGCTGTGCGCACCTACCGAGCCCAGACGCGCCCAGCCGCGCCCACGTCTCGCAGCACCGTCGAGCCACCAGCAGCTGCGGTTGTCGGCCTCCAACGCCACCCACGAGCCACCTCCGGCCACCAGCCACGACCAGCTCGAACCCCCTCCCTCAGGCGCACCCCCCGAGCCCGGAACGCCCATGGTTCGAGCCCAGCTGAGCTCACACCGAGCCCATCTCTCCCGACAGACCTGTTCGACGTTTTTGGCTCGATATACCTTCGAAAACCCGATTTTCTCTTTGTTTCAACACGAATTTGGTATGATTTCTAACCCTAAACTTGTTTATTACAACTATTTAGATTGTTTGAATGATTTAGGTTGAGATTGAAAATCTAGGGTTTGATTTAGGAGCGGAATTTGGGGCTTTTTGCCAAAAGCCAAATTGATTGAAATTGATGATATGGTTGTGTTGTTGGGTTGATTTTGAGCTAATTTCATGTTCATATCATTGTCAAATTGTTTATGGATCATGAGCTAATTGAATTTTAGAATTTTAGATTGCGATATGTTTTAGAATTTGGGGCTTTTGCCAAAAGCCAAATTGATTGAAATTGATGATATGGTTCTGTTTTTGGGTTAATTTTGAGCTAATTTCATGTTCATATCATTGTCAAATTGTTTATGAATCATGAGCTAATTGAATTTTAGAATTTTATATTGCGATATGTTTTAGAATTTGGCGCTTTTTGCCAAAAGCAAAATTGACTTAAATTGATGATATGGTTGTGTTGTTGAGTTGATTTGGAGCTAATTTTATGTTCATAGCATTGTCAAATTGTTTATGGATCCTGATCTAATTGAAGTTTGGAATTTTATATTGCGATTTGCTTTAGAATTTGGGTTTTTTTGCCAACGGCCAAATTGACTGAAATTGATGCTATGGTATTGTTGTTGGGTTGATTTGGAGCTAATTTCATGTTTATAGCATTGTCAAATTGTTTGTGAATTATGAGCTAATTGAATTTTAAAATTTTATTGCAATATGCTTTAGGTCGATTAGATTCTTCTATTTTAGCATAAAAATCATAATTTAGCCTATTAGCTCAATTGGTAGAGCAATGTGCGTTTGCACAAAAGATGTGGGTTCGAATCCCACATAGGTTACATAATAGACAAGGACACAACAATCCCCAATTGTTAATATGCACATTCTAATCCGCAATTGTTAATCATGCTCAATTTTATTTTTGCAGTTTATGTTCTTATATTTGCACTTTAAAGTTGCACAAATGCACTTCACAGTTGCACAATTGCACTTCACAGTTGCACAACTGCATTTCACACTTGCACAAATGCATTTCACATTTGCACAAATGCACTTCACAGTTGCACAAATGCACTTCACAGTTGCACAAATGCACTTCACAGTTGCACAAGTGTATCTTACTTTTGCACAATTGTAGTTTAAATTTGTACAATTGTATCCTACTTTTGCACACTTGTATTCTAAATGTGCACATTACAATTTTATTTTTACACTTTATGTTCTTATATTTGCACTTTACAGTTGCACAAAAGCACTTCACAGTTGCACAAATGCAGTTCACATTCGCACAATTGCACTTCACAGTTGCACAACTGCATTTCACACTTGCACAAATGCATTTCACATTTGCACAAATGCACTTCACATTTGCACAAATGCACTTCACATTTGCACAAATGCACTTCACATTTGCACAAGTGTATCTTACTTTTGCACACTTTTCTAAATGTGCACATTTCAATTTTATTTTTGCACTTTATGTTCTTATAGTTGCACATTACAATTTTATTTTTGCACTTTACACTCTTATTCATGAAGAGAAACATAGTACTTGTAAACGATAAACATAGATAGCCTATACGGGATTTGAACCCGCATCTTTGTGCGTAGGCACATTGCTCTTCCATTTTGAGCTAATAGGCTAATGATGTATTTGAGTTGCAGCTAATTTAACCTCCACATTTATCTGTATCAATTACTAGAATAAATGCCATTAAGAGAGAGACCAAAAAAAAAAGTGAAAGCCAACTCAAATTCTTTACTCTTCCAAATACTAAAATGATTATAGACACTTTGTGTTGTCATCTCATACCATTTCCTTGGAATTCCACCAGGAAGCGGAAAAAGGCAACTTATTTGAAAATGACAAAGAAATAACATTTTTATTCAGAATAGAAAAACACAAACCCCCATTTTCCCAAGAGAAGAGTAAAAAACTTTTAAGATTTAACCAAACCAACAATATGCATCAGCCAAACAAGTAAAAGGGAAAAGGGGAAACAAACCAACCATCCATCAAATCCCACAGAAACAACATGCTCACTCAGCCTCTGACTTGCATCATTGAAATGTTCCTCAACACTGAGAAATCAGCAGATGCTATTGCAAAGCTACAGATTCAATAGACTCAAACTATAGAGCAATAGACTTAAGCTAGAGATTCACCGGTTGCTACCGCAAAGCTACAAGATTCACCAGATGCTATTGCAAATCTCACACCAGATGCAAAAGACTCAAAACTTAATATATGAGGTTTATATGGCTGACACCAGATGCTACTGCAAAGCTACAGAGAAAAAATATACACAAATTTCAAACTTAATATGCGATGTTTATATGGCTTCTTGTTCGAATCCTAAGAAGCCATATAAACATCGCATATTAAGTTTGTTTTATTTTCTATCAGTGCGTCGAATCGATTAATATAAGCCGATTTATATGAGTTTGTGATTCTTGCTGACTGAGTCACGTACTTAAAATTTGCCACTCATATTGCATCGCTCCTAAAATTATTACTTTTAATTGTATGTCACCTTCTATTTTATTTTCTCTAATTCATTGGATTTGGTAGTGTGTAAGTATTTCCAAAGGTTTTTCGCCTAGTGTTTCGATCTCATATATAGCTTATTTCATTTGGGAGACCAAGGTCTTTAAATATTCATTTCTTGCCCAGTTGCCCTCAATCTTTCGAAACGTTTTGCACTGTACAATTTCGCTAAAACTTGGTAAATAAATATTTAACAAGAGTCAAGGATAGTGATATATCAGGATGTTCTTGACTGATGGTCTAAGCCAGAACTAGTCATCACCAAATCCTAGTATAAAATAAATGTTGAACTTGAGAGGAAAACAACATGATCAAGAATGATCAACTGTAATAGAATTTCTGTATTGATTGAACTGATTAACACCAGCAACAATCAACTTATATAACATTGCCTATGTACATGAAATGCCCAAAATTCCATGTTGTTAATTAGGACAATTGAGGGCGTTAGTGTTTCTAGTAAAGTTAAGAGGAAGTAAACTCTCGGAACATGATGGTTTGCCCGATGTTTGGAAGATATACGGACTGACATCAGGTTAAGAAGTGACCAGATGTTACACTTGTATTTCGAATTTGATGTCAAACACGTAATCGAAGCAGAACCTGTGGTTTTGCTGAACAATTAAATTGGAATTGTAGTGATGGGCGGCAAAGGAATCAATAATCCTTAGTCCTTATAATGGAATAGGTCAACGACACTCCATTGGAATTAGATCGTGTTGTGAATTTTTGCGAGTGAATATCATTAAAAAGAAATAGAGTGAATAATAGGAAATAAAAGATTTCTGTGTTTTGACAAGAACCGCGCAGAATACCTCACAGAGAAAAAACCTCTATACAACTAGGGTTTCTTTATTTTGTGATGCTTTGATGTATACAATTATTCCAACCCTACAAACCTCTATTTATAATAGAGAAACTCCTATAGATGACTCTATAAACGAAGCTAGATATAGATAAACCTACCTTATCTAGAATCTATTGTAGATAAACCATCCACAATAATCTTTTTATGGAAAAATATCTTCTATAGATAAGACTTTCTAAAGATAGATCTAGATAATTAATTGTCTCAAACAACAATCTCCACCTAGACAAATAATCTATATTTATAGCAAGGAAAGAAAACATCTCCAGGACCTTGTCTGTCCCATTTCTTCCTGTGCTCATGGGGCTTCTCACTCGACTAACATCGAGTCATATGAACCAAATTCAAGCAATACTTCAACTTGTCTGCAGTGAATGGCTCGGTTAACAGATTTGCAACATTATGAGATGGGTGAACTTTCTCTAAGATGATCTCCTTGAACGTTACAAGCTCCCTGATCATGTGAAATCTCACATCAATGTGCTTCGTTAGAGCATGATATACCTGGTTCTTAGCCATATATATAGCACTCTGATTATCAAAACATATCTCAAGTTCACCTTGCTCAACACTCAGTTCCTTCATAATTCATTTGACCCATAATGCTTCCTTGGATGCCTTTGCTAAAGCCATATATTCCGCCTAAGTAGTAGAAAGGGCTACCATGGACTACAAAACAGATCTTCAACAAATATAGCCCCCCCCCCCCCCCCCCCCCCCATCAAGAGTAAAGACCCTTTAGTGGACCTTCGATTGTCAAGATCACTAGCATAATCTGAATCAATGAACCCTTTGACTAAAAGACCACTTTTTGTTGCCACCAAACATGATCTCATGGTCAACAATACCCCTCAAATACCTAAGAATCCACTTGCATGCATTCCAATGTTCCCTCCTAGGATTAGACATGTACTTGCTGAGTTGGCTAACATATTGGGCCAAATCATGTCTTGTACACACCATAACATATATCAAACAACCAACTGCACTAGCATAAGGAACTTTGGACATATTTATGATTTCTTCATCAAACTTCGGACACTGATTGGAGGAGAGATTGAAGTTGTAAAGGAGCGCTAACAAATTTGCATTTTGCCATGTCAAATCTGTCAAACGCTTTCTTAATAAATTCTTTTGAGATAGCCACAATCTCCCATTATTTCTATCTCTGTGAATTTCCATACTAAGGATCTTCTTTGCAACGTCAAGATCCTTCACATCAAACTCTTTTCCCAACAAGGCTTTAAGCTCAATAATATCATCAACGTTGATCTCAACAATGAGCATATCATCAACATATAGAAGCAAAAGTAAAGAGGATCCATCATTAAGATATTTCACATAAACGCAACAATCATACTCACATCTTTGGTAGCCAGTTCGAAGCATATATGAGTCAAACTTCTTGTACCATTGCCTAGGAGCCTGCTTCAAACCATACATTGACTTTCTCAAATTGCATTCCAGGCTGGATAAAACCCTCTGATTACTCCGTGTAAATCTCTTTCTCCAAATCACCATGAAGGAAAGTAGTCTTCACATCCATTTGCTCAAGATGTAAATCTCAACTAACTACTAGTGCCAACACCAATCTAATAGAAGTGTCTCAAACCAAATGGGCAAATATTTCATCATAATCAGTTCCATTCTTTTATGAGTAGCCCTTTGCTACTAAGCGTGCCTTGTAACTCACCTCTTCTTTGTGTAAGTCACCTTGTTTCTTCTTGAACATCCATTTTCACCCAATAGCCTTCTTCCCTGTCGGAAGACTAACTAGCTTCCCTGTCTGATTCTTATATATTGAGAGACTCCATATCTTCTATCATAGAACCTACCCTTCCTTTTTTCTTCTAACTTTGAATAGCATCATGAAAGTTAGATGGATCATTTGTCAATCTCTTCACCAAGCTCCACCTCCACTGTCTTAGGATAAGCCTTTGTAACCACATACCACTCAACTTCTTTGGCCTGTTGAAGCGTATACTTCTCATCAAATACAACAATTCAACTCATCACTCGTTTCTTAGCAACAGGGTCCCAATACTTGAAACCCTTTACACCTTTCTCATTTCCCAAAAAAAATGTATTTCGTAGACTTTGCATCCTGTTTCGTTCTCTCGTCGCTTGGAATAAACACATATGCAGGAGTACCAAAAATCTTTAGATTTGACGAATCTAAATCTAGACCAGTCCATACTTTCTTAAAGACTTTCCGATCTAGAGAAATCCATGGTGATCTATTCATCAGATAGACCCTCATGCTCACTACTTCTGCCTAGAAGCTCTTTGCAAGCCTTGCTTGAAACCTTATGCAATGATCCTTCTTTGTAATTGAACAGTCCATCGTCTTTGAAACACTATTTTGTTGTGGTATCTTTCGGACGGTAAAGTGTCTATGACTGCCATGCTCTTTACAAAAATGTTAAAACTTTGTGTTAGTGTATTATGTGCCATTATATGATCTCAGATACTTCGCCTTCCTCCCTGTCTGGTTCTCTACCTTTGTCTTCCACAACTTAAACTTGCTGAAGACCTCAGATTTGTGTTTCATGAAATACACCCAGACTTTCCTTGAATAATCATCAATAAAGGTAACAAAGTATCTGATTGAGTTGGCCCCCACACATTAAAATGCACGTAATCAAGCAGGCCACCTATATTGTGTTTGCCTGTCTTGAATGATACTTTTGACTATTTTTTCCATCACATAAAACTTGTAGAAATCAATCTTACAACTCTTACACCAGCCAGAAGACCTAACGTATGAAGCTCAGTCATGTTGTGTTCGTCGATGTGGCCAAGGCGCATGTTCCATACAGTTGTACTATCAGGCCCAGGCTCCATAATTGCAGCTCCACCTACCATTTTATTCCTTAACAAGAGATAGATATTTCTAAAAGTAAGTTTCCCCCTCATTACAATCATGGCTCATTTGCTCGCCTTCAAACCATCATTGATTGTCTTGTAACGTAACCTATTTACATGTAATGTGCCCAAAGAAATCAGATTCTTCTTGAGATCTGGAACATGACATACACCATCAATGTCCGAACTACACCATCATGCATCCTGAGTTTGATATGCCCGATTCTTACAACATTACACGACTTGTCGGCTCCCAATCGAACATAACCAAAACTTCCTAACTTGTACATCTTGAACCAGTCTTTGTTCGATGTCATGTGAAATGAAAAACCATGATCCAATATCCATAAATCTGAATATCTTCCCGACGTCACTTAGAGCATATCTGAGTCTTCTTTCTGTACTACATTTGCTAATTTCGAAGACGAATAATATGTCTTCCCCTCGTACTTCTTCTTCCTTATTGAACAATCACGCTTAAAGAGACCTTCCTCCTTGCAGAAGTAACAAGTAATTGCCTTTTTCCTTCTAGACTTCGATCTGGACTGTCTGTTACCCCCATCATGCTTCTCTTTCTTCCTTCCTCTTCCCTGGTTGGCTTTAACGTACAACTCTTCGCTTTAGGAACCTTCGCTATTGGAATTTTGATGTCGATCATGTTGAGAAAGCAATGTCTTATTCACCATATCCAGGGTTATTGTCTCCTTTCCTTCTGTCAACATCATCACCAAATTCTCAAACAAAGATGGTAGAGAACAAAACAGGTCTTTGCTTTGTTTTCATCCTTAAGTTTTACATCCAGTTGTGCCAAATCCCCTATAACTTGGTTAAAAGTGTTGATGTGTTTTACCAAGTCAGAGGCTTCCATCATCTTCAACCCATACAATCTTTGTTTTATACAATTTGTTGGACAACAATTTTGACATATACCTATTCTCCAATTTCACTCAAATCTCTTGCGAGGATTTGAGATCAAATACATGGTATATCACCTCATCCACCAGACAGAGTCGAATGATCGACGCCGTCTTTTCCTGCATCTCCTCCTAGTCTTCATCTTACACTGCCTTGGGCTTTATCTCCTTCAATACCTTTAACATTCCCTGCTAAGTCAGCAGATCCTTTGCCTGTCATTATCAAAGACCAAAATTTCCAATGCCATCGAAACGAGGAACCTCGAATTTTGCATCAGATTTCATCATAACCTGGCGCTTTAATACCAATAGTTGTGAATTTCCACGAGTGAATATGATTAAAGAGAATGAGAATGAACAATATGATACAAAGGATTTCCGTGTTATGGCAAGAATCGCGCAGAACACCATGTAGGGAAAAAAAACTTCTTTACAACTAGGGTTTCTTATTATTGTGATGTTTTGATGGATACAATAATTCTAACCCTACAGGCCTTTATTTATAATATAGAACCTCTTATAGATAATCCTATAGATGAACCCAGATATAGATAAACCTACCTTATCTAGAACCTGTTGGAGATAAATCATCCACAGTAATCCTTCTACAGAAAAATATCTTCTATAGATTAGACATTCTAAAGATAGTTCGAGATAATTAATTGTTTCAAACAACAGATCGAAATTGCTCTTGACAATAAGTGATTCAGTAATAATGTAATTGAATGCAATGAAAATAACAAAATGTGTTTGGATTGATAGTCAAGGTTCTTCAGTTATATCCAGCCCCCATTTGGCAATGCAATTGGTAGCTTTTCCAAACTTTTTGTTTAATATTCAATAGTTTTAACTAAGTTAAATATAATATTTTAGTTTAATTAGCTTTTAAAATAGGATTTTCAATAACTACTAACCCCATACTTTTCATAATATTTTTGTATTTACAAATCTATTCATTTTCTCCTATCTCGTCAATTAGTTTGTATTGACTACTCTATCAGTTGGGTCACACAACACCTTACTAGCGTATGAACACTTATTTAACTAGTAACTAGTTACTATATACAATTGATTCATCAGCTTCAGCTACCCTATCAGTTTCAGCTATCTCATCAGCTCTTTATTACCAAACAAACCCATAAATGAAAACAAGAAGCAAATAGAAATAAAACCCTAGAATTAAATGAATCTAGTCAAGTCCTAAACCAATAAGGATAATGACTCCTTAAATTAAATAAATCCTAATTAATTCATAATAAATGAAATAACTCCGAAAATCATGTTTTTAACCTCTAAAATAATTCTTAAAAATAATTCAACAAAAGTCGAAAAACAGTTGGAAATCGGCGTTTCAGGGAAGCCAAGCCCACACGGGCCGTACTACCATACACACAGGCCGCCTAACCCGTCTATGAAAATGGCTCATCGGACATCGGGTGCATACAGGTCGTGTCACTGGTTACCCAGGCAGTGTTGCTCCTCTTGCGTCTAAGGCTCTCGTCTTCAACAATGTAGTCCATCGAGATGTCAAGGGTTGATCAATGGTGGCTCTTGATCATAGGAGGGGGGTTTGGGTGACATCTTGGATCATCTTAGCTCGAGTTTAAGTTATCGGACAATCGAATGACACCTTCATCTTGTCCTCCAAAACCTTCAGAGTTATCATCAATCCCTTGTCATCACCTTGGGAGATTCAGATGATCAATTATAATGCGCTCAAGGTCATGAAGAATATCAACAACCCTCAATACTTTTCATTCATGATTTCATGTATAGAATGCGACCAGGCTTGCGACTTAATGGTACAGTAAGACTCAATATGATTGTAATTTGTAGCCCTGGGGTCTAGGGACTTCAATTTATAAAGCATTCAAGTTGTGTTGTACAATCCCTTCATCACACGACCATGAATCAAAACGATTGAATCTTGTTATGCCAGTAAGAAAAATTCAACGGAAATTTCGCGTGGTAACCCTGAGGTTTAGCCTATTTCGCGTGGTAAACAAGACTTTTCAATATTTCGCGAGGTAACCCTGAGCTTTTGAAATTTTTTGCGTCGCACCCAAAACCAGGGTTTTGATATAAAATCGTTAGTTTTAACTTTTATAGGGTTAAATAATGTAATACTAAAAAAGTTTGTGGAACCTTTTGAAAAATCAAGCATCTTCTTCTAAAGAGAAGAGAGGCATGATACGATCCAGAGGGAGCAATAGCCCATAGGCGATTGGAGAGAGGAGGCCAGAGGCGATTGGAGAAGCGGAGGGAGGCGATAGGTGACTGGTGGCTCCGGCAATGGTGGCGACTGGTGACTCCGGTGGCTCCGACAGTAGTGACGGCTCCGATGGTGTATGAAGGCGACTGTGGTGGATTGAGAGTTAAAGAGGAGTCTGAGATCTCGAACGACTTTGAAAAGGTACGAAATTTCTATTCCATTTCACAAATTAGTTATTATATATTGATTGAGATGAGTGAACTAGGTACGAAATTCAGACCAATTCACGGTTTGAAGCTTGTAATTTGAAATTTGAAATTTTAGGGTTTAGGTTCCAAAAAATTGGGGATTAAGCTGATGAGCTCCCTTGTTCATAGGATTTTTGAGATTGATTTGTTAATGTGACTGTTCTTCTTTTATAGTTGGACATTTTCATGCAATATATGTACCTATCAACATATATTGTTTCTTATGATTTTGCATATTCTATGTCTGATTGTGCAGATTGTAAATTCTTGTTTATACACCAGATTTGCAAATAGTGCATGTTGTTAATGTGCAATTGTTGCATACTCCTGACTTCTGACAGTCATTTCAACTTGCAAAATTTAGCTATTAATTCGTTGTTAATGTCCGGGGGTGATAGGAGTCTTGAATCCTATCACAGGTTGGATCTTAAATCTTGTAACAGGTTGGATCTGCTGAAATGTTGGGTGCAGATATTTTACGGTTCCACATTACTGTCAATACATGGTCCATAACAAATACTTTTTTTTTTTTGCATCTGTTAGTTAGATTTTCATTTCTTTTTTATGGTGTAGTTAGGTTCATTTCTTTTTTATGGAGGATATTTATTATCTTTAGTCATCAAATTTTTTGAGCCTATTAGCTCAAATGGGAGAGTAAAGTGCTGATGCACAAAGACGTGGGTTCGAATCCCACATAGGCTTTGTTGAATTCATGAACCATTTTAGTAATCTAACTATTTAAGTGAATCTTGTAGTTGGAATTAGTAAGTTAAATGCATTATCTTGAACATATTTTATTTTCCTTTTCAAATTGTAGGTGTGTGGAGACTTTGGAGAGTTGGAATTATCTCAAAGCTACTGCTGCATTTCAGACAATTGGCCATCTTATAAAAAATCAGCAAGCACTTGGTTACTTGAAAAAAACTACACATAACCATGAGATTTAAAAGCCTATGTGGGATTTGAACCCACATCTTTGTGTACGAGCACACATCGCTCTACCATTGGAGCTAATAGGCTTGAAAATTGTTAAGATATAGGAAACATAAGCATTTACACACAATGCAAGATGTATATCAAAGCTTACCCAATGCTCAGTTGGCTTGTATCTTGCCATCAGCTATTAAAAATTCAGATGTATATCATAGCTTACTTAAAGCTTAGTTTCACTTGTATATTCATGTTTGTTTACAAATTAACCAATTAGGCTATGAAACTCTTTTTTTAAGGTGAAAAAAAAAATTGCTTTGGGTAAGAGACACCATGTATAAAAGAATATCAGAAGCTATCAACTTCTCAATAGGCATAAACGTTAAAAAATTATGGTACAAGGAGCAGCTTTACTTGTGTTGAATTGTTGAGAGAACACTTGCTTTAACACAGACAAAGACCTTGAATTCATATTTCCACTTTGGAGTCCAATATTCATAAATTCATATTATGTGCAGTGGGTTAGTGGCAGATTCATATTATATGTGTTAGAGAGTTTTGCTGAGGGAATTTAATGGTGATCTTTATCTATTACACACTTCCTGTGTTTACTTGAACTACTACCTACTGTTTTTAAACCTCTTGCTTCTCTTTGATTATATATTTTTTTAAATTTACTGTGATTTCGTTTTCTTGCTTGGCTACCTCTGTATGATAGCAACAGCTAAAAAAAAATTCAAGGCTTACCTTAGGCCAAGTTTTATACAGGAAAAGGTAGATAAATCCTATCAAACTCCTCTTCAAGGAAGGATTGTATATACAAATCTCTAAGGAGGGATTGCTTTTGCAACATTTTGTGGTCATGTAATAGAAGTTTTCAAAATTATTTTGCTTATTACTATTTGTATATACTCCGTATACTACTTTTTAAATCTATATAATTATTCTACTTCAAGTTATATACTTAACTTTATTCTAAATCAATTGTCTTAAAATCCTATGAACAAGGGAGCTTACCTTCATGAATGAAACAGACATCTGTATTTGTGAATGGAATCAGTATTATATATACCCACATCTGTATTTGATTGGAGAATGAATGAAACACACAAATTACCTTCACCTCCTACAATGGTGTAGTGCATATTGTAAAAATTTCGGATCCCTAAACCAAAAAAACCCTAAACCAAAACCCTAAAATTTATGATTCGAAATTGGAAGCTTAAAGCCATGATTTGGGTTGGATTTCACATGTATATCAGTAATCCCAGTCAATAAGAAGTAATTTGATAGATGTGATTTTGAAATTTGGGGAAAAACCAACTGAAAATTTTCGAACGAAGCAAGAACACACCTTAGCCCGGAGTTACCAGTTGCCGCCTGCGCCTAGCTCCGGTCACCGCCTGCCCACCGCCGCGCCACTCGCCGTCGGTCTCCGTCCCGCTGGAGTTACTCGCCGCCGGCCTCTGCCCTCCCTCTGCAATCGTTCTCTCTCCTGTATCGCGAGTTGCGATTCTTGTGTTCGATGAATCTCTCTTCAATGGTTCAAATTATTGATTTTTATGAAATGCCTCCACAAAATTTATTAATATCACAATACTAACCCTCCTATAAATTTAAAACACAATTATTAGACAAATTCAAACCTTTGGGCGCGAGACAAAATATTTCGAAACCACAGGGTTACCATGCGAAATATCCGAAACCTTTGTTTACCACGCGAAATAGGCTAAACCTCGGGGTTACCAGGCGAAATTTCCGAAAATTCAATCATTCAACACTGCAAGAATCACCATCACTCTCATTCACTGATTTCACTCTCTGATGTTTCTGTCTTCATTTTACCTCTTAGAAGTTGCAGATGGCCCAGATGGGTCATAAGGAAATAAATCCAGGAAAAAACAAAGGACATTATATTACAATATCAACATCTTGCTTTAGAACCCCTGTAAAATTCACCAATGGACAGCTTCAAAAACAAAGATTTCCTGTACAGTAGTTCAGTGCAGAGAGACTTTTAAGGCGAACCCAACTCAAAAAGTGAGTAAAATTTCACCTTGAACTTAAAGGTCACTCTTTCAGAGTAGCACCATCTTTGTTCAGGATTTGTGACATGCCACCGCCTCCTTGTCTGAGCAGCTGCTCTTTCATCTCTCTGTAGCTCTTGAGCTCTACAAGTGCATCAGCTGTCGTCATTGGAACTGTGAAAATAGACGAGACCATTTTTGAACGGGAAGGAGCTTCTTCCAATCTTTGACCTTGGTAATGGATGCTTTCTGGCTTGGAAGCGATTTGTGAAGGAGAAGTTGTAGAGTTACCAGCAACGTCATCATGAAGAGGTGGGGCCTTTTTCAGCATGAGTACAAGGGCACCCACAGCAGCATCTTGGGATTTCCTAAGAGGAAAGGACCCCCCAGCTTCAAATGGTTCGCTTGGCCGTCTTCTAGGATCATAAGATCCAGGCCTGCAAAAATCACACAAACAGTTGGAGCACTTTGTGAAAACGAGTACCCAGATCAGCATAATATCTTGATAAGAGCAGTTGCAATTCAGTTTCAGTTTCAACATCATGGCAGCAGAGGGTTTTGTTCATATAAAAAGTTCACCACCTACCATGTTTCCTACCTTTCAGGATTTATCAGACACTTGCCTGTCTGCAGGTATTTTTTCGGTAGTAACCATGAACACTAGGCAGCAATTTGCAAATTTTTACTTGACAGTCTATTGTCCTGCTAAAAGACAATTTGCTTTGGTCCAGAATTTCCAGGTAAATGAACAATTAGGCTGTCTTTTAGCGTGATCATTTTTTGACTTATCCAAGTGATGAAACTGCATAAAATATCTGATGGGGAAGTCATGCAAAATACAGTTCATATCTGTACTTCCAATCTCGTATGAATGAAGTGCATTAAGTGGTACTTTGTGCAGATTTGTATGGATGTCATTACAAATGCTCCAACTATTCAAGCAATCGTTCATCTTTACATTTACATCATCAGTGTTCTAGGGTAGAGAAAAGAAGGTATATTTTTATAATTTTTTTCACTAACAATGCTCCTACTGTTCAAGCAACCGTTCATCTACACACACAGAGCGATTCATATGAAAACGACCCTGAGCTTTTAGGCTTATGGTACTTTTCAAGTGCCATACATTAAAGTTCATTTTGTTCACGAATAAGCATCAGTTTAGGAAATGGATGGAAAAAAACAACAAAATTGTGAAACATATCCTTGTCTGCTCCTCACCCTTTCCCCTCACATTTCTCCTGTCAGTATGTCACATTATATGTATTTTCAGTTAGAGTAGTCTAATCTTTAAGTGGTAATGATTGTCTATCAATTGTGAAATCTATTATTATATATAATAAAGGAGAAGTCGTCTATAACACATGACACATTCTCCTTAATCGTAGTAGTTTTAATCAATCAAAAAAATTTCTCTCTTAATCAATTTTAAGATAATAGTTTCCGAATGTTTAAGATATAGATATATTTTAGAAACATTTTACCTTATTTTGTAAGATTTGGATAAAATTATAAAAAAAAAAATTAATTTAATGCACTTATTCAATACGTGGTATATAGCATATCTTAAATAGCATTTTTTTACTGTTTCTATCTTCAATTAATCTAATTCTATCCATAATCCATAATTATTATTTAAAAAAAAAGTATATATTGCATGAGATATGGAAACTTCAAGTTAAAATAATAAGTTGACTAAGGTTTATCTTTAATTTATATAATAAAAGATCAAATCATTTATACTTATAAAAATTAAATAATCAATTATAATTACATATTCTCAAGACAATTTTTTTTCCAAAGAAGTTATTTGGGTTTAATATATTAATATATTATGAGATTTATTTAGATTTAAACTTTGGTTTATTTTAGAATTATAGATCTGAATTACTAGAATGTGTATTAATATAAAATTTATTTAAATATTAAAAATTGAAAGAATAGATATGTATATATTATAAGAATTCCGTTTCATTCTATGTTAATTACGTAACAATTAAGAAGTATTGAAAGAAATCAATTAGTTGAATGAACGGGGTATGATATCAGCTTTATTTTAAAAAAATGCACACGGTGCGGGTAGTGAACTAGTGCTCATATAGTCATATATGACACTTGTAAAAGGAGGGACAACATATTAAGGCAGCATTGATCAGTATTGATTCGTGAGAATTATAATTTTTCATAATTAGTATGAATGAGGATTGAGGAGCCTATACAGGTTCATCTCCCCTCCCAAGTTCTACTAAATTTGCTCACATGAGTAACAATTCAGAATCCATTGGAATCGTTAACAAGAGATCAGTATCCAGTAGAGTCAATTAAGGCAAGATTATCAAGTTATGGAAGACGTCTAACCTATAATGATTTCAAAGTTGTGAAAACAGATAGGGAAAATCTATATAGAACATTAAGACAAAAGGCTAGTTTACAAAGGGAAGATATCAAACATATAAGACTTCTAATTAGAAGTTTCTGTCATAAAAAATTAAGACTTCTAGTTACAAGTATGAGGTGATCAACTCCTTAATTGAACAGATTTCACCTAAAACAACTCCAAGAAATTCACAAACACTATTCCCGTTGAATGAAAGCAACATTCAACTTCAAACATATACCAACATGTTGCTGATCAAATTAGCTGAAGAATAGAACTTTTTGCACCAAAAATTACCTATATTTGCAATTCAAATCTCTCAAGGCTACTGTATTAAAATGCAACATTAAAAGGTAAGAGAGTAAAGAAATTTGACAGGTAACAGAAGAATCTGGAAACCAAAACAGCAAAACAGAAGAAACTAAACAAAATTAGATAGCAGCACTGAATATCCATGTACCTGCTGCCTGGATCAATCAGGTCATCGTCATCCACAGCAAATGGGCAAGTAAACTCATAATCATCATCCTGAATGGATAACCTACTAGAACTCCTAGAGATTGAAACCTGTGGAGAACTGTTGGATGATATCCTTATACCCGAATAACTCCCACTCCCATCTCTCCCAAGAGGAAACTACAGTAAGACAAGACAGTCATGTGACGATAGATTTGCAGGTTTATCTGAAAGGTAAATTAATCTAATCTGATACGATCAAATAATACAGTACCTTCTCACCCATCAAACCGTCTGCACCTGATGATTTCTCAGTCTTTATTTCAGGTTTTGTTACTTTGAGTGGTGGAGAAGGTGGCATAAGATGCTTATTAGATGAAATCAGGGGACCAGGTGCCCTTATTGCAGGTATCCTAACTGGAGCGCTTTCACATCGGAAGAGAGTCCGGGATGAATTACCACCATGGTTGTAAACCGGAGAAGGGGAGTTGGAAGGAGAAAATGCAGGCGAAGGCCAATTCTCATCAAACCCAACATATTTCATTTTAGGTTGAAACTCCTGCAGATGATGCGGTAAGCTCATGGGTGGCATCCGAGACCTCGATTTAGAGACTGAAGCCTGAGAATCGGAGTATGTCGGAGACGGAGAAGGGAAAACTGATGGAGGAGAAGCACGATAAGTGCCATAGCTCCAGCTATGCTGCCTTGAAAATGGAGAAAAAGATGGTGAGCTCTGAGAAACTGGCAGTGAAGGGAACCTCTTGAGTGGATCTGCTAATGGACTGCCAACATAATCTGCTATAAACTGGGGAGACATGGGGGCAGAAGGCTCAGTGTTCAGGTTAGTCACTGAATTATGATATGATACCCATAGGCAAAGCCGACCAGACGAAGTATCCACAGGGGTGAAGCAAAATCTTTTCATATCAGCCTCTTCTTTACGAGTAAATGGCTCCACGAATGAGCTCACGCGGTGTGTTAGCGTATAATTCCGGATTTGGCCAGACGAGATGAGCTCCCTGAACAGTTTATAAGCTGGCAAAAGCCTAACAGTAGCATATAATGATCTCAGAAGCAATATCGATTTCTTATACAGTATGTGCAAATTTGCACCAGATCTCTTGCTTGTACTACCAGTATCACTACCTTTTCTATTCTCATACTGCACCATCCATCTCTCTATAACCTTTTCAGAGCGAAAATCCTCCTCTGGATTCATGTAACTCAGATTCTTAACCACATCTCTCTTGGATGAATCATGAGTAACTGATCTTTGAACCAAGACCACATCAACCACCATAGGATCCAGATTGCTCTGTCGCCAGAAATCAATGTTTTCCAGTGCAGCAGGGCACTCCCTAAGAGCTAAATTGAACCACTTATCCCTCGGCCTATGACTCGAAGAAGAAGAGGAGGATGAAGAAGGAGATGAAACAGCCTGATCACCACTATAGTTACGAGAAGACACATAAGGAGCTCTCGATTCGAGTATTATATGAAGCGTCTTGGCGAAAAACTCGGTGATTATTTGTTCCTTCTTTGCATTATCAGAGTGAACATTACCATGAGTGAAAGCCATAACAATCAAGCAACAGTAAAAGCAATCGCACGCCCAACAGTAGGGGGAGAAATGACAAATCCGGAAAAAAGATAAAACCTTGGAGGAGAGGAAATCGCGAGTGATTACTGATGAACTCAACTCAGGTATCAAAATTTCACCTGGAAAGGATTAATAGTTCCTCATGAAACAGCCAAAACCCCGGAATTTCATAGAGCTGTATAATAATAATCGATCAACAGACAAAACTCAAAAGAAAGAGGACAAGAACAGAGATGAAATATGGATGAGAGAAGGAAAGACGGAGATAAACTTACTGACTGGGAAGCCCTGGCGAAAATCGAAGAAATGGAAGAACCCTAGAGGGGAAAGTAGGTACTTTTTTAGCAGAAAAAAGTACAGAGAGAGTTAAAAAATGAAAGGTAAACGCCGATCAAGCACTTGCGAGTTGGAATCGAGATAGAGAAGTGGAGATGGCGGAAAGCAGAAACGGAGCTGAGGTGTTCAGCATCTGGATGGCGAATTAGGAAGAAGCAGCAAGGGTAGATGAAGATTCGGAGGGGGTCGAACGGGAGAGGGAGAGGAGGCCATGGGGGATTGGGAGAGTTGCAGAAGCAGCCCACAGGACGGAGGCCCAGAGGGTGGGAGAGAAAAGGGGCTAATCGATATCATTGATATATAGAGGAATAGGAATTGGGATGGGATAACGCCTAACGGGGAGGGAGGGCTGCAAATTACGAATCCGTCCACCTCTGTGTTTCATCATTCATCAAAAGTTTTCTTTATTTTTTTTAATAGGTGAGAATTCGAGTCCATACAGTCGTACGTATCTGAAATTCGAAGGCCGGCCAAACCAGCAGACGGTTCTATAACCAAACCTCCAACAATACAAATGATGCAAAGTCAAGTAAAACACACACTACAAAAACGAAACCAAGCAAATCTAAACCAAACCGGATGTGGACGAAGACGACGGACGAAGTCAAGCCCCACCCTAAAGTAAAATCGTAGGTCGGTGATACATCAGGACCCGATCATCCTGTAGGCGCTGAGGACGAAACTCTAAGGAAGCAGTCAACCCGAGTAGTGGAGACGCTACGATACACACTACCACGACCCCAACATATCCCGCCTCCAACGGCCAGAACCAAATCAGCCGAAAAGAACGTCAAGCCATGTCACCGTAGAGGCGGTAGAGCCGCACACCGTCTGAGTAAAGAGCACCAATAAGCTGTTTTAGGATTTAGTCAGCCCAACGGGGTTTAGTTCACGCCTAATCGAGCGGGGTTAGATTCATTTGCAGAATAAATTTATAAAGTACATTCAAATTTATAAGGAGTCCGACAATTTTTATTTTTTCGGCTTATTTTCGGGCTGCCCAGCCTTGGGCCCAAAGACAAACCCGAAAGCAAACAGCTCGCTTGAAGGGCAGCCAATTCCCCTAGCATTGTAACTCTGCAAGGAGAACAGCAAGGCCGAAAGAATGAAATTTGAGCCCGTAGAATACAGACCATGACAAACGATTGAAGAGACAAAGCATGGGCCAGGCGCCGCACTTCATCTTCTCATTTTTTCCAAACAACGTTGATGAGACAAACACCATGGACACCCAACAAAGAAGACGGTGTCGACCATGAATGGTGAAAACGCCGATGGAAAGGGGAACCAGGGACTCCGACCAAAATGGAGGCGGGAGAACCCGAAGCCGTGGAACCAACCGGAGGTCGAAAAAAGGAGTTAGCAACTATGGTTGGGGATAGGATAACGGACGAGCGGTGGAAGCAGGGGAAACAAAGCGGTGAGACCACCGCTGAGCAACACCAGTGCCACCACAAACCACGGCCAAAGAAACCCTCAACTCTACCCCACATTCAAAACCCGCCAAAATAGGATAAATCTTACAATTGAGTTAAAAATTGGTGGATTCAAAAGCGAAATTTGTGAAACCCATCAAGAAATCAGAAGAAACTGATGGGGGGTTGTTTAGAGTTTGTAAGGACCCAATTAGGGATTTCATCCTCAAAGGAGTAACTTTTCAAGAGAGAGGGATCCTCTGGATAGTTCACCGAAAAGGAATCAGAAGGACCCTTTACTTGCTCATGAACAAGCCCAAAAGCCTGTTGGTTTTTCAAGGCCCACAGAGGGGTGTTTAACATCTCCCGGAGGAGAGGGTTTTCTTCATAAGGTTTTCCATATTTTTTTGTTGTTCTAATTCTCTCTCTAGAGAAGAAAGAGATGCTCCGCAAAATCTAGTTTCCTAGCATGTCCCAGTTTCTGTCATTCTTCAAAAGTTAATCGGCCAAATGTTTTGAGAATCAATTTTTTTCCCCCAAAAAATAAGTTAATCGTCCAAAAGCCTTTAAAAATTAAAAAAAAAAAGTAGAGTAAATTCTTTTTTTTTAATACAAGGCGAGAATTCAGGAGTACAACTACTCAAGAGCATCCTTACGAACAAGATCGTCGATTGCTGCCTTAGGCCTCCAATCAATGGGATTTGAAGTCAAACCAAGGTGAGCGAGTCAATCTATAACCCAATTACCTTCTCTTAGGGTATGGTAGAACGATATACACACTAGGGATTCACTGATGACAAACGCATCTGACACCGTCATCTCTACTTCCGAAGACACTTCCATACCCCATTTAAGGCGTTAATAGTCGTTAAAATGTAATTCTTCACCTCAAGATGAGTAATCCCCTCTTCCGAGCTTCTAGCATCCCATGATGTAGTCCTAGGACCTCAGTTTGCAACGCATAAGTCTTCCCGCAACTCTGCATCCCGCACTTGAAAACTTCACCTTGTTCATTACGGATGACATAACCGAAAGCAGCAAGTCTCAAGGGAATCTTTTCACCATCAAAGTTAAATTTCATAAATTCTTCCTTTGGTTTTTGCAATTTTATGATTTTATGTTGTCGTGGTCTATTCTGGTCATTGCGTGGTTCTTTGATCATCTCTTCCTCATTTAGATCCTCTATATGTGCCTTTTTCGAGTTTACTCTTTGTTGCTTAATGTTTTTTTATTAAGTAAAGGTTTGAGATTAGACAAGCCTGTTTCTCGAGAGGCCGAAGATTCGGCATATAGAAACCACCTAAAATGTTCAATACAAACAGAGAAAAGGCACTACGTACGAACCAAGTGGAAACAACTCTACAATAGAGACGATCTAAGTAGAACTACTCCCAAAAATTTGAGGACACCGATGAAGAACGAAGTCAAGCACCACCGATCAGTAGCATCGTAGGCCAACGGTACTATAGGAATCTATCTCATGTGGGTAGTGTAGACGTAACTCTAATGAAGCTCCTTCCCGGATACGGAGTCGCCCTGAAAGCACTACCACGACCCTTGTCAATTCTGACTCCAGACTCCACGACCCCAACCAAGCAAAAGAACTCCTGGAGATGCCGGATACAGAGCCACACACCACTCATTTAAAAGCACCAATAAAATTATTTTTCATACCTTTTTGGGATTTGCTTATCCCTTTTGCGATTTGTTCGACTGTTACGGGATTTTTGGTCAAACCCTTTTTGGATATTGGATAAACCCTTTCGGGAGTTACTAAAGCATGCATATGTATCAATATATTCAAACATATATAAATATTTAGGAAATTAAATATCTATATATATATATCTATATATAAATATATCATCTTCTCGGTTTTTTTTTTGTTTTTCTCTTTCAGGCTGCTTTGGGCCAAAGGCAAAAACCTTGGGCCCAAAGAACACTACACCAGGCTTAAGATCCAACTGGCTGCTTGAGCTCAAGGCAAAACCTTGGGCCCAAAGAATAAAAAATGGGCCCAAGCAAGAAGTCGCCCTACGTTCTTGCAAGCTGGTGAACACCATCAGCCTAACGCAGAGCATACGAATGGCAAAGCATGAGCAACTGCCGGCCAGAAGAGGCCACTAGCACCGTACGAACCACGGGAGCACATCGAAGGCGATCTTTTTAAAGAGAGGGACACTAATCCAGCCATGAGAAGACATTACCAACTTCAAGAATGCCAAAGCAGCACCGCCATATCCGGCCAAAAAAGAGCCGACGGTGCCACTGGCGAAGCCTAGAGATAGGATTTGCAGGAAGAGGACAAGAGGAAAGGAGGAGTAAAAAAACGACTCCCAAAACCCAAGGCTCATCCCAACCAGAATGAACACCCAAACCCCAAATTGAGGGAGAAATAAGTGGATGGTGGCGAAATGGATCAACCGACCCGAAATAAGATGCCAGATGATCGAAGACGAACTCAGATGCCCAAACCTATACATAATGGAGAAGGCCAAACCCCCAAATCCAAGTTGAAAATTATAGTAGGATTGTGAACAAGAGAGAAACCCCTCATAATTTCAGCAATTTCTACACAGAGATAGGGATTAGCAAGGATGGAAAACCCTAGGGAGACAATGGAAGTTTGGGGTTCTAGAGCGAGGGCTTTGCCCTCTATCTAGAGTTTTTCCACTCCCTTTGTTGCTTAATGTATTTTACCCATTCTTCCAAATCTCCAAGCACCAGGTCGTTAAAGAGATTTTTATTCCTTAATGACTAGATGCCCCATAGGATGAAGGCCAGAATAGATCTCTGCTCTAGGGATAGTTTGGCAAATATTCATTCTACAAGAATGTTCTTATAGGTTTTGTGATACGTTTGGAATCCCCGATCCTTCGCATGTGGGCTCAAGACCAAGAACCACGCCGTATATTTGCCCGATCTTGCAATGCTCTTCGATATCTCTTGATTGGAACAAATTGATCAACTAATTAATTAACTAATTTAGCGACGAAATAAAACTTAATTAATTCAAACAACATTAGCGATGGAAGAAAAGGGAAGCGAGCGCGCGAGAGGGATATGAGATGCTCGGGATCAGAAGCTCGCGGAACCAAGACCAGGGCTCGCTGGGAGCGAAACCGGTGCGCGCAGAAGTGAGGCTCCTCAGGGCGTGCGAGAGTCTGGGTGTGCGAGAGCGAAGCCGCGGGAGCGAGTGTGAGGACACGAGAGCGAGTGCGAGAGCGAGAGCGCACGCAAGTGCGGGGCTCCCAGGCACCTGGCGCCGAGGAGTGCGAAGCCGGTGCTCGCTCTCCTTCCAGCGACAGACTTCTTCTTCTTGTGACGAGTTTCGGTTATAAGGTTGCGTTTGGTTTAAGGTTTGATTGATTGATTTGGATGATGATTGTGTGTTTGCCGAGTAGGGTAGAGAACCAGATCACAAGAGCACTTGAAGCTTTTGGGATTGATAGCCGAGGAACCTTTTAGCCAAAAGGTTTCCTCAATTCTATATTCAATCTCCTTAATTCAAAAGGGAATACAATGTTTAAATAGAAATTGCATAACCAATTCTATCATGCAAGATAGAGTTTGGATTGATAAAAGATAGAATTTAAATACCTAAAGATAAAACTTAGTGGACAAGAATTACATCTAGGATAGATATAATTAATTCCACCTTATTAATTCTAAGTTGTATAAAATAATAGAGTAATTAATTAAAAGAATTCGGCCCTCACTAGGAGGACTTGGCATGGGCAAGGCCCACTCGACATAACCCACTTGACATGAGTGTGTACATAGGGTGTACCGAGCCAAGTGAAGTCTTGTCATGGTGGATGGTGACAAGTCTTCATGATCTCTGTTTGGGGACGGAAGCTCAACTCCTGTGCTGATGGTGTAGTCTTGAGCAAAGTAATCCAGGGTGGTCTGAACCCTTGCTCCATAATTCTTTGGTAACGGACAAGAAGTGCTTTCGTTGAATCTTGAAACTTCTTGGCCCTTGAACGAGTGATAGGACCATTGAATGGCACCTTTAGTTTGTCCTCAATGTCACTAGGAGTCATCGACATTTGCACTGCATCATTCTCCTCCACTTGAGTTCGATTTGTCCTCAAATCGTCGTCAAAGTCATCGTCAGGCACGAATAAAGATAGATCGGCGACGTTAAAGGTAGAATGAACACTGTACTTGTCGGCAGGGAGATCAAGCTTGTAAGCATTAGGACCCATCTTCTGAACCACTCGAAATGGTCCATCACCCATGGGGTCCAGCTTAGATTTCCATTGTTGCGGAAACGTTTCCTTCCAGAGATAAAGCCTTACAAGGTCACCAACGTTGAATTGCACATCCTTGCAATGCTTGTCCTTTGCCGCCTTGTATTAAGCGATGCCTTTCTAGCTGCGCCTTGGTTCGCTCATGCAACCGCTTGATGAAGTCCACTTGCTTAGCTGCATCCATGCTTTCCTTCTCCTTAAGTGGTCGTGGCATCATATCCACATGAGTGAGTGGATTTCAGCCATAGACCACCTCAAACGGAGTCTTCTTTGTTGCTGAGTGCCTAGACCTGTTATAAGCAAACTCAACAAATGGTAGACATTCTTCCCACCTCCGGAGGTTATTTCGCAGCATGACTCTTAGGAGAGCCCCAAGAGTTCTATTTGTAACCTCAGTTTGGCCATCAGTTTAAGGGTGACAAGATGTAGAAAATAATAGCTTTGTACCCAACTTAGATCATAATGTTTTCCAAAAGCAACTAAAAAATTTAGAATCACGATTAGACACAATAGACAATGGCAATCCATGTAAGTGCACAACATCTTTAAAGAAAAGCATAGCAACATGAATAGCATCATCAGTTTTGTGACATGGTATAAAATGAGCCATTTAGGAAAATCTGTCCACTACCACAAAAATAGAATCATGACCCTTAGAAGTTCTAGGCAAGCCAATAATGAAATCCATAGATACATCTTCCCAGGGTGCATTCGAAATTGGTAGGGGTTGATATAGACCATTCGAAATTGCCTTACATTTTTCTTTAGCACATGTAACACAACTTTTGACAAATCTTAGCATATAATTAGACATTTTAGGCCAAAAGTAATGTTCCTTTAATCCAGCTAAGGTCTTTTCAAATCCGCCATGTCCCCTAGATTCATGTACTTCCTGAGTTAACAATCGTCTAATAGAAGAAGAAGGGATACAAAGTTTACCCATCTTAAACAAGTAACCATTATCAAGAAAGTAAGAACCAACTTCACTTTTGGATACACATTGAGCATAAATAGACTTAAAGAAATCATCAGAAGCCTACATTTCCTTTATCAAAGCAAAGGTCAATACATGTGCATCCATATGGTTCAAGAGGACATACCTGCGTGATAGCGCGTCAGCTACCACGTTATCCTTTCCCTTTTTGTGGTGAACCACATAGGAAAATGTCTCCAAGAACTCTACCCATTGAGCAAGGCGTCGGCTGAGGACAGACTGATCCTTGAGGTGCTTTAGAGCTTTATGATCCGAATGAATCACAAACTCCTTAGGCCAAAGGTAGTGCTGCCATGTCTGTAAGCATCGAACAAGCGCGAACAACTCCTTGTCATAGGTCGAAGAGTTGAGCTCAGCGGGGCCCAACTTCTCACTAAAATAGGCAATATGACGTCTATTCTGCAGGAGAACCCCACCAATGTCAGTGCCAGAAGCATCACACTCGAACTCGAACGGTTGTGCGAAGTCAGGTAGTTGTAGCACTGGGGCATGAGTGACTCGATCTTTGAGAGCATCGAATGCCCTCTGATGTGAGTCTGTCCAACGAAACGTCACATCTTTCTTGGTCAGCTCGTGTAGGGGTGCGACTATGGTGCTAAAATCCTTGACGAAGTGTCGATAAAAGCTAGCAAGACCTAGAAATGACCTAACATGGGTAGGAGTATGCGGCTGGGACCACTCCTGTATAGCTCGAACCTCCTTCTCATCTACTTTTAAACCAGAAGCAGAAACAACAAATCCAAGAAAAATAGTAGTTTTGGAGGCAAAAAGAACACTTTTTTAAATTGGCATATAATTTCTCTTTTCTTAAACAATCAAATACCAATTTTAAGTGACTCAGATGATCATGCAGGTTCTTACTATAGATTAAGATATCTTCAAAATAAACAACGATAAATTTTCCTAAGTATCTTCTAAGCACATGGTTCATAAGCCTCATAAAAGTAGAAGGAGTGTTAGTTAAACCAAAAGGCATTACTAACTATTCATATAAGCCATACTTAGTCTTAAAAGCCATTTTCCATTCATCTCCATATTTCATCCTAATTTGATGATAGCCACTTCTAAGATCAATTTTAGAGAAAATGCATGCACCATATAATTCATCAAGCATATCATCTAAACGAGGAATAGGGCGATGATACTTAACAATGATTTGGTTGATTGCCCTACAATCAACACACATGCGCCATGAGCCATCCTTCTTTGGGACCAAAGTCACAGGAACGGCGTAAGGACTTAAGCTCTCTCCAACAAAGCCCTTATCCATCAGATCCATGACTTGGCGTTGCAACTCCTTTGTTTCCTCAGGGCTAGCTCTGTAGGCAGCGCGATTAGGTAAGGCAGTGCCAGGGACGAAGTCAATCTGATGTTCAACCCCTCTAATGGGCGGCAATCCTTGATGTAGATCAGCTGAAAGGACATCTAAATAATCCTGCAAAAGAGCAGCAATAGGTGCAGGAATATGACTCAAATCCACAACATTACATAATACCTCTTTCATGATCAAAAGGATATGAGGTCGATGAGCATTCCATGTAATAGTCTCTTTTTGTGGTCGAGAGACAAGAGACCGTCGTTCGACAGAGCCTTAAAGCGAAGCAGAAGAAGGCAGTGTCGAAGAAGAAGGAGAAAGGGTGGACGTAGGGACGGCCGCGGGTGCGGGTCCAGGGGCCGCGGGCGCGGTTACGTTGGCCACGGGCGCGGTGTGGCTAGCTGATGCCTCACATCCTTTCTCCATCCGTTGGGCCTTCTTTTGAGCGTCCTGTTGTTGTCGCTTGCGAACCTGTTCCTTTATAACAACTTCAGGTGACAAGGGTAGGAGAGTAACTCTCCTCCCATCAAAAGTGAAGGAATATGTATTGGCACGACCATCATGTATAACAGAACGATCATATAACCAAGGACGACCAAGCAAAATATGACTACAATCCATTCTAGCAACATCACATAAAATCTTATCATGATATGAACCAATAGAAATAGAAACTAAGCACTGTTTAGTAACCATAATATCATATCCATCATCAGTAATACCATTCAGTCCATAGTGAGTAGCTCTAGGAGTAGTAGTCAAATGCAAGAAATCCACTACCTTTTCATTGATGAGGTTTCAGCAACTCTCACCATCGATGATGACGCTCAAGGTAGCCTCGCAAACCACACACTTGGTGTGGAAGATGTTCTCCCTTTGATCAGCCGTGGGAGCTTCTTGAATGTGTAGGACCCGACGATTGACAAGACAGAGAGTATCCTGAAAGCTATTAGGATCGATTTCTTCTTTAGGATCAAACGTCTGGTCCTCCTCCACTTCACTCGAAATTACATGGTCCTTGTCAGTCTTCTCCTCATATTAATGGTCTCCCAAATCATTGAGAAGGACCATCTTTTTCTAAGGGCATTCGCGAGAGACATGTCCAGAACCACCACAAGTAAAGCAACGGATGTCTTTAGTGCGTTCCTTAGATGGTGCAATAACTCTCCTAGTTTCGACCTGATAACCCTGTTTAGGTGAGTTGGGAACTCCCTTTTGCTGCATAGAAGGGTTAGTGGAAGATCTTGATTGACTAGAAGAAGGGAATGGAACAAACCTGCGACCTTGTGAGGACTGGTCGGTTCTGGCCCTCTGCAGTTGCTGCTGATCATACAGAAGCTGCGATTTATGAGTCATGGTGTTAATATCTCTAATTGAATGAATAACTAAAGGATTTTTAATAGAAATAATAAGACCAGCAAGAAACTGAGTACATAAACCACGTTGAGTAAGGTAAATATTAGCCATATGAATGAGGCGTTCGAGCTCATCTCTGTACTCCATAGGGGAACGAGATCCCTTTTTACATGAAGCCAAACGCGTCCTCATAGTCTCTGTATACTCCTCTGGAACATGTCTCTTATTTAAGAGATAGTGCATTTGAGGCCAAGTTTCAACAGATTGCTTACCTTGACGACGTCGGATTTCACGAGTGCAAAACCACCAAGAGCGAGCCATACCTGTCAAATGTAAAGTAACAACCTCCAACCTATCTATTTCATCATAGCGAAGATGGTCAAGTACATAATTGGTGTGATCCTCCCACATAATATAAGCATCGGGATCATTAGCACCATCAAAAGTTTCTGATTTAATTTTAACATCTCGCCGTTGGATAGCCTGTGCATTATCAACTCTAGGACGACCAAAATGAGGGCTAGGAATATCATCAAGATTAGGATCTACCTCTTGGTAAGAGTCCTCAAAATGTGGCATGTCGTTTAGATCAGCATTGTCACGACTATCCTCCCAATTACCTTTGGGAAAGTGTGGGTTCCCGAAATTCTAGTGTTGTTGCCGATTCTGCTGCCCCTTGTGGTGATGATTTTTGTTAAAGGATGATAGTACATCATTTTTGTCATTATCACCATTAAAAGGATTAGGAGTAGCAGATTTATGTTTAAAAGGCAATTGACCATAAGGGGGTAGTTTACCTGAAGGGGGTGTATTACCTGAGGGAGGTGTATTACCCGTGGGGGTGCATTACCTGACAAAGAAGGCTTACCACCGGAAGGCGTAGATCCAGAAGCCTCATTCTGTTTCAACTCCTCGAATTGTTGAGCAATGGCTTGGCTGATCAGGGTAGTGAATTGAGCACGTTCTTGAGCCCAGTCGTTGGCAAAGCGATTGTTGGAAGCCTCCATTTCTGCCTTTGCAGCCATTGTGGCGGCTTGTGCGGCAGCGTTAATGATGTACTGCATATCGGATGCAGTAAGGCTAGCAAGGGGGTAGGGGAAGAGTTGGGGTCATTGTCGTTAGTCATGTTCCTACAATATCAGAAGAGCAACAAATAAACGGAGAAAAGACCAGAAACCAAGTAATGCAAGCCTTTTTGATCCTAAGAGTGATTAAGTTTTAGAAATCAATTAGGCGAGAAAGAATGTAATCTTTCCTGGACACAGAATTATCCAATATTGAAGATATCAAGTAGAGATCAAAATTGCAATTTAAATCAGCCACAAGTCGGATAGCAAAGATAGCAAGTATGAACAAATGGCTAATATGTAAGGAAAAAAATACAATGTGATGCAAATAAACTTCAGCAATATGGTAAGATAATGAATGCAATAACAAGGATAATCAAGTGCACACACTCCGTCAACTATTATCTGACGGTTGCAACACGGTTCAGAAAAAGAGGGGTGTGACCAAGGCTCCTGTGTCGGCACAACACAAAATCACACAAGTAGGGTTCTTTGTAATGCTTGAAACCAAATAGATCATCTAACAAGTAGCTAATAAAAGAAATAACAATATGCAAGAGTTACTAACTCAAACAAAGGTAAAGATGAATGCTATAATTTTTTTTTTTGAAGCTCTCGGCTTTTTGTTTTTTTTTTCTTTTTCTTTTTTTTTGACTATGGAATGTCGCTTTAAGCTACTGGAATGGCGACAGAAACAACAAAAATAAAATAAAATTCTAAGATACGATGATATAAAAGTAAGCAAAAATAAAGACAATAAGAGAAATAGGCTAAAAATCTAGAAAAATTAGGGTTCTTTAGTGGTGCAAGTTCATAACATACTTTAATTCAAGAATCACATTCATAGGCATGATATGTAGTAAAAAGGAATAAAAACCAAAACTTGCAACCAAAAACTCAATATCTTACAAATTATAGATCAAAACAAGAAAATAAACTTAAATAAAGTTCCAAATTTGAAGGGTGAAAAATAAAAATCTAAAATTTATGCAGCGGGAATGGTGAAAAACATAACACGAAATAAATCACTCAATAAAGAATCAAGAGAGTAAAGAACTTGCATAAACCTGAGAATCCGATACCACTTGATAACTTTGGAATCCCCGATCCTTTGCATGTGGGCTCAAGATCAAGAACCACGCCGTATATTTGCCCGATCTTGCAATGCCCTTCGATATCTCCTGATTGGAACAATTTGATCAACTAATTAATTAGCTGATTTAGCTACGAAATAAAACTTAATTAATTCAAACAACAATAGCGACGGAAGAAAAGGGAAGCGAGCGCGTGAGAGGGATCCGAGGTGCTCGGGATCAGGTGCTCGCGGAACCAAGACCAGGGCTCGCTGGGAGCGAAGCTGGTGCGCGCAAGAGCGAGGCTCCTCAGGGCGTGCGAGAGTCCAGGTGTGCGAGAGCGAAGCCGCAGGAGCGAGTGCGAGAGCGATAGCGCACGCAAGTGCGGGGCTCCAAGGCGCCTGGCGCCAAGGAGTGCGAAGCCGGTGCTCGCTCTCCTTCCAGCGACAGACTTCTTCTTCTTGTGACGAATTCCAATTACAAGGTTGTGTTTGGTTTAGGGTTTGATCGATTGATTTGGATGATGATTGTGTGTTCGCCGAGTAGGGTAGAGAACCAGATCACAAGAGCACTTGAAGCTTTTGGGATTGATAACCGAGGAACCTTTTAGCCAAAAGGTTTCCTCAATTCTATATTCAATCTCCTTAATTCAAAAGGGAATACAATGTTTAAATAGAAATTGCATAACCAATTCTATCATGCAAGATAGAGTTTGGTTTCATAAAAGATATAATTTAAATACCTAAAAATAAGTAAACCTAGAAAGATAAAATTTAGTGGACAAGAATTACATCTAGGATAGATATAATTAATTCCACCTTATTAATTCTTAGTTGCATAAAATAATAGACTAATTAATTAAAACAATTCGGCCTCCACAAGGAGGACTCGGCATGGGCAAGGCCCACTCGACATAACCCACTTGACATGAGTGTGTACCAAGGGTGTACCGAGCCGAGTGAAGTCTTGTCATGGTGGTTGGTGATGAGTCTTCATGAGCTCTGTTTGGGGATGGAAGCTCAACTCCTGTGCTGGTGGTGTAGTCTTGAGCAAAGTGATCCAGGGTGGTCTGAACCCTTGCTCTATAGTTCCTTGGTAACGGACAAGAAGTGCTTTCGTTGCATCTTGAATCTTCTTGGCCCTTGCACGAGTGATAGGACCATCGAATGACACCTTCAGGTTGTCCTCAATGTCACCAGGAGTCACCGACATTTGCACTGCATCATTTTGTTGTTTTTTGTTTGTGCTCTGTAATATTCCTCCGATATGTCGTTCAATTTATCGTATAATTGTGAGGGTAGTTTGGCATTTTGTGAATAAATGTGTTGCATCTTCATTAGTGTGGGTCCATAGTGTACATTCCAATGGTACATTTATTCCTTTATTTCATAGTCTATCTTTGGTTGGTGTTCCGTTTAGTATGTTTTTCTATAGGAAAATTTTCACTTTTGGCAAACAATCTATTTTCCAAATCAAATCAAAGGATTTACTAGTATTCCTTCATGCTTTGTAGTATATTCTACGGTGCTGACCGTTGAGAACCATCCATTTCTGCTCGCTTTTCAGTAGAGTCTATCTTCAAATTTCGTGCTTTGTAGTATATTCTACGGTTTATCACACATTGGGAGTACTTCCTTTAGTTCTTCCGTGTTCCCGGTTTTATCTAGGTCATTTTGTTTCATTGTTTAGCCATTTGTCCGTCCAAAATCTTATTGTTTTCCCTTTCCCAATCTACCATATTAAGCCTGAACAAAATTCCGCTTTTATTTCCATGAGTTTTGTCCATTTCTAAGAGGTATTTTTTATTCCTGTGTAGTCCCAGAAGCTTTTTTTCCTTTTAAATCTTTTTCTATGATTGTTTTCACCAATTTGTTTTGTGGTATGGCTAAGATTTTCCGAAGTAGTTTCATCTACAGTACCTTGTTTATGTCTTTTCCCTTATTTAATCCTATTCTACCTTCACTTTTTGGTCTACATACTTTGTCCTAACAAAATCAAGGGTTTATGTTTCTGATACTTGTCCCAAAAGAAGCATCTATTTAGTCGGTCAAGTTCTTAGTTTGTGCTTTTTGGTAGCATAAAGTTTTGCATTACATAGTGTAGTTTTGCCGCTAGGTTTGTTTTTTATTAGTACAACTCTTCCCCGGTAGATTTCTTTTTTATTAGTACAACCCAACAGAAACATGGGCTAGTTAGTCTATAGTTATTCATTTTGCCGCTAGGTTTGTTTTTTATTAGTCACAACCACAAAAAATAGCACAAGTATAGAAAGATACATTCACAATCGGCATCGTTGGTCCTTTAATGCGAAGTATCGCGATCATATCTTCCGCGGTCAGCCAAATATTCTTATATCAGTTACATAAACTCTTTGTTTATCCCAGAAACCTTCGCAATTATAAGCTTCGAGATAAGATTAATCAAAACCAATTAAGAAACCACCTACTTGTCTCGATAACAGATGAGCATTGGCTCCTCCTATGCGGTGCCCTCAAATGATGTTGTTCGTACCATGATGACACTAAGTCGTGCTGGAAAGAGTGGGCTTCACGCCCCATCTCACTAGCGACATCCCACTGGCCCATATATCGCGAGTCCCACACGAGGTCTTGTTGACTTCTCATGCACTAACACTATAAATACCCCCCATAGCCTCATAATTATGGACCTATTGTATAAGAGAAAATTACGAGCTCTGCAATTATCTCCCAGAATTGAAGCCCCCGAAGTTTGAGTTCTCAAGTCTCTTAAAGTGGAAAGGAACCGTTTCTCAGATACACTAATCATCTAAAGTTACCTTAAGGATGATTGAATAGTAAAGTATAACCCAAGAGCTAATCGCGAAGAAGGCTCATTGCGAAGCAATCATCAGATCACCCGCCGAGTTTTAAACTAAGATTTACCCCATTCTTCCATCGAGTTATATTTATATAGGTAGTATTATCCACCCTATTCTTACAAAAGAGGGGACACATCATCAAAGTGAGGTAATAAGTATTGATAATTTTCTAGAAATGTGGTGGGAGGAATGTCGTTGATGATTTATATAGTATTATCTCTACTCAATATGATACGTTTGGAATCCACGATCCTTTGCCTGTGGGCTCAGAATCAAGAACACCAAACTGTTGATGGCCCGATCTTGCAATTATCCTTGCTATTCTCGATGTTTACCATCAATTACAATAAAGACTTTGAACTATTGCAAAAGAAAGGAAAACAAGTAAATAAAATTAAGTAAAAACTAACAAAGAAACGGCGACAGAAGCAATGCAGCAGCGACGACGCTGGGATGGCCGCGGGGCGGCCAAGGAAGCCGCGGGGCGGCCCGGACAGTGGCGACGATTCTGGTCAGACTCAGCGACAGCTTCTCTGATCCAGCGACGGTTTCTCAGGATGGGTTTCTCCTTTGTGCGTAGTTTGGGATTGTGTTTAGATCTTTGTTTGGTATCGGATGAGCAAGAACATAAATTGATTGCAAAGGCTTTTGGATTGGAAATCGAGGGAACCTTTTAATCCTTAAAAGGGTTCCTCAATTATAATTCCAATCTAATTTTTATTGAATGTAAAACATGAGTTTAAATAGACAATATACTAATTCTATCTTGTGCAAAAGATAGAGTTTTGGTAACCAAAGATAAATCAAATAATCTATAGATATGTAAATCTTTCCTAAGATAAGTAAATCTAACTAAGGATAGAAAATTAACAACTTGGTGGACAAGAATTATATCTAGAAGAGATATAATTATTTCCACATTATTTTCCTAAATTCATAAAATAATTAAATCTAATTTAATTAAATAAATTCGAAAATAAATAAATAATTATCTAGAAATTCGTCCAAACAGTGACAGCTGTAAAGATGATGAATTTCTGCCATTCTCGAGGTCGATTCTGGAGAAACCTTCAACAACAAAGTTGTAGATCTTTTCGTCCTCGTTCCAACAAGGTATGGTATGACCTTATCCGATAAATATGGACTCCGAACGACCCATTTTACTGAGACGTCGATATGCTGTCAACCCATTAACAACGAACTCAAACTTGAACATTAGCTCACCTTGCTCCTTTGAACCTTGTTCCATGGTGGAGCCTTCTTCCTCCTTTTGAGGATGACACTCTTCGCCATCAATAGCCCTTGAATCGGTCTTGAGAGCTCACTTGGATCAAGATCATTGTTTGACCCACAAAAGGCCATCTTGATCCGCATCACAATACTTCAAAACAAATAAGCAACATAAAGAGGATTTTATCTCAATGGAATACTTCAAAGAAGGCTCCATTCAGCGGAGTTGTAATGGAGTTTGGTATGAAAATTAGGACAAGGAATATATTTGGCTATGTGGAGCTTTTAATTTCAGGAACTAATTAAGATTCCTATAATTCCAACATAAACCAAACAACTAAAAAATAGCACAAGCTTGCATATGATGCAATCGATCTAACTCTCACAAATATAAAAGATGAACTAACCTCTTTCCTGGCAAGAAAGATTACCTTATTTTGGATATGCTCCTTGCTAAATATAATAATTTTTCCTTTCTTTCTTTCTTTCTTTCTATATTTTTTTAGGAATTTTTTTTCTTTTAGAGCCACTAATGCGATACAAAATGTGAGGAAATAAAGCATATACCATTACAACTCTTTCGAAACACTTTGACAATATTCATAAGCTACTAGCCTTTCCTTTTCTCCAAATCATAACCATAACAAACTCTAATCCTAATTCCCGGGGGGGGGGGGGGGGGGGGGGGGTAGACTCATTATTGGCTAAGGATAACATATATTTTGTGGAGCTTCCAAAAGAAATAGGCTAAGGCTTGAAGTGGCTTCAAACAGAGGTATAATGTAGGGTAGATATGGATAAGTATGGCTAAAAATGTGCCTCAATCATATGAAACTTATAAGTAATGAATTTGTATTATAGCGGGTCTCAATAATAAATAACTATGACAATACTCAAAGATGAATACATAAGAAGAGTAAATCACACAATAAAAAGCAAAGGGAATATATATAATATCCCTATAAGGCCAAAAATTCTCACTAGGGCAAGTTTTTGTTGGATTTCAATCATGCCTAGGAACTTAGATCATACATGCTCAATTATGTCTACTTAATATATTTCACTCAAAAACCAAAATTTAAAGGCTAATCAATCCAACCTATTTATGGAACTTAAAATGATCAAATTTTACAAAATTATTTGAGAACTACTAATATATATTGGTATTTGAATAATGACATAACTTAATGCAAAGATGCATGATGTTTTTGGTATTTTTGACATTTTTTCATTTTTTTCTTTTTATAGTAATATGCAAAGATAACTTAAATATGCTCTAAGATGCAAAATAAAAATGAAAATCTAGACTTAAGATAAACCCTTCTGCCCCACATATAAACTTTTCATTGTCCTCAATGAATGAAAACAATAAAAATAAAAATAAAAATAAAAATAAAAATAAAAATAAAAATAAATGAAAATAAAATAAAATAAAAGACTCGAGGGAGAAGTGTAGGTGACTAACCGATTCATTTGTCTTGAGGCGAGTGCGGCTCCGGCACTCGTAACTTCTTCAATTGACCGAGTAGATCCATCATTCCAAACTTGGTAGCTATTACAAGCGTGTTGTGGCTTGCTTGCATAATTTGCCTTTCCTCTTGCAAAGCGATGATCTCCAAATATAGTTCTTCATTGAGGACTTCCAATATTTGTATCCTTTGTTCCATATGGAAGAGCCTTGTTGGTATGTTGAATGTAGTAGGCTCTCTCGGCTCCTATTGAGATCATACGTTGAGTGTGTTTGATGAGGTGGGCGTTCTTTTGTTGAGGGCAAATTGAAATCTATGATCTTCCTGGGCGGGGGGATTGATGTAGGCAGAAACAAGATGTGCCCTGTTTCTGACTTCCATATGCAGTTGCGGGCTAGGATGCCTTGTTTGCGCAAGCAGTCTATACTCAATAAGAAATCTCCATTGTCAACGGGGTTGAGACTCCTGTAATCCATTTTTAACTAATTGGCCAACAGGTTTATTAATCCCCCTGAACCCAATGGTGATATCCCTGTTTACATATATTACCTTGAAGCAGTTATCGATGAAGATCTCTTATCAGAATGGGGCTACGGTAGCTTCTAGGGTTAAACAATAGAGTATGCTCCAGTCGTGAATTGAGAACAACTCGATGTCCGGGTGCCCGAAGAATGTATTATTTAAGACCTTTGAGCACAACTGTAGTGGTGGATGTGTAATGTCGTTGTTGCAATTTTTGCACCCTATCAGTGCTTCTTTTCGAGTGGCTAGCTTCGATGTTTTGATTGGCGCCGAGCTTTCAATTTTGTTCCTTCCTTTGTAGAGCGGATTCATGATGATTCCAAAAACTTGTTTCAGCTTTATCGATGTAACCTTCAAGCATTTCCCTTGAAGCGAGAACTGGAGCGTTGGGTCTGTCGAAACCTCCAACGTGGCTAAGAATTCCCGAGTGATGTCAGGGTAGGTAGGTGCAGCCATATGGAAAAATCGGTCCCAGCCTCCTCTTCTTAATAATTCCTGCACATTCTCAAACAAACCTAAATGTCACAAAGCATTTATATCAAATAACTTGGTTGCCGAGTAATAATAGGTTTCCAACAAAATCCACCTAACTCGCTCATGCGTTTCCAAGTTATTTGGCATGGTCATTTCCATATCATCAGACATGATTAAAAAGAATCAAAATTGAAGGAGTAGGAGTGATCTCACTGAACTTCGAGTGAAAACTCAAAAGAAACAACCTGTAGCAGGATCGGTGGGCGTCGCTGGGGTATCGACAGGTGCCGATGAACGCGGTACAACTGTTCTTCGAATTTTCGTTGAATTGTCATCAAATTCAGACGAAAAAACCTTCGATCCTCGCCTTCTCTTCTCCAAATCAGACCTTCTTTGTTGCTTTGAATCCCTTGAATGCTATGAAAACTCAAAAGATTTTAGGATGGGGCAGATTGAAGTGGAATGCATTATATTTATAGGAGATATAAGATATAATTTGAAAGAAAAAGATAAAATTAAGATGTATCTGATCGAATCCTATAGGAAAATCTTAAAGCAAAAACATAGAATTTCAACTCCCTCATCTAATTCTCAAAAAGAAATCCAAGTTTGGATTCGATTTTTAAAGAAAAATGCTATTGTTTTGTGTTTCTGGGTATCGGGGGCTTGAAAGCAGAGCGAGCATTTCGTTGACCGATCAAATGGGCGCCGATTTCACTGGTAACACATCGGGGGGCACCGATCCTCTTGATCCCGTTTTCTTCGTTTTCTTTCATTCTTTTCCTGTGTAGCCTTAATTCGAATGACCATAAACACAAACACAAACTTCTCTTCCACCGAATTGGAGTTTTATTAGTGCAAACTTGAAATTGTAATAAAAAATGAAAATGAAAATGAAATAAAATGTGAGGGTTGAATGATGAATAAAACTGAGCTAGCTCAGGTTGCATCCCTAGAAGCCCCTTTGGTTAGTTGTCGTTCGCTCGACATTTCGACCCTTTACTGGGTCTCTTCGGCGTTCTGTTTTGGATTTACTACCACTTATGATGGTAGTTTCCCTGCAGTACATGCCTTTAGTTCTCCGATTTCCTATGCCATCTGTCCTATGACCCTTGCTGTATCTATAAACTTATCCGAAATCAGGTGTATGGTTTCGTCCTACTGAGGCTGAACTGTTGGCATCAGACTTCGAGGTCTAGTGTTGAACTAGTTTCTTCCTTGGTACCGAGCTTGAGCATTTGGCTTGTTTCTGAGCCCTTGATAAAAATTAGAATTGAAATTCGGGTTAAAGAAGTTGTTACCATATGGTCGAGGAACGTAGTCTCCAGCTATATTGATTTCCATTACTCCTTGTTGAACTTGAGGACAGAGATCATTCGGATGCGATGGGTCTCCGCATATTTTGCAGGGTCTGATTGATGGTTGAGTAACATGAGTCGCTAAGCTTTTTACTGGTTCTATCAACTTACTAATCTCATCCATCTGGATAGGACTGGAGTTTGCATTCTTGACGTGGTGTATTCCTCGAACTCCTTGTGTCCTTCCATATTGTTGCAAGGTATTAGCAAGATCTTCAAAAAATTTCATCACCTCGGTTGGAGTTTTATCCAGAGCATCTCCTCCGCAAGTTGCGTTGATGAGTACAAAATTGAGATTTTATTACATAATTATTTATGCCGGAGGTAAAATTTGTGAAATAAAAGCCTTAAAATAGTTTAATTTTGTTCTCTTAAATACTGAAAAATTAATATATGTCGGATATTCCTATTTATGTCCGGCATAAATGACATCAAAATATTAAAAGACCCTAGTTATTTATGTCGGGCGTGCCAAATTTTTTATCCGACATATATAATATGGGAATCCGGCATAAAAAAAGCGAATAAAATTACCTAGACATTGTTTATACCAAATATAAATATCCGGCATAAATAAGCGTTTTATATCCGACATAAAAAAATTAATTATTTTGGAAAGAAATAACGCTCGTTGTACGTTCTCTCCCAAACCTAACCCTCGAAACACAGTTCGCCTGTGGCGGCTCTCTGGCGACCCTCAGCGCGCCTCGCCTTCGCTCCTCTCTACTCCAGTCGGCGGCCCTCTGGTGACCCTCAGCGTGCCTCGCCTTCGCTCCTCTCCACTCCAGTCGGCGTCCCTCAGCATCGCCTTCGCTCCTCTCCACTCCAGTTGGAGGCCCTCAGCCTCACCTTCGCTCCTCTCCACTCCAGTCGCCGGCCCTCAGCCTTGCCTTCACTTCTCTCCACGCCAGTCGACGGCCTCCTCTTCACCGACCCTAATCGCTCCTCTCCACGCCAGTCGCCGGCCTCCTCTTCACAGACCCTAATCGCTCCTCTCCACGCCAATTCGTCGGGGTCTGTGGCGCCCTTAATCACCTTCGCTCCTCTTCGCTCAGCCTCCTCTTCACCGACCCTAATTGAAGCGACGGCGACCCTCCTCTTCGCTCAGCCTCGCCGGCCCTAATTGAGCTTGAATTTAAAACCCTAATTTAGAGAGAGCACTGCAATTTCAGAAGCTTTGAAAAGGTAAGAAATTTCTATTCAGTTTCTCAAATTGGTTATTATATATTGATTGGGATGAGCGAACTGGGTACGAAATCCAGACCAGTTCATGGTTGGAAGCTTGTAATTTGGAATTTGGAATTTTAGGGTTTAGGTTCCGAAAATTTGGGGGTTAAGCTGATGACCAACTCAAGCTGCTTCTTTGCAAATAGAACAACATTTTTGTAGTTTCGACCTAGTTTCTAGCTTCAGCTTATTTATTAATTTTTCCATTTCTTTCTTGCCTATGCATTTATTCAAGTGCTGCAATATGTATATTTTATTACCTGTTCATACTGTATTTTGAGGTAAAAAAATGGTGTATGTATTGACGCATTGCTGCTGAGTTTATTCAAGTGCTGAATTTTTTACTCGTTTTTTTGTCATACAAAATTGCTGAAGTATGGTGTGTGTATTACTCGTTTGCTATCATACTGAATTGTTGCAACTTTGCTACTGATTTTATTCAAGTGCTGAATTTTTTACTCTTTGAGGTGAAAAATGTGGTATTTTGAGGTGAAAAATGGTATATGTATTGCTGTAATATTGCTAGGTCTCTCTGTTTAGTTTTGCTGCTGAGTTCTTTTTACTAACTTTAGTTAAACAGATTTTTTACTCATTTGCTGTCATACTCCTCTCTTTTTAGATTTCGCTGATTTTTTTACTCGTTTACTGTTATACTACTTCAGTTTGCTGAATTTTTTGCTCTTTTGTGTGCATTTATTTTCAAGATGATCAATTGCATGTAGCCTTAGGGAAAAATAAAACAACGATCAAGTATTTGAAAGTTATGAGTGATAACTCCCTCCCTTGATGAAAATCGGAATAATGTTTCAAATGCCTTGACAGGATGTTTGTGTCAAATGTCTTGGAACATTAACAGTTGATGAAATCCAAAACCTGTTCTATATGTCCGAATATTATTTAATTTTATTATATACTTTCTTTATATTATATATATATATATATGTTTGACTAATCTTTCAGGAAGTTTTTCGAATTATTTCCTTCCTTGTGACAAGTGTTGAGAAGTTTCAAATCGGAAAGATTATGGCTTCATTTGTTTCCAAGTTTAGAAGATCTTAAAGATGGCCATGATCTGGAATAGCCGTTGGAGAAGATTCTCGGCGCCGATTTGTCTCAATAAATAGAGAAGGAAGATGAAGACAGAATAACACAAGTGCTACACAAGCTTTCATTCATTCAAGCGAGATCTGTCTTCCAAGTGTACTCTCTGCTAGTGCTCAAGAGTTTGTTGTTTATTTCAAAGCCTTTGAGAGTCACTGTGAGCTTATAGGATATATTCATTTATAGTGTTACTCGAGAGTTTGTAACTCGGGAAGTTTCACTAGGCTATTGATTTATGAGAGTAAGAGAATTTTACTAGATAGTTGAGAGAGGCGGGGCTCTTCTAGATTGGTCTAGGACTCCAAGGGAACGTGAGTTGACTAGATTGCAATTATATAGGAGAGAGGCTTCTCGGTGAGCTATTAGGATCCTAAGCTAAGCGAATCAATAAAGCCTTTTGAATCCTAGGGTTGTGGAAGAACCCTAGGCGGGGACGTAGGCCAAGTTCGTGCCGAACCTCGTAAACAATTACTCGTGTCCTTTATCTATTGCTTTACCTTATTTCCGCACTTGGTTCGATTGTCTAAACTTTGTGATTCAGGTTTATCTCAAAGGGTTTTATACGAGCTCCAAAAGTCTTGAGACTTTCTGCGAAAAACGGGCATACTCTATTCAACCCCCCTTCTAGAGTATTTCTATATTACATTGTTTTATATTATCGAACCTTCAATTGGTATCAGAGCCTTACTCACTGTTTTTGATCTAACAATCTTGTGAGTTTTCGATCATGTCTAGTGAAGCAAGCGGAGGATTTGCATAGGGAAGGTCCACAAGCAGACCGCCACTCTTTGTAGGAAACAACTTTGTCCACTGAAGATCCTTGATGAAAATGTTCATCATAGACCAAGATCTGGAGCTTTGGAACATTATAGAGAATGGTCCGAAGATTCCAGAGAAAGATGGACCAAATGATACCAAAGTTGCAAAGAAGGAGTCCGAATACAACCAAGTAGATCTTGAACTTGTCTCCAAAAACTACAGGGCTATTAACCTACTTTAATGTGGTCTAAACACTGATGAGTTTAATCGTATTTCATCTTGTAGGTCAGCTAAAGAGATTTGGGACAAACTGTTCGTCACCTATGAAGGAACGAGCCAAGTAAAAGACACCAAGATCAGCATCTTCCTTCGAAAGTACGAGCTCTTCAAGATGAAGCCTGATGAGACAATCAAGGCCATGTTCACATGATTCACAGAGATCACCAACAACCTTGACTCTCTCGGCAAGAGCTTTACCAACGTTGAGAAAGTGAGGAAGATACTGAGGTGCCTTCCAAAAGAGAAATGTTGTCCAAAAGTAACAGCTATAGAGGAAGCCCAGGACCTCACCACTCTACCCCTTGATGACCTTCCTGGGAAGCTGATCACGCATGAGATGATCCTTAATGAAGACGATGGAGAACTTCTAGCTAGCACTAAGAACTTGGCACTCAAGTCTAAGAAGGATGAGCCTAAAGATGGATCTGATTCCGAAGATGAGGATGACGACGAGGATGATCCTTTTGCTCTTATCACAAGAGGCCTTTCTCGAATTCTCAAAATGAAGAAGCAATTCAACAACAAGGATGGATCAGAGTCTTCAAAATTTCGAGGTAAGCCTCAATACAACAAGTATGAAAAGAAGACTAAACCATTGTCTTGTTTTGAATGTGGTGAAACAGATCATCTTGTGAAGGATTGCCCTCAAAAGACAAAGAGCCAGTCCAAGAAAGGTGACAAATGGAATAAGAAAGCCACGGTGGCAACTTGGAGCGATTCCGACTCTGACTCCGATGATGAGAAGGCCAACATTTGTCTTATGGCCTCAGAAGATGAATTCCACGATGAAAAGCTTGAAACTACTGTAAGAGAACTTATGGCAAGTCCAAAAGAGGTATTATCGGAATTCCTTTCCAATATGATTGCCAATGAAGAGAAGCTTATTGCCCAAACTAACATTCTTATTAAGAGAACTGTGGACCAGGAAAGAACTATTGAGGATCTGTCTATGAGGGTCAAAAGTCTTGAAGCTTCTTATTCAGGTCTTGACATTAAAGTCAAGACGCTTGACTCAGAGAAATCTGAACTCAAGCAAGATCTCTCCTCTCTAAGAAATGAGCATCATGACTTAGAGAACGAGAAGATCTCCCTGAATAATAAGATTCAAGACCAACAGACAGCCCTCATAAGTTTTACCAAATCCAAAGGTACTCTCGATAGGATGTTGGGTGAGCAACAAAGCTCTCTAAACAAAAGTGGTATTGGTTACAATCCAAGGTTTTTAAAGAAGCAACACATTACCACTTTTGTAAAGGCAAAAGGAAGCAGAACCTCTCCTATATGTCACCACTGTGCTAGAAAGGGACATGTAAAAGAGACATGCCCCTATAGAAGAAAGGATCCATATATTATTCGCAATACATTTCCTGTTCATTTGAGAAAAGAACAGATAACACAAGTTTGGGTTCCAAAAGGCACTATTTTACCAAATATGGTTTACCCCAACAATGGATCCAAATTTGCTTATTGCTCTAGCCACAAAGGTTGATGTTTGTCTTGCAGGAGATCACCAAGGTGAAAGAACACAAATGGATTATTGATAGTGGATGCTCGAGGCATATGAGTGGGAAGAGTTCTCTCTTTCATGATCTAAATGAGCAATCTACAGAAGCTTGTGTCCAAAGAAAAGATGTATAGTGTGCAAAGAAGATACAAGTGAAGTTATATTGACTGCATATCGTTACAACAATATATACGCCGTAAATGCTGATCAAGTGGCACAAGGAAGCTTAACCTGTCTAAAGGCTTTGACGGACGATCCAAAGCTCTGGCACAGGAGACTCGGTCATGTGATTCCACATACACTACAGAAGCTTGTGTCCAAAGGGCTTGTAAGAGGGCTACCTGAGATGGACTTCAAAGGTATTGATATGTGCAATGCATGCACACGAGGTAAACAAACACATAGCTCTTTCAAACCCAAAAAGGTTGTAAGTTCTTCTAGACCCCTTGAACTTTTACATATGGATTTATGTGGTCCTATGCGAGTCAAATCTCCCAATGGTAAAAAGTACATGCTAGTTGTTGTTGATGATTTTTCTAGATATACTTGGGTTGCATTTTTAAAAGAAAAATCAAAGGCCTTATTTGAGTTTTCAAAACTTTGTAAGGAGTTGCAAACTTTAAGAAACGAGCCCATAGTGTCAATTCGGAGTGATCATGGTAGGGAGTTTGATCAACTTCAGTTTGATTTGTTTTGTGCTAAATATGGCATCTCCCATAACTTTTCTGCTCCTAGGACACCGCAACAAAACGGGGTTGTGGAACGCAAGAACCGCACCTTAGAGGATATGGCCAGGACTATGCTTTTAGAAAATGCATTACCTAAAACCTATTGGGCTAAAGCTGTTAACACAACTAACTACATTTTGAATCGTTGTCTTATTCGTTCCATCTTAAAGAAAACTCCTTATGAACTTTTCAAAGGCCGAAAACCACTTATATCTTATTTTAAACCCTTCGGCTGTACTTGTTTTGTTCATAACAATGTAAAAGATAACCTTGGGAAATTTGATGCGCGTAGTAATGAAGGTATATTTCTTGGCTACTCCACAAGTAGCAAAGCTTATAGAATCTTCAATAAAAGAACCCAGTTAGTTGAAGAAAGTATACATGTTATTTTTGATGAATGCAATGACGGTGCTTTGAGTGAAAGTGTTGCAGATATAGATCTTAACATCCACGAAGAGAATGAGGAAGGTGATGATGCTGCTACCAAGAACATAGAGAAGAGGAACATGCAGGAACAGATTCTTAACACTGAAGAATTGGCCGAAGGTGTTGAAGATGCGTCCAAAGCCCTTGGTTTCCAATCCAACAGTGTTGAGATGTCAGAAACTGCTGTAACTGAACCTTACAGGACCACGGAGTCAGATGTACCACAAGTCAATCCTGCCAGTGTGACGAATCAAGGAGCTGAGAATAGCAAAAGCAAATTCAAACACTCCTTATCACACTCTTTAAAGGATATCATTTCTGACCCTACTTCTAGTGTTCAAACTCGTTCTAAACTTAAAGATCTCTGTGCTTTTCACGCGTTTGTTTCTCTTATTGAGCCAAAGAAGGTAGATGAGGCACTTCAAGAGCCAGACTGGATCATTGCTATGCAAAGTGAGCTCAATGAATTTGAAAGAAACAAAGTCTGGACCTTGAAGCCTAGGCCAAAGCATCAATCAGTTATTGGCACACAATGTGTATTTTGAAACAAGCTAGATGAGAATGGTAAGATTGTGAGAAACAAGGCAAGACTTGTTGCTCAAGGCTACAATCAAGAGGAAGGTATTGACTACGAGGAGACCTTTGCTCCCGTAGCCAGGCTTGAAGCTATTCGCATTTTATTAGCATTTGCATCTTTTATGAGCATAAAGTTATATCAAATGGATGTCAAGTGTGCTTTTCTTAATGGTTTCTTAGAGGAAGAAGTTTATGTGGCTCAACCCCCGGGTTTTGAAAATTCAGAATTTCCCAATCATGTTTATAAACTTGACAAAGCGCTTTATGGTTTGAAACAAGCCCCAAGAGCTTGGTATGAGCGATTGTCAAAATATATTTTAGAAAATGATTTTAAAAGGGGGTTGATTGACAAGACTCTTTTTATCAAAACCAAAGGAAAGGACATTTTGGTTATTCAAATTTATGTTGATGATATATTATTTGGTACTACTAACACATCTTTGTGCAAGGAATTTTCTGACATCATGTGCAGTGAATTTGAAATGAGCTTGATGGGTGAACTCAATTTCTTTTTGGGATTACAAGTTCATCAATCCAAGAAAGGAATCTTTGTCAACCAAAGCAAGTACACTAAGGATCTCTTGAAAAAGTTCAAGATGGATCAATTCAAAGCAGCCAAGACTCCCATGAGCTCAACATTGTCTCTAGATCAAGACAAGACTGGGAAAAGTGTCAATCAAAAGGAGTATCGAGGAATGATTGCATCTTTATTATATCTCACGGCTAGTAGACATGACATCATGTTTAGTGTTTGCATGTGTACTAGGTTTCAAGTTGATCCTAAAGAATCTCACCTCGTGGCTGTGAAGAGGATCTTTCGATATCTCAATGGCACTAAGGAGCTTGGACTATGGTACCCAAAGCAAAAGGATTTCACATTAATTGGATATTCTAATGCAGATTTTACAGGCTATAAGGTGGATAGGAAGAGCACATCAGGATGTTGCCAATTCTTAGGAGCATCCTTGATGAGTTGGCACTCAATGAAACAAAATTCAGTCGCTCTATCCACTACAGAAGCCGAATACATTGCAGCTGGAGCCTGTTGCTCCAAAATCCTTTGGATAGCTCAACAAATGCGAGATCTTGGCATCAACTTCAAAGGCATTCCCATTAAGTGTGACAATACAAGTTCCATCTCCATCACTAAGAATCCTGTTCAGCATTCAAGGACCAAACATATTGATGTAAGGCATCATTTCATTAGAGGCCATGTTGAAAAAAGTGATGTGTCCATTTCGTTTATTTCAACTGATTATCAATGGGCTGACATTTTTACTAAGCCGTTGGCAGAGGACAGGTTCACCTTCATAAGACGAGAGATTGGGATGCTTAACAAGGATGCACTTTCGTAGGGGGAGCATTCCCTTTACGAAAGATAAAATCTATTTAGTGTCAAGACCCTTGAGAACTATGTCAAGGTGTGTGAACTAAATGGTGGATTACATATATCGGATCACATATTTTTGGTTAATATCTTTTTAGATATTTAATCAATTATATTTTAATCGGATTTCAAAATTGCCTATTTATGTTATATTCTTAACCGTTAAGATATTTTTAATTTTGGAACTAAATCCTTCAGTTTTTCAGTCCGATTTTAATGGAAACATTTGAATTTTGAATTGGAAACTCTTTAAATCTTGGCAATGTTATCATTACCCTCCCTTGGAACTCGAAACCCGTCTCATCACTCCATCATCTCTCTCTACTTATACCCAAGTCTGTATCCGATTCCATCACACTCTCAAATTATCCAAACCCTTTCACTTTCTCCTTCTTCAACCTCTCAACCTTTTCTAAAGAAACCCTAACCGATTTCCTCCATGGCACCCAAAACAAAGAAAGCTGTCACACCCAAAAGACTTGGCGCCACCCCCAAGGGATGTCAGGCCACTGCCACCTCTCCCACACCTGAACCCACTCCTCAAGCCATTGTCCCAACTGTTGTCCAGAGCACCATCGCTGAGAGCATGACCACTGTTACCAAGGGCTCTCAAAAGCGCTCTGCTAAGAAGCCTCTCAGTGCCAAACAGAAAGGGAAGAGGAAGATTTTGGTTGAGGAAGTGGACGAGGAAGAGGAGGAAGATGACCTCGATGCCATCCTGGAAAGAGATGCTGCCAAGGAAGCCGAGGAGGAAGCCTTAAAGAAGAAAAAGGCCGATGAGGAGGCCGAGCTTGCAAGGAAACTGGCCGAGGAAGAAGCTGAGAGGATTCGGAAGGAAGCCGAAGCCGGGGAGGTTCCATCCGAGGAGGAGACTGAGGAAGAAGAAGAAGAGCAAGAGGAATCTGGAGATGACGAGGAAGCTGAAGGAGATGACGCGGGGTCCGGTGATGACTCGGGGTCTGAGGAAGAGGATGATGAATCTCCCTCTCCTTCTCCTCCTCCCCCGTCTCCAAAGAAGCGGAAAGCCCCAGTTGCTGTCAAGCCTCCATCTCCCAAGCGCACCAGGAAGGGCACCCTCAGGAGTCTTGAAGCGCCTGTCAAGAGAGCTGCTCCGACAATTGCTCGCAGGAAGAATGCCGGCCCACCTGCATATATCCAGGTAAATCAATCCTTGCCCTCCTCTTGGTTTGAAGATGCTGAGACTGCTGGTAAGTGGGTAGATGAGTTTCGAACTCGTAGGATTTGCTGTTCTGATTTCTTAGAAGCATTGAAGTTACCCTGCATTGAACTTCTCAAAAAATCCCAAGCCTGGACCCTTCTCAATCTTGAAACCGTCTAATACCCCCTGCTTACCCGTCTATTTTACATTAACCTAAAAGCCAAACACGACACCAACGGTTGGTCTTTGGAGTCTGTTGTCAAAGGGGTTAGAATCTCTCTCAACTCCAATGACTTTGCAGATTTCCTTGGCTTACCTAGCCCAGTTCCACCCTCTGAAATACACCCCTCAAAAGAGAATTACATCATTCTTGCCCGAGCCAAGTACCTCCTACCCGAAGCATCCAACAGCACCTCAAAGCAACTCAACCACTCATCCCTAACCCTTGAGGCAAAAATAATTTTCAACATCATTGTTCGATGCCTCTTACCCCGTCTTAACTCTGGCTCACTCCTTACTGATAATGCCATGGTCTTACTTTACCGCATCCTAAATGGCCTTGACCTTGATCTGGCCAACACTATCCTTGGAACCATGGCTCATGCTAGAAAAGCTAGAAAAGGCTCTCCCCTCCCCTTTGCTACCCTTTTGACCCCTCTCTTCAAAGCTTCTGGAATTGATGTCAAAAATGAAAAACATCAGCGTCATATGGGTAAGTTCGACTCTAAGGGCCTTGAAAAGATTGGCATCACTCGGTCTCCCCAAGGGACCTTGAGTCTTGCCACTCCTTCAAAAGCCCTTCCCACTGCTTCAGCTTTCGATGAACGCATGGACAAACTAGAGTTGGGCTTGGAGGAAGTTCGCATGGATATCAAGGAGCTGCAAAAGGAGTTTATGACGGAGATGAGCGGGATTTCCAAGATGCTACAAGAACTGTGGACGAGGCTCACTGATGATGCTCCGGATGACGAAGCCTAAACCCTACCCTACCCTACCCTATCTCCATCCTTGATACATTGCTGGTTTTTGGAAACATTTTCAAAACATTTTGTGACTGTTTTACCTCCTCCCTTTGTTGAAAGACAAAAAGGGGGGAGATGATATGTGGTTGTTTAGACTTTGAAAACCTATCTGCTTGAAGGTCTTGGAAGACCTTGGTTTTTTATTTTTGGTTTTCGGTTGGATGGTTTTTGCTTGCTTTAAAAATTTGATCCAACATTTGTCTAACCCATGCAGGTACTTAGTCCAATTTCTCTTATATTTTTATGCTTGACTAAGTTATAGGGATGCACAGGTTTTGTCTTTTATCAAGGGGGATATTGATAACTCCCTCCCTTGATGAAAATCGGAATAATGTTTCAAAGGCCTTGACAGGATGTTTGTGTCAAAGGTCTTGGAACATTAACAATTGATGAAATCCAAAACCTGTTCTATATGTCTGAATATTATTTAATTTTATTATATACTTCCTTTATATTATATATATATGTTTGACTAATCTTTCAGGAAGTTTTTCGAATTATTTCCTTCCTTGTGACAAGTGTTGAGAAGTTTCAAATCGGAAAGATTATGGCTTCATTTGTTTCCAAGTTTAGAAGATCTTAAAGATGGCCATGATCTGGAATAGTCGTTGGAGAAGATTCTCGGCGCCAATTTGTCTCAATAAATAGAGAAGGAAGATGAAGACAGAATAACACAAGTGCTACACAAGCTTTCATTCATTCAAGCGAGATCTGTCTTCCAAGTGTACTCTCTGCTAGTGCTCAAGAGTTTGTTGTTTATTTCAAAGCCTTTGAGAGTCACTGTGAGCTTATAGGATATATTCATTTATAGTGTTACTCGAGAGTTTGTAACTCGGGAAGTTGCACTAGGCTATTGATTTGTGAGAGTAAGAGGATTGTACTAGATAGCTGAGAGAGGCGGGGCTCTTCTAGATTGGTCTAGGACTCCAAGGGAACGTGAGATGACTAGATTGCAATTGTATAGGAGAGAGGCTTCTCGGTGAGCTATTAGGATCCTAAGCTAAGCGAATCAATAAAACCTTTTGAATCCTAGGGTTGTGGAAGAACCCTAGGCGGGGACGTAGGCCAAGTTCGTGCCGAACCTCGTAAACAATTACTCGTGTCCTTTATCTATTGCTTTACCTTATTTCCGCACTTGGTTCGATTGTCTAAACTTTGTGATTCAGGTTTATCTCAAAGGGTTTTATACGAGCTCCAAAAGTCTTGAGACTTTCTGCGAAAAACGGGCATACTCTATTCAACCCCCATTCTAGAGTATTTCTATATTACATGGTTTTATATTATCGAACATTCAATGGGGATTCAAGTTTTGATTTTTGCTTTCTTCTGCAATCACTTGATTTGTTGTCCTATAATTTAAAATAAGGTTGCTCATTTATCATAAAGTTGATCAAGTGTCTGGCTTATAAATGTGTAGAGTACGGGCATTGGCTGATTATACATATACCATAACAATAGTTGCAATCAAGCAATCATCTGCATACTTGGCCGGATGAGGTAATAAACTTTTAAAATGTATAGTTTTATTTACTTGGCTACTTTAGAGTAACTTTCATATATGGGTCCTTCCGCACATTTACTTCACCCTTGTTTGATTACTAAATTACATATTATAAGAATGGTTGAACTTAAAAAATTACCTATTACAATAGTGGTTATATTGAAAAATGAATTTATTTTTTTTTTCTAGAGGGATGGATAAATCATGGATGTTAGCAAATCGTACGTCTAAAGTATATCATAATGGCGTACGAGACTTCATTGCATTTGCTTTGGAGCATGGTGTTGATCCCAACTGTTGTATTTGCCCTTGCAAAAATTGTAAATTTTCAAGAGCATATAATGTTGATGTGATAACAGAACATCTCATTTGTGATGGCATTAATCGTGATTACAAAGTATGGAAATAGCATGGAGAGCCGGTACATATTGCCACTTCTAGTTATGAAACATCACATTTTGAAACTTGTGATACCGCTGAAGGTGATCGAGGAGAAGAAGGCGATCAAGTAGATGATATGCTGATGAATGTTGAAGCTTTTCTTCGTGATCATCCTGACATGTTTGAAACGTTTTCAAACGATGCTCAAACTCCTTTGTATGCTAGTTGTACGAGGTTTACAAGACTTTCTACTGTGTTAAGGCTCTATAACTTGAAAGTGAGAAGTGGATGGAACGATAAGAGCTTTAATGCGCTACTTGAGCTAATGAGAGATGTGCTTCCAGAGTCTTCCTAGTAGTACATACGAGGAAAATAAACTTTTAAAATCTGTTGGCATGGATTATCAAAGGATACATGCTTGTCCGAATGATTGTATCTTGTACCGAAAAGAGCATGAATTTTTGGACAAGTGCCCGAAGCCTAACTATAGCCATCCGAGATACAAGAAGAATAGTGCTCCTTTTAAGGTGGTATGTTACTTTCCTATAATGCCACGATTCCGACGTCTGTTTGGAAATGCTGAAGATGCTAAGCACTTGACATGGCATGCAATTGGAAGAACGAAAGATGGTAAACTGCGACATCCAGATGATGCAACATAATGGAAAAGAATTGATGACTTGTATCCTGAATTTAAGGCTGAAGATAGGAACCTACGTCTTGCACTGTCTACGGATGGGATGTGTCCTTATGGAACTTTAAGTAGCTCTCACAGAACATGGCCCGTTGAATTAGTGATTTATAATCTTCCTTCGTGGTTGTGCATGAAGCGCAAGTACATGATGTTGTCTTTGCTAATCTCGGGGCCAAATCAACCTGGAAATGATATTGATGTCTATTTGGCAGCACTTATTGAAGATTCGAAAGACATGTGGGAAAATGGGATTGAAGTGTATGATGTAAATAGGAAAGACGATTTTCATCTTCGTGCCATGTTGTTTTGCACAATCAATGATTTCCCAGCGTATGGTAATCTTGTCGGATATAGTGTGAAGGGATATACCGCATGCCTAGTATGTGAAGAAAACACACATTCTATATGGTTGCCTCATAGTAAGAAGAATGTGTATATGGGTCATCGAAGGTTCTTGCCTGTGGGTCACAAATATCGAAGGATTCGTAAGGCTTTCAATGGTTTAGTTGAAGAGGAAAGTGCTTATATCCCATTAAGTGGAGATGAGGTGTTGGCTAAGGTGGAAGGTATACACATGACATTTGGAAAAAAACGAAAAGAAATGAGTGAGTCAATGAAGGGCAAGAATAAAGCTTCGTCAAAAAGAAGAGTTGGGGGTTCGTCAAAGCATAGGGGTTCTTCAAAGAGTCAAGGTTCGTCAAAAAAGGCTAAGAAGAAAGGTTCGAGCAGTGAGAGTCTTGGTCCTAAAATGGGCGGGTGGAAGAAGAGATCGAGATTTTTCTACCTTCCTTATTGGGCAAAGTTGTTTGTTAGGCATACCCTGGACGTGATGCATATTGAGAAGAATGTGTGTGATAATATTATTTGTACATTTCTGAATGTGCCGGGCAGAACAAAAGACACCATAAATTCTAGAAAGGATTATGAGGCAATGAAGATGAGAGAGGAATTGGTAGCACAAGTGAGAGGAAAGCGCACCTACTTACCTCCGGCGTGTTACACTTTGTCTAAGATGGAGAAAGAAAAATTTTGTCAGTTCCTTTGTGATATCAAAGTTCCGGTCGGGTTTTCTTCAAATATTAGAAGCCTTGTGTCTATGAAAGACTTGAAGCTTATTGGGACAAAATCTCATGATTGTCATGTGCTACTGCAACAATTATTACCATGTGCCATCCGGTCCATACTTCCACAGCTTGTAAGACATGTCATTACAAGGCTCTGTTTTATCTTTAAAAAAAATTTCAGCAAAGCCATTTCTCTAGATGATCTGCCTAAGCTACAAACAGAAATTGTTGAGATCTTATGTCAACTTGAAATGATCTTCCCACCTTCATTTTTTGACATCATGGTGCATCTTACTGTCCACCTAGTCAGGGAGATTGAACTTTGTGGTCCGGTTTATCTACGATGGATGTACCCATTTGAGCATTATATGAAAGTTTTGAAGACTTATGTCATGAATCGTAATCATCCAGAAAGTTGCATTGTTGAACGATACATAGTTGAAGAAGCTGTTGAGTTTTGTGGCGATTATCTATCAAATTTTGAAACAATTGGCCTCCCAAAATCTCAACATTCAGCAGATTTTCCTTGGAGTGGGATATCGGGATGTAAGGTCAAAACCATTACTCGCGAGCAGCGGAATAGAGCACATTTGTATGTCCTTCATAATACAGAAGTAGTTCAACAATATGTTGAAGAACACATGGCGTATATAAAGAGAAATAATCCGAGACAAGCCAAAAATGAGCGATGAGTTACCACCGAGCATAATCGCGGATTCATTCAATGGTTTCGTGACCAGGTGATTGAGAAGATGAATTCGGGTGAAGAAATGTCACCAACTTTGCAGCTATTATCGAAGGGGCCTATGTTCCAAGTGATGAGCTATCGTGGATTTTTCATTAATCATTGCACTTTCTACACCAAGGAAAAAGATGGTAGTAGTACAACACAAAATAGTGGTGTAACAGTGGTAGCACAAGCAATGCATGTTGCTAGTGCAAAAGACAAAAACCCCATTTATGCTAGCACATCTTATTATGGTTTCGTTGAGCATATATGGGTGTTATTGTATACTTCAGCGTTGAAGATACCGGTGTTTGATTGTAAGTGGGTTGATAGTAATGGAGTAATAGAAGATGACATGGGAATGATTAGTGTTTCTTTTGAAAAGTTGGGGTATGCAGATGATCTGTTCATTTTGGTATCACAAGCAAAGCAAGTCTTTTATGTCCCAAACCTCACTGACTCAGCCCCGTCTATTGTAATGTTTACACCAAATAGACACTTAGATGATGAATTTGAAGAATTATGTCAAGAAAGTATTCCAGAGTCAACGGTGTCGACGAAGAGATGCATTTTAGAGATGATCATGACGAAGGCATTTAGCTTAATGAACCTGAACAACCAACGAAGAGGAAAAAAATGAATTAGCTCTTTTGTATGTTTGTTTTATTCTCTATCAAAATATTAACATGTTAAATATGATATTGCCTAATTGTTATTTTGTTTATGTAGATTATGTTTGTTTAATCCTCTATCAAAATAATAACATGTAAATATGATATTGTCTAGTTGTTATTTTGTTTATGTAGATGCCTCCTAGAAAGGTTAAAAATGCTCCGAAGAAGCCCCGCAATGATAGAGGGGCTGCACTGATGGTCAATATTACAAAACGCATAGAAAATGGGGAACGACTACCTATAAAGATGAATGCTAGAGGTCAACCCACGGGGCCGAACAGACCGAAGCTTGCCACCTACATTGGCACAAGTGTGAAGAAGTGTTTATATTGCCACCAGATTCAAAGAAGTGGGTGCTCCAAAGAGCAAATATATTATGGAGGGCATTTAAAAAAGACTTGGGAAAATTCCATCTTCAAGATCAGAGTACAGGTGAATTGAACTTGAGTCCTCCTTCCATGTATGACTCGTACATTACCAAAGATCAATGGACATAATTTGTTCAGACACGATAATCAAAGGAAGAGAAGGTACAAAAGACGTAATAATACATTATATATATTAATAACTTTTTCATACATCTATTTTTTTTGCATTTAACATTTTTTTAATATGATATGTTAATAGAGTAAAAGTGAGAGATTCCGACAACTAGGAAGCCTATGTGATCATACTTACAAGGGGTCTCGTAAGGGGTATGCCGGCATTGAAGAAGATTATGTGAGTAAAATTATATTAGCCTTTATACATTATCAAGTCATTGTCTATTATGATTGACTAAATTCAATTTGTTGTAGCAAGTGGAGCACAACCTTGATCAATCTACGAGCTTGAATCGAGTTATTTTATGGATGGAGGCTAGAAAAGAAAAAAAATGGAGAGTATTCAGAGGGATCACGACCAATGGTTGAGAAATTAGTAAGTGTGCACTTAAAAATCCAAATTCTAACACCCAGGTCACATTACTGAATGTATTTGCATATGTATCAGAATCAGCTTTTGCAACAAGAAGCTTCTGGAGAGCTTGTCCTCACCGGGGAGACAGAGGTGTTGTCAATGGCATTAGATAAAATGGAACACCCAGGTCGCATTAGAGGTGTTGGAGAAGATATGACGATGAGGAAATTTTGGTCATCCCAATCTAAAGGAGCATCTTCATCTAAAACTTGCGATGCTTCATTCGGACAAATGGAAGATCGTCTTAAGGGTGAAATGAAGGCCATGGAGTCTTCATTTGTGGCAAAGATACAAGCTTTGGAAAATATCATAAAGCAATTAGTTGAGAAACAGAACAAAGAAGGTCCTCCAATAGTAGGGTTGGGTGAAGCTGCAGGTGCAAATGCACCAATACTTGAGGTTCCTTGTAACCCAAACAGGGGCAAAGCATCATGCTCTATTCACAAGGAACTCGTTTCTGCATCAGATGGACAAGTATGTACTACAATACTCTTACATTAATTTCAATCGTTTTAGTTATAGTATTCTTTTGTTGAGGTTAAAGAGCACATAGTTGTTTCTTAGGAGTCCACGCCATGTAAACTGTTTTGGCCGGACCTGAATGATTTGGTGGCAGAAGGGATAGTATATCGTTCATCTTCGGCTTGTGTTATGCTGCACAACCAACAATTGAAAGATGGTTATGTGAGGGTTGATGTAACCAAAGCTATCAATGGTGAAAAACAAGTGCCATGTCCAACTTCTGAGGTTGTCCTAGTGAAAAATGCTATTGGAAATTTTATTGTGTGGCCCAATCATCTTGTAATGCCCATTGGGGTAAGTTGTTGATTTGCCTAACATTACAACTTTGCTTCTTATATTATGCATTTGTTAAAGTAATTAGCTAAGCTTTGAATAACTATGTAACTGATTTCGTGAAGGATAAGGTTGTAGAGGATACTTTGACAAATGAATCTGGGATTGGCCAAGAACTTGAGTCAGAAGCTAGTAATCTGGAGGTATATCAAATTGTATTGGAAGAATTTACAGACAATGTCATTAAGGTGATTGAGATGCCAAGTAAAATCCTCCATTTTGAACATTCGGGTCTCGAATTTGGAAAAGAGCAGATTGAGATGTGGCTTCAAAAAAAAAGAGATTGAAGCTTGTCACATATCAATATATATGAGGTTAGTATTATGAAAATTCAATATAATTAAATCAATACTTATTTTAATTTCTAAAATGGTTGATATTGTACATATGTGGTCACTTGTAGATATTTATTTCAAACCTATTGCGAAGGTGATAAAGATATGATTGAATTTCCTTGCCCAACCCAAATTTCACCACTTCATCGGACTTTAAACGAGAGGGATACTTATATTGCCGATTGCATGAAAGGCAACATCCAGAAGAAGTTGTTTTTAGCACCTTATCATATCGGGTAATACTACTTATCATTTTAAAATTACTTTCAAATATGTATGCATTCTCACACGAACTTAAATATAGGTATCATTGGGTACTTCTGGTATTGAATCCTCACTTGGATTATGCTTATTGGATTGACCCACTACATGGAAAAGTTGCAAAAGATGCTGACGAATTGGTTGCAACATAAGTATTCAATATGTTTTTAGAAATCTGAAATGTGCTTTCTTTGTGATATCGTGTTTAAAACTTGTTACAGGAGCTATAGGCTAAAGTATGCCTCTTTGGGAAAGAAAAAGCCTCAAACGAATACTTTATGGCATATTATAAAGGTTCAAATACTTTTTATTATTTTACAATTAATATATACTATCTTTAAATATTGATGATATATGCTTTGTGACGTATGTTCTTACTATATAGATTTCAGTGTCCTCTTCAACCGAATCTAATCGAGTGTGGATATTATGTTCTGAAGTTTATGAAACCGATAGTATCACAAGGCAAACTTATTATCCCATCCAAAGTAGGTGTTTGATTTTTTATTTTACTTTTAACATTACTCTTTTTTTAATAACTTAATTAGATTGGTTAACTTGATAAAAATGTTGCCTTTAAAAGTGGTTTGATGCGAGTAGCAAGTATAGATGTGCCGAGATTGATGACTTGCGAAAGGAGTGGCTTGATTACTTATATACCTTTATTTTTATGTATGAATCTACCTTGCATATCCTTTATTTTGAAAGTTGGTCTCTCGATTGAAATAAAGGAATAAAGGAATGTAATAAGCTCAAGCTATTAGCTTTCATAACAATGTCTTTCTGATTTTTATTTTAGGTGAGCTACAAGTTGTCTCCAGTTCATATGCTCATCGAGAGATGACTTTTATTTGGTGAGCTCGAGCATCTATCAAGATATGTACCCGGATGTAGTCATGCACTTATTTTCGTTTTACTTTATCAGAGACAACTTTTGTTTTAGCATGTTTACATTTTAGTTCTAAGGTTGATATATCATATGATGTACCCCGAATGTGATGTTGGTGGGTCAACTTAAACAATGGATTTGTAGTGGTTGTTGCTATGGTTTGGATGATATTTATGTATGTTTTTTATGACATTTAACAGAGGGTTTATATTGATATTCGAAACGTGCTCTTGCAAAATCACATTAAACTATATATCCCGGAAAACCGTCCGTTATAATAGGTCATATAATAGACCGACCAGATTTTAAAAAAATTAGTATTTATGCCGGATCTGGAATTTTTAACACCCGGCATAAATAGCATGAGCTTTTTTTTCATAAAAAGAACAACATCATTTATGCCGGACTTGTGTTAGATATATCCTGCATAAATAACTCTATGTATAAAAACACCCTATTATTTATGTCGGGCGTGTGGATTTTTATATCCGGCATAAATAAGTGCATGTTTAAAAAACACCAATATTATTTATGTCGGGCGTGTGGTATTAATATCCGGCATAAACAACTGCATGTAAAAAAAACACACAGTTATTTATGCCGGGCGTATCATATAAATATCGGGCATAAATAAAACGCCCCCTTTTTTTATTACATTTACCTATAGCCCAGAGATAACTTTTCAAATATCCGGCATAAATAGCTCAAATATCCGGCATAAAATCTAGTTTTTGTACTAGTTCCTCACTTTTTATCCAACAATCCTTCATATAGGTAGAGAACAAGGTCATCTTCCGTGATCCCATGATGTGGACAACTATGTTTGAGTTTGTTGAAGCGTTCAACGTACTCATACAGTGATTCTACTGGAGATTGCTAGATACTGGATCTCTTTTTTGACTTTTCTGCACCGGGTAGCTGGAAAGTACTTTTTCATAAATGCTTTCTTCAATTCCACCCAAGACTTGATACTTTCCGTTGGCGGATAGTAGAGCCATTCATTTGCAACGTCTTTGAGAGTGAACGGACACACTCTGAGCATTAGGCGTGGCCACGGGTCATGAGTCGACCCGTGACCTGCCGGGCTGGTGACCCGGTGGGTACGGGTCCTTAGGTCAGTGGGTGGGGGCGGGTTGTGGGTTAGGGTTAGGTTCGGGGGTCTGGAAACCCACTGACTCGGCGGGTCCGCCTGTTTTTAAAAAAAAATGGTCGTTGGAACTTGTGGGCCCCACATATCAGGTTTGTTTTTTTTTAAATTGTAGTCATTGTGCAATGGCTCGCTCGACCCGAAACACTTATAAAATCCCGTCTCCTTGACGTTGAAACATTTCACTTCTCCTTTTTGGAATATCATTATCATGGTCGATCAATCCATGACGTTGTTCCACAACCATTTCTATAAGGTCGAGCTAGGGTCGGGGAAGGTTGAAGCAGTTTTCCGTCATTTTGGTCACAACTACAAGATTATAAGAGGCTCCAACTATGGAAATTTGAAGCTTCATATAACGAGGAAGCATCCCGACAAGATGAACATCGACGGAGCCCCGACCCTCGGGTAACCAGGTGTGTGAGTTTGTCATGTACTCATGTTTGAATTTGTGATTGTGTGGTGTTTTGTGTTTGTAATTGTATTAAGTTGTGAGAGGTGAAGATGTAGTTTTATAATTAAGTATCATTTTTAAAAACAAATTAAACCATCGAAAAAAATCAGGAATTTTTTTGAGAAAGCTACGAAAATGTTTTCCATCGTGAACAAATCAATATAAGTTGAGAAAATCCCCAAAAAAATTACAAGCCCCATCAAATTTGTATTTCTTTCAACATATGTCGAGCAAAAAAAAAGCCCAAACGGCTAGATTTCAATGGTCGAGACTGATCCCCATTTGCTTGGTTTGCCCTATAAATACCCTATTTCCCTCCAATTTTCGACCCACACTTCACTCATCTCCTCTATTCTCATCTTCATCTCCCTAATTTCTCTCTAACTACACTTTAAGTGCTCGATATTCGCTCCCGTAGTCCCGTTTTTCTAATCGCTCCCTAATCTCTTTAATCGCTCTTAAAGTCGAAAATGTTGTCCTAAATTACCTGAGGTCGCAAGAGTGTTAGCAGAGCCCTATCCTCGAGTGGGTAAGCGGCCGGTGCCGGCGGCAGCCGGTAGCCCATCATCGGCTCGGCAAGTAGCGGAACCAAGCCCTCGTCGTAGTGTCTCAGTGATAATGCATATTTCACATAGGCATTATATGTAGTTCTTATTGCATTTAGATAGGAGTTTTGCATATGTTTTAGTCTATTTCCATATCTTTCCTGTGAAGTGTTCGAGTTTAGAATCTACGCCTTTTTAGTGTTTATTCTACAGTTCTACATTTAGACCTTGGATGGGATCTTGGAGGAGCTCAAATGACTTATTTTGGAGCATAAGAAGGATAAAGAAGGAGCTACAAAGGAGTAAGGAAGAACAACGTCGAAGGTAAGGAGAAAGATGGTCACTGTTGGGACGGCACCCGCCGCTTTTCCACCGGCGCCTGCCGCTATCCCGTGTTCAGCACATGCCAATTTTAATCCGAAGATTCTGTTAGATTATTATATTACTCTCTAGTGTTTCGACAACTATATTTAGGTTATTTTCGTTCATTCTTTGAGGAGACACAAGTTATTGAGAGGAGAGAAATACTTTGAGAGAGATGAGCATTACTTTGGCTATGAGTTGCTAAACTCATAGTTTTGCCTGTGATTCGAAGGCATGGTTGAATGAATTGTGAGGATTTGATTTCAATTAGCTATTTCTAAGTATATTTATTATCTTGCTATTATTGATTATATTTGTGTTCCTTTCTATGATTGATCACCATGTTAGGAAATGCATTGAAGAGAGGGTTTCTCGACCAAATAAATTTATAGTCAAGACCCCGCTATAGGATAGTGGAGTCAGATTCGTCCTTAGGAGAGAAGTCAACGCTTTTGGTTTATTTGATTTAAGGTTTTGGGGATAGCGGGAAAAGGTGGTGAGGGTTGATGTCGGCGTCGACTAAGACTTGGTCGATGTCGAGGGATGGAGGGGGAATAGTGGTTTGATGTGGAGTAGCATGTGTAGAATTTAAGCGGAAAATAGCAAAAAACAAATATAATAAAAGTGCAAACTTCCAAGGTTAGGGATCACCGCAACAATAAATATATGTATAGATTATAAATCACATAAAGATGCAAGCTTTATATCAAAATATCGATTTTTGCAAATTCCAACAATTTAGGTGATAGAGGCTCTCGCATAAAAACCTAATTGTTTCTACCTTTTCTTAATTAGGATTAGTCGGCTCTCGCAAATAAACCCTAATTACTATCCAAATTCATAATAAGATCGCTTTCGCTTCAATATCATAAATAAGGAATTTCCTCAACTCTCACAAAGGATTAAGTATATAGGTAGATGATGATAAAGACATACAAATTCATGGATTTATAAAGCAAACACACATATCTATGCTGGGATCACCCCAACCCTAGAAAAAGGAAATTAGAAACAAAACATAATAAAAGAAACTAACTTTAACATTAAACTAAATCGAAAACTTACAAAACCCTCCAAACGTTCCTCATCCTCTCCCACTCGGCTCCTCTCTCTCTCCCCTCTCTCCTTGTGCCCGAAGACGACTTCACTTGAATGTATGAAAATCAGCCCCCTAGGGCTTTATTTATAGGCTCCACTCCTTGCTATCCAAAAAAGGCACTATCTATCTATATCTAAATTTATCTATCTAAAGATAAATGATAAGACTTTAAAGCAAAACAAATAAATCTCTAATGGAAATTAAAACTAAAGTGGATAAATCTTCCTTCTCTTGATAGATCTTCATGTTTCTTGATAGAATATCTCGAATCTTGGCTTGCATGTAACCACAAATGCTTGGACTCCACTTGATCTCGGCTTGGATTGCTTCTGGATAGTACTCGCCATCGAGTAGAGTACTCGACGTCGAGGACTTTTCTTCTTCTCGGATTGCACTCGAGCTCGGCTACCTTCTGGACTCGATATGGGTACTCAACTTCGAGTAGTTTACTCGACTTCGACTAGAACTGTGCTCTTCGAGTGATCTTCTGTTCGTCTCGTTCTCGACTGGGTGATTTCGACCAAAAAGTACTCGACTTCGACCAAAGTGGTCGACGTTGACTAGTCTTGTCAGTTTTCAGCAATTCTGCTCCGTCTTGAAACGCACTTTTCTTAGTCCTCGTTCGTCCGATTGACGCATATGAGTATGCGTTAGAAAGCTCTTCTCGAGATCTACAACTCTCATGAAGACATCAGAACTTGATTCAGAATGATGAATGGCGAAAAATGGGCTTTTCTCCGGCTGCACCATCCTTAGCTTCTTCATGACTTTCCTTTAAGCTCCAAAGTGCGTCCGATTTATGTGAAATTAAACAAAAACTTGTGTACACCTCCATAATTTGCAAATAAACATAAACTACACAAATTCTGTATTATTCTAACCCCGAAGTATAAAATGCAGACATAAATCGATATAAAAGATAGTATAAAACATGGTAAATTAAGCGCACATCAACACCCCATACTTAAGCTTGCTTGTCCTCAAGCAATACTTTTAATGGTCATCCAGGGGAAGAAATTAAACTCTTAACATCAAAGATTCATTCTCATATGTCCCTGCAATTAATTACCATCCTCGTAAAGGTACTAATTTCACCAAATCCATGCATGTGAATAAAAAGCAACATCCGCACACAAAAGGAGGGTTATGTATAAACAATTCCATATCTGACAAAGCAACAATAATCAAGAGGACTTTAATTAAGCTCAATAAGGAGTAGAATGGTAAAAGGCTAAAGGTGGAATGTATTTGGCCATGTGGTGCTAATGATCCGGGAAAATGGAGTAATTTCCAAACTTTCATACCACATTCCTTCTTCCTTTGATTTCTCATCTTTCGCTCATCGCTCAATGCTTTTATCAATATTATGTTTTTACCTCTCTAACCTCAGCACTGCCTTCACGTGAGTCGCAAACATGGGTGTCATGAATGGCCCCGGATACTTAGTGCTTCGGACTCATCACCTTGGTGTCCTATCCTGTGGAACTAACATCTCAACGCAGGCAGGGTCGATCTACCTTTATCTCCTGAGGTGACCGGATTTTCTTTCACTCATTAAATTTTCCATAAACTTTTCAATTCATCCTGCCAAACTCCAAATATGATAACAATAACAACACAAACACCATATAATAATCTCCATAAGTAACTTCCATTCTCAACATAATCCCCGGATAGAAAATAAGGTAAAGAATGTGCAATATTTAGATCATGTGGAGCAAATATGAAATAAGACATATTATGGCTTTTGGGATGCATAAGCATAAGTATGGCTGAGATATAAACAATATGAGCATTATATGGAAATATAAAGTCCTCCATCCTCTTATTATGCAACATGTTAAAAGCAATTTCATATTTTACCTCCTTTCATGGTTTTCATAAGAAATTGCACTTTATTGTGACTTCCCCTTACTAGGCAATTTCATGTTATATCTCTAATGAATCCAATTTTGCATCATCGAGTTCAATAAAAGCTTCCATGACACTATTCAAAAATTTTAATGGAGGTGATTTTTATAGACTTTGGAAAACATGCATATAAGCACATAGATTGATAATATGAATTCCAAAATAGCCATGTATAAGCAATTCAAGAGATAAACTTTAAATATGCACACATATGGTCAATTTAAATCAAATGTGCACAAAGTAAGTCCTTCCCTCACCCCATACTTAAACATTACAGTATCCTCATTGTATAAGAAGAAGGGTAAAGAAAGAGACTCACTAGACTGGTTTGCAGAACATCGGAATCGAGCGCTGAATGTTGCTGTAGAAGTGGTCGATTTCGAGTGGAGTAGTCAATGTTGACTAGACCTACTCGACATCGAGTGTCTAGGAACCTCAGGATGGCCTCTCCTCGACCACGGGCTCCTTTTCTCGTCATGTGTGGTCGACGTCGAGTAAAGTACTCGACGTCGAGTACTTTCTGCAACTCCGTGCACCTACAATCTGTGTTAGAAAGACAAAATCCATAATAGCAAATCCAAAATAATGTGTAAAAACAAAAACCAACAGTATCTAAAATCTAAGAAATAAGAAATAGCGGGTTACCTCCCGTAAGCGCTAAATTTTAAGTCTTTAGCTTTACCTACTTCCCTTTAAGTCTTAGTCTGGCTTATATTTGTCCGGAGGTATAGGTGGATCTGGTGGTTCCTCCGGTGTTGGGAAGCGTGGAATGTCATCCGAGGGCATCATGTGAAGAAGCTTAAACCTTCCCGAGTGAACGCTCCATGGCTTCACCCATTCATCTTCCCGAGCCCCAGTTGGCCTGCATAGGGGAAGACATAAAGAAAAGATACATACCTCGTTATCATACCTCTTCCGCTTCATAGGTTGACTTGGTTGTGTATCTCCACCACAGCACAACGGTGGAGCGGGAAGAGATATTTCCTCCTTATCCTGCGGAGCTTCACGCCACTTTGCTAGGACCCCATACTTAAATATGAACACCGGTTGCTCAAAATTGTCGGGGATGGCCTTCACCTTGTAAGGTAAAAGCGACCTTGGAACACCCTGGGCAACAATGTCCGCTTTCTTCTCTTCTAGTGCTATTTCGTCTTGGGATCCTTCATATGATTCATCAACAATAGGTAGCAAAGTAGGAATGAAATTCTAGGAAGGACATACCTGGTCGTCGACATCGAGTGGGTCAATTGGCTCGTCAAGAGGAGGGCATGGTCCTTTAGACTGAATGTAAGCCTCAAGCCTTCGAATTTTGTCTTCTAGCCGGGCTATTTCCCTTAATCGTGCCTTTTCCACTAAAAGCCTATTTTGTCGTCTCATTCTTGGAACCATTTTTCCCATTCGGGATTTCCTTCGACAAAGTCTTCCATCTTTGTACCTAAGCTTTGAAATCATAATCAGGAACACAAATTAGTAGCAAAAGCTCGGCACCTAGTTGGTACCGATGAGGTAGGTGGTGGTAGGGTAAGAAAAAGGGATGGACTCCGAAACCTTAAACACAACTAAGCTAGGCGCGATTGATATCTCCCCGGCAACGGCGCCAATTTGACGAGAGGGTTTCTCGACCAAATAAATTTATAACCAAGACCCCGCTATAGGATAATAGAGTCAGGTTTGTCCTCAGGGGAGAAGTCAACGCTTCTGGTTTAGTTGGTTTCAGGGTTTGGGGATAGCGGGAAAATGTGGCGAGGGTTGCTGTCAGCGTCGACTAAGACTTGGTCGATGTCGAGGGATGGAGGGGGAATGGAGGTTTGATGTCGAGTAGCTTGTGTAGAATTTAAGTGGAAAATAGCAAAAAAAAATATAATAAAAGTGCAAACTTCCAAGGTTAGGGATCACCGCAACAATAAATATATGTGTAGATTATAAATCACATAAAGATGCATGCTTTATATCAAAGAATCGATTTTTGCAAATTCCAACAATTTAGGTGATAGAGGCTCTCGCAGAAAAACCTAATTGTTTCTACCTTTTCTTAATTAGGATTAGTCGGCTCTCGCAAATAAACCCTAATTACTATCCAAATTCATAATAAGATCGATTTCGCTTCAATATCACAAATAAAGAATTTCCTCAACTCTCGCAAAGGATTAAGCATATAGGTAGATGATGATAAAGACATACAAATTCATGGATTTATAAACCAAACACACATAGCTATGCTGGGATCACCCCAACCCTAGAAAAAGGAAATTAGAAACAAAACATAATAAAAGAAACTAACTTTAACATTAAACTAAATCGAAAACTTACAAAACCTTCCAAACGTTCCTCCTCCTCTCCCACTCAGCTCCTCTCTCTCTCTCTCTCTCCTCTTTCCTTGCGCCCGAAGACGCCATAACTTAAATGTATGAAAATCAGCCCCCTAGGGCTTTATTTATAGGCTCCACTCCTTGCTATCCAATGAAGGAACTATCTATCTATATCTAAATTTATCTATCTAAAGATAAATGATAAAACTTTAAAGCAAAACAAATAAATCTCTAATGGAAATTATATCTAAAGTGGATAAAACTTCCTTCTCTTGATAGATCTTCATGTTTCTTGATAGAATATCTCGAATCTTGGCTTGCAAGTAACCAAAAAGGCTCGGACTCCACTCGATCTCACCTCGGATTGCTTCTGGATAGTACTCGACATCGAGTAGAGTACTCGACGTCGAGGACTTTTCTTCTCCTCGGATTGCACTCGAGCTCTGCTACTTTCTGGACTCGATATGGGCACTCGACTTCGAGTAGTTTACTCGATGTCGACTAAAACTGTGCTCCTTGAGTGATATTCTGCTCGTCTCATTCTCAACTGGGTGATTTCGACCAAAAAGTACTCAACTTCGACCAAAGTGGTCGACGTTGACTAGTCATGTAAGCTTTCAGCAATTCTGCTCCGTCTTGAAACACACTTTCCTGAGTCCTCGTTCGTCCGATTGACGCATATGAGTATGTGTTGTAAAGCTCTTATCGAGGGATACAACTCTCATGAAGATATTAGAACTTGATTCAGAATGATGAATGGCGAAAAATGGGCTTTTCTCCGGCTGTACCATCCTTAGCTTCTTCATGACTTTCCTTTAAGCTCCAAAGTGCGTCTGATTTCTGTGAAATTAAACAGAAACTTGTATAGACCTCCATAATTTCTAAATAAACATAAACTACACAGATTCTGTATTATTCTAATCCTGAAGTGTAAAATGCAGACATAAATCGATATAAAAGATAATATAAAACATGGTAAATTAAGCGCACATCATGCATGTATGATATGAATTCGTTGTTGTTTTCTAGATAGCAAACAAAGTCATTGATTTATTGATATTTCTATGTCTTTGTAGTGGATGATTTCGATTGATCTATGTCGAGTAGGTGTATATAGGGCTGAGAGGGTTGCTCCCTTGACTTCTATTTGCATTGAATCGATATGTCAATTGGTCTTAGAACTTGAGTGTTTAATGCTATTCTTTAGTGATATTGAATAAAAAGATTGTATCTTTGCGGATCTATCAACTTTAGTCAAGTTGACATATGCTATGTAAATATATATTGAGCCAATCCGAGAATCTTGAACCTCAACCATTGTCGATAATTACAAGTGAAATGCTTTTCTATCATATTAATTATCACTACTTTGCAATCATTGATCTATTCTCTTTACTTTGTCATCAATTTGCCATAAACTATTGCTATTGTCTTAAGAATCGTTGTTAGGAATATTGCATTGCAACCGTTTTTCCCTGTGGGTTCGACTCCGGACTTCATCGCTATACTAGTTTATTGGTTAATCAATATATTGAGTTACTAATCTATTGGTTTGAGCATTGAGTTAGGATATTATTGATATTTGAAAAAGGACAAAGAAGCCAACGATGTTTGTCCCGCACCACTCAGTCTCGGCGGGGAGTGGATCCCGATGACGTCGAGATGACGCTCTTTTGGCCGACGACGCTAAGGACATTATGAAGGAGGAGGGGACAGTCCAAGGAACACCTTCAATGATCCCGACCCAGGAGTCCGGATTGGGAGGCGAAGGCACTCCGGCCTAGGATGATGACCCGGAGGCCGCTTGGACTGTGGCCCAAATACGAGCCGCTACGTTCAAGTTCTGGTTCACGAAGGGCCCAAGGGAACCAACCTAGGAGGAAAGCAGTTGCTCAGCCAAGTGCAACTTCTACTGGGCGATCTATAAGCACCCCAAGGGACGCGGATATGGGAACTACAGTCGCCATATCCGGACGAATCACCCCAAAAAGCTCGGCCTCGCCGAAGGACAGATGCAATTAACCGGGTGCACATCTTCTTCCTCTCAACCCCTTGGTTTATAGTCTTATGATTATTGTAGTTGTAGCGATAACTTTGCGAAAATGTTAGCTGTCAAAGGTTTAGCTTATAGTTTTTCACAACGTTTATGTTTTAACGACTTTATTACACAAAATGATCAACATGCATGGCATGGTAGTAGCCAAAACATGGTTAAGAAGAAAGTAATTAGACGGTGTAACACCTATAAGAATGAATTAATATGATATTTTCAAAAAAAAATCACGATTTACATGTATAGATTTGTAGTGACATTTGGACCGACAATTGGTAGCATCACTCATATATGGGTGTTACTTGTCATTGGGTTGATTTAAAGTTTCAATTGCACAAATGTGTTTTGCCTTTTCGAGTTTTCGATGACGCTCACATGACATGGAATATAGCACGTCTCCTTTTAAACGTTTTACAAAAATATAGATTGACTCAACGAGTTTTCACTATCGGTTTTGACAACGCTTCTGCCAACACCGCATCTACTCCTGAATTAATCCAATAATGTCAGCTCGGGATAGGCGGTAAATTTTTCCACATCCGTTGCGCCCCTCACATTTTAAACTTATGTGTCCAAGATATTTTATCATTTTTATATTATGTTGTTGAACCAATTCGATTTGGTTTGCGCGCACTTTAGCAAAGCAAACAACATCACTAGCAATTGAGCGCCTATTGCCGCACTCACCAAACTCACCCAAAGTAGTTCCCCAAGGACGTTTGCACTCGGTGGAATTCTAATTATATAATGATTTATGATTCCATAGCTTATAAAGATCTTCTTTCCAGTTTTGCAACATGTTGTTAGCCGAATCTGTCATGTTTTACAGTAACTTTTATATCATTTTCTGCATACATTTCATGCATTTGGGCTAGGATAATATAGAATCTATGTAGTTTATGTTCATTTGCCAAATTATGGAATCTACACCAGTTTCTGTTTAATTTCGCAGAATTCGAGGCAAATTACAGCAGTTCTGAGAAAGGCCAAAAAAGCTCAGAAATCAACTACAGAAGTCCAAGGTCAAGAAACAGCGGAACCAGTCGAATCAAGCTAGGAGCCCAACTTTACTCGATCTAGAGTAATCTTACTCGATCTCGACGAAGGTGTCCGAGCACAGGCCTTGTCGACTAAGCACTGATCGAGAAGTTGAGCGTCAGAGGCAACCCGACTCCGGAAGCTAACTCAATCTCGAGGAAATTCGTCGAGATCGACAAAACCTTGACGCCATGTTCGGAGTCGACGAGTTGTGCCAAGTCGAGAAGCCGAGGACGGAGACGCCGAGCACCACTGTACTAGATCTCGAGTAAACAACTCGATCTGGAGGACCACCATAGCGCCAGTTCAAGTCCGTGCCGAGGAGGAGCTACTCGACAACACCAGGCCACACAGAAGTCGACATGTCTACTCGATCTCGAGGAATCTCCTCGATCTCGAGGACCCAGCACATCACCTGTCCGAGCATGTCGAGGAAGAGCAACCCGAGACGTCCAGCGAAGCGAAGTCGACGACCAATTCTACTCGATCTTGAGGAAGGTTGTCGAGATCGAGGAAACCGCGTCCCGGAGCGCGTTACGCGGTTTTGCTGTCCTACTCGGATTGAGAGTCCTTGGATTCGATTCTATCCAATTTGGCCGAGATCTATCAAGTTCTATATATGGAGAAGACCTATCAACACATGGAAGATATTTTACCTATTTTAGATATACTTTCCCTTTTAGATTTAATTCCTAAATTGCATTTATTTATCTTAAAGCCTTTTAGATATAGATTTAGATAAAGATAGATATATTCTATCCTTGAATAGAAAGGAATAGGAGGCTATAAATAAAGCCTTAGGGGCTGGTTTTTTCATCATCCAATTTCAGAGAGGAGAACAAGTAAGTAGTAGTAGAGAGAGAGAGAGAGTTTGTGGCAAGCAAGGTGGAAAGGCGAAAGCGGATTTGTCTTGTTTGGTTATAATCTTTCTTTATTTATTTCAATGCAAGTTAGTTTCTTTTGTTATTTAATGCCTTTCTTGATAATGAAGAGCGAGTAGTCCACCCACTTCTGGGGCTGGGGTGAGCCTGACGGTGGCCATGTGAGGTGATGCGGTAAAGGTACGATCTTTTGATGCAATTCGTCTTCTATCCCTATGATCATGATTCTTTTGCGAGAGTTGAAGGTGATCCTTGTTTGTGTTACTGAAGCGAAAGTGATCTTAATGCAACTTGGATTAATTATCTGAAAAGGGTTAGTAACAATTAGGGTTTATGCGAAAGCCTCTATATGCCTATTTGTTAATAACGAAAGTTATTTTGATAGAAAGCATGATCTTTTATGCCTTTATGTGTTACTTTGCATGGTTATCATTGTGGTGTTGATACCCTGGCTTTGGAAGTTCTTTATATATTGATTTATTTCTGTCGAAATCTGAGTTATGTGTTCGAAATCTGCAATTTACAGTTTTTTGTGTTTTAGTCGATCTAGAGGAGTTCTTTGTCGAGATCGAGGAGGGTGTTGTCGATCTCGAGTAGGCTTTGGTCTAGATCGAGTTATGTGTCTGAGTTTCTGCTTCTGTCGTCGATTCTGATGTTTTTGTTTCTACTGTTGTTAGTCGATCTCGAGTTAGCTTTGTCGAGATCGAGTAGTTCCTATCTTTACTTTTATTTCTTGCTTTCGTTTGCTATTTCTATCTTTGTTTATGTCTTTCTGTTTGCTTTTTTGTGAGATTTACAGCTGCCTAGGACTCAAACTCGAGATGTTGTTAAGGTTTTCAAAGTTTTTTACGACGCAACTCGGACTTTTAGCTGCGCGTACATGCCTACATCAAACCTTTTATGTTTTTTTGCCATGAACGTAGTCCTAGCCCTTCAAGACGGGATTAATATGCCTCCCATTTCCTTGTCGTTTTTAGATATGTGGCCAAAATGGATGCTATATTACAAAGTCATACCGAACATTTTCCTCGTAGCTTATTGCTTCGACCTAGGTATAAATTAAATGGGGTTAAAAAGTTTTTAGAAAACTATTTTCCGACTTTAGAAATTAAAGATGATATCGATTGCAATGTTCCACTTATAGTTGCAAGAGTTAAAGGTTTGTTAGAAGAATTATATACTCATTATTATACAGGCAAGTCACGAATTGTTATTACCGCTAGAACTAAGGCACTTGATAGAGATATCTTTGGCACAAAGAGGTCCAGATCTTCGTCGAGCCCTCACTTGGAGCTCAACAAATATTTGTCTACTAACTTTGATTTCCACAGTGATGAGGGAGAAGATTTCAATGTCTTAGAATGGTGGAGCCATCCCGAAAGACAAAGATTTCCGACATTGTAGGTGATCGTCCGACAAATACTTGAGGCCCCTTGCTCCACCGTTGTTGTCGAGTAGCTTTTCAGTAGCAGAGGCCAGATTAGGAGTAGAGATCAAGATTGCTTCCCGAGAACCTCGAAGCCCAAGTTTGCCTTATAGATTGCAACAAGGCGGATATGCGGGTTTAGAAGAACATCTTATCTACTAAATCCGAGGATGACGACGGAGTGGATATATAGAGCCCGTTGGGAGCTCCATCGATGGTGCGGTCACTGATGGAGACATATTAGCTCGACGATCAAGCGGAATAGGTGAGCGGGGTTCACTCTTACACAGGTAAAAGAACTACATGGGCTTTGATTCCTCAACCTCGGGAAGATATGTAGGCAATGGGAAACCGATTCAAGCCCTTCTTCCTTTTTTTCCCCAACTCAAACATAAATAATATATGTAAATGGTACACACGTAAAGGTATTTTCAAAATGTCAAAACATCGAAAAGGCGCAATTCCGCAAAGGCGCAAACCCAATCAACCCGGATCCTACCCGTCGGGTTTTGACCCATCGGGTGACCTGAACCTGTGGACTCGTTGGATTCTCGGATTAGGGTTTGGGTCACCCTTCCCCGACCCTTGACCCGGTGGGTCGAACCCCTCGACTCGCCGGGTTCGACTCGTGGCCATACCTACTAAGCATCATCTGGTCATCAATGATTCCAATTGGCCTAACATGATCGTAGATCGCAGTAAATCCCTCCAGATGGTTGGTTGGATCTTCTCCGTTCCTTCCGTGAAAATTGGGCAACAACGATGCTTATCCTGATTTGAATTCAAATTTTGAGCTTGTTGGGAGATCTGGGAACTTGATGACTAGCAGAGGTGATGTAAGAATAGGCTCCTTGAGATCTTTTAGTGTTCTTTTTGGTTCTTCTTCATCGTTGGCCATTTTGCTTGATTGTTGTCTTCATAACCTGAAAAAACTTTATTCGATTTCTATATCACAAGGGACTAGAGAAAGATTAGTAGAACTGGTGTGAACCATACCAGACAGTTGCACCCAAAAGAAAAGCTTATGAAATACGTTTAATAAAAAACTCGATACTCCCCGGCAAACGCGCCAAGAGTTTGGTGCGTGCAAAATGTTGTGTGTTCTACACCCCAAATCTGAATTCTATACCTTCAACTGATAACGAGTATTAGAAGCAAGTGCAGGTCGATCGCATAGAGAATGCATGCGACTTTGGTCAAACGTAGTAAGTAAGCAAGCAGTTCATAAAGAAGGCAATAGTAATGATGAGCGGAAAATAGTAAAAAAAATGATGATTACAAATGAGAATAATATGAGAAGAAATATAGTTTTACTTATATTCGCAACATTGCTAAATCCATGATCATCGGGTTGTTTGGTAATGCTTGGCTATCTTAGTGTCGATTTATGCACAGAGTTAAATAGCTTCCTGATTCGATCACTATTAACGCCCTAAACTCTTGCATGGGGTTAGAGAAGCAATAAGTCCCTAATCACATAAACATACAATTCATGTAATTCTTGCAAATTCGACGTGTTACATGGTTGTCAGCTTAGCTACCGCATCCGCTAAGAATAACATTAAACTATTTTTCATTACTCTTTCATATTCATGAATCACAACTTGTTCATCAAGATATGTTTGCTATTATGTCGGATTAATGCCCGCAATAGCAGATTTAGCTATAATCACTTAGCATGTTGTTTACCTATCTTAGTGGCCAATTAAGATGAATAAGCAACTAAACATATAAAGAACATGAGTAATGAATAACCGAATATGCATAAATCAAATAAGAACATGAGTAATGAATAATCGAATATGCATAAATCAAATAATAACTATAAAATAGTATTCAAACAACCCTCACATGTCTCTAACAAATGCATAAAATAGAAGAAAAGCTATATAAAAGGTTTAGCCAAGTATGGCTTACCGAAATAGCGGAAAAAGGAAAAGAGAAAAGTGGAGAGTGTTGTAGTGTGTGAATGTGTGAATTAAGGGCTGATGAGAGCTATATTTATAGGCATATAAGAGCTAGAGTTCGAAGAACTTAAGGTAGAAGAAAAGCCCAATGAGCCAGATTCGCCCTCAGAGGAGATCTTCTAGAATCTGCATCGGTGGGCACCGACAAGGTATCAGCGGGCATCGATCTTGACTATCCTGCGGAGCCTTCGGCAAGTGCTGAGATTCGGCGAGCGTAGGTCCCTTGGCCGCGGGCGCCACTCCTATAGTGACTTCATTTCTTCTTCTTCTTGTCTTGTCTTGCTCGTTTCTTCTTCTGTCTTCTTCCTTATGCTTCTTAAGCTTCCTATCATAGCTTTCCTCTGTCTCCTTTAGCTTGATGTCCAAGAATCAACATAGATAGGCATAAAATGTGTAGATTTCAAACTTTGCAACTTTCAAGGCAATGAACGTACTTTATGCTAAAAACCTAAATAAATGCAACTTAAATGACTTAAGAATGACTTAGAATGCCTATACAAATCATGCGTTATCGTATTTCCTCTTCCCGAATCTGTACCGATCCATAGGGTTGTGCATCAGTCTAAAACCGAAAGTCGAACCAAAAGCATTAGGTTCGGTTCGGTTATTTACTGGTTTGGTTTGCGTTCGGTTCGATTTTAACATAATTGAACCGAATTTTGATAAAAAAAAATTAAAGTATATATATACACTGTATTTACACATATACATTTATATTCCAATATAAAGTATACAAATATAAAAAGTATACAAATAAAATATGCAAATCCTTACTCTTATAAAAGCGTGGGTAGCTTTTGATTTCAGAAGATCTTGGCCGTTCACTATAGCCGCTATCTACGACCAATATTTATTCTCCTAAGAAATTACTGTTCCTACTAAAATGAACTAATCCTCACCATTGATTATTGTTGAGTTGAACTGATCAAAGGCTCGAAGCTTTCCGTTTGTATAATTACCTACATACCCATCAGAGTTTCAATTTAAAATTATTGATTTTTTCATTTCTGTGACCCTTTCCGTATTTTCATCTAATAGCTACCCTCCCTCTCCGTTTCTTTCCCCTATCCACGTCTCTCTCTCTCTCTCTCTCTCTCTCTCTCTCTCTCTCTCTCTCTCTCTCTCTCTCTCTCTCTAATTTTGCAGGTCCTTCTCTGAATCGCCGGAGTTCGAGTCTTTGCCGCCTTCACCGCTACTGCTTATCTTCGCTTCGAGAACTGCCTGGTTGCCTCCTGGTTGCATCCTTTCCAGTTCCACCGCCTCTTTCCTTATGGTTTCTGGGATGTGGTTTGCGGCTGCTTTTTGATCCACGACTTGAATCCCTCGTTGTCTCTGGTATGTGACTTAATGCTGCTTTTTAATTGAACTTCACAGCCTTGGAATTAGGGTGTTGAAATTGGGGTGAATTTAGGGTTTGGACTAAGAGATTCAATGTTGCTCATAAAGATTGGGTTTATGGTATTTGGTGACTCCTCTTATGCTAGGACAAAATATGTCCAGGTAAAGCTCCTATCTTCCTCCAAAACGTACTAATTCAGATAATTCAGCTTTTTGGGGGAATTTAGAATCGATTCGTACGAGGATTGATTTGAACAATTTATAATAATGGATTAGGAATTTATGCTAAGAGTAACTTGTATGGTCAAGGGTTATTGGAAGTAAGATTATTTTTTTTCAGCAACCAATTTGAACTTATTCTATAATGCGGTTGATATGCTTAGTGTCTAGATTCCTCAAACATATATATAGATTTAATTTAAAGCTTATGTTCTAACTTTTAAATAATTGTTTGGGGAAACCCTTTGATGTATGAACTTATGGTAGATAAGGCCCCGATTGAAGGCAGTTCCCCAGCTTTGGGTGGCTATTAAAACTTATGGTAGATAACATACTCCTAACCATTTCAATTAATGTACGATTCCGCCTTTCAGCAACACCATTCTGCTGAGGTGTACCAGGCATTGTGTATTGCGCACAAATACCTCTACTTTCGAGGAACTTTGCGAATGGACCTGGACATTGTCCACTCTCATTGTATTTTCCATAAAACTCACCACCTCGATCAGATCTCACTATCTTTACTTTTCTATCTAATTGCCTTTCCACTTCGTCAATGAACATTTTTAGGACATTCACAGTCTGAGCCTTTTCATGCAATAGATATATGTAACCGTACCGTGAGTAATCATCAATGAAAGTGATGAAGTACCTTTCTCCGTTCCAAGAAGGAATGTCAAATGGACCACAAATATCGGTGTGAATTAACTCAAGAAGCTGAGTGCTTCTTGTGGCTGGTTTCTTTGTAGTGTGCTTAGTCTGCTTTCCCTTAATGCAGTCTACACACACATCAAGATCACTAAAATCCAAATGAGGAAGAATATCACTCTTCGTCAACCTCATTAACCTTTCCTTGGAAATGTGACCTAATCTTTGATGCCACAAGTAAGCTGAACTTTCATTAGATGCACTACGCTTAACTCCCACATTGCTTTTAACAAACATAATAGATTCAGAAAATTTAATATCAAGATTGAACCTATAAAGTGAATCAATCAAAGTACCATTACCATAAAAGTAATCATTTCGGTACAATGAAAAACCAGCATGTCCAAACTTAACATCAAAACCTAAATCGTCCAGTCTACTAACAGAAACAAGATTTCTAACACAATCAGGTACATAGAGACAACCCTTAAGATCTATGCGACAACCAGTGTCCATGATCAATCTATACGTCCCAATGCCTTCAATACGTGCCTTCATCCTGTTCCCCATGAACAAGTACTGTTCACTTCCTTTTATGGGCTGGATCGTACTGAATCCCTGTTCAATATGAGAAACATGAGTAGTAGCACCAGAATCTATCCACCAAGTATTATTAGGCACTTCCATAAGGTTTGACTCAAAGCAAACAGAACAATAATGAATACCTTTCTTGTCAAACCATGCCTTTCTTTTCGAACAATCCTTCTTGAAGTGTCCCAATTTCTTGCAAAAGAAACACTTCATTTCCTTCTGAACACGACATTCACTAACTTTCAGCGAAGTTTTGTCCTTCTTGTCCTTCCTACTTGGCTTTCCTTTACTGTTGCTAGCACCATTATGACCCATGAGATGAACTGATTGTTCTGTCATCTTTTGCTTTAATCTCCTTTCCTCCTGTACGAGCATGGTCGTTAACTCTTGAATGTTCCATTTTTCCTTAATGGTGTCGTAATTCACCTGGAACTGATCAAACTCATGAGGTAGAGAGTTGATGGCGAACTGGACAAGGAATATCTCATTTACGTTCATCCCCATGGTCAACAACTTTGCTGCCAAATTGGACATATGCATCACATGATCGTGGATAGGCTGAGACCAGTCAAATCTCTTCGTAGTCAGCTCATACATAATGTTGCCTACAATTGACTTGGCAGCCAGATCCGACTTTGAATACTCTTTCATTGCAAATAAGAATTCCCTTGCACTCTCTGTCTTAGGAAGAGATGGCTTAAGATTTTCTGCCACCGTCATCCTCATAAGGCTCAAACCCAGCCGGTTAGACCGCTCCCACAACTCATAAAAGGACTTTTCTACATCGGAGCTGGCCTTTGTAATGGCAACAGGTGTTACTTCTGTAATGATTGCAAGGTCCAAGGACATAATACCCAATGTGAATCGGATCTGTTCGGACCAATCATCATAGTTGAGCCCATTGAATTTCACAACAGAGTTTGCAGATGCAAAGATATTTGATGAAGCTGCAAACAATTATACATGCTTACCTATTAGTGCTTTAAAACTTTAATACAGATTCAGACAATAAACCTTAAAACATGTATTCAAGCAACCTTTGGGAAATACTCAAACACACATACAATCATCGATGCTAAATATATAAACTTTAATAGACAATCACCACACACATTAGACAAATAAGCATGTTATCTTTGGATATACATACTACCCATCCTAGTTGTGGAAAATCATCCCTTTAATATTATCAACTATATTCAATGATCCACCTTTGGGTGATCTCCAAGAATTATAGTTAATAAAATCAATTGTTCAATCAACCTTTTATGTCATTTAGCATCCTTTCATCATGAACAATTGACAATCATAAATCAAAGTCTAAATTTCTTTTCAACCAGGCCACTATGGTGGCTAACAAGTTCCTTACATAATTTAGACGATGAATTAACATACCTTAATGCATAGATAAATATCTTTTATAATGCGATTAAACCATATAACGCATATAACCTTTATACTATGCGAATTTTAGGTTAAACCTAAAATCACTATAATGCCGATTCATTACATGCAATTTGATAAATATATATATATCACCTTCCATTCAATATTCCATGAACATGCAATCGGCAAAATCTTCAATACTTTAATATAGTTAACCGCAATTTGATTCAACCTTTCATGAGTCAAAGAAAACGCCACTATAACAAATTGAAATTTACGAATTGAAACTAACGAGTGCTAACTCAGATTCAATACATTCCTATGGATTCGGAAGAGAATGATTCTTAATTCAGTCAACAAAGGTGACGCACTCATATTCAACATTTCATGAAGAATTGTGCAACCGACGACAACCAAATCGACAACAACTGTACATCGATCATTCCGAATCCATCAATTTAACGGTGAATTGTAAGAAATCTAAACCCGCTCTGATACCAATTGTAAGATTTCTATTCGATTTCGATCATGAAATCAATCAAACCAGGATCTAGATTTCAATTCAATTCAAACCCTAATTCTATACCGAAGACTAACCTTGGTCCATTAGCATCTTCGTAGCGGAACCGTGAATCGACTTCTCGCCCCTTAGCCTTCTCTTTGATTTGTCTCTGGTGGAAGAGACCTCTACTGCCTTTCTCTTTCACTTCAGGGAAGAGACGTTACTCGTCAGGGAGAGGAAGAAGAAACCGTACAAAAGGAAGGAGAAGAATAACCGTCCATCTCTTCTTTTCTTTTATTTTCTTTTCCTTTTTCTTTTTCCCTTTTAATAAATCTCATTATGTTTATTTTATGAGAAAGACAAACTTTAATATATTATAGGCAAGGGGTGAGGGAGTATATTATAAACCCCCGGATTTAATTCTTTAACCGAGACCGATTCATCACGGTTTCGACTCTTATATTAAATCCAACAACATAATATACATGGACCAAATACTCAATTAAACCTAGACACACGAGCCACATAAAATATCTATAAACATTCTAACAAAGGCCCCGATCGAAGGCAGTTCCCCAGCTTTGGGTGGCTATTAAAACTGGTGACCAAATCGATAGCCTGATACAATGACAAGGTCGTTGTGAATTTGTGATGAAGGAGCAAACCCAAGTCAATGTGGCAATTCAAACTTACTAGTATATTTTTATTAATGTGAATGTACTATATATTGTGAATATATGATCAAATGCAATTTAGATTATAGGGAGTTTTTATAAAAGTGAGTTATATAGGATGGTTCTTTTGTGATTTACACATTAAAAACCCAAAAAAGTTGAGAACGGTGAACCATTATCTGTATTTGTGAGAATATCAGTTGCAATTTCCTTCTTTTACACTATTTTAATTCTTAAATTCACAATTCAGCATTCGCTTTGAAATGGTAGCTTGGTCCTCACTAGAAGCTATGCCACGGAGGCTTTGAGGGGCAAAGTGAGATAGAGGTTTTTCAATCCAGTTACTCACTTTTATTTTCTCTTTCTTTCTTCATGTTTATCATACCTCCACAATTTCCCTTTTTCTCTTGAACTTAATCAAGTAATATCTTTTATTATATAGCTCGTTGTAAGAATGATACAAGACTATCTTTTATACCTTCTGATAGATCCTTCGATCTAATGACTTGTATGTAAATTGTAAGCACCTTTACATTACCTTTCTGGTTTACAGGCATATGGGACCATTGAAATCCTCGAGTTACGATTTCCTGCTGAAGGCCATTTACAAGTTTCCCTCAGTCCATTAGTCGATAAGCTTATTTCATATAGTATGGTTTTTTTTGTTGTTCTTGTCCAACTTATATGCAAACTTTGAATCTCTCTTTAGCTTCCAAAGATCTTCAAATTATGCTTCACGTGTTATAGATCAGAGTAATAGAATAGTTGTCCAGATTCTTTTTTGCAACTGATGTCTCCTCTCAACCCCATAAACTAATCCCAACTCAATATTAAGGCTTTTCTAAGAGTGCATCTTCTTTTCTATGAGTTATTTGTCAAAGATTGCCTCTTCTTTTGTCATTATTATGTCATGATTTATGTAATTATTCACTAAGATCATGAAGCTTTTCTGAGAATTATTCTAGGTAACATCTGCATTTGCTTAGTTTGGAAATTCGGTAGTAGATAATCCAAACTCAACGCTAAAATCCTTAGTTAGATGTCCTATACTACATTTTAGCAACCTAATCAGCTTGAGAATAATGTAAGCTTCCAGGTTGGACTTTCCTACAATTTCTCTACTTGCCTTCTTAAATTTTCACTCATCTACCCTTATGAGTTTACTATTCTTTTTCTAGAAATCTGCACAACAAAAAGCTTAGTTGTACTGAACCATCTTACTTGAGTGCGTTGCCAAGTTTACAGGAATTGTTAAGTACTTCATCTTTCTGTTCAAGCGTTGGATGAATGGGGAATTCATGAATATTGACAACAAATCAATAACATTTCTGGATATAACATTTTTTATATTCAGTTTCAGTTGATACTTGATAGTAATAATTTTTATAACTTCCACAAAAATTAAAATTCAATTTTTTGACTGAGGTTATCAATTAAATTAAGGACAACAATTTAAAGTTAATTAATGTAACATGTAAAACAAAAGGTTAAAGCTCATGATGCATTTTTTGAAGGTGGTCTAATTGTCACAAACCAAGTCCTCTCTTGCTTTCTTGTTCCTTCACTTTTGTGTATAAATCGACCCTTTTTTAGAACTTGCTTCATTTATTTCTCTCATGTGAACGGTAGGTATAGGTAGCTAGAAAGGAATGAAAAGGCTAGATATCTATCTTTCTTGATGAGGATAATGCAGATTAGAAAATTTCCGATGGTACTTGCTAGCAAATAGATGAACTTGCTTTATTGGAATCAGTTGAATTTGGTTATTAAAGTTATTGCGAAATTATGATTTATATCATTCAAATTGTCAGTTTCATCTTATGTAGATTTATGTTCACAACAAGCTAGTGATAATTAATGGTCGTGTTGCATTGATTAGGTTGTCCAATATCAACTATAGGAGCGTAGTTGGGTTGAGAGATTTACATGTATAATGCTACAAAAAAAAACCACTTCTTTGTATTGCCTTTTCCCTCCCGTTGCTGGAGGAAAAATGTTCTAGCACAATCTCTTTGATAATTTTAGGGCTTTTAAGTTCCATAGAGATTATTGTAAGGTGGTGAACTAGTGATGGCTCCTTCGGATGAGGCAAAGATTTTCCACATGATTGCCACTACTTCTGCTATTGATGATAGGCCTTGTTTCTGCTACCTAGAGGAATAGGATAGGTGTCAAATTGCCTCCAAGAAACGAAGGGATCATGATTTACGAGAGAGACATATAGGCGATCAGCAAGGAAAAGTATTACAGGCAGACAAGGATGAGATTGAGTATATGCTTCATCAACATTTCCCATTTTATTAAGAGGTTGTGCCAACTGCCATAATTGTTAGGAACAAAAGCGGGCAATTGCTAGCACTACTAGCTGTTTTCACAAGCTTGCAATTTGGATAACATTTGTCACTTTGCTTTCCTATTTTTGTATTTTCTACTATTGCTAATGTTGTTGTTTTTTTTGGTCAAAAGGAGGGACCTATGATTACAAAATACACACTTGCATAGACAAACGGCTTTGATGGGCTTAGATGTATTCTTATGCCTATAACTTGCCGATTTTTATGTATTATCGATTATCCCCACTTTATGTTATGGCAATCTTATATCAACACGATCTTATCTCATTAAAGCATTATTTCTTGGATTGAGTCCCCTGTTCAATTCAGTATCTAACCATTCCTATGCCCCCATGTCCTTATATCTTCTACATAAGTCATGGCAAACAGGCAAAGGAATTCATTAATGATATGGAGATGGAAATTAAGCATCAAATTCCTCCTACAAATTGGCAATGCAATCAACGTGCGCAACGCGCGCGTCAATAAACCTAGTACATGCAAATACAGTGCATATGTGTGTATACACATACATATATAAACATGCAAATTCAATGTATATCTGTCTACTTATACATTGTATATGTGTATACGCATACAATACAGTGTATATATGTATATTTATACATTGTATATGTGTATATATAAAGTATATAAATATACATACACTGTATTTATGTAGTGTATAAAAAAATTCGGTTTAACACAAACCGAACCGAAACCGAACACAAACCGAAAAATGAAAATTCTCAAACCGAAAAACTTCGGTTCGGTTCGGTTAGGGGTCGGTTTGTGTTGGTTCGGCCCAAAAATTTGGTTTGAACCGAATCATGCATAGCCCTACCGAGCCAAGCCCATATGTAGGTGATGATACATAGTTTGACATACATAATAGGCTGGTTTTAGGCTCATTTGCATGGCATTATAGCCCTAATAGTAGTTAATTCTTAATATGTGCTTAATTGTGGAAAGAGTCGGAAACTACGCTATTTCAGTGTTTTTATGCAGATGTAGAGATCCAACGTGGTAGAGGAGAAGACAAGGAAGCCGAGAGACAAGTCAAGGAAGGAAATATCAATGACAGAATGAAGCAAAGTCTAATAGAAGCAGAGCTAAGAGGAAGGAAGAAGAAAAGAAGAAGGACAGCAAAAACCGCCACTAACCCGCGAGGAAGCCACGACCATCAGACCAATCTGCGAGAAGTGTCCCAGCGGCCCAACTTGTAAGAGAAAAACTACCCAGTGTCCGCTGCCAACGGATGATGGCAGCGGGAGCCAGTGGATACCCAACGAATTCTAGGTTTCTGAATATTCGATATCGGCGCCCGTCGCTAGATCTTTTTCCGTATTGTTCATGGGGAATCTAGGGTTTCATTATCCTATCTTATCACTATAAATAGACCTCTAAACCTAGGATTTTTCATTCATTCATCACATAATCATTCTCCTCTCTCTCTCTCTCTCTCTCTCTCTCTCTATCTATCTATCTATCTATCTCTCTCCTGGTTCCGACTACGTCCGCTCATGTGGGTCCAACCTATATAGTAACAAGTGTTGGAGATAATGCATTTAGAAGGTGGTTTTAAGAAAGGTGCCCTTTGGACTTCCTACATCCTACATGGAAAGTTCAAGGGTACCGTAAAGGGTTTTTTAAGGAGACTCTTCCACTACCTACATTGAGAGGTAGATGAGGAGATGGGGCACCCACACACGCGCCCGCCACCGCCGTCCGTCCGGCTCGTCTCGTCTCGTCTTGTCTCCGATATTGGAGTTGGAGTTAAATTTTTGCGAAAAGTCTTAACTTGAGGCCGAAGATATTACGGGTAGAACTGTTTGTGTTTATCCGCGAATATCTGATTTTTCACTAGGTTTATTTTATGGGTAGAACTGTTTGTGTTTATCCGCGAATATCTGATTTTTCAATAGATTTATTTTCGAGAATTGATCCTTTCAAACAGTTTTGGATGAGCCTCAATCTTCTGATGATAGACTCGAATCTTCCCTATGCTTTCGGGTGAAGGAAGATTTCACGGCCTATATAAGGACGTCGAGGGCTTCGCTTTTGAAGACACAACGATCAATCTCCTCTTCTCCATATCCTATTTTCTCCTACTATTTTTCCGTTCTGAGCGCCTATTCCAGAGTTCCAACTTCTCTCCCTCGAGTGCACCTGTGAGAGAAGCCGGTGAAATCCTTGGGGGATGTTGCCTCGCATATGATCTACCCCACTGTCAGGGGCAAATACGTTTCTCATTCAGTGGCTCCCATACAACGCTTCACCGCTGCCCTGACCCCTTCACAGAAACAAAGTTCGGCCTACATCCACTGACGCCCTTTCGGGAGTTGTTGCTTTTCGCAGGTTCTAGCAGGGTCATTGTCCAACAAAGAGAAACATGTTTTGGTTGGTACAATGGCCACCATTGAGATCTCCTACAAGAAGCCGCTGCTCGATCTCTCAAAGCTGGAGCCTTTGGATGGCTTGAACTACAAGCATTGGTCCCAAAAGATGCTGATCTTCTTTAAGCAACTGGAAATTGACTATGTGTTGCTCAAAGACCCCCTATCATCGTTGTGCATGCTGCTGCTGTTGAGTGCGATGCTTCGCCCAATCCTCATGCGCCTTCTGAGGAGCTCGTGAAGTACGAGCGCGCAACAAAACTGTCTGAGGCTACCTGCTGAACCACATGACGAACACGTTGTTCGATTTACTACTGATCCAAAAGTCTGCGAAGACTATTTGGGAAACCCTGGACAAGAAGTATGGCACTTACGATGCTGGAAAGCACAAGTACATGACTGGACAGTGGATTCTGTTCAAGATGGTGGAAGGCAAGCCTTTCATGGAGCAGGTACATGAGTACGAGAACTTGGTAGAGGATATTCTGGCTGAAGGGATGAAGATGTATGAAGTTCTTCAGGCCAACGTCCGGATTGAGAAACTACATGAGTCCTGGGCACGCTACCGCAATCACCCCAAACACAAAAAGAAAGATCTTACCCTGGAGGAACTCTTTAGCCATCTGAAGATTGAGGAAACCAACCGACTGAAGGAGAAGGAGACCTTCATCATTGCTGCTGAAGCGGTAAAAGCTAAAATTGTTGAAACTCCACAGGTCAACAAGAAAGGCAATAAGCCGCATTTAAACAAGAAAAACAAGAAGGGACCTGGAGGACAAAACAACAAGCCTACGAAGTTCAAAAAGAATAACAACGGAGAAAAGCAGAACAATACTAGGTGCTATTTGTCTGGCAGAGAAGGCCACAGGGCTTTTCAATGCCATGAGAGGAAGGATGCTCAGTATGTTGCCCAGAAGAACAATGGAGGGCAGGACAAAGGCATTGCAAACGTCGCTAAAGGTGGTGCTCCTAAAGTCATTGTTGCAGTGGTCACTGAAGCTAACATCGTTGGGAGCATGACCGAATGGATCGTGAACAATGGAGCCATCAAGCACTTCTGCGCCAATAGAGGGTTGTTTGATGAGTTCGAACCTGCAAGCAGAGTTGAGCAAGTCTACATGGGGAACTCAAGTCATTCGAAGGTGCTGGGCAAAGGGAAGGTCTCGCTGAAGCTCACCTCAGGTAACATCATGAGCATGTAGAATGTCTTTTATGTGCCTTCCCTGCGACGGAACCTGATCTCTAGAGGGCTCTTATCTCGAGCCGGGCTAAAGGGAGTCATGGAAGGTGACTCTATAGTCTTGTCCAAGAATGGGAAGTTTTTAGGGAAGGCTTACAAGTTTGGTGAATTGTTTATTTTGCAAATTGTTGTTGATTATGCTAATATAGCTTCTATTTCCGCTTATATCGTTGTTGATCTTGATCTTTGGCATGCTAGATTAGGTCTTGTGAATGTTAAATCTGTGAACAAATTGCATAAAATGGGCCTAATCTCAAACTTGGGTAATAATGATCATAAAAAAATGTGAAATTTGTGTGGAAGCTAAGTTCACCAAGAAACCTTTTAAACCTGTAACTAAGAGGTCCACTGAATTGCTAGAATTAGTTCACACCGTTCTAGGTGATTTTAGGAACTCTGAGAGCAGAGGTGGTAAAAGGTATTATATCACATTTGTAGATGATTATTCTAGATACACCAAGCTGTATTTTGTTGAAATCTAAAGATGAGGCAGAGAAAATGTTCTTAATCTACAAAGCTGAGGTAGAAAACCAACTGGATAGAAAAGTGAAAAGACTTAGATCTGATAGAGGTGGGGAATATGAGACAACGTTTTTGAAAGAATTATGTGAGAATAATGGCATAATTCCTGAATGTACAACACCTTATAGCCCTCAATCGAATGGAGTAGCAGAGAGAAAGAACAGAACTTTAAAAAACATGATGCTTTCTATGCTTGTCAGTTCTGGGTGACCCGACTCTTTGTGGGGTGAAGTTGTTCTTTCTGCAAACTACATTCTTAACAAGGTACTCCATAAGAAGTTAGACAAAACCCCTTATGAACTATGGAAAGGACATCCTCCTAACCTAGGGTTGATGAGAGTGTGGGGGTGTTTAGCTAAAGTTGGGATTCCTGCATTTAAGAGAGATAACCTTGGATCTAAGACTGTCGATGCCATGTTTGTTGGTGATGCTGAGAACAATACTGCCTATAGGTTTATGTGCTTACATGACAAATCTATGTGTGAATATCGTGATGCTGAATTTTTTGAGCATGTTTTTCCTTTGAAGAAAGATCATGATAGTATTCCTGCTGTTTCTAAACCTGCATTTTTGTCTTTACCTGCTTCTATCAATGTTGACGATCCTAGTGAAATTAGAAGAAGTAAAAGACGTAGAACTGAAACTAGCTATAGTCCTGATTTTATGACTGCATTCTTAACTGAACTCCATGATTTAGATGAATTCAATGAAGCTCTCTTTTATGTTCAAATGATAGAGGATGAACTTAAAACATATAGTGAAGCTATGAGTTCTGTTGACGCTAGTTTTTGGAAAGATGCTATAAATAGTGAAATTGAATCTATCACAAGTAATCACACTTGGGAACTAGTTGATTTGCCTAGAGGTTATAAGGACATTGATTGTAAATGGATCATTAAGAGGAAACTTAGAACAGATGGTTCTATAGAAAGATTTAAGGCAAGACTAGTAATCAAAGGATTCACACAGAAACATGGAGTAGATTATTTTGACACATGTTCTCCTGTAACTAAGATTGCGACCATTAGAACGTTATTTGCTTTAACATCTAATTACAAGCTCTTGGTACATCAAATGGTTGTAAAGACTGCTTTTCTAAATGGTGATCTAGATGAGGAAATATACATGGAACAACCTCCGGGTTTTGTGGTTCCAAGTAAGGAGAATATGGTTTTTAGGTTAAATAAATCTCTACATGGCCTAAAGCAAGCACCTAAACAATGGTATGAGAAACTCCCTAACACTGTGTTGAGTTTTGGATTTGAGGTTAGTGGATCTGATGCATGTGTTTATACCAAGATGTACGATTCTGGTTGTGTTATTGTGTGCCTATACGTTGATGATATGTTGTTATTTGGCACTAACATGCATGTGATAAATGAAACCAAAAAGTTTCTTTCCTCTCGCTTTGAAATGAAAGACTTAGGTGAAGCAGATGTGATTCTATGTGCTAAAGTGACTAGAACTAAAAATGGCTTTACTTTGTTTCAATCCCATTATGTAGAGAAGGTATTGAAGAAGTTTAACAACTATGATGTGACGCCAGTTAGGACCCCATATGATGCTACCATAAAGTTAGTGAAGAACTCAGGTATAGGTGTTTCCCAAGAGGAATACGCTAAAGTTATTGGGAGTCTAATGTTTTTGATGAACTATACTCGTCCTGACATAGCTTATGCAGTAAGTAGACTTGGTAGATATACAAATAATCCTAGCAAAGAACACTGGATTGCACTTAGAAGGTTAATGAGATACCTTTGAGGCACTCTTGATTGGGGATTCATTTTGAGGGTTTTCCCTGCGTTCTAGAAGGATATTGTGATGCAAACTGGGTAAGCGGGACTGATGAAATTTGCTACACTAGCAGATATATTTTTACATTGTGTGGTGCAACTGTCTCATGGAAGTCTGAAAAGCAGAGTTGCATAGCCCGATCGACGATGGAGTCAGAGTTCATAGCTCTAGACCTAGGAAGGCAAGAGGTTGAGTGGTTGAGAAGCCTACCGGCAGATATACCAATGTGGGGGCATCTGGCTCCTGCGATTTCTCTACACTGCGACTCACAGGCTGCCATTGGAGTAGAAAACAACGGAGCGTATAACGGCAAGAAGAGGCATATACGCATCTGACATGAGGCTGTGAGGCAGTTGATAAGAAATAGGGTACTCTCTTTAGAGTATGTGTGGTCAGAGAGGAACGGGGCTAAAACCCGTGAGATGAGGAATCTGTGGCGGAAACCATTAATTTGGTCGAACACAAGCCATGGAAAGACTAATATGAGATACATATCTCCCATTCCTATGGAAACTGTATAGTGAGGATGAGCTAACGCTCTTAATAATTCTATAGCCCAGACATTGGGTGGTCCTTTGAGACGGACTTGATAGATCACCGAACGACAAAAGAGAGGTTGAGCCTTAGAGCTCTTAATGACTTCATAATCCATTGTGAGAGTATTCTGCATTGAGACAGATAAGTTGAAGTCACCTACAGGAGTGTGAGGGATTGGCAACCCTCCAAGGTGAGACTTAGGGCAGTCCTCACCAAAACACTCATGAGCACCCAAGGTGTGCCAAAACTTGGATGTCTTATGTGATAAGACTTAGCGGAACGTTACAATACCCCGTCGAAGGTGTGTGTTGTTGGTTTACCCTTAAGTGGAGGAATTTAAGGCCTTTGGCCATTCGCTCTATCGAAGGGATCGCTAGTTTCACTATGTGTTGATTCAAGTCGCAAGACATCATCATTTAAACACTAACCTCGAAACGGTCAGAACTTGTTTTCAAAACCTCAGTTTTTAAACCCTCTATCTGTATTTGTGGGGGATTGTTGGAGATAATGCATTTAGAAGGTGGTTTTAAGGAAGGTGCCCTTTGGACTTCCCACGTCCCACATAGAAAGTTCAAGGGTACTCTAAAGGGTTTTTAAAGAGACTCTTCCACTACCTACATTGAGAGGTAGAGGAGGAGATGGGGCACCCACACACGCGCCCGCCGCCGCCGTCCGTCCGGCTTGGCTTGGCTCATGCTCCGAGATGGTAGTTGGAGTTAAATTTTTGCGAAAAATCTTAACTTGGGGCCGAAGATATTACGGATAGAACTGTTTGTGTTTATCCACAAATATTTGATTTTTCACTGGATTTATTTTTGAGAATTTATCATTTCAAACGGTTTTGGATGAGCCTCAATCTTCTGATGATATACTTGAATCTTCCCTTTGCTTACGGGTGAAGGAAGATTTCGCAGCCTATATAAGGAGGTTGAGGGCTTCGCTTTTCAGGACACAGCGATGAATCGCCTCTTCTCCCTCTCCTGTTTTCTCCTACCCTTTTCCCGTTCTGAGCGCCTGTTCTAGAGTTCCAACTTCTCTCCCTCGAGTGCACCTGTGAGAGAAGCCGGTGAAATCCTTGGGGGATGTTGCCTCGCATACGATCTGCACCACTATCGAGGGCAAATACGTTTCTCATTCAGTGGCTCCCATACCACGCTTCACCGCAGCCCTGACCCCTTCACAGAAACAATGTTCGGCCTACATCCATTGACGCCCTTCTGGGAGTTGTTGCTTTTCGCAGGTTCCAGCAGGGTCATTGTCCAACAGCAAGCACGTCATGAGGAAAAGGGTGGGAATCAGGGTCATGCAAGGAAATCGATAGGCGAGGATCATTTCTTTTAGCGGAAGTGATAGTTGGGTTGACAATCAGGTGACACGTCAACGATGCGGGAGAGATACTGATCTGCATGCTAGGAGACTGGGACCCAATGCTGCTCGAACCCGATTGAAGAGTTTAGGAAGTTGGATAGTGATCGAATAGGAAGCTATACAACCTTGGGTACAAATCAGTCCCTAGGGTAATAAGAAGAAACAAGGAACGAGTAACCAACTATGTCAAGATAAGCAGGTGAAACAACTCTCATACTATTCACTCACTTATTGCTATTGTGCTCACACACATCAACCGATTGCTCTATTGTCTTTTCTCTCTCTTTCTTTATTCTGAATAGTTAACAGGAAACATACTGAATACACGCTCTCTGTGGGATCGACACTTGAACTTATTCATTATACTAGTGTTGAGTATTAGGTATTTATTTTGGCGAGATCAACGATCGGTTTACCGCTTGTCAAATTTTGGCGCCGTTGTTGGAGAGCACAGTTATTTTGTGTGTTTTCTTTGTTAACTGGTGTCCTGGACCGGCCTCACCATTCACGACACCACGCTACTAATATTTGATTTTCCAAGATGTTGAAATTTATGTAGACATAAGACAGAAATTTCATCATTTCTTCAAAAGAGTAATAATACAAGTCCGATTTCCCAAGATACATATATGTGCTCAAAGGTGCAACGTCCAAGACAATAGATCGCATGACTGAACTTGCATGCGTAGAGTTTGGCTGCCTTTTTCAAACGTCAAAGCTTCCTTCCAAAAGACATACACCTAATACCCATTCCTAGATGCCCAACACACCCTCACTACTTTTAGATTGGAAGGAAGAGTATTCAACCTAGTTTTAACATTCCGGAAGTCGATGAATGAGTTCTCGAATTCAGTCATCTTGACCCAACTCATTCTAACTATGTGGCTGAACTCGAGAATGGAGGCGGAAATCCTTCAAAAATTAGGTGTAAGTTGCAATACAATTGATAACAATCCTAAAAGTCACAATCAATTTATGTTCTAAATTCTTTTGTTTTACTGCAAATATATGTACGACCGGTCTGATTGACTGCTAGAGAACAACGACCTCATTACCTGAGTACTCTCCAGCCCTAAAAAGAACTTCATCAGTTTAAACAAGTGCCTTATCAGAAATCAGCCTACTATGCCAAACACACTGTACAATGACAGCCCTAAAAAGGAGATAGAGGTCAAGATCCATGTAAAAAAATGGTGTGTGTTTCACTGCAGCTGTTCAGATCCAAATACAGCAAAGTCTTAATAAGCTTGGCGATTGCAAGGCCAGCAAATAACCCATATGGAAAAATCTATATATCCTCTCACATTTTTCTCATCTCCTCTAGTCTAGGAAATCGTCAATGGGGGCTATGAACTTTGAAGCCACCTAATCAGTTACAAATTCAGCAAGGGCTGCTATAATTACAGAGCACGAGAATTAGTTGGAAGAGAGAAAACAAAATTGTGTTGGACTCCATATGGGCAATCATCTGAGGAATAGGATCTGGATTTGTATGAAAAAACCCTTCATTCTCCAATAATGTTAGCAGAGAGCTCTGAATAATAATCAGACGAAATGGTGAGTTGGGTACTCATGCTCGTACCCATTGTAGTCGTAATATAGCCTCTCCCCTTTGGCTATGTCCCGTTTAGCTACCAGGAAAACCCTACATTCTCCATTTACGTTGTAGCGTACACATTTGACATTTTGCTTTTTCTTTCCTTCCCTGCAAGGCAATGATCAAACAATAGGAGTAAGCGAAGTTCAACAGGATAAATGAGGCCTGCATACTTTATCCCTCTGTTTCTCAATATATGCCGTTTTAACCCTCAGCAGTTGACGGTTGTAACAAAAATGCCTCCATACTTTATCCCTCTGTTTCTCAATATATGCTGTTGTAACCCTCAGCACACTTTGAAGGTGCTTCTAGGATATCCAAATATGACATGTATTTGTATTACCCTAATTTTTCTCTTTCCCTTATACCTCTACTAGCAAGAAGAATCTCTCGTTTATGAATTACTACTGATAATGATAAATGCAAGACAAATATGGAAAGTAAATGCAAGACAATAACTTTGAAAAAAAAAACAAAGACTAGACTGCCGATTATTGAGACACGAAAGTATATGTTTTTGGATAATAGTAATAAAGCTATCCCTTGTGGATGTGTCATTTTCAACGAACAAGGTATTGAGAATGCTGTATTATGGTACAGTGAATCTTGATCAGATGAAAAAGATTTTGTTTACAAGTCCCAAAATTAAGCCATATTGTTTGTTTATCTCCAGAGTCCTTAACTTGCGTTGCGATTCAGTACATATATACTACTTGAAGGAACTGATAAAAATCTCTGAAAGGAACAGCGATAATCATCAGATGAAATGTAACTACAAGTTGAAATTATGGAAGAAGAAACATGTTCAAGAACCTTCTCGAACATTTAAATGGCAACAAGAATCCGTTTGATTTGGCGTTATTGATAAACGTTGTAATATTTAAGATTCATTTTGGAGAAGTGCTATCAATGAAAGTTTTTTTTTTATCATTGACTGTATCAAAAAGCCAAGAGTGTGCTTACGGTGTGTGGTTGTTGATTCCACTGATAAAGCGGGCAATATTTCCCCTCTTGTCTGGGCAGATGAGAAGACTTTGTGATGAGTTCTTTGCAAGTAAAAGTGTCATCATACTGTCACAGTCATCCTGTTCTCGGCTCCTGATGTAGTCCACATTGCCAGTGTACTCAGTGAGGAGCGTCATGTCTTTGATCTCGGTATCTGCCTCTACTGTAAATCTGCAATGAAGCAAACCAGATCAATGTTAACTGCATTTTGATATCCAAGTACACGGAGCATAAGATTCAGAGAAATTACCCCTCCAAAGAATCGTAGACAACAAGGAGAGGAGGGAATTTGCCTTGACTTGACATAACCAGGCACTGTTCCAGAGTTTCAGTATCTTCCCTGGAGAGCACCTGCAGTGAAATCAAAGACTATCCAAATCATGAAAAGAAAAAGAGGATTATAAACTTGGGGAGCTGGACACAACAAACATCTCTACAATGAACTTGTATAAACAATCTGTAATGAAAAATTATTCAATTTGCCTCTGCTTTCATTAGATAATCATCTACTCTTGGCCTTTCTCCTATTTGTCCCCAGAAGTCCGAGCAATACAACTACCGAAGCTATCTAAAGTATCATATCTGGTATTCTATCAAAGCTATCTAACTTCCACCTGCATTCCACCATCCTCCAAGTCTGCTCTATTTGCAGATCTTGGAGCCATTCCATGACAGTAAGTCAGCTCATTACTGAATTCCATCTGATGAGCTGTTAGGGCAGCAGCTAGGGAACGCATTTGCACCAAGCGTCTGCCTTCGTCTTCTACAGGAATGAAGGGTAGTAGCCGTCTCTTCTTTTTCTTCATTACTAGTGAGCGTCTCCGGCGCTTTTTAGCATCTGCAGAGCAGTATGGTCTTCAGTGAATATTTAGAATAGGACTCCATTAAAAAGGATTGAAACAAAATGAAGTAACGAACATGCTCTTTGTTATGAACTGTAGCCACATGATGGATGCTATAGAAATGATACTATCTTCACCCATGGGACTGGAATAAAATCACGGTCTTTCTATATCATGATGCAAACTAGATCGTGCTTACTTTTGATGAACAAAAGAGATTTATGACAACAGGAGTAGGGTTGGCAAATGGTACGAAAATTACCATACCAACCATGTACCAACCACAAACCGACTATGTTAGTAACCACACTTGTGGTAACCAACATGGTGGTAACCATGTGAAGATGGTACGGTAATGGTAATGAAATTTGAATACCATGATTACCAAGTATATATATTAATTTTTTTTATTTAATGTTTTGTTGTTATTACCTTTAAGTTTTAAGTTTTTAATTTATATTTTGTGTTTTGATTTTGATCTAAATTGGTCATTTCTACATTTTCTACTACAAACAGTAGGAATATTTTGAATGTTTGAAGACTTTGAACTTGTTTTGTTTGAACTTGCAGGAACATTTTGAATGTTTGAACAATTGAACTTGGTTTGTTTCAAGACTTTGAACTTGGTTGGTTTATATTGGTTTGCACTTTAGGTTTTGAACTTGATTTATTTGAAGTTTTAATAGGTGGTAATCATATTATTTTTTGTAACGATATTTTTTCGTTCGATAATTTTGATAACTACCGGAAGGTAGCCAAGGGGTTTCAAAAAAATATAAATAGAATTACAACTTGGTAACCATGGTAATGTACCGATGGTACCACAAGTCGTGGTTACCACATATGTGGCAACCACGACTTGTGGTTAGTACGTGATATGAAAATTTACGTACCAGTTTGTGGTTGGTACGTGGTAATTACCATTTTTTAGTGGTTACCGTACCATGCCAACCCTAAACAGGAGGATTTCAAAAGAGGATATTATAAGAAACTACATCCTAGAAACTACAGTATTTGCTCTTGCTTTCATATTCAACGCATAAACATCAACACTAACCTACAACATAGGAAAGCTAAGAAAGAAAATATGGTCAAGAAATACTTATGGAATTTATAAGGAATTTGGATGTCATTAGTTACTGTCTTCAATCATAAGGGAAAATGTGATTGCCCCTCTCTACCCCCAACATCCCCTTTCAGTTGGAAAGTATCCTCCATCTTAGAATCACAAACCAAAGTGCCCTATTCGATAAAGCAATTTCTAAGGTAGCTTATCAACAGGTTCCATGAAATATATGTGGCAAAAACTCCTCCCTAGATACAAATTGGAGCTTTAGTTGATACTATGTTTATGTTAACCGGAAGTAATTCTAGGCATTCAGTATGCTTACACTACATATATAAAAATATGCTGGGAGTTGAAATTTAACATCTAAACCTTGTGAATTGTGATCATGAAAGAAGGTTTTAAAACTTGTTCCTTCAACCCGTTTTACTAATCTTCCTTGTAATACTTTGCAGGTCCAAGGTCAAACGAAACATGATCGTTTCTTAACTGTGGAGCCACTTTGGACAGAGAGTTTGTGTCTGATCTACTGACCATAAAACCTTACTGATCAAGGATCTTATGGACTTTACTCTTTATATTGTTTCTAATGACGTAATAAAGTTCTGGAAATTAGTAGAGAGGTAAAACTGATATGAACAGGACTGATTATTCATGTTTAATAGAGTGAATTACAATTTACATGATAAATTTTTGGACAAGTAACCTTTCAGTGAGGATAAGCTTTGAAAAATAGATGATATGGCAAAACAATTTTAGGTACAAATATATCAAAAGGTTGAAGGACATCTGATCAACTTCTCCAAGGTAGCATCCTCAACTCTCTAGTTCTTGTGTAAAATCAATATTAAGTCTTTATTAATAAATGAATCATTGAAACTCAAAAAGGCATTGAATTGAGGGCATTATACCAGGATCTATTGAGTTGGGAGAAAATTATTCTTCAACATTGTCAAATTAATTTAGTCTCCTCATATCACCGACACTAAAATTTCTACAAATGTTAGAGATGTTCTTAAGTACTTTTGTTAAGATGTATATGGACAAGGTATATAGCCCGCCCATGATAAAACGAATTAACATCATGAACTCAAGTGATGATACAACAGACTTTTCATCTCCCATTTTTAGCAAAAATTTTAAATGCATTAAGTGAATGTCACAAAGTTGTCCCAATTTCATCTCAGCTCCCACCTGTTTCCTTCTTCTACCACGTGTATGTAACATATTCCCCTTCTTTACGCCTCTTATTCCTTATTAGTCTATTCTTTGTCACTTCTTAAACAATCAACAATTCACCATTCTAATAAAATAAACAATGTTTAGACTTGCACTTATTACTAAATGATGCTCAATGTTCTAACCGCCTAGCGCCCAGGCGGCTAGGAGGGTGTTTAGGTGGACTCAATGATGCTCATTGTTCTAACCGCCTAGCGCCCAAGCGGCTAGGCGGGTGTTTAGGCGGCGCCTAGACGGACTTAGAACAAACTTGATTATTTCCTTATATTTTAACATATATCACATTTCAATCATTCATATAATGTAATAGTAATCCATAATATCACTCATAAACCCAAATTTGTGGTGTCTAACTAACACTAAAGTAAATAAACGCAAAAGTACGCATCAAAATAGCGACTCTAAACCTCATAAAATCCAAAACCATAGGTTTGACTCAAAAGCAAATACATCCCGACTTGGGCCATAAAAAATCCTTAAGTCAACTAATCACTTGACTAAACACTAAAACTGAATAGTCGTCAATCTAGACGGGCCTAGGCGGTACTTAGGCGGGCCTAGGCAGTGCATAGGCGGCACCTAGACGGATTTCCATCCATAGACCCGCCTAGGCGTAAAAATTTCTAGGTGCCTTGCCGCCTAGCGCCCATGTGCCGTCTAGGCGCGATTTTTTGAAGACCGATGATGCTTTAGACTTGGTTTTCTAACTTGTGTACCGCCTAAAACTTGGTTTTATTACAACATCATTTTTTGAATTTGGCTTTATTTCATCATGGACATGTTTCTACAGTTGACAGCAATCAAAGTTTCAAAGTGTTTTGAGATGTTTTATGCAACGGTGATCGCCTTAGCCTCTAAAGAGCATCTATCTCTATTTGATGGAGTTGTCTATCGCCTTGGGTAGCCTCTAGCTTTTTCAAACATTGATAAACAAGTTAAAATTCTGGAGTTCTTAGTACATGTCCTAAGACTGGCTTCCGTTAAGGTATGCAACACACAAAAAAAAAGGATTTTGACAGGGAATTGGAATGCTGCTTCCTTTTACAAGGTTGAACAAAATCTACTTGAGTCATGTAAATAAACTGTGCTCATGCTTCCAAACTTCCACACAAAACGACAAAGGAGGAAAAACCAAGTGATCAGGTGGATAAACACTAGCCACGCTTAAAACTTCCACTGAAAACGACAAACAAGGTAATGAAATTCAAATGTGTTTAAAAAATACCGTTATTATTAACTAAATCTCCAAAGGAGGTAATAAATACTCCTCATCGATCAACACGGAAAAATTATTAATACTCCTCATCGATCAACATGGAAAAATTATTAAACATACATTCCCAAAAACGTACAAGAAGCAACAAAAGAATTTCTTGGACTTTTCTATATTGCATCCCTAAAGTAGTAAGTAGCAACAAGTGGCAAAATAACTAAAACTGACTCAAAAAATGAAAACTTTAATTCAAGCATCTGAGTCATGACATGGTGACAAAATAAGTTCAAAACCATTTGAAAAGAGTGATAATCATCTGAAATCAAACACGTTGCTTGAAGAATACAAATGAACATCAAAATACTACAAAAACCAGAATATATCATCCTACATAGGCGTAGCTATTAGCGATTTTAGTGTAATCGAGAGGTACATGTGTTACCCCATGCAAGTTCAAGCCATCATAACAAAATCCGGGAGTGTTGAGTACAGGGTTGTGTAAATGATATTGAATTTATGTTTACCAACAGTGAGCGCAAAAAGTTTGGAAAACCAACCTCAAATGTTGTACTACGCAAACTTTTGGGCCAAGGGGCCCCTTCCCCTTGCTGTGGCCCTCCAGCTGAGGGGATAAGAGGCAGGACCCCTTGCAAGGTCTGAGACTCTGAGGTGCATCCCCCCCTTTAGACCTATGTATATATCGTGCGCGAGTGTGTGTAAATTGTAGTATGGTGTTTTGATCAGTGCAGTCCTGAGCACTGTGTACTTCAGTTTGGAGCGTCTAGGGTATGTACTCTGATTCAAGGTGCACTGCAAAGTAAGGCACCAGTTTGATCACTAATGTACATCTGCATGACCAGTCTAATTAATGCAAAATGTGCACTGCATTGTCTCAGACTTGCTCCTTGCGGCCCTGAACACAAACCTTGTTGCCTATAAAACTTCCTTAATAATAAGTTAAGTTAGTTTTTGGATTTTTACCGATTGAAACTAACTTGGAGTCCTTATAAAAGACCAAAGTACATGTGTAACAACACATAAGAAAAGGAACCTTTTGTTCTTTTGGTTCGTTTTGTGTGGTGTACTTATTGCTTATAATAAACTTATTCTACACAAATAACTTCCTTGTGCAGATAATGTCTGAAGTACTGTGCTTATCACTTGTAGTAGAGTGCGAGCCTTACACACAAATGCCGATTATTTGTATCTCATAGAGCGATTTGATAAACTTTTCCTCGAGGCTTAATAACGAAATATCCCTTTAGGAAAGTATTTCATCCACCCGCCAAATAAGACATCCATGTTCCCAATCGATCATTTCACTTTTAAATCCCCAATTTTAACAAAAAGGATAATGGTAATGGATTTCAAACTCCCATATTAATACTCACTCAGTGATCACTTGATTTCACCTCATAGCAATAGAAAACTTGCAGATTTTAATACTCAACACATGATTAAACAACGGGAAGTAACATGAATATAGCTCCAATATATATACCTTGCAGAGGACTAGGGGGAGGTAATTTCCTCTCAACATCACTGCACTTTTTGATCTTGAAGAAATCAATTATCTTCCTCTGAGAAAAACCTGAAATGAAAACACATTGATCATAAGTCGACAATAAACTGAAAATAAATAAATTTAAATATTTAAAAAGAAATAGAACGGGCGAGAGGGAGGAAAATAAAAAGCCTACTTTTAACACGTGGGTGGGGAGAGGCAGAGCAATCGGGGCAGAACCAGGATCCGATAGGAATTCGGACAACAACGGGTCGGACGCAGGCCATGTGGAAGCCCTTATCACACTTATCGCAGAGGAGGAGCTCGTCGGGGAGGTCGTCCGACCCGCATTGCGCGCAACTCGAATCCGAGTACTCGTCGGGCGGGGTCTCGATCACCGCGAATTTCGCCCTCTTCATCACATCCACCATCGACCGGTACTTCTTCACCGGCGCCGCCGCCGCCAGCCGGTGGCAGGGCGCCTCCGTCCGGTGGACCGTCCCCCGGAAAGGGAACAGCTTGTGAGGCGAGCTGGAGGGGACCATTATAGAAGGCCGGCCGGCGGAAGGGGATAGGGATGGAATTTGGGGATTTGGGCGAGGAGAGAAATGGGAAATTGTGAGGAGGGGATTGTTTGATTGAATTGGTTTGGAATTTCAGGTTTTTGGGGGAGGAGGAGGAAGGAGGGCTTGGGAAGAGGGAAAGAGAGGGGAAGGAGGGGGGGAATTTAGGGGGGGCGGATGCTAAAATGCGCGGGTTGTGCGCAGGGAAACAGGACAAGAGGTGAGCTTTGTTTTATTGAAAGTGTTTTAGCCGTTACAAATGCAAATCTTTTATCACACACTTGGAAGGCATCAGTGGAAGCTCCGATCAAATTGAGGTGAGGTGAGGTGAGGCAATGCAAGTGGTTTTCGCATTTCCAATATGAATGAGGTTGTGTCAAATAAACCTGAAGAACCATTGTTGGTTAAATGATCTGGATCAAACGTCGATAAAAATTGATACCATGTGTATCATTTATATATCCATCTTGCTAGCTATATGTATGATTCTATTTCATCAATTAAACCGTATTTTTATCAACTTTTGGTGTCAGAAAAATATTTTTGAATGAAAAAAAGTTTAGCACATATTTTGTCGACAAGCGTTTTTAGACAAAAAGCTCTGTCGATATCTGAAGTCGGTGACTGGATGTGCAATTGGCGAAAATGTGATCGTGCCAACAACAAGGCCATTATATATGTAAACGCAAAAGAAGAACGAACAGAAACGATTTTGAAGCATAACGACAAACACGATAAACCATGCAAGAAAACAAACACAAGAGATTTTACGAGGTTCGACTATACCTAGTTGCCTACATCATCGGGGCCTCAAGAGTTAGCCGAATCCACTATAAACGTTCGTAAGGGGACAATCAAGCAATATATATAAATAAGTTCTACATATAGCATGCACGTGAATCAGAGAAATGTGAGAGAGGAAGAAAATCCCCGTTTGTGTGAATACAAATCGAAGACGACTTCAATCTTTAGCCCTCGATCTTTAGAGAGAGAGAGAGACCAGTAGTCCAAGCTAACACCGGAGTTCCTACATCTCTAGAAGACTACCGCCAGCCACCTACTTCTCTACACCGGCTCCAAAATCAGAGGACAAGTGGTGCACGATTAATGTCATGGTTTAATTATCCCCAAATAGTACCCAAGTCCAACTAATTAACTAACATGTAGTATCCACTTTTAAATACCAAGGCCTTCCTTAAAAGATCAAACGCTCCCTTTCAAAAATCCTCCCTCTCTATCAAACCCTAGCCGCTGCCGCCGCCACCATGTGAGCCAATCGACTCCACTGTCGGCTGTTTTCTTGGTCAGCCTCAACCCACAATCACAACCCCCTCTGAAATGTAAAGACCGAAAAATTTAATTATTATTTAATTAATTTCCGAGGGATAATCCGAGCAATTATCCTCCTTATACGATTTTGAAAACCCGGGAAAATTTAAAATTTTTGGATGACATATTTTATATGGAAAGAGGATTACAATTCCGATCTAATAGAATTCGTATGATAATTTTCGGAGAAATATTGTTGAGGCAAAGGCCTTGTCATCCATTTATTTCGGTAACTTTCATAACTTGTCGCGACTTTTCAAGACGTCTTTTAACCTCAAAATGTCGCCTCCCCTATGACCCATTTCAGCCCCATTTTGATGATCTTCATGAGCCATCATTATGTTGATTAAAGAATAAAACCCCCCATGGATTGACACTTTTGAATGACCAAGTCCTATTCCATTCACTATGCTACCTAATACACACCAACTCCTTGACCACTCTTGCCCACCCTTTTGGCTCCATAAAGAACCCCAACTGGCTGCCATTCTCAACCATCTACACCACCAAAATCGGAGAGAGAAGAGAGAAAGAAAGAAAAAGAAAGAGAAAGAAAAGAGGGAAGCCATTGTTGGCCTAGCAACACCTCAACTTTAAACCACCATAACTCCATCCTCACTCAAGCTTTTTGGCTGATTCTTGAAGCCAAATATCCAAAAAAAAGAGTCCTTTCCAACCATAGTTCTTGCACAAAAATCCAGACCAGTCAAGCCAGCCGTTGAGCCCCATTTCCGAGCCAGCAGTGCCGAGCCCTTTGTGTTCTTGAGGTTTTCAAGTGTGTTTGGGTGAGTCTTGGTTTCCTCCCCTTCAAATCTGATTTTATACTTGTTTTACAACTAATTTTGAAGGTTTTTGTCTAAGACTTCCTTTTATGTTTTGGTTTGGATTTGTCAAAAATGCTAGGTGTTTGGCGCAAGGTCCCGGGAAGCTTAGAGGGGTAATTTGGTCTTTTTGAGAGAGGCTTCGAGGGTAATCTCTCATCCACCTTTCCCTCTGTAGATTAGGAGCCTTATGTCTAAATTAGGGCTTATGAAGTGGAGCCTCTATGTGTTTTTGGTTGCGTTTTGTAGCAAACATCAAAAAACAACAAAATGGATATATGTGCCTCTGTAATTTGGCCTTTATTTCCAATCCAACGGTCTGATTTGGCTGAAATCTTAATATGATGTTCATGAAAATGTTATCTAACTTCTATTCACAAATTACGGAAATCCAACGGTTGGATCAAGAGTTATTATAATTTTAGTAACCAGTGTTTATAATGACTCGATTAAAAAAACTTGGTTAAGGGAATGCTAAGAATATGGTTAAATATATGATGGCATAACCGAAACTTAGAGCATATAAAATAAAGATATGAAGTATACCCATAACTTGGCTTATGAACCGATAATAAGAAAATCGATTATGTGATAATACGATATTGATTATAACTGGTTAAGTCCGGATCACTTAACCAAAGTGCGTAATCTATAGAATCGTGAACCTCATGTGGATGTATGTTGATTATTAGGTTGGGTACCATGCATTAGAATACACATAATGAAAGCTTAATGAAATTAACAGGCTCTTGTTGATTGGATCCTTGGTTGTGCATTTTATTGCTTGCTTATTCTCCGGACTCCAGGTAAGTCCCCTGGACTTACTCATGATGGATTTATGTGATACTCTTTGTCTTATCAAGAGTCTTCATGCATCACGCGGCCTAGTAAAATGTTTAGGAATATAAATTGGTAATATGACGTAGGATGAACTTAGAAAATCCAATAATTTATATGTCTGTTATGTGTCTATGGTAGGACGGCCGTCAAAATCTGAATAAATGACTTATACTAGATGGAACACGAATGAAATGATGAAAGACTTATGATGAGAAAGAATGAGTATGTTTGAGAAGGATGAGTACGTTTGAGAGAGATGAGTACGTTTGAGAAGATATTATGATGATGATGATTATGATGATGATACGGGCCCTTGTGTGTTTATTTCGCATTTATATATATCTATACACTTGCTTATGTGTTACATTTTAACACTCATGTAGTTTAAGTATGCCTCTTTATATGGCATTGAGTGTGTATATTTTCGATGATTGACCCCGATTTATTTCTTGTTTTTAGATTCAGGTACCCCTTACCCGATATGACTTACTTATATGGATGGTTATCGGGACAGACCTTTTGGACGATTAGAGTGAGGGGGGCGTTTGACATTCGTACTCTTTTGCTCATACGTTTTATCGTTTTGACCCGGCGCGGCCGTGGCATTTTGTTGTATTTATGATTTCCGGTTTTATTTCTGTTCGAAACGTTTTCGCGATAGTCTAGGACAGGTAAAGCCTCTAACGGGCTTACGATATTTTCGGGGTTCGCAATCCCCATCTTTTGACAACTAAATCTTCCGCATAAATGAACCTAATAATAACTCGTACTCGGTCGTAAGATCCAAAGCTCACGGGAGAAGATCAAACTTCTCCTATAACGTTCCCTGATAATCTAGTATTCTGAACCTTACTTACCTTCTAAGTAGGTTTATGGAGGTTAATTCGGGTACTTAAATTTCGGGTCGTTACAAAGTTGGTATCAGAGCCAAGGTTGTTCGACCTGAGTACGCACGAGTTAAAAATTAATTTTCAAAACCCGCCCACCGTTTTGGAAATTTTCAAGGATTTCGAAGTGTTTAAAGGGCAAAGATGAAAACCCTTTGAAAAATGAAAATGGTTAGGATCTTTATAGACGAGAGATAGGATCGACGGGTAAAGACAAGGCGATAGGCATTCTTAAAGATGTAGAAGGATTCGGGTAGACTGCCTAGCTCTTCCTTACAGACGGGCCTAGAAGACTCCAAAGGAGCAACCATGGTGGTTGGAGTAGGATAGGATTTAGAGGCGGGCTCGCTAAGCTATCCCTCGAAGGATAGCTATCTAGTTAGCTTCCGTGCGATATAAAACTGTGCCTGCGGGCCATCCCCTTGAAGGGATGTAATCATGTGAAATGAATGTGCATGAGGGTTGTCTTCCTTGAAGAAGATGTTTTATTTAGTTGTATATTGAGTACACTTAAATGTCCAGTTGTCAGCATGGTCGACACCCAGATTAGTAGAGGACGCGGGAGACCACGTGGCTGAGGTCGTGGCCGCATTCCCGAGACTGAGACTGAGACTGAGACTGATGCTGAGGTTGAGATCCCCGGACAACACGAGGGAGAGATTGATAGGCAGCAGCAGGGATCAGCGATAGAGAGGGCATTACTCACGTTGCTAGAGCGAGAGAGATCAGCTGGCGTCACCGACTGGGTGAAGAGACTATCACAGAGTAGCCCGCCTTGATGGATCAGCTACAGGGAGCTGTCGTCTTCTCGAAGATAGATTTGCGTTCGGGTTAGCACCAGCTGAGGGTGAAGGCAGAGGACATCCCGAAGACGGCCTTCAAGACTAGATACGGACACTACAAGTTTGTGGTTATGCCGTTAGGGTTAACCAACGCGCCAGCCGCCTTCATGGAGTTGGTGAACAGGGTGTTCATCGATTTTCTTGACAGATTCGTGGTGGTATTTATCGACGACATCTTGATCTACTCGAGGAGCAGAGAGGAGCATGCTGAGCACCTGAGGATTGTGCTGAGGATTCTGCAGAAGCATTAACTGTTCGGGAAGTTTAGCAAGTGTGAGTTCTGGCTCTCCGAGGTGATGTTTCTTGGTCAAGTTATATCCGCAGCAGGGATATGAGTAGAAGCATCGAAGGTTGATGCTATCGTTGCTTGGGAGGTCCCAAAGAACGTCAAAGACATCAGGTCTTTTCTAGGTTTGGATAGCTATTACCGACGGTTCGTCGAGGGCTTCTCTAGCATAGCTAGGCCGATGACGCAGCCGACGAAGAAGGGAGTACCCTTCGAGTGGAGCCCGGCGTGCCAGGCCAGTTTTGATCTGCTGAAGCAGAAGTTGACATCCAAGCTAGTGTTAGCACTACCAGAGGGGACGGAGGACTTCGTGGTCTACACGGATGCTTCGAGTTCAGGTTTAGGTTGTGTGCTACAGTAGAGGGATCGGGTCATCGCTTACATTTCATGCCAGCTGAAGACAGGGGAGGAGTCATACCCCATGCACGATCTTGAGCTAGCCGCAGTGGTACATGCGCTCAAGATCTGGAGGCCCTATCTGTATGGCACGTCAGTGAGGATCATGACCGATCACAAAAATCTGAAGTACATTTTCACGCAGAAGGAGCTGAATATGCGTCAGAGGAGGTGGGTGGAGTTGATCAAGGACTAAGAGTTGGAGATTGAGTATCCCCCGGGGAAGGCCAATGTGGTGGCCGACGCCTTGAGTCGGAAGACTCGTAAGGAGATTGTTTTGTCCAGATTGAAGGCTCGACCCGAGTTGCAGTGGGATCTGATCAGTTGTGGGATAGAGGTCTGGTCACATCGAGAGAGTGGACAGCTGAGTTTCCTGAAGGTTCAATCAGAGTTGATGGATGAGATCCGACGAGCGCAGGCAGAGTGTCCGCGGATTGCCAATATCCGACAGCGCATGGCCCAGGGCCATTGTAGGTCTTTTACCGTCCGAGATGACGGGATGCTGATGTTGCTGGGATGAGTTGATGTGCCTGATGTGCACAACCTAAAGCAGAAGATCATGATAGAGGCACATTCCACTCCTTATTCGGTCCATCCGGGATCGAATAAGATGTACCAAGACTTGGGGGTGACGTTCTGGTGGTGCATGATGAAGACTGACGTCGCTTTATTTGTAGCGCGATGTCAGGTCTGCCAGCAGGTGCGGATAGAGCACCAGAAGCCCGGAGGGATGACACGATCACTTCCCGACCCTGTGTGGAAGTGGACGGATATCACGATGGACTTCGTGACAGGATTGAGGAGAGATGTACGAGGCTTTGATGCGATTTGTGTGGTAGTCGACAGGTTGACCAAGACCGCCCATTTCATTTCGATTCAGGAGACATGGCCTGTGTCTGATTTAGTCCAAGCTTTTATACAGCATATAGTGAGGTTGCATGGGGTTCCCGAGAGGATAGTATCTGATAGAGATGGCCGCTTCACTTCGAGATTCTGGAGGCAGGTGCACGAGGCTCTAGGGAGCAAGTTGCATTTTAGCATGGCCTATCACCCGCAGATGGACGGGTAGAGCGAGAGGACGATTCAGGCGCTGGAGGATATGCTGAGGGCTTGTGTTTTGGAGTGGCGGAATCTTTGGGTTCGGCATCTTCCCCTAGTAGAGTTCTCGTACAACAACAACTATCATTCATCGATCAGGATGGGATGAGCCTGCAGACCGAGTGGGGACACTACCATAGTACGTACAGGAGGCGACATATCAGGTCAGACGGATCCGAGAGCATCTGAGGGTTGCGCACGACCGACAGAAGAAGTATGCTGATAGGCGCAGGACTGAGTTGGTCTTTGAGGTTGGAGATCATGTCTGGTTGCGAGTGTTACCGACGAGATGGATCCGACGATTCGGGATGAAGGGCAAACTGAGCCCTAGATATGTAGGCCCCTTTGAGATCCTCGAGCGAGTAGGAGAGGTTGCTTACAGGGTTGCTTTACCGCCCCGTTTGGCTGGTATACATGATGTCTTCCACGTGTCACAACTGAGGAAGTACGAGCCAGATCCGAGTCACAGATTGGACTACTCCGGATTAGAGATAGCACCTGACCATACCTTCGTGGAGCATCCGATTGCTGTTCTTGACCGCCGGGTCAAGAAGCTGAGGCACAAAGAGGTACCGTTGGTACTTATACAGTGGGCTAGGAGGAGCCCCGAGGAGGCTACTTGGGAGACAAAGGAGAGTATACGTGCGAGCTATGGAGATGTATTAGATGAGTTGCTAGCGTCGTATGTACAGCCACGGGCAGATATAGTTTTGACTGCGTGAGTGGCCGGTGAGTACCTGGGAGGGGGACCCTTAGCCGTACTATGTGTGATTGGGTGTTTACCTCTGTGATTGAGTGCGCATTTTCTGTGATTGATATGCGTGGTGGGGCCCATGAACGATCCTACATGATGTGATTATCATTGATGTGTGATACTTTATGATATATGACTGATATGATATCGTTATGATTATATGATTGTTGTGAGTATGGTTGATAAATGATGGTATGTGGGAATGTTGAACCTAGGAAAAGGAATAAGGCATAGCCTTAGAGGTGGATGTTAATCCACCCTCTGTTTTGATTGAGTCGTAATGAGATCATATGTTTGATCCTTAGAGGTTGATTTTTGATCCACCCTCCCGTTGGGAGAATAGAATGTCGGGAATCGGGTTTGAACTTTAGAGGTGGATGACCACCTTCCGAGAGAGAAAGTCGAGCGGAGTCTAGAGGAGTCTAGGCCAAGTCGTGTCGGGACGCCAACGCCTTTAAATCGAAATTGATTGAGGAATGACTGAGTTTACACTTCCATGATCCGGGTAAGCTCATTGTGCTTCGCGAAGTGGATACGGACTTTCCGCAACGACCATCGTGGAATTTTCGCTAAGACCTAGCGGTAGTGTGACGATTCTCTCGAGTTGTGATACTTTCGGGGTTGAGGTGAGATATGACGGGGGCGCTCGTTCACATGCTCGGCGATGCCGTTCGAGATTATTACGATCGTGACAAAAGCATCATGAGATTCTTGGACGACGCATCCGAGATGATCGCGTGCCTTTTGTTCTGATCCAAGGACTCAAAGTTTAACACCTTCTCCACCGGTTTGAATCTTTTTTGTCTCGGGGACGAGACTTGTTTTTAGAGGTGGATGATTGTAAAGACCAAAAATTTTAATTATTATTTAATTAATTTCCGAGGGATAATCCGAGCAATTATCCTCCTTTTACGACTTTGAAAACACGGGAAAATTTAAAAATTTTGGATGGCATATTTTATATGGAAAGAGGATTACAATTCCGATCTAATGGAATTCGTATGATAATTTTCCTAGAAATATTGTTGAGGCAAAGGCCTTGTCATCCATTTATTTCGGTAACTTTCATAACTTGTCGCGACTTTTCGAGACGTCTTTTAACCTCAAAATGCCGCCTCCCCTATGACCCATTTCAGCCCCATTTTGATGATCTTCATGAGCCATCATTTTGTTGATTAAAGAATAAAACCCCCCATGGATTGACACCTTTGAATGACCAAGTCCTATTCCATTCACTATGCTACCTAATACACACCAACTCCTTGACCGCTATTGCCCACCCTTTTGGCTCCATAAAGAACCCCAGCTGGCTTCCATTCTCAGCCATCTACACCACCAAAATCGGAGAGAGAATAGAGAAAGAAAGAGACAGAAAAGAGGGAAGCCATTGTTGGCCTAGCAACACCTCAACTTCAATCCACCATAACTCCCTCCTCACTCAAGATTTTTGGCTGATTCTTGAAGCCAAATATCTACAAAAGAGAGGCCTTGCCAACCATAGTTCTTGCACAAAAATCCAGACCAGTCAAGCCAGCCGTTGAGCCCTATTTCCGAGCCAGCAGTGCCGAGTCCTTTGTGTTGCTGAGGTTTTCAAGTGTGTTGGGTGAGTCTTGGTTTCCTCCCCATCAAATCTGGCTTTATACTTGTTTATAAACTAATTTTGAAGGTTTTTGTATAAGACTTCCTTTTATGTTTTGGTTTGGATTTGTCAAAAATGCTAGATGTTTGGCGCAAGGTCCTAGGGAGCTTGGACGGGTAATTTGGTCTTTTTCGAGAGAGGCTTCGAGGGTAATCTCTCATCCACCTTTCCCTCTGTAGATTAGGAGCCTTATGTGTAAATTAGGGCTTAGGAAGTGGAGCCTCTATGTGTTTTTGGTTGCGTTTGTAGCGAACATAAAAAAACAACAAAATGGATATATGTGCCTATGTAATTTGGAATTTTTTTCCATTCCAACGGTCTGATTTTTCTGAAATCTTAATATGATGTTTATGGAAATGTTATCTAACTTCCCTTCAAAAATTACGGCAATCCAACAGTTGGATCAAGAGTTATTATAATTTTAATAACCAGTGTTTATAATGACTCGATTAAAAAACTTGGTTAAGGGAATGCTAAGAATATGGTTAAATATATGATGGCATAACCGAAACTTAGAGCATATAAAATACAGAAATGAAGTATAACAATAACTTGGCTTATGATCCGATAAGAAGAAAATCGATTATGTGATAATACGATATAGATTATAACTGGTTAAGTCCGGATCACTTAAGCAAAGTGCGTAATCTATAAAATCGTGAACCTCATGTGGATGTATCTTGATTATTAGGTTGGGTACCATGCATTAGAATACCACCTAATGAAAGCTTAATGAAATTAACAGGCTCTTGTTGATTGGATCCTTGGTTGTGCACTTTATTGCTTGCTTATTCTCTGGACTCCAGGTAAGTCCCCTAGACTTACTCATGATGGATTTATGTGATACTCTTTGTCTTATCGAGAGTCGTCATGCATCACGCGACCTAGTAACATGTTTAGGAATATAAACTGGTAATATGACGTAGGATGAACTTAGAAAATCCAATAATTCATATGTATGTTATGTGTCTATGGTAGGACGACCTTCAAAATCTGAATAAATGACTTATACTAGATGGAACACGAATGAAATGATGAAAGACTTATGATGAGAAAGAATGAGTATGTTTGAGAAGGATGAGTACGTTTGAGAGAGATGAGTACGTTTGAGAAGATATTATGATATGATGGTGATGATGCTAATGATTATGATGATGATACGGGCCCTTGTGTGTTTATTTCGCATTTATATATATCTATACACTTGCGTATGTGTTACATTTTAACACTCATGTAGTTTAAGTATGCCTCTTTATATGGCATTGAGTGTGTATATTTCTAATGATTGACCCTGATTTATTTCTTGTTTTTAGATTCAAGTACCCCTTACTCGATATGACTTACTTATGTGGATGGTTGTCGGGACAGACCTTTTGGACGATTAGAGTGAAGGTGGCGCTTGACATTCGTACTCTTTTGCTCATACGTTTTATCGTTTTGACCCGGCGCGGCCGTGGCGTTTTGTTGTATTTATGATTTCTGCTTTTATTTCTATTCGAAACGTTTTTGCGATAGTCTAGGACAGGTAAAGCCTCGAACGGACTTACGATCTTTTTGGGGTTCGCAATCCCCATCTTTTGACAACTAAATCTTCCGCATAAATGAACCCAATAATAACGCGTACTCGGTCGTAAGATCCAAAGCTCACGGGAGAAGATCAAACTTCTCCTATAACGTTCCCCGATAATCTAGTATCCCGAACCTTATTTAACTTCTAAGTAGGTTTATGGAGGTTAATTCGGGTACTTAAATTGCGGGTCGTTACATGAAATCTCAACCCATCAAACTTATCCCCTTTGTAAGATCATGAGATTGATGTAAAGTCCTCCTTAAGAGTTTCATTCATTAGACAATGATATATATAGGTTCCAAGATATTAGGCCTTTGGGCCCAATATACAATATGAGCTCTATGTAATCTATCAAACCCCCGCAGTCGAAAGTGGAGGGTCCCGTACTGTGAGACTGTACTGAAAATCGAGGAACAGCTGTTGAGGTAAATCCTTGGTGAAGATATCAGTGTACTGATAGGAGGACAGGACATGAAGAACACGAACATGTCCAAGAGCAACCTTGTCCCGAACGAAGTGTAGATCGAGCTCAATGTGCTTCGTTCGCTGATGTTGGACTGGGTTGCTGGCCAGATAGACGGCAGAGACGTTGTCGGGGTAGACCAGGGTGGCCTTCTGCAGAGGGCAGCGAAGCTCAAGAAGGAGATTGCGCATCCAAGAGCACTAAGAGATAAAGTTGGCGAAACCTCTGTACTCTGCCTCGGCGCTAGAGCAAGACACCACAGACTGACGCTTCACGGACCACGACACCAGAGTGTTGTTGAGGAAGACACAGTAGCCAGACGTGGAGCGACGTGTGTCAGGACAACCACCCCAATCCGCATCAGTGTAAGCGACGAGGTCATGCTGAGAGGAAGGGGTGATTGTGGTGTCCGGCTCGAGGGTACCGCTGATGTACCGGATGATCCGCTTCAATGCCTGAAAGTGTGGTTCCCTGGGTGCACGCATAAACAGATAGATTTGCCGAACGGCGTAACTGATGTCTGGCCGAGTGAACCTAAGATACTGCAATGCACTGGCGAGACTCCGGTACAACGTCGGGTCATCAAACAGAGAACCAGAGTGAGCGCTAAGCTTGTTGGAGGTATCCACTGGAGTGACGACCGGCTTGCAGTTACTCATCTTGGCCAGAGCAACAATTTTGGCAGCATACTTACTCTGAGAGAGGAACAACCCAGACGCATGACGCTGCACAGCGACGCCCAAGAAGTAAGACAACGGACCCAGATCTGACATGGTGAACTCGGCACTCAACTGGGTATTAATAGACGTCCGAAGAGCATCAGAAGAGGCGGTGAGGATGATGTCGTCGACATATAATAAGAGAAAGGTCATGTCTGTGCCTTTGCGATAGATAAACAGAGACGTATCCGAGCGGCTGCCAACGAAGCCCAAGTGAAGCAGATGAGAAGCAAAGTGCTAGAACCATACCCGCGGAGCCTGTTTCAGACCATACAGAGAGCGCTTCAGGAGATAAACGTGCTTGAGACGATCAGCATCAGCGAATCCCAGCGGCTAGAACATGTAAACTGTCTCATTCAGATGGTCATGAAGAAAGGCGTTCTTGACATCCAGCTGATGAATAGCCCAATGCCGCGATAACGCTTAGCTCAACACCACTCGGATAGTGGCAGGCTTGACCACGGGGCTGAATGTCTCATCACAATCAATACCTGCCTGCTGAGATCGACCGTCAACCACAAGACGAGCTTTGTAGCGCTCCAATGACCCATTAGAGTGGAACTTGTGGCGGAAGAGCCATATGCAGCGGATGACGTTCATCTCAAGAGGGCGAGGAACTAGAACCCATGTACCATTCCTTGTAAGGGCCCTGTATTCGTTGAGCATAGCCGCCTGCCAATTCGGGTCGATGAGGGTTGTTTTGTAGGAGGTGGGGATAGGGGAAAGGGAGGTCGGGTTTGGGGCAGGAGAGATTTGGGAATCCGTGGGGGCGGTAATAGGCTGTGCGACGGGCGCATCAAAAGGTTGCGGCCGCGGCGCGGGTTGATATGCCGCAGGCGCAACAAGATTTTGTGGCCGCGGCATCTGGGGTGACGGAGGGGGTGGTCAGGAGTACGCAGGAGGAGGTTTGGCAAGGTGCAGGGTGGTGTTCATAGAGACGATCTGACGAGGTATGAATACACCGAAGATGCTACTAGTGTGCGGTCTGGTGGTAGGAGGAGGGGGTGGCGGTGGTGGAGGTGTAGGGGGAGAGGCATGAGCACCGGTAGAGCCCTGGGGAAGGAGAATGGGACATAGGAGGTGTGGGAGAAGGGAGAGGAGGAGAAGAAAAGGGAAAGCGAAACTCATCAAAAGTGACATGACGTGACAGAATAAGCTTATGGGTCTTCACATCGAGGCAAAGGTAACCGCGATGATCAAACGGATAGCCAAGGAAGACACAAGGAGTGGAGCGTGGGTGAAGCTTGTGAGGGGAGATGGAGGACTGGTTTGGGAAGCACAAGCACCCGAAAGTACGAAGGTGATCATACCTAAGCATGGTGCAATAAAGTGCCTGAGTTGGCGAGCGATGGTGTAGGGTAGTTGAGGGGGAAATGTTGAGGAGATAGCATGCAGTTGATAAGGCGTGAGGCCAATAGGTAAGCGGAATAGATGCATGAAAGATGAGAGAGCGCATCATGTTGATTATGGTTCGAATGATTCGTTCAGCCTTGCCATTCTACTGGGAAGTATAGGGGCAAGACAATCGATAGGAGATCCCATTTGTGGTGAAGAAAGTGTGAAAGTCTTTGTTATCAAATTCGCAGCCATTGTCACATTGGAAACATTTGATAGATGTTTGAAATTGTGTTTTGATGTAAGCATGGAATTTGACGAAGATAGGAAACACTTGAGACTTGAAATGCAACGGGAAAACCCATAAGAAATGACTATAATCATCCAGAAACAAGAGGTAGTACTTGTGACCTTCCTTGCTAGGCGTAGAAGAGGTCCAAATGTCACTATGAATAATATCAAATGGTGCAAAAGTAGCGTTAAAACACCACTGAAATGGTAGTCTGACATGCTTGCCTAACTAACAGGAAGAACATAAACTAAAGCGAGGCTCTTTATTACATTTGACTAGACTCTTAGAACGAAGCAAATCTAAAACGGTAGCACTGGGATGGCCAAGGCATCCATTCCACAGACCGGATGACGACTGGACACGACGGACAGGATGGTGAGGGCGACGACACAGGATAGAGCTCCCCGGTACTGTTACATCTCAGACGAGTAACCACCCTAGTAAGATCCTTCACAGAGAAACCAAACGGATCAAACACAAGAGAAACAGTATTGTCAGTGGTGAACTGACGGATAGAGATAAGGTTTTTGACAAGTTTGGGGGCAATGAGGACATTGTTGAGGTGTAAAGGGTCGGTTGGGGTCCATAATGTGGCGTGGCCAATACCCGAAATAGCAAGGAGACCACCGTTGCCGACGATAATAAAATGTGCAGGACCCTTAAAAGAAAGAGAAGAGAGAGTACCTGAGGAGTTCGTCATATGGGAGGTTGTGCTAGTGTCCATGTACCAAGCGGAGTCCGGAGGTGTCAGATGCATAGAAGAGAAGACGTGATGCACATCAGTCGGAGCGTAGGCCTGATCAGACGAAGACGGGTAGGCCTGGTGATCGGCGGATCGAGAAGTTGTACCCCACAAGCCCGCTCCTTGCTGATTGTGGGGATACGGGCTCGGTGGGCGATATGATGAAGGCGGGTAGCCATAGGGCATCCAGGGAGGGGTGAATCCGGGGACGGGAGACCAGGAGGGGCGAGGAGTATCCGACCAGTGCGTCGCCTTGCTGCGTGATTGGTTGTTGTCGCGACTTCGCTGCGGGGCATAGGTTTCATCAATGTCGCTTGACGAGACCAGGGCGGTTTTCTCCTTGGCGGTGTCGGCGGTCTGATGGTGAAGGCGAGTCTCCTCCAGGATCAATTGAGACCGGGTCTTCTCAAAGGTGGGGAGAGGTTCTGTCTACTGAATATGAGTAGCAATAACATTATATTCAGAGGGAAAACCCGAAAGTACCTGGAGGACAAGGCCAGTAGCGTTAGGTTTGGAGTCGACGACAATCAATTGATCAGACAGGGTTTTGAGATGTTGACAGTAGGCAGAGATCGACGGGAAAGACGCAAGCTTGGAACTTGAGAATTCGTGCTCTGGGTAGACGGCACGGGTGGACTTGTTGTCCTGAAAGAGTTCCTGAAGCTTGGTCCAGGCACCCAAGGCGTTGTCTTTGGGGTCGAGGATCGTTGTCAATAGGTCTTTGGAGATGGTGTCGAAGATCCATTGAAGAACGATGGTGTCTAGTTGTGCAAAGAGATCGTCTTCCTCAGTGGCGGGATGATCGATAGACGAATCGATATGGTGGAGGACCTTATGAGCCTTGACATGGGTCGTAAAGAGGTGAGACCACATGGTGTAGGAACTGGATTCATGATCAATGATGATGGGGATGCTTTTTTTGATGTTGGAGATTGTGAGAGCGGAGTGGAAGGGCGGCTTGGTAGGAGGTGGGTCGGCCATTGGGACAAGAGGGAGAGAGGAGAGTCGAGAGAGGGGGGAGGTCGGCGGCAGGGGGGCCGAGAGAGGGAGGCCGAGAGGGGGGAGGGAGGCCGAGAGCGGGGGTGGGCCAGGAAGGAGAGGATAAAGGCTGGTGGCGGCTAGGGGAGGGCGAGGAGGTAGCCGGCGGCTAGGGTAAGGGAAAAGGAAAAATTAGGGTTAAAAGGTCTTAGGTTATGATACCATGTAAGATAATGAGATTGATGTAAAGCCCTCCTTGAGGGTTTCATTCATTAGACAATGATATATATAGGTTACAAGATATTGGGTCTTTGGGCCCACTATACAATATGAGATCTATGTAATCTATCACCCTTGGATCTTCCTTTGCCCTTGCTCCGGTCGCCGGGCATCGCCGCCGCCGCCGCTGCCGTCGATGATGGTTCCTTGCTCCGTTGGACTGTGCAGCGCCGCCACAAGCAGTCAAGCACCCATCTCCCGCCTCTACATCTCTTCCAGCCCTAGCCGTCGCCGCCGCATCTGGGTTCTGGTCGCTTCCTCGATTGCCCGCGACAGCTTCCGCCTTCGTCCCTAGTGGCCCCGACTCCCTGTTCTCCGGCGACATCCTCCCACAAAACCCACAACACCCAACCCTCAAACCCAACCCTTATGGCTTGGTCTGAGCCGCTGCCGTTGTTGGTCTGCCGTCGCTGTCAGTTCTTCCTCAACGGCCTGGTTTCTCTGATAACCTCCCCCCTCCACAGCGTTCCTACTCCTTCCCCAACGCCGCCTTGGATTCTCTGTCTTTGGAGGCTCCGACACTGCTCCATCTCCTTCTCCTCGACGCCCTTAAGGGCCCAAATATCCCAGCCAACATCCTTCTTTGATTCCTATTTTCCAACCCTTTAATCTAAAATTTCAAACAAAACCTATTTACAAAACATCCATGTTATTTGTTGTTCAACCTTCAAATCTCAAAATTTTCAATCCGAGGCTTCACAAGCAACAAGATTGACAAGCAAAGTCACTGCTCTCTAAGCCAACAATGCCAAGTCTACTGCTTTTTCGACTTGCATGCAAGCCGGCTAAGCCGTTTAAGCCACCAGATTAGGGATCTAGCTTTCTAGATATTTTTCATTTTAAATTTCTGTAATTGTAATCTTAGATAATTTTTCTTGTTTGACTGACGACCCTCTGCGTAGGGTTATCCAAGCCATCTGTTGATAGCTTCAAGATCGCTTTGTCGATCTAGCTACTTCTTGCCTACTGTAAAAAAAAAAAAACTAACATATAGTATCTGTAAAGCAAAGGGTTGATCCCACAGAGAACATGCATCTTAAACACGGATGCAAAACAAAGTACTAAAGCAATAGTAGAAACAATATAAATATAAACTAGCAATGATTGAAATATAAGAATATGAATATGATGAATAGTATAGCTTCACTTAGATTCACAACAATGGTAATTCTATAATCATCGTATTGTTGTGCAATTATAATTATGCAATTATGTTAGGGTCAGTTTAAGCACATAATTGAAGTAGGGTGAACATGTCGTTAACACTACCTAACTCCCTAAACTCTTGCATATTGGGGCGAGTAGCATTAAGTCTTTAACATCTAGCAAATAAACATTATTTCTCCCGTATATTCGACTTGCCACTTGGTCCTCATCTCTAGTTATCGCTTCCACTAAAAGAAATAATTTTACCTGTCAACTCTTCTACATTATTATGAGTCCATATCCGTCGCTACATGACATGCTTGCTACTAACGGATTAAGGCCCGCAAAAGAGGAATGAAGCTATAATCCTAGCATGATAAATCTAGCCTAATGGCCAGTTAAGATAAACGAACGACACTTATTGTAATATCAGCATGAAGAGAATCAAGCTAATCATAATGCATAACTTATATTTATGAATCAAATAAACATAATAAAACACATAAAATAACCCTCACATATTCTAACCATTGATTTGAAACGTAAGCAAAACTATAAAAGAAAGCTTAGCCGAGCATGGCTCGCCTCATAACTAAAGATGAACTAAGAACTATTTCTTCTCATTGTATCTAACTCGTTGTTAAAAACCCTAGGTCTAATGGGGTATTTATAGGTCTTGAATTGGCTGGAAAAAACCCTAATTCGACGTGCTTGGAGGCTAAGTAATATCTGCAAATGATAGGACATAATTAAATCTTCGTCGGATAAGGATCCGACTCCAATCCTATCGCGACGGGCCCCAAAACAGAACTGGCGGGTGTCGGGTCCTATGCTTGCCGAGATTTCTCTTGCGGGCGCTGAGACTGGCGGGTGCCTAAGGATTTTGGGTGGGCGCCACTCCTGCGTTCTTATAATATTTCTCCTCTTCGTCTCTTGGTTTTTTTTTTCTAGCTTCTTCTTGGTCTCTCTTCTCCTTCTTCTTCAAGTCATCCTAGCTAGCTTTAGGCTCCATCACCACCTCTTCGGGCTCGGATTAAAAAATCTGCATCTTAAACATAGAAAAGCATAGTTTCCGAACTTCGATTGTAAAATGTATAAAGATGTGAATTGACTCTAAACTCCTATCTAAAAGAACCTAAACATGTGAATTGACTCTAAACTCCTATCTAAAAGAACCTAAACTGCGCTAAAACTACCTAAAATACCTATATAAAATATGCATTATCAAACTCCCCCACACTAACCCATTACTAGTCCTCGAGCAAAACATGATATTCACTGCTGGGCCAACAATGAATATAAGATGCCAATTAGCCTAAATTATTATCGGACTCACATTAGATTTCAAGGGTTTTGTTTAACTAGTGCTCAATTGAATAAACGGGAAGGAGAATGCAAATAAATCTAAAGTAATAATAGAGGTCAAGGGAGAGAAGAAACCTGGGAGACGGACCCGCGAACTTGGATCAAACCAAGAGGCCGACGCCAGGGAGCCACTGTCGCGCCCTTCAGGCCCCGTCCACCAAGAAGGGGAGAAAGAGGGAGGTAATCCGCCACCAGTCCACCAAGGTTGCCGCCAGCGAACGTCGCTTTTCAGATAGTCTTGAGATGTCGTCCTTCTTTCCTCAATTGCTTCGTCATTTCGAACCCATCTCCCTTTGGATCTAGATAGGAGATGATTCAGCAGGCCATTCTCAACATCAACACATCTTAGATCTTTGTCTTCATCATTAGTTTTCCCCACTTTGGAGCTTCATTCTTGAGAAGTTTCTTTTGGGATGATTTGGATTATCGGGCAACTTGGTGACGCGGTTCTGGATATGGGTGGATCTGCACTCTTCAGGTGGCGACAAAGGGGAGTTGGGTTAGGGTTTTCAGTGGTTTTGCAGATTGGGGCTTTATGTTGTGGTCGGCGGCAGTGGGTTGTGATTTTAGGGTTTTCTTTGTAGAGAGTTTTTCTCTCCTTTTTCTCTCTTATGGCTCTCTATTTCAGTCAGTGTTATGTACACATGATATAGATATTCAACTATTTAAATAAAAAAAATGTATTATATCATTATTCCATATAATTATTTTAATTAAAAATGTTATATTTAAATAATATATTTAACGTTTTCTTTCAATATTGTTTTAAATTTAATTCTTTAAGATCGGGTTTGGCTCGCAGGCTTAAAATCTGGAGAGAGGTGCTGGAGTCTAAGGGCTTCAGGATGAGTAGGATCAAGACAGAGTATATTCAGTTTCGTTTTGGGGAGGTCAGGAACTAGAGCTGGCAAAACCCGACCCGATCCTGAAAACCTGACCCGGTCGACCCGGAGCCGATTGTTCTGAACACCGATCCAACCCGACCCATTTTGGACCCGAGATCCGAATAACCGATAAGGAAAACTCACCCAAATCCGAATGAACCGAACCCGATTCAATCGAAACCTATTAAGACCCGAACCCGTTATAACCGAAACCCGAAATAACCCAAACTTTAAGATACATTCTAGTAAAACTTTTAAAATGAATATTGAAATAATTGAAACCCGAGACAACTGAAACCCGAATAACCGAAACCTGATACAACTTAAACCCGAACCCGACCCAACCAAATGACCAAATTATTAAACATTACATGAAAGTCGAATGACCCGAAATCCGAATTACTCGAAACCCGAATAACCCGAAACCAGACTAACCGAATCCGAACCCGATCCGACCCGCTCGATTGCCACATCTATCAGGAACCCAGAGGCATCAGTTTTATTGGGGGGAGATCTTGTCCCAAGGAAAAAGTATTTCAAGTACCTTGGCTCGTACGTTCAGAGCGATGGGGGTGTCGATAGGGACATCGAGCATCGAGTCCATGCGGGTGGGCTGAGATGAAGAAAAGCGTCAGGGGTTCTGTGCGACAGGAAAGTACCGGCAAAACTGAAAGGGAAATTCTACAAGGTGGTTGTTAGACCGACCTTAATGTATGGCTGTAAGTGCTGGCCTATTACTAAAGCTCAAGAATAGAAGTTGGCAGTGGCTGAGATGAGAATGTTGCGTTGGATGAGTGGGCACACGAGACTGGACAGAATCAGAAATGAGGTCATTAGAAGCAAGGTTGGAGCGGAGAATATTGTTGACAAACTGTGAGAGTCTAGATTGCGGTGGTTTGGACACATTCGTAGGAGACTCATATGTGAGCTTGTTCGTAGGTGTGAGAGCTTGGAGCTTGGAGCTATTTGTAGGGGGAGAGGTAGACCGAAGAAGAGTTGGATGGAGGTGATCCGACATGATCTACATTTGATGAACCTTTCGGAAGATATGGCATTGGATAGAGATCGTTGGAGGAGGTGCATTCGGGCTTCTGATGTTTAGAAGTTTGAAGATGGGTGTTGGGTCATTATGTTTATGATTCTTTTCTGCATTGCTCTTTGCTTCATTTTGCCTCATTTTCTGTTATTTGGCTTGTTTCCATGTGTTAATTATGTCTTATTGTTTTGGGTCTAAAGGAAACACTCTCTCGACTAGTTCGGGGTAAGAGTGCGTACATCCTGACCCTCCAGACCCTGCATTATCGCGGAATATACTGGGTTGTTGTTGTTGTTGTTTTAAAAAAAAACCTTCTTAATAGGTAATTTTCTTTATTATATTATTATTCCTTATAATTATTTCAATTGAAAATGTTATATTGAAATTATATATTTATTTTTTGTATTATATCATTATTTCTCATAATTATCTATCCATCTATCTATCTATATACATATACTAAAACCAATGCATATCGTCTTTTGTGGTGCATTATATTGCGGTTGATTCTAAGGAAAAAAAAATCTTATGTAGTGCGTTGTGGTTAATTTTAAGGAATATATATATAGGGGGATGTTAAAATAAAAAATGAGGCTTAAGATGAAAAATTTGCTTAAAGTGAAAATAAGTTCATTAAGGAAAAAACTGTGCGCGAGTTTTATTAAAAAATAAATCGCGCTGAACCGGAAAAAAAGAAGAGGAGCAAACCGGACTCCCTGAGCGTGTCTCTCGTCCTCCCCTCTCTCTCTCTCTCTCTCTCTCTCTTCCTGAGCGTGTTGTTCGAGTATCTCCTTTGCAATCTCCAGAAGAATAGAATTCGACGACGCCATTGTTGAAGGTTCGAGTTCCATCCTAGGTTTATTTGCGAGTTTTCTAGGTTTTCCGTTCATCAATTTTGATTCTCTGGTTTATTTGCGAATTTTCTGATGATGAATGATTGTAGTTCTTTGTCATCGAGAAATGGCGTCGAGGAAAATGCTGATCTACGGAGATGCGAATCAAACAAACGAGGCCGCTCAAATCAAGTTCGATTTTGATCTATTCATCATTGGTGCCGGCAACGGTGGTGTTCGCGCTGCTCGCATTTCCGCTAACTATGGCGCCAAGGTATCCTTTCTTCTCCTCCAAACCCTAGCCTCTCCCTTATTCTATTCATATTCAACTATTCATAGTGCTTGAATCTTATCTCCATTGTTAATCATTCACTTAACCTAAATTTCGACTAGTATCGTAGTAGTAGCGGCTGAAGCTGAGATTTGATGCAATCATAATGAAGATCGGACACTTGGCTCTTATGCGTTGCAGTATATCTTCCTGAGATTTGATTTTGTTTTTACTTTAGAAATTCACTACAAGTTCTCTAGTTGATTGATTGTTGTTCTATTCATCTGATGTATGATTGTTGCCGCCATGGGAACCCTCAGGGTTTCTGCCTTTCTGGTATCCACAAGGTGTCGCCTCTCTTTTGTTGATTTACTAGGGTTTTGCTCAATTCTTTTCACATTCTTTTTGTCTGATAATCAATGCCTTTGTGAGAATTGGCTGTTGTTATGGTAGTGGATCGCGATTCAGGATGAAAATGTTGAATTCAACCAAAGAATTTGAGAAATTTGAACATAATGGTTGCAAATTTCCCAACAGAGGCAACATGAAAAACGACGGGCTGTTTTTTCTTAGAAGAATCAGTAGCTATTGATTGTATACAAGTCTATGTCTATCAAAACACCAAGATGAGACTTTTGGTTGTTTTAGCCATGAAAATTAAGTGTAAATTCAAATGTTGATTTTGTTGCCATGTGCCTTTTTTACACTGATATATTCAGATTCGCTTGCTGCTTTTGTTTATGATCTTGTTACTCTGTATGGAATCCAGAACTGTGCTGCAAGAAATTCAATTGTAAATGGCAAAACTCAACAGAAATAATGACCAGTTGTAAATGGGATACACAAATAATTAACTAGTTGATGCACATTAGGTGAGAGTCCAGGGAAGCTCTATTGCAAAACTCATCAGAAACAAGTTCTTTTAGTTCCACTTTTGTGCCCAGATTATTCTAAATAATACTGATGCTTTATTGTTGCCAGTTGGCACTCAGCAATGGCTCATTTAAAGTGAAAGTCTTTGTCTGTTGTTATTTTCGACATTTCTTATTGATTTAGGTTGGAGTGGTGTGTTCTTGTTAGTTGTGTTCCTCCAAGGCTTAGACACACTAGCTAGTCTTATTTGTTAGTTGAGTAGTTGAATGTTTGGTTTAACAAAGCCATGGCTTGTTTCCTTCACTGATTGATTGCTTTACTTCTTAATCAGGTTATTCTTAATAACTTCCCCTTGCTCTTGAGGAGCAGTGAGGGCCAATTCAAGTTGCTTATTTTGGAGGATGAAACCCCATTCTCTGAGAAGTTAATTCAAATAATGGCAAAAGATGGCCCTTTTATTTCTATGAGACTGAGGTAGTCATGTCTTACTGCATTTCTTTAAGAGTCATTTTCATTTTAAGGATTATAAAGTGCATAATTAAGGGTATAAGATGCATTTATAAGATTATAATGTGCAACAACAAGCGGTGGTTCTGGGTAATTTGAAGAGAGTCTCCTCAGCCAGATTAGCTGGATTAGCAGCAGTAGCAGGCGGTGGTTCTGGGTAATTTGAAGAGAGTCAAACGGGTTTGGAGTCCCTTTGCATTGTTCCAAAGGTATTAAATGCTAGATTAGCAATGGTGTTCACCTGCTCGTGCAATTGAGAAATGATATCCATCTTCAATTACTTGAGTTTCTGAAATCGAAACAACTTCCAGTTAGCAAATAAGGAACCCCAAACTTTTTTATAATTATACAATACACATGACATAGCTCATGTACAAGCAGAAATTTAGCAATATCCAGAGAGGCCGACTAAATGTGAAGCAACATTTAGATTGAGTGCACCATGGAAGCATTGTTGATTGTTTGAAGCAACATTTAGATTGTTTGAAGCTGATGTTAAAATTTTGCCTGCATTCAGTGTTCTTCTGCAGATTCTGTGTTGGCGCTGCCTTCACATTTAGGGTCTATTAAGAACACTGAATGCACCATTGAAGCACCAACATCATTAGATATGGACATATTGGTAAACACATTCAATGTTCAAATTAGCATCCAGTTAGAGTCTATTAAGAACACTGAATGCACCATTGCTGCACATGAGGCTGCTGCAAGGAATGCAAAGCTGGCTGTGGCTAAGAAGAAAGACAAGAACCACCACTACAATCAACATCTAGTTAGGTAAGACCAAGGCATATTATATATGCACTTTACAATATTTTTTCCGCACGTTATAATCTTATTTTTGCACTTTATAATCATATCCTAGCACTAAGATCTATAAGCTCAAATTGGAAAGAGCGTCTGGACAAATTGTTGTTCAGGAGGTTGGTGCTTCGACTCCACCTAGATCTATTCATGCAATTTGGAGTGTTATTCATGAAATTTATAGTTTTATTTATACATTTTATAATCTTATTTATTCACTTTATATTTGATCAAAAGTAGAAGTAAAGACTTATTGATATTAGTTATGCACTTTATAATATTAATTGTGCACTTCAAATTATAAAATGTGCACTTTATAATATTATTTGGGCATTATTCGTGCATTTTATCATTTTATTTATGCACTTCATAATCTTAATTGTGCACTTCATACTCTTATTCATGCACTTCATATTATTATTCATACCCTTCATCATTTTATTCTTGCACTTTATCATCTTATTTATGCATTTTATAATCTTAATTGTGCACTTCATAATCTTATTCACGCACTTCATATTATTATTCATACACTTCATCATTTTATTCTTGCACTCTATCACCTTATTTATGCACTTTATCAAACTAAAATTGCACATTATATTACATTTTATAATCTTATTTATTCACTTTACATTTGATCAAAAGTAGAAGTAAAGACTTATTGATATTAGTTATGCACTTTATAATATTATTCTTGCACTTTTATAATATTAATTGTGCACTTCAAATTATAAAATATGCACTTTATAATATTATTTGGGCATTATTCATGCATTTTATCATGTTATTTATGCACTTCATACTCTTATTCATGCACTTCATATTATTATTCACACACTTCATCATTTTATTCTTGCACTTTATCACCTTATTTATGCACTTTATAATCTTAATTGTGCAATTTATAATCTTATCAATGCACTTCATATTATTATTCATATACTTCATCATTTCATTCTTGCATTTTATCACCTTATTTATGCACTTTATCAAACTAAAATTGCACATTATATTAGATAGGAATTTTGCCCTGCCTAGGTTCCAAGGACGAACCAAAGGTTCTCAAAAGCACCTATGATTTCGCACCTTGCAATGCAATAGGCTAAAGAATGGTAAATTATATGAAATCTGAAATCTTGCCCTTGAAATCTTGCCACTGAAGTGGAAAAAAAATACATAGATGCATGATGGCAGGATTTCAGTAACAACATGGCAATGATATTCGTAATAGGAGTTGTTTTTTAGCCATTCATCAAAGCATGATACAAAGAAAGAATCCAAGACAATGATATTCAGAATATGAGTTATTTTTTGGCCATTCATCTATACTTCGCTATCAATTTGTTCAGCAATGAATTGGTCGCATAGCAACTGAACTTCTAAGTGTCGGCTCTACATAAGGTATTTATATCTAGTGTTAATGTAGGCTCAATTCCAGGATATCAGTAGCAACATGGCAAAAACTCGATTCTTTTCACAAGATCAGACATGAGTATCTCAATCTCACCCAGGTTCCAAGTATGTGATCATAAGGATACATTTTCCTCCCGATCATATCACTTGCAATGCAATAGGCTTACCTTCCAATCTCACCCAAATAAAAACTCTAAAAGTCAAGTCATTTGATGTCAACAATTACCTAATTAGTCCATCAATTTCAGCAAACATCTTGATCACATTCGGGGCCTTGCCTAGCTGCTATCAGACACAACCATAGCATTAATATTTCCTAGAATAAGATTTAAAATATATATGTTTACCAAGCAGGAGTTCTGGATGCCTAGAATCACCGGCATATCTGTCTGAGTTGTTCAAGTATTTGTAGGTGGGAGGGAAATAAATTATTCCTTCATTCCACCCAGCAAAGACGTGCCTGTGCCTTTGCTCAATCCCTAGCTGATCGATTAAATGCCAGCAATTAAGTAAATATATTTAATTAGGCTCAAGAATTCATGAGCATATATGCATATAATCAAGCACTGACGGAAGAGATAACATCTGTTTTTACTTGCCTGGTCATTCTCTAGAAGCGATCTCTGGTTTTGCATCTCCACTAGAGCCTTCGCAGACCGGTAAGATAGTGCAATTCGATAGTTCAAATCTCCAAGCCATATAATTCGACTGTGACAAGATTCACGGTTAGAATTACTTTGACAGTAGCTCAATTAATAGTAATACTGTCCACTAAATTTCAATTCAAGCTCACAACTAAAATAAATTTGCAATTTAACAATGCTGCATATCAGGTTGGTCTGTGACCAATTGGCCATGAGGAGGGATAAATTACAGCATCAAAAGAATATGATTTTATTAGAGCTGCAACTAGCAACTTGCTTCTTTACTCTTATACTTCAACTACCGATTCCTAAGCAAACATTGATCCCCTTCCAGCAACTTGTGACCAACTGACCATCAATCAAGCATAACAAACCTAAACTAATGAACCTAATGTCCAATTTTAGGAATCAAATACTAAATCAGCATAATCAGACCTAATTCACGGTGTAGTTTCACAAACTATATGAGATCGATTACACAGAAAATCAAATGAGCAAGAGGGGAAAGCCCCTGCTTCTGGCGAATCGACATTGAAGGAAAGGGCACACAAAAAACCCATAATATCATCCATTAAAATCAGGAGGCCTGGAAATTTGCAGGAGATTGACATTGAAAGAAGGCACACACATGTGATAACTCTTCTCAACAAGCCAAAGACAACAACTCCAAGCACTAGAATTCCAAAATCCACTTTCAATAAGTTCTAACAAGTATCCGTGAAGTAAACAAAACTAATTGAGAAAAAAGAAAATCGAACTAGAAATGTACAATTAGAGGAGTACGTGGAATAAGTTGAGGCTAAATTCACCTTTGGAGATCGTCCACGCTGAAGATTAGAGGGAGAGGAGATGCCGGAAGAAGTTCCAACCCCAAAGGCTGAGAGAGAGGAAGCAGATGGGCCGAATCCGAAGGAAGGAGCGGAGGAGGAGGAAGCAGCTGCGCCGAATCCGAAGGAAGGAGCGGCGGAGGACGAAGCAGCTGCGCCGATGCCGAAGGTAGGGGCGGCGGAAGCGGAGGATCTAGGGTTTGAGGAGAAAGTGGTGGAGGGGAAAGCAGAGGATGAGAAAGGTAGGAGAAGTCGGAGGCTTGCAGCAAGGGCCGAGTAGGTTCGGTCGGGTGCAGGCGAGCGACAGCGGGAACGAGGAGGAGAGTAGGCGGGGAACGACGGGAACGAGGAGGGAGGACGAGGAAGGAGATGACCAAAAACGCTGAACGTGAATTGGGAATGAGAGACGGGTTCGGATCAGGCCTTAACAGGATCCGCGACCCAACTCAATAAAATAGATCCATTTTCACTTTAAGCCATATTTTCATTTTAAGCCCCATTTTCATTTGAATATTTACCTATATATATATATATATATTTAGATTTTAGTTAATTGACATAAATATAAATAAAAAATATTTCATAGTTATACTTACCAAAAATATTAATAGATAAATATGTAGTATTTGATAATGATATTTTATTTATATCTATATTATTTTTTGGTTGAAAAATGATTTATATTTAGATTATTATTTTATTATTTATAAGAATATATTTAAATTATTTATAATATTGTATTAATATATTGTCCGTAAAAGGGACGTGACCTACACTAGTTTTAATAAAAAATGCTATATTTAAATTATATATTTAATGTTTTCTTTCAATATTGTTTTAAAAGTAACTCTTCTTGATTTTTTTTCTATATTTTTTTATTTCTCTCAACTATTTAAATAAAAAATATCATAAATAAATAAAAAAAATTAGTGTTTTTTCAATATTTTAAAAAACAATCTTCTTATAAGTGCTTGTATGTTTAAAGATTGATAGAATATTTTTATGGTTTTCAAATATCAAGATCCTTCCTTTTCTGCATACTTTTATTGTCTATATATGACATCTTTATTCTTTATGGATTACTATTGTTGATGAGGTATATGGAATCACTCCATAAGCTAATCTCTCTACAACTCAAAGATTCATTGCAGATGTTTGTGGGTTAGCAAAAGTTGCTATTTACTTGTTGTTGTAACTACTTCTCATATTCCTTGTTTTAGACCTTCAAAATGCCAGTCGCTGGCCAATGAAAGGATCTATATTCTTCAGGAGATATGGACTATATTTGGCCTATGGGTTACTAGAATTAATCCCACTCTTGTATTTTGCTCCTCAGTGGCGGTTGTTCTGTTTCTATGTATATGTATAAGAAAGTGTTTTCAAGAAGAATCAATGGTAATTCCGTGTTTCCTTTTAGTAACATTTGCTGCAATTTTGGGTTGTTTACTTCTTCTTAATTTATGACTTTCACTTTAGTGACTTTGCCTAAACATATATTAGAGTTTTGTCCAGCAAGTGAGAATAACTTTTTTAGAATTATTTTATAATTCGGACATTATTTTATATATACGCCCAAAAGATATAAAAGCCTAATTTACGTAATTGGGTAAGTAATTCTTATTCGTTAAAAATTAACTAATATTAGGATAAATAATATATATTCGTTATATATTTATTTATCTAATAAATAAAAGAGATAAATAGGAGAGACTCCTCTCCCCTAATCTCTAATTGAAACCCCAGAGAGTGTTCGTCAGACGTTCTCTCAGGAAAGAAAACCCACGTAGAATTCTCTCATTCGTGGAGAGAATCTCCTTCCTCTCCAATGCTCTCACATGGTGTGTAAGCTGTGAATTGTAGGTTCTCCATTGCTCCCGAATCTCTAACGAGATTTAGGGCTATGGAGATCTACCCGGTGATCAAATTCGAAGGCAAGAGGATCTTGATTCCGCTTCCGCTATTCGAGGTAATCCGTTTATCCCTCAAATTCTAACATTGGTATCAGAGCTTTAGGCTCAAATTGCCTTTGAATTTGTTCAATCGGATTGATTAGTAGCATGAATTAGGTTCCTAGTAGCATGAAGTAGGTTACTGTAATTCTTGTTTTTCTTTGAACAATTACATGCTTTTATTTCTTTTGATGGAAATTATATGCTCGTACTTGTTTGTCAAGCCATACCTCCATTAGCCTGTTTTTGAGAAGCCGTCTTCTTTCACCAGTTTCCTCTGCTCCGCTTCTCCATCAATCTGCTCAAATTAATTTCATGCTTGTTTTGGATTTAAATTTTGTGTTTAAATTCTATATGCGTGCTTGGTATTCGAATCTATGGCATGAATTTTGGGATCTTCATTCTTTTTAAATTCGAGCCTAGGGTTCAACTGTTTTGAGCAATTTTCGCGATCAAATCGGACAAATTAGGGCTCGATTCGTTCTTACCTTGATGAGTTCGAGATCTGTGATGCGTCGATTGCATTCGTTGCGGTCGTTAAGGATGGATCTGATGTCGAATCTGGGGGTTTAGTGTCTGTGTTCTTCGTGAACAAGCCTGGATCTGAGGAGTTCCCCCTAAATCCGCATTCGTTGTGGAGATTGGCAGGTTTGGGGACCCAAGCTTGGCGGCGTTGATCGATCTCTCCACCGTGCTTCTTGCTGGAGCACATGGAGGCGGCGACGCCATCGTTGGTGACCAGATGGGGAGAAGAGATGCCCGCGCCGCTGGTGAGGGTTGTCGCTCCTTCTCCTTCGATTTCGACTGCAGACGGAAAGACGCCGGAGACATCAGGCTTGGTGGCGCCGTTCTCGCCACCGTGCTCCCCTGTTGGAGCACCTGGAGGCGGCGGTGATGCCGCCAGCATTGTCGACGGTGGGGAGCTTTTACACAGGCTAAGGAGAAGGGAGACCCGAGCTGTTGCCATGGTTGCGGCGGCTGTACTGTCGGGCCTCATCGGGTTTGGCTTCGGGCCGATCCGGGTATTGGGTGACCTAGACTTACGGGCTAAGTCGCTTCTGGGCCTCAGTCATGGTTTTGACTCATCTGGGCTTGGCTCCTTATTTGATGAGCTGATGGGCCTAATTTTCGTTTTGGGCCTAATTTTTATAAAATTGGCTGAGCATATTTTTGTTGGACTTTGCTGTTATAAGTTGAACATGACTAGTTTATCCAAATTCGTTTTGGACCGAGACTTATCAAGTTTGACTGAGCATCGGAGTTGTCTTGGTCGGGTTCGGACCTGGACTGAGACATGGTGGGTTGCGTTTGATGAATTGGGCTTAGCCCGATTCGGTTCGAACTCGAATCATCGCTTTTATACGACCGAGCTGTGACTAAGTTATGTGAACTGGGTCAGTTGAAACAGTTTTTCGGTTATGTTTTCTCTCAAAATTTTGATCGGACCATGTGTCTGATTTAATTTTGATTGAAGCGAACAAACTTGAAAGTTATATGATATATCGACCTACGTGGCCCTTTATCTAATAACGAGCGATGATGAGTCCTAAGTTATGTTGATACGTTCGCATACGGATTGAGTTCTCTAAAATTCTTTTTTCTAAGAATTTGTTTTTCAAGGATGTTTAACTTTGTTTGAATATCGTTTTACTTGAAAATTGAGCGGATTTAAATAATTCAATCGTGAATTGTTTAAAATTATTTTGAGTTAACGGATAGTTATTGCGTATAACTTATTAACTTAAAATGGAAAATTTACTTTATGTAAGTTAATTAAAATCCGAGAAATAAATCTTTTATGTAAAGATTGTGAGAGACAGGCATTTGGGATGCATCTCTGAACCTTGCAAATAATTTCTTGTTTTTACTACTAACGTAGTGATGTACTTGAAATTATGAAAATACATTTGGTTTGTTTGAGTGTGATTGCAAGGTAATCGAGCAAGTAATTCATTTGTTAAATGGATGAAATATATTCAGTAATTGTGAATATCGTTTTTAAACGTAGTTCCGAAAATTCTGAATAAACCCTTAAGGGGCAAGGACCTATATATCTAGGATCATGAAAGTCGATAGTCCTAATGAAGACATGTTATCTGACTTTGCTCGATTAGACTAGATTTGTTCTAGTGTATATCCATACGTTGGACATACAAATAAAGTGAGCTGATGTTAAGTACTTCGGGTACGTCAACAGTAATGTAGTTCCCTATAAAATTAGAAAATGAGCAAGTGGACTTGATGAAAGTTCAACTCTTGAGTCCTAGGCTTTAAAAATGATTTTCTAATTTGTAAAGCTCACTTTGATTTTCTCGGATTAAAAGAGTTGTAAAACTGAATTGCATGTTTCTAAGGCATTTTCATGCTAAAGAAAATTGTTATTTAGTGTACTCTGTTTCACTTAGGGACATGGTCCCAGTGGGAGCAAATCTTTAGACTGACTCGCACAGTTCGGAAGATAACTTTGAACATACGTTGTTTGGAAATCGTCAGACGGACGATTATGTCGTCATGAATCTGTGTTCTAACAGAGTTGATTGTATGCTATTAGTATGCTTTTGCTTCGAAGGTCATGGTAAATGATGATATGTGTTGGTTTGTGCTTCGCGCATGAATGGTAACATGTTTCTGGTCAATGGTGATAGACGGGTAATATACTCATTTCACTGATCTGAATCAGAAGTTAGGGATAATTGAGATTTCATCGATTTATATCGTATTAATAAAAGTTTAGCTTTCCTGAAAATGTCAGGGGCTTCTGAAGTTTCCTTAAATAGACCATGTGATGTCATAATGCTAGTAAGGGAAAAGACCTTGAGATCTTATTGGATTTCGGTTTCAATGTTAAGATCAAAAGTTTACTGATTCTTGGTTCAGTAACAAGAGGTTAATTTTTCACTTGTGTGATAATGGTTGCAAATAAGATATGTAACTTATGCATAATCTGATCATTGGAAGTACAAATCTTTGCTAGGTCCAAATGATGAAGTTGCGATCTACGTGATTCAAGTTGATTACTAGGCAACTAGATCAGATGATATACCCAGGGATTGGTGCTGAACTTTAAAGTTTAGCTGAAGCCAATCGTATAAGATAGTATCAAGTTCAGATCTTGGTATTTTCTAATCCTCAATGAATTGTTGTAATTCATGAGAAGTGTCACTATAGAAGCATAGTTTAACGACTTTGCAAAGTGATAAAGGGTAAATGAAATGCATACTCTAAAAAGGTATTCTACTAGTGAGTGGGAGAATAGGTTCAAAGGAACCTAAGAAAAGACAGAGTCGTCAGAAGAGGAAGTTTCCTTATCTGAAAATCATGTCACACACCTTGGGGTGTGTCTAGGATGATCATTATGGGATTGTCCAAAGAGATTAGATGCTTATTGCGTTAAGTATTTTTCTTGAGGCTTCGAGGGTAATCTGTTACTTTAACAGATCACTACATTTTTTGTAGATTGCGTTCTACAAAATTTAGAAGCTTAAAGCACAAATTCTTTTGTGCTGTTTGAATTTCATTATCTCCTAAGATCAATATGGATCTAAGGGTGTATAAATGGATGTTGATATACATGGTGAGCTTGTTGGTTAACATATATCCATGCTTTCTCTCACATTGAGTGATGGAGAAATCAGATGAAATTCAAAAAGGTTTTCTGTCTTAAATTCTTCTGTTGACTAAAGTTGCACAAAATGGTCAAATCCGAGCACCAAGCATTGGTTTCTGCTAAGTGTGTATTATGCTGATTTATGGAATAGTTCATTTATTGGACAATCCTTAGTCAGTTACTTCCTGAAAATGGCACATGTGTCATATTAAAGGCTAAAGTCATAAGAGGATCTCTGGAGATGTACTTATGATTAAGGTTCACCAAGTGACCCTTAAAATATAGAATAAGCTTAACAGATAGTTCTTGAAAATTTTACCCTTATCTGTTTAGCTGCATCAAATCCATTTGGATAAAAGGTGACATGTAGAATGTGTGTACTAGGCATGAGGCTAGGTGCATGATCACATTCTTAAATCATCTTGGAAATGCGAACTTCTAAGATTGATGAGAGCAATCTGATAAGGAAAATGAGTTTTCGTAGCTTAGGGATCCTTAATCATGATTGTGAGACATTTGTTAAGACATTTTAGGATGAGTTTTGATTGATGAAACCACATCATAGCATCTGGTAGTTCAATCATTACATCCTCCTATGATAGTTGTAATACAAGTCTAGCCACATTAACATTCAGGATATTCTGGATCAGTCGTGATCTAGTGTTCCTGAGAATGTTCAGAGCTAAAGAAGTTTCGTTCTTGGCTCACAACGTATTGAATAAATGTGTTTCGAGTTCAAGATTTTCATCTAGAACAATTGTGAGCATATCGAAACCACTTTAGAGTGGGAGTTGTTTTTAACATGAGATATCTCAGAAACACATTAGATGTGGTTGCTCCAAAAGTATCCAAATGAGATAGCACTAATCACCACTTAGAGTCTGTGATCTGTTGGTAGATCTAAGACACAACCAACGGATGGTGATGACAGATAATGAGTCCATGGAAGAAGCCATGTTTCGAACTGGTTTCTATCCTGCCTAGACATAAAGCAATGAGATAATTGGGTTCTTAAAGCTTTATAGGCGAGCGATCCATTGAGAGTTATACCCTAGATCAAGAGAGTTAGGTTGGAACCTTCTCTCTACTTGGTTAGATTGTGTTCAATCAGACCGAAATCGATGAATGGCTACAAAAGCTTGTATCTGTTTACAATTTGACCTAGATAGCAAAGTTTTTCCCAGTGGGAGGACTTCTGGAAATTCGTTTTCTAGATTAGTTTCTGCTAAGGTTTTGAGAAAGGCACTAGTCTTGCACTCATACCTGTGTAAGCATTGAAACACGCATCTAGATGACAATGATAAAATGTTTTGTACTTTGTGTTCAAAATATGGATCATTGTAAGTATGTCATATTGGAAAGTTTAACTTTCTGATGTTGCAGATGATACACTGATAGCCAACTATGTTGTGATTCTAGCATGAAAACTTTGATACAATTGTCAGGTGAATCTGTTACATAGAAATTGGGTAGTTGTCTATGAGGTTATTTCGTATAATCTTAAGCATGTCATTCTCATATATGGAAATGTGTAAATGGACTCATGTAGGAAGTGGATCATGTGAGGAACACTTGAGAAACTTAGTGCAATCTCGCATTCTGTTGTATGCTGAGATGAGACAAGCGAACATGTGTTTGTTTACAAACCGATTCGAGTCTTATGCATTGAGCACAGTGAATGATTGCAAAAGCACTCTTGTAGACTGTGTATTGTGTTATGGTGGACGATATCTATGTCCATGTTGGAACTTAGATGTGGATCTTAGTTATCTAAGGGAGGAGACACTGATGTATGTATCAACATCAGTCCATAAGTCTTATCTCCAAGGAGAAGAGACGTTGATGTCTAGCAAGAAACTGTCTTGCTTATCCTTCCACCATGGAAGCTGAGGTTCTTACATCATTAGTAGCTTCCGAGGAGATTATGAAAAAGGATTCTCCTAAAAACACAAAATTTGGTTGTGGCAAAATATGGTGAGCGGATGTCATGACTATCGGTTGTGACTGACCATTTTTGTCAATACCAGGATTTCCAAATGATGTTGGAGATCAAATGATATTCAGATCAAACCCTGTCTAGTCAGAGAGACGTTGTTCAAGAACAACGTTGTCATAATATGTTTGACTCTTGATGGTTATGCGAGCCACCTCTCTGATTTGAGTTTTTAGCAAGTGGGAGACTTTGGTCTTAACTCATATGCTGTGCCATTGATGTGGTGAAAACCGGTGATGTAAACATAAAATATGTTACATGTCACTGAACCATAGTTTGTTCTCTAACACGAACAAACGTTCCTATAAGTGTTCGTCACTGTAGGTGTAAGGTATCTCAATTCTTATGGGAACAGAATGAGATGATAACCGCCTTGACTATCTTTGGATGTCAGGATGAAGTCTCTCCGGTTGGGAAAGACTAGATGGGTAATTTATAGTAAGTCATTTATATGACTCGTAACTATGCTCATGTGCCCATTGATTCAGAAAAGCAAGGTGTTGTAGGGTAAAATGTGTCTCAAGTCTACGTGACTATGAGATGAACACCTTTACAGGTTGAGTGAACAACGCTTTAGAGAAGCGCTCCCTGTAGCACACTGTCATACTAGTGTGTGCTAGTCGACCCTATGAGGTGATAGATTGATCCCATCTCTATCACTGTGTGAGCTAAGATATGTATAAACAAGGCAACCCTTAGTGACTAATGGCTTGGGTTACTGATTGTGGTGGTGATGCGCTACTTTGGTTGTGTTCCGATGGCCATGAGTGATGCGGTCTAAGTGGGGCACTTCTGGGAAAGTGATCATCATTTACTTGAAAGTGATGCCAATGCAAAAGGAAGGTATTATGAGTAGTCGTTGACGAAAATGGGATTTGCTGGATCCGACAGTTACGTACTGTTGTGAATCGCCATTACAGTTGAACAAAACTGAGAAGGGATCCAGTTTTGTGTATCAACTAGTCCGATGAAAGATAATCCTAGGGATGCGGCAATACTTTTGAACTAACGTTGTGACCTAGTCCCTAGCGGGATTTTTATGCAGGTAGTATTGCCGGGTCGCACGGCCTATACACGACAAGTATGAGATTGAGTTTTGGAGAAACATAATCTTTTGTGCGAGTGGGAGATGTTAGAATTATTTTATAATTCGGACATTATTTTATATATACGCCTAAAAGATATAAAAACCTAATTTACGTAATTGGGTAAGTAATTCTTATTCGTTAAGAATTAACTAATATTAGGATAAATAATATATATTCGTTATATATTTATTTATCTAATAAATAAAAGAGATAAATAGGAGAGACTCCTCTCCCTTAATCTCTAATTGAAACCCCAGAGAGTCTGTTCGTCAGACGTTCTCTCAGGAAAGAAAACCCACGTAGAATTCTCTCCTTCGTGGAGAGAATCTCCTTCCTCTTCAATGCTCTCACATGGTGTGTAGGCTGTGAATCGTAGGTTTTCTACTGCTCCCGAATCTCTAACGAGATTTAGGGCTATAGAGATCTACCCGGTGATCAAATTCGAAGGCGAGACGATCTTTATTCCGCTTCCGCTATTCGAGATAATCCGTTTATCCCTCAAATTCTAACAACTTCATTTGCAGACTTGTTATATGTTTGGATGGATGTCGATCAAGTGAGAATGCTAACACAAATTGGCCACTCTGATTCATAATATATTGACTAAAAATTGAAATAATAGAGATTCTATCTTATATAAATGTTCCTCTTATAGGCATGAAAATTGGCTGGTCTCTTATGCTTAATTTAATTTGATTTTTCTTATATTAATGTTCCTCCTATATATAGGCATGAAAATTGGTGGGAGTAAGGGAATCCAAAACCCCCAAATTGCTTTTATCCCATGTGACAGGTCATTGAATTCCCCAACATTCCAATCTTTGATCTTTGGTGTGTTATCATAAATAATCCATGATTGATATTCCATTGAGAACATGGGTCATCTTCTTGAATCTTGATCTATATATGTTATATACCTCCAACATGATCGGATTTGAACCTCTAAAGTTCACAATTTTTTTTTTTTCATTTAAGAGGATCATCCATGGAGGCTTCGGCAAGACAGCAGAGCTTGAAGCAGTAGATGTTCAAGTTAACAAAGCTTCCGGCAGAAAAGCTTCCGATCGACTAAGGAAGATTACCAAGTGCCTGCCATGCGCAGCGATACCCCTTACACTCTTACCATTGGGACAGGCAACTTGAAAGAGGTCTTGAGGGTTCTTGGTGGTGTTTGTGATGATGAGGAGCTCGAGAGCTTGCTTATAAGCCAGAATAAGGCTGGTTAGACCAAGCTCCATGCAATCCTCACTCATTAAAACCATTGTAAGTACTCAGTGAACGCATTGTCTTTTTTGAGCATGATTATAATTAATTATGAATATATAAATTAATGAATCGACCATATGATACATAAGTTCTAGCTACGAGAGATTATGTCTCATTTCTTTATGGGTTCTATTGAATATTGAATCATGAATAAAGTCCTCCTTTAGGGTTTCATTCATTGATCAATCATATAAATATATATATATATATATATATATATATATATATTACAATGGATTGGGTCTTTTGACCCACTATACAATATGAAAATTATGTAATCTATCAAACCCCCGTAGTCAAAAGTGGAGGGTCCCGTACAGTGAGACTGGACCGAAAATCAAGGAACAACTGACGAGGTAAACCCTTGGTGAATATATCAGCGTACTGATAGGAGGACGTGGCATGTAGAACACGAACAAGTCCAAGAGCAACCTTGTCCCGAATGAAGTGGAGATCTAGCTCAATGTGCTTCGTGTGCTGATGATGGACTGGGTTGCTAGCCAGATAAACGGCGGAGAGGTTGTCAGTGTAGACCAGGGTGACCTTCTGAAGAGGGCAGCAAAGCTCAAGTAGGAGATTGCGCAACCATGAGCACTCAGAGACAACGTTGGCGATGCCCCTGTACTCAGCCTCGGCGCTAGAGCGAGACACCACAGACTGTCGCTTCGCTGACCACGACACAAGAGTATCGTTGAGGAAGACACAGTAGCCAGACGTGGAGCGACGTGTGTCAAGACAACCACCCCAATCCGCATCAGTGTAAGCGACGAGGTCATGCCGAGAGGAAGGGGTGATCGTGGTGCCCAGCTCGAGGGTACCGCTGATGTACCGAATGATCCGCTTCAATGCCTGAAAGTGTGGTTCCCTGGGCGCATGCATAAACATGTAGATCCGATGAACGACGTAACTGATGTCTGGCCGAGTGAACGTAAGATACTGCAACGCACCGGCGAGACTCCGGTACAACGTTGGATCATCAAGCAGAGGACCAGAGTGAGCGCTGAGCTTGTTGGAGGTATCCACTAGAGTGACGATCGGCTTGCAGTTACTCATCTTGGCCCGAGCAATAATTTCGGCAGCATATTTACTCTGAGAGAGAAACAACCCAGACGTATGACGCTGCACAGCAACGCCCAAGAAGTAAGACAACAGACCCAGATCTGATATGGCGAACTCGACACTCAATTGGGAAATAATAGACGTCCGAAGAGCATCAGAAGAGGCGGTGAGGATGATGTCGTCGACATATAGTAACAAAAAGGCCATGTCTGTGCCTCTGCGATAGATAAACAGATACGTATCCGAGCGGCTGCCAACGAAGCCCAAGCGAAGCAGATGAGAAGTAAAGCGCTGGAACCATGCCCGCGGAGCCTGTTTCAGATCATACATAGAGCGCTTCAGGAGACAAACGTGCTTGGGACGATCAGCATCAGCGAATCCCGGCGACTGAAACCTGTAAACTGTCTCATTCAGATGGCCATGCAGAAAGGCGTTCTTGACATCTGTTGTGAGCCTAATTTGCCATGTTTTACACTTACTTTTATATCGATTTATGCATACATTGCATGCATTTGGGTTAGAATAATACAGAATCTGTGTAGTTTACCCTTATTTGCAATATATGGAAGTCCACACAAATTTTGGTTATATTTCGCAGAAATCGGACGCACTTTGGAGCTTAAAGGAAACTCATGGAGAAGCTAAGAATGATGCAGCTGGAGAAAAGGCCATTTTTCACCATTCTTCGTTTTGAATCAAGCTTTGATGTCTTCATGAGAGTTGTAGCCCTTGGAAAGGGCTTTCCAAAGCATGGTCATATGCGTCAATCCGAGGAACGAGGACTCGGAAAAGTGCGTTTTAAGAACAGAGCAGAAAGCTGAGAGATGTACTCGATATCGAGTACCTTTACTCGAGATCGACCAAAAATGTCCAAGGAGTGCCTGGTCGAGGAGGAGCTGATCGAGAAGCCGAAGACGAAGACATGCCGGGTTACACTCTACTCGAGATCGAGGAACCCGGAAGCTGGCACCCGAGCCATGTTGAAGAGAGGCTGCTCGACAACACCAGAAGACCTAGTCGACGAGCCACCTTTACTCGAGATCGACCAAGCCTAGGAGCCAAGATCCGAGCCTAATCGAGCAGAGCTACCCGAGACATCCAGCCATCCATGGTCGACGACGAATCCTACTCGATGTCGAAGAGCCTTGGTCGAGATCGACGAGCCGCGTCCCAAACCCGCGTTACGCGGTTTGGCTGTCCTACACGCTTTGGGAGTCCTTGGGGCCGAAGGAATCCGAGATTGCCGAGATACATCAAGTTCTATCTATGGAAGACAAGATCTATCAAGATGAGAAGAGTTACCTATTTAGATTTATTTCCCCTTTATGGATTTAATTCCTAAATTGCTTTTATTTATCTTTTAAGCTTTTTAGATATAGATAGATATCTTCTATCCTTGATTAGCAAGGAATAGAAGCCTATAAATAAAGCCCTAGGGGCTGGTTTTTTCATCATTCAATTTCAGAGACATAGTTACACATAGAGATAGTTTAGGAGTTCAAAGGTTTTAGGGTTTTGGCATTCTGCGAAAGTTGATTGCCGGGATTGTAAATGCTTTGAATATAGTTTAATGCAAGTTTCTTTTTATACATCAATGTCTTCTATTGCGATGAAGAGCGAGTAGTCCACCCACTTCTGGGGCTGGGGTGAGCCCGACGGTGGCCATGTGAGGTGATGCGGTAAAGGTCAGATCTTTTTATGCAATTCGTCTTCTATCCCTATAAGCATGATTCTTTTGCGAGAGTTGAAGGTGATCCTTGTTTGTATTATTGAAGCGAAAGTCATCTTAATGCAACTTGGATTTATTATGTGAAAAGGGTTAGTAACAATTAGGGTTTATGCGAAAGCCTCTATATGTCTATTTGTTAGTAACGAAAGTTATTTTGACGGAAAGCATGATCTTTTATGCATTTATGTGTTACTTTGCATGGTTATTGTTGTGGTGTTGATACCCTGGCTTTGGAAGTTCTTTCATATATTGATTTATTTCTTTCAAAATTCTGAGTTCTGTGTTCAAATTTGCAAGTTTATATTTTCTGAGTTCTTAGTCGATCTAGAGGAGAGGCTCGTCGATCTCGAGTGACAGCTTGTCGAGATCGAGTGGAGCCTGGTCTAGGTCGAGTTACTGTCGTCGATTTTCAGATTCTGTCTCTGCTGTTGGTTGTCGATCTCGAGTAACAGCTTGTCGAGATCGAGTAAAGTTTCTACCTTTGCTTTATTTCTTTCCTTCATTTGTTATTTCTGTCTTTCTTTCTTTGTTTCTGTCTTTCTGTTGCTTTTCTGTGAGATATACAGCTGCCTAGGATCCGCTGACACACTTCCTCGTGGATTCGATCCTGACTTTCTCTTACTGCATTGGAGGGAGTCTTGTAATTATTTGCGTGGGCCTAAATCTGGTTTGATCTATTTTGTTATATTTCATACTCGATTTCCTCCTCACAACAAATTGGCGTCGTTGCTGGGGAAGCTATCATTCGCGCCTTAGGTAGTCAGTTCTCACTTTTTCTTTGAGTTACTTTACAGGTGTATGCGCCGTTCTGGTCAACCACCCAAGTTTGACGGCTTAGACGAACCAGAGCGCCTTCTACACATCAGAGCTAAACTACAAAGAGCCATGGAAGCTGGAGAGACACATGAACAGCTGATCGAAAGGCTCACGAGGGATCTAGCCGCCAGGGATGCTGCTCTCACCACTAAGAGAGCAGGAAGGGAACAAGAAGCTGAACGTGCGAGGTAGCTGGCAGCTGAGCTTGCCCAATACCCAACCACGACGGAGGATTATATGCACCCAACCCTCGTCGTGCCTGAATCAGCGATTCTTATCCCTGAAAACTCTTTTGAAATTCGCACTCAATTTCTTATAGAGCTTAAAAATAATGCCTTTTTTGGTAGATTTAATGAGTGTCTTCTTGAACATATTACCAATTTTTCTGACATGTGTCGTACTCTTGCTGAAGGTACAACTTTGGAATATGTCAAGATGAAGGCTTTTCGCTGGTCTCTCGCTGGGCTTGCACTCAAGTGGCTCGAAGGGCCGAAACCAAGGTCCCTCACGACATGGGCTCAAGTAAAGCAAGAGTTTCTGAACAAATTCTTCCCTCCTGCAAAGACAGCACTCCTCCGCCAGAAAATCAACGCTTTCAAACAGAAGCCTGGGGAACGGCTGGCAAAGGCATGGGAACACTACAAGGAACTGTTGCGATCTTGCCCTACTCATGGACAGCCACCCTACCTCATTCAGGAGATCTTCTTCAACTCTCTTGACCAAGTCACTAAGGACAGGATCAACCAGTATACTCGCTATGAGTATCTGACGATGCCACCAATAGACGCGTGGGGAGTGCTCGACAAGCTCACTAACTATGACAACAAGTATGGGTCTACTGCAACCTATGAAGAGAACCCATACGCCAGGCCAGCACCATCCATGCCCCTCTATGAGCCTCCTAAAGAGATTGATCCGGATATAAGGGAGCAGTACTACAGAGATCAGAACAAGAAGCTCCTTAAGCAAGTAAAGTATCTTTCTGTCAACCAGCCTTGCATTGAATGCGGATTGCAGCGGCACACCACTACTGAGTGCCCACACACAAAGCAAGTCAGGCTGGCAGATCACCACGAAGAGGTAGCTTGTGCAGGGGGTCCCAATCGCTACATGGGGGATCAAAGGTTTCAGCAACCACAATGGAACCAAGGTGCCCCTAGGAACCCCCGCCCTACAGAGCTACAGGACATCCGGAAAGAGATCAGAAAAGGGATGATATACAGACAGTCCTGGAGGAAATACGGAGGAATCACTCAGAAACCAAACAGTCCTTCAACTCCGTCTACACTCAGATGCAAGGTGTCAACTCTAGGCTTGGGGAAATTGATATATGGCGGAAATCAGTTGATACACAGATAGGCCAGCTAGCAGCAGGAATCCCCAGACAGTCAGGTGCGCTCCCTGGATCTTCAGAACCAAATCCTAAGGGAAAGACTGGACACATCGCTGCTGTAAAACTCAAAAGCGTCCATCAACTGCAAGAGCCAGAGGTCGGAGAGCAGCAAAACAGAGGAGAATAGCAAGTCGACGTCGACAACACCTTACTCGATCTCGAGGAGGGCCTGCTCGATCTCGAGAAGAAAATACAGAAGCCCTCGTCTGCACTACACAACAACTCGACACCACCCAATCTGATCGAGATCGACAAAGACGTGGTCGATATCGAGGAGTCCCAAGTCGACGTCGAGAAAACTGCAGCACCTCCGACATATGTTCTGGCTCCGAATCAGAAAAAGAAGTTGCCTTTCCCCACAAAATCTCCAAATGACCCGGCAAAAAAGAAATTTCAGCGCTTCATCAAGATGCTTCAGAAGCTCAACGTCACCATCCACTTCACAGAAGCTCTCAATGAAATGCCATCCTATGTCAAGTTCCTGAAGGAGATTCTGAGCAAAAAGCGATCAATGGCTGAAATTACAAAGGAGTGCAGCCATTTGGACATACTGGAGAAGAGGCCAGATCCAGGTAAGTTAGCTATAACCATTGGATTTGGTCCATATAAAATTAATGCCTTATGTGATCTTGGAGCTAGTGTAAGTATAATGCCTTTAACAATTTGGTCCAAGATTAAGATAGGTGCCCTAGAGCATGTGGATGCTAGACTTTACATGGCCAACAACACGGTGGTCATTCCAACAGGCGTGGTGGACAATGTGCCAGTACAAGTAGGTAAATTCTTTGTCCCTGCTGATTTCTTAGTTGTTGATATGCAAGAAGATCCTGCTTGTCCAATTATTCTAGGAAGACCCTTATTGGCGACGGTGGATGCCAACATAAGCGTAAGGAAAAGAGTGCTCACCTTCAACATCAGCGATGAGGTAATTGAGTATTCCTTTAATAAAACTGAAAGGCATACAGGTCCAATGGAAGAGGTAAAATCTATCTCAGCTGGCTACATCACCTGCGGGGAACCCAATGTAAGAAATATGACCCCTAAGGAGCTACAAAAGAGGGATATGGAGGCGCAGGTGGAGGAGATCATGGCAATCCTAAAGGAGGACACAGAGAATCCAATCGACACAAACCAAGGTACGTCGTTATGGACTAACTATTTTTCGGATGCCTTTACAGGAACCAAGTATGGGGTCAAGGTCGACCAAGACTCCTCGACATCGAAGACTCTAGTCGATCTCGACCAAAGCCAGAAGCCTCCACCAGCACCAGCGTCGTCGAGCAGCTAGACTGAAGAGACAGGCAACTCGAGATTGAGTACCGTACTCGAGATCGATCACCAAGACTTCGCTGCCTCGACTTCGCCTTCCTTGACGCTGAAGCCACCAGAAGCTGGACCGTACTCGAGATCGACCAGCTTAGTCGAGATCGACCAACCTTCACCAGCTTCTGCATCCTCGAGCAGCTCACCACCAGAACCTGAAAACTCGTCGAGATCGAGTAGCCCTACTCGAGATCGACCAAACACCGTGGTCCCCGATTCCGTCTCTGCGAAGGTAAGCCAAGGTATGGATCTTTCTTCTCCTATTTCCATAAAAGATCTATCTATACATGGGAGAGGTTTGCCTTGGTATGTGCGCTTATGTAGGATATCCAATGATGAGCCCAAAGAATATGAAGTTGGAGACAAGCTCTATGTCTCCAAATCAAAGGATCATTGGTTCCCTAACAAATTCAACAAGAAGAGGATGGGACCTTTCGTGGTGAACAAGATCCATTCTGGAGGATTACAGCTGATGGACAAGAATGGAGTCCTATTTGAAGCCCAGGCTACATGGGCCCTGCAGATGCCACCTTGAGCATAAATGGAGAAGTCGGCCTAGCGACTATTAAATCTAGAGCTTGTGCATAGACATTTAGTTTTGGACATTGTTTTGTTTGTTTTTTGGTTTTGGACATTTTTAGTTTTTCTATTGTGGGTGTATGTCTTCTACACTTTTCAGGACCATGGATAGAAGCAAGCTATATTCATACTCGGCCCAGGCGGTTCTTTCATTCGAAATCAAAAGGCCCTGCACACATGTCTAGTGAGTTTCTTTCTTTACCCTTGTTTTTATATACAGTGAAGACACTGTAATGTTTAAGTATAGGGCGGGGGAAGGGCTTACTTTATGCATATTTACAATATTTGACATTTTGTGCATATTTAGAATTTATTTCTTTGAATTGCTACAAGGCTATTTTGGAATGCATTATTGATTTATGTGCTTACTTGCATCTTTTCCAAAGTTTGAGAAAAATAACCCCCATTGAATTTTTTTGAAATAATGTCATGGAAGTTATATTGAACTCGACGATGCAAAATTGGATTCATTAGAGATATAGCATGAAATTGCCTAATAAAGGGAAGTCACAATGAAATGCATATTTTGATGAAAACTATGAAAGGAGGTAAAATTTGAAGTTGCTTTTGACATGTTGCATGATAAGAGGATGGAGGACTTTATATTTCCATATAATGCTCATATTGTTATAATCCTAGCCTTACCTATGCTTATGCACCACAAAAAGCCATATTATGCCTTATTTTATATTATGCTCCACATGATCTAAATATTTCCATTCTTTACCTTATTTCCTATCCGGGGATTATGTCGAGAATGATGTTACATTATGGAGATGTTATATGGTTGTTGTGTTGTTGTTATCATTATTTGGAGTTTGGCAGGAAAATGTATGAAAAAAATATGGAAAATTTAATGAGTGAGAAAAAATCCAATCACCTCAGGAGATAAAGGTAGGTTGACCCTGCTCTCTAAGATAATAGTTTGGAGAGATGGGACACATTGTGAGGAGTCCAAAGCACTAAGTATCCGGGGCCATTCATGACACCCATGTTTGCGACTCGCGAGAAGGCAGTGCTGAGGTTAGAGAGGTAAAAGCATTATTATTAAGAAAAAGCATTATGAAAGGTGATGAATCTTATGAGAAAGAATGTGGTATGAAATTCAGTTTGGAAATACTCCATTTCCCCGGATCATTAGCACCACATTGCCAGAAATTGCCCACCTTTAGCCTTTTCCCAATCTACTCCTTATTGAGCTTAAATTAAAGTCCTCTTGATTATTAATGCTTTGTCACTTATGAATTGTTTTGCATAACCCTCCTTTTATGAGTAGATGTTGCTTTTAATTGCACATGCATGAATCTGTGACACTAGTACCTTTTCGAGAATGGTAATTGACTGCAGGGTTATATGAGAATGAATCTAAGATGTTGAGAGTTTGAATTCTTCCCCTGAATGACAATGAAAAGTATTTCTTGTGGACAAGCAAGCTTAAGTATGGGGTGTTTGTTGTGAGCCTAATTTCCCATGTTTTACACTTACTTTTATATCGATTTTTGCATACATTGCATGCATTTGGGTTAGAATAATACAGAATCTATGTAGTTTACACTTATTTGCAATATATGGAGGTCTACACAAGTTTTGGTTATATTTCGCAGAAATCGGACGCACTTTGGAGCTTAAAGGAAACTCATGGAGAAGCTAAGAATGGTGCAGCCGGATAAAAGGCCATTTTTCACCATTCTTCGTTCTGAATCAAGCTTTGATGTCTTCATGAGAGTTGTATCCCTCGGAAAGAGCTTTCCAACGCATGGTCATATGCGTCAGTCCAACGAACGAGGACTCGGGAAAGTGCGTTTTAAATACAGAGCAGAAAGCTGAGAGATGTACTCGATATCGAGTACCTTTACTCGAGATCGACCAAAAATGTCCAAGGAGTGCCTGGTCGAGGAGGAGCTGATCGAGAAGCCGAAGACGAAGACATGCCGGGTTACACTCTACTCGAGATCGAGTAAACCTAGTCGAGATTGAGGAACCCGGAAGCCGGCACCCGAGCCATGTCGAAGAGAGGTTGCTCGACAACACCAGAAGACCTAGTCGATGAGCCACCTTTACTCGAGATCGAGTAAGGTCCTCGAGATCGACCAAGCCTAGGAGCCAAGATCCGAGCCAGATCGAGTAGACCTGCCCGAGACGTCCAGCCAGCCATGGTCGACGACGAATCCTACTCGATGTCGAAGAGCCTTGGTCGAGATCGACGAGCCGCGTCCCAAAGCCGCGTTACGCGGTTTGGCTGTCCTACACGCTTTGGGAGTCCTTGGGGCCGAAGGAATCCGAGATTGCCGAGATACATCAAGTTCTATCTATGGAAGACAAGATCTATCAAGATGAGAAGAGTTACCTATTTAGATTTATTTTCCCTTTATGGATTTAATTCCTAAATTGCTTTTATTTATCTTTTAAGCTTTTTAGATATAGATAGATATCTTCTATCCTTGATTAGCAAGGAATAGAAGCCTATAAATAAAGCCCTAGGGGCTGGTTTTTTCATCATTCAATTTCAGAGACACAGTTACACATAGAGATAGTTTAGGAGTTCAAAGGTTTTAGGGTTTTGGCATTCTGCGAAAGTTGATTGCCGGGATTGTAAAGGCTTTGAATATAGTTTAATGCAAGTTTCTTTTTATACATCAATGTCTGCTATTGCGATGAAGAGCGAGTAGTCCACCCATATCTGGGGCTGGGGTGAGCCCGACGGTGGCCATGTGAGGTGATGCGGTAAAGGTCAGATCTTTTTATGCAATTCGTCTTCTATCCCTATAAGCATGATTTTTTTGCGAGAGTTGAAAGTGATCCTTGTCTGTATTATTGAAGTGAAAGTGATCTTAATGAAACTTGGATTAATTATGTGAAAAGGGTTAGTAACAATTAGGGTTTATGCGAAAGCCTCTATATGTCTATTTGTTAGTAACGAATGTTATTTTGACGGAAAGCATGATCTTTTATGCCTTTATGTGTTACTTTGCATTGTTATCGTTGTGGTGTTGATACCCTGGCTTTGGAAGTTCTTTCATATATTGATTTATTTCTGTCAAAATTCTGAGTTTTGTGTTCGAATTTGCAAGTTTATATTTTCTGAGTTCTTAGTCGATCTAGAGGAGAGGCTCGTCGATCTCAAGTGACAGCTTGTAGAGATCAAGTGGAGCCTGGTCTAGGTCGAGTTACTGTCGTCGATTTTCAGATTCTGTCTCTGCTGTTGGTTGTCGATCTCGAGTAACAGCTTGTCGAGATCGAGTAAAGTTTATGCCTTTGCTTTATTTCTTGCTTTCGTTTGTTATTTTTGTCTTTCTTTCTTTGTTTCTGTCTTCCTGTTGCTTTTCTGTGAGATATACATCTGCCTAGGATCCGCTGACATGCTTCCTCGTGGATTCGATCCTGACTTTCTCTTACTGCATTGGAGGGAGTCTTGTAATTATTTGCGTGGGCCTAAATCTGGTTTGATCTATTTTGTTATATTTCATACTCGATTTCTTCCTCACAACAACATCCAGCTGATGAATAGCCCAATGTCGCGATAACACTAAGCTCAACACCACTCGGATAGTGGCAGGCTTGACCACGGGGTTGAATGTCTCATCACAATCAATACCTGCCTGCTGAGATCGATCGTTAACCACAAGACAATCTTTGTAGCATTCCAACAACCCATCAAAGTGGAATTTGTGGCAGAAGAGCCACATGCAGTGAATGACGTTCGCCTCAGGAGGGCGAGGAACTAGAACCCGTGTACCATTCCCTGTAAGGGCCATGTATTCGTCAAGCATAGCCGCCTGCCAATTCGGGTCGAGGAGGGCTGTTTTGTGGGAGATGGGAATGGGGGAAAGGGAGGTCAGGTTTGAGGCATGAGTGATTTGGGAATCGGTGGGGGCGGGAGTAGGCGGTGCGGAGGGTGAGGCCAATAGGTAAGGGGAATAGATGCGTGAAAGAGGAGATAGCGCATCATGTTGGTTATGGTTCTAATGATTCATTCAGCTTTGCCATTCTGCTGGGAAGTATAGAGGCAAGACAATCGATAGGAGATCCCATTTGTGGTGGAGAAAGTGTGAAAGTCTTTATTATCAAATTCACGGCCATTGTCACATTGGAAACATTTGATAGATGTTTGAAATTGTGTTTTGATGTAAGCATGGAATTTGACAAAGATAGGAAACACTTAAGACTTGAAATGCAACGGGAAAACCCATAAGAAATTACTATAATCATCCAGAAACAAGAGGTAGTAGTTGTGGCCCTCATTCCTAGGAACATGAGAGGTCCAAATTTCACTATGAATTATATCAAATGGTGCAAAAGTAGTGTTAAAAGACCGCTGAAATGGTAGTCTGGCATGCTTGTCTAACTGACAAGAAGAACATAAACTAGAGTGAGGCTCTTTATTACATTTGACTAAACTCTTAGAACGAAGCAAATCTAAAACCGCAGCATTGGGATGGCCAAGGCGTGCATGCAACAGACTGGACGACGATGCCGAGAGGGCGAATGGACACGATGGACGGGACGGTGAAGGCGACGACAAATGATAGAGCTCCCTGGTGCTGTTACATCTCAAGCGAGTAACTCCCGTAGTAAGATCCTTCACAGAGAAATCAAACAGATCAAACACAAGAGAAACATTATTGTCAGTGGTGAACCGACGGACAAAGATAAGGGTTTTGACAAATTTGGGGGCAATGAGGACATTGTTGAGGTGTAAAGGGTTGGTTTGGGTCTTTCATGTGGCGTGGCCAATACCCGGAGTAGCAAGGTGACCAATGTTGCTGACGATAATAGTGTGTACAAGACCCTTAAAAGAGAGATAAGAAAGAGTACCTGAGGAGTTCATCATATGAGAGGTCGCGCCAGTGTCCATGTACCAAGCGGAGTGAGGAGGTGTCAGCTACATAGAAGAGAAGGCTTGATGCACATCAGTCGGAGCGTAGGCCTGATCAGACGAAGACGGGTAGGCCTGGTGACCGGCGGATCGAGGAGCTGGACCCAACACGCCCGCTCCTTGCTATGTTTGTGGGGATACGGGCTTGGTGGGCGATATGACGGAGGCGGGTAGCCATAGGGCATCCAGGGAGGGGTGAAGCCGGGGACGGGAGACCAAGAGGAGCGAGGGGCATCCGTCCAGTGTTGCGGCGGCGGCCGCCGCCTCGTTGCGAGGGCTGGTCGTTGTTGCGGCTTCGTTGCGGGGCATAGGTTTCGTCTAGGTCGCTTGACGACACCAGTGCAGTTTTGTCCTTGGCGGCGTCGGTGGTCTGACGTTGAAGGCGAGTCTCCTCCAAGATCAACTGAGACCGGGTCTTCTCAAAGGTGGGGAGAGGTTCCGTCTGCTGAATATGAGTAGCAGCAACATTGTATTCAGAGGGAAGACCCGAAAGTATCTAGAGGACAAGACGAGTAGCACTAGGTTTGGAGTCGACAACGGCCAATTGATCAGATAGGGTTTTCAAATGCTGACAGTAGGCAGAGATCGACGGGAAAGACGCAAGCTTGGAACTTGAAAATTCGTGCTCTAGGTAGACGACACGGGTGGACTTGTTGTCCTGAAAGAGTTCCTGAAGCTTAGTCTAGACACCCAAGGCGTTGTCTTTGAGGTCGAGGATGGTTGCCAATAGATATCTGGAGATGGTGTTGAAGATCTATTGAAGAACGATGGTGTCTAGTTGAGCAAAGAGATCGTCGTCCTTAGTGGCGGGACGATCGATAGATGCATCGATACGGTGGAGGACCTTATGAGCCTTGACATGGGTCGTGAAAAGGTGAGACCACATGGTGTAGGAACTGGATTCATGATCAAGGATGATTGGGATGCAATTTTTGATGCTTGAGATTGTGAGAGCGGAGTGGAAGGGCGGCTTGGTAGGGGGGGCGTCTGCCATTGGGAGAGGTGGGGCTAGAGGGAGAGAGGAAAGCCGAGAGATGGAGGCCGAGAAAGGGATCGGCGGTGGGGAGAGAGAGGGAGGGCTGGTGAGGCTAGGGTAGGCTGGGAAGGAGAGGGGGGAGGCCGGCGGTGGCTAGGAAGAAGAGGGCGAGGCAGGGGGCGGCGGCTAGGGTAAGAAAAAAAAGAAAATTAGGGTTCAAAGGATTTAGGATGTGATACCATGTAGAATCATGAAACTGATGTAAAGTCCTCCCTTAGGGTTTCATTCATTGATCAATCATATATATATATATATATATATATATATATGTTATAATGGATTGAGCCTTTTGGCCCACTATACAATATGAAGACTATGTAATCTATCAGGTTCAAATCTGATATTTGGGTTCTACGTACTTCTTGCTCTCTTGTTGGCATCTTTATCTTAAATCTGCTATCTTGGGGTACCGGTTTAGCTCGTCATTTGTTGGGTAGGTTGTTTCATATATAAGATGTCTCATGTCTGCTCTTTGACATGCTTTTAAAACCTAGAAAAGAGGTTGGATTGCAACTTGCAAGAAGGGGAAAAAAAGTAACCAAACATTATATCTCTAAGGTCATAGGTTGGACATGCTCTCAACTAAGTAAGGTTTTAAGGCACACCCTTACATTCATGTTTTTCGTACGTTGGATGAATTCAGTTGTTTGTTGTCTTATTTAAGAACAATTTTTCTGTAGGGTTGCTGACACTATGTACGTCCTGGTACAATTCAGGCAGCGGATTTAAAGTCGTCGCTTGAATGCCTCTTACGTCACGTGAGGATTCAGGCAACGGACATGTCGTCGCCTGAGACCCCGTTGCTTCAAGACCGTCTCTTTGATCTCGATGTGACGAACAACCGTTTGTTCGTCACCTGAGTTGTCTCAGGCAACGAATAAACCGTCCGTTGCCTGAATATGGTCAACGGGATTGGAATCGGTTGTAGCCATTCAAGTGACGAGATAAGTTCGTCGCCTGAGTCTCGTTCGTTGCCGGAGTGTTGTTCATTGTTAGAAAATCTAAATATTCAGGCCACGAAAGTAACTTTATTTCGTTGCCTGAGTCATCTAGCAACGGGTATGATGTCGTGGCTTGAGTCTTGAAGGAGGTGTTTTTTCATGTTGTAGCAACCACAATGGTTCTTTTGTTCGTCGCGTTGTTATTCAAGTGGCGAAAGTGACAAGTTTAAGTTTATTGCCTGATTGATCATTGTTCATTGCTTGATCGCATAGTGACAAGGTAGATAGTATAAGTTCGTTGCCTGAGTGACATATTGGTTATTTTTTTAATGTTCTTACGACGGGTTTACCCTATGTTCGCTGCTAGAATGGAGTTGCGAAAAAAAAAAATCATGTTTGGAAGCTCCATTTGCTCCCTGTGGACACGCACCAAATCACACCCAAAGCACCTGTTTCTCATAACACATTCACAACATATGGACATCTCGCACATACATTTCACATTCACAATTAATATCAATATATATCCACATTTGTCAAAACGTGCATACATTCCAGATTCATACGAATGTCACATTCAAGTTAGTTTTTCGTTCCAACAAAATATTCCCAAATCCATATTCATCTTTGTCCAGCAAAACCCACAAACCCATCCCTTCTTTTCTACCAACACTACACACATTCATAGGTCAATCAAAGTAGTTCAATACTAGAGTTAAATAGTCAAAAAATGAGGAAGAGAGTCACATTTAAACCTTAAGCTTCATTCACGCAGGTGCCAACCAAAGCTTGTTTGTCTGCGACTAACCCCCGCATGACATCCTGCAACTCAATAAGGCCCAATATGGCCAACCTTGCAGCCTCCTCAGCCTTTGCAGCAACCTCTTCAGCCTTTACACCTCTCTCCTCAGCCTTTAAAGCCCTCTCCTCCAACTGCCTCCTCTCTTCCTTCCTCTCTTCAGCTGCAGCAGCAGCCCATGGGCCTCCCCTTTTCTTTGGGGGTCGCCGGTGAGCCCTTCCCAAACCTACATAATCACCATTCAAATGTAATGACATGTATTTGAATAAGGAATTGACATCAATATTGATCAGATCTATACATATAGATTATAGAAAATTTTCTTTTGTCAAAGTTCTTCAAAAGCTTAATGTCATTTTCAATAAAAGAGTATACATTATTAAAGTCTTTTCTTCAAAATTGATCAAATTAAAGTAAATTTTTGTTAATAATGTAGTTTGATAAAGAGTATACATATAGATAAAGAGCAATGTAAGTTGATAAAGAGTAAAATGATGTAATCAGATAAAGAGTAAAATGCAGTAAATTTATGATTACTAACTCTTTCTCTAATAAAGAGTAATCGGATAAAGAGTGAAATCATGTAATCAGATAAAGAGCAATGTAACCAAATTTTTGATAGAGTAAAATAATGTAATCTGATAAAGAGTAAAACTAATCAGACATTATTAAAGTTTTTACAACTATTAAAGAGTATACATACAGATTACCAAAAATAACAGTTTATATTTTAAATAATGTAATCTGATTTCCAGTGAAAAGCAACAATGATTTCCAATGAAAAGCAACAGTGATTTCCAATGAAATACATACAGAGTATTAAAGTTTTGTAATTTGTTAATATCAGAACAATTATTAACAGAAAGCAACAATGATTACTAACTCTTATCACAGTTTATATTTTAAATAAAGTGTACGTGTTGGTGGCATACCTCTAATTTCTGTGCCTCGATGCTCTCCCAAGCAAGATACCAGGATATTGCGTTGTGCTTCTATGGTCAAGGGGGCTGGTGCCGCTTCGCTGGAAGTGCCATCTTCTGAGGGTGGTGGATTGGATTGTCTGATCTCCTCCAATGATTGGTTAAGATTTCCCTATCATAACAAATGGAATAAGCATTATAGGATGTCACTAAAGAGAAATCTAGTAAGATAAATAAATTCAATATAAAGACAAATATAAAGACAAAAGTGTTGAGGTTATAGTTCTTGACAAAACGAAACAAATTATAAGAGAGAGCTTATAAATAACAACCTAAAGTTGTTTAAAATAACCTAAAGTTGTTTAAACTGAAAGTTGTTTAAAATAACCGAAAGTTGTAGAGTATACATTATTTATACGATTTTATTATAATAAAACAATGAGTTTTTATACAGTATTAGATTATAAGTTTTTATACACTATTAAAGTCTTTTCTTCAAAATGTAGACATTGAAATATTTATATTAGTTATATCAGAAATCAGTTTACAAATTATTATACAATATTACATTTAAAATAAAACTTACAACTTGTTCTTCAGCGTTTGGGGAAGACTTGTACATGTTCAACATGACTTCATCAAACAACGCCTGACTGTCTTCTTTAGCCAGCTCAATTACCCTGTGGGTGAATGGCTTTAGGCCAGAACGACGGTTGATACGCTTTGGGTTTTTGGTGCGGTTCTCCTCATTCCGTGCACACAATGCCTCAAAAAAACATAATTTGGCATATTAGGGAGCGTTTGACAACTATAAATGCAATCTTGTCCCTTCATTTTTATCGAACAATGATACTCTGTAGACTGTACCTTCTTTCATTTACTTCAAATCTTGTCCCTTCTTTTTTATCGAACAAAAGAGATCCTCTCCTACAAGAAAGTGTCGAAAACAAGAAATGAAATACATTTACTTTATAAACAAAACCATTCAAGGATAACAAATTTTACAAATTTGGCAAGCAAATGTCTGGATGGCGAGCTAGTGATTCTATCGGTAGCAGCATCTACTGCAATCCTCATAATCGTGATATATCGTAATCATCGTTTGAGGTTGTTATGAATACAACAAACAAGGCAAAAGGGTCAAAGAAGCAACAATCACAACAACAGCACAAAACGTACAGTTGGAAAATGGAGGGCCAAAGATCTAATTAAGAGAGTTTCAAAGATTGAGAGCAACAAGAGCAAGTTATAATCTCTTTGTTCTGTTGGGCTGATCATCCATCCTTGATCGTAGACACCATGGAGAATGGATGGCCAAGATTTGCCGTCACCAACGACTCTTCTTCTCCATCCCGGGGGAGTTGAGAGAAGGATCAATTGATTTTATTTAGAATCAACTTTAATTTGTCGTTTTCCATGGCTGCAACATCGGCAGTTAGGATTACTCTCTCGTATCCATTTCTGACTAAGATACAACAAAAATGTATATATAAAACGGAAATTAAAGGAGGTCATCAATAGTTGAAATTTGTGAGTTACATGTAATCGGTCAACTGGCGTAGTAGCACAATTTATAAGATGTAATCGGTCAACAGTTTTCTTTTTCAAATTTAGGAGGAGAAAACATAGATCTCGACTCGAGCATGTATTTAGGCATCGGATATATCGAAGGTACTATTGCAATGTGACAGCACGCTCGCTACATGTGGAATTAATCAAAAGTTATACAGCACGTACGTAGCATTTCATATTTGGCCCCGGGCAGTGGCCACTGTATATATCTTAATATATCCCCAACCTTACATTAATGGTTTAAGATGGGCACTCGTTTCGCGTTTACTGTTACTATACTACTAACTCACTTCCATCACGTATTCACGTCGCTAGGGAGTATGAGAGAGAAGAGAGCCCGATACCCCTCCCCGTCACTGTACAAGCGCAAAAACCCTAAGCCCCAAATCCATGGACATCGCCCCAAATCGGTCCGGCAATTGAGTATCTCTGCTAATCGGGTACAAGGTCAATCAAATCCTCAGAAATTTGATGCCCTAACCACTGAATTCGGCTGTCTTTATAGCCGATTTAGCCCAAATCAAAATCGTTCGAAGAAAGCTTCCTCATTGTGCATCCATGGAGCATTCAATTCAGCCAATGATGGCTACGCTCCTAGTCGATTTGGTGTACAATCTTCAGAGTTTGGTGGTGGTGGGAGTTCTCTTGGCTCTTACCTCCTTTACTACCGATCGAATCATGGATTAGAGGGGCATTCAAGTTGATTGACGTTGGAGAGGGGATGTTCTCCTCCTTGCTGTGCAAGATTCGGCGCTCAGCCTTGGAGACTTGGCGCTCGTTCATGCGGCTCTGGGCGCTTCTGCTAGCCTATAAATACAGGGGTTTGAGAGGCGCTCGTTACCTCTCTTCCTTTCAGTCTCTCTCTCTTTATTTCTGCTATAAAAATGTTCTAAACTCTCTCTCTGACTACTTCTGTTCTTTGTTTGTGACCATGGCTATAACAAAACTTGATAAGGGAAAACACAAGCTGGTGGAATCCAACCTTGCACCAAGGAGGAAGCCTAACAGTGGGATTGTTATTGCCGAGCCAGCTGACCCATCCGATGGGAAACCTGTCCCAAAGGATAAGGGTGTGAACCCGATTACTGAAACTCTGAAAGGCAAAAAGAAACCTACTCTTGATGTTGCCAGACTCCAGTCTCGGCTTTCAGGAGTTAAAGACAACATCCTTAAGCTGCAACAAACGACCCTATACGCAACAATCATTGGAGAACCAGTGGAGATGAAGGAGATTCGGAAAAAGATAAGATTTGATTGGAAATTTATGGAAGGTGGATTCCAGGTAACCCCCCTTTCCCACAACTGGATAGAAATGAAATTTGTACTTCTTGAGGACAGGGACAAAGTATGGAACGGCCGGCCGTTTCATATTCTGGGACAATTGCTCCTGCTTAAACCTTGGAAACAAGGTTTTGATCCGGCCTCCGAATCCATATCTACTCTGGATATGTGGATAAGGATCCCTGGACTCCCTTCGGAATACATCAGTAAGGAAGTTTTAACCACTATCATTGAGGAGAATGGACTCGATACTATACTGAAACTCGATGCATTCACTACTAAGGGGGTGCGAGTCCGCTATCCTCGTATCTGTATTAATGTAGATATCACCTTGATCCCGGATAAGAAAGTCTTTGTCCTGGATGAGAATGATAATCTGAGAGAATACCCGGTCTGGTTCGAAGAGTTCTCGGAGGGATGCGAGAGCTGTGGCTCGCCTGAGCACTTCTTCTCGGAATGCCCTCACCGCCAGCTAACTCACAACACGATCAATGTGACCCTCCCCAAGCCAAAAACGAAGGAGCAGAGGAAAAAGGATCTGATTGGCGATGGTGACGATCGGGATTGGATCAAGGTTGCATCCAAAGGCAAAGGGGATGGTCCATCCTCGCGGGTGGGCAATCCCAAGTCGGAGCTGCTTAAGAACATTGGCATCAATGTTACCTGCAAATCGGATTCTTCTTCATCCAAGATGTCGGGCAGAACCTCCAGCATCTCCTCTCGTATTGGCGGGGAGGCGCCACCTGATCCAAAGCTGGTCCTGGCCGAGCCGGCGCCGACTGATGATGTTGCTCAAGCGACCCTTCCTAGTGATGATCCAAAGGATCTGCAGGCTGCGTTAACTCCCTTGCCTTTTACCCTGAAACCTGATGATGATGACGCCTTTGATTTCGACAATATATTATGTGCTGAAGATTTGGACGAACCTATGGATTTCCTCTGCCATGAATCCTTTGAAGATGCTCTGAATGGGGTTCCTACTGGGGTGGAGTTTCACTTGTCCACCCTGTACGACCCGACTTTGTATGCTGAGGTTGTGCAAGCTGCTGCTGCTAACCCTTCGACCCCTTCGGGTTCCTTTGTTCAGCGGCTGGAAAAAATGGGAGTCACCACCCCCTCAACGTCTGAATCAGGGAAGCGGAAAAATGGCATGGGAGTTAACGACACTGCCTCGTCCTATCTGAAGGAAGGAGGCGGGAAAAAGCAGCGAACCGATGAGTGACAAACCTCGAAGCAGTTGGAGCTGGGAGCTATGGTCTGAAGCAACTACCTCTATATATTATGCTACTCTTATGAACCCTTGTTGGATATTAAATATTTTAATCGCCTTTTGTATTGTGGATATCTCCGGTTATCGGTTAAGCTTTGTTTGCTGCATGCTGTTGAATTCTAGAATCAGGAACTATGGTTTGTATGATATGGGTTATGGGTTGAAATGCAAGTTAGGAATAGCACCGTATGTCTGGAACTCGTTATGTAATGGTTGGACCTATCAAATGTTAATAGAGGCATATATATATTACATCTTTTGTTTCTTAAATTACAATTTGATTTATGCACAACACTCTTGCGAAGACAGTCCAAGGTCAACCAATAATAGATTACCTACTAATGCCACCAAATTCAAGAAACCCCCACGACAAACGGCCATCTCGGCCTCAACACGACTTAAAGTAGCGAGTCACTCTTGGGGTGCTGAGCTCCTCAGATTCGGGGCCCTATCCCTGACCCAGCTGCCTAGATTGCCCGCCATCATCACGCCTGGGTCCCGAAACATTTGGTGGTTGCGCTCTTGGGCCAGTCATCACTCTCCGGTCAGGGGTATTGCAAACCACAAGCCCCCATATCTGGCAGACTACATTAAAACTCACTTTCGGTTGAAAATCTATCCGCTTTGGATCCTGAGAATATGTGCACGCTTAAACCAAATCACAGCCCGACAAAGAATAAACAAGCACAAATGTTTGATCGAACCGAAACACTTGAGCCTTTTAATTGGGGGTGGGCGAAACATGTTCTCGCCCCCCCCAATCCCGAGGGACAATGAAAGTTAGCTTCTGGAATTGCAGAGGGATTGGCCGTCCCACGTTCTGGATTGAGGTCAGCACGTGGTGTAAAACAGAACACATCCCACTACTGGCACTTGTAGAAACAAAAACTGAAAACATCCCATCCCCGTCAACTTGGTTAGGTGCTGGGTTTGACAAAGCTATATGGTCCCCAGCTATTGGTAAATCGGGGGGTTTGGGCCTTCTATGGAAGGAAAACTACTTACTAAATGAAACCATTGAAGTTATAGCACAACGACCTAGGGTAATTGTAATCAAATACACCAATACCCTTGACAACTTTTCATGCCTCATATGGTTCATTTACGCTCCCCCCCAGGAGCAACATAAACAGCAATTTTGGGAACCGTTAACTGAGGAAATCAAACGTGCATCACTCCTGTGCATCATTATGGGCGACTTAAACGAGATTGGTTGCTTTGCTGACAAAGAAGGGGGAGTTGTCACTCACCCATGAAGGTTTCTTCGGCTAACATACATTAAAAACAAATGCTCATTGGTGGATATTCCAGCTTGGGGAAACCCCTTTACATGGAGGAAGAAGCAGGCTGACTATGGAAACGTAAAAGAAAAAATCAATTGGGTTCTGGTACATCACGATATAATACATCAGTACCCCGCCTTAAGCACTAAAAATGGTGCATTCACGTCCTCAGATCATTGCCCAATCACAATCGAGCTCAACATCAGCCAAACCTTCAAACCCCCACCGTTCAAATTCGAAAATGTATGGTTACTGAGAGAGGACTTCAAAAACATTGTAAAACAGGCATGGCGCTTGAAATGCCATGGCTCGGCAATGTACCAACTAACCCGGAAAACTAAGCTACTAAAGGAAAAAGCTAAGATGTGGAACAAATGCACATTTGGTAACATTTTTAGGCAACTACAAAAAGTGGAATCATAGCTTCTGTTGCTTCAACAAGCTCGATCAAATAATTCAAACTGCAACAGGGCCAAAAAAGAGGCAACCTTGATAAAGAAAAAAGAAAAATTACTTCTCTTCCAGAAAGCTTATTGGAATCAACGTGCCAAAATCAAACATATCAAATTATCAGATTCGAACACTGGATATTTTCACAGAATCGCGTCAGGCAAAAGAAATAGAAAATTCATACAATCCATCACAACATCTGAAGGCACCCAAATCATAGGAGAAAACAACATAAATAATGAAATTAGGAATGCCTTCCAGAAAAGATTCACAAAACAACAGATCAACACGCCAAAACTAAACGACTTCCTTACTCTAATCACACAAGAAATAACTACTACGGACAACACTGAGCTAATATCCATTCCCTCAAATGGTGAAATAAAATCGGCAGTCTTCTGCTTAGGCAAAAACAAGGCTCCTAGTCCTGACGGAATAACGGCAGAATTCTACAAAGCTTCTTGGCACGTAGTTGGTCCCTCGGTCATTAAAGCTGTAAAGAGTTTCTTCTTATCTGGAAGACTACTGAGACAAATAAATCACACATTCATTACACTGCTGCCGAAAATAGACAACCCAACTACAACTGGCCACTACAGACCCATTAGTTTGTGTACAACAATTTACAAGATCATTTCCAAAATCCTAACAGAGAGACTAAAAAAAGTCCTCGAAAAATTAATTAGTCCCCTCCAGGGGGCGTTTGTGTCAGATAGAGCTATCCAGGACAATGTTCTTATAGCTCATGAAATTTTTCACTCTTTCAAAACTAGAAAAGGAAGGACGGGGTGCCTTGCCCTTAAACTAGACAGGGAGAAGGCTTATGATCGTGTTGACTGGGAGTTTACAAAAGCTGTCATGAGGAAATTTGGGTTTCACCCAACATTCATCAATTGGATTAAAGAATGCATCACATCAGTATCATACTCGGTTCTGGTAAATAATGGTCCTACTGACTTGTTCACCCCAACTAAAGGTCTAAGACAGGGGGATCCCTTATCACCGTTTCTGTTCATTCTGGGAGCAGAAGTTCTGGCACGAAAACTATCCTTGGAAGCTAGGGCCACTAATAAATTGCTGGGCTTCAGGCTCGGTAGGACTGGCCCCTGTATACCCTTCCTTGCATTTGCTGACGACATCTTCATTTTCCTTAAAGGGAACAATGAAGCCTGCCTCACGGTAAAAAAAATCCTAGATGACTATTGTCAAATATCTGGACAGAAAGTAAACTACCACAAATCAACCTTCCAGGCCACACCTGGAATCACACGGATAAGAATTACTGAGCTAGGTCAGGTATTGGGTATTTCCCACTCACAATCGGTTGAAAAGTACCTGGGCTGTCCGATTATTAATGGAAGAGTCAACAAAGAAACGTTCAAGGAAGTAGTCACAAAAACCAAAGACCAATTAAGCAAATGGAGGGCTGATTCTTTATCACAACAGGGGAGAACAACTCTTATCGGTTCAAACTTATCTGCAAAGCCGCTATACATAATGCAAAACTTCATGCTCCCAGCCACAATGCATAATGAGTTAGATACAATAAACAGGAGCTTCTTTTGGAACAAGGATGCACAACACAGACCATTGATAGGATGGGGGAAAATCTGTAAACCAAAAAAATCAAGAGGCTTGGAAATTAGAAAATCCAAGGAAATGAACGAGGCCCTCCAGCTAAAACTTCTTTGGAAGGTTCTAGCTGAACCAAACAATGCATTGGTCCAGGTAGTCACGCAGAAATACCTGAAAGGAACGCATATCCTCAACTACGAGAAAACCGGAAACATGTCCTGGCAATGGGCAAAGCTAACAAGCTTATTACATAAATTCAAAGAAGGCATCATTTGGTCCATTGGGAACTGCAAATCTGTAAAATTCTGGACTGACAATTGGGTATCTGATTACCCGCTGGTACGGCGATCAGACTGTCCGACACAAATTGACAAGAATGAAACAGTCAATGAATATATCATGAATGGCCAATGGTGGGTGGAGAAACTAAATAGGGCACTTCTGCGGACTGTAGTGGATGACATTCTCTCTGTCCAGCTGCCCGTAACATAACTAGAAGATAGACTATACTGGTGGCCTGATAAACACGGTTGGTTTACTACCTCATCTGCCTACAAACTCCTCATGAATGAGTCAGGAAATGAACCATGTAATTATGAGTGGATATGGAAGCTGAATCTACCACCCAAAATAAAAAACTTCCTCTGGAAAGTTGCAAGGACTGGCCTGCCAACAAATGCCCGTCTGGCGGCAAGAGGGATCCCGGTGCCGACAGCCTGCGACCGATGTAACGGGAGTGTGGAGGATGACTCCCACATTCTCGTCGAATGCTTCCCAAAATTAACCACAAACCAACTAAGTGCAACAGAAAGGCAGTTGCTCCAACAAACTACGGCCAGAACACGAGATGTGGGTGAACTGATGAACTGGATGCAAAAACTACCAAAATCCAAAATACAAGCCATTGTCACAAGGTGGTGGGGCATTTGGTATTTCCGAAACGGTGTAATATTCTGACACCAGAAACCCCCAACAACGAGCAACATTGAGGCATTCTCCATAAGACAAATGAAAAACTGGAACCGGGCGTGCGAAATAGACGGTGAGATCCACATTAACCACACCAACAAAAAGGCAGCAAGGAAGGCAAACAACAAAGAAACTGAGAAGGCAAAACAGAAAAAATGGAAAAAGTCACCCCACAGAACATTCAAACTCAACTTCGATGGATCCGCGCTGAGCAATGGGGCAAGCTCCGCTGGCATTATCATACGAGACTGGGACGCGACTCCCATCCAAATATCGTCTTTGAAACTCGGGCGCTCTTCGCCCCTTCTGGCGGAAGCTGCTGCCCTTAGGCTAGGAGTGGTGGAAGCCAGAAAGCTAAGCATTCAACAACTGATCATCGAGGGTGATTCAAAAATCATCATTGACTATTTAAAAAGCAATTCCCGCTACCCTTAGGAAGTTGAGTTAATCCTCTCCGACACCCAATCCATAGTCCGAAATATGAGGGAAGTATCCTTTTCTCATATTCCCCATGCAGGCAATAGAGTGGCTGACAAGGTTGCACACCTTGACCACTCTGCCTATGGGGATCAAATAACAACCAACAAAGATCAGCAGGATCTCATCCGCTTGGATGCTCTTGGGTAGCCCCCTACCCAAATTTTTACCTAATTAAAAAAAAAACGTATTTACGTCGCTCTCTACTATCCAATAGCCAAATATGCAATGCAATACTCAATACTCTCTTAGTTCGGCAAAATATGTCATTTTATAGTACGTGTCAATTTTGTTAAAAAAACTCGTCATTATAGATTTGTAGGTATTTTGATTTTTACTTTATGAAGATGCGCGCTCTTGTAATGATTAAGAAATTGTTAGTTAGTAGCACCAAGAAAAAAGGTATTCCCTCCGTTCACTTTTATAAGTTATTTACTGTTCACGCACGTTTTATTGGGATAATAAAAATTATAAAAAAAAATTATTATTTTTTTAATAATCTAGACGTATTACTAAAATCAATAAAATTTAATTAAAATTTAATATTTTATATAGTTTTTATCATCCTAAGAAAACATGCGTAAATAGTAGAAAACTTATAAAAGTGAACGCAATGAGTAAATTGTTAGTTGTAGATTTCAATAAAGTAAAAAAAAGTGTAATAAATGAGGGTATAATTGTATTTTTGTTACTTTTCTTAAAAATTGTGCTAAAATGACATGTGTTGCTGAATAGTGAGAGTAGTAATCGAAATTTAAAGATTTTAAAAGAATACAATTTAAATAGATTTTTAATTTTATTTGTCGGTTTTAATGCTTTTTTTTTATTATGTTAACTTAATTAATCATTCCATAAAGTTTTTTATATAAGGAAAACATTTAGATGAAGTCAAAAGTCCTGTTATATCATCATATATTATCTAAGTGTATCATTTTGGATGGTAATTTATAATTTTGACCCAGAGAGGACATAAATAGCACTCCATATATACGGACTTTTCACAAGATCACCCAACTTACACTACCAAAAACGCAGGAAATAGCCACGGATTTTTAGCCACGTCATAAAGTCGTTGCCACATCCGTAGCTGATAGCCACGAAGATAGCTTCGACCTGACAAGCCGTAGCTATATTAGCGTCGAATGAAAATATTCGTGGCAATGGCCGTGGCTAGCGATGAAGATATAATTTCGTGTCCAGAATTTCGTGGATTTTAGCCACGAATAAAAATGTTGTGGCTGGTGTCATGGCTATTAGCCACGACTTTGGCCACTATCACATTTTCCGTGGCTGATTTCGACGCCATTTTGGCAAGTCTAACCTGACGTGGCAATGTAGCCACGACTTTAGCCACGAATAATATCCGTTGTTGTACTCATGACTAAGAATGTGAGGCAATTAACAACATATGACCCGAGTTGGAGGTGAATAGCCACGAATTTAGCCACGGTTAGATTATCCGTGGCGGAATTCGACGCTAACATGGAGGCGCCCATTGTCCCTTTGGTGTAGCCGATTTGAAGAAATTCACAAATTAAAACAAATTAATTTGAAAGAAAATATCAGTTTTTAAGCCCAAAATCTCAACAAAAAAAAGGTAGGACCTAAAGATAGTCAAGTCCAAAGGCGGTCAACCCGTTAGTGGTAGTCAAAGCCCATTGAATATGTAAGCCCAATTAACAGCTCTCGGCATATTAAGGAGCCCAATTAATAGCAACGGTCATATCCGTGGCTAATGCCGTGGCTATTTACAGTTAACCTCAAATGATAAACTTTAATTTGTAATGGGCTTTAATTTATTATGGGCTCAAATACGGCTATAATTTCCGCCAGTAGGCCCATAAATGGTATATGTATTTATATCTAAATAAATACTAGAACATAAACAAAACTAATAATTGTTAAATAAAATGTGTTTTGAGGGGAAAAAATCATATAAGTAACAAATAATCGTTGAATAAAACCTTATATTAACTAATAAATTCATATGAGAATATTAAGAGAGTTTATCTTGAGGAAAAAATCATATAAGTAGCTAATAATTGTGGAATAGAATTTTATATTATGCAATAAATTCTTATTCGAATAATCTAAGTGAGTGTTTTGAAGGAAAATCATATATGTACCTAAATATTGTGGAATAAAATCTTATATTATCTAATAGAATAGTTATAAGAATACTATAAGTGTGTATTTTGATGGAAAATCGTATAAGTAACTAATAATTGTTGAATAAATCCATATATTAACTAATAAGTTGTTATAAGAATATTATAAGTGTGTGTTTTGGGGAAAATCATATAAGTAGCTATAAATTGTTGAATAAAACCTTATATTATCTAATAAAATGTTATAAGAATTCTATACGTGTGTGTTTTGAGGGAAAAACATATAAATAGCTAATGATTGTGGAATAAAACCTCATACTATCTAATAAAATGTTATAAGAATACTATAAGTCGGTGTTTTGAGGGAAAATAATATAAGTAGATAATGATTGTGGAACAAATGTTTAATAAAACCTTATATTAACTAATAAATTCTTATTAGAATACTATAAGAGTATGTTTTGAAGAAAACTAATATAAGTAATGAATAAATGTTTAATAAAACCTTATTTTAACTACTAAATTCTTATTAAAACACTATAAGAGTATGTTTTGAGGAAAACTCATATAAATAACTAATAAATGTTAATAAAACCTTATTTCAACTACTAAATTCCTATTAGAATACTATAAGAGTATGTTTTGAGGAAAACTAATATAAGTAACGAATAAATGTTTAATAAAATCTTATATTAACTAATAAATTCTCATTAGAATACAATAAGAGTATGTTTTGAGGAAATCTCCTATAAGTAACTAACAAAACAATAAGATCGATTATGTTTTGAGGAAACCTCATATAAGTAACTAACAAATGTTTAATAAAACCTTATATTAACTACTAAATTCTTATTAGAATTCTATAAGAGTATGTTTTGAGGAAAACTCATATAAGTAACTAACAAATGTTTAATAAAACCTTATATTAACTAATAAATTCCTATTAGAATACAATAAGAGTATGTTTTGAGGAAAACTCACATAAGTAACTAACAAATGTTTAATAAAACCTTATATTAACTAATAAATACCTATTAGAATACAATAAGAGTATGTTTTGAGGAAAACTCATATAAGTAACTAATAAATGTTTAATAAAACCTTATATTAACTAATAAATATCTATTAGAATACTATAAGAGTATGTTTTGAGGAAAACTCATATACGTAACAAATAAATGTTTAATCAAACCTTATTTTAACTACTAAATTCTTATTAGAATACTATAAGAGTATGTTTTGAAGAAAACTAATATAAGTAATGAATAAATGTTTAATAAAACCTTATTTTAAGTACTAAATTCTTATTAAAACACTATAAGAGTATGCTTTGAGGAAAACTCATATAAATAACTAATAAATGTTAATAAAACCTTATTTCAACTACTAAATTCCTATTAGATTACTATAAGAGTATGTTTTGAGGAAAACTAATATAAGTAACGAATAAATGTTTAATAAAACCTTATATTAACTAATAAATTCTCATTAGAATACAATAAGAGTATGTTTTGAGGAAATCTCCTATAAGTAACTAACAAAACAATAAGATCGAGTATGTTTTCAGGAAACCTCATATAAATAACTAACAAATGTTTAATAAAACCTTATATTAACTACTAAATTCTTATTAGAATTCTATAAGAGTATGTTTTGAGGAAAACCCATATAAGTAACTAACAAATGTTTAATAAAACCTTATATTAACTAATAAATTTCTATTAGAATACTATAAGAGTATGTTTCGAGAAAAACTCATATACGTAACAAATAAATGTTTAATAAAACCTTATTTTAACTACTAAATTTTTATTAGAACACTATAAGAGTATGCTTTGAGGAAAATCCGTATAAGTGACTAATAAATGTTTAATAAAACCTTATATTAAGTAATAAATTATTATTAGAATACTGTAAGAGTATGTTTTGAGGAAAAATCATATAAGTAACTAATAAATATTGAATAACACCTTGTAGTAACTAATAAAATCGTAGAATACTATAAGAGTATATTTTGAGGAAAACTCATAGAAGTAACTAATAAGTGTTGAATAAAATTTTACATTAAGTAATAATTTTTTTTATACCAAACCTATAAATATTAAATTTTAAATTTAAAAAATTCGCATAAGATACGGGTACTGAACTAGTTTAATAATGTTGGGTAAAATCTTATAAATACATACAGATATCTAATTAAATTTGATAAAAAATTATTTGGAATATATATTTAATAATAAATAATTGTATTGATAGTTTTATTTTATAAATATAAATTGCGAAGAAGAAAAATGTAATTTACACTGTCGAATTTTTTTTTACCGCCATATGTATTTTTTAGCGGTAAATTTCCCCCCAAAATTTTGGGCCAAAATTTGAAGCGGACTCTAACCCTAAAATTCGCCGCTTCACAGATAGGCAAACTCCATGGCCGCTTTCCTCTCTCCCTCTTCGCTGATTCATTTTCTCTTCAGATGCGAGACTCCTAGCCGCTTCCTCTTCTTCGCGCTCGGCCTTCTCGCTTCCATGGATGCCACCATTCCTCTGTTCCTCCCTCTCGCTTCCATGGCTGCCGCTCCCTATAATTCAGAGTCTTCAGACCCCTCGCCCATCCCCCATTCGTTGTTATTAACCCTAATTCAGACCCCTCGCCGCTCCCTCATTCGTCGTTCTGCACTCCGGCGCCGGCGGTTAAATTGGAGAAGGCGGCATCAAGGAGAACGAGGCAGGATGGATTGAAGTTTAACCTTCCTCCTTCCTTCGAATCTCCATGTCTGGATGAATTTGTTCGGTAATCTCTCTCTCTCTCTCTCTCTCTCTCTCTCTCTTGTCTTTCTCTTGTCGGCAACTATGCATCTGTAAGTGACAGGATAAGAATCTCCATGTCTCAACTATACAGTTGTCCTCTCCGCTACGCCGACTCCATCACCGCTCAGCCGTCGGCCGCCGATTCTCTGACGTCGTCTCCCCCGCCTCCTCCACCTACGCTGTCTCACCCTCCGACTCGCTCCGCCTTTCCCTGGCCTTGAATCTCAAATCCTCCAAGGTTTTCCCTTCACTGCTTTTTTATTTTCCAATTTCCTGATTTTTAATACCTAATTTCGATTTCGTTTCACAAATTTCTGTTTCACATAAATTTCTTTTCACACATTTCGTTTCCAAGAGCATCATAAGGTATAAAATTTTGTTTCACAGATTGTCCAAAAAGATTGTTCACAGATTGTTCAATTGGTTCACATATTGTTCACAGACAGATTGTTCAATTTGTTCACATATTTTTCACAGACAGATTGTTTAATTGGTTCACAAATTTGTTCAATTGGTTCACATATTGTTCACAGATTTGATTTTTTAATACCTAATTTCAATTTTTCGATTTTGTTCAAAAAAGATTTGATTTTGTTCACAGATTGTCAATTGGTTCAAGGAATGCTATAAACATGAGGGTTCAACTTATCTCTGAATCTTCCAAACAATGGGTGAGTTTTCTGTATTGGACCCTATATAAGCCTATTTTTTGCATAAAATTTGAAGGCACGCATGTCCCAAACTTTTACGAGAACATACATGACTTAAAAACTGAATTAACTTGGTAACTAAAACAACATGAATTCGATCTCTTAACTATAAAATTTGATTATTTACAACACTTTTGAAGGCATACAATTTCCTTATCACTACATATATGTATTGAACATGATGTTATGCTATTGCCGGCTGGTGTGTGTTATAAGGTTATGTTTATTAGTTGTGATTTTTTAGTTCATAACTACATAACAAGGTAGCTAATTTGTCATATCAGACACAATCAAAGACTAACCGTCTCGTAACCTATGATAATGCATGGAATGACCTTTTGTAAAGGTCCGTCTGGACAACTTTAATTTGATGCTGAAATTCAATTTTGTTTTAGAATGTCTATGCTGAAATTGAATTTGATACACGGTCTGATTTGAAATTTGGTTGTAGAAAAAAAATCAAACAATGCATTGTTAAGTTGTAGAAAGATATTGTTATGTCCATAACTAATTATGTTGGGAATTTTTTTGTGTTGTGTGTAGGGAAATGGAAGGTAGTATGTTATATCCATCTTAGTTAACAAATTTTTTAGAATTGGTTGAGGGGTAGATTGAGACCGAGTATGAGGAAGACTAAAGTGCAAGTTTCCAAGGCTTGCATTGGCATACTACAAGAAGAAGCTATTGTTGTGTATGTGACAAGGGGAAGGCGGTGGTTGTAGAAAGGTTCGTTGTCTCATTTTTGTTATGTAGGTCCTCCGACATCTCATTTGGGTGTCTTTTTCATATTCGTGCATGTTGAGATCGACTTGTTGTATTGTTGACTTTTGAGTGTATTTTTAGTGTATTTTGAATGGTGTAATTTATGGTTGTATTTTCGATGTCTTTGTGTGTCATGTTTGTAAAATAATATTAAATTTATTTCCTAGCTCATAGAACGAATAAGGCCACGGACATGGCCAGGAATAAAGTCACGAACTTAGCCATGAATACTGCCACGGGAATAGCTAGACATCCTGCATGTGCCAAGCCACGAAATCAGCCACGACATATATCGTGCCTAACTTCGTGGCTACAGCCACGGATGGCACGATCCCGAACCGGCGACGGACATAGCCATGGGGTTGTCAGATCGTGGCTATTAGCCACGGATATTGTGTTGGTGGCTGTTAGCATCGAGGCATATAGCCTCGAATGGCGACGAACGTCAAATTCATGGCTATGCCCGTGGCTAAACCGTTTAGCCACGGAAATTCGTGGCCGATTCGTGGCTATTTCCTGTGCTTTTGGTAGTGTTAATTATATGGGTGTATGTAATCACATTATATTGGCATAAAATTTATTTTTCTAAAAAATACTAATATAGATTAGGTATTGTAATTAGAAAACTATTTCAAAAAGAAACAACATAGTAAACTAACTTCAGTTTTTCTAACATTTTTTTACGAAGTGGAGGATCACAAATGCTACTAATGAGATTTGAATCCTTGATAGAAGCGAGGCGCAACTCCACAAGGGAGCACCGAACAACCGAACATCTTATTTTTATCATTAGAGGAATAGGTCATTGGTCAATTTTTCTAACATATCTCACATTACTCGCGATGACTTAATTGATTTAAAAAAAAACTTAAAAGAAAATCTATGAAAGGATAATATAATATATAATAAAATTACACATACAAAAACAAATGTCCAGCAATAGATGTTTACCTTCTTTGTCTCATTTTCGAACTCAGTCTCTATCAACCATTCCCACTCAGATCGACGGTGCTTGAACTCATCCGACATCCGTCTTCTCCCATACTCAGTATAGATCTTCCGGCACCGACATTTCCAAGATGTATAGATGGTGTCGGCACATCCATTAATGAATGCTCGGATAGGCGGATACGTGGATCTAGATTCTCTAAATCGTACATGTTCTGGATCACATAAGAAATCAGTAAGTTAGTAAGTTTATTTGTAACTTCTAACTTTTGAAGTGATGATCTTTAAAATTTCAAGTTTAAACTATATAAGAGTATGCCCCAAAATCTTATGCAAAATGTGTTTAAATATTTCATGATAATATATATAAAAGGACCCAAAACAAGAAACCACAATAAAAATAAAAATAAAGAGAAATCAGAGTAGCTATAGTTATATTAGGAACAACAATATCATATACTTATACCAGAAAAATAGTATCTATACTAACCAAGATAACTCAACAGACAACTCAGCAGATAAAGAGTATATATACAAGACATTAATCTAATAAAGCAAGATAACTCAGTAGCTAACTCAACAGAGAATTGTTTGCAAGATATCTCCAGACATTAATCTAATGTATGACAAAGAATTGTTTGCAAGATATCTCCATATTGATGAAAACATGTATGACAGAGAATTGTTTGCAAGATAACTCAACAGCACAAACAATGTCAGCATGTAAAAGAATAAAAGAATAAGTACCACGAGGTACGCATCAAGGGTGTCTATGTGCTCCTTGTCAAGCGCTCACCAAGACGCCGCTCGCATTGGGACATGTCCCCTCAGCCGAGCTCCTATGTCCCTCACCAGGGTGGTGAATGTCTTAGTCGAGTCTGGGTCCCCAAGGAAATCGGACCAGACCAAGGGCAATTTTCTTCCTAATGCTGTCACAAATACCATGGTTTTGTGGCTCCCTATGTTGCGCTGCTTTGCAGGGGCTTCTCCTGCATAGACCATAAGAGAGAAATAAGACATTATTAGGAGTGAAAACAAAAAATCGAAAACACAATAAGATGCAAGTAAAGAATAATAAGCAACATTAGGATGTGCTAGTATCAAGAATAATAAGCAAAATCAGGATGTGCTAGTATCAAGAATGCTTATTCCTCTCATAATATCTTGAATTATTAACCTTAGGTTAGCTATTCAACTCAATAATCAAGTATAGAGGTGGTAACACAAACTGATGAGTTCGGCTCGAAAAGGCTTTTTTTTAGTCTAACTCCCTTTCAGGTTTATTGAGTTCGGATAAAGTGAGTACAAGCTGAGATTTAAACAATGATTATGAATGACAAACATGTATTTGGAGAGGCTGCTAATACTATGAGTCTATGACTATTGAGCTGAACAAATCAACTAATATATAAGATGTGCACACATATTTCCAAGTCAGTTATCAATGTGTAAAAGAATTTCTATCAATGTGTAAAAGAATTACATACAGATTATTAAAGTTTTGATCAGCTTATATATTCGCTGATATAATCAACTAAACTATAAGTTGTGCACACATATTTCTTATACATACTTTACACAAGCTGCTAATACTATGAGTCTACCAAGTCAGTTAAGAAACAAAAAAAGATGAAGCAAACAGGTATTTGGAGAGGCCGCTAATACTATGAGTCTACCAAGTCAATTAAGACACAAAAAAAGACAAATCTTAACAGATCTCTTATAAAGTAACAAAAAGAATTGAACTGCAATTGGGAAAATGGATTATTGAACTACAATTCAGATAAGAGGAAACGAAGACCCCAAACGGAAGTAATAAAAGGAAATGAAGACCCCAGTTCTCACCATTCACATTCCGACATCTGATGTTGATGGTGGGTAATGGTTCGTCCAACTCGGTGACATTGGCGGTTCAAGCGGCAGACCCGGAGGTGATGACGAGCGGTTGTGCCGAACCCGTTGAGGTCGAAGATTGCCCTTCAATGGGGGTCGAGAAAGTGCGGACTGAGGTCAATGCGGGTGTTGGAGAAGTGGCTCCTTGGATGGATGGGGGAGGAGTGGATTTGCGGTTGGGTGGAGACGGAGTAACGGCTTGAGGTGTGGATGCACCGTTGGGTGGAGCCGGAGGAGTGCCTTGTGGAGTGAGTTGAGGAGTTCCTGGCGTCGGCGCCGGCGTCGTATAGGTTGTGAGCAACGAGGCCACCGTCTTGCTTCATTTTTGAGGAGGCATATCGACGCTTAGGGTTCGAAATTGGGGCAAAAGTAGGCGGAGACGAGGCGGAGATGAAGAATGTGTTGAGTGGCCGACTAGAGATTTGGAGTTAGGGTTAGAAAGAGATTGGAGATGGGGAGATGGGTGGCGACTAGGGCTGTGCAGAAAAGTACGACATGGTTCACACGACATGAAACCACAACAAAACGACACGAAAAAAATACGAAACGATAGATATATGACACGAACGGTAAAGCACGACAATAATCGTGTCGTGCCTGGATCGACATTTTTCCCTTATCGGGTATCCGACACGAAACGATATTTTTTTTTATAATCTTAGTTTTATGTATTAACACATATAAAATAAATGTCTTTGAGTATCACAAAAGTTTGTTTGCCCAGTTGGTCGGGTGTGCTGAACGCGTGCGTGTAAAAGGAAACTCGCCTCGGGTTCGAATCCGGATTCTTTATATGTTTTTTGTTTTTCCATCCTTTCATTTTTTTCTGTGCAAGTGTTTAGGGCTTTGAGAGGGGTCTTCTTCTTCCATTTTCCAGATCGGCTGCCACTCACATCAGATCCACTTCAGACTCGCCGACACCGCTAGCTCCAAGCCTCCAGTCCACATCTCGAGATCTCCTCTCCGGCTCTCCTCAGTCTCATCTCGAGCCCTCTCTTCTCCTCTCCACTAGCCCCAACCAATAACTCGACAGTTCGCCTTTTCTCCCCGGCTCTCCTCAGTCCTCACTCCCTCGCAATATCCTCAGCATACGGCTCGCTGGTTGCTCTCAACCAGCCCATGTAATCACCGTCCCCTGTCGAGTCCTCTCGTAGTCTCTTTCTTCAGATCTACATCAGGTGCATCAGATCAGGCGCTTCAGGTCATCATCGAGCTCGCTCTACGCTCATTGTAGATTTGGTAAGTTGTTTCTAGGCTGTAGCTTACGATCGGGTAAGTACCTAGAGCGATCGTTGTTGTTTTTCAATTAGTGGTTCGATTGTGAGGGATGAATTAGAGAATGTGGCCGATGGGTGTCTAAAATTGATTTTGTTTTTCAATCTGTACTGTAGAGCCATTACAAAATTGATCGTTGTTGTTTCGCAATTTCCAAAAAAAAAAAAAATTCACAAATGTCTTGTCATGTTAGACGGATATCCGACACGAAACCGTATCGTGTTTTCGTGTCGGATATCCGGTAATTATCGTGTCGTATTCGGATCGGCCATTTTTGTGTTATCGGTTTCGTGTATCCGACATGTCGTGTCGGATACACGGTTATGCACAACTCTAGTGGCGGCATTGGTTAGGGTTAGACTTTAGAAATGGACAAGGTTGGGGAAATAAAAAGAATAAGACACAGGGCCGGCTTTTTTATTTATTTATAATATATGTTCTAGATATGAACATACATCTATATTCGTCACTAGAGTGGCTTATAAATACATATAAATAACATTGATTCAGGTGGCCACAAATAATATGTCCGTTGCCTGAATTAATTATAGTTCACCAAAACCTTCTAGTCACCAACAATCAAGCAATATTTGTCACATGAAAACTCAAATTTTGATTAAAACAGAGGGAGGTTGGGGGGAGGGGGGGGGGGGGGGGGGGAATAAGGCGGTAACACTGGCGCCATTGGGAAAACATCTGTAGCGATAAGCTTATAACTTTGTTCGTTGCTAGAAACGATTCAGGCAATGAACAAGTTCGTGTGTTCGTTGCTTAAATGTCTGACAGAACAAAAAACTACAATTTACATGTATCTAGGCTCCCTGTATATATGCTTCTTCAAGCTACAAATTAACCAACCATAAAGCATAGTTTCATAAATATCATAGTTTTATAATATTCATAAACCATAGTTTTATAAATAATATTCATAAACCATAGTGTTATAAAAATCTAATCTTATTATTCTTCATTATCTCCATCATCCTCATCGTCTCCATATAAGTTCATCATCATCCGAGTCCTCATCGGCATCATCCTCCATCTCCTCATCATCATCACCCCCCTCGTCTTCATCCTTCTCTTCCTCGTCGTCTTCCCCATCGGAGTCTTCGTCTTCCTTCTCGTCCTCTTCTTGGTCCTCCACCTCAAGATCAACAGTGAGATTGAAAGATGGGGAGAAGTCGTTGGTGGCTATCTCTTGGTAAGCTTCCACGACCTCAAGTGGACACCTAACTCTAGGCGTGTCACCATTCTCTATTGCTAGTGTGGTGGAGTCGAACACGTTTCTGTGAGGCATCACATTCACCACTTTCCATGTCTCTCCGAGCTTTGGATCGTCTATGTAGAATACTTGCCTAGTTGTGAGGGCAAGACAGAATGATGAATCCTCGTACCAACTCATGTTTGTATCAACAGACACCAACCCGTGATCCAACTGTATGCTCCCGAAATGGGGATGAGTGCCAAACCATTTGCACTTGAACAACACTACCGACATCCGATTTGTATACATAAGTTCAACGACTTCATCGAGGATACCATAGAAGTTGCCTTTTGGTATCTCCGCCATCACCCCACTATTTTGTGTGATCCGTGTTTGATCTTTCTCCCATGTGACAAACTTCACACCATTGGCAGAACATGCGGAGTAAATCCGAACTTGTTGGGGGGTTTTCTGGCCAAATTCAACAGTTCTTCTTTAAATTTAGGGTCTCCAATTCTCTTCTGGTTTCCAACCTATTGACGAGGAGAACATTTGAGTGAAGATATACATCCAATTAGGGGACGAATCATCAAGTTCTCAAATTACGGGATGAGGATAATATTTGAGTGAAGATGCTTACCCATTGAAGAAAGAAAGGGTGAAAACTGTTCCTGCAACCATGCTTTTGGTCATTTGGGTAAAACCGTCTATACTCGGCTTCATGCACATTCATGTAGGTTTTCACTTCATCACAGTCAATCAGAACTTGCCAGTGATACTTCCCTTTGGGAAGCGTTTGTTGGCTACCTTTTGCTTGTAACTGCCTAATTGGCTGCAGCACATCACAAGGATATAGGATCAACATTATGTCTTGCTAGAGTGATAACAGGGGACATAATCATAATGTAGGCGACCATATACCTTTCTATTGGGTATATCCAAGTATAGTGCACAGGACCGGTTTGCAGCACTTGGTGTGGTAGATGCACCATGAGGTGAACCATGATCGTGAAAAAATGTGGAGGATAAATCATTTCCATGTGACATAGAATTTGGACGATCTCTTCTTCCATCGCTTGAACATCTTTTGTCCACAGCTCTCGAGCGCATAATTTCTGAAACCATTTCGACAGTGCAACCAGAGGTTTCACGACGGTCGATGGCAAGTATGCATGAATGAAAATAGGGAGAAGTCGTTGAAACATCACATGACAGTCATGTGTTTTCAATCCTTTAAACTTCTTCTCATGTAAGTTAATGATGTCTCCAAAGTAGCCATGTTTTTATGCATATTTTAGTTCCATATTCTTTACATTTTGCATATTTCGGGTTGGGAATATGTCGAATTTATGTAGTATATGCTTATTTGTCAGAAATGGAGATCTACATAAGTTTCTGTTTAATATTGCAGAATATGGAAACATTTCGGGAGAAAACCAAGAAGCGAGAACCGGAGCTCAAAGCTACTCGACATCGACAAAGCCTTAGTCGATCTCGACGAATCACGCCTAGACACACCCTAGTCGAAGAACACATGTCGAGAAGCCAAGGAGGGATTATCCAGAACCAGGAGAGATTATCCGGATCTAGGGAGAAACTATCTGGAGTCGAGGAGAGACTACCCGACCATGCCCGGACAGCTTCCTCGAGTTCGAGGACTGGTACCCGAGATCGACAAGCCCGGGAGCTTGTGTCCGATCACATCAAGAAAGACCTGCCCGACCAGCCAAGCCAAACCTAGTCGACGAGCTTCTCTACTCGATGTCGACAAGGAGTCCTTGAGATCGACGAAGCCTGTGAACCTGTGTCCGAGCATGTTGACAAGAGGCTACTCGATGCACCAAGCCGGCCAAGTCGATGATCCACCCCTACTCGAGATCGAGGAGCTCTCCTCGAGATCGACGAACGCCAAGAGCCATGACCGAGCCACACCGAGGACCTGCTAGCCGAGACGTCGAGCAAGCCCAGTCGACAACACTCCTAGTCGAGATCGAGTAAGCTCTACTCGAGATCGACGACGGTTCCAGAAGCCGTGTGACGTGTCGACGCAATTCTACTTGGTTTGGGATTCCTTGGGCTCGAAGTTTGCCGATTCTATCCAAGATACATCAAGGAAGAGAGAGATCTATCCACTTGAAGACACTTTAGATTTAATTATGTCTGAGGTTGCGATGAAGCGCGAGTAGTCCACCCACTTCTAGGGTTGGGGCGAGCCCGACGATAGCCATGCGTGTTTGAGGTAAAGATCCGACCTTTATCATGTTTTGAGCATCTACTACTTGTTTATGTGTTTATTACCCATCTAATGGAGGTCCATGCTAACAACTTGGATTGTAAACATAAAATCGGTAGAGACAATTAGGGTTTCTTGAAAGAGTTGTCTAGTTGTTGGAAAAGGCGAAAGCTTGTCCTTTGATGCAATTCACATGATTATCTGTTTATCTCTGCCTTATGCATGCTTGGTTATCGTTGTTGCAAACCCCAATCTTGGAAGCCTTTTACATTAAGTTTAGTTCGAAATCCCCAAAACCTTTGCATTTATTGTCTTTCGTTTCGTTTTCTGCCCTTACTCGATCTCGACCAAGTCTGGTCGATCTCGAGTTACTGATCTCCGATCTAGCATCGCTGTAGCTTCTGTGTGCAGGTACTCGACAAGACAAGCCGACGTCGACCAGGACCCTACTCGATCTCGATTAAGGGCTTGTCGAGATCGACCACCAGTGCTTGTGCTTGCTGCTGCGTTGTTCGACTATCCGATCTTCTGTCGAGTTACTGTACTCGAGATCTAGGACCCTGTTGTCGACTTCTGTGAGAATTCACCACTGCCTAGGATCCGCTGACACGCTTCCTCGTGGATCGATCCTGACTTCCCGCTGCTACATCAGGAGGAGGTCTTGTAATTATTTGCAAGGGACGGAATCTGGTTTGTTGTGATTTATTTATATTTTAATTTGCATACTCGATTTCCTCTCACAACAAATTGGCGACGTTGCCGGGGAAGCTATCATTCACGCCTTAGGTAGTTAGTTCTCACGTCTGCTTTGAGTTACTTTACAGGTGTATGCACCGTTCTGGTCAACCACCTGAGTTTGACGGCTTAGACAACCCAGAACGTCTTATACAAGCCCACGCTAGACTGAAAAGAGCCATGGCTGCTGCAGAAACCTAGGAACAGCTGATACAAAGGCTTACAAGGGAACTAGCCACAAAAGATGCTGCTATCGCCGCTGAGAAAGCAGCAAGGGAGCAAGCAAAAGCTGAGCTTGCCCAATATCCAACTACTGCAGAGGATTATATGCATCCAACTCTCGTCGTGCTTGAATCGGCGATTCTAATCCCTGATAACTCTTTTGAAATTCGCACTCAATTTCTTATAGAGCTTAAAAATAATGCTTTTTATGGCAAATTTAATGAGTGTCCTCTTGAACATATTACCAACTTTTCTGACATGTGCCGTACTCTTGCTGAAGGTACTAAGCTGGAATATGTCAAGATGAAAGCTTTTCATTGGTCTCTCGCTGGGCCTACACTGAAATGGCTTGAAGGGCTGAAGCCAAGATCACTCACAACATGGGCCCAAGTAGAGCAAGAGTTTCTGAATAAATTCTTCCCACCTGTCAAGACAGCGCTCCTCCGCCAGAAAATCACTGCCTTCAAACAGAAGTCTGGGGAACCGCTAGCAAAGGCATGGGAACGTTACAAAGAACTGCTACGATCTTGCCCTACTCATGGACAGCCACCCTACGTCATTCAAGAGATCTTCTTCAACTCTCTTGATCAGGTCACTAAGGACAGAATCAACCATTATACTCTCTATGAGTATCTGACGATGCCGCCAATAGACGCCTGGGGTGTGCTAGACAAGCTCACCAATTATGACAACAAATATGGGTCTACTGTAAACTATGAGGAGAACTCCTATGCCAGGCCAGCACCATCTATGCCACTCTATGAGCCAGCAAAGGAGATTGACCCAGATGTCAGGGAGCAGTTCTACAGAGACTAGAATCGCAAGTTCCTCAAGCAAGTCAAATATCTATCTGTCAATCAGCCTTTCATCGAATGCGGATCACAGCGGCACACCACTACTAAGTGCCCACACACTGAGCAAGTCAGAATGGCAGAGACACATGAAAAGGCAGCCTACGCTGGGTTCCCAATCGCTACATGGGGGATCAACGGTTTTATCAACCACAGTGGAACCAAGGCCCTCCTAGGAACCCCCCACCCTACAGAGCTCCAGGACATCCAGAAAGGGATCAAAAGAAGGATGATCTACAGCTGATCTTTGAGGAGATGCGTCGGAATCAGGGCACCATCAACAACCAGTTCCAGAACATCACTACAAAATTTGGAGAACTGGACATTTGGAAAAGGGGAATAGAGACGCGGATGGGTCAAATCGCTGCACAGATCCCACGACCATCCGGACAGCTCCCTGGGCAAACAGAACCAAATCCTAAGGGGAAAACTGGACATGTCGCAGCTATCAAACTCAGAAGTGGGCATCAATTACACGAGCCAGAGGTCGAGAAACAACAAAGCAAGGTAGAGCAGCAACTCGAGACAGAGCAAAGCCTACTCGATCTCGAGGAGAGCGTACTCGATCTCGACAAGCCACTGCTCGACACAGGCCAGAAGCTGAGCTCGGACTCCGCTGCGCAGCCTAGCAACTCCAGGTTAACCACCCAACTCGATGTCGAGGAGCCCGTGGTCGAGATCGAGGAGCAGAATCTGGCCGACGTCGACGACTCTACAACACCTCCGACAACTGATCTGGCTCCGAAACAGAAAAAGCCACTGCCTTTCCCTTCAAAAGCATAGAAAGATCCCACTGCAGGTAGGTTTACCAGATTTGTTAATATGCTGCAAGAACTGAATGTTTCTATTCCTTTTACAGAAGCCCTGCAAGAGATGCCTGGATATGTCAAATTTCTAAAGGAAATCCCGAGCAAGAAGAGATCCATCTCAGAGATCGCAGGCGAATGCAAAGTACTCTACTTCCCTGAAAAGAGACATGACCCTGGTAAGTTTTTTGTTACTTTGGGTTTTGGACAATATAAATATGAGTCTCTGTGTGATTTAGGAGCAAGTGTGAGCATCATGCCTCTATCAATCCGGTGGAAGGTCAAAATAGGATGCATAGAACCTGTGGATGCCAAGCTATACATGGAAAACAATACAGTAGTCATCCCTACAGGTATAGTGGAGAACGTCCCTGTCCAGGTTGGTAAATTCTTTGTTCCAGCAAATTTCCTTATCATTGACTGTGCTGAAGATCCTACTAGCCCTATTATTCTTGGTAGACCATTCTTAGCTACTGCAGATCCCAGAATTAGTGTTAAGAATCGCTCTCTCACCTTCACCATAGGCGATGAGGTTTTGGATTTCTCTTTTGGCCCTGCAAAAGAGGAAATTTCCTGGCTGGAGGTGAAAAGCATCAGCAACCACGGGACCAAGCAAACAGCGGAGGAAGGTGCCAACACTGTACTCGAGATCGACCAAGCCAACTTGATCTCGACGAGGCTTCTACTCGATCTCGACAAGCCCTTGTCGATATCGACAACCTCTGCTGAGCCACTGACTTGCCAAGAGCCTAAGTATGGGGTCCCTGTACTCGAGGTCGACCAGCAGTACTCGATCTCGACTAGCCCCAAGCCCAAAGATTTCTGTTTTGTGTCCGAAAAGGTAAGTTCAGGTATGGATTCTACTCCCCCTCAGTTCATAAAGAAAATTATCAATGATTTAAGCGGAGATAAGGCACCGTGGAGAGAGAATCTGCGAAAACTAAGAGCTGGAAGGAAGAAGAAGAAAGAGAAAGGAGATGATGCAAGCAACCACCTGTCAGCAGAGCTTGCATACTACCATCAGGACCTAGATGATCCAGGAGAAGGGCCAAGCATGAGCAGGCCCCACAATAATGGTCCTTGAGCGCAAACGGAGAAGTCGGCCTAGCGACTCTAAAATCTAGAGCATGTATATAAAACTTTTTAAATTTTGGGACTTTTGAACTTTTTGGTTTTTGGTTTTTGATTTTTTGTTTTATGTCTTTTAGAATGCTTCATGTGGATAGTCTTGTTTTTGTGTGCAATCTAACACTTTTAGGTCGGCAAGCATATAAGGATCGCAAAAAGTGGAATAATAAGTCCCTGAAAACAGTCAGAATCGACGAAGGCCAAGTCGACGACGACAAGGAGGAGCAGGCCAGAAACTCATCGATGTCGAGTAGGCCAACTCGATATCGACAAGCCCAGAAACTCCTCGACTTCAGAAAACCACTAGACGCAGACGAAGCTCCTCGAGATCGAGTACACTGTACTCGAGATCGACAAAGATGTCTACTCGACCTGCACTGATCTGCCCTCCTCGATTTATTATCCTGTGAGTTCCTTCCTTTACTCTTATTTTTTATTTGATTTTATATAGTGGGGACACTGTAAATTTTAAGTATGGGGTGGGGGAAGGGCTCATTATCATTATCATATGTGTTAGTCTTGCTTTTGGTTTTACATGGTGAAGCTCATTATCATTATCATATGTGTTAGTCTTGCTTTTGGTTTTACACGGTGAGGCTCATTATCATTATCATGTGTTAGTTTTGCTTTTGGTTTTACATGGTGAAATTTTAATTTTTTGCATTTATGTTTAAATTTTATGCCTTTTAAATCTTTTGTCATACTTTAGTCTTGATTTTTGCATAAGGAAAAAAATAATAAAAATAGAAAAAAATACAGAAAGTGTCGAAAAAAAAAAAATGCATGTTTAAATTTTTGCATTGTTTTATACCCTAACTTAGATATCCTATGATGATAAATAATGATTGACTTGATCATGTGTAAATCCTATGGCATGTTTGGAAGGTATAGCCTAAGTCCTCAAAATGTTTTTTTTTGTGGATTGTGAACTTGTGATGAAATTGAGCACATATGATCCTAAGCTAAAGGTTAAAATCCAACAGAAATTGTCCTAGTGAGAATTTTGGCCTTATAGGGAGAACATTAAAAATCCCTCTGCTTTTTTGAGTGTATTTACTCTTCCTATGCATCTCTAAATGTTGTGATAGTTATTCAAAACCAATGCATTTATATGTTTATGTTGATGAGAATTAAGTGATGGAGGCACCTTTTAAGCCAATTTTATCCTCTCTTTACCTACCCTGCATTATCCCTGCTTGAAGCCAGAACATTAGCCTGAGACTTTTATTGTAAACTCCACAAAAATATCCTTCGCCAAATTAAGCCTGACCCCCATTTGAGAATTAAGACTTAGAGTTGGTAGGAATGATGATTTGTGGAAAAGATGAGCTTATGTTGCATTTCAAGAAGGAAGGATTGTTGAAATTATTGAGATATGGGATGATTTTAAATTTTTATCTTGCTATGCATATTATGTAAAAGGATTTTTGGCTCACATTATAAATGCACTATTAGTGTTATTTGGTTTTATTTTCGACGAAAAAAAAATCCGCAAAAAAAGAAAGAAAAAAGTATATATATTTGTGAATAAAGTGCATGAGCCAAATTTACCTTATTTCTTTCATTATTTGCAAGATACATATTTTGGAGAGATTTAGAAAGTTTGAAAGGTTACATACCCCATAGAGATAAATTGAAGAGTTTGGTTGATGCATATGATTGGGAAGTTATGGTTTGGTTGTGTTGGAGATTTAGGAGTCTTGATTCCCGAATTTTATTTAGCACAACATGAACAAATAATTCCATACCTTATTATTTCTTACCAAAGCCCCATTACAACCCCGCCGAATGGAATCTTCTTTTAAGACTTCTATTGAGCGAAGTCCTCCTGATAATTCTTGTTGCATTTTCATAATTGGTTGCGAAGTGGATTTATATTTAAATTGCAATGTTTATGAGACTATATATGGAATTGAGTTGAGAGATGATCTTCATAGCCTAAACACATGGAGAGTTGAGTGTAAACACATTATCCCTGTGAGGTTGGATTTATACTGTCTATGCCTATGGATCGCTCATATATGTGTGATGACGTTAAATTCACTTGTCTTACATTGCTACTGCTTGAGATGTTGCTTTTGACAAAGGCGAAGACTTGAAGGATGTGTTGTAGGTCTTGGTTATTGTTTGGTTATTGCTTGAGGACAAGGAAATCTAAGTATGGGATGATTTGATGTCTCCAAAGTAGCCATGTTTTTATGCATATTTTAGTTCCAAATTCTTTACATTTTGCATATTTTGGGTTGGGAATATGTCGAATTTATGTAGTATATGCTTATTTGTAAGAAATGGAGATCTACATAAGTTTCTGTTTAATATTGCAGAATATGGAAACATTTCGGGAGAAAACCAAGAAGCGAGAACCGGAGCTCAAAGCTACTCGACATCGACAAAGCCTTAGTCGATCTCGACGGATCACGCCTAGACACACCCTAGTCGAAGAACACATGTCGAGAAGCCAAGGAGGGATTATCCGGAACCAGGAGAGATTATCCGGATCTAGGGAGAAACTATCCGGAGTCGAGGAGAGACTACCCGACCATGCCCGGACAGCTTCCTCGAGATCGAGGACTAGTACCCGAGATCGACAAGCCCGGGAGCTTGTGTCCGAGCACATTGAGAAAGACCTGCCCAACCAGCCAAGCCAAACCTAGTCGACGAGCTTCTCTACTCGATGTCGACAAGGAGTTCTCGAGATCGATGAAGCCTGCGAACCTGTGTCCGAGCATGTCGATAAGAGGCTACCCGATGCACCAAGCCGGCCAAGTCGATGATCCACCCCTACTCGAGATCGAGGAGCTCTCCTCGAGATCGACGAATGCCAGGAGCCATGACCGAGCCACACCGAGGACCTGCTAGCCGAGACGTCGAGCAAGCCCAATCGACAACACTCCTAGTCGAGATCGAGTAAGCTCTACTCGAGATCGATGACGGTTCCAGAAGCCGCGTGATGCGTCGACGCAATTCTACTCGGTTCGGGATTCCTTGGGCTCGAAGTTTGCTGATTCTATCCAAGATACATCAAGGAAGAGAGAGATCTATCCACTTGAAGACACTTTAGATATATTTTCCTTATTTAGATTTAATTATGTTGTTACTTTTATTTATCTTTTAAAGTTTTAGATATAGTTTTAGATATAGATAGATAGTTTCTATCCTTGAATAGCAAGGAATAGAAGGCTATAAATAAAGCCCATGGGGCTGATTTCTATTCATTCAATTCACAAGCTAGAGAAGTAGTTCATAGAGACGGTTTAGGAGTTCAGAGGTTTTATTGTTTTGGCATTCAACGAAAGTTGGATTGCCGGGATTGTAAAGGATTTGAATTTAGTTTAATGCAATTAGTTTCTTTTCATAAATCAATGTCTGAGGTTGCGATGAAGCGCGAGTAGTCCACCCACTTCTAGGGTTGGGGTGAGCCCGACGATAGCCATGCGTGTTTGAGGTAAAGATCCGACCTTTATCATGTTTTGAGCATCTACTACTTGTTTATGTGTTTATTACCCATCTAATGGAGGTCGATGCTAACAACTTGGATTGTAAACATAAAATCGGTAGAGATAATTAGGGTTTCTTGAAAGAGTTGTCTAGTTGTTTGAAAAGGCGAAAGCTTGTCCTTTGATACGATTCACGTGATTATCTGTTTATCTCTGCCTTATGGATGCTTGGTTATCGTTGTTGCAAACCCCAATCTTGGAAGCATTTTACATTAAGTTTAGTTCGAAATCCCCAAAGCCTTTGCATTTATTGTCTTTCTTTTCGTTTTCTGCCTTTACTCGATCTCGACCAAGTCTGGTCGATCTCGAGTTACTGATCTCCGATCTAGCATCGCTGTAGCTTCTGTGTGCAGGTACTCGACAAGACAAGCCGACTGACAAGAGGAAAACCTGTCGTTGTTCTTGCCAAATAATACTCAAACTCACAACTAGTATAGTGTGTAAGCAAGAGGTCGATCCACAGGGAAATCTATCGATTCAAGTGCAAGTCTAATCGCTAATAGAGAATATGGGGGGTTTTTTGTTTGAAAAAGGTCCGCCTTTTATCAAAGCGGAAGCAAGCAAATAAAGTAAATTGATTTGTAGAATGCAGTGGAGATAAATAGGTTCACTTACAATTTATCACTTCGATTGATGAATTCGATCCTTGTTTCAACCTCTAGTTCTTGTCTTTTCCTATCAATGTCCTTGTCCAGATCTTAGGTAAATTACTAGTCCTACGAGTCCTAGCAACCCTTACCTCCAAACAACCCTAACGCGGTTAAGATTCAACCTAGAGATAGCATTAAGATTATGAATTAACCAAGGTACACATAATATCAAGCTACGAGTCGATATTCAACATGTATTTAACTTCCTACACATCCAATTAGTCCGACGAGTCCTAAAGGGATATGATTGCCACTTAGGTTAAGGTTCGCTACGAGGAATCTGCAAAACCCTAGCAGTTGAATGAATCTACTCTAACTAGTTGATCAGGCCAGAGAGAATAAAACACATTCAAGTAATTAAGCACAAAGAAGTCAAAGCATTGCAATAGGAATAAGAACTAGATTAAGAAACTCACAATTCAACAATCAAAGATCCAAATCGTAGGCAAAACCTCGAGAGTTTAGTTCGTGATGCTCAACGACGCTCTCAACAATGGAATAATGTGCATCAGGTTAATGAAAATAATAACTAGAAAAACCTTAAATAGTCTTTAGAAAGTCGGCCAAATAACTTAATAAAAACCCTAAGTAAAGTCCAATCTTGAATCGGCGTTTCTGTGAAGCCGCGGGGCAGCCACCATAGGCCGCGGGGCAGCCACCACAGGCCGCGGGGTGGCCAGGCGATCAGCGAAATCGTTCGACAGAGCTTCGATCAGAAAAATTACTGTTCACAGTAATTTTTCTGTTTCGAATTTGGTCTCGATGTAAACACGAAAGTTGTAGATCTCGGAAAGAGCTTTCCAACGCATGGTCATAATAGTCAATCGGACCACCGAGGCCTCCAGAAAGTGCGAAACAAGTTCAGCATGTCTGTCGACAACTTCTGTTGACTTGTTCTTCACTTAGGCTCTCTAACTTCGATTCCGCTCCCGGGCTCTTCACTTTTCCTCCTCCTCTTCACTCTTCCTTCATCCATGAGCCTCCTCATTCCTAGTCGGATCCACATATACCTGAAATAATCCATAAAAGCGTGTAGATTCCGATTCCACCAACAACACAAGTATAAATGCAAATCTAGCTTAAACTATGCATTATGCACATCTAAATCATGCTAAATGCAACCTAATATGCCTACCTAAATGCATGTTATCACCGACGTCGACCAGGACCCTACTCGATCTCGAGTGAGGGCTTGTCGAGATCGACCACCAGTGCTTGTGCTTGCTGCTGTGTTGTTCGACTGTCCGATCTTCTGTCGAGTTGTTGTACTCGAGATCTAGGACCCTGTTGTCGACTTCTGTGAGAATTCACCGCTGCCTAGGATCCGCTGACACACTTCCTCGTGGATCGATCCTGACTTCCCGCTGCTACATCAGGAGGATGTCTTGTAATTATTTGCAAGAGGCGGAATCTGGTTTGCTGTGATTTATTTATATTTTAATTTGCATACTCGATTTCCTCTTACAACAGTTAACTTTGTTCTTCAGACACCCAGCATAACCGTCAGGGTACATCACATCACTGAACCACTCGAACACGCCAAGAAGATCTATCGACTTCACCAAGAACGGTGCGTGCGGAAGCCATCCTCTATGCTCTCTGTATGCTCTTTCCTCACCCCTCTCTGTTGTAAGGCGTCCCTCGCCTTTAGGCCATCTTTTGACTTCCTGTCAATGCTAAGTGTGGTCCCGAGGATGTTATCGAAGACATTCTTCTCAATATGCATAACATCAAATGTATACCTGACAACACTGTGCTCCCAGTAAGGCAATTTCCAAAACTGGCACTTATTTACTTAAACAACTCCGGTTTCTTGCATTATAGGTTACCTTGAACTTCTCGTGGAAGCTGAGGATGGGGAGCATACTCATGCACATTTATACAGAAAATGGATTAGGCACATGTCTTCGAATCTAATATGGAATGAAATTGAAGGTGTGATTCATACCGATCGATTCTATCACGAACTTCCTCTCTGGACAAATTAAGAGGTCCTTGTCTGTACTCAGACTTGACGTTGAATCCTTGATGTGCGGCCCTCCAATGGTGGTTTGGTGCAATCCATCTACGATGACCATCATACACCATTCGTCCTTGTTCGTGCGTTGCAACAGTTTCATCCAAACAAACGGGACACGCTTTATAGCCCTTTATAGCCGCACCTGCCAACAAGCCCAACCCTGGAAAGTTGCTAATGGTCCACATCACAATTGCTTTCATCATGAAAGCGGACCCTGAATATCGATCAACATTACATACTCCAGTGGTCCACAACTATAGGAGCTCATTAATCAACGGCTCTAGGAACACACTCAAACACTTTTCTGGGGACTTCGGCCCTAGAATCAACAATGGCAGCATATTGAATTCCTTCTTCATCCACATCGATGGGGGCAAATTGTATGACATCACAATGACGGGCCATGTGCTATGGTTCAATCCCAACGTAGAATAAGGGTTGAATCCGTTAGTTGCTAGCCCAAGCCGCACATTCCTCACGTCATGCGAAAAATGAGGATACTTCCTATCAAATTCCTTTCACGCCTCCCCATCTGGTGGATGCTTCAACCACTAATCTGAACTGACCCTTTCGCTATGCCAACACATGGCTTTTGCAATATTAGGCTCCATGTACAACCTCTTCAATCTAGGAGTCAATGGGAAATAACGAAGTGTCTTTATAGCAACCCTTCTTCCTCTCCTATCCGGGCATGGCTTCCATCTCGGGGTCTCACATACGAGACAAACATCGTAATTCTCATACTCCTTATAAAAAAGCACGCAATTGTACTCACAAGCATGAATTTTCTGATAGCCAAGCCCAAGATTCATACAAATTTCCTTCATCGATTTCCCACTTAAAGGGTACTTGTGTTCATGGGGGAGCAATCGGTTAATGCGTCTGCACATGTCATGGATGCCAATATCTGTCCACCGATTCTTCATCTTCACTTTCATTGCATCTAAAACAACACCTAGAATAGTGATATTGGCGCCAGGGTACAACAGAGTCTGAGGTTCAACTAAAAGCATCCCATACTTCATGTAATCATCATCAACCACATCCTCAAAGGTGGAAATTCCGTCATCAACGGTAGGGTTATCCCCTACATATGCATTGTATCCAACATGATACGGAAATGCATCATGCAACATCTCCATTACAGGGCCCTCGTTAGAAGTTGACGCCCCTCGATCCAATATCTGCATTCTGAGCTGGTCTATTCTTCGATCAACCAGTTGCTCCCCATGTTTGTCCCATACCGTGTAGCTAGCTAACATACCTCTTTCGCTCAAGTGCCTAAATCTCTAGAATCGTTACCCCACGAGAGTTGCAATAATGACCACATGGATAATGAACCTGTGACCTCCCATTTGCTTTGTGATAGGCCCAAGCACAAAGCAAAAAGATCCCCTCACTGTATTTTGTATGACCACGAGGAAGTGACATCCAACTCTTATCCGGAACCTCCATCTTCCTTTTTTATATAACAATCATCATCACAATCATATTCAGAATCTCCAACAAAATCACATCATCAATTATAAATTCCAATGTCAATCACAATCTCTTTCAAAATCTCTCAACAAAAAATTACAATACATAAACATTTCAATCACAATCTCAATATAATCACATTCTCAATCATAATTTATCTATGTAACGGCCCGAGATTATGATTCCCGGGTTACGTTTCGAGGGATGAAACCCTTCGTTAGGATCTTGCGCCCCGAGTACAGGTTGAAGGTTTGAAATTCTATCCTAACATTTTGAAGTGGGATTTCATACACAAAATTCGAAGGGATCGTTGGAATCCACAGGGAAGTCCACTGTACCTGTTGTAAGTCTAAGCGTGAAAAACCAATAGTCATGCAAATAGCGGAACCAAGGTGTAATACAAAAGGGTGTCACGCAGAGCCGAGTCAAAAACAAATCAATAAGCATATTTATCAAAATCTAATAGGCGATGTTAGTGAGGTTAGACCATTTCTTTGCAATCGCCCAAGAGAGTTCCCACGTCACGGAAGCAATGAACAATCATGCTGCAAAACAAACCTAAAAAATATGTATGCGGGGCGGTGTCAGATCGAAGCCCTACGCATTATAATCCCAAACAAGTAGACACATACACACGCTAATCCTAATACAGATGCTTCTAGATGCAAGGTGGAATATTAACACACTAACATGCTCCTAAGATCAAGTGCGTAAATACAATAATGTCTTAGCACCGAATACCAAGTGGTATATCCCTCTCCTACCCCCACCCCCTTCCGATAGGGCGGAGACTGGCCAGCTTGTGAATGCATTTCATTATAATCGGGTGGCACGCATGCCCAACCCGTATCCACAATAAAGCACGCATGCATCTCATAATATAAGGAAGTTTCATAACTCGATTGACTGAGGACGGGACCCGATGGGACTAGGTCGTCCTATAACCCTAGAAATGACTCTAGTTACTTCACAGATAACGGCCGTTCTGTTTACAAAAGCAATGAGTAAGCGAATGCTCAATCATGAGTGCAATTCTAGCAAGATACTACATGGCATGCTTTATTATGAATGCAAGGACCTAGTATGCACATGGCTACAAGCAGGGAGATCTCTTTTCGAATATGAGTGAGCTCATATAGGAACTCACCTGGAAGTGCAGAACAGCAAAAGGCAACAACTAGGTATACAGAAGCCAACATGTGACGGATGATCACTTAACACATATATAAGTAATATAAATAAGTCTACTCCTAATGTTACTTAAACCATATAATATCACACACAAGTCATCAAATTTATTCACCAAGTTAGACAAGGTAAATCAACTCACTTTCCCAAGATTTTCCAAAACTCTTTTAAACCTCCAGTTAGATCAAATCACCATTCAAAACGTTTTCTCAAATCATCCGGAAAATCCATTTATAAAACATTACCCTTCCATCAACTTATTTTATTATTATTTCAAGACAAATCCGACAAGGTTAGTATATTTCGAAAATCCTCTTTTTAGTTTATTAAATAATTTCACCATATTTTACAAGGCCATGATATATTCTTAAATATCCTGAAGTCTTAATAATAATGTTTTATATTTTAAATCTAAATAATACTATTTATTAACACTTTCATAAAACATTTCCAAATCCCTTAAAAATTCTCAACCATTTATTTTATAAAAATCATCCCTTTATTACTTTACCAAAACCGGCCCCTTTATTTTCTAAAATATCAAAACCGAGCCTTTATTTATTTTCTACCCTCCAAAACCGAATACATTTTATAAAAACAGGCCCACATCACATTTGCTTTTGTTTGAAAGAAATTAGGCCCAAACAATACCATTTGGTGTGGAAGAAATAGGCCCAACAACCATTCCAATTCATTTTCCCATCTTTTGTTCGGATTCAAAGTAAAATAAAGAAGAAAGGGCCGCAGCGTGACATGGTGGTGATGTGGCGATGAGGGCCCACGGTAGGAGAAATGGGGGATGAGATGAAAACTGTTCATCATCTTCTAAAAGTCCCATTAGAAATCTGGAAGAGAAAATGGACGAGGGGACCTCGCCGGCGACGACGCTGGGCTCCGGCCTATTGAACCGACTACCCAACACACAAAGACCGGAAAGGAAAGGAAGAGGGAGAAGAAATAAGCTCACCGAGGGGGTTTGTCTCGCCGGCTTCGCCGGAGGTTCGTCAGAGCGGATTCAAATCCGTCGGAGACTCGGCTGTGCTGGTTCGGCCTGGGTCGAAGGCGGGAGGTCAAAAGGTGGGATCTTGCAGTGTTCGAGAGTGAAAGGAGGGCGAAGAAGAACCTACTCAGCCTTCGAACGGGGGAGCAGGGGAGAGGAGAGGAGATGGTGTCGGCGGTGCTCCAATGCCTGCTCCTAGTAGTTGGGCGTCGGTCGTCGGAGGTGAGGAATGTGCTGCCCGAACTCGAAGGGGGAAGGAGGTGGTGAAGCAATAAGCCAGGAGGAGGAAATGCTCTTCCTTCCTCTCGGCACTCAAAATGGGAGGAAGGTGTTTGTGTTTAGTTTTGAGTTGAAAAGAGAAATGGGGATATTGGGCAGTCTCTGATTTTTGAAGAGTAGGCAAAGCTACAGCTGTCCTTGGTTGCTCAGAGAGGAGAAAGGTGTTGGAATTGGTTGGGCTTTGGTCAAAATTGCAGGGTTTTGTTAGTTTGTCAAAACAATTTAAAACAAGAAGGGAAGGGGGAAAGCATAGATAATATTTTACCCAAAAGAGAAGGTATGAGTTGGGAAGGATGAGGATGGAAGAAAATGACAGAATTGTGGTCCCGAGTCGAAAATTTGAACTCCCGACGATTGGTCTTCCGAATTTCGCTCTCTCGATCGATTAGATATTTAAAATTGATTAGGATATCGCCGACAGAAGGAATTTTTGAATCCCAAAATAAAAGACGACTTCGATCTTTAAAATTAAAAATTGGGTCGGAATTCGCTTTAAGAATTTCAATTTCGATTTAGTAAATTAAAGACGAGTTTTTCATGAAATATCCGAATTAAATTCATTTTTTAATTTCTTTGTCCGAAAATGAGGATTTCAAAATCCGAGCCTTTACATCATCCACCTCTAAAAACAAGTCTCGTCCCTGACACTATAACCAAATAAAAGTAGGGGATGAAGTTTGAAAATGATGAGTCCAAGGAACATGTCCAAGGATCTTGTGATCATCTCGGTTGCGTATTCCACGATTCTCACAACATTCTAGTCACGGTCGTGACATCTCCAATTGACCTTGACAAGTATGCAATAAGTGCCCCTATCACATCCTCGCTTCGACTTTTCGAAAGTACCACAATTCTAAAAGTTCTACAATATCATCACTAGGTCTTAGCAAGCACCCTACAAGCGCCCCTATAAAATGTTTGTATCCACTTCGTGAAGTATCATAGAGTTGCCCGGGTTCGAAAAGTTTCAAAGGGGATTCCACTATTGAAAAAGATTGGTCTCAAAATCGTTGAAATTTTCGATCACGTTCGGTCTCTCAAAATCCAAGTTGGCCTTTTTTAAAATCGTTCAAAACCTTTCAAATCAAGAAAACCTCTCAACTTCAAAACCAACCATCGAGATTGACCATGCCAAAACCATAACATGAATAGACATTACCAACATTGTTGCACACCAATATATTGAAACGTTACACTCAACATTAGTATTCCATGTTCTAGGTATCAACAAATAAGAATGCATCAAGCAGAAATGTCATTTTTGAAAGGGCAATACACAAGCACATCAACCCTCAACCTTAGTAGATCACATCATCATGGTTTCCTATTTACCACTACCAACACAACAAAATTTTGCCATAATAGGGGTTTCAGTCTAATGTGAATGCAACAAGTCAGCACAACAAAATTTATTTCAACAAGATTCAGCAAGCCCAGATACCCAACATTTCCATAGCCAAGGACCTAGCTGAAAATCAATTTTGAATTAGCAATGCATAGAGATGTCAACACAATCATGTTTCAGCAATTTAAGTTCAAGTTGTCAATCATAGAATCTGTCATGCTCCCACGGTTCGGTAATAGCAAGGTCTAACATCATAGCAAGCAACAAAATATTATCACAGCAACATTTAACTTAACAGGTCATCACATACCAATTTACCAGGATAACATGCATCCTCATGCTATGGACTCTACACTCTACTATCACTTAATTCCCAAGTATTTCATATCAGCATATAACATGATTTCACACTAGGTTTATACATCATTATCTATCTTTGCCTCAAATAGTCACATGTCATAAGTCTCAAGACACTATCATGTTGAGCAAGTATTGCAGAATATCGGATATTGGCCTAGGAAGTGAAGTTATCACATTACATCATGCTATTAATAATCTGAGCAAAGGAAATATCAGGCCAACATAACAATAACGTGGGAGAAGAGGCACGGCTATTGTCGAGATCAGTGGTCCGACCGTACCCCAGCTGGCGTAGAGCCAATTAGCGTACAGTGGCAGCACGACCTCGCCGTTTCTTTCTTGGCTACGCTGATGGGTGCGACGCTCTTCATCGACAAGTCCCAGAGCCGCGTACACTTCTCGTTATTCGGGCTAGTTTGGGATTGCCGCACTCCGAGAGACTAGCTTGGGGAGCAGGAGTGCTTGCCTTCCTTTACCGGGGATTAGGGGAGACCACGAGAGGCGATGATAAGGGCCTAGGTGGGTGTGTTGCACCGTTGCAGGTAACATGTTTCTTTAATACTGTAAATATGTTCCTCTGCTTGCGAGTTACATTTAATAAGTACTCTAATGTTTTATAATTTTTAAGCTTGAATCTGGTCGTACTTCTCTTGTTTTGCGGGTCTGCTTCGCTCGGACAAGGATGCACTTGCTGATGATCCCCGATACTTGGCACGGTTCGACCCGTCGAAGGCCGCGAATAGGGGGAACGAAAAGGCGAGGCGCAAGAGTGAGAAGAGGCTTCGAGCACAGCTTGAGCGCATGACCATCGATCAGGTAACCTGTTTCTCACTTTCTTTGATTTTAACTACATATGTCGAGTAAGATTGTTTCCCTTATATCTTTTTTTGAACATAGGTCGAGTGGATGCCTTTCGGCAGAGACCTGGATTTCGCAGGTCAGTTTCGCTCCTCCACCTATCGAGGCACCTTCAGATTCAGTGGCATCTTTGAGACGTACATGCCAGACAGGGTGCTCCAACAGTTCGACCGCGTGTAGGAGCAGCCATTGGCCGTCATCTCTCCGTCCTTCGTGCAACGCCCGTTTCTCCTGCAGAGGCGTTACATCGTGATGTTCGGCATGCAGCACCACTGTTGGGCAGATCGGGACGATGAGAGATTCTACCATGTCACCGGTCACCGGAGGACGATCGGGAGCTGTCAGGGAGGCGTCTCAGCTGACTACCTCGCTTGGTTCCAATCGCAGAGTCGAGGTCATGTGTTGCCCATGACAGTGGTACTACCTGGTGCTCCTCCGACTACGCCTACCCACCCAGACGACGACATCGGACCAGATGGGGATGGGGATTAGGCCGAGATTATTGTGCGCCAGGCCCAGGTCGACGAGATGATCCAGGCCATTCAGGCATTGGTCAGGCATCCCCAGTTGGACGAGATGTATAAGCATTTCATGGGCTACATTCGATCTCTGCAGTAGATACATTATAGTCTCTTTGTTTATGACATACATTTTGTATTTTGTCGATATACTATATTTGTGTATTTCGTGTTGTTTGCGTTATTATTTTCGATCGTTTCTACCCGATCACAACAAAAAACAATCACCTGCAAACGCTTCACTTCATAGATAACGATCAGATTACACATCGATGCATTACTAAAACTAACAAATTACATACATCGAGGCATTACCACAACTAACAAATACAACATCGATAACAACATAAATTTTTCATCATATCGACCAGGCTATTCTTAGTTCGTCTTCGGAATGATTTTAATCTTTAACTCGTTGAATGGAAAGCTTCCAACCTCCATATTTGCTTCCCTCACAAGTATCCCTGTCGTTTGAGCGACGTCAGCGTGGTCACCTCTATTTACATCGGCGAAGAATGACCGGATATGTTGAAGCAGAAGATCTCCAACCTTCCACTCGTAGGCTCCACGAATGCCCGGATGAAAATCATTGCAGTCCAGACACCCGAGCCGCAAGGGTGCAGAAATGTGATTCTCTTTTTCACAAACGACCCGAAACAGCGCGCATGGATGCATGGCTCTGTATTCTGGACTGCTGCAAGCACATTTGGACTCCTCCAGGGGCATTGGTTACCGAACCCTTTCGATTACAAAATCAATGCTGTCTGTGGAGCCTAATATTCCAGATGTAACCGGCTCCATGGAAGAAATGAAAATGTGGAAGAAATGAAAATGTGGAAGGAATGAGAATGTGGAATTGTTGTGTTGAGTTATTCAAGGTCCTCATCCCCTTTTATAGGGGTGGTTGATTGGGGGAAACCTGGAAGTTGTCACAACATCAAATGTGACGTTGTGACAATGCCAAATCCGACGTTGTTACAACGTCTAAATAAACGTTGTTGAGCCCGCCCTTAGTTTGCCTCTAGTGATTGTGAACGTAGCAACAACGTTAAATTTGACGTTGTAGCAACGTCCAAATGAACGTTGCTAAGCCCAACGGAGCCCGTTTAGGATCCAGGCAGCAACGTCTGATCCGACGTTGCAACAACGTCCATACCAATGTTGCAACAACGTCGGATCCCCTTCCCTTGGGCAATTTTCACCAACAAATGCAACGTCGAATTGGACGTTGCAGCAACGTCTAATCCAATGTTGCTGCAACATCCAATCCGACGTGTCATTTGCGGTGTATATAGGGAACGCGTTTCGAAAATCCTCTTTTTAGTTTATTAAATCAATTCTCCATATTTTACAAGGCCATAATATATTCTTAAATATCCTTAAGTCTTAATAATAATGTTTTATATTTTAAATCTAAACAATACTATTTATTAACACTTTCATAAAACATTTCCAAATCCCTTAAAAATTCTCAACCATTTATTTTATAAAAATCAGCCCTTTATTTTTTTTAATTTTTTTTTTGATTAGGCAAAAATTCGAAGGTCAGACAGACCTGACTCATCGAGAGGTTGACTGAAGTCGGCAGACGGCGAACCATCTAACAGAGCAACCTAAAAACAGAAATACAAATAACATACGTAATGAACCAAACAGAAATAAACTCTACAACAAACATTCCAAGAAGACCAAACACCCGAAAAGCTGAGGAAGCCACTGAAGAACGCAGCCAAGCACCACCGAACAGTAGCACCGCAGGCCAGTAGTACAGCAGAACATTAACTCCTGTGGGTAGTGCTGACGAACTCCAAGGAAACTCTATCCCGAATACGGAGACGCCTTTGAGCGCACCACCACGACCCCAACCAGACCCGACTACAGACTCCACACCCCCCAACCAAACAGAAGATCTCCTAGAAACATCGGAAGCAGAGCCGCAAACTGCTCGAACAAAACTCCAACAAGCTTTCACCTGCAAAAGTATCGATAAGCCCTTGCGTGATTTTCTCAAACCCTTTCGGGTGATTATACTCAAAACCATTTCGGGAGAATATCAAAAACCCGAATCGATTTCTTGATAAAACCCAAAGGTGGAAAGACCATTTCGGTTCTACTAAAAAAATTATATGTATATATATATATATATATATATAGGGTTGACTTCAAATGTAAAACTCCTTAACGTGTAAAATTTGCTTATCGCGTAAAATTAGCTAATGGGCCTAATTTAATTACTAATGGGCCTAATTTCATTAGTAGAATGTCTCCCCCCCCTTGCCCATGCGTGTGCCCCCTTCTCAGACCCGATTTTTTTTTTTTAAATTTTTTTTTTTTTTGCCCAGAAATTTTTTTTCGTGGTAACACTTTCTGTTGTGCAAGTATAAGTTTATTTTGTGCAGACAAATAATTCATTATGAGGTAAATAGGTAAATGTGCCTATTTCAATTATAAAAATTTATAATTGAAATATGTTTAATTTATGGGTAAATTGGTAAATATGTCTAATTTTATGGGTAAATGCGCTTTTTCCCGTTTTCGATACCTTTTGTGCAACTGTGAAGTGTATTTGTGAAACTGCGGAGTGCATTTGTACAACTGTGAAGTGTATTTGTGCAACTGTAAAGTGCATTTGTGCAACTTTAATTGTGCAATTGTGCAAATTTAAAGTAGGATACAATTGTGCAAATTTAAACTACAATTGTGCAAAAGTAAGATACAATTGTGCAGATTAAGAATACAATTGTGCAAATGTAAGATCATAATGTGCATTAATAAGACAAAAGATGTGTTTTGAAATCGATGTTTTAATTTTGTTTTTTTTTTTTTACTTCTGAGAGTTTGGGTTCACCTCTCGGATAATTTAGATTGATAGATGTAAGTTTGAAATCGATTTTTTTTACGTATAAGCTTTTAAAATTAAAGTGCATAAATAAGATTAAAATGTGTATAATTAAGGTTAAAAAGTGCATAACATAGATTATATGGTGCATGATTAACAATTTGCGATTGTTGCGCTCTTGTCTATTATGTAACCTATGTGGGATTTGAACCCACATCTTTTGTTCAAACGCACATTGCTCCACCAATTGAGCTAATAGGCTAAATTATGATTTTTATGCTAAAATAGAAGAACATAATCGACCTAAAACATATTGCAATAAAATTTTAAAATTCAATTAGCTCATGATTCAAAAACAATTTGACAATGCTATAAACATGAAATTAGCTCCAAATCAACCCCACAACACAACCATAGCATCAATTTCAGTCAATTTGGCCGTTGGCAAAAAAACCCCAAATTCTAAAGCAAATCGCAATATAAAATTCCAAACTTCAATTAGATCATGATCCATAAACAATTTGACAATGCTATGAACATGAAATTAGCTCCAAATCAACTCAACAACACAACCATATCATCAATTTAAGTCAATTTTGCTTTTGGCAAAAAGCCCCAAATTCTAAAACATATCGCAATATAAAATTATAAAATTCAATTAGCTCATGATCCATAAACAATTTGACAATGATATGAACATGAAATTAGCTCAAAATCAACCCAAAAACAGAACCATATCATCAATTTCAATCAATTTCGCTTTTGGCAAAAAGCCCCAAATTCTAAAACATATCGCAATCTAAAATTCAATTAGCTCATGATCCATAAACAATTTGACAATGATATGAACATGAAATTAGCTCAAAATCAACCCAACAACACACCATATCATCAACTTCAATCAATTTGGCTTTTGGCAAAAAGCCCCAAATTCCGCTCCTAAATCAAACCCTAGATTTTCAATCTCAACCTAAATCATTCAAACAATCTAAATAGTTGTAATAAACAAGTTTAGGGTTAGATATCATACCAGATTCGTGTTGAAACAAAGAGAAAATCGGGTTTTCGAAGGTATATTGAGCCAAAAACGTCGAACAGGTCTATCGGGAGAGATGGGCTCGGTGTGAGCTCGGCTGGGCTCGAACCATGGGGGTTCCGGGCTCGGGGGGTGCGCCTGAGGGAGGGGGTTCGAGCTGGTCGGGGCTGGTCGCCGAAGGTGGCTCGTGGGTGGCGTGGGAGGCCGACAACCGCAGCTGCTGGTGGCTCGACGGTGCTGCGAGAGGTGGGCGCGTCCAAACTTGGCGTGCAAGGCCAAAATTAGACCTTCCACGCCAAGGACTTGCAGACATCAATCAAGCTTTCACACCAATCTGCATCAGAAGATGACGACAACGGAGCGGTGGCGACAAGCCCATCGGCGGAGCATCGATGGCACGGCACAGACCAAACACGACAAAGAGACCGGATGGGCACAGACGACAACGCGTGGGAGGAAGGTGGCGCGGCCGGGAGGGTGGCGACAACCGGGAGGAAAGAGGGAGTTTGGATCCGAGCCCCAACAGAGGCAATCAGAAGGATTTAGAGACAGATTGAAGCAACAAGTGAGGAATGAATACGTGATAAGGAGTGATAGGCACCGGCGTCGAGGAGGTCGGAGGAGGGAGGCGAGATGGGGGAGGCAAGAAAGGCGCCAAGGGAGCCAGAGAGGGCAACTCGACCATGCCAAAACCGCCATGGCCGAGGTTTTGGTGTGGTAGAAGAGACGGTACAGTCACCACTAGCGGATGGCCCAGCGCCGGAGATGAGGATGAAGAAGCCGATGGGATCGAAACCCAGAAACACAACCGAGACAAGGAGGGAAGGCCAATCCAACCGAAAAACCACCAAATCCCAGAAGAAATTCACACATAGAAGATAAACAAGGGAGAATACCACCTTAATTTTTGCACAAGAAATTTGGGATTGAAAGGGATAAACGCTAGATTCACAAATTGATCTGGGGATTCTAGAGAGATGGCTACCATCTCTCTAGAACCCCCACTATCGGTGATAATAGCTCTTTATTAATTTACCAAAATCGGCCCCTGTATTTTGTAAAATATCAAAACTGAGCGTTTATTTGTTGTCTACCCTCCAAAACCGAATACATTTTATAAAAACAGGCCCACATCACATTTGCTTTTGTTTGAAAGAAATTAGGCCCAAACAATACCCTTTGGTGTGGAAGAAATAGGCCTAAAAACCATTCCAATTCATCCTCCCATATTTTGTTCGGATTCAAAGTAAAATAAAGAAGAAATGGCCCCAGCGTGACATGGCGTTGATTCGGCGATGAGGGCCCAAGGTAGGAGAAATGGGGGATGAGATGAACACTATTCATCATCTTCTAAAAGGCCCATTAGAAATCTGGAAGAGAGAATGGACGAGGGGAGCTCACCGGCGATGACGCTGGGCTCCGGCCTATCGAACCGACTACCCGACACACACAGACCGGAAAAGAAAGGAAGAGGGAGAAGAAAGAAGCTCACCGAGGGGGTTTGCCTCACCGGCTTCGCCGGAGGTTCGTCGGAGCAGATTCATATCCGTCGGAGACTCGGCTGCGCTGGTTCGGCCTGGGTCGAAGGCGGGAGGTCAAAAGGTGGGATCTTGCAGCGTTCGAGAGTGAAAGGAAGGAGAAGAAGAACTTACTCAGCATTCGAACGGGGAAGCAGGGGAGAGGCGAGGAGATGGCGCCGACGATGTTCCGGGGCTGCTCCTGGTAGTTGGGCCTCGGTCGTCGGAGGTGAGGAATCTGCTGCTCGAGCTGAAGGAGGAAGGAGGTGGTGAAGCAATAAGCAAGGAGGAGGAAATGCTCTTCCTTCCTTTGGCGCAAAAATGGGAGGAAGGTGTTTGTGTTTAGTTTTGAATTGAAAAGAGAAATGGGGATATTGGGCAGTCTCTGATTTTTGAAGAGTAGGCAAAGCTACAACTGTCCTTGGTTGCTCAGAGAGGAGAAAGGTGTTGCAATTGGTTGGGCTCTGGTCAAAATTGCAGGGTTTTGTTTGTTTGTTAAAACAATTGAAAACAAAAAAAGGAAGGGGGAAAACATAGATAAAATTTTACCCAAAAAAGAAGGTATAAGTTGGGAAGGATGAGGATGGAAGAAAATGACAGAATTGTGGTCCTGAGTCGGAAATTTGAACTCCCGATGATTGGTCTTCCGAATTTCGCTCTCTCGATCGATTAGATATTTAAAATTGAATAGGATATCGCCGACAAAAGGAATTTTTGAATCTCGAAATGAAAGGCGGATTTGATCTTTAAAATTAAAAATCGGGTCGGAATTCGCTTTAAGAATTTCAATTTGGATTTAGTAAATTAAAGATGAGTTTTTCATGAAATATCCGAAATAAATTTATTTTTTAATTTCTTTGTCCGAAAATTAGGATTTCAAAATACGAGCTTTTACATCATCCACCTCTAAAAACAAGTCTCGTCCTTGAGACTAAAACCAAAACAAAGTAGGGGATGAAGTTTGAAAATGATGAGCCCAAGGACCATGTCCAAGGATCTTGTGATCATCTCGGTTGCGTCTTTCGCGATTCTCACAACATCCTAGTCACGGTCGTGACATCTCCAATTGGCCTTGACAAGTATGCAATAAGCGCCTATCACATCCTCGCTTCGACTTTTCGGAAGTACCACAACTCTAAAAGTTCTACAATATCATCACTAGGTCTTAGGAAGCACCCTACAAGCGCCCACATAAAATGCTTGTATCCACTTCGTGAAGTATCATAGAGTTACTCGGGTTGGAAAAGTTTCAAAGGGGATTCCACTATTGAAAAAGATAGGCCTCAAAATCGTTGAAATTTTCGATCGCGTTCGGTCTCTCAAAATCCAAGTTAGCCTTTTTTAAAATCATTCAAAACCTTTCGAATCAAGCAAGCCTCTCAACTTCAAAACCGTCCTAAAGCTTTTAAAAATCCAAGTTAGTCGGACAAATTCTGAATTCAAGAGGTGGAATCATCCACCTCTAAGAACTAATCCCATATTTTCTTCCTAGGTTCCAATCTCAAAAGCAATTCCAGCTACGAATTTCTAGTCATTATCAGAACCAACATAACCAAGACATGGCACCTCATAAACAACCAACCATCGAGATTGACCATGCCAAAACCATAACATGAATAGACATTACCAAAATTGTCGCACACCAATATATTGAAACGTTACACTCAACATTAGCATTTCATGTTCTAGGTGTCAACAAATAAGAATGCATCAAGCAGAAATATCATTTTTGAAAGGGAAAAACACAAGCACATCAAGCCTCAACCTTAGTAGATCACATCAGCATGGTTTCCTATTTACCACTACCAACACAACAAAATTTTGTCATAATAGGGGTTTCAGTCGAATGGGAATGCAACAAGTCAGCACAACAAAATTTATTTCAACAAGATTCAGCAAGCCCAGATACCCATCATTTCCATAGCTAAGGACCTAGTTGAAAATCAATTTTGAATTAGCAATGCATAGAGATGTCAACACAGTCATGTTTTAACAATTTAAGTTCAAGTTGTCAATCATAGAATCTGTCATGCTCCCACGGTTCGGTAATAGCAAGGTCTAACATCATAGCAAGCAACAAAATATTATCACGGCAACATTTAACTTAACAGGTCATCACATACCAATATACCAGGATTACGTGCATCCTCATGCTATGGACTCTACACTCTACTATCACTTAATTCCCAAGTATTTCATATCAGCATATAACATGATTTCACACTAGGTTTATACATCATTATCTATCTTTGCCTCAAACAGTCACATGTCATAAGTCTCAAGAAACTATCATGCTCAGCAAGTATTGCAGAATATCGGATATTGGCCTAGGAAGTGAAGTTATCACATTACATCATGCTATTAATAATCCGAGCAAAGGAAATATCAGGCCAGCATCACAATAACATACTGTCACATATTAACCGGGCACATAATATCATGATTACTAAACACAAGGTCAGGATCTCAGCAGGTATAGTTCATGTTCCACGAGTAAAAGAACAGGCAAGGCTTACCGACACCTAACACCAATTATATCACAAGGTCAGTCACATAGGAACACCAAAGCACTGAAATCCATCCTCATAAGTAGAGGTTAACCAGGTAACATCCACAGCTAGTTCGTCATTCAAAGAATCGATAGTTCGGTTCTAGGACCTGGGGTTTATGGGCCCGCCATGTTTCCGTTGTGCCGCTCCCGTGCTATTTGGCTAAATGTGCTCTTTTCTACATCGGCGTTCGTCAAAGTATTGCAAGCAACTTTTTAGTTAGTGGAGATAGGTGAGAGACAAGGAGGACAACCCGGACTCCCCACGGAACCAAACACAGACCAACTGATGATGAGACGACGAAAAACAGGATCCCGACCCCAGGAGGAGTATGATGCCCTTATGGAACTCTATGCGGTTACAAGTGCAACACGCAAAATACCTACCAATCGTGGAGTAAACTAGTGACATCACTGAACACTAACATGCACCTACCTTGATGAAAGATGTTAACAGATAGAGGCAACCAAAAACATGATTGGGTTGTACATGGGGCATAAGAGACTAGCTAGCAACTTTTCATTTCATATATCAGACAAGCTTGATATGTATAAGAAACATGTATACACGGATGCAAGATTTGTGCGACATAAAGCTTATGCAAGATCTAGTAAACAACACCGAGCATTACACGCAGGGTAAATGGTTCGTGACATGTACACATAGGCAGGTCATAATCAATGTGGAATCATATGCAGACCTATCGAGATGTTTCATATCGGTCGAACTAATACCATGAAAGGATCATATAAAGCCGTATAGAAACCATGTCATGTAACAACAACGTTCTTATAATAGGGTAAGTGTGGGATGTCAGCATATAATGAGTTGTGGTTGGAAAGCAGTCCTCCACGATACTAGTAATATATTGTCAAGGATTCAAGGAATGAGCGCAATCAAGGATAATCGTTGGGGAATAATTTAACACAAAAATCTTATTTCACGTATATATGCATCTACCATGTTGTAGGGTATAGCGCGCAATGAGACACTCAATTGCAAATTAACACATATCCCACCAAAATATGAATTTATCCAATCAAGCGTCGGAAGGGCATCATGTGATAAGGACAACAATTCAGATGAGAACACTCATAAGCATGCCACTAATCATACTTAGCATGAGATAACTCATTGGAGGCATAGCATTCTAACTGAACTAACAACATCTAACATGCTTAGACAGTTATAAGATCATGTAGAGAGAGTATAACAAGGCTATCACAACCTATGACAAGAGTGGCTGCATGAAATACAAGTTGAGCATGCGATTGTACAAGTCATATCTCTGCAGGCATAGATTTTACAAGGTACTACATGACAGTCACAAATGTATACGAATAAGATGCATCAAGCAACTCCTCATAATAGTGGGATGAGTCATAGAAGTTTAAGCTGGACCACTATTGCACCTAATCATTAGCACATATAAAAGTAATATAAGCAGTTGTGATGAAGGAGTCATGCACATATCATAATGCAAAACAGTACAATGCTCCTAAGGTATCATGCTTCTAAAGGGCGGTATGCTACATTATATATGCAAGGGTAATCATGCGAGTTCCCTATAGCTATCGTGATGTGTGTGTGGTCATGCGAGGTGCTAGATTATTCATTTGCGGAAGCCTTAAGAATACCAGGGGCATGCAGAAACAACATCGAGTGATGAGATGATAGGCACATATTGATAATCACCTAATGCTTAACATGCGTCGAAAATAGGCACTAACTCTACAACTGGGTCTATCAATTCCTAAACAGTTAAAAAGATCACACATTAGAAATGTTGGAAAGAATACAAGACTTTGTGAAGTCTATTCCACGAAAGAGGAGATCATAATGCAAGTAGGGCATGAATACACACAATCCATAATTCACGGGTCTTATAAGATATATTTTAACACAATAAAATGCATGCCTATGCAGCATAGGTTACATGTTCATTTGGCAAGTAGCACGAATGCATTTAAGGGATCAACCAATCATAACGTTACCATATGAGGACAAGGGGAGAATATGGCGGAAACGGCAACATGAGCTTAAGGTAGCACGACTTAACTTGAATATAAAACATGCAAGCACACATGTATAGATTGACAGTATACAATCAAGGAACGTATTTAACCCATGGATATACCAAGTCACATCGTGATCCTACATGATGTTAGCAATACATGATAAGACATGGATATCTTTTACAGAGTGAACAAGAGAACATCGCGGACGATATATTATAATCATGTTAGGAATGAACTATCATAAAAGGGCATGAAATGGTATAACAATTATCACATCATAGGACAATCATATTCACGTGATTAACAAGCATGACAAGTTACCACTCAATGAGTCATATTGGAATTCATAAGTCCTATAGGATATTACCAGCACATATCGAACATGAGTACAATCAAGGTATTTCGACTAGACTCACTCTAGCATTCAGGTGTCCTGTATATGCGGAAACGTGATACTAACTCATGATGCGTACATACGTTCATTCGATTAGCACAACAGTTCGAAAAGATTAAAATAGCCACACTGTAATGATCTAGAAGCATGACAGGCATATAGCGGAGTATAACATGGGTCTAAAGCAAGATAGCTAGCCATGGATAGAATGATAGACAGTTACGAGTCCATGCCAATATCTACGGCACATGCACAAAATATTAAGTCATACGTTCAGGGAAATACGAGAGGATACCACTGAGCAAGAGAAAACATCACAGAAATCAGAAAGGTAACCCGTGGTCATAATGGCACAAGGAGTAGCAAGAGTTAGACTAACATGCTAAGGGTCATACTATCATGATCCTAATCCAGAAGAGATAGTGTAAACATTATGCGAGTTCGTAACTTGCGACATATGCATTCAATCCATCATTAGTCCATCATTAGTATGACAATGTGGGAAACCAATGAAGTCAGGTTGCGCATGCCTAGGGGTATGACAAAAATACAACGAAGCATGACATGAGACCTAAACAAGGTGGCCAAGCATGGATATATAATGACATACAACCACAAATCCACATCAAGGATCATCATCATAATGTATGTTAGGAATCCCACATCATGTCGAGCCATGCATATACGAAACCAGGAATTATAGTGGTGTGTGCTCGTGCGACGTGTCAGGTCATATATTCATGAAAGTATGAGAGAAACATGGAGATCATCATGGCATGACAGTTAGATAAGCATGCTGAAAATTAGGCATCATACAAGGCAGGTTGGACATCAAGTTGTAACACGCATTCATCAAGTAAAGACTCTAACAAGATATCAGAATTGAATGATCACACTCTCATGAGCCTATTTACATAGAATTAGGTAGCTCCCTGACACATGACACATACATTCAAGCATTAGTATAACAATGCACATACTAATTAGATCAGGCTGGGATGATATGGGTGCATAACAGATCTAACACAGACCTAAACAATGGCTAAATATGGACATCAAGACATGTAGGCAGAATTTCACACTATGGATCAATCTGCAAGTCTAGGGGGTAGTACATATAGAATCATAAAGTCATGGACGGAGCAACTAAGATAACCCGACAGAGATCTACAAGGGCAACTCTGACTCACTTCCATGAATGCTCATGACTTGTTTCCCGTTGACTCCATGACTCATTTCCCGTGGAATATTCGTGTAACTCTCGAGTAGGGTAGCAAATGGATCAAGTAAACATCGTACTCTAATACAACCTCAAATGTGGTTATTCCCACCGATTTCCCGTATATCACACCGACATCGCAAGAAAAGCTCAATAAAGACGTTTAGTGGAGTCGGGATAAGAAGACCAAAGGAGGAAGTAGTCAGGCTTAAGAGGTCAAAGACGATCCCACGAGGATTGGAATTTCGACTCTATAATGACACAAGGTCTCCCCCGCTATTCCATTCACATAGGCATTGAACACATGATTCATAGTTAAGAATATCAACAGGTCTCCAATTTAAGCATACAACACTCAGCACAGAACAATCAGCAATCAAGCTATCCTATGGGCCGCCCTTCGAGGGGCGACTAACTGGAGGGGCAAAACCTCACGGTCTCTACCTAACTCGCCACTCCAGCCACTACGACGCAAAGCCTTAGACTCTTGTAGGCCCATCTGTAAAGAACAAGCTATATTTTGCCTACCCGTTCCAAATTACATCCAATAGGGATGGTCTAGCGCCTTCACTACCCCTTCGTTTCCCTTTGTTTGATTACCGGATTTATTGAGTCAAGTTCATATTTAGTCCATTTGAGTTAGCCATATTAAATTCATTTTGCCCTTTCTAAAACATTTTGAAAAACCATTTGAAAACCTTGGGCAATTTTCAAAACCACTTCAACCTATCATACTCGGTTTGCATAACCTCGCTCTGATACCAACTTTGTAATAGCCCGAGATTATGATTTCCGGGTTACGTTTCAAGGGATGAAACCCCTCGTTAGGATCTTGTGCCCCGAGTATAGGTTGAAGGTTTGAAATTCTATCCTAACATTTTGAAGTAGGATTTCATACCCAAAATTCGAAGGGATCGTTGGAATCCCCGGGGAAGTCCCCTGTACATGTTGTAAGTCTAAGCGTGAAAAACCAATAGTCATGCAAATAGCGGAACCAAGGTGTAATACAAGAGGGTGTCACGACAGAGCCGAGTCAAAACAAATCAATAAGCATATTTATCAAAATCTAATAGGCGATGTTAGTGAGGTTAGACCATTTCTTTGCAATCTCCCAAGAGAGTTCCCACGTCACGAAAGCAATGCACAATCATGCTGCAAAACAAACCTAAAAAATATGTATGCGGGGCGGTGTCAGATCAAATCCCTGCGCAATATAATCCCAAACAAGCAGACACATACACACGCTAATCCTAATAAAGATGCTTCTAGATGCAAGGCGGAATATTAAGACACTAACATGCTCCTAAGATCAAGTGCGTAAATATAATAAGGCCTTAGCACCGAATACCAAGTGGTATATCCCTCTCCTACCTCCACCCCCTTCCGATAGGGCGAAGACTGGCCAGCTCGTGAATGCATTCCATTATAATCAGGTGGCACGCATGCCCAACCCGTATCCATAATAAAGCCCGTAGGCATCTCATAATATAAGGAAGTTTCATGACTCGATTGACTGAGGACGGGACCCGATGGGACTAGGTCGTCCTATAACCCTAGCAATGACTCTAGTTTCTTCACAGATAACGGTCGTTCTGTTTACAAAAGCAATGAGTAAGCGAATGCTCAATCTTGAGTGCAATTCTAGCATGATACTACATGCCATCCTTTATTATGAATGCAAGCACCTAGTATGCACATGGCTACAAGCAGGGAGATCTCTTTTCGAATCTGAGTGAGCTCATATAGGAACTCACCTGGAAGTGCAGCACAGTAAAAGGCAACAACTAGGTATACAGAAGCCAACATGTGACGGATGATCACTTAACACATATATAAGTGATATAAATAAGTCTACTCCTAATGATACTTAAACCATATAATATCACACACAAGTCATCAAATTTATTCACCAAGTTAGGCAAGGTAAATCAACTCACTTTCCCAAGATTTTTCAAAACTCTTTTAAACCTCCAATTAGATCAAATCACCATTCAAAACGTTTTCTCAAATCATCCGGAAAATCCATTTATAAAACATTACCCTTCCATCGAGAGGTCGACCGAAGTTTAGACAGGCCTGACTCATCGAGAGGCCGACCGAAGTCGGTAGACGGCGAACCGTTTAACAGAGCAACCTAAAAACTGAAATACAAATAACTATTGTAATGAACCAAACAGAAATAAACTCTACAACAAACGTTCCAAGAAGACCAAACACCCGAAAAGCTGAGGAAGCCACGGAAGAACGCAGCCAAGCACCACCGAACAGTAGCACCGCAGGCCAGTAGTACAGCAGGACACTAACTCCTGTGGGTAGTGCTGACGAACTCCAAGGAAACTCTATCCCGAATACAGAGACGCCTTTGAGCGCACCACCACGACCCCAGCCAGACCCGACTACAGACTCCACACCCTCCAACCAAGCAGAAGATCTCCCAGAAACATCGGAAGCAGAGCCGCAAACTGCTCGAACAAAACGCCAACAAGCTTTCACCTGCAAAAGTATCGACAAACTCTTGCGGGATTTTCTGAAATCTTTCGGGTGGTTATACTCAAAACCTTTTCGGGACAATATCAAGAACCCGAATCGAGTTCTTGATAAAACCCAAAGGTGGAAAGACCCCTTCGGTTATACTAAAAAAATTATATATATATATATATATATATATATATATATATATATATATATATATATATATATATATATATATATATATATATATATATTTTTTTTTTTTAATTAATTCCAAACTTGGCGTGCAAGGTCAAAATTGGACCTTGCACGACAAGGACTTGCAGACAACAATCAAGCTTTCACACCAATCTGCACCAGAAGATGACGGCCACGCTACAGTGGCGAAAAGCCACCGGCGGAGCATCGACGGCATGACACAGACCAAACACAGCAAAGAGACCGGATGGGCACAGAAGACAGCGTATGGGAGGAAGGCGCCGCGTCCGGGAGGGCGGCGACAGCCGGGAGGAAAGAGGGAGTTTGGATCCGAACCCCAACAGAGGCAATCAGAAGGATTCAGACACAGATTCAAGCAACAAGTGAGGGATGGATACGTGAGAAGGAGTGATAGGCACCGACGCCGAGGAGGCCGGAGGAGGGACGCGAGATAGAGGAGGCGAGAAAGCCGACAAGGGAGCCAGAGAGGGCAAGCCGACCATGCCAAAACCGCCATGGCTGAGGTTTTGGTGTGGTAGAAGAGACGAAAAAGTCACCACTAGCGGATGGCCCAGGGCCGGAGACGAGGATGAAGAAGCCAATGGGATCGAAACCCAGAAACACAACCGAGAAAAGGAGGGAAGGCCAATCAAACCGAAAAAACACCAAATCCCATAAGAAATTTACACATAGAAGATACACTAGGGAGAACACCACCTCAATTTTTGCACAAGAAATTTGGGATTGAAAGGGATAAACCCTAGATTCACAAATTGATTTGGGGATTCTAGAGAGATGGCTCTTCTCTCTCTAGAACTCCCACTATCGGTGATAATAGCCCTTTATTAATTTACCAAAACCGGCCCCTTTATTTTCTAAAATATCAAAACTGAGCCTTTATTTGTTTTCTACCCTCCAAAACCGAATACATTTTATAAAAACAAGCCCACATCACATTTGCTTTTGTTTGAAAGAAATTAGGCCCAAACAATACCCTTTGGTGTGGAAGAAATAGGCCCAACAACCATTCCAATTCATCCTCCCATCTTTTGTTCGGATTCAAAGTAAAATAAAGAAGAAAGGGCCCAACGTGACATGGCGCTGATGTGGCGATGAGGGCCCATGGTAGGAGAAATAGGGGATGAGATGAACACTGTTCATCATCTTCTAAAAGTCCCATTAGAAATCTAGAAGAGAGAATGGATGAGGGGAGCTCGCAGGCGGCGGCGCTGGGCTCCGGCCTATCGAACCGACAACCCGACACACACAGACCGGAAAGGAAAGGAAGAGGGAGAAGAAAGAAGCTCACCGAGGGGGTTTGTCTCGCCGGCTTCGCCGGAGGTTCGTCGGAGCGGATTCAAATCCGTCGGAGACTCGGCTGCGCTGGTTCGGCCTGGGTCAAAGGCGGGAGGTCAAAAGGTGGGATCTTGCAGCGTTTGTGAGTGAAAGGAGGGAGAAGAAGAACTTACTCAGCCTTCGAACAGGGAAGCAGGGGAGAGGAGAGGAGATGGCGTCGGCGGTGCTACGGGGGTGCTCCTGGTAGTTGGGTGTCGGTCGTCGGAGGTGAGGAATCTGCTGCTCGAACTCGAAGGAGGAAGGAGGTGGTGAAGCAATAAGCAAGGAGGAGGAAATGCTCTTCCTTCCTCTCGGCACTCAAAATGGGAGGAAGGTGTTTTTTTTAGTTTTGAATTGAAAAGAGAAATGGGGATATTGGGCAGTCTTTGATTTTTGATGAGTAGGCAAAGCTACAGTTGTCCATGGTTGCTCAGAGAGGAGAAAGGTGTTGCAATTGGTTGGGCTTTGGTCAAAATTGCAGGGTTTTGTTTGTTTCTCAAAACAATTGAAAACAAGAAGGGAAGGGAGAAAGCATAGATAAAATTTTACCCAAAAGAGAAGGTATGAGTTGGGAAGGATGAGGATGGAAGAAAACGACGGAATTGTGGTCCCGAGTCGGAAATTTGAACTTCCGACGATTGGTCTTCCGAATTTCGCTCTCTCAATCGATTAGATATTTAAAATTGAATAGGATATCACCGATAGAAGGAATTTTCGAATCCTGAAATGAAAGAAGGATTCGATCTTTAAAATTAAAAATCGAGTTTGAATTCGCTTTAAGAATTTCAATTTCGATTTAGTAAATTAAAGACGAGTTTTCATGAAATATCCGAATTAAATTAATTTTTAAATTTCTTTGTCCGAAAATTATGATTTCAAAATCCAAGCCTTTACAATCTAACCATATGACACTTTTAACAAAATCCCAAACATCAAAATCTCAATCACAATCTCCATTTCAATCTCATTTGAAATCTCAATCAACAAAAAAAATATTTCAATCACAATTACATTCAAAATATTAATCAAAATCTCTATTCCAATCTCAACCTAATTTATACAACAAAATAAATAAAAAAATTCTCAATGACAATCTCATTCAAAATATAACAACACAAAATTATAATAAATAAACATTTCAATAACAATCTCAACCAAAATCACTATTTCAATCTCAATCTAATTTATATAATAAAATACAAAACGCAATCTCAGTCACAATCTCAACTCAATCCCATTCTCAGTCATAAAATCCAAAACAAACAAATAACCTAAATACCTAATACATGAAAAATCTCCAAAAAATACAATAAATATAACATTTTCACTTAAATACATAGATTAATAAACGAAAACTCCCCAAAAAATACAATAAATTTATATATATATATATATATATATATATATATATATATATATATATATATATATATATATATATATATATATTTACAAACCTCAACATGACTTCCTTGGAGAATAAAATGTAGGGGTGAGGATGGAGATGGAGAAGTCGAAAAATGTTGAGAAAGTTGTCACCTTTCGTGTACAAGTATATTGTAGTTAATGCGGTTATTCAAAATTTTCACTCAGGCAACGAAAATTGGAATATATCCGTTGCCTCAACCAACAACTTCAAATGTGGCTGGTAGGGTCCCTTTATTCAGGCAACAAACATTACCCATGCGAAGAACATGAGAATATATCTGTTGTCTCAACCAACCACTTTAAATGAGGCTTTAAATGAGGTAGGTAGGGTCCTTTTATTCAGGCGACGGACATAGTATCATCTTGTCGCTTGAATGCAACCCACTTTTTGGTCAAACTTTGTCATTTGTTCAGGTGACCATTCCCACATTGTCCGTTGCCTGAGTTAATTCAGTGCACGAACATTGCTACTATGTTCGTCACCCGAGTACTAAATACTTTTGGGCACATTTTGTCATCTGCCTAGGTGACCACATACAACAATGTTCGTTGCCTGAGTTAATTCAGGCGACGAAGTTTGTTCTATGTCGGTCACCTCAATCCAATATAAGATAGGAGGTTGCCTTGGGTAGTTTGAGGCACCAACACCGACTTTGTCCGTCGCCTGAACCGATTTCCAGCAACGACACTGCATATGTTCGTTGCTTGAGTTACACAATGGAGTGTGAATATTTAAGGTTATTTGTGGTTTTTTCAAAACTTGTTTGCTAAGATTACTATTATTGTATGAATGATACATTTAGATCGAAATATTTGTACTTCTCATCTTTCTTCGGTCATTTCTGCCCTTTCATTTCCCATATCATATTATTGGTTCTTTTGTACTGTACTTTTTTACAGAAATGGTTCATGATTGAGTTCACCCACATTTGTGAAGATAAGGTGAAATTTTATCACTCCATTGAGTCTCGTTCCTATTGTTTTTTTTTGTTTTTTTTTTAATTTTTTAAAGTTAATAGCTGGAAATTGTTACAAGAGGTAATAATAATAATAGAGGATGGATAAATATACCGTTGATTTTTACTGGATACACCGTTTATCTCTGCAACATATTGTGGAGTGGGTTCCGTAATCTGTTACAGAACTGTTATTACATGCCCTAAAAATTCAAGATAAAAAAAATATGAGAATTTCGCAGCTTGTTGCTGACTGCATGGGAGGGTATTTTTTATAATTAATTCAATGATGAATTTAATTAATAATGACTTAGTGATAAAAAAAAATTATGAGAAGTGGTAGATTTTGAGAATGAAAAATATTTACGCTATTTTTTTTATATAAGAAAGTAATGATTTTTTTAAATAAAAATTGTTTTGGAAAGGTTTTGTAATTTTGAATTTAAAGGCAACCTAAAGCTGTGTTTTGTAATTAATTTGAATCTGAAGGTAATTATTTGAATTGGAATGTAGCTTGAGGCTATTTTTTGCAACCAAGTAAATACTTAAGACTATTCTCTATAACATTTTTTTTAGTTTAGAGTATTGAGCGTAACAATCCCTAAAGGTTGTGCTATTTTTTTACAATTTTCCCTATAAAAAAAAGTCTGCAACATGCACCCTATTTGAGAGGGGTGTGTTTTGCTTCTTTTTTTGGGGGTTTAAAAAAAATATAAATCATGTTGTGGAGTCCCTAAATTTAATTTTCTTTTTTTCCTTTACAATTTTTACGCTTTCTGACAAGTACTCCTCAATCTGTTGTGGAACCCACTCCGCAACAGGTTGCGTGGATAAATGGTGTAACCGATAAAAATTAGTGGTGTATTTAGTTTTTACGTAATAATATATGACCTATATTAAGATTACTGGTACCATGAAGAATGGGCTATTTTGGATGGATATACTAAAAAAAAGGCCCTTTGCAGAAATAGCACTGCCATTGCACAATTTTAACGTGGGGGTGTGGAGGGGGGGGGGAGACATTTTTGCAAATGTTTTGCCATTCGGTTTTGTCGGTTGTAGGGAAAAGGTGATACAAAAAAGAAAGGAAAAACTAAGAGAAAATAGCAGTAAATATACCATAACAGGTGGCCCATTCCAAAAATAACCCCCACCCGGTCCATTTTGGAGCAATGTCAAAAAGGCCCATTAATTTGCAAAGGTAACCGGTATGGGAAGCCCGTTCCTGCGGGGTTAACTTACAATTGCAACTTGGAAAAATAATACCACATCACATCACGGTCATCACCCATAATACCCATCTGACAGCAGTAGAAATTCAAAAGGCTTGGAGGGGGAAAACCACTATTGCAACCGCCATTGACAAAGCTTGGGGGGAGGAGAAGGTGACCGCTATGCACAGAGCACATGCTGAGCGACGCCGAAACCGAGAGGGGGGGGGGGGGGGGGGAAACCACCATTGAAGGGAGGGATGACCCGACATTGAAGAGAGATGACAGTTGATGCCTAATCCGCCATTGAAGAGAGGTTATCTCCCATTCTCTATCTCTAAGCTTTCTTCTTTTATGGTAGTTTGAGGGTTTTAATGCATGTAATTTCGATTTTAGGCCAGTGGGAAGAATTAGGTGAATGGGGTTGAAAATTTGTGAAGGTGAAACCCTAACTATACGTGTGGTAGGTGGTTTGGGGATAGGGGTGGAGTTTTGCCATTGATGCTTAGTTGAGGATGAAATTGAAGGTTCAAATAGGGTAGAAACGGATAGAAAACCTCCATGAAAGAATGGAATTTGGAATTTGATAACTTGTCAATGGCGAGCGGAGTCGTTCTTGTGGATAGGGTAAACGATTGAATAACTTGTCAATGGCGAGCGGAGTTGTTAATTAATGTAATGATCTTATTACTTCATATATATGATTCTTTTGTTATGAAGTTCTTTGAGTTTCTTTACTTTTGTATATTGTTATAGGCATTTTGAAAAACTTTATGGGTAAAGTAAAAAAGGCTTATTTTCTGATCAACTTTTACTAGAAGAAAGATAGTCCAGCTCTCTGTTTGTTGCAAAAGTGGGTTGTTGGTCTTCTATGACACGATAGCCTTAGTCCTCCATTTGGTTGTAATAACAAACTTATCTAATAAAGTTTATTGTTCCTTTATCTGATTATTTTCTACATGAGAAGTAGGAAGCTTAGACATATAAGAAAAAAGAAATGTTACCCTAAAACATTGGACTCTTGAGTAGTTGACGGGTTTTGTACATTGACTAGCATGTCTAATAAAAACAAGTAATCTGAGTAGGCCTTAGCGTTTATTGAATAAAAAAACAAAGATCATGAAACCATGTGATGTCTTAAAGCAATCATATTCAGTAGTTGATGGTTTTTCGTGGCATTTGTGTAGTGTTGTCATTTGTTTAATGTTAACTTTTTTGGCAGAAACATTATTTTGATTGGCTAGACATTTGTATATACTGCCAAGGATTATTGCTGAAATGGGTAGTAACTGAATGACAGATTAAGGACACAATGACAAAATCCAAAGGAAAAAAGGTCACCACGCCGTAGAGCAAGAAGGTATCACCTCCTATCATTTCTCAGATAGATTAGGGGCCATCTTTTTTTCTTGGTGATGTTAACTATGTGGGCTCGTGTCATATTTGTGCAGGCGACACTAGCCCTTCCTCTGGAAAACTATTTTAGAGGGATGTCGAACCAATTCTCGAAGATGGGCTTGTTAAAAGGAATGGACGATGGCCTGGCTGCGGATTATTGGCAAGTGTTGAAGGGTAGCATGCTAGGGGGCATTGTAAAGATCGGAACCAATGTGTCGTATTGCACAACCCTTATCCATTATTTCCTAGAGAGGCAGCTGAAGACATTGAAGAAGTGTGAGACATGGTATGAGCTCCATGGGCGATAGGAAGAGGTTGAAGCTAGCCCTCCTCATCATTGTAGAGTGTATCATGCTGCCAGGGGATGTGGGCAGGGCAGTAAAAGGGTGGGTGGTGGCCCTCGTGCAAGACCTCGGCCGGTTCTTCAACTACTCGTGGGGTAAGGTCTGTTACGAGGCCACCACGAGATTCTGGATGGGGCACTAGTGAAGAAGGTGGAGCGGGGGGTCAAAGGTGGAAAGGAGAGGTTCAGCTACTCGCTCAATGAATTCCCATTAGCGTTCCAGGTACGAGTTGAATCTTATTGAGATTTTACAATTGGCAGGAAATGTTTTTGACTGTCTGTGCCATTACCGAATAAGGTTAGGGTTTTGTCAAAACTAGCTAGTAAAAATCTGCTCTTCTGATCATGTAGATTTGGATCAATGAAGCAGTGCCAGGTGTGAGAAACTACTTTGCAAACAGGATTCCTGGGGTTAACTATCCCCGATGCGCGAGGTGGAAGTCGACAGACCCCTACATCCTCTATGATAGGGTGAAGACGCTGATGAATATAGACAATGAGGATGGGATCAAGTGCAACAATGTCCAGACGTCCCTTGTGCCGGAAGCGGTTGAGCAGGAAATTTTCCTCGGTGTTGGATACCCCCGCAAGGACCCATATGACTTTTTCGACAAGGCCGCCAAGGCGTAGGAGGCTTCACTCCCACCTGTCATAGATACTCCAAGTGAAACGTTGCCTCCTCCCACCCCTGGAGCTTATGCGGATTCGATGATTGTCACGATGCTCCAAGAGATCCTAACGTGGTTTTCGGGCCTCGAGAAAGCAGTGGAAGAAATTAAGAACCACCTCACCCACGTGAAAAAGGCCGGAGCTAAGTCGGATAACGAGGTAAGGGATATCGTCCCGCCTAATTTACACCCTAGTCACACATGTTCGCTGGCTATGATAAGATATTGAATGGCTAGTCCACCTGCAAATACGACGGGACAATGTCCACATAGGGGTTCACAACTAGAAGCAAGAGGAGATTTGCACTACAACGGCCTACCCTGCTGCTATAACGCTGAAGGTTGTCATGCAAGAGAAGACTGTCACGCAGCAGTCCCCTCCCCCACCTGCACCTGCTGAGCCGAATGCGAAGTAGAGGCCGCAACGCAACAGGAAGCTACCCCCAGCTCTCGATGACCACCACGTCTTGCCCATCATGAAGAAGCCTCGTGTCGTCAAGTTCAAGGTCATTGCGGTGCATCCTTCAGAAGTTGTTGTCGGTCTTGATGTCCTCCTCGACAACAACTTCTGAAGGATGCACCGCAATGATGGGCAAGACATTGCGGTGCATCCGCCAGGTCGAGGAGGACATCAAGGCCGTCGATAGGTGGATGTCTAGGTGTGTTTCCATCTTGGTCTCATCCTTCTTCGTTTTGATTACGGGTAAACCGTGTATACGTTTGTTCACTACGGATTATGTACATAGGGGGAGAATCACACTGACTGTGGCACAGGGGATGACAATTACCTAGGGATTCTATGAGATCGTTAGGAGCCCGGCGTTCTTGCTATCTACTGAGGTATGCCTTCTTTTGATACAAGTGCATCATGTCATCCTATATGCATTCCTTAAACTTGCATTGTCACATCTATATCCATTGCTTTGTCTAGCAGCACATGGAGCATGCATTGTGTATCTAACGGGAGAAAGTGAAGAGAAACGAAGCGCAGTTCAAAGAGTTTGTCGTTATGGATAGATTTTGGCCTATCCTAACGGAGACAAAGTGGGCGGCACACAAGACAATGACAAGCGACTACAAGGTAGGGAAGAATATGCTAGCTTGCCTCGACCTGGCGGCCCCCGGGTTTATGGGGAAGAGTTGGACAGAGGCGAACTACATTCTCGCCCCCGTAAACCTCCGGAAGAAGCATTGGGTGTCCATGGAGGTATGTCTCAATGAGTGGACGGTGAAGTTGTATGATTCCGATGTTCATTTTTTTCGCGACCGCCAACTTGCGAATGAGATGCGGTTCGTTACAGATTTCCTACCGCACATTATCACTACTTACCCAAAGCTCGCCCTTCGCTTTCCCGAGAAGGCTACCTGCCCCATGAAGCGGACCCGCTTCGAGAATGTCCCTCAACAGGGGCAAGTGTAAGCTCTTGAATCTACTTTGCTTTCAATCTTCCTTTCGGTGATGAACTACTTCTCTTACTCAATCTCGGTTTTGTGCACAGGGGAGACCGTGAGCCTTACTCGCTCAGGTTCATCCAATTGCGTGTTGAGGGCGTCACTGATTACTCGCTCAGGTTCCTGCCTCCTCCCACCCCAACTCGTACTCCCCTAGCGAGGGTGAACAATTGATGGATGTTGTCATCAGCTGGTGTTGTTTTGTACTGAACGATATGTAGACTTATGCTGGTTAGGAAATGTAGTTTTTCGTAGTGTTTGGTTGACTTGATAAACTTGCAATCATTTCCACCTTTTGGGACCTTGTGTTTGTTGACTACATATGTGTGTTTTGGAGACTTGGTTATGTTTATTATGGATGAATGGTTTTTGTACATTGACTAGCTTGGGTAATGGTCATTGTTAGTATGCTAGGAAGTTTCTGAGTTATATAAAACATGGTAGGGGATTGCCTTTTATTGGCTTAGTGCTTAATGATATTGGCTAGAGAAAATTATACACTGGCTAGTAAGGAAAAAACCCCGTACACATGTGTTTTGCATCTTCGGCAAACTGAACGCCTAATTATGTACAAAATAAACGACCAAATCCCCCAAGTCTCCTTGATTTACATGCATACTACCAAAATACTACCTTCGCCTACCCAAAAGATGTGGCATCCCACTAGACCTTCATATCATCGCCTATCCACGTCACGCTTCCTTATGTCCTCCAACGCTTCCAGCAAAGGAACTCCTTACGAGACAGGTACCTACCTGTCTTCGGTCTCCCAAGCCTTCTCTTCACAGGTGGAGGTAGTAACCGGATCTGCGCTATCCGTTGGAGAGGATCCCAAGTGTCCGTGGGGGGGGGGGGGGGGGGGGACGGAGTACACCACTCCATCGTAGCACACGTGCCACGCTGCTACCCTGTTGTAGTCATGCACTAGTGAGTACACATCGAGGCCTCAAGCCTTAGCCACGACAACGGCATGACAACAGGGGTATTGATCTATGTTGAAGTGTCGGCATGTGCATCATCGTGCACTGAGGTTAAGGATCCACTTCGTCGTTCCGTTCATGACCTCAAACTCGTGATCGCTCAAGGGCCTCGCGACCATGCATATGGAGGCATTATAGCTAGACATGATGGCCTTGGCAACGCAATCACTTACAACCTTCTCGGGCGTGCCACCACTAGTAGAAAAAACATCTTTTAGCCTGGGCGTAAAGTTAAATATATCCCGGATATAATCAAAATATGGTCTGGGCAACACATAGGTGTGATAATAGGTATATAGCCCGAACATAAAAAAACACTCCCAGGCTATTAGAGCTTGGTAATTTTGGCGCTGGAAAAATGACAGACTTTAGAGCCCGGATGTTAAATAAAATCCGGGCTATTAGGTGCTCAAAATAGCCCTGATTTTCAACTACGGGCTATTTCTTCGTAAAAAAGCCCACTGAAGCACACCCTAATAGTCCGGACCGTTTTATATCCAGGCTATTTGATCCATAACAGCCATACAAATTGATTATATAGTCCGGAGCCTATGATACCCTCTAGGCTATTTTGTCTGTCATTCTACCCATAAAACAACGTTATATATCCCGGAGTTAATGAGTTACGGGCTATTTATTGTTGCAGGAGGAAATCGAGATTGCAAATAAAATATAAATAAAGTAAAGCAAACCAGATTCTGTCCCTTGCAAATGATTACAAGACTTCCTCCGGATGTAGCAGCGGGAAGTCAGGATCGATCCTCGAGGAAGCGTGTCAGCGGATCCTAGGCAGCGAAAGAACCTGACGGGAAGAAATCGACTTCAGGGTGCTCGACCTCGACTAGGGTTAGTCGACAGGGGCCAGGCAAGTCGAATCTGATCAAGCAGCAACTACTGGACTTGGTCGATTTCGAAGAAGTAACTCGATGTCGAGGAACTTTTGGTCGAAATGGAGTTATCTTGTCGAGATCGAGGAACCTGCAGAGACACAAGCGACGACGATCTTTGCTTGATCGAAAGTAAGAAGTCGCCGTCGACCAGTTTGGTCGAAATCGAGTAAGAACAGAAACTAACGAATGCAAAACTTCGAACTTTAAACAATATATGAAAAAGACTTCCAAGATCGGGGTTTGCAACAACGATAACCAAACATGCATAAGGCAAGATAAATAATGATAATCATGCAAATTGCATCGAAGGATCAAGCTTTCGCCTTTCCCAACAATTAAGAAACCTTTTCAAGAAACCCTAATTGTATCTACTGATTTTATGTTGACAATCCAAGTTGTTAGCATGGATCTCCATTGAATGGGTAATAAACACATAAAAGGTAGTAGATGCTCAAAACATGATAAAGGTCGGATCTTTACCTCAAACACGCCTGACTATCGTCGGGCTCGCCCCAACCCTAGAAGTGGGTGGACTACTCGCTCTTCATCGCAAGAAAGCTCATCAATAATAAAAGGAAATAACTAAATTGCATTAAAATAAACCAATGCTTACAACCGATCGAAGCCAAATTGCTTTCGCTCTCTTGCTCTTACTCGGCCTCCACTCTCTCTCTCTCTCTCTACTTTCCTACTTCTCCTTCTTAAATTGAATGCTTAGAAATCAGCCCCATGGGCTTTATTTATAGCCTTCCAATCCTTGCTAATCAAGGAAGGAATATCCATCTAATTACTAATGATAAAACTCTAGATAAAAGGAAATAAATCTAAATAAGTAAAACTAGACAAATCCTAGGGTAATTAATTGTTCAACCCATAGGATAGATAAAAATATGAAAAGATAAAAAATATCTAAATCTTCATGTGTTGGAAATCTCGTCTTGATAATATCGCCATTGGATTCGGGATAGAACTTTAACAAGATTCGATCTAGCTCGAAGTCGGCTATTGTGGGTCAACTCGATATCGAGTAACTTCCTCGATATCGATGAAAAATTTCTCCGTCTTCAGCTCAGCTACTCGATTCCGGCTCCAGAAGGGAAATCGACTTGATGTTTACTCGATATCGACAAGGCTTAGTCGATATCGACTTGAATCTTCTTGGCTCAGCATCCTTGTCGATTTTTGGGACTCCAGCTCGATTTGGTCTTGGTCGACTTCGACCAATTTGTTCGATGTCGAGGAAATGTGACAGCTCTCAGCTTTCTACTCTGTTCTTGAAACGCACTTTCCCGAGTCCTCGTTCGTCAAATTGACGCATATGACCATGCATTGGAAAGCTCTTTTCGAGGGCTACAATCTCATGAAGACACCAGAACTTAGCTCAGAATGAGGAATGGCAAAAAATGGCCTTTTCTCTAGTTGCACCATCCTTAGCCTCTCCATGAGTTTCCTTTAAGCTCCAAAGTGCGTCCGATTTCTGCGAAATTAAACAGAAACTAGTGTAGACTCCATAATTTGGCAAATAAGTGTAAACAACATAGATTATGTACTATTCTAACCCAAATGTATGAAATGCATGCATAAATCGATATGAAAGTAAGTATAAAACATGGCACAAAACATGGACATCAAATCACCCCATACTTAAGCTTGCTTGTCCCCAACCAATAACTTGGATGGTCATTTAGGGGAAGAATTAAAAACTCTCAACATCATGGATTCATTCTTATATGTCCCTACATGTGCAATCAAAAGCAACATCTACTCACAAAAGGAGGTTTATGCAAAAACAATTCATGTGACAAAGCATTAATAATCAAGGGGACTTCAATTAAGCTCAACAAGGAGTAGATTGGTAAAAGGCTAAAGGTGGGCAATTTTTGGCAATGTGGTGCTAATGATCCGGGGAAATGGAGTATTTCCAAACTTTATCTACCACATTCCTTCTTCATAAGATTCATCACCTTTCATATTGCTTTTATCAATAATAATGATTTTACCTCTCTAACCTCAACACTACCTTCTCACGAGTCGCAAACATGGGTGTCATGAATGGCCCCGGATACTTAGTGCTTTGGACTCCTCACCTGTGTGTCCCATCTCACTGAACTATTATCTCAGCAAGCAGGGTCGATCTACCTTTATCTCCTGAGGTGATCGGATTTTTTCTCACTCATTAAATTTACCATATATTTCAAACATTCCTACCAAACTCCAATAATGATAACAACAACACAAATACCATATAATATCTCCATAATGTAACATCATTCTCAACATAATCCCCGGATAGGGTAAAGAATGGAAATATTTAGAACATGTGGAGCATAATATGAAATAAGGCATAATATAGATTTTGTGATGGATAAGCATAGGTAAAGGCTAGGATATAACAATATGAGCATTATATGAAAATATAAAGTCCTTCATCCTCTTATCATGCAACATGTCAAAAGAAACTTCAAATTTTACCTCCTTTCATGGTTTTCAATAAAAATATGCATTTCATTGTGACTTCCCTTTACTAGGCAATTTCATGCTATATCTCTAATGAATCCAATTTTGCATCGTCGAGTTTAATATAAGCTTCCATGAATCTATTTCTTTGAACAATTTACAAGCTTTGGGAGACGTCTCATAAACTTTGAGTTTAGCAATTATGCAAAAAATTTAAAATTTTAGTCAAAATTCACCCATGTTAAACCAAAAACAAGAATAAAACATATAATAATGATAATAAGCTCTTCCCCCACCCCATACTTAAAATATACCGTGTCCCCACTATATAAAATCAATATAAAACAAGGGTAAAGGAAGGAACTCACCGAATAATGCGTCGAGGAAGCAAAACAGGGACTGTTGAGTAACAGAGTGCTGGTCGACATCGAGTAATTTGGTCGATGTCGAGGAAAGTGGCAGCGTCGAGTGGAATGGTGAAGTCGAGGAAGCTCCTGGCTTGGTCGACGTCGAGTTGGCCTACTCGATGTCGAGTAGTTCTGGGTTGCTCCTCTTGGTCGATTTCGACTGGCCTAGTCGATTTCGACTGTTCTGTCAGGGACTTCCTCTTCCACTCTTTTCGATCCTTTTATGCTTCTCGACCTATAAAAATGTTAGATTTTGGCAAAGACAAGACCTTCCACATGAAGAATTCAAAACTAAAAACATAAACAAACAAAACCAAAACCAAAAGTCTCAAAGTCCCAAAATTCAAAAGTTTTATGTACATGCTCTAGATTTTATAGTCGCTAGGCCGACTTCTCCGATTGCTCCTTAAGAACCCTCAATGTAGGGCCCCCTTGTGCTTGGCCCTTCTCCTGGATCATCTAGGTCGTGATTGTAGTATGCAAGCTCCGCTGATAGGTGGTCGCTTGCATAGTCTCCCTTCGTTTCCTTCTTTTTCTTTCCAGCTCTCATTCTTCATAGATTAGCTCGCCACGGGGCCTTACCTCCCCTTAAATTATTCATATTTTTCTTAATGGACTGAGAAGGAGTCGAAATCATACCTGAACTTACCTTTTCGGGCCCAAAACAGAAATCTTCGGGCTTAGGGTTGATCGACGTCGAGTACAGGGACCCCATACTTAGGCTCTTGGCAAGTAGGGTGCTCAACAGAGGAAATCGACCTCGAGAAAGTTTGGTCGAAGTCGAGTTGCTTGGTCAACATCGAGGAATCTTGGTCGATGTCGAGCAGATTTCTGGTGTTTTCCTCCATTGTTTGCTCGATCACGTGGTTGCTGATGCTCTTCACCTCTAGCCATGAAACTTCCTCTTTTGTAGGGCCAAAAGAGAAATCTAAGATCTCGTTGCCTATGGTGAAGGTGAGCAATCGCTTCTTTACACTGATTTTAGCATCTGTAGTAGCTAGGAATGGTCTACCAAGAATAATAGGGCTAGTAGGATCTTCAGCACAATCTATAATAAGGAAATCAGTGGGGACATAGAAATTTTCGCCAGATTGATAAGGGCATGATACTTACGCTTGCTCCTAAATCACACAAGGCATCATAGTTAAATTTTCCAAATCCCACATTAATGGAAAACTTACCAGGGTCAGGTCTCTTCTCAAGGAAGTCCATTCTTTTGCATTCGCCGGTGATCTCTAAGATGGATCGCTTGTTGCTAAGGGTTTTCTTAAGGAACTTGACATATGCAGACATCTCTTGAAGAGCTTCTGTAAAAGGAATTGAAACATTCAGTTCTTGATGCATCTTAACAAACCTTTTAAACCTACCTGCAGTGGGATCTTTCAGCGCTTTGGAAGGGAAAGGAAGGGTCTTTTTCTGTTTCGGAGCCAGAACAAATGTCGGAGTTGTTGCAGCGTCGTCGACTTCGACGTGATTCTCCTCGACGTCGACTAGATTTTCCTTGACATCGAGTTGTGTAGTTGATTTCGAGTTGGAGAGCTGTGCAGACGAATCCTGGCCATGCTCTTTCTCGACTTCGAGTTGATTTTGCTCAACATCGACCAAATTTTGGTCGACATCGACTTGTTGTTGGTCGTTGTCGAGTTCTTTCTTAGCTTTGTCCTGCTTCTTTCCAACCTCTGGCTCGCGTAGTTGTTGCCCGCTCCTGAGCTTTACAGCTGCGACGTGTCCGGTCTTCCCCTTAGGATTTGGCTTTGTGTGCCTAGGGAGTTGCCCGGTTGTTCGTGGGATTTGTGCTGCAAATTGACCAATCTGGGTCTCAATGTTCTTCTTCCAGATGTCCGGTTCTCCAAATCTTGTATTGATGTGTTGGAGCTGATTATTGATGACGCTACTGACTTGCTTGCTTTCTGCTTGATTCCAGCGCATCTCATCGAGGATCATCTGTAGATCATCCTTCCATTGATCCATTTCTGGATGTCCTGGAGCTCTGTATGGCGGGGGGGTCCTAGGGGCACCTTGGTTCCACTGTGGTTGCTGAAACCTTTGATCACCCATGTAGCGATTAGGACCCTCTGTGTAAGCTACTTCCTTGTGGGTTTCTGCCATCCTGACTTGGTCCGTGTGTGGGCACTCAGTAGTGGTGTGCCGCTGTGAGCCACATTCGATGCAGGGCTTGTTGACAGAAAGATATTTGACTTGCTTGAGGAGCTTGCGATTCTGATCTCTGTAGTACTGCTCCTTGACATCTGGGTTAATCTCTTTAGAAGGCTCATAGAGGGGAATGGATGGGGTTGGCCTGGCATAGGTATTCTCATCATAGTTTGTCGGAGTCCCATACTTATTGTCGTAGTTGGTAAGCTTGTCGAGGGTAGCCCATGCGTCAGCTGGTGGCATTGTCAAATACTCATAATGAGTATACCGGTTGATCATATCCTTAGCGACCAGATCAAGAGAATTGAAGAAGATCTCCTGAACGACATAGAGTGGATGTCCATGTTTAGGGCAGGATCGCAGTAGATCCTTATATCGTTCCCATGCTTTTGCTAACGGCTTCCCAGGCTTCTGCTTGAAAGCTATAATCTTCTAGCGAAGGAGCGCTGTCTTGGAAGGAGGAAAGAATTTGTTGAGAAATTCCTGTCTTACTTCATCCCATGTTGTGAGGGATCGTGGAGGGAGACCTTCAAGCCACTTCAATGCTGGACCGGCCAGGGACCAACGAAAAGCCTTCATCATGACATATTCCAAAGTGGTACCTTCATCAAGAGTATGACATATGTCAGAAAAGTTGGTAATATGTTGAAGAGGACATTCATTAAATCTTCCATAAAAAGCATTATTTTTAATCTCAATCAGGAAAAGAGTGCGAATTTCAAAATTATTTTCAAGGATTAGAATAGCCAATTCAGGCACGACGAGAGTCGGGTGCATGTAATCCTCTGTAGTGGTAGGGTATTGGGCAAGCTCAGCTTCTGCTTGCCTTCTTCTCTATGCTTCATGTGTAGTGCATGCTCTCTCAACGACGAGAGCAGTATCCTTGGCTTCTTTCTCAGCTCGAAGCCTCTCTATCAGTTGGGCTTGTGTTTCTGCAGCCATCATTGATCTCTTTAGTCTAGAGTGGACGTGTATAAGGCGTTCCGGATCGTCTAAGCCGTCAAACTCAGGTGGTTTACCAGAACGGCGCATACACCTGCAAAGTAACTCAAGGAAAATGTGAGTTCTAACTACCTAAGGCGCGAATGATTGCTTCCCCGGCAACGGCGCCAATTTGTTGTAGGAGGAAATCGAGATTGCAAATAAAATATAAATAAAGTAAAGCAAACCAGATTCCGTCCCTTGCAAATGATTACAAGACTTCCTCCCGTTATAGCAGCGGGAAGTCAGGATCGATCCTCGAGGATGCATGTCAGCGGATCCTAGGCAGCGGAAGAACCTCACGGGCAGAAATCGACTTTAGGGTGCTCGACCTCATATAGGGTTAGTCGACAGGGGCCAGGCAAGTCGAATCTGATCAAGCAGTAACTACTGGGCTTGGTCGATTTCGGGGAAGTAACTCGATGTCGAGGAATTTTTGGTCGAAATGGAGTTGTTTTGTCGAGATCGAGGAACTTGCAGAGACACAAGCAACGACGATCTTTGCTTGATCGAAAGTGAGAAGTCGACATCGACCAGTTTGGTCGAAATCGAGGAAAAAACAGAAACTAACGAATGCAAAACTTCGAACTTTAAACAATATATGAAAAAGACTTCCAAGATCGGGGGTTGCAACAACGATAACCAAACATGCATAAGGCAAGATAAATAACGATAATCATGCAAATTGCATCGAAAGATCAAGCTTTCGCCTTTCCCAACAATTAAGAAACCTTTTCAAGAAACCCTAATTGTATCTACTGATTTTATGTTTACAATCCAAGTTGTTAGCATGGATCTCCATTGACTGGGTAATAAACACATAAAAGGTAGTAGATGCTCAAAACATGATAAAGGTCGGATCTTTACCTCAAACACGCATGGCAATCGTCGGGCTCGCCCCAACCCTAGAAGTGGGTGGACTACTCGCTCTTCATCGCAAGGAAACTCATCAATAATAAAAGGAAATAACTAAATTGCATTAAAATTAACCAAGGCTTACAACCGATCGAAGCCAAATTGCTTTCGCTCTCTTGCTCCTACTCGACCTCCACTCTCTCTCTCTCTACTTTCCTACTTCTCCTTCTGAAATTGAATGCTTAGAAATCAGCTCCATGGGCTTTATTTATAGGCTTTCAATCCTTTCTAATCAATGAATGAATTTCTATCTAATTACTAAAGATAAAACTCTAGATAAAAGGAAATAAATCTAAATAAGTAAAACTAGATAAATCCTAGGGTAATTAATTGTTCAACCCATAAGATAGATAAAAAGATGAAAAGATAAAAAAAATATCTAAATCTTCATGTGTTGGAAATCTCGTCTTGAAAATATCTCCATTGGATTCGGGATAGAACCTTAACAAGACTCGGACTAGCTCGAAGTCGGCTACTGTACGTCAACTTGATATCGAGTAACTTCCTCGATATCGATCAAAAATTTCTCCGTCTTCAGCTCAGCTACTCGATTCCGGCTCCAGGAGGGAAATCGACTGGATGTTTACTTGATATCGACAAGGCTTAGTGGATATCGACTTGAATCTTCTTGGCTCAGCATCCTTGTCGATTTCTATGACTCCAGCTCGATTTGGGCTTGGTCGACTTCGACCAATTTGGTCGATGTCGAGCAAATGTGATAGCTCTCAGCTTGTTGCTCTGTTCTTGAAACGCACTTTCCCGAGTCCTCGTTCGTCGGATTGACGCATATGACCATGCCTTGGAAAGCTCTTTTCGAGGGATACAACTCTCATGAAGACACCAGAACTTGACTCAAAATGATGAATGGCGAAAAATGGTCTTTTCTCCAGCTGCACCATCCTTAGCTTCTCCATGAGTTTCCTTTAAGCTCCAAAGTGCGTCCGATTTTTGCGAAATTAAACAGAAACTAGTGTAGACTCCATAATTTGGAAAATAAGTGTAAACTACATAGATTATGTACTATTCTAACCCAAATGTATGAAATGCATGCATAAATCGATATGAAAGTAAGTATAAAACATGGCACAAAACATGGACATCATTTATTAATATCATTATTATTTTAAAATAACCATTTTATTGTATTATTATCCCACCTGTACATTGCATTATACATGCCCTTCACCTCATTTCAAATTGGCCACACTCAACATTAATCAGATTCCAGATAAAGCACTTTGCACACACACTCAAATACATATTATACCAAAAACTAAGATTTCATCCGAACAAAAAAGGTTACAAATCATCCACAAAAAGAGTATATGAGTTTCATTATGTAATCCAAAAACAAGTGCATAATATTAACTCTAAAAAGGACTTAAACTACCACAAAACTGTTATAAGCAAAATGGCACACAACCTTTGCTTTAGAACACTGAATTTCATCCTTGCCACGCCTCTCACTTCTTATACCGACTTGGAAATTGTTTGTCCATACACAACCAAAACTATAGCATGAGCCAAAAAGTATGGAGTAACTAAGAATAATGTCTTGCCCAAAAACAAAAGTGCATCAAATAACATGAAGTAATGAACCACTATTCTAGCCCAAAGCTTTAATAACAAGCTTAAAGGACAAAGCTTGTTTATTAGTGAAATGAATCCAATTCGAGATTTATTATTTGCTATGACATGTCTCTAATTGCTTAACAAGCCCTTATCTATCATGGATTCAAGGCTAGTGTTATTTAATTCCTAATCTGATGTCAATATGACAACTAATAAAAAGTAAGAACACTAACTGCATAAGAGAAAAGCACGTTAGGAACTCAAAGAGGAAAGTGCAAGATAAGTTAAGCTTAAAATAGAACAAAACACAAATGCAAGTGAGGATAAATAGACTTAAATGTTTCACGCAAGAAAAATGCATAAATGAATTCAGTGTTCTTGACTTAGTACCTTTTTAAGTGTTCATAATTCTTTTCAAAAGCAGAATGCAGGTGAGGACGCCCTTCCAGTCAGAATTTAGCTTCCCCTTCATTCTATTTTTCTTCAAAGCGTGAAGAAAAATAAATGATATTAACATTAGAGAACAAAAATACCTTAAATGTTGTAGCCATGAACTTGAAAGGCACCTTAAATTGAAGCTAAAATGTGACTGTGGACTACCTTGGCACTACTTTTATCACAATGGATAGCTTTCCTTGAAACTAGAAGCGATTTCCTACAAATAACCATTTTGAAGAAACAATGGTGTTGCATCAGAGGCATTCAAGGAATACTTTGAACAAATAAATCAATTAATATTCAGAAAATCACCAACCTCACAACTTGATTAGTAGTCTAGCCTTTACACCTAAAAATAAATGATAGTAATATTAGAGAAACAAAACAGTAACCACTGGAAAAAAAGCATATCATACTTAAACAACTAAATGGAACATATACATGCATATACCTAGCATTCATACTTTTGAAATCTTGAGCCTTTGGCTTCTGGAAACTTAAGATGGCCCTTGTAGATATGTTATAACCTATTGTAATACTCAATTATTAATTTTGTGCCATAACAAAACCAGAGCAAGTAAAGAATCATTTTTTACCTTAACCAGAAGAATGAGAAATATTGACATCATGAGTTGTTCTCTATTCTTTTTCCTATGGACAACAACAAATTGGATATAGGAATCATCTCTTTTCATCTTAATTCTCTGCTTCCCTCGGCATCCTTGAAAATGATATGTTTCATTTCAAGGGTTATAATTTTACTTTCGAGTGGGTGTATGCCATCGTTGCAGCAAGTAGGATTACCTAATTCAAATCTCCCCAAAGTAAAATATGCTACTAATAAAGTGGTGTGTATCAGAAAAAGTAGGATGTATTTAAAATCATCATGATGCTTCAAGATAGTCTAGAAATCAATTTATGTTTTAAGTTTTGAGATTGAAAACAAAAAGTATTGGAAACAGTAGTCTTTTTTAAGTTTCATAAGGACAAAGTTGTTTAAACTTTAAAGGATGCAGGAAATACCAGATTTTTTTCGTCTCTTACACTCTTACGAATGTCATAACAGCAAATTATAAGATATTGGATAAATGGGTACTAATCTTGCTAGGCTATAGAAACAGTCTCAAGAATGCAAGATGTTCTTACCACAAAAGATTGTCTCAATAAAGCTCGGGATTTTTTTCTTTCGAACGAGGGCAACACGGTTGAATCACTACAAACAAAACATGGTATTAGGCAGATTAATTATCAGTAACAAGAATTAAATAACCTATGGATTTAAAGAAAACCAGACACTATATTAACATTGCATTAAAAAAAAAAACTAAAACTCAGACCAAAATTTCCTTTACCATTGACCTCACAAATAAAGCCTGAAACAGTGGTGTAAGGGAGCCCACAAAAAACTTAGGCTAGTTTAGGGTCACAACTTGTATTATGATAATGACGAGCATCCTCAAAGAACAACGCCAGCTTTGTTTTCACAACATTATGTATAGCACGAGCGATTTCAACAAGGTTGGCCTAAAGAAAGAAGTTTCTAGGTTTGCAGTACAAAACAAGCCTCCTGTCTGAATAATGACATATACCAGACCGACACATCCTATTGCCTTCCTCAGCAAATGCAATCACAAAATTCAGCATTGGTTATATATACCCACCTACTAAACTCAAGGACATTCAGAATCACAAATTTTTTTTGGATTTCAACTCATATATACGGGTACATGGAAACCAAAATTGCAAACTTCGAATAGGCGGATACACACTTGTAGAAGAAATAAATACCAATAGCTTAGTATATATAAATGTCATTCAAAACCAAATCTTTTACTTGGACAAAAGTACTTGGACATCTCCAAAAGTACTTATTAACACATTTGCTTTAAAGGTGGTTTTTGTGATCATATCTTAAACTAAATAATCCATGAATCAAGATTCTGTTTGAATTGCCAAATATACTCTTAATTTTGGAATGCAATTGTCAAATATAATAGTTTTGAATCTATTCTACAAAATGATTTATTTTCTTTGTTGAACTGACAAATAGGATATAGCTTATATCACCTTAAACTTGCTAAAATTTCCTGACTTCAACAAAGGTAAGAAAATAAGGCACATTAGTTGACTTGAATCTTATAGCTGCCGTGATATTATTGATATAGCCAAGCTTCTGCCTACCTTTGGAACTTTCTTCTCGTCCTCACTGCTTCTTCTTTGTTCTAACCGGAACTAAAAAGCAAAATGTGAGGATAGAGAACGAAAATGGTACAACAGTGGAGAGAAGCATCAACTTCGACGGTGGTTTTTTTTCCTAATAAATGCAAAATAAGGTACTGTAATGAACATGAAAAAATCTAGTAGCAATAATCAAAGTTGCACAAGATCAGAGATATGAAATTCATTGTAGAATGTAATGAAGAGGCAGAAATTAGGGCACAAAGGAGAACGACTTACCGGGGAGACGAAGGGAAAGCGAGAGAAATGAAGGGAGAAGAGAGGGTGAGAGGCGAAGACGTCTGAACTTGGGGTGGTGGAGAGGTGGCGACACCGGCGATGTGGTGGCCGGGAGTTGTTGAATATGGCAAGACCACGACGATGTGGTGGCGACGATGGCGATGCGGTGGGAAATGTGGTGGCGACGACGGAGATTTGGGTGGGAGGTGGCGACGAATGAGATGTGGTGGGAGGTGGGGACAACGACGATGTGGTGAGAGGTGGCGACGACGGCCATGGACAATCGGTTATTTTTTAAATTTAGGTCCACCTGTTGTGCCCACCCATCTCCTTTTATATTCCCTCTGCAACCCGCCTTACTCCCCATGTTGTTTCCCTCCAATTTGGCTTGGCGAGAACTTTTCTTTGTGAAAAGTGGACCATCTCTCTCTTCTAGCATTAAATGCTTGTCATTTCAACCCCTCTCACACTCTCTCCCTCTCCACAACCCGTCACTGTCACCCTCTGCAACTCCTTCATTTTTTAATTTTTTTTGCCCAAATTAACACACTCCCTCCTCTAGATTTTCGACACATGTCCTACCCCACTCCCACCTTTTTCATGTTCAAGCTTAGTTGCAACATGCAACCGAATGGAACAAATTTGCAAAAGTACCATTTTGTCAACTCCTTATGTGCCTGCGCAGAATGGGAGGGTGGAGCATAAACACCGACATCTAGTAGAGACGGCTAAAGCTCTTAGGATCAATACTGGGCTTCCACTTATGTTTTGGGGTGAGTGTTTGCTCACTACAACCTACCTCACCAACATCATGCCATCTTCTGTTTTGGGTTGGAAATCACCCTATGAAGCCTTGTTTTTGCATCCTCCTAATTACACCTCCTTACAGGTCATGGGCTGTTTATGCTTTGCTTTGATTTCTAAGGCACATAGGCAGAATTTTGAGCCAACTTTCGCAAATGTGTTTTCTTAGGCTACCCGGTTGGTCAAAAGGCATTTAAAGTATATGACTTTCTTGACCATAAGGTGTTTGTCAGTAGACATATCACCTTTTATGAAACTGTTTTTCCATTCAAAGACTCACCCTCTGTTTCTCAAGAATCGATTCCTTTGTCACTTCCTATAGTGACGTTTGGCAGTGATGATCATAGTTGTTCTATTCCCTTTCATTCCCCTGCCCATGACCTGCATGAACATTATTCATCACCTGCACTTGAGTCTAGTACTTCTACTTTGCGAGATAGCTCTGTTTTGGATGCATTAGGGGAACAGGTGAGTGATAGTGACAATGCTTCATCCTCAGTTATTGTGCCTGCAATGGGGATTCAAAATCCTCCACCCATGCAGATTGTCAGACTGGTTAAATTTGATGATTTTGTTGGTGCAAATCCACCTAGATGTACTCGGTTAGTGTCTCCATCAGAGTCTCTATCTCAAGCTTTCTCTGTGATTAGTTGGATTGATCGCAGTCATCACTCTGAGCACTTTGTTAATTCCTTATGCAAAGTTCTTGTTGTTCATGAACCTACTTCTTTCCTTCAAGCCCAGAAAGATCCGTCTTGTGTTGCTTCTATGGATACTGAAATTCAAGCTCTAGAGCACAATCATACCTAGGACTTGGTTCCTCTTCCTCATGGCCATACTGCAATTGGATCCAAGTGGGTCTACAAAGTTAGATATATTCAGAATGGTGAGGTTGAGAGGTTTAAAGCACGATTAGTGGCCAAAGGTTACAATCAAGTTAAGGATCGGGATTACAAGCATATGTTTTTTCTCTAGTGGCCAAGTTTGCAACAGTTAGAACACTGATTGCTTTGGCATCGTGCAAGGGATGGAATTTACACCAATTGGACATTAATAACGCCTTTTTACATGGATACCTTGATGAAGAGGTGTACAAGGTGCCTCCTCTTGGGTATAGTAAAGCTCAGCCTGGTCAAGTATGTCGTCTCCGGCGGTCACTTTATGGCCTCAAACAGGCGAGTCGCCTGTGGAATGTTGAGCTAACTCGACATCTAGTGAGTCTGGGATTTGTACAATCTCATCATGATTACTCCTTGTTTACTAGAGTTTCTGGGAACTGATTGATGTGTCTTTGATTTACATCGATGATATGTTGCTTTCTGGTGATGATGAGAAAGGCATTGCATATCTTAATTCTTCCCCTTGCACAATACCTTCATAATTAAGGACATGGGCTTGGCTCAATTCTTTTTAGGCATGGAAATAAGTTGATCTCCTACTGTGATTCTTTTGAATTAGAGAAAATACGTAGTGGATCTTCTTCAAGATGCTGGGTTTGCCAACTGCAAACCGACCTCTTCTCCTATGCAAAGGAATTTGCATTTAAGTGTTGATTCAGGGAGTGAAATCTTTGATCTAGAGACTTACAAACGTCTTGTAGGGAGGTTGTTGTTCCTCACAATGACTCGAGCGGATATCTCCTACATAGTTCAACAATTGTCCCATTTTTTAGCTTCTCCTCGAGTTCCTCATATGGATGTCGTGAGGTACCTGCTGCGATATCTTAATGGGACAATCAACTACTCATTGTTCTATCCAAGTAACTCAGCACTCATGATTCGAGCTTACTCTGATGCAGATTGAGTAAGTCTCTCACAGGTTACTGCGTTTTCCTTGGGGATTCTATAGTTTCTTGGACAACTAAAAAGCAGAAGACCGTCTCTGAATCGTCCACTAAAGCTCAATATCGCAGCATATCAATGACAGGGAGTGAGCTTGTGTGGTTGGCTGGGTTGCTAGAAGATCTTCGTGTCCCGGTTTCTCTTCTAATTCCCCTTTGTTGTGACAACAAGGCAGCTCAACATCTGGATACTAACCCGGTTTTCCACGAAAGAACCAAACATCTCGGCATTGATTGCCATTTTGTTAGAGATCTGGTTCAAGAAGGGTTTACGTCGACTCTTCATTTGTCTTCTCAGCTACAAATTGCAGACCTCTTGACAAAACCATTGGGTGCCCAACATCATCTCATTCTACATTGCAAGATGGGCTTGGTGTTCCACCCTTCACGCCCATCTCGAGGGGGGGGGGGGGGGGGTAGAGTATATGAGTTATGGTCAGTTAGAGATTATAGTTCTAATAAAGTGGAGAAGTGTATTATTTAGTTGTCGAAGTGTAACCGATTCTCTACTATAAATAGGCCTTGTTGTAGATACTGAATAAGTGATCAATAATACACAATCTTACAGGAGAAGTTCTCTAACTCACTCTGCTCTCTCTATCTCTCTCCTGTGTTCAGGTATGTGTTCTTGCCCACTCCGTGATGGAAGTTGATCATATCTGAGATCACTTGTGTAATCTCGGTTCATAGGCTCCTGTTGACAATACTGTAAAAATATTATCGAATAATAAGAGATCCCTTTATCATCCAAAATGTTTCCACTATGTAAAAAAAATTGACGATAGCCAATTAATGATCAACACCTTCACCAACAGTCTCAACAACTCTTCCGCCAACATTTCTCTCTTATCCTTATTAGTTAATGAAGGCTTTGACCGATCGAATCAAAGGAGTCGTTTACAATACATACTATATACACAATTAATATATTATTAATATTAATGGTGTTGTTAAAAGGACCCAGCCCTCGCTATAAGTTAGTGGTGAATGTTGAAATTAGTGTCTCGAAGGGGCAGTTTAATTTGGATGTAGTATAACATTACTTTATGTGTTAGATCCGATATTATCCTTAATTATTTCGGATATAAATTCACATTAAAAAGATATATTTATACTCTATATATTTATATTAACATGTTTATAAAATTTTATAATTAAAGCATACAGAATATGTTCTATAAAAATAAATAAATATTTTCTGAAATAATAAATATTTTAATTATTTATAATTTTTAACAATAATTTTTTATAATAAAATTTTATAAGCATATTAATATAAGTCTATTGAATATAAATATAATTTTTTATAATTTATTTTAATGTGAATTTATATCCATAATAATTAAGTATAACAACATTTGTATTACCTGGTATCCGGACTTATCTAAACAAGATTTGGTTACGGGCAGTGGTTCCTAAGAGGTCATGGGTTCAAATTTCATTCCTTCACCTTTTGCACTCTTTTTAATTCCTACTAAATTTTCTTACTATAAATGTCATATTTAAATCAATTTTGATATTTTTCTTTTAATATTTTCACAAGATATATAATTCATTATGTCACATATATATTTTCAAAAAATCTTCAAATTTTTATTCATATAAAATTTCTTTACTATTAATGTCATATTTAAACCACCATTTATGAGGTTTTTTGTCATACTTTTCAAATCCTATCATTTTTTTTCATTTACAAATGACAAATTCTTTTAAAAAATTATAATTTTCTTTCAATATTAAAAAAAATCTTAATCAAGTATACACACATAGATATTATTAAATATCATATTTATATCATATTTATATACCATAATTTATGGTTTTCATTTCAATATACCATATTCAGGGTTTTCTTTCAATATATTTTTAAAAAATTTCTTTATTATATATATCGAGAAAAAAAAATTTCCAACGCAAAATTCCACTCCCCCTCCAGCAATTTCTGCGACCGCCACTTGTCATGGGTCCATTTTGGTGCTTTACATTTGTTTACCTCCAATAATGCATCAATCACCTACCTATTGAATTTTGACAATTCAAATTGGATGGCTAAGACAAAGCAGCTAAGCTAACCAGACAGAAGGGGTGGGTTGGTGGCAACGTACCTTTTGTTAATTCATTATTTTTTAAATTTGTGTTTCCTATAATTTCATTATGTGAACGTACTATTAATTTGTATTTTCACACTATAAATAGAGAGAGAGTTGGGTGCAAATATCCACAGACCAATTTAAGAGTCCTATCTAACATAGCTATATCCATCAACCGTACGAACAACGGTACACGCTCGATCGATCAATCTTCTCGAGGATTGGAAAAATGGCAGTGAAGACCTACACAAACGAGTGCGAATCCTCGGTGTCGGCTCAACGCATCTTCAAAGCCTTATGCGTCGACTCCCACAGCTTCCTCCCAAAGGTCTTGCCTGATTCCTGCAAGAGCATTGAGTTCGTCGAGGGGGACTCTCTTGCTCCCGGTAGTGTCACTCTCATCAAATATGTCGCCGGTACGTACAATTTTTTATTGCATCCCCTTAATTGTTTTTATTAAGTAATTCATAAGCAACGTACCTTACACGTATAAATACGTACAGCGGGAGAGTCCAAGTGTGTGAAGCACAAGATCGAGGAGGTGGACGTGGAGAAGTTGTACTTCAAGTACACAGTGATTGAGGGAGAGATGCTCGGGGAGAAGGTCGAACGCATAGTCGTGGAGGAGAAGATAGAAGCGAAGAGCACAGGAGGATGTGTGGCCAAGATCACCAGCCACTTCCATACTAAAGGCGACGGAGAGCTCGACGAGGAGAAGCTTAAGTTCGGGAAAGAACACCTCAACAAAACCTTCAAGGCTGTTGAAGAGTACCTCCAAGCCAATCCTGATGTTTATGCTTAATTAAGATCCATCGATCCTTGCTCGATGATCAGACTTTTATATATCATCACATATATCTTATTATATACCTTATAATAATTAAGGTGTAATAGATGTATCAAAAGTGTGGCCGGTCTATATATATCTATCTATATAGATCGAGAGAGGCAAGTGTGTGTTTTTTTAATTTCCATGTATGTTTTGAGTCTGTGAATTTTGCGCACTAATGCGCTCTTTGGAATAATATACTTACACATTTGTATTACTCATTTTGCGTTATACAATATTAGTTAATTAATTAACGGAAATTTCACCTGGTAATCCTGGAGTTTCCCGTAATTCATGTGGTAAACAAAAGTTTCATATATTTTGCCTGGTAACCCTGGGGTTTCGATTTTTTATGCCTCGCGCTCACAAGTTTGACTTTATCCAATAATCTTTCTTTTAAGGTTATGGGCGGGTAAATTATGTAATATTAATCAAACTTGTGAGGGCTTTTCACAAATACTCACTTTTCTCCCTTCTATCTGAGCGATATAGGAGAGCAAATGGAGAAGAAGAGTATCACATACAGTGGAGATGAAGTGCAGAGGCAGGCAGGCGGCAACTAGTGTCGACTCTAGAGGGGCGGGGGGCGGAAACGGGTTAGAGAGGGGTGGCTGCAGTGTGGGCGGTGGCTGGCATCGATGGCGAAGTTGATTCCGGGCGGCGGCTACGATGATGTTGTAGAGATCTCCATACCCAAAAAGTATCTAGCAACACCTAGATCCTTGATGGTGAATGTTGAATCTAAAGCTCTTTAGGTACTGGTGATCTCATCAGAAGAGTTGGCTAGCAATCAAGGTTATTAAGATCGGGATTCTAGAATCGAATCACAATTGGGTTCGTGGATCGGATCATAAGATCCTCGAAATATAATTAAATAATAAAATAAAAATATATACTCCCTCCGTGCAAAAATATAAGTTTTTTTAGGCTTAAAATTTTGCTTAAAAATATAAGTATTTTTAGGTTTTCTAGGCATTAAGTTAAGAGAAAAGTAACTTTTTGATTTGTTTTATAAAATGTTATTGGTTGTTGGTGGTTGTGGATAATTAATGAGGGGTATAAAAGTAACACTTTTGTGGTTTCCTTAATATGTGTGCAAACACCTCAAATGACTTATAATTTTTAACGGAGGTAGTATAACAAAGTTGCTTAATTTAAAGTTCTAGAATGAGGGAAAAAAATGTTAGTTACACAATATATTTTGATTTTCAAACATAAAAATCTACATTTACGACCTTAGACATTGTCATATTGGTTAAAAGACTCGAAAATAATTAATGGTAATGGTGTTGTTAAAAGCAAGATTTGGTTATATATATGGGTCCATTTACGTGCTCTGTAAATTTGTGTGCCTCCATATAAGTCCGTCGATCACCTACCCACATTAATACATTATAGGTTGGTCGGATAAAACAAATTTGAAAATCAAAGAAAACTTGTTGAATTTTGACATTTCAAATCCGATGGCCACAAGAAAGTAGCTAAATCTGAAGATAGAATTAAGAATTTAAGGGTGGGTTGGTGGCAACGTACCTTTTGTTAATTCATTAATTTAAATTTGTATTTTCATTATGTCAACTATGAATTTATATATTCACTATAAATAGAGAAAGAGTTGGCTGCAAATTTCCACACACACCAGTTTAAGAGTCCTTTTTAACATAGCTATATTCATCAACCGTACGTACGGTACACGCTCGATCGATCAATCTTCTCGAGGATTGGAAAAATGGCAGTGAAGACGTACACGAACGAGTGCGAATCCTCGGTGTCAGCTCAACGCATCTTCAAAGCCTTATGCGTCGACTCCCACAACTTCCTTCCAAAGGTCTTGCCTGATTCCTGCAAGAGCATTGAGTTCGCCCAGGGCGACTCTCTTGGTCCCGGTAGTATCACTCTCATCAAATATGTCGTCGGTACGTATAATATACTTGTATTTTTTATTGCATCCTCATGTTTTTATTAAGTAATTATAATCCCTAAACACCACGTACCTTACACGTATTATAGCGGGAGAGTCCAAGTGTGTGAAGCACAAGATCGAGGAGGTGGACGTGGAGAAGATGTACTTCAAGTACACAGTGATCGAGGGAGAGATGGTCGGGGAGAAGGTCGAACGTATAGTCGTGGAGGAGAAGATAGAAGCGAAGAGCACAGGAGGATGTGTGGCCAAGATCACCAGCCACTTCCACACTAAAGGTGATGGAGAGCTCGACGAGGAGAAGCTTAAGTTCGGTAAAGAACACCTCAACAAGACCTTCAAGGCTGTTGAAGAGTACCTCCAAGCCAATCCTGATGTTTATGCTTGAGACCCATCGATCATATCCTCACTGGTCACGGTTGATCGATTATCTTATTGTTCTACTATATACCTTATAATTAAGGTGTGTGAGATATCATAAATTTGGCCGATATATCTAAAAATCGAAAGCGGCCAACGTGTGCTTTTGGGTGTTTTCATTTCCACATGTTTCAAGTGTTTGAGTTTTGGTAATGCTTTTTGGAATAATATATACACGAGAAAATTTGTTTTGAGTCCATATGTTCAATGACCTAAGTGAATGTCCATGTTTTAGATTTATTTAGGTAATTGTCCATTTTTTTTAATACTAAAAATACCCCTGGCCTAATTAACGTTATCCCCCCTTCCTTTTCCACGATTCATCTGGCTCCCTCCTCTCAGTTCCATCTTCCAATCCATCTTCGATCTGTCTGTTCCTTAGAGCCGAAAACACTATGCCAGATTGCAATTCAGGCGACGAATCCAAAACCGTCCGTCGCTTGAATGACCCTCAGGCGACGGACTTGTCGAATGTGGTCGCCTAACTGACGGGGCCTCCCAACTCATCTGAAATCTTATTTGGACGGCCAAAAGGAACAATGTTGGTCGCTTGAACGTTTACTCAGGCGACGAACATATTCAAGCCACGAACAAAGAAAGAAAATTGGTGGCTCGAGCTTAGAGCCCAACAACCTCTGTCAAAAATAGGATTCAGGCGACGAACATAGGGCCCAACTACGTTTTTTCGTCGCCTGAATTAGGGCAAAAAAAGGCCATCTGGCAAAAAAAAAGTAGGCCAGTGGGGTTCATTTAATACTATTCATTCAGGAGAGGGACATAGGGCTATGTTCGTCGCCTGATTCATGCCAAAAAAGTAAACCGGTTGAGTGACATTTAATACTGTTCACTCAGGAGAGGAACTTAGGGCTATGTCCGTCGCCTGAGTTGCCGCCAAAAAGCAAGCCAGTTGGCACATTTATTTTTGTTCACTCAGGAGAGGAACTTAAGGCTATCTCCGTCGCCTGAGATATGCCAAAAAAGTAAGGCGGTTGGATGTCATTTAATACTGTTCACTCAGGAGAGGAACTTAGGGCTATGTCCGTGGCCTGAATGTTCTTTTTGAATCACGAATTTCAGAGACTCCCCCATTTCTCCATTTGTCTCCTCCCTATCCATCTCTTTGCCATTTCACTCCCCTAATCACCTTCTAGGTAGGTCTTTTCCATTTATCAACTTCATTCCTCCATTTTTAAGAAAGCTATGTTCAAATATCTTATGTTTTGTATGAATATGTTTATAAATTAGGTTGGTGATTGAAATTGATGATGAGAATGATGTGATATTGAGAATGGGGTTTCAATTAAGATAGGTTATGGGAAAATGGATTATTTATGTTGATTTTTTTGTGTTGATTACGTATATGTCTATATATTAGGTTTTTTTATTGAGAATAATGTGATAATAAGAATGTGGTTTTAAAATACATGTTTGTGATTGAAATTGATGATGAGAATGATGTGATAATGAGAATGTGGTTTTGAAGTTGATGATGAGAGTGTATTTTAGATTGAGAATGGGATTTGGAATTGATGATGAGAATGAGAATGTATTTGTGATTGAGAATTTTGTATAGGTTGAGATTGAAATTGAGAATGCATTTTACAATGTGGATTGAGAATGTGTTTTAGAGATTGAAATTGATATTGACAGGACGATAATGGGTGATAAAAGTTGGATGCAACTCCCTCACGCTCACGCGGACTATCAAATAGGAATCTTTAATTTTATGGAAGCTATGAGAGCGTATGCGATTAGGAGTGGGACGACTCATTTCCTTTGTCCGTGTAGAAAGTGTCACAATAACCAATGGGTAACCGTAGATGAGATGCACTCAGATTTGGCTCGCTATGGGATGTGGTCTTGTTATACAGTTTGGAACAAACATGGAGAGAGACCATCTGATATGAGAAATGACCAGAGACGAAATCAGATGTTGGATGAGAGGGCATCTTCCTCTGATCATGGTCTTGTTATGGATATTCTACATGATGCCTTTCCTTATCATGTTGGGTACAATGCACACATGGATGCTGACGAGACTACTGAAGAACCCGCGTTCGAAGATGTCGTCGATGATGATTATATGAAATATCAGAGGCTTCTAGAGGCGGCTCAAACACCGTTGTATCCCCGCAGCAAGTGGACTGTTCTAGAGGCATGTCTAGATTCAATGAAGTTGAAGGCAGAGTGTGGATGGACAGATAGAAGCATGGATCTGAATTGCAAACACTTCTCGAAGTTTTTGCCAGAAGAAAACCAACATCCAGTTGATTGAAAGAAGATGAAAAGTGTCATTAAGGTTCTTGCATTTCGGTATGAGCTGATCGATGCTTGTGAGTACAATTGTGTACTGTTTTACAAGCAATACACACAACTAGAATCATGTCCTAAGTGCAACACTTCGAGATGGAAGATGAGATAGTGCAGATTAGGTGCAGCTTGGAGATGATTTATCCCCCACACTTTTGCACAATCATGGTGCATCTTCTGGTTCAGCTTCCGCAACAGGTGCTTGAAACTGGACCTGTGCATTATACGTGGATGTATCCAATGGAAAGGTATGCTAATACTTTTAATTTCACTGAAATTATTTGGCTCTGGTTTGACATCATCATAATGGGTTGATTTTTCTAGGCAACTTGGCGACTATAAGGCCGACGTCAAAAGTTATCGTTACCCAGAGAGGAGTATTGCCGAGCGTTACACGCTCAAAGAGGCGACTACATACTGCAACCTATACCTAGGGCTACAAAATGAGGGTAGTGAAGAGGCAAATGCTACAGAGGCCTCGAACTACGACACTAATGTTGTGTCTAAACTCGTGTGTCCACAGGGTGAAATCACTCGTGGCCAAGGGTTAGGTGATGATATGATTGCAGAGGCGCACTGGCAAGTGTTAACTGATTGCCAGGATGTTGACTTCTTCATGACAGCACATGCGGAGATGTACGAGCAGAAATATCCAGAGTCCAATGAGGGGAGGCGCAGAAGACATTTTCTCGAGTATTTTCACAAATGGGTAAGGATGTGTGAGGTTCTGTTGTCAACATAAGGTATTCTTTTCCCAAACTCTATACTGACATGTTTTTTTAAATAGGCGGCTTAGTTGCACGAGAAGGGAGACACATTTCTTAAACCCGAGGTTCTCAACTTGGCAAAAAAGCCAATGCAATGCAAATTGTACTCTAGTTGTGTTGTCAACGGGGTGAAGTTTGTGTCATGGAGAAAAGATAAAGTTTTGAGGACGCAAAATTCAGGGGTGATGGTGGAAACAGCAGATACACGCTACTACGGGGTACTCGAGCAAGTGGTTGAACTACTATATGCTACTCGCATGCTAGTTGTGTTGTTCCAGTGCAGGTGGTTTGACACTGATCCTGAAAATAGTAGCACCAAGCTAGATCTGGGCTTTCTTTCGGTGGACACGAACACTAGCTGGTATGAGAACTCCCCGTTCTATCTTGCACTCTCTTCAAGGCAAGTGTTTTACGTAGATGATCCAAAGGCGGGTGAGACATGGAAAGTAGTGAACATGATGTCCCATAGAGGCGTTTACGATCCTCGAACACTGGCGACACGTGGGGATAATCTTTCCACTGAACCTGAAGAACCATATCAAGAGTGGGGCCCAATGATTAGTTTCGAAGGTTTGAACATAATATTTTTTTGTTAACTTATAGTTTATAACTTAGAATTCTAGTTAAGATGTTTTTTTATAAACTATACGTTTTGGTTCTCACATGTTTTCATAACTTATAGGTCTTAATCTCCACATTGATATTCCCTTGGAGGAAGAAGAAGACGACGAAGACGATGAAGCCGCAAAACTAGAAGAAGAAGAAGAGGAAGAAGAGGATGAAGACGAAGAAGAAAAAGAAGAAGTCAATGAAGAACAATAAGTGAACGAAGAAGAACAAGTCAACGAAGAGAATGTGGATACTGACACTGATGGCTGACAATATGTTTGACCTCTTGTAATCACGATCCTCGGTTATAACTTAAGATATTTATGTGACATATATGTGCATTATGAGTCTTCATGCATTACCATTTGTCACCTACTTGACATATGCAGGGAGTACAAGCATATACAAACTCGGCATTGTAAACTTTGCAAGGATCTAGGCGACGAACATAGTCAATCTTCGTGGCCTAAAAGTACTTAGGCGACGGACTTAGTCAAGATTAATTGTGACCTGCTTGCTTCTAGGTTTATTATGAACTTCCAAAACCAGATCCCACGGAGGAGTTACCGAAGGAGTTACCAGAGGAGTTACCGGAGGCGTTACCGGGGAAAGAACCGAAAAAAGATCCCATGACGGAGTTCCTGGATAAGAAGGCGAGCAAAGCCTATTCGGCATGGAAATATGACTGTCATATGCACTTCAAGGAATACGGGGACGAACTTCCATTGGAGTTTGTCCGGCGCCCTGAGCAGTGGATATACTTGGTCAACAATGAGTTTCTCGATGAAGCAAAACAGGTTATATCTGTACCTTGTGTGTTGTCTGAACTTATTCGTATATTTTCACACATTTATAACCGATAAATTCATTCTTTTCTTCTTTCAGGCTATGTGTGAGAGAAACAAGATGAATAGAACCAAAAACCCAAATCCCATCAACCACCATAGCGGCCCCGTTCCCATGAGCTTCCGAGCTGAAGAGCTTATTCAGAAGCGTGATCGCGCAGGAGTGGCACAAGCTTGCATCAATAATTACGAAAAGTGTGAAAATGCAAGGGAATGCGTTGTAAGTCTATAACTCACCCTTTGATTTATGATGATTGTTAGTATTATAAAAATTAAAATTATACCTAAGTTTAATTTAAGCTATGCACTAAGCTTGATAAGAGTTATCAAAACATAGGCCATTTACTAAAGATGGCCTTAGTCCATAGTATTATTTTATAATAGCTAGAAGTGTTTCCTATAACTTCAATATTTACTTAATTGTGACTTATTTCATGTATTTGATTTCCTATAACTATTCTCTTAAACAGTTGTTTGACTAGAATTTAAAGCCAATTTTTTTTACTACTTATTTCACTCAAAATGAAATTGAAAGAGGTTTTCGATTGACAGGTATATGTGTCTGGATAATAAGAGTTAATATTGCTTGCTATGTGTTCATGCTAACTGTTACTCATCTTGTTCTTATTCCAATAAACAAAATCAGCTGTACTTCTCTAGGTGAAGAAGCAGAAAATGATTCATCTGTTGACTTGTGTGACTTTCGTTCAAGGAAATCAGCTTAAGATTTTCAGTCGATAGTGAGGTTTTCCGTTTTCGTGAGCACCCAAATTTTCCTTGTGTTATTCGAGTGCATGCTTCTTGTCCTATATAGATTAAATGCTTGTTCTAAATGAAGTGGTTTTTATCTAGAATGGCAATTTTTGATTTTCACAGCTGGCTATGGACGTATTTGATCGATGTTTTTGAGTTGCTGCACTTGAAATCAAATTGAAAGGTGCAATCTGTGTAGTTCGGCTTTTGATGTTCTTGTTGTGTCTTGGATCTAAAGGAAAGCTTGTTGTCATGCTCCCATCTTCTTTTGCAAATTCATTGCTTTGCTGATTTTTAAGTTACTGATTTTGTATAGTTATATACTTATATTACTAGTTTTGATAGATTCCAAGGCTTTAATGTGGATCATGGTATAAAGTTTTACTGATTATGTATGAATAGTTATATTTGCATGACTTTGTATCCATGATTACATTTGAATTATTATATTTGCAGGACTGTACAGATTATATTTTCAAATTCTCCCCTCTTGTCTTTCTATTGCATTGAAATCCATTTTAGCTCCTGAAAATCCATTTATTTCTGTTCAAAGCTTAATTAATTGGTCAAGTTAATTTAGTTTTGATCTGTTGGGCTAACTGACTTCTTTTGACAGGAAAAATTAAAGGCACTTGTTGCGGCGGAACTAGCACCTAAGGAAGGAGAGGCTGACGACCCTAGCCAATTGGACCCAATCCCCATCGAAAAACAGACAGCTATGATCATGGAATGCTTCGGTGAGAGAAGGGGAACCGAAGTCCGAGGTATATCTTAATTGAACTAACCTCATAATCTGGGGGAAAAAAAATAAAACTTGCATATATAGATACAACCATTCGATTATTTGGATAATACATAAACTGAAATAAAACAAATTGTGTTATACTTGCATATATACATCATCATTTCAATACAACTTAAAACTTGCAACATATTGTGTTCCTCAAAGCTTGCTACATAGATATAATATACTTAAAACAGATTTGTGTACCTCAAAACTGAAAACTTGCATATATAGATATGTTCTACTTATAAACAGATTTGTGTGTTATACTTGAGTGTATGACTATATCCTTTTCTTGAAGGCATGGGTGCGGCTGGCCAGCGGCCTGCAAAGAAAAGGGGGGGAACGTGGACTGCAAGGGCGGACGAGAGGCAGAAGGAGGTGGAGGAAGCGAAGGTACAAGCTCAGCGGGCAAAGGATGAGGCTGCAGCAGCGAAGGATGATGTTGCAGCAGCAAGGGAGGATACTGCAGCAGCAAGGGAGGAAGTGGGGCAAGTTAGAGCTGTGAACAAAGCGCTGCAGTCGCGCATGGCAGACTTGGAGAAGAAGATTTGTGATTTCCTAGGTGGAGCTGCGTGCTCGCAGCCGTCATTCAACTCAGTTGCACAAGCGTCTGCACCATCTAACCCTCCTCTTGTGTCTTCTCAGCCCTCCTCCCAGCAGTAGAAGGTATCACACAACCATCCTCTATCCTATAACGCACCTTTTTGGACTTGTCTATTACTTTGGCATATATTGTTCGGATTGCTTGTGTATTTTGTGGCTGTGTAGATTGAATTGCAGGTTGTATTTTGTGTTTGTCTAGATTGAAGCATTGAATTGCAGGTTGTTAATGTCCTTGTAGAGATATTGAATTTGTTTGGATTTTATGTGGATTGAAGGATGGAATTTCGTGTTTGTGTATATAATTTGTCTGTTTAGAATCTCTTTGAGTTGTGTGGATTGTATGTTCGTATATTGAATTACAGGTTTCGTGCAAAAAAAAAATGCACATATTTTCTGCAAATGTTCGGTATAAAAACAGGGGGGCAAAAAGCGATTTGCGATTATTTTTTTAAAAATCTATACGCAATCAGGTGACGAACATCAGACGAATATAATTAAATACTTGTGGCTTAAACAAACTCAAGCCACGAACTTACTAACAAATAGGTCGCTTGGATGTTTTGCCCTCTTGTGAGCCATTTCAGGCGACGGATTTTTTCCTTTCCCGTTGGTGGCTTGAAGCAATTTCTTTTATCCCTCTCCCATTCAGGCGACCATAAACTTAATATAGGTCCGTCGCTTGAGTTAAATTAAATAATGATTTATAATTCCGAGCCCACTATAGAGCGAGGGACCGGATTGGTCGTCTGGAATTTAAAGTTCGTCGCCTAAGAGTTAATGGGCGGGCTTGAGAAGCACTTGGGGTCTGACAATGTATTCAGGCGACGAACGTATATTTGGTGGCCTAAAGGTACTCAGGCGACGGACCTTGTGACATCCGTCTCCTGGAACCTCTAGGGATGACATTGGACGGACAGATGTTCAGGCGACGGACATCCGTCGCCTGAAACATCAAGCGGCGAAAATTCCTTTCAAGCGACGATTTTCGTCCGTCGCCTGAGATGTAATTTGGCATAGTGAAACAAGATCGACGACGACGATGATGGATGACAAGAAGGGCACCATCGTCGTTGAGGGTCAAAGCGTTGACGAGATCCACTTCCTCTTTCTTCGATCTTACTTCTCCCTTCATCAATAGCTGCTGAGGAAGCAGAAATTGAAGGTGGAGACAAGTCCACTTCCTCGTGTCTTTCTGTTTCTCTTGGGCCAATTGAAGTTCTTCGGGGTAGCTGGTCCTCTTCCGCCTGCATCCTTGTCATAGTTAGAATATCAACAGTCCGTTTGTCAGCTATCTATCATAGTTCCGTTTGTTAGCTATATGTCATGCTTTGTCAGCTATCTATCATAGTTAGAATCTCAACAATCCATTTGTCAGTTATCTGTCATACTTTGTCAGTTTATGTTCTATTCTTTGTCAGCTATCTGTCATATTTTCTCAGCTTCTCTTTGTCAGCTATCTATCAATATTAGTTATAAGTATGTTGTTAGCAGAAAAATATCAATGGAGTTAGAATCTCAGTAATCCGTTTGTCAACATAAAAATTTAATAATACTTCGAATGTGAGCTGCCCAGTTCGAATGTCTGTATTTTGATAATAACAAAAAAAAAAGAAAATAAGAAAAAGGAGGGAAGGGAAAGACAGTTGCATTTTAATATTATTAAAATTTGATGAAAATTTAATTAATAAATCTTAGATGGTGCATATTTAATTAATTAAATCTTATAATAAACGTTACTTTTTTCTCTCTATATACACTTTGTAATCATCTTGCGTTGTACAATGTGATATAATTAATGCCTCCAAATTAATCCTGATTATGGGTGGAAATCACCTACATGTGGGTGACCGATTCACCCGACCCACCCGACCTGAATATCCGGGTGAAAACCCGAAAAAAATCGGGTGACGGATTGGTGATGGGTCGGGTGAAACGGGTGATGGGGGATAGGTTTTCACCCATTAATACCTGACCCATTACCCGACCCATCACCCGAACCACTAAATCACCCACCAGTTCACCCGTTAGTCCACCTGTTAGATCAGTCGTTTATTATAAAATACTTATAAATACATACATAAATAAATAACTAATAGTTTGAAAATAAATAAATATTGTATATTACATACCCTTGGGCTTGGCAAATAAGTATCACCCTCTTGTTCCGTATTTCCCTTCTCTTGGACAAGGGAAGGGAAATACCGAACAGAGCTTTTGAAGAAGGGAATGCTTCCTTGTAGCTCCATCGGTTTATTTTGGCTTATGATTTAAAGCTTTAATTGGATTTCCACTTTCCAGTAGCTTCGTATGGATTTCCATTTGTAGTTCATTTGACTTATGGCTTATGTTATTTTGGTTTATGTAATCTTATCTTGGCTTCAATGTATGGTCTTGCTTAGTTGCTTTATGTAATCTTATTTTGGCTTTAACCGTTCAACTTGTTTGGCTTCACCCGATCACCCAACCCACCCGATCACCTGATGGGTCGGGTGATGGGTGAAACATTTCATAGGTGGGTGATGGGTCGGATGAGATTTTTTTGAGACGGGTCGGGTGAAAAAATAGCCCCACCCTTCCATCCCTAATCTTGATGTTTATGCTCGATCCATCGATCCTTGATCAGAGTTTTATATATCATCATATCCTATTATATCAATGCATATCCTCTTTCCCAAAATCATTCCTCACAATATGTTGCATAAAAATATTTTACCCTTACATTAATATTATACAATTAAAAAATATATATTTAGTTTTTTCATGACTAGCTATTGGAGTACAACTTATAAGATATTTGAAGAAACGGTTAAGAAAGTATGGAGTAATAAACTATCTGGATCTTTTTCCTATAAACTGATGCAAAAACAAAAACTTCTTAAACAAAACACAAAGAACTGGTGTAAAAAGCAAACAAACAATCTGTCAAAACAGCTAGCCCAAGTTGAATTACAAATCAAGAACTTCCAGCTTAAACTCCCTTGGGGGAGGATTACAGCAAATGAAGAAGCCAAACTTGCTAGATTGGAACATAAGAAATCAATATTATTGGAATACACTCACAAATTTTGGAAGGAGAGAGCCAAAATCAAGCATCTACAACTATCGGATCGTAATACAAAATATTTCCAAACAACTGCTAAAATTAAAAATTTTAGAAGATCCATGCTCTACTTTGAATCTAACCAAGGTCAAATACTAACCAACCAAGAGGCAATTTCTGATGAAATAACCGTAGAAATGTCAGAGAGATTTATTAACAACCACCAAAGAAGAATTCAACCTCAAGATGTGTACGTGGAACATTCAGCCTCAGATTACTGCTGAAGAAAATGAAAACTTGATTGCCCAGCCTACTGGAAATCAAAAACATTTTCTAGGAAATGACAGAAGACAAAACTCTTGGGCCAGATGGCTACCCACCAGAATTTTACAAAAAATACTGGCATATAATTGGATCATCCTGCCGCAAAGCTATCAAAGTTTTCTTTCACTCTGGGCAATTGCTAAATAAATGAAACCATACCTTTATTGCACTTGTGCCCAAAACGGATAATCCTACAAATATTAATCACTAATAGACCCATTAGTCTTTGCAATACGATTTAGAAAGTCATTTCGAAAATTCTTGCTAATAGACTAAAACCCATTCTTCCTAAACTAATCAACCCATATCAAGGAGCCTTTGTATAAGGCAGATCTATACAAGACAATACTCTCATTGCACATGAAATATTTCATAGTTTTAACTTGAAAAAAGGGGAAACAGGTTGGATGGCTCTAAAACTAGACATGGAAAAAGCTTATGATAAAATAAATTGGAGTTATATTGAAGCGGTTCTCACCAAATTCGGTTTCCATAGTGTATGGATAAAATGGATTATGAAATGTCTCTCAACAACCTCTTTCTCAATCCTTGTAAACAACATCCTTGGAAAACAATTCAAACCTAACATAGGAATTAGACAAGGTGACCCCTTAGCCCCTTACATATTTATGCTAGTTATGGAATGCCTCTCCGGAGAGTTACACAAAGAATCCTTACTAGAAGATGCTCTAGTAGGGATTAAAGTAACTAAGAATGGCACCCCCATACCCTTCCTAACTTTTGCAGATGATACTTTAATATTCGCAAAAGCAGCTCACACCAGTCTTAATATTATCCAAAACATGCTAAACAATTTCTCAAACCTATCAAGATTAACCATAAACTATTCAAAAAGCTCAATTCAATGTTCAACAAATATATCTCAGACTCTAGCAAGAGATCTTGTACAACATATGGGGGTTCCCATCACGAGAACACTTGAGAAGTACTTAGGCATTCCTCTTATAAATGAAAGAATAAAAAACTGTGTTTTTGAAGATGCAGTACAAAATATAAAAAAAAAAACTCTCTAAATGGAAGGCTTCCACCCTCTCACAAGAAGGTAGAGCGGTGCTAATTCAATCAAATCTTAGCTCCAAAACAAATTACCTTATGCAAAATTTCCTTCTACCAAAAGGAATCCCAGAACAAATTGACCAGATCAACAAAATTTTCTTCTGGAATAAGCTACAATCAGAAAGGTTCACACCATTGGTAAGTTGGGATAACATCTGCAAAAGCAAATGCCAAGGAGGCTTGGGTATTAGGAAAGCAGAAGAACTTAACCAAAGCTTACAAATGAAACTCCTCTGGAAGCTCTACACAAACGAGAGTAATATATGGGTTCAGGTGATAAAAGAAAAGTACCTTCAAAAGGATAATATTAGAAATCAATCCAATCAATTCACATCATGGCAATTTGGGCGACTCCTTTCTTTAAGAAACAAATTTAAACAGGGTCTCCTTTCACTAGTTGGGAATGGAAATAGCATAAATATCTAGTCTCACCCCTGGGTCCCTAATCAAGATCTTGAACAATTTAGAGGGAACCATGATCCGGAAATGAAAGTAAAACAACTGTTTTAACTCACAATAACGCTGGAATGCCCCACTAGTAAATAGCCTCCCCCCCCCCCCCCCCCCCCCCGAAGTCTCTTGTAAAATTCTAGATATACAAATTCCAAACAAAGATACGCCTGATAAACTTATCTGGAAGCTAGACCCAAGAGGAAATTTCACTAGAAAATCAGTCAAACGCATGACAAATAATGTTTCTCATGCATCAAAAGATCTTAACTGGATTTGGAAGCTAAATCTACCTCCTAGAATAAGAAGCTTTGTATGGAAGATAATGTTAGATGGTCTTCCCACAACTCAAAGGCTTAATAAATATATTAACCGAGTTCGCAGCTAGTGTAGCCTTTGCAACCAAGCGGAAGATGCGGAACACTTAATGAGAAGTTGTCTATTCACCAGGAAAATAATTGATCACTTTGAGATTCAGATCGGAAAATACTTCCAACATATGAATATAAATGATTCCCAACCTTTTAATATAGATAAAATTTGAATTGGAAACAAAAATTTGATGAACTTACCATTCAAAGAATCACTGCAAAAATTTGTGATTGGACCCAAATTGAAAAAGATAATAATAGGAATAAAACTACAAACAAGAGATCTAAAGCTAAATGGAGCAGACCACCTAGGGTTGTCTACAAAATCAATGTGGATGGCTCTGTTAATTCCAATCGTGCTTGCCATGTGGGAGGGGTTACTCGGGACTCCGGGGGCCATGTCATTGATATGTTTTACAAGGAAATTGTCAAAGGCTCAGTCATTCAAACAGAAGCTATCGCTGTCCAGACAGGTATGAAGCACGCAATTAGAAAAGGACTACGAAGAGTAATAATATAAGGGGACAATCTACAGCTCATTGAAGCCATCACCACCAGTACTAATGTTCGATGGGAGATTATACATCACGTTGAAAAGATCAAGCAATTGGAATCTGCTTTTGACCTTGTTCAATACAGACACTGCTACCGAGAAGCGAATCAAGTAGCCGACTTTATATCTCGGAAATGTATCATTAGTAATAGCTCTACTATCCCTTTTAATACGGAACTTTGTACCATCATCCTTAAGGATGATCAAGGCGCCATATTAGAGCTTGTGTAATCGCTCCTAATTATTGCCTACTGTAAAAAAAAAAAAACAAAAACAAAAAAAATTATAAGATATTTGAACGAAAAAAAAACCTTAAAAACTCAACTTAAAAAAATTAGAATAATTCAACAGAGATATGAAGGTTTTTAAAAGTTATTATAAAAAGTTGTTACTTTACTATATAATTTTTAAAATTTTTATAGTTGATTTTTTGAGATTTTTTTTTCTAAATATGTTATATAATGTTGTTAGATATACCGTAAATTCAGATTAAGCAAATGCATATTCTTATAAACGTGGTACCACGTGTTTTCCAACGTACAAGTAGATAATGAATTTTTTTTTTTTTGACGCTGAATAAAGATTAGGTCGGGTCGGCCGCAAAAGAAGCCCTTCCTAGCGCATCCTTCCGACCGAGAACAAGCAGTTCTGGATCATCAACGCAGCAGTCGTCGGCAGGGGATGCGTGGGCACTACGAGCAAGATAGTCAACCATAGCATTTGATTCCCTGAAAATATGACAAATAGCAACATAAGTAAAGGACGAAATATCTAACAGTATATCCGATTGAAGCAGCTCGATAATCCAGGGGCATTTCCAATCCCCCAGCAAAGCCTTAATCACCATTAGGTTGTCTTCTTCGATCAGAAGGTTAGAAATCTGCAATTCCTTAGCTTTTAAAATGCCCATTTTGAGGCCAAGGTTTTCAGCATAGACAACGGAAACGCTTATACAAATAGCCCGTCGTAAAGCGACAACCTCACCCCTTGAGTCTCGGATAACATAGCCGTAAGAAGCCGAACCACCCGGCATAACAGACCCGTCAAAATTTAGCTTGTAGCAATCTGTAGGAGGTCTTTCCCACCTTCCGGAGCGACGCCGATTTTGCCTAGAAGGATTACCAGCCATGTAGCGACCCGGACGAAAGGAACGACAACTACCTCCCCGCCCAGAGTCAGCAACATTGGGGAGATCGTCCTCCAACAGCTTGGTTTGTCTCCAGCAATAGGTACTTGTAGTATAAAGTAGAATGATTTCGTTAATACTTACTTTATCTGTGTGGTTAAACACTAATTGATTCCTGAAAACCACAAGGCCCACCATGCTGAGGCTAAATCAGCGAAACGCTTGTTCCCAATTGCATTTTTAATATCGTTTAGAGGAAACGCCGAACCTAAACCGCAAGTTGCAGTAAGGAACCTGAACCGCAAGTAGATAATGAAAATAGAAGCGAAACACACCTTGATCGAACAGTTGCACCATTTGTTCAAACAAAAAAAAATTGCACCTACTCTCCACAAAATTTCAGTCTTATCCTTATCATTGTCTATTAAATTATAAATTAAGGCTTTGATAGATCGAGTCAAAAGGTAGTGTACATATGTTCATACTATGTATGTACACAATTTGGGATTTTATATAAACCGAGCTGTCGCTATTACTGGTGAATAAACGTTGAAAGGGTCTTTAATTAAGCAGGTTTTGGTTATGGGTCCATTTACGTGTACTGTACACATATTAATGCATCACCAACCCAGATTAGGTTGATCGGATAAATTTAAAAATGATAACGATATCTTAATTCCCAATTAAAAATTACATAAAATGGACCCCGATCACACCATCAAAACCAATAAATATTAATACGATAGAAACAGGGGTGGTCACATGGGGACGGAGTTTTGTACTCCCTCTGTTCCAAAATAAAAGTCACTTTCATTTTCGGCACGCGTTTTAAGAAGGTAAAAACTCTATCAAATATTTTTTTTTTAACGAATTTGTTTTTATAAGTTCATACTTAAAGACTAACAAGTATGAAATTATTTTAAAAAATTAATTAAAAAAATAATATTTTATTGTGTTTTTACCTCATTGAAAAACGTGCACTACATGACAAAAGACACTTATTTTGGAACGGAGGGAGTAGTATTTATAAAATATAATAAAAAAAAGTGTGAAGGATAACACATAAGTTGTCTAGCTTAGTTGGTAAAAAAAAAGTGTAAAATATAACATAGAGGTTGTCCAGCTTAGTAGGTAAAATGAGGGAATGAAGTATAAGGGAATCAAGGAGTCATAGGTTCAAATCTCATTACCTTATATTTTAAATAATCCTCTAATTTTTCATTTTTGGTTATATTTTTCTTTTAATATTTTCATAAGATTATTCATTATTTTAGTCATATATTTCTAATTTTTACTTCTATAAAAAAAATTTACTATCAATGTCATATTTATACTACAATTTATGAGTTTTTTTTTTTTTTTTGATTAGATAACAATTCGGTTGGAAAAACCTAACCGATTGCATCCAAACGGATGAGATCAATAAGATCTGAGTATTGTTCCAGTGTCAGCACGTTAATAGGACGATCAAGGTGTGCAACCTTGTCAGCCGTCCTATTACCCTCACAGGGCACATAGGAATAGGAGATATCAAGAAAAGACATAAGAATCCCTTTGACATCACCCATAATTAATTCAATTTCCCAGGGACAGAGCCCGTTGTTCTGTAAGTGGTTTACTATGGTTTGAGAATCGCCCTCAACTATTAACTTACCGTAGTTGTTGGTTTTAGCACACAGTACTCCCTCTCTTAGAGCAATGGCTTATGCCATGATCGGACTTTGTTTTCCAATTTCTTTATTCCCTATACTGACCATTTCTCCTTCCGAATTCTGAATTATATAACCAATAGTAGCTTCCCCTAAATTATTAACTGCACCGTCAAAAATGAGTTTCATATAACCTTGTTCAGGTTTTTTCCATTTCACATTCTTCCTACTAATCTTTCCTTTTTTGCCCCCGTCCCCTTTGCTTCCCAATTTGCATCTTCTTTGTCCTCCTTTTCAGCCTTTCCCAATCCTTCTTTAACAGATTTGATAAAGGAGCATATCCCTGAATGTGTTGGCGTATCTGCTTCCCTAAAAAAAAAATTATTCCTAAAATACCAGATGGACCACCACTTTATTGCCATATCTAATTCCTTTTCTTTATTTGTTAGCACTTCTCCTAATTTCGTCATAATAGTACTTCCCTTACATAAGGTTGTATTGAGACTATTTATAATCCTAAAACATTTGCTAGTCTGTAATATACTATTTTGCCCAAAGGAGCATTCTGCAAAAAGATGGACTTCATCCTCCCCATTTGCACCACAGAAACAACATTCATTAGGAATAGGCGCCCCCCCCCCCCCCCCCCTTGCTTAATCGATCTCTTGTTGGTAGACCATTCTGGGATATTTTCCATAAAAAATTCTTAATCTTCGGTATTGTATTCACTTTCCATATCCATTTAGTTGGGTCATCACTGAAAGACTCCTGATTAGTAAGAAATCGAACCGCGCTGGTTGTGGTATACCATCCCTGCTTATCATATCTCTAGTAAAGCCTATCCGACATTCTATGGATGGGAAGAGGAATACTATGAATTCTTTCCGCCCATTCCTTTCCAAGAGCATTAAACAACTTGTCCCTATTCCAACCGCCATTCTGTATAAATTCACTAACTCGGGCTTCCTCATTTTCAATAGGTATGTTATTAATACACTCGATCAGGGGTTTCTGCGAGATCCAAGAATCCGTCCAGAATTTTACCGTTTCACCATCCCCAATAACCCAAACTAAACCTTCTTTGAATTTGTTAATTAACATGGCAGCATGTCTCCAGTGCCAAGAAGAGTTTCTCGGCTTAACGTAATTTAAAACATCCGTCTGTTTTAAATATTTATATCTAATAATTTGAACCCATATATTATTCGGTTCTGCTAAAGTTTTCCACAATAGTTTCATCTGCAGCGCCTCGTTCATTATGCGCGTTCTTCTTATGTTTTGGCCTCCTTTGCTTTTTGGCCTACATACCTTGTCCCAGCCAATAAGAGGTTTATACTAAAGATCTTTGTTCCAGAAGAAATTTCGATTAATGCGATCAAGTTCATCACGAATATAGACTGGGAGCATAAAATGTTGCATGGCATACAGAGGTTTTGAGGACAGATTTGAATTGATCAGGATCGATCTTCCTTGTTGAGATAGGGAGTTGGTTTTCCATTTGGACAGCTGATTTTTTGTTTTATTGATTATCTCTTCAAATGTGTGTTTATTTACTCTCCCATTAATTATTGGGCAACCTAGATACTTCTCCATCACTCTTGTGTGTGTCATCTGAAGCGAACTTTCTAGCAGTTGGATTCTTGTCCCAGGAACTCCCCCTATAGTTTGGAAAGAGGATTTATGATAGTTAACTTTTTGGCCCGAAACCCTACAATAATCCTCAATTAAAGATTTAACATTTCGACTAGCCTCTAGAGTAGCTTTGGAGAAAATAATTGTATCATCTACAAAGGCTAGGAAAGGAATTTTCGGACAACTCCGACCAAAGATGAAACCAATTTTACTCGAATGGTCCAAGGATTCCTTTTGAAGATTTCGTGCAAGAACTTCTGCTCCAAGAATAAATAGGAATGGTGAAATAGGATCTCCTTGTCGAATGCCTCTTCTAGGGAAAAATAACTCCGTTGGAGAACAATTCACTAATACGGAAAAGGATACTGTTGTTATACATTCTTTTACCCAACTAATAAATCTTTGATGAAATCCGAACCTCTTTAGAATTTCCAGAATAAAATCCCAATTGAGTCTATCATGGGCTTTTTCCATATCAAGTTTAATCGTCATCCACCCCTCCTTACCCTTGCGCGTTTTAAACGAGTGGAAAACCTCATGCGCAGTTAGCACATTATCTTGAATTGCTCTGTCTTCAACAAACGCACCTTGTAGTGGGTGAACTAGCTTACCCATTACTTTTTTTAGCCGTTCCATAAGGATTTTCGATATAATTTTGTTTATTGTTGAGCATAAGCTGATCGGCCTATAATTATTAGTTGAAGATGAATTATCCACTTTTGGAAGTAATGTAATAAACGTGTGATTAATTTGGCGGAGGAGTTTCCCTGAATGAAAAAATCCCTTTACAGCCCTGATCACCGACGGGCCCACAATATCCCAAAAGGTTTTATAAAATTCCGCCGAAAAACCATCCGGCCCAGGTGATTTGTTTCTTCCTAGACTAAAAACCGCATTTTTTATTTCGCTATTTTGAACTGGTTTGATTAACAACTCATTGTCCTCATCTGTAATTTCATTCATGATTGGGTCCAGAGTATTCTCCCATTCAACACTAGTTTGACTATCCTGTTTGAATCGTTTTTCAAAGTCAGTTTGGATTTCCTTCTTGATGTTTTCCTCTCCCAGAATAAGGGTTCCTTCTGCAGAGGTAATGTGACGTATAATCTTTCTATTTCGTCTCCCCGTGGCAATTTTTTGGAAGTATCTAGAGTTTGTATCAGCTAATTTTATATGTTTTGATTTTGCTCTCTAACTCCAAAACGTTTTGTGAAACTTTATTAGCGCGTCTTTTTTCTGGGTTAATCTATTCTGTTTGTCGGCTGTAATTGGATCACATGAGTTACATAATTCTGCTTGAATATTGATTAACTTTTCTTCAATATCTTCTAGTTGTCGAAAAATATTGCCAAAAGTCTTCTTATTCCATTCTTTAATTTTTTCTTTGAGAATTTTAGTTTTGAATGCCAGCTGATACATCACAGATCCTGGACAATTTGCTCTCCAAGCTTGTTTGACTATTATTCTTAGATCCTTTCTTTTAAGCCACATATTTTCAAACTTGAAAGGAGCAGCCTGAGTAGATTTATCATCTACTAAAGACATTGTAATAGGGAAGTGGTCTAATGAAGAGAATGCATGGTGGGTTAAGTGAATACTAGGAAATAGAGTTAGGATTTCATTCTGAACTAAGGCTCTATCAAGACGTTCATAAATATTATCTGGACCAATCTTTTTCTTCCTCCATGTAAACCTATTTCCACTAAATGGTATATCAACCATCTCACAATAATTTTTAATCTCATTTAACCTAACCAATCTAGATAAGGAAATTTCCGCTCCTCCTTTTTTGTCATCTTGTGAAACAATATCGTTTAAGTCTCCTATAACTATAGATGGTATTGTAGACATGGTTATAAACGTTTTTATTTCTTCCCAAAATCTAGTTTTCTCTCGTTACTGGGTAGGTGCATACACAAACAAAATCTGACATTCAACATTCATATTTGCATTATTATAAATTGCACTAATGAAACGGTTACTGTAATGATTAATTGATACTGTTTCATGAGTCATGAAATGAGATTTCCACATCAGACCAATTCCACCAGATTTACCTACAGCAGGTACCCAGACTGCTTCATCAAACCCGGCAGCTCGCTAGCATTTTTCCTCCAGAATTTTATTCGTCTTTGTTTCCATAACAGACATTATATTAATTCTTTTTATGTTACAAAAAGTTCCAAGTTCTGCCCAGAAATTTGGTCTTCCAATTCCCCTAACATTCCAAGAGCCTATTCTCATTTCCACCCAATTTTATCCCTTCCACTTATAGCTTTGAACAGCTTCTTTCTCGTGGATTGAGTATATTTAGTAATCGTAGGTATGAAATTGATGAATTTTCCAACAAATATTACCATTGTTAGTGCCACTTGAAAAGTGTTAGACATCGTTAGAGATTGAGTTAAGTCATTCATAGAGAAGATGTGAATTAAGAAATAACACCTAAGGATTTTAATATGTATTTTCCGAATTCTTTTCCCAGAAAAGTTATTTCTTCTCTTTTTCCCGATATCCATTTCAATACTAATTCTATAATGTCTAATTAATCTTATTTCTTTGTTAAGTGTAGCCCTATGATTTATTGTGTTTCCTACTTTCTTACAATTTGGAACATTAAAAAGATTTCTCACCAAAGCTGTGAACAATACTATACTGTCGGAATGAATGAAGTTGCAGATGTCACTTGTGATTATGCACAAAACATCTATGAGCAATCTGCAATAGTCACTACCAAATTTGGCAAACATAAAACCCAGACACCACAAAGTCACACAAAGCCAATAGGTAACTAGTTTTTTATAATAAACGCATCTATTGCTGCACTCAAACATATGATCAACACAGTAATCAATTACAGACTTAAGAAAAACATAAGCTTCTTGACACTTTCCTTCCCTGCAACACAGGTTGCACAAGGCACTTATTTTAACCCATACAGGGATAACAGGGAAAGGAAGACGAGCACACACCCAGTCTAAAACTGACCCGAAGGCTTGACACACATTACTAGATTTTACAAGCTTACTTAAAACCCTACTACAAAGCTGCACATACAAACTTTCATAATTCAGATTGATAGATTGAGGGATAAGCTGCCATATTTCACTCCACAATTTCCACCCCCAAGGAAAAAGTGAAGAACCATCCTTCCTTAGTCGATTACTCATTCTTGCCCCTCTTGGTACTTCCTCCCATCATTTTTGAGTTAACAGTTTCTCCATCCTCCTCCCCGAGTTTACGTTTGCCAGACTCAGATTTAACCGATCCCTCGACCCCAAGCTGCTTAAACCTCATGGTCGTCGTGGGTGAGCCAGAGGAAGCAACAAGGGGGTCAAAGCAATCGGCGTTTGAAAACACAGGTTTGCACGGATTTGGCAAAAGAAATTCAGAAGAAGTGGGGATATCTCGAAGCATCTTATCAAAATCAGCTTGCGTGAAATCAGTAGTGAAGCCAAAAAATTCAATAGAATTTTCAAAACTAACCTCTTCATCCAGAAACTCTTCCACAAGGAAATCATCATTGTCGGCACCGTCATACTCGGGGTCTTGGAAGACAGCTTCAATTAATTCTTGATTCACATCACCTGGGATTTCCACAAGAGGGGCCTCTACATCCACATTTGCTGGAGCATAGTATTCAGCCTCAATTTCCTCAATATCCGACTCCATATCTTCATCCTCAATAATCTCCTCAACCCTGGGCTCATCAGTGATAGCTACAATAGCAACATCAGCAATATCAGGGGTAATAACCCCAGCATCAGCGTTCTCTGTAACAGCTTTTCCAAGAACATCAGCATTCACAACATCGATTGTAGTGGTGGTAGATTCCTCTCCAGATTGCACTGAAGAGTCAGTAGCCGAGGAGCCAGATCCAACCTCCACACTTTCACCGAAGCATTTCCACAATGCAGCCTTAGAGTAGCCGAAGGAGGGAGGGGGAAGTGGACGAGATTTTTTGGGAGCAACAGTTTTCCACTCCCCACCATCATCAACAGGGCCAACTCCGCCATGAGAGGCTGCAGCAGCTTCAGGTTTTTCTCCCACAATACCCCCCAAAGGGAGCGCTACACACTCTTCGCCTAGGACAATTCTCAAAAGCATGATCAGCCAACCCACAACAGCCACACCCTTCAGAAAATCCTCAAACCATAGAGGAAAAGCTTCGATTTCTCCTCTTTTATTAGGCATAAAAACCATTTTGCCAGGAATTTTCTTTAAATCCGCATTAATACAAATCCGAGGATAGCAAAGCCTAGCCCCATTTGGGTTAAAGGCAGCCACCCTCAAGACCGTACCAATACAGTTTCTTTCAATGATCGATGTAAGAATGGATTCACTTACAAACTTCGTTGGCAACCCAGGAATGCGTACCCACAAATCCATTACAGTCACAGATTCAGCCCAAGGATCAAAATCCTGCACCCAGGGGCGCAGCAACATAAGTTGGCCGGCAATATGGAAAGGCCTGCCAGCCCACACTTTGTCCCGATCAACCTTCTCGTCAAATTTAAGCTCAAACCAGTGATTAGCCAGCGGCACTAGTTGGAACCCACCACTTAGGAATTTCCAGTCCATCTTGATTCTCTTACGGATATCTTTTGCTTCAATAGGACTGCCCACGATGGTTGCAAAGAGAGAGGTGTCAGACAAGCATGAGATATTTTCTTGAACATCTACCTGGATTTCCTTCAACGACATAGCATCGATCTTTGATTTCTTCAAGAGTCTGTCAACCTGCTTTTGGTTTACTTTTGGAGCTTCGGCAGAGGAAAGAGAGATTCCGTCTACTGGACCACCAGAAGTGGGATTTTTGGGGCCCTTGCGGGCAGTTTTGGTTGGAGAGACGAGAGACTCGTCTTCTAGAGGTTTCTTTCCCTTGTCCATGGCGGACGAGGCCATAGAAAGCCAAACAACAAAACAGAGGTTAGATTGATGAAATGAGAGATTTGAGACAAGAAAGTAGTAGTGAATGAGCCTAGGAGAGATTTACACATACCAGATCTGGCTTATAAAGATGTAAGGAAGGGAATACGAAAGCCAACCGCCGTCAGCTTTCAGAACACCATACCTCTGTTCTGAAAACGTGCAACAGTACACGATCAGAGCAAGCCGCCTTCCTATTGGAGCGGAAGCAAGAACCTTCTCCCGCAAATAGGGCTGGGCATAAATTGAATCGGACCGGAATCGGATCGGGACCAGACCGAAAATTACGGTCTTAGGATCGGACCAGAAGCATTACGGTCTGGTCCATGGTCCAAAGATTTTTCAATTCCGGGTTCCGGTCCAAACTCGGGACCAGACCGGAATTTCCGGGTCGGACCGGAATTGGACCGGGTTCATATATATATAAAAAAATGGGATGCTCTCTCAACCCTAACTACACTCAGAAACTCACGTAACCCCTCTCTCTCCTCCAATTACTCTCTCCTCAATCTCTCTTCCCTTGAGCTTTCTCGTTGCACGGTGCTCCGTTGTCGCAAGTCGCAGTAATCCTCGCATTAGCCGCTCACTCACGCCTAGTTGCCGTCGCCGCTCTCCGTCGTCCATCGCCAGTTCGCCACTCCCCTTCGCCAGTTCGCCCCCACTCATCAATATCAGTCATCGCCCTTCGCGGCTTCACCACCGCCCTCGCCCTTGTTCGTTCAACGCCAGTAGGCATCCAATCAATCTCCCCTCTACTTTACCTATCACGTTCTGATTTTTAATTTTGTAATGTCGATTTCAGTTTATCTCGTCCCAATTTCAGATCTAGGTTAGAGAATTGTTTTCATTTTGTAGTTTAAAATTTTCAGATCTAGTTTCGATTTTGTACTTGAGTTGAACCATTTTATTTTATCTTTAAAGTCACTGTTCCGTGATCTATGTTGAACCCTTTTCTTCAAAAGGGATGAATGAATCAGGGATGAAATGATGAATGCAGGACCATGTATTTTCACTTGAATTGCTGATGCCCTGCAAAACTGTTTTTTTTTTTTAATTCATGTGTAAACCGAGGAGATTACGGTCCAAACGGTCCGTGGACCGGAAAACCTGGGACCATAAATTCCGGTCCCGGTCCGATCCACAGTCCATGTCCCCAGAGTTTCCGGTCCATCGGTCTTGGACCGGACCGGAATTTCCGGTCCAGTCCGATCCGATCCAGACCGGATGCCAGCCCTAACCGCAAGGATGGACTCCGTACAGCTACGAGTAGCGGATTAGGCCAGAGAGGGGGGCGATTACTCCATTCCTTCCTCCATCAATCCATCCACGCACTCATAAGAGCAAATCGAGCATTTAATCCGAAGATCTCTCCGTACCGTACTTCTCGATTGAACCTCTTCCTTCCCCAAGGATTTCCGAACTGGAACTCCATAAACACAAGCCAAGAACTTTCACGCGATCTTTCAATTGGATCCTTAAACCACTCATTCTCATCATTAATGCTTGAATCAGAAAGGATTTTGGGGGAGATTTGACAAGAGGGAAGCTTTGGATAGGAGTGGCATGTGAAATTAAGGTTATCGACAACGGCGATTTCTTCAGAAAGGGGGTTTCGAGGGGGGAGAGCAGATGGCGCGTACAGCGCGTTCATTTTCGCTCTGGGGATTTTTACTTTTAATTTATGAGTTTTTTTCGTCATACTTTTCAATCCTATAATTTTTTTTTCATTTACTAATGACAAATTCTTTAAAAAATTTATAATTTTCTTTCAATATTTTTTTAAAAAAATATTAATCTTGCTACACGCACATATATATATATATATATATATATATTATTAAATTTTTGTAATAAAATATCATATTTATACTATAATTTATGGTTTATTTTCAATATATTTTTAAAAAATTTCTTTATTATATATACTGAGAAAAAAAAAATTTCTCGGCCAAAAATTCTGCCCCTCCCCCCTCCCCCCACCAGCAAAAATTTCTTTATTAGATAGAAAGGGTTTCATGGCCAGTGATTAAAGGGTTGTTTGTATTCGGGGGGATGCAGGGAAATCAACGAAACTTTTATCACACTAATCCTAAAGTGTGATAATCCAAGATCAATACGATGTTATAGAGCCATTAGCTTTAATTTGCTCCACAATATGCAAAATTATATACAAAATATTGTCGACATAATGAGAACTATATATATATATTTTTTTTTTTGATAAGGAAAGAATTCGGGTGGGCTGACCCTACCCGGCAGCATCCTTGCGGATGAGGTCAAGGAGACCTGGATCGTTTTTAATATCGACTCCTCGGGCAGAGTGGCTAAGGTGTGCAACCTTATCCGCCACTCTATTGCCCATGCGAGGAACATGGAAGAAAACTACTTCTTCCATATTCGATAGCAGGACTTGGACATCCGACAATATTAGTTCGATCTCCCAAGGGCATTTGGATTTCTTATTTAAGTGATCGATGATAATCTTGTTGTCGCCTTCAATCTGGATCTTTCCTATATGTAGTTGCCGCACCTGTTGGATCCCTATTTTAAGAGCTAAGGCTTCCGCTTTGAGTGGATTTTGCTTGCCCAGGCGTTGGTGGTGTATTGAAATCGGGTGACCAACCCAGTCCCTAATAATGGTACCTGCCGAGCTTTCGCCGTTAGAAAGCGTTGAACCGTCGAAGTTTAGTTTGAAAGTGCCCAGGGGAGGCTTCCGCCAGGAAATTGTTTTGTGATTCTTACTTTGTTTTTTGACAAGGTATTGTCGAAGCGGGCGAAAGTCTTCCTCAAAGTTAGCCTCAGCAACCGATGTCCTATTCCAGTTATCTATATAGGATTTGATCAGTCGTAAGGCTATTTCTTTTTGTGGGATAGCAGCCTGTTGAAACAGATGTTTGTTCCTGACACACCATGTCATCCACCATGAGAAAGCGAGGTTGGTTAGAGCGGAAGGAGGAAGGCTCTTCCCAAGGGTAGATAGGATGGGTTTAATATCTCGGGACTGTGCAAACAGATAGACAATTTGTTGCTGGTTCTGCGGCGGAAGCTGATGTATATCTTGGATGAAGGAACACTCCAGAAACAGATGGACCTCATCCTCAGGTGCCGCATTACACATCGAGCAGGTAGGTGGGACCGAAGCACCCCTGTTGGACAGCCTGCAAGCGGTTAGGAGGCCATCCTGAGCGATCTTCCAAAGAAAGTTTTTAACTTTCGGAGGTGTGTTAATCTTCCAAATCCAGGCATTGTGGTCTGGAAGTGGTGTCGACTGAGCTGTAATCAATTTGTATGCACTAGCCGTAGTAAACCAGCCTTCCCTGTCCGGCCACCAGTGTAAGCGGTCTTGCATAGTCGAGGTAGGTAGGGGGATATCCTGGATCTCCTGCACTATATCAATTGGGAGAGCTTCTTGAAGCTTTTTCTGTCCACCACTTACCCCCCAGAATATAATCACTAACAGTTCCGTCTTGATTGTAACTTTGAGGGCATTCTTCCCTGTCTGATAGAGGCGAGGTTGAGATCCAATTGTCTGTCCAAAACTTGATAGCTCGTCCATCTCCAACTGACCAAATAAGCCCCTCTTTAAACTTATCGATTAGAGCAGACAACTTGGACCATTGCCAAGAGCTAGATCCTTTGTTTTTGTAATCAAAAATACTGACAGAACGCAGGTATTTATGTCTAATCACTGACACCCATACATTACCCGGTTCGGCCAAAATTTTCCACAATAGCTTCATTTGAAGAGCCACGTTCATGTCGCTAGATTTTTGAATTCCCAACCCCCCACACTGCTTTGGTTTACAGATCCTGTCCCAGCTAATCGGCGGCCGGTATTGGAGATCCTTATTCCAAAAGAAAGATTGGTTTATCTGGTCGAGTTCTTTGTGCACAGCCGTAGGCAGCATAAAATTTTGCATAGCATATAACGTTAAAGAAACAAGATGAATAACAAGATGATATAAAATAGAGAAAAAGAAAAGAGAGGAGGAAATGTTAAAGATATTCAATTGATGTATCTCTTGGTGTTACCGTATAATATATAGAGATAAACTCCTTATACTCCAAGTAATTGTAAATCTATCTATAGATCGACAAAACTCTATTTATGGAAAAGTATATCTATTGTACACATCCACATATCTATATATACACATATACTAAAACCAAGATGTATTGTTGCCTACGTGGCGGTGTGTGAGTGCATCTGCTTACCTGGCGGCACGTGAGTGTATCTCGCAAAACTTTCTCCCGTCAAAAAAGAAATATAATAAACATAAGAAGATATTTGGCTAAAAGTCCATTTTGCCAACCCTTCCTTGCAAAATGTCCACTTAAAATCAGTTTTTGCTAAATGTCCTAAAAATTTTTAAAAACCCCAATCTACTCCTATTATTAATTAATACTGCTTCTCCAATATCTTCATCCTTCGCTCGCTGTAAATCCTCCAAGCTCCCCTTCTCCATCCAGATCTGAGATCTAGATCTCGTCCTCCTCCCCTTCTCGGTCTCGTCCCTTCGCCTCCAGATGTGAGATCTAGATCTCCATCCGCCTCTCCATCGAAAACCATATGCTTCTACATCTCTCCCCTTCTTTGTCTCGTCCCTCCGCCTCCAGATCTAAGATCTTTTCAATGTCAAAAACTGAACAGCTAAAATCAGAGCATAAATTGAAAGGGAGGGAGGAAGGTGAAGAGATTTCACCGGTAAAATCTCCAATTCAAAGGGAATTAAACAATTGTGGAGCAATCAATTGCTACTTGTTTACTTGTAATATCCCTGAGAATTTGACAATCTCTCAACCGAGCAGATGACATCACCGACGTCGGATGGTACGCGATCGCCAAGTGGTGCAAGAATCTCTCGGCGCTTTCGGTGCGGAATTGGAGGCGGATCGGCAATCTAAAACGTCTGGATCTGTGCGGATGCACCGCGCTCACCGATCAGGTGCTGCTTGCCGTCGGGTTGATGGGGTTGATTGAGAGCCTGACCTTGTAGGCGTGCTTGCTGATCACCGATGCCTCGCAATGCTCTCCTTCGAGCCGTTGTCGAAGAACCTGAAGTAATCGGAGCTCTCCGTATGCTCTCCTTGCGAATTTTTTTGATTTCCCGTGGATTTCGTGTGCTTTTTGGCTCCAGATCTTGTTACTGTGAGTTGTAGGTTACTTGGATTTTTTATCTCTAGGTTTGCCGCAGTTTTATAGTTTTGTTGGGGATTTCGTGTGCTTTTGTGGCTCCATATCCTGTTACTTTCATTTGATCTCTATCTTTGTTTTTGATCCTATTACTTTGCAATTGATGGGGAGTTTGTGTGCAATTGAATTTGTTGAACAGTGCAATGTTGGCATTTTGCTTTGTACTGTGCTATTGATGACAGTTTCACTAGTTGGAATTTTTGCTGTCTTTCTCCCTGCTGTCAAATATCGGCTTTAGGTTGGAAGCTGTCACAAACCGGATGTTGTCATACATGGGCTCTTTTTGGAGGATTAATTTTATTAATTCTCTTATGGGCATTAAATGTAGTATTGGGCCGGGCTAGGTTATTTGTGGACTTGACAGGTTGTGTTGATGGGTATAATTAAATTCATTGGGTGGGCTCGTTACAAGGTTTTGGCTTCTCTATACTCGCATAATATATTTATATGGTTGTATGAATATATGCGTTTATAAAGAAGCCATTTGGAGGGATAGGTAGGAGTGGAATTTGACTTTTTGCGTATTTTTCGAAAGACCCTTGGTATGGTCTTCTTTTTTGCTACTTCGTGACATTTATGTCACCATCTATATATAGGGGTTTTGGTGACAGTGATAGGGGTGGTGGTGACAGCGATAGGGGTGGTGGTGACAATGATATGGGTGGTGGTGACAGCGATAGAGCGGTGACAGCGATAGAGGTGGTGACAGCAATAAGGGTGGTGACAGTGATAGGTGTGGTGGTGACAGTGGTAGGGGTGGTGACAGCGATAGGGCGGTGACAGTGATAGAGGTGGTGACAACAATAAGGGTGGTGATAGCAATATGAGTGGTGGTGACAGTGACAGGGGTGGTGGTGACAGCAATAGGAGTGATGACAGCGATATGGCGGTGACAACGATAGAGGTGGCGACAGCAATAAGGGTGGTGACAACGATACGAGTAGTGGTGACAGCGATAGGAGTGGTGGTGACAGCGATAGAAGTGGTGACAACGATAGGGTGGTGACAGCGATAGAGGTGGTGACAACAATAAGGGTGGTGACAGCAATATGAGTGGTGGTGACAGTGACAGGGGTGGTGGTGACAACAATAAGAGTGGTGACATCGATATGGCGGTGACAACGATAGAGGTGGCGACAGCAATAAGGGTGGTGACAACGATACGAGTAGTGGTGACAACGATAGAAGTGGTGGTGACAGCGATAGAAGTGGTGACAACGATAGGGCGGTGACAGCGATAGAGGTGGTGACAACAATAAGGGTGGTGACAGCAATATGAGTGGTGGTGACAGTGACAGGGGTGGTGGTGACAACAATAAGAGTGGTGACAGCGATATGGCGGTGACAACGATAGAGGTGGCGACAGCAATAAGGGTGGTGACAACGATACGAGTGGTGGTGACAGCGATAGGAGTGGTGGTGACAGCGATAGAAGTGGTGACAACGATAGGGCGGTGAGAGCGATAGAGGCGGTGAAAACAATATGGGTGGTGGTGACAGTGATAGAGGTTGTGGTGACAGTGATAGAGGTAGTGGTGACAGCGATAGGAGTGGTGGTGGCAGCGATAGGGGGGATGGTGACAACGATAGGAGTGGTGACAACGATAGGACGGTGACAGCGATAGAGGTGGTAGCCGCAATAAGGGTGGTGACAACGATATGGGTGGTGGTGACATCGATATGGGTTGTGGTGACAGCGATAGGACGGTGACACTAATTTCGTACAAAAAAAAAACTGTCACCAAATTTTTTTTTGTCATCAAAATTGTGTCACCAAATTCATTGACTTTGACCGGTCAATGGTCAAAATAAAAATGGGAAGGAAGGAAGGGAATGAGAATGAGCGACAAAAGTGTCATATTAGGACATTTTGCAAAAGAGAATATAAAAGTGGACATTTTGCAAAATGTCTTGTTAAAAGTGGACACTTAGCTAAAAAGTCCTAAAAATAATAAGATAGTTCTAATCTATATAATTAAAAATAATTATTTTATTTTACCATTAACTCTTATAATTGAATAGATGACATATCTTATAAAAGAGTAAATATTATATAAGGAAATAACTATATCAATATAATTAAACGCAATAATAGTAATAAATTTGGCATATACAAATTGCCAAATAAGTGTATCTTCATCTGGATTATAAACAATCTATCCGATGGACGGTTTATATATAAATTGCACCACATGGACGGTACATAAAAAAGAAATTAAGTTCACCCAATTGCCATATGGACGAATTTTATGGTTGGTCTTTGGGGTCTAGGCGGCGGATCTTGGTGACCTTGAAGGGGTGAGGTAAGGGGTTTAGGCAGGGGTCTAGGCATGCCTTTAAGGGTTTTTTTACAACAGTTATCATAATTACCAAAAATATTAATATACAGATACATAGTAGCAAATATTTGATAGGTGTTATTTTATTTATATATCGATTATTTTTTGTGGAAAGAATTATTTATATCAAAATTAATTATTTCATAGTTATTTTATTTATATCTATATTATTTTTAGTAGAATGAGTTATTTAGATCTAGATTAATGTTAATCTTATATTTCCAGTTATTAGTTTAATTATCATAATGTAATTCATATTTATTTATTTATTTTCATATTTATAATATGAATTTTTTATAGATAATAAATGTAATTTTACAATATTGTGTTAACATATATCCCGTGCAGGGGACAAGACATACACTAGTAATTATATTATAAAACTCCCATTTGGATGTGTATTCCTTATTCCTCCAACTGCTTCGTTAAAACCCTAGCTAGGAAAAAACCCAATGGGACAAAACCATATCTTAGGGAAAAAGAGTGTAGTCTTCTACATGTGCTCTTGTTGTACTGCCTCGTTAAAAACCTTGTCAGGAAAATCCACTGGAATAAAAACCTGATTGAAGGGAAAAAGAGTGCAGTGCGTATAACGCTCCCCCTGAGTTCAACGTGTTGAACGTCATTGATACATTCAAATCATAGATGCTTGATCTTCAAACTTCTTTAAACTTCTTGGGATGTCTTCAATCTTCATTGGGTCTTCAATGGAGGTAATAGCTCCGTAAACAATAGATCTTCATTTGATCGAATTCATAAAATATCGACATCGGGATACTGCCTTTGATGAGTTCTTCTTTAAATTTGAGATATACAACATATCCTTATGAAAGGGGTTGCCTCGTTAAAAACCTTCCTTTGGAAAAACTCAAATGGGACAAAACCAAAGTTAAGGAAAATAGTACAACTTTTCTCCCCCTCTATTTAGCATATAAATCACCAATTTTATAAAGACATGGTACTTCAGGACCTAATATTTTTTCACAATCTAATCAAAGATGAAAAGGTCGCTTGTGTTCATTTTGTAATATATATCTCTCTCTTTGTAAACTCGAACTACAGGCCGAGATATTTCTAGACCCTTCAACTAATTTTTCTACTTATTGGATATCATAGGGATCGTTCAATAATCGCATTACGCTCTTAGCGTTTGTAAGGACATTCATTCCTAACCAAATGATTTAACATCTTCAATATTGGAGCTACATGTCCAAAATATTAATGTTCAACTTATTCAATAATCCAATTCAATTAATCATTTTAATCTAGATATACTTCTATTTAGAAACTTTAATTATTCTTATCAAACACATCACCACTGTTCAAAGTTCGAGAAATCTATTCCAGAGTTTTTATACTTGTAGACACATCACCAGTGTTCAAAGTTACTACTAGAACCTCGATCTAAATCATGCTAGGGCATTATTTGTTATAAATGTGACTTTTGTCTTTTTTTTTTTTTTGCATTTACTAATGTCTTTACCAACTTAATTGCTATATAGTTCATTGAGCTTTTGGTTCCCTTCTAGTCCATGCAACATATTATTTCTTGATCTCCTTTTCCTCTCCCGCTAAATATCGAGTACTTTTTTTTTTTTTTATCATTCGTGATATTCTAGGATATTTGATCATCTATGGGGACTCAATCCCCCATATACATCAACCATACTTGGTTTACAACAACTTATTGTAATATGGGGAGATTTCAGCACATGTCTATACCAAACATTCAAAAAAATTTAAATACCCATATCTCTCCTAGAGATAAATTTCAAAAGGAGAATTTATTCTATTTTTGACTGAAATCGAATGAAACTCTTTATATTCATGCTTGCTTGTTAGCTACTATTGACGAATCTACTAGATCTTTCCATATATTTTAGCATTATCCTAAATAATAGTCTCATAAGTAATGACTTCACTTGGTCGATTTAAGTGTCAGCTTCTAAATGCTCATATATCTAACATATCAATTTCGTTGATAGCATTTTCATATTACATCCATAATGCCAAAATGGATAATCTATTTATTATGTCGGATCCCCTTTTTGACATCCTCAACCAGAGGAAAGCCACTACTTTTGGCAATTATTTGTCCTCTATTGGGTTTCATGATCCCAATTTAACCGTCCTCACTCCTTCCCTTTAGAATGTTTTGACACTCTTCTGGATCCATTTTCTCATATGAGTTTATTGCTTGATTATATCAACAATCCTTCAAGGACTAATTTTGATGCTCTTATGGAGCCATGTATAACGTTTAATTGTGTCATCTATAGACTTTATACACATATTTATCATTTATGTCATCCCGATTAATAATTGTTGTTAACTCCACCTTGATGATAAGACCTTATTAACGGAGAATAAGACCTTACTGGTTGATGAAAGCCAAAACCCTGGTTTTCAGGTATTGGTAAGATCTTACCATATTGGCTTAAGTGTTTCACGGGCTCAACGTAAATAGGCTTGTTTTCAATGGGCCTATTTTATTGAATTTACCATTTCAATTTTAAGGATCAATATATTAATGAGCCTAAAATGTATGGGCCAGATTTTCGGTGAATATATATTTTAACTTGTTACATTCTATCTTGTCTAATATATATATATATATATATATATATATATATATGTATATGTATATGTATATGTATATGTATATATATGTATATGTATATATATGAGTTTGTTGTTGAGAATTTTTAGGGATTTGATTGAATCAATCTTCAATAGCCATTGCTTCAAATCGATCAAATCCTAGGCAAGATCCCAGCATATCCAAGTGAAGTTTCTGGAACGGTTTTTAAAAAGTTGGTGCTCATCCCAAGCGGATATCTTGCAACGTTACTCAACAACCTAGAAGCTGATTTCAAACGTTCAATTCAAAGATTGAACAGGCTGGCCTTTATAAGGAGATGAAGTGGATTGCATTCGGTACAAGTCTTCACCACATCGCCTAATGTCTTCTGCAATCTCGTCTCCTGCAACAATCGATCTCACATCTCTCCCTTGCTTGAACGTTTTATTTGTTTGAGTGTGTGACGTTTCTTTCGAGCTATATAGTACAATTCATTTAGGTTATACTAAGGGTTCTTTACCCAAACATATATGGTACTCCAGTATCCATAGAACTTCGTTTCACTGGTGTGTTTGGGTTGCTAGATAGGAAGTTAGTTTAGAAGAGGAAAGGTATTCTAAAGGTTGTATCTAGAACTCATAAGATAAAGTGAAATAAAGTAATTGTGTTGAATTCTACGGGTTGGATAACCCTAGGCGGGGACGTAGGCAAGGTTGTGCCGAACCTCGTTAACAATTCGCGTGTCCTTTACTTTCTGCATTTTAGCTTTATTACTATTCTTTGCCTTGCTTATTATTCGCTATTCTTGTCTTAACTCGTTTCGATTTGTATTTCAGATAAGGTATTATCTAGGTTGGTAAGATCTTACAGTTTCTAATATTGCGAAAAGTTGCCATACTCTCCCCCTTCTAGAGTATTTGTCTATTATTTATTCGGAAATTTCGCCTGGTACCCCTGAGGTTAGGCCTTTTTCGCGTGGTGTACCAAAGTTTAGGATATTTCACATGGTACCCCTGAACTTTTAATTTTTTTCACGGTGTGCCCCTTCGTTAGAATTATAAACATTTTCCGTTAATTTTAAGAGAACCCTTGCCGATAATTGAACCACGCCGACGAAGCCTCTGCAAGGCGCTTTCCTCTTCGCGACCCAAAGCACCGCACAGACGAAGGGAGATACCGACGAGGTGAAGTACCTAGTGATGTCGGCTGTCGGAGTAAGTTCTCTTCCATCCCTCCTCATCTGGCTATGAGATTTAAGGTTTTTTTTCTTTCGAATTGAGCGTTTTGGGTTGGATTGCAAATGAAGGATCGTGGGGATTGGATTTATGGATCATTTTTTTGTGAATCTCATTCCATTTGTGTCATAATTATTTCGAATTGGGGTTTAAGGAGTAGATTTCTATGTTTAAAATTTAGAGTTTACAGATCTGAGATTAATTCAATATTTATAGAATTGGGGAATTTTGGCCTTAGGGGTTAATCTATTGATTTGAGGATTTTTCATAATGACTTTTACGTATTTCCTAGCTTCTTTTCCCCTTTATATTAACTTGAATAACTAGCCAGATCCATTTGTATAAATATAAGCAATGCATCAGTTTATTATAGTTTACTTTGCCTATTAAAATTTTCTTATTTTGCTCAATTACAAGTTGCTCCGTCTAAAGGATGACTTGCATGCGGTTGAAGCAAATTGTAGTGACTGTAGGTTCGCATTGTGGACTTGCATCCTCCCTAGTGTGCTTGGCCATGCTAGTATATTGTCTCTCATCACTAAGAAATATATTGTTGGCACAGTGCTTGTTGCATAGTGCTTGTTGCATGGTGTATTGGTGTATATTGGATTACTAGTGAGCTGTGATTGTTGATAGCGAATGGATGTTGTCTTGTTTTGTCAGACTCTTAGAGTAGATCTTTCATATTCGGTGCCACTCCATTAAGCATTACACATATCCTTTTGCCTATGCCCCATTACCAATTTTTTATTATTATTTGCAGGAAAGGTAACTCCTGGAAATGTAATGTACAGCTTTGGAAACATTCTTTTGGATCTATTGAGTGGAAAACTCATCCTCCCTAGTCATGTAAGTCGAGTTTATAGTCACTAACTTTACAAGATACTCTGCTCAGATTCGATTCCAAAAAAAAATTGAAATATCTTATCCAATGTTCAGAAAAACCGTATTGCTTTTTGTTAATGTTTTCTTAATCTTGCTTCAATCAATAATTCCTCAAGTAATGAATGATTGCATAGGTTCACGCAGCCTGGGCTCAGTGATTGTCGTTTATCTTGATGCTTATTAATATTACAATATTTCATTCGGTCATATCATGAATTGCATCCACTAAAATTCATTTGAGTGATTTTCTTACGGCTTATTGATTTAGATGTGTAATCCCAAGATAAAATGCTGACAAAATCGGTAAGAGATTTCCATTCGAGAGTTGATATGCCAAAAATTGTCCCTTAAAACCATTTCCCCAACAGAAATATAGAAATTTGTCTCTTTTTATATCTTCATTTTTTTCTTGTAGTAGCATTAACTTCTGGCAGTTGTGTAGTTTGGAGCTTTCAACTGTGTACTTGCATGCTTTAGCTAGCTTAAAGATTTATGCTAAAATAGCTTCTTAATCGAATTGGCCTCCTTATGCTTTAGCTAGCTTTGTTTCTGAATGTTGGTTTTTAAAATTGAAAATTTTAAGGTTTAGTTTCAATGCTCTAATTCTATGTAACAAATTTAAAGCCTATTAGCTCAAGTGGTAGAGCATTATCAGTTATCGATTCATTGGATGATCCTTGCCTATCAGTTCTTTGGTTAATCAGTTAGTCTTTTAAGTTTTTACTAGTTAGTATCGTCATGAGATGTTTGAAACTAAAGTTGCTATGCTGCTTTGATTTCAAAGAACCCAATTTTGCTTCTCTAATTAGTATGGGTAGTTAATAAACAGAACAAATGAATGTGGTAATGGGAGCTTTTGTTGCTTACCAAAAAGAAAACATGAGAGCTTCAGTAACGGTTCAGTTGCCATTTGACACTGCCCAAAATTAAGCTTAAAGAAACCTAAATGGTACACAATTAAACACTAACTTCTATACTAGTTAATCATGTGGCTACTAATCTTATGCATCTATGCCTATTCTTCCATTTATGCTTCCTAGCTAAAGGTTATGCGTCTTCTTTATTACCCTGTAGATACGATATGAGGACATTTATGCTTGGTCAAAGACCATCATAAGACTAGATTACGAGCATTAACCTATGCGGGATTTGAACCCGCATCTTTGTGCTCGTGCACATGCTCTACCATTGAGATAATAGGCTAAAACTTTGTTGCATAGAATTGGAGCACAAAAATATGATAACATGTATATACAAACATGACCACAAATTACACATCAATGATCCACATTGACAACAAAAGTGTTTTCTCTAAATGACAACAAACATCTTAGGATCAATTAGAGAGGACCTTATTGCTTTTCCTTTGTCTCTTTGTGTGCAATTAAGTTGGGTTCTTTGTATTTCTCAAAAGGGGGGGGGGGGGGGGGGGATTTTGGATTGGATGTAAGCTCCTAGCTGATATCCTTGATTTAATCCCAAATCAACAGATTGTTACCTAACGCTAAAATTCCCCAATTCTATAAACATTGAATTAATCCCAGATCTGTAAACTCTAAATTTTAAACATAGAAAAATCAAAACAATTACCCAAAACAAACCGCAGACAACGGCGTTGAATTGTCATCGGGGTGTTTACATCATGCAGAAGTTCAGCATTGGCACTTTCCAGTTCGAAATCCCAATGAAGAATCCCCCAAATCGAAGTATACTCCTTAAACCCCCAATTCGAAATAACTATGACACAAATGGAATGAGATTCACACAAAAAATGATCCATAAATCCAATCCCCAAGATCCTCCATTTACAATCCAACCCAAAACGCTCAATTCGAAAGAAAAAAAAAACCCTAAATCTCATAGCCAGATGAGGAGGGATGGAAGAGAACTTACTCCGGCAGCCGACATCACTAGGTACTTCACCTCGTCGGCATCTCCCTTCGTCTGCACGGTGCTTTGGGTCGCGAAAAGGAAAGCGTCTGGCAGAGGCTTCGTCGGCGTGGTTCAATTATCGACAAGGGTTCTCTTAGGCCCCGTTTGGTATGACTGCTGGAATCGGAATGGTAATCGGAATGGGAATCCGAATAAAAAATCGGAATAAACCATTCCCGAAGCATGTTGTTTGGTATGCTGTCGGAATGAACCATTACTGAAAACTGTTGTTTGGTGTACTGTGAAGCTGGAATCGGAATCAAATCCTGTTTTTTGCAATTTAACTTTATTTACGTATTTTCCACGTATGTATTTGCTATTAGTAAAATAAAACAAGCACAGAATTGAAGACCAATAATTCAACTAAAACAAACACAACTTAAAAATGTATTGCAAGTGCCATATACATCGCATCCAAACATGTAAACATGACAATATACACAACCACATACACCCCAAAAAATTATACCCATGTAGTGGCATTTGACATTGTAAGGTTATGCGATACATCAAAAGTGACCTTGCAATCACACCAAAAACTTTGCCTTCAAGCTAAACCCATTTCATCATTCAACCCTGTCCACTTGAGCTTCCACCAGATCGAACAAGTTTCAAGATATAGCGTACCTTCCAATCAACACTTGAGCAACTGTCAAATATATCCAGCTCATTTGGGTTATTACCAAGGATACGAGCAGCATCAATGGCATCATCAATTGTGACTCCAGGCATATTCGCAAGCTCGGGAATCAGTTTCTTTTTTCGCTCTGCTAATGCAAGCCGAGAAGCTTCTGCAGCTTGCTCACGATCTTCTGCAGCAGCCATAGTAGTTGCAATCTTATCAAATTGCATATTGAAGCCACTCATTGCACTTGCCCATTTATCAATGATATCATTCTTGCTTGATTTTCTAAGAGATGAGTGGCTTTTCTTTTGCCTCTTCGAAGGTGGAGGTGTAGTCAAATGTTCACAATCTTCTACATCATTCTCAAGAGTCACGACATTCTCCAAATTATCTACAGCATCATCCATATCTTCCACTTCATTTCCGTTAGCACGATCTGGACCAAAGACAAGCTCCAACTTTTCAAGATGGGGAAATTTAGATCTCCATAGTGATTTTGCCTTGGGATATCTCTGGAAAAATTAAACACAAATAACATAATTTGACTACTTAATTTGATATAAGTACGTCTATATAAAGATTCACTAGCTTTAATTTCATACCTCACAAAAGTCATCGAATGCTTGTTTCTCGCATTCAATCATTTCTGTCTGGCTGTTCCACTTGAAACCAGACAAGCGCAGCATCTCACTCACCATGGCATACTTTTGTTTCAATAGCTTGATCTTCGAATAAATATGTGGGTTGGCCTTTAAACCATATGTAGGAAATTTCTCATTCATTTTTTTCTCCAATGCAGTTGTAAACCCATGCTTGAAGCCTCCCTCGGATCGCCATTGTGGCTCACCTTTCAGATCCAACATGAAGTCTAATAAAGCCACTTCTTCTTCGAGTTTCAAAAACCTCTTATTCGTCCCTGGTCGTTGAATTGATTTATCCATCCTAACAACAACAAAACAATAGTATAATGGACAATAACAACCGATAAAGTACATAAGCAACCAACAACTTACTATTAGTAGGTAAACAACAACAACAAACTAGGTTCCATTACATAGCCACCAACAAAGAAATTCAATTACAAAAGCCAACAAGGTTTAAGCATCGTAACCAACAACAAAAGGGCTAAAGTACATAAACAACTCCTTGAATATTTAAGACGATCTAGACCTCCAATTGTTAAATGAAGTTTGCGCTAAATTGTCCCTAAATAAAGTCCAAGTATTTGATGGTGAAACCGTGGTTATAAATTCCACTTCTTCATCACTATCTTCTTCGTCATCGCTCTCTTCATCACTCTCTTCTTCCTCTCCATCACTCTCTTCAACAAGCACATCGGTTGGCATATGCTTTCGAATAAGGTTATGTAATATAGCACATGCGGAGACAATACGACCTTGAGTTTGTATTGGAAAGAAAGATGGACTATTTGGTTGATCATCTCCCCACTCTTTAAGGTGATACCGATGACCTCTATAGGGAGTTAAGAACCCCTCACAATTTGTATATCCAGCATCAGCTAAGTAATAGCAACCTATGGACAATTGCAATTCATAAAATTATGTTACTATCTCTTATAATTCTCAAAATACCATTAACCATGCAATTCTTAATATAACTCCCGACTTTATTTACCTTGAGGAACCTTTAGACCCCTAGGTCTTACAAGAGCATCACGAAGAACGCGTCCGTCATATGCAGAACCTTCCCAACCAGGCAATATATATATATATGAATTCCATGTTAGGTGTGCATACACCTAATACATTCATAGCAAGATCCCCTTTTCTATTTCGGTATCTTGGTCTAGCATCATTGGATACGTGAACACTCATGAATGTACCATCTAAAGCTCCTAGACAATTCTACAAAAGCAAAGACATGCCAAAATTTGAGACAAATTAAAATAGAAGTATATGTACATATGTTTTTTTTTCTTTTAACTTGAATGGTGTACCTTGAACATTTTCCATCTACTATCTTCACAATCTTCTCCAATTGGTGTAGGCTTTTTTAGCACATGACGATGCAACTTCAGAATTGCAAGAAGACAAAGGTTGAATTGTCGGCTTACACTCTCTCCACTTCTTAAGAAGTAATTTCCTATGGACCTATTTTTTAATGATGAGCTAAAGTGTACAAAAACATGGCAACAATTTCTTCCAATTCCATGTTTTTTGTTCTACACAATCCTCCAATATCTTGAGTCATCTCACATATCACACCAAAGGTGTGTCTATTAACCCGAAGCTCATTCTTACATATAACATCATTTTCTCGAATCAACCTATTCAAATTAGCTAGTCTATGAAGCCCCCTCTCTCTTTTATCAAATTCAATCTCTCGAATTTGAGAGAAATAATCCCGCAACATAATCGTGGTCATGCCAATTACCCTAACCACAAGCATAATAACTAGTTGTACGCGCTTTTATCTTTCCTTTCTCCTCTTTTCCAAGCCGACAACAAACGAATCCATCATTAAAAATCAGAAATTACAAAACAATAGTCACAAATTGAACATTGAAGGTGAGTTTAGATGTCAATAGCAAGTCATGTGAAATTAGGTCATCATCCCAAATTAGGGGCATACAAAACTAACCATCCCATCTACTAATTTTCATCTCTTCTAACAAATTCAGCCTAACAAATCCCCAATTTCAACATAAACATCCACAAAGAAATTGAAATTCAACCTACCAAATCCCCATTCGAAGTATAGAACTCAAAAAAAAAATCGACTATAGGCTGAACGCGGGAGAAAGATACATGTCGAGGCTGCTGGCGACGGTGGTTAGATGCCAGTGAAGGAGGAATCCCGCCGGTGAGAGGCCCGGAGCACCTGCAAATCGTTTGAATCTAGACTGTGAAACAGTGGGGGTCGGGAATATAGCGCTAGAGAGGGAGGAAGAGCACTAACCTGGTCGGCGACGGAGGGAGGCTGTCGGAGACGGAGGGCTGCTGCTGGAGATAGGGCTGGGCAAAAATTGGATCGGACCGGAATCGGACCGGGACCAGACCGGAAATTACGGTCTTGGATCGGACCGGGAGCATTAAGGTCCGGTCCACGGTCCAAAGATTTTTCAATTCCGGTTCCCGGTCCAAACCCGGAACCAGACCGGAATTTCCGGGTCGGACCGGAATAGGACCGGGTTTTGTGTTTTTATTTAAAAAAAAATTAGGGTCTCAGGCTCTCAACCTCTCTCCTCCGCCTCTCAGTAACTCACGCAGCGTCTCTCCTCCAGTCCTCGGTCTTTCAGTCTCTCTTATTCTCTTCAGTCTTCGATCTTCATTCGAGACATCATTCTCTTCTCGTCGATCTTCAATCTTCATTCGAGACTTCATTCACGCCCGATGCTGGCAGCAGTCCTTGCATTAGTCGTCGTCGTCGCCCTTCGATGTCGTCCATCGCCAGCAGTTCGTCACTACCCCGCCCTTCGCTACCGCCCTCGTCCTTCATCGTCCATCACCAGTAGGCATCCGATCCCTCTCCCCTCTCTTCCGATTTGTACCTTTGTCCCGATTTCAGATCTAGGGTTAAGAGAAGTTTTTTCAATTTGTTGGTCAAAGTTTTCAGATCTAGGTTTCGATTTTAGGAAATTTCAATTTGTACTTTAGAAAATTAGTAAACTATGTTAATCCGTGAGCCTAGATTCAATTTATAGATCTAGGTTTCAATTTGCACTTTATGGGTGTTCAGATCTAAATTGAACCATTTTACATTTTGTGGATTTGGTCAATTTGCAATTTTTCTTCAGAAGGGATGAATGAATCCAATGGATGGAATGGATGAAATGATGAAGATGAATGCAGGTGAATTAGGGTTGTACGCCTGTGCAGTTGCAAACCTGTTTTGTTTTGTTTTGTTTTTTTAATTCAAGTGCAAACAATGTCTGCTTGAAATTACGGTCCAAATGGTCCAAACGGTCCGCGGACCGGAAAACCCGGGACCATATATCCCGGTCCCGGTCCGATCCGCGGTCCATGCCCCCAGAGTTTCCGGTCCGGTCCGGTCCGGACCGGATGCCCAACCCTAGCTGGAGACGGAGGAGGCCGCTGGGATGGGGCCCGGAGGTTGGAGGCCGGCAGATGAGGTCGGGGCGCTGTGCTGAACGTTGTGTGGAGATAGAGTTTTGAAAAGTGGGAATGAGAAGAACCCCTACCTTTTCTAAAGTAATGAAATGGGGATAAAAGGGGGGATAATGGGATTCCCAGGAATCGTTTTGATTCCGGGTTTTACCATATCAAACAAGAAATGTGGTAATCATCCATTCCCAATACCCTTTTTGATTCCCGGGAATGGATACCAAACAAGCCCTTAAAATTAACGGAAAATGTTTAGTATAATTCTAACGGAGGGGCACGCCGCGAAAAAAAAATTAAAAGTTCAGGGATATCATGTGAAATATCCTAAATTTTGGTACACCACGCGAAAAAGACCTAACCTTAGGGGGTTACGGCTATAAACACTTTTTTCTTCCTATTAACAAAACATCCTCTTTTTCTTCCTCACTTCAATTGTCTATTCCTCACTTCAATTGTGCTACTACTATTCTTATAAAAATTATTCATCCAAACTGTGATAGTACGTTAAATGTCTCGAATAGGACTATTAAGTTAATGTTCTAATTGCTATGAAATTTTCCAATGAGAAAAGGAAAAAAAAAGGATGGATGCATGACCTTGGAACTTAATACGGTAAAGGCATAAAATCGCCTTGAATGAGATTTCCTGTTATCGGCCCTCCAAAAATTCGGCTTCGGTACTAGTTCGTGTTAATAAAACTATGTGTTTCTTAATCTTGGTGAATAATGAACCCAAACATATGTTTTAACTTCATATATAGGATTGGGACAGGGTAATTCAATATCCTCGATCTTTAATTCCTATTTTTAATTGGTGTCGAAATTCTTGCTAGAAAATTATAGGCGGTTTGTAAATAAGTGCGGAGGATCTGAAAACAAATTAAGGATCGAGAATTAAAATACCTTTTTTATCCTTTGTGGACGAGAATATGATCTTTGACTCATTTACATGACTTAACGAATACCATTCATTTTAATTTGAATTATTTGAATGAAAAATGAACAAAATTAAACGCACCTATTTTATTTTATATTTTTGAAATTTCAAAGCAGACGGCGGGTAGAAAATGGCAAGCTAGCCCGACAGAAGGGTGGTTGGTGGAAAGCGTTATATTAAATAATAATTAACTAATATTGGCGCAAACCTCTTATTAAGTCTTTTTTTATACAACAAATCGCTATTTATATCATTATAAATAGAGAAAGAGTTGCCTGCAAAATATCCACACACCAAGCTATAAGCGATCTCAATTCAATAGTCCTATCCCAAACGTACGGTACGCACTCGATTGATCTTCTCCTTGCTAGAAAAATATGGCAGTGAAGACGTACACGAACGAGTGCGAATCCTCGGTGTCAGCTCAACGCATCTTCAAAGCCTTATGCGTCGACTCCCACAACTTCCTTCCAAAGGTCTTGCCTGATTCCTGCAAGAGCATTGAGTTCGCCCAGGGCGACTCTCTTGGTCCCGGTAGTATCACTCTCATCAAATATGTCGTCGGTACGTATAATATACTTGTATTTTTTATTGCATCCTCATGTTTTTATTAAGTAATTATAATCCCTAAACACCACGTACCTTACACGTATTATAGCGGGAGAGTCCAAGTGTGTGAAGCACAAGATCGAGGAGGTGGACGTGGAGAAGATGTACTTCAAGTACACAGTGATCGAGGGAGAGATGGTCGGGGAGAAGGTCGAACGTATAGTCGTGGAGGAGAAGATAGAAGCGAAGAGCACAGGAGGATGTGTGGCCAAGATCACCAGCCACTTCCACACTAAAGGTGATGGAGAGCTCGACGAGGAGAAGCTTAAGTTCGGTAAAGAACACCTCAACAAGACCTTCAAGGCTGTTGAAGAGTACCTCCAAGCCAATCCTGATGTTTATGCTTAAGAGTTAAGATCCATTATGGATCATATCCTCACCGGTCAGATTTTGATCATCTTATTGTTTTACAATATATGTACCTTATAATTAAGGTGGGTGAGATATTATAAATTTGGCCTATATATCTATAAATCGAGAGCGGCCAAAGTGTGCTTTTGTGTGTTTTCATTTCCTCATGTTTTGAGTGTTTGAACTTTGGTAATGCTTTTTGGAATAATATACACCTTGTAATCATCTTACGTTGTACAATATGATACCATTAATTAATGCCTACGATTGTGTCACATTTAACACTCAGACAACGAATATAAGAGCATCTGCAACAGACAACAGACAATCACACGACTCTTAACTCATTTCAATCAAATTAGCCGCTATTCCAGTTGTCAAATCACATTTCCATTAATTTTTCAGCTTTTTAATTTTTCTTTTCCATTCACAACAGAAAGTCGCACTACTCGATCTTATTCACTTTACACTTTTTTATTAATTAAGTTAAATGAAGATTTATTTTACTTAAAACTTTTTGTTAATGATATTATCAATATTAATACAACAACAACAACAACCCAGTGTATCCCGCAATTAAGCAGGGTCTGGGGGGTCGGGATGTATGCACTCTTACCCCGGGGAGCCCGAGAGAGTGTTTCCGAAAGACTCAGAACGAATGAAACAAGAACCCTAGTAAAGCATGAGTACAAATCAAGTCACGGAGCAAGCAAAAGAAAATCAGAGAGAAAGCAAGACAAGGGCACACAACACCACTCCCCAGCACTAAACGTCTGCCACCCGTATGCGTCTCCTTCAGTTGTCTCTATCCAATGCCATATCCTCAGAAAGCTGGAGTAAATTAAGGTCCCGACGGATAGCTCCCATCAAGCTCATCTTCGGTCTGCCTCTCCCCCTACGAAAAGCTCCAAGATCCGGAATATCGCACCTTTGAACCGGGGCTGATATAGGTCTTTTTTGCACGTGTCTGAACCAACGCAATCTGACTTCTCGCAGTTTGTCAACGATACTTGCTACTCCAACTTTCCTTCGAATGTCGGCATTCCTGATTCTGTCAAGTTTCGTGAGCCCGCACATCCAACGCAACATTCGCATCTCTGCCACTGACAACTTCTGTTCTTAAGCCTTAGTGACTGGCCAGCACTCTGAGCTGTAAAGAAGTGCCGGTCTTGCCACCACCTTGTAGAATTTCTCTTTCAGTTTTATTGGGACTTTCTTGTCACAGAGCACCCTTGAAGCCCTTCTCCATCTCAACCACCCTGCCTGAACCCGATGATCGATATCCCTATCCAATCCACCGTCACTTTGAACGTACGATCCCAGGTACTTGAAAACCTCATTCATGGGAATAAGATCTTCCCCCAGAACCACATACGAGTTAGGATCACCGACCTCTCCGAAGAGAAACGGGACGTATTCGGTCTTGGACCTACTCAATTTGAAACCCTTTGACTCCAACACCTCTCTCCATGATTCCAGCCTGCGAGCCAATCCCGATCTAGAGTTGTCCACGAGCACGATGTCGTCAGCAAACAACATGCACCAAGGAACCTCTTCTTGAAGCAGAGCAGAAAGAGTATCCATAACCAACGTGAACAGAAACGGGCTGACGGCAGATCCCTGGTGGAGCCCCACACGAACCTGGAAGTAGTATGAATCCCCACACGGAGTTCTGACACTAGTCATGGCTCTGTCGTACATATCTCTAATAGCTCTAATATAAGCCCCTGGCACTCCTTTCTCAATCAAGCATCTCCAAAGCAGCTCTCTCGAAACCTTGTCGTACGCTTTTTTATAAATCAATGAAGGCCATATGCAGATTCTTCTTTCTCTCTCTGTGCGACCCAATCAGACGTCTCAGCAAATGAATAGCTTCCATAGCAGATCTACCAGACATGAAACCAAACTGGTTCTCAGAAATCTGCACCAGTCTCCAGAGTCTTACCTCAACAACTCTCTTCCACATCTTCATCGCGTGACTGAGCAGCTTGATACCCCTGTAGTTACCGCAACTCTGGACACCCCCCTTGTTCTTGTAGACCGGGACCAATTTGCTAAGTCTCCATTCAGATGGCATCTTAGCTGACCGAAAGATAGCATTGAAAAGAGAAGTCAGTCAGACAAGACCCTTGGCCCCTAACCATTTCCATACGTCTCCCGGAATCTCATCTGGACCAGCTGCTCTGTTGTTCTTCATTTTACAGATAACTCCTTTAACTTCCTCAATAGTAATGCGCCGGTGGAAGCCGAGCTTGATAGGGCTTGAAGGACCGTAGCTCCCACCCGAGAAGATGGGTACCTCATTGAGCAGTTCAGAGAAATACCTCTTCCATCTACCCTTGATCTGATGATCATCAACCAACACTAGATCACTCTCGTCCTTGGTGCATCTGACGGTGTCGATGTCTCTGTTCGATCTCTCTCTATGCCTAGCCATTCGATAGAGCACCTGCTCCCCTCCCTTCTCATCCAAAGCCTTGTACAAACTCTCAAAGGCTTTGTCTTTAGCCTTAGCAACTGCTCTCTTGGCCACCATCTTGGCGACATTGTGCCTGAATCTGAGCTCCACACTGTCGTCACCAATGTCTCTATGTAACCATCTTAGGAACGCTAATTGTTTAGCTTTCACCTTTACCTTCACCTTCTCGCTCCACCATGCAACCCCTCTGAAAGGTCCAAGCCCTCCTCTAGAAACCCCCAACACCTCTCTGCCAACTCTGCGAATACAACCCGCTAAGCAGCTCCACATTGCTTTTGCATCCACATGCAACTCCTCCAACCCCTCCTGTTCAGCCAGTTGCCAAACCTTCTCTTTTAGCTTAGGCCCAGTAGATCCCGACAGGCGCCACCACCTAATTTTCTCAGCCGAAAGGTGATTCATTTTACGAACACGACCCCATACCTCAAAGTCTAGAAGAAAGATGTGATGGGGCGATGAAACCCCACCATGGGGGATCACCTTACAATCCCTACACCTGCGAAGATCAACCTTACGTACCAGGAAGAAGTCAATCTGCGAACTCCCCACGGTGCTGACAGACGTAACCAAGTGACCATCTTTTTTCGGAAACCAAGAGTTGCATATAACACTCCCAAACGCCCCAGAATACTCTAACAACGTTGTCCCACCTCCATTTCTCTCGCCGAATCCAAAACCTCCATGAACCTCTTCATACCCATCATTGCCCTTGCCAATGTGAGCATTGAAGTCGCCACCAATCACAAACTGTTCTGACTCTGGGATAGACCCAACCAAAGAATCCAAATTTTCCCAAAATAACCTCTTCTCCTCAGCGTCGTGCCCTACTTGTGGGGCATAAGCACAAACCACATGGAGAAATGAGTCCTCTAACACAAGCTTAAGCGCCATCAGACAGTCATTCACCCTCTCGACTTTAACCACACGATCCTTCCAAAGCTCTCCGACCAAAATGCCAACTCCATTTCTCTTCCTATCCAGTCCCGAGTACCACAACTTCCACCCGTCGATGAGGCGAGCCTTACTCCCCACCCACTTAGTCTCCTGAACATACGCTATGTCTATCCTTCTGGCCTTCAGAAATATTTTATTACGTTGATAAGCTGGAAAAACACGGAAACAAAAAAGTTACACAACTTAAACTTCTAAACAACATATTAAATTTGAAACAACACACACTCGTACACTAAAACTAAACATCATCTTCGGGAGTTCCAAATTTCTGCCATATATGCTTAATCAAGTTGGCCTTTAGTCGATTATGTGATAATACATATTTTGTATAGACATTTTAGGTAGTTGTAGTATAGTTTTAAGATGCATTAGATAGGTTTTATAACTAATTTGCATCTTGATCATTTAGTATTCAAAGATTTGGAATCTACAACTTTTATTGTTTAATTGCAGGTTTACATATCCGAGCTTGGAAGGTGGAATGTTGGTGGATTATAGGAACCAATAATGAAGCTACAGCATCCAAGGAAATAGTATTGTAGACGACCTGAGAACAAAGAAGCACAGGGAGTCCCACCTGCGACTAGGGGTGACGCGCCCACGGCTATTCTGCAGACGGAGCCCGCGTAGAATCCGCTGAAACCTTATCTTTCCTATTTAATATTTATTCTTTTAGGACGTTTTATTCTTGGGTTTGACCGACTCTTAGGCTATATATTAGACATATTCTAGTAGATTTTAATCACATTAACTCACAAAACGCTTTAGATGATTGAAGTTGAGAGATCCAGGGTATGTTATGAGTACTTAGGATTCTTGTGGTATGATTCAAGACTTGGTTGGTTGAATCGTGAGACTTGATTTTTGTTGTTATTCCTTAGTTATTTCATTATCTTTGTGCTCATATATATTTGATTGTCGATTCTCTCTCGATTGACCGTCTCAAGAGAATTTGCATTCATGCTAGGTTTTAATGAATTCGTGAGAATAGTTAACCCATAGTAGCAAACACGGGTAAGTGATCCCGCGAAAGCACCATTGTGTAGGGGACTAATGCATATTTCATATAGGCATTATATGTGTTTCGTATTGCATTTAGATAGGAGTTTTGCATATGTTTTGTCCTAGTTTCATATCTTTCTTGTGAAGCATTTGAGTTTGGATGAATTTGCATTCATGCATTTTTTGTGTTTATTCTGCAGTTTTACATTCCGACCTTGGATGAGATCTTGGAGGAGCTTAAAGGACATGTTCTGGAGCATATGAAGGCTAAGGAATGAGCTACAAAGAATCAAGGAATCGAAGTCGAATTAAGTCCGAAGATACTATTTTATATTATAATATTATTATATTTCCTAGGGTTTGCACCACTTTATTTAGGTTTTATTCTTTCATATTCAGTCATGTGTGATATTAGGGTTAGACTGTAAAGACCGTATATATATATTTAATAATATTTTATTATTATTGTGATTTATTATATTATTATTTTATTCAGTTATATAGTTAGAGAGAACTCGTCCTCGAGCACAAATTTTGCTTTTAAAGTCATTTCAACATCTCTTTAAAATTTGGTATTTTAGCGGATTTTAATTCCGTATTCGAATTGTGAGTGTTGATAAAGTTATTTTAATTCTGATTATAACTTGAAATTCGAATTAAATCCTAGTGTCGAGTTTTCATTTTTGTGAGCGGGATTGACGTCGGGATTTAAATTAATGTTACAAGGGGACCTTTTCATTAAAAATGCTATTGCACTACTAGAAATTTGTTATTTAATATCGGTTAATAGCTGATGTCTTTCAAAAAAAAATCGATGTCTATGTGGGTGATGTAAAATGTCAAAAAGTTTTTCACATCAGTTCGGCAACATTAGGGATTTGGGGGACTGCTCAGATCCGAGATGGCGAGATGAGTGCAATCCTGGAGGAGAAAGTGAACAGTAGCGGCGTCCATCAATTAGGATAATTTAGAGAAATTACAAAAATTGTCCATTGTTTTTATATTGTAAAATTTTTACCCTAATATTACATTTGCACGACATGAAATTATATTTGCACAACAAAGTGTTATATGAGCACAGCATACCGTGATAGTTGCACATCGAAAATAGGTGAAACGGAAAAAAAAAATATTCCATTTGCACAAAAAATGTTATATTTGCACAACATACAATTATATTTGCACATCATACTCTTATATTTGCACGACAAAATAAAAAAAACTAGAATTGGATCATATTCGCACAACTTACGGATATATTTGCACAACGTTCTCTTATATTTGCACGACAAAATGTAAAAAATAAAATTAAAAAAAAAAACTAGACAAGGGTCGTATTTGCACAACTTACAGTTATATTTGCACAACGTACTCTTATATTTGCACGACAAAATGTTAAAAAAATAAATAAATAATAAATAAATAAAAACTAGACTTGGGTTATATTTGCACAACATACTTTTATATTTGCACAACGTACTCTTATATTTGCACGAGAAAATGATAAAAAAAATAGACTTGTGTCATATTTGCACAACTTACGGTTATATTTGCATAACGTACTCTTATATTTGCACGACAAAATGTTAAAAAATTTTTAAAAAAAAACCTAGACTTGGGTCATATTTGCACAACTTACGGTTATATTTGCACAACATACTCTTATATTTGCACGACAAAATGTTATAAAAAATAAATAAATTAATAAATAAAACTAGACTTGGTCATATTTGCACAACTTACGGTTATATTTGCACAACGTACTCTTATATTTGCACGACAAAATGTTTAAAAATAATAATAAAAAAACTAGACTTGGGTCTTATTTGCACAACTTATGATTTTATTTGCACAATGTATGAGTCTACATTGTATCTATCAGAGTACTCGCTTCAGAGTATTCGCTCCAAACTACAACAATGTAGGAGTCTGCATTGTATTTATCACTTCTTGTTCAGTTCATGTTATCTTTTTTTTTATGACGAGGAACCCTCCTTTGGCGGTAAACCCCGAGCACGTGACCCAGCCGACAGAGCCACGTGCCAGGTAAATTGGCTTGCGCCGACCGGCTCGACCCATTGGTAGGGAGCAATGCAAACCTTGGATGGAAATCCCAAGTAAAGGGGTGGAGGCAAGGATCGAACCCGGGACCTCCTTCCCACCCCCCTTGCTCCTCACCACCAGGCCACCCCGACAGAGGCAAAACTTTGGTAGGGTAAACTTTTTATAGTGACTGACCCCACCGCTTCACGGCCCCATACCCCAGAAACCCCTTGCGGGATTTTTTGAGGAGGCTCAGTACCACTTACGCAAAGTGCGATCTGCGGTCGCAACCTCACCTACCTGCACTTGGACCCCTTCACCACTTCGGCTTGGCCCTACAGATTAGTATACATCGCTTGGCCGTACGCGCTTGTGGGAATTAATATGGCATAAATACACCAAGTGAGATTCGAATCTAGGACATCTCCTTTGGGATACCTCACCCTTTCCACTAGAGCAAGAGGTCATTGGTAAAACTTTGGTAGGTTAAACGTTTTATAGTGACTGGCCCCACCGCTTCGCGGCCCCATACCCCAGAAACCCTTGCAAGATTTTTTAAGGAGGCTCAGTACCACTTACGCAAAGTGTGATCCGCGGTCGCAACCTCACCTACCTGCACTTGGACCACTTCACACTTCGGTTTGGCCCTACGGATTAGTATACACCGCTTGGTCGTACGCGCTTGTGGGAATTAATATGGCATAAATGCACCAAGTGAGATTCGAACCTAGGACCTCTCCTTTAGGATACCTCACCCTTGCCACTAGAGCAAGAGGTCATTGGTAAAACTTTGGTAGGGTAAACTTTTTATAGTGACTGGCCCCACTGCTTCGCGACCCCATACCCCAGAAACCCCTTGCGGGATTTTTTGAGGAGGCTCAGTACCACTTGCGAAAAGTGCGATCTGCGGTCGCAACCTCACCTACCTGCACTTGAACCACTTCACCACTTCGGCTTGGCCCTACGGATTAGTATACACCGCTTGACCGTACGTGCTTGTGGGAATTAATATGACATAAATGCACTAAGTGATATTCGAACCTAGGACCTCCCCTTTGGGATACTTCACCCTTGTCACTAGAGCAAGAGGTCATTCGTAGTTCATGTTATCTTTGAATACTAATAAAAATTGGATAATTTGAGATGAATATCACAATGTGAAACATAATTTATGGTGTTTTGACATCATGAAGACCAAGTTATCAATCACTGGCAATTAAAAATCTGTTCAAATTTTAGTCCTAAATAAATCCAAACAAAAATAACTATTGTATATAATTGTCAATTAGTTCCAAAAAATATTCAAACTATATATACAATTAATAAAAACTAGATATAGAAAACTATACTATATATATCCTACTCCTAACTTGAATTGAAACTATTAAACACCACAAATCATGTTTATGGATCAAAACAAGTTTGATCCAACGGCTAGAAGAGCCAAACTTGCAAGCACAAACACCATTGAAACTGAAAGTACACCAGCCCCAGAGTGCTTCACGTCAGTGGTGGGCGCGGGTGCAGGTGCGGTGTTTGTCGACGGAGGGAAGATGTCAGCGAGCAGCCAATGAGCCAGGTTCCGATACGTCTTACTCCGTCCCAATTTATCCTCTTCTCTGGGTCCGAGCAAAATCCCCAAGGCAGCATTTGTGTTTGGTTGTTTGCAAATTGTTAAAGCCTCAGAATGAACACACAAATGAACGGTTCTCTTTCTTACATATAGTAGGAAATAACTGCGTTATCTATTCACTCTCCACGTCGACAGATTTCCATCATCCGCCTCCCACAAGCCAAAGTGCACCTCCAGCATAAACCTTTTATGTGTGCCAGAAGGTCACACTCATGATTTTGCTGTGCATATATTTGTCATTATAAACAACAATACAGAATAAAAGAAACACAACAGAAAATACAGAAATCTAGATGAGTAACCAAAAAAATAAGGAACTCTTTCTAGGAGGGCCTCATACAGATGATCAAAATCACAATCCAATTTTAAGAGAAAGTGTCTCCAATTCAATACCTTGGTCAACACAGTATCCCCTTGTTCACCTAGAATCCCCAAGATAAATGACAGTTCTGAACGATTTATTAGAGACGAGCATCAATATTAGGAAAATAATATCTATTTATATTATTAGAATTTAGTTCGATTAATTATTTCTATTATTTAGGAATTAGTCAAAGTGGTTAGCGATAATTTCTCCCCATTATCTTCTCCTCTCTCCTGGTTATAAGCTTTATATATTTCCTTGCAAAAATCAATATAATGTGTGTTCTTTCACACCAATACTTAACATGGTATCCAAGCTTTTAGCCTAACGGCTTTGATCCTCCAATTCCGCCTCCGGGCACCTATCCCCTAACTTTCGGCACAAACCAATGCTCCGACATGTTCCCCAAAAAGATATTCAACAGCTTAGCCCACCACAAAACCGCCTCCGGGCAATCTAAACTTGGCTATGGCCATTACAAACTCGCTTCCGCTTGCCTTCCACACTAACCAAAATTTTGGCTTTTGCCATCCAAATTTCAGCCAAAACCATGTCGGCATTTTATTCTTGCTTTTCATTGGCCAAAACCCATTCAAGTCACACCAAATTGCCTTCGGGCTAACCCTTTTTTTTTTTTTGGCTTTTGCCACTAGAACCATCACTATCAATTGAGCAACCTCCCCGTCGATTTCGGTGACCACTTCATACATCTCATCACTCACCGGCAACAATGAGACACCAAGAGCTTGACACCATCAATGTCCTCCGGGTTTCAAATCACAAACCTCTCCATTGTCTCCTCCGTTGGAAAGCCCTACCGCAACCATCGAGCCACAACAACCGCCACCAGAAACCGCCACCACCTTCCCTCCCATTGCAGATCAACACCTACGGGTCAACTGCGTGCGCAACGTCTGCGCCACCCTCACGGCTAGGGGAATCGCTGGAGCTTGACACGCCACCAGCAACCGCCCTCCGCATCGTCTACTGCCTAAATGACTTCCCCGACAGTCCGTCAAGGGTTCGTCGAAAGTCCCGAAGAGGAGGTCCTCACACAACCTGGCCTCGCTCGCTCGCTCGACCTCTCTCGATCTCGCTGAAGCACGGATCCAGCCATGGAGATATGCGCCGGCGAATCGCCTACTCTAAACCTATCGATCTCAGTCGCCCGTTGCAGCCGCGAGTCTTGACGCCGATAGGTGGTTTCGGAGATCGGAGGAGGCGTAGAAGGGGAGGAGGAGCGACCTGATGAAGCGTAGAGATAGACATCGGAGGAGGGGAGTAGAGTCTCAGCGAAAAGCGTCGATATGAAGGAAGGAGAGAGCGCGTGAAAAAGGGAGGGGGTTTATATTGTGGACATTTCACCAATGTATCCCAAAATGTGGACATTTCACCAATTAAGACATATTTTTTGGACATTTCACAAATTGGCCCTTTTAATAAAGTGGATCTTTATTTCACTTAGATCAGCGTGATTGTGTAGTGGATTCCATGGCTACCGCTTCTTTCTTCTTCCACTCCGACCCACGCCCCATCATGCTCGTTGAAGGTAACCTACTCCCCTCTCCCGTACTCTTTTTCCCTTTCATTCAATTTTAGATTTTTAGGTCTTTAATTTCGTTCCCAATTGATTCGAGGTTCGCTCAATTGAAATTGAAATCAAGAGGGCTTTAATTACAGTACTTGTCCTGGACTTGTGCGTGTGCAGGTGTGTGCAATTCTTAAGGTTTTTATTGATGGGGCAAGACTGTTGTAATTGTATACTTCAACCTTTTTTTTGGTGCGTGTAAGATGTTTGTTGAAATGCCTAGGTGAGTTCATTATTGTGTTTGGTCTATATGGTAGCTGATTTGTAGACACGGTTGTTGTTTTCTTTGTTTCTTTTGATTTGTGAGTAACTGGTTTGTTCCTTTTCATCTCAACATGACCCTTGCCTAAACCAAGAAGTAGGATTTAGGAATGTGGTTGTGGTTGTGGAGTAGAGTAGAGGATTTAGGAATGTGGTGTGTTTACCGCATAAGCTTGTCTCGCTTGAGATTATCCGTGATTGGTGTCTACTTTAGGGGATGTAAATTGATTAAGAGGGATAAAAGGAAGAGAAAATGAATGGAAAGTCAGATACAACCATATTCAAGTAGCAGGAAAACTAGTTGAGGAGCGAGAAATTGAATTTTGTATTTTTTTTGTCATCTACCACATGTTATTTCGATTCAGTGGTGGGATTTAAGTTTTGGTTCTCCACTGTATGTTTTATTTGGTCTTTTTCTATTATTTCAGTTTTTTGGTTTCTCCATTGTTGGGAGCTTTGCTTGAGGAAGTGGATCTCGTATTGAGGCTTGATGATATCGAATGACAGTAGAGTTGGTAAGCCTTAGTAAGTGAAACTGCATTCTGATTATTTTTTTTCCAGAAATTTGAGTTGCAATCTGAATAATAGTAGAGTGGGTTTTGCAATATGAATGACAATAGGGCTTAGTAAGTGGAATTACAATCTGTTTAATGACAATAGAGCTTTGTAAGTGGAATTACAATATGTTTTTCCCCACGAAGTACCTGTAGTTATAATCTGATTTTTTTGTCCATTAAGTGGATTTCCAATCTAAATGACAGTGAGTTGGTAATCCATAGCAAATGGAGTTACACTCTGAATTTTTTTTCTAACCAGTATACAATTTGAATAGCAGTATAGTTGCAATTTAAATGATAGTAGACTTTTTAAGTCTTAAGTTGATTCAATGCTTTTTTTTTCTTGTCTAAGGAATTTTAATCTAATGATAATAATCCATGTTTATAGTGAATTTAATGACAGCAGAGTAAGCATAAATTTAATGATAGTGTTGTCAGTTTATTCAAATTTCAATCATTTTGGTATGGTAATTTGTATGATTTATTAGTAGAGTAGGTAAATGTAATGACAGTACATAAAGTTAGTATAAATACTGTTGATAAAAAAAAATGTTAGTATAAACTATAAATGAAATCGCCTTCTTTTTGGCCTTTTAGTTTATTGTTTGGTCCAATCTCCGCCACAAACGACAAGGCCTACTTTCCAAAATGGTATCTTAGAGGTTTGAGAAGCAGCCCAGTGCTATTGTAGAGGTTTGAGAAACTATAAATGGTGATTGAATAAGATGATGCTTTTCCTAATTTATTCTCTTCAATGAATACATAAAAAGGATACTCCATTTACATTGGGAACTTGCCTTTTGATGCTACTGTTGAACATGTTGAGCAAGAGTTCAATAAATTTGGACCTATTAAGAAGGGTGGTAGCAAAGTTAGATGCAGCAAGGTTTGTTACATTCTAGACTTATTTTGGTGAGATGGATCAACATTTTCTTTTGTGCTCATGTTACTTATGTTTGATGACAGGGTTTCTGTTTCGGTTTTGTTGAATATGAATCCTTAAGTTCAGTACATACAACAGTTGAGGTAGAATATTCTTTAGTTGTACTTCTTATAGTTGGTCATTTCTTATCTTATACGTATGGAGTAGCTGGGTGAACCTTTCTGTATCTGGTGTCTACATTGATGCACCTATTGGTTGATTATCCTCAGACCTACACTCATGGCCCCCCATGCTTAAATCCTGCTCGTGTCCAGTGACTAATAGAATTTAAATATGTTGCTGGATTAAATTTTGCTGATGCGCTGCATCTTTGGATATTTGGTTGACAGTAATGTACTCTAGTAATCTGCACGCTGAGTGCATACTATGGGAGATGTGTACTATAGATTATGTTTTTTTATATCAAGAAGCTTTCATCTTCTTTGCAAGGATAGAAAATTGGAAAAAGAGTGAACCTGGTGGCTTTGGTGCTTGATGATCTAAATAGTGAATTAACTTCCTCCCGTTAGTCTTACAATTTCATTTGCTCATTTCACATATTTGATTCACATTTAGATAAGTAGCCTTCTAACATGTTCTGATGTGGGAGAATTCAACGTTATGTTTTCTTTCATTGATATCGACTAAGCCTTTGTATCTTTCATCCATTCAGTAGATATTTGATGCTAAACAATTAGTCTGATGCATAAGAATTTTTGAAATACCATTTATATGCGCATTAGCCCAACATTTGTTGTCCTGGATGAGAATCTCATACTTGAACGCTGCTATGCAATGTTTAAATTATCCTTTATCCCTTGGCTGATTTTTTATACTAGCTAGTCATCTGTATTTGTAGTTGGACTATTTTATTGGTGGGATGTACACATATTTAACTTGGTATGAGCTTGCTTGCTATACTTTACGGATGCTGATCTCCAGTTAATGCTATTTTATCTGTATTTGCAGGCATCTGTCATTCAAATTGGAGCGTATGAAGATTTTATTGAGGAGAAGAAAACTAGTACAAGGTAAGTAGGGAATTGACATGTTATTTGGTTTTTTGTTTTTTTTTTCATATGTGCAAATTGAATCCTATGGGTAAAACTGTTCTGAATTAGACTTGAGCTAATTTACCCAATTCTTTCCCTAAAGATAAGATCCGTGGCATAATATGGTTTTAAAAAATTGGTTCATAGATTAAAATTATCATGTCACTGCATGTGTTGAGTCTCATATATAATTAAAAAATTATAAATGTAAAAGTTCCATGCGTTTGATGCTATTGCACTAATTCATATGGGTTGTCAAGTTGGGGACCTTCTAGTATATTTATGTGTTGATGTCAGATTCACTTTTCGAGTTAGGGATAGAACTAGAAGTTCTTAGAAATGTTTCCAGTTATATTTCATATAGTTTCATTTTGGATTAGGATTCTGCGATCTGATTGCTGTTTGAGTTCTTAATGTGCTACAGATTGAAGTTTAGCTTGTGATGCCTTGCATGCTCTTACGGATTTGTCTTTCTTAACACCAATTTTAAAATCATACTATTATTTTCTTTAAGCCTATTCGCTCAGATGGTAGAGCGATGTGTTTATACATAAAAATATGGGTTCAAATCCCGCATAGACTACTATATATAATAATCGGGTAACAATTACCACAATACATATTTATTTCGGTTCAAATACCGCATAGGCAAGTATTAACTTAAATGAAAATATCATTCATTAATCAAATTAATGGGCAACCTTCTTACACGAACAAAGTAGCAAACATCAAGGAATGTATACTTTCATAGCCTTTGATTTTTCAGTGTTGATTTTTATTATTTTAACCCATATTAATACACCAAACATGTTTTTTTTTTTTGCGATAAATTTATATTATTGTAACCTTAGAATTTTGCACTTAGGACGTAGTTTTTCCTCATACTACTAAGGATGAAATTAATACTTTCTCGATCGGCAAATAGGTTTTCAACATGAAATCATTCATCGTCAAACATGTACTTTTGTGATGAAAATATATTTTTATCGTCTTAAAATTATGCACTTGTGCCAAAGTTTTCTCCATATCATTAGTGACGAAATTGTTATTCCTTGTTGTATGGTTGTTTTAAGGAGAAAAATGTTCCTTGTAAAATATAAACTATTGGTGAGGAATTTAAACTTTTATCACAATTGAATTTGGGGCATGTTCTCAATTTTAACAATAACAAATAACGACGAAATGAAATGTCCTCACTAATTGATATTTTTTGCGAAAAAATATTTTCCCTAGAAACATATAATTTGAGCGAGACATTCAAATATTTATCGCTAATAAATTTGACCGAGTTGGCATAATTCCCACCAAATATTTAACGACAAAATTTAACTTTCCTCAATAAATGTATTTTTTGCGATGAAAATATTCCTCAATAAAAACGTTAAATTTGTCCCGATTGCTCTTCCACTTTAGACGACTACATCATGACAACAATTAGTGATGAACCGAAAAATTTGTTGTTGATTGTCATTTGTAGCAAGGAATATAGGTTCCTCGCTAATGTTCTCATCCAATTTTATGAGGAGTGGTTATGTTCGTCGCAAAATACAACATTTATCGAGGAATAATAATTTGTCACTAAAACTTTGGTCGCTAATAACCCTTTCTGTGGCAAGTTATGCAGTAGACTGACTTGCATGTTGTGGTTCGTTAAGCCACCGCCTCACAAGGTTTCATGAAACACCATCCTAGAATGCAATCTCTACGGGGTGGTAAAACAACGATCTGATGTAGGTCATGATCCTTGTTAAAGGCCCGATCGGTACCACGTAGTATTATTATTATTGTTATTATTATTGTGATCGACTGTGAAATAGGTGATCATTTCAGTTATTATACTTATCTGCCTCGAGTATAATTCCTTTTGTTATCTTATAATTGATCGTTATGATCATCCGAGTCATGTCTTGAATTTTTATCTTTTTATTCAGTTTCCATTATTAAATATTCGTGTCTTTCCCTTATCCTATGACATACCATTTTATGGTGATTGTAAGGTTAAAGTCTGAACATTTTCCCTATAATTTGCTAGTCGTAATTGTACTAACCATCCTATTTATTGGATGACTGATGTCCTTCGTCCTCATGAAACACCAGACCATATTCCACAGGTCTAGTGCAAGCAGCGGAGCAGGAGAGAGTTGAAGAGCGGACTATCATTTATTGAATCTTTTACTACAAGTTTTGAACCTCTAAAGTTTCCGCATTGCTACTTAATTTCAGCTATTTTGGAGTTATTCATACTTTATGGTTCACTTGCGCTGCAACACTCCTTTGGGATCTAAAAGGGGGTGTTACACTCATGGGTATGATTTGCGTCAAACGGTGTTGAAGCTATCTACTATGAAATGAAGCTTGATATTGAGTAATCGGGTTTATTCATGATACTCATGTTTGTAACTCACGTCAAAAGATGTTCAAGTGGACTTTATTCAAGTAAGTTGAGATATTGATAGACCGGGGTCATTCATGATACCCATGTTTGCAACTCGCATAAGGAATATACCAAGACAGAAAGAAATCAAGAAAAGAAATATATATATGAGAGAGAGAGAGAGAGAGAGAGAGAGAGAGAGATCAAGAAGCTTATACCTAGGGAGGATAAATTTCACCTATGGGCAAAAGTAAGCTTAAAAGAAAAAAGAGAAAACAAGAAAAAGAGAAAAATCTAGAGCCAAATTACTTATTGTCTTTATTGTTCTTCCGCAAGTGATGGCATTTCGGTGGAGATTTGGTGATATTGTTGTCAATTTCTATGAGCTTAGTACATTTTGGATTTAGTCGAGAGTTGAACTTGATTGCCTAAACACATCAGAGCATGAGTGAAACACATATTCATGGTGAGATTCGATGATTTCTACTGATGTGCTTTGATCGCTAAATACATGCTATGATGTTTATTCACTTGATCATGTGCTCTTTCAAATTGATTTGCTTTTGATTGAGGCTACTGCATGATGAACTCATAGGTATAGGTTGCTTTTCATTATTCGCTCGAGGACTAGTGAAGATTAAGTGTGGGGGAGTTTGATATTCCATATTTCAATAGGCATTATAGGATAGTTTTAGTTGCATTTCGTTGGTATTTAGTTATGTTTTATATTTAATTTCATATTATGTTCTTTTGGTGGAAAAGTGAGGAAACTACATTGTTTCGATTGATTTATGCATATTCGTAGTTCCCATGTGATAAGCGTGGGAGAGATCTAAATGGAGTGAAGAAGTTGAAGAAAGCAAGGAAGAAGAAGGATGAACGAGAAAAGGGCGGGAGCAAGAAGCTGGAAAGGAGTAGTTCGTCGTGGTGAGTTCTTAGTCGCCATGGTGAGTCAGAACAAGAATAGAAGACAAGTCCAGTTCCAGTAGCAGCCGCAATATAGAGAATTCGTAGCTGCAAATGACCCATCTCATGATGGTGAAGAGGCAGCGAGAGACAGAGGAAGATTAGCAAAGTCGCGGCCGCGAATCTTCATGTCGCCGCAACAAGTCCCTCATTGCACGATGGTGATTTGCCCGCGAGAAGACAGTTATCAGACCTTAAAGTCACGGCCGCGAGAGTGTCTTCCGCGGCGACAAAAACGTCCAGAGAGAATTAAATCAGGGCCAAATCTTATCTTTTCGGAAGGAAACTCAATCAAATCTCATTAGTTATCTCTTGCTTATGGTTTAAGTTAGTGAGATTAAGACTTATTTATATATTATTTTCAGTTTTAATATTTTTAGGATATTTTATATATTATTTTTGGATATTTCCCGCATTATCTTTTAAGAAAGTATCTAGTTTTCCGGGTCTCTTTCTCCTCTATTGTGAGAGCCACGAAAATACCAAGACATCCATTGTTATTCTCAGACTTTCAATCATAATTTACAATACTTTTTTTCTTCCATTCAACTTTGCTTAATTTTCCATCAAATTCGAAGGAGATTTAGGTAAGTGAGTGGCTAATTCTGCTATTTGTTTCACCTATGTTTCCGAGACTTGGTTGGTGATTTGTGAGCTTAAATTCAGCTGTTTCCTACTGTTCTTTTGATTTCCCTTGTGTTTATTGATGATATTATTGTGATTGGCCTCCATAATAATATCTTGCTAGGTTTTTACTCTTTCGTATTTGAATGAATTTTGTAGTAGCATGCTTAGGATTGTGAGAACTGTGTCTTGATAATGAATAAATAGGGATTTCAAAATATGTCATAAACATTGGTTGTCGTGTTTACTTGGTGTTATTCATGTACCTATATTCTTAGGACTTTGTGCTATCTTTATGTTGAATCTTTACCGTGCTTTGATTGCATAAAGGTGTAAGGGGTTGAATTCGCACGTTGTGGTTCAATCTATTCAAACTAAGATGGGAAGAATGTATGTGCAAGGAAATATAAAACTTGAATACATAGGTGTAACTATTTTTCTCTAGTGAATTGTTATCATCTTTATTTTTTAGTATTTCATTTGCAATCTTGATCATTACTTTATTTTAGTATATTTATTTGTTTATTTCCCACTTTTTGTTAAAGTAGTGTTTAAACTATTAATCTTAGATTTTCATGTGGGTTCGACGACCCTACATATGTCGCTATACTAGATTTTTGTGTGGGAATTTCTTTGGCGAGGTTTATACACTACGACTTACCACCTGTCAAGATGCAAGAGGGAGAGAGAAGATAGAGCGAGAGGAGCAAGGGTTTGAGAGCGACCCCGAATGTGGGCTTGAGTCAGAGCATCGAGGGGGAAGTATACGGAGAAGGAAGCCATGGTAGCTTTAGCTTTCAGATAGGACACGGGAACGAGAGGGAGGAGGGAACTGAGAGGGAGTTTAAAGAAGGAGCAGAGGCGGCGCAAAGTTGGTTACCTCTTCAACTTCTACCCACAGGTCTCATCCCTTCTCTTCCTGGATTCAATTCCATGTCTTTCTCTCTTGTTGATTGCATTTTTTGGTGGAATTTGTGGATATGTTAGGGTTTTGACTTTTGACCAAATTGATTTTCAATTTAGTGTAGATCTACCATATACAGTTGTTAATTGTTGGCTATTTTGAAGATTTTCAATTTGGTTTGGATATATGGTTGTTAATTGAGAGCAATTATATATCATTTTTTTTTAATTAGGTAAGAATTCGGATGCGCAGAACGCGCTATCCGAAAGCATCCTTACGGGTGAGGTCACGAAGACCTGGATCATTTAGAAGTTCGGGGACGTAGGTATGGTGGACAAGGTGTGCTACCTTATCAGCCACACTATTACCGCACCGGAAAATGTGAGAAAACGTCACATCTCTCACCCCCATGTAACACAACCGTAATATCTGACATTATGAGCTCTATTTCCCAATGACATTTCAATCCATGTTTAAAGAAGTCTATAATTATCTTAGAATCACTTTCAACAATTAGTCTATGTATATGGAGATCTAAAGCCTCTTTTACTCCATGTTTCAAGGCAAGTGCTTCAGCTACCAGAGGGATCTGCTGACCTAAGCGACTAAACCCAGCTTTAATGGCAGCCCCACACCAATCTCGAATGATAAACCCAACTGAGCTTTCTCTATTGTTCGACGATGACCCATCAAAGTTTAACTTGTACGATCCCTGTGGTGGTCTTTTCCATTTGTTATTCCTTTGTTTCTTTCCTCTGTCATAGAAATTTCTGTTAGTCCGGTTGAAGTTTTTGGACCGGCCATTATTCTCTTTAATATCCGTATCATCACCCGAATTGAAACTACAGGCCTTTTCCCAGTCCAAAATATATGATTCAACCGTACGGAAAAAAAATCGCATGAGGGGGGGTTGACGTTCCTAAACACGTACTGATTTCGAACAAACCATGTAACCCACCAATGAAAAAGTAGTCTTATTTTTGTCCTATCATTCTGTATTTCTCCAACCGTTCGCAGAATGGCTTTCATATCTTTGGTGGAGGTGATGATCTGTTGTATCTGCGCTTCAGTCTGTGCATCCATGATATTTTGCACGCGACTATACTTACACTCAAGAAGGAGGTGGACCGTATCCTCATTATGATGATTACACAGGGAGCAATGTGGAGGGACCGCAAGTCCATTATTAGATAGACGAGCAACCGTAGGGAGACTGTTTTGATCTAATGTTCTTGCAATATTTGAATGGAGAATGTGATGTAGCTTGTCCACCCTCCATTTACTGTCACATATGTATTCACTTACAGTTTCCTCTAAATTAATGGAGGGCGAGGATCTACTATACAGACTTAGATCTGTCAATGGAACCCAGTTGTCCTTCCAGATTTTAATTGTTCTGCCATTACCCACCGACCAAAAGATACCCTTCTTGAAAGGTTGGATTAGAGTACAAAGTTTCTTCCACTGCCATGAAGCATTCTCTTTTACTGAATATTCTAATACATTTGTTGATTTAAGATATTTATGTTGGATTATTCTAACCCAAGCATTGTCCGGTTCTACCAGAATTTTCCAAATAAGTTTCATCTGTAGGGCTTCATTCACATCCTTTGTTTTCCGCAAACCCAATCCACCATGCGTTTTTGGTTTACATATCATATCCCAACTAATAAGCGGTCTATGTTGTAGATCCTTATTCCAAAAGAAAGTTATGTTTAACCGATCAAGCTTGGAATGGATGTGGTTGGGAAGTAGGAAGCTCTGCATTGTATATAGTGGCTTCGAAGCTAGGCTTGATGCAATCAAAGTTGCTCGTCCTTGTTGTGATAGCGAATCTGCTCTCCATTTGCTAAGTTGATCCATTGACTTGTTAATTATGTCCTCAAATGTGGATTTGTTCACTCTACCTTCAACAATGGGGCAACCAAGATATTTGTCAAGATTGATTTCTTTCCAAATATTTAGGCAACCTTCAATTTCCGTAATTCTCGTGCTTGGAATGCCCGAAGTGACATGGAAGGCAGATTTATAATAGTTTACCTATTGCCCAGATATAAGGCAGTAGTCGTCAATTATCTTTTTCGTTTCTTGACATGCAGACATGTTTCCTTTTGAGATATATCAAATTATTGTTTCATTCATGCTTGTTGTTTACAACTCAGTAGGTACTGACTTGTCATTTGATGCTAGAGTTAGTACAACAACATCTCAATTTTCAATAGGTTTTAACAAACGGTTCGTGGCAGGTTATACGGGTATCCGACACAAAACCGTTTCGTATTTTCGTGTCGAATATCCGGTATTAATCGCGTCGTGTTCGGATCGACGTTTTCAACCTTAATGGTTTCCGGTACCCGAAAAGATCGGTTATGCACACTCCTACTAGTGATGGACCTGAAATGGAAATGCTCATGAATTGTGCTTCTCAGCTTATAGTAGAAGACAAGGATGAGCATGATTGGTGGACATGAATTTTCATTCCATCTCAACACTCGTACGATCCACCCAAATAAGATTTTGGTTCTGACAATCTGTAACTTCCTCTTAATCAACCAAAACAAATGAATCTTCGGTTTTCCTTTGTATTAAATTCACCAAAACTTCCTTTGTTACTGCGGCACAAATTTACAACTTGAACAAGTAATCAACAACAAAAAGAAGAATCAGAATCAGAAGGGCATTATGTGAATAGTCTTGGTGTCATAGCTCCCCATACCCACCTTCGAATTCGCCCTAAATACCCTCAACAGGTCCCCGCACATCCTCTTCGCCGCCGGCGAGCACCCGCTCTGCATCATCAGCAGTATCCTCGCGAATCCGTTGGCCGCCGCAGCCACCGCCTCCCTCGCCCGCTCGTCCCTCAGCCAGCAGCATACGCTCCACAGCACTGCTACGCCGCTCTCGCTCGCCGCCCCGGACGCCCTCAGTAGCCGCCCAACCACAGCCCCCACGCATTCCTTTTCCTCGCATATCGCAGCCCTCCCCTCCGAGCACCCCAGTATCAATTCCAGAAGCTTCATCCCCGCCTCCGTCGCTGCCGATCCAGTCTCCCGCTTGCAGAGCATCCGCCCAACTTCTCGTACGATGCCTGCGCGGACCAGCCTCTGCTTGTTCCGTTTAGGACTTGAGAGGCACAGGATGCAGGAGAGGAACGATTCGGTCGGATCCGGCCCCGTTTTGGACGAATTGGGGCTCGAATTTAGCCCCGAAACGAGTCCCGTGAGGATTTGCTCGTTGTCGAGTACTGCAATTTTGGAATCTGAGCCGGAGGCTAGGGTTTCGATGAGATCGGCGATGGCGATCCGAGAATCTCTGCTTCCGAATCTTATGATCCAAGCAGCGGAAGCGAGGGTTTCGGATCTGAGGAAGGCGGCGCGAAGCTTGGATTTGTCGTCGGACGACCTCGAGATGAGTTGGAGGATCTTAACGGCCGCCTCGACGAGGTCGGCGTCTTGGTCGTGGGCGAAGCGCGTCGTTTTGCGCACAAGCATCTCAACAAACGCATCGTTCCGGGAGAGGAACCTGGTGTTTTCCGGGGACTGGGAGGCGAAGCAGAGGAGCTGGAGGAAGTGGGGGCCGTCGGCGGCGGGAGAGGAGGAGAGGAGGTGGACGAGAGAGGAGGCCTGGGAAGGGGAGGGGCAGTGAGAGGACTGTGGATGGGAGGACCAGATCTGGATGACGCGGCGGAGGGTGTGGTTGGGGATGAAGTCGGTGGATGGGAGGACCTGCATGGTGGCGGGGCAGGTGTTGTGGCCGGCATCGAGCCAGCGCTGGATGCTGGAGCGATCGTAGGTGACGCCGGTGGAGAGGCTGACGGGGGACTTCATCACGTCAAGGGAGATTGGGCACCGGAAGTGGCTGGGCACCGTTATGTACAGCTCCCGATCCTTCCCCATTTACATACAGGTTTCGGAAAGCTAGATCGTCGTCTTCCAAGTAGTCGTAGATTTGTTGCGGAGGGGAGAGAGACAGGAGAGAGGGGTTGGGATTCATGGAGATATGGTGATATGGAAGAGAACAGTTGATACTTGATAGTCACTGGTCAAACCTAGGTGGGGTATGACGTAGGATTTAAGTTGCTTTTCCAGGAAACAAAAACAAATTTACATAAAACTATCCACCATATATTGACTTTTACATCTAATCACTCATTAAATACGAATTAATAAAAAAATCACCCATTAAATAGTTTTTTTTTATTAGGTAAAAATTCAGATGGGAAGAACCCTATCCGAAAGCATCCTGTCAGATGAGGCCAAGTATGCCTGACTGAGTCAAGATATAAATCTGGCTCCTGGTGGAGTAGCAAAGGTGTGCGGCCTTATCCGCTACCATGTTACCAATTCGGAGAATATAGGATATTGTAATCGTTTTGATTGTTCGGAGGGAGGCTTGGATGTCGGAAATCATCATTTATATTTCCCATGGGCAGGTGATATGTGAATTTAGTGCGTCCGTAACAATTTTCGAGTCTTCTTCTATTATTAGATCTATTATTCCAAGTTCCCTAGCTTTTTCAATCCCATACCGGAGAGTCAGAGCTTCGGTCATGAGCGGAGATTGTCCATTTATGACTCTACCTCCAATGCTAATCATCTCTCCATACCAGTCTCTAATGATGAACCCAATTGAGGATTTTGTCGTTGATATAAAGGACCTATCGAAGTTTAGTTTGTATTTGCCTACCCGGGGCTTCTTCCATCGATGGTTTACTTTATTCCTTGCTTGGTTTTGTGTTTTATTTTCCTAAAGTACTGCCCCTATCTTATCTGTGTTCATCCATTCGCACGCTCTTCTCCAATTTTTAATGTTGTCTGTGATCATTTTCCTCAAGCTCTCCGTTGATGGAATGTCCTTTCCCTTAAATATGGTTTGGTTTCTGATGAACCATATGGTCCACCATCTGATTGCTATGTTTTGTCTCATGTCACTTGGTAAGTTGGTCCCCACGATTTGTAGAATTTTATCCATGTTTCTATTATCTTGTAGCAATGTGTGGATCTTTAGGGATATTTCTCGAGTGAATTGTTGTTGGAAGTTGTTGATTGGGCATTCAATGAATAGATGGATATCATCTTCCTCATTCTGGTTACAGAATATGCATGTTTGTGGTACCGACACCCCTTTTTTGGCTAGCCGGGTAGTCGTGGCTAGTCCTTTTTGTTTTATTTTCCATATAAATTTTTTTACTTTCGGCGGGACGTCTAGTCCCCAAATCCACGAGTATTCCTCCGATGATTCTTGGTGTGTGGTTGCTACTAGATTATATGCACTCGCCGTCGTGAACCATCCCTTTTTGTCAGGCCACCAGTAGAGTCTATCTGTGAATGATGTAGCTGGCAGGGGAATTCGAATGATTTCCTCTACTAAATGGATAGGAAGCACTGATTCCAGTTTCTCTTTCCACCATTACCCCCCTATTATGTAGTCGATGACAGTGTCTATAAGGTTCGGATTCTGTTGAGATTCAATTTTGTCAATCAGGGGCAGCGTTGTTACCCAGTTATCTGTCCAAAACTTGATTGATTTCCCATCCCCCACCAACCAGATGAGACCTGATTTGAATTTGGGGATTAGCGAGCTCAGTTTTGACCATTGTCAAGAGGCGTTACCTTTGTTGGAGTAATTTAGATAGTTTTTGTTAACAAAGGATTTTTTCAAATGTATATGATATTAAGTTTTATATTTAAGTTAGAAATAGATTTAAAAATATATTTTCCTAAAGTTTTAAAATATATTTAAAAAACTTGATGTATGCAAAAATTCTCCAATTTTATTACTAAAAGTATTTATAAATTTAAAAAATGTTTTATAAAATACATTTTTAATCAAAATTAAAATAGTTTTACAAGTCACTAGCATTGTTTAATATTAATAATTAATCTCTCATTTTTTTCATTTGTAAACACAAACTCCATAAATTTCAATGATGAAAAATTATTTTTATTGAAAGTATTTTTATTAAAGTTTTCTTCAATTTTTAAATAAAATTCATTAATATTTTCCACATTTAAAACCTTTGCCCTTCAAATAAATAAATTTTAAATTTTTTAAATATTTTTTCCCCTTATATGTTAATATAATTTTTTTATCTCGATTATATAATTTAAATATATTCAAGTTTAAACTTTAAATTTGAAGTATAAAATATTAAAATATATTGTATTTAAAGAACTCTAATGAAAATATGTGGTGGGTGGTGATTTGTTAACAAAAATCACTTAATGTGAAATTTTCTGTAATTTTATATATATTTAATGGATAATTAAGTGTAAAAGTCTATATTTAACATGAGTTTCTATAAAGTTTCCAAAAAAAATAACAAAAATTGAATAATTACACAAAACTACTCAAAATTTGGGGAAATGAATTATGAGCGGCTGGTCTATAATATATGGAGTAATATATTTTATACCAAAAAAAAATTAATGGGGGTTTTATTGAAAGGAAATCAGATATATGGATGATTTATATAATAATGGAGTTTAATGGAGGGATTTTCACAAATATAGTAATTTGAATATATGATTTTGTGTAATTAACCTGAAAAGGAGAAAGAGATTGATTCGGTAGAGGAGGTGGAGGTAGGCGTGGCCACGGGTTACGGGTCAACCCGTGACTCGCCGGGTCCGGGTTGACGGGTTGGCGGGTGGGGACGGGTAGCGGGTTATGGTTAGGGTCGGGGAATCCGTGACCCATGACCCGACGGGTCAACCCGTTTTCTAAAAATATTTTTTTTTGAAAAATTTATTTTTATTAAAATAAATTTATAATATATTATGTAAATTATGTAAATTATTCTTAAAATAACTCACAATAATACATAAACTAATATGCAATGTGCAATGTGAGACAAATAAACCACATCCTTCTCCTTTTATAGACTTGGAAGTCTTCCTTCTTTCCCCTCATTTCCAATGTGGGACAAAGGCTTTATCCCAAATCGAAAATATGGAGTTAGAATGAGAAGGCATGGGGCTATATATATGTATTCCACTACCACATTTCTTCCACTTCACTTGTTTCCTACATTTCCTACATTGGAAATTAAGTTGGAAATGAAGTTTGAGAAATATATTCTCATATTTTTTTTCTCTTACATCACACAATGAAATTATTGTGGATGAAAGAATTAATATGGAGATATAATCTTCCTACATTTTTAACACTTCATATCAAAGTGATAAAATGTGTTGTCAAGATAAAATCTTTACATATTATTTATTTATTTATTTTAATAGTCATTTTTTTTTAAAATAATGTAACCCGTCGGGTCAACGGGTCGACCCGCTGGGTCAACGGGTCAATGGATTGACCCGAACCCGTCAACCCGTGAGATTTACGGGTTAGGGTTCGGGTCGGCCAACCTTGACCCTTGACCCGGCGGGTCCGACCCGTGGCCACGCCTAGGTGGAGGGGTTAGAGGAGAAGCGGGGTTGTCGGGTAGCTTTCAGAAGGTAGGAAAGAGAAGAGGTGGTGGACAGTGGTGGAGGTGGTCAACGGTCAAATGGGGGTCTTCCTATACCCTTTATTCAGTGGTGGAAAACGATTGCTTGTGCTAAAAGTGGGGTTAGATGGAGTACTCCGCTAATTCCCAAACTTTTCCAAACTACTATAACAAATTACGGAGTATCTGTTTTCCTAAGAGATACTCCCTTATGTAATAATTGACGGTTAGCTGATTAACACACAAATTAAGAAACTCTGCACGAATATTTATTATCTCTCAAAACACTCTGTAGCTTCCCCCATTCTTTTTCTCTCTTATTTTTTTTAAATTTATTGAGCATACAACACTCACATTGAATTTCATTTTAAATATTTTCAATTACACAAATTGAAAGAAAAAAGAAGTGGGACCCGTAGCTTTGTACAAACGACACTTAATTTGCATAAATGTAAAAACCTCAAAACGTCAAACATATCCAAACGGAGGGAGTACGGTTGTTCAAAATCTGAACCAGTCCGAAAACCGAGAAATCTGGTTTCGGTTCAGTCAAAGCACCGGTAAGATTTTCGTGGGGTTAAACTCCGTGGATTTGAAACAATTACCTTATAGTAATTTATCGACTCTAAAAAATAAATTAAAAATAGTTACTTTAATTTAAATCTAAACCAGAATTGAGTAATCAAGATTTAACCAACTTTACATAGAGTTATTTTAACAATTTCGTGGGATCTCAAGTAGTCAACGTAATATTCGGTTCAGACTACGGTCCTTAATTCCTAGAATTTCGGTTTCTATCCGAAAACTGAAACCGATCAGATTTTTTCGGTTTCGAACAGAAAAAACCAGATAAGAATGAAATGGGACAAACGCCCATAATTCCTCCTACCATTCCTTCTCAAACCAATCTCATTCCCATCCTCCGTTGCCGTTTCAAATTGCTTCACTCTCTGCCATCGCTGGTCACCTCCTTGTTTCTTAATTTGCTTGTTGTGATTAAGGTTCTTGAAGATTTAGGAAAAGAATGAAATAGTTATATATTGTGAATTTAAATTTGTCATTAAGGTTGTTGATTTTTTGTCTAATCCGTCATTTTCAACAAAGGAAAATCTGATTCGGTTTTTTCAGTCCACGACCCGAAAAAATAGAAAGCCGGATATTTGGTTTCATGTCAAGCTTCGATTTGACCTCTCCAAAAAAATCGAGTCGTCGGTTTCGACCTACATCGTTTGACTCGGTTCGGTTCAGGTCGGTTTATCCCATGTAAGCAACCCTAATAAGAGAGAATGGGGTTAACTAACTCAAAATCCCGATCGGCTTGCAAAACTAGCCCCCACCCCAAAATTGTAAGACCAGCCCACATTTGAAAAAAATTGCAAAAAAATGCCAATTGCTAACCCATTAAAGAAGGTAAAAAAACCTAAAATAAAAGAAAATAAACTGTCTCTTCTAGGTTGTGTTCTTAGGCGTTTCTGGGCTGGTTTTGCTTGGATTTCCCTCAACTGGGAGCTTCTGCCCTTGGGCAGTTGGCTACCAGATTGATCCCCGCTTGTGTTTCCAAATAAGCATTAAATGTTACCCTCATCAAATCTCTTCCAAAAATTCTTTCATCCTTTCCTTGAATTTGGCAAATAAAGAGCGATCATCCAGGGTTCGAACCGGGGATCTATGGGTACTACTCGCAAGTCCTTTCCGGTTGAGCCATTCCGGAATGGTTCTTTCATCCTTTCCAACAAAATCAACAGAACAAAAGTTACTCCTCAACCAAATACTCTGATCAACCTCAGAGGTGATAAACGCCCCTATCCCTCTCCTTGAGACACAGGCGTGGTCTTTGTATTCACAAGATCCATCTTGACATTAATGCATGTCGAAAACCCAGAGTATATGGGGATTTTTTTCCCCTGATTTACTCTCAACATCAATCCTTTCCAAACAACCTTTACCACTACCCTTTTAACAACAAGAATTGTAGTAATACTAAACATATAATTAATGATGCATGATTTAACCTGCAGGTTAAGGTGTAATAATGAACATGCAAAGCGCACAATTGGCCAGTTGGAGGCGGTGGAGTGGATATATGATGTTGTATGCTCTAGAACACTCTCGGCTTCTGGAACGGAGCTACTAGAGAGACAGAGAAACCTAAGGATTAACTAGAACAACAAGGCAACTAGAGGAGGATGCATGCATTTGATCTTGAGACATGAAGCTCCCAAAGCGTCACACCTCTCTCTCAATCATAAAGGCATGTTTTCTTTTATCTACTGCTCTAAGTCTATGAATCTAGATCATCCTTACCACCGACTTTTTCATTTTACTGATTGGTTGAAGAATTATCTAAGTAATAATCTGGCTATAAATACCGAGCATAATCGTTATCACAATTCCCACCTCCCTCTGTTGTCTTATCCCTCTTACAATCACTTTTTGGTCACCATTGATCAACAAGTTTCTTATGTTGAAGCTCTGATCAACACCAGGTATGATATCACCTCTTAAACTATGCCTAACCCAACTCTCACTTTTGAACCCACTCTCTCCGTGGCCCTTGACAACCTTGCTCTGTATTCCCAAGCTGTTGTTCAGCAACCAATCAATGCGATTCTGATTAACTCTACCCTGCCTATGGATGCCAGTCATACCAACACTCAAGTTTATGATCCCTACTCCATCATTGGGATAAAGGATCTCCATAACAAGCTCTCCCTGATTCCATTACCAACTAACAGCCAAATGATCCTAGACTCATCACTAGCTCTAGTGCTTTTACACCCTACACCCATGTGGATGATCCTCTTGCCCCCCCCCCCCTCCCCTCTCCCTAATGACCTCTCTTTCTAATGTTCAAGCCAAGCTCCAACACTTCCCCAATGTCAAACCTATTAACACCTGTTGGACTACCCCCCTACTATTATTTGTAATCGTTTCTACTCCCTTTGGTTTCATTCTAGTTGTAACCCCCTTAAATGCAAAACTCTTAGCATGGGTTGCTCTCTACTGTTTTCTTTTTCTGTAAAAAGTAGTCATTGTGAATCTAATATTGTTAGCCTTATTTATGCTTACGCTTATATATACTTCTTAAACTGCTTCAGTGCTATAATCAAATTTATACCTCAGTTAAGTTACAATTATAGTCATGGTTTTGTTGATTACAACTATTTGTGCTACTGTATTACTTTCCTTAAATTGATCCCTCAGACGAGTGGTCGCAATACTAGTAAAGACCTCTTGGTCAATAGCCAGCTGAAGACACCTACGAATGATATAGATAACGCTATTATCTATGAAGGTATGTATAGATCTTTTTTCCTCAAAAGAACACCCAGGCTGCACCCCAATAAACCACTCCTGGGCGGTATGGTGGTAAGCCACAACAACCATAAACATCAACAAGTACAAATCAAACTTTTGCTTAACATTTGGTTTGCCAATACTTTGCAAAAGTGTGTGGTGACAGGCTTGACCAAAATTTTAAACCAATAATTTACAGCCATCCATAGCAGTAGAAACTTCTTCTTAAACAATGTGAAAGCAATGTTTGTAGCTAGACAAAGTTCATTCAATGGAAAGAGTTGCAGAATGAATTGGTGTCTCAGCTATAGACCTATTTACACGGCAAACAAATATAATCCAAGAAACCTGACCTCCTCCCAACCTCTTTGTGAGTTACAGAAATTAGGGTCTATTTTTTGTATCTCCATTGGAAGTTGGCATAGAGAAATCGATAAGAACACGCACTAATGGTATATGCTCAACCAAACCGCCTCCTTGGCAGAAATATAAATTTATAAATGATTAATATCGGTTATTGGAACATTAGAGGCTCAAGAAGGCCATTACTATGGCAAGAAATCAGACATGCTAGACAGATTAAGAAACTCGATCTTTAAGCATTAACTGAGACAAAATCACCTTACCCCACAACTGATGCTCAAGTGAAAGATGCAGGATTCCAGCAATGTATATCGATCCCTTCCTATGGAAGTAGATGAGGCATATGGATCCTAATCCGAAATCAATATTGCAAGCGATAAAACTATTCTAGAACAAACAAACAGAATGGTGATATTTGACATGATCATCAACAATTTCAAATTAGCAGTAGCCTTTGTCTATGCTCCAAACAATGAAGCAGAAAAAACCAGTTTTGGGGAAGATATATATCTAAAAGTTAACAAACATAAGCTACCGGTAATGATCATTGGTGATCTAAATGATATAGAGAATGACACTAAGAAAATTGGTGGAAATCAACCATCTACTAGTAGATTTAGAAGAGTAAATGAGATAAAAGAAGAACTAAATTTACAAATTAACCATACCATTTGAAGGATCCCCATTTACATGAAGGAAAAATTCAGATACCCTTAACAACACTAGTTAGGGGCCTTGTCCATCAAGAAATCCTAACGAATTTTAAAGATATCACCATGTGTCATCACCCATTCACATCCTCTGATCACTGCTTAATAACAACAAAACTAGGTTATCCCTCTTCAGAGAAAGGATCTCCCTTTCGCTTTGACATGGCCTGGACCACCTTCCCAGAATATGAGCAAATGGTTTAACGGGTATTGACGGAGGGGAAACCTGTTGTTGATCCCGTCAAAGTAAACTCAAACCTATAACTAGTATAGCAATAAGCAAGAGGTCGATCACACAGGGAAATTACTATTCAAGTGTGATTTAGATGCCAATTAAGTAACCAAAGAGGGGGGTTTTTGATGTGAAAGTTCCGCCTTTTATCAAAGCGGATTGAAGCAAACAAAAGTAAATAATTGTATTTCAGACAATTAGGAGAAGCAATTCTACCTACAATTTTCCACATTATTTGGTTGAAGCGATCCTTGTAACTACTTCTCGTCCTATTAAGTTTCCTATGAATGCCCTTGTCCCGGCCTAATATAGTTACTAGTCCAATCAGTTCTGACAACCCTTATCAATCGAACAGTCCCTAAAGAATGATTTAACCCAATTGATAGCTTTAAGTCCAGAGATTAGCCAAGGTATTTGCAGTCCTTAAAGAGGGATTTAACAACACATCCAACTTCCTACTCATTCAATTAGTTCAATCGGCCCTAAAGGAACAAGTTTGCTACTTAGGTTAAAGTTCGCAATCAGGAATGTACAAAACCTTAGCAATTGAATTGATCTAACAAGTTGGCCAGACAAGATAGAACAAATCAATAAACAATCAAGCACAAAGAAGTTGAAGCATTCAAATATAGGAAACAAGGAACGAGAAATAGAAACTCACAATCAATCCAAATAAAGCTTTAAATTGCAGGCAGAATAGATGAGTTTAGTTCCTCATGGAAGACATCGCTCAAATCTCTAAAGTGTCTGATGAATGAAAAGAGTAGAATAGAAGTCTGAAAATAACATAAAACTTGGCCTTTTAAAACATCCAAAGTCGGCCACAAAATAAACAAATAGATATAGGGTTTTTCATTAATCAAAATGCAGCGCATAATCGCTGACGGCAAATGCAGCGGCCGCAGCATCAGCATTTCCTCGCAGCCCTGCTGCATCGACCTTGGCGGCGGCCGCCGCATACATGTTGCGGCTTCTGCATCGGTCTTTCCCGGAAAATCCGTCTCGGATTTGCTCTCTGAAAAAGCTTTCCAACGCATGGTCATAATAGTCAATCGGACAACCGAGACCTCTAGAAAGTGCAAAACAAGTTCAGCACGTCTGTCGACAACTTCTGCAGACTTGTTCTTCGTTTAGGCTCGCTTCTTCTTCTCAGGACCTCTTGAGATTTTCATATAAGTTTCTTCGATCAACTAGACATTCTCATCCAATGCGTTATCAACTCATGTCTCCTCCTCGGATCCACCATTACCTGAAATAATCAATAAAAGCGTGTAGATTCCGACTCCGGCAACATAGAGAACTAATATGCAAATCGTGCTTAATCCATCAATGAAATGCATCTTAATTAAGCTAAATGCAACCTATTATGACTAACTAAATGCATGCTATCAAACTCCCCCACACTTAACTTTTGCTTGTCCTCAAGCAATGATAGAATGAACATGAATCAACGCATCCCACAGGAAATCTCTTCAAGTTTCAACCTCATCAAAAAGGAAAATCATAGCAGGTGAAAACATAAACCAAGCAAACAAACGTCATAGCATGTATTTCAGTGATCAAAGCTTAGAAGTAGACATCATCCAACCTCACCAGAAATATGTGTTTCACTCATTTGTTTAGGCTTTAAGGTACAACTCTCAACTCAATCCAAAATGCACTAAGCTCATAGACATTGACCACCATATCACCAAATATCTACCGAAATGTCATTACTTGTGGGACACAATAAGGACAACTAAATAAATGTGACACTCTTTTTTTTTTCTTTTTTCTTGTCTTGGTTCTTCCCTTACGGGAGGCACAAACATGGGTGTCATGAATGGCCCCGGTCTATCAACACCTCAACCTACTAATATGAAGTCCACTTGAGCATCTTTTGACGCAAGTTGCAAACATGGGTGTCATGAATGAAACTGGTTACTCAATGATCAAGCTTTCTCTCCTCGTGGATAGTTTTCAATACTATTTTGCGCGAATCATACCCATGGGTGTCATGCGTAGATCCGGTTACTAAGTGCATTAACCATTGCCACCTTATTCACTAAATATGCAAAAATTCAAATAATAGACTCAAAATATAAACATAAACTCCGCAAGCAACATACATGTAAGTTGGTCTTTAAAAATAGATATTGCAGTCAATGCCAAGAGGTAGCAACACAAGGAGAGTAATTCACACAATTGAGCAAAAGAATTCAAATAAGGCCAAACATTCTCACATGGTCACGTTTTTAGGACTTCAATCATACTTTAGCTCAATCATACATGCTCAATTATATTTACTAGCTCATGTTCCACAAAAATCAAATAAAGACAATAATCAAAACATCCAAAACTCCATGGGATTTTTATGATTATGCCTAAAATTTAAATTAGAGGACAAACTAAGCTAGATGGGTGTTTGAAAAACACATGTATGCAATGCATGCTTATTTTAGGAATTTTTGATTTTTTTTTAATTACGAAAATAAACAAGAAATTAATTAAAAAAATGAAATAAATTAAACATGGTGCAGAAATTTAAATATGATCTCCTATATGCATCTATATATACAGAATTCCTCTCCCCCGCACTTAAAGTTTTCATTGTCCTCAATGAAATAATAAAGACAACAAAAGTAAATCAAATATAATCAGGGTGAAGGAAAAGAAAAAGGAAAAAGAAAGAAAAACATACCTCGGGTTACCTCCCGAGAAGCGCCTTTGTTTCAAGTCGTTGGCTCGACGTTTTGCTTAAGCTTACGAAACTAATCAGACATAGTCAAATCCCTCAGCAACCTGTCAAACTCTTGTGCACAACTAACAAACAAGCATGCGCTACATACAAATAAATTAAAACTAAATAATAATACATTTAAGAACCGTTTAGACTTATTGTATTCAGGAGCTTGACTACCCACCAAGGGTATATAATACCACCAATTAAGAACCGTTTAGACTTATCGGCCCTGGCGGCGGCCGCCGCATACATGTTGCGGCCGCTGCATCGGTCTTTCCCGGAAAATCTGTCTCGAATTTGCTCTTTTTCTCAACAGGAAAGTTGTATCTCTCTGAAAGAGCTTTCCAACGCATGGTCATAATAGTCAATCGGACAACCGAGACCTCCAGAAAGTGCAAAACAAGTTCAGCACGTCTGGCGACAACTTCTGCAGACTTGTTCTTCGTTTAGGCTCGCTTCTTCTTCTCAGGACCTCTTGAGATCTTCATATAAGCTTCTTCGATCAACTAGACATTCTCATCCAATGCGTTATCAACTCATGTCTCCTCCTCAGATCCACCATTACCTGAAATAATCAATAAAAGCGTGTAGATTCCGACTCCGGCAACATAGAGAACTAATATGCAAATCGTGCTTAATCCATCAATGAAATGCATCTTAACTAAGCTAAATGCAACCTATTATGCCTACCTAAATGCATGCTATCAGGTATGGAAAAATAATATCACTGGATCCTTTGGATTCAACCTAACCCAAAAACAAAAACTTCATAAGAAAAACATAAAAGAATGGTGGAAAACCCACAATAATAATTTAATTAGGCAATTATCAAAAGTTGAAGACAAAATAAAACATTTAGAAAAATCACTCCCTTAGGGTACACTCTCGATAAGGGATACACACAAACTTAAAAGGTTAGAAAACAAAAGACTCCACATCCTCGACTATAGTCACAAATTTTGGAAACAAAGAGCTAAGATTAGGCATGTTCAACTCTCATATAAGAATACAAAATACTATCAATCCTTTGTGAAAACTCGGAACTTCAAATCAACGAAAATGAGATTCAATAAAAAAAATGGACAAATATTGACTGATAAAACACAAATAAGAGACTAAGTAACAACTGAAATGACAAAGAGATTCATCAACCCTACGCAAACGAGAATTGACCCTAATAACATATACATTCAACCTGAAATTGCACAAGAGCAAAACGGACAACTTATAAAGCAACCTACTAACAAGGAAATAAAAGATACGATATTTAATATGGCTGAAGATAAAAAACCCCAGGCCATGATGGCTTCCTCCCGGAATTCTACTCAAAATACTGGAACATTGTTGGCCACTCAGTCTGTAAAGTGATTAAAACCTTCTTTCATTCTGGGTCAATACTCTCATAAATAAATCAGATCTTTATAGCACTTATACCCAAAATAGATAACCCAACAACCATCCACCACTTTAGACCCATTAGTCTCTACAACACAATCTATAAGATTATTACAAAAAAATTAGCAAACAAACTCAAAAACATTCTTCCATATATAATTAATCCATTTCAAGGAGCATTTGTGGAAGGACGACTGATTCAAGACAATACGCTTATAGTACATGAAATTTTTCATACCTTTCACAGACAAAAGGGCAAAAAGGGTTGGATGGCCTTAACACTAGATATGGAGAAAGCTTATGACAAGATTAGCCGGAATTTTATACATGCAGTGTTAACAAAATTTGGCTTTCATTCACATTGGATTGCATGGGTCATGAAATGTATTACAACTACAACTTTCTCGGTTCTTGTCAATAACTCACCGGGCAACAAATTTAAACCAGAAAGAGGTATTCGCCAAGGTTACCCCTTAGCACCTTATATCTTTGTCATTGTTATGGAAAGTTTAGCTAGAGAACTCCTTGTTGAAGTCCGGCTTGAAGATGGGTTGGTAGGCATAAAATTAAATCCCTATGGAACCCCAATTACTCTTTTAACTTTTGCAGATGATACTTTGATCTTTTCAAGAGTCTCCCATACAAGCCTCAATACCATAAGGAACATGCTCAATAACTTTTCAAACTTATCTGGATTAACAATCAATTATCAAAAAAGCTCAATCCAACTATCCAGAAATGTTAATTAAAACTTAGCAAGGTCATTAGCACAAGAAATGAATATTCTGATAGCACATGCTTTGGAAAAATATCTGGGTATACCTATAGTTAGTGGTAGAGTTAAAAACCGTGTGTTTCAAGATGCATTGTATAGCCTAAAGAAACAATATCTAAATGGAAGGCCTCATTCTATCTCAACCAGGAAGAATGACTCTCATTCAGGCAAACTTAAGCTAAAAAAAACTACTTAATGCAAACTTTTCTTCTTCCAAAAGACATTCTACAAAAAAAAACCAAATTAATAAAAACATTTTTTGGAACAAAACTCAAACAGAGCGATATAACCCTTAAATTAGTTGGGAAAAAATATGTGCACCCATATAATTAGGGGAAGTTGGAATTAAATCTGTCGAAGAGCGTAACATTCGTCTTCAATGGAAACTCTTATGGAAAATTCATAATCAACTGGACAACATATGGGTGAAGGTAATAACAGAAAAATACTTATAAAATCCTAACAAACTGGACCTAAACATCCACAATACATCTTGGCAATTTGGAAGACTAATTAATCTTAACAACCAGTTCCAACAAGGTCTATCTCTAGATTATTGGTAACGGATCAAAAATAAATGTTTGGCCTGACAACTCGATATATAATGTCTCACTAAAGAATTTTCAAAGTAACTATGATTCTGACATGAAAGTTTAACAACTTTTAGATCATGCTAAGAAATGGAATAAGCCACTCCTTGATCAAATGTCCCCCCCATAAATAGTCAATATAATCTTAAATATCCATGTCCAAGATTCAGAAATAGAAGACAGATTAATATTGAAATACAATAAGGACAGTGTATTCGGAACGAAATCGGCTTATCATATCCAGAGAGGTAACAATACCAAGGAAAAGGACTATGCATAGATATGGAAACTCAATATCCCTCCCCGAACCCGCAATCTCATCTGGAAAATCCTGAGTGACGGATTAGCAACAAATGTTAGATTAAATAAATTCTTCAACAGAGTACGTACCCTCTCAGTGTTGCCTATGTAACCTAGAGCAAGAAGATACTTCTCATCTCTTTCTGAGATCCCCAGTATCAAGATCAATAATAAGTACATATGAACAAAAAGTGAATAAGCACTTTATTAGAATTCCGGATCCAAATGTCTCAATAGTAGATTCAAACCAAATTAAGAAAAATAATCCTCACTTTAATGAACTTTGCATCCTTTGGTAGAATATCTAGGATGCAAGAAACTCAATCATATTCAAAAAGAGTAAAATGGATAAACAATAGAAATGATTGGAAAGATGCTCAAACAAAGCCCATGTCCACAGAAAAGAAACGAAAAGGTCAAAATATCAAATGGGCTAAATAACCTAGGGATGTTTACAAAATAAATGTAGACGGTTCAATTAAGAGTAATGGTCACTATAAAATTGGGGGAATTGTTAGGGACTGGACTGGAAAAATAATTGAAAATTTCCAACAACAAGTATCAAAGGGACCAGTACTCCTAACTAAATCCCTTGCGTTCTGTATGAGATTAGATCTAGCTCGGAGAAGAGGCTGGAGGAATATTATAGTCGAATGAGATAGCTTGAAGGTGATCAAGGCACTTGCAGACGACTCTAAAGTACCATGGGAGATATCCAAAGTAATTGAAAAGATTGGAAGAGTAAAATCTGCATTCTCATCAACAAAATTCCACCATTGCTTTGGAGAAGCAAATTCAGCTGCTGATTTTATTGCTAAGAGTGACTTTAATTGTAATTCTTGTACCCTCCCTTTGAACATGGAGCTCTCTCACATCATCTGTCAGGATGATCTTTACGTGTAAAGACATTCTAATTTTTGCCTACTGTAAAAAAAAAGAGGGGGGGGGGGGGGGGGGTGAGCATTAATTACAAATCAAATTGAATAAAAGGGGGGGGGGTAAAAAAGGAAGGCAAATGGAGTGTGGAGCGATTTTGACAAGGAAAAAAAGGAAGGGAAGGGGAAGAGTTGACAGTTGCAAAAGGAGCCCGCTTTGAGAAGTCACAGAAGGAAGTTGCAAGCTGTTTTGGGTGATAGAGAAGAAGGCTCGGAGTGCATTTCTCACCGGAGACAAGAAAGACGTCGGAGGTGAAAACTACGTCGAAGCCGTGAAGAGGTAAGCCAATCTCTCTTTTTATGCAACTATGAAATGGGGTTTTTCTTTAAAATTTATGGTCAGTTCGTCAGATGGAGGGATATTGGGCAATGTTTGTGGGTAGTCCGTTGTGTTTTGTATCTGCGATTGAAGATGAAAGAGGGTGGTTGGGGTCTGCAAGTGTGAAATGCAGTTAGGGTTTGTTTGGATGATGTGGTTACACTCAGTGTTCTAAAAATCACGTCATCCTGGACATGGCTCGGGGATCCTCCAATGAGATCTTAGAGGGAGCGGATACAACACATCCTTGTAGCACACCTTCGATGCTGCAACCTTGTAGTAGTCATTAAATAGAGTGAATACATTCCTACCCCAAAACTTGGCAGTGCCTATGGCGTAGGCGCCCGGGAACTGGTCGATGTCAAAGTGCTTGTAGGTGCAGATGCGGGCACTCAAGTTCACAACCCCGGGGAGGATCCTTTGTGGACATCGTAATCATGAGGATTGGGTAGTGTGACCTCCAAAGATATTGTCATGTGATAGCATTTATGTGGGCCAACGGGTCCTCATGAAAACAAGTCGGCTATAGGGGATCCAACAACGCAGTTATTTGGGGCTTAAGATCAAATAGATGCATCTACATATCACATTGGAAGAAAACAAGTCCGGTGGAATAATCATAATTAAAGCCATACCAATGTTGACCAAGAAATAATTCCATGAAATCAAACCATATCTAGGTTAGTTAAAGTGAAGACGTTCAACAGTAACTCAGAAAGAGCCACATAATTCACTGTAGAAACTTCAACAACAACTTGAATGCAATTAATTTGCACTTGTCACTACTAAAAATCTGTTATTTAACATCGGTGGATTAACATCAGTAAGAAAAACCTGTGATGTTAAATATGTTTTTAACATCGGTCGTAAAATTTGAGATGTTAAAAATAAAACAGACATCCACCTATTTTATCAACCGATGTTAAAAAATTTTTTTTGGAAAAAACTTATAGGCGCGAGTTTGAATTCTGAATTTTGTGAGCCCGCGCATCTCAAATACACTTGACACTTGGAAAATTTTTGGACAACCCAAAAATTGAATAAAAAACTAAAGCCCTTTTTAAGACTTGTAAATTTCTAAAGAAATTAAATCCTTCTGGCTCAGTCCCAATTCCTACTCCTCATCCCCACCGACTATTCCTCTTCCACTCTCTTCTTCCATGGAAGCCATGGCGGCTTGGCGGGCATATAATCCGTCCAACGCTCTTTTGAACTCGAAGTTGTCTTTCTTCTCATGTCTTCGGGCCGGTGGCTTCTCTAGCTTCTTCGATTTCCATTATCCCCCATCTACGCTCTTCCCCCAGTTCGACTGGTGAGGGACGTCTCCAGCTCTTCTATCGTCGCTCTCCTTCACCCACCAATCATCACCTCTCCCACATCGCCTCCTCCCTCACTATCTCTTTGAAACGTGTTGTCTTCGGTACGAATTTCCCCTCAATGTTCAATATTTTTGATCTAGGGTTTATGTTAACTGGTTTCGATTCATTGTATCTTGATAAAAATTGATTTTTAGTTCTGATTTAGGGTTTCTTTAGGGTTTTTGTGCTCTGTGCGATGTGTAAATCTCAGTCTGTATGTCTATTTGATTTGTCCAGATGAAAGCTAGAAAAATTTGGTTCGGATATGGTGAAACATTGGCTTAAATTTACCTGTATATTCAATGACTTAATCTATAGATGCAATTGCTTTTCAATTAGGATTTAGGGTTTCTATTAGGCTTTCAAGTATTGTCTTATTTAGTTTAAGAAACTGCATAATTTGCTTGTATTCCTTTTCAACTCTTATTAAGGTGAGATTATTGCAAGTAAAATTTTCCCCATGTGATAAAAGATCTATTTTCATGATTAGGTTCATCAAAAGAAGTGGCTTGAGGCTGTTCCAAATCTTCAAAGTGCTATATGTGGTTATCCGACTAGTGCTAATCTCTGGGAAGTGGGTCATCTTATTTGAAAATATGTATTTTTTTTATGTTGTATGTAATCTCTTGTATGATTCAAGTTACTTAATCTTGCATATGTAGGTTCTAGGTCTAGCCAATCAAAGACTTGGAATGTATACTGCTGCAAGAAAGGTATTTCCATCACTTCTCGCTTCTTGCTCCTCAATGTGCTTTTTTCTTTAATTTAATATGAATGATATGAATTTATATCTGACTTGTATCTCAGAGGAGGGAACTTACACCACTTTGAACTCCCCGGACTACTGTGTAAACAACAAAAAAACATCCACAAATGTTGACAAACAAAGATCTATATCAAAAAGAAAGAGAACCAAATGGGAACCCCCACCAAATGGAACTCATAAACTAAATTTTGATGGTTCCCTCTCAGCTGATGGTTTGGGCACTTATGGCTTCATCATTCGTGATTCTGTAGGTGCTCCAATTTTCACTGGCAATGGACCATCACCAATCAGTTCGGTTTGTGGCTGTGAAAGTTTGGGTCTCTGGAAGGGACTTCTGGCTGCGAAAGAACTGGAAATAACTAATCTTATCATTGAATGAGACAACTTAACAATAATAAAAAGTCTGAAAGGTATGGGGAAGCCTACTGGAGACTCTGAAATGATTGTCTCGGACAGTCTAGTCTCGCTGGGCTTCTTTGGTTCTGTTGAGATTCGTCATGTTTTCCGAGAAGCAAATCAAGTGGCTGATCGTTTATCACGTATCAATGCTGATTCACATGGATCTATGATGCCTGATGATTCTCTATTGCGTAGTCTCATCCGCAAGGATGCTCTTGGCTGATAGGGCCTAGCCTTATGGTCAAATTTTTTCCGTTTCAAAAAAAAAGAAAAAAAAAGGCCTTCTAAAAGTAATAATTCATGACTTGCTTTTATTTAGGAATTTTGTGAACAAATATTTCCATAAACCTTATTAAATGAATTGTTACTCAAATTTTAAAGGATACATAACCGAGCTAATTTATTAAAGGATACCTTTGCTTGATTGGGTAAATGTGTTTCCTTAAGATTAATTTCTTCAATATTCCATTTGACTAAGCTGAAACAAAATTGTACTCTGTTTTAGCATATACTCTACGAGTATATAATCAGCTATGTGGTAGATGAAATATTACAAAGTAAAATTAAAAAGTGCAGTGTTGGAAAAATTTCTCAATATGAGCTTTTGTCTGAAAAACTAATTTTATGCATACAATGAATTTGATTTTATATAGCCAGCTAAGGTATAATTATATATGCATAGAACAATTTTGCCTTGCTGTAAAAGTCCACCGTCATAGTATTTCAGCACAATACGGACTTGCTTCAAGGCTGCTTGCTTTATCTAAAGAATGCATAAATACATGTGCATTTACATGGGCAGAGTCATTATTAGATTTAATCAACGAGTTTTTCTTGAAAACATAAGAGTTAATGCAATCTGCCTTTTAGATGAAGTGAGTCACTATAAAAAAAAAGAATGCATAAATATAGTTATATGATGACTCTTCTCTGCATAATTTTTTTTTTTTGTAGATTGATATTTATTCTCTATTAAAAAAATTTTAGATGTAGTGAGTCACTTGCTGCTATCTTTTGAAAGATTGTATTTTCATGGTAACTGATGATCTGTGAAACTAGAAGTCTCTGATCAAAATGTTTATTTAATTTTATAATAATTTTCCTCCTATCTGAATTAATTTCCCAGTTCCTCCAGTAGTGGTGCGCAATCATGAGTGGACATGGAAAGAAACTTACCATAAGTTGTACAAAGAAATAGCCTTTGACAATATTGTCATTTCACCTGGATCTGGTTCTCCATCATGCCAGTCTGATATAGGTGGAGCATCTTATTTCTTCTTTTATTCTTGTGTTCATATATGTATTGTCTGGCACTCTGGGATTCTTCTACTTCACCTCTGAGCTATCTTGGGACATATCCCGTGTTAAATTTATTTATTTTAAATCTTTTTCTTGATAGGCTCTTGCATATGCCCATGGTGCAAAAGTTGTGCATGCTAGTGAGCCCATACATGGACGATTGAGGTTTAGGATCTGCATTTGCTTTTCGTTGATATGTTTTATCTCATACATAATATTGGTGTTTATATAGGAATTGTTTATCAGAGGAAGCTTGTAAGATTTGTTTGTGAGTTGTTTAGATAATGCTCGTAAGTTGTTGACTCAAGTCTATCTATTCAATCATGTGGACATTTGTTGTTCTCTCTTGCATGGTGTTGACAGGTGGCTGAGTTTCATATTGGTCTCACACACCTTTCTCTTCCTTTTGGTCAAATTTTGTTACCATTGGTACTTGTGTTAAGCCGATGCTTATTTTTGAATAGTTAATATAGGGGGATATAATTTTTTAGTCACCGCATTTTTTTGAGAGGGTCTGGATAGTTAAATTATGTGAGTGGAAATCCATGACTCATTTCATTGTATAGTGTTATAATATTCTTAAAAAAATGCAAACAAGAAGTTGCATATAAATCTATTGATTTCGTTAATTTATAACCCGTTCTTAGAGGGACTGAATTAAATTATGTGAGTGGAAATACAAAATACCAAGGAAGCTGTTTTTGTTACCTCATATTGAGAAATTTTGTCTAGTGGCATTCGACCAGCACCTTCATATATATTTAAGATACAAACATCTTGGATTTTGAGAGTACATTGGGATGTGAATTGATACTTGTGAAATCCTGATATTGATATTTGTTTGAAGATGTGATTATTTTTTTAATTGCACATTTAGCATTGGTTTTTTGTTTGTTTGTTTGTTGTGTTTTGTTTTCTTTCCTTTGAATTATAAGGTAAATTGTATGGTAGGTTAATTGTGAAGTTCTGGTGTATTTGTAGATATCAACTATATGGACAAATTCTTATTAAGGTGGTGAGTGGAGACCGTGTTTAAGCAGATACACCTGAGGTATGTATTTTGTTTTCTCAACCTATATTCAAGTCTTTCAAGATCCCTTGTTTGCTTCTGTTATTTTGCTGGCAGCATACTCCATACAGGAAGTAGATGGAAGAAAGTGGTTGTGTCATGTTTCCTTTGTAAAGAATTGTTTGAACTCTTACAGCCCTACCTGTTCTTATATTCACTTTGTGCTCTTTCATAGCATTACTAAGTCATTTCTCCTATAATGTCTCATCTGCTGCATCCTTTTTTTCACTATTTCCTTTTCCTCATGTGCATTTGCTTGATGGTTGAGCTAGCTAGTGCAAGCACGAGTGTTGATTCTGTGAGGCAGAACTCATGGTGAGTAGTTTCAGTTGAGTAGTTTCTATAAATGTAATGACCAACAACATGAGTGTATTAAAGTGATTCATAGAATTTCTAATAGTTCCTAATAGTGCAGTAGAAAAATTCTAATAGTTCCTGATATTTATTGTTTGTACTTTCCAATTTCATTTATAGAATGACTTGGTGCATGGATGGGGTCTTGATTTTACTCTTAGGAGGTGTGTCCAGGTTAGTGGCATTCTTTGTTCTTTTAGAATTTTCTCGTTTCACCTTGGCTTTGTTTCAATATGGTTTCAATTGAATAAGAAGTGTTTGTTTTTGCTTTTTTTTTAATACAGAATGCTTATGAGAAAATCGGTGTTATTGATTCACAATGGGTAGTTCATCAATCTGTTCCTTCATTAGGGAATCGGGTACCATGAGAAAAAAGCACCTTGTCAGATAAGTTATTATGCACTATTCCAAAGAATGAAATTCCAATATTTCCTTCCTTGCACAGGGTGAATATGAGGACGGGAAGACACCAATGCAAGGGGTATATTCATTCCTTTCTTTAGCCAAATTATTCTCCATCTTGACATTTTTTTGCTTCCCAAACCCGAACAACTAACCTAAGTTTATGTTTATGACAAGTGAAAGAAAGGTGTAGAAGAGTCGCTTCAAGACAGACGTAGAAGAGAATGGGCGATGTTTCAAAACCGTATGGCTACTTTAGAGAAGTTGTATTATGAATCTCAAGTTTCTAGTGGATTCAGAAAGGTTTGTTTTTTTGGATATCTAATTGCCTACCTAGAAGCACGTATAATATACTAACTACATCAGGCCAAGCTAGCATTTAACCTTGGTGCCACACCAAGATCGAATATCCTATTTTGTTGATTTTGCAAGTATTTAGGATGTGCAACCTTTAACCTTGGTGTCCCAAACATGTAAATTTTGTTGATAATACTATTGTGTGGCATCTGACCTTTGTTTCTTAAAACATGTTCTCTTTGGTTGGTATTGTGGTACTTGATCTGGTGTATGTGTATATATAAGACAGGATATTGGGTTTATGAACCAAATTGATTTGGTTCATAAGCTAGCACATTGGGTATGTTCTCTTTGGTTGGTATTGTGACCTGGTGAATGCGTATATATAGACAGGATATTAGGTTTATGAATCAAATTGCTTCGTTTCATAAGCTAGCACATCAGGTTTACGGGCAAAATACATCGGTTTATTGTAACGAAAGACATCACTTTTACGAACTAAACACATCAGTTTTACGTACTAAAAACATCAGTTCTACGTACTAAAAACATCAGTTTTACAAACTAAAAACATCAGTTTTACGTACTAAAAACATCAGTTTTACGAACTAAACACAAACTTTACGTACAAAAAACATCAGTTTTATGAACTAAACACACCACTTTTACGAACTAAACACATCTGATTAATTAATAATTTAGGATGTCATTACTATATATAAACAACGGTTTTAAAATAAAAAACGATTTCAATATACGTAGTAACATCGGTTTTGTATTTATTTCATATAGCCAAATTTTGTGTGGAAAAATAACATTACAAATTATAGAGAGAAAATGAATATACACATGTAAGATTTCTATACAAGTGATGTTATAAAGTATTAAACATAACATTTTTATAATTAGAAACGATGTTATAAAAAATATAGACATCGGGTTCTGGCCGATGTGAAAAACTTTTGACTTTTTACATCACCCACATAGACATCGATTTTTTTTTTTGAAAGACATCGGTTATTAACCGATGTTAAATAGCAAATTTCTAGTAGTGTGTTGATGTCATGGAGTTGGAAATATCCCTTTTGCAAAATGTTCTGGCTAATATACAAAGTAACGAAAACACACCACAAGCATGCATAGTCCAAAATCCAAGCATAATATATAATATCATCCAAGGAAAGGGTTCAAGAACAAGATCAATAAAACAAAAATCAACCTTATAACTATGCTCATCCATATTTTCCAAGGAAAACTTACGAAAGTTCAATAGACATAGGGAGCATGAGATAAGTACGGGGAGCTCAAGTATTCACACAATCACATCTCAAGATTGACAAAACCAGCTCTGCTGATTTCAATCCATAACCTACTAATCTAGATATTCCTCAACTTTAGGGCCAGAGTTCATTAACACTTCAAAATCCTAAAAGTTTAGCAGTTTGTAATGAGTATTCAACAGAAACAAGCACAAAACAACCCAAATCTCAGCCACGTTTTGCAACATTGAAATCAAATTTATCCCCTTCACCACAAGATAATCCTACACCACTAAAATCTAATAAATCAAGTGGACAACAACATCATACAAATCAAGCTGAATCCCAAGAGGCAATTTCTAACACCTTAGTCCCATTAGCATACCAAATTTAACAAAATCACTTCAAATAACTCAGTAAAGTAGCCTAATTATCTAACAACAAATCAAGCAAGGAAGGGTTGGAGCACATACTTGCACTTATCAATTTCAGATATGAAGTCAAAGGCTGGTATTCGGGGATTGGACCTGTAAATCGGAGAGCAAAAGGCACGCGAGAGTAGTATCGAGGGAGGTGGTAACGGAAGACAGAAGACAGAGAGAAGGAGGTGGCGACCTAGTGAGGTGGTGGTTTAGGTTTCAAGGGATGACGATGGTCAATGGTTAGTGTTTTGTTAGGGGCAAATAGAGTCGAAGTGACAAGCTAGGGTGCACGGTGGTGAAGCGGCAGCGAGGAAACAAGGGTGAAGTGGCCCGGCTTGGCAAGAGGGGAAGCAAGATAGTGAAGCGGTGTGAAAAGGGTGTAGAGGAGAGATGGTCGTGCACTGACCAGAAGGGATGGTGGCGGCACGAGAAAGAGACAGCAGAGAACAATTAAAGATTAATATGAAAGGACGAAAGCCACCAAGGGAAGAGGAGGAAAGCCGCAACTGGTCCCGGGTATTCTTCTTGGCAAATTGCTACAACATTTTGACCACCAACAATTTAGAGTGCCTCAACTCTGTGATCAAGAAGCCCCGCGGCTTATTCGCCATTTCCCTGATCGACACCATCGTAGAGACCATCTTCAAGTGGTTTTATGAGCGGCGGTAGAAAAGAAACAAATTAATCAGGTAAGGTGGTCGGCGATTACGTTGACGGTGCTCTGAAAACCAATTATATCATTACAATATGTTTGGAGGTCACACAACCCAACCCTCATGAGTGCGATGTCCAGAAAGGATCCTCGTCAGGGTTGTGAACTTGAGTGCCCGTAGATGCACCTACAAGCCCTTTGACATCGACTAGTTCCCGGGCGCCCACGCCATAGCTGCTGCCAAGTTTTGGGGTACCCATCTCGCAGAGAGATCAACGTAAGAAGCGTCGTCGTTCATAGTTTCATTCCTCTATCAGTGGTCTAATCGCTTACCTCGTAAGCTTGCTTTTATTTTGCGTTGTTAGTATGGGTTAAGGTTTGGGCCATTTTGATGCATGTATATAACATATTAAATAAGGGGTTAAGTACTTGGTAGTATTTTGGATCCATGCATAATCTAGCCATCTGTCATGTTTGTAGGTCATAGGCGATGACATATTGTTGTGAACTCCACCAAATGTTTGTTTGGATCCTCTCTACTTTTTCCATGGAAACTAGGCAAGATGTTTACCTAGTTTGACTTGAAATTAAACTTTGAATTTTGCTGGGAGATCTAAGAGCTTGATTGCTAATGGTTGTGTACTGAGATCATGCTCCTTGAGATCTCACAACATTCTTCTTTCTCCTAATCCTTCGAGTGTCATCTTCTTCTAGCACTCGTGTCCTTTAATATCGACGTCTTGCAAGCATTCTCTAGCCCACAAACCGTCACCCTCTCGGTTGCGAAGAAGTCCTTCACGACCTTATTGTCATCCTCCATGTCTCCTCCCCGTGGTTGCACACAATACAACACAGTCACTAGGGCAAACTCCTTGATCGAGAAATTGGGGAGCTTTCCTTGTAGCATGTACCAAGTCTTCCATTACTTCTCCATCACAAGTTGTCGTTCTAGGACGTAATGCGCCAGCTGTGATGAGAATTGTACTCAGATTCCCATCTGAATAATCCCCTAAACTTGTTGATAAGCACCACTTGTTTTCCCTTCATCATCTTCAGTCAATCATATTCCTAATCCATCTTGGAATATTGAGCCGGTTAGAAGTGGAAACGTTACTAGTATTTGTAGAGATAATGTAAGGAGTAAAAAAAACTTGATTGGATAAACAATGGAGGGTTATTAGTGATCTGGAACAACGAAAACATATTCAGAAATAGGCGAAATTGCAAGAAACCACCCTTTAAATATGGTAGTTTGCAGGAAACCACCTTTTAAATTTAATTCTGTGGCAAACCACCCTTTAAATGTTGTAGTTTGTGGAAAACCACCCTTTAAAATACATTGATTTAAATAACACCACCCATCATCGCTTTTAATAAAAAAAATATTAAGTAAATCGTAATTTGGCTATATTTATTTAAAAATACATTCATTTAAAAATTTATTAAGAAAATTTTGTTATATTTTTACGTTATCAATATAGGGATTGTAACCATATTTAAAAGATTTAGCTAAATATAATTTTATATCAATCCAAGGAGAGAATAAACATTAAAAAAAATACTCTGACTTAATATAGTATATAAATATTTACATATAGATATAGATTATATATTAATTCCATGTATTGAATTAAACTAGCTCATTGGTTTGAAAAAATATAGAATATCTTAAGGAATTTTTTAAATATAACTGTAATTGAAGCTTATTGATGAAAAACACCTAAAAATAAGTTGGTTTTGAGATTCTCAAAAAAAAAAAAGTGGGTTATGACAAATTATCATAAAAGACTTATATATTAATAGTAGATATAGATGATGCATCATATTAAATTCATATAAATTAATTTTCGACATAGATTTTATGTAATATATAAAAATTTAAATATAGATTATTCCAAGGATTTCAAACATAATGTTTGAGAAAAGAAAATGAAAAGATTTCAAATGTAATGATATGCAATTAAAAGCATACAAATACAACTTGTTTTCTTTCTAATAACCTTGAAATATAATACGTAGTATATATTTTTGGGGTAAAAGGGTAATTTCAATTTACTTAATAAATTTTTAATAAAAAGTGATGATGGGTGGTGTTTTTTAAACGAATGTATTTTAAGGGGTGGTTTTTCGCAAACTACTATATTTGAGTGGTTTCCTACAAAACTAAATTTAAAGGGCGATTTCCTGCAAACTACCTTATTTAAAGGGTGGTTTCCTGCAATTTCGCATCAGAAATATTATGATTTCTTATATTGTTCAACCCCCTCTGTCAAAAATTCTGGATCCGTCACTGGAACCATCTATTACTATTTTTTTTTCTGGCTAAATATCCCCACAATTAACTGTGCTACTTTGTTTCCATGTAGACCATAGAGAACATGAAATTAAAGCATAAATCCAACCCTAAAAAGCAGATGAAAAAGAGCATATATATTTATATGGGCATAACATATATACGATGGGGCCAACAATTAAATATAGTTTCACCAATCACCATTGATAGCACACCCAAAGAGACTTCATTTCCATTCTCATTGCCGAATCCCTACACTTGGGGTCTACCCAAATTAATGCACAAAATTAGTAGGTAGGTCCCATGCACTTCATCTTATTTGACCTCACCAATCCATAGGACAAAACACACACCCACCACCTCTTGTTTTCCCCTCACACCCACCACCCCAACTCTTTCCCTCTATTTTCTCCACCCTTGAAAAAGGAAAAAGGAAAAAATATATTTATATCTCCATCCTGGGGCAGCTTGAGTCAGCCTTCCAACCCCAGAAAAAGACTGATTCAAAACCATATATGTCCAGCTTTTTAAGCCTTTGCTACATATACATACTTATATGTAGTCGTAGACATATATATGCAGAAGAAACAAAACAAACACCTGATCGAGAGATTCTCAACTCTAAAACTCTCTTTTTTTGTCTCTCCCAAAGTCCCACGTCCCTTACACAGTTACACAGCGCGCCCCAGGCAGCCACACAAAAGTTAAGTGGACTGCAGATCGATTCATCAGAAACCCAGGCTATATAGCTTACTTTTGGGTTTCAAGAATGAGCAGATCAAGAGCCATGAATCTAGTTGTGAGCATCATCACCCTCACCCTCACCCTTTGGGTGTTTGTGTTAATAAGTAGCTTTGGACAAGCTGAAGGGATCAGAAGCACCAATGTGTTTAGATTCAACAGAAATACAAGGCCAGCTGCCAACTTCTACGGGTTCTTGCCCAAATCAACGCCAGGAAACAGAGCTGTGTCTGGTCCTTCAAGGAAGCACAATGACATTGGCTTGCAAAGCTGGACAACGCCTTGAGCCTTGAGAGATGAATATAGGTTTGCAGTGCGTACGTGCAAGGATAGTATTAACTTAATTACTTGTACATGACATGGATTCCAAGCACTTGTTATCTTTAGGTGGGTTTTGGATCTGGAAATCTTTTCTCTTTCTCTTTCTCTCTCTCTTTTTTCCACTACTCACTCCCTTCCCTCTTTTAGGTTATTTTTTGGTCCCAACAACTAACCCGGCTTCTCTCTCTCTTTTTTTTTTGGGATCAATTAAATTAATTAATCCACACATATATTTGTAGCATTAATTAATTGTCGATGTGTATGGTCAGCTTTTATTTTTATTTTTATATTTAAGGTAAATATATAATGTATATATGGTCTCTTCTTTACCAAAAAAAAAAAAAAAACCGTACGATCTATCAAAGCTCACACTACGCCAAACAGACACTCAAGGGACGGACAAAAGTCGTCGCCTGAGAGCATAAACCGTCGCTAGAACATTGAAGAGACGGACGTCCGTCTCCTGAAGGTTTGTCACATGGACGCCGTCCCTTCAGTTAGAGGGCGACGACTTTGGAAACCTCCGTCCCTCAAAGACAATTCAAGCGACGACAACATATCCAACCGAAATCTACCCTACACTTGTTTAAGCGACAAAGCTATATATTGAAGCGACCCAATCATTCGTCGCCTCAGTTGGCAAACTTTCTCATTTTTATTAATTTTTGCCATATTTTTTTTATAATATTTTAATTTTATTATTTATAACTAAAAGCTATATATATATATATATAATAATACTATAATTAAAATCAATATATATATATATATATATATATATATATATATATATATATATATATATATATATATATAATGTGATATTAAACAATAATTCATGTTTTTACAAAATTGTGTAATACAAAGCTTTCATTAATCTTCAATCCCCTAATCCCCTAATACACATACACAGAGCTTTCATTAATCTTCAATTCATCATCTTCAATCCCCTAATACACAGTTTTCATTATACACCATAACACCAAATCCAAACAAAAATCAAGAAAGTGGTTCGAGGCTGGTGGACTCGGGCTGCGGAAGCTTTCGATTGGCCACAGGAATGCTCGACACATTCAGGAGAACTAAGAGCGCGGTACAGTAAGGGAGATAGAGAGGTGGGGGCGGGTGAATACTTCTCCGCTCATAGATCCGATACAGAGAATAACATGGTGTTGCTCAACAATGGTGGTGCCAAATATGAGGAGGATGCGGTGACGAGCCGACGACGAGGAGCAAATCAGGGAGGAGCCGGTGACGGGCGAGGAGCCGGTGACGGGCGAGGAGCCGGTGACGGGCGAGGACCAGTGATGAGGAGCAAATCAGGGAGTCGATGATGGGGAGCCGGTGACGACAATCCGGTGAAGGAGAAAATGAAGATGGGAGGAGGGAGATCTACGGACAAGACAGAGAATTTGAAAGAGGATTCTCATATCTGAAACAGATGAAATGAAAATTGAAAAGCAGCTGAGAGGGGTTTAGGTCAAAGAGATGGAGATGGAGAATGTAAAACAGATCCAACGGCTGAGGTATAATAGAATAGATGTTAATCAAGGGCTCTCAATTGATTTAAGCAATTGACATGGATTGCTGAATGGAGCCGGTGACGACAATCCGGTGAAGGAGCAAATGAAGATGGGAGGAGGGAGATCTACGGACAAGACAGAGAATTTGAAAGAGGATTCTCAGATCTGAAACAGATGAAATGAAGATTGAAAAGCAGCTGAGAGGGGTTTAGGTCAAAGAGATGGAGATGGAGAATGTAAAACAGATCCAACGGCTGAGGTATAATAGAATAGATGTTAATCAAGGGCTCTCAATTGATTTAAGCAATTGACATGGATTGCTGAATGGGTTGTGGGTAAAGTAGTTGAAATTTTTTTTTTTTATTTGGTGGGGAACGGTTCTAGATAAATAATGGTGTTGAATTTTTTTATATAAAAAATAAATTTCAATCTATTTATAAACATAATTTTTTTTATAAAAAATATATTTCAATCTATTTATTTACATAAATTATACACTATTTAAAATTATATATTTACTTTATATGTAGTAATCACTTTTATAAATTCATTCTTACAATTTAAAATATTGATTTTTTAAATAAAAAATGATGATGTTTATGAAAATTTATATGATATATATATATATATATATATATATATATATAAAATTAAATAAGTAAGTAATATTATCATATATCCCTATTATCAACCCAATACAAAAATATTAGTAATAAAAAAAATAAGGGGATTAAATGTTGATTATATAATATGCTCATATTTTGATATTTACAGTTATGCAAAATTTAGTAAGTTTTCTTCTATTTTTATATACGTATAAAATAAATGAATTTTACTAAAAATGTTACACACTCATATTGTAGAGTTTATTACATTTCTAACATAATTTTAAAAATGTCCACTCTTATTCAAATACACACAAAAAATATATCTACTACTACATAAATAGAAAAAAAAAAAATCTAGACCCATGACCATGAGTGAAGAGATTAAATTTGAGAGAAAGTTAAAAATGATTTTTTTTAAATGTGTTCAATAATCTTATAATTTTCTATAACATTAAAAGAATCAATAAAAAATATTTAATACTAACCAAATCAAAATTATACGCACTTTTTTCATTAGTTTTTTACTTCTATAATAACATTTTACAAAATATAAGGGAAAGTAAAATTAGTTTACTAAAAGTAATAAAAATGAACAAATAGACTTTAGATGAGTGTAAAGGGAAAAAGGAATTATATTAGATATATCATGTATAGATTTTCATTTGATTTTTTTTTAAATGATAAATTACAAACATAACAAGTAAATATAAAAAAATGTGTAAAATATGAGCATAAATTAATAAATGAGATTTGAACTCAAGAGCACGTGAATAACAAATGAATCTTCGAATTATTAAGAAAAGTGAAAAATGTTGAAAATGAGTAATCAATGAGATTTAAACTCAAGACCTTACGTATATCAAATGAGTCTTTAAACCATATATAACGTCTATCGATCACAAAATCTACATTAACAATCAAAATCCCAACATCAATATCAATCTCGATTTCGATCTCAATCTCAATCTCAATCTCAATGTAAGTACATCTCGATCTCAATCGCAATCTCAAATAAAAATTGGATATTCATATAATCACAAAATCTATATTTAACAACTATAAATAAATGGGATATTATATGCGAATAAATGGGATATTATATGGGATATTATATTTAACAACTATAAATAAAAATTGGATATTCATATAATCACAAATTCTTGATCTCGATCTCAATCTTCATCTTGATCTCAAAAGAAAATTGGATAGTCATAAAATATGTAAATATAAAATACAATTTTATACAAATATAGCAATAGTATGTTTTATAAATAAAAAATCACACATATAACTATATAACATTCTAAATTATGAGTTCGCAACATTATAATTTATAAACACAACATATATGCTTTTTTAACAAATATAGAACTAGTTCATACGCTTTTATAAAAAGAACATTAACTAACTAATGTTATACTATGGTTTTAACTTTATAAAATATTACATATTTAATTTATAATTTATGACATTATAAGTTATGATTTTATAACAATATGACTATAACACGTTACAAATTTATTGATTATAACATTATATATTTGCATATTTATAACTTATGAGTTATTACCAATAACTCATATTATATTCATAACATATATGAATATAATATATAACGTATGAGTTATTACCTAATGAATATGGTTGTATAAAAATGTACATGAATTATTTTAAGTGCATAGTTTTAACATTATAAAAATATTACCTAATTAATTTAAAATTAGTAACATTATAAATTATGGTTTGAAATTTATAAATATATCTTATAAGAATAAAATTACATATTTAATTCAGGAAATTAAAAAAACAATCAAGCGACAAACATAGTCATTTACCCGACGGAAGATTTATAGTTCGTCGCTCCATAGCTATCTCCCGACGACCATGTGGTTTGACCACACTCAGGCGACGAGATGTTGTAGTCCGTCGCTAGAAACGCATTGGAGCGACGGCATTTGACCTGTTCGTCGCCTCAGTGTCTATTTGGCGTAGTGGATCATGACGTTATGCAAGTGATTCGATCAGTAATTAAGGTTAATTTTCAACTTGTTAAGCATTTTGAATTTGATAGATTAATTGTCTAACAGGTCAATGACCCATTTGTTGTTTGCCACAACGTACCATTTGGATTTTCTTTTGGTGTACGTGTTTATAATTCTGTCTCCGATCCAATCTTGATATTTTTTCTATAGCGTGTTCGTTTGTTTATATCGAAGGGTTTGTAGGTGTGTGATTAAGATTTGATAGCTCGTTGATTGAATTCAAATCTGATGTTTTTACCATTATTCCCTAAGAGATTTACTTATGTTACATATCTAGCTCAATCGGCTCCTTGTGCCCTTGTTCTTCACTAGTTTCTCCGGAGGAGTCAGGTCTCATCATCGCCATGCATTTTCATTTTGATTGTTTTTTTACTATGTTTTCTTTGGTTTGCACTACCTGGTGTTTTTCAGATTTTGATTATTCGCTCTCTCGAGATAATAATTTTGTTTGGTATTCTAAATTATTGACCTATTTATGATTGAGAATAATCAGTAAAGACCTTTTATTTAAGCAATACGTCACTGTGCATCTCAGACGACCACCCTCTTTGCCCTCGTCGCTTCAAAGTTATCTAGGCGACGGAACCATAAACACTCATCGCTCCAACTATCCACATGGGTAAGGGTTCGTGCGTTCTATTCAAGTGACCAACAATGGTATAGGTTCGTCGCTTGAAATAATTCAGGTGACGGAGTAGTGTATGTTAGTTGCTTGAATGAGTCCCAAAAGTGGTCATTCGTCACTTGAGGTAATTCAGGTGACGGAGTAGACAATGTTGGTCACCTGAATGATTGCCCAATCATTCAGCTCACGACGAATTTTTTAATATTGGTCCCTTGAGATAATTCAAGCGACGAAGATAACATTACGGGGTACGTGTGAGAAGAACATGGTTGCTATGACTGGTTTTTTTTTCTCTCTTTTTGATGAACGGTTCTTTAATTCATAAATAGTTTTTACTTTTTTTTTTTTTTTTAGAATTTTACAAGTTGATTTATGATTAGTTTATAGCTTTTTCATTGACAGACGCAGTTAATGTTGGTCACGGGTTAATCGAATCGTATGAGTAGATTAAGCATCCATTCTCATGAGTGCATTTAGACTTTAGCACATGTCGTCGGTGCATGTAATGTACAACAACCTTACTAAAAAGGAGTGATGTGTGGTATATGTAATCCTTCCTGATATAGCAAAAGTAATTCAACAAAAGATCCAGGGGCATAATCGTCATTTATATGATAAACCCTAATCGCAAACCCTAACTCTCATTATATATATGATCGATTACTAGGGTTAGAGAGGGCTTCTATCAGCCGACACATTCTGACTTGAGCGTCGGAGGCTGCTCCGGGGAGACAAGCCTCGCCCCGACCCTCGTTCTTGGTTGATCTTGCAGGAGTGCATCTCGCCGATCCTCCTCAAGATCTATGGTGCAGATTTTACTCATTACATTTGGCGCCGTCTGTGGGAATTCGATCAAAAAGCCATAAGATCGGATCTCTCAACGAAAAAAGCAACAAAGATCGATCGTAGGTGAGGCTGTATAAAGCGGTGGATCTGCAGGAGCAGCAACGGCCACCGCAGCCACCACGGCGTCCTCCGCCGCACCCAAATGATGATGTGAAGGTTGTCCAGAATCATCGGATCGATTCTGGTCTCCCGGAAGGATATCCTCGATCTCCGAAATCCGCATCCGGCCTGCCTTGCAGTTTCGGATCGAGAAGCCGCCCGGATCTGCAAGAGTAGCAGTCACCACCGCAGCCACCACGGGATCCTCCGTCAAGCCTCCGTCGCCACCATAGCCATCTACTTCGGCCTCCTCTGTCGCTCTTGGTGCGACTCCGATTGGATCGGGTTTGGGATCGCACCAAAAGCACGTCCAGATCCAGTACTTACAAACATAGCCGCCGCTACCAAGCATCCTCGCACCGAAGACGACATGGATGCCCAGCGCAGCACACACAAAGCGCCGATGTGCCAGGCACGCCCGCAGAGCCCTTCGCCGTCGTTGAGATCAGTGCCAGAGACGGGATGATGGCCGAGGATGTAGCTTCGAGATCAGCTCTCGCCTGCCATCGACGCCCGCCATTGAAGTGACGGTGGAGGTGCTGCCTTCGGATCTGGAGAGAAGGCTCGAAATTAGCTTCGAGATCAGCTCTCGCCCGCCATCGACGCCCGCCATTGAAGTGACGGTGGAGGTGCTGCCTTCGGATCTGGAGAGAAGGCTCGAAATTAGCTTCGAGATCCAGCGCTGCCGCCCCTGCAAAAAACCTAGCGAAGAAGACGGTCTGTTTTGTTGAAGGTTTGTATTAATTACAAAATCAGTCCGAAGTTTTTGGAAATTGCAGCTCAGCCTATACATTTAAGATAATTGCGGAAAAGGGCGCAACTCCCATAATGCAAGGCACCTCACTTGGAAGTGTAACGAATCAGGCCCGACGGGTCCAGCATAAGAGACCTAAAAGCTAAGTTCTCTACGTCCTCTTTTGATGAAAAGATTGTTCTTTAGTTAATCACATTGCATGGTTAATTGCATCGGTGACATATAAATTATTAAATTGCTTATGTGCGCATCTATATATAGAACAACATTATATCAAAGCCATAAAGAATAATTACAGAATCGCCACTCATGGCCAACGAATCGCCACTCATGGCCAGCGAATCGCCACTCATGGCCAGCGAATCGCCACTCAAGGCCAATAGAACGCCACTCATGGCCAACAGATCGCCAATCAAGGCCAACATATCGTCAATCAAGGCCAATAGAACGCCACTCATGGCCAACGGATCGCCACTCATGGCCAACGAATCGCCACTCATGGCCAACGAATCGCCACTCATGGCCAAAGAGCGCCACTCATGGCCAACGAAAACGTCACTTAAGACCACCTAAAGCTAATTCTAAGCCATAACAACGCCGTTAAGGGCCAGCAAAACTCGAAATCAAGCAATAAGAATTTCATTTAAAGCGAAATGCTCAACCTCAATGAAAACAATCAGCTTGTCAATCATAAATAAAATTTAAGCAAGAATGTCATCAACTACATTATATCGTGTTGTTCGGTTGAGAATGCTAAAGCTTGCAGGATACAACGAAGACAAGGGGCAAGCGTTACTCGTGTTATTCGTCTTCCCTCATCACTAGATCGTGATAAGGAAACCCGAGGGGCAATTGATATAGCAAAAGTAATTCAACAAAAGATCCAGGGGCATAATCGTCATTTATATGGTAAACCCTAATCGCAAACCCTAACTCTCATTATATATATGATCGATTACTAGGGTTAGAGAGGGCTTCTATCAGCCGACACATTCTGACTTGAGCGTCGGAGGCTGCTCTGGGGAGACAAGCCCCGCCCCGACCCTCGTTCTTGGTTGATCTTGCAGGATTGCATCTCGCCGATCCTCCTCAAGATCTATGGTGCAGATTTTACTCATTACACTTCCCTTGTAAAAAAAAAAAAAACTATGTCACTATGTGAATTATTTTGTGGCAGTTGCACTAAAAAAAACTATTTTGTATTCTCAAGTCATTACTTCTTCTACAGCTTTTACTACAAACAAAAACCTAATCGAAAGTTTCTTCCGGGTTTTCAGCCAACTATGGATTGCTTGTAAGAGTAACACAAGAAAATCCCAGAATGCAAGGACAACTTATTTTTACCCAGTTACTTTTTTTTACCATTAAGAAACTGGGTGAAATTTATTGTCTAGAGTCTTCTATTAACAGTGTTGATATTTTCTTGAGACCATCCGCATCCATGCGGGTTTCTAGAGTTTCTTAATACCACTTTATCACTTTCTCTCTCCTTAAAAACCCTAACTTACTTTTTCGTCCACATCTATATAAGTTTCTAGAGTTTCTTAATTTACTTTTCACCAATTATTATCTATTATATATTTAATTTTATATTTCATAAATTCATCTTTAATTAACAATTTAGGTGGAAAAAAATACTTCACATCTTTGTACCATCTTTAACAATTTTATTTAATTTTATGTTAGTGTCTATAAATATATAATTTTTTTTTTAATAATATCTAAATAAATTTTAAATTTTTTTATAATACAATATGCATAAAAAAATTATGTTGTACATTATTTATGTATGTATTATATTTTTTTCAACATATATAATATTGGTGTTTATTAATAGCTTAAAATAAATTATGAATTTTAATAAAAAGATTTTTTTTTATATTTAATGACTTAAAACTAGCTAAAATTATATAAAATTATACAATATAGGGTTATATTGGTAGAAGGGCTCATGCAAAAAAAAATTAAAAAAATGCAAAAATCACACATATATATACATGGGGTCCACATGAAGGGGTTTTAGTGGAGTTTGGAAGTTGGAAACCCTTGGGTGGGTTTTTAACCCAACCCCTCCCTCTCTCCTCCTTTCCCCGACACAAAGCCCCTAAAACCCCCCACTAACTCCCCTGATGCAGATGCTCTGAGGGTTAGGTATTCAACCTCTCACAGTTGCATCCAGAGGCTTTTAGGACAGCTTCGTACAGAAATACTCCCTCCGTCCCTAAATGTTTTTTGTTATAGTGGAAATTTGTTGTTCAAAATTATTTGTTTTTTATATATATTATTAAAAGTAAAATTTTTCATATTAATTATGTTAATTTCAATTTATAAATGCACAATTTACACTTTATACATTTTCTCTTAATAAAATTAAAATTAATATTTCACATCATCAATTTTATTTTATTTAATTGATTCTTAATAAGCCTGCAATATATATATATATATATATATATATATATATATATATATATATATATATATATATATATATATATATAGAATGGGTAACTTGTGCACAAGGCTTAGGATGTGCATTGTGCACAAAATATTATTCGGTGAAATGTGAAACATTATTCAGTGAAATTTGAAGCATTATTCGGTGAAATGTGAGTATTGTTTAGGGGAATATGAAACATTATTTGGTGAAATTTGAGGCATTCCATATAAATTGTAACTATTGTTTAGGGAATTGAGGTTTCTTTTATTTGAAATGGATAAATAAAAAAACTAAACATTATTCCGTAGAATGTTATAAATTATTCAGTGGAATTGGGACGTTTTCATCTGAACTGAACGGAAAAAAAAACATAACAATGTTCGGTAGAATGTTTCACATTTCACCGAATAATGCTTAAAATTTCACCGAATAATATTTCACATTTCACCGAATAATATTTGTGCACAATGCACACTCTAAGGGGTGTGCACTCTGGAACCACTCCCATATATATATATATATATATATATATATATATATATATAGAGAGAGAGAGAGAGAGAGAGAGAGAGAGAGAGAGAGAGGGGTAGTGATAAGCCTGCAATAGTTAAAAGGACGATTAGTATTATTTTCAAGTATTTAAGGTGCTGCAGTGCATGTAGACTACTGTAGTAGAGTCTTCAGACATGATGGCCGGTAAATAAAGATTAAAAACAATGGGTTTGTATGGGACGTGGTTAATAAACTGACTAAAATTATAAACATTGTAAAAATTTATAAACTGTTGGTAAAAGTACATAAAAATTTATGAAAAAATATAAACTCCGTATGGGACGTAAAACAGTTTATTTGTAAAAAATGGAGTTTATTTGGTTGTTATTAGGGGTATTGTGGTACTTTCAAACCAAATAAACAAAATAAACCCTAAATAAGCTCCCTCAAGTAGCTTTTTTTTAACTCATAATTTTAACTATTTTTATGATTTTTTTGGGTGTCCATACACTCACTACAGGAAAAAGGGTAAATTTTTGACACTTTTTATAGCCACTTTCGACGCTTTAACGTGTCAAAAATTTTAATTTCGACGCTTTCAAAAAGCGTCAAAAATTCTTCCGTCACAAATGACACACTGTCATTGTCGGTGGAAAAAAATGTCACAACCAACATCGACACTGTAGGGTGTCAAAATTTACATGCCAATTTCGACACCCTGAGATGTCGAGATTAAGCTCTTGTAGACACTTACATCAGGACATTCTCGACGTGAAAGATTGTCGATAGAACACTTGACGAATTATAGCGTCGGCTTTGGTTTCAACTGCTACGTACCCTTTTATCACCACTCAGTCTACTCTATTATTTCCCACAGGCAATGTGGGATCCAACATTATCTGCCAATATTTAATTTCCCAAACAAATGCATGCTTTTTAAATTGTAACATTTTTTATTATGAAACAAATGACATAAAATTAAAACGCAAATATTTTATTATGAAACAAATCAATTTATACACTGATTGGAATTAGTTTACAGTGACAAAATTTTGTCATTTAACAATTCATACAAAGAAACCAAACTACATTTTATTCAAAGAGTGAAATTTCTTAAACCATTTTCATCAACCATCTTCCCTCAGACCTTCACACATCAGGCTTCCTCTCCTCCACCTTGGAAACAAGGACAGTCACCACTCCATTCTCCATGAATTATCCATGGTATCCTAGACTGCCTCCATCTTTCTACTCTCCATGTAGCAAGTATCTACCTGATAATGCAAATCAACACTTACATAAAAATAGTACGAGCTACTTGATAATTGAAATTAGCAACACTTAAATGAAACAGAGTACATGCGCAATATATGTTATGGCATGCTAGAGAAATTTATTCAATGTAGCAAGTACCATGCTCATCCTTCATAATACATGTCACCGTATGAGGTCAACTTTGGCTTTATCTAGTACTTGAAAAAAGCATCACAGACTACCTAAAATGAAAACAAAACAAGGATTAAAACCAAAATATTGTTGGACTTCTAGTAACCACAACACTACGATAAAACAAGAGCTAAATTCAAAGGAAGGAGGGGTGAAAGACCTGATAGCCAATATCTATTTTTCTCAATCTGAATAATTGCACGAGTCTGAAATAAAGTGTACTATTTTATCTGTGAAAATAAATGGCTCATGAGCATTAAACGAGTGCATGTCAAATGAAAGTAAGTAAATACATGAAAATTAGTTAGCTACATGATGAGAGATGAGAAATGGCATCAGCTATCCTCATCTCTTCGATAAAAAAGGAAAGTTTTGACAATTAGATCGTCATCTGTGACACAAAGCCTACCTTTCTTGATATTTCTCTAAGCAGAACCAAATATGCGTGCATTAAGTATAGTGGCAGACACTAGGATGATGGTACCTGAACGAATCGATAAAGACCAAAATCGGACATGATGTCTCCTCCCATGACTTTGAATCCAAAATTAATGTACAACTATGTTTGGATTGCCTGCCCACATGATTGCTGGCTCCACAAGTAGTTCATTCTCGTTGGTCTCGTATACTTTTATACCTATAGCACCAAATAAGAAGAAAAAAAATGCGATTAGGAACTTGAAATATAAAAAGATCAAGATTGGGTTTGCCAGCCTGCCTTGTGCTAAGTAGCAACTCATACAGATTTTGGATTCATTAAATACATGTGGTCTTTCCTATAACTTCAAAAGCTCACAAACGAAGCTATGTTTCAAGTCATAAAAATGTTTCAAGTTACTCAACAGGGAAGGCAGTAGGGAGACTTCCAAGAGTTAAGGGTCTCAAAATACATATCTTTTATCTGATACAAGCCAATATACTCATCAAACAATAGTTTTACGGTGCTTCTGATCATAGCACAAAATGCCTGCAAGTTTAGATAAAAGTCATATAACCCATTTACATGCTCCAGAATCAAAAGAAAAAAAACAAATGGTTTCAGGAGAGCAAATTACTAGATAAGTGAAAAAACATGGAGGCTACTCAATTCAATAGCTTGCTGGAGTTGGAAATCAACAAGTGCTCACATTTGACTAAAATGTGTAGACCTGATGGAGAGGACTGAGTTTGAAATTCCTTCAATTGCTTTTGTCTCTCCTTAACTTTGACATACAAAGAGACCTATATGCATATATGATGAAGAAAGAAGTATAAGAATGTGAAATTACGGGCACAAATAAACAATACAAACACTCATCAACTCATAATACAAGGACAAATTTTGGATTTCAAATCCAATAGCATACAAGAAGGCACACACAAGAAAAAAACATTATTTTAGATAGAGAAGCATTTTATCAGACATTAAAAAGCATAAGGTAAAGCCATGTTAATTTCATATGCTTAGACAAAATATCCATTTCAAATAAGACAAATCGTTTGTGAGAGAAGATGAAAAACAATACCCTGTCCAATCAAAGCGGGGGAGCTTAGCAGTCCGAGCTTGTCCTTTTTTCAAACAATAAAGCCAGCCTTCATCTTCTGATGCTGATGATTTTTCCACATTAAAGGAAGCATTTTTCTTCACATGAACAACCTTGTGAGAACTCCAGGATTCTTTGAAACAGCCTTGAGAGCTGATAGTAGACATGCTCATTATTAAGCAAACAAGAAAGCATTCTTGATTCTAAAACTAAAGCTTGTAATTCATATTGTACTAGCATAGCAGAAATATAATGGTAAAAGAAACAACAGATTCACCAAAAAATGGGCAAAAAAAAGAAAGTTCTATAACAAAAGAGGCTTCAGTCATGCATAAAATAAAGGCCAAACGTAAACCAATTTTTGGAAATATAAATGAAACTACATTATAAAGAATACAAATGACTCTAAATTGGGTTTGAACAAATAAACTAGCCATTATCCAAATACTTAAAATGAAGCATATAAGTGCATTTTTACTGCAATGCTTGGTTAAGAAACTCTTGTCTAAAAAAGCCTGATTGATCTAAAAAGCCACTGGTAAATATTTATCTAGATCCTTCAACGTTTAGAAGATAGTTTCAAGCTAGGATATTACCATAGGTCACCCTGCATTATTAAATGGCATGAGAACGACATACCAAGAAATTATACTCCTTTGCAGCTTCACCCAAAGGGAATAGCCTAACTGATAAGAGTCTAAGACTGGGAATCACGCAAATCACTCAAACAAACATCACCAATTCAAACACAAAAGGGATACACAAACTTAAGGATGAGACAACAGTAAGGGCAACCCTCAAACAAGCCATCACATGAGATTGCTAAAAAAAAGGAAATAATTATCGAAGACATTATTTTCGTTAGAGGAGAAAAAACAATAAACCAATCCATTTTGCTCAATTATATTATGCACTACTACCATGACATTAAAGGAACATTTGATAACAAGAACAGTACAAGAGAAACTAACAAGTAACCAAGCTGAAATTGCCAGTGCAGCAAGCTGAAATTGCCAGTGCAGCAAGTGACGAAGCTCAAACACCATCTGTCCAGTTACATCTAAAACTAGCAAGTAATCTGCGTTAAACAAGTAAATCAAAACCTATTTCGTCAATTAATCCATCAAACAACTATTTCAATAATTCATCAAATCAATACCTAATCCAGCACAATCAAACCAGATCAATTCATATATCTAAGGATTTACCTAATCTCGAATGAATATTCATTAGATTAGGAAAAAATCAATTTCACATGTATAAATTTGTCACAGTTTAGATTCAGAGATGAATTTCTCCACAAAATAACAAAAGAGTGGTGGAATTCCAAGCACACACAGATCAACGACAAATAACTTTCTAATCGATAAAATTGAAATCGAAACCCTAACTTTTTAAGTGATACGTACAGTTTCTGAGAGAAAGAAATCGCACCTAATTGAAAGAAAAGCGAGGTGCTCTTCAAATTGAAAAACCGCACCGAACTGACTGCGAGACAAAGGAGAAACATCGCCAATGGAAGACGACGCTCGAATCGGCGCCCAACTAGAAAACCTCACCAACGGAAGATGAATGTAGATTCCGAAACGAATTGGAAGACCTCTCCAACAGAAGACGATCCATTCAATGTCGGATTTCAAAACCTCGCACGAAATAGAACTTGAATATCGATCGAGTTGAAGGCGGTTTGGAAGAGGATCTCGAAGAGGATGCTGAGCCTGAGAGGCGTTGATTGAGTGGGTTTTCTGAGGCTGGTGGATCCAGAGGGCTATATATTTTATTAATTAATCACATGCCATTTTCGACGCATATAGGCGTCGAGAAAGGTGTCAATTTCGACACATTAGAGTGTCGAAAAATTTCGACGTCCAAGACTGTAGAAAAATTTCGACGTCAATGCTTAACGTCAAGAAGAAAGCGTCGATATTTAACTGTTTTTCTAGCAGTGACTCTTTAACTAGTTAAAAAAATAAACAACTCATTCTTCTTATTTTTTTAACTAGTTAAAAAATGCATCCATACATACCCAATATTTGGTGCAAATTACTAAAGCTAAGTGAAATATGAAGATCTAATTCCATCAGCAAACACATGGAGGTGTAAAAAGTTCAAAATTTTTGTGTAAAAAGTTCAAAATTTCTGTGATCATAAGTGAAAGCTGAAAAAGGTGGGAAATTAAAGGACCTTTCTTTTCCAAGTAATTGAGCCGGTTTGTTTTTTAATACTCCGTATTAGGGATGTCTACTGGAATAATGATTTAAACTGTATGATAGGACATGATACTCATTTGAACTTAGAGGAAATGATAGTAATTAGATAAAAAAAATGGGCTTATTTGCAAAAATAACTTAGAAGACCTAATAATGTACCAAATAGCCTGGTCTAACTTTTGCAAAAAAAATTCTCTGGTTATTTGGCACTATTTGTGACCGAGTGTCACAGGTCCTTCTTGACCCGAGAAGAGAGATAACATAGAGACACGGTGAGAAGCTCGAGAGAGAGAGAGAGAGAGAGAGAGAGAGAGAGAGCCAGCCGGAGGAGGCGAGGAGGCCTGTTGGAGGAGACGAGTGATTTTGAGCCTTCTGTGCAAGAGCGACGGAGAGGACATTATCGTCGGCGATGGAGAGGAGAAACTTCTGCGAGCGATGGAGAGGAGAGACTTCTGCAAGGATACAATCGGCGACTTGGCTGGCTGTAGGCCGTCGACGACTGGACTGACGATTGAAGGAAAGCAGTAGGTGTGCGGTGAGCTCGATTGGACCAGCGACAGGTACGTATGAGGTCTTTCAGTTTTGGGGGGTTTTCCATTGGCAAAAATTAGGGTTTAGTTCTTCAAAATCGAATTTGGGGGTTTGATTCTCGGCTGATTTGTCTGAAATTTGTTTTTGTTCTAAACTTATTTGGAATTGGTGCCTAAATTGCTTAATTTGCCTGTATATACTTTAGGGTTGTGTTTTGTCCGTTGTTAGTGCTACTTCTATTCCAAGTAAAATACTGAGCTATATATATAAACGTAGTTGGCAATTTCTTATTGAATAGTTGCTTGCAGTATAAATTCATGTGATGTGCTTCTGTGTTACAAATATAGGAACTTGAAATTTATAGAAATTTATGTATAAATGGTTAGTTCAGCAGTTTCTTGATCCATTTCAATTTGCTGCCTGTAGGCCAAATATGTTAAATGTCCTGTCCTTTCGAATTGAATAGGCATTTCTTTTAGTCATCATACTATTTCTTGTTTTACTCCTGATGATGACGATTATACTACCTTATCTGCACATCTTGATATCTTGGTCACAAGTTCTTTTCACATGTTTGTGTGAGGATATCACTTGAATGAAATTGACTGCTTAAATTGTGCAGGACAAAAGGCTTAAAGAAATCTTTCAACGATTTCGTAGTTTAGAAGAGCTTTCTCAGTTTGAGGCGGAGGGGTATATGGCTGATGCTATTGTTGTAGATGTACGGAAAGATAAGAAACATTTGGGTATGAAGCGACTGATTGCAGCTCTTGTTAAAGGACTCAATTCAATCCCACCAACTATGATTGAAAAGATTGCTGGATTGGTAAGGATTCCACATCAGAAATTTTGAATATCCTGTTGAAATGCTATATGAGTACATTGAGTAGTTGAAAGTCTATATTGTGATAACTTTAGAAAGTAATTTACTTTTTAGTGTTTTATCGGTTGAAAATGATGAATGATTATGGAGAGAATCTTTACATATTTTTCAAGCTGCTTGTGCAATTTTACAATTAATATTGGTTTACACTTTTACACTTATTGCCATGTCTCTGATTTCTAAACGACCAAATTCAGAGTTGAGCTCTGGGAGATAAGTGCGGTAAACACATCCCAAAATGCAGACAACTGATTTGGTAAAACTCAATCCTTGTCTATTAAGTTTTATCTTCTTTACGAGATATGTGAGACTTTAAGGAAACTCATCAACAAATACACAGTTGGTACCATCCTACGAACATTTTACAAACTAAAAAACAGTGAAACTAGAAAGTGGAAACGTCTTCAATCCTATGAACATAGTTTGTATACTTCTTAATCTGTATATTATTGTTATTTAGTTTTCAAATGTTTGCCTAGCAATATTCGACGGTTAAATGCTTAAACTACCACTTTTACCTATGTATTTATAGCCAGATATATCTCACTAAATTTCACTAATCTTATATTTCCTTTCTATATCGGCTTTTCAGGTTGCCTTAACTGGAACTTCACACTTAATGTGTCCTTCGATATGGAAGGATCTAATCTTGTGTTTTCAGAACTTGCTTCATCAATATCTTGAGCAACTGGATTATTTTTTCTCAAATGCTTTCAACAACTTGGTGTGTCTTTCAAACATTGGTTTTAAATTTTGTTAGTTTCTCTGTTAACTGTGGAAATTCTTGACCGATTAATGGTGACTGCTTTTCTTAATGAAACTCATATACTTACGAAGAGTTGTTTTTATGCGTGTTCTAGATTCAATGAAGTAGTGTTTTTGGACCAATATAACTTATCATCTATAAAGTCTATCAAGTGAAAAAACCCAGGTCTACTATCTATTAGTAAGGCAATGATTGTTAAATACCTTGTCTTTTCTTTAGCGTTTCAAGGTGAAGTAAAATGAATCACTTTTGTCCTTGTTAACCTTCTCTATTCACTTCTAAGGTACAAAATAAACCATAGGTGCAAGGATTGTGGGAGGAACCATTTTCTCTTGCTTCTAACCGGCAACCTGGATGTTTGAACCTATATTATTCTCCAGCGTCTATTGCTGCAATTTTGACAAAGGCGCTCTTCAGTAACAATTTTTGTCCTTCTAATTTCATTTTCTTATCCCTGCTTGTTTATTTTGGGTTTACCTCTGAAAAATTATGAAAATCTTAGTGGAATAGGTATTTTTTTGTCCTAATTTCATTTTCTCCGCAATGTAGTGTAATTGTCTTTTGTATAATGTTAGGATTTGGGGTTTGGATGGTGTATTAATGTAATTTATTTGTAGGGTATTTGTTAAATGAAGTCGTGGAATTGAATGCTGATTGGATTTGGTTCTTATTCTTGTTGCAGAATTTCATCTGAGTCATTGTTGTGCTCACATTGTCTGGTTTCGGTCTAATATCGACAGAACCAATGACTTGGAGGTTGATTAAAGTTTGGATACTTGTGAATTTTATATTTGTCGGTATTCTCATCACAAGCATGTTTAGGTAAAGATTTTTCTACATTTCGCTTATGCTTTTCATTTGAAGTCTTTATATAGATTTTCTTGACTTTTGTTTAATAAGATTATATCAAGGATAGATATCTCAAAATATAGAGCTGATGTTCCTAGGACAATTGCAAACATATTCGATCTTAGATTTTTAAATAGTGAGAGCTTCCCACTTTATGTCTTCCACATTTGTGTACGAGTATTGCTTAAATATGACGTGCCTTTAAATCTTATAGTAATCTTGAAGAAAGTTGGGCATAGCCATAGGTAGATGGTTCTTGTACTTGTTAAGCCATGTTATCATGGGCGAGGTATAGTTCTCAAGAGCTACCTGTGTTCCTGACACACATATTGAGAGCTAAAGCCGTATCATATATCTGAAAATTGTATAATCTGCAACACCTGGTTTTTATTGCTTTTGATTTGGAGGATGTCTCTTAGGCTGGTTGGAAGTCTATTTATTAGCTTTTTCCCATTTATAATTTGTATGCACCGAGTAAATACGGAACTTGATGCTTTCTCTATCTGTTCTTCTCATGTGTTTATTTGGACATCTGGCAGTTTAAAATACATAAATGTTGCAATGGTAACTGTTCTGAAGAATGTCACCAATGTGATAACTGCGAAACATATTTTTGGAAGGTTGCAAAACATGCATCCGGAATAATACAGAATAGGATAGAAAGCTGGTAAGCCAGGCAGAAATTTTGTTAATTTTAACCTATTAGTTTGATATGATGACTGATCATCTAGAATGGAATGAACAATTCACTTCCTTAAGACTTTGGCAGGCTTCTTCTTCAGCTAAGTCGTTTAGTGATCCAATTCCTAATGAAGATGATGGACAGAGCGTGGATGGGAAGGGTAACTTGTGGAAGCCCTTAACTTGTCTTACTGAAGCTACCAACAAAACCAAGTTTTCGAAGTCCAACTTAGTGGGGCCATCTCATATCAAAGCAGAGTCATCCTATTATGCCCAATGATTCTGTTACTCGTGCTGCTGAACTTGGTTTGATTCAAAATGGGCACAGAGCAGAAGCCCGGGATGATACAAATGGTCTCCTTTTTGCCCCTTCACCAGCAAAGCATAAAAGGTTGCGCCCAAACCAAAGTGCAGCAGCTACATCCGGGGATTTGTCCAATTCACCACAACTAGTGGATTTGTCCAATTCAGCTACATCGGGTTCTGGCCGATGTGAAAAACTTTTGACTTTTTACATCACCAACATAGACATCGATTTTTTTTGAAAGACATCGGCTATTACCCGATGTTAAATAACAAATTTCTAGTAGTGATAGTCTATTAGCTCAACTGGTAGAGCGTTGTGTTTACACACAGAGATGTGAGTTCGATTCTCACATAGGCTAATATGGAGTGTGTGTTCATAAGTCTTCGATATATTGTGTTTTGGTAAATCCAATTATGCATTTACATATTTCTAATAGTATAAATATATCTTATCATTAGTGTGCATTTATCCTACCATTAGTGTCAAGTTATATATGAATTACGGGGTTTCCATTCTGCTTCTACCAAAATTGTTGTTTTCTCCTACCATTAGTTTCCATCTATCCTACCATTCTGATCCTACCAATATCATTGTTTTCTCCTACCATTAGTTTCCATCTATCTATCATTTTTGTGCATCTATCATACCAATTTAAATAGTTTACTTCCACAACAAATAATTGGCAAAGTGATTATTTGCATATCTCTTGTCAAAAGATTACAATTTTGATCAGAAATTCACCCTTCAAGTGCCAAGTTCTGTTGGGATGGTAAGACACAGTTCACCTCTATGTTTAGCGTGTTATAGACCATAGGCCTGTGCACATTGGAACAAATCTGTTTTAATGTTTTTTTATTTGTGTATGACCTGCCATATTGACTAGATTGTTTTGTTTAAATATGTATTTGGGAATCTATGATTATTTCTTTCTATGGTTTGCCTTTATTAGGGGTTAAATGTGTGTTTATGTAACATACAAGTTCGGTGATAGTAAAATATTTCCTTGATCATATATTGCACTGCGTTATATATGTCAACCTTTAATATGCTAATTTGGCTGTTATCTCATGTCTCAGTGTGCAGCTTTAGCAAATTACACCTTTTTCTGTCATATTTATGGTTTTATTAGGTGTACTCGGCTTTGAGCAAGTTTGAGATGTCACTGGTCATGTATCAAAGGGCTTTATCTATATTGGAACATTCATATGGTTTGTACTGATCTTAATATGCAATCATAATGAAGATGGATGGAAAATAGCCTATTAGCTCAATTGGTAGAGCGTTGTGTTTGCACACAAAGATGTGAGTTCGACTCTCACATAAGCTAATACAAAGTATGCGTTCATATCTCTATGGACTTATACGATTTAATATGGTAGAAAATATATACACTAATGGCAGGACAAATTTATGAATCTGGTACGACAAATTTATGAATTATGAATATCTCTGAACTTATAAAATTATGAACTTGGTAGGAAATATATAGACTAGTGGTAGGACAAATTTGTGAATCTGGTAGGATAAATATACGATATTTGTATGATAAAAATGTAATAATCGAAATTCCTAAGTGTATAACTTGACAGTAATGGTAGGATAGATGTACACGAATGGTAAGATATATTTGTACTATTGACAAAGAAGTAGAATTAATATTGACCAATCCACATATCCCAGACTAGTAATCATTGAGGCGTGAATTGACCCTAATCTCAATTACCAATCCATAAATCTCAATCTCAACCCAATTTCTATCAATCAAATTCATGAATCCAATCTAATTCAATGCTAGAACGACCGAATTAGAGCCTCTACTCTTGGATATAATGTTACTTAGGTTTTCTTCATCTTTTGTTGTAGACTGGAAGCCCTCTACCCTTGGTTGTTTTTCTGAAAAATGTGGAACATAATTTGCTACGGTTTCTAGCTTGATTTTCCTTGAAAGCTATTTAAATTGGTATGATAGATGCACAAAAATGGTAGGATAGATGAAAACTAATGGTAGGAGAAAACAACGATATCGGTAGGATCAGAATGGTAGGATTGATGGAAACTAATGGTAGGAGAAAACAACAATATTGGTAGGATCATAATGGAAACCCAGTAATTCCTGTATAACTTGACACTAATGGTAGGATAGATGACACTGATGGTACGATATATTTATACTATTGGAAAAATGTAAATGCATAATTGACTTTACGAAAAAAATTTACTTCCACATGAATCTCAGAAAAGCAAAAGGAGAAGGCAGGCTCCACAGGCAGAGACAAGTTATTTCATGTCAAGTTCATAATCGTATAAGTTCAGAGAGATTTATGAATTTGTCTTAACATGTTCGTAAATTTGTCCTACCATTATTATATATATTTTCTGCCAGGTTCATAATTGTATAAGTTTAGAGAGATTCATAAACACATACTCCGTATTAGCCTATGTGAGAGTCGAACTCACATTTTTTTGTGCAAACACAACGCTCTACCAATTGAGCTAATAGACTATTTTCAATGGGTCCTTATGATCGTCTAGGCATCAAGAAGTGATAATTTCGCAAGAAGCAAAAATAGCACTTGAATTTGTAATCTTAATTTGCAAGTTATGCAATTGATCAAAAAGAAAGAGTATAAATTACGAACTCTCTGCAACTGGTCTCGTGAAACCGTCACATTGGGGTAGTTCTGTTATAAGAAAAATGAACAGCTACAAATGATAGGTACAAGATCATTTACCCATCGCTGCCACTGTCATCGGACAAACTTCTTGCACTTTTTCAGGTATGAAAGGATAGTTGGACACTATTAGTAGGACGAAAATATTCTATTGGTAGAATGGGGACTGTATCGTTTCCTGGAATGAACGGGTAACTTTTTCCCATCCTTTCCGCTTCTCTCCTATTCTGCCTCACTTTTTGCAGAGCATGTTATGGTGTTTTAGATCCTCCTCTCAAGCTTATATATGTTCTTGGGGGACACCTATCAATGCAATCATTGCATTTTCCCCTTATAAATGCTCACCCTTTTCTCAAAGGAGGAACCATGTTTTGGCGCCAAAACTACATTGACAGCCCGCCAAATCAGCTACAGTGAATTCCCTCCAGATTCTTCCCAAAATATCTCCAGGTATGGAAAGACAGGTTTAGCCTATTGGTAGGACCAACTAATTCTATTGGTGAATTCCCTCCATATTTTATATAGTTTTTAGCTCCTTAAAAAGTGTACATAAACAGTCCAAAGACAACCTTTTTGGAACGGAGGGAGTATCATTTTCTAGGAAAAATAAAGTTTTATAAAATTAAAAAAGAGAACTGATAGAGTCTCCAGTACGCCAGATTATATATAGGGCGACGAATAAACTTTGACTCCTAACATTCAGGTGACCAACGTACTAACATCTATTGCTCAAAGAATTCCAATGTGGACTCAGATTGTGCTTGCATTCATGCAATCGACTTAGATCTATATTGGTCGCCTGAAAATCCAGGCAACGGATGGGGCTAGAAGACTATCTGGGAAGAAGAGAGGTGGGTCATGCAATATCGAATATTGCATCGAATCTGCAACAAAAAGGAGAGAGTTAAAGGAGAGGGAAGGCAAAGGAGGATGCCTGAAATGCTAAGGACGGATCCAAAAAGGCTAAGGATGAAGCCAAATAGGCCAACAAGAAATGTGACTTGGTCATGACAAAAAATGAAACATGATGTCGTGCTTGATGACGTGCGCCTATTTTACCATGTTTTATTCTTACTTTTATTCCGTTTCCTGTCTATATTTTATACTTTTGGGTTGAGAAAGTATAGGATTTGTGTAGTTTATATTTATTTGCAATATATAGAGATCTACACAAGTTTCTGTTTAATTTTGCTAAAATCAGAAGCATTTTTGAGCAATTTGGAGAAGAAGGAATCAAGCTGGACTTTCACTCCATGTCTACTGATCCACTCGACATCTATTGGAGTAAAGTTGGAATTTGGCTAAGTGTTGGAGCAAGGAAAAGCTACTGAGATCCACTCGACGTCTACTGAAGTGACTCGACATCGACTGAACTTATGCAACACTTGGAGCCAGAAGAGAAGAAAACCACTCGACACACACTACATGACTCGATGTCGAGTGGAAGGCACTCGAGATACACAAGGTGACTCGATATCGAGTGAACTTACTCGATGTCGAGTGAACTTACTCGATGTCGAGTGAAGCTGTAGAGCTCTATGACGCGTTTGGCGAGTCTGTATCCAAGGAGAGTTGCTTAATGGTGAAGTCTATGATCTTTTGTCTTATCTTGAAGAACATTTATCCTCATGGGCTAAAATCCTATTTATCCTAGGGGATTCTTATTAGATTTATTTGTTTTAACTAGGAATATTTGATATTAGGAAATAGATAGAATTGTTCTTTCCTTGATTAGCAAGGATTGAAGCCTATAAATAAAGCCCTAGGGGCTGATTTTTATTTCATTTCATTCCACATTCAATCTTCCACAAGCAATTGTGCATCATATAGTAGACAGAGAGTTGGTTGAAAGCTAAAGAGAGAAGTTGGAGCTTTGGTTGTACTCTTTAGATGTTATTTTCAATTTCGAAGTAGTATCCTTTATGTCAATCATGGTGTTTTCTGTGATGAGAAGCGAGTAGTCGTCCTACTTATAGGGTCGGGGTGATCCCGACGATAGCCATGTGAGTATGCTTTAAAAGTATGATCTTTTATGTGATTTTCATCTTCTATCCTACATGCATAATTCTTCTACAAGAGTAGTAGGCAATTCCATGTTTATAATATTGAAGCAAAAGTGATTTTATTATGAATTTGGATTGATTATGAGAAAAAACGATAGTAACACTTAGGGTTTATGCGAGAGCCTCTATATTCCTATTTGTTAATAACGAAAGTTATTTGATGAAAAACATGTTTCTTTCATGAATTTGGCATATTATTTGCATGGTTATCATTATGGTAATTTCCCGGCTTTGGAAGTCTTTTATTATATTGATACAACAAACCCCTTTTGTTTATTTCTGTTCACCTTTCTTTACCATCCTTACATTCTTCGGTCATCTTTGCCGACACACAGACTCATGATTTTTCACTCGATATCGACTCTTTTAGTCGACATCGAGTACAATTGGATCGACAGGCAGTCTTTTGAGCCAGTCGACATCGAATGTTGTTTTTGTCTTTGCATGCACTTACTCGAGATCGACAGCTTTTGACTCGACATCAATTGTTCCAGTCGACATCGAATGAGCTTCTAGTCGCTTCAGAACGTGAATTTCTCGCTGCTTAGGATTCCGCTAACACGCTTCTTCATTGATCGATCCTGATTCCCTACCACTACAACGGGAGGGATTCTTGTATTTATTGGACAGGGAGTTGGTTTGAGTTCATATTTTATTATTTATTCACGCTAGTCACCCTCTTAGCACTTGAGGAAGATCTGACCTAATCCACCTTGGGCCCGGTTGCATGGAGGTCACACGACCCATACATGGAGACAATAGAACTAATGGTATTCTATATTATTTTAGGATTTTTTTTATGTGTTTTATGACATTTTTTTTTATCTTTATAGTTAGGATATATAAGGTGACTAAGTCTATCTATAAGGGTTTCATGGCCTTAGTCACCAAGTTGATTTTCTTTGCATATTATCTTAGATAAATTTATATTTCTATTATCATGTAACCCAAAATCTATCCAATAAGGAAAAGATAAGGTTGGCGACACCATTAGGATTTCTAGGGTTTAAGTTCTCTATAAATACATTACAATAACCCAAGGTGTGCCCTGCCTGGCCAAGCACCAACAACGCTCCTTGCTCGGACTGTCCGGGCATTTGTGCCAAGGAGTCGCGCATCCCTGTCCAAGAAGCCCAAGAAGCGTCGAGCGCTGTATTTGAGAAGGCCGAGAACTCTACAAGTGTTATGTCTAAGTAGCGAAAGGCCACACCGAGCAACATCCGAGCTCTCTAGCTTGCGATTTCACTGAACATCATTGAGCCTTTGCCGAGCACTTTGATGAGACAAGTCGAGCTAGCCTATTTCCGAGTCTAGTTGATGACTTGACAATGCTAAGCCTTTGTTAAAGCTTTTGCAATTAAAAACCCCTAGATTGCTTCTTGGTGGTTCGTGTAATCTTAAACATCAAGAACAACAAGATTTAATACAAAGATTGGGCACCCCTCAATGTGGTTGATCTTGATTCAAGCCCCACAGACAAATGATCGGGGTTAGCAATGCATCAAAACAATGAATCATCGTGTGCTTGTTTTGGAGGTGTTCATTTATCAATTCCCAAGCAGCCTCCCACGTAGCTTCCCAAGCAGCCTCTGAAGGTACTCACTCTTTACCTTTATCCTTCAAACTATCATAATGTAAATATTTTGGGTAGAATTTGATTGGAATTGTGACCATGTGAATCTAGACATGTGTGAATGTTCGCTGATTTTGTTGCTTAGCTGTTTGGTTTGGATTGTGAATGTATAATGACATATGTTTAAGGGATGTGGACATGTTGTTTGTGAATGATATATGTGTAAGGGTTGTGTAATGGTATTGTTTACTAGTAATGTGAATGATATGTGCAAGGGTTGTAGATAGGTTGGTTTGTGAATGTGTAATGATATGTGCAAGGGTTGTGAATCTTTTGTATAGGTTTTTGGTGCATGATTTAGACCACAAGTTGTGCCATTTGTATGCCAAAAACAGGGGGTATAAAGATTATTGCGCATAAATTTTTGGCGGCTTTGCAAAACTAACCTAGTTTTTATAATGGTTTGCAAAATATTCCGGTTTTGGTCAAATTAGCAATGTTATGAGGGGGGTTATATCTGCAAATGAAAAAGTAACCTGCCAGGCTGGTTGCAAGTAAGAGGGAGTAGGTGAGCTGCCTAAATTAGGGGGAGATTTTTGGCGCTAAAAAACTTGACAAAACACCCATCAAAGGACAATGGGATGTGTGGATGTGATAGGGGGATTTCCCACCTTTTTGCAGTGTATAAAAGGAGAGTAGGGGAGAGGCCACTGACTTTCTTCCTCAAGCTGCAAAATCTCATAAAAATGGGATGGAGAAGATTGACACCATGGAAGAGGAGCCACTGTTCTGAAGTTCCAGTTACATAAAATATGTCGCCCTTATTCAATGCCTTGTCACTCAACAGAATCCCTCGTGTCACTTAGGTTTCCTAGAAATATTTCTTCGTAGATGCAATGGTTAAGTGTAGTTCTCGTAGTACTCCTCATCTATTGCGAAAACTAGATCCCCAGGATGCGAAGCTCATCCCTCGTTTCATTTTCAGGTGGCAAAGGATGGAGATGAGTGTCACCATGGAAGAGGAGCCAAGCTTTTAGAGTTCTAGTTGCAGAACACATATCACCCTGATTCAGTGGTATTGTCACTCAATAGAATCTGAGGATTTTTTTAGAATTGGAGCCCATGGAAGAAGAAGGCAAAGTGGCAAAATGTAAGAGCAAGGTTTGATTTCTGCAATTTTTTCATTAATATTTTCCATATTCTTCTCAAATCTCATAATTTGTTCCCTCGTTTCATTTTCAGGTGGCAAAGGTTTGATATGCGTCACTCTCATATGCAATTGTCACCGTGGAAGAGGAGTAATCATTCTGAAGTGCCAGTTGTAGAACGTCAGTCCCGATTCATTTCTGTTGTCACTCAGCATAATTCCTCGTGGCCTCGTGTCACTTATGTTTCAGGGAAATCTTTCTTTGTATACACAGTGGGTAAGTCTAGTTTATGTAGTCATGTTCATCTATGGAGAAAACTACAATCCCAAGACGTGAAGGTCATCCCTCATTTCATTTTCAAGTGTCAAAGGCTTAGTATAATAAACCCGAGATCTGACCGCTACCCAAGACAAATCAACCCTAAACCAAGCCATATATACCCAGGAAACTGTACCTCCGATCGCCACTCAAGCCAAACCAACCTAAAACAAAACTGATTCATAAATGTTGCAAAAAATCCCTGAAGCTCAAGAGTGAATCAGGGAGGAAGATCCCCAAACCGCATGATGAAGAGCAAGAGGAGGAAAATCTCAAATAATGGAAGGAGGATCGAAGATAAAGATAACATCAAGCTTTTGTCTAGTCGAAACCCTCATAGAAAGGGCGAATCAAGAACTGGAAGAAGTTAGAAAGGAGATATGATGACGAAAGTGAAAGATCAATCAGGAATCGGGTTAAGGTGGAGGTTAGTTCCGATTGCATCTTCCACTTTGATGATGGGGCGCTTGCTTTCTACTGCATTGATTAATTTGTGCTCGTCAAGACCAAGTCTGATCTACAAAACCATACTTTTAAATGTCAAATCGATACTGATTTAAAGATTAAATTTCTTCTTTGAATCTGGAACTTGGTTATGCTTGAAGAATGGGTCGACCTCTTTGTTCTCATGTCTATGTCTTGAAATTGGCCTTAAAATCTCTACCCATATTTGTTTGCTGAATAAATCAATGAAGAATGAAAAATAGAGTAGCAAGAAGCTCCGGTATACTAAAGGAAATAAGACTTTAAAATCTGGTTGATTACATGTCAATTATTATATTTTACCGCGTCACTCTTCAGTCTTTGAACGTCATTTTTTTATGTACTTCTTCTATGTCGCTTGTTTGTATACTTGTGTCACATTAATGATTTAACGTGTCACTTCGTTTGTTTGCATCGAAACAAGTGAAAAGCAAACAAAACCAAACAAATTCACATATACATCACCCAACTATGGAATTTGGGATCTGATGTTCACGTTTGTATGTGGGAAGTAATGTGGATGAAAAAACGAATTTGAAAATTGTGAGTAATTAGTAGGTTTTTGTGACCAAATCACAATTTTGAGGGTGGCATGCATGGGTTAAGAGGTGACAGGTATAGGTTTTTTACACTGAGAAACTCTTAGATCTGAAAGTCTGTTTGTTATTTTTTACAAGGGATTATATTGCTATATTATTAAGGACTTTTTAGCTAAGTATCCATTTTTAACAAGGCATTTTGCAAAATGTCTACTTTTATATTCCCTTTTGCAAAATGTTCTAATATGACACTTTTGCCCCTCCTTCCCATTTTTAATTGATTCTCTTCCTTCATTCCCATTTTTATTTTGACAATTGACCGGTTGATAGCATGCATTTAGGTAGGCATAATAGGTTGCATTTAGCTTAGTTAAGATGCATTTCATGGATGGATTAAGTACAATTTGCATCTTTGTTCTCTATGTTAGTGGAGTCGGAATCTACACACTTTTATTGATTATTTCAGGTAATGGTGGATCCGAGGATGAGACAGGAGTTGGTAACGCATTAGATGAGAATGTCTAGTTGATCGGAGAAGCTTACATGAAGATCTCAAGAGGTCCTGGGAAGAAGAAGCGGACCTAAACGAAGAACAAGTCTGCAGAAGTTGTCGTCAGGCATGCTGAACTTGTTTTGCACTTTCTGGAAGCCTCGGTTTTCCGATTGACTATTATGACCATGCGTTAGAAAGCTCTTTCAGAGAACTACAACTTTCCTGTTGACAAAAAGAGCAAATTCGGAATGGATTTTCCGTGAAAGGCTCCTGGCTGCGGCCGCAGCACACTTGCGGCGCCCGCGGCCAATCAATTTGCGGCGCCCGCAGCATTGGTCGTCAGCGTTAATTCGCAGCGTTTTGTTTAATGAAAACCCTAGAACTTATTTATTTCTTTCATGGCCGACTTTGATGTTTTAAAAGGTCAAGTTTTATTTCATTTTCAGAACTTCTATTATATTCTTTCATTAGACACTTGAGAGAATTTGAGCGATGTCTTCCATGAGGAACTAAACTCATCTATTCTGCCTGCAATTTGAAGCTTTATTCGGATTGATTGTGAGTTTCTAATTCTTGTTCCTTGTTTCCTATATTTGAATGCTTCAACTTCTTTGTGCTTGATTGAGTATTGATTTGCTCTATCTTGTCTGGCCAACTTGTTAGATCAATTCAATTGCTAAGGTTTTGTAGATTCCTGGTTGTGAACCTTAACCTAAGTAGCACACTTGTTCCTTTAGGGCTGGTTGAACTAATTGAATGAGTAGGAAGTTGGATGTGTTGTTAAATCCCTCTTTAGGGACTGCAAATGCCTTGGTTAGTCTCTGAACTTAAAGCTATCAATTGGTTAAATCCTTCTTTAGGGACTGTTCGATTGATAAGGGTTGCTAGGACTGGTTGGACTAGTAACTATATTAGGTCGGGACAAGGGCATTCATAGGAAACTTAATATGACGAGAAGAAGTTACAAGGATCGCTTCAATCCAATAAAGTGGAAAATTGTAGGTAGAATTGCTTCTCCTAATTGTCTGAATTACAATTATTTACTCTTGCTTTCATCAATCTGCTTTGATAAAAGGCGGAACTTTCACACTCAAAACCCCCCTCTTTGGTTACTTTGATTGACACTTGATCACACTTGAATAATAATTTCCCTGTGGGATCGACCTCTTACTTATTGCTATACTAGTTATAGGTTTGAGTTTACTTTGGCGGATCAACGACAGGTTTTCCCTCCGTCACCGGTCAAAGTCAATGAATTTAGTGACAAAACTTTTGCCCCTCCTTCCCATTTTTAATGAATTAGGTGACACATGTATGATGATAAACAAATTTTTTTGTGACAGTTTTTTTACGAGATTAGTGTCACCGCTCTATCGCTGTCACCACTCCTATCGCTGTCACCACCACCCCTATCACTGTCACCACCACCCATATCGTTGTCACCACCCTTATTGCTGTCACCACATCTATCGTTGTCACCGCCCTATCGTTGTCACTACCACCCCTATAACTGTCAACACCACCCATATTTTTGTCACCGCCCTATCGCTGTCACCACTCATATCGTTGTCACCACCACTCCTATCGCTGTCACCATCTCCCCTATCGTTGTCACCACTACCCCTATCACTGTCACCACCACCCATATCGCTGTCACCACCACCCCTATCAGTGTCACCACCACCCCTATCTCCAACACCCATATTGTTGTCACCACCCTTATTGTTGTCACCACCTCTATCGATGTCACCGCCATATCGCTGTCACCACTCATATCGTTGTCACCACCACTCCTATTGCTCTCACCACCATCCCTATCGTTGTCACCGCCACCTATATCGGTGTCACCACCCTTATTGTTGTCACCATCTCTATCATTGTCACCGCCCTATCGTTGTCACCACTCGTATCGCTGTCACCACCACTCCTATCGGTGTCACCACCACCCCTATCACTGTCACCACCACCCATATTGCTGTCACCACCACTCCTATCGTTGTCACCACCACCCCTATCACTGTCACCACCACCCATATTGTTGTCACCACCTTTATTGCTGTCACGACCTACCACCTTTATTAGTGGTGACAATGTTTTTTACAAGGTCACTGTCACCACCCTTATCGTTGTCACCACACGTATCATTGTCACCACCCTATCGATAGTTTTTAAAGTTTTTTTTTTAATCTCGCCACCCTATTGTCACCAAAAGAAAAAACCCTATAATAAAGGAACACAATACCTAAAAACAGTGTCACCACTATTGTCATCAAAAGAAAAACATGTGTTGTTCGATACCAAGTATATTTGTCACCACTAATAACGTGAATAATTGAACAATATAGTAAAAGCTTTAACGATAAATGCTCCATTCCTACTCCAAAAAGAATCCACTATGAAATATCAAAATTTATATAGCTGCCGAAGTGGCATCATTTAAAAAACTGCAATTTCATCTAAAAAGTTGCAATTTCATTAGCAATTTCATTAGCAATGGATGAACTACAACAACAAGTGCACTAGACAAATAATGACAGTAGAACGATTTTCTATAATACTCCATAACATTTTGCTGATATGAACTACTCTACTGCAAAAACTGCAAACAACATCATTCAATCTCCCACATTTGGAGAAAATTAAGACCTCAAATATTGCAGATCCCTTGCAATCTAGATCTACAAATCAGAGAAATGAAACAGAGAAAGATAAGAAGTAGGGAGTGAAAGATGATCTTGCGATAGGCGGTGTAATCAAGCTTGACGATCCATTCGATCTCTACATAGAATCCCTAATCCCTTCCGGAGCTTCTAAATAGCATAGAAAATCTTCCTCTTGGAGCCAACAGTGTTGATCTATAGCTCTGTCAGCCAATTCCCCACCTCCTTGTCCGGAAACCGATCGACTCCGAGCTCTTGTATTCGAATCCGGTGGATGCTCGTCCCTATCCATGCACCTCCAGATCGTGGAAATCGGAAACCCTAACCCTAACATATCTAACTCTTTGCTTCTTCAAACAACCATGAAGACTAGCCTTTCTTCGAACAACGTATGCGTGTGGGGAGGTCGCTAGATCAAGACCGTGAAAACCAGCGAGGATGGGTAAGATCGACGATATCTTCAATTTGAGATCGTTTGAGGTGGACGAGGCAGCCTCGGGACTCCTCGCATGGGCAGCATCGGGACTCTTAAGGTCGCAGGTGGAGACGATGGGGCGGGAGAATGTGACTGGAGAGATCCCTAGAGAACTCTGTTGGAAAATATGCCGAAGAACACAACGATTGTAGAGCCATAGAATTGAATCTACTGCACTAAAGCAAATTACGCCCTGACATTGGTGTATATCATCGAGGCGAAACTTACTCCAGGGTTAACTCTACCCTCCGACTCATCGTACACTCAGCAAGATGGAGGTGGAACTCTCAGTTTTGTGAAGGCTGAATTGAATCAGTAATTGAATAAAGGAGAAAGATGAAGGCTCAATTTCTCTCTCCCTCTCTGAAAGAATTGAAACCTTAAATAGGGGTTTTCTCGAATCAATTAGGTGAGAGATCTTTGGAATGGATGAGAGCCGCCCTGATTCACTCAACCACTCGCTCCATCGAGAGGCTTTGCGTGAACGTCGGACCTGCTCTGCCGAACGTGGGAATCAGCTCTCAACTAGGGATAGAAGATGCTGCCAAGAAAGACGTTAGCCACAGCTTGGGCCTGAACATATGTGAAATGTATTTGGGCAGCCCTCAATAGGCCCATTAAAAGAAACAATAGAAATATCCCAAATTATGAAACATATCCAACAATCCCCCACATGATTCAAAAATTTGGAAGAGAAAACTTACGTTGATGTCTACTCAGACTTGAATCAACGTATAGTACATTACTGAGAGTTCCGCGACTTAATACAACGCCATTCCAGGCCTAGTGTTCAACCCTGCATCATAAGTGTCCTACAGAGTTTGCCCAGTACTCCTCTAGTTAGGCAGCCTATACCTTGACACATACTTAGGTGACTCATCAAGTGTGTGTAGTCGCACACCCCCATACAGGAATGAGTTCATTAAGAGATCATATATCTCAACCTTCAAACAACTACATTCAATGAGACTTAGAGCATCAGATTATCGTTTGCACCTTCGTTTGACCTCATTGAACCAAGGATCGACCATGTTCGGTTTACCTGGTTGGGTATCCGGAACAAACTAATCCAACAGAGGCAGTAATCCCATTTCTCTAGCTGTGTCCAGGACCATCCGTCCACACAAGCCTTTAGTCAGGGGGTCGGCCAGATTCCGCCCTGATCTCAAAAATTCCATTGACAATACACCGGTTTCAATGAGGTTGCGCAAGACTTTGTGCCTCATTCGAATATGTCTTTTCTTCCCATTGTAGACAACATTGTTGATCACAGCAATTGCAGCTTGGGAATCACATCTCATGGAGATAGCTGGACATGGTCTTCCAACCATTGGGATGTCTGCAAGCAGATTTCTTAACCAATCAGCTTCTTGTCCTACCAACTCAACAGCAATTAGTTCAGATTCCATGGTGGAGCGAGCAACACAAGTTTGCTTAGCAGACTTCCATGCTACAGCCCCTCCACCCAAGGTGAATAAAAAACCACTCGTAGAGTTGATCTCATCATTATCAGACACCCAATTAGCATCAGAATATGCTTCAAGTATACAAGGAAAACTAGAAAAGCACAAATTCACATTAATGGTTCCTTTCAAATATCTCATCAAACGAATAAGTGCTTGCCAATGATTAGAATCTGGATTGTGAGTGTATCTACTCAATCTACTAACGGCATATGCAATATCAGGTCTTGTGCAATTCATTAGATACATCACACTACCAATTACCTTAGCATATTCTGATTGATTTACACTAACACCTCGATTTTTCATTAAATGCAAAGATGGATCATAAGGTGTTTTAGCACTTGACAGATCCCAATAGCCAAATTTCTTAAGGACTTTTTCGATATAGTGAGATTGACTTAAGGCAAAACCTTTATCCATTTTCTTAACCTTAATACCAAGGATAACATCAACCTCACCTAAATCCTTCATATCAAATTTAGAACTCAGAAATGCTTTCGTTTCACATACGACATCAAGAGAAGTACCAAGTATAAGCATATCATCCACATATAAGCAAATAATAACACATGCATGATCATTCACTTTAGAGTACACACAAGTATCTCCATGGTTAGAAACGAAACCATTTTCATGCAAGGTATCATCAAATTTTTCAAACCATTGTTTAGGTGCTTGTTTAAGGCCATATAGGGACTTAATCAATTTGCATACTTTATGTTCCTGTCCAGGCACTTCAAACCCTTCAGGTTGCATCATGTATATTTCTTCATTCAAATCACCATTTAGAAAAGCAGTTTTCACATCCATCTGATGCACAACTAAGTTATGAATAGATGCAAGTGCAATCAAAATGTGAATAGTAGCAATCTTAGTAAGAGGAGCATAAGTATCAAAATAATCAACTCCCTGTTTTTGCGAAAATCCTTGAGCCACCAGCCGTGCCTTGAATTTTTCAATAGACCCGTCAGCTTTGAACTTTTTCTTCAAAATCCACTTGCACTTGATTGGTTTGCAACCTCTAGGCAATTCAACAAGCTCCCAAGTATGGTTAGACATGATAGAATCAATTTCACTATTAATAGCCTCCTTCCAAAAGATTGCATCAATAGATTTCATGGCATCAGAAAAACTTTTCGGATCTTCTTCTATCAAGTAGGCATGCATGAATTCCTCACTAATTTCATCATATTCAGAGAGAAATGCAGTAACAAAATTAGGACCAAAGCTAGCTTCTGTCCTCACCCTTTTAGTTCTTCTAGGTTCCACAAGAGGTTCATCGAGGGTTCTTTTAGTTACAATATCTCTATATGAACTAGATTCGACAGATCTCTTAAAAGGAAAAACATTCTCAAAGAATTCAACATCCCTAGATTCAATCAGACTATCAAACAATAAGGAATCAGATTTGAATGTCAAGCAACGATATGCAGCACTATTATGAGCATAACCAACACAGACAGCATCAATAGTCTTAGGACCAATATTATCTCTTTTAAATGCAGGCAAGCCAACTTTTGCAAAACAACCCCACACTCTCAGATAGCTCAGGTTAGGAGGATATCCCTTCCAAAGTTCATATGGGGTAACAGACATTCCTTTATGTGGCACACGATTTAAGATATGACATGCAGAAAGAATAGCTTCCCCCCACATTTGGTCAGGTAACCCTGAGCTAATGAGCATTGCGTTCATCATCTCTTTCAGAGTACGGTTTTTCCTTTCGGCAATACCGTTCTGTTGGGGTGTGTAGGGGGCTGATTTTTCATGTATGATGCCTTCTTTAATACACAAAGATTTGAGGACGTCGGACTCATACTCTCCACCTCTATCGGATCTAAGCCTCTTTATTTTCCGATTAAGTTGATTTTCAATTTCAGCTTTATAATGCATGAACATCACTGAGGCCTCATCCTTAGATTTTAGTAAGTAAACCCTTCTGTATTTAGAGAAGTCATCCACAAAAGTTATATAATAATGTTTTCCACCTCTACTAGTCGTGCTTTTAAAATCAGCAAGGTCAGAATGAATCAATTCAAGCAATTCAGATTTTCGACTGACAACTGAATGGAAAGGTTTTCTAGCATGCTTTGCCTCTACACAAACTTCACATTTTGAGACATTTTTTCCAAGGAAATCAGGAATCAAATTAACATGCTTCATGCGTTGAATAGTACTAAAATGCAAATGACCCAATCTACCATGCCAAGTATCCAATGCACACACAAAATAAGCAGAAGTACTAGCATTCATTTCATTAGTAATATCAAGAATGAAGAGATTACCAATACAAAAAGCCTTTGTCACATAAGCCCCATTTTTGGTGATAATCATTTTACCACCTTCTGCAGCCAATTTAAACCCAGCTTTCATCATTAAAGCTTGTGAGACTAAATTTCTACGCATATCAGGCACAAATAAAACCTTAGTCAAAATTAAAATTCTCCCCGAAGATAACTTTAGAGCCACGTCTCCTACTCCAAGAACTTCCAAGGTACTGTTATCTCCTAAATAAATTTTTTCACGAGGAGATTCATCTAGTGATTTAAACAGAGACTTAAGGCTGCAGACATGTCGAGTGGCTCCTGAATCTACTATCCATTCCACCACATCACAAGCCGCATTTACCTCGGTTGTTACCGCAATGAGATCTTCAGTAAGATTTCTCTGAGACTTGTTTGTGTCCTTCTTGGAGTCCTTCTTCTGGATGGGCAAGCGGCAATCTTGTTGCTTATGACCCGGCTTTTGACAGTTCCAACATTTCAGCTTCCTCTTGAACTCAACAGTGGGTTTAGAAGTAGAACCCTTCTTGTTTTTAGATGCGTTGGGCCTGTTCTTGATAGAAACAGAACTTTCCACAACATTAGCATTGTTAGGAAATGAACCAAAGTTGCTAAGACACTTACGATTGGCATCCTCGATCATGATGTCGGCGATTAGCTCATCGAGGGAGAATCTCTTCTTGTCATGCTTGAGTTTCGATCGATATTCGCCCCAAGATGCAGGCAATTTGTCAATCAAAACATGAGCAACCAGGTACTCACATATGTTTCCTTTCTCAGCCTGAATATGAGAGATTATGGCCTCGTAATCATGAAGTTGATCCAGTATTGGTTGATCGTCTTTCATCACGAAGGACGTCCACATGGAGGTGACATATTGCTTCTTTCCTTGATCTTCTGCGCCATACCTCTTTGCCAAATTAGCCCAAATTTCCTTTGCAGAGTCATAGTTGACATAAATGTCAAACAATTTCTCTGAAAGGTGACGAATGATGTGGCCACGGCAGGTTCGGTTGTGATCTTCAATAGTGCCCTCCGGTCTGGCCTTACCATAATGCCCACCAGCGATCTTTTTGCCTTTGTCCTCCTTGTCTCCTTGATCACCCTTACCTTGCAATGAATCAGAGGTAGAGCCGATTCCAGGAGATATCACAGCAGGAGTGATCGGCGTCGGCGATGCGTTCAACTGGGGATCAACAAGGATTGTCTCGGTCTGTTTGTCCAGGAGGACATAATCAAGACCAAGCTCTTGAAAGAAGAACATCAGTTCCTCTGCCCAGCGACGGTAGTTTGGCCCTGTCAACGGCTGCAGCTTGGAGAGATCCGACACGGCAGGATTCTTCGGCATATTGATAACGATAATTTGCTTTAGATTGTTGGAAAATATGTCGAAGAACACAACGATTGTAGAGCCACAGAATTGAATCTGCTGCACTAAAGCAAATTACGCCCTGACATTGGTGTATATCATCGAGGCGAAACTTACTCTAGGGTTAACTCTACCCTCCGACTCACCGTACACTCAGCAAGATGGAGGTGGAACTCTCAGTTTTGTGAAGGCTGAATTGAATCAGTAATTGAATAAAGGAGAAAGATGAAGGCTCAATTTCTCTCTCCCTCTCTGAAAGAATTGAAACCTTAAATAGGGGTTTTCTCGAATCAATTAGGTGAGAGATCTTTGGAATGGATGAGAGCCGCCCTGATTCACTCAACCACTCGCTCCATCGAGAGGCTCTGCGTGAACGTCGGACCTGCTCTGCCGAACGTGGGAATCAGCTCTCAACTAGGGATAGAAGATGCTGCCAAGAAAGACGTTAGCCACAGCTTGGGCCTGAACATATGTGAAATGTATCTGGGCAGCCCTCAATAGGCCCATTAAAGGAAACAATAGAAATATCCCAAATTATGAAACACATCCAACAAACTCCTCGCCTCCCTGACGCTGAGACTCCTCCCACCAGCGCTCCTTTCCTCCTCCCGCCTTGGATCAGCGTCCCTCTCCCTCTCTGTGAAATCTCCATTAGAAAGAACGGGGAGGTAGAAGTGAAGGAACGAGGAGTGTGAGATAAATTAAACGAGGGTAATATTGGTATTAAGAAATGTTTTTGGACATTTAGCAATAGAGAGTTTTAAGAGCAACTCCAACATCTTTTGTAAAATTTCTCTAAAATAGAGATCAAAATGTCAAAATCTCTAAAAAAAATTCAATTCATCTCCAAAAGTTTCTCTATTTTTACAGATTTTTGCATTTATTGTACATTATAATAAATATAAAATTTTACAATATACTAAATGCATTCCCATCTCCATTTGATTTCATTTGGGGCCTTCCCATTCTCTTCTGAACAGGATTTGTTTAAAAAAAAAAAGGATTACATTTTGTAAAGTAAATTGGAAGGATTTGTTTAAAAAAATTAGAATTATGGGTTAATTTTTTTAAATTCATATAAACTTCAACCTTAAATATATATGCTCTCTAGACTACCAGCGCCGCTCAACAGTCAATGCACTCACCCTCCTTCTTCTTCTTCAACTACTTCCTTCCAAGGTAATCTTATGCAATTAATCTTGTAGATTTCGGATTGATCTTTCTTCTTCGACCTCTCACACGCCCTTGTGCTCTCTCTCTTTCGCTTCCGTTCTCTCTCTCGGACGCCACTGCGAGCCTCGCTTTCGATGGCCGCCCTCAGTCGTCCTCTCCCCACCTTCCTTCTCACTTGCCAGTGGGGACCCCTAAGACTAAAGCCTTTTCTTCTTTCTCCTCCTATGTCGACCACCATCGTGGACCTGATGGACGTCTCGCCTCCAGCCGACGTCGATGACCGCCGCTGGTTGCCGTCTGAAACTCTCCTCCTTCCGTCGAATGCAGCAGCGAAAGTGGAAGCACCGTGGCAAGTTGAAGTTTTGCAACATTAAATTCTACCTAGGATGAAGTGAAATATTAAATTATAGAGATCAAAACACTTTCTCCAAATTTACATATTTTTCTCCTCTCTTCATGAATTTCTCTATTTTGCAAATCAGTTTGCAGGATCTGTTGGGGTGAAAAAATGAGTTTTTCTTCTAAAATTCCTCATTTTTTCTATATTTAACCAAATATCTTCTATTATTAACTATTTAAAGTCTATTAGTTCAAAGTATAGCAATGTGTTAAATAGACATAGATGTAGATTTGAATCCTACATAATATCGTAACATATGTGACAGAAAGAAACCTAACATTTGAAGAAGTGGGAAGAGAATCTAAACGATTGACAAGAAAAAAGTAGCATGTGACACGAAAAATCCTTCAAGTGGTACGACGGGAATAAAAATGTAAAAATATATAAAAGTCTTCGGGACTATATAATTTATGCTTGATTTTTTTGGTGGGAATTTTTTTTAATTTGGTGGGATTTTTAAAATTTTTTGCATGTGATTAGCATTTAATAAATTTACCTTTTTCTCCTTTTTAAACTTTTTTTCCCTCCCTCTTCCTTTTTATTGGGCCTTTTGCTAAAATCATTCCATTATCCGAAAGCTTTGCATGGGTAACCCAATCCGAAAAAAAATTGCTAAAAAGCGGATATCCGTTGTTGCGGCAGTCCCGGTCCAAAACCCATCGTTGTCGCGGCAGTCGACACGGTCTTCGGGCATGTAGGCGTCGTACGAAATACGAGGCGGCCGGGGACGAATTTGTTGCACCGGGATGACCTCCCTCAACAGCTCTATTCTGTTGTTGCGTAGGAGGGTCACATATTCGACCTCCTAGTGGTTAGGGTCCAGTTTGCGTACAAGGGTCGCCTCGTAGAACGACCCGAGCATCCCAGACTCATCGCCGAAAATCTCTACTCTTTGATGTCGTCGGTACGACGGCGACGACATTGGTCATGCATAAATTAACAAAAATAAGGTAGTATAATGATACAAGTAGCACAACTGAAATCTACACGAATGAAGTGATCGACAAACCTCCATCGTCTGATTCGTCGGATGATATAACGATGGGGACAGGTCGGGGAGGGAGGCCTGATGAGGAGCCGCGGTGGTGTGAAGAGGATGTCATTTCGTTGAAGGGTTGTTGGAGAGGTTGTTAAATGGCAATGGGGATTTAACTTCACCGATTTGTGGGGAGCATGGATGGTGAATGGCTATCATATAAGTGGGGTGTTTGGGAAATATCAACATTGTTCAGCATGTGACCGTTCAGAAGAAACAAAAAGCAATGGGGATTAAATTGCAGTGTTTTGTTGTTGTCTACAATTAACATGGTAGTGTTGTGGTGTATACATGACACGTGTCATTTCTGACATGACATAAATGAAGGAGATTTACTTCTTGTCGTTAGACGATACATGACACCCCGTAAAACCAACTACCCGGTCAATTATTCCCAACTGGTTAACAAACAGTTTTCTACTGGACACCTTTTGAAGGGGTTTTAGTAAAAGTTTGACCTTCGTATAAAATTGGGTTTCCCACTCACACTTAATACTCATAAAATGCAAAAACATAGGAAAGTATACCCATATTAATTTCAAATCACGAAATACATTTTCAAACCATATGAAGTTCAAAGCAATGAATAAAATTTGACCCAACAAAAAATTCAGAGAGACCAAAGGGAGGGAGGAATCTTGCAGAGGGTAGAGAAGGACAGTTGATAAGATAGGGGAGAGAGAGAGAGAGAGAGAGAGAGAGAGAGAGAGAGAGAGAGAGAGAGTGGGCGGGAGTGAGATTAAATCTCCCGCCCTGTCATTTGCGCCTGAAAAGAGAATAAGAGGGAGAGGATGGAGGAGGGGGAGACTATAAACCCATTCACGTGCTTGACACTTATTGGGGTTAACTGGACAGACACCGACTTCTTGGAGGAAATGAGTAAGTCTTCCTTCCATTTAGGTTATGTGATACGTCTCTCCGTACAATATGTTCTTCTCCCTGTAAAACTGAATGTCCCCCCCTCTAACTAATGGAACATTGGAGAAATCGTCCGTGTGTATCACTATATTGTTTGGCGGATGGTGGGCTTGTGAAGAGGGCACTTGGGTCGTGAAGTCGTCGAGGAGTCAGAAGGTCGTACTGGTAGACGAAAGTATTGATTACGTCTCCCTGAAGAAACAATTGATGGACGAGTTTAATGTCGATGGGAGGAGGCATGACGTCAAGCTAACATATGTAAAGCCGAAGAAGGAAGGGTGCAGACCCTTTTCCAATGGGGATGACAAAGACTTGCAGGCCTACAAGTTCGTAAACGGTCTTTCCGGTGAACGATTCTGGCCTATCGACCTTTATGTCTCCCTGGTACGCAAGGTTGGCGGAGATTTCACCACTACGGAAAGATCCACAACAACCCATTCAGTCGGGGGTGGCCCACCCTTGACCCAAGAAGATCACCCACAGTTTAAAACAAAACCCCGCTTGGCAGGGGATGAAGAATTGGAAGTTTTGGTAGCACAAAGTGTCGATCGAGAAGGAAGAGGTGTCCAGTTCGAAACGTACAGTGTCCAGTTAGAAACCTTAATCATCCAGTTAGAATATCCACGTGTCCAGTTAGAACCAAGTGATGAGTTGGACAACGCAGTCGCTTATGGCCGTGGGAAGCAGGTAATTTCTGTGAGCAGTGACGTCGAGGATGTAGTCAGCCAGTGGGATCACGAGGCGGAGCGAGCGGTAAGGAAAGTAGAGGAAGCATACGAACGTGGAAAAGGGAAGACCAGAGCGTTTCCGAACACTATGAAACTTGAACCAATAGAGTGGACGGGTGGGGCTGGGAAATTGCCAAAGCGCCGCCGCACCTAGCGGGGGTATAGGAACTTTCAGTTGCGGCGCCTTTCACAATTAAGTACATAGTTAGCCCATTTTGGTTAGACATCTTTCGCAATGAAGTATGTTGCCTTTCTGCAACTTCGTATGGGGGGTTTTGTTCTAGTTTGTTCTAGTTCTAGTTTGTTATATTATGTTAACGGAATGTCACATGACATTACCCACTTTTGACATGACAATATCCGCTTTTGTCATGACATTATCCTCGTATTGACATGACATTTATTGCAATTGACATGTCATAATTAAAAACCAACGAATACCACAAACCACCAATAACTGCAGATCCAAATGTCTAAAACCAACAAACATCAGGTTTAAATGGTGCAACAACCGTCGGCATGCCAGCCAATATGCGGTCTAAACCAACCAACAAGTCTACACAAACCAACAATGTATATAAAATCAATGGGGGAGTTTTTTTAAGGGTGGGATGGGGTTGTAAGACGTCCGTGAAAGATGGAAACACAAAGGGATTGGCGGTACGCCGCAATGAATTGATCGTTCAGGGCACGAAACTTGGTGTCGCCGGTCGCGATGAGCTGCAGGTAACGGATGGTGTATGGCCCACAATCACCCCTACATGACAATAACGAAATATGCTCACACAACCTGTGACAATTTTTTATAAATGAAGTGGCAATAATGACTTATGATTGTTTGTTTTGGGGAATCCCCTTCACCCTTTTGTGCGTCAAGGGTTTCGGGACTTTGCCGACCCATTTGACTCGAAGTTCGGGGTGGGTGTTCATCAAAATGGGGAGGAGGTGGGTCACCGGCTTCAGGAGGCCCGACATATGGCGCTCAACGACGTGGCTTATGTCGGGATCGTAGACGTTCAATGTCCATTCCGCGAAATGATGTCAAGGGCCACCCAGTGCTCGTTTTTCAGATTCCAAGGTGCCAACAACCGGTCGACGTCGGCCCAACCCGTCGGAAACATCTGCGGCAACTTGCCGTCGAAGTATTGGGTCACCGTGTCGTCCCCCATCACCACGTCAAGGTTCCCCTTCGCATCCTCCAGTTTCTTTTGCAGCAGATACCCCCAGATGAAATCAAGATTGGCGACCCCTTCGCACTTGTCACCTGCGTTGATGTCCTTCCGCAGGAGGGCGCAAGCTTGCTCAATATGTTGGACGCAAGGAAAAATCATTTATATGGAAGACCATATCAGGAAGAAGGTGATGCATCGAACCACGATGTGGGAACGTAATTAACCTTGGATGACACCCAAGTGATCGGTGATTGAAGTGTCCCAAAGAACTGCTTCTCCAATAGGGTGCCTTCGACCGACCGGACGGGGTCACTTCCGTCCTTCATCCACGTAGCGAACGCATCAACATCTGCCCTCGCCGCCATGCCTAGCTCGGCGGCATCCACTGGCTTCTTGCTCACACGCGGCTTCTTTACTGGCTGAGTTTCGTCCGCCTGGGACAACGTATCAGGATGTTGACGGGTGCTTCTTCTCGACCGTAGGAGGGGCACCTCAAACTCAGCCTTAACCTCGGAGGCACCGGGTGCCACCAACTCTTCCTGCAACTTGGAGCCCATGGTGCGTTTAACATGACAGTAAAAAACAATTGACATGACATTAGATATATTTTTACATGACAGTCTCATGCGCAAACCTCTATGGCCTTGGCCTTGGCCTTGACCTTGTCCTTCTTCGTGGGCTGTCTCTCCTCCTTGCCCTTGTCCTTGCCCTTGTCCTTGTCCTTCTCCTCGTCCTCCTTGCCCTTATCCTTATCCTTCACTGATCCCTGAACCTAAGCACATGACCTCTGAGTAAATTGACATATACTGGAATTGGCATGACATGTACTGGCATGCACAGGACATCCAATATAAACCACATGACAGTAAAATAAAATGACATGACGATTCTGATCTGATACCAAGATAACCTTACCTCCTTCTTCAGAACATCCTCTTGCTCCTCCAACTCCCTAGTCCCCTTCCACCTCAGTTCCCTCTTCATGTTTTCAATTGCCTCCTCAAGTGTGGCCATATTCGAGGCTACCTCCGCGGTTATACTCCTCACCATGTCGTCCATCTTTGCCAGTAACCGTGACTCGATCTCTAATAGGGTAGCTTGTGTCTGCGTGCCCTCCCCTGATTCTTGCGTTGTCTCACGTGCTCCCTTTGGTTGTTTCTTTGGTGGGTGTTTGACATTTGCGAATACGAACTCCCGGACAATGTCGTCGAAAAAGTTACCCCGCTTGTCGTGAGTGTTTCGGGCATCGCGGTACAAACGGGTAGCTCCCTCCACTTCATCGAGGAGTAGAAGTGGCCTCGCGGCTGCAGGGTCATTGAAGTGCTCGAGCTCCTTAGCCTCCTGTAGTCAGGTTTCGATGGAGGCATACTCGAGGTTAGAGTCTCTAAACTCGTATCGCATACACCTGGGGTACAGCTTCTCATCTATTACGTTCGTGAATTGGTCGGCCATTGGAGGGAGGGCTTCGTACACCCATAGCTGCAAACAAATGTTATGCAATCAATATTCACTCTCTGTCCAGTCAATAAATATTGGACGCCTAGTAAACATGTATACGGCATCCAGTGAGATCTTTGTACGAAACTGGAAGGCGAGAGGGAAATCCAGCAGGAAATAGGCCGGGCGTGCATTGGAGCTGCTCTCATCCCGTTGGAGCTTCCTCTCGATTGCACGGTTCAGGAACTCGTTCGTTCGCTCGTAGCAAAGCCGACCCCACGAAAACGCGAGGAACCTGTCACTGTCGCCGACAAGGTTGACCATCCACCCATAAATATAGTTTTTGGGTTCCTTCCCGAACAATACTCCCTCGACCAGCATCAGCAGGACAAATTTGAACTTTCTAGTTGACGATATCTCAGATGCCATTGCCACACGGAACTGCACCTCGAACTCGGACATCTTCAACTTTGAAACTCCAAAGAAATCAAACACTGCCTTCTCGAACGCCGCGTCGTCCTCGGGCTCTTCGCCATAGCCACGGTTGAGACCGGTGACAAGGGTGAACTCAGCTATTGAGAACCTCACGACCGCATCATGGATCTTGTACCACGTTTCATTCTCCTTCTTCATCTTCAATTGTCGTTGGAGAACGTAGTGTACAAGCTGTCCCGAGAACTGGACCCTTGTGCCCAGTCTTGCAACGCCCCCCAACGGGCTGTTTGTCAGGCGCTTCCAATTGGAGTCGCTCAACTGGTTGTCAATGTTTACTAGCAGCTGCATCCGAGAGTGTTGGTTAATTTTTGCTTTGAAGTGTTTGTCTTCCTCGACGGCGTACACAGCCTGCACACACTTCAACATGTCAGCCACACTGCAGCACAACAATCACAACTTACATTACTCGAACGAAAGCCATCTTACCGTGCCAGATATTTGAGCTTTACGGTATACAATCTTCTTTACACTTCGTTGCGACATTTTTAATATTCACCAGATATCTTGCATAATGGGAGATCAAAATTCTATATTCTACAAATCAATTCGTCTCCCCCAACCCACGGTTCCCTTCATATCAATATCAAATGTAACATGACACAAAGACATGTACACATGACACATACTTGTGAATACATGACAATATACTTATTCAATCTGTACATCGCCAATTGCACACAAGTCACCCTATTCCAGATAATGTCGATTCCACATAAACGTTCACCCTTTCTAACATTTTCCCTAACCCTAATGCGCCGCATTTCATCCAATTTCACGTATCTACAGTCATACGCCCCATTTTGCCCAATTCCCCCCTAAATTGAACGTATCTACACTCACCCTGCTCCTGATAAGTTGGATTAGACAAGACAGTTGCCCAATTTCCCCATTCCCAAAAATACACTTCTCTCCCAGACGCCCACACCCCAGTTCCCAAACTTTCCAACCATTGGTTTTAACTTAACGCCGGTTACTTACTACATGACAGGGCGATATTGCGCACTGTTAACCCATTCGACCCCTTCTTTCCATTTTCACACAATCAAAACCAGTTTAGGTTCTTCCAATCGGTTCCTCCCATACGAATCCAAGCAAAACATATTTAATCGGCATTGTGAGGGTTTACTTAATTCAAAATCGGCCTCTTCGTCTCCTTTCCTGCTCCGTCTTCTTCTTCCTCGGGTTGGCTTTTTCTTTTCCTCTCTCGCTCTGTCGTCTTCTTCCTCTTCTTCTTCCTTCTCTTCTTGTTTTCCTCAGGTTTGCATGAGCAATTGTTGCCCTCTCTCTCTCTTCCTCTTTTGTAAGCCGTGAGAGGCAGTTGGACTCGACAGTTTTCAAATTAAACTGTCTTTTTCTCTCACTCTTCCTCTATGTCTCTCCACATTTACTCCCCCCGCTTCCTCTCTCTCTCTCCCCAATAACTTCCCCGCTGCCTCTCTCTCTCCACCCCGCTTCCTCTCTCTCTCCTCCTTTACTTTCTCTCTCCTCTGTCCCGGTTATTTTCATCCACAATAACCGGAATCTGTGCAATTTTGTAATGGGGGTTAACCTTTACAATTGTTGAGGATAGTGGGTTAGACTAGCAAACTTGACTGGGACAAATATCATTTACTACCATTTCCTCTTTTTTATTTGACTGTCATTTAATGCATTTGATTATCCTTATTTTTTTTTCTTTTTTTGAACTCTTTTACCTAAGAAGTGGATCCTCCTGCACTTTTTTTGAATTGTGCGCTAGTTTGCAAATTTGGGCCATGCTACTTTTGCAAACCGATTTTTTGGGTTATTTAACATCATTCTCTCTATATTTTTGGTTAAACAAACTTATGCGATGAACAAAGAAAATTTTAGTTGCTTCAATCTTTAAAAAATCACATAAATAACTCAAGGGATATTATATACTCACTTAAACAACCTAGCGACGAACATCAATAAAGCATTCGTCGCTTGAAAATTCAAGGACTTATTTTAAGGGTGGTTTTGAACTAACCTTAACCCATTTACGGACTTATTTTGAGGGTGGTTTTGAAGAAATCTTATTTGCATTAGGGAAAATAACTTGTATGCATTTTTTAAAATGAGATTAATTACTAATGAAGAAATTAGTAATATGGGTAATTATTAATGAAGATTTAGTACAAATTGATGAAGGTTTTTTCTGGAAAAATATTTGCTAATCAAATAATAAAAAAAAGTTATCCAATTGCATAAATTATTTTAGATGTTATTTAGTTAATTAAAAAATATAGAGGGTGGGTTTTTTATTTTTTTAAATGAGATAATGACTAATGAAGAAATTAGTTAAATGAGATCATTAATAATGAAGAATTAGTTCAAATAGATGAAACTTTATTAATGAAGCTTTTTTTTCGCAAAATATTTGCTAATCAAATAATAAATAATAAAAGGAACTTATCCAATTTCATATATTATTTTATATGTTATTTAGTTAATTAAAAAAATAGAGGATTAGTTAGACCAACAAGTAAATTTACAATTTGTGAAATTTATTTATTTAAGTACTTATTGTTAAAGAGGGACTCACAAATAATTATAAATAAATAAAGTTTTTAAATCAATGGGAAGGTGGCATTAGCATATGCATGGGTGACATTTTTAATGTAAGGGTGTCACGTGGCGTCCTTCGCAAGTGTTTTAGTATCTCACACACACACATATAGGTAAAAGTTCTAATAAAATGGAAAATACGGTGAAACGAATTTATATTGTGTTACACTAGTATGAACCTTATTTTCAAACACAACAGCGTGCTCACTCGCTGCGCTCTTGCCTATTGTGTAACTTATATGGGATTTGAAACCCTATTATATATGCACTTTAATTTGCACAACATAACATTATATTTGCACTTTAATTTAAAACCCTATTATATATGCACACCATAATGTTATATTTGCACAACATAACATTATATTTGCACATTTTAATCTTATTTATGCACTTTAATTTAAAAGTCTATTATATATGCACACCATAATGTTATATTTACACAACATAACATTATATTTACACATTTTAATCTTATTTATGCACTTTAATTTAAAAGTCTATTATATATGCACACCATAATGTTATATTTGCACAACATAATATTATATTTGCACATTTTAATCTTATTTATGCGCTTTAATTTGAAATTGTTATACGTAAAAAACAGATAGACACATTAACAATAATCTTAATTGTGCACTTCATATTATTATTCATACACCTCGTCATTTTATTCTTGCACTTTATCCTTTTATTTATACACTCTATATTTGCACAACACAAAGTGTTGAAAAAGGAAAAAATGTGCATTTACCAATAAAATTAGACATATTAACCTATTTACCCATAAAATTAGGCTCATTTACCAATAAATTAAGCATATTTCAATTATAAATTTTTATAATTGAAATAGGCCCATTTACCTATTTATACATAAGGAATTATTATGTCTGCACAACATAAAGTTATATTTGCACAACAGGATGTTATATGTGCACAACATCAAGTTATATTTGCACAACAGAAAGTGTTAACACGAAAAAAAATCCTGGAGCGACGAAAAAAAAAACTGGCTCGAGAAGGGGGGCACAGGGCAGGGGGCACACGTATGAGGCAAGAGGGGCACATGGGATTAGCATTTTTGCTAATTAAATTAGGCCTAATTACTAAAAAAATTAGACCAATTAGCAATTACTTATTAAAACTAGACCTATTTTACACCTTAAAGATTTTACACTCTAAGGCAATTATATATATATATATATAGGGGAGGGTTCAGGTGAGAAGAATCCGGTCCGGTAAAAAGGAAAGAAGTGATTTGATTGGTCGAAATAGATCTGATTTTTACTTAAAAAAAAAATCCTCACGCGCTTTCCTTTCCTCTCCTCTCCCACACATGCTGCCTTCCCTGCCCTCGAATTCTCAAGACCGAAATCCTTCCTGCGTCACCATCGTCTCCCTCTACTCCTCTTCTCCCTCCATGCTCCCGATCTCCGCTCTGAAAAGTAGGGGCTTCACTTCCGCCACTCCTCGCACCAACAGAAAAACGACGCTTCACCATCTCCGAGCATCCGTCCTCGTCCAGTCCTCCGGTGGCCCAGCGTCCCAGCAGCCGTGACAGCCAGATTCGTAGCAAACGAATCTCGTCCAGTCCTCCGCCACTTCTCCTTCCGAGCCCGCCATTGCGCCACACCTCCGATCGAGAGCGCCGCCGTCGTGCTCCCACAATCGGATCTCGTCCTCTTACCCTTCTCGCTCCCACAATCGCTCCATTCTCTCCCTTCTCGAATCTCGTCCCCTCGCAGCCACAATCGTCGTCGATGTCGATGCCCTTGTTTACTGTATGAAGAACCGATGTTGGCGAGCTGAACACCTTGCCTCTCCCTCCATTCGTTCAGATCTGCAAGCTAGGGTCGTTCCTTCCCTCTCGTCGCCGCTGCTCTGAGTGCGAAGCCTACCGTCGGAGGGGGTAAGATACTGGCACTTGGCGTTGAGATCGACAACGAGAAGCGAGGACGGAGACAACGGCGAGACAGAGGACGACGGTGATAGCGATTAGCTTGGTGAAGCAGAAGGGGGTGGAGCAACCATGAAGAATTTCCACTTTGAAGATTTTAAGATTTCCAATTAGCTCTTCGATTGCAAATGTAAAATTTAATTTGGTTCCAATTGCTCTGCAAATGTAGGATTTCGATTAGCTCTTGTTGGACTAAGATTCAAATCATATATATTTCACTATGTTTAATTAAAGTGGTTCAATTGTTTTATACCAATTGATTCAGTGTTTTAATACTAAGTGGTCCAGGGGTTTATACCAAGTGGTTTAGTACTTTTATACCAACTAGTTCAGGATTTTAAACCAAGTGATTCATATTTTTAAACCAAGTGGTTCAAAATTTTTAATACCAAGTGGTTCAGCACATATATATAGGAGTGGTTCACGAAGTAAATAGTATTGGTTCATGAACAATTTTATTTAAAAACTAAACAAATAAATAATTAAAGTTTCATGAACAACTTCTTTGTAGCTTCATGAATCACTTCTTTATAGCTTCATGAATAATTTCTTTATAGGTTCATGAAACACTTCTTTATAGGTTCATGAACCACTTCCTTATAGCTTCACGAACCACTTCTTTATAACATGTGAACCCTGTGAATCACACGACAAATAAAATGGTTGAACCACTGTGAATACAATTGCTGAACCACTTTGAAGAAAATTGTTGAACCACTGTGAATAAAATTGTTGAACCACTGTGAAAAAAATTGATGAACCACTGTGAATAAAATTGCTGAACCAATGTGAATAAAATTGTCGAACCACTATGAATAAAATTGTTGAACCACTTCTTGTCAATTTTTTTTTAACAAAACATATAGAAAGTGGGTGTCTATGTGTAGATAAAATTAAATTACAACACAAAAATATATTTTTTATATTTTTTTGACAAGTGAAAATGTCAAAAAAATAATTTTTAAAAGTTAATATAAACACTTTTACATGTACGTACATTTTATGATTAATTAGTAAGTTGACGTGTGCAATTAGTTAGTGGTATATGTGAGAGTGGGGTGTTACTAATTAATTTGGATGGGGGTTAATAATTAATTGGGAAGTCGCGCGTGCCTCATAATTTTAATTCACTTATGAACACGTGGATCAATCAAATTGCTTCTTTCCTTCTCACTTTTGGAGTTGTGTGTACCCGAACCCAATCTTATATAGGGGAGAGTTCAAGTGAGAAGTATTGGGTCTAGTGAGAAAGAAAGAAGCACTCTAATTGGTTTAAATAGATCTAAATTTTTTATCCCTCACGCGCTTTCTTTCCCTCAACCTGACGTTTTCCTTTTCTTCACCATTTGGCTTTGAATTGGGAGAATTCAGATCCGGAATGGAATCCAGTCCTCATATCATTTATGTGAAAATTAATTCGCAGTTGAGAACGTCGATTTTAGATTCGGAGTTGGAGGGTAGGGATTGGATGAGTTCGGCGACGGCGACACGATGACGAAGCGCGCGATCTTCGTTCGACTATATACCCGCCGGCTGCATCCCGGTGTTCTTCCGCTCGCGATCGGCGTGCTTGCAACACCGGTGGAACTTTCCAGACGACTACACGAGGTACTCCGTTTTCATACCGCACGAGGACGTGATGAGCGGCAAGGTCGGCATGGAGAAGGAGCCAAGCGCGATTCCAAAGGCTAAAGTGGAAGCCATCCGAGAGGTTTTAAGATTGATCCCTGCGTTGTTTTCGCAGATTTTGAGTCCAAGGATCGCCGTAGAAGCTTTGAAGATGCCTTCGATTTGGCCTTGAAAGGTAGGTGTCTTAGAAAGGATAAATTTGTTCAGGAAGGATTCAGATCAAGAATCATAGATTCATATATAATGAGATTAAACTAATGTTAGCATCAGTAATAGTTGGCTTGAAGACAAATTTCTATCATATTATGTGTTGGAATTTTGTGATCTGGATGGCTTTAGAGTGGTAGATCGTCTCTAGTATGTACTGAAGTTGATACATCTGTTCAATATAAGCACATGGTGAAGTTCACCAAATGCAAAGGCTTTTTGTTGTATGAAAGCAATTTGAAATGCTTGGTGTTTGAAACGGTGCAAAATGAAAATGAAAAAGAAGTTGAATTAAGAGGTGAATTATAGAACTCGTACAAATCATCAGTGTATTTGATTAATTGATTGGCAATGAGGGAGAATGAATTAAGATGGGTTTTATTGATTATGTTTTTGTTTATTGCACTCGTTTAAAACGGAAGTGATTTAACCTTTTAATACCACGTGGTTCAGGGTTTTTAATACCATATGGTTCAGAGTTTTAATACTAAGTGATTCATTATTTTGATACCAAGTGATTCAGGTTTCAATACCACGTGGTTCAGAGTTTTAATACCAAATGGTTCAGGGGTTTAATAACAATTGGTTTAGGAGTTTTATACCAAGTGGTTCAGGTTTTTAATACCAAGTGGTTCATGAAGTAAATAGTATTGGTTCATGAATTATTTTATTTAAAAAATTAAACAAATAAATAATAAATAATTAAGCTTTAAGAGAAAATAAAAGAATAATGAAAACTTCTTTATAACTTAATGAATCACTTCTTGATAACTTCAAGAACAACTTCTTGATAACTTCATGAACTATTTTTTGATAGTTTTATTAACCACTTCTTTATAACATCATGAACCACTTCTTATAGCTTCATGAACCACTTCTTTATAGCTTCATGAATCACTTCTTTATAGCTTCATGAAACACTTTTTGATATGTTCATTAATTACTTCTTTACAGGTTCATGAATCACTTCTTTATAGCTTCATTAACTACTTTATAACTTGTGAACCCTCTGAATCACTACAAATAAAATGGTTGAACCACTGTGAAAAAAATGGCTGAACCACTGTGAAAAAAATGGATGAATCACTGTGAATAAAATTGCTGAACCAATTTGAATAAAATTGCTGAACCACTGTGAATAAAATTGCTGAACCATTGTGAATAAAATGATTGAACCATTGTGAAAAAAAATTGCTGAACCACCGTGAATAAAATTGATGAACCACTGTGAATAAAATTACTAAACCACTGTGAATAAAATTGATGAACTACTGTGAATAAAATTGTTGAACCACTGTGAATAAAATTACTGAACCACTGTGAATAAAATTGTTGAACCACTTCTTATCAATTTTTTTTCAACAAAACATATACAAAATGGGTGTCTATGTGTAGATAAAATTAAATTACACCCAAATATATATTTTTTATATATTTTTAACAAGTAAAAATGCCAAAAAATGATTTTTAAAAGTTCATGTAAACACTTTTACATGTCTCCGTAACTTTTCTAATTGGCACGTGCAATTAATTAGTATGTTTGATTTGGCGCGTGTACCGTTAGAGCATGGGCATCGGGGCTTCTAGGAGGGTTTTTAGTGGGGTTTATGTCAGGAAAAGAAAGAGAGAGGGAGGGGTTGAGTTAAAAACCTACCCATGAGTTTTCAACTTCCAAACTCCACCAAAACCCCATAAAGTGGGTCCCATTTATATATTTGGGTGATTTTTGCATTTTTTTTAAAAAATTTTTTGCATGAGCCCTCCTACCTTTTTTTTTTTTTGAACCGAAAAGAATTTGGCCGAAAGGAAACCCTAAATGCCAAGAGCATCTGTACGGATGAGATTAAGAAGCACAGAGTCGTCAGGTGCTAGATTGCTGGTGAAAGCAAAGTCCAGATGCGAGAGATGATCAGCAACGCGATTTGCTTCCCTATAAGCATGACGAATCTCAAAAGAATGGAGGAAACTAAGGGAGACTAGACTGTCCGAGACAATCATTTCCGAGTCGCCCGTCGGTTTCCCAATGCCTTTAAGGCTGTTTATGACAGTGAGGTTATCACCTTCAATTAAAAGGTTAGGTAAATGTAGGTCAATAGCTGTTGCGACCCCTTTCCACAAGGCGAAAGCCTCAGAGCCAACAACCGAGGAAAAAGGCGTGGGACCCGCGCTCATGAGGACCGGGGTGCCAGATTGATCTTGGATGATGAATCCATAAGTTCCCTTGGAGGTAGATGATAGGGCGCCATCAAAGTTTAGCTTGTACAGGCCCGCCTTAGGTGGCATCCATTTTGTCTTTCTTCTAGTGGTTTTTATTAGTTGAGATTTGGTTTTGTTTGGTACTTTGTTTTCTTGTTGATCATCTCGTTCTGCCGAGTGATTCCACATGTGTTGTTGGTCCTTTATGAAGATTATTATGGATGTGCTATTCGGGTTGATATTGTCAAATAATGACTTGTTTCGGAAGTACCATAAGCTCCACCATGTAAACCCTAAGCGACCAAATCGTGAGAGACCTAATGTTTCTTTAAGTTCACAGATCATACTATTTAAATCAGTTTCTTGATCAAAACAACGGTTTAGGATCGGGAGTAGTTGAGGATCTAATGATGATATTACAGTTTTTGCAATTGGACAGGTCCATAATAAGTGGTGCAGATCTTCGTAGTTGGAGTCACATTGTGGGCACGTAGTTGGTATTCCAACCCCCCTGGAGGCTAGTCTGACTGAAGTCGGAATACCATTTTTGGTAATTTTCCAAGTAAAAGTTTTAACCTTCGGTGGAACATCTAGGTCCCAAATCCATTTAAAGTCGGTCTTTTGATGTTGCTTTTTTGAAGCGATCATTTCTACAGCTAAGCTAGTGGAGAACCAACCATTTTTACTCCACTTCCAGTATAATTTATCTACGTGTATATTTTTCGGGATCGGAGTTGTTAGTATTAAGTCTGTCATGTCTGTGGGTAATAGACCTCGTAATGTGTTGCGTATCTTTGTAGCGTCCCAGGTCTTGTCTTCCTTTAGGAATTCAGATATTTTTGCTTGTGGATCCACGGGCAGAGCACTCCCAACCCTATGAATAAGTGGCGAGTTTCCAAACCAGTGGTCAAGCCAGAAAAGGATACTTTCACCATTCCCGGTCCCCCTACGGATACCATCCTTGAAAAGCGGTACAAGCTTTACAAGTTGCGCCCATTGCCAGGATGTAGTCCCCTTTTTTTTGGTAATTGAGTATATTTTGGTCCTTTAGGTATTTTTCAGTGATAATAGAGACCCAGGGGTTACTAGGCTCATCAAGTATTTTCCATATTAGCTTTAGTTGCAGTGCTTTGTTCATGTCTTCGGAGTTGCGAATCCCTAGCCCCCCATGGGATTTTGATTTGCAGACTTCAAACCAGCTGATGAGCGGCTTATACCTTGGGCCCTTGTTCCACAGGAAATTTCGGTTGATTTTGTCTAGTTCCATATGTACTGATTTTGCTAGTTGAAAGCATTGCATAATGTGTAGTGGTTTGCTTGATAGTGTAGTTTTTATTAAGGTGGATCTTCCCGCCTGAGAAAGACAGTTAGCTTTCCATGCATAATTTCGGTTGATTTTGTCTAGTTCATGTGTACTGATTTTGGTAGTTGAAAGCATTGCATAATGTGTAGTGGTTTGCTTGATAGTGTAGTTTTTATTAAGGTGGATCTTCCCGCCTGAGAAAGACAGTTAGCTTTCCATCTATGCAGTTGTGATTTGGTGTTGTTAAGTAGGTCGGTGAAGTCCTTAGTTGTGCGGCCGTTTATGATTGGGCAACCAAGATAGTTTCCTAAGTTATTCGTTATAGGGATTTGTAATTCCCCATGGATGGTTTGTTTTAGGCTCGGCGATATGTTGTTTGTTGTTTGGAAGTGGGACTTATGTCTATTGACTCTTTGTCCAGATAGTGATGAGAATTCATTAATTAGTTTATTTATTTGGTCACAGGCTGTCTTACTTACCGCTGCAAAAATAACAACGTCATCAGCGAAAGCAAGGAAAGGTATCTTGGTACCATTTCGTACATTTGAGAGTCCTATTTGGCTCTGTGGAGAGGCAGATTCCCTGAGTAGTCCTCTAACAAGGACTTCAGTAACTATTAGGAATAGATAAGGGGATAGGAGGTCACCCTGTCTTAGTCCTCTTTCTGGTGAGAACATGTCGGTGGGTTCGTTATTTATCAATACTGAGTAGGTTACCGTAGTTATGCATTCTTTAATCCAACCAATGAATCGATCAGAAAATCCAAATTTGTTTAGTACAACGAGAACGAAATCCCAGTCAACTAGGTCAAAGGCTTTTTCCATGTCTAGTTTCACAGCCATCCATCCGACTTTCCCCTTCTTTTTTGTGAAGGAGTGGAAAATTTCGTTGGCAATCAAGATATTGTCTTGGATTGCTCTTCCTGCTGTGAAAGCACTTTGCAATGGGTTAATGATTTTGGGTATTATTTTCTTAAGCCTATTAGCTAAGACTTTGGAGATGATTTTATACGTAGTTGAACATAAACTTATAGGTCTGTAGTTGGCTGTTGTTTTTGGATTTTCACATTTAGGTATTAACGCAATAAATGTATGATTTATTTGTTTTAAAATTCTTCCGCTTAGGAAGAAACCCTTTACTGCTTTGGTGACCGTTGGTCCAACAATGTGCCAGTACTTTTTGAAGAAGCCAGCTGGGAAGCCGTTAGGTCCAGGCTATTTATCACTTGCAAGTCCGAAGACCGCCTTCTTAATTTCAGAGTTTGAGACTTGCTTTGTTAACCAGTCGTTATCCCCTTGCGTTATTTCATGATTGATATTGCCAAGTAGGCCACTCGGGATCCGTTGTCTATGTTGGCTCGCAAATCTCTTGGTGAAGTCCGTTTTGATGATTTTGCGTATTTCATTTTCTGTTGTGGAAGTTATCCCTGCTACTGTTTGAATTGATTTGATTATATTTTTATTTCTCCTTCCTGTTGCAATTATATGAAAGTATCTGGTGTTGGCATCTACTGATTTTATGTGCGTTTTTTTTACTCGTTGTCCCCAGTATTTGTTTTGGTAGTTTAGAAGTGAGGAATGCTTTATAGTCAATCTCTTGATTTGTTTCTCAAGCTCATTGGTGTAGGAATTACACAATTGGAGTTAGCTTTGTAGTTCATTTTCAACTAAAGTGATTTGCCTAAAAATATTTCCAACGATGACCCTACACCAGGCTTTGCTTTGTTTTTTAACTTGTTGTAGCTTTTTCGTTAGTTTATAAAGTTGGGAGCCAGTTGGGTCAACTCTCCACGCTCTAGTCACTAGGGCCTCGAACCCAAGCCTAGTAGACCAGACCATTTCAAATTTAAAAGGTTGGAGCTTGGGCTTTTGATTGTCCATTAGATCTAGAGTAATTTGTGTGTGGTCAGATCTAATGAAGGCATGATTTTTTGTGTATAGATTTGGGAATTGTTGCATTATGCTATGGTTTATTAGGCATCTGTCCAGTTTTTCATAAATGCTATCATGACCATATGAGCATTTCCGCCATTTGTATTTGTTTCCCGTTGTTGGTGAATCACATAAATTGTGATTATCCATAATCGATCTAATTCTAGTGAATCTGTTGCTACTTGGGTGAGCCCCACCTAATTTGTCAGATGGGATCAAGATTTCATTTAGGTCTCCCATTATAATTATTGGTTCATTTATATTACTAATGATTGTTGATAGTGAATTCCAGAAAGGTTCTTTGTCTTGCTCATGGGGTGGTGCATACACAAAGAGAATTGCGAATTTTATGTTAAGTGTGTTGTTAGTATATATGGTTTGTATGATTCTGTCATTCGAGACTGTCATATGGAATGCCTCATTAGAGAAGTGGGATTCCTTCCAGAGTAGACAAAGGCCACCCAAGAGTCCAGTGGATGGGCAGAAATGCATGTGGTCAAAACCAGGCTTTCGCCAACAATTATCTGAGGGGGGTTGTTGCCGCTTTGTTTTCGCGAGTACTAAGATCTGGATGTGATCCAATTTGCAGGTAGACTCAATTTGTGTCCATACACTTTTCTTTCCTAATCCCCTAATATTCCAGAAGCTAAACTTCATATTTAAACATCTTTTTTGGGCATACGGTAGATTCGGTAAACATCATCAAATGTGTGATGCATAGGCATTTTGTTTTTAGAGGTTCATTGTAGCCATTCACACTGACTTCAGGTTTTGGCAGAAATAGGTTTATTATTACTTTAGGAGGTTTCCTAACTAGTTTTATGTAGAAGTTAGAGAGCAGCTGATGATGATCGATGTAGCATGTCTTTGTTTTGTTTTTTAACCGATGTCGCTTTGTGACCGGTTTTAGTCTGTAGGGGAGGAAGAGCAAAGTCGAGTTTTCTGTGCTACCAGTTTGACGAGTAGAAGGTCCTAGATTATACAAGTTTAAGCGTTCTTCTAGTATGAAAATGTTGGATATAGGTCTTTATAGTAAAGTCGTTTGGCCGATAATGTGCAAATTTAAAAAAAGAGTCGTTTTACAATAGTAGTTTTTGTTAAGAACAGGAGTCCTTGTGCACCAATACAAGGATGTTTTAATAGCAGAGGCATTCAGGCCGCATCTGTATGTGTAGGAATTGATATTGTTCTCTCGTACAGTGGAGTTTAACAGTCCTGCACAAGCTGAAGTAGGAAGGCTAGCAGCCTGAGCACCACCCTGGAGGAGACAGTCAGGAACTGCGAATGGATTCAATTTAATGGTCATCATATTATGCAGATCATAAGCAGTAATAAAATAAAAAGATCTAGACCAGATTTGGAGGGAAGCAAAGGAATGATTCATAATTTCCAACCTGAAATTCATTTCATAGCAGGAAGGGTTCATGGAGTAGGATCTAGTCCATAAGAGTGATGTACACATATTCATCTTGGTTAAGTAATTATAAGGGCAAATGATGCCAGAAAGTTTGATAGATTTAAAATCTGGCGATATGAGGCAATGGTAAATTGGTTGAATTAACTTATAATGGCAACCCCGAGTACTGTAGATTGATTTGAGATGTGGTAGCAGCTGGTGATTGCAAACAATACCTTTGAGGAGTTGTAGAATTGTTGGTTACAGTTAAAGTTTATGTAGATGATCTCAAATCTGAGCAATGGCAGAAAAACCCATGGACCAAGAAACTTAGATATAAGGTAATTCACATGTATTTTTTGGTTTATGCTAAAGTTACTAAAAATTGGTACATAGAAGGTGATGAACAACATCCACCAAAGGTCAGTAGCAGCAGTAGTGTGTTTGGGAGACGTGGTAAGCAATCTGATATTTGGTATGTGGTTTTCCTTTGGTGATTTATCTGGATAAGTCTTCAAATCAAAGTTGGTTGTCAAGTGCTCAAGAGGTAGTAACCCTCGAGAAACAATAGTATGGCAGTGCTTTGTTCTAAATCTGAGAAAGATGCTAGCAAGCAGAGGTGATTTATACCACAAGAATTTGTTCTTAGGGTTATACAACAGTTTAAGGTTGGTGATATGTTTACTTGTTTGTCTTAAGTTAAAACCAAAGCGCAAGGTCATGATGTAGAGGTCTACCTTTGCATAGTAGGCAACACACCAAGAGAAGCAGCAGGTGCTGAGAAATAAGATGCCCTTGTATTCCTTGGTCAAGATGTCCTGCCACAGTGGATTATGCATTTGCTCAAGGGGGGAATCCCCCCGAGCTGTATTAGTCATGAAGGTTTTTAGTCGAGAACATGCATAAGAAGTAATCTTATTGAGGTAATGGTGAATTAATATGTAGATGTGTTGCATAGGATTTATTTCAATTGCAATAGCAAACTGAATATAGATCAAATAAGAGGTAGAAATATTACTAAAATGCTTCATATTGATAGAGAGTTCATACATCATACATGAAGGTGTAGTGGCTAATATAGAGCAAAAGAAGCCACATATGAAAGCTGGATACATGATGCCATAATTCTGATATTCTAAATTCATAAATAGTAGCCTAAAGGTCTTAGAAATCCAAATGACAGCAAGCTTTTGCAGAGAATTGAGGATTTTGGTTCTAGCAAAAGGTGGCCTAGTTGATGGGAGATGATGTTCTGGTGCCAAATACATGAAAGAGGAAGGACAACAGTCCCTATTGCCATGCAAAAGCTTGTTCTTCATCTGATTAGTTGGTGTTTTTGCTCCTCTTCAGGTAGGAGCTAGTTGTGTCCTGTTCCCCACCCAAAGCCCTCCTCTTGAAGGAGCTAGAAGTGGAAGCTTCCTTAGGTGTGTCATCCGTGGAGGATATCATCTTGATAACTGTTGAGGTTGAGTGAATGGAGTGGAATGATGGCTCAGAGAGCTCCTCCACATGGGGATCTTCAGCTTTGTATTCCACCATGGGGTCATCCACTATGTAATCCTCGTAGGTATATTCATCCCCTAAGAGGTCATCCTCTTCAAGGTCATACTGGTGGCAAAAGAGAATTTCAGAGTCCACTTCTGCTCCAATCATAGAGAAAGCCATGGGGTCAGGGAGAGGGAAGCTAGACATCCCTTGATCATCATTAGAGGGTCCTAGAGCAGTGTTTGCAGCAGGTGCAAAGGGTTGTTCAGGTGTGACCACAACAGCAGGTGTGATCACAGCAGCAGGTGGAGCCTGCTCAACCTGGCACCCCGAGACCCCAGAGAAACCAGCAGCTACATGAGCTAGGTTAACAAGGAGGTATGCAAGGGGTGGAAGGGAGCAAGCAGCAGCAAATGGAGCAGGATGTGGTACACTGGCAGAAACCATGGAAGTGGTGGTAATAGGCTGTGCAGAGGCACTTTCAGCAGGAGATTGGGCATCCTTAGAGGAGGAGGAGGAGTTTGAGTAGGTTTCAAAAGCAATGGAAACCCCACCCTTGCCAGAGATATAAGGCTTGTTGCTAAAAGCTTGGATTGGGTTAGGCAGTTTCAGAACCTTGCCTTTCTTGCCAACTCTGGTCCAGCCACCAAGATCAGAAGGACCCTCAGTGATGATGTTTTGAAGGTTGGGTTTTTTAATGGTTACTGTGATCTTCTTTTGCTGGGGTATAAAGAAAGAACATTGGGTGAACAGATGGTCTTGACCCCCACAATTCCCACAACCAATTGGGAATTCCTCAAACCAAATAATATGAGCAGAGACCTTTTTTTTGTTGACAGGTATAAGAATAGTGTTTGGGATACCATCAGCAATGTCAAGATGGACACATACTCTGGCATACCTGGCATTTGGATCAACTGATGTGCCAGCTTTGATGAAGGTGCCAAACTGGTTGTTGGTGATGATGGCTTCTAAGGCTTCTGGTTTCTTGTAAATTTCAGGAATTGAGGTGATCCTTACCCACATGTCAAGAGCAGTGGTGTTCTCTTGAAGTGGGTCAAAAGATTTCCTCCCAGGTCTAAGAACAATGAGCTGCCCATAGACATGGAAGGGGCGAGCCTCCCATACCAAATGAAGATCCAGAGGGTTTGAGAAACGAATCTCAAACCATTGGTTTGGGAGTTCCAGTAGCTGTAGATCTCTAGAGAGGTCTTTCCACTCATTTGAGAGCTTGGTTTCTACTTTCTTGAATTCAATAGGTGCACCAAAGACTCTGCCATAGAGAATGGCATTAGTCTCAAATATGTATTTTGGTTGAAAAGCTTGGTGTTGGTCAAAGAAAGGGGTGAAGTCAATCTTCCTTTTACCCTTATCACTTTTCAGTGACTTGAAAGGAATGGATTTTGGTTTGTTTTTTGTGGGGTTCGGAGAAGACTCAGAGAGGCTCCCCTTCCCAGTGGGTTGGTTGTTGTTGGGGTTCGGCAGTGTCTCAGAGAGACCCTCCTTCCCATTAGGTGGTTGTTGGTTTGCCATAAAGGTCGACAGATAGTAGCAGAGAGAAGAAAGGGAAACAGTGAGAATTAGAAACCTATCAGACGAAGAAGAGAAGATAGTAGAGAGGGGTGCATTTAATTTAGTCCTAGAAAGGTTTTTATAGTTCCACAGAAGGTTCAATCGAAATTGGTTGTCCCAAAATCCAGAAAGCATCCAGAGATTTGGAAAGGGGGTTAGAGAGATTGTTACATACCTGTCACGGGAAGGGAGGCCGTCCCTTAGGAGCGAGGTTCTGGGGAAGCAATGATGGAGCCAAAGCTTCATCACATCAGGAGTCAAAGAAGGCCATCCAAGATCATATGACCCATCAAATCGCCAGAATCGGCTAAGCCAGGAGGAGAAGTGAAGATTCCAGCCAGAAATCGCAATGATTGTAGTTGTAATCCACCACTCAGAGGATTTGATTGTACGAGGACGTCGAAAACCAGGGAGGAGAGAGCACTCTCCAACATCAAGCGAGATCAGACTCGTTTGCCATGCATGTCCAGTACCAGAAGCTTTTGAGATTGATTGGACAACTCCGAATTTGGTCCTTAGAGAGTTTTGGAGTGAGATTAGTAGGGGAGATTTGCCCTTTTGCAGGCTGGTTTCTGAGTTTGGAGGTGCTAGGTTTTGGGAGGGGTTGAATTGGGGGAGAAATATTCAGCGCGTGAGGGAGCACGTTCTTTTCCATTTTTTGCGTTTCAATTCATGAGCCCTTCTACCTATATTGTTGGCATGCAAGTGGGAGACAATAATTTTAGATAATTTTTGTATAATTTTATATAATTTTAGCTAGTTTTTAGTCATTAAATATAAAAAATAAAAAATAATATTTTTATTAAAATTCATAATTTATTTTAAGCTATTAATAAACACCAATATTATATATGTTGAACAAAATATAATACATACATAAATAATGTACAACATAATATTTTTATGCATATTGTATTATATAAAAGACGGTAGTCATCCATTGGAGAAGAATTAAGTGGCCCCCCGTAGATTTTGTACAAATTGTGGTAATTCATTTACACTTGTAACTATTTTCGGTTGTTTTTTTATCTTTATAAAAAAAATTAAAATTATTTTAGATATTATTAAAAAAAACATTATCTATTCATAGACACTAACATAAAATTAAATAAAATTTTTAAAGATGGTACAAAGATGTGAAGTATTTTTTTTTCACCGAAATTGTTAATCAAAGATGAAATTATGAAATATAAAATTAAATAATCTATTTCCCTATAAATATGTCCCTCTCCTTCTCTTCTTCCACACATCCATCCCTCTCCTTCTCTTATTGTTATGTATATTTAAATATATAATAGATAATAGTTGGTGAAAAGTAAATTAAGAAATTCTAGAAACTCTTATGGATGTGGACGAAAAAGTAAGTTGGGGTTTTTAAGGAGAGAGAAAATGATAAAGTGGTATTAAGAAACTTAAGAAAACCGCATTGATGCGGATGGTCTTAGAGTGGGGGTGTTACTAATTAATTTGGGTGTGTGTCACTAATTAATTGTCAGAATCCGGCGTGTCTTATATTTTTAATTTACTTTTGAACACGTGGATCAATGAGGTCGCTTCTTTCCTTCTCACTAGCTGACATGAATGATTCCATCCCCTTGCTATGATATATGCTTTAATTATCCTAGCTATGATATTTAATTATTGCTATTAAGTTTAGAAATCAACAATCGAATCTCAGTAATCTATTTGTACTCGATGTATATTTTTTTTAACAGAAAAATACATAATAATCATTTTCTCTCCCCCCTAAAAATGAAGGTTTTCTAGGAAGCCCAGTGAGAGAAAACACAGAGCAGGTCCTAACCTTTTTTTGCTTCAAAGTTTCAATATTTGCCTACCCATATGATTGAAGATAACAACAGCAGCTTGATCAGTGACTAGAATTACAAGAAATATTAGTTCAAACATGTATGTAACGTTTGTTATTTGAGTCAAATGAACAGATCGATTGTTCGTATTAAACTTAAAAATATGCTTATACGCTATTTCAAGAAATGGACATAACTCATTAGTACAAAAGGAAAAGTGTTTTTCATATATAAAGAAAAAGAAGAAAAAGAAGAAAGAAATAAAGTATAACGAGATATTGAATTCAATGACTAAATGACTTAATAGGGTTTTATGCTTCCTAAGGCTATTCTAAATGAGCTTGATACCGCAAGTTCTTCTGGAACAAAGCTGATAATTTCACTCCCATGATCAGCTGGGACAAGATTTGTTCGGATATTCAATCTGGTGGACTCGGTATCTATAAGGCCGAGACTATGAATACCACTTTACAGATGAAATTTCTGTGGAAGATTATGGTCAATCCAGATAACCTCTGGGTTCGAATTATTACTGAAAAATACCTTAAAAATGTTCCTCTTTTGGTGTATGAGAGGAAAAATACTTCTTCTTGGCAATGGGCTAAATTGATGTCGATCAAGCCTATTTTCTCCAAGGGTCTTCATTGGAATGTGGGTGACGGTCGTACTATCAAGTTCTGGACCGATAACTGGATTTCAGATAAACCGGTACCCGGCCCCTTGCTTCTTTTATTCAGTCGACGGTGGATGTAGCTCAATTGAAGGATACGGTTAGTGTTTATATCCTTCCCTCTAATAAGTGAAAGACTTCTAAATTGCAGGAAACCTTGCAACTGTGCTCCCAAGTCAGCTCTTGAATCTTATCAAGCAAACCATTCTACCTACCCATTCTATCCAAGATCGCTTGTATTGGGGTCCGAGTTCAGATGGGTGGTTCTCGACAAAGTCTGCTACCAAGCTTATGCCTAACGGTGCGGCAACAACAGATTACGACTGTAAGTGGATTTGGAAACTTAACATTCTGCATAAAGTTCGTATGTTCCTTTGGAAACTTTTAAGGGACGGTCTACCTACCAAGGAGCGATTGGCTAAGTCAAATATCCATGTACCCATGTCTTGTGTTCTTTGCGATTCCTTCTCAGAATCTACGGACCACTTTCTATCTACCTGTAATGTTACCAAAGATGTTTTGATAACATTAGGTTTACAAATTGCAAACCACAATTTGCCTTAGTGGGACTAAACACTATCTCACATTGAATTCTTACTACAAATCTCTTAGTTCTAATTAATAATATCTCACTCTTGGCCTATGGTTGGTGGGCGTTGTGGTACTTCCGAAATCAATTTACGTTTGGTACTTTCGACTTCGTCCGGGTTACCGATATTACTGTTTTCATTCACACTTTCCGGCAAACTTGGCTAGCGGCTTCTTTTTTCAACCCTGGTGAGGACATGGTGGAGTCTTCGAATGGTCTTGCTCCCAGAATGCCTACGGGCTGTCGTGGGTTTTCTAGATCTAATACTGGTCGGGATCGAGCATGGGAAAAGCCTCCATCGGGTTGTCACAAACTTAATTTTGATGGGTCCAGGTTATCTTCTGGCGAAGCTTCCTACAGTTTTGTTATTTGTGATTCGACGGGTAATATAGTATCTATGGGTAATGGCACGTGCCCTGGGGTCTCGATCTTGTATGCTGAAACCCTTGGACTTGCCATGGGTGTTCGACAAGCATTACAAATTGGATCACAATCCCTACTAGTGGAAGGTGACAACCTTACGGTAGTAAAAGCGCTCCTAGGAATGTCCCTGGAACATTGAGTTTCTACTATCAGAAAACGAAGTTAACTCTTAATGAAATTGCTAATGTTGTTGTCCATCATATTTTCAGGGAATCTAATACTGTAGCAGACCGGATTGCTCGTCATGCCTACAGTTCCCCTGCTGATGGACATTTAGACTCTGATACAGAACTTGCGATTCTCGTCCGGAAGAACGCTCTAGGAAGGTGCCGGGATGTGCGCCCTCGGTTTCCTACTTAAATTCTTTCCTAGCTTCAAAAAAAATGACTAAATGACTTAATAATTAATACACTTGTTATGATCACGTTGCAATGAGCATAAAATACAGTGTAATTATATCTTCTTTACCCTCATTTTTTTTTTGTCATAATATATTTATCATCTTGATGTATATACTCATTTTGATTACTTCTAAAGCATGCATGGTACACACTTGCATCCATTGATGCAAATATAGAATCACATGTTATGCTATTGTCATTACTAATTTTATTATTGCAACACTGCTGTAAATTATTTTTGCTAGTGTGGTATTATTGAATTCCATAATTATTTCCCTTATAAAAATGGCAATACCAGTAATTAAAGTTGCTAAATCCGTTTACATTTCCTTGAAGGTGATTGTGAAGAACTTTTTTTTATATATAAAAAGAAAATGTGAAGAAGTTTGAGAGATAGCTACTACAAACTTTTGTCTTGGCTGGGCCCTATTGATATGGAAAGATTGGACCCATTAAGGCTATTTAGAAGGTTCAAATGCCCTGGAAAAGAGCATCGCTGACCGGCGCAACGCCGGCGACAGTAATTAGCGAGGAGATGAACCTGGAGGAATTAAAGGGTATAAAAGCAGATGAAGGATTAACATGATTATGTAAGGTCATCTCGTCTACCTAAAAGACCATCATCTTCATCATTCTCCACTACTAAAATATTCTACACTTTTCCCCTTTGTAATTTCAATTTTTCCTAAGGATAGTGAGTAGCAATAAGCCTTACCAAAAATAAAAAAAAGTAGCAATAAGTCGGGTGATGGGTGAATGACGCTACAATCGTCACACGAATCACCTAGGCACCAAAAGATAAATGATTGTGGCTATTTTCAATGTTTCAAAAAATGCTTAGCGGATGCTTGGTGGTAGGGTAGGGTCAAGGGTTTAGGTGGGGTGTAGGTGGGGTTTAGGCGGATTTCATGGCGGGTCTTTGCAATTTAGGTGGGTTTTTATGACCTTGACGGCCTTGGCGGTGGGGTGAGTTCAAGGGTGTAGGCGGGGGTCTAGGCGGGTCTTGAAGGGTTTTTTTTTAAACAATGACTATTTTTAATCTACAAAGTTTTTTTTATGCAGTTTTGCTTGTAGAAATAATAAAAAAAAAAGAGGAAATGGTACTAAATACCACATTTCCAAAAAACTTTGCAAAAATGCCAGCAATTTGGAAAGTTTTGCAAGAATGTCATTTTTGGCGCAAATTTGCACAAATGCCACGGTAATCCAACAACATAAACCGGCTATCATGTGTAAAGTTGGCCAAAAAAAAAAGAAAATTAAATTAGAGGCATCATTGCCTAGTGAAGAGAGAGAGGGCGGGAAGGAGAAATAGGGGGAGGGTTAGTAAATGTCCATCCAATCACAAATCTCTCTCCCGTTTGAAAACACACCGATAGCAAAGAGAGAAAGAGGCTTCTTCATCTTCATCGGCAGTTGCAGCGAGGCATAGAAAAGGAGAGAGATAGAGAGGGCGGTTTCTTGTTCGGCAGTTGTAGAGACGCCGGTTCGAGAGAGGAACAACAGAGGAGAGAGAGCGGACAGGTCCACCGTCGCCGGAAAGTACACTAGACACGACATAAATCAGGTACGCCCTTTTACTCTTCTCCCTTTGGTGGTATTGTGCGCGGGTGTGGGTCGGGGAAGCAGTGGGTGAAGGGGTTAGGGCAATGGCGGCCTGAATGGTGGGTCGGGGTGATGGTTTTCTTGTTTGGATAATGGTGGGTGGTGGTGGCATGGGTGGTTTTCGGGTATGGAAAAGGGTAATCGGTGGTTAGGGTTTCCAATTGGGTTACAGTGGTTTTCGGAATGGGTTAGGCCAACGGCCAGGGAACTATGGGTAGGGGAAATTGGTGGTTTGAGGTTCGAATTGGGTGATAGGGGATTGACATTGGGTGACATGGGTTTCCAATTTGGAGAGAAGGGTTTCTAAATTTGTTGTGGTAGGCGGAATAGGGGAATTGACGAGGTGTGGAAATTAGGATATGTGGATGTCGTAGGTGTCCTATTGAAGGAGGTTTGAGGTATTGGTTATAGGCTTCCGATTCATAATGGGTGACATGGGTTTCACACTGAGTGACAAGGGTAGAGTGACATGGGTTAGTCTGTTAGGTGATAGAGGGAGACAAATATAATTGGTAGAAGCTGACTTTGTTCGTGTGATGGAAATTGCAGAAGAGAAATGGTGAGGACGAAGAATGTGAGCTCGAAGAACAAAGAGCCTAAATACGTAGTCCCCGAAGCTAGGCACTTCCGGGCCCGGGTCAACCAGGGCTCAAGACTGTCAATGCTGAACAACATCGATGATTATGTTGATGCTAGCGACTGGCAGAAGCTGCTTGACTCCCAGCTTGGTGGGGTTGTGCAGCTGGCGCACAGTGTGAAATTTTCTTCACAAATGGTGCATTATGCACTCCAGCGACAGCTTGCGAGCGATAAGGAGTGGGAGACGTGGTACCGGATTAAGGGGAAGCTCCGGAGGTTCTCCCTCAAGGAGTTTGCCTTAGTAACTGGGTTGCGGTGCAGTCAACCAACAACTAGTGACATGGAGGACGACGAGAAAGCTATCAAGGAGTTTTTTTGGAAACGAGAAGATGACGGTCGATGACCTGGAGACCGAGCTGAAGAACTCAATAATGGTGGTGCGGAGCCCGCGAAGACGATTCAAGCTAGTGCTTCTATACATTGTGGAGGGCGTTTTGTTAGAGGAGGAGCAGAGGAAGGGGCTGCGGAGCTGGATCGTCCGGTTGGTGGAGAATGTCGATCAGTTTTTGGCATTCCCATGGGGGAGGATCATCTATGCTGCAACACACGTGTCGCTGAACGGCGCCGTAAAGCGCCGGGAGGCTGAGATAAAGGCAGAAGATCGAAAGAAGCGCAATGGTTATGGCCTGATGGGTTATCCGCTATCCTTTCAGGTAACCTTCTCGACCACACCCACGATCATTTTGTAATTCATATGCTGAAAAATGTATTAATATGAGTGGGGATGCGGTGCAGATTTGGTTGTTGGAATCCATGCCGAAATGGGGGGGCCCGCTTTGCGACGAAAGTGTCGACGACGGCATTTCCTCGTTGCATGAGATGGACCCTCAAGGACGAGAACCTCGCTTATAAGGATATAGCCAGCCACACCGAAGTTGAGGGAGAGGAGGCCATAGAGATTGATGATAACCCAATACTCATACTAGAGGAGACTGAGCTGGAGCTGATGGATGGCTGTGTCTACGATGATGAGAAGTCCGACCCCTTCTTCGACGACCTAGTTGCACCCTTCCTGACACATTTTGAAGCCCTTGGTGGGAGGTCCCCAAGGACGGAAAGATGAGGCAATGGGAAGGATGGCTGGGTGGGGGACGTGGCCAAGACTTTGGAACAAGTTATGGACAAGCTTCAGACAATGTCAACAGGGATGGAGAAGATGGATGAAAAGGTACGCAATAACTTCTCAATTATTCGTTTTGTGGAGACTCTGGATAACTGTGAACTAGGGTAAATGGACTCCTGACACGTGAAATTGGACAAGTGACACGTATTGTAGATAATGAACGAATGTGGTATGAAATTGAGTGAGGCCTAGTCAGATATGTGTTTGTTTAGAACTAAATTAGGTGACCTTAGTCTGATATGAAGTGTGAATTATGAATTGTTTGGTGTTCATTACTCATGGTGATATGAAGTGTGAATTGTGTTGAATTTTGTCACCTTATGGTGATATGAAGTAATAATTTTATCACCTGCAGCTGAAATTATTGGAGGTGGCCGTGACTGAGCTGCGGGATGGTCAATGTAAGGGGACGGCGTGGCAAGAAGCAACCGATAAAGAACAAGCTTGAGATGAGAAAAAAGGGGATGAGTTTGTAAGTTTGTTTTTGCATGACATGCGTTTTGATGTTTAGTCCTGGTTGAAATCGGGGATTCAATATCAAATGTTAATATGTATTTTACAGGTCGAACTTGATGAGTTGATAGAGTCAATTGCGGCTAAAGCCGGTGAGGGTGGACAAGGTGGTAAGGTTAGTTGTTGGTAAACATCACAAGATTTGTTATGTTAAGCAACACTGGAAGAATGTGACAGAAAGATTGTAGCTGTGTGACATGATTCGTTATGTTAAGTGACACTGGAAAGCTTGAGGCATAATTGAATGTTGATTTCATTTGCAGTTAGGAGGTGCTGTTGAGAAGGGAAGTGAAGTGGATGATGGAGGAGATAAGCACACAGAAGTTGAAACTGTGAAGGGAAGGGATGAGATATCAGGAGAGAGCAAGCTAGCTGGTGATGATGTCGGGGACAAGCATGATGAAGATGAATCTGTCAAGGCAGGGGATGGGGAGGAAGGAAAGACCAACGAGGTCAGGTTTATTTATGAAAAAATGGTGATTATATATGTGACATGAAAGTTTATGGCAAGTGACATGAAATTTTTTCAGACCAAGGCCGGGGACAAGCAATCTGATGTCGGGGACAAGGTAGCTGAAGGTGAATCCGTCAAGGCAGGGGATGGGACGACAAGAGTGAGCAAGGATGTAATTTTTGCTATCAGTTATTGGTGACAGGGACATTGTAGTTGCACGACATGAGTATATCTGTTATGTGACAAGGGATAGTGTCAATCTTAGCTGAAGTTTGATATGTTTGCAGTTGGGAGAGGTTGGTTTAAAGGGGTCTGGTCCTGAGGAATGGGGAAAGAAAATTGAAGGTGATGAGAGGCCGAAGCCCCGGGTAGCTCAGGTTTATGCATCTAAGGGGGCGAAGAAGACGAGGAAGGTTGTTGGAGAGGAGCTGGCTCCCCCGGCCAAGAAACCGCGAGCCCAGAAGGCAGCCACTGTTCCTGCCGATGCTGTTCAGCTAGGAATGGTGTCAGCGACGGACAACGACGCCATGACAAGTTGCTTGGCAAGGTACGTAACTTATGTGTCTTACTCTCGAATAGACGACGAAGGTAGATAGTTGAACGTCCACAATACCTGACAGAAACTTACCGTGCAGTGGGGACGCGGAGGTGCGCACGTCACCCTGCGGTGTGGATATGACGAAGGAGTTACTCAACCGTCTGAAGAAACCCCAAGATTGGTTTGGAACTGTGGTATGAACACTTGTCACCTCTAAATTTCCCCTGTCAGGATTTTGGATTGTAATTGCGGTTCACTTCATGCAGGAGATGGAGGAGTGCTGCTACCTTCTGCGTAAAGCGGTCGCAGACAGAGCGGGTGACATTTCCAGTGGAGCCATCGTAGTCAATACGTTCTTTGCGGGAATTTATCTACCTCGGGAATGGAAGGAGTACAGCGCCAGCCCCGAAGCGTACGCGCCTAGTGATGCATTGATGACGTACTTAGATGGGGGGTCGCCGAAGCCGTTGGGACGACCGTGGTCAGGTGCAGACCTCATCCTCCTCCCCTTCAACGTCAGGAACAAACACTGGGTTGCCCTTGCCATCGATCTAAAGGAGTGGGAGGTAAGGGTGTATGACTGCGACGTCCACATGGTGACGGAACGCCAGCTCCAGCCCCTATTAATGCTTGTGACGAGCCTGATCCCTGTCGTCATGCGTGCACACCCCAATCTGAAGGTGAAGTATGCCGATAAGGTCCCCACGCCGTTTGCCATTCGTCGGGACAAGAGCCTTCCACAGAACAAGCAAAGGTAAGTTGGATGACATGGTTCAATTTCGTTTGATTGGATGTGGAATCGGTGTCCGCGTTCTGACCGATTCTTCCCCATTGCAGCGGTGATTGTGGCCCGTACACCATTAGATTCATGCACCTCCTGCTGGAGACCGCCCCGAACTTCGATCGATTGGACGACGCGTACATTGAGGCATACCGCCAGATGCTAGCTGTTGGGGTATTCCTTGGTCGACTCGGATGCTAGACTTTGGAGTTAAACACTTGCTTCCAATCAGAACACCCTCCTGTAATAGTTGAAGTAAAACATTTGGATATTTTGCGAAACTTGGTAGTTGTCGAATGTGCACATTTGTATTTGTTAGTTGGTATGCGGACATGTTAAACTTGCCAGTGTAGCTACATGTATCTATCCAATTTGGTGACAAGGTATATGTCGTTAGATGACACGAGGATTAAAATGGGTGACATAGGTCATTTACACTATACGTAGGACTATGAGACAGTCAATAGTGACACGAAAAAACCTGTCAGGTGACACGTGCATGGAAAGATGGGACCCGATACTGAGACAAAAGAACAAAACGACAAAGGAAAAGGAATCTACCAGGGTGGCAGTTGGTTGCACAGTTCCTTTGACCTACTTACAAAAAATTAAAAAAATTAAAAGAAAATGTTGTGTTCCTCGAAATTAAAAGGTAAACAAAAGAAAATCAAAAGTAACTTGCATTCATTGCAGTTGGGGAATAAAACCACCACCTACACAAGGGAAGGAGAGAGAGAGAGAGAGAGAGAGAGAGAGAGAGAGAGAGAGAGAGAGAGAGAGGCCGAATATTAATAGGAGTGAAGAGAGGCGGTTGTGAAGTGAAGGGAAAGAGGAGAGCCCGTACCGGAGAGGGAGGAAGACGCCGGAGAAGGGAGGAAGACGCCGGAGAAGCCCGTACTGGAGAGGAAGGCGCTGGAAAACAGGTACAACTCAATTGGTTATTGAAATCCGTCCTCACCCAACTCTACTACTCTGAATCTTCACTTAATTTGCAATCTTCCCCACTTAATTTGCATTCTCCCATTCTTTCGTACTGGAGAGGGAGGAAGTCGCCGGATAAGGGAGCAAGACGCCGGATAAGGCAGTACCGGAGAGAAAGTCGCAGGAATACAGGTATAACTCAATTGATTATTGAAATCTGTCCTCACCCATCTCTACTAATCTGAATCTTCACTTAATTTGCAATTTTTCCCACTTCATTTGCATTCTTCCATTGTTTCGTTCAAAGGCATGCAATTTGGGATTGGACAAAAATCAGAAATTGGGGAATTGGAATAACGGTCATGTGGGGAATTGGGGATACGGGGAAATACAGATCTGGGGTAAAAGGGGTATGGGGAACTAAGGAATTGACAGACAAGAGCGAGGGAGGTTGAAGATAAGCATGGGAGGCTTGCGGGTCCTTTAACCCAGATTGTGAGAGTGGAGAATAACCCCTGTCATAAACGGGTACTGTAGGATAATTGGGAGAAGACAATTGACATTCATGACATGAGCTATTCTGTTGGGTGACAAGGGTTACTGAAGTAGGTGACATGGGCCTTTTCTCGTGAAACAGTCGCAGACAGATTTATTAAGTAGGGGGTGACTTTGTGTGGATATTGATTATGTTCATGTCCACGTAATTGCAGGAAGAACATGGTTCGGTTCCAGAATTTGAGGAGGAAAGGTGTCCGACCACCGAAGAAGGTGGAGCCCCGACTCACAGTGCCGGAGGAGAAGGATTTCCGAGGGCGAGTCAACCAGTCTTCCAAAGTGTCTCTTCTCGTCAACATGGACGACTGGGTCGACCCCGTCGATTGGGAGAAGCTGCTGCAAAGCCAATTTGGGGGTATTGTGCAAATGGCAAACCGGGTTCAATTCTCGTCACAACTACTACATTACATGTTACAAAGGCAGCTTGTGACAGAAAAGAAGTGGGAGACTTGGTACATGCTTCAAGACAAGCTGCGTCTATTCTCTATCAAGGAGTTTGCGCTCGTGACTGGGCTGCGGTGTGGTCGAGTTCGGGGGGAAGACACAGAAACGGAGGATGACAAGAAGACAAAGAAGGCTCTCAAGGACTTATTCGGAACGGACAACATGAAGGTGGGTGAGCTAGAGAACGCCTTCAAGAACCCTATCTTGAAGGAGCCGAGTGCGAGAAGGCGTTTTAAGATCGCTCTCCTCCTCATCGTCGAAGGAGTTCTGCTGGGGGAGAACCCAGGAAAGCCATACGAGGGTGGATTGTGAAGCTTGTGGAGAACGTTGATCGATTTCTGGATTACCCCTGGGGCAGGATTGTGTACGAGGCCACCCACGAGTCCCTGTCGGGCGTCATAGAACGACGTGTCGCTGACTTGAAGCCGAAGGCGAACGACAAGGACGATCGATATGGATATGGGCTTATGGGTTTTCCGTATGCGTTCCAGGTAAGCTACTTGACCGAAGTTATGCTTGAACTATTACGCGCAATTGATGCACTCGAGTGACATGTGTGGTTGTTTTAGATTTGGTTGTACGAAGCTGTCCTGGGGATTGGCGAGGCGTTTGTGAACCGGGTGTCGAACACGGCGTTGCCTCGCATGTGAGGTGGACAGCCGATGACGACAATCTAATGTATGAGACGATCCAGTCCCGCATGGACCTTGAAAAATCGGATAGAATCAAGGTCGAAGACAACCCGATACTAGTACCGAAGGCCGACGAGTATGAATTGATGCTCGGGTGCTTCTACCAGCATGAGGAGCCTGACCTCTACTTTGATGGCATTGAGGCTGCATTGGCACCGAGTTATTACGGTGATGGCTCTAGCAAGTCCGGCCCGAGTTCGGAGCAACGAGATGGGACAAGGGAATCCTGGGAGGATAAGTTGGGGAAGTCAGTAGAGCTGATCTTGGAGAGGCTGGGAACCATGTCAACATGGATGCGGAGCATGGATGACAAGGTACGTGTAACGTTTCTGGCATTTGTGACACGGGTATATTTTATATGTGACACGGGTATTTTTCAAAGGTGACACGGGTTACTTATCTCCCAATGCCGAATAACATTCGCTAACCACCCCTCATTTATGTACATTGTGTATCAGATGAAGGTGTTGGAAGTTGTTGTGAATGGGATGCGAGATGGCCAGTCGAATGCAGGAGGTGAGCAGAAACCAATGGGCGATGTCCGTGGAGAGGATAACGGCCAAAAGAACGGGGGGACAAAGGGACAACTAAGGTGGAAGACCAGCCACCAGAAGGACAAGAGGAGGTAAATTGGTTGTTACTTGACATGGTATTTTCTGAATCCACGGTGAAGAGGTAATAGAATCAACAATTTATAATATGTCAATATTTTGTAGACAACTCACACGGTTGTTAAAGTGAAGCGACACGTATAGGGAACAAATACATTATCTGAATCACATTTGAAATAACCGTAACCAATTTCCAGATATCAGAGGCGATCAAAGACGAGACCGTTGGAGGAACTGGTGGAGATGTCAGTGGAGAGAAAGTCGGGAAACATAGTGATGCTGAGGACAAAAACCGTAAAGCCGTTTCAACGGAGGTACCACCTACAGTGAACGACCAAGCAACGACGGAATGACAGGATGAGAAGGTAAAACGCTTGTTACTTCACATTGTCATTTGAATCTATAGTAGTACGTAAGTAACAAGTGTATCAGTGTTAGCCGACACGAGTACAGATTGGGGTGACACGGGGGTCAAAACATTTTTGCCCTGACCGTTGAAACTGTCTAACCAATTGGCAGATCCCAGAGGCTGCAAGAGCGGAGCCCATTCGAGGTAGGAAGAGTAAGAAAGGTCCAGGAGGTGAAGGAGAAGTGAAGTCCCCGCCTCAGAAGAAAACGCGGGGACGAAAAGGGAAGAACATTGTCGAAGGCGCGACCGCGATTAAGCTGGGTCTTGTTTCCGTGTCAGACAACGATGGGTTCCTCCGCTGGATGTATAGGTGACACTCATCAGCAGACGTACCCAAGTTATTGCATAGATGACTCCAATCCCCTAACATTGTGGTTGTGGTTGTGCAGCGGGGATGATGACAGTTGGGAGACTGCATACGGCACGGCGCTGAGTAAGGAGTTCTTCACCGCACTAAAAAAGCCCACAGTTTGGCTAAACTCTGAGGTACGAAACCCGCCTAAGTGACTACCTTTGTCTAGTGAATGACATGGTATGTATTGTAATAGGTAGTGGAATAGTTTTGGATTTTGACTAGGGTTGTAATCGATGCAGCACATGAAACAAGCATGCTATCTTCTTCGAAAAGGGGTAACGGAGAGGGCCAGCGACATTGGCGGTCGAGTTGTCATTGTGGACACATATTTCGGTCGCTATCTGCAGACTGAGTGGGGCAAATACAAGAGCGATGCGGATAGCTACCAAGCCGACGAGAAGTTGCTTGCCTACTTCGACGGGCGGTCCCCGACGACGATAGGTCGGGCGTGGGAAGGGGCGAAACTCATCCTCCTACCGTTGAACGTGGACAATGTTCACTGGATCGCCGTAGCGATAGATCTGGTCGGGTGGCAGGTAAGGGTTTATGATTCGAACGTCTACATCGTGAGGGACCGCCATCTGCCGACACACTTAAGCTGCATCACCCACCTTATCCCGGTACTGATGAATGCCCACCCCGCGTTGATGGCCACCTACGTCGACAAGTTGCCAAAGTCGTTCGCCCTTAGTCGCGAGAAAAGGATTCCGCAAAACAAGCAGAGGTAATTTTTGTCCAACACTTAAATATCTCTTCGTCTCATAGTTGCATCTGGCTGTAATGAATATGACTCCGACGATTCTCTATTGCAGTGGAGACTTCGGTCCTTACACGATCAGGTTCATGCAACTCCTCACGAAGGACGCCCCCACCTACGACGGTCTTGATGACGTATTCATCGGGGCGTACAAGCACATGCTCGCTGTTCGCATCTTCAATGGTACACGGTTATAATCTCAGATGTGATCACCATTGCCCAGTGTTATGAAATTTTATGTTATGGTATAAGCTTCTTATGAACATCGTTTTTATTATGTTGGATATTTATGAACATGGTTGCTGGTTCTCACATTTAGTTGTGGACGGTAGTTCACTAGGTTGGTATTTTAGTACGTCGGTATGAACTATTTCGCATTCTTTATCTTCGGTGAGTGGTTATGTGTTGTGGACTGTTACTTTATTTGTATGATTGAATGTCATGTGGCAAGTCCCTATCATAAGAACCACATAAGTTTACATTTTGTCATGGATGATTGAATGTCATGTGGCAAGAAACTTAATCGGTTGAAAGGCATATTATAAGTTGTAAGGAAATCTCTCGTGTAACCAAACTTGGAATCCCGTGTCAACTTACGTGATTATCCGTGTCACTGATGTCGATATGGTGAGTATGGTGATTTTCTAACCTTGTTTATGTGTTGATAGGTTCATATACGAATTGTTACAAGTCCCTATCCTAGGAACCACATAAGTTCACACGGTTGTCATGTATAATTGAATGTCATGTGGCAAGAAACTTACTCGGTTGAAAGGCATATTATAAGTTGTAAGGAAATCTCTCGTGTCACCAAACTTGGAATCCTGTGTCAACTTACGTGATTATCCGTGTCACTAATGTCGATATGGTAAGTAGGGTGATTTTCTAACCTTGTTTATGTGTTGATAGGTTCATATACGAATTGTTACAAGTCCATATCCTAGGAACCACATAAGTTCACACGGTTGTCATGTATAATTGAATGTCATGTGGCAAGAAACTTACTCGGTTGAAAGGCATATTATAAGTTGTAAGGAAATAACCCGTGTCACTAAACTTGGAATCCCGTGTCAACTCACGTGATTATCCGTGTCACTGATGTCAATATGGTGAGTAGGGTGATTTTCTAACCTTGTTTATGTATTGATAGGTTCATATAAGAATTGTTACAAGTGCCAATCATAGAAACCATATAAGTGTACATTTTGTCATGGATAATTGAATGTAATACACATGCATAACACCAACAAATGGAAATGTAATAGACATGCATAATATAGGAGGGACATTGCCCTATATATACCATATCCGATCATACAGGCACCATTCATAACGGTGCAACCACACTCGGCTTTCCAAAAAACGACAACTAACCGAGCGTGGGTGAAACATTGTTTCTAACTACCCTTACATAGGCACCTAACTGCAAAAAATGGGGGCTATCCGCCACATACGGAGTTGTTCCAAGTCCAAAAAACCACATCTGTTTGGGATCACATCAGTATTTGGCAACTACTACAAAAACATCACAAGTTTTGGCAAAAAACAAAGAGAACTAGTTTCGGAGGTCCTAAGCCCTGGTGACCAGACGCACCATAACTCCCATCATCAGCACGAGAATCCACCCCATGAGCATGTTCCAGCGGGTGAGTTGTCGGGTGTGGAGTTGCTCGCTTGCGTGCCCGACCCACTGCTCACAGAGGAAGGAGCCCACCTCGGCCACCCGCTGCGCCAGGTGCTTGTTGCTAGCCTCGCTCCTCACCAACTTGTTGGCGAGGACCATGTTCTCTTCCATTGTGGCCTGCCGCGAGCTCTGGGTAACGTCCAACTCAGTAGTTGTGGCCTCCAGGGTGGACTGGGTAGCCTGCAGCTGAAGAGTGGTTGTCTAGACCTGCGTGTTGGCGGCCTCCAGCTGAGTGCGCTGTGCGGCCAGAACTCCCTTCCGGGAAGCATCCTAGTTCAGCAGCGACTGAACTCGCTGGCGAAGGTTGGTGAGCTCTTCGGCGGCCAAGTTCCATAGCGGGTTGTCCTCAGCCACCTGCTCGGGGTCTCTTCTGTCTAACTGATCATCATCCTCGTCCTCATCTCGACGGTCCCGACGGCTCCGCCCGTAGTCGTAGTCTGTACGCAACCAGAAGTACCTCCGGTCGTCACCACTCTGGTAGCTCCGATCGCTATCGGAGTCTGTGTCAATGTCGTTGTCTGAGTACGGCCACATGATTCCTACCAGTACAAGGGAAAATAAACATGAGATTTTCAAGCCTAACAAGTACATATATATGAAGAAGACGAATGGGAGAGGGAGATGATATGTCACCAAACAAGTAAAGGAGAATGTAATATATAAGCTAAAATAATGTATGCACCTTATATGTTGAGAATGAGAGATTTATGTGCAAGCAAAGTTGGAATTGGTAAATAAAGTGTGAATATGAAACTCATATCAATGAAATTTGTAGAAGATGCCATTTGTAAGATGCATGTGGCCAAGGAGTCCACAATTCTGATAACAAACTCATATCAATGAATTAAAGTTTTCACAAAGTTATATAACAAATGGGAAGAAATCACCCGTGTCACCAAATTTGGAATCCCGTGTCACCAAATTTGGAATCCCGTGTCCCCAATTATATATACTTGACAGACATCCTACTAAGAACCTTCACAGACAAAGAGAAAGGTTGCAACTTTCATAGGCTTAATCATATTTATGCTTTAGATTCACACAGAAAGGATCCAAAATGTTCTATTTCTTTTTCAAGCCTAACAAGTACATATATATGAAGAAGATGAAGGGGAGAGGGAGATGATATGTCAACAAACAACTAAAGAAGAATGTAATATATAAGCTAAATTACTGTAAGCACCTTATAATTTTGATAAGGAGAGAATTATGTGCAAGCAAAGACCAATTACAAAAAAGTGGTTAGAAATCACCCGTGTCACCAAAGTTGTAATCCTGTGTCACCAAGTATATATACTTGACTGGCTGCATTCTCACCCCCAATTCAACAAATTCCACCAAGTAATTGCATATGTGAAGCCTAAACCAATAAACACATATAGGAACTCCAAGCAACTACTCAACATAAGTATGTAATAAGCACATGCAAGATAGGAGACTAATGGATGTTTTAAACAGGGAACTACACAAGGCACAAGCCATAAAACAGTGAGCCATGGACATATTCACCCAAAATCTGCAGCATACACACGCATAAACCGTAGCCCCTAATCGGAAAGCTTTCGATGTCGTCAATTAGTACTCTATGTCGAAAACTCTATGAACAACTCAGATTTCATTCAAAACAAACTTATAATCGATGAAAACCCTAAAATCCAAACAGTTTTTTTCAACACATATGCCAATCGGGGTTGTACTTACTTGGAATTGAAAGCTTTTCGATGAGGATGAGCACCACTGGTGAACCAAACCCGAACGCGTCGCTTCTTCTTCACGAATTTTGTTGTGGCTTGCAAGAGAAGAGTGAAAGTGAAAAGACCGATGGAGTGGTATTTATGAAGAGAGAGGGGCTCCATTGGGGGTGGGGTGGAGGGGGGGGGGGGTGGGGGGGTGGGGAGGGTCACCAAATTTCGAATCCCGTGTCAACTAACATAATAACCCCTTCAACATTAAATATAGGTCAATTTGCACAAATATACATTTCAATTTGGTCACAAGGTTGGTATTTTTGTACGTTGCTATGAAGTACTACCTCCATTCCGAAAAACTTGTCACTTAATATTCACGCACGCTTATTTTAGGAGATAAAACTATATAAAATATCTAGTTTTGTAATTATTTTTTAAAAAAAATTTCGTAGCTATGATTAGCAAGTACAAACTTGTTATGAAAATTTTACGAAAAATTATATTTTATATAGTTTTTTTCATTATAAAAAAGTGTGCGTGAATAGTCAACGACAAGTGTTGCCGAACGACAACTAAGTGTTTCGATTTCTTTATCTTCATTCGGTGGTTATGTGTTGTAGACTTTGTAGCACGGAAACGGAAATGGACACATGACACGGACTATTCACACACGCTTATTTTAAGAGATAAAACTATATAAAATATCTACTTATGTAATTAGTTTTAAAAACAATTTCGTAGCTATTATTAGCAAGTACACACTTGTTACAAAAAATTTATGAAAAATTATATTTTATAGAGTGTTTGTAATTATAAAAAAGTGTTTCGATTTCTTTATCTTCATTCAGTGGTTATGTGTTGTAGACTTTGGTGATTTCATTATGAAAGTGCCAGTGCATGGGTGATTTCATTATGAAAGTGTCACCTCCGGATTGATAAACATGAAACTAAAACCAGTGACATGATAACCCCTTTAACCTGACACGGTAATACAAAGAGGGTGACAGGGGTTATTTACAGAATCCATCCTCAAAAGTACTGCGATGTTCTTTACCACTTACCACTAGAGTGTAACCCGTTGCCAAAAGTAAATGTATCCAAACAACCAAAGGACAAGATTAAAACCAACGTTGTTCACAACAAACGACTATCAGATTATGCGTCCACCGAGCCGACCATTGAAGATAGCAGACGCTAGCATCTGTCTGTACGGCCCAATAAACGTGTCGTCCAGCCCATCGAAGGGGGGATCGGTCTCCATGAGGAGCTCCATGAATTTGATCGTGTAAGGGCCACTGTCACCACTGCAATGACGGAGATTTTGTCAAAACAGAGGCGGAGATATCATCAACTTAAATGAAAGACAGGGGTCGCACCAATCATACCTGAGCTTGTTTTGCGGAACGCACTTGTCGCGGATTATGCGAAACGGGCCTGGCAGCTTCGATGCATACTTCACCTTTAACTCATCGTGTGCATCCATGATGATGGGGAGGAGGTAGGTAACGTGCATCAGCAGGGGTGGGATTTCGGCATCTATCACGCAGTGCACATCGCAGTCATACAACTTCAACTGCCACTCATTCAGATCAAGAGCAACGGCAACCCAATGTCTTCCCCTCAGGTTGAGGGGTAGGAGGATGAGGTCCACGCCTGCCCACGGACGGGCCATGGGCGCCGAGGCCCGCCCGTCGAAGTATGAGAGGAGTATGCCACTCGCCTCATACCCCCCGACGTCTGAGTTGTACTCCTTCCGATCCCTCTCCAGAAAGCTGGAGAAGTAGGAGTCCAACACAATGACTCGACGCCCAATATCGTAACCCCTCTCCACGCTTTGTTTCCGTAGCAGGAAGCATGACTGCTCGAAGTGCTGCGTCAAGTTAACCCCCATGACAACCCACAACATAGTCCAACAGCAACCCAAATGCGTATACAAGGCCAATCATAATAAAATGTGAGAAATACAATATACCTCTGAGTTGATCCAATAGCGGGGAGTCTGGAGGGTGGTAAAAAACTCCTTCGATAGGTCCTTGCCGCAAGCCATTTACTGGTTCTCACCGTCGGCACTGGACCGTACAATGGAGTGGAATCAATGAAAGGGTAACTGTGCCATATAATGAAGACTGAAATGAGACGATGGGTTACCTTGCGAGCCTCCCCTATAGGGCCTCATAGTCGGCCGCAGAAACTAGTCCCATGGCAACGGCTTCACCGGGAATGACGGCGTCCTTCCCTTTAGAGGCCCGCGGTTTCGTAATCTTCCACGCCTTGCTCTCACATTCCTGGTCGACGAACAACTTCTGAATTCAAACAAACATTTCCCATGTCACATAACAAAACGACCCCTGTCGCCTTGCTAACATCCCCATGCCACTATTGAAAACATAACGGATGAATGGCACAGGCCACAAGAAGCGTACCTTAGCAACTTGTCGGGGCTGCTCCACAGCTTCAGTATGAGTCCCCTTTGGTACATCAACATCAACAACCTGCAAAACCGATCTACAACTTAGATGGATTCCAACATGTACAAACTTCTTTTCACTATCCCTTACTCTTTGTTCCTTGCCTCTTCCAATCAATTTTCCATCCCGCATTTCATTGAACTTCTCCTCCAACACTTTTATCTGCACACAAGAAGTTGTTACAATAAATCCACCATCTCCTCCAACAGTTTTATGTCCCATGTCATTAATCTATTTACCGTAGTCACTGAACTTAAGAACAATATGAGAGTGAATAATGCCAAAGACTAAAGTACCCTATCATCCATCTTCTCCAAGGTATCCATAATCTTCTCGAGTGTCTTCACCACGATATCCCTAGTGGCATCCGTCTCCTCGACGTAGTTGGCGATGTTGGCAAGCATCGCCACCCTCGACCCTTCGTTTACCCATGCGCGGAAGCGCTGATTCTGTGGCTGTGTAAATTTTATCCGAGCCATTTGTTTCCTGCAGTTTAAGAGCAACAATAAGTTATCGAGAAATTTTATAGTCAATGTCACTAGCTTTTTAAACCCATGTCACTCAATTTGGAAACCCATGTCACAAATGTCAGAACGTTCCTAAACCAATGACGACATACATTCCACATCAACTCCCCAAATCTGAATTTCAAATTAATGGAACCCCGATTCTTCCCCATTCCCAATCAAACCCCTAATCTACCCCATTCCCTATTTCGACCCCCACCATAGCCATCCTCTTCGGGCTTACTAAACCCTAACCGAGGGTTTTCCAATCCCCAAAACCCGGCTCCTTGTCCTTCATTCGCAACCACCTCCACAATCCCCAAAACCGCGCTCCTTAACGTTCAATCCCTTACCACCATAGTAGGTTGTTCCATACACCCACCCCGAACCCCAGATTCGAAGATAACGGACAACAGAGATAGGGGGCGTACCTTCTGAGTTTCCTGGAGGCGTTCTTCTCTTATCCGACAGTTCCCGGCAGTCTCTTCTTCGACATGTTGTTCCTCGTCGCCGACGTCTCTTCTTCCTCCCCCTTTCGAACGGTTTTGAGTTATGGAAATTTAGAGATGGAGTCCCGATGAATACAGACAGAGAGTGTGTGGTGATATCCGGGACGCATGTCAAATCACCCGAAAATATTCTTTTTTGTTTTGTTTTTCTTTTGAGTTACGGGCAAGGGTCAATTTTTCCAAATTATCCCCCATTGTGCTATTTTTGCAAGTTTGGCAAAAATTTGGTCTATCTTTGACCACTGGTTGACTAAGTTATTATTGTCGAAACTTTGGTTATAAGTTGTCAGGAAATCACTCGTGTCACCGAACTTACAATCCCGTGTCACCTTACATAATAACCTCTTCAACATTGTCATAAAAGTGATTTCAATATGTTCACAAGGGTGAATTCCTAACACCACTACCACAACCACTCAGGAATATAAACATGTTGTCAAATAAGTGCCAATGCATTGGTGAATTCATTATCATAGCGTCAACCATCGAAATGTCTACCATCAAATTGAAAGTTGTGACATGATAACCCCTTCTACTTGACACGGGAATACGAATAGGGTGACAGGGGTTTTTTCTTAAAGCATCCCCAAAAGTACTACGAAATTCTTCACCACTTAACTGTAGTATGGAAACCCTTCCAAAAAGTACAGCAACCTACTTACAGTTTTTCATATGTACAAACAGCCTAATTACACTACCAAATACGTAGCCCGTTCACAAACTAACATAGACGGAGAATGGTCCAACCACTGACCCGATACGGCAAATGCAAAAGAATACCCAGCTGTTGAGGTAAGGCGTTGGACCACCAATGGAGGAACACATCTAAGAACGACGGCGCTTGAAACGGGTAAATTCTCCCCGAGATGGGTATCGACAAGTCTTAGGGCGACCAGGGCGTCGCTTCACGTCCGGGGGGAGACACACCGCGCTGGACATGGCTGGGGGGATTCGCCATTCTGCTCTTAGAGGAACCGGATATAGCACATTCTCGTAACACGCCTTCCACGCTGCGACTTTGTAGAAGTCATTCACGAGAGAGAAGAAATTGCTACCTCGAAACCTTACAGCCGCTATGGCGTGCTAGCAAGGAAACTGGTCAATGTCGAACCGCTTGCATGTGCAGGTCCGGACACACAGGTTCACAACCCAGGTGGCGGACCCTCTGCGGACAGTGTACTCGTGTGCGCTGAGGGCTCTGACATCCATGAATGTTGCCAACGAATAGCTCATTTGCAGCTCACCTTGAACGTAATCGCTGACCGTCGACGCCGATTTGGTGCTTTTTTCCCGTCGCTCGTAAAACCACTTGGATACTGTTTCGATGACAGCATCAATCAGGGCTGTGATAAGTAGGTCGCGGGGCTCCTTGAACACGGAATTCAGACACTCGGAGTTGTTCGTCGTCAATATGTTGTAGCGAATCCCCAAGAAGTATGCCCGGGCCCAGTTCTGGAATCCAGCCTCTTTGAGGTATTGGCCCGCAGCGGGTGACTGAGCGCAGAAATCAGCAAAGTGCTTTTCAAACTCTGCCCTCATGTACGCCTTCGCCACATTTAAGTACAACGTGTGCAGGCCCGTCACCCCCTTGTACTTAACCCTGGCATTCTGAAATAGATGCCATTGGCAGGCCCCTTGCTTGGCAAACACGTAGTGGTCTCTCAAACCTTTGACGATACTAAGATGCCGATCAGAGACAAACATTAAGTCCGGTGTATCCTCGACCACATGTAGCATGTTCTTGAAGAAGAAGCCCCATGACCCGTGATTCTCACCATCGACAATCGCAAACGCGATCGGGAATACACTGTGGTCTGCATCTTGGCCTGTGGCAAATAGAAGCGTGCCCCTGTACTTCCCTTTCAGGAAACTCCCATCAACTGAAATCACCTAGACATGGATATCGACACCTCCTGGTTAGGTGACATGGTTATGTTTGTCAGGTGACGTGAAATATTATAGTACCGACATGGGGTATTACCTTTCGAAGGTAGGGAATTGCCTTGCGCCATACCCCGAAGCTAACAAAGGCGTACTTGAATCTTTGGGATGCGTCCAGCTCTAACTTAGTATATGTTCCGGGGTTAGTCTGCTCCAACATGTGCAGGTATGGAATAATATCTCGGTAGCTGTCTTCGTCGGTCCCATGCTTCACCTCCCTCGCTGTCAGTCGTGCCCTTCGTGCCTTCTAGTAGCTACACGATACTCCATACTCGGACTTCGTCATTTTCTGCACTTGCTCGGGAACGAGGTCCTTTCGAGTCCCGGTGAACCTGCATATAATGGTGTCATGGTGAGTTACGTAATGTGACATGGGGAATAATGTTGTGTGACATAATTAGCTGTTCGCAACTAAATTAACACTTACGTGGTCACGAGGTTGCGTCCAATCATGTTCGACGTAGCATGTCGGCTATGGTTGTGTATCATGCTCAGGTCACATGTATGCTCCTGGACATACTGTCGGATGGACCACATAGTCGTGCGCCGGTGAGTCGACGCCCTTAACATCCACGTGCACTTACTGTCCAAACAACCAACTAAATAGGTTTTGTTACACGACCTCTTCACTACAAACTAGAATCACTTCTACACTGCAATCCACTTCAGGCAAGTCTGCAATTCTACCTTCGAGGCGAACATTTGTCCCTCCGAAATTCCTGTCAGCTTCCGTCATGGTTCCTGGGTCCGAGGCGTTGCTTTGTCCAACATAGCTTCTACGTTCTCCATCGACGGTGGGGATGTACTGGACCTAGGAACCCGATCTTCAAGTTCCCTAATCACCTCCTCCTCAACTTCGTCCCCCTCTGTCGACACCCTCATATCCGGGTCTTCCTCATAATCCTCCCAGTCATAATAATATGAACAATCTTCTTCCCTCTTCACTACGAAATCGAATTCCTCCTTCTCCTCCTCCTCCTCCTCACTACTAATGGCTATGAGATCCACCCCCTTATACTTGTTACCTTCACATTTTTCCGTGTCATCAGGAGAGGAGTCCGTGTCACCCAAGTGGATAACATCTAGACCATCACACCTGTCACCCTCAAGAATATCCATGTCACCAGTTCCAAACCCTATGTCAGTTGCGTGCTCTTGGCTCTTCCCTATCACCCCACCCAATTGGATCATTTCCGGACCTTTACCCTTGTCACCTACACTCTTAAGCTTTTCACCAGTTCCGAACACGTTGTCAGTAGCGTCCTCATGTCTCTTCCCTATCACCTCATCCATTTGGTTCGACTCTGGACATTTACCCTTGTCACCTTCAAAAATACGTCTGTCACCAGTTCCAAAACCCATTTCAGTAACGTAATCCTGCCTCTTCCCTATGACCTCAGCCAAGAGGATCGCCTCCGGACCCTTACCTTTGTCACCCTCACATATATCTTTGTCACCCTTTCCGAACCCCGTTTCCACATTGTTTTTCACCCTTATATCGTTGCTCATCCCTATTGATTGGCTAACCCCTCCTCCACCATATAACCCAACATCTACAACCATAGGGTTTGTTTGTGGCTTACCTTCTGCCTCTAGCTCGTCCACCTTTTGAGAGTTACGAGGCCCACTCAAGCACTCTTCCCCGACGCCGGGTTGTGGTACTTGAAGGCTCTCTTTCACCACTGGACCAATATATATCGCCATGGGCCATGGATGTTCCCCAGACTTCGAGTTGAGAAACTTAAAAGCCTCAAGGTCGTCATCATCACCTATCGTTATTGGAGGACCCGCTTCTTCACCCTTTGGCATGTAAGACAATCGCCAATCTTCACATGAACAATCATGACCGACCTTGACCCTCAACAGTTGAGTCAGAGAGGCGAAGTCGATGCCCTCTTCAATTATCACATTCTTCCGCTCTGTTTCACCATAATACACCCACCCCGCACCATCGAACAACCAACACCCGTTGAAGTTGAGAGTGACACAAACTTTGGCGTTTGCCCTGCAATTGAAAACTCGGATCAGCACCATTGTTAATGGGTATCTACTCTTCACGAAACATGACGAGAAATAGAAGAGAAGCCTACCCATTGCAACTGAGAATTAGGGTTTCTCAGATATCTCTGTGACACGGAAGTTTACAAACACTGACACGAACAAATAAAGAGCCCGACACGTGCTCAGAAACTGGACCTTAATGCGGATGGGTTATTCTCCAATGGTAGCCTTCTTCTCCAGCTCTCTTTTCCACGAGAAGACCGAAAGTGATGGCCTCTCTCCTCCTCTCCTATTAGACTTTAAAAATGGAGGGAAAGCCTTTCCCATCACCTCACCTCCTCTCTCTCCAATTTGGCGCCAAAATCCCCCACCCAATCCGATGTCCCATCTCTCTCTCTCTCTCTCTCTCTCTCTCTCTCTCTCTCTCTCTCTCCCCCTTTGGGACAACCTGCAACCGGCTAAGCAATTTCCCCATCCTATTTGCACTAATACCACATATGATATTTTTGCAAATTTTCTAAAAAAGTGGTATTTTTGCAAACCCACCAAAAAAAAGTGTATATTTGTGCAAATAGCCCAAAAAAAAACTCAAAAGTTTTCACTGGAAGCAATATTCGATGAGGAAGTCTATTGACAAGACGGTTTTCGTCTATTGACAAGATAAATAAAGATATATTACAATGTAATCCTTTTCATTTTAAAAAATAATTACAATTGTGGTCAGGAACCGAAATCCCAAACTCCCAAAAACATGGTCAATCTCGTTGAAATGTGATGAAAAACAGTATTTAGAATTGGTTTTGGATTTTTTTTTTGTTTGGGGGTTTCAATAACTTTTTTGCATTTTCGACGTTGATGCTATAGCTTCGAAGAACTTCACCGAGTATATGTCGTAGCCTTGGCGAACTTCATCGAGTATATGTCATAGCCTCGACGAACTTCACCGAGTATATGCTATAGCTTCGATGAACTTAACCGAGTTTATGCTATTTGCTCAACGAGATTGAGATTATACGTGATATCATCTTTATATTTAATAGATCGGTATAAATTCCACCAAAAAATGCACCAAAATCACCAAGATCTAAAGAGAGGCGGTTGTTGAAGGAGCTTATGGCAATGGTGGTTTGATGAGATGTTGCAAGAGGGTTGTTGAAGGAGCATAGACTAAACAGTTGCATCAACTAAAACAAGGTAAAACGAGTTTTTTTTTTTTTTTTGTATCGGGTAAAAACGTAATTTATTTGTAAAAAAATGAAAAGGAACGAAATATAATTGTTTATAATTCATCTTGACAATAAACAAAATGGTTGTTGCCCGTAGACCTTATGATATTAGATAAGTACTAATTACTAAACAAAGACAGCCAAGTCTTTCTTCTTCATGCCACTGAGTTTGAACAAATTATCCCTAAAATGGAACTAATTTACATCATTCAGGAAAGAGATGAGTCCCTTCGACAACAAGGCTTTATGCCGCAACAGAGCTTCCCATGAACAGAGAGGTGGAGTAACTGATCATTCCAATGCCTGTTAGCCATGCCAGATCTGGAGCTTGATGACCATGCATTATATAACTCGTCCACAAGGTGACCCGTGAATCCATTGTTGCTGAGATCCAGTAATCTCAGATGCTTTGCATTGACAATGGCTTTTAACAGCTCCTGAAAAGCTAGGCTACTTGAAGAATCCAAATGGAATGGCCTCTGATTTGGGCACGGGTCATTGATTCCAGAGACAACAGGTTCTGGCATGATCGCATGGTCATCACTATCAGCAACTTGTAGCTGATTTTCATGCATAGTGTCTAATCCAGGTTGCTCCGGCTGACCACTATCAACTTTCTGGTCATCAAGCTTAAGATATGGTAGTACTAGAGCAGGCAAACTATCTCTAAATGTGCTTTCGCATATTAGTGATTCACATTCTTCTTGCATCACATTTCCCCCGAGATTGAGTTCCTCAACCGAGTCATTCTCTTCAAGGAAATATAGGATTATAAGTCAGAAGGTAACATGTGTATCCAAAAAACATCAAGGATGTAGTTTTAAAATTGTAGAGGTCTAGGACTTCCAACCTGCAAGTGCATTAATTATGCGAACTACTCCTGATAGACTGAGATGACATTTGTCAAGTGTCAAAACTTTGATGCAACATGAACCATTCATCAAAACAGAAGCTAATGCACTTCCTCCCTGCAAACCACACTTGCGGTCAGAATGTAGGGATCAATGATAAAAATGAAACTACATAATCCACATTTGATGAAATGATCAAGTATGTAGAAATTTTAATGAAATTGAGTATGCTGTTGAGGAAGCAATCATTACTTACTAGCCTTACTGGGATAGTATGTTTCAAATTTTGCGTGGGATAATTCCATTAAAGAGAGTTAGTCCTTGCTTCTGGAAGATACTTGAATTACATACAACTATGAGAAACATATCACAGAAACAGGAACCTGCTTCAAATGATTTTTAAGCGTACAAGTAGGGATAGTTGCTTGAAATGATTTTTAAACAGCAGCTTGCTTGCACGTAGGGATAGTTGCTTCAAATGAATGCATGTGCAAGTAGTTGTAGGATTGGTAAATGAAACGGTTTGATATCATAAACGGACACAAACCTCTGGCCCCATCGAATTCCCCCCAAGATTCAGCTCCAGAATACCGGCGATTGATAAAACATAAATTTTCTGTACGTCGAAGTATATAGGCGTTAATCCACAACATGACAAGTCAAGCTTGAGCAGGTCTTGAGTGCCAGAGAACAGAGATTCTGTCAATTGCGATGCTTCATCCTACACGAATCAATAGTCAAAGTGAGGAAACCAATGCCAATGAAGGCTACCTGACAGCTACTGATATGAACAACTCACGCATCCAATGTTTGTAGCCCCAAGAGAAAGGCTTGACAAGCTTGAAGTTCTGAGAAATCGGCAAACACTACTGATGGTAGGTTTGTTGAGCTTCAAGCCACTAAGACTTAGTTCAGAAAACCTGAAGGAAAAATTGAACGTCAACAGTTACTTCCCTCTTTTTAAATCAAAATCTAAAACTGGGACAAATTGAAAAGACTTGGATAATATATTAAACCTTTCCAGAGTAGAAAGTTTAGCCAATAAACTAGCTATAGTATTTCCAGATATTGGGTTATTATACCCTGTCAAAAGCAGTAAGGAAAAAAGATGAGGAAAATTTAAAATTATTTGAACTCATGTACGAATGTAATGAACCTCAATTTGAGTCATTACCTATTGAAAGGTGTGACAGAACTAAGTTTGAATCCAAAGCATCACAAACCTTCTGAATTGTTCTGGTTTTGATGCAACAACGTTCTATATTATATTAAGACTACACAAAGCTGAAAGGCAAATACAAGTTAAACACTTGCATAAAGATAAGAATAAAGATGTAGAGGAAATTTTAAGCAAATTAACCTTAGAACTGCATTATTTCCTATAATCATGTTGTTGAGGTTCATTTTGTTCGTGTCCCAAAATTCATATCATAGAAAGTAAGAGGGACAGACATACCTTTGCAATTTGACAAAATAGTAGACAGGTATGACCCACAGGCATCAGTTAGGCGGTTTCCAGAAATATTTAGCACTTCCAGACGATTAAGTAGAACAGGGCATTCACAAATCTGGAGAGTAGATCATATTAAGATCCAAACCAAAACCAAGATATACTGAAATTTTATTCAGGGTTTGAATATTGCAGAGTGCAAACTTGGGGAGTTATAAAAATATATTTTCTGCTAATTGCCTACTGTTGTCCAAAAAGAACTTATTTATTCAATGCTTAATAAGTCAACTGAGCAGATTTAAAACCTGAAATAAAGAAGTTGGACCAAATAGATTGCAATGCAAATCTAGTGTAAAGCCGCCATACTTCTGGTTAGAGAGTGTCAGTACTTGTTTAAGTTTCTCCATCGCTCCATTACCTGAAGTCAGCAAACAAATGATGCCAAGCAAAATGCTAGATAGTTAACAAGAGCATGATGAAAGCAGAGATACATGCATGGAAAAGTACCAGTCCTCATACCTAGCATATTGTGAGATAGATCTAATGTAGCTATTGTGTTGTCACCCTGCAACGCATCCAATAGAGGAAGCACTGACAAATCCTGAAGTTTACAGTTAGAAACAATGACTTCATCCTCTGAGACCTGAATACGAAAAAGAAAGGGATGATAGACAATAAGAATAAAAAATTATTATAAGATAATTCTTATAACGGATGAACCAAAAGATTCCTTAAAATAGATGCAACTGTTCTTCAAGGAACTCAGTCTTACATCAAAGTTGTACAATTTCTTGAGCAACTTCATATTGGGCGGCTCAGATAATCTATTGCAACATTCAGTGTATGACTTAATAATTCGCTTCTGCACCCATGCTGTGTTAATAAAATTAGATGTAAGTTTGCAATGAAATAACTAATCACATAGAAACACAAGATATCCATGAAAAAATAGCAAAGAACACAGTAAATGGAAAAATATTGTTGTACAGCAGATTACCTTAAAGAATTAAGCTTTAAAAGCTGTAGGCCATTCTTAAAATAAAAACTTTCTTGTTGAAACAATCTAAAATTACAAAGTGCATTTTAAGTACAGTACTTAGCGAGAGATAAAGTATTAAGCTGGTTGATTCCAATCATATCTGTTTATTTGGGAAAACTCCCAACTAATATTTACATCTAATGACTGGATACTTTGTGCTAAAAAGGAAAGAAAGAAACTCGAGGATAGGTTAAGGAGTAGTGAAGCTTTCCCTGGAAAATCAACAAGTATGATTATTATTAGATGAGCCGTAAAGGTACCATCAACGTCAATATATAGCTATATATAAAGACAAAATCTTCTGTCTGGACTGCTATGTTGGCCGAACTTTCAGTATTTTAACAATGTATGAAGTAATTTGCTCAAGAGTTGAGAACAGTTGCCGCTTAAAAAGGATAAGAACATTAAATTTACATTTTTATGTCAAAAATGTACTAAACTTTGCTACAACTAAACATGCTAAATAGCTTGCATGGAGAAAATCTGAGATATGACAATTGCTTGTTGGAGCATAATTAAGACAAGAATGAATGTTAGATATATAAAAATATTAATATAAACAAAAGTCATGCACACTGCATACCACTAATTGATGCTTCAATCAAATCTTTCCTTTCATTGATACTCTTGCTGCTTTTAACAGCTTCAGTAGTTGTGAGATCTCGCCCATCAGCTTTTAGTTGTCCAATGACAGGCAGAAGTCCTAATCAAATATTTTTTATCTGTCAGTTGAATAAATATCTCATCATAATAGATTTTTTTTAAAGAAATGCTTAGGGTTCAGAAGGATCTGACAATGTCTATAATTCTATATAAATAGTACTTGATCATTAACATAGTAAAACAAAATGATCATTAGAGATCTTGATGCTTTCAGTTAAAAAAACACAAATGCCAAGGTCCATCGTGGTTAAAAGTTCAATATATAAAAAGGATTATCTTATAAGGTACATAAGATAAAGTCTGCAAGTTTCATATAGCAAGGATTAATGGCCTAGAGTTCATCAATTGTTAAGAATAGATATATCCATTACGTATATAGTGGAGAATAATCCCATAATTTGCAATCCCGATTCTCACTTTTCTTATAGGTTTATCCATTTTTAGTTTCCTACCATTTGATCTCTTCCCTGCAGGCAGCTGAAGATAGTATAAACATGCCGCTTGAACCTTTAAGGTCTCAATGTTCAGTTCATCGCCAATCATACATGTCTCGGCATCAATTGATACAAAAACATCTTCAACTTTGATTTTTATGCAGCTCTGCACCTAGAAATAAACAGAAGACATCAAATTGAATAACCCGAAAAGAGAAATAAAGAACAGCCAGAATATTAAGCGGAAATAGCATAAAACATGTAGGACAGGTACTAGAAAAGAGCAATAAAGTAGGTTGCATTTAGACTACTTTGACTTAGATCTGCAATGTGATAGAATCAGAGGATCTCCGAAGTCGAAGTGTAAGAATCTCACACTCAACTTAGTTGAAGGATAATTCAATAAAGAGGTTTTGGATTGATTGACAAAGATGATTAAGTAGTAGCCCCCTAATCTATTTATAGGTGACAAAAGCTTAGCCCAAGGCCAAGGAAGATTCTAGAGGGAAATATTCAAGATAGTATAACATAATTCCACAAAAGAGATCCTTTAAGAGAATTGTCTAGAAGTTATTAATAAGCCTACAAAAGAGATATTATTGTGAATTTTCTAGAACTAGTACCAATATGCAAAAGAGATATTTTAGAGGAATATTATAATACTTATGCAGAGGCTTAATTGGCTTTGCATCACAATGAGATTCATGTTCCTCGAGCCAACCCCCTTTTTTAGCTCAACATAGTAATCTCATATTGACAATTTAGGAATGCAGTGCAAGTATTGTTAGATTTTACTTTGGGCCTAATTTTTCTCTTGCTGTATTGTTGGACTAGGACTGTTAGTAAAAGTTCGGCCCACTATTTCGTTTATAAAAGGCCCGAACTTGTAATCTTCTGGAATTCAATTTACACACAATACAGATTTTTCTTCATTCTCTCCAGTTCATCTCTCCCTTCAATCACGAAATCTCGTTCAAATCTCAGGTCGAATTTTGTTTCCAACATGATGATTTGAGCGTTGTTCGGTTCCATCTCCAGCTTTCGTTTGCTGTGATTGACTTCGATTTGCTCTATTTCGATTCCTGCATTTTTTCTTTCCCGCCATGGCTGAAGAAACGAAAACAGATAAAATTGATCCAAACGATCCTTATTTCATTCATCCTAGTGATCATCCTGGCTTGATTTTGGTCACACCTGCTTTCGATGGCAAAGGATTTGGGGAATGGAGGCGTTCAGTTCGAATTGCCTTGTCAGCTAAGAACAAAACCGGATTCATCACTGGGAAGATTGTCAAGCCGAGTTTTGACTCTTCTAAGCTGATTTTGTGGGAAAGATGCAATGATATGGTTATATCATGGATCGTCAATAGTCTTAGCCCTGAGATCAAGCGAAGTGTTATCTATAACACTACTGTTCATGCGATCTGGCGTCAGCTGGAGTCGCGCTTCAGCAAAACCGGAGGAACACAGTTGTATGCTAAGCAGCAGGAATTGAATACCACAGTGCAAGGTACAAGCTCTTTTTCATCATATTTCACTAGAGTTAAATCGATTTGGGATGAGTTAGACAGTATGAAAACTATGACTGGTTGTGCTTGTGGTTGTAAGTGTGGATATGTTGACTGGAGTATCTATGCACGTTAAGACTTAGTCTAATCAGACAAGCTCTAAGGCTCCAGGTTCTGGATCTGGTGTCAATGCAGGCTCTAATCCATCTCAGACTGGGAATTTTAGAAATACTTTTGATTGAGGCAACTTTGAGAAGGGAAGAGGAGATAGAAAACCATTGTTCTGCACCAACTGTAAGAAGACCAATCATACAGTTGATCGGTGCTTCTTCATTATTGGCTTTCATCCTGGTTACAGCACCAACACCAATCCTTCCAGCTCTAATGCTAGTAGAGAGAGGAAGGAGAACACAGATAGGAGATTTGCAGGATCAGTGTCTCAATCTCAGAAGCCAGACTTTTCTAGTGATCAGATAGCTCAACTGCTTGCCTTATTGCAGTCTTCAGGCTCTTCTTCTTCTCATGGAAAGGAGCCCAGTGGTGATGGCTTTGCTGGCTTCTCAGGTATGATGCTCTCAACACAGGTTCTTAATGGTCTTGTTTGGATTATTGACAGTGGAGCTAGTGGTCATATGTGTAGTGACATCAGGCTATTTCTCAGTACTTTTGATCTATCTAAACCCTTCAAGATCACATTGCCTACTGGAGAGATGACACAGATCACTAAGGCAGGCACTATTGAGATCTTGCCAGGACTCACATTGCACAATGTCTTATTTGTTCCAAATTTTGTCTGCAATTTGATATCTGTGGGCAAAATTATCAAGGAACTCAATGCTTTCGTCATATTCACTGCTAGAGGTTGCTATTTGCAGGCTCCTTCTATGAAGAGCCCTATGAAGCTTGGAGAGATGGTTAAAGATTTGTTTGTCTTGGGATGCAGTCCCCCTGCTCAGTTTGCTGCTCATTCAAATAAGGTGTCTTCTGTTGTGGATGCTTCAGTTTGGCACATGAGGTTAGGCCACCTCCCTCCTCACAGGCTTTGCAAGATGCCTAGGGTTGTAACGACTAACACTTCTCTTTCTACTTTAAAGACATGTTCTGTTTGTGCAAGAGCTAGGCAAGCTCGTTTGCCCTTTCCATTGAGTTCTATTAAAACTGTTGATGATTTTGCTTTAATACATGTGGATGTTTGGGGACCATATCGTGTGCCTACATTTGATAATCATAGATACTTTTTGACAATAGTGGATGATTTTACTCGAAATACATGGGTGCAGCTTCTAGCTGATAAGGCAAGTGCCTTTACTGTGATTAAACAATTCATAGCCTTTTCTGAGAGGCAATTTGGGAAGCAGATTCGTGCTATCAGATCTGACAATGCTTTTGAGTTAGGGAGTAGTCATGAACACTCTCAGTTCCTTCTTGACAAGGGCATTGTTCATCATAGATCTTGTGCTGCCACACCACAGCAAAACGGTGTGGTTGAGCGCAAACACAGACACATTTTGGAGGTTGCTAGAAGTCTGTTGTTTGAGTCTAATCTCCCTAAGAAGTTTTGGGGGGATAGCATCTTGACTGCAGTTCACATCATCAACAAACTACCTAGTAAGTTGTTGAGAATGCAGTCTCCTTATGAGTTGCTCTATGGTCTTGCACCTAGCTATGAGTATTTGAGATGCTTTGGGTGTTTGTGCTTTGCATCTACTTTGTCTCAAGGAAGAGACAAGTTTTCTAATAGGGCTTCACCATGTGTTTTACTTGGTTATCCTGGTGGGCAGAAAGGCTTCAAACTGTATAACCTGGAAACTAAGGGAGTATTTGTCTCAAGGGATGTGATTTTCCATGAGAATGTTTTCCCTTATAAGTCTGTCCCTCCAGTTGCTGATGCTGGTATTCCATCATTCACTGTCAATCCTCCTTCTTCTCCTTTAGTTGTTGATGAAGAATTAGTGGAGCTTGCCAATCCTCCTCATACTGAGAGCCCTCAACCTGCTCCACTTCGACGATCTACTAGAGATCATCAACCTCCTGCTTACAGATTATGTGTGTTCAAGTTGCACAGAGTTTGGTGTTTGCTTCCACACCATCACTTCTACCTATGATTTCCCTTCAGCTACATCACCTGTCCCTTCTCTCCCTGATCATGCGCCTCTCACTTTTCAAGAAGCTTGTGAATATGATGTGTGGCAAACTGCCATGACAGATGAGTTCAAGGCATTGGATGCCAACAGAACTTGGGACATTGTCACTTTGCCTAAGGGTAAGCGCACCATTAGCTGCAAATGGGTGTATAAAGTTAAGAGAAAAGCTGATGGGAGTATAGAAAGGTACAAAGCTCGATTAGTTGCCAAAGGGTTTACACAGAAAGAGGGGGTAGATTATACTGAAACTTTCTCACCAGTGGTCAAGATGACCACAATCCGAGCTTTAGTTACAGTGGCCTTGCAGAGGGATTGGGATGTGTTGCAGCTTGATGTTAACAACGCATTCCTACATGGTCATTTGGATGAAGAAGTCTATATGAAGATACCATCAGGTTTGGTTGTTGAAGGTCATAATCAAGCATGTCTTCTTAAGAAATCCTTATACGGGCTCAAGCAAGCATCTAGACAGTGGTATGCTCGCTTGTCCCTTGCTTTGATCAGAAGAGGATATGTTCTGTCCAAAAATGATCCCTCTCTTTTCTCCTTCAAAAGGAAAGGTTTGGCCACTTATATTGTTGTCTATGTGGATGACATTTTGATCACAGGCAATGATCATCATGAGATGCAATCTCTCAAAGCATTTTTGGATTCTGAATTTTGTATTAAGGATCTGGGATCTCTTAGTTTCTTTCTGGGCATTGAATTTGTCAAGGTTCCTGGTGGTTTGTTGCTCAGCCAGCAGCGGTTCATCAATGACATCTTCCTCGATTTCCCTTGCTTTGGTCCACCTGTGGTTTGCCCACCGGAACCTCACCTTCGGTTGTCTCCAGACGATGGTCTTTTGATTGAGGATCCTACTTCTTATCGAAGGCTTATAGGGAAGCTCAACTTCCTTGTACATACACGGCCAGACCTTGCTTTCACAGTCCAATTCTTAAGTCAATTTCTGCATTCTCCTCGTGTTCCTCATATGAATGCTGCATTACATGTTCTTCGATATCACAAAGGGACATCTTCAAAGGGGCTTCTATTGACGAAGAGCTCCAATTTACTTCTCCGAGCTTACTGTGATGCAGACTGGGCAAGTTACCCCTATTCTCGTCGATCTGTCAGTGTTACCTGGTGTTTTTGGGGCCTTGTTTACTCTCATGGAAGTCTAAGAAGCAACAAGTTGTATCTCTTTCTTCTGCTGAAGCAGAATATCGATCTATTCGTAGAGTTTGCACTGAGTTGGCCTGGATTACTCGGCTTCTCCATGAGTTTGATGTCCCCGACATTGTTCCAGTGCCCATCAAATGTGACAATCAAGCCGCTATTTACATTGCTCGAAACCCAGTGTTTCATGAGCGTACCAAACACATAGAATTGGACTGCCATTATGCTCGCGAGAAGGTCCTTGAGGGTCTGGTTACACTTGATCATGTTCCCTCTCACTCCCAGCTTGCTGATTTCCTCACAAAGAACATCCCCGGTGCTCATCTTCGGCCATTACTGCGCAAGATTGGAGTCGTTTCTTCGTCGTCTCCATCTTGAGAGGGGGTGTTAGATTTTACTTTGGGCCTAATTTTTCTCTTGCTGTATTGTTGGACGAGGACTGTTAGTAAAAGTCCGGCCCACTATTTCGTTTATAAAAGGCCCGAACTTGTAATCTTCTGGAATTCAATTTACACACAATACAGATTTTTCTTCATTCTCTCAAGTTCATCTCTCTCCCTTCAATCACGAAATCTCGTTCAAATCTCAGGTCGAATTTTGTTTCCAACAAGTATATGCAGGATAAAGTTGCTAAATATCATATGCAACTAGTTCAATACTCGTGTGTAACACACATAATTTATTAAATATTTTGCACGAAGATATATACTATCATTATATATAAATTTATGTTTTGATATTGTAATACTATAAAAAAAAATCATATGATAAATTATTATAAACACAACATATATTATCAATCAATATAAAATATTTTTTTTGGCAAGATATATAATATATAATATATATATATATATATATATATATATATATATATATATATATATATATATATGAATGTGTCTGTACGTGCAAATAAACGATATGGTAATTATTTTTTTATAAATAGCTAGTTATTTTTAGCTTTTTTTTTATTGTGATAAATAAAAAGCTTTTATACAGTATATTAAAAAGACAAATACCTAATAAAATTAAATGATGGCTTTAACTTATATATTTCATGAAATTATATATATATATATATATATATATATATATATATATATATATATATATATATATATATATATATATATATATATATATATTTTATATTTCATGAAATTATAATAATACATAATTTAATGTATAATTTTTTTCCATACAAATATTTTATATTAAAATTTATTTAAATATTATAATTTATTATTAAAAAAATATGTATGGGATAATGGGGTAGATAGTGGGTAGTTATATAAAATAAAGGAAACAACAACAAAATTAAATTAAAGTAGATTGTCTATTTTACTCTCACCATACATTTGCTCTTATGACGCCACATGTTGCAATTTTTTGTGAAGACATTGCTTCACATTTTAAAAGTATTAGGGGTGGATTTAAGACCTCGTGAGCAGATTTAGTGACAAAGACCCTAATCAAGGTTCCTCCCCCTGGACCCTACAGAAATCCTTTTACTTTCTTCGTCAAGAATCTTGATGCTAATAAAAAAAGCTTAGCTTAGAACTGCTCTCAGAAAATAAGATATAACCATAATTGTCCATAATAAAATTTCAAATTTTAACCACATTAGTGCTCGAAGATTTAACCTTTGTGATGTCTTGAAAAGCTTCTTTGGAACCGTTTGATTTACAGGAACAGACACTCTCTTCAAGAAGCACAGGAGTGCAGAAACTACTATCATGTTTGGAAGGAAATACCAAGACATCCTGCCAGAGGAAAATGTAAAACTTTGTTAATGTAATGAAAAAGATGGTGGATGATAGGAAGAAGCATATTTGGCGTATCGGAATACCTGATATTGACAGGCCAAACCTGTATCGTCTTTAGCTTTATCTGCAATTAGCATGAAAAAATAACTCAAAAATCAAAAGTTGAGCAGAATCAAAGTGAATTGAAGCTGAGTTAAGTCGTGTATTTACTTTCATTTGAAGTAGCAACAACCTCAATTAGATCAGAATTTTTCCTTCTTCTGCAATTAACGTCATTGCAAAATTCATCTTCATCATCAGATAGTACTATTCGAGTACGCTTATGACCAGCAGATGTTTGGGGATTGCTTAATGATTTAGAGGAGCATCTGGGGGAAGATTCAGACACCCTGGATACTTTCCCAACGCTTTCTACAGAATCAGCGTTCTGTTTTGCAACTTTACTATTAGATCGGAGAAATGAAATCAAAGGCTCATCTTCTAATTCCTCTGTGTCAGAATCAGGTTTTAAAGTATGGCGATCTCTGGTTCTCTCTGGTGATACAGACACATCAGTCCTGTGACCAGAGATGCAGTAACTATCCTCGGTTTCTGTTTCAGAGCAACAATCTTGGTATACGTTTTGTATTCCAAGCTCGCCGTCATTCAGTTGCTTTAAGTTGTCAATTTCTAGCTGCAATCTCCTGGAAAATCATTTGGCTTTAACAACTAGGCTCGTCTAAATGAATCCTAACAAATTCACAGGAAGTTAACTCTGCAGCATTCTAATATTATGTCCATCACTCTGTAAATATTATACTTCAGTCTTGGTTTATGTGTTCTTTTTGGAAGTTAAAATATTAAGCTTTCAAATTCAGGTGGAGTTGGTAGCTGGTGATATTACATATATGCCAGTTACAAGCATGGCATGCATGCATCTTGTTTTTAAAAGCAAGAAGGGTGTACCATTTATTTTAACCATTCCAGGATAGTTCAACCGGAAAGAACTTCCAGGTAGTACCCAAAGGTCCCCGGTTTGAACCCCGGATGGCCGCTCTTTATTTACCAAATTCAAGGAGTACCATATATTTTATTATATAAAGCTCATAGGTCAGGGAGAAGGCATCTCTACTGGTTCAAGGAATTAAGCATTTTTGGGAAAGAGAAACATAGAAATTCTGACGACATTACTTCTTTGTACAGTCCATTTCAAAATTAAAATTAGCTGCGAGTAAGGAGGGGGGTGGCAAGCGCAAAAATGGCAGAAAGCAACATCCTCAGGCAACAAGCATAAATCAAAAGCCCAAATATAGTAAAGTTATACATAGGAAAATCATACCTTCCTTCCTCAACATTACCAAATCTAATTGTGTGGCTGTAATGCATATTCTCTAACGCAGAAAGCTGTACAGAAGGCAGGCTTGCCTGAACTGCAATCCTGCATTATCATAAACATTCAAGCAGAAGGATGCTATTGTATGTATGAATCATAGGAGAGAGTAATCTGATAAGATACTACATGAAAATGCTCAGATGTTGAAAATGAAATCATAGTCGAAAGTTACTGAGCCAATCATAAGGATGTAAGCAGGGAAAGAAACCAACTTCACCAAAAAAATAAACTGAATAATACCTAGAAGACCTATGCCAATACAACTCAAAATATTAACACTATTATGACGTAAATATGCTATATCAAAAGGAAAACAAAGTCCTCTGTATATCATGAATGACAAAAAGGGAAAACAAATTCAGAAATTTCATCGAAAAGCAACCATGCAAAACCAACAAACTGCTGCTCGATTTTAATAAAAGATTTACAAAATCAAACTTCACCATGCCCACAGTATTATACTAATAGCTTCAAGATTCCACAAATAAGATTTGAAACTCCATTTGAAAATAGTAAAAGAACTTTGATAGCACTAAAAAGATAAGTTCCTTGAAAACACATCTCTGCTCCAGCAAACCATGTCCATAATAACCATAAGAAGATGTAATGCACCTGTAGCCTTCTTCAAATGCTTTTAAAGCACCCATCCAATCCCCATCTGAGTCCAAAACACCACCAATATTAATTTTAGCCAGTGATTGTCCCTAGTATCAACTATTGGCAATGCATAAGACTAAATCAGTTCCAAAATCAGATAAGATAACAACACTGTATAATAATTCAAGTACTAAATCAAAATCAATAACATTTGATAAATCAGTAAATATTAATAACGATTGAACAAACATATATAAAGAAGCATGATACAAGTAATGGAGCTAGAATGAAGCTTGTACTGTTAGTCAAAACGTTGTTGAAATAGCTAAAGGACAGTGCATGACGAAGAATACCTCTAGATTTCCAATCAACTCGTAAGTCTCCAAACTTTTTGTGCTCCATTTCAAAGCTTTATCAAATTTCCTAAGCTTCTGGTATGACTCTCCAATCACCAAGTAAGAGTCACTTAGCTTCTCTTTGTCATAAAGTTCACTAGCAATTCTCTTCTTCATTTTGGCAAATTCAAGGTGCTGAACATAATCAATACAAGATAAAAAAAAATAAGACGAAAAAAAAGGCAAATATGGCTTCGACATATTCCATCCAGTTATAGGCATACTGGACACCATGCATACAAAATATGGAGTGTCCATTTAACGATTACGCTCCAGAATATTATCAAGAGAATGGACTAAATAATAGAAAATGTTAATCCTTCTAAATTACCACAAAAGTTGAATAGCCTACAATCAATTGTTTTACAATCATCACAGAATGCAATTTAGTAGCTCCACTAGGCAGTGTAAATAAAATTGTAGCCTATTGGTAAGGATGTCATTTTGAATTGAAAGTGTTATTAGCTACATATCTACATGCGAAATCACCAGCCAAAATCTGAAGCAGTATTGCATAACCCATTTCAATACTTCTATAAATATACAGACGCAGATTGAACACAAAAGAATACAAAAAATATGCTTACTCTTGACCAGGCACAAATCATGCTTGCTTTATCAATCAGGAGGTCAATGGATGACATCTGCTGGTGTAAACATTTTCTCTCATTAGAGGTGCCCCTAGCATCATTTATTTTCCTTTTCAACATTTTGAGGTTCTGCTCTTCCTTCTTCATTTCCTGCATCACCTCAATGGCTTGATTTATGATACGAATATTTTCATATATTTGATTTGTCAAAGCATTCTCATCTTCCATGGTTTTGGCAAGATCAAGCGCTTTTTGATAGCTATCCAAAGCCTCTTCATACTTTTGAATCCGGTAATATAATTCTCCAAAGTTAATAGAGCCTTTTGCTCCCCCTTGCAGATGGCCTTTTTGTTTACAAATCAAAATATCCTTATTGATGTGTTCTTGAGCCTTGTCCCACATTCTGAGCTCTGTGTAAACACTTCCCAGGTTGTGATGAAGCCTGCTTCGCGTATCATCATCATCCTTGACCTCTTCTTCATCGCAGATCTGCAATCCTTTAGTGAGGACTTTCTCTGCTTCCTCCAAGTTGTCAAGGTCCATTTCCAGCATCCCAGTGTTATTATGAGCATCAATATATTCCTTCAGAAAAGATTTGTTAGATGGAGGGTTTTCCTTCAGTGTTTTAGCATATCCCATAGAAGAATTGAAATATTTTTTAGCATTGTGGATAGCAGAATGTTCACTGTCAGATTTCATGAACATTTCATGGTAAGTACGTCCAAGTTGGGTGCTTGCTCTTTGCTGCTCAACAAGGTCATTTGCTTCTTTGGCTAGCCTTAAATGCTCTTTCTGTACATAAAGGAGAAGTATTTCAGGTGAAACATCCAGATGTTAAAGAAGAACACATCATTTCGGCTTGCTTTAGAAAACAAGCAACATAATTATATGTATGTAGAGCACATAGATAAGAGAGATCCATTTGTGAGGGGGGTGGATAAATATTGTTTTTCATAGTGAGCAAAATAATGGATTTACAAATTGAACTAAGAAACAGATCAAAATCACAATGTGTTGCATAATCCTACTCGAAAATCCACTCACTCTCTCCTCTCACTCTCTAAACCAAGGAATAGGATTTAGAATTCCTAACGCTCTAGAAGGAGATGTTTCACAACCCGGACCCAATTAGGGTTTCCAAGTTTGAATTCCAATTCCAACTCACAAAATTCAATTACACAATTCATCCTAAGAATTCAATTCTACAGCAGTCGCAGAACAATTGGCTTACATATTGGGCAAATATACAGCACTAACTCAGAAGAAGCTTCAGCAAAGTATTCCCCATGAAATTGTAAGTTGATCAAAGTAAAAAGGGGGGAAAACTGGTCTTCGATGAGAAATTAGCATGTATGTTATCCATTAACAACGACATAAGATTTCAGTTCCCATTTAAAGTGCTACAATAAGCCACACAGCACTGATTGTACCTAGCAAGGAAAGTAAAATCCCACACAACAAGCCACGGAGTAAATGAGGCAAATAGAGCAGGAGCAAGGAGATGAAATTCCGAATTCGGAAAACCTGATAGTGGAGGGCGTTCTCGAAATCCTGGAGACGGAGATAAATCTCACCAATGGACTGACAAGAGGGGAGTAGATCCTTATCAGAGAGCGAATCCGAAGAAATCGTGAAATCGATCCTCAGCCACTTGAGAGCCTCCACGTACTCCCCCCGATTCTTCAAGATGTCTCCGATGACGTTCGCCCACCGCGCTTCCTCAAGTCGATTGCCGATCTCCTTGGCGCTCCGGTAGGCGCGCTTTGCAGCGCTGAACCGCGCGTCCTCCCTCGCCATTACAGGAGATAGAAGCTGACGAACCAAACGGATGGATTTAAGGTTTGAGAGTAGGGTTGGAGGGATTTGGGATGAGAAATCTGGGGAAGCAATCTCCCACCTCCGGACTAGGCGCACTTTTGTTATTCGCCACAATTTCGAGGCCAAAACAGTCGGTGCATTATTTTCCCGCCAAAATGCTCGAGGAGTAAAGTAGTAGGCACTAGGCAGTAGCTGCTCTGCAATTGTGGTTAAAAAATTTCCTGCCTTTTTTAACAACTAAAATACTGTACCACGGCTTCATTTTTTTGCCACCTATTTTTAGTTTATTTATTTTAATAATTATTTTGCTATCTATGGTAATGATATTATTTGTGTACTATTATATACACATATATATACCCTCATTTGGATTTCTTGCCTTACAAAATTGTCTTTCTTCTGCCAAATCAAACCACAATCGTGATTTTATTTCCCTATCAAATCATATGTTCCTAATATACTTACCTTGCAAAATTGGCTTTCTTTTGATAAATCAAAAGCACAACCGTCATTTTTTTCTCATTTTGATTTGCCTAACCAATCATATATATTATTTATGATTTTTTTTTTTTGTACCTTGTTAATTTGTTATCACACAATCACATTTATAACTTATATTCCATTGCTTTTTTTCTAGAATAATTAATTATATTGTTCATTTTTTTCAAGATCGTTTGCAATTAATTTATTCATCATTTTGAAATCATTTCTATTTGTACATATTCTTTTTTTTTTGACCCATTATTTGTATATATTCCGAAGTAGGTAACTTTTAAAATCAATTGTACATACTTAGATCATCCTAAGTAAAAGACTTTTTTTATGTATAAAACCCAATATTTAATTTTGTTTATCATTTTTATTTATCGCACATAATTAAGTTAGTGAGTTTCTTAATTTTTTATGCATTCAATATTAAAAAAACGCTACTCCTTATAGTTTTATTATAAAAAAAAGCACTATACATATAAATTACATAGAAAGAAAATGATCATACGTGCTATATTTATATACTTATTTATGTTACAACTTTATTTAATATGCGCATAAAAAAGATGAGATTCGCATCCCGTGTCCCCCCTCACAAAAACCTATTTTAAAATAAAATTAAAATAAATTAAAATTAAAGAATAATATACTTTTACATTTTAATCTTGATATTATTAAATTAAATTAAAGCTTCGTCAAATGATTTTTTTTAATAAGGTGATTTGAGATCCTGAGTTTGGTGCAGTAGATAATTTGTTACATTATATTGTTACTAAGTATACAACATGCTTGGACTACTTTGGTATGTAGTACTTGGGGGATTCACAATTATTTTCTCTTCAAAGGGGTGAATCATAATTCATAATGAGTGATCCATGATGCTTATGAGCTAAGTCAGAAATTCAATCAACTAAATAAAGTCCCGCATCATACACCATTGTTGAATATTGAGAGCAAATGTTGTCATATGGTGCACACCACATATTGTTGAATATCCGGGGATAGAGGGGTAGTCAAATAGGGCAAACTCATGAAAGGATGTGATGTACGTCTCAATTAATTAACATAAAGGATGTTCAACTTCCTCAATTGTTGCTTACCAAAAAAAAATTAAACATAAAAGATGATACAATTGTGAGCATGTGAGCAATGATAGAGTTAGGAATTGCTTTATAAGGGAGGCTCAATTTTTTTTAAAATAATTCTTCTTTATATCCATATATGAGAAGGAAGGTTAGAAAAAAAATATTTTTAAAAAATCATTAAATTTATTATTTTAACCGTCATTTTTAATTGAAAAACTAAAAGAAGCAAAAATTTAGCCAGAGGAATTGGAACTCATGACTTTATGATTTAATACTCCGTCTGTACCAACTAAGATAAATAAACTTTATAATTTATTATAATTTTTTGTAGGGTGTTTTTGCTAACTAGCTTATTTTGAACCTTTTATTAGGTGATTAGCACCCAAACTAATTTAATTAGGTAAGCTAGCACCCTTCCCAAATGGTCAATGGTCAACTGTTTGACCATTGACCGTTGACCGGTCAACGTTGACCAACTCATTCAGATTTGTTTTTTTTATCCCACTTTTTAATTACATTTTATTTTCGTTTTAATGCCACTTTTATAGTGAAATTGTTGATGACACTTTTTAAATGCCACTTTTTTCAAACTTTGATGACATTTTTTGTTTAATGTGATGTCACGTTGCCCATTGATGCTTTTTTTTTTACTGTTGACTATTGATGGCATTTTTTTATGTCAAATGTTTGATGATATTTTTTTTACGGTGATGCCATATTTTTTCAAAGTAGTGATGTCACGTTGACCATTGATGATATTTTTACCGTGATGACATTTTTTGTTCACGTTGACTATTGATGTCATTTTTTTCAAAGTAGTGTTTTGATGACATTTTTTTCTTTAATGTGATGCGACTTTTTCAAAGTAGTGTTTTGATGCAATTTTTTCTTTAATGTGATGCGACTTTTTCAAAGTAGTGTTTTGATGCAATTTTTTCTAATGTAATTATTTGATGCCATTTTTTTAATTTAATACATTGTATATCGATATATTTTCATCGATTCTACTTTTATTCACTGATGACACATTATGATTACACTTCATTGATGTAATCACTTGTGGTGACATGTTTATTACATTTTTATATAAATGTAAAGAGCATAAAATGTATTAAACTTGAGTGATGACATCTTTTATTGATGACATTTGTGATTACACTTCATTTATCTCACTTATTTATGATGACATTTTTATTACATTTTAATAAAACTGGTGAAATAGGAGCATAAAATGTGATTTGTGATTACACTTCATTTATCTCACTTATTTATGATGACTATTATTCATTAATGACATTAGTTATTACACTTCATTTGATGCCATTTTTTTTAATCAAATCGTTTGATGCCACTTTTTTTTTATTTAATCAATTGTATATCGATATATTTTCATCGATTCTACTGTTATTCATTGATAACACGTTTGTGATTACACTTCATTGATGTCATTTGTTATTACACTTTATTGATCTCAATCATTTGCGATATGACATTGTTTGATAATGACATTTTTATTGATAACATTTTTTGTTTACAAGTCCTTGGTGACATCTTTTTATTAATGACAATTTTATTGGTTACTTTTATTCATTGATGACACATTTGTAAGTACAATTTTTGTAAGTTCAAAAGGTGATATTCTACCAAAATTTCTCTTTAAAAAACGGACTTGTTATCCGTACGACGCCATCTCGCCAAGCGCACGGTGCTAACCTCGACTGCCAGTGTCGGTGGACACAATGCCGACTCCGTCTTCAGGTGTCGGTGAACATGACCCAACTCTGATGATGCCCACGTACTGCAAACTTGGAGCTAGGGCTGTTACTTGAGCCGAGTAGCTTGAGCTCGGCTCGGGCTCGGCTCGAAAAAAGCTCGACTCGGGCTTGCTCGAATTAAATATGAGCCAAGCTTGAGCGGAATTCTGAGCTCGAGCTCGGCTCGAGTAGCTCGTATAGCTCATTTTATGGGTGAAATTACAGTTCTCCCCTATGTTTTATTTAGCCCCATGTAAATAAGTTTTATTTAACCCCTTGTAAATAGGGCGTATATCTCGTTTCGTAGGTAAAATTACAGTTATGTCCCTATGTTTTATTTAACCTCTTCTTCTAAAGAGTCTGTCAGCCGTTTTGCCTTTTGGACTCCATTCACTTTGAATCACATATCTACATTTTGTGAGTAGCTCGAGCTCGACTCGGCTCGGCTCGAGAAAATGAGGCTCGAGCTTGAGCTCGGCTCGTTTGTAAAGGAGCCGAGCTTGAACACCCACTACTCGAGCTCGTTAGCTCGTATATCAACCCTACTTGAAGCTAAATTGTATTACCGTATATAGATTGGGCTTGTGGCCCAGTTGTGTTGGATAGGCCCATATTTTGGGAGTCCATATAAAATACATGTAAAACCGGATTGTGATTCAACAACAATAATTAGACATTTTCTTCTTTCCTCGATCTTGTTCCTCTTCCTCTGTTGCGTAACAGGTTAATTCAGTCTTCATCAAATTCTCAAGAAGCTAAATTAATTTTGGCTCCTTGAACTCCTTTAAAATCTCCGTAGGGGTTAGAAAAACTCAATTGATGAGATTGTTTTGAAAATGCATACAACAATTCCCAATTGATGAAGAAGATAAATAAGCTAAGTGAAACACACATGCTGCGAAATGCCTTGAGCAGCACAATCGATCACTCAAATTGCCTCAACTCAATGCCTCCAATGATCTCGACTGCTGGTGTCAGTGGACAAAATGCCCACTCCACCTACAAGTATCGGTGAAATGGTTGCCGCCAACAGAGGTCGGCATCGGGTCCGTGCGAATTGCGATAATATTACCATCTATATACATCACCCTTAAAAAATGACATGAACTACTCCCAATTTGATTTTTTTCCATCATCCTCGCCCAAATGGGACAAAGGAGATTTTTTCTCATCATCCTTTGGATTTGTAAAATCCCAATTTGATTTTTTTCCATCATCCTCTCCCAAATGGGACAAAGGAGAGGAGTATTACTCCCGCACCGCAGTGGCCGGGAGAGGTTGGAAACTCCGGCCAGCCACCGACGCAGCGGAGCACCCATAGCCCGACGGAGCCAGCGGCAACAACATAGCCAGGCGAGGCCAGCACGGACCAGAAGCCTTCGGCAGGGGCGCAACAGCCACAACCCGCTGAAGAAAAACTAACCCACACCGGCAGAGGGAGGCGAGAAGGTGCCAACGACGGACGACAACGCCGAGCGTAATCGGAGGAGAAAGACGCCGGAAAGCTCCTCAAACCCGACAACACAGCCCCAACCCAAAGGCCGTCGAACGAAATCGAACACAAAGAAGACCCCAATATTGCACCACAACGCAAGAAGTGCAATTTTTGAAAAATTGAGACATGATAACCACCGAGATTGCCGACAATGGAGGTTTCCACATAGAATCACCGAGATTGCCCGATTACAAGGATTTGTGAGGAGGGTGATGATGAACAGGTGGGCAATTAGGGATTTCGGGAGGCGGGTATTCGAAGGAAAGAGGGGCGCGTGTTGCCTGGTCCACCTAAACTCAATTACCTAATTAATTTTGAAGATGTGCTAGGAAGGCCAATAAATTTTTTAGAGGTGCTAAAGACTTAATCAAAAGTTCAAAAGGTGATATTCTAACAAAATTTCTCTTTTTTGTATTACAGAGTATTACTTTAGTTCTAAAATTAATAAAAAAAAATATATTATGAAAACACATGCAATTTTTTCCTTCCCAACTAGAGGGGGTTTAAGCCACCCCATACCCAGAGTCGGCAAGCTTGTCTCGACGCCAGCTAATGGAGATGTCATGTGCAACCTGGAAATGTTGAGATTCATGTGCATGCAGCTTGTATGCCGACAACTGAACTCGACATCGGCATTAAGTTGGAGGAGCCAAAGTCCATGTGGTACCTGCAAATTATGTTCAGATTAATGCTGCAGCTTGTTTTCCGACTTCTGAACTCGGCATCGGCGTTAAGGTTCATGTTCGGATTATGGTGCAACCTGGAAATTATGTTAATCCAACCCACCGACACCGGACCCCGAGCTCGATACCGTGCGGATGGCGATATCAGGCCGTTTGAATAGCACAACCGATAAAATATCTTACTATGTAAAAGCTGAAGTTGAAAATTATTGTTCATCAAGTATGATGACTAATATACCCTTCCTTTCTTTCCTATTTGCTTATTTGCTCACTCAATTTAGGGGTTAGTTGGTATTTTCCTTGTCTATTGGTTAACCTATGAATCCTCTACCAATTTTCACTGTAGTCTCTTCCTCTTCGGGTGTGTTTGGATTCCAAAATGCATTAATTATAATGCATTTTTTTTATCTCGGTTTATGTGCATGTTTGGTTGCATAATTAAAAAAGTCGCAAAATTGAGGTAAAATATGTGATGTAATCAAACATGCACATAAACCGAGGTAAAAATAATACATTATAATTAATGCATTTTGGATTCCAAAGACACCCTTTCTCTCCTGCTTTCGGTTCAGGGCCTCTTCGTTGTGCTCCTTGAGTGGCATTGTGTCAGCGGGGAACAACATTCGCCGGTGAGATCCAGACCACCATCGACTCCGACCTCACCAAGGCCAATAAGGACATCCTCCCCCGACGCCTTCTTCCCCACCTGCTCCCAAAAGCTCCTCCCTGAATTCGTCGATAATTCCACCGATCTCAAGGCAAAGAGCGTGGCCGTCATCGCCTGCCTCTTCTTGAAAGATGCCTTCGTAATGAAGGTCTGGCAGGAGGATTTGATGATCGATGAAGAGGATTTGCTCCTTAACTATAGGAAATTGGAGTTTATGAAGGTGATTGGGGTCAAGCTCGACCTCAGCAACAGAAGGGCTTTTGAAGAGCGGTGTTCTGGATCAATTTGCTGTCAATCGTAGATGTTGAAAGCTTCTACAGGTTTGTTTTCCTCGTTTTCCCAACAGTTTGCCCTTAATTTGATCCGATTTTGATGATTTAGTTTCCAAGAAAATTCAATTAGGGCTGATTTTGATAATTTGTAATTTGGGAATTCTGGTTTTGGGCAATTGAAAGAGAGGGCAACAGGATTGAAGGAACGCATTGCTCCTTCCTTTATCAGATTCATCTTTAATTGAAATTTGACACTTATTTTGTCTGATTTGGGTTTCAATTTCTGTGCTTGGATTCACTCCCTTACTAATTGATAGATGAGGGAGAAAGTAGGATTCTGCTATAAATAGAAAAACTTAACTCTAGCAAAAACTAAAACAATGGTAGCAACTCTAGCACTCATTGTTTTTGCACCTTCTAACGTTTCAAGTTGAGAATTCTTGTTAGTAGCAATGATGTACTCTGAAATGAAATCTCAGTTCTGTATGCATTATTTTTGTTTACAAGATCTATAAGTGTCAAATTTTATACCTTAATCAGGAATCGAATTATCTATAGAGGACATTGAGAAAACAATCAATGAGTTTTTCTAAGAGAACAAGGCTGTCATTCTTGAGTAATGGTATCGGACAACGGGTCAGTTGTCTTTATTGTCTTCTTTTGTTATAGATTTATATTCATTTCATGTTCTTGGTTAATGCATATGTATGCTTGCTTTTGTGCATATATTGCTTTCCATTTTCAATGATTTTTAATGGAATTTTACTTTGAATTTAAATGTTTCTGATTTAGTTTTTCTTAGATAAGAAGATGTAGTTTCTTCTATTTTGTGTATATTTATGATTTATGTTTGGGTGGTATACATTGCACTTCCAGGCTAATGAATAACCTTGTTGTGACCTTTAATATGAGATTCATATGGACTCTTTAGGGTAACCTTTTTGAATGATTTATAATTGATTTTTTTTTCCGCATATGCTTGTCTTGATTAAGATTTTGATGATCTCAATGCCTTGCTCTCGATTTTGAAAAATATGGACCTATGTATACAATACAGCACAAGGTAACAACTGTTAATCAAATATAACACTTTGACACACTCACAGCACAAGGCAACTATGTCAAATGTGTTTTTGTTGCTTCTGGCATCCCTCCTTTTTTTTAATCGGCGAAGCAAATCCATCATTGCATTGGGTTGATGATGCGGGACCATCTTCTACACCTCCGGACACTCCAATCATCTTAGAAGATGGACCTATGACTCGGGCTCGAGCTAAGAAGCTCCAGAGAGACGCATTCATGTTTGTGATTCATGCCTTGTTCTCGAGCACGGTTCAACTCCCCGAGCCTACATTGAAGACATACATGTGCATTGGCATCCAAATTGCCGATCCACCCTAGGCACATGTATAGCCGATTTTTAGCAAGTATTGGAACCTTGTTATATTTCCTATTTTAGTAACTTTCCTACTTAAGTTATTTTAGGAAACTTTTAGGGTTATTTTAATAATTTCTATAAGTCCATTAATTTTATTATTTTTGTTCATCAACCTCGCGAGAGCTTGGTGATCCTGGTAATCACAAGTCCCCTCCTTGTGCCTCCAAGTTGTCCGCTTGGTTGTGTAAGGTTGTGGAGGCGGGCTTTATAGTCATTGATATTTGGTTCCTACCCTGTAAGGAGGTCTGGGGTCTTTATCTCATTCTATCTTAGTTCCAATCACCAATCTATCGGTCTAATTACTGATTTGTGGAGCCAAGTTCTTTAATTTTCGAGTCTTGCATTCTTGTTCTTTTTCCTTGGTCGATATCGAGTCCAATTGAGTCAAGTCGTGTTCTGGTTCTTGCTGCGTCGTTTATTGTTCTTGTGTCTTTGCTTCCGTTCTTGAGTTTATTTATTGATTGTCGAAGATCGGGCCATCCTACGGCTAACCCCGTATCAAATTGGCATCAGAGCTTTGGTTTCCGACATCAAAGTTGTGTCTTTTGTTTCCCTAAACACAAAACCTACAAAAATAGAGTCTTTATTTGTTTTGGTCTTTTACTTCTTGAATTCTTGAATTGATTACTACTAACCTTGCTTGTTTGTGATTGTTGTGGTTGCCTTATCCCCAAACACATACTAGCTGAGACCAGTAGCAGCCATTGGAGTCGATTCTTTCACTTGTGCAGGCCGACATTACTTGCTCAAGAGGACACCTATCAAGAGTAACTCTAATCCTAGTGTTCTATCTTTTGTTCCATCTTTTATCTAATTTGGGATTAATAATTTCTGAAATTCCAAATAGGAAATTATATCTATCCTAGATCATAAGGAGCATAGATAGAAATACTTACCAAAGATAGCCAAACCTCAACTATATATATTTCATTAGGGCTACATATTTTTATTTTATTTCACCTTTGCATATTATTTTCGAGTCCTTCACATTGTTTAAGTCTTCTTGCATTAGTTAAAAAAAAACAAAAGAAAACAGTCTGAAAAAGTCCAAAAAAAAAGTGACATTCAAGCTTTGACCTAGGAGGATAAAATTCACTAGGGGCAAAAGTATCTTAAAAAAAAAGGGGATTGTCGAGATCTAGTGCAAAAAACTTCAAGGACCAATTTTGGTGAAATTCCATAACCCTAGTCGAAAATCTCAAACACATACCTCCTAAAACACAAATTTGTTTTTAATCCCTACCTTGCAACTACAATATCCTTACTAAGGGTTGAATCAAAAAGAGGTAAAAGTTCCAAGTTTTTCTTTTCTTTCCTTTATTTTCTTTTGATTTTTTTGTTTGTCGAGTACTCCTGTCCTGGATCGAGTACTCTCTGGCCATATCGAGTTGCTGATTAGCCTTGTCGAGTGATCTGCTAGCCACTGTCGAGTGCAGGTCGTGTTTGTCGAGTGCTCTTCACCATGTCGAGTGCTCTAGCTGCTACTGTCGAGTGGGTTGTGTTACTGTTGAGTGCTCTTGTTTCTGTCGAGTGCCCCTTGCTGCTGTCGAGTTTCTTGCACCTACTGTCGAGTACTTTCCACCCACATACCGAGTCGACACCCCTAGTACCGAGTCGATACCCCTAGTTTCGAGTCGATACTTTGCTTCTGTTGTGATTTTTGTTTGTCTTGTTCTTGCCCATTCTCTTGATCACTTACATTGAATTGTTAAGTTCTTGCTTGAGTGTTGATTTGCCCAAGGCGGATTGCCCCAACAAGCGTGACATACCAATTCGAGAGCGAGTGTCAGCGAAACACATTGTGAGTTGTTGACGGAGGGAAAGTCGTTGATTTCCCTCGCCAAAAATAAATCCCAAACAAACAAACTAGTATAGTATGCAAGTAAGGGGTCGAACCCTAGAGAATCAAGTATTTCTAAATATTGTGTATTTATCAATATAAAAAGAAAAGATTTTTTTGAATGGAAATAAAAGAAAATAATATTGACAAAAGCAAATAAAGGATAGAAGAAAAGCGTTTCCACCTACAAGTTCTCGACTTTGGTTGGTTTTATTGATCATCGAATTCTTTTCAAGTTATTATCTTTTCCTACGAATTCCTCTCGTCTTGGTTTAAGTAGATTAAAAGTCCTACGAGTCCAATTAATCCCTTACACCTCAATGCAACTCTAACACGGTCAAGATTTAACAAAGAGATAGCAAATAGTCCCAAGAACTTGAGCATATAAATAACACCAATTAAACACGGTAAATCAATGTTTAAGATATATGTCAACTCCCTGCATAATCATGCTTCAAACACGGAATCCCCAATCTTATGCGTGCTACTACGGAAATAACACAAATACGAAAGTATTAAATCCTAGCATGAAATCAATATTATCAAGGTAGCTAATCAAGATAACATCAATAACATAATCAATATCACATAAAGAAGTTGAAAGAATTATAGAGGAAAAATAACTTAAATTAGAAACTCACAAACCACCAACCAAGTCTCGAAATTGTAGGCGAAAACTACAAAATTAGCCAAACATGGCTTACCTAAGCTTTCTTCTCTTCAATGGTGATTTCTCTAGTTGGAATTAATTAGAAAACTAACCCTAGAACATCCTATTTATAAGCCTAATGTCTTCCATAAATAAGGTAAAAGATAGATAAAAGATAAAAGCTTCCTAAACAAACTAGATAAAAGGTAGAACTTTCCTAATTTAACTCAGCGTCGGATTCCGCTGGCAGCAAAAATTTCCGCTGGCAGCGAATGAACTTAATCAAGCTCCTGTTGGATTTTTGCTACCACACTCGCTACCACACTCGCTGGCAGCGAATGCCCATGCCTTAGAATACTTTCAAGCTTCCTCGTATCCCTTGTCGACGAAGGTTTCCGCTGTCGCGAATCACATCTTCCGCTGTCGCGAGAGCTCCCACTCGCTGGAGCGAGTCCTTCCTTCTACAGCTGCGAGTAGCCGAGTCTTCATCGAACCGGTGCTTCCCGCTGGCAGCGAATTATTTCCGCGGCAGCGAATGACTCGCTGCAGCGAGTCCAGTCGCTGGCAGCGGCAGACTTGACTCGCTGGAAGCGAACTCCATTCGCTGGCAGCGAGACATGCTGGTTCCCGGACATCCTCCCCCTGACTCCAGTCGCTGGCAGCGAGATCCTATTCGCTGGCAGCGAGTTCTGCTCAGGACACCTTCTCGCACATGATGTTGTTGACTTGATTCGCTGCAGCGGAAATCCATTCGCTATCACCGAAAATCCAGCAGAACACCATCATGTAGATCTTCGAAAGAGCTTTCCAACGCATGCTCATATGGGTCGATCGGACATACGAGGCCTCCGGAAAGTGCGTTACAAGTTCAGCTCGCCGAGCGGACAGCTTTCGCGACTCGCCCTCGTTTTCGCTCTTAGAACTCGATTTCGTGCTCCGTTGCTCCTTAGGTTGTTCCATTCTCTTCGGGACTTCTTCCTTAAGCTCTCCCAAGTCTCGCTTAGTCTCTCTTAGCTCCGTTCCTCGTGTTATTTGCCTCGGATCTACGAATCTACATAAAACCATCGAAATAGCGTAGATTCCGAACTTTCCCACAAAATGAATGCTAATCTAATTAACACTAAAACATGATTATATAACAATGAAATGCAACTAAACTAACCTATAATGCCTATTGGAAACATGCCTTATCAAACTCCCCCACACTTACCTTTTGCTTGTCCTCAAGCAATGCAAAAACAAGAGCAAAGCCATCATATCACAAATATGATCTTCAAGCACTAACCTTGTCAAAAGCAACATCAAAGTGGAGGAGCCATAAACCTAAAAGCTAACATCCTAGCAAGTATATGAGCGATTCAAAGTCAAAGGCACATCTAGTCCAACCTCACCGGGATAATGTGTTTACTCTCACTCTCATGTGTTTAGGCTTAAAAATGCAATCTCTCAACTCAATCCAAAATGCAAAAAGCTACATAGAAATTGACACATATATCACATATTCTCCACCGCGGATGCCATCACTTATAAGAAACATCAAGAGGTCTTTTATCAAGGTTGTAATGGGCTTGGTAAGGAATTTAAGGTAGGAAATACTTAGGCTTGTGGTGCTAAAAATCCGGGAAAAAGGGATCCCTAAGAACAACCGGAAGAACATCAAAAACCAAATACTTCCAAAACCAAGATAACTCAAACTTTCACTCTTAAAACACTCAACAAAAGAACTTTCTCTCAACCATACATTTTTTCCAACTCTCACATACATAATGAAAATAAAAGGCTCTTTATTCATCTTTTTTTTCTTTTCTTTTCTTCTATTTCTTTTGACTTTTTTCATCTTCTTTTTTCATTTTTTTTTCTAGAGCCAAAAATACAATAATGCGCAATGTGAGGAATAAAACCAAAATTACATAATCATCCAAAACTTGTAACTTTCTCAACAATATTCTCTTTTCCACTCAAACAAATCAATCATTCACCAATTCTAATCCTAATTCCCGGATAGGGTAAGGCTTATCATCGGCTAAGGATAAATTTTGTGGTGCTTCAAAGAAAAGGCTAAGGCTCAAATTTGGCTACAAGCAAAGGATACATATGTAGGGTGGATATGGATAATAATATGGCTAAGAAAATCATGCCTCTATCATTTGAAACTCATAAGCAATAAACATATAAAATCGGCCTCAAATATAGATAGCAATGTCAATCTCAAGAGGTAATTGCATAAGGAGAGTATAATGTCACATAAGAAAGCAAAAGGGAATAAATATGATGAAAATCCCTATAAGGCCAAAAATTCTCACTTGGACAAGTTTTTGTTGGATTTCAATAATGTCCAAGACTAAGAATCATACTTGCTCAATTAAACTAACAACTCAAGCTCCCATAAAAATCATTTCAAGTATGTGACAAGGCTAGGTAATTTAATCATATTATGGAACATATATGGTAAAACTCATAAAAATAAAATAAAGGACAAACTAAGGCAAGATGGGTATTTGAATAAAACATATATGCAATGCATGCTCTTTTTGGATTTTTTTTTCTCAATTTTTTTTTTCATTTTCCAATGCAATAAATTAACAAAAAAAAAAAACACGAATCGATGAATAAAATAAAGACAAAATAAACATGAATGCATGAATATATGAATGCAACCCTCCCCCACACTTAAACTCTTCAATGTCCTCAATGAAAATCAAAGACAACAAATCATAAAAATATGAGAGAAAAAGGGTAAAGAATAACTCACATTGTGGAAAAATTTTGATGGCAAAGATGACGAAGCTTAGAAGAAGAATGATGAAGAACAACAACGATGAAGACTAACAAACAACGAGCACAGATGAATGAAGATAACGGAGAATGAATAAGATGGGTTGCGACAACAATGGGCGAAGATTGGGCATGAGCCATGAGCGCGGTTGATCAAGCCGCAAGCGCGGCTAGTGCTAGCTTCGGACACTGAGCATCGCTGCTGAATTCGCTGGCAGCGAGTTTTGGTTCGCTGGCAGCGGATGAAATCAGCTCCTATGACATCTGGGCGGCTGGACTCGCTAGTAGCGAATCATGATTCGCTGGCAGCGAATTGAGCCCAGATTCTCTATTCTTCGATCTTTTCTTTTCTTTTTTTTTTCTGCATGGTTATCTCAAAAATATCCGAAAGCATATATCTACTAGAATAATTAGGAAATTTCTAATTTATTAAACAACAAAACTAATTAAATAACTACGAATTTAAATAACTAATTTAGGAAAACTTACCTCGGGTTGCCTCCCGAGAAGCGTCCTTGTTTATCGTCATAGACTCGACGGTTTATTTGTTCGCGCATTCAAGACTCACTCGGACATTGCTAACGCCCTCTTTAACAAATCAAACTCCGGTGCACACCATCTAGGTAGGCGAGCACCACATATAAAGAAGCCAAAGTCAAATGATGTGATGTTGAAGAAGGTCTCCAACTTTTCATATGCCCGAGCGTGACTTCTCGCCGAGGGTATGTAGTACCACTAACACAGTTCCGCTGGTGGCTTGTTGAAGTAATGCTCCCAAGGATCTACATATTCACCAAAATCCACAAAAGTGTCAAAAATATCATTACCTTTCTCAAAAGCCACAGAAATCGGCTCTGGACTTGGTTCCTCAATAGGTGCATTGGGCATGATTACTATTGGTGGAGTAGGTGCCAAAATACATGGTTCCTCAAGTGTGCACTCATGAGACTCCATGTCAAGGGGCATCGGGCTCTCTTCTCCATCTTTGAATGAACCATGGGTACTTGCGTCTTGGCTTTCCTCATGTATCACGCCCGCCATTGGTTTGAAAGGTAAGGGTGTGGATGCCAACACGTATTCTTCTTCCACCTTTGCCATGTCACCCACACAAAGGAAAATATCCCACAATTTTGGCCAATCCAAACCATAAAAGCCTTCGTTTTTCAAAGATTGGGCGAATTCTCGTATCTCGGGAAGCATGCCATCTTGAACGCAAAGTACTTGTTCTTTCAAATCATCTTGGATACCCCGTGAAGCACGGTCGTCCACTAAATCTTGCACTCTTGCGAGGTAATGGTGAAAGTATTCTCCTTGGTATTGCCATAACTCCAACTCCATTGTAAACAATTAGTAACGAGGTGTCGTGAACCATAAGATAGATTCACAACGGGTTAAATATATATACAAAAATTAATAAACACACAAAACAAAGAAATAAATTTGATTCCCCGGCAACGGCGCCAATTTGACGGAGGGAAAGTCGTTGATTTCCCTCGCCAAAAATAAATCCCAAACAAACAAACTAGTATAGTATGCAAGTAAGGGGTCGAACCCTAGAGAATCAAGTATTTCTAAATATTGTGTATTTATCAATATAAAAAGAAAAGATTTTTATGAATGGAAATAAAAGAAAATAATATTGACAAAAGCAAATAAAGGATAGAAGAAAAGCGTTTCCACCTACAAGTTCTCGACTTTGGTTGGTTTTATTGATCATCGAATCCTTTTCAAGTTATTATCTTTTCCTACGAATTCCTCTCGTCTTGGTTTAAGTAGATTAAAAGTCCTACGAGTCCAATTAATCCCTTACACCTCAATGCAACCCTAACACGGTCAAGATTTAACAAAGAGATAGCAAATAGTACCAAGAACTTGAGCATATAAATAACACCAATTAAACACGGTAAATCAATGTTTAAGATATATGTCAACTCCCTACATAATCATGCTTCAAACACGGAATCCACAATCTTATGCGTGCTACTACGGAAATAACACAAATACGAAAGTATTAAATCCTAGCATGAAATCAATATTATCAAGGTAGCTAATCAAGATAACATCAATAACATAATCAATATCACATAAAGAAGTTGAAAGAATTATAGAGGAAAAATAACTTAAATTAGAAACTCACAAACCACCAACCAAGTCTCGAAAGTGTAGGAGAAAACTACAAAATTAGCCAAACATGGCTTACCTAAGCTTTCTTCTCTTCAATGGTGATTTCTCTACTTGGAATTAATTAGAAAACTAACCCTAGAACATCCTATTTATAAGCCTAATGTCTTCCATAAATAAGGTAAAAGATAGATAAAAGATAAAAGCTTCCTAAACAAACTAGATAAAAGGTAGGACTTTCCTAATTTACCTCAGCGTCGGATTCCGCTGGCAGCGAAAATTTCCGCTGGCAGCGAATGACCTCAATCAAGCTCCTGTTGGATTTTCCCTACCACACTCGCTGGCAGCGAATTCCCATGCCTTAGAATACTTTCAAGCTTCCTCGGATCCCTTGTCGACGAATGTTTCCGCTGTCGCGAATCACATCTTCCGCTATCGCGAGAGCTCCCACTCGCTGGAGCGAGTCCTTCCTTCCGTAGCTGCGAGTAGCCGAGTCTTCATCGAACCGGTGCTTCCCGCTGGCAGCGAATTATTTCCACGGCAGCGAATGACTCGCTGCAGCGAGTCCAGTCGCTGGCAGCGGCTGACTTGACTCGCTGGCAGCGAACTCTATTCGCTGGCAGCGAGACATGCTGGTTCCCGGACATCCTCCCGCTGACTCCAGTAGCTGGCAGCGAGATCCTATTCGCTGGCAGCGAGTTCTGCTCAGGACACCTTCTCGCACATGATGTTGTTGACTTGATTCGCTGCAGCGGAAGTCCATTCGCTGTCAGCGAAAATCCATCAGAACACCATCATGTAGATCTTCGAAAGACCTTTCCAACGCATGCTCATATGCGTCGATCGGACATCCGAGGCCTCCGGAAAGTGCGTTACAAGTTCAGCTCGCCGAGCGGACAGCTTTCGCGACTCGCCCTCGTTTTCGCTCTTAGAACTCGATTTCGTGCTCCGTTGCTCCATAGGTTGTTCCATTCTCTTACGGCGCCAATTTTGATGGAGGGAAAATCGTTGATTTCCCTCGCCAAAAATTATTCCCAAACAAACAAACTAGTATAGTTTGCAAGTAAGGGGTCGTACCCTAGAGAATCAAGTATTTCTAAATATTATGTATTTATCAATATAAAAGAAACGATTTTTATGAATGGAAATAAAAGAAAATAACATTGACAAAAGCAAATAAAGGATAGAAGAAAAGTGTTTCCACCTACAAGTTCTCGACTTTGGTTGGTTTTATTGATCATCAAATCCTTTTCAAGTTATTATCTTTTCCTACGAATTCCTCTCGTCTTGGTTTAAGTAGATTAAAAGTCCTACGAGTCCAATTAATCCCTTACACCTCAATGCAACTCTAACACGGTCAAGATTTAACAAAGAGATAGCAAATAGTCCCAAGAACTTGAGCATATAAATAACACCAATTAAGCACGGTAAATCAATGTTTAAGATATATGTCAACTCCCTACATAATCATGCTTCAAACACGGAATCCACAATCTTATGCGTGCTACTACGGAAATAACACAAATATGAAAGTATTAAATCCTAGCATGAAATCAATATTATCAAGGTAGCTAATCAAGATAACATCAATAACATAATCAATATCACATAAAGAAGTTGAAAGAATTATAGAGGAAAAATAACTTAAATTAGAAACTCACAAACCACCAACCAAGTCTCGAAAGTGTAGGCGAAAACTACAAAATTAGCCAAACATGGCTTACCTAAGCTTTCTTCTCTTCAATGGTGATTTCTCTACTTGGAATTAATTAGAAAACTTACCCTAGAACATCCTATTTATAAGCCTAATGTCTTCCATAAATAAGGTAAAAGATAGATAAAAGATAAAAGCTTCCTAAACAAACTAGATAAAAGGTAGACCTTTCCTAATTTAACTCTGCGTCGGATTCCGCTGGCAGCGAAAATTTCCGCTGGCAGCGAATGACCTCAATCAAGCTCCTGTTGGATTTTCGCTACCACACTCGCTGGCAGCGAATGCCCATGCCTTAGAATACTTTCAAGCTTCCTCGGATCCCTTGTCGACGAAGGTTTCCGCTGTCGCGAATCACATCTTCCGCTATCGCGAGAGCTCCCACTCGCTGGAGCGAGTCCTTCCTTCCGCAGCTGCGAGTAGCCGAGTCTTCATCGAACCGGTGCTTCCCGTTGGCAGCGAATTATTTCCGCGGCAGCGAATGACTCGCTGCAGCGAGTCCAGTCGCTGGCAGCGGCTGACTTGACTCGCTGGCAGCGAACTCCATTCGCTGGCAGCGAGACATACTAGTTCCCGGACATCCTCCCGCTGACTCCAGTAGCTGGCAGCGAGATCCTATTCGCTGGCAGCGAGTTCTGCTCAGGACACCTTCTCGCACATGATGTTGTTGACTTGATTCGCTGCAGCGGAAATCCATTCGCTGTCAGCGAAAATCCAGCAGAACACCTTCATGTAGATCTTCGAAAGAGCTTTCCAACGCATACTCATATGCGTCGATCGGACATCCGAGGCCTCCGAAAAGTGCGTTACAAGTTCAGCTCGCCGAGCGGACAGCTTTCGCGACCCGCCCTCGTTTTCGCTCTTAGAACTCGATTTCGTGCTCCGTTGCTCCTTAGGTTGTGCCATTCTCTTCGGGACTTCTTCCTTAAGCTCTCCCAAGTCTCGCTTAGTCTCTCTTAGCTCCGTTCCTCGTGTTATTTGCCTCGGATCTACGAATCTACATAAAACCATCAAAATAGCGTAGATTCCGAACTTTCCCACAAAATGAATGCTAATCTAATTAACACTAAAACATGATTATATAACAATGAAATGCAACTAAACTAACCTATAATGCCTATTGGAAACATGCCTTATCAGTTGTTTATACTTTTCACTAACCTTTACATAGTTCCTTATTCGTTTTATTTGCAATGTCTTAGCAGGTTAACAACGGGAACAATGGCAACAATGACGACAACTCCAACACATATGTGTCCGCCAAGATGTTCAACAACACCATGAACACTCTTAACACCACCTTGGCAGCAGTGTTGGATAGGTTGGCGACTTTGGAGGCTAGACCGACGGGTTCTAATAACCTTGGTGGTCAAGGTAATCAAAGGCGTGACGATACGCCTAATGATGAAAGGGAAGTCCGAAATCCTAACCCTAATCCTAACCCTAATTTAAATAATCCTTTATTTGAAGAGAACAACTCTCCACGAGGGGAGAGATATGGTAGAAATAACGGATTTGTTAATGCGCATGGGCAAGGATGGGGAAGAGGAAGAGGTCGAGGCTTCCAGGAGGAGTTCTACTACTTGGAGCATGACGACGACTTCCAAGAAGAGGAGTATTGGGAGCAATGCATGCCCGAGGTGGAACGTTAGAGGAGGTCGATACCAATATAGAGAGCCTAGAGAGCCTACAGATCCTGATCAGGACGACATAGGTAAGGTAAAGGTAAAGATTCCTCACTTTGATGGTAAGACAGATCCAGATGCATATATTGACTGGGAAACTAAAATGGATCAAATCTGGAATTGTCATAATTTTTCTGAACATAAAAAGGTGCAATTGGCTTCTTTAGAATTTCAAGGGTTTGCTCTAATTTGGTGGTATAATTTGATTAAAGAAAGAAGAAGAGCCCTTGATGCACCTATCACTTCTTGGAACCAATTGAAAGCACTTATGAGAATTAGGTTTGCCCCTCAACATTATGCTAGAGAGCTTAGACAACGCTTAGAAAACCTTAAGCAAGGTAACAAATCTGTTGAGGAAACCTTTAATGCGATGCAAGAAACCATGGCTAGGGCTAACGTAGTAGAACCCTATGAAGATACGAATGCTAGGTTTCTTAGGATATTGCATCCCGCTTTAGCTCATGACATAGATTGCTTTCCTTATTCTACTCCTACTGAATTATTGCATTTAGCTATTAAAGTTGAACGTGGAGCTAGATACAGGAACCAAGGTGGAAGAATGTCGAGTGGGCGGCCCCAACCATGGCGACAGAGCCGACCACAACAGCCCCAAGGGCGGCTTGAAGGTGGGTATAGCTCTCGGCCGAGCCAGCCACAAGGGCGAGGTGAAGGCCGAACCAACCAACAGGCCATCGATAAGGGCAAGGCGCCTTGGACCGGGGGTGATTCGTCTGGGGTATCTATTGGCCCCAAAGGGAGTAATCCTAACCCCTCTACTACTATATCTAGGGACATTGTGTGTTTTAAATGCCAAGGTAGAGGTCATGTTATGAAGGATTGTCCCAATAAGAAAACTCTCATGATTAATCACTTAGGCGAATATGAATCTGAAAATTCTTGTGATGAAAATGAAGAGCATGCTAATGATAATGATCAAAACCCTAACCTTCTTACTTATGATGAAGATGATGATGGCATTGATTATGAACATGGTGAATCATTGATTGTTAGGAGAGTCTTAAGTGTTGTTCCTGCACCTTGTGATGACAATCAACGTGAGAATCTTTTTCATACTATAGTAAAGGGTAAGGTTGTTATTATGATCATTGATGGGGGAAGTTGTTGTAACTTAGCTAGTCAGGAGATGATTGATAAATTACAACTTTCTACTATTCAGCATCTTAGGCCTTATAGATTGCATTGGATGAATGACTGTGGTAACTCAAAGGTGAATAGGCAAGTGAAGGTGCATATCAAACTAGGACATTATGAAGATGATGTGTTGTGTGATATTGTACCTATGCAAGCCTGTCATATATTATTAGGTCGTCCTTGGCAATTTGATCGTAAGGTCTTGCATGATGGTTTTACTAACCGCTATTCCTTTACTTTTCAGGGAAAGAACGTAGTTCTCAAGCCTATGACGCCAACCCAGGTGGCCGACGAGATTGAGAAGCGCAAGGTAAGTAAAGGTGAGTTAGCTAATGAGGCTCAGTCGAGCCATCTGTCTACCCCTACTCGGCCTAAGGAGGTATTTTTGGCTTCCAAGAGTACATTTTTAGACGAGTTTACGGATGGGGAAACAACCCTCATGCTCCTATGCAAAGGGTTGAATATCTTGAGTGAGGAGCTTCGAGCTACCCTTCCTCCTCACATCCTATCTCTTATTGAAGAGTATAAGGATGTTTTCCTAGAGGACATACCAGCAGGTCTACCCCTTGTTAGAAGAATTGAGCATCAAATTGATCTCATTCCAGAGGCTTCTTTGCCTAATAGGCCTGCTTATAGAATGAATCCCACTGAAACCCAGGAGGTTCTATCCCAAGTCCAGGAACTGTTGGATAAGGGATATATTAGGGAAAGTTTGAGTCCTTGTGATGTGCCTGTGTTGTTAGTCTCTAAGAAAGGTGGTTCACGGAGAATGTGTGTAGATTGTAGGTCCATTAACAACATAACTGTGAAATATCGCCATCCTATACCTCGCCTAGATGATATGTTATATGAGTTGCATGGTTCTTCCATTTTCTCTAAAATTGATTTAAAAAGCGGTTATCATCAGATTAGGATGAAGGAAGGCGATGAATGGAAAACAACCTTTAAAACTAAATTTGGACTCTATGAATGGTTGGTTATGCCCTTTGGTTTAACTAACATACCTAGTACTTTCATGAGATTAATGAATCATGTGCTTAGAAATTTCATAGGTAAATTTGTTGTTGTGTGTTTTGATGACATTCTTATCTATAGCAAATCACCTAAGGAACATGAAGCACACTTAAGGGAAGTACTTTCTACTCTAAGATTAGAACACCTATATGCTAATTTGAAGAAATGTGAATTATGTAATACTCAGGTGTCTTTTCTTGGTTTTGTAGTGAGCTCGAATGGACTGCGTGTCGATGAGGCGAAGATCAAGGCTATCCAAGAGTGGCCGATGCCGACTACCATTGGCCATGTACGCAGCTTCCAAGGCCTTGCGAGCTTCTATCGGAGATTTGTGCGTGACTTCAGCTCCATCGTAGCCCTTCTAACAGAGCTCACAAAGAAGCGGTGTGAGTTCAAGTGGGGTCCAGCTCAAGAAGAAGCATTTTGGATGCTTAAGGAGAAGTATACGCAGGCTCCATTGCTTGCTCTGCTTGACTTCACTCGGCCTTTCGAGGTTGAATGTGATGCTAGCGGAGTTGGGATTGGAGGACTCCTTATGCAAGAAGGTAAGCCTATAGCCTTCTTTTCTGAAAAACTAAAAGGTGCATGTCTTAATTACTCTAGTTATGACAAAGAATTATATGCATTGTTTAGAGTCCTTAAGACATGGTCCCATTACCTTTGGCCTAGAGAGTTTATACTTAGGACTGATCACGAATCCTTAAAACATTTTAAGAGCCAAGATAAACTTGATAGGAGGCATGGTAGATGAATGGAATTCATAGAAACATTTCCTTATGTTATAAAGTATAAGAAGGGGAAAGACAATGTGGTTGCTGATGCCTTATCTAGGAGACATGTTCTTTTAACCACTTTGGATTCTAGAGTCTCAGGGTTTGTGTACATTAAGGAATTGTATGCTAATGATGTGGATTTTGGAGATGTTTTTCGAAAGTGCCTAGATAAGGGTCCTACCGACCAATTTTATAACTTTGATGGATTCTTGTTTAGGAAAGACCAATTGTGTATACCTAGGCGTTCTCTTCGTTTATTATTGGTTAATGAAGCCCATAGTGGAGATTTAATGGGTCATTTTGGGAGAGATAAGACTTACCACACACTTAAGTAACACTTTTTTGGCCACATATGCATAGGGATGTAGAACATTGTCTTAAGAGACGTATTGATTGCCTAAAGGCCAAGTCTAAGCTCATGCCCTATGGTTTATACACACCACTCCCTACACCCTCAGCCCCTTGGGAAGATATTTCTATGGACTTTATTGTAGGATTGACTAGAACTAAGAAGGGGGGGGGGATTCTATATTTGTTGTAGGGTTGCTCAAAATGAGGCCCGGCCCGAAAACCGACTCGAAACCGAACCGAAAAAGTTGGTTTCGGGCCGGCCCGGGAATATACAGTTCGGGCTTCGGGCTGAGAAAATACAATTTTCAGTTTCAGCCCGAAAACCGACTCGAAATCGAACCGAAAAATTCGATTTCGGACCGAAAAAATCGAATTTAATATTAATTTTTTAAAAAACAAAAATGAAAACCTAATAGGCTGTACGTTTACAGTGGTTGGCAAATGGGTTTTCTTCTCTTCTCATCTCCCTCACATCCGCCAGGTGCAGGTACATTCCTTTCCATATTCCTTGTGGCTCACTTGCCTAGCCATAGCCTTCCCGACTTCCTATTGCCCAGCCACCGGCGTCGCACCTCTCAGGCCGCCAGACTCAACTCGCCATACGCTCTCCCTCTCCTGCAGCAATAGCAGAGCAAAAGCGAAGGGGAATTTCAGATTAGACGAGTTCCCTTCCCATTGTTGCCCATTTGCCAATTCCAGGCGCTGCCCTCCCGACTTCTTGTTGCCCAGCCGCCGACGTCGCACCTCCCAACCCGCTGGACTCGAATTGCCATTCACACTCCCTCTCCCGCAGCAGTAGCACAACGAAAGCGAAGGGAAATTTCAGAATTAGGAAAATTTTGGTTCACATGTTTCTGAAGCTTATAGATTTTTAAAAACACACCTAGGCAATTCGGTTTTCTCGGTTTTTTCGGGCCAAAAACCGAAAAAACCGTAACCGAATGTTCGGTCCTCGGTTCGGGCTTCGGGCCACTCCTCCCGAAAAATCGGGCCGTCGGTTTCGGCCCGACCCGTTTGGATCGGTTCGGGTCGGGCCCGACCCGTTGCGCCACCCTAATTTGTGGCGGTGGATACATTTTCTAAGATGACTCACTTTATTACATGCCATAAAACTGATGGTGCTACCAATGTTGCTAATTTATTCTTTAGAGAGGTAGTTAGGTTGCATGTAGTGCCGAAAACCATAGTGAGTGATAGAGATGTTAAGTTCTTAAGTCATTTTTGGCGAACATTATGGAACAAATTGGGTACTAGATTGTTATTCTCTACCTCTAGTCACCCACAAACAGTGGCGGATCCAGGAATTTTTGTAAGGGGGGGCTGAATTTTTTTTTCGAAAAATGATGGTTTGAAATATTCGAGTCTAAGATTGTACCTATATACACCCTTGATACATTCAGTCCGGTTTATTTGTTGAATAACCCTAAAAACGCCACTATACTGTTTTTCGGATTCATGAACCTACATTACCAACTGTAATGTAACCCTAAACATCAAAATTTTACGGCTAAACTACAATATCATTTAATTAATTTTTTAGAATATGCAGAACCACTGCTTCCACAAACAAAATTTTCTAACTTACTAACACTGAAATTATATGTAAAATTTTAATGTTGGTTATTCATAGTAAAGTAACAAATTCACAAATTCATTCTCACAATCACAATCAAAAACCACGATTCTGTCACAAACAACAAATTCACAAATCTATTTCTCACCACAACCACAATTTTAATTTTCAAATCACAAATCACAAAGATACAAATTTAATTCTCACAAATCACAAACCCTAATCGAAAATCCGCAAATTGATTCTCATTCCTCAAATCTTAACTCCACAAATTCTAATCAAAATTGATTCACATTCAATCCATTCAACTTAAAAACAATCAAATTAAAAGGAAGAGAAGAAAAATAACTCACCTTTCGATATTTAGCTTAATGGATTATTTTGATTCGATTTTCGAAACCGAAGTGTCGAGTGTGTCTCACCGCCTAAGGGAAGGCTTCCCCTTTACGCGTTCAGCCGGAGGTAGAGATGGCAGCGGCGCCGGCGGGTCTGCCGGAGGGCGAGGTGGCAGCGGCGGCCGGTGGCTCGGAGAGGTTCTCACGCTTGCTTGCTCTATCGCTAGCTCGCTCGTTCTGTCGCTCTCTTTGCTGTCGACTGTAATGCTGTAGGGGGGAAAAAGAATTGGTGTTTTAAAAAAAAGGAGATGCAGCAAAGGGAAATAAAAAGAAGGCGCTGGGATTCGAACCTGAGATGCCACGGTATCGCATTAAACTCACCCCGTGACTTATCCACTGAGCTAGTTTGTCTTTGTGATATCATTCAACTTCACTTTCATATATTCTTAAATTACATATATATAAATATATACATATGCCCTTATTTTGACCAGAGGGGGGCTTCAGCCACCGCGAGCCCCCCCACAGATCCGCCACTGCCCACAAACCGATGACCAAACTGAGGTGACCAATAGAACCTTAACCACTATCCTTAGAGCCATATTAAGAAAGAATTTGAAGCTTTGGGAAGAATCCTTACATCATGTGGAGTTTGCTTATAATAGGACCATGCATTCCTCAACCAAAATCACTCCCTTTGAATGTGTATATGGTGTTAATCCACTAACCCCTTTTCATCTTACTCCATATCCTATGAGAGAGAATGAGTCATTTGACGCAGGTAAGCATGTCGAGTTCGTCAAGGAACTGCATGAACGGACGCGTCAGAAGCTTATGTAGAAGTCTGAATACAACGCTAATAAGGCCAACAAGGGGCGCAGATTGGTCACATTTCAGCCTGGGGATCTTGTGTGGTTTCACCTAAGGAAGGAGAGGTTTCCCAATGAGAGGAAGAGAAAGCTTGCACCACGAGGAGATGGACCTTTCAAGGTTCTGCAGAAGGTGGGTGACAATGCCTACAAGCTGGAGCTTCCTGGAACTTATGGCGTGAGTGCTACCTTCAACGTCACGGATCTTATTCCATACATTGCCGTGGACGAGGACTTGGATTCGTGATCGAATCCTTTCCAAGAAGGGGAAGTTGATGCGGGACCATCTTCTACACCTCCGGACACGCCAATCATCTTAGGAGACATACCTATGACTCGGGCTCGAGCTAAGAAGCTCTAGAGAGACTCATTCATGTTTGTGAGTCATGCCTTATTCTCAAGCACTGTTCAACTCCCCGAGCCTACATTGAAGACATACACGTTCATTGGCATCCAAATGGCCGATCCACCCAGGCACATGTATAGCCGATTTTTACCAAGTATTGGAACCTTGTTATATTTCCTATTTTAGTAACTTTCCTACTTGTTAGGGTTATTTTAATAATTTCTTTAAGTTTATTAATTTTATTATTTTTGTCCGAAAATCCTTGTTAGGGTTTTATATAGTCGACCTCCATCATTGTAGAAGACACGTACAATTTTTATGAAAATTCTCTCTTTTTGTGTGAAACACAAGAGTGCAAGTCAATCAATTCGAAGCGTTACTCATCGATTGCACCATTGGTATAGATCTCGCTTGGTTTGCTTTGAGTTCATCAACCTCGCGAGAGCTCGGTGATCTTGGTAATCACAAGTCCCCTCCTTGTGCCTCCAAGTTGTCCGCTTGGTTGTGTAAGGTTGTAGAGGCGGGCTTTATAGTCGTTGATATTTGGTTCCTACCCTCTAAGGAGGCCTGGGTTCTTTATCTCATTCTATCTTAGTTCGAATCACCAATCAACCAGTCTACTTACTGATTTGTCGAGCCAAGTTCTTTAATTTTCGAGTCTTGTATTCTTGTTCTTTTTTCTTGGTCGATATCGAGTCCAATTGAGTCAAGTTGTGTTCTTGTTCTTGCTGCGTCGTTTATTGTTCTTGAGTCTTTGCTTCCGTTCTTGAGTTTATTTATTGATTGTCGAAGATCGGGCCATCCTACGGCTAACCCCGTATCAGTTGATTTTCAAGCCGTTGGGATTTGGGGGTTTCTGTTTCCTTCAGGTGGGTGCTGTCAAGCTCGCTTTGTCGGATTGATATATAGGGCTCTTGAATTGGACCACCATTTTTATTGCTTGCTATAATTAGGGGAGAGATAGCGGAAAGTCAGTAGCTTTGGGCATTTTTTTTCGTTTTGCGGCTGATCTGAGTTCGGTGACGGTGAGACACTTCTTTCATCTTCTCCATCTTTTTTTTTCTTTCGATCTGGATTTGGTTTTCTTGATTGAAGACACATTGCTTGTTTTAAATGACTACACTTTTGCTGTATGATCTAAAAGGTGTTGTGTGATTGAGAAAGCTGTGGACTTTGAGATGTTCAATTCTTAGTTAAAATAGTGCAGTTTGTGGGGGGAGTGATATTATTGAGATATATTTTTACTTGATGATTAATGGTTTGTTGGTTAGTTGGTTCACAGGTGTTAATCCTCGATTCATCACTCAATAGTGTACTTCTAGCCTAATTGGTGGAATGTGGGGGTATTAAGTACTGTTTCTTTTTATCTAATTCTTGGTCTAGAAAACAATGAGTAGTTGCTTCTTAGTTGGATAGTTTGTGAAACTCATTTTCCGATTCGGAACTGTGCCTTTGGGTTATGCATTTCAAAATATTCAATCTCTATTGGCTCGTAATGTAGGAATCTGTTATCAAATTTTTGTTGTCCATCAAAATCACATAGCTCCAGCTTTCAGTAACCCTATAGTGTTTATGATTTACACTCGCCATTCTAGAATATTTTTTGTTGGTCCTGAATGTGTTATGTAATGTGGTTAGTATATGAAGAATTTGGTATTCCGTTTTTTTTCAGTGCAAGCTGAGGTTACTGTTGCTATTACTTCACCAAAATAAAAGGGAATTAAAGCATTGTTGCCTTATAAGTAGTGGCAGATCACTGGACCTGGACTGTTTAACAAGTGGATTATGTAACTCTCTTCTCTAAAGTGAGATTCATCCCTTTGTGTTGTTGTAGTCAATAGTCATAGCTAGACTGTATAAGTCCTATACTTTCAGAGTTTTCTGAAATCTGTACATTTGGTTCTTGTGCTTATGTGATTGTTTGAATGGTAGCGTTATTGGTGAAGGAAATGGTACAAACTGGTTTCAGTGAATCCTGCAAACTTGAAATGAATATGTTGAATTCTGAAAGTTTAGCTTGAGGGCCTTGAGGCGTATTTTGGTTGCAAGAAAGCAAATGTGATGCGATGGATTAATGCTCCCTTTTGTTTGGAAATTTTAAGTGTTACTAACATGTATCAAGCTAATATCTCAACTACAAGCTTGGCACGACATAATGCTCAAGAAAGTGATCAGGAAGCTAATTCTAGGGCAATGGTTAGTAGCATTGTCAAGAATCCATCCCTGCTAGGTGGAAGTGGGAAGCAACGGTTAAGATGGACTACGGAGTTGCATGATCGTTTTGTGGATGCAATCACTCAACTCGGTGGACCAGAAAGTGAGTATCATTGTTGAATTTATTATCCTCCTGTCATTAATGGGTTTCCACTTTGATAAATAGTTGTCGGTTTATACTTACTAGAAAAGAAAAGAGACTGTATTTTAGATATGATTCCATCCTTGTATATTAACAAATACGCAATTTTTTACTTTTGAAAAATCATCAACTCATCATGCGATTAACGCTCCAATAGTGGTAATTTATCTAGCAAGCTATTCATTAACAGTTTCCGTGGTTTTCTTTCCCATACCCATATCCTGCAACAAGATACGCCTCTTAACTTTAAAGTTCTATTAGGATAGCAATAAACGCTTGATGCTTGTTGTTGGATAAGAAGATATAAGACCTTTGATACAAATTACTCGGCCATGGACCTACGTTATATGAGGATTTTATTCCAGGGGCAACGCCTAAAGGTGTATTGAGAGTGATGGGTGTAGCTGGTTTGACAATCTATCATGTTAAAAGCCATTTGCAGGTTCATTTTTGAAGGATATCTAATATTTGTGCATGGCATTATAGCCTTAGCAGTTATATTACACGCTGACTGTCATCTGTTAGCTTCCTATTCAGTTGGCTTTCTACTACACAGATCGAGGGAGAGGTTGTTTTTTTTCATAACATTGCAATTTATTGAATTGCATTTTCATCACTCTTTCTTGGCCAAATCTTTCTTTTCATTACATTTTCATAATTATTTTCTATTTTTATCTTTGTGCAAGTAGAAATACAGCTTAACGAAGTATCTGCCATAGTCTCCATCAGATGGTATAAGTACTCCACTTGTAATTATTAGGATGTAATGTAACATTTTGATGGTTGCGATTCAGATGTTAGTGGCTACGTTACTCATAGGTATAAAAGATGAGAAGAAAGGTTCTGGTGATGGTAGCTCTAGCAAAAGATTCTTCCCAATGAGTTGCTAAGCCTATTTTGAATCTCTTAAACATGCTTTTAACCGTCCGTTCTACTTTTAAGCGATGCAAACTCATTTTTACAAGACATTTCGGATGCAGATGGAGGTTCAAAAACGTCTTCATGAGCAGCTTGAGGTCTGTTCTTGTTTTTTTCCAAAAAACATGACAATGCCGTGCGCGGCTACTTACCTAGTGATATAAAGTAACAACATAAAAACTAAAAAATAAAATCATGTATATTTTCATAATAAAAATAAGAAAGTACTATTAGCAATAAATTAAAGTAATAAATAAATAAAAGTTGGAATAAAAAAAAGAGATGAATATCCACCTAACAATATATCCTTCCACTCTTATTTGTTTGTAAAACAATTGAGTTTTAAGAGATGAACATTGAAACAATCGACTATTTATAGTCAAAATTGAGCATTTAACCAAAGAAAAACTCTCAACCTTTGGACTACCCCACTTTAATTTCCTACTTATCATCTTTAAAAAAAAAATTAATTCATTATTCATTTAACTAAAAAACTTCCACCCCTTTGACAACCCTATTATATTTAAAGCATTGTTTGACAATTATAGTCATTATTAGTTTGACATATAAAAAATTGGGCAAAATTAATATAAAAATATGATAAAAATACGTTTCCGCTATATACACCTCAAATCCTGCACGTCAATTTCGACGTGCAGCGTTAAAGTGGGTTAATTAATTTTTTAAAAGTTCTAATTAATCATAAAGGCTTGCACGTTGAAATGGACGTGCGTTTTTAATAGTGGATTTGCGGTGTATCTAAAAACACCCTAAAAATATAATCAAAACTTTGTCGTTATTCTATAATATAAAAAATAGTCTATATATAATGCGAATATTCTAATAACAAAAAGAAAAAAAAAATAAAGGTCACTCCAATATACATATAAATTAAAGTAAATATTAGGTGTTGTCGATCCATACAACATCTGAAACAATAACGGATAATGGTATGTGTGATTTAAGAGTGGTGGTGAGAGGGTTTAAATAGTATGTCATAGTAAATATATTAATTATAGGTATAATTGTGTGAATTGAATTTGATATATAACTGCCAAAGAATTTGGAAGAATTTTCCCTTCTAAATGTCATAATTTAATCTTAATAATAAAATGTAGTAAAAATATAAGCATTTAATATATAGGAAGGTGTAACAAAACCTTAACATGTCAAAAAGTAGACAATAATTAAAATAATTAAGCTAAAAATATTTTTTTTAATTAGTTGAAGATAAATAATAACAAACAATATTATGGATATGATGTAACAAATTATCAAATTAGCCATATAAATGACATCATTAATTGTCTTCATATGTTTTGGTAGAGTAACTACTGTCATTAAATCTGTCATATAATTTGTGTCATTAATCTGCCATATAACGATGACAAGAGAGAAACCTGTTACAAAATACAAATAAAAAATTGTTCTATATGATATTTGAACTTGGGACCTCATGCAATACTACCTACTTCTTAACCATTAAGCTAAAGCATCTAATTTGTTATAAAATAGGATGAAAATGACTGAATTGAGTTGGTTAAACCATGGAGGTAAATGAGCAATAAATGGTGCCTGAACACAACTTTTTATGTATTATATATATATATATATATATATATATATATATATATATATATATATATGGAAGCTTTAAAATGTAAAAACTCCTTAATGCGTAAAATACGCTTAACGTGTAAAATTTTGTAAAATAAAAACAACGTCTGCGCTCACGTTTGCTCCTCGGTGCTTTTGGCTCGGAATACCTTCGAAATCCCGATTTTGCTCCTTTTTTTCCACTCAAATTTGGTATGATTTCTAACCATAAACTTGTTTATTACAACTATTTAGATTGTTTGAATGATTTAGGTTGAGATTGAAAACCTAGGGTTTGATTTAGGAGCGGAATTTGGGGCTTTTTGCCAAAAGTCAAATTGATTGAAATTGATGATATGGTTGTGTTGTTGGGTTGATTTTGAGCTAATTTCATGTTCATATCATTGTCAAATTGTTTATGGATCATGAGCTAATTGAATTTTAGAATTTTATATTGCGATATGTTTTAGAATTTGGGGTTTTTTGCCAAAAGCAAAATTGACTTAAATTGATGATATGGTTGTGTTTTTGGGTTGATTTGGAGCTAATTTCATGTTCATAGCATTGTCAAATTGTTTATGGATCATGATCTAATTGAAGTTTGGAATTTTATATTGCGATATGCTTTAGAATTTGGGGTTTTTCGCCAACAGCCAAATTGACTGAAATTGAAGATATGGTTGTGTTGTTGGGTTGATTTGGAGCTAATTTCATGTTTATAGCATTGTCAAATTGTTTGTGAATCATGAGCTAATTGAATTTTAGAATTTTATTGCAATATGATTTAGGTCGATTAGGTTCTTCTATTTTAGCATAAAAATCATAATTTAGCCTATTAGCTCAATTGGTAGAGCAATGTGCATTTGCACAAAAGATGTGGGTTCAAATCCCACATAGGTTACATAATAGACAAGAGCGCAACAATCGCAAATTGTTAATCATGCACATTATAATCTAAGTTATGCACTTTTTAACCTTAATTATGCACATTTTAATCTTATTTATGCACTTTAATTTTAAAAGCTTATACGTAAAAAAATCGATTTCAAACGTACATCTATCAACCTAAATTATCCGAGAGGTGAACCCAAACTCTCAAAAGTAAAAAAAAAAAAAATTAAAACATCGATTTCAAAAGCACATCTTTTGTCTTATCAATGAACATTATGATCTTACATTTGCACAATTGTATTCTTAATCTGCACAATTGTATCTTACTTTTGCACAATTGTAGTTTACATTTTCACAATTGTATCCTATTTTAAATTTGCACAATTGCACAATTAAAGTTGCACAAATGCACTTTACAGTTGCACAAATGCACTTCACATTTGCACAAATGTACTTCACAGTTCCACAAATGTACTTCACAGTTGCATAAAAGGTATCAAAAACGGAAAAAGTGCATTTACCCATAAAATTAGACATATTTACCAATTTACCCATAAATTAAACATATTTCAATTATAAATTTTTATAATTGAAATAGGCACATTTACCTATTTACCCCATAATGAATTATTTTGTCTGCACAAAATAAACTTATATTTGCACAATAAGATGTTATATGTGCACAAAAGCAAGTTATACTTGCACAGCAGAAAGTGTTACCACGGAAAAAAAATTCTGGGCCAAAAAAAAAAAAAAAAAAAAAAATCTGGTCCAAGAAGGGGGGCAAGGGGGGCACACGAATGGGCAGGGGGGGCAGATATTCTATTAATGAAATTAGGCCCATTAGTAATTAAATTAGGCCCATTAGCAAATTTTACGCGATAAGCAAATTTTACACGTTAAGGAGTTTTTACATTTGAAATAAACCATATATATATATATATATATATAGATTTTGTGGCCCAATTCCAACAACTTCTTCATTATAGAGTTTACTCCAAATTATATAGTGTTTTCTCTAAATTTAAGGAATGATCTTTATATTTTCTTTTCATTCTCTATTTTGGATAATGTAATGAGGAAGCAATTGGATTAAAAACCATCCCAATGTTCTCCAAAAAATCAAAATGGAGAATCTGTTGGACTTACTCTAAAGACTAGGCGCACTTTTGTTATTCGCCACAATTTCGAACTAGTTTGTATGAATTTCGAGTGGATCTCTTCCAATTTTTCACATATATATTACTCTAAATACGAGGGAGAGTGTTTGCAATTCTCCAAATCACCCGTACTTCAATGTATCCCCTCTCCTATTCTCCTACCTCCTCCCCCTCACAACTTTCAAATTAAAAAAAAAATACAAAAATAAAATAAATTAAAAAACAAATTAAAAGAATTAAAAAAAATGTAAGTTTGTGAGAGGGGATAAGGCAAAGGGACACATTTGGGGGACAGAGGATTCGGACCCTCCTAGTAGTTGGTTACTTATATTTCTTTTTATCTATGGCCAGTATTTGCCCTCATCTCCACATGCTTTCCTTACCTTTTTCCCCCTTAAATAAATCACAACCATTTATAGCTGATTTTGAGGGTCCAGATCAAATAAAGTGTGTCTTATTTATCCTCGAAAGTTTGAATTTAAAATGATTTATTTTTTTCTTCAGATGGGTGTATCCGTCTTTACTCTAATTGTAGTCGCTTTTCTTCTTCACCGCTTCTTCATTCTCTTCGTTTGTCTCTGTCATCACGCTTCTGCTACTTCATCTCTTTCTTTGCTTTTCGATTTTGATTCCTCGTTCTTTAGAGCATCCGCATTCGTGAAACCCACTCGGGTTCTTTAACTCTATTTTTTATATTTCTCTCTCCTTAAAAAACTCAATACAATTTTTCACCCACATCCCTACAACCCTTTAAAACCCCATTTTATTTTTTTGTCGGGACCCACCTCTTTTTTTACTCTCACTCTCTCTCTTCATATTGGCCCATCTCCTCTCCATTTTCTTTCTCTCTATTGGGTTTTAAAGGTTTTTTAGTAAGAAACCTTTCACATCATTCCTAAACTCCTCCTCCAACTTCTCCAATTTTTTATTAGTTGATTTCTTATTTTGGGGTTAAGACACCCCCATTGTGGGTGCTCTTGACTCTCTCAATTCAACTCTCAAAGGGAATCCCAACCAGGTATGTATTCCTCTTTGCTTTTCCTCTCACATGGTCCATATTCCGCCTCTTTCCTGATTTCTTCGTCCCCGTGTTACTGGCTTCCTTTCTCCCTCGTGTGGTATTTCTCTGTATATTTCAGGCTGCAATTCTAATTTCAAGTTTCAATTATAATTCTAGGTTTTGTTTGATTTTAATTTTAAGTTGTTAATTTCAATCTTTGATTAAGCGGTAGCCTGTCATTGAATTGAATATGATTGTAGAGAATAAATTACTCACTTTGCAGATATCTCCCTCTTCGCACTACCTTATTCATCCACAAAGTCTTGATCGTTAGATAGGGTTTGTTTGTCAATTAATACTCATTGTCTCCGCCCACATTTATCGGGGTCTTCAACTTGATATTCAATGACCATCCATCAAATTGGGGATTTTTAAGGCAGATTGACCCCGAGGTGAGCAATGTCAGTCGATTCTTCATCTTCAATTCGGCCTATTCTCTCACCATTCATCAACAGGAAGAGATCTTCAACGAATTTGGTCATATACATCGTTATTTCATGGTAACCCAGAAAAGTACTCTCCCTCTTCCTTGTGCGTGGGACATTTCTAATTTCTAATTGAACCCATGTTTGTTGCAATTACAGTACAGATTGATGTGTCTTCGATTTATTTGGTTTGGCATTAGAAGAGAAGACATGGCCAATTTCAATTCACGTACAATTAGTTTCCCTTTGGTCATTTTTATTGTTAAGTAGCTTAAGGTTCTTTTATTCGGTTACGTGCAATGGGCATAACTTATTCTCTTACTCATTGTCCATCTTACATTTTGTAGAGGTATTTTGTTCGCATCTGGGCATGGCGAACCAAGCAGTAAAAGCTGCACAAGAAGTTGTACAAAAATCAGAGGAGCTTGATATAAGGTACATAGTTTCCTTCTCAATTGCTGCAAGTATTTTACGATTAGTGTTGAACTAAAATTTGATGTAAGTATGTGGTTGTCTTGTTTTGCTTCAAATTAGGAGGATCCCTATGTCAATTGCAGCGGCTATCATTTACATGATTACGCAGCTCTCAGGCGATAAGTTTCTTCTCAAAGGTGAGAGACTCTTCTCCCTCGCTTTCACACGCCTATCTTTCTTAGTTGTGTGGATCCTCAAAGGGAAACGGTCACTTGGGTTTTGCAGATATTTCACTTTGTTATAGGTGTGGTAGAGGGATGTTGGATAGAAGATATAGGTAAGACAAAAAGGAGACCTAAAACACCTAATTCAAATTAGTACTCACCAAAAAGGGCACCATTTGAAAACACAATATTAACAATCATACAGTAAGATTCTACTAATACAAATATGAAATTATCGCCCCCCTCACAGAGTCTGAGTTTGAACACACTCACCTCTGAAACATCATCAAAGCTTATTAAGTTTATGGGATTTTGTAAAGATGGTAGAGATCTATCCAAATCCTCTACAACACTTCCTATAACACTCTCTACATCACAAAATTATATTTACATTTTTTTAATCTTAAAAAATTATATACATATTCTAAACACCTATTTTTTTATGTTTATAAATTTTATTTTTGAAAAAAATCATGTTTTGAAATTTTTTATAATTATATTTCATAAAATAATACCTTTTGAATTTTAAAAAATTTTGAAAACATGATTTTTCAAAATGAAAACTTATAAATATATTAAAATGGGGTTTATAATATGTATATAATTTTTATAATTTTTTAAAGATTAAATATATGTGAAAATAATTAAATGATATAGGGAGTGTTATAGGGAGTGTTGTAGAGGATTTGTATTGGGGAAAGACAATAGCCGTAACCAGTTTGCAATATAGTGACAAAAGGCAATTTCTTTCTGGTTGTTGTTTTCTTTAGCTTCATCGAAATTTAATGGATAATCGTTTTTAGTTCTCTTATCATGTGGGCTTATTTATATGTTTTTGTACACTTTTTACATATATGTATTGCATTACTCCATCTCTGAGTTTTCTCACATAATTTGTTACATATTTTTGCCTTTTAGAGTGATGTTTCTTATTTAATTTCTATATGGGGTCAACATTATACTCTATTGTTTTTTAATTTCTCTTTATTGAGCAATAATTCGGTGTTAGAATAATGCAGGAATCGTGTAGTTTATACATATTTGTCAATTATGGAGATCTATACAAGTTCTTGTTTAATGTCGCAGAAATCGAGACATTTTACGAGCAATTCGGAGATGAGGAAGAAAGCTGTCAAGGGCACTCGAAATCGACCCATACAACTCGATATCGAGTGGAGCAACACCGGAAATTGAGTAGAAGCCAAAGGCAACATTTTGATCGGCTCTACACATGGGGTCGATATCGAGTCCATACACTCGATATCGAGTGGACAACACCAGAAATCGGCCAGGTTACTCGAGAGCTACAAAAGGGAGTCGATATCGAGTCACTACACTTGATATCGAGTGAAGCAGCAGTCGACATGAGTCAAAACCGAGTGCAAATCGAGCAGAAACGACAACGAGTCGATATCGACCCACTTTTGTCGATATCGAGTGGATCACTAGAGGCCAGCCCGAGTTCGATTTCGAGTGGAGATTTCTTCTACCTTAAGCAAGGAGATATTTTATCTATATAGTTGGACATTTATCCTCTTGGGTGAATTTCATATTTACCTTGGAGAGTTTATTCTTTTTTATCATTTTTATTTGGAACATTTTGTCTTAACAAAGTAGGATCTTTTATCTAAGGAATTAGATAGAGATGTTCTATCTCAGATTAGTTAGGGTTGAGCACTATAAATAAAACCCTATGGGCTGGTTCTTATTCATTCTATATTCGATTCCACAAGCAATTGTACACCCATAGAGTTAGAGAGAGAGAGAGAGCTAGAGCCGAGTAGAGTTGGAAGGTTGAAGACGTTGTGGCTTTGTTCGGTTGTAAGTTTTCTTATTATTTTAATACAAGTTGTTTCCTTTATGAATTTGATGTTTGCTATTGTGATGAGGCGCGAGTAGTCACCCTACTTCTAGGGTCGGGGTGAGCCCGACGGTAGCCATGTGAGTCTATGCTCAAAGGTATGATCTTTATATTGCGATTTCATCTTCTATCCCTATTTGCATGATTCGTCTACGACAGTACTAGGTAAATCCTTATTTGCATTATTGAAGTGAAAGTGATCTTAATGTAAATTTGGATTAATTATAAAAGAGGTAGTAACAATTAGGGTTTATGTGAAAGTCTCTATATTCTTAATTGTTAATAATGAAAGTTATTTGATGAAAATGCATAATATTTTATAAACTTGGCATAATTCTTACATGGCTATCGTTGTGGCGTGAATCCCCGATCTAGGAAGTCTTTAGTTTATTGAATTAAATCAAACAAATTTGCGATCTTTTCTGTTTATTCAATCTTCTTATCTATCCTTATATTCTTCGGACACTCTTTTCCGACACTTATTTTAATTTCTGCAAAGTTTCTGTTTTTTTGCACAACCAGTCGATTTCGACCCATACAGGTCGATATCGAGTCACTAAGGTCGAAATCGAGTGCTTTGTACTCGGTGTCGATTCTGCTTGTTTTTCTATTGTGCAGGTTTGACTAGGAATTGACTGATTCAGTCGATATCAACCCATCTCAACTCGATATTGAGTGCTCTATTGGTCGAAATCAGGGGCAACTTTGGAACCGGAAAGGCGAGCGCTGACACGCTTCATCGTGGATTCGATCTTTATTCCTTACCACTACAATGAGAGGGTTTCTTGTATTTTATTTGCTTGGACGTCGGAGATCGGTTTGAATTTATATCTTTATTTATTTAGACTCGAAATCCCTTCTGACAAATTTTGGCGCCGTTGCCGGGGAAGCTATCAATCGCGCCCTTTTAGTTTCTTTTTTACGCCCTTTTTTTTTTGTTTTGCTTGTGTATGCGACGCTCGGATCGCACACCTAAATACGATCCTCTTCCTGAACCTGAACGCTTCTTTTGTCTTCAACAAAGACTTAGGAAAAGACTCATGGCATCTGACAACCAGAACGAGGTGGAGCTTACACCACAACAAGAGCTTGAGCAGCTTCACAGGCAAATAGAGGAGCTCACCACCAGAAAAACAGAGTACGCCAAAAGGGAGGCAGAATATGCTCGCAATCAACAAAGGTGGGAGGGGAAGGCGGATCGTGACACCCATGCCCGACGAGAGCTCGAGGAGCAACTACATCATATCCCTACGAACGCGAAAGAATATCTGCACCTTACTCTGGAAGTTCCAGAATCACCTATCGTTCTCTCTCGCGTTTCTTTTGAAATTCGTCCTTCTTTTATTTATGAAATTAGGAGGAATCAATTTGAGGGGAAACCCAATGAATGTTCTTTAGAGTATATAACTATATTTCTAGATTTGTGCGAAACTATTGTTGATGATGCTAATCTAGAATATCTAAAACTAAAGGCTTTTCGTTGCTCGCTTGCAGGGAAAGCTTCACATTGGTTCGAGAGTTTGGCCCCACAATCCATCTGCATGTGGACCGAGCTCAAGGACTTGTTTCTTAACAAGTTCTTTCCTCCAGCCAAGACAATGCAGTTTAGTCAAAAGATTACGACTTTCAGGCAAAATCCAGGGAAAACACTAGCACAGGTCTGGGAGCACTACAAATGCCTGCTGAAGTCTTGTCCTACGCATGGGTAAGCGCCATATGTGATCTAGGAGATCATCTACAACTCCCTAGACGCACCTACAAAGGATCAGATCAACACCTATACCGGTTATAGGTATCTTGAGTACACACCTTGGATACCTTTGAGAGGTTAGCCAACTTTGACATCACCTATGGGACTGCTGAGGCTTCCGACGTAAGACCTGACCCATCTATGTTGCTCTACGAACTATCGAATGAGATCGATCCAGGCGTCAAGGATCAATTTAATAGAGACCAGGTATGTCGCCTTACCGAACAAGTTAAATTTCTTTCTAACAATCAACCTTTTTTGGAGTGTGGGTATGTAAGGCACAACACCACTGCTTGCCCACATGCCGACCAAGTGCAACTTGCAGAAACACATGAGGAGGCGCGCTATGCGGGGGGTAATTATTAAGGACAACACCAGCAATAACATTGGGGGTATCGCCAACCCCAATACCAAAGAGACCCCCCACTATATAGAGCTCTTGGTCACCTGGATAGAGAATGTAAGAAAGATGACCTGCACATCATCCTCGACGAGAAGCGACAAAACCATACTGAATTCAAGCAAGCCAACAACTCCGTCCATACTCAACTGCAAGGCATCAACTCGCGACTGGGAGAGATCGACGTTTGGCGGAAGAACATCGAGACCCAAGTGAGTCAATTAGCTAAATCAATCCCCAAACCACTCGGATCGCTCCCTAGATCATCCGAACCCAATCCCAAAGGTAAGTCTGCAGGCATGTGGTTGCTATGAACTTAAGGAGTGGATGTCAGCTGCAAACGCCCGAGAAAACAATGGATGAGGAAGCTGCTGGAGACCAGTCGATATCGACCAACCCAGTCGATATCAACCCAAGTCCAGTCGATATCGACCCCCCACGCAGTAGTCGATATCGACCCATCCTACTCGACATCAACATCGAGGAAGAAAAAGACGATGCCATTCCCGACGAAATCTTTAAAGGACCCTGCAGAGAAGAAGTTCCAGCGTTTCGTGAAGATGCTTTAAGGGCTCAACGTCGCCATTCTCTTCACAAAAGCCCTTCATGAGATGCCATCTTATGTTAAGTTCCTCAAAGACATCCTGAGCAAGAAGCGGTCGATGGCTGAGATCGCATAGGAATGCAGTAAAATGGAGCTCCCAGAGAAGAGGCCAGACCTAGGTAAGTTTGCTATAACTATTGGTTTTGGTCAACATAGATTCAATGCACTTTGTAGCATCATGCCTCAATCCATTTGGTCCAAAGTAAAGATAAGAGCTCTAGATCCTGTGGATGTCCGACTCTATATGACGAACAACACTGTGGTCATTCCTACATGCATGGTTGATGATGTACCCGTACAAGTAGGTAAGTTTTTTGTCCCTACTGATTTTCTTGTTATTGATATGACAAAGAACACTGCTTGTCCCATTATTTTAGGTAGCCTCTTCTTAGCAACCGGCAACCGTCGATGCCAACATAAGCGTAAAGGAGTGCTTACATTCACCGTCATATATGAGGTAATTGAGTACTCTTTTAACAAAACTGAGAGGCACAACGATCCTATGGAAGTCAAATATATCAAGAGAGAGAGAGAGAGAGAGAGAGAGAGCTAGAGCCGAGTAGAGTTGGAAGGTTGAAGACATTGTGGCTTTGTTCGGTTGTAAGTTTTCTTATTATTTTAATACAAGTTGTTTCCTTTATGAATTTGATGTTTGCTATTGTGATGAGGCGCGAGTAGTCACCCTACTTCTAGGGTCGGGGTGAGCCCGACGGTAGCCATGTGAGTCTATGCTCAAAGGTATGATCTTTATATTGCGATTTCATCTTCTATCCCTATTTGCATGATTCTTCTACGACAGTTGTAGGTAAATCCTTATTTGCATTATTGAAGTGAAAGTGATCATAATGTAAATTTGGATTAATTATCAAGAAGGGTAGTAACAATTAGGGTTTATGCGAAAGCGTCTATATTCTTAATTGTTAATAACGAAAATTATTTGATGAAAAGGCATAATCTTTTATAAACTTGGCATAATTCTTATATGGTTATCGTTGTGGCATGAATCCCCGATCTAGGAAGTCTTTAGTTTATTGAATTAAATCAAACAAATTCGCGATCTTTTCTGTTTATTCAATCTTCTTATCCATCCTTATATTCTTGGGGCGCTCATTTTCGACACTTATTTTAATTTCTGCAAAGTTTCTGTTTTTTCTGCACAGTCAGTCGATTTTGACCCATACAGGTCAATATCGAGTCACTAAGGTCAATATCGATTGCTCTGTACTCGGTGTCGATTCTGCTTGTTTTTCTGTTGTGCAGGTTTGACTAGGAATCGACTGACTCAGTCGATATCGACCCATCTCAACTCGATATCGAGTGGTCTACTGGTTGAAATCAGGGGCAACTTTGGAACTGGAAAGGCGAGCGCTGACACACTTCCTCGTGGATTCGATCCTGATTTCCTACCACTACAACGGGAGAGTTTCTTGTATTTTATTTGCTTGGGCGTCGGAGATCGGTTTGAATTTATATCTATATTTATTTAGACTCAAAATCCCTCCTAAAAGACATTTCCAATCTGCAGGTTGAAAGTGGTCCTGTACACTTTGGATATCAGTCTGCATCACTCGGTGCTGAAATCTATCTGATGAGGTTTGCTTGTTCTCCATTTCCATATATGTTTAGTTTCTTTTTTAATTGTCATATTTGTTTCCATATCGTTCAACCTACTACTGGCACTCTAGCTTTGAGTACAATTGATTCCCTTTCTCGGGTTCTATACATCAAGTGCACCTTCGACGGTATAAGCCGTTTCCATACTTCGTTTATATGTTGAAATAGGATTACAAGAACCCAGCTATATAGAGCACATGATGTTACGTAGTTTGGTTCCTCCAATTTAAAATTTACTTTTTTATGAGGTAAATGACTAGGTAACATGTTTCATGCTTGAATTTATCAAGCTCTTTGTTATTGCAGGTCACATTTGACTTAAATGACAAGTTGGGTCTTCATATTTTATTTCATGGGTTCCCACAAGGTACGTGTAAGACTGCTACTTGAAGTTGGAATCATTTATTTCCTTTTGTCTTTTGGAGATTTCATTGTGATATTAAAGCATTCTCATTGAGATGTTTATAATTCTCGGATAAATTGTAGGACTCGGGGTATTAATAGGCGCCAACCCATGTCACATAGCCCTCTCAGGTCTGCTGTCCTCACTTGGAACCTGAAAAGGAAGAGCTCTTGTGAGTTGGGTAGGGCTTGAATCATTTATAAATCACTCCCAACATCCTTATGATATCCCATGTAGGACGGGGGTGTTACAATCTCCCCCACTTAAAGCACTGATGACCTCGTTAGGCCCAAGAGACCGCCCTTTGGGAGGCGTACCCAAGCATACTGTCGGCACACCTCCGAGCCCGGAGTCGGATCTGATACCATTTGTAAGACTAGTGGGCTTAAAAGGCACCAACCCATGTCACCTAGTCTCTCAGGTTCGTTTTCCTCACTTGGAGCCTGAAAAGGAAGAGCTCTTGTGAGCTAGGCAGGGCTTGAATCACTTATAAATCACTCCCAACATTCTTATGATATCTAATGTGGGACATGGGTGTTATATAAATGTACATATAATTTTTCTACTTATGTTTGTTTATTCAAATGTATTTAGGGCACAACTTGGAGAGAACGATAATGTGAAGACCAAACATGTCATTTGACCCTGAGTCCCCTCATACTTTTTGTTGGGTGGAAGTGATTTCGATCCACATTCTGGCAATTCTCACTGTCAACAATGTAAGTCTTCCTCCTAAATCCCCGTTTCAATTAAGCATTCAATTTAGTGTTATATGAACTTATTTTGCTTCAATTTTCACTTTGGAAGAGTTTAATCCCAACATTCTGAACTGGGTTAGCATTATTTCATCGTTTTTCTTTTCAATTTTAAGGTTACCTTTATCCCATTTATATTAGTTGCTGAAACTATGGATTCCCAGTTTGAGGGTTTTTATGATTCTGTTGGTGCTCACCGATCTGGAGCTTTATCTCTTTGGTTGAATTGTTTTCAACCCAGATTCCTGGTTCGTTTAGTAGTTGTTTTTTTCTATTCTTATACAAATTAAATTTAAAATGACAGGTCAATCCTAAAATACAAACAAAATATATCTGAAACAACATATATTTAGGAATGAGAAATAAAATCTTAGACACAGAAACCCAACAAGCCATATCTGTATTGCCTTATGTTGCCCTAACTCATTAAGGCAACTTGTGAGTGAGCTCCATTGCTTGGAGACTCTTTGGATCAAGCCTAAGCGACAACCTCATAAGCGATGAACCTTCTCTCAATTATTTAAAGCATATAGCAGGTCTACCAATTCTTGGTGACCCTTTTGAGGAACTCTTACCTTTGAATGAGCAATTATCTGATAGGGGTAAATCCTCCCCACCAGCAACTGTTTTAGAGCTTATACGAATTCATGCTTGTATTTTTTATCGTCATAACAAAGGTTGAGTTTCTTGGGATGACTTGATAGACTAGTTTTATTGGGCGAAGTGGAATGTTGCTACAATTGAGAAGTTTTGGTACACGGTGCTTCGAGAGACGACATGCAACAGATTTACCTCCACCGGTTGTGAGTGCTCAAGGAGAATTAGTAGCACTTTTTGCTCTTTTACTGAGAAAGAACCCCGTTCCACATTGGATATAAAAACGATTTTCGGAGTGATTCAAGCCATATCCATATCACAAGATCTCTTCCTTTTCAGACTCTTAGTGAGGACAATGGATCTAAGAGGGCTAGGTTGCATAGGTTGACGCCTCTTAAGACACGCGGGTCTGATGTGGTCGTTGGTGCTTTAAGTGGAGGAGATAATAAGGATGTTCATAGTGATTTATAAGTGCTTCAAGCCCTACCCAGCTCACCTCTTAAGATCTCAGGTCTTACACACTTGAACCAGACTCGTCGGGTTTCTTGCTCATTCCCTTATTCTAGGAATATATTTGTCTAATATATTTTCTATCTATGACATAACATCCATACTTTTTATCCATATTACCACACTTTAGGTTTAACTACTTGTGGAATATCGATGGTAGTATCCTTGTCTGTCACTTTACTAAGGAAAGGTCGTACAATAAGTAGTGTTATGGCTACCCTATGCGTGGTTACAATTAGATTTTTGTTGATCTACTTCATCCTTCCACTTGATTTTCAACTACGTTTAAGGGTTGACGAGAATGAAAACAACACCCACATAATATCTCCATAACCTCTCCTTTTACAAGTCCATACACATCTATTGGAGTGAAGTCAGAATTTGGCTAAGTATTGACGTCTACACAATTTTATATTTAATTTCGTAGAAATCAGAAGCATTTCGAAGCAATTTGGAGAAGAAGAAACGAAGCTGGATTTTCACTCGATGTCTACTGATACCACTCGCGACATATACTGGAGTGAAGTCAGAATTTGGCTAAGTATTGAAGAGAGCAAGCTACTAAAGATCCACTCGACGTCTACTGAAAATGACTCGACATCGAGTCTATACAAGCCATACTTAGAGCCAAGATGGAAGGAAGCCACTCGACACCACATGTCCGAGTCGAGATCGATCAGTAGAAGGCACTCGAGACACACAAGCTGACTCGATATCAAGTGAAGTTCCAGAGTGCTGAGACACGTTTGAAAAGTTCGGATTCGAGGAGGATTGCTTAATAGCGAAGTCAAGATCTTTTATCCCCTTGAAGAACATTGATCCTTATGGGTTAATTCTTATTTAGCCTAGGGAACATTTATTTCTTTTATATTATTTGAAGTAGGAAGTTTTATCTTAGAAAGTAGATAGAGATTTCTTTCCTTCGCTTGCAAGGACTAGTTTAGTTATAAATAAAGCCTTTTGGGGCTGGTTTTCAATCATCCAAGCACACAACCAATTGTATAACCATAGAGTAGAGAGAGAGAGAGAGAGAGAGAGAGAGAGAGAGAGAGAGAGAGAGAGAGAGGAAGACTGAGAGCAAGGAGAGGATTTGAGAACTTTGGTTGTACTCTTTCGACATTTTTCGATTGAAGTTAGTTCTTTTATGTCTATTATGGAGTTTCCGATGATGAAGAGTGAGTAGTCGTACTACTTCTAGGGTTGGGGTGAGCCCCACGATAGCTATGTAAGTACGCTAAAGTTATGTTCTTTATATGATTTTCAACTTCTATCATATATGCATAATTCTTCTACGAGAGTAGTTGGCAATTCCATGTTTATGATATAGAAGCAAAAGTGAATATGTGATGAACTTAGATATTAATTATGAATTGGATAGTAATACTTAGGGTTTTTGCGAGAGCCTCTATATTCCTATTTGTTAACGGTGAAAGTTAGTTGATGAAAATCATGTTCCTTTCATGATTTCAAGCATAGTACTTGCATGGTTATCGTTGTGGTAGTTCCCCGGCTTTGAAAGTTCTTTAGTTTGTTGATATACAACAAACCTTTCTGCTTATTTCTGATCATCTTTTGACTCCATCCTTACATTCTTCGGACGTTCTTTTCCGATAAATGTCTATACGTTTTTGTTTTCTGCACTTGATTCGACATCGACTCTTATCAGTTGATATCGAGTGGTAGTGAATTGATAATGCACAAGTCTAATGGGCATTATAGGATAGTTTAGTTGCATTTGCATTGTAGAATATGCATGTTTTAGAGTTAATTTAGATTAAACTCTTTTTTTGGAAAAGTTCGGAATCTACGCCATTTCGTTTAAATTATGCAGAATCGTAGATCCGACATGGTGGAAAGCAAGGGAAAGATGTTAAACATAACCAAGTAAAGTACAAAAATCAAGCTAAGAAGAGAAAGAAAGAACGAGGGAAGAACAATGAAGAATCAAGCTTCTGGGCACTAGTCGTTGTCAGCGAATGCTCCAGTCGCTGCCAGCGAGTGGAACCAAAAGCCTGGAGCCCAGCAAGCGACAAAGGCAAGCCAGCGAGGAAGCCAGCGAGAAGAGAGAGCCGGCGAGAGAGGAAGCTGCCTAGCAAGCGAGCAAGCCAACACCGTTCGCTGCTAGCGACTGCTCTCGCTGCAGCGAGACGCTCGCTGCCGAGGAAAAGGTCGCTGCCAGCGAGAAGCACCACGACGACAACTCTCCCCAGCGGGAAGACGGGCTCGCAGCAACGGATTGGGAAGCTCGTGGCAGCGGGTTCAGCAGCTCGCTCCAGCGGAAAGGAAGGACTCGGAGAGGCTTGAAAATTTCTAAGGCATGGAAAAATCGCTGCCAGCGAGTGTGCTAGCGAGATGGTAGCGAAAATCCAACAGTGGCTCAATCAAGGCTTTTCGCTGCTAGCGAAATTTCTCGCTGCCAGCGGAATCCGACGCTGAATTAAATTAGGAAAGTTCTATCTTTGATCTAGTTTGTTTAGGAAGTTTCTATCTTTTATCTACCTTTTATGGAAGACATTAGGCTTATAAATAGGATGTTCTAGGGTTAGTTTAATTAAGTTTCAATTAAGTTTTCAAGTGGAGCAATCACCATAGAAGAGAAGAGAGCTTAGGTAAGTCATGAGTGGCTAATTTTCCTAGTGTTTCGCCTACGTTTTCGGAGACTTGGTTGGTGAATTGTGAGTTTTTAATTCAAGTTATGTTTCCTCTATTATAATTCCTTCAACTTCCTTGTGCTTATTGTTATGTTATTAATGTTATCTTGCTTGGCCAACTCGATAATATTGATTTCGTGCTAGGATTTAATGCTTTCGTATTTGTGTTAATTCCGTAGTAGCATGCATAAGATTGTGGATTCCGTGTTTGAAGCATGATTATGTAGGAAGTTGACATATATCTTAAACATCGATTTACCGTGTTTAATTGGTGTTATTTATGTGCTCAAGTTCGTGGGATGTTGTGCTATCTCTTTGTTAAATCTTAACCGTGTTATGATTGCATTGAGGTGTAAGGGATTAATTGGACTCGTAGGAATTTTAATCCATATAAACCAAGACGAGAGGAATTTGTAGGAAAGTTAATAGCTTGAAAATAATTCAATGATCGATAAGCCAACCAATGTCAAAGAATTCGTAGGTGGAACCGTTCTCTACTCTTGATTTTATAACAAAATTCCGTCTTCACTTCGTTTTAATTGTTCTTATTCAAAAGTTGCATCTTTTCCCACTTTTGTTACTTGTTGGTGATCAAATTACATTGTGAAATCTTAAATCTCCCGAGGATTCGACCCCTTACTTGCATACTATACTAGTTTGTTTGTTTGGGAATAATTTTTGGCGAGGGAAATCAACGACTTTCCCTCCATCAAAATTGGCGCCGTTGCCGAGGAGATTTAATTCGATTTCTTTGTGTAGTTTAATCATCAACTTTTGTGTGGACCACTCGCATGGTCCACACCCGTTCTACTAATTCCAATCTCTTACCTTTTGATCCAGAAATCGAGAGGACAATTTCTAGGTTGCGAAGAGAGCACTCATCCAACCCGAAAAACAAAGAAGAGATGAACGGCAACAACGGAGACAACAATCCACCGCCAAACGGCAATGTGCTCATGGCCCCACCACGACGCACTTTGAAGGAGCTAAAGGAGCCAAATTTAGAAACACAACCATTGGCTATTAGGCTTCCACCACTCCCGGAAGGCACCAAGTTTGAATTCAAGTCACCATGGGTCCATCTTTTGCCAATGTTTCATGGCATGAGTGGAGAGGACCCAAACAAGCACCTTACGGAATTTCACGGAATATGCGATCGTTTGAAACCTCAAGGCATCACGGAGGATCAAATGATGCTAAGGGCCTTCCCATTCACCTTGAAGGATGCGGCCAATGATTGGCTCTATTATTTACCCATGGAGAGTATTACTACATGGACGGAGATGAAAAAGGCCTTCTTGCGCAAATACTTCCCCGCCACTAAACATAATATTTTAAAGAAGGAGATATCAAGCATTGAGCAATCGGCCACGGAGACTCTCTACGAATATGTGGAGAGATTCAAGAAGCTAAAAGCTAGTTGTCCCTATCATGGCTTTTCGGAGGAAGATTTGGTCCTATATCTTTATGAGGGGCTACTAGATCATGATCGTGGGACGGTTAACTCGGCTAGTGGAGGGAATATCCTCAACAAGACATCGGAGGAAGCTATGGAGATATTTGAGGAGCTTGCTAATGCTTCTCAACAATATCGAAGGTCTCATGGAGCTAGAGGAGTCTTACACGTAGACTCCCCCACATCAAGCATGCAAAACGAGCTTAAGGAGATTAGAGATGCCCTAAAGAAGTTAACTTTGCAAAGAAGTCAACAACAACTGAATGCATGTGGGTTATGTGGAGATCCAACACATCCTATGGATCTATGTCCCGAAGTGCAAGATGGAGCCATGGAGGTTAATGCTATGGGAGACTACGGTCCACGACGCAACTACGGTAATAATCTCTATAATTCTAATTTTCAACAACAAGGTTATGGTGTCCGTTTCAATCAACAACAACAACCTCCCTATCAACAAGGAGGACCCCAATATAGAGCACCCTATGATAATCGTCAAAGAGGGCCTCCTCAAGCTAATCAACAAGGTGAGGATCCATACAAACTCATTCTAGAAACCCTCAAAGCCCAAACGGAGAAGATGAATGCACAAGAAAGGATGATGGGTCAAATGGCTCAAGCAATTGGAGAATTACAAGCAAAGGACTCGGGCAAGCTACCACCACAAGTGGTGGTCAATCCAAGGGAGAACGTGAGCGCCATCACCCTAAGGAGCGGCAAGGAACTGTTTGTCGCACCTAGGGGTGAGAAAGAAGCCTTAGAAGAGATTTCGGAAGAAAGCCACGAAGAAAACAAGGAAGGGACGAGTTCTGAGCAAATTTCGCTGACAGCGAAACCAGACTCGCCGACAGCGAATGGGGTGAATGCATCTGCTGAACCAGACGCGATCCCACTCGCTGCAAGCGAAAACCACTCGCTGCCAGCGGAATCTGCCCAGAAAACTGACGTCCCCAAGTTCGGACACGTTGCTTCCGATTCCAAACCTCTTCGTGATGATTTTAAGCCGGTGGCACCCTTTCTGGAGGCTTTGAAGAATCCAAGGAGGCCGGAGAGCGACACCGAACTCTTCGAAACATTCGCCAAGTGTGAGGTAAACATTCCCTTACTCAACCTAGTTAAAGCTATTCCTCGTTATGCAAATTTTTTGAAGGAATTATGCACGGTCAAGAGGAATCAAAAGTTGAAGGGGAAGCAAAAGGTACAAGTAAGTGAACATGTCTCCGCTATGTTAGAAAGGCGTATGCCCGAAAAGTGTAGCGATCCGGGTATGTTTACTATCCCTTGCACAATAGGAGATGCTAAGTTTAATCATGCTTTGCTAGATTTAGGAGAATCCATTAATGTTATCTCATACTCCCTGTATAAATCGCTTGGTCTTGGTACTTTGCAAGATACAAGAGTTGTGATCCAATTGACCAATCGTTCTCAAATCTATCCTAGGGGGTTTGTGGAAGATGTTTTAGTTATGGTGGACAAGCTAATCTTTCCCGCAGATTTCTTTGTTTTGGACATGGAGCATGGAGTAGCGGAAGCACCTATCCTCTTGGGTAGACCCTTCCTAAGGACCGCCCGAACAAAGATTGATGTCTATGCCGGTTCACTTACTATGGAGTTCGATGGAGAGAAGGTAGAGTATTGCATATTTGATGCAATGAAGTATCCTCATGATAAACACTCTCTATTTGCTATTGATACTATTAAACCTTGTGTAGAAGATGTTTTTGAGCTTAATGGAAAAGATGAATTGCAAGTAGCTTTAGAAACCCCTCTAGATGAGCTTTCAATGGAATATTCTATTTCTCCTTACTTGCATGAAGTATTGGGAGCATTAGAGACACAACATACTCACCAAAGAAATGATGCCTTAACACTAACCCTCCCAAGCGAGAGGCTTTTACCTTCCATTGTTCAGGCACTCGTGATAGAGCTTAAACCATTGCCGGATCACCTGAAGTATGCCTTCTTGGGTGATGGAGATACCTTGCCGGTCATCATATCAAATAAGCTCACTCTTGAGCAAGAGGAGAGGTTAGTAGCGGTGCTTAAGGAACACAAGGCGGCCCTTGGATGGACAATTGTGGACATCAAAGGAATAAGCCCAACCATGTGCATGCATCGCATACTCTTGGAGGAAGGAGCCAAACCATCAAGACAACCCCAAAGGAGACTCAACCCACCAATGATGGAGGTGGTCAAGAAGGAAGTTCTAAAGCTACTACAAGCCGGTATGATCTATCCTATCTCCGATAGTAAATGGGTTAGTCCTACGCAGGTGGTTCTAAAGAAAGGAGGCATCACGGTCGTAGAAAACAAAGAAGGAGAGCTAGTGCCCACGCGAGTCCAAACCGGATGGAGAGTTTGCATCGACTATCGCAAATTGAACGCGGAGACTCGCAAGGACCACTTTCCTCTCCCATTTATTGATCAAATGGTAGAGCGCCTCGCCGGAAGAGCTTACTATTGTTTCTTGGATGGCTACTCGGGTTACTTTCAAATTGCCATCGCACCGGATGACCAAGAGAAAACAACATTCACATGTCCCTTTGGCACTTTTGCATATCGCCGAATGCCTTTTGGACTATGCAATGCTCCGGGTAGATTCCAAAGGTGTATGGTAAGTATTTTCTCCGAGTATATTGAAAAGTTCATTGAAGTTTTTATGGATGATTTCACCGTCCATGGCGATGACTTCAACTCTTGCTTAGACCATTTGGCATTGGTTTTAAAAAGATGTGTTAAAACAAATTTGGTTTTGAATTCCGAAAAATGCCACTTTATGGTTGAGCAAGGGATTGTTTTAGGTCACATCGTCTCCCGAAAGGGAATTGAGGTTGACAAGGCAAAGATTGACATCATTCAATCTTTGCCTTGCCCTACTAATGTGCGCGAAGTTCGCTTTTTTCTTTGGTCATGCAGGATTTTATCGCCGATTCATCAAGGATTTCTCCAAGATCGCCGCACCTCTTTGTGAACTCCTCAAGAAGGACACCACATTTGAGTTTGATGATAAGTGTAAGGAGGCTTTTCATGAGTTGAGAAGTCGTCTTGTCACCGCACTAATCATTCAAGCCCCGGTGGGGACCCTCCCATTCGAGTTGATGTGTGATGCTAGCGACTACGCCGTCGGAGCGGTTCTTGGACAAAGGATTGACAAAGCCTCACATGTCATCTACTATGCTTCAATGATGCTAAACGGAGCCCAACGAAACTAGAAAACCACGGAGAAGGAGCTATTGGCCATGGTGTTCGCCTTAGACAAGTTCCGCTCATACTTGCTAGGCGCAAAGGTAATAATATACTCCGATCATGCAGCCCTTAGGTACCTCATGAAGAAGAAGGACGCCAAACCTAGGCTTATTCGGTGGATCTTGCTCTTGAGCGAGTTCAACATCGAAATCAAAGACAAGAAGGGCGCGGAAAACTATGTGGCCGACCACCTTAGCCGCATTGTGCACCCGAATAGTGCGGGGGAGAAGCTACAAGCGCTTGGAGAATTCCCGGACGAAACTCTACACTTCGTCTCAAGTTCTGCTGACGAGTCGCTGACAGCGAATCCTCATGTGAGCCAGCGAGCTCCACTCGCTGACAGCGAACCAAGTTCGCTGCTAGCGAGTCAAGTCACCAGCAAGCCTCTCCTGTCGCCGACACCAGCTCACATTCTGACTCCATTCGCTGACAGCGAATCTGACTCGCTGACAGCGACGTCTGCCCAGAAGGTATGTCCGTTATCCCTTACTCCCTTGTCTTTGATGGCAGCCAACGTTCCTCGTCCATGGTTCGCAGACATAGTCAATTTTCTTGTCACGAAGGAGTTTCCGCCAAACTTTCCCAAGTACAAGAAAGACAAGATTCGCCACAACGCTCGATTCTATGTTTGGGACGATCCGTTTCTTTGGAAGCATTGTGCGGATCAAATCATTAGGCGATGCCTACCGGATAATGAGGTAATGTCCGTTCTTAGCTTTTGTCATTCCTACGCATGTGGAGGGCACTTTGGACCAAATAAAACGGCTAAAAAGGTACTTGATTCGGGATTCTATTGGCCCACGGTTTTCCGCGATGCATATGCTTTTTGTAAATCTTGTGATCGGTGCCAACGCATGGGGAATATTGCAACTAGGAATGAGATGCCTCAAACTAGGATGATGTTTTGTGAAATTTTTGATGTTTGGGGGATTGATTTCATGGGACCTTTTCCTAGTTCTTTTGGGAATCTTTATATCTTGCTTGCGGTGGACTACGTCTCCAAATGGGTGGAGGCGAAGGCCACCAAAACTGACGATTCTAAAGTGGTCTCAGGATTCCTTAAAGACTTGTTTACTAGATTTGGTATTCCACGTGCATTAATTAGTGATCGAGGTACCCACTTTTGCAACAAGACGGTAGCCGCTCTCTTGAAGAAATATCATGTTACACATAGGGTATTCACCGCCTATCACCCTCAAACCAATGGGCAAGCCGAAGTGTCAAATAGAGAGATCAAGAGAATCTTAGAGAAGACGGTTGCCCCTAACCGAAAAGATTGGAGCCAACGGTTAGATGATGCCCTTTGGGCCTATCGCACGGCCTACAAAACCCCAATAGGTATGTCCCCTTACCGCTTAGTTTAAGGAAAATCATGTCATCTTTCGGTAGAACTCCAACACATGGCCTATTGGGCGGTGAAAGAGTGCAACATGAGAGTAGATGAGGTTGGCGAATTCCGCAAGCTCCAAGTCCAAGAATTAGAGGAGATTCGTTGGGATGCATATGACAATGCCATCACTTACAAAGAAAAGACCAAAGCATGGCATGACAAACACATCTTGAGAAAGGACTTTAAGGTAGGTGACAAGGTACTTCTCTATCAATCTCGCCTTAATCTTTTTCCGGGAAAGCTACGCTCAAGATGGAGAGGTCCCTACACCATCATGCACATATATCCACATGGAGCGGTAGAAATCAAGGATGAGGAGAATGCACACGTGTTCAAGGTAAATGGCCACCGACTAAAACGCTACTATGATGGTTTCTCCGACAAGATCGTGGAGGAGATGAACCTCCAAGAGCCTACAAAGGAGACCCATTGAGGGGTCATACCGTCGAGCCTACGACATAAAACAAGGGCGCTTCTCGGGAGGCAACCCGAGGTAAGTTTTTCGTCTTGCAACTTCAAATTCATAATTAGTTAATTAGTTTTAGTTTATCTATTTATCTAATTAGGTTAGAAACTTCCTTATCACATTAGATAGATTTTTTTCGGAATAGTTTGGAGCTAACCTCGTAGGGACAAGAGAGAAGTCGGAAAAAGGATGTACTGGGCCGTTTTCGCTGACAGCGAAAATTGTCGCTGCCAGCGAGAGAAACCAGCACCAACCATGGAGCTTCCGAGCACAGCGGCCCCATTCCCTTCCAGCGAACCCAGACCCGCTGGCAGCGAGCTATGCCATATCCCGAAGCCACCCAGATTTCGAAAAAAAAAAAGAATAAAATATTAGAGATTCCTTTTTACCCCTTTTTACCCACTTACCCTTTTAACCACTTTCCTTTTTACCCATTTTTTATATTCATCATCCCCCACTTTCCATTTTTACCATCTTCTTCCTCCTTCCAAAACCCCCCTACACCTCCATTGGAGCACCTCCAAGCTTCTCACCTCCATAGCCACCTCATCATCTCCGCCACCCCGAAATCAAATTCCAGCACCGGATTCCGACTTCCGACGAGCCAATCTACACAACCACACCACATTCACCACATTCCGACCACCCATCAACCACCACATAACCACACAATCACCCAAATCCCTTTTATTCTTCCGCCACTTCATAGATCGGGTCGAGTTGGGAAACTTTCGTGAAGGAATTTTTGAATTCCGACGTCCGGACAACGACGCCGGAGTTTCGAAAGCTCCGACTCGCTCCCGCGGAATAGGAGCCGCCACCAGAGCCGCCACCAGCGACACTGCAGAGCCGCCGAGCCCGAAAGCTGATCCAGGTCGCTACAGCGAAATTCCACTCGCTGCCAGCGAGTCTCACCCATCACGCAGCAAGTCCGGAGCTCATCGGTGTACCCCAGTCGCTGCCGCGAGCTACTTCGCTGCCAGCGAAAATCCTGCAGTGAGTCGACTTCTTTGTGAGTTCTCGATCTTCATCCTTTGATTTTAATTGTTATGGCTTCTCCTCCAATGGTTAGACCTAGGGGATTGAGTAGAGCTCAAAGGGCTAAGTGGGACGATCTTGAGCCTCGTCGTTATATTTCGACGAAATTCTTTGATATCATCACATTGAGATTGTTGGGACTTGAGGAGAGTGTACGGACCTTTATGGGTATTGGAGACATTGATGGTTTGGTAGACAAGTGTGTCCGCACTTATCCGGATTTGGTTAGGGAATTTTTGGCGACTTATACAATGGCTAGTGAGGATGGCTTTACCTTTCGTTTGGGTGGGGCGAATAGAGCTATGACCTTTGAAGATTTGAAAAATGTGTTAGGGATCATGGGCAATCCCACCGCCCATTGGTCTGAATTGCCTCATAGCTCCATCCCTCAACAACGATGGTTGCAAGTCACACAAAAGGTCATGACTTCCGGCAATGACTACAACTCTAGCATTGTCCACCCATCCCTTAGACTTTGCCATAAGGTCTTGAACAACACCTTTTTTGGGCATGCCGAGATAAACAAGGTTTCAAAAGGGAGTTGGGCATGGATGACTTGCTTATTGCCAACGGCACGAGAAACTCCGGATTGGGTCGAGCTTTTCTTTGCCGCTTGTGGCGAGGCTATTAAGAAGCATTCAAGGAAGGAAGAGGTGAAGATTGGCTTTGGAGGATTAATTACTTTGATTGCATTGGAGCTCGACATTGATTTGAATGCCTATGTCCCTTGCGCGGACAACTATAGGCTGAATTTGGTTTCTCTAAAGAAAGCTAGCATAGTGAGGGAGAATGATGATGGGCAGAGCTACATTTGGTATGCCGGGGTCAATAGGTCCCACACTTTGATACTCCCTCGCCCACTACCCACCGGTCCCTCCCCCGCCGATTTATATATTCCACCCGACGCCTTACCTTTGGGGCCACCTCCGGTAGCCAATGAAGGGGACGCTTATGAGAAACCCACGGAGATGGAGTATGAGCCGACAATGCAAGTGGAGACTTTCCATCCACGAGAGTCTTATGGTGGGAGAGCAAGTTCTTCACATGGAGGATACCATGGCGAGTCTTATGATGGATTTCCCTCTCATGGCTATTTTGAGAGTGCTTTCCGTCAAATCACCGAGCGTCAAGATGCCACAGACCGACAAATTGCGGAGAACCATGCCATTCTCATGGAGCAACAAAAAAAGAATCATGAGGAGATCATGTCCCAATTCACCGCTTGGGCGCCCTTTGGGTGGCAAACCCAATTTCCACCGCCACATTGAGCTCGTGAGTTTCCTTCTCCCTCACCTATTTCAATTGTTTAGTTTTTGTTGTCTTTATTTCATTAGGGACAATGAAATATTCAAGTGTGGGGGAGGGGTCTAGTGTATATCATGTTTATTTTCGCATGCATATCATGTTTATTTTCTAGCATTTATATTGCATTAGAAAAAAGAAAAAACAAATTTCAAAAATCACAAATCCAAAAATATCATGCATTGCATTCATGTATTATTCAAATACCCATCTTGCCTTAATTGTCCTCTATTTTATTTGAGTTTTTGAGCTTAACCTATAAATCCCATGATATGTTTGAATTGGCTAATCTTGTCACATGCTTGTGTTGATTTTCATTGGAGCATGACTTGTTAGTTTAATTGAGCAAGTATGATTCTTATAGGCATTATTGAAATCCAACAAAACTTGTCCTAGTGAGAAATTTTGGCCTTATAAGGGATTTTCATCATATTTATTCCCTTTTGCTTTCTTGTGTGACATTATACTCTCCATATGCACTTACCTCTTGAGATTGACATTGTTATCTATATTTGAGGCCGAATTTATATGTCTATTGCTTATGAGTTTCAAATGATAGAGGCATGATTTTCTTAGCCATATTATTATCCATATCCACCCTACATGTGTGTCCTTTGCTTGTAGCCAAATTTGAGCCTTAACCTTTTCTTTGAAGGTCCACAAAAATTTATCCTAGCCAATGATGAGCCTTACCCTATCCGGGAATTAGGATTAGAATTGGTGAATGGTTGATTTGTTTGAGTGGAAAAGAGATTATTGTTGAGAAAGTTACAAGTTTGGATGAGTATGTAATTTTAGTTTTATTCCTCACATTGTGCATTATTGTTTTGGCTCTAAAGAAAGAAAAAAAAAATGAATGAAAATAAAGAAAAAAAAATTAATAAAAAGAAAAAAAAAAGCATGAGTTTGAGCCTTTTATCTTTATTATGAATGTGAGAGTTGGAAATAATTTTTGGTTGAGAGATGAATGTCTTTTGTAAAGTTGCTGAGAGTTTGAGTTTAAGATGATGTTTTTGAGAGAGTTGATGGTTGATGTTTGATTGTCTAGGATCTTGATTCCCGGATTTTGAGCACCACATGACCATAAATTCTCCTTGCCCTTAATTCCTTACCAAGCCCCATTACAACCTTGATAAAAGACCTCTTGATGTTGCTTGTGAGTGATGGCATCCGCGGTGGAGAATATGTGATATATGTGTCAAGGTCTATGTAGCTTTTTGCATATTGGATTGAGTTGAGCGATATATTGTTAAGCCTAAACACGATGAGAGTGAGAGCAAACACATAATCCCGGTGAGGTTGGATGAAATGTGCCTTATTTTGAATCGTTCATATACTTGCTAGGATGCTAGCTTTCATGTTCATGGCTCCTCCATTTTGATGTTGCTTTTGACAAGGTTAGTGCTTGAAGATTATATGTGTGGGATGATGGTTTTGTTCTTCTTTATTTTGCATTGCTTGAGGACAAGCAAAAGGTTAAGTGTGGGGGAGTTTGATAATGCACATTTCTAATGGGCATTATAGGATAGTTTAGTTGCATTTGCATTGTAGAATATGCATGTTTTAGTGTTAATTTAGATTAAACTCTTTTTGTGGAAAAGTTCGGAATCTACGCCATTTCGTTTAAATTATGCAGAATCGTAGATCCGACATGGTGGAAAGCAAGGAAAAGATGTTAAACATGTCCAAGTAAAGTCAGGAAATCAAGCTAAGAAGAGAAAGAAAGAACGAGGGAAGAACAATGAAGAATCAAGCTTCTGGGCACTAGTCGCTGTCAGCGAATGCTCCAGTCGCTGCCAGCGAGTGGAACCAAAAGCTTGGAGCCCAGCAAGCGACAAAGGCAAGCCAGCGAGGAAGCCAGCGAGAAGAGAGAGCCGGCGAGAGAGGAAGCTTCCCAGCAAGCGAGCAAGCCAACACCGTTCGCTGCTAGCGACTGCTCTCGCTGCAGCGAGACGCTCGCTGCCGAGGAAAAGGTCGCTGCCAGCGAGAAGCACCACGACGACAACTCTCCCCAGCGGGAAGACGGGCTCGCAGCAACGGATTGGGAAGCTCGCGGCAGCGGGTTCAGCAGCTCGCTCCAGCGGAAAGGAAGGACTCGGAGAGGCTTGAAAATTTCTAAGGCATGGAAAAGTCGCTGCCAGCGAGTGTGCTAGCGAGATGGTAGCGAAAATCCAACAGTGGCTCAATCAAGGCTTTTCGCTGCTAGCGAAATTTCTCGCTGCCAGCGGAATCCGACACTGAATTAAATTAGGAAAGTTCTATCTTTGATCTAGTTTGTTTAGGAAGTTTCTATCTTTTATCTACCTTTTATGGAAGACATTAGGCTTATAAATAGGATGTTCTAGGGTTAGTTTAATTAAGTTTCAATTAAGTTTTCAAGTGGAGCAATCACCATAGAAGAGAAGAGAGCTTAGGTAAGTCATGAGTGGCTAATTTTCCTAGTGTTTCGCCTACGTTTTCGGAGACTTGGTTGGTGAATTGTGAGTTTTTAATTCAAGTTATGTTTCCTCTATTATAATTCCTTCAACTTCCTTGTGCTTATTGTTATGTTATTAATGTTATCTTGCTTGGCCAACTCGATAATATTGATTTCGTGCTAGGATTTAATGCTTTCGTATTTGTGTTAATTCCGTAGTAGCATGCATAAGATTGTGGATTCCGTGTTTGAAGCATGATTATGTAGGAAGTTGACATATATCTTAAACATCGATTTACCGTGTTTAATTGGTGTTATTTATGTGCTCAAGTTCTTGGGATGTTGTGCTATCTCTTTGTTAAATCTTAACCGTGTTATGATTGCATTGAGGTGTAAGGGATTAATTGGACTCGTAGGACTTTTAATCCATATAAACCAAGACGAGAGGAATTTGTAGGAAAGTTAATAGCTTGAAAAGAATTCAATGATCGATAAGCCAACCAATGTCAAAGAATTCGTAGGTGGAACCGTTCTCTACTCTTGATTTTATAACAAAATTCCGTCTTCACTTCGTTTTAATTGTTCTTATTCAAAAGTTGCATCTTTTCCCACTTTTGTTACTTGTTGGTGATCAAATTACATTGTGAAATCTTAAATCTCCCGAGGATTCGACCCCTTACTTGCATACTATACTAGTTTGTTTGTTTGGGAATAATTTTTGGCGAGGGAAATCAACGACTTTCCCTCCGTCATGAATCGATATCGAGTGTCCTACTCGACGTCAAGTGATGCCGTGCAATTATCGATGACTCCTGGTGACATTGAGGACAACATGAAGGTTCCATTTTATGGTCCAGTCACTCGTGCAAGGGCCAAGAAGATTCAAACTGCAACTAAAGCCTTTCTTGT